>JACCID010000030.1:0-2897157 GCA_018906775.1 Sycophila sp. Sp_5 | reverse complement strand
TATATTCTAGCTCACAACTTAGTTATAGCGCAATACTGGAGCCCGTATCAAGTTTGGCCCCACCTCTTTTATCCCCTGGCGCGATCCGAACCCTTCTTTTGACCCACTACTAATTCCTTTTGTCGTCCCATTTGCCCCTCCTTGGCCCTCTCCGCCCCTGTGCGTTCACTATCCGTTTTCACTCGTCACCCTTGTATATGTTCCTCGGGTCCTCCCAGTATTTTTTGCACCTTATTTTTTTCCCCTTCCAACTCCTTTTCGACCCCCCTCCTACTATTATTTTATAGTAGAATTTGCAATACATTACAATGATAAGAAACTTTGCTTAATTGATATTTTCATAGTAAAACTTATTACAATTGCGTGAAACCTTAATTTTTCGAGAATTTCTAGTAATTTTCTTGCCTTGTCGAGTATGTCGGCTTGTTGGAGAATTTATTCTAAGCTTCACCCTCGATTATTTTTTTCATATTAAGCGCGGCGCCTTAAGTATCGCATATGTAAATGACATAGCCGCGGCATCGGCCTGCCGTCTTCCTCGTCGTCGCGTCAATAAAGTGGAAATTGAATTTATCCTCGTCGGGGGGGGCCTCGTCGCCCGCCTCCTCCCGCAAATCGGATTTGCGCGGACATGCATATCTGCTCCTAAGCGTTTCGCGGCTCGCCCTGCGCGCCTCTGCTTAGTCCTTAATTGGTACCGCAAAACAATTCCCGGCGCCCTCGCGCCCGCGCAGTCCCTCTCCCGTAGAAATAATACACACGACCAGGGTGTCTATGCTAATACGCGTAGGCTCGTATATCGAGTACTACCTACTCGCGCGTCCGATCGATCTTCGTTAGCCGCGGGTGTCTTATCGTACGTATAGTCGCGGCTTATTTGCACTGGCGATCGCTCTTTTCGCCTCTCACTCGTGCGACTCTCCGACACCGAGCTGCGCGGCGTCATTTTTATGGGCGAATTAAGACGCTAATTTTTTCCGTCATTGGCCATCTGTCACGTTCCATTGCTTTGCTTCTTCGATCCAGCCGTGCGGATTTATTATTCCCTTTTTTTCTTCCGCTTAAACTTTTTTCCTCGCGGGTAAAAACGATACCGCGGTCGTAATTTATTTAGCGACTTACGCGCGAGGCTTTAGTACGGCGGGCAAATAAGTTTGTTACGCGCGCGATGGGTTTGTAAAGAAAAAAAAAAATAAAAAGAATAAGAAAAAAAAAAGGAGGAAAAGAAGAATTTGTACAATGCGCCAAGGAATACTGCTGGAGCCTTTTGAATCGCGCTCGTTTTAATATCTAGCGGTGATAAATAATGAATTCGTTGCGTCACGCCTCACCTCGTTCTTTTTTATCTCGGTTTCTTTGCCGATATCAGGCCAAGAATGTGTGCTCTCCTTAACGGAAGAAATAACAAAGCAGCTGCGCGAATCACGCGATTCTTACCCTCCCAAAGTTAAACCAGTGGGAAACTGCAACGATTGGAGTGAAATTTCACTCTCAGTTTCTGGTGAAATTACGGTAGAGTCAATTCTGACTCCGACAGAGCCTACTTCAACTCTACGCGAATAAGTGATTTTATTTTCACTCTGAAGCATAGTCCAATTCACTTTAAGGTAGAGTAGAATATTACGGACGTTTCGCTCTATCTAAGAGTAAAAAAAATCACTCTTTTTCACTACATCAAGAGAGATAAATTTTTGAGTGAAAATTTCATTGCAATAGACTTAATTTTCACTCTATTTCACTCCAGCTGATTAGCGTGTACTAAAGCCATTACTGGCATAGTACTTGAGCTGTCTCCACTAGTTTTTAATGAAATTTCTTTAATTGCAGTAATTTTTACGAATTCAACATTGTAATAGCAATTGAGCTTCAACATGACACACCGATGAGCACGACTCGACGTAAGGAAGAACAATGATAACGATGTAGGCGTCGTTATCGAAAGACGATCTTCTTCGGTGCCTCTGTTCGATAAATTAACACTTTATGCTTAGCGTGTTTCGGATTTTTATGGACCTTTTCACTTAGGGACTTCCGATTCTTGCTTTTTTTCTTGAGTCTGCAAATCGAACGGGTTGGTGACCACTTGGATATTTATTTTACGCGAACAAGGGATCCGCGGGGTATCCGTGGAATCCGAAGAGCCCGGCCGAATCCCGCGGCGACGGAGTCAGGTGGCGGACTGGCTCGATCTGCGCGTTAAAACCTCCAACTATAAATGCAGACTCTTGTGCGCACTCGTAAAAAAACCGTCCCGAAGCCGCCGACTAACTAGCCGCTAACCCCCGAAACACAAAAAACTTTGACCTCACCCTACACTGTAAAGCACGCATCAAGAAATGATCTTTGGCGTATTTATCCAGAATTAAGAAAGTAACTTTGAAGTTCGCCAACCACAAAAATTAGATAAAAAGTTATAGTTAGACACAAAAACTTAACGATAAATTTTTGTCTTCGTCCAAGACGAATTACATATCTCTCATGTGTCCCAAGCAATAAACTAACATTCCATATCTTAGCTCGCAAATAAAATAAATGCAATTTTGTACAGAAGTAAATAAATTCAATTATAGAGAAATTAAATAAAAAATTTAACTTGCTATATCGTAAATGCGAGGAAAGCGTGAAACGCTTATCGCAATTGATTATCGTGGATCAATGAGAATTTCGTGTAGTGTCACCGCTACGATAAATAAGTACAATTGACACGCACTGTAGATTAATGTATTTTTTTCGATGATAATGTAATCAACAAAATATGGACAATAGGTGATACAAAAGGTGATCTCAGCAAAGCAACAATATCGCTGTGTCTACGAGCTATAAGATTACCATGATCCTCTCTCTATTTGCTTTTAGTGTGAAAAAAATACCAGCAATTTTTTTTAAACTAATGTATTGCCTTGCGCTTCTTTTATATAGATAAATTACGTCGGCAACGAATGCTTCCTGCCTGCACTCTTGTGATAATTTCTCAGTAAATAGAAAATAACGCATACGTGTACATGATATACGTAAAATATTTTGCTGCTACCGATGTACAATAATAAAATATAAGTGTATAACAATAAAAATTATAATTAATGTATAAGTGTTGTAAAAAAAGTTATTTTTCGTCTAGCCTTAGAGGCATAGAACTTTTTAAATAAATGTAAATCGATGTACAATTTGCATACCACTTCTAATACGCTTATAAGCGACTTCACTACGATGCATGCATAGAAGTGTATCGGGTAGATTACCGTAAATCTGCGTTGCATACAATTTATTCATTTGACTAGCACACGTAGCTTAAATAAATCTTATCCACCTCAACTTGTTTACTTTAGCTAAATTAAATTATCGACATTTACATCAGGCTAACGCTGCATTCACACAAGACACACTCTTACATTTTTTTACACGGTTGCACAATGACAAGGAAAGAACACGATCTTTTGCTCTGAAGGCACGATTACGTTCTACAAACAAAAATCTTTTAAAACGATGATCTTTATACTTTTTTTTTTACTAAACAAACATCATAAGTAGCAATAAAATGTAAAACTACTTTTTTTTTTAAGGAACAGTAAAAAGCAAAATAAATTTTATAAAAGTAACAGTAAAAATAGATCAACTTTTCGTAACATTAACAGTGAAAATGATAAAAATTGATTGTAAAAGTAACAGTAAAAAATAAAAGCAACTTCTTTAAAACTACTCTGCAAAAGCATTAAATAAAAGCTATTTCTTATAATATGCACTGTGCATGGACACTCTTTGCATCACAAGTCGCAGTAATAAAATGATTTAGAGTTTCGATAAAAAGTTATTTTCTTTTAACACGCTCCTAAAATTTTAATTTAAATATATAATTTTATCAGGCTGTGCTAACGTTCTTTTAGTCCTATTAGTTTAGAAACCCTGATTAAAAACGGTGGTCCAATTTTAATAAATGACTGCACTTTTCTTCATAATTTTTAGCATTTCAGATTAATTGATGAAGCATCTGTATTAGAATCATATCATTTTATTCTTAAATCAATGGCTTCTATTGGTGCTAGTGAATCTAATTTGTAATGTTTAGCTGTCTGAAACAAAAAAAAATTTAAATGAGAATATATTTACTTAATTAAATCAGACATCATAAGTTGTACCTACTGTGTACAAAGGTGGTTCTGTTGGATGCGGATGAAAACTAGTTTCTCTGCAATTTGCAATATAATTTAAGCCATAATCAGGTGTCAAATGGAAAAATCCTGTCCTATAATTTAAATATTTGTAATTTTATGTAAATAGACTTATTAATTATTTGATATTGTAAGTAAATTGAATACATACTCATCATATTTTGGCGCACAACTATAGCAATTGCTTCAGCCATCATAAGCTGATAAGCACTATGTGTGTGAAGGTCAACACTTGACAAAAATGCAGTTTGTGTTGGATGTGTCTAAAAAATGACGTATGTTTAATAATCACGTTTTTATTATAAATTTATAAAGAAACTTACATGTATCCATCCAACAGTAATTAAGTCGTGCTGGTCTTGATAATCAAAGATTTCTTCTTCATTGTGTGTAATGCAGGAGTCAGGTGATCCAGTTTGTTTGGGTATTAGAAAATGTGTTACTAATAATTTATTTCGTTCTAATCTTCCTGCTAATATTCCACAAGTTTCAATGTTGTTGATAGTATTACTGAAAGCTAATTTTAAGAAATTTTGCATTAATTTGCTAGGTACAATAACTTCTCTTAGTCTAGACGTTAGTGATGTCGGTTTTGTAGACCTATCGACTGATGGAACTGGTGGTTTGTTTCTGCAAAAATAAAAAGAAAAGAAAATAAAATTGTTAATTTTTGAGATATTTTTAAAATTTATAATAATTAACCTTTCTTTAGATGTTTGCGCTTGATCATCTACTTGAGGTGTAATATACTTGGGAGGTGCCACTTGTCTTTTTAATTTATATTCATCTGAAAGTGTTAAAGTTGCGGGTGCAATACCAATTGGATGCGGTTTTGATATGGTAGCCAGCATTTGATTTTTCCTCTCTTCTTCTTCTTTTAATCTAAAATATACATTTATTTAAAAGCAAAATCTAACAATATATTCTTATAATTTTAATTTACAAACTTACTTTGTGCTTCCTCTAGTCTTAATCTTTCAGCTTCTATCCTTTCTTGCTCTTCCAGTTCTTTTTTTAATTTTATATAGTTCTGTTTGAATGATTCCAGTAATTTTGGTTTCAATGCTTCAGTCTTTGAAAATATTTCTCTTAATGTATATTTAATATGATCCTTATCAGGACTCGGAATAGTTTTATACTCTGGATGAGTTGGTAGTTTTTCCACAAAAATCCTAAAAAATATTATTTTTCAAAATTTAACATCTTATGTAACATAATATATACTGTTACTTTAACAATACTTACGTGATATATCTTATATACAAAATGTATGCTTTTTCCAAGTCTCCTTCTTCCAAGTACACGTCAGCTTGTCTGATTAATTCTTTTCCCGACCGGTAGTACCTACATATTTTGAAGAAGCAAAGTTGCATTAAAAACATCTTATAGACAAACAGTTTTGCAAATGTTCTTTAAAGGGGACAGTTTACTCCAAACTATACGTTTACCTCATAATTGCATTATTAAGTTCAAAAGGAAAATTTGTACCACTGTCGAAGCACTGTTGCATTTTAACTTCTGGAGATATTAATGTAACGTCACTTATGTGTTCAACACTTTTCGGATCTATTTTATTCTTGTCTCTTTCCATTTTGAATGCGATTTTAGGTTAGGCGTCTAAGCAAAAAAGTTCTCCAAATAGCTGTCAATCGATCGTGCGAAAGCTGCAGGTTGCTTTCAGGTCACAAAAAAGAGGAGGTAAAGATAATCGAACCACGTCACTACATGCATTAGAAATATGTGTGTAATTCGGAAAAAATAATGTCAAGCGTAATCACAATTTGTACGATTCATGAAACATCACAGCTCAATACCGCTTGTATTACTATATGTGGAGTATCGCACATTATCATGTCAGCTGTTTTTAGTACGCAAAATTGCCGCACTTTTGCATCACCACCATTGAAATTCGCAAAATCGCAGACACTATTATAAAATGTTTACCAGTCTGTTTTCGTAGACAGATAATTTTTTTTTTAAAGAAGGGTAAATCAATATAAAATATTTTTTATAACATAAAATAATTTAAAGTAATTAAAACATTTCTAAATGTTTAGAAACATGGACAATCAGAAGGATGAGCCAGAAGAAAAAAAGATAAAAACTGGGGAAAGCACTACATTTGGAGGTAAATTTATCTATAACTCCAACTGTTTGTTACACAAATATTGCATAAAAAAATTGTATCTATTTTGACTCTTAGCTGCATTTAGTAATCTCAAGAAGTCAGAATTTTTCAAAGAAGCAATTTCAGACGTCTCGAAGGGTGAATTTTCAAAGCAGAAACAAAAATTGAATCCACTCTTAATCAATCCCAAACAGGTATTAAATTCTCAAATTATTGTAATAAGTAATGCACTCAATAATATTTATTTACTGTAATATTTTTCAGAGAGGGAATCCTTTGATAAAACATATCACCAGTGTACCTTACGAATATACAGAAATTGTTCCAGACTATGTTATTGGGATAACTTCTTGTATATTATTTTTATCTCTTAGATATCATCAATTAAATCCTGACTACATACACGAGCGATTGAAAAAATTGGGCTCTTCTTTTAATCTCCGTGTCCTTCTAGTTCAAGTAAACTATTAAAATGAATTGCTTTGATCTACATATCATTATATTATATATATTTATTAAAAATAATATTTGGTAGGTTGACGTAGCTGAGCCACATCATTCATTGAAGCATCTAACAAGAATTTGTATTTTAGCTGATTTAACCTTGATGCTAGCATGGAGTGCAGAAGATGCTGGCAAAATTATTGAAACTTATAAAATTTACGAAAACAAGCCACCAGATATGATTATGGAACGAAGTGATACAGCTCCACATCAAAAGGTACGTTTTGAATTGGTTTTTTGAAAAATATTTGAATATTTGAATTACTTATAATCAATTATATTCTTTTAGTTAGTGAATGCTTTAACTACAGTGCGATCAGTAAACAAAACAGATGCTATGACCCTGATATCATCGTTTGGAGCATTTGAAAATATTGTGAAAGCACCAGTGGGTTCATTATCTCTATGTCCAGGATTTGGAACCCACAAGGCTCAAAGACTTTATAAAACTTTGCACGAACCTTTCTTAAGAGAAAAGAATAAAAGCAAGTCATAAACTTGTTTAATAACTTATTAACATTACACATCAGTATTTTCAATAACTTACGCTTCAGTTTACAAATTGTACTATCTATTAAGCAACGTTAAAATTTAATTTTTTTATATACATGAAAATATAACAAAATGAAATTTAAATGTTTAATTAATTGTTACGCACCTGTGGGAATAACGAATCCTTTTTTCGAATTCGATTTTCGTTTCCAGACAAAATTGCAGGTGGCGTGTTCACATAAGGCGTCAAGCCGGTCAAGCCCGCCAAACGCAGCTGGTTTTTGCGGTGAAATAAATGTTTTTTTCTTTTTTATTTATTTATTTATTTAAGTAATTATTATTATTGCAAGCTATTACAATGGCATCGGCCAATCCACGACGATCTCAAAGAATCACAGAAAAAGTCATATCGAATATCGTTAATTCAGGTAATAATTTTTGTACTTGGTCAGATTCGGATTTTATAACCTCAATGTCGGTATAATTCTAAAATAATTTAGAAAAGAATTAATGAACATTAAACACAAGGTTATCAATTAAATCTTTTTTTTTAATTCTTAATTTTAGAAACACCACAAAAGAGAGAAAGGAGAACTGCTAACAAGAAGAATAATCTCCATTATTTGGAAAATGAAGAACTAATGGCAGAGTTGGAGACTATTGAAGTAAACACAGAAAGACCTTCAGGTGGAAAAATATTTAAAGTTTACAATATCAATACAACTTTAGTGCATTTATTTATTTTGTACATTTGTTATAGAACTATTTGGCTCTTACGATGTTGATGGTAGCAGCATGTATCACACTTCGGATACAATAAAACGTAATGCCATACAAAAAAAAGTTGTGGAATGTCAACAGCAAAAAACCTTAAGTAAACCAGATAAAGATTTGAAAGTTATTTTGGAACATTTGGGTAAATGAATAGTGGGATTATATATTATTTAATTTTAAAATAATATTTTTATAACTTGTATAGATTTTATCTTGTAAATTAAAATTTAAGATATTGATGGAAAAAAGAAAGTAAAACAAAGGACATCTAAAACTCTTGTAGAAACATCTGATGAAGAAGAATCTACATCTAAAAAATCTATTGTTAGTAAAAAAACAAAAGAAGAGAATCTTGAAGAAGCAGGACCATCCCGACAATTAAGAAGTAGTACTAAAGTTATCAAGGAATTTGTAAGTTTAATTCTGTTTTTTATGGAAATTTATTGCTTACTTAATTAATTTTTTTTACTATGTTCATTAATAAAGCATTTAGAAACTGAAGAATATTTTTCCAAACAATCAGAAAAATCTGTAACATCAAATCGTACCCTAAGCAAACTAAAGAACAGGCACATGGATGAAGAACAGTTACAGAAATTATTAGAAAATGATAACCATATTTCAGATGTTCATAAAAAACAAATACAAATGTTTGTAAAAAGTTTAGAGTTATCTTTTCTTGAGTGGTTTCGTATTATGAAGTAAGTTAAATAAATGTATTAAATATCTTTTTTAAATTTTAGTACAACTGTATTATTGTAAATTTTATTTAATGAATCTTTCATTGTAGTGAAGGATTTAACGTATTATTATATGGCCTCGGTTCAAAAAGAGTAATCATTAACAATTTTCACAAGAAGATGATTCCAGATGAGCCAACAATTATTGTTAATGGCTTTTTTCCAAGCTTAACAGTAAAAAGTGTAAATATAATTTTGCATAAAAAATACTTTTAGAAAATCTTTATAAATGTAATAATTAATATATTTCACAATATAGGTACTGGATAGTATAATTGTGGATCTAATAGGATCAGAACCTGGAGGTACTCTTAGTGAATGCTTTGATATAATTAAGGAAACTATGGAAGAACATCCAGATGATCACATATATGTTCTTGTTCATAATATTGATGGTGGAATGCTAAGATCCAGTAAAGCTCAAGATGTACTATCTCGTTTGGCAAGCATTCCTAATGTGCACTTTTTAGTCTCTGTTGATCACATTAATGCTCCTTTAAGTAAGAAAATTAATTTGTACATTATCTATTATATTAATTTAGTACTATCACATTTATGAATAATCTTAATATATACTTTTTAGTTTGGGACAATGTGAAACGAGCAAGATATAATTTTTATTGGGTAGAAGCCACAACCTTCCTACCATACATTGCTGAAACATCATACGAGAGCTCACTACTTATTCAAAAGAGTGGAGCACTCGCTTTGCTATCATTACAAAATGTATTTGCTTCGTTAACTTCAAATGCTAAGGCAATATATGTAATCCTTGCCAAGTATCAGTTAGAAAATGGAGGAAGTAATTATACAGGTAAACCTAATTCGAAGTTTATTTAAACATCAAGCGTAAAATTTTCCAATGTACAAAAGTAATGTAAAAAATAATATTTTTAGGAATGGCATTTAAAGATTTATACAGAGCATCGCGTGAAGGGTTCTTAGTCTCTTCGGATCAAGCATTAAGATCTCAACTAACAGAATTCATTGATCATAAACTTGTAAAAACAAAAAGAAATCATGAAGGGACCGAGTCTTTAGTAATACCCTTAGAAGATGGATTATTGACACAATTTCTCGATCAACAAGAATCCTAAGATTTGTAAATATTCATTGAAAGTGCTAATACAGTATTACTCTCTGCCTAGGAAATTTATATTTTTATACCAATGTTCGCAGTGCATTTCGCAGAATATTTTTATTTATTATATACTACTTTAAGAAAATACAAAAATAATGTTTTCTATCTCGTTGTCTTTATTTTTTCAAAGTTCAAGAACCAGTCACTTTTCTAGAACCGACCAGTACCACAATAAATGTCAAAGTTAACAACAGAATTCATTGGTCACGAACTTTCTCGAACAACAAGAATCCTAAGATTTTTAAATATTCGTTTTTCAATTTGTTTTACACTTTGCAAATTTACATTTCCATACCCACTTTGGCAGTATATTTCAAATACTTGTATTAATTATGTGTTATTAATTACTTGTATTATACTCTACTTTATGAAATGGCAAAAGTAATTTTTTCCTCGTTTTTTTTTCAAAGTAAAATTCAAGTATCCAGGAACCAGTCAATTTCCAAGAACCGATCAGTACCACGAAAATCTAGTGCAGCGCGCGCCGTGCGCCGGTGCGCGCAGCGTATCTATATACGCACATACACAAGGGTATCTACACGACTACACACGCCAACGCGCGCATATCGCTCAGTACGCCGCCGAAGTCCGCGAGCACATGAACCCCCCCACCACGCGACTACGCATCATCGGCATTGGCGGCGTGTGCGGGCTGCGTGTACGCGGACTTGTAAGTCGGTGTGCGCGGGTTACAACACACCGGGCGCGCGGTCACGCTCCCCTTAAATCGTGTGACAGCGCGCTGTCGAGGCTCCGGATCGGCCGCAGGACATCCCGCCCCGCGAGGACGTCGGCGATCGTTCGAGGGGACGACAAAGTCGCCCATCCCGCCGCCGGCCCCGGCTCGACGCGTCGGGCTCCGCTGCGGGCGGCCGGCGTCTTCTTCAAGGTCGTCGCCGAGTCTGCCGACTGCCGGGTAAGTACTTGCAGTGCCGCCGACGACGTCCGGGCGGCCTCCGGCGGTGCCCGCTGCGAAAACACCGCCGGAGGAAAAACTAACCTAGCTTTTCTTTGTCTCGCGCGATGGCACTGGGCCGCGCGTGCATCGTCGACTCCCGCGAGCTTTTTTTTCTTTTTGTACCGTGCTTTATGGCTGCTTTTTTTATAATTCCGCCGTTGGTTTCCTTGCGGCCGGACGAGACTGTGCTCCATTTGCCTTTTTTTTTTTCGTGTGTACATAAGAGTATCCGCGAGTTTTGAGCGCCGTGTCGTTTCGTGCGTGCGCTGATTGTTATCTTGTCTGTATGTGTTGCACGCGAATGCAGAGCGACTTTGAACGAAGCGATAATTTTATAGTTTCTGTGTTTTTTTTTCTTTTTGTAAAATGTGTAAGTAACTAATCCAGGCGAGTTTTGTGAGCGGTAGGTATACTTGTTCGTGATATTTTTTTTTCTTTGGTTATGGCGAAGGGAAATTAATTACGAGAAGTATCGAGCGATTCGCGGTGCAAATAGTATTTTCGAGCGCGTGTTGCTGTGCAGAGTGGCGTATTGCCATAAAACATTTGAAAAGTTAACGCAGTGCTTTGTCAAATCGAAGCGTAAACATCTCGCCGTCTTAACCTCTCGCGCGTCCGGATGAAATTTTCGCTCACGATGACGAGACGCAGGAAATTAAAGTTAATTGTTTACTCCTTTCAGTCGGTCGTCTACAGTGAAGCTTGATGAAGGATCCACTGGTGTCATTGAAGTCCTACTGGTGAGTGTCTCATTTTGTTTTTTTAATATTCTTTTTTGATTATTGGGTAATCCCGCGGTTTTATGATCCAGCGATCATTTAATCGAATGATTCGCTACTTATGCATGGGAATTACAAGGTAAGGAAAAAGATTGAACAAAAAGTTAACGCGAGCCGGTCGTGCGACACGATAATCCTGGCCTTCCCGTCTAATAAAAGTTTAGCATTTATTATCCGCAATATATTTAACATTTTACTCTGCGTTGATAACCCCCAAAAAAGAATGCGATATTTCATAAGAGACGCGTTCTTCAATTTACACGTAGAATAATATTAGCTTACAAATTCCTATGTTCTTTGTTAAATCAAGGACAAACTCCAAAAAAATGTATAGCTGTTAACAAATTTTACTGTAAACGAAGTAAAATATAGTATAACCGTAGTAGAATTCAATTTGCGTATTTAAAAGTTTGCTACAGCTGCTACGGATTTTTATATATTACGAGTTTCTTGCTTCGGTAAATACTGCAGTAATTCGTAATAAAAATTTTTTTTCTTCGTGCTCGCGCTGTCTTCGAACAGACTTCAACAAAAGAAATAATTCGATGCATCTGTGTAACAATGATGGGAACCTCTCAAGTGCAAGGTTCAAAAGGCTGTGCAGTGATAGCGCGAATGAAATGAACGACGAGACACTGCGATTTTTCGTGGGAGAGAACTTTGCATTTCGAAGAAACGAAGCGTGCACTTCGACACGCGGAAGCTCTAGATTTTACGAGAGGCGATTCCGGGAAAGGAGAAACCTCTTGATAAAATTTGCCCGTACGCTTCATTCGCGGAAATTTGATAAGGCCTCGCTCTCAAATTGTTACCTGCAAGCTGGTCGAGCGATAATTGCCGCGTTTGTTGCAGCGATGGATTTCAAAATGAATGAATAAATAAAAAAAGAATGCAACTAGCCTAAATAAGCGAGTGCTGGCGCGGCGATGTATTTTTATGTGCGCATCTCTTTATATAGCGCCAAACTACAAATTAGCTTCACCTTGTGCGTCCGCTGCGATATCGTATCTCGTCGCGGCAGACTTGTGCAATTGATGTTGATACCGCGAGGCTCGTTTTGCCGAACTCCGCGCTTTCTCTTTAAAATTTTACCAGTGCGTTAACAAGTCTATCGCTTTATCAACGTGGTACACACGCGCGCCGATAATTCGCTTTCGTATAGGAACTGTTGAATGACCGCGCGGAGGAAAATTTTTTAGTAAAATCTACCGAAAGGAAAATAAATTTTGCTTAGAAAATAAAGTGGTACACGCGCGCGCTGATAATTCACTTTCATGTAGGAACTGTTGGATGACCACACGGAGGAAATTTTTTAGTAAAATTTACTGAAATAGAAATAAATTTTTATTAAAAAGTTAAGTAAACGTAGTCGTGTAAGATTTACTCGTGTAATAAATCATACTAATTGTAAATTATAATAATTTGAAGCAATAGCTACTTATGTGATTATAAGTAAAGCAAACAAGTAAATTGTATTGGTCAATATTTAAAAATATAAATTTGTGTTCGTGTTCAACAAAGTGTCTTTTGTTATACAATTATTTGCAAAGAAAGTTTCGCAAATCGAATTCAATCAACAAGGTTAATTTTCAGTTTAGAAAAATAAAAAATTTATTATACGGAATATTAAATAATTAAAAAATTCATAGGACTATCTTTGCTTTATCGAACTTTCTGTAAATTTTGCTGGACTATTTAAGCAAATTTTACTTAAATCAAAATCAATATTTTTTTACTGACAGCCTTTAAGTAAACTGAACTAACAATTTTTCTACATGCGCGCATTGTTCTTTCTTTTTTTTTTTTATGTAATTTGAGAGAAGGTCCGTGGTGTCCGTGGTGCGTTTCCGCAATATTGTATCAATTTCGCGGTTCGAAGCGGAGCAACAACACCAGTCGCGTCTCACGCACTTTTTGCAGGTGCAAATGCACGTGTGTGCATATATGCCCCGCACGACACGCAACTACTTATGCCCAGCGAACGTATATTTAGAGAAATGAGTGCGATGAAAGATACAACGCCAGCGGTGTAATGCAGATTCTTAAATGGTCAAGTTGGAAATTTTGCGGTCGTGACCTGGCACGACACGAGCGTGCAGCATGCAAGAGTCTACCGCTCGTCGTTGCGTCCGCACAGTTGTACGCTTATCGCCATTCCTCTGCAGCCATGTCCGCTAATCTAACGTGAAAAATGTTTTATTTTTTATTTTTTTTTTAAATGTGCCCGGGAATGCGACTTTCCTAAGTATTATATGTCATTCTTCCTTAAAATTCGTATCGAAGAAAAATATTTTTAATTGATTAGTCGGTAAAACAGATCTCCAAGATCACCTTGAAAAATGTGTAATAGTCAGCTCCGACCGAGCCTTTTAAATTCAAACTGATGTAGCACCCGTTGGGTGGCGCTGGGCTAACCCGAGGCCGGCTATTATTTACGAATAGCGCGTTTTATTTTTATTCCATTGTATATCCTGTTACAATAATTCACTCGCAGTTGGGAATTTCGTTCCACGCCGGGTGCGTTCGAAAAAAGTACTCTGCTTACTTTCCGGCAAAAACACTTTGTGTACCTTGCACAAAGGCCACCGACTATCCAGCTCGACTTCGCGGCCGAGCATTCAATTAATTTTTCGCTCTGATTACGGAAAATAGTAAGCCATCGTCACGTAAATCAAAAAGCACGCGCGTTCGTCCGTTTTATTTTTTGTTTTTCCCGAGTAGCTGCGAACTGACGACTGCAGTGAAAACAACGAAAAATCTATGGCTGCTAGAACAAAAATGGATTCGGCATAGAAAATTTGAGCTTTTTCGTCTCTATAAGTTCTAAATCCAATTAAAATGATGTGCCGAGCAAGTCTCGTTAATCTCTGCGAATTCAACCGTTAATATCGCGTCCCATTCCTCATCGTAATCTAAATGTCATCATCGTCGAATTTTTTTCTCAACGGCGCAGCTGCGCGTGTGTATATTCTCTCGGCCCTGCATCGAGCCGTAAAATCGAGATAAAACCTGGAAGCAAGCACTTTTCTCTCCGTATCCATATGTTGTGTGCTTATAATTGATATACACTTTCTTTTTCTTTTTCTTTAATCACTGGTAAAAGATATTTTATCAACCTAACGAGTCGTTGAAAAGCTTCACTCGTTGGCTAGGCGAGAAAAGTTCTAGTAAAAATTGCTATACCGTTTTTTAAAGCAACGTCAGACTCGATAAACAAAAAAATTTTCTAGAGTATACAGAGAGAGAATGATCCTATAAAAATTACCCTAAAAGTAGCGGTAATAATTATTAACTGATTAGTAAACCTAAGGCGTCGCCGTGCGGTCATATTGTTTACTAACTCTCGGTGCAAATTTTACTAACATAGTTTGTAAATATTAATAAGAAACTGAAGCAAATGCTCAAGAAACACGCTCGAAGCGTGCTTTGGGTAATTTTTACAAGACGGTAAAAATTATCGAGTTTCTGATTAAAATTTATATTTTTGTAGATAAAAAGTAATCATGTTCGTGATATTTTTAAAAGTTTTTATAAATGCTATTAAGTGCATAATCTACTAAACAGTATAGTAAAATTTAAAATTCACATTGTATTTATTCCATTTAAGGTAGTAAAAATTACTTAAACTTAACAAAAATCGCCAGAAAATCAAGGTGTGGGTAATTTTTACCCAACTATTTTCTCCGTGTAGTTCCTATTTATAAAAATCACTATAGCTTATGCCACCTCCATCGTTGAATTTATAATGTTAAGGTGAAAAAATGAATGGAGAAATTTCCACTATTTATTTTCACGAATTGTAACAGACTTTAAATGAAGAAGGAAGGTAAATATTTAATTATCCTAAAACTCGGTAGCTTGGCAATTGGGGCAGCACCATTTTTCGCACGGTGTCCGTTTGACACTCGTCCAAACACCATTCGGCGATTACCGTTAGTCCTTGTCAAACGTCAAGTCACCGTCGACCTCGTCGTGTTCTCCAGCCGGATCGCTCGGCGAAGCGATCGAGCTTCATTCAATATTGCCCGAATACGTCGAAGGCATTTTTAATTGCACGGATCTTCTCGCGCAGAACATTCGTCCAGAATACCCGAATAGCAAAAAAAAAATAATCCTGTGAGGAGCCGCAATTTTTAATCGGCCGAACGACTCTTTTTACGTTGCCGTGGTTCGACCACTGTAATTTTATTAGCGATGATTCACGCTATATTTCGGTAGGTTCACCGCCACACTCCGACGAGCATCTGTTTTGTAAGTCGTAAAACGTCCGGGGCTTATGCTTGCGGTTGTAATTGTTCTTATCTCGTCTTATCTTTAACTTATCCTGCAATATTCTACTCTACCTTAGATTAAATTTAAATCACTGTATTCGTATAAAGTCAATTTTGTTTCGATAAGTGGTTTCACTATAAACTAAGAGCGAATTTTAACACCAATTGATTTAGCGTATAGTTATCTCGTTTTCGATAGATAAAACAAATTATAATAAATTCGCTGGAATGAAACGGTCACGGTCTATCTGCGAATTCAATAAGTGTTAATTTAATTCGACGACGTATTCGCTTCTTAGAAGCGTTCATTTCATTGCGAATTACGCTGGGACACGAAACAGGATAATTGCGGGATAAATAAGCTGCGTAAATCGAGTCGAGGATTTCTTGCGCGAAAGCGTGGGGCTTCGGGTGGTTTTCGAAAATTTCACCAAAATTATTGGCTCTCCGGCAAACCAAATTTCTCCCGAGCTCTCGCGCGCAGCGCTTTTTGTCCTTAGAGAGTTTGGCAAGCTGCGCGAGTGTCACAGGAAAGTCAGGCTTCTTTTTGCGTGCATCTCGCGAGAGAAAGCCAAATGTAAGCCGTTTTGCTGCATGAGGAATTTTCACGCTGCGCTGTGTTTTGCCCGTCCTTTTTTTTTTTTTCTTCGCCTTACCCCACTGGCCTCGGCGAGCCACCCCGTCGTCGATGGTGTCGTGACTTTAGCTCTCCCGCGGCTTGGATGAAAAATTACGGATCCCTGCTGTTGAATACCCAGCTTAATCGTGCATAACGAATTTTTTTTCGGCGGCCTTATTTTCAGTACTGAAATTTCATACATTTGTTCTACATTCGTCTAAAATTTGTCATTTTTTTTTAATTACATTGTATTGAATTAAAAAGTTTATTTTAATGAAGTTAAGCCGGAATTCTCTCGGAGGCTAATAAAAGAGTTTTTATTCGCGAGAGAAGCGATTGTGCGGAATTTTTAAATACTCAAGATCCTATTTCTTGGAGAATCCGCTTCATTGATCAGGATTGAATGTAAGCCCGGGCGTTTCTCAACGTCTCCTGCTCGCATTATTCCCGCATCGCCCTTCGTCGCGACTTTCATTCTGTACGGCGATATTTGCAAATAACAAGTCGTCCATCATCGGAGCGGCAATTACCGCCTCATTGTTCTCCGGGGCTTGAATAATGCCGCGCCGGAGCCTCGCGCGTTTATATGCAAAGTGACACGCATCCGTCGGGCAAAGCGCCGTTTTTTCAATATTTATTCATTTGTTATTTAAAAATAAAAATAAAATACAAGGAATGTGAGCAGGAGGCACGCGGAGGTCTCGCGAAAAGCTCCTTTCTTCGACCTCGTCTCCATCAATCTCGGCCGAACCTATAAATTGCCGACGTCGTCTGGATCCCCCTTCTCGCTCTCTTGCCTGGCAGAATTCGTAACTAACGCTGGCGGATCCTTGTCTTACTTTTTGGCAGTGGGATACTTAAGATACGTTGGTTTAACACATTCTTAAAGGACCCATGCTGGTGCCCTTATCTGCGCAGTGCCCATTTTCAACTTTAAAGATTTTTATCCTCATTTTACCAAGGAAGTTTCTTTCGGTAAAGGAAGAGGACTTTTGTTCCGTTAGATTGAAAAAAGAAGGCCAAGAAGTTTCGTCGTACGTTTTTTCCTCGTTCCCTCTGCAAACTTTGAATTTTGCTTTTATATAAACATAATTGAAGTACGAGCGTTTGTAACATTAATACTAAACTGATCGAATCAAAGGTAATCCGAGCGCAACAAATTACTCAACCGACTTAAGGAGTGGGTTTTTTCCACTGATCCATTGGGCGATGGCATTTTCTGGCCCAAAGTGTCTAGGCAGTTACAAACTCTGAAAATTCCGTGACTACGATTCGTGCGATCGACTGCAGCCTCTGAGGATTTCGCAAGCTCCGAGAGCGGAGAGATAACCGCGAGCCCGGTAAAGCGCACTTTCCAGAGGCTGTTAAAACTTTAGCCCCCTACCCCTGTCGCCCCCCTCGGGGCACCCGTCCACTTGAGGATTAGAATTTTAATCTCCATTAGCATAAGCGCCTCGTGTTTTACTACCGCGATCGTAAAGTTTTTATTGGAGAGCGTCTAATTAGATACCCGACGGTGGCGATCCTTTTCAAAATTTCGCCTTTTAAAGTTTTTACCGCCTGGCCGCCTGTTATACGCTCGCGTCGTTCGCGAATTTGAAAACGCAGAATACGCCAGTTGTGATTTACGAGTTTTCGCGTCTCATAATGGCCCGCTGTCCGTGCGTTTGGTTAATAGGTGATAAATGTTGATTCGTGGAGGATATATTCGCGTTTACATTTCGAGCTTTTTTTTTATGCAGGAACATTGGTTTACACGCATTTTAGCCAGTGCGAAAAATAATAGCACAGGCGCATTTTGTAACGATGCACATTTGTATACTAAAAGTCGTGTGAATATATCATAATCGTAATTACAAAGACTGTGCAAAATTTAATGAACGCCATAAAGTGTCTGATGTACGAGCTTCTGATCGCAGTGTTTACAACTGTAAAAAAAATCGTTTCCATGCAAATCAAATCGTTTATCTCACAGTGGCGATCCTCGTTCTAGCCGCATGACGTCCACGAAGCTCACGAACAAAGTGGCGTGTAACATTTTCTTAATAAAGATAAAAAGAAAGAACAGCGAAAGAAAATAACGCCGAGACTTAAAAAGTGCTTCGAGTTGCGGGGAGTACATCATGTCCTCTTTTCGTCTCGGGAGAAGGCGCACGTGCCATTGTTTTCAGTCTCCCGCAGCGCATTTGCAGGCGTGCGGGCGGCAACACGTAGGTAATCTCCGGCGGATTTGCCTTTCGCGGAATCATGGACTCGATTATTCGATGATACTCAATTTAAATAAATTTTGGGATAATATTTTTCAGGCCCACATATACGGGTAGTGTAATTAATTATTCAGACGAGAAGTGACGTTAATTACGTACATTACTTTTTCTTTGCAGTACGTTTTGGCTCCTGCGCGTACTTGATAAGGTATATAATTACGAAATCTTGACGACCCAAAGGCGTGTATTAATCAACAAAAGAAATTCGCTGCATTAAAAGTGAGACTCGAAAAATGTATCTCGGCTCGCGTGAACTAAAAACCTTCATAAGCCGTCGAGACTCTCGTGAAAATGTTGCGGAACAATGATGATGCGGCGCCCATTAATTCGAAGTTAGTTTTACCGCGTGAAAAAAAAAAGAAGAACAGAAATAAGAGACATTCATTCTCACGGCATTAAGACCGAAATCGCACGAAGAACGACTCGACCTTCGGTGTAAGATCTGCGCCAAAAATTTGAAAAAGAGTCGCCCGCATCCTTTAAAAAAAAAAAAAGAAAAGAAAAGTTCTCCCGCAACAAGTGCACGGCAATTCCGTCCTCATTAAAAAAAAGTACTCGCGCACACACGTACATATTGCAATTAACGCGAGCCCGCGCTCCTTGGCTCGAGCGCGCTCAGTGACGTTTGGAATGGAAAAGGACACGAAATCTCGCGCGATGCAGGAAATTATGCGGAATAATCGGGGTCGTTTTCATCCCGCTATATCGGAGGAGGCGAGAGTGGGAGGGAGACGGACAGATAAAAAAGGCGTTCTTTTTTCTCTCGCTCGCTCACTCGCATTCGGCGTCGCGTCCGGCATGTAGGACAATATCATATTAACTGTGACCGTGTTACGAGCGCCGACGAAGTCAAGGGGCAGACCATGAGAGGCTCGCGCGCCTGCGCGTGTCCGCGGCATCGTCCTTGACAGCAGTGCCACACCGGCCGTGCAATGTCGGTGTGTTTTTTTTTCCTCTTCGCTCTTGCCGCGCGGTTTCGTTTCGAGCTCCGGCTAATTCATTCATCAATTCGGGTCATTACCGAACTGTCAGGGCCGCGACACTCGCGCCGGTGTAACAACCCTCGGACCGACTAATCGATGACTTTAGACTTTTTTCGCGCGAGCGGCGGCTTTGTAGCGCACACGATCGCGATCTTGATCAGGCGTTATGCATCACCGAGAAAAATTTAATGCCGTTTTCACCGAAAACTAACGCCGTACTAGCATACAACGATTTTCGTTTCAACATACGTCAAAATGTAATTCGTTTTACTGTAAAATCCACAGTAGTACTAATGCACATTTGGCATTTGCGATTTACATCAGCTTGCAGTAGTATCAAGCTTGTAGTGATGAGACACAGTTACAATGCTGAAAGCACGTAAGAACTTTTCACTTTTTTGACATTAGTATTTTTTTCAGTGTAGAGTTCGGGCACGAGCGGAGGTGCAAAATCGCGAGCGCTGGATCGATCGATGTGTACTCGACGAGGAGGCATTTCGCTTTGTCGGTCGGTCTATTTTAAACGAGATTAATTGAGAACGCATAATTATTGTCTTTTATGATCTGAAATGCGCGGAGCTTATAGCGCCTAAGTATACTTGTAGGATGGCTCACGTAATAAACGTCTCTGATGTATAGCTAGATTATGCAATACCAGCGAGCTTGATCTCGTTTAGCCTATGATTGTCGGTAAATAGAGGTAGTTATTTTTTCGAATGCTTGTATAGTTGATTTTAGAGTAATAATTTTTACAAGGTGATTTTATTTCTTCTGTTCTTCTTCTTTTTTTTATTGAATTGTTTTTAATTGTAAACTTAAATTTTTTGAAAGTTTTAGAGTAATTATAACTTCCTGCTTCAATTGTCAAGAGAGATTCAATTCTTGTAAAATTCAGATTCATATATGCGTGTATACAGTGCTAGATCTAGTACGCGATTAGGAGAAACTAATTTTAACCTTATTAGAAAGTTTCTATTTGATAAACAGTTAGCGTCGTTATTAAATATTTCATATACAATGTGCGTAATTGTATTAAACGAGAAATCGCTAGTATTATTTTTATTTATTTATTTTAAAAAATAATAAAGGTGGTAGCTCTTCAGAAACGGTAATTGTTCCACGAAAGCCATAACAAGGGGTTCCGCAAAGTTCACAGTTTACGAAAACTCCTATTAGTAGATTTTTTGCCGAGCAATCTCCGTAAGAGCTGTTATAAATTCTCCGTAAAATAGAAACATTGCTTTCCCTCAAGTTTCCGCGGTAAAATCCGTAACATCCTCTTTATCGTGCACTACCCTCAAACCTTTTAACCCTCGGCACCTCCTCGACTGCAGCGCCGCCTAAAAAGGCCCATTCAAATTTCACCACCTCGAAATCATTCGCAAAATGAATTCCGCCCCTCGCGCGGCCGCAGAGAGCGGAAAAAGCCCCGACACTAAAGGACGCGAGCACTCGAGAAGAGTAAAGGGAGTAAGGGCAAGGCGGCGTCGGATCTCGGGGGCGATTCGTGCGCGGAGTGAGCATACACCCCACCCGCAGCATCCGCGTGTATACCTGCGCCTTCCCTCGCCCCGGCACTCGGTACTCCGTGTAACGAGATTACGGTATATCACCGCGCCATTTCGCTCGCCCGCCTCGGATTTGCATACAGACGCGACTCATTTCCGCTTTTGCCCAAATGGAGGTCGGGGCGCCGTTATGCGCGCGCGCGCGTTCCCCCTTGCGGCCACTTCGGTGCTTTCAGTGCACGACGCGCGCACACGAGGACAGATCAATCGCGGGTAAACAATGGAGCGAAGACGTTGGGATAACACGTGTACCCCTTCCCCGAGTTTGGACTCGACCTGCTCCGGTGTTTTTGGAGCAGTTGTTTGCTTTGTCTGAGAGCGCGTGCCTTCCAGATTTAATGCGTTCGGATTTCGCTCGGGAGTCAGCGTTGCTTTTAAAAGCTTTTCAAAAATGTCCGTCGGTCTTTGCGAGACCGAGGTACGCGTGGGACAATGGAGATTTTATTGACCCGAATAAGCTTGTTCATAAATCGTCATAATTTTACTTGATTCTAATGCGATAGCCACGGGTGATTCAACCTTCCGCATTACCATTGAAATCCATTATTCTCAGCTCGGTTGCGTAAGTTCGCCTCTAATATTTTGACCGTGAAGGTACTCGGTTTTACTCGGCGCATTGTGAAGCGAAAAAAAAAAGTAAATTTACAGTGGTTGAGCTTATTTGAGTCAAATCGTTATAAAATTTATTTCGCTATGTTAAACCTTCACATTGCGATATTATTATCCGCTTGCTAGTTTTAGTGAGCTATTAAAATGACTGCGATCTTTTTTTTTTTTTATTTATCTACTTGAAACTGTGAATCTGTAAACATTTTTTTGTTGTAAATACCGTAATTCACGATAAATAATTATTCTATTCGAGTATATTGTCTTCTCGGGTGCAAAGTATAAGGACGCGCATAAATGTAAAACTGGCGGTGAAAATTGGCCGACCAAGGGAATTAAATCATCGGGGGCTTAATAATTTAAAAGTCTCTCTCGACGATAAAAGAAGGAGCGAAGGAAGGTATATATCTCCGGGTGGAAGCTCACGATCTGCAGAGGCGATACCGAGGCGGCTCGGTCGCCTCATCAACATTCATCAGTACGAGCGAACCGCGAGTTTCCGGACTACTTTCCTGTCGCGTCGCGGAAAGACTTTTGACTCGTCGTCCATTACGCGTTTAACGCCGGAAACCATCTCTCCCCTCTTCTGCTCTCGTTTATCTTTTTTTTTTTAGAGTTCGAAAGTGCGGTGCAAAAAAAGAACAGAAGAGAGGGTAACTTGAGCGACGGGCAATTGCGATGGAGCCTCGGTGAATTTTCGACAAGGCCGATGTAAAGTGGAAGTTGCGTAACGACGATCGATCTGCTTTAATGTTATGATACTCGAACGCAATCGAAATTGAATCAGCGCCATCGAAGTTTGCTAAAAGGTAGTTGCGCGAGCTTTTGACATTAACTCGAAATTGTAATGGCGATCCTGTCGGGCGGTCGCCGTTTTTCTTTAATGTAAACGACTTGGTATATAAATAACTTGGACGAATCATCTTTTTTTTTGCGCACGGACAGATCAAAGTGTTAGATTAAATAAAGAGGAGATCGTATGAATGCATGCGTAAAATTAATGTAAAACCGGTGGTATAAGAAGCGAGAGGAGCATAAAAGTGGAAAATCCGGGACGGTAGAGAGACAAAACGGGGCGCGCGGGAGCGACAGAAGCGATTGCGGGCAAATCGCGACGTCGCTCCCCTGTCAAATAAAGCCGCGACAGTGCCTTCCGGGGCTGGCTGGCATTACGTATGTATACAACGCAGCACCGACCCTCGGCGCACATCCTCCATTATTCGCCGAGCCAGTTCCCTCTTTAGCCCCTCCCTCGCACTTGCTTTCTCTCTCACTGCGGCTCCCTCTCTTCTGTCGGCTCTCCGGATTTATTTATGCTCGTCGATATAAGCTGCGAAACCCGAGGGTTTCGCGCGCGGCGCGCACGACGTACGAATAGATATCGCCAGGCTGCGTATTGAATACTCGACGAGTGTGTGTAAGGCGAGGAGTTTGCCTTGCCGTTTACCAGGGACAGACGCCCCCCATCGACGGGCATGCATGAGCGCTGAGAAATTGAGCGAGCGCCGGGCAAATAAAAGCCCAATCTTATGTGTATCTACTTGTGTCGGTTTTATTTTTCATCGGTCTCCGGGAGTGGCGTGTTCCCCCTTTTCCTTCCGGCAACAGATGTTTTAATGATTTCATAAATTACTTTCTTTCTCGTTTTAATCGACATCGAATTATTGCGCTTTCCTCGGACAATTTATTTTATTTAATACTTCGATTGCTCTGCGAGTAGCTCATTTTATCGATATAGAAAGGGATTTTAAGCTTCTCTTGTTAGATCGCTTGAATTTTTTTTTAAACTCCAAGATTAATTTAATTTTTATTCATTGTAAATACTTAAATCACCTAATAACATTTAAGGAAATTGATAAATTTTGGTTTAGTGTAAAAAATGTTAAATACTCCTAAATCCTCCCTTACTCCAGAACGACCCATCCCTTGAATCGGGAGAGAATCCATTGCTGTTCTCGGGATTTTTATTCCAAGACGAGGCAGAGGGTTGGAGGGAGAGAGGGAGAGTTGAGCAAGCCATCGATCGGCTTCCCTCCTGACGATGGCCTCGTGATGAGCCCGATAATTTTGCAATTGAATTCTGCTGAAACGTGACGCCTGAAGTCACCGCGGGCATTTCTTTTATTTTCCACGTGCCTTTTCGCCCTTTTTTCTTAACAATTGTTCCTATACACATTAATCGAATTTTTATTCATTCCAGATAGATGCATTCGAAACAAATTTCCTTTTTTTAAAAAACTAAAGAAAATCTCTTCTTAACCTTAGATTATATTTTTTAATGTTGTTGCATTTTTTTTTAAAGAAATAATATCAATAATCGTCATATAATTTTAAAGTTTTGTTTACATATTCGAGCAAAATTTGAAAATTGTCTTTCCTGTTTAATATAAAAATTCGTTCATTTAAAACGAGAGAAAGGCGACAGCTCAAATCACGAATGAGCAATAAAAAAAAAAGAATCAAATCGAGAAAATTTTATCGAAATGAGTCACGAGTCTTGCCACACTCGTACCTTTTCCACTGATTCATCAATAGAGCCTGCACTGCGGGGCTCGACCCTTTCTCGCCGTGGACGCGGAGCGCAAACAAACGTGGGCAGCGCCGCCTCTTGCAAATTCCCGAGGCTGTTCCGCGAGTGAGCGCGAATGCCGCGTCGATGACCCTAAGTGACTCGCGACCACCGCTGAACGCGTTGCCGCGAGCATAGCTGGGCGTGCGCGCGCCCGCTCAGGTGTACTCCCCGCGGCCCAAACGGCCCGCGGCGAGGCGTGTGACGGAAGTCCGACACGTGCTAAGTAGGAGCACGTGGGCACCGAGACCTGGCTATTCTCGGACCGAGACGCGTTTCCGCTCCCCGGTGTATACATTTTTTTTTTAACGATTAATTAATGGCGAGTAATTTTTTATGCTCCTAAGAAATTTGATTAACTTGTTCCATTTCATTTTTAATTTGGATATTTAACGAGTGAATTGAAAAGCTACGAAATGTTTTAAAAGTATTCTGTCAATGTAATTTATGAGAAAATAAAGTTCTCATAAAAAGGTGAACAATGCAAAGCTTTTTCCTGGGTCGATGTTGGCATTGATTCGGACTTTCGCCGACTTTAAACTCGCCGGGGCTCAGGCAACGTGACCTGCACGCAATGCACGAGGGTCGGCTCCAAAGCATGAAAAATTATGAGAGTGATAAAATGCGTGTGACATCTGGATTTTTTTGTATTACTCCTCTCGACCTCAGCGAACGCCTGTAAAAAATTGATAAGTCTATTTATCATTGCATTGCTGCACATGCGACCGCTGATCCAAACGGTGCGAAGTAACATCGAATATCGGGGCTACACACTGTAGGTACGCGAATTTAAAAACGAAAAGTGAGTTAGTATCTTAAGACCATGTTTGTTTACAAACTCGCGAGTCGGGGGGGAATTCGGAATTCGTTCTTTTTATCGCAGTTGTCTTGCGAATAAAATACAACCGGTTTGTCCTGCAGTTAATAAAAAAAAACTTTGCTACACTCTCTTTTGCACGCGGCAAGAAAACCAAAAATAAAAATGTTAATGCCCTGACAATCGATAAAAATTGCGACTTTCTTCGAGAATTTAAGGCGACCCTAAATCACTGTAACTCGACGGATTTATCACCGCGAAAACTAGTTGCTCGCTCGACTTGAAAGCGAAGTCTAGCTCTAAAAGCTCGCGAAAAATTATTGAAAGTGATGAAACGATAAACGTTCACCGGTAAATGCTAATCAAGTCGTGCGAACTGCGAAAAAAAAATTTTGATCGTGTTTCGCAAAAGTATAAACTTCGGCGCCTCCGCGAAACTTTTGCAACGCTCGGTCAGAAATCCAGCTGCGCTCGTTTTTCCGACAAGGATAACGACTGCTTGTCTCGCTTTTTAAAAACTTTAAGAGAGAACGAAAGAGAGAGAGACGAAGAAATCGTTCCAATTTTTTCGCGGCACTCCTCGCAGCCGGAGAAAGACGCAAGGATCGTCCCCGGTACGCGTTCCCTTCCTTCAACGTGCTGTTAACAATGCGGCCGCCAAGTCGAAGGCAGACCTCGACGAAGACGTCGTCTTTATCCCTTTCGCGGTGCGCTCGCCGCGGCCTACGTATGTCCTCGATAATAACAGTTATGAAACTTGGCTGCGATAGTGAAAGTGGCGCATACTATACATTTCACAACTTAGCGACGGCGGTGAGCCAGTCGAGCCGAGGCATTTTTTTTTCCTCGGCTGAGGTCGGTAATCGAGTGTCGAAGCGGGAGAAAAGGAGCGGCGAGGACGCCCGCGGGAAAGAGGAGGTCACCGAGGGAGTGCGCGCTTTCTTTCTTTTGTGTGGGGACACACGGTGCATTCATACTTTGCTCAATCAATGGTTTGTGGCGGCGAAACTTTTGGTTGGAACCCCTGGTAGTCTGATTTTACATTTTTTGGCCTCAAAATTACACTTTCGATTCTTCTTCTAGTTTACATTTTTTTTAAACGCCCTTGTTTCAGTGCTAGAAATGGAATATACAATGCGAATTTAAAATTTTACTCTATACTGTTCAGTAAATTATGCGTTTAGTAATATTTATAAGAAACTTTATTAAAAATTACACGAAAATGATTACTTATTATCTACGAAAATTTAAATTTTAACCAGAAATTCGACAATTTTTACCAACCGCCATATAAAAATTAGCTTCTTATTAATATTTATAAAACTAGGTTAATAAAATTTGCGCCAAGCATCATTATAATTTTTATAGGATCATTCTCTCTGTGTATAATGTTCTAGAAAAATTTTTTGTTTATCGAGACTGACGTTGCTTTTGAAAAACGGTATAGCAATTTTTACTAGAACTTTTCTCGCCTTATGAACAGAAGAAAATTGATTATTCAATAATTGTCATTGAGGCGAGGCTAAAGAAGCGCCTGGAATTACGCGACGTCGAAAGCGCCATGATTCAATTGGCGATTTATGCACTTGGGTAATATCAAGCGGGAATAATTAGTTATATTCAATGGGACTACTGACGGCGAACAATCGACCAGCTTTATTATCCACGCGTCCTCTAGGCTAATCCCCGTGGCGGTCGTCTCTCGCCTAATGGTTAGTCGCCAAGGTGCGCTAATACCTTATATCGCTATTAAGTGGCCGATTTGCGAGGCTCGATATCTGAGGACGCGCCAGAGCCGATTAATCGTCGATCGAGCGATCAAGGCGAACTCCGAAGGTTCGTTCCGAAGCGCGGAAAAAGGGGCCTTCTGTTAAATTCAATCTGAACGAATCGAGCATGAATGCTGGAGTGACATGTCGATCCAAGGTTTTTATAACGGATATTATTTAGGGATCGCGCTTCCCAGTCGTATTTCGCTACCTCCGCGATGCGATCGGCGTAGGTGATGATTAACTCGGCGCGCGCCGCTGCTCGCACTTATATCACGAAAATTGCAGGTTGCACACCGACAGGGTCCTGAGAGCCTCGAATTATATCAGCGCGAAATAAATTCGTACGCGGGAAGGGCCACGGAGTTTCTTTGTTCGTGCGCACTTCGAGGAAACGAAAAATTACGAGCTTCTCCTGTATTTACGGCCACGTCGGGGAGAGATAGCGTCCGTTGCGTTATTAGTAGCTCGCTGTTTGCTCTGCCGTCTGGGTTACTGCTTTCTTCTTTTCCGTAACGGTTATTTGGAGTACAACACAATTAAACTGCGAGATAGAGAAAAAATTATTGATCTTGCCTGATAAGGGTTATCTGATACGGTTATCTGCGGCAATTGTTTCATGGGTGGATTTCGCAACGAAAATTCGTGTCTTGAATTCAATGTTTAAGACTCGCTATGAAATAAGCCGAAACTCAAAATTACGAAGGCCGATACAATCGAATAAATTTCCATTCCAATTTTTTCAGTTACGCATTCATGTCGGAAATCCATTATCAGTTATGTCCTTGTGAGACCAACTGTTGCCTACACTTCTAGAACAAAATCTGTTAGGATAACTTGATATAATATTTCCAAATTCTGTTGAGAGCATGTTGTCATGAATTTTGTCATGAATTTTGTCATGAATTTGAGAGTATACTATATGTAAATTACGACGACTTCTATAGTTCTATACAGAGCTAAACGCAGAGGAGCCAGATGCAACTTTTCGCAGGCTTTTTCTCTTTCTATTATATCTGCTTACAGTTCCAATGATTCTAGATTATATTTCGACACTTTGAAGTAATGCATTAACACCGACGAATTGCTTTTTTTTTTAAATACCTATAGTTATTTAAGTGAAATGTTGTTTTATCACTCGCTCATTGATTTAAAAGTAAAAGTTAAAACTTCAACAGAATTTGGAACAGATTTTGGCCCAATTAACAAATTAACTTTAACATATTCTCTCCAAGAAGCTTCTTAATTTTCCAGCAGGAGTCTTGAAAAATAAAAAACAAAGTAGTATCAAAACGAAGGCCGTTAATTTTCTTTCACGGCGAACAAGTGCGACGAGACAAAAAAGGAATATCAAGCGAATCGCAACGCACTGCTGGTAGCAGTACACTGCGCTATTGTCGCATGTCCTACGAGGAAAAATTAGCGAGAATCGGCCGGTCGTTAGAGCGAGGTCAGCCGTCGCGCAAAACTTTTTGATCTCGTTGTCCGGTACAATGCGCTTGACGCCCCCGCGATGAAAACAAAGCGCGCACGCGCGAGACTCGACTATGCACTTCGTCGGCCTCGACCGCAGCTGAGAAAGAGAGAGAGAGAGAGAGGGAAAGAACAGGAAAACAGGTGGAAAGACGGAGGAGAAGCACTCAACCTAGAAACGCACTTGGCCACGGTTTTAAATGAATTCGCGCGCTTTATTTTCGGGCGTAAGAAGCGACGGTGCTGACCTCCTTGCGTCGAGATGCCGCCTTCGTTTGTATAGCATTTGCTTACTTTTGCTTCGATGCATTCGATTGTTCGCGTCCCCACGGCCATTAGAACCATTGAGTGGTTCAGACTGCTGCGGATGATTCCGATGGGTGTAATTCTTTAAAAATAGAGAGGAAAAAGTAATTTAAAAATTTGAAGAGTTGACGGGATTTAAATTACGCGCCGCGCGACAAAAAATAAGCATTAAAATAAATCGGCTGGAATTTGAAATACACTTTTCTGAAATTAACGGTCACCAGTGACTTTGGCGAGAAAAAGCTTCGGTGTCAAAAAAAACGAAGTAAATAAGAAAATAAAGAGCTGCTATCTTTCTTTTTTATTAGCGCACGTGCATCAGCGCAACGCGCCGCGCGTAACAGCCCGACGCGCGTTTCATTTAGATTCACGTGCTGCAGCAAGTAAAAATCGCGAACGCGCGCACATCAAGGCATCTGTTACGTTGCTCCCAAAATAATAATTTAATAGATTAATAAATTATTATTTTGGGGGTTAATTGTTAATAATTTAATAAATTACGAATACGTGATGGGAAATTTAAATCGTAATCAAGGAACAGACAGCTGGTGCAAAAAAGATGAGGAGTACTGGCTGGCGTGACAAGCGAGCAAGTCTGTGATTTTCGTGTTTATCGTGAATATACCCTCGTGTAAGGAGGCTAATGAGACGAGACATATAGCGGTAATTAAAATTCATGCTAATTATTTAAAGGTCTCGCGCCACATTAAATTATTTACGAGACGCCGAGTATACGCGACGCGACGCTCATCTTCCTCTCCATCACTCCCTTTCTCTCTCGTGTCTCGCGAACTTTTATGTTTTTTTTTTTACAAATGTAAAAAATAATTTTACGCTTTCAAAAATGATCGATTTAAAATTCGCTAACTTAAATCATTTGTAGCCGTCAATGACTGGAGTTTTTAATTGAATAAAATGGCGGGATACTTCGATTATTATGCGCTGGAGGCGACAAGTGCATGCACAATTTTTATTTGTCCGAAGCTCGGTGCACGGTATATTTTAATGCGATGTGTATACTTTTAATCGAAGGATTATTATAAAGTTTTAATTTTATTCTTTGTGAAACACCGATTTGTTTGAATTTAGTTCGAACTTGATAGAAGCATAATTTTAAAAGATTTACATTATTAATTTAGGCGATGAATTTTTCAACTGGATAATTCATTTATTTTTACGCTATCTCATTAATACAGACGAGCTTTTTAAAAATTTATTACAACGTTCTCGCAAATAAGTACCTCGAGGAACACTTAATCGGCGTTCTCTTAATAAAAAAAAAAAAGAAAATCGAAGTAGCATTCTTCTTCAGTTTGCGCTATCCATTAGCATCGATGAAATCATAATATCCCCGGCAAAAATACACAGATAACGAGTAAAAATAACCGGCAATTTGCAAAGCAATCCTCGGCAATTAACGTCCGTAATTGCCGAGGCGCGCGGGCACGCGTAAAAAGCGCATCAGCCTGTGACACGCGAAAGGACGGCGAGAGCCAAAGGAGATCATCGAGCAGGGAGGGAATGGAAAAAAAGACGAGGCGAAGCACCCGGAGTGGGAGCGACAGAGAAAGAAGCAGAAAAATGGCTGCATTAGCGGTGAATATAACGCACGCGCGTCGCGGATTACGGTCCGAGGCTGTAACGCAATTTTATGCCAGGCGCACGTGTCAGGGTTGCGCGTCGCGCGGCTGCGTGCGTGTGCCATTACGTAAAACCGACGAATAACGTCGCCGCCTCCCACCGCCGGCTTTTCTTCGACGTTTTCTCGGACGCCGTATAGTCGACTACTCATCTGGCACTGTCGAGTACGTCTGACCTTAACCTTCCGCGTCGGCTATTAAAGCGCCGGCGCGTCTCCCCGCGCGTTTCGCGGGATTAACGTCGATTTTTCCTTTACGAGCCGTTACCTTCTTCGCACTACTTTCAGGAGTCGTCTTTTTTCCTATCGGCAATTTTAAGAGCGCGAGGATTTTTATCATTTTCCTTTTTTTTTTGCTCGAAATTTGCTGCGCCGCGAGGCTCTTGGCAGAAGATCTTGCGCGGGCTAAAGATATCTCTTTTTTTTAGTAGACGTTAATTTACCTTCGGTTTTAGCGTAGAATATCCTGATGCTTGTGCGGTAATTTTTTTTTACGGACTGGTAGGGAATTAAAGTGTGTTTTCAGGTTAAAGAAAAATGCGCTAATTATGTTTGACAAACGACTCTTCGCAGCATAAGTGTATAAGTATGCAAAGCGAATTCAAAAATAATTGCTCATACCACATTTAAAATTATGTAGTATGTAAAGTGGATTTAAAAATAATTGTTTGTGCTATATCTAAAATAGCAATACACTTATATTTTTTACATCCGAAATAGATATCGTTTAGATTGACCAGTACATGAATTGATTTTCCTCTGCTGGCTTACTTTAGCTACGTTATATGTATATCAATTATTTACCATGTAAATTATTGTAAACTTTATTCTATACGGAGAGAAAAGTATAGTAAAAATTACTATACTATTTAGTAGTGCAGGGAGCAGACTCGACAAATAAAAAATTTTACTAGAAAGTATTGTAAAATGTGCTACGACACTTGTAGGAAAATTACTCTAAGACTAGTAATTTACATACTTTTTAGTAAAGTTTTTTATTAGTCGAGTCTGTCCCTACACTGAGTAAATAGTATAGTAATTTTTACTAAACTTTTCTCTCCGTGTAGTAAATAGAATAGAATAGATTATAACAAATGTAATTAATACTAAAATGTAATATCACAGCGAGTAAATTTAAGATGACTAAATAACGTATTATTCTTGTCAAATAGAAGATAAAATGCAATATATAACAATGGTGATAGTAATAATCAATAAATTAGAAAAAAAAGGTAATTAAGAGCCACTGAAATTTTCCTTCCTCTCATTGGTCCTCATCGCAGTCGAAATTAATCCGCAAACTTGCGCTCCGCGAAATTGCCAAATCCATGGCTTTAATTGGCGCGCGCGTAAAGGGCCAAACTCCGGCGAGCACTCCCGGTCCCCGGCAAATCGATGGGCACCTGCCGTAGACACGCGTCCGTATTGTCCGCCGCGGCGGTGGTTCGCCTATCGGGCGACGATCGCAATCGATGTAGCGCGTGTAACGCGCCCCCCGAGAAAGGGTGAGGCAGGGATAGAGCGAGAGAGAGGGACAAGGACGTCCCGGCCCGTCCTCGTTCTCATCTTGTCAGCCGACATCCACGAAAGTCGCCCGCAGCCTTCGTCCGCCCCAAGTTCGAGGAGTCCGCCCACCTTCCACTTCGCCCGAGCGCGCGCCACCCTGTCCTACTTCAGCCTCCCTTCGCGCGCCGCGATAACGTCGCCCGCCGCCCCCGCGCAAGCGTGCCTTTGCTCTCTTCTTTCATCCCGCTCGTCGCAGCGTCAAGGCGACGAGCTTATCGGCGCGGGCGCGCCTTTCATATTGCCATCGACTCGCGGTTGCCACGATCGTTCTTTACTCATTCCAGCGGAATCGTCATTGTTTTTCTTTTTTTTTTTTTTCGCGTGCGGCATTAACGCGCGAAACATTATTTCTACTTCAGTAAATTTTACTGACAAGTGTTCTGCATGTTGGAAGCTAATAAATACGCGGAATATTTATTGCAGCTTATTATTAAAATAATACAATTTTACTAAAGCTAGTATTGATTCTTGGAAGGTCAACGTTGTTGTACATTCATTGCAGAATTCGTCATGGTATTAAAAAAGCAAGTGAATCAGTTCACTAATTGGCGCATCGGGTCATGTCCTCCTTCAAATTCTTCTAAAATATAAAAATTCTCAGTGTGTCAAATGTTAATGATTTAATTAAAATTAAAGAAGGCAATTTCGTCCTCGTTTCAGCGTTCTTCGGGCTTTACCATATGAATATGTTGAACGTAATTTATGTGCCAGCCTTGAGGTAAAAACACCAACTCGAGAAATAAATCATAATAAATTTGTCATTGCGGACCTTTTAACACTAAGTTACGCTCAGTTTGCATAAAACAGATATAGTAAGCGCATTATAATTAACAAACAAAAAAAAACGAACTCACGACCTTCATCACGAGGACGCTGAAGAACAAAGCGCCCTTAAAACCTCCCCGCTCCACGCCTTTATCCTACCAAGCAGCGAATAACGAAGTGGCAGCATCAAACTACCCCTGGATCGCTAATTTCCAAGACAAAGTGTCGCAACTTCTCCGCTTTTCTCTGAATATTCAACGCCGCGAGTAATCAAAATGTCCCCAACCCCTAGCAGCGGCTGAGGCTTATAATCCTCGACGACCGTGCTGTAAAAATGTGTACATTTGAGTAATCCGGAGGTCCAGCGAAATTCTCGTTAGCCAGAAGTTCGCGATCCATTAGCAGCGGCCGGCTACCTACAGCGTTGCGGATACATCAAAGTGCGAGCAGTCTGGAGTCCCAGAGGCCTCGTCGGCCGGAATCCTGCAGCCGCGACGTCTGGGCGATCTGCCAACTTGCCCCTACCCCTTTTCCGCCTCTGTCCGATGCTTGTATACATCCGAGTGCCTCCGTGCAGGTGTACACGCGGCTGACTCGGTTTTGCAGAGTTTATCCGATGAAAAGGACGCTGGTTTATACTTTTATGGCCGGGAGCTCGGTAAGCGGCAGGTGACGCTTGTACACTTGAATTTTCGATAAATTATTTTCAATTTTATTTGTCAGACGAGGATTTATGACTTTATCGGTATTTCGAAGATTAAAATTTTGGTTAGGATACGAAATGCTTAAACGTAATTTAAAAGCTTAAATTTTAAATGAAAGAATTTCTTAAATTGATTGTATTATATAATAATTAATTCTGTTTTAATAATGCGTAAGTTATAGCTAAAGGTGGCACGAAAATATAAACTGCGGACATGCGAGACAATGCAACGAAAATCTCTTTTAAACTGATTAAATTAAACCGTGTACGTAGCACCTGTTAATTAACATTTAACACATTGATAAGCACTCTCGCAATAAATAATTAATGAACACTTTTTCACGTTCTGAATAATTCGTAAATGTTACGATTTTGCGACACTCGCGTCAAACCTCGAAACATGCATTGATTTTCCCGTCGACTCTTACGTCGACAGCAGCAAGTTTGCTTCGCTTGCGCAGTTGCAATCTCGCCGTTTGATAAGAAAATAGTGAAACTTGCAGTTTCTAATTCCTTGCATAATTCGCCGAGCTGCGCGTGTACACTCGCTGTTCCCAATATAGTCCCGACACAATTCCCTTTTACATATATCTCCTTATCGCCCGAACCGCCACTTCGCGCGGAAAAAAATCGGAACGTCGCCGAAACCGATCGCAAATCCTCCGTTCGATTTCACCAAAATCCCCGCTCACTTTCTATTGTATACTCGAGGCGCTTCTCTCGCTGTAGGCCCGATTATGTGTAACCGCCGTCGTCGCGATTTCGCCCGTTCCCTTTCCTTTCTCACGATCTTCGGCGTTATCGCCGATTTTACACGCGTGCGAGTCGCTCGCGCTTCGCACAGCCGCCGAGTGTGTGCTGGAGGAGAACAAAAAAGTATACGAGCGTCGACGATGACGACGTCTAATCGCCCGGCCTGGCTTCCCGCTCCCGCGGGCTTTTGCAACGACGATAATGCACGCGGCGACTTTTTCAATTTGCAGCCGAGCGAATTGTTACTCTCTCGCTCGCTTTCTCTTTCCCTCGACAAACGAGCAGTCTGCTTAGTACATTAAGTCGTTTTTTTTGTTTCGCGTTTCTAAGCGAGTTTTTGCTTTTGTTTATTCTGTACTTCATGTGGCGCCGACTATAAATGATCGAACGCGCACACAAAGAAGGCTTTTTTCTGGAATTGTCAAGATAAAGGAAACGGCAGCCGCTTGAACTCGTTAACTTATAAGCGAAACGATGAGGTGATTTAGGCGAGCATAAATACTCTCCGGCGGGTGTCTCGACCTGTCTAAACTTTTTTCCATAGAATCGGGCGTACAAGTACTCGATAGAACGTTTGGTAATTCTCGTATCTCCTTTGCCTTTCAATTTTTCGAATGCGTTTCCTCATTTAGAATCCAAATTCAAAACAGTGGAATTTCACTTGTCCTTCTATATTACATTATATTATAGGTATGAACGGGGTCAGCGAGCATGTGAATGCGACTATATGCGAGTAATACGTGAACGCGTCGCGTGGTAGGTACATTCAATCATTCGTATAAAAGGTTTTGTAACTCTTGAATGGCCATATGTCAGAATTGTTTTAAGTTCCGGGAAAGGAAATTGTTTTGTGAGAAAACTGGAGCTCCGAGCTCGGAAAATGGGGTCGACCCCTTTTCTGGATTACAGTTTCATATATATAAACAATTGTCTCTTCAATTGTTTCGCCATACAATCAAATCACTCAAATTTACTCGTTGAAAAAAAAACAACAATTGCATTCGTCGTAATTGTACCGTTTGAAAAAATTCAGCTGTATTTTAACATCTGCAATTTCTTCGACAAACAGAGGAGCATTTATTCATTCCATCACTCAAATGCAGTGATCCCTTTCAATTATTCATTCCCGGAGTGCTGTTTATTCGCAATATTTTGATCTCGCACAAATGATAAAAAACCACACGCGAGCAATCAAAATAATTTGTTTATTTTTTGCACAACACTATTGTTGCGCACACGACCGCACCGAAAATTTAAATACTCCTATACACATCCGCTTCCACTCATTAAACACAGATGACGAACATAAAATAAAAGAGATTCTCTCCTGTAAAAGCTAGAAACAACAAAAAAAAAAACCACCGCGCTCGAAAATGAAATTTCGGGTATCCCTTCAACGTCATTCGCCTCGTCCGAATAATTTAATAAAGCGGCGAATCGCCAAAGTGGCGTGTCCGGGTCCTCGACAGTAATTCCCATCGATATCTCGTAAAGGCGAACGCGCGGCACGTATATTGTAGCAGCGCGCCCCGGTGAAAATGCTACGAGGGTAGGGCACCTGGCGCGCGCTGAAACTTCGGCCTTGGACGGCCGCGGAGGGGGCAGGGCGGCGGGGGCGATCGGTATTGCCCGCGTAACGCGCGGCATTGCGCAAGAGCGTTCACCCCGCTCAATACTGAACTCCGGGCGCCGGCAGCGCAAGCGACGCGCCGGGACGCGCACCGGTTAACCGAGCGCGCGGGGCTGAACAGCGGCAGCCAGCTGCCTCGGATGCCCGGCCGTCCAACCCCGAGCCAAGCGGGACCCGCGGTTTCGCCGTTTTTTTTTTACATGTTTTTCTCTACGTACCATCGCCCTTTGTTCCTCGGCTTTTCAGCGTATTAGTCAGTTACGAGGCTCTTCAAAAGCACTGCGATCGATTTTCATGATTAAATTTTAGATCGATCGATGTAAATTTCAGACGCGGTGCAGACGTTCTTTCCGCAATTTGAGTTACTCTTCCTTCTTTTATTTCAACGTATAGTGTATACTAAATCCGAAAAGTGCTCATAAAGAAAACATACGTTTTTAAAATTGAAATTCAACGTTTTTTAAGAAAGTTCTTTTATTAATAATTTTAAAACTTGTAAGAAGTTTTACAAATGACAGGTTTTTTTTATCTAATTTTACATTGTGTTAAATTTTACGAGCCTTTGGTTTCTACATTGTCCAATTTTTAGTTCATTTTGAGATCTTTATTGAAATAGTGGGGTTTGATCTACAATTTTCTATAGCTTTGATTCTCACTCCACAGTGCAGTTCTTTATCGATTCATAAAATTTCATAGATTTATAATAGCTGCTCGTCTCAATTTTACATTGGTGTAGTGAAAAAAAAAGCAGCTAAATTTTTTTAATTAAGAAGTAAATAAAATAAAAAAGTAGTTTTGTTATGTATTTCTACGTAATCACGTGCAAATTAAAACAGTCTAGTCAAATTTATGTATCCCATATTTGCATACATTTTATTTTAATTTTTTCCTTAGCTATGGTGACTTCCCTCGGTTTACCCTAATCAACTTGTTAGCGCTCTTGATGCTTCTTATAAGTTTGTTGTCCGGTCAACAAAGTGAAGTTCGCGCCGCGCAATATAATAAGAAAATTAGAACCGTTTAAAAAATTACGATAAACACGCTATTATGACAGCCCGTTTACCAATCGCAAATTACTTAAACGCTCGCCAACTAATTAAAAAAAAAAAGGCATCACCCCGCACCAATGTCAAACATGCAAAATCACTCCGCCTACCCACGGGACACGAAAATCGCAAACAAGCGAATGTACATCCGCACAGCTTCCGGTCTCCCGAGGCGTTTACGTTTAATTAAACGGACGAACGTTTGGCGTCCCCCGAAAATCTCGGGAGTAGGAGGAGGACGGTGCGCCGGCTAATTCACCTTATTATTCCGCACCAACGAAAACGGAGCGCTTAACGGTCGCGGCCGCAAAATCCACGGGTACAGAATTCGCGCGCACTTGGTGTATACACGGCCGGAGCTGCACGATCGCCGCGCGGCAATTTCCCTCCGCGCGCGCCTGGCCACCGTCAAATCGATTACCGCAACGGCGCTCCGATTGTCCGTAATGCCGGTGCGCTCTTAATCTCGGTCCCATCGCCGGTCCGTCATGCCTTTTTTCTTCGACCGCGCGACTGACTCGTGCTTTCTTACATTGAAAACCTCGATTCTGCGTTTCTTTGTGAGGGAGAAGCATCGGTCGAACAAGTGATATTTTTATTCGTTTGTCAATTGTAGTATGAACAATTTTTCTGTACCTTCTAAAATTGAATTAGTGAAACTAAATTATAAATCGTGAAGCTCTTCACTCTAATTTTCAGTAAAATTTTATTAATTATAGTAGTTTTTCAATAATGCAACTTTAGATAGTATGCAGATGCTACGCTCAAGTATCTAGGATATACTTATGTATTTTCTGGTTTAATAAATGAGTAAATATAAAATTTTGTGGATTGTTAGATGTGTAGATGCAGTTATTGCGAAAATACTGGTAAGAACCTCGTTTGCCAAAGGTAGTTCGATTTCTAACGTCGATTTCAAATTATAAAATTCCAGGATAATTTTCAAAGTAGTGCCTCGCGTATATCATTCAATTGTAAACTCGTTAGCCGTGGAGTATCGGAAAAATTGAAGTCGTGATTATTACCGGCTTCAATTAGCCTCGCGCAACGAGTCCAATTTTAGCGAATCGCGCGCACAAAGTCGACGCGTTTTCAAGAGCTGGCAGTCGTAAAAACAGGAACACGAGTACTCGTTACCTATAAAAATTCATAACGGATGCAGTCCCGACAGAATCCACCGCGTGTAGCCCCGAGAATCAATCGCCGTTCGAAACTCCGCCTTCGGCAACATTTTCTCCGCGATTGCGAACAATTAAATGCGAGGTCCGTCTGAAAGTGACTCTAACAAAGGCGGCCGTGTGGGGAAACTCGACTGTCTACTGCGAAATCCACAGGCGAAACTAGAACCTCGGGGGGAAAAAAATGGCGAGCGAAATATGAAGTCAAGCGATTACGAAGGGCGCATCTGCATGCTTTAAAAAAAGTGGACTCGGCGATTCGGACGGCAGCCTCGCTTCGTTTTTTTCCATAATGAAACGCAGTCGGTACTTTCGCGCCTTTCCCTCTCGAAAGTTGCCCGCGGAGCTTTAAGTAAACCGCCACTTCCACCTTTCGCCGCGCGTACCCCCTTCTAATTCTGAGAGGCTCGCCGTGAAACGAGAGGCGAATATAATAAGCAAATCGTGGCGTGCGGGTTTTTTTTTATTTTTCGTGCGCCTTTTTGTAGTCGCGACGTTTTTATACGCGGGTCTTGAAAGAATCGAGAGGAGAGGAGGGGAGAAAAAAGGCAGGCGCGGCATATAAGGTGGCAATTTTCATAATTGCGTAGTTCTCTTTGAAAACGAGCGTACGGTAAAAAAAGCGACAGAGAGCCTCGACCAGCGAGGATAACCGGGTTACAGCAAAGGCGACTTTGGTTATCGCGTGCACGAACAGCAGTGGCTTTTTAGGCTCGCTCGTTCATTGAAAAACGTCCGAATTATTTCAATTTTGAGTAGTTAATAATAAAAAATTCAGCAGCGTTTTTATCATATAGCGGCGAATTAATGTGCACGTAGCTAACGGTTAAAAACTAATGTGGGTAATGAAATATGTATAACGACTCAAGCAACTCACTCAAGCAATTGGAAATGAATTCGTTAAAGCTGTTGAGTAGCTTCCATCGATGGTATATAATAGATTTTCGAAGATAAATTTATGTTCAATACTGCTAATGGTGTTTAATTTTTAATTTGGGCACCGTTTTCTATAGATTTACAATTTTTTACGGAAAGATAACGAGGAAAACTATAATCGTACAATGAATAATTGCTAATTTTTCGAAAAGTTATTGTATCATCGTTCCAAATATCCATTACTCGATCAAACCAATAACATATATATCCATTGCGTGCACAAAGAAAGAAAGTTCTAGTAGAAATTACTACACTGTTTTGCAACGTAAGAATTGACTGGACAAATGAACAGTTTTACTAAAATCTATAGAATTTACTAGACTTACAGTAAATTTTACTATACTTTCCCTGTCGGGAAAAATTTAGGAGTTGTCGCTCAGAATATGTTAAATCCTATTGTAATTTAACGTATTCCAGGCAATAACTCCTACATTTTCCGACACGGTTCTAGAAAACTTTTCAATTTTTCGAGTACGTTTTTACATAACAATAGAGTCCAGTAATTTTGACAATAACTTTTTCCTCCACGTGAGAATAATTCACAGTTGGAGAGAAAGAGCTCTCGAGGGTTCGGAAAAAGGGCAGAAAAAGCTGAGCAAATGGTCCAAGTCCAATTGTCGTTTTAAGAAACGTTTCGAGTCGAAAATGGCGTAAGGAGAGGCCGGCCACTCGGAGGATCGATCATAATTCCGCGTCCTCGGCACTTTCACGACGACTCTCCGGGCTTTTATCGGTCTCGCGCGTGATTTATCGGGGCGACGATCCAATTTCCCATGTCGGGAGTTGGCTCGCCGACGCGAGGGAGAAAACGAGCGCGAATATCCTACGTGCAAACTAGATTGCGATCGCCGCCGCAGCGAGTCGATCGACCCGCGTTAATAAAGCAATTTAAGTAGAGCGCGTTTAGGTCGTCGCGCGCGCGCTCGAGCCGCGGAACGATTACGTTTTCCACTGTAATCCATATTCGCCGTCGCGCTCGCCTTTCTTTCACCGGCGCGTCGCACCCACACCGTCACAATGTGCTTTGTCGCGAGAACTAATGAGTGGATAATTTCACGAGGATGGGTTAATCATTTTTTCACGCGACATCAATATTTTACTCTGGAGTAGTTTCCATGTGAAAGTGTAAATAATATTCATTTCTTAACTTTTTGATCTTACAAAAAAAAAATTAACAAGCGATAAATTCCAATCATTCTGTCTGTTCAAAAATTTGTATTCAAGTACCTTGAGAAAAAAGCGTTCATTCTTCACTATATGACTTTACATACTTATTGGCGTACTTTATTTATTTATTATATTAATTTTTTACAGTTTTATAATTTATATTATAATCGTATCTCGACCATTTAACGTGTACCTCGGAAATTGTTATGAATTTTATCTGTCAAAGATAAAAAAACAATTTATTCTACGAACAAACTAATAAAGTTTCTAAAGAAAAATAGATAACCTTTTTTTAAACAGCTAAGCTAAATTGCGCCTCCTTTGAATGAAGTTCGTTTACCAGGATCTTCATCTGCCTTCCAATTTTAATTTCTGTAAGCGAGGGAGTTCCTATTAAAGCCTCAACCCCGCTGAAATTTCCAAGCTGCGTGCACGCGTACAGAAAATTTAGCCCGCGGCTTTTGCGCTTGCAGGGCAGGTACAGGGTCGCGGTTGCGGGCTTTACGAGCCCCTGATGTACGTCGCTATTGTAGCGAGCTGTCCCCGACAGGAAGGCGGTGCGTTGACCCGATCCCCCGCTGCCCCCCGAAAACGTCCGGGAGGAGGACGCGGTTCGCGGCAGCTGCCTCTCGGCAAGGTCGTTTTTTTTTGCCTTTTCGGGGGAAGTCGTCCAATTAATATGCATGAGAAGGATCCTCGCTAAATAAACTAAGCTCGGGCGGCGGATTAGCGCGCGTCGAGACTTTTTTCACAATTTATACGGATGCGGCCTTTTGACGCTTTTGTATTATTCACCGGCAAGATTGAACTGTCTACTGACTGCCGACCTTGTGACCTAAAAATCAAGGGGGTTGCACATTTTTTAAGAAGAGATTTCTTCATGATTTAAAGCATTTTAAGAAATTTCTAGTTTGACTTAAAATCATTTTTTTCTATGTTAATTTCTTCGAAAGCACCTTCAATAAATGATAATGCGAAAATGACGCAAGAACGAAACTGGAAGTCAACCTGCTCAAAAAAAAAAGGAAAAAGAAACAGAATCTGGCGGTAAACTTTCGTTCGACCTCGATGCAAGAAGCTAGACCCGCGCAGCGCTCATATCAAATCCGCCGCGTTTGAATCGCATTTATCAGCAAGCCAATAAAAGTCGCGTCGATCGCTCGAGCGAAATTAAACATTCTCCCGTGGAGCTGTATGCGCGCGTGTGCTTCTGAAAATTTATCGAGCCTTCCTCTCTCTCTCTCCTTCTCTCATTCTCCCCCGTAAATTGGCGCGATCGCAGCGCAGCTCGAATCGGCCGGGGCCTTGAATCCGCGAATTTCTCGCGGCCGGCCTCGATCCGCGTATAGAAAACGAGCCGCCGTAAATAAGCGGCCGATATCGGACCGCCATTGACGCCGCGTCCCATTTTCATTCTCGCAGCCGATATCGCGGCAGATAGATATCCATCACGGTCGACCGGGAGAACTTCTCGTTATACGCCGCCGATGAGTTACGGGCGGATTCGGCCAAGCCCGCGGGATGCGCGCCTTTGCTTTCGAGGGAAACAAAGGACGGGAAGCCTCGCAGCGCAATGGCGAATTTTACGGCGCACGCGCTGGGGGATTTTGCGATCGGAACGACGAGATTATAGTGCGCGCCGGAGGAGTGGATCGAATTCACGAGGATTAGCGGGCTTTACGCGCGCTCGATATCCTAGGAGAGGAGTAAATAGGTTGAGCAGGAGATTTCATCTCGCGGTTGTACTTTGAATGATATTTTCGCTCATTTTTTTTTTGATTGTTCATTGCGGCAGTGGAGGCACTTGCGACTTAAGACGTCATCATTTAAAAGGACATGGTTATACTTTAAATAAAGATAGCATTCTGATTTGTATTTTTCGTAATATTTATTTATTTTACTTATTTATTTACTTGATGGAAGTAAAAATATACCAAAATTAAAAGACTTGTTGCGTACGCGAATTAGTAATTCAGCTGAGGAAAAGATTTCCTGTGCGCTGGCCTGATTGTTAATATTACAAGAAAGAATATGATCGATCGTGCGATAAAAAAATTTGATTTATAATAGATAAAAAAGAAAACAAAGTTGAAAATAGAAAGTGTCGGTTACATAGAAAATAAGATTTTCACACTCGAATCGACGAGCATTAAAATTGAAGTGCTCGACTTGAAAGGCAGAATCCCCAAATATCCGTGGAACTTCGTGACTCGCGGCTCCGATCGTATCTCAGCCTCTTGCAATCTTCGCTCGTTAAAACTAAATTTTATTGTAGTTCTAAAATGCTCCCCCTCGGTTATCGAATCGTTGACCCACTTAGCGGATTACAAAACTATGCTTCGCCGCAACGACTCGCTCACTTTTATAAACACCGAATGAATTCCCCACCGCTGTCCCTGCTTCCGGCGCTAATATCCCCTCGCGGTACTTGTCGCGGCCGATCGCGCAGGCGCTGCTGCTCGCAAAAATCGATCCAAAATTAGGGCTAGTCGCGCGCGCGGATGCAGACGCGCTCCCGTTCGATGGCACATTATGAGCGACATGCCCGGCGACTTATCTACGTAACCTACTCCACTGAAACAGTTTACGGACACTTCCTCATTACGCTCGCGGAGCGAGGCAGCCGCGCGGTCGGCTGTGTTCCTCTCTCGCTGCGTCGCCGTTTTTTTTTTTTTTCGGTTCCTCCCTTCGACCGCGTGCTCTGATTTATCTCCGCCGCTCAGTGATTTACGCGTGTACCAGCGGTCACAATGTTTTATCGCCCGCTCGTTTCCTTCTTTTCTCTTTCCCTCTCTGTTTAATTTCCTTTATAGGCAGATCGGAGCACTTCGATTTCGCCGTTGAATAATAATTAGCGTCGCGGGGTTCAGGTGCAGCGACCTCTCTATCTGCATCAGCGCGCGGAATCCGCGCGTATACCGACCCTAATAACGCGCCGCGTAATATGACAGCGTCGCGCTATTAATATCATCATTAGTAGGACGCGCTCAGGCAGTTTCCAACAATGAGAGGGAAACATAATCCGCCGGGGTCTGCAGGCGGCCCCGGTGATTTAACCGGCCGTGCGATAGTACCCGAATCCCGTTCTATCTATTTGCTTTTCGTATAATGTATACAAACTGCTTTCTTTGTCTTACACGATTTCTTTCTGCCTGATCGGTGTGAATTGCTTGAATGGATAAAGGATGGGTAATTGAAAAAAAATAGCAGCAATCTTTATGAATTAATTATCTCATTTTATTTAGTAAGCGGGAATAAATTCCGTTGTACAAAGGTATATTTATAAAATAATCGACAATAAAAACTATAATTATAATTAAATTAATTATCGTGAAAATGTTTAATCTAACAGCTTATCAGTCTGCTTTAATTATATCTTCTATTTCATTTTATTTAATATAAACAGAAATAAATCCCGTGGTACAAAACTACATCTATAAGACGAACAATAAAAACAACAATTAAAATTAAATTGAGTATCGTAAAAATGTTCACTCTAAAACTTGTACTATATAGTCAGCACTCGGTGATAAAAAAATTACAGAAATAATTGCACACTTGTCGCTAACTCGCGAAAAAAAAACATAGGAATATTAACTCGTTTGTAAATACTCCCGTCGCGCGTATAATTTATAAACAGGCAGTGTGCATTTTTTCCTGCGTTTCAAAAACATTCTTTCACGCGTTTAATTAATTAATTCACGTTGAAACAAGCACGGCTCGATTAATGAGCGAATTGGCGAGGGATACCGCGGAATCTCGCATCGGCCGAACGTCGCGGCTTAAACGGCCGCAATAAAAAGCGGCGATCGTCGTGCGATTCGTAAATGAATTTCAGCCGCGAGAAGTCGAGATCCATCTTTCGTTGCCTTTCCAAACGCAGCCGGAAAAATCGAGCGGCCGAGAATAAGGCCGATAAATCAAGCCGATCGAAATTAATTATGCACGCGCGTGCTGAAATTGCACGCCAAGATTGATAGATGCGGCGGCGTCGTCGTCTGGCAAAAGGGAGCTTTTGCTCGCGCGAGCGCAAGCGCGAAATACCGGTACAGGTGGCGCGCGGCAATTTGCATGCCGGATGATGGCGTGCGCATTGTCGCGTATCGCAGCCTACGCCCCGGCGGTAATTAATCGCCGGACCGTGCGGTATTTATTGTTTCTTTGTTTATTCTACCCGTCGCTCGCTTTTCATAACTTCCAGAAACTTGTTTTCGAGGCTTTCCAGCGAGTTCTTATTGATTGCCGTCGAGAGATGAATTTAGATGCCGGGGATTGCAGTTTGCTTTCATTTTAGCAGCGAAATTTGCGTTGCAGTGAAACTGGTTAAAAACACTGTCTCGTAGCTTTTGCAAGTCAAAGTTTTTAAAGTAATTAAAAAATGGGTTAGTCGAGTATCGCGTGGCGTTCATTAGCGAAAGTAAAGTAGAAAATTTTTTTTTTAATTTTATTTTCCAACGAGTATCTAATTCGTTGAGTATTGATTACTGCGCGACACTCGTTGCAATTGAAGATAAGCGCGAAACAGATGTCCGAGGCAGAGCGACACGCGTGACGTTTTTCTGGTCCGAGTTCAGACGCTCGGTCAATCTGATCGATCGGTCGATAGTCCGACCATGACCTAGCCGGACTCGCTCACGAGTCGCGCGATGCGACCAGCACGAATCCCCGATTTCTCGCTTTATTGTCGCAATTGCGCGGCCTCCTCTACCAGACGTTCGCATAATCCGCCACTGTCGCGTTACTCATGCTGCTTCTCGCTGTAAAATCGATATTTTGCATTAACGTTTCTCGTTTGCAGAAGATTTTTTCTTAAAATTAATTTTTACGTTAAATTCAAATCACTTTAAATCTATCGAAATATCTAAATACAATTGTTCTTTTTCTTTTTAATTTATTGTAATAAAGATACTTTGAACGTTGAGTATATCTCACGTACAAGTTGATATAAAAATAAACGAAACTGCAATAAATTTCATTGATAAAAAAGAATTCTCCGTATTTATAAATTTAAGTGAATGCGCACCCCAGATTATCTTCAATGACCATTCTCTAAGAATGTATCCAAGGCTATCACTGGTTAAATTGAAGAATATTGGCAGTGCGTGACGCGTACTGAAGCTGATAGAATATCCCTCCACATACAAGCTGTTTACCTCTGTTGAGATAAGAAAGAAATGCTTCTTCGTTATTTTATATTAAAAAATACTTTGAACGGGCATCACCTTGATCTCGACTACTAAAATGAGTAATCGGTAATAAATATTATTAGATTGTCCTACATCGACTTAATTTACGCAGAATTAAGCAGGTTGTAACGGTAATTGATCTAAAATTAAGAATTTGAAGAAGATTTACATATTTATAAATAGAAGCTGGATAATGCTACAGTTAAATTTTTGGAATGCTTCGGAAGCTCAGAAAGGAGAATAAATGTAAACGACGACGTATGTGTACTACATGTACGACGATTTATGTGTACTAGTCTGCAGTCGCTGTTTTGACTAGTGACATCGATAAATCTCCTTAATTAATGCAGACGAATATGATTTTCATATTAAATCGTAGTCACCTGTTAAGCGCACCGCTCGAAAATAAAAAGAGAACTGCTAACAATGGGCACAAAGAGTAATTCCCGCATCGATGCAATTGATAGGGCGAGAGGCGTATGCACATCGGCCCCGCGAGCTTGCGTCCGAAATAAACGGGCTTATCCGCGGCTTCTGCGGCGGCGGTCGCCGCAGCCGCCACAGGCCCGAGAGAGGAGAGCGCTGGCCTGGTTTCAATGTTAAACCGCCTCTGAGATGGCTTACCTACATCGAGCTCGCTCGCGCAGTCTCCCGCTCTCGGGCCGATAGCCGTAATTCTATCGAGCGGCAGTTCGCGCGACCTAGTCGTTCGCTCTGCATGACGAGCTGTGGACGGACAGTTAGGCAAATCACACCGCTATCGCGTTTACCTCATACCGACGCTTATCCTCCCTCCTGCCGATCGCTCGGGTGTCGCGCGCACGCCTTTCCGGCTGAGCGACCTCGCGGACGCTGTTTGCTGTCTTTCGGCAGCACTCGCCCATTGTGGACAATGCGACGCTTCGATTAGCATTTGAAAGCTCGCTAATTAAATTCTCACGGAGTTCGGCTCGGAACTGTCGCTGCGGCGGCTCGAATTTTGAGGTAGCACTGTCGGTAATGCAATTACCGTTCAGATATTGGCAACGTTGAAAGGATCGATCAATATTAAGCCACGTATGTTTCGCTTAAATTTTTCTGAGCCTAGGGTATACTAGAAACAAGTAATTAGTAGTTCAATATTGCCAAATGTCAATACTACGTGAATTAAATAAGACAATTTTTGACTTTCTATGTATCGGCAGTACTACCTTGAGCAAATTTTGCGTTCCGGGTAGAGTGGTTTGACTTTTTTAAATATCAAACTTTTAAGAAATCCCGTTTGCTGAAAAGATTCCTAAGATTTTAAAGAAATATTGATTTCTGTACATCCTCTTATAAAAGAAATGAATAAATATCTTACAAAACCTTTCGGTCAGTGAACAACCTGCTTTGACTCAATCGAAACTTGCTTACTCTGAACATCGTGTCTCCTTGCAACAGAATGGACCGCTACTTTGATTACGTGAACGGCAGTCGCCTAGCGACCGCTATGTACACTGACCCAAACTATCAGTCCGCAAAATTTGAAGTCACTTTCGTTACAAAAAAGTAAAATAAAATTATTACACTAATCTATCTTTTAACGATACAAAAATACCTTAAACATAATCACTTTAACAAAACCAAAGTTACAATCTAAAATGATTGTTGCTTGGCATATTACACATAAATATATTCAATTGTTCACAAAGTAAGCTTACATAGAAGTTCTTAACTTATTTCTTCGTTACGCTGTGCTTGCTTCTAAAAAAATTCATCTGCCGTATCTGTACAGGTCCCATCGGTGCATGAATTCTGATCAGTCCGGACTTAAATTGTTGCTAATTTCTGTCATTCTGGCTCGAAAAAAAGTTTTAGACGTAAACCCCCCTTGAGTAAAAAACGGTGCTACTGTCAGCTCGCATAAAGTGGCTCGACTCATCTGCTCCCCAAAAGAAAAAGAAAAAGAAGGAAAGAGAAAGAGTCGCCGAATTAATCCGCTCTCCCAAATCCGCTGCGAGCCTTTGCAATTCCTTTGTTCCTGACGGCGATGCCTCCGAATCGGGGGCTTGCCGGCGATAAAGCAGTGCGAAAAAAAGGCCGCAAGCCGGCTCTGGGTGGGGGCGTTTGAGCATTTCGTGGTGCGCGCGCGGCTTCTCCCACTCCGCGGTGACGGCGGCGCTCCGCTGCTCCCGATAGAACGAGAACGCAGGTGACGGGTCAACGGTAGGCTATTTACCTACTTCATCCGCGGTTGCATCGCGCGCGCGCTCGACTTGTCCAGGGAGCGCTTCTTCCTCGGCTGCTGCTGCTGCGCTGCCTTCGGAGGAGGCGACCCACTTCGGCACAAAGTGATCGCAATTAAGGTGGGGCCGAGTTGTAAGGCCTCGTGGCTATACACACGGCTCTCCGGGATTCGACTAAACGCCGTCGATTACGCGCCGGAACTCTTAGAGCGAAGCTTCTTAGCCTTGTGGGAACGCGGCTACGTTTCGAGGATTCTGACGGATTACGCTGATGCTCCTTTGCAAGCTTTATTTTTAGCTGCTCGCGTAGGGTCAAGCGCCAGTTCATTTATCAATGACGAAGCTATTAATTTAGTAATTACTGAATTAATTAACGCGCGTCGCGATATTAACGAGCTAAAAATAGAGAAAACGTCTACTTTCAATGCTGAAGATAGAAATGATTCCTTTCCCAAGACTGCGCTGAGAGAAATGTTTTAGAAAGATTATTATCCAGTCTGAGAGCGGAACCACAGACTGCGTTTGGTGAAAAAATTACCCTTTTCGAGAATTCTAGTAAAATTTATAATACAGAATGGTAATTTCGCTCCCAAACTGGATAGCAATTATTGACAGAATTATAGTGATTTTTCGAAAGCATTTCTCTCAGTGTATAGTCTCTAGCCGTTAATGATGATGGTCTCACGGTGCAATTGAAGTAGTTGAAATTAATTGAGAATTGCTAACGTAAATAAACTATGTTTTTTTTTATTTCATTAACCCTGTATTAATTTCATGCAACGGTGCTCCAGTTCAAAAACGTGAATGACGACTGATTTACCGAGAATAATGCGAGGCGGCAAGAAGGACTTATGATAAGATGTTTTTTATTGTCTTGACCTGTATTGTACTATTGAGTAATAAAATTATATTACGAGAGCGCGGCGAAGTCGTCCTCTCCCGGCGTCGCGGCCTAAACGAAACGCCAAGAACGAATTCTAACTAGGCAGGCACAAATTGGGAACTGCCCCGGGCGTATGTCGCGACTCTCATCATTACCTAATATTGAAATTAAATTTATGCGTAAACGCTCGAAAGCGGAGTTCGTCGTGACACACATTTTCTAAAGCGTGGAAGCTTAGTACAGTAGCTGAAGTTCTTACTTTTCTAAAAAAAAAATGATTACATCTTTTTTTTTCTTTTTTAACATACACAGTTCAAAATCCGTTCAATTTTAAACATTATTTTGGTGTTTAGAATTGAACGGACACAACGTAAATATAGTTTTTACGCATAAATGTTTCTGTAAATATTATGTTTTATTTTGACTGTTCCATTGGACTACACAAATACATGACAAAATAAGTGTAATTTAAACACATTTTTTGCGCTAACGAAAACACAGTTATTTTTCAATTAATCCAAAACAGAATTTTTTTAATTATGTAAACCAAGCGTTAATTTCTTTTCAAATTGATTGATAATAAATTCCTAATTAACATTTTCTTTTCAATATCAACTTCGAAAGCGACGCGCACTACCCGTACAGCTCATTCGAGTTAATTACTTCGTAAGCGCGTAAACCTGAAACTCTCTAAGCGTGCGTATGGAATTTGCATCGCGTAGAAGTCTGGCAAAACTAGTTAACACCAATTAAGTACTCGACGATTTTACTACTTTGATTCACGCACCCTACAAATAATAAGTACAAAAAAAAAGAAGAAGGAGCGCTCGGGCAGCGCAGTAAGTCCCACGTTCTCTGTTCCCCCCTCCCTTCCTCTGGAGGAAGTTCCACCTCCGGGGGGATATGGCAAAAGGAGCCCGGTCTGACGCAACGGCGAAGCTCCTGGCCCGGATCGGCCTGTGGCTCTCTCGATTGCGGGCGGCGCGCCGCTCGTCCCGATGATCGGCGGCCCCTGGCGCGCCGCCTAAATATAACCCGGCGGACGCGCTTTGGAAGCGCCGCTGCCGGAAAAAGGGGGGAAGAGAGGCAGGCGCGCTCCGACGAATGTAGGACGCCGGTCTCCGCTTCTCGCGCGCGCGCGTGCCTCTTTCCACCCGCAACTCGCTTGCTCGCGCTCGATAGCACCGCGCGAATATTCGGATTAGCGGGACTCCCCCTTCGGCTGATAAAGCCGAGACGATACCGAGCGCGAGCGCCCGCTGATTAGTTCCAATTGCCGAGATTCTCATTGCCGTAGCGCTTTTGTGGTTCATTGGCTTACTTTGCTCTTTTAGCAGCATAACTTTGTGTTTTATATGCCTCGATTGTAAAATACTTTTAGTTTTTTTTGTTTGTTTAATTTTATTTGAAAAGTAAAGGGGATGAACTATGTTTACAAAAAGTGTCGAAGTATATATAGCTTGTGCAGTTTTGTCGACTGATGTTAAGAACTAATGCGTAAGAATTGAAGTATCGTTTCTGATGTTGAGAATTGTCTTTGTCGAGAATTTTTGCGTGGTAAACCATGGAATGGAAGATACAAATAAATTTAAAAAAAAAAGTTCCAAATAACTTTTTTTTTTTTGAAAGAGGATTTCCTTTGACGGTCGGACGTAAGGTAAAAGTAGTTCTTCGAAAAAGCTTTCCTGCAGAATTTTCTGTTTTCATCGGGAAGCGCACGTGTATCGCGAAATTTTTCCAGCACTGCAACGAGTCGGGATATAAAAGCTTCAAGAGTCTCCGACGGGAATGACAGTAATCGTACTCTTACGATAATGTTTTCAGAGACTTTCAACATCGCGTACATTTTATTCGTTGTCGTCTAAAGTACATAAACGGCTACTAATACCTTTCAAATAAAGCGCAATCTTTCCTCTCGCCTGGAAAATTAGTTACGCGCGAGATAATTTATCCCGGGCTGAAAAAAGACGTATACAAATAAAAATCATTTGCAACTTATGGTAATTGGCAATTTCATAACCCTCTACCGTTAAATTTTCATTACACCTTACGCGTAGAAACTTAAAAAATGATAATCACTGTAATAACCGTCACTTAATCGACTTCCAAAATCACGCGGAGAGAAATTGTTAGTGAAATTTGTTTAAAAGCTTGCAGTAAAAAATACAGAAAGTTTTACAAAGTCAAAATAGTTACATAAATTTTGAGTGATTAATATCCCGCATTATAATTTTTTTTATTTTCTTATTTAAAGAATGATACTGGCTTAACTTAATTTGTTAAGCAAAATTTATTTACTACTTCCATAAATTTTACTAAATATTTTTCTACGTGTGATTTTGCAGACAACTGTATTCTCAATAATATTTTGTTGATCACGCACACAAAATTATACGAATATTGCATCATCAGTTTCAATTTTGTTAATATTGACCAGTACAATTTACTTATCTGCTTTGCTCTCAATCACATAAGTAAATATTGCCTAAAAAGTCAGAATAATTTACTTACTGCACTTAACGTTTTCGGCAACATTTATTTCTATTTCACTCAATTTAACTAATGATTTTTTGGCAGAAATCGCCTAATATATCCGGCGTCGCTTCGCAGTCCGCTGGACAAAAGTAAATATCGCCGAAATTTCGTATCGGCGAGCGTCGCTATAGAAAGCCGGTCGCTCTCGCATCCGGTGCGGGTGCCGCCGCCTCGCGTTTCTCTGCGGCCGCCCTCGTTTGCATAATCCGCCGGTCGCCGGCGCCTCGTGGGCGTCCACCGTGTCCCCCGCGCGCATGCAGCTTCGTGCCCTCTCTCCCTGTCCCGCGAAGACCTCATCTCGAAAACTAGTTCAATTAGAGAAATCCGCGGAAAAGTAGATATCTCCGCCGCGGACGCCGCCGCCGCCGCGAGGTATGAGGGTTTCGGGGGCAGACGCGATTATCGTAATGCCGCCGAGCCGTGAGAGCACGTGAAATCGAGCCTCTTCTTCCCCGACCTTCTCCGTTGGCGCGCCGCGATTTTAGCTGCTTCTCGGAGTATCGCCACGGCCTTGGAACATCTCGCCGATAGCCGGGCCCAGCCCCTCGGCCGCTTTTGCAATCGATGGTTCTTTTCGAAAAAAAAAATTTCTCTTCTCGCTCGTTCTCTAGGTCGTTTCGAGTTTCGCTCGCTCGAGAATTAATGTTCGTTGCGGTGCTATTTTCATTATTTATGTAATACCGCGTTATTTATTTACTTATTTGTCGCAACGAAGAACGTTTGTACAAAGCGTATGGATAACGAGATAAAACAGAGTTCGTTATCTATTTACTTTTAAAATCAGGATGAAATAAAACAACGCTTTGCATAAATAATCTGTAATTGGTGTAACAGCATGTAAAATAACAGTGTACAGCTCGTAATACCTGTTTATGTAGCGATTGAAATTGTAAATAAAAATTAGTGCCTCGTAAATTTTTCCTATCGGAACAATAACTCAATATACGCGGCGGACAAAGCACCGTCAGCATAAATAAAGTGGCGTCGACCGCCGGGGAGATCTCAATTCGCGGTATCCCGAATCGAGCCGCCTCTCTTGCAATCGCGAATTTATTGGCCCTAATGCCGACTCCTCGTAAACTCGACGTCGGCTATCGGACCTCGTAAATACCAGCGCCGGCGCGCTTTTGGGGTCGTCTCATCGCGAAATTCGTCGAGACGCGAACCTTCGCCTCCCCCCGCTCCGCCTTATCTTCCCCTCGATAAAAGCGACGCGGCGTCGGGACGCGAGACAGAGACAAGCACGCGAGGAGCGAGCGAGAAAATAAAAAGACCGCGGAAAACAAAGTGGGAGAGCAGAACGGCGGCGGCGGGTCGCGCGGAGGCGAGCGCGAGGCTATGACCGCGTTTCTCGCAGGCTAAGTGGCACGCTCCTACCTGCCCTCTCCCGCTAATTCGCAGCGTCTTTCTCGCGCCGCTCGGACTCCCACCAGAGCCGCCTCCGCGTTTCTCCCTTTGCCGCGTCGTCCGGGTCGCCCCTGAGAGAGTCGAGCGTAACAGGAGAGTTCACTTTCCCCTCGCCAGCGCGTCTCGCTGGAGGCGTGCAGGTCGAGGAAGGAGACGAGAAGCGACGGAGGGGACCGCGTCAGGGCTACAGGCCTTTATGCAATCAATGGGATGCAGAGCGATCTTTTTCAAATAGTTCCCTTTGTGTACCCACCGAGGGTCGTGCGGTTTCTAGTAGTTTACTGTACAATAAAATCAGGGATAGTATGCTCCAGAGAATTTACTTTGCGATGATTCAATGCACACGAGTATCGCGTTATTACACATTTATACAAACAAAATTTAATTTAATATGCCGCCCTGTTTGTATGAAAAGGAAAGGTACACTGATAAGAAATTCCTGAAAACATTAGCAGGGTTTCCTTTGTAAAAATTACCATCTGGCTCTAGGATGCCAGTCACATACTGTCTTACAAGTGTGTAAAATCTTACTGTTCATAAATTTTACCAGAAAATCTGCCAGATTTTGTAAAGCAAATCACAAATATTATTAGAAATCTAGCAAAGTCGAGTAACTGTGGATACGAAATAAATTTTTATTTCGAAATCACTTGGAGGATCGAATTGTAAATAATATAAAATGCCAATCTGTGGCTGGCTTCCCAGTCTGTTAATTTTTACTGGAAATTCCTTTAATTTTTCCCAATAATTTTTTCTCGGTGCAGAACGGATTGCAATACTAACTGGAAAGATACATAGTAATTATTTTTTCGATACGCTTCAGCCTTTTTATACACCTTTTTTCATCAATCGTAAGGAAGTCAATATGAGTCGTTAAACCAAAGTTGACCTTAATTCGTCGCTCATTCGCATATCGACGAGACAGATCTTCTCGGGACTCAAGTGCTCAGGATACGGTCTCTCCTCGACGGCATAAATTTGAATAGACCGGACTCTCCTGGCATTATTCCTCCCTCCGCCTCCGAACTGACGCACACGAGTCTCTCCGCGGCATTTCCGCGTGACTCCCTGAAAATTGAGGAGAAAGCGCTGATTTACGCCCGACGGCCGCGTCGAACCTCCCCTCGTGGGTTGTCTAAATTATACCCGCCTTATCTCGCCGGCGCGTTACACATTTTCTCCGCGATTTCTCCGAGAGGAGCGATAATTTGACGCAACGCCGGGACGATCAATCTTGAAACAATAGCGGCTCGGTGTAAATCAGTAGCGCGGCCCCGTCAGTGAAAGTTTATCGCGGGGAACGCGAAGCGAACAAATGCTCCTCCTGGAGATCCCGGAGGAAGCTGACACCGGGAAACCGGAGACCGCGGGGCTGCAAGGCGGGCTGAAAGCCGAACCGCCCGCGCGGCGTCGACCTACGGCGGGGGACTCCAAAAGCGGGCGACGAGAAATTCAAGATGACACGCCGGAGCTGCGTGCGTCGCGTTCACGCTTGATTTTGCTAAGTGCGAATGGCTCGCCAGTCCATTTTTTTACGCTCTTTTAACTTCGCTCGAAAAAAATTTAATCTAACTGGTAGAAGGATCCGCTAAATAGCGCTAAATCTACTTATTATATAGAGTCAAACCAAATTTATGCATCAACGGGCCATCACTTAAGATTAATGTGTAACTTCAATTAAGTCTAGATTGTTGTCTTTGAATAAATGGACTGCATGATAAATTCTAATTGAATTCATTAAATATTATTTTCCATTGAATATCATATAAACGGAAAGACATTTTTTGTGAGTGTTGCAAACCTGCCAGCGACTGTGTTCGCATTCAAATTGCAGAGCTGCATTGTACCGAATTTACCATTTTTTTTAAATCTGAACCTCAATTAGCGAGAGCCATTATTTCCAAAAATTATGGTCAATTTAAGAAAGAAAATGGTTATCCTTGAAAAAAGAAGGAGAGATTTTAAAGTAAGCTGCGAATAAATGTCCTCGGCGGGAAAGTAACGTAAGCCTGTAATTTAATTCAACGGCGTCAATTTAGAATTTCATTCGTTAGCATGGAGCGAGCGACTTGGTCGCGATCGGATCTCGAATGAGTCTAATAAATAATTTCTTTCTCCCAGAGGGCTCCTTCCGCCGGGCCATCATTCATTGTCACCGCTGAACCCGGTCGAGCGTCTCAAAGGAAGCTTCTCAAAGCCGACCTACTTGGTTGTCCCGGAATCGGCGGTGCGGCGGCGCCACCTCCCCAATTGGGATCCCGCGTCTTAATTTCTGCTCTAGTTAGTCCGACAAATTCTCCGGGGCCTAGCCCGGAGCCCGGCCGCATGCAAATGCCAAGTCACTCGGAAACAGGGTCGCCGCGAGCGTCGATGAGCCCGTCGGGGGTGGCGCGCTCATTATCGCGCTTTTTCCATTACCCTCGTTCGAATCATCCATTGCTCTCCGGAGGACGGGCGTCACTCCTTTCCTCAGGCGGGCTTTATCGTCCGGCTGCCGATGACGCGCGCGCGGAAACTGCCGGAGAGCCGCGATCGTACGCCCGGGGACTTTTACAGCCGTCGTATACTTTGACGGAGCCCCGGGGTAACTGACGCCGGCGATAGTGGCATCGAAAAAATTAACGGGATTATGTCGAAGGTTACTTTTACCGACTCCTTATTTATTTATTAGAAATCTTCAATTTCCAAGCGGCACAAATTGTCAGTAAAATTTACTGACATAGACATAAGTTTTGCTTAAAAAGTTAAGTAGACGTATAGTCATATAAATTTTACTCGTACAGTATAAGTAAATTATTCTGAATTTTTTAATCAATATTCTCGTATATGATTATAAGTATAGCAGATAAGTAACATTTAAATAATAAAGTTAAAACGTTTGTAAGGCGAAGTGTTGAATAATTAAAATTCCTATAACTATTTTTAAGCAAATTTAACTCAAGTAAAAATCAGTATTTTTTTTTTGCTACAAGCCTTTAAGCAAATGTTTTATTAAATAATGATTGCGAGCATATTTCATTTTCAAACTTTTGAAATCGGACTAGCGCGGGAATAATAGCGACATTGTGTGATTTTATTTTGAGAAAAGAAGTTGGTCAAGTTTTGAATAGACGTTGTTAAAGCACTTCGTTCCAATCGTGGCCAAGGTTTAAAGATAATGATGTTAAAATCGGGTTATCCAAACTTGACCAGCATTTCACTAGCACGCCGCTAGGTGTGTTTACTCGAGTCAACTAGAACATCCCGCTGGAAAAAATTTCCACGCACTCGCTTCAAATTTCCCGAGTAAAAAAAAATGTACACTAACTTAAAATTGTCTTTGTCTGAATAAAACACCAAAAAAAAAAACAAGAAAGAAAGCGCATCTACGCTAAAGAAATATTCTTTTTCCAGAAAACGGCAAGAAAAATGCTTAACCGCGTCGGGGTAATCATCCGCGAAACTGAAGAGCCAGCGGTCCGCTCAAGGGTATAAGCCGCGTTTGCCTCACAAGCTTACGAATGGCTCGAGCAAACAATTTGCCTCCTAACGCGCGAGGCCGCCGCGGTCTCTGTCTTCTCTCCCTCTCTCATCGGACGCATAAATAATGTCGCGCATTAGCATCATTATGGAATGCTCGAAGCATGTCACTCTCCGCGTGTGCGTCTATCTCGGCAAGGTCCGTGCGCGCGCGTGCGCGGGAACCTTAGCCACCTCCTCGAGAGCGCCTCCCGCTGCGTGTGCGCTTGGAGCGGTGGGTACTGTTCGGCTCGACGGATTTCGATGGCGCGTGCATCGAAGGAAAATATATCTTTTCTATTAATACGGCACCGGGAGCTCTTTGATGCTGATCGGTCAAATCAGAATCCAATGCTGAATCCAGACGCCGAGGAGCTACTCGTGGGGGGACGATACGCACACGGAGAAAAATTATTCGAAAAATATTCTAAAATAGTAAATAAATTTTGTTTAAAAAGTTACGGAGGTTCTAACGGTAATTCATCTAAATTTAAGATTTTGATAAAATATTACAGTTTTATAAATAGAAACTTGATAAAACTACGGTCAAAATTATGGAAATCTATAGAAGCTCGGAAAGGAGGAAAAATTAAACAATTACACAATCATTTCTTTCGCAAGCTTGGAGAAAAATTGTTAGTAAAATTTACTGAAATAGAAATAAATGTAGTTGTATCAAATTTACTCATGCAGCACGTAAATTAAACTGAATCGGAGAAATTAGTGTATTGGCTGAACCTCGGGATGATCGTGATTTTAGTCAGTATTTCGTACATTCAATTAAGTTTTAGTTACTAGATCGCATAATCGGCGCAGCTACAAAAAGGTTGAACGCAGTTTTAACGTTTTACAACATTTAACGATGTTTCGAAAGGCGCGCTTGCATTGCGCTGCAGACTGTTTAGTGTCCAGCTCGTTTCGTCATATTTAAATCAGCATCGATTAACAGCCGAGAAACATTCTCGGATACCCGCCACGATCCCTTTCCCAGCCGGAATTTTTTTGCACTCTGGTGCGCAAATTATCCACCCGCGAAACCAGCTGCAACGGCGCAGAAAAAAGGTCTCGAACTTTCTGTGTCAAAATCAAACGAAAACGCTTAGCGCGCAACAATTTCCACGACGTACTTTTCTTAATAAGCACCGAAGCGGTTACACGAAGCGGCATAAGAATAAATCCCTTGATTCCGGCCACTCTCTCTCTTTCTCTGTCTCTTTCTAAAATAGAGATGACGTCTCCGACGGAATTTTGTAAGCGTTACTCTAATGGGAGAAGGTTAGCGCGCCGCGTAATGAGATGTGTTTACCGGCGAGTCCTCTCTTCTCTCATTGTTTCGTCATTGAAGGAAAAAATGCAGTTCGAGCCGAGATACGCCGAGAGAGAGAGAGAGAGAAAAAGATAAAGGAGACGCCGGCGCGTGGGCGTAGCCGCCGCGGCGCACCGGATGTACCATTCATTGCTCATTTTTATTTTGCATCTGCCCTCGAAGCAGTTCGCGATTTCATTACCCGATGCCTTTCTCACCATTTTCGCAATCCCGCTTTTCTCCTCGCGGTCCTGCATCGACGGAGGCTGCGACTCTCCAGCGACGAGAGTCCGCCGAGATTCGCCGCGGCTGGCGATTTTTCGGCGAGAGAGAAAGAGAGGAGAAAATCGGCCGCGTGGGAGGTTGCGTCGCACGGGTCAGACTCGGGCCTAGAAAGTAACGTGCCGACGAACGGGTAACCCTATATCGCCGACACGGTTTGTTCGAGTAGGCGCGCGCGTGCAAGTAGGCGAGCGCGCGACTAACTATCTGACTCTGGCTTGGCGGAATTAGATTGTTTTTCCCCCGATCGGATTGCGAGCGCATTTACGGACGCGGGATTAAACATATAAGCGGCGACATGCGCTGCTCTCCGCGGAAACGTGCAACGAGGTGAATACGGGCCGCCGGTTTTTCGCCTACTTGTCCGAAAGATGCCCCAGGACAGAATAATGTAGAAGAGAATAGAATAGAAGTTTGTAGTAAAAATACAGAATTTACAAATAAAATGAAAACTAAATAAATTTTTCTATAAAACAGTTCTTAAATTAAGCATAAATTGAGCGTAGATTTTGCTTTGAATTCGATAAATTTATTTACACCAACGAGTACTAATATTTTTCGGAGTTTGGATTCGAAAACTATCCGAATTAATCTCCTTTTAATTTGTGTTTAAAATGATGATTTCAGATTTTAAACACAAAAAAGAAACTTGAATAGAACTGTTCGCTTAACTAATTCAGCGAGTACGGAGAAACTATTTTGGAAGAAAAATTATATTCGTTTTGGGCAACCAAGCAGGCGGTTGGAAATTTTTCGCTTGACCCGATTCACGGGTCTTTCAGGCAGTTTTATGCGCGTTTGAAATATTTAGAAAGTTTCGTTTCCGATTTCACACTGAAAGTGATAAATAGAATAATTAACGGCGAACTAGAGGATCGAGGTGGATTTTTCGGACTCCCTAGGGGCTCCTGGATTTTTAATCGCTTACGAAAACCAAGCCAATTGAAATTCATTTTCGAAAATCGAAATTTTCGCCTATTTTGTGCACGTTAAGTCTAACCAATTTGTTTCGCCCAACGATTTCGGCAGAAAATTAAAGCGTTCGTCTGTAAAAAGCCAATTTTACCACCTTCCATTGTTTAATCTCACTTTCCCCGCGCCCTTTTTATTTCCCGAGCGGCGGGGCTTTAAAATTCAACGAGTTATTTGCCAATGCCGAGACTCGCTCGCGTCATCCGAAAAAAAGTTACTCGTTACCGGGCCGCGGTAACAATCGCGCCGTGAAAGCCGGACGAATATTGTCCTTTGGCGCTGTGCTCACTTTCTCGGCTCCACCAAGGAGTTTCTCTCTCTTCTGCGTGCAAAAGCCAATCGGCGCTCTCCCGGGCGAAAAAAAAAATCGCGTTCATCTGAAAGGGCACGGAGAGCTGAAAGCGAGTGGGCGGTCTGGGAAAAAGGAGGCGAGAGTGTTTCCTCGGGTCTCGCCTCGCATGTTTGCATGTATGACGGGTAGTCTGAGATTCGAGGTGCGCCAGCAAGGCTTTCGCGTCTCCGCACTACTGGACGAAATTAACCCGGCAAATAAACGCCGCGGTAAAGTGCATTTCTCTGTTATTATATGCGAGTTGGGTAAATGACGCGAGGGGCTGAGCTAAGGTTCAGCGAGGTCTGTTTGACTATGAGATTTTTTTGCGGCTCAAGGCGAAGACTTTTCTGATTTCAGAGTATTCTAAGATGAGAATCGTTCGCAAACTTCAATATTTGGTTGGGAGTCGCCTTCGCAACTTTTTACAGTAACTTTAATTAATATTTTTTAAATTTTTATTGTCTTTAGTATGCTTTTATTTTGACTTTATATTAGGGAAGTCCGTGCTAAAAATGTATACTTATACACTCGTAAAAATTTAATCTAACTGCTAGAAGTATCCACTAAACAGCACTGGAAAATCTAATTATTATAGATAACAACTACTAAGACTAAGTATCCATGTTTTTTTTTAGTGTATTACTGAATATACAGAGTGTTCTTAAAAAAATTTAGTAGAATAAAAATTTCTCTGTTACGAAGACCTTCCGTAGGAAAACTTTTATTTCGCCTATTATTTTGCAAAATATCCGAGTGGATTGTGTAAAAAGGCCCACCCTGTATAAGAAAGTATCGCACCGTGGCGATCGTAGCGTGATACTTTTTTAAGCCGCCAATATAGCATGACTTTCGCCGCGCGCATACGAAATTAGACAAACGCCGTACCGTCGGCTCAATTAAACTTTCATCGCTTAAATGTAACAAAAGAAAACGTCCGTAAACTCTTACTTTTTCCACCTGCGGGGGGGGGGGGGCGCTCGCGGGCGTGAGTTTCACGCGTGCGGCGAAATTGCGACTCTTTGCAAGTGGTCACGTATATACAAAATACGATAAGGCTCGGTTTCGTTCCACTTCTCGCGAGGTGCAGGCGTCCGCACAAAGAGCCGCGCGCACCGCTCGCTGCTCTCATTTTCAATTTCCAAAGACGCCTTGCGCCTCTCCCGGCGAAACCACCGATTCTCTCATTTGCTTTTTCAATTCGTTCCTCTCGCCATTTCGTTCGTAACGGGCGTTGCGCAATCGTTGCTTGCAGATTAGCGATGATTGTTTGTTTAAAAGAGAGAAAAAAAAAGGAGAAAGAGAAGCAGTAGTCTCGGGGCGGTCGGTAAGGCAGTAGAAATCATCGGCGGTTCGTGACCGCCAAACTCTCAAACACTGACGTAATCCGTGGCGAAATGCTCAATAAGCAGTTTTCGCCTGTAACCTACATCGGCGCATTGCCATATCGACGCACACACAGCTCATCGCTAATACACGTCGATTCTCTGCTCGGCTTCGAGAGTTTCTTATATTATTTTACTCGTGCCTCGAGCCTTATTCAAAGATCGTCCAAGCATTTTGCTGCACTCTCTTCAAACGTAAGTTTGCTCACTCTTTTTCCTTCGGTGCGCTGACTAATTACACTCTTATTTTTTTAAATAAAAAAAATTAATCGGTAAATTTTGTCATAATTAATGAAACTGACCATTCAATTTAGGTAGGAACAAAGGTTATATATCTTGAAAATTACACAGATAATATAAATACCACACCTATAATTGCTATGATATTAACGGATCGTAATTCATTCAAAATTTAATACTTTAAGTTTGAATATGAATCAGAAGTTCGTTATCTCAAAAAAAGTTTTAAAAAAAACTTCAGGATAATTATAAAAATTTTAATTTTTACTGAATTAATCTTTCGAACAAATAACAATTTCTTTTATTGTTTAAATTAAAATATCATTCGTACAAAAAATGTTCGTTTGTGGCGTTATCAATTTAAACACGTGTGCTACTAAAATGTCTAACCAATCAGAGTCCTCGCATGTGAGGCTTCGCAAGAAAGGTCATCACTTTTTTTAAGAGAGGATTTGTTACGTTAGATTTTTAAAACTTTCAAATCAGCTTTAAAACTCAGATGATGTACTAAGAATTCCAGCTACGATTCATTCATGTCGTAAACTTTCGGTAACTAGTAATTAGCAGTGTGCACTTGTTTCTCAGATCCGCGAGTAAGTGCCTTAAAAATCAAATTGTCAATTTTTTTCGTTGTCATTTCACCTCTAAACTTTCTTTTCCCCCAGAGGCCGGGCAGGTCGCGCACAAAACCGACATTCCCTCTGTATCACGAGCGCTCGGGGATACGAGAATTTTCAATATACATGAAATCTCGTTATCTCTTCTCCCTCCCCGCCTCCTCCGCGGACCGCGGCCTGTTTAATTTAACGAAGCGAGGCATTGACGGGTCTATTCAACCGAGGTCACGTCTCTCGCAATGGACCGCACCCACACGCCCTCCCACTCCACGAACGTAGCACCGTCGCGGGAGAGGGACGTTCGAGAGAGCCACGAGCTCGCGCGCCCGTGCAATCGTTCAATCAATTTCCGCTCTTTGCGCCCAAGCATCTCTCTCTCTCTCTCTCTTGCACGCGCCCGGCGAATTTCGTTCTGCTATGCCCGATGGATGCGCGAGTCGCGATTTTACGATGTGACCTGGTTGCGCGATGTGTATATCCTGCGTCGAGAATCGAAAATCATTTTTACGCTCTGATCGTGGAACGCGACCAATCGTGCCTTCACCGTGATATGGATGGATTGAGGTGTCGATAGTTTTTCCCTCGTGTTCTTTGGGGTTGCGATTGGCTACCTACACTCTTTCGGAAGAAAAAGAGAAAAGCATTTTATTGTTTGTGGAGAAGGGTTGTAATCCTTTTCTTTCTTTTTTTGTTATGTAAAAAAAGTGTTTGTTTATTTAACGAAATGAGCGATGGATTGTGCTGTTTGCCCACAGTATGCATGAATAAAAATGGATTAATGTAAAAGTAGAGTAAACAAGATCTTAATAGAATACGATATACAGAATATAAAAGTGCCTATGGTATCGAATAGCAGCGTTGCAGTAAATGGAATTAGAAACGCTTCATGATTTGTGAATTTTTATACGAAACGGAAAGTCTTTTTTAATTTTATTGAAAATTTCAGGAAGTGTACGAATAAAAAAACCATAGCCTGATATGATTATTAGAATTACTAGTACTATTGTGATTGTTATTGGTTAAAAGTAATAAAGCAATCATATGTAAAATCTCTACAATAGTTTCCGGGTGTACCTATAGTTTCGTAAAAATCCTTTCGTCTGGGCGCACTGATTTCTCTTTAATAGAATCGCAAGCTCCAATCCGCACATTTTGAACGATTAACGCGATCAAAACAATCCACCGTCGACAAATCAATTATCCATCTTTCTCCCCGATTAACTTAATAAAAGCATTTAACTTTCTATAAAAGCGTTCTGTCACGTCACCCAACTACCGTCGAAAAACTCGCTAGCGCAAATAATATCCGATTCGTCACGTCCGATCGTTACTTTCACCGCTTCAATCAAACCGCTAGTAAAATTAATTTTAAAATCACGCGTCCGCCTAACGAATAACCGATTCTTTTCTTTTCTCCATTCCAAATCACCTGCCAATGAGGTTCGAAGAATCGTCGGATTCATCGATGATCGAAAACGTTGAGAACCCTGACTCAAAAGGAAGTTCCGAAGCGGCGAGTCCTTTGGTCGCGCGCATCCGCAAGATGTGGGCTGACCGCAGCCGCCACTGTACAAGCGAACGCGTAACCTCCTCGCCGTGACGTACGACCGGTGTAACTCGATTCCTCCGGCTGGACGTCGTTCTCTAGCAAAATTGCTCATTTCGAGAGAATTAACTCGGTTCGAGCAGGGGCGATCGAGCGGACACGAATTTTTGCGATCAATGAGAAAAATCGAAGGCCTGCGGATTTACGAGCGCCGGCTTATGCAAGCGGCCGGTGCTTTTATTGCCGTCAGGTGCTCGGTGCTTGAAATTTCCGTATAGTTTTTTTTTTTTATTGCTGACGCCACACTCGTTCCCTTTGGTAAAAAATCTAAAATTAAAAATCTATGTCGAGCAGTTCAAATGTATAATGGTGCTATGCGTTTCGAAGAATATTGAACGCGGGGCACTCAGTTGGACTCTAATAAATCGGCGAGAATTTCCATCGAGTGCTCGATACGCCAATTTAAAAGAAAGGCCTCTCCGCGCCTTCGACGATTTTGTATGCGCGGCGTCGATGTAGGAGGTTTGAAGATCGGTCGAGCAACCTACCTACCTACATATAAAGCCGACACCGGGGTACTATACGCTCCGACCTGCTTGCTGCTCTCCTTACCGCGACGCTGCGGAGAAAAAGGAAGAAAGTACGCGTGTGCACCTACAGCTTCGAGTTCTCGTTTCCAAAGATCTCCGATCCACTAACGCTTCGTTTAAGATCTCCACTCGCTTCTCTTTTTTTTATTTTTTTTTTAACTTAAACTGCAGCTTTCACGTGAAATTATATTTAGATTATAAAGTCTTTTATCAATTATCATAGGTACGTCATTCAATGAATCATTTGTTCAAAAAGATTAATTAACATTATTAATCGTTTTACTCGCGTAGTAAGTAATTTTTTAATCATTATTTACTTAGTTGATTAAACAAAGCAGATATAAGTTGAAGCATCAAGTAAATTTTGCTTAAATGCTCTTAAATACTTCAAAGGAAAATATATATAATGCCGAAATCCTTATGAAGAGCGGTGATTAAAACAAAATTAAAAGAGTAGAATAGGAAAGAATGCTCGTTTATGGCAAATTTCGGTATTTACATAATAAATATAAAAGAATATATATATAATACACAAATATTATATAATATCACAGTCATTTTAAAGTATGAATACTAAAATAGTCACACTTTAAAAGTGATGCCACAAGTTGTACATTAAAAGGACTAGAACGACTTATTTATTTACTTACAGGACAAAAAGTAACCCCATACTTAAAGCTATATTGTTTAACTAATTTATAGTTTAACAATAATCTTTGATAATTTGTAAAACATAACAAAATTTATAGAACAGCACACTTGCACACGTCATTCACGCTAACAAATACATTCACTCTTACAAATAAAATATATATGGGACAACAAAACAATAAATTAACAGCTAAATAAATAGCCGACATTCGCCTTGAGTCATCCGAGTTAAGAGCGAACCTAATCGACACGAAAAAGGTGCTTTCTCGAAAGAACTGACGAGATGAAATTTGTAACGGCTCGCTCGCTTGGTCTCTTTCGTCCGCGTGAAAGGCTGTAGTCGGGGCGCGGTGGAGATGATGATGCGTCCCAACTCCGGCGGGTCGCGTCGTCACGGGTCACGGACGAGCGTGCGCCGATCGATATTAGCCGCGAAGCGCGCGATAAATCGAGCCCTCTTCTTTCCTCCTTCCACGCGGCCGGCTATTCCCGTCGCCACGTGCCGCGCATTCCTCCGGCGTGCACACGATTGCCCCCTCCCCCTCACTCCTGCCTATATACACCTTTCGCTCGATGGTTCTCGCGCCGATTTGTAGCCGTTCTTTCTCCTCCGCCGGCTTTATGTACTCGTTTCCGGATATGTTACGTGCTCCTAACGTGGGACGGCCGCGCGTGGGTACATAAGGAAGTCCGGGTGAATTGCGCCAGCGGGGTGCGCGTCGATAATGAATGGACGCTCGGCACTTAGCGCAGGATTTATATTTCCATTTTTGCGGCGCGGCGAATTCCGCCGGAGAAACTGATTGATTTATTCGGTTTGTACAAATCCTACGTTCGTTAAAGAGGGAGGCGCGTCGCTTCCGCGACTCGCGCGCGTGTGTATAGGAGCGGATACGGAACATACCGAGCGCGATCGTCGATGCATTCTTCCGACTGCTAAAGAAGAAATATTTTACACGATGATTGGATCGGGTTGAGCAGTGTTTAAAAGACGCATTTCGCCGCGAGTTTGCAGCGGCAACAAATCCTAAGTAGAATAGGCCAAAAATACTCGGCTGCAAGCGACCGCGGACAAGCGCAGCCGCGCCGTTCTAAATACAACATTCTTTGTGCATGCGGTACGGGGCGTTTCATAATTTAACGCTAAAGCCTGAGAAACGCGAGTAAAAGGTCAAGAAGACTCGGGAGAATTGGCAGCTTTTCAAATCGGCGCGCGCACATACTTTTAGAAAGTGCCGAGGTTACATCAGTCCCTTTTAATACGGGTCAAATAAATAATGTAGGTTATCCTCCCGGACGGGCAGCGCGCGGCAGGAGGATGGATTGCGTAAAAGCGTCGCAATAGCCTCGTGGAAGTGGCCCTTTCTCCGCTGCACCGAACTCTCCGGAGGCAATGCGCTCGATTATTGCGCTGACCGCGCGCGCGAGCTTCGTAAAAACGCCGAAGAAGGAGGGGGGGAGGCGCGTAAAAATTCTTGCGATTTACGAGCCCGCCAGAGCTCGAGGTTGGCGCTCAGGCGAGCGAAGTTTCTGCCGTATCAATTTGCTAAAGCTACGTTGCCAATCTCGTCTGGGAGAATCGAATTGCCTCGGCCTCGCAGTCATATATACATCGTTCTCTGGACGTATTACGGAAGGACTGGCTTCGATCGGTCGAAAAACATTGAGAGTTACGGGTACTATTGAAAATTCTATAAAAAGGATCTTAGCCAGTTTTTTTACGGTCTGGAACAAGGCGTATACCTTTCGTCGAATGATTACATTTGGAAAAAAAATATATATTCTAGGTTCAATTTTATTTATTGTCTGATCATCCGAATGGGACTTTTTTTTTATACAAAATAACCAATCCAAGATTTTTCGCTCGCATGGTAAAAGAATTCGCCGCCTGCAGTCCAAGAGTCCAGCAGCATTTAGATGTAACGAAGCGTGTTAAGAAACTCGAGTTTATACAATTTAACTGCAACGCGCGCGGGATAAACGTGGAAAATCATAAATGGTACTCGGGACGCTTGGTTTTCACTCGACTTTCCCCCATAGGCTCTCGTGCGCGTTTCCACTTAAAGCGCGCTGAAATTCAATTTCTCGGGGCCCGCCGGTATCATTGTGGCGGGCTCGTTCGCGCCTCGTCGAAAAGTGGACTGCGCCGGCGAGCTGCAGCACACTCCGAAAGGAAGATAAAGAGAGAGAGAGAGCGTGTGTAAAAAAAAAACCGCGGAGATTGGCCTCTTTGAAGTGTCGCAACGACCCCGGCGAACAATGTAACGAAAGCCAAAGGCCGGATCCTTTGTGAATCTCCAGCAGACTGAATATCCGTAGGGATTTAACGGCGTTTTAAGCGCCGACCGGCTTTCACTCGACGACGCGCGACTCCCCCTCGTTTTCCCTTCTTCCTCTCACTCTCTCTCTCTCTTTCTCTCTGTTTCGAAAACTAATTTACTCACAGATGCGTTGCTCCGCTAAGGTTGCTTTATACTTACTCTCCTTCGTCTTTTGGGCATCCACAATTTAGACAGTATTCAGTGGAGGTGGATTTTTTGGGTGAACCAGAAGCTACACCGAATAAAGTAGTAGTTCTTATTGCTTCCGATCTCATTTTGCACAGTCGATAACCGTTTGCAAAGTCATTAAATAGTATACTAGTTGCCTAATTTACATAGTATATTACGGCGAAGCCTCGATTGATAATGACATGTGATCTGTCACATTTCTTTTATTATACAGGGCTAGGTATTAGGACTATTTTTCTGCTCGATAGTGCCGGAAAGCGGCAACTTCGTTTCGCGCAACGCCCGGAAGTTACTGCCCGGAGGGCAGGAAAGTAATATTTTTTAAAGCAAAACTTATTTTACAGCAAAGTACAATTGGCAGTTCTGTAAAACAGATTGAAGTAGTATTATCTCTGCAGAAAAGTAGATTTGGCAATTTTGTAAAGCAGATTCTACTGAAAATTCGGATATAGTTAAATTAATTTCCAATTTCACAATTAAATCTACTGCGTAAAAAGTACAAGTTACTTACGTTTTTTTTCGGTGTACGATTTGAAAAATATTTGGACGAGGTGAATTTTTTTGAGTGAACTCGAGGTTAAGTACCACCCCAGGGATAGTCAGATGTTTGATTGATGACAGGGCATACTTTCGATGGCCGTTTGAGATTATCACTGCCAGTTGTACCGCCAGGCTGTGCATTATTGAATGCGGCTTTGTCGTCTAACAGTTCGCTCCGCTAATAGCTGCTCCTGCTTTCAGCATTGCACCCAGTCGCCATGCGCTAATCTTGATAATCTTTTTTCTAATTTTATATGTTATACTTCAAAAGCTTTATTTTAATGTTTTTCTAAAATTTATCTTCAATTTTTTAAAAACGTCTAACTCTTTTGTATATCAGAAGACTACACGGAGTAAAAATTACTAGACTGTTTTGTAACCTAGAGGCAGTCTCGGCAAATAAAAAATTTTACCAGAGAGTACAATAAAATCTACTGTAAGTTGAACCACGTTCTAGTTAAATTTACTACACTGCATTCTAGTAAAGATATTTATTTGTCGAGTCAGTCCCTGCGATAAGAAACAGTATAGTACTTTCTACTAGAATTTTTCTCTTCGCGTATCTAAAATAATAAATGCTAAATAAATTAGTATCCCGCAGCAGCATAACCCGATGGAAATCAAAGGTGATGATGAACGCCATTGAAGAAAGATCAAAGGAAGTGTGCGAAACTGATCGACGGCAAAGCAGCAGCATTACGTTACTTACATAAATCTCTCTCTGTAGGCGTGCGCGCGGCCGATTCTCCCCCACCCCATGGCCGTAATGCCGCCGCCGCGGCGGCGGAGGCTGCATTTCGCGTCGGTCGTATATACTCCGTCGGCGGAGCGAAATGGAAACGTTTCCCAACTCGAGAAAGCCGCGGCGGCGGCGGCGGCGGCGGTGTTCATGGGATTACGTAATTCGCCGCTCCGCGCGATCTATTCTCCGGGAGATCGGAGGGGACTCTCACTCCTCGTGCGTGGAAAAAGGAAAGCGCGGTCGGGGCACGCGGAAGTTCCTGGGTCCGCGCCGAGGCGACCCCGGCCGAGGGGCAACTTTGCGAAAGTCCCGGGCGCTTTGCGTCGCCCGTCTCTCTCTCTCTCTCCGACCCGGTCGGAGCTTTCACTCGCGCGAAGTGGATTTAATCAGAGCGGCCCGGAGGGGGGAAAACCTTATGGATGGAAATTGCGAGATTATCTCTCGGTGTTTCGAAAACACGCGCCGGTGCACCGACGCCGACGGGAATTAGAACCGGCGCGCCGTTCGTTTTTTTTTCTCTCTGTCTCTCCTCTTTTACTCTCTGGTGGCGGCGACGCCGTCGACTGTTATTTTTGCGCGCGGTAATTGAAATGCCGCGGACTATTTTTTCCGTTTAAGCTCGTTTTGCGAGCGAGGGCGTTTTTTCCCCTTCGGGGCGAGCGTACTCGACCAAGCCCCCGCGCGATTTTTCATGTTTTTGTCTGCGGGAGAAAATTAGTGTGCCGTTGTCGTTTATTGTGAACGGCTGAGTTAGAGACGTTATGACTTAAAGTTGCATATTTCACGTTTCTTCGGTGATTTTTATTTTCTTTCTTTTTTTTTTTTTTTGTTTACTACTGTGAGCTCTTTCGCAAGTCAGCTGAGCAACGATAATTGTTAACAATCAGCACGACAAACCTTCAGAATTTAGAATTCCAGAAAAATATATATAGCCGATCTACTTTCAGTCTACATATCTTATATAAAAATCTTATCCCAGATCTGGAAAAGTAACTTTCCTTACCTTGCCAATCGAATCTCGCGAAATTCAAAACGATAAAACGTGAGGAGCAATAAAGAGAGAAAAAAAGAATAGCATATATTGTCGATTGCTTTTTTTACGACTACACGTTGAATCTGCAGGCTCGAAATTCCCACTCGAGAATAATGACCAAAGTATATAGAATCGCATATATAAAAGAATAACCCCGATATCTTGAACCATTCATCAAATGCAGCACAATGGCCTCTCCTCGTGGCTAAAAAGCCGAAAGCCCGTCAACCGAGGGGAGGCCCCAAGCTCGCGCCTCTCGCTTGACGGAAACGTCGGGCATAGAATTTCGCAGCGCACTTCCTCCGCCTGTGCTCGGACGGCAGAATCTCTCTGGCTCGCGTCCCCTTCGACGGGCCGTGCAGATAAGATTGAACATGCCGCGGGGCGCTCGCTGTGCTTTTGCTCTTCCACCGGCGATAAAAGCCCACGGGCGCATTGACGGCTCCGTGCGGCCCTCTGGCCTCCGCCAATCTGGGCGGGAGTCTGGCTCGATTGGCCGAACTGTTATCGGCTCGCAAAAACTGAGCACCGCGGAGAAAGTACACCAGAGCCGGTATCGATTTGTCCCGCAGTCGCGAAACGAACTCGGCGCGCTTTCTACCTTCTTGCTTTTATGTTTTAAAGATTTTTGTCCGCTTAATTGACACTGGAGTGGATAGTCAGTGTTTTTTTTTTGCCAACTTGCAGGATTCCTGTCAGGTGTCGTAGAATCTACCCGCTACGCTCACTTCGTTTATATCCGATATCGTTAAACGCGAAGAAGTGTTATTTAAAATGAAAAAAAAGACGATCTTTCACTTTCCTACAAAGATAAATGCCAGCCATTCATTTCTCTTCCAAGTGGGCAAAACGAAGTGCCACTCTGCAAAGTCTCGGTGAAACACCTCCAATCAGTCGAGAAAAACGAGTCGACTTCCCGCTTGAAAGGCCGATAAGTCATCGAGGCAGAAAACGGCCAATTAGCTCGCGAGCGTCGATAAAAAAGCAGAGTCGGAGCGACATCCCGGCGTCTCCCCTAAATAACGGCAGCTCGCGCAACGAACGACCCTTCCTCGGCACCGCGAATCCTTTGGGCGAGCGCATCGATCCGAGCCGTCGCCGCCGAGGGTGGAATCCTCGTGCCGGGGCCCTTTCTCCGGCGCGCGTGCCTCCTCTCTCTCTCTGCCGTGCGAATCCGGCGCGAACTTTCACCGAGCAGGGCCGCGGGGACACGCCTCTCGGTACGCACGCGGGGGGCTGGCCGATTTTACGTCGGAGAGAGAAAGCGCGCCCCGTTGCCGCGGCGATGCCACCCGAGGTAGACGAGCTGCCGGCCGGAGGGGTAGGGTGAGTCGACAAGCTCGCGGGGGCGGTCGTCTTACCGAGTTAATCCCGGTGATTTGGCGCGTACTCCCTAAATGAGAATTGTCCGTCGGTGTTTACTGAATTACTTCTGTTGCTCATTTTTGGGAGTGTGGTTCCACGGCTTCTCGCCAGAATTCGTTATTTCCTCATTCAATTAGGAGTAATTAGCTCCGAGAGAAACTTGTTTTTGATAATTAAACATTTGTTTTGTTTTTGTTAAAATTAGTCTTTAAAAACATAAAATATTTAAAATACTTCAGGACTATGCACTGAGAGAAAAAACTGCGACTGTGGTTAGGAAAGCAGTGATAGTCTTATCAAGTAAGAATTTTTTATATGAAAAATAGTAATTTTTAGTATCTGAAGTTTTAAACACTACTGCTTTAATACTAATCATTGTTATTTTTCGTACTAAAATTTCTCGCTTGTCAAGACACACTCATTTCCCAATCACAACAGTAATTTTTATTAAGTTTTTTTTCTCAGTGTGTGTGAAGTATTTACGCCAAGTGATTTTTTTTGTATCAATTTATTAAAAGTAAAGCTGTAAAAGGACGTAAGAATTTCACGAACATACATGAATGACATGTATAGAGAAATATTAAAATTTCTTTCACGCTGAATAAAAGCAGTTTATTGCATTTTACGTCGATCCGTTCAATGACAGAACGTCAAAATGAATTTTTAAAGGGGGCCGCACAATCCAGCCGTTGCGAAAAACAATTTTATCATTTTACTTGAAAATTTAATGAAAAGAAAAATAAAAGGATAAAATTCCCTCGGGGGAGTTTAATTGCTTTGCTTCCAACATCTCATTAAGCAGGGAAAAATGAAAATTCTTGAGTGCGTTGCGCAGGTACTTTAATAAGAAATCGACTAATGCCCTCCTCACAGAAATAATTCGATGCTACAATAAAGCATTTCCATCCTCGCTGGATTAAAACCTTTCACTTCGGTTACACAACGCGAGCGGTCCAATTACACCGGCCAAAGAATAGGCTTTCATTCGCGCAATCATTTGCCGAATACCGTATCAATTTGCGCCTATTGAGTTTTAGGTCTTCCGCCCCACTTCTCCATTGAGAGCAAGTACCCGATCGTCGTATCCACCCGATTATCCATCAAAGCCACCCAGTCGTCAATTGCGAAAAAAAAAAAAATATTCGCCCACTGCCTTATGCATCGCGCCTTTCCTTCCCCCGTAATTCCCGTTGTTTGGATTATTATCGTAGTCGAGTTCTCCGGCTACCGATTCGTCCGGATAATGGAGAGACGGAGAGAGAAGAGGAGAGCCCTCGGAGCCCGGATAATGCCGGGGAGAGCCCGAACAAAGATCGGCCATATGCGCCGAGCAGACAATGACGCCGCTGGAAATAAGAATCGCGGAGGTGGAGTGAGAGAAGAGGAGAGGCGAAAAAAGGGTCGTCGGTCTCCCTTGGCCACTCGCAGTCCCCGTGCGCCTCCCTGGCCTCCCTGCATGCACGCGCACCAGACTCGCCCTTGGCCCAGGCCAGGCCTTGTAGCCCCCCTTCCCCTCCCTCTCCTGGCGTGTGTGTGCGCGCGTATCGAGCGGAGCGCACCGCGCTCGCCTGTCGAGGGCCCCAGCTTTGTTCGGCTCGTCGACGTTGCTGCTGCTGCTGACGCTGCAGGCTCAAAGTTTTTTTTTTCACGCCGTTCATTTGTTGCTAAAAGTTCATTGTTGATGAGCGACGGATTAACGCTACCTTGCGCGATAATTGCCTTTGCCTGAGGCATATTTCTGTTTTAGTTAAACCAGATACTTGCATCTTCAAAATATAGTTAGTTAATTTAGTTAATCCAGAGCTTATTTATACGCCATTATAGTCCAGCAGTAAATTTTGCTGAAATTTCCAGTAAACTTTTTAACTTTACGAGTATGTCCCTGAATTACAAAACAGTAGAGTAATTTTTACTAGAAATTTTTTCTCCGTGCAGCTTTATTAATCGATGATTATCAAAAAGCACATATCAGTGACATTGATTATGTTGAAATGCATTACACACAAACAGAAATGCGTATTAATATTTTTGTAATAATTTCTTCTTACCTAATTCTTCTTAACTAATTCTTTTTTTGTAATTATTTCATCTTACCTCGGATTATACCTTATTAAATTTGAGTAATATTATGCATATATTTTTTTCACCGTAAACCCACGTTACGCGTACATCAAGAAGCTTCGAGTTATATACATCCCCTCATAACGTCATGAATGATATTAATTTCATCGGAATCACTCGCTCACATTAAACAAACAGGCCAGCCCATCATCGTTACCGCAACGACTCGTAATTTGCTTGATGCACGCACATTCACTAATTAAGCAATCCTTCACGTGCAGTCGAACCCCGCGGAGGCCCACGCACGAGGTAACGCAGTTGCAGGGATGTGTGGTTAAAAAAATCCAGCCGACCCCATTTTTCCTCTTATCCGAGGAAAATCGACGATGATCCTCCGTCACCAACTAAATTCTTCGGCGGTGAGTCCCCCGAGCTTTTTGTCATGCCGTCGCAGGAAAATTCCCCAAGCGCCTTTTCCCTCCTTTACCGTGTCGGTTCTCTTTATTTTTTTTACACTCCCGTCGCCTCCAAGGCTTATTCCACTCATTTTTGCCACGAGCCGTCTGAAAAATGAGTCTGCCACGAGGCTCGTTCCTTCCGTCCTTTTCTTTTTTCGCTCTGGCGAAGCGCTAGCTCCACGGATAATCTCCTCGGGATTCGATACGGTGCGATAACGAGCGCACGATGCTCGCACGAACGGCGCAATCGATCGTCGTCTTTGCTCCCCGTTCGACGATGCTCGTGTTTTCTTTTATGAAAATATTCCAGGATCGAAGCTTTACGTGTTCATCGATGCCTTTGTGCTTTATAAGCCGCTTCTGCTTCTACGCGTGGTTAAATGACAAATAAATCATCGATTTAAATGTTTTCTGTTTACGCGTAATTCTTGATGAAAAGCTGATATTGTTTCTATTTTCTGTGCTATTTGATTTTTTGGTTTATTTTTATGTAAAAAAAAAAACAAATTTAAATTCAAAAGGTTTCGACATGCGTAGTGATTTTATGAATATTGCATATGCGTAAAAAAATTTACGTTCGACGAAATATTGTTCGCAATACACGTGGCACCATGCGCTCGGAATTAAACTCTTCTGAAAAAGAAAAAAAAACAGAATGAGCGAACGTTAAAAAAGAATTTTCCTGGTCGAAAATGAGTCGACATATAGATTATACGATGGCTATTTGCTTCGGAATTGTAAAAAACTACATCAAAGTATTTAAATCCAGCGGACGACCGAGACTGCCGCATTAAAAAGCTCGACGTAAAAATACCGCAAGCAAGAAGCCCGAAAAAAAAAACTAACGCGCAGCTCGTCGACTCAAAAAGTTTTGGTCTGCAGCGCGAACAAAAAGGGAGGTTAGAGAGGAGCACAAAATACGTCGCCTTCAGAAGAGAATTTTCAAAATTATTAATGAATCTTCTTAAAAAATTTTATTGTTGTTGCAAACTTATTCTCAGAAGATTATAAAGTCCATTGATTAATTATTTTTGTAGTTATTTAATTAAAAAAAATGACATTTTTCAACTTCCACCGCCATTTGCAGATTAACTATAATACTTAAAAAGTTCATTCGAGCGAACTTTTTTGTAGGTAATTAACGAATGAACAAAAATAGACACTTTTACTCTAAAGTGAATTAGTTAGAATTATAATTAACAAGCCGAAACGAAGCGGAATAAAAAATTGAAAATGCCTAGAGGATGTTTTGCTCGATTTCGTTTTTTTTTTCCCGTCACCGACTCGACTGAAACGCGTGGAAAAAAAAGAGACAGCGATGCACGTCGTTCACCTTCTCATCCCAAGCGTACATACGTAAGCGCCTAAACCGCGTAAAGCACGATCCTCGCACGGATCTTTCCGTGGCGCGACGAGGAAAAGGGAGAGAGAAAAGGAAAAAAAATACGACGAGGTTACCTCGTCGGGGAGGGAGGGGAGGGCAGGGCGTAGGAGCCACCGCGGAGTACATTGTAAAAGCGCATCTGCCGCGTGGCCGGAAAACTCGAATGACCTGCGAGCGAGCCAAGCGCCGAGGGAGAGGAGGTCGAACGGGGGAGAAAGAGGCGCGCACGCCTGCTCCTTTTTATTTCATCCGCCACCCACGACGCTCACCGAATCCCAAATGTACCGACGTCGTGACTGAGGCGGCTTCTCGGAAAAATCAACTTTTCACCTCCGGATACGAGGCGAGCCTTCCTCTTGACTCAAGATTTTTGATACTCGCTTATTTGCACGCCTACTTACGCGTGCTTCGGGCAGTAGCGGAGAATTTCTTATGCTTTTTATTACATGATTAAAGTTCGTGAGGGGGAACGATTCATTGTTCAAGGCTGAATGCAGTGTAAATTATATGGGTATACCAGTTGAAAAAGTTGATTAATTCATTAAAGTTTTAATGGTGAGGATAGGTTTCCGTTCGAGGCTGACGTTTTAAAAAACAGCCTTGGAAACGGTTGACCTCAACGCTGAACAGTTTAACGGTCTCTTAGCAGATGCTCTTTTTCGGATACTCACTCATCCATATTTTCTAGAGCTCTTCATTTAAAGCATTGAAATACTTCGAGAAAATCACATATTGATAAGAGAAAAAAAAGAAGACACTGTAACTACATTTTTTAAGCGATTCGAATAATTAACAGGAAGTGAACAAAAATTGTTAAGTTACGTATTAAAAATAAAGTACCATGGGTTTTTCTAATAAACAAAGAAAAATATTTCGATCCGCGAACACGTCAGGACCGTAGTAGGCTAATACTGCGCTTAAATAAAAGACCAGATAATCTCTTACTTCGGGCACTTTAAAACCTTCCGATTAATAGATATTTATAGACCACCTTGTCGTAAATAAAATCGCTCGCGCGATCGGGATAAAAATTTGCCCGCGAGGGCTCGTTTTTACGGGCGACCCGTCGATAGTCGAGCTTCACGCTCGAGTATTAACCCCGTGACACCGGATCGAGGTTAACGATAAAAGATGCGCACACACACACACACCAGGGAGCCTCTAATAAAGCTCCGACCTTCTTTCGCGCCGAAATTTCGGACGCAATTCGTTTCTAATTTTCGAGGCGCGCGCGCACGCCTTTCTCCAAAATTAGAAAGCGATCGCGCGGACACGCGGCGCGTAGACGAGTTTCGAGCTTTGCCCCTCGAGGGCCTGGGACCTGCGAGAGGTCAGTCGACGTTGTCGTCGACCCTCCCGGGGCTCGATCAAGGAAAGTCGATCGTCGGCGGGCTAATAAATTTCGCCCCGGGCCGCGCGACGCCCCACCTCGGCACTCCTATACTGCCAGAGTACATCTGGCGGATTCCGGGCGGCCAGACGGCTGCCGTGCTTAATAAGCGCTCGATGAAGGACAGGCGCAGAGGGGCACCGGGGATGTAGGCGCGCTCTTCTTTCATCTTCGTTCGGATAGAAACTCCTGCTTTTATTTTCGGACGGAGCCCAGGCTTCTTTGCCCAATATTTTTTTTTTGTATATTTTCATGTAAATATTTTCATGGTGAACAGTTAATGACGATGATTTTGATATACCCTGCTGACCTTCGTAATAGAATGCTGGATTTAAGCGCGTTATTTAATGTTTAATCGAACAGCAGAATGTGCACAAGTTGTAAATTCGAATCTGTATTTTTTTGAACTGAAGATTTTTGCAATAGGTGAATAGCAATTTTGTATATAAAGCTGCGAGGAAATATTTAAGAAGTAATAAAAAAACGCGTCATTCGTTTCGTTTATATAAAAATGGAATTATTTTTACGAAATCATTGTACAACTTTAAACGCTTTTACGTAGGATCCAGTGTTTTATCGGTTTCTTCATTAAACCAGCTGTAGGTTATAACCGGTGTATTTCATTTCTGCTAACGAACTAAACTTTATTAACCAGTAAAACGAAAGCTAAATGAAAAATTCCTCGCAATTTTTTTTGGTTGAAAAAGTCAAATATAACGTACAGTTTATTAAACTTTGCGCAAGCTACCAGATGAATAAACCCATAGAAAATATTCCCGAACCTGCGATTCTTAGACATATTTTACGATATATTACGAAAGCAAATCTTCAGCTGCATAACAGCTCCGCTGTCTTCCGCAATTTTCCTGCGAAATTCCAAAGGCTACCTAAATTATCCACTTGATACGAGTCGGCGTAATGAAAAAAGCGTAAAGTACCCGAAACGCATTACAACGCGGCGGAATAAAACTCTGCGGCAAGTAGCGTCACATTAAATTAAAAAGATCCAGGGCACACGCGATTCCTAAGCCGGCAATATTCGTTCGGGGCTCCCATGCGGCCCGGCGCTAATCTCGTGACTCCGAGAAACTCCGGTAATCACCGCGCCATTAGCAGCTGACGATGAACCCCAGAAACTCTCCGTCGGGGCCAACTTCCAAGGATCGCTCGGCCTCCCCCGCGACTCTCCCCATTGCCGAACCTCCCCTCCCGCGTCGTCCTTGCGCGTTGCCACCCGATCAAAGTGTCGCCAGCGCGCACATTGTTCAGAAGATGACTCGCCGCTGACCTCGAAAGCGAAACAAGGCCTTCTCTCATGCTTCGACGCTTTTTCCCCTTGCCGGCCTTGCCGCGGAAAGCGTTTTTCGAAGCGACGGGAAAAAACGCGAGGAACGGTACATCCACCGTTCCAGATCGCGCCGAGACTCCTCTTCCTCCTCCGCCCCTTTTTTCCGCCGCCGCGTATAGGATGTACGAATGAACGCTGCGTCAGAATTGGAGTGGAGTGCCCGGTGGACGGGAAAATATCTCGCGTAATGCACGAGTTTCTTTCCTCCGTTCTGTGTGTATACTGTTATCCGGAGGAGCGTGGCGAATCGCTTGGGCCTTTTTTTCCGCTGATCATTATTATTTCCATCAAACTTTTTCATTTTTCAATTAATCGCCGATGTAAGCTAGACTGGGCCCCGCTCGAGTGTTTTTATTAGACGGTAATGACTTTTTATTTTTATGCAATTATCGAGTTATTAATTAGCAGAATTTTAAGGAGGGGAGATTCTAAAGCTACGTTTAACGAGTGATGTGTGAAAAAACTTAATAAAACCTTGATTTCATCGTACGAACGATGAATTATATAGTATTCCTTCGGGGAGCGCTAAATTGCAAGGTAAATTTAAAAAAAGAATTTTAAAGGCATAGCCCTCCTAAGGAGTGGCATTTATCCTTTTACGCTCGCTTGAAAAGAATTTATTTAATGCATTGACGAACGGCTTATACGCAAGTCGCACGTGAAAGTATGTTGAATAAAATAAAACTAAATCATTCAAATAAAAGAGGGAGACGTCAGACTTGTCATTGGCAAGGAATTACGCAATCTCCAGGACCTCCAAGTTTTCGAAAAGAAAAAGGATATTTCTTTTTCTTTTCTTTTTTTTTGCATTTCAAAGACAACTATTGCTTTTTTTGCAACACTTTTCTCGACGTCAGTTATACAGTACAGCACTTATTTTATAAGATTATTGACGTTAACGTTCCTTCTAAATAAGACAATTTTTCGTTTTTGACAAGTGAATTTTCAGTTTTTCATATGCGAAAACGAGGTTGAGTATGAAAAGTGAAACACACGATATGAGAAATCCATACTAGGCATCAACAGAACCGAACTAACGCAGGAAAAGGTGCTTTTGACAAGGGCTGAGTGAAAAAAAAATTCTTCGATAAAAGAGCAAATCCGAATATATTGTAAGAAGGCAAACGCAGCAAAGTATAAAAGTAGAAAAAAGGAAAAAGGGCCAGGAGCAGCGCGATAAGACGATAATGCTCGTTTATTATTATCTCGTTCCGGTTTCCTCCCTCCTCTCCGGTCGCGTGCCCACGACAGGGGGAAGGGGGGGAGAGGCCTGCTACGAAAATGTGGAGTAAATCGTGAGCGCGATGTCTCTCGCTCGGGGCACATAATGGAGGCTCGAAAAACGAGGCGAAGTGAGGTGAAGAGAGCTGACCTACTGTCGCAAGTGGCTCAGGGCCGTCCCTGTCCAAATCGCGCCGCCCGGCCGTCAGCCGTACCGAAACGCGTGCGAGAGCTTATGGTTCGACGCGCCTGCGTACACGCGCGTTATTAGCCGCGCTATGGCCGTGGGTTCCGTTTTAACGCCGCCGAAAGGCCGGCGCCTTTTGTCGCTCGCGTTTTCGCGCGATATACTCTCCGCTCCTCTTTTCGACGGCCGCGGCGCTCCCTTTTTTTTCTTCTTTTTTGCCTTCTCTCGTCGTTTTTTTATTCGCCTCGCTGACGCTGGTCTCCTTTGGCTTTCGGGCTTTTGTGTTTTGAAAGCCGGATAAGCGGAGAAATTAGGCGCACCGGGGCGCTCCGGTGATTTCACTTTATTAAAGGCCATGCCTTTGAATTAGTCGACTTTTAAAAGGAAATTCGAATTCGATGAAAGCCTTGGCGGTCATTTTTTTTCTCAAAAAGTCATTTTGAAGTTAACTGTACATTTTTTTTTGTGGTGTTGTTGCCGGTGGAGTTTTGCTGGCTGAATCACACACTTTTCAAATGAATCATTTCAATAAATTATCGAAATGCAAATCTGAAGTACCGCTTATTCAATTCTTATTATAATTCCATTCGATGAAATCAGAAAAAATTGGAGAAATTTTAAGTGGAACGGCTATGTTTATTCAAGTTTATATTAAATTTTTCATACTTAAAAAATGCAAGCGATGGTACGTTTGTATATTGTGAATTGATTTTTTTTTTGTCTGTGTTATTCTTTAAATGCCTCTACTCAAAATAAAATTTTATTTAAATTACCATCTGCATGGGAACGCGGCCACTTTAAAAAGGATTATATTCTACAGTAAATTTTGCCATAACTACAGTAAATATTACAAGAAAGTACTTGCAGCAAATTTTACTGTAAAGAATGGCAATTTTTTAATAAGAGTCCAGACTGTGGTCGCGTTTCTATCCCAGATAACAATTTTCACGATACTTTTTTTCTCGGCGCATAATTAAATACAGCTTCAAATTTAATTGTACGAAAAACCACACTGTCTCCAGCAGTGAAATATATTAAACGCGACGATATCGTAATAAAATTTCTTGGATATCCAACGTGCGTGTTCGCTGATAAAATTCAGCGTATCTGTCTACACGTGCGTTGGCAAGGGCGTAGCGTGATATTTTTCGTCGCCAGTTATCCAACTCGCTCAGCGCTACTCACCACTTTATCAAGCCTTATCCGCCACGACCAACCTGCGAAATCGTTTCTTTCGCTCTAGGCGTTTTTTTTTTAACGATCCTCATTTTTCACCGGATTCAACGCATCCACTTTTTACCCTCCCCGCGAGAGAGGACGCAGGGACGACAGCGAACAAACTTTCCTGAACTTTTATTTGAACTAATCGGAAAGAGAACGTCGCGCGAACATTTGAAATTCCAAAAAAAAAGAATGCAGTGAGCTCGCTCACCTTTTTGCACACGGGCAAAAGTTGCAGTCAAAACTTTACTCTCGGCCTCATGTTTAGTAATGCTCCGAAACTCCGAGCGCCTTTTGTTCCAGCGGCTAAAAGCGACGCGGCGACTAAGCTCATTTTAATAAAATGGAGGAAGGGAAAAATGACCGAAAGCGCCGAGGTTATTATTAGAAAGTAAAAGTTCGCCGCTCGCGCTCAAGTTTCCTTTGTTAAGCGAGTTTGTTTTTCTTTCTCCCCCACCTCGGAAGCCTCGCGGGTGAAAATCAATGGACGCTTTCGAATCGCGCCGACTTTTCCTCGAGGCGCGCTCGCGAGATTTCCGCCAGGTGAAAATCTCGCGCGCGAGCCAAATTTTTCACTCGCGGGCGAAAATAACATTTCCGACGGGGATCTTTATTTTATCGCGATACAGACCGATTCCACGCTGTTACTCACTCGACCCGTCCACTTTTTTGTTGCAGATGCTGCAGTCTGGTTTGGCCATTGTTTCGTAAATGAGTTATGTTTACAAGTAAGTACAGTACTCGCTTTTATCGCGTTCTTGCGAGAGATAAGCCAATGAGCGTACAAACACTTTTTCTTTTCTATTATTTTCGCGCAGAACTTTTAAAATCTTCAAAATGCACAATTCCTTCTTTTATTGTTAAAAAAAATTGAAGAAACTTATCGATAACAAAATTGAGTATAGTTGTAGCCTGCAGTATTTTCACTAATAGTACTATAATTTCTTTCTACGTATTTAGTCTAATTTTTCGTAAATGAAACTTCTCTTTTTAAGTCGCATAATTAAAAAAATAAAAGTTTCACTAAGCTCTTCCCGGTCGATCGCCGCTATAAATTCATAAAAGGCAATAGGAATGCGCGATGAGTAGTCCAGTCGGTAGGCGGAAAAAATGCCAAAATCGGGCAAAATCAGCTACAGCTTGCTTTATTTTTCATTTCGCTTTGTTTCAACCTACTAATGAAGATTCTGATTGTCACGTAAAGCACTTCAGAACAAAAGTGTCCTTGACATTATTAAATTATTAAATTACTTACAAAAGTTCGCTCGAATGAACTTCGTAAGTTCAATAGTTAATTAGCAAATGTCATTTTTTTTCTCGATTGAATTACTGAAAAAATAATTCATGACTAGACTTTATATTCGTTCGCGAATTAGTTTACACCAATAGGAATGTGTTAAAAAAATTTTAGGAAGATTGGTTAATTATTGTTGACGCAATTAATTTTTTTGTTCAATCGTAAAATGTACCACGTCTAAAAAAATCATTAAAGCGATCGGCTGGCAGCGCTTTAGGAGTCCGTATAAAATTTTCAAGCGGCTACTTCCGTGCTCGCTTGGTCTCCTCCGTGAATACTTGAAATTCGCACTCCATTGTGAGCAGCGGGCAGCGAGCGCGACACTGACATCACTCGTCCTCGGTTACATAAAGATAACCGAGAGCCGAGCGCGCGATCTCTAAGTATACGATACGCGCCGCTCGCTCATTTTCAAAGGCAGAAAAGACGCCGCCGTCGACGGCCTTCGGCTCGAAAGAATTACGCTTCCGTGTTCGCGGCGCGGAAGCACGCTGTTTTTCTTTTTTTTTAATGGATTTTTTCAATTGAGTTTTGCTCGCTTGGCGCTTTTGGAAACGTCTCATTAATTCGCGCCGAAAGTTTCGAATAAAATATTGTTCGACAAAGGAGTCGGTTAAATTTCACTGAATAACGGCGCGGTCATGGAACATTAGTTAACCTGGCCGGATTAACACCTTTTCAATGAAATTTATATGCATGGATAACTCCCAATATGAATATTTGACGTTTCTTTAATTTCATTTAGAGAAATTCGGACAAATATTCTGTTTCAATTACCGTGCATCATTTGCGCGTGCATATCTCAAGCTCGCTGCGGTAGAACGGAAATAAAAGCGATAAACCGGAGAAAAGTCGATTACTTCATAAATTCAACCATCGATTTCCCATCAGAGTTAACCTCGTTCCTGTTCAAAAATTAATTTTCCTAAGTGTCGATCGATCACTCTCGTATGTTTTTTTTTTTTTGTTTAAAAAACAAACACTCCACTCGGACGTAATCGCAAAGCGACTGCATACATAAGGTAAACGGGCCACCCGGTCGATAAGTCGCCGATAAACCGCGACCTTTAGTCGTTATCTCGCTGGCAAACGCACGCACCGAAAAATGTGTATTCCGAGCAAGGCTCGCGGCACACCGAATATTCCACGGTGTCGACGGCCCCTCCGCGCCGCCTCGACCTTGGTAATCTTCGCCGGGCTCCGGTCGTCTATTCTCGCGTCGGTGTGCGCGCGTGTGCGCGAGCGACGGAATCTGGTTTGGGCAGAGAACTCGCGAGCGACGATGAGTCGATGTGCTCGGCCTTGCCGAGCTCGATATTACTGGATTAATCGAGCATTAACCTTCCCGACGGCTCCCGGATTTCTCGACGCTTTTTTTTTTTTGACGCTGGTTAGCTACACACTTGAGTCTGAGGCCTTTCGCATTTTACTGGGACTCGCAATTTTTATCGATAAAAAAGTGTAACTTCTCTCACGCCGCACTGTACTAAAATTCACTTGAGCGCCTCGCCCAGACAAATGTAATTCACGAGAGTCGATGAAGCAAACAGAAAGACCGTCGGAAAATCGCTTCAAAAGCCTCTTCGTAGCAAAGTTGATCGAGCGAGACTAGTCCAATCGATGACCAAGCTTCCGGTGGTACCTCTGGATATCTCGGCGATTTTTCGCAAATAATTATTTGTAATAAGTCGAAGGTGACTCGTCGAGGCGGCAACAAGTGTGCGTGCGCGCGATATAAAGGTCGTCTAGGACGGGTGGATCGAGCGCCGAGGACGCCCCGATGACGTGCCTGCGCGCCGAGACGAAAGAGATATGGCGTAGGCGCGGCCGAACCCTTCGACCTCGACTTCGAACTACTTCCAACTGGCCTTCCGTCGGCCAGACAGTCTTCGCGAACTTGGCAGGAGAATATAGGAGTTTCTGATTTCGATGAGAGCAATGTGCGACTCTAATAGTAGCATCTAGCATGTAAAAAACTTCTTTTCAAATAGTAGCAGTTACCTTTAAAATTATTGAGAATCACAATTTGACACTTTGGATTCATTAATCTTTATAAATATTTAAGAAAGGATAAAAATATTTTCTTCTCTTTTTTTAACTCGTCTCGAGGTCGAACCGTATTACTAGTCCACTTGAATGGAAACATTTTTCCACAGTACGATTTTTGCCCATTCATAAAGGTGGTTAAAATCTATGTGACCCGGAGTTCTGATAGTGTTTCAGTTAGGTTTTGAGGAATTTTGGGATCTTTGCACAAGTTTGCTCTCATCGGCTCCATTGTTCGGACGCTCTGCTCTTTACCCAGCTGTTTGCTCTTCTCGGAGGAGAAATTTTTTTATTGTAATATTTTTAAGCTTTACTTGTACTCGGTTTTCCGTCGAACACATTGGAAAAGAAGTTCAGCGAGCTTCTCGAATCTTTATTCAAATGAGAGATAAAATGGGCACGTGTGCATACGTGAATATGCAAATAAGAGTGTCACCGAGCAAGTGAGACATAATTTTTGTATGTTAAACTCGACTTAATTCACGCCTATGCCCAGCCAGAGTATTATTGTGGGCTCGAATGTTTAATTTCTAGTGCTGTTAAACGTTTTAAGTCCCATCAACCAAACCAGAGCCTTTTCACAGCGTCCTGAAAATGCTTATTAAAAAGCAATCAACGGCCGTTTCGGCCAGTCCGTTCTCCGATGAAAATGAAAAGTTTCAGACCTCCCGGAGCCAACAAAAAAAAAAAAGGAAAGGTTCCCCAACAAATCCAGCCGAATAGCCGAGCGATAGCCGGAGACACACTGACAAAAGCAAAACCCGTCGCCGATGACCAGGCTCTCCTGGCGTCCTCGGATAAAAGTAATACGCCGCTCTCGAACGAGCAGAGGGAGCCTTTCGTTTCCCGATAAACTCGGGATTGCGGGAAAGCGGGATTATGTGCGGGCGCCGGCGAAACCGCTCGTGACTTCTTACGCTCTTAACCCGGATTCTACCGTCCCTCTCACTCCCTCCCTCTGGTCTCTGTCTTTCGCCACGGCGCCTTCGCGGCCGATAGGCGCGCGTTTTTTTTTTTTTTTTTTACGAGCGAGCCGTGTCCTGCGTGCGTCGAAGGAGCACGCGATCGATGCCCAAGCGCGGACCGAATATCGCCGGACCTCGCTGTGCGCTTCACCCGCGCACACGACATCCTTGCGGGAAAGTTCGAAAGTTTATTTTATTTCGCGACTGCGGTTCGCTGCGCCAAGGAGAAAACTGGGTTCCGGCGACAAATTTCGCGATGCCTTGGCGCGCGGCTCTCGGTTCATTGCGGTGATTTAGTCGCGACTACTTTTCTGCAGAATAAAAGCGCGGCATCTCGAATTGGAAATGTCGAAATCGATTTTTCAAACTGCTCGTGTCTCACGAAATTCGTGAGGGTAGAAGGAGCTCCGTTGAGTCTCGGCCATTCTCTTCTCTCGTAATTTACGTGTGATTAACTTTTACAATTGACGAATAAAGATTGTTGATCAACGCGGCTGCTAAGAAATTTATATTTTAATTACTGTTTAATCGCTAATCTTTCTCGGTAATGAAGGTTTTGTATCGGCATTTTATCACGTGTAAAATCGTAATGTACTGTAACTGAAAACATTTAAATGACTCATTTTTTGCAAAAGATATACATTTAACAGAAACGAATTCTCCGAACTTTATGTAATTAAAACAAAGCGAATAATTTTAGCGCTCGTTCGAGAGAAGCGTCATTTTCCACATCGTGTACACTGACTTCGTTAATTTCCACGGCGCTAAATCTGCATTAATCGCAGTAATTACACACTGCACTCGAAAAAAACAATATCGTCCAATTATTCTCTTGAGTACACGCAATAATAACATTCGCGGGGATTTTTTTTTCTACTTTTAAAAACGCCTTCGTTACGAAACGACGAGCATTAAAGCTCGCATTGGAATCGTTAAAATTAAAGACTTCTTATTCATTTACGCAGAGTCGGCAGAGAGAAGCGCTAGTTATAAAACATTCGACCGAACTGTGGAATCAATGGAAATCCTTTTTTTGTCCCGTTAATTAAAACTGTACGTGCCGTGAAATTGAAAAATCGCTTTTTGAATTTGCACCGCTTGGAAGTTGTCCCCGCAGGAAGTATGAACTTTTATCGGAATTCGCAATGGTTTAGTTTCCATTTCGAAATGATCACTTTACGCTTGTTTGTCGCAACTCGGCGAGAGAGCTTACCATCGATAGAAAAACTTTTACATTTTTTCGATTTGTACTGCGCGTATGCTTATAACTGCCTAATATTAAATTGAATACGAATTACAATTTTTGATAAATCAAAGGTATACGAAAAATGTTCGCATTATTTCTTTGAATCTACGTATGTTACGAATAGGATTATTGTTATTAACGATAAAACGTTCTTTCTAAATTTGAAAATGTGAAATTCACTGTAAAAATGTGAATAGTGACATATTTTTTATGTGAGAAATCGTTCACATATTTAGCATGTGAACGGCTTTTCAATTATTAAATGTTACTATTTACATTTTCATAGTGAATTTCATATTTTCAGATTTACATGGTTCTTTCAAATAAGAATTGGTTCAAAACGTCAATCAATTGTTTGGTGAAGAATCAAGTTGGCCTTGTAGTTATTTGTAAAAAAGGAATGTTCAGTTGTCAAAGAAGAATCACGTAAACAAGCAACCAGAAAAGTAAATAAAATAAAATAAAAAAGTATAAAATAAAATAAAATAAAGTAAATAGAAAGTAAAATGGCATTTAAAGTACGTTTTAATATCTCTTTCGCTGCAACACGTTGCAAAGGTTCATCCGTAGAATTATGCAATTAAGATAAAAGTCCACTGCACCCCTAACATTTTTCGCGGCCGAATCACGTATACCGGGGAAAAAATTGCTTAACGTCGAAGCCCGCCGGTGCACCGGCGAAATTTATACCGGCACCGCTCGCCCTAGGAAAAAGGAGCTGGCAATATCGATCTGGCGAGCGTACGATTCCCCCGGCGCTCGCCGGAGCGAGATCGGGGCCAACTTTTCGTCAGTGCGAGCGAAACCCGGCGCGACCATACCTTCACCAGCGGAAGGCACAAAAAAAAAGAGGAACGAAGTCGAAGCGGAACGCCGGGAGAAAATAAAGGAAGGGAGTGGAGGCAAAAAAAAAGGAAAAAAGAAGAGGAAACGGGCGCGTCCTTACGAATTCGCGCTTACGCGGAGTTATGAACGTCGGAAGCCGACGCTTCGGGCAGCCTCGTGTGCGCCTGTGTTGTTCCCGTGTTTCCCGTGTACGTGAGCGCGGAGACCGGTAGATCGATCCGAGCGTAGTCGGGGAGTAGGGAGGATGAGCTTCCGTGCGCCTGCTTCGAAACTTTCCCTCCGCGTGTATATATATAAAGCCGGAAAGGGACCGACCCTTTTTTTTCGACGGGGGACGAAGGAAGCGTGCCGCGGAGATCGCTCGGCCTGAATTGCCGCCGCGGTTAGGGTATTATTGTACGTATCGCGGATTTATGGGGAATCATACGCGTGCCCGCCGGTAGTTCTCGGTGTATTCATGCGAGTTTGCGATTCATTGGCTTTATTGATTCGATGCACGTGCAGATTTGAAAATTTCTTAATATTTTCTTCGCTAATGGTCCCCTCACTTTATTAAGAAATATTCTTATTTCTTAAGCGCTGGAATTGTAAATGAAGAATGAATCGATAAGTACACTCGGCCATTATAGAGCGTGATAATTTTTTATTTAAACAAAGTGATTCTTGCACTTTTCTCGCGCGATATTTTATTCAGTGCACAGTCGACAGTAGCTAACTAGAATTCCTTTCGACAGCAATGAATGTTCATCTATTATTTCTCATATTAATTTTTCATACGTGTAAAACGTACGACAGTATGGCTTTTTTTTATCGATAACATTATTAATAAAGCCCCCATTATTTATAAGCTACAGAGCTGTGAATATACACATTTTTTGTTAATTTATAAATTGCAAGAGGAGTAGCCGCAAAATATTAGCACGATACTTTCCCTTCGAGAAATACTGCACTCGTATGTTTCACTTTAAGACTTTCCCCTGCAGCTGCGGTCGGGCATGTTTTTTTCAATAGGAGCGCAAGCGACGAAAACAATTTTGCCCCTCTGATTTTCCAAGCTAAATCGCCACGTGAATCGGGCACACGTGTAGGGTGAAGGACAAATAGAGATCGAAAAAAAAAAAAAACAAGAATATTCACGTTTATTTCCACCTCTATCCATCAATTCCTACCATCCCAGCGCGTAAATCACATTCAAACGATCGCGATTTTATCCGCACACTCTTACTTAAAAGCGCACAACCTTGATAACAAATAATTTCGCTCCGATTCCGACGTAAAAAAAAAAAGGGTTAAAAAAAATTAATTTCGACGGAGAGAGATTGATCGACGTCGCCTCGGCTTTAATAAAAATTCGTTAATAGACTTAAAAGCGGCGCATCTGCAGTTTCGCGTTAATTGACGCGCGGAAGGTTTCAGCTCGGGGGCATTTTATCGATCGCAGCGCGGAATTAAACGGCCGGGATCTGATTTCCGCGCGCGGCTGTCGCGAGCGTTTCAGCGGGTTATCAGCGCGGCTGATTCGCGTAATTTGTTTCGGAAGCCCCAAAGGCCGATGCGCCAACTTCGCCGGCGGCCCTCGCGTGCTCGCGGCCAACTACCGGCGAAGCCCCCGCAAGCCGCCGTGCGGCGGTTTTGTCGTCGAGGGTGAAAACCAACGCCTCCCCCGAGGAAATCCTTCCTCTCTCTCTCTCGCACACTCTTTCTGCTGGATACCGTCTTTCTTTCGCTTCTACTTTTTTTCCTCCTTTCGCGAGTTATCGGACGACCTGAGCTCTTTCATTACTTCTGTCGAAATGACTGGTTTGTTTGAAAAGTGAACCGGTGTTTGCACTGATCAATTGCTTTGTTATCAAAGTTTTGGAATGAGCTGTTCTCGATGTTGAATTTGCCGAGAATTGCGGAAAATTGGAGGAAGTGAAAGTTGACGCGCAAATTTAATTAAATGAAAATATTTTAGCTCCATTCCTGATAGTGCGTAGAATAAAAGAAATTTTTGTGTGTAGAATAAATAGTACGGATACGGTTAGTAAGAAAAAGAAAGCCGGATAAAGTTCGATATTTGTCCAATCGAAGTTTATCTTTTATTAAAGTTAGGACCACATTTTTCCCACGTGTTTTGCATTCTCGACTGCGCGAGCGCCACTGCAGGCATCTGCTCAAGAGCAGTTCTGAAAATTAAATATTCATTGTATTGAAATGAATTTCTGCTCGTTGGTTAACCGCGAACGAGCGAAAAAGAACGAAAGAATTCGCATATTTATTCTCCATTAAAATCGATCGGCGTTGAAGGTACAGAAATAAAGAAAGAAAAAGAATCGCGCAACCAATACCCTTTCTATTTCGCGTAGCCCCCACTGAAACACATCTCTCACGCCTCATTAAAAAAATATGCCTTGCAGAAATCCCCGGCGCTAAATAACGGCCTCTCGCAACCGCGCGAATTTTTGAAAATCGCCACGATTTAGGACACGACCGTACCAACGACCACTTTCGCCTCCCGAGAGAGGCCGGCCCGCGCAAGACACGGAGAGGCCGAGAGCTTGCGAAACGTCGCGACTTTCGCCGCATCTGCGAAGTCCCGCGCAATATTTGAATGCCGAAGACTCGTTCGAGAGAGGGTCAGCCCGCATACATTGACAGCTCCGCTTTTTTTTTCTTATTTCTCTTTATGCGCTCGAAAGTGCCCCGCAGGAACGAACCACTCGCCGGGATGCCCTGACACTTTCACCCTATTATTTATTCATGGAAATGCATTCGGGATTAACGTATGCGTAGCTTCTATTGATAATACGTTCTTGAGATTCATCGGGCGGAAATAAAGTGTTAACCGACGCTCAATTTATTCATTAATAAATTAATAGTATTTAGATCGACGTACTGATCGAAAACTGCCTTGAATTTATTCTCTCCCTCTTATCCGACGTTTAACATCTTCAGAATACACGGAGAGAAAAGTTCTGGTAAAAATGAGTGTACTGTTTTGCAACGCAGGGTCAGACTCGACGAATAAAAAATTTTACTAGGATTTATATAGTCAAATTTACTATTCTTTGTAGTAAAGTTTTTAATTTTTCAAGTACGTTCCTACGTAATCTAGTAATTTGTTCTGCGCGTATTTACATATCAAACGGTTACAGGCGCACGCGCACCACCGGCAGAATTTCGCGAGATTTATGAAAGCAGCAATGGTTTGGAGGACAAAGTACGAAACTGCGAGATTACACCTGGCCTGTTGCGACAAGCCTGCTCAAAAACTATTCCACTAATCTTCGCTAATTGCCGGCGCGAGCGTAAGAAAAAAAAAGATGCTGTCGCAACGCCGGACCCCCTCGGAGTTTTCTTCAAATTAATTGCGGAGCACGCGCGGAGAGGCGCGGCTTACACCAGTCGCGGAAAACTTTTTGCGCTCCATTATTTCGCGACTCGTTACTCTCGCGACGGCCTGGGAGTGTAAGCCCTTGGGGAGGTAGGCGCGCGCGAGGATGCAAAAGCTCGACGGCACTGCGCGCGTCTTGGCACTTGCGCCTAATTAGCGAGCGACTGCGCGCCGAGAAGGGCAAAATCATCGGCCCCATAAAACCAAGGACGGCTCGGTTAATCTTTCGCGGTGGAAAAGTACCGCTTCGCATGGATTTTGCTTAAACTCGAAAGTTTGACGAATAAGTGTTGCGACGCTTTTTATTTGTTTTTTTTTATCGGTGAAAGTAAGGAATATTTCACGCTACATCAACTGGTGTGAAATAGAGTAAAAATGAACTTTATTGAAGTCAAATTTTCGCTCTGAATCTATAGTGAAATTAACTCCCTTGTTGAAACTGAAATATAATGATTTCACATAAGTAGAACTTAAGTAGAAACTCTTAAGATAGAACGAAGGATAAGGACTCTACCTTAGAGAGTGAATTTTACTCTACTTTAGAGAACAGAATAGAATAGAATAGTTGTTTATTGTAAAATATAGTAGTTGCAGATAGTTTAAAATATTTGACTCCAGTCGTTTTAGCGTGTTCTTTTGGAATGAATAAAGTGATTCGGACGTCTGACAAAATTGAGGATCGCAGCAGGCGATTATTTTTCATTGCAAAGTTACACCTTCATGGGATCGAGCAAAGAATTAGAATATTTATTTAAGAAAATTCCACTATAAAAATTCGCTATTCACCGTGAACTTTCAATTCTCGGCCTTTTTATCACGTCGGTAAAAAGAAAAATTACGACTAGCGCTATTGCATTGCTGCATGAAATTCATACAAGTAGATAGCTTTGAGCGGCGAAATTTTAGAGTCAGGTAAATTAACTACCGCTAGAAGTGACGTATGAAATCGACTAATCAAATAAAATTAATTACCCCGTGGACAAACGTTTAACAGCGCAATTTTGCATCGCGCTCTCATTGTTCGGCGCTCCCCCGCGACGCGACAAAAAATATCCATAAATAGCCGCGAGGCGAGGGTGGTAAACATTAATCCTGCAACGTTAAAAAGAAAGGGGTGGACGGGGGTGGGCAAATAGGCGTCGGTAATTCCCGCACTCGGGTGAGCGCTTTCGAGAGCGCCGGCTCCTATCGACCGACGGTGCGCTCCTCCCGTGACCTGACCCCGGCTGAACTCTCTCCCCGTGCACCCATGGCACTCGCGACGGGCGCACGCCTCGTCCTAGCACAATCCCTCCCATCCTCCATCGCCGGCGCCGCCTCCCCCCTGGCCTCGTCGCTCTCGCGGCATTTTTCTCCGCTCGCTTTTTCAACGTTCGCCCTTTGCGCGACGCCGGTAGCCCGATTTCCGAGCGGAAGCGGCCGCGGAAGACTCCGGCCTCGCCGATGGTAGGAGGGGACTTGAGTGCGGTGTTTGGGGGAGGCACGCTCTGCTGCTTGATGATATTTATTTTTCTGCTGTAAAAGTGGTTTGAAATAAGGAAACGCTTTTTTTTTATACATTCGAGCATTACCTGCCGAGGGTGCGCTATCTCGCGGAAATGGAGTTCGCTTTTAAAGCGGCAAAGTAAAATGGGAAGAATATTTAGGAAAATCAGAAGCTATTTATTTTGCCAAGCTAAACAGCCTGAATTCACGCTTTAAATTGCTCCACATTTTAACCTGACGAGTTTTATTGAGCGACGGTTTCCGCGGGATTAGTGTACCCGTCGCGTCAGTCTCGATGTTTCACTATTCAGTTAGAGAAAATCGATGGTTCTTTCATCGTGGAATAAAAATAGCCGGTTAACGCAAGTAGCTCCACGCGAAAGTACGTGTATCCAGCAGTCGTTGGATAAAGGATCCCGAAAACAAACAAAGAAAAAAGAATAACCCGGTGTATAGCATTCAACGTTGTAATCTAAATGCGGCAACAACAGACATTCAAACTTCGACGCTAATTCTCTGGTGAAAGAGCAACCTCGGGCGGGCGCTTCTCCGTCTCTCGCAAAGTACCGGAGCGCACGCCCGCGTCTCTGATCTGCTAAGCCGCCGGGGGAGCAGCTCGAACAATCCCCAAAGTAAGCGACGCTCCAGCACACCGCATTCTCATAATCGGATGTCCCGCCAGCGACGGCACCGCCTCCCGGCCCCTCCTTACTTCATGAAAAATTCCGAGCTCTCCTTCGCCGCCCGGCGAATTGGAGCAACGTCCGAAATTCCGCCGAGTGGCACGGCGCGAGTGCGGGTGGCTAGCCGCTCAATGCGCGCAACGACACGCGGGGCTCCGGTGGGGGTGAGAGAGAGAGAGAGCGAGGCCCTTTTCGCTTCCGAGCCGTCGAGAGCGAGCGCTCGAGAGGAGAAAGTTTCGCGAGGCCGGCGGAGAGACTCTCGCCCGCGTCGTTTCAGATTTACACGCGGAAGTCGCCTTTCACACGCCGGCCCCGACTTTTTCGTCGATGCGCCTGCCTTTTTGCCCCTGCAATCGCCCTACGATTCTTCGCAAGTTGCTTTCTTGCTCAAGTAATACTGCGACGAGCGTCTGTAAATACCTTCGTAAAACTATAGAATTCTAAAAATAAAATTAGCATCCCGTTCGATCTATAGCCGAACTGCCTAAAGTAGAATCATGAAAAATTTAAAAAATTTTGTGATCTTCTTGGTTCTCCCACTAGTTTACCCGTGTCTCTGGCAAACGCGCGATTCTCGAACTATCTAAAATAATCCCGTGCAATCGATCTCCTTTATCTAATCGAATTGGCTGTGATAAGCACCGAGTAAGCTGAAGCATTTAACTCGAAGCAGTGTTAATCGGTCGACTGATAATTCCCACGCAACGGAATATCCTCCCTCCTATGAGGTTTGCTTAATTCATCACTTCGAGCAAAGCTGGAATCCGTTTACTATTATACTTGAAAAGAGCTGCGAGCCTCCGACCCGAATTTCACCAATACGCACTGATTTACTTTAACAAACGGCACCTTGGCATTATCTGCTGATCAGAAAGTCTTTGGCCATGAATAGAAAACTTTTAAACGAGTCGACCGGAAGCGAAAACTTACTTTATTAAAATAGAGCGAAGATGGATTTTTTGGAAAAAAAAAAGAATATTATCAGTCCGTTTTTCTTAATGACGCATTTATCGCATCGAGTGTGAAAACGCATCAGTTAAATTATACGTGCAAGTAATTGCGTTTTTCAAGAAAACATTTTAATGGGGTCCAAAAGTCAGTTAAAAATTTAAACTTCCCGACATAATATAGTAGACGAAAAAACGATTAATTTGCATATGACAAAGAGTATAAATGAAATATCCAAAAATCACGAGATACTTTCCCTCGTTAGGTAACGATCCATCATTTTATAGAGTTTCAAATTTGTATAACAATACCTTGATGCGAAATTTTATTTATTTATTTATGCCTTTATTCACCAGAGTACACAAAATATTATAAGAGTAAATATTGCACAGAATTATGTTAAAATAACCCAGCCGAGGAAACAGTTTTCCTGTACGCTTAAATTAATATGCTTTTTTTAAATTATTCAAGTTATTGTTATACGAACTTGATGCTTTATAAAATGTAAGGTCGTTACTTAGCAGAGAGAAAGTATCTCGTGATTTTTCGATATTAAATATTAATTATTTTTTAGTCTGCTTTATTATGGCACAAAATTTGAATTTTTAATTGACTTTCGGACCCTCTTAAAATGTATTCTCATTGCAGCAGCGAGGCACTCGCGAGGTCGAGCTATAATAAATTATCCCGTTCGACGCGCAGCGTTCTGGAGGTGGCTACAACGGACGGAAAAGAGGAAATCAGTCCGGCTTGTCGGCGTAGCTCCGCGGCACGTGCGCCGCGAGGGTAGGCGGAGCCTTTTTCGGCCCGGCCACCGAATTCGCCGGCGGAACGCCCGCGAGGGTTGCCCCGCGCGCCTCTCCCGGCAGCCGCTTTTCCTCGGGGTGCCCGGCGCGCTCGCTTCGCTCGGCGCCGTAATTAACACTCAATATTTCACGGCGCGGTGAAGTGCGCGACGGAGTCGCTCGACTTTCACGAGAGACTGCTCGCCTCTCGGCGATGTCGATTTAGCTTATGCTCGCTCTTCCTTTTTTCGCGTGTCTCTTTCTTTCTCTTGGCGTTGCTCGTCACCGCGGGTTTTCGTTAATTCCTCGCTGTGAATTGAATTTGGCGAGATCTGGTGCGAGGATTGGACTCGACGGCAAGATGTACGTTTGGGGAAATGTACGCCGAGTGAAAGGTCGAATAATGGTGGGCTGTTCAACAAAGAAATGAATGAGAGTAGGATGAGTGAAATTTCCATTGTTTGCCGAAGTTTCTCTTGATTCTACGGACCTATCGATGTGCGCCTGCGAGTTCGTGAATGCAGAGCCTATAAAGTCTTTTTTTTTCTTATTTAATGAGATCGCTTGGAATTTTTGCATGCATGCTGACGCAAATATATTATTAGCTGGGTGTGTACTTCGGAACCTTTCGAAAAAAAATAAACAAATATTTTTTTTTAACGCGCTGTCTATTGAAACAAACTGCAGCTTTTTATTAGATGTCAGTAAAAACTTACTAAACAAAGCTTTCAAAAATCTCGCGACCAAAGTGACCGCCGTCGTCGAGCGACACTTATCGAATTCTCATTACCCCACGGAGGAACAGCGCCACGCTCTAATTAACGCTCATCCACAACAGAGCGAGTGACATCTGGGCGCGATGGCCTCGCGGGGGCGGCTTTTCAATTTATCGCGACCTGGGGTAGAGAGAAGGGAGCAGCAAGCGTGTAATTACGGGGAAAAAAGGGCGTCGGTCTTGCACTCGTCCGAAAGCAGCGGAAAACGACGAGTCGCGAGTCTTTAGCGGCGGGCTGCGCCGAATCGCGGAGCTCGAGTGGATAATCAGGCCTCCGTTTCTTTGGCCGACCCGCGCAGGCTGGAAACGTGCGCGTCGCAAATTTTAGTCGCAGAATTTCCTCCGCGATTTTAATTGCAGCAAATCCGCGCGTTTTTTGCGCCCCCGCGGTCTTTTCGCTCGCTTTTCTTTCTGCTGGCGACAGTTTTATTTCCAGTTTTTACACAGAATTTAATGGAGATGTCTTAATTGGCGCATCTATTGTAAAATTAGATTCATTTTGACTAAATAAATCACGGATTGAAGTATAAACAGTGACTGCAATTATTCCGGAGCGTCTTATTTATTAGGGATTTAAGCGATGAAAGAATATTTTTTCTCCTTTTGCCTCTGTCCGGGCCGCCAGGCTGTCTGCAAGTGAAAGATAAAAGGGTATGAATCATGCTTTTGGAAAATGAGATTTAAGGCTTTAACTTTTCATCGGGCTATTTGAGAGTATTTAAACTCTTTTTACGTCTCCGCTGAAAGCTGCGACTGAATCGTTAAACGCTCTCAGGCAAAAGTTTCTACGCTCATCCTAAGACTTTTTATTTTTCAACAATTGCATAACAACCGTAGTCTTTCCGTAATTAAATTCCCCGGTGATAAAATCCGCAATTTTTAATAATAACTTCAGCTTTTAGTAAAAGATGCGTGTGTTTATACATTGATAAAGGAACGAGCTGGCGAATCGACTAAAAAGAAAAAGTTAATTAATATTGTCTGCGCAATTTTTCGAGGCAATTTTTTCTCATCATTTCCGTGAATCCCCGTCGGGTAATTTCTCCGCTTCTGCTTTCCCGTTTCAGTTGCTTTTTTTACCGCCGAGCGGAATATTCTCCGGCGACGTTTTTTTTTTCCTTTCGTTCTCGCCGTGCGTATTCGGTTTTCCACCAGCCCGTCCTCCTCGCCTCTAGCTTATTAGTAAGTTCGTACGTCGGCTACCCGATTCGCACTGATTTATCATCCCCGACACCGCACTCCGATTGGAAAAGCTTTTTTCCCCCGGAGGTCTTGAAAAGGGATTTCTGCCCTCGAAAATCCGAGAGCCTGAAAAGGGACTGGAAATCGGAGCCGGGGCCTTTGTTCGCTCCCAGTGCGGACTCGACTCGACTGTCTCTACATCCTGCAAATGTGACTGCTAATTTTTTTTTCTACCTCGGCTTGATTAAGTGATTATTGATCTTCTCGCGGGATGTGGCATGACGCTGACGTTGGTTTCTCATTTTAAAATGTATATGACCGCTACAAAAGCAGAAAGCCTATATATTATTTATTTTAAAATTGTTTTAAAATATTTTTATAAAATCACTCGTTGACAACTCTTCAATCATCGATATACTTTTACGTTACCTAACCGCCTGTTCGCTATGTATCGAATGGATTCGTCGCCGGTAGATTCAGCGAGCGATAAACCAGACGAGCTTTTTTGCTATTTCAATTTCTCGTCGCCGGTCCATATTAGCCCGGAGGAAAAAGGCGACGCAGCCTCCCCGAGTGAATTTCCCTGTATATACCTACAAGCGAGCACCGACGGCGCGTACTTTTCGCGAGGCAGTAATGACGCACGTTTGCGCCCGCGCACCCAATGCCGAGACTTTAAAAGCCAGCCCCGGCGAAACGAGATTTATCCTGAAGGATATTTATGAAGGATACCTCCGGCCTTCGCTGAGGACGTGACGCGAAATACTTAGAAAGCGGAGGGGAGGCGGCGCGACGACGCCGCCGGCGTCGACGGCGGCGACGAGGGAACTTCATTCGCCCCCCGTGGATGCCTCGCGGTGACTAATGATTTTACCGGCTCCAACGTTCGAGACGAACTAATTCGATATTGTTTCACTCGGCTGTATTTGCCGATTAAATCAACTGCGGCTGAATTTTTTTTAACCTCTTTACCATTTCAGCTCCCATTATTTTAATCTTTTTCTCGAGGAACTGTATTTTCCATGGAAGCTCACTCTAGTCTAAATGTGAATCATAAAAATGTGAATAGTGACACTTTTTATGTGAAAAATCGTTCACATATTTAGCGTGTCAACGACTTTTCACTTATTAAATGTCACTATTCACATTTTCAGATTTAGAGAGCAATATATTTTGATAATTGTGCTGGGCATTGAGCATTTTAAAGTGTTATTTTATTTCTCTTTTAAGAATTTATGAAAAGAGATCAAAATTATTTTGATGAAGTAGCGATATATACTTAATATTCACGGAGAAAAAAAGTTCTAGATTTACAGTAAATTTTGCTGAAGTTAGATTAAATTTTCTTATTTTTTCTAATAAAATTGTTTATTGGTCGAGTTTGTTTCTGCATTACAAAACTGTCTAATAATTTTTATTAAAACTTTTTTCTCCGTGTATCGTTCTTTTAATCTAAAAGTTTACACGATGGACTACTAGGACCGTCCTTACCACTTTCACCAAAATTTTTTACGAAAGGCTGTTAGACTTTATAATGGCATATAAATAAACTCAAAATTAACGCGAGACTTTTTCCCCCCTTATAAATCAGCGAGTCAAGTGTACCTCGGAAAGCTAAATGTTTTCGTCCTCAGGGCAGGTAGAAAGACATCCCCGTAGGGGCTACTGCAGCGCATAAGGCTTAAACCCTTATTGGAAAGTTGTGCTAGGCCTCGATTGTCCTTTTAATTTGGGGTTCGGTGCGTTAGCCGCTTTTGTCCGACTGTGAATTCCACATTGTCTGTCCCGGAACCCAACGTCCAAAGAGAAAAGTGGGCGAACTAAGAGAGAGGCACGAAAAAAGAGAGAGATCGAGGGAGGAAGGGGGGAGGAGGAGGCAACGAAAAGAAAGAAAGGCGCTGACGAACGTTTTCAGAGCGCTACGGCCCAGTTTCTGCGTGTGACGGCTCGTGTACTCGATTGTGAGTCGACTGAGAGAGACGAATCCCCCTACCTCTTCCCGTAATCCCGCCGCAGAGGAGAGAATTTTACGTTCCTTTTTTTTCGGGGACGACGTGCCGACCCCATGAGTATATTTGAACGATGGACCTATTGTTTCCGAATAGTTTAGCCGAGCGCCTCCTCCGCTCGGCCCATCCGAGAGCCTCAGCGCGCATCTGAGACGACGAGTGTTTTGAAAAATTGTCCGCCTTCGAAAGGAGAGGAAGCGTGACTTATCGCCAGGCGAGGAAGAATGTGCATTCGGCGAATAGCTTTATTTCGCATGTTTATTTCAACGGATAGGTCAATTTTCTTCTATGGATAATATTCCAATGTTTAGCTCGGCGAGTCTTTGAAATGCGTCATATTCAAGTGACATTAGCATCTTTTTCTCTCTAACATCTCTTATTTTACGTGATTAAACTGACACTAAATTCTAATTTTTTATCAAAATATTTGCGCGGAGTAAATTTCCTTCCCAAACATTCACTTAAAATTAATAATCTATTCTTAAAAAAACAAAAAAAGTTGTGAGAAGAGAAAAGAAAAAGTAAGTCGGGCAAACTCGAAGCGCCTCACCATTTGACTCCATTCAAGTGCAAAGACTTCAATCCAGAGATATTCCCAACTTCACTGTTGCAGACGGTATTTACCATTCCCCACCCACTCCCTAATTAAATAAAAAAAAAAAGACAGTAAAATAAAAAGCCGGCGAAACATTTAGAAATCGGCAACAATAAAACTATTGAATCTAGCGAATCCAATTTGCAGCGAAGCTTCGGCACGGAGAGCCGCTTTCGCAGGGAAACGAAATTTTCTAATCTCCCGAAGAAAATGACTCTGCGCCGCTCTCTTACGCGGGTGTAGTGGGCGTGCGCCGGACCCTCTCGCCGAGTAGAGAGTGCTCCTGACGTAACGGCGCGCTCGCGCGAATTAAATCAGCGAGAAAGTCGCGCTGCAGCCGAGATGGCCTCTCCCTCTCTCTCGGGCTCGCAAAAAGCGCCGCGGGAAAACTGGCGAAAGTTTTCTCTCGTAAGGGCCGCCGGGACGGTTTCACTCCTTCGAAGATGTAAATCGTATCCGTCCGTTGGCGTGGGAGGTTTAGGGGGGGGGAGGGAGGGTCTGACGCCGCGAAGCGTTTTTTCCAACGTCACGCGAGAAAGCGACGCGGGGAACTATAGGCAGAGACGATCAACTGACCTTTCGCCGCCTTTGTGTCTACCTCGACGCGTACCTGCACCTTTTGCAGGTGCGCAGCTGGGCTTGCGGTCGGCTGAAGGCTCTCTTGTTGCTTTGCTTACATACCTGCGAGTGCGAATTTGCCAGATGCCGTTTTCCATTGTGTCTGATTTTCGGGGACGCTCGACGGAATCCTCGCACGTCTCCACTTGATAAATGCGCTGTAAATTTTGTTTTCGGTTATTTTCAAAAATACTATTGCAACAAGTAAGTGCAGTGTAACGTTCAACACTGTTTCTTCACTTCGTATAACTTATGCTACTTGCGATATAAAGAATAAAAATAAGTATAACAATAACAACAGCACACATACGTAAAACAAGAGAACTGCAATTCGTCGTTTCTATGTGAGCCGGGCATTACGTAAATTTCTTATTCAATTTGCTTTCGTTATGATACTCTTAGTAACAAACCGCGAATCTTGCGACATTTCGCTCGCTTCGATCGAAATACGCTGAGCGGCGCACAAAAGAGGCTCCGCCTCGCTAAGCGTATTTTCCCCGGTTCCTCCTCTCCGCACGTTCGCGCGAATCCTCCTGCGAAAAGTCTTGGGCGTTTTTTTTTTCTTGCCTCGATCGTTTAGAAAAAAGTCGCGCCGACCTCCATCTCGCCGCGTCCCTTGCGAAAGGCGAAAAGAAGAGCAAGAATTTGATTTTTGGGTCAATAATTCCGATATTCCGGTTGCGCCGAGCTTACGAGAGACGCCGGCTTTCGACATGGATTCGCCTCTTCCCTGCACCCCCTCTCCGCCGCCGACCCGCCGCGGCCTTCACATCGTTATTTTATTTGATTAAGCCGGGCTCGCTTCTGACGGAGATACGGCAGCTCGATAGTATCAAAAATTCAATTCGGCCTGAAGCGTCGTTTTCAGGGTCTTTGATAAATTTCGCCTCGTCGATTAAAAAAAATGAGAGATTTCATTTCTACAGATAAATTCCACGGCTCTCGAGAAACACGATCTGGCCGTTTTCATATTTGCAGCTGTAAATCGTCAGGATAATAAAATTATTTCTTGTTGCTTGCCAAGAGGTATCGAGAAAATCAATTTTCACTCGGACGCTTATCAAATTTTAATTCGATAAAGTAGTCTCCTTGCGCGTAAATCGTGAATTCACTGAAAAATGCAGTTACACTCGTTCGCTCTAAAATTCGTTTACTCGCGACGGAACGGATGTTCGATAAAATTGGGTAAAAAAATAAGTAGAAAAAAAGCAATGAAATATAAACAAGCGGAGAAAGGGATCGGTAACGGTAGCGATGGAAGTCCTTTAAGGTAAAAGCCACCTCGACGGTAATCGGCGAATCGGAAAGCTTGATCGAGGGGAGAGAAGAGGGTGTCCTCGGCCGCACGGCCACGTCTCCGCGGAAAATTGCGGTCCAGCTCGCCAGCGGCTAGCGCGCGCAGGTGGTCAAGGGCCTTCGCCGGTAGCCGTGTGCGCGCACAGAGAGCGCCGGGCTTATCGATCCGCGCCTCGAGAAGAAAGAAAATACACGCGCGGCGTCGGGTGTATACAGTCCCCATTCCCACAGGCGCGCGCTTGCGATCGCCGTGCGTGATTCCGGTGCCGCGCCGTCACGGTTCCATTAATATACGACCCCGAAAACTCGCGCCGGCCGGAGAGAAAGACCCGCCGACTCGTCTCTCTCCTTCCTTTTCTTTTTTGTCACCCGCTTGTCCGTTGCGTCGCTGCGCTGCTTCCTTCGGCCTCGTGCGTATATACGAGCTTTTGGGGGTTCGAATGGACGGGCTGATCGCACGGAGAAATATTGTTCGTAAACTTTACTTAAACACTTGCAGTGAGCAGTGCATTTCGAGAACCGATTCTTTTTTCGACACAACGTGTGTAACGATTTACAAAATTTACAGAAAGATGTATAAAGTAAAAATAATTATATGAATTTTCATTATTTAATATTTGGTAATATAAATTTTTTAAGTTCCGTTCATAGTAAAAGTAATGGTTGTTGTAATAATAAGTTAAAACCGTGAGTTGAAAAGTAAAAGTTAAATAGCCGTGATAGTGTCCCCGAAGAAAAAAGAAAAAGTTAAGGATAAATGTTTCTTAAGAATTTTAATTCAAATGAATTTAAATATTATTTCTTTGCATACAAAATTTACTAATCGTTTTAGTAAAAATTCGAATATGACGCAGCATATACTCATAGAATATTCAACAAGATTTGATAAAAGCAATTTTTTGATTCTAATTAAAGTAATTTGTAATTTTTACTAAAAATCGTGTAGGTCGCTTCGTTACAATACTTTTCTATCATTTTTCGTAGAAATTCTTAGAAATTTTAATTTTCATTTTTCTCGGTGCAATGGGCTTTTAATGTATTTACAATCGATTTATGTACACAATTTCAGCAATTAGAAAGATTAGCTGATAATTTTTTTTATTTACTGTTAAACAAGTGAACATTATTTTAACGCATATCTTTGATAGAACAATTTAAATTTAATTTACCGCGATCAATTTAATCGCCTTAATTGTTCTTTTATTTCCCGTACAATTAAGCTAATATGGCTAGAATATTATTTTATAGATAAGTATAATTGCGTTTGATGAATTATTTTAATTTGTTTCGATTATATCAATAATTTTATACATTGCAGTAAATGCCAATTCTACGTAAAAGAAATTTCAGTCACGCAGTTGAGTAAATCGAATCAATTTTCATTTCAATTCAATAAATAACGCTTTGAAGAAAAATCACATGCTACAGTCATGACTTTTACTCATTTATACCGTGATCATAAAATCACATCTTGGCTCTTGATAGGTACATCGAGCATCGCAATGGTAATTGAAATCTAATGAGGATTGAAATAGGGGGGATGGCGTTTAAAAAAAAAGTACACAAAAACGATCGGCCTTTTGAGCTCAAGACAACTGTTCCATTTCCTACTTTCGCTCGCAGCCACAAAGAGAGTCTTAACACTTTCGTTTGCATGCGAAGATATTCAAGGAGATTTATAACTGCGACGGAGCTAATAAATATACGGGAGAGTCATTTTTGCTCGGTACTAAATGTTCGCCGTTTAATTTGACATAATTAGCCTGTTGGAATATTTAACAAATTTTCAAAGCGATTTAAATCATCGGGGCAGAGGTAATTAGAAAATTAATAAATATTAAATGCGCGAGGTGATGTGTATACGCGCGCACGAAATTGGGTACAGTAGCGCGATGTAATATGGAAATCGCCGTGATAAATTAAGGTCGCGCAATTATTGTACAGGCCGGGGGTGTAAGCATTGCGGAAGCGCGCGGTATAATCCGATCCGCGGAACAATCGTTGTCGGCGGGCGCTGAAGGAATTCACTTTAAATAAATAAATCGCCGGTGTATGCATTTCGTGAAAAATCATTTCTGCCGGCCACTCGTGAAAGTCCGGTAAACGGCAAGCGGCCGTATGGGAGTTCGGCCTTTCGAAAGCTGAGCGAGCGGCATTAGCTTCGCGGACTTTTAATTGACTAGTCGAACAAGTCAATTATTAACGGCTTTGCCCAAGAATTTTTGAATAATTAAACGGCGTCGAGGACATAAATGGAAATTATCGCGGTTATCAGATTTCAGGATGATTGAAAAATCAATTAACCTGCCCCGGTCGAGGCCCTGACTCGCCTGTCCTTGCCGTTAGGCGCCCGCCGCTCGCTCCGTAACTATTGGGAGGAAATTACAGTACGCACGTCCGTTCGATATAAAACAATAGTGTCCGTTTAAAAATCGAGTCTCTCACCAGCAGAGTGGTGTTCGCGCCTTCCGCGCATACTCATCCGCAAAAAAAAATCAATCGCATCGCGCTCCAATTAAACGGCCACTCTTCGAGAAAAAAAAGCGAGAGAGAATCGATTCAAAAAGTAAGATCCGAGTAGTGAAGGGAGATTCCACGATAAAAAATCGATTAATAATTAATTAATCGATTTGTAATATTCGACGATTCCAGAAAAACAGAATCAGAGAGTCGATGAATTGTCGATTAAATTGTTATAAATATAATAATTATATTAGAATATTATAGGAATGCTAATTTTTTAAAATTCATATGAAATTATGAATGGATTGATTAATAAAATTTTTGATTGGAAAATATATGATTTTACAATACTCATCATTATTCTATTCTTGAAATTAGTTTTCATTTAATAGTTGAAGTTTTATTGTTGACTTTTATCTTTATATGCCACGTCCAACCAATATTTGATGCATCTATAAAAAAAAACATGTTTTTTAGTGCGTATTTTTTTTTAGTTTTATTCTTTACTTTGTCATTCGGTTTCATTCTATACACGACTTTCGGCCAGTCCGGGCTTACAATTTACATCTTGATTCGATTCTCCGTTTAAAAAAGTATCGATGGCCAAAAATGATCGATAAAATAATCGATTCTTCCAAAAAAAAAAAAACACAAATCGCTCGATCTTGAAGGAATGAAGAAGAATCGCCTATCACTCTAGATCCGATTTGAAGAAAGGAAGAGAAGTAGTTTACGAGGGTGGAGGGGGGAAGGGGGGGAGAAGCGATCGAGCATATTCGGAAGAGAGCCTCCTCCCCCTACCTCCCGACGTAACCCCGAAAGAGCGTCGATCCAGCAACCGGGTGGAGGGCACGGCAATTGGGTCGTCTACCCTCGAGGCGACCCCTCGTGTACCCTCCCCCCTCGCCCCCTCGCATCTCCCGCGCACACAGACGCGACCCACGGGCGCGCACACGTACGGGGGCGAGGACGAGATCGGCCGAAGGCACGCGGAAAGCCGCGAGCCGGGACGGAGACGCACGAGGCCGCCGTCCTCGGTGCCGCTGGCGCTGGCTGCGGCGATTTGAGGCCGAGCCTCAAGGTGCCGGTGGTGGGGCTGCCAGCGTGTTCAGGAGCGTGCGGCGGGGGGAGGGGCGCAGGCGGAGAGCGGCGAGCGAACGAGCCAGGCCAGAGCCAGAGGCAGCAGTCTCGCCAGCAGCAGCGCCGAGGACGGACGGCCGGGACGGCGACGCGCCGAGCGCTCAGCTTTTTTCGCTTTTTTCGGGCCTTCTCCCCCTTTTTTCCACCGCTGTGTCTCCTCTCTCTGCTCCGCGCGCGCGCGTACACCACCGTACGCGGCTACGTGGACGCACGCAGTTTGCAGCTCGGACTCCGTTTCACTTTTTGTTTTTTACAACCAAGCAAAAAAAAAAGTAAAAAAAAAGGCGAAGTCTCGGCCGTTCTCCTCATCTGTGTTTACTGGTCTCTCTGCGTCTCTCCTCCTTTGAGTTTTTTTTTTATTGTCGGAGCGAGCGCCGTGAGTGAGAGCCTCCCCTTGTGCTTCGTGGAGGAACGCCCGAACGAGATTTGTGTGCGCGTGTGAGTGCAACAATTTTTCGGAGCAGCGCAGGGGGGAAAGGCACGCGCAAGTAAGTCGCCTTCGCCGTGCACGCACTCGAGGCTCGGCGAGGCGAAGTCGGTGGGAGAGAGATAAGCGAGCGAGGAGGAAGCGAGACGGAGACTGGCACGTGCGCAACAAAGGCAGTTGCACGCACACAGCGGGGATCGCCGAGCTTTCGACCGGCTCCGCGCCGCTTGGCCCACCTATTCCGTTGCTGGTACACTAGTGCATCGCCTCGAGGGGGAAGTGCCTTTTCTTTCTTTCTCCCCGAAAAGAGGGAAGGAGCGGCTCGCCAGCGGCAACCAGTGTTTCATTTTTTTTCGAGGAGAAGTGCTTGTTCGTTATTATTATTTTTTTTCGTCAAATCATTGTGAGGATTCAGAGGTACTGGAGTTCAGTCTCGGTCTCTCGTCGACTCGGTGCATCGAGGAATTGAAGAAGATAAAAGAAGAAAATAATAAAATGTGTGTTCGGTGTTGAGACGGAGGCAAGAGAGTAGGATAAGTAGAGGCGCGACGATGATATGACAGGCTCATCTCGTCAAGGCCGTCGTGATAAAAAGCGCGCGCATGTGTTCAGTGGGTTATAACGCGAACAGCGGCAAGCCATCCCACGCAAATCTGGATACACTGTCGACGCCCCCCCTTGGATTGTCCCATGACAGGATGGCGCTGGCGCGGTGAGTGCATTACTCCCTATTGCTCTTCTCTCCCCCTCTTCGCCTTTTTCTCCTCTTCTTTCCTTCTTCCCTTTTTTCCTTCTGTCGTTCTCTCCCCCTCCCCCTGCCGCTCGACTGCACTCGCCAGCAGTGCGAGCGCTGGGATGCTCGGGGAATCTCGAGAGGTACCCTCTTTTTTTATTGCATTGTAGTCGGGGGCTTCGCGCGAGTCTATTCTGAATGACTAACCGAATTCCCAGCTTTTTATTTTGCACGACTCTGAATTGCATTATGCGCAAGTGAGCGCTTCCCGTTCGATTTGAGCCTGCTTTACAAGACGAACAAATACACGGAGAGAAATTTTATAGCAAAAATTATAGTAGAATATACTTAGCCTATGACGATTTTTATTACACCGAGAGAAACGTTGGCGGAAAAATTTTTATAATACTGGTAAAAGTTACTCTATCCAGTCTGGGAATCGAGTCACAGGGTTTAACGTCACTTCCTCGCACAAGTATCGAACCCTTTTTTCCGACACAGCGTGTGGCAAGATACAATTTTACGCAAAGGCGAACTCGAGCGAGCGTGCGCAAAATCGTAACTTCGCGCTCGACGTTCGGAAAAGCAAAATAACCTCGGATTGGTATATAGTAAATGGAATTCCCGAAAAAAAGTTGGGCAACTTTTTTAAATCGGAAAGCTCGATCGTCACTTTGATGAAGACGAGCACCGCCGGCGCTATCTCACGGGTAGCATCCGTGCGCTGTTGGGCACAAAGGCGCGGGAGCAACGCCAAATAAAGTCTCGTTGTTCCCGAGCCGGCTGCCGCGGGTGTGGGTGGGGGTCGGGGGATCTGATACACGGGGCAATAATATAATAACGCGGCACACGCGCCGAGGACGCGCTACGCCTTGACTCGTGCTGCTCCCACGAGGCTACACCCCGAGGTTACACCTCCTCCTCCTCTCTCGCCGGCTTTGGCTTCGCTTCAACTTTTACGCGGCAGAGCCTCTCGCTCTCCGCTTCCTAGTCGACTTTTTGTACCCGGTCGCGATACTCTTTTCGCTTTCCTTTTACCGGGGGCGCGAGGCGAAATTCGGTGCATTGAAAACGGGCCCCCGATGTTGATTGCAATTAGCTTGTCGAGGAGGGTCGGCGCCAACCAGGCGGTTTAGACGTTCCGTCGGCCTATCGGCGCTTCATTAGCCCGACATTCAAGCAATAATTGAGCGTGCTTTGTGTGTGCGCGCGCGCGGCGACCTCGCTGATTCCCTCGATTCATTGAATTTTCAAGAAACTCGAATTTTAATCCGTCGCTTCGAAAGTTCGCCACCTTGAATATCTCGGCGGCCCCCAGTGAGCCGCCGGGAGGGGAAATGAATTGCCGATGAATCGAAGGAAAGACTCGAAAATTTTGCGCATCGATCGAGTCTCTCCTGTGCGCGTGTATGCCGCGGCGGAGGGGAAGATGCCCCGACGGCAGCAGAGAGAATTTAGGTTTTTCTCGCTCGACCGGAGAGAAAAATACGGCGGAAGGTACTTGACGTAGCCGAGTGTACAGCCGTTTCTCTCGGGTTATAAACGGCCGTCGGCAGACGCGCCCGACCAATCCCCGCAGCGACATTCCGCCCGTGAGGAGAGTTCTCCACTCGGCCTCGCCGGGAGGGAATTCGAAGAATATACTCTGCAGCCGCTCCACGCACTAGCCTCGCTTTTCCTCCTTTCTGAGTCCTCGTGTCCTTTTTCTTTCATTTTTCTCGCGCTCAATTTTTTTTTTTTTTTTTTACCTCTCCTGGTCTTTTTTGGCGGACCAGGTAGTTTGATCGGCACGAAAAGTCGCTAGTGATTTCTTTACATTGTGAAATTCGAGCTTTGAAGCTCTGGTCGACGCTGCGGCGTCACACGCGGTGAATCATGCAGGAGCGATGTTCACGTGCTGCTGGATTCTTATGCTTATGAAATTACAGGGTCATCCTGCTCCGTGGAATGCAAGCGCTCGCTCATTGCGAAAAATGTATAGAAAAGCAGGCGGCGTGTAAAGAGCTTTCGCAAGTTCGCCGGCTTCGGTTATCTTGCTTGGAAAAATTTTAACGATCGCGAAGAGTCACCTCTAAATTTTACAAAGTCCAGTGTGCATAAAAAAACAGCTCTGAATGACGAATGATCCCAACTGGTTTGACGTTTAACTAGCGAAAAGAGAATTCAGGAAAGGAGACTTCGGAACGAAGCGGTCGAATGTCGGCAGCAAAGGCTGATTCTCCTTTGCGTCGTTCTTAAACATCGCTCATTATCTTATCAGCTGCTTGGCTTAGGGTTTTTTCGGGCCAGCTTCCTCGCGACCTCTGCGCGTCCGTCCGTTCATCGGGAAACTTGATTTTTTCAACAGGCGACGTGCCTACCGAGGAGCTCGCGGCAGCCTTGAGGCATCGACCGAGGAGATTTACGAACGTATGCGCGCACAGTGTACACAGTCAGCTGGAGGCTCGCGCGCCACGTGTGCGCTCGAGTCGTCAATTAGAGTAGCCTCGTTCGAACTGCTGGCGCGAGCGCGCGTGGCCTTTCCTCGTTTTTCCGGAGAGCCGAGCAGCGTAACGGCTCCTATATACTCCTTTTCCTTCGACGATCCTCCGACTTCTAACGCGGCATTGGCGACACGCGCCAAAGGAAAGTGTCAAGGACGCGGATTAGGAATTTTGAGGTTGCGCTGCAAAATGTGTATATATATAGGTAAATCATATTTTCTGCAAGAAGATGAATCATCTGGTGCGGAGGATCGGATACTCTGACCGAGGGAAAATTTACTTGAAATGCAACTCGTTTTCTACTCTAATTATGGTAGTTTCTAAATGTTAAATAGATTCACTTACAGACGAGTGTAATAATACGTCAACAACTAATATGCTGGAATGTGAGACTCTTGCCTACCAGGCGCGCTTATGTTCACATTTCGGACGATTTCACGTCGCATCCCGCGTGATCTCATCGCAAACCGAGAAACTCGCTCCTCCAGAAAACAAACATCTGTGGATCGTAGAATCCTCTACCCTCCAAAGGCAAGAGAGAAAGAGAGAGAGAGAGACGCTCCCCCGTCGATCTCAATCCAGGCGGAAAACATCATTACTCCCGCGGCACACGCCCGTGATATATATATATATGCGTCGCATCAGCTGCGGCGCTCTTGTCATTGACGGCACGTTTTTCTCTCCGACATATAGGAGGGAAGAGAGCATCACCTCTGCGCGTGCACGACGCGCGAATTAAACGCCACCGCTCGTTCGCGCCTGCTCATTGACATTGATCTCTCCTCCCGGCCGGAAAAAAACGTGACTCGTCTTCCGCGTTGCGTCGGCCGCCGCGACATTATGTGTCCCGTCGAAGCTCCCGCGATGCGCTCGTAAAAAAGCGGATTGTGCGCTCTGGCTTCGCTCCGCGTCCTTCGAGACGAAATTTCACTTCGTACAAAATTTTACGTCGCATGCGCGCGCAAGGAAAACGTCGGCGAAACTTTCCTCTCGGGAGTGAAATTTCAGGCGGCGAGGAGGGACAAATCGCTTTTGAAAGGTGAAACTTTCATTCTTTTTCCGAGGCGGTTTCACTTTTTCCTTAGATTGCGCTCGCTTTGACTCCCGGCCGAAGTCGCCGAGTCGGCCGCTCGACAGCGCAGAGGCAGCGAATCTTCGAGGCTGAAATAAAAAGCGAAGGGGAGATAACAGGACGGTCGGCGGCTTCGATTCCCGTGCAATTTTCGCACTTGCCGTCTCTTTATTTCGCTTAATCGCGCCTCGGCGTAAGACTCCCCCCATCGATCTCCCAGTGGGCGCATCTCTCCCTCACGGCGGATCTCAATTAAATCGGTATAATGGCCGCCCAGTGCGTGACTCGCCGCGCTGATCGATGCTAGGCTCGCCGGCCGAGCGAAATAAGCCGAGCACACAGCACAAAGAGGAGGGAAGGAAGGTCGGAGCGAGGCGAGCGGTTGCCGCAACCTTCGCTTCAAGGGTATACCCGTGCGCAGCCCTGCGCGTGATCGTCCACGCGGTCTCCCCCCCTCCAGTCGGTCTAGAGCTTCTAGCTCCCTCGAGTCCTCCTCCTCGGCTCGTCGTTCGACATCACGGCTCACCTACGAAAATTCCTCCTCGAGACGGGAAATGAATCGGGGGTGCACGAGGGGAGAGCTGCCGTTATCGGAGAAAGCGTATAGGTATAAGCTCGGACCACCGAGGCCCTCGCTCTCCCCATCGACCACCCATTCCGGCCTTTCTCTCGCCCACCGCGAGTTTTCGATCGATTCTCAAACTTTTCCACCCGCCGCGAGGTTTACTAATACTGTTATCGGCCGACCGGCCGTAATCTTGCTCGATTCTTTTTTTTTTCTGGCTTCTCGAAAGAATTAGTCGTTAAAGCGGTAGCGTTTCAACAATTTGGTCGGACCGCATTGGAGCGCCGCAATGCCGAGTCGATAATCGAGTGCACTCGGCAAAAAAAAGCAATCGGCCATCGGAAAAAACAAGCGTCGATATATCGCTGGAAAAATTCCCGGCTTCACTCTCAGTCCAGCGGCGCGCGTTCTTGCGGAATAAAAAAAATAATTTCTTTGCCCCGGCTCCCCCGCATCGCGTTTCGCGGACACAAAAGCTCGCGCGCAATCAATGAAGCGATATACGATCGACCTACAAGCCCTTGCCCTCCTCCGCGAAATATCGAGGTTGACAAAACAGGAACAGTAGTCCGTGTATTATTACTCTCTAAATCTGAATGTGTGAAATTTCACATTTTGGATGTGAATAGTCACATTTTAAAAATGTCAAATCTCGTCCACTGCGAAAATTCACATATCAAAAGTGTGAAATAAAATTTCACTTATACTATGTGATATTCACATAAGAAAAATGTGGAAATTCAAACTCTCAAAAAAATTGCTTGAAAATTAATGCAAATGTACTGGAAGCAAATTTCATAACTGCACCTGAATTTTTTTCCACGTCCTACATTAATGCTTTGATTAAATTTAAAAAAAAATTATATTATTATTTCAAAAATCAAATGACGCTTTCGGTGCGAAATTCAGCAGGGGAGGGGGGGACGAATTAAATTAAATTAAAATTTCGCAAGAGCGTTAACCCTGCTCGAATGCACCCGCGAGTCAATGAGCATCGAGTGCGCGGAGTCGAGGCGAGAGCTCGTTACCCCCGGAGACCGCAAGTCTGCGAGTACGTCGACGCCGGTAACTCGATGCACCGTTTGGCAGAAGAGAGAGAGAGAGAGAGAGAGGCCGGTGTAAATTGTTTACAGCTTGTAAAAGTCCTCGTTCGGGCGCTTTTACCGTACGGTAAGCCAAACGCGCGGCGAACCCTCGGTCGAAAACGTCGCCCCTCGCGTGCGCTTTATGCAGCTCGTGCAGTCGGCCGACCGTGCATTATGCGCCGCGTCCTCGCTCGCTTTTGTGCCCCGACGGAGGAAGGGGGAGAGCGAAGAAGAGGAGGCCGCGTCGGCGGCGGCGGGGCCAGCAACCTCCGCGCCGGACGACCTTGGGACTCACGGCCAATTTGCGAGCCAGCCGAGGAGGAGACCCTTAAGGCTCGTTACGCCTTGGCTCTAGCGAGCGGCTAGCTCCGCCCACTCTTGTCGCTCGTACGTTACAGCGCGCGGAGGCGACGCCGCGATCCCAACTTCAACCGTTAGCTTTTCTACGATTTTTCGGCCGCGACAATTATTGCCTGCACCTGTCATTTTCCGTCCCGGATGAGGGACAGCGCGGAACGTACCTGCGGAGGCTTTTACTTTATTGGGGAGAGTTTATCCGACAATGATCTGCCGATAAGCAGCTTAGCTAACGTGCCCGTGGGAGAAAAATGAAGGTTTGTCCAAGAATAGACGTATATTTTCCGGAGATACTGTAAAATATAATTTACTGAGTTTTTAGTTATCGCGCGTCTAAATAGCAGAACCGCGGCGCTACGATCTTTCGCAAGCGCAATAAATTCCATCGAGAAATTATTCTGAAATTCGAGGTTTTCGCTTAGGAGCCTAATTCGCTCCAAAATACAAAGCTGGCCCGTCCGTTTTGGCGTCGCTGCTGGCCAGAGGGACCGCATCCATATAAGGCGCCCTTCTCGGCGCATCTAAATGCAGCTCGCTCGTTCCCTCAAAGATCGCTTTTCGGTAGGACCGCCTCGTCTTCCCCGTCATCAAGCGGCCACTCGCCCATTAGCAGAAAGAGGAAAAAAGGGGCTAAAAAAGTCTCGCACGTATCGAACGGCTCCCTATACTCGCTCGAATTGACGACAATTACGTGTGCGGAGCAATCGATGCCTCGTAATCGCCTCGCCGCGAGGCTGCCGGTTATTAGGGCCGGCTTCCCCCAATGGGGGGTCTGGTAAAAGGGGTTGGTTGCTCTCTCCCCGTCCCCTACGCAGGAGAGTGCAGCCAAACGCTGCGAAATTGAAGCCCGCGTGCGTCATCCGCTCGGCCGTTTTATAAGGGTGGGTCGCTATACTAATAATTAACACGTGCGCGAATCGCAACGTATCCTCTCCGTCTCTCTCTCTCTCCTCTCTCTCTCTCTCTCTGCGCAATTGTCGGACGGACGTCCTCCTCGGGAAGCGGTTGCGGTTCAGATGAGGCAAAAAAAAGCACAGCCTGCGTCAGTAAGCAAGTCACTCGGCAAACGATGCGTCACAATATGCAAAAAAAAAAAAAACGGATGTCTGTTATCGTAAGGCTAGCCGATAGTAAGCATGTCAAAATTTACTGTCAAAGTGTTTTGTCAGGCGATAATGAATGCTAGGCTTTTTACCGCAAATCTAGTTTATTCGTCGCTGCTAAATTGTGAGAAGTGTTTTAATTATGGCACGAAGTAGCCTCGAATTTTAAGCAAATTGTTTTCGGTGCCCGGAATATTTCCCGTTCTTTAGATTCATTCATTCGCTTGCCCGGCGATAAAATATCGTACAATAGCCCGAGAATGCATTAAACATGAAATAAAACGTTCGATTCTCGCATTGTTCACGAGCGTCGCTTTTTCCCGCAACTGATCGCATTTCATAAATTCCCGTGGACCTTTGCGTTGATAATTAAAAATCAAGACGTATATCCGTAAGAGTGTGCGATCCAGTCGCCGCGATACAATTAGAAAATTCAATTAGGACGAAGCCAGCAGCGCGTCCTTTTGCCGAGCAGCGCCCGGAAAAAAGGAGAGTAATGAGAATTTGCATGATAGAGGCAGGCGGTTTAATGGAAGATGGGCGCGGGCAGATACGGCCGACGCGGCGCGCGTAGCTCGCTGACGCGTGACAGTCAATCGGCCAGATTTATGTCCCGTTCCGTTCGCTGATTTATCGGCACCCACCGGCGCCGCAGTGCTCGGCTTTAACGGCTCGCCTCGAGCCCGGGCCCCGCGCTTTACATTCGAAGCGGACGACGCCTTCTTTTTCGTACCGGAGCACGCTCTAATTAACGGCTAACTGTAGCGGTTAATGAGAGGCCGAGTGCACGATGAGATTCTCTCTTTTTCGGACGGAGCGAGATGTCCCTCTCCCCTCCTTTTTTTTTTTTTTTTTATTTTCATCACGGAGCCGCGCGTTTTATTACCCCGACGGACCGATTGTTGCACGCGAGCATTTCGAAACCGCTTTAGTTCTGAGCGCGCTATCGCTTTTCCGAAGGACGAGGCAGGCGCCATTAAAGCCGCACAATCGTTGGATTAATCCGCGGGCGTATCGTTATCCCCGCGTCGAAGAGAAAAAGCCTCGAGGAATTTAGAAAGTACCTCTCGCTCCCAACGTCCCATTGTGTCCGCCTCGCGTCGCGACCAAACTGCTCGAATTTACGTAACTCTCCTGCGCGGCATTAATTGTTCGCTCCAACTTTTTTAACGACTCGCTGCGAAAAAACTGAGCCTGATAACTCGCCGCTCGACCTTCCGCCGACGCGATGACTCCCGCGCACGGCCCAAGGTGACCAGGTGGTCACGCGAGGGGAATCACCGAAAAAAAAAAGGAGCGAAAAAATCTCTCGCGGATGGGAAGGGAACGATCGCGCGGCGGCTCGGCGAGCATTGTACACTTGCGCGCGTGCGCGTCATTTGCATCGATCGTCGCGCGAGACAAGAGGCAAAAAGTTCGCGCGACATTGAACTTGGGAGGCAATCGATCGTAACGAATTTCCCTCGCGACTTTTCAGGAAGCCGCCGCGAGACACGTGCCGCTGACGCGCTCACGAGTTCTTTCTCAACTTTTCCACGGAGAACTTTTTAGCCGGATTCTTGTTCAACTCTTTTTTTTTTTTTTTGCGGCTTTCTACGATTTTGCCGTGCAACCGTCGGTTCTTCTTTCTTTCTTTCTTTCTAAAGTGACCTCCGCTGTTTTATTTTTGAATGGCCCTCGTATTATTGCGACCGCGTTATTCGCGCACTTTTTCTCGCCGGAATAAATTTATTTATAATTCCCATTCGAGATTATGTGCCAATGCTTTGTCCGAATGACGTCAAGTCTTCGTCGTCATAAAAATCTGCTTGTCTAAATTTTTTTATATAGTTGAGAGGCACAATTACGACGAGCTGGGCGAAATGAGAATTCGCAAGTTCTGCTTTGTGCATCGTCGAGCAGTTCGTAAAGAGGCGAACAAAATTTATAATCCGAAATAGGTGGGATTTTCTTTGCTCAGCGAGTATAATAATCGGCTCAACCGAGCGCGGCAACTCAATCTGTCGGATACTTAACTATTCGATCAAAGTTGACTTTTAATTAGTTCGCAGTACGGCGCTTGGCGCAAACTCCGAAATTCCTCGCCCTCGAAATGCCGCGCGCACGAAGCTCAACCAAGTCATAATCGAGCGTTCATCGCTCATTACCTCGACAAAGTGGTGTTTACTTACGCGCAGCGTCTCTATCGCTGCCGCACGTCGGCTTTTCTCGACACTCGTCGGTCTTTGAAAAAATTCAGGTCCGCGGCAAAAGCGAAGACAAAGAGCCGAGCGCAATAAGTCACTGCTCGGCAATTAATAATTTTTCGCGGACTTATCGTCGCGCAGCCGCTAGCCTTGACTCCGGCGCGTCCCCTCCTCTTCTCCGGCGCGTACTGACTTTCCTGCGAAACTTGGCTCCCTCCGTGCGATGCGCGATTCTATATAGAACCGCGTGTACCGTCGATATCGCCCCTCGACAATCTCCTCTTAATATAGTCTCTCCGATACGGCACGGGATCTTTTTTTTCGCCGGGGGTTGTATATACCCGACCGACTGGTTGGGATCGGCAGTGAGGTGCCGTGTACGCGCCGGTGATGATTCGACTGGCCGCCGACCTGATTTTCCGAAGGGGCAGGTGCGCGTCGAGCGAACGGACCAGCTTGCGTCTTCCTGTGCCCGTACGGCCGCCTGATGTGTTGAGTATATATATATATCCTTCGCTGCTCGAAAGGCCGGAGTTTGAATTTCGTCATTCGATAAGCTGCTTTTCGATGAACTCCTGTTTTCTTTTTTTATTCGGGCGCTTGTGCGAGTGTTTGTTCGAGCTGCCGCGTTACTTGCACGGAGAAAAGTGTTATACTAAAAATTACTATACTTTTTAGCAATTGGATGACACACTTGTAATATGAGAAAAATTATTATGTTTTATTGTAAAATTTAATATCATTTTAGTAAAAATTAATAAATATGCTAATTTTTCTCATATTACAAGTATAATGTCCTTCCATTGCTAAAAAATATAGTAATTTTTAGTATAACATTTTTCTCCGTGTGCGAATGTTTTTTTCGAGCTTCGAAATAGAGTCGATAGCAGTAAATTTATAAATAATGAGTCAATTCATCCGGAATTATTTACATTCCCATTGTTATACTCCGACTGAATGTTTATGCTGAAATTTATGCGCAGCGTTGCACAAATATTCGTCGTACATAAGTTCGCGGACGTTATTCGAGAAAATAGAAGAGCGATCTTTTAAATTCGAAGTAAAAGTTTCGGAGTCTGGCAAGTTTGTCTTAACCGATAGCTACAAATCTTCGGATATTCCGCACGATTTCCGGGGGTTGCAAGTTAAAGTGAAGTGCACTTTTGCCCTTTCCCAAGACGCAATCTTTTTTTTTCCCCCGCATTTCTCGTGTCACACGGCGGGACTACTTTCCGTTGGATCGATACGAGCCCAGCGGGAAAATCTGAAATAACGGAGGTCGTCTCTGGGTCACCTCTTTAATGGGTTAAGAGCAAGCTAAGTTGTACGTGCGCCCACTTCTCCTCCCGCCATTCGCCTTTCAATCTTACGGGAATGGGGAATCGAGCAACAGGAGCACACGTAGCTGCGCTCAATCCGGGGTAAATTCTCGCCGTATTCCAGCTTCTCGCGGCAATTTTTCTTCGAACCGAAAAAAAAAAAAAGGAAAACGAGGGTACGGGTGCAATCCATTACCATCGTAGCGACGGGAAATCGGCCGAGGGGGAGAATTCAAAGTGTACACACGGCGACTGCGTACGCGGCCCGGAATCGATTCCTCGCCCTCCCACCGCGTCTCTCGCTTCCCCAGAAAACCTTGACTTCCTCCACGGGGGAATATAGCTGCAATTCAATTCTCCTTCTATTCTCCCTCCGAAGCCTGGGCTGAAACAGACTACACCGTGTATCCCCCCCTCCCGAAAAATAGGTTAAGTATTCGCATCGGGATCTTCTTGCTTATACCCCCCCCCCCTCGCTGCATCATATGTTCCTTCCGAATTTTCGCCCCGCAATCCGGTGATTTTCTTTCTCCTGGCGAACTGCGAGAGAAGCACAAAGACGTCGCAAATTCGTTAATTATTTGGACTCGCGCAAGTCGAGAACACACGTATTTGCTCTTCCGATATCTGGAGGCCAGGAGTGAGGTCAACGAGGCAGGAAGAAGCGGTCGCTTTGACAGCGCGTAGGAAGAGGGAAAAAGAAAAATGAAAACGGCCGTCAAAAACCGAGCCGACGTCCGCCGGAACAATCAGAATCGACACAGAGTTTCCGGACGCTCGAGGCGCGCGGAGGAACGAGGCTACTTTTTCGGGGTCGCGCGTTTCTCCTCGTGAGAAACGACATTTTTCTCAGCCCTGCCAGGGCGCACCCCGCCAGATGATTCGAATTTATATTCAGGGATGCCTGGGGAGTCACTCCTTTCTTTACTGGACTGGTAAACACAATAAAGCTCCGAATCTCTATTTCATCCTAACGTGTATATATATCGCGGGATCCCTTAAAATTCAATGAGTCAGTTCTCATGAAATTTGTAGCGTTCGATTTAAATTTAATTCGATATCATTGCTCGTCTGGGATAGACACACGGAGAAAAAAGTTTTAGTAAAAATTACTGAACTCTTTAGTAACTCAAGGACAGACAATAAAATTTACTAGAAAGTATTTTTCTAGTAAATTTTATACTATAATTCTATACTATAATTTTAAACTATAATTACTTGAGGCTATCCCTGCGTTACAAAGCAGTGCAAGAATTTTACTAGAATTTTTTCTCTCCGCGTAGCTTGTATTTTACGTTTGAAAAAGATAATCTATTCCCGTCGACGTTTAAGAGTGTACCACCGATCGTTTAATAAATGTTTAGCAAATTAAGAGATGCTGAGCGTTCGATCCGTCGACCTCGATTCTCGTCTTTCCAAATTCCCCATTCTCGGGGGAAAAAAAGGAACTTAGAAAGAAAAAAGGAGTTCACTTATCGCCGAGCGGCGCAACACAATCTCCGAGCAGCTTTTTTCCCACAGCATCGCGCGCGGCAAGATCGTGCCGAGCGATGCGGCGTCGTCCCTGACCGCCTGGTTCTCTCGCTCGGGCCGCGCTCACCTCGTCGCAGAAAAATCCCACGAGCCTCGCCACCGCGCGGCCATTCACGCTCGCTCGGCCCATTCATCCTCACCTGGCCTAGACGCCTCGACTCGCTCTCGCGCGCATAAATATTTCGAGGCGGGTCGACCTCAGCCCGATTCGCGCCCGGCCCCCCTCGCGGCCTCGCTCCCCTTGCGCCTAGGAGATCGCCCCCTCGAGCACCGGCGACGAGAAGCTACGCCGAGGATTGCTTTCGTCGCCGCTGTTGACCTGAAAACGTCGCGCGAGGCCCCCGTCCCTCTCTCTCTCTCTCGATTCGGAAAATGAGACCCGCGCTCATGTACGCGAGGAACATCGCGTAAGCGGCGGTGAGCGGAGGCGGAGGTGGAGGGAGGCTGACGCGCCGCAGTGGGAGTCGCGCGCGCGCAGGGGAAAGTAGAACGAGCGGTCGTCGGTGAAAACGAGGAAGTTAAGTGAAAACAACTTATGCCTTCTGAAACCTTCGCAATTAACTCCGCACGCTCGTAAGAGGGAACGAAAGCGGCCTCGCGCCCGTTGCCGTCGGATCAAGCTGCTATGGTCTTTCGGATAATACTCGCTTGCACGAGGAAAATCTTGGGAGACTGGGCGACGCTCCATGCTTTCGCCCAAAGTTTTTCGCGCGTTGCCGCTACCTTCTCAACGTGATTTAGAAACTCAAGCGCTTTCGTTAAGCGACGTCCAGTTAAGCGGGAATTTAACATCCACGGTGTACAATTAACTAAAGCGTACTCGATAATAAAAATAAATAAATGTAAAAGAAAAATTCTTATTCGGCTTCGAGATTGGAACAACGTAGTAATTAATTCTACGTGGGCCGTGAACACAAAAAAGTCGTATAAGACAAAACATTAAGAACCTAGTTTAAGGCGAATTGCGATCTCTTTGTAATAACATGCATGCGATGGCTGTGTCATATACGCACCAAAATATTGTACACGGAGAGAAATGTTATAGTAAAAATTACTATATTCCGTAGGAACTATGGAATATACTCGTACTATGACGATTTTTACTATAAAACATACTAAAAATTGCTATGTACATAGTAAAAATTTGTATTTATGTAGTGGAAATTACTGTGTACATAGGAATTTTTAGTATTTTTTATAGTTAAAATTTTCATAAGTTGAGTATATCCCACTGTTCCTACAGACCATAGTAATTTTTACTATAAAATTTCTCTCTGTGTAAAAACGATGAAGTTGAAACTAATAAAAATAATATTCTAATTCTCGTGTCTCCTAAGCGGGCGACTTTTCTATTGTATAAAAAATTTTTCATACACATTCGGCATTCGGCAAGTATGGGTAGAATTCGTTGAGGAAAAAAATGATTTCGTCGATGAGAGAAAACTAAACGAATATTTCACGTGCTCGTCTTTTTTTGCTGGTCCGGATAAACCGTATCCTCGTCTAACCTCTGCCAACTTGGCGAGTGCGTAATATACACGCACGGCGAGGCGCGTGCGTGCGGCCTGTGACACACTGGCACTCTTCGACATGCCCCCACTGCTTTCAGCACGCATTCCATCTTTTCCCAATGTGCTTGCGTTTCCGAGAGAGCGAGATGCGTATCTGGTTTAACCGCCGAGAGGTTTAACGGAGGAGGCAAATCGCGAAACAAGGACTTTCGACGCCTCGACTTTTTTTTTGTCTCGAGTCGGTCCATCCCGCCCGTTTCCCTCTCTCCATCGCCGCGCCTTGGATCGCATTATGATACTATCAAGGTCAGATTTTTATCAAACTGGAACGCGCGAGGGGCCGAGAAATTAGCGCCGAACGCTCTCTTTGTATTCTTGATGAAAAAATTATGGGAGATACTTTGCTGCTCCATAAATTTGCTTGTGTAAATAGGAGCGCTATAATAAATTTTTATCTCGACAAGTTAAAGATGCGTAATATACTGCCATTTTTAAAAATATTTTTATCTATACTCTGCATAGAGAACTTGCGTTACTGTAATTTCAAATAGGAATTTTACTGTGACTTTATATCGCATGATAAAGGAAATTATATTCAAAATAATCCGATGATTGAAGTTAATGTTCTCAATGTCATCACCTTACTTTCGATATCCAGAAAGTGATTACAGTAATTCCCTTATCACTTGATAAGATACGGCATTCGAAAATAATAAAAATAAATAATTAAAAAGAAACACTGGGATGTCGCGCTCCGATTTTCACGTAGCACCTCGAGAAACCGTAATATCGATTTCTGCGCTAAAACCTCAGCGAGAAACGAGGCAAAAATAAGAGCGTGAAAATGCAGCTCTCCCCGTATACTTTCGACTTTCGTACCTCACTCGCGGCCTCTAAAATCGCTCTTATTTTTTGTCGTCCCTCGGTCGGCGCACAAAAGTCTCCTTCGCTCCTCTCGCGCCTATTATCGGCATTTTTATCTCTTGCGACCGATGCCGCGCCGCGACGTGAAAGTTCCTCTGCTCAGCGGTACGGTTTCACTCATTTTCTAGTCCTCGAAAGCCAAACGCTAAAAAGAGCACGCGTAGCCGATTTCCAAATTTCAAGCCGCGGCGCGATCTCCGGAGGCATTTTCTATTTCAACGGAGCGCCTCTCTTGGGCAATGCCTGTTCCCCTGCGCCAGACACTAATGAAAAAGGTGAAAGTTTAAGACCCACAGACGTTCGGCTCGCCAGTCTCTTAAAGACCTGCCTCCATTTTCGATTGGGTTATGGTGTCGCGCGGTTCTTAATTGACTCTTTGTTTACCTCTTTCCACGAAATTCCAGCAGCGATTGTATTATGTCGGTTTGAGAAAATTATTTAATTGAGGAGAAATTGACGATGCTCGTTGCCCAATCGATCCGATGCCTTATTGGCGATTCAGAAAACAGCAAAAGGTAAAATATGCACGACAGGAGCGATCGCACGCCTCGGCGTGTTTGCATTTTCGTTGCGAAACTCAATTAACAGTGCGATTATCTGGGTTAATTAAACTAACTTCTATGAAACCTTGATAAAATCTACATTAAAAGCTGATTGCACGCTTTTGCAAAAAGTAATTGGTGTAATTTCTGCTTGTACAGACAAAAGACCTATCGATGCAGCATTACGTAATCCCCTGTAGTCGGGGCAAATCCTTTGCAATACCTCGCGTCTGCCTACGCAGGAATTCGACTCCTCGTCTTCTTATCTGCTTAATTTATCGCCTCGATTTCCAATTTCAATTGTCCTCCCTAATTAACCCTTTACCCACGCCTCTGACCATTAATGCTGTGGAAAAAAGGTAGAGTTCATAGTTTCGACGTGACGCTATTCTCCTTGCCTTCTAAAAGTTTTTTTTTTTTTAATACGAAACTCAAGCTCATTTTTTTTTTCGGTAATCGCTCCAGCAATCCGAAAGTACCGCGACACGAAAGAAAAATCTCCTCGCGCACCACAATGATGCGCGCTACTCGGCCTTTCCGAGAAATTCGTCGTTGACCCCGTCGTTAGTGCTCCAGTTGAATATCTCCCCGGCGCTGATTAAAAATCTGGCCTCGAAGTACATATTCTCTTTTTTCCTTTGTGATCCCCTTTCGCTCCGAAAAATTTGGCGAAACGCTGCCGTGAAACATTTTCAACTTTTCTCGCACTTCTTTATTTAAGATATTAATAAGGCCTCGCTTTATCGATGTATGTTGCGACGACCTACTTGACATTTAAATACTCGGGGAAAAAAAGGTTTGCTTTATCGCGCGAGAGGCAACGACGTGTACAGATTACGGGAGGTCCCGTCGCTATCAGAGCCCGTTATCGCGAAAATCCGCTCCGGTCGATCGGAAGGGAGAGGGGGGGGGGATAAAAAGGCGCTCGCACCTCGGCAATAGGGTCACGTTTCACGCGGGCGCGCTCTCGGGGGTCCAGCACAATAGGGTCGAGCCGTGGCCGCGGGAAAAGAGGCGCAAAGCCGGAGCTCGGAGTGCATAAGGCGCGTGCGCCGGTCGCGGCTGGCCGCGCGCGGCCTGCAGGTCCGATGAACCTGCGGGGCTAATGCACTCGCGGCCCGAGTGTAGTTCCGCGCCGTACTTGGCGCACGTGAGCACCATCGCGTGCCCTGCATACCCTTCTCCTACTCCGTCTTTTCCTTCCGACTCTCGTTCCTGCCTCCTCCTCTCCCCTTTTCCCTACTACCTCGGCGGACGCGAGGCGAGCCTCTCGAAAATCGACTATACGCATTCGTACGCTCGTGTCGAAGGTGCGCCCCACTCTCAGGACGTCGACGCCACGGTGTTTTGATTTTTCGGGAGGCGGCCCGCTGGTGGGGACTTGATAACGGGCTTCGTTTTCATCGCCTCGATGCGGACAGTAGTTGCGCCGCTGTCGATCGAGAAGCTGAATTTTAAGCTGTTGCTGCTGCGATTAAGTTGCGATGGCAATGAAACGGTATATTCACAGCGATTTTACTTTTTTTAAACTTGGCTATAAAGCAAATAAGTTTACCTTCAGTTGGCGGCGATACTTCCGTTCAGCGTACCGCCTGGAGTCGTTGGCACAATTGATTTATTTATTTAATAAAATTCAACGGACTAGAGTCCTTAAAGTGACATTTGGAAATTGCAATATTAACTTAAAACTAGGTAAAATGAAACAAAAGTGTAATATAAGTAGAAAATTTAATTACTTACAAGAGTATACATACACGGAGAGAAAAGTCTAGTAAAAATTACTATACTATTTAGTAGTGCAGGGACAGACTGGAGAAATAAAAAATATCACTAGAAAGTATGGTCAAATGTGCTAGACTTGTAGCAAAATTTACTGTAAATCTAGTAAATTTTAAGATAGTTTTTAGTAATTTTTTTTATTAGTCAAGACTGTCCCTCCATTACTAAATAGTACAGTAATTTTTACTAAACTTTTCTCTCTGTGTAAATCCTAAATATATGAACAAGAGTTTAATTAGGAAAGCACTTGTTACAATCACAATTAAATTGTAATTCTATTACCGAATCTTTATAAGAAAAAGTATCGCGACGGATTAGTATGCGAACTTATGTTAAAATTATGAAATTATGTTAAAATTATGAAAAAAAAAAAAGTACTGCGGCGGATTAATAAACTAATTTTCGCACTGTTTATTGTTCCAGGCTTTCCGTGAGCGACTGTGCGCCTCAGACGTCGCGGGTGAGCTCGAATTTGCACAGCAGCAGTAGCATGGCGGTGAGCCGTGTGCCGAGTCCCCCGCCACCGGAAGTCAACACTCCCGTCGCCGAAAATTGGTGTTACACCCAGGTAAGGAAAAAAAAACGGCAGATCACTCCACCCTCGTTGCCCGCTGCGTCGTCGCGCTTCGGAGAAAGAGATGCGAGGCTGGCGCTCTCGATCTATTTTTGCCGCGGCTCGTCGCCTCGGCGTCGTCCCCCTCGTGCCGGCGCGCAGTGCGAAGTGAACGACCTGCAACTAGATATCTCGCACCGCGTGCTCTCGTTCGTACGGGCGCGCGAGCCGCGGCCAACCGGCGCTCGATTCTCCCCGTGGGTATAATATTCCGTGCCTCCTGACGAGGCCGAACTGCTCCTTCATTTTTTTTTCGTGCGCGCTGCACCGAGACAATATTTTTCCGTGCTCTTTCTCTCTTTATTTTATTTCCTGCTTTGACGTTTTTCCCCCAACGGGAAAAAGCAAGAAGTTCACTGGAGTCGGTCCGATCGAACGATTTCTTTGTTGTTTGTTCTTTTTTTTTTCATTTGGTGCTGTCCAGGGGACTAAAAATTGATCAGTGATTACTGCACACTCTAAATGTAAGACGCTGCAACGCAGTGATCATTGGCGATAGGTCAGTGTCGATACTTTTCAGCCTGGAAATGCAACGCTCGGGTTTTCGTTACTTCGCCTTTGCGAGATTAGAGATTCAATTTTAGATTCTGCAATTGCAGAATTCGCGTTAAATGACGACAGTCCATTTACGTCGGCATTTAATTGCATCGAAGCTACCAGCTCGTGAAATCTTTAATTATTCTCAATGAATACACGGTCGTACTCGATATTTTAATTCAATCTCTCGCTAATAACGAGTGACACGTAACAATGATACTCGCCTCGTAGACCCTCGCCGGCGATTCAGCGCTCCCGATCCATATCTTCGCTTCTTACGCCAACGGTTCTATTTTCATTCTCTCTCTCTCTCTTTTTCTCTCCCCTGCAAAGTTAAAAGAATAAAAAAAATCGAATCCTCGGAAAAGCTCGCGCTCACGTAGGTTCATTTCAATTAAACATAAACTGCGCTCGTCGTTTGCGAAACGTCGCATTGTCCAGCGCTCGATTGTCTCCCCTCCCCCCGTCCCTTGCCGGAGCCATTCAAGTTGCTCGCGCAACGAGATCATTCAATTTCGCAACCCCCCTCCTCGGCCGGGCAGTGTGCCTCCCCCCGCGGTGAGGAGGAGGAGGGCGCCCACGTGGACGGGAGGTTCGACGGTTTTATCCGTCCGCGCTGCGGAATTCAGCGCGCGCGGGTGTCGATGAACTCTTAACGGGCTGCTCGCGAGGCCGGCCGACGAAAAAGGAGACGCGAGCGTATACCTCGGCCCATTGTGCTCCGCTCGTAGCGCTTTCATCCCGATGAGACGGATAGGACGCTTTTAGCGGGGCCTGGACCCATTCGCTCGAGGTCATCGGAGAACGTCGACGTTCCGAGCGAATTCGAGACTTTTGGGATTGTGCCGCGAGCGACTACGTATAGGCGTTTCCGATAATGTTCCTCGTTTTTAGAAAAATGCGAATCGGAGTAGTTATGCATCATGTTGGATTTACAAATCAATGCCATCTATTTTAGAGGAATCAATTGGTATTTCTTTTTTTTACCTCTGAGATTATTTTTTTTTTCTTTATGAATTGTTGATGTATTACAGAAGTTGTAATTTAAATTACAACAGGAAGCTATTAGTTAAGGGATAAGTGGACGAAATTATTACGTATATTAATAATACGAGTCGGTCTATATTTTTTTTCAGAGATTCTTATTTATCAATATGAAATTCAACAGTTTTTTTTTAAATTTCCGAAACGTAAAAAAACAGATAAAACATTTTAGTACTTTGATCACTAACATTTCATTAAACGTATATTACTAGAAGTAAAGCTTCATTGTTAAGCATTTTTATGTACAAAATTCATTCATCATAATTCTCCGCTCACTTCTCCCACGGTCGAACTTGAAATCTATCTATTCGCGAGATTGTTGAAAAAGCCTAGAAAATCTGTGTGTTCTATAAAGTATGAAAAAAGTAGCCTCAAAGTCAAAGCAGAATCGCAGCCTTGAACCGACAGGCTCGGTCGGGTGTATTGTAAAGAGGGGGCGGGTGTCTAGGCGTAGCTCGTCGGTAGCCGGAAGCGCGTCGACGGCAGCTCCCGCGAGGCCCACTGGCGCTTGAACCCGCGGCGCACTCGCGCTCGCCTCGGATGATCCAAGGCCGCGAGTTGAATGACTCGCAGGGCGTCGACCGCGCGGAGCGTAGACCCCGAGCAAACGAGTGTGCGCGTTCCTCGAGGAACGCTGGCCTCGGGCCCCGACGTACACGTACCCGCGTCCCGACGATCTGGTCCACTGGTATCGCATACTTTTTTTCGGCCGAGAAATTTCATCTCGATCGCCCGCTGCCACGCGGTGGCCCGAGCACACCGAAAGATTCGTGGAATTTGTGTTCGCACGCGGAGAAAAGTTTTATTGCAAAAATTACTATTGTCCGCAGGATATACTCAACTTATGACGATTTTTACTGTAAAACATAGAAGAAATAGTAATTTTTACTATGTATATAGAAATTTTTAGTATGTTCTCGTCGAAGGTGGAGTATGTTCCACTGTTCCTACGGAACATAGCAATTTTTATTATAACATTTCTTTTCGTGCAATCTATCGAGGTGTATGCTTCACGGAAAATGTGCGAAGTTACATATGCACAAAGAGAAATTGCGGATTTGCAGTCAAATCTGAAAGGAACGATTCTGATTTTCATAACAATGTCAGCATGCTATTTATAGCAGAGAATTTTTCTCGATACGTGAAAATCATTCGCTAATTACATAATTAGTAGGTACTTGGATTCTTAAGTAGTTGTGAAACTTTTTTTTGAATATCTGTATCATGCAGACCTAGACGTTGCTTTATTAATATTTTTCATTCGTTTATTTCGATCATCAAAATGTTCATTGGACGCGAAACCAATCAGTCAGCGTGAATAATCAAATGCAATAATGCGCCGCTAATTATGCGTGCTGAAGTCAGGTTTGATTTTGAATTAGACGTATTATTTTCGCTTGTAAAGCGCTAATATTTGCTCGCATTATCCAACAGCGTTTAACCGTATAATGGCGCACTAAAAGTTTCGCGATCGCGCCTTTACGCAAGTGTCTCTCATTCACGGCTCCAATTGACTTCTGGTTAATGAAAAATTCCGCTAGGCAAACATCCCACTTTTGCCCACCTCTGCAACCGCGCGACCGCAAATGACTGCAGTTAGATTAGGCGGCAAATCGCGCGTCCACGCTCCACGGCAAATCGAATCGAATTTTTTTGCACCTCGCCTAAGTACCCGCCCGGCGCCGGATTTACGAATGTCCCCGTCTCACTTTGTCGGCGTCTTTTCGAGAACGAGAACGGCGCTCGCGCCGCTGGTGATGGTAATCGGTCTAACGGTCGGAAGGCATTTCGCGCCGTGGTCCCAGATTCCACGACCTTCCTTCCTGTGCGCTCGACCAACCGCGATCCGAATTGATATTCGCGAGTTACGGGCACCTTGTGTAATCCACCGGCGGGAGGAACGAAAATAAAAATTGCATAATCCCGAGCGGCCGTTCTCTTTCGTCATTTTACGAAAGTATTTAAAGAGCCCCGGACGTGTTCGAGTCCGCTTTAAAATAAACGTTTATTATAAATAGAGCGACAGTGTGTGTGCGCGTTTCGCGTGCGATTCAATTCGGCCGCTTATTATGTCACTTTTATTTCTCCAAAATCGATTCTAAATTATCCGGAAGGGCGAAAGCAGTTTCTAAAAGGCAGACAAAAAATTAGGGTCAATAATTGCAGGCGTATAACAGACCGTTATCACCTCGGGGCGTTTTATCGAAAATCGAGCGCTCGCGCTCTGCAGGCCCCAATAAAAAGGCAGTAAACACGAAGCCAGGGAAGGCGATACATCGATCGCCTAAAAAGCGGCCACGCTGCACTTACCCCGCGAGGGGTGGAGAGGGGAGGGGAAGCTCCTAGCTCTGGTCGAGGGGGCAGGACGCGATAAAAGCGAGGCTCTCGCTTGCGGCTGGCGCGCACTGCTCTCCCGCGATTACGAGGCTCGCGTACGTTGAACTCTCGGCCCGGCCTCGCACTCCCTCTTTCTCTCTCTTGCCCGTCGTTCTCGAATGTATATCGGGGGAGCCGCTCGCGCGCCGCTCGCCGAGGCGTCCCTAGCGTCGCGGAAAGAAGGACACGCCGCGCGCGGCGCACACGCGGGTTCGTCGAACTTTGCGCTAATCGCATTTCGGCGAGTGACGAGGTTGCCATCGCCGCGGGTCGGCCTTGCCGGTTCGACCAATCATCGGATTCTCCATTCTCTCTGTCGTTCATCTCGTTGCTCGGGGGCTGTATCAATCGGGATGACTGGCGGCGTGCTAAAAGCAAACGATAGCGTCGAGGATTTCGAGTGCTCCGTGAGAAGAAAAAGGCACGGCGGGTTCAGAGGGCAGAAAGGAAAAAAATTTAAGTTAGGATAAAGTTTATTATCCAAAGTTCATGTTTGGCACCCGTTGATACGAACACATGGGCAATGAGACTAAATAATAAATAATTTCGCAGTACTTTATACAAACTTCGGATGAAGTTTTTTTTTTAATTTAAAAGACGTTCACACGACGAACGTTGAAAACAAATGAATGTAAAGAATTATTTTCTATAACTTCAGCGGTAATTTATCCGTTTACATCGCGCATCTACAAGCTTCTATAAAATATATAAGAAGCAAAGTTCGGTAAAGTCTCATTGGCCATGTTAATATCAGCGACCGCCAAACACGAACTTTGGGTAAACTTTATCGGAACTTGAATTTTTTTTTACGCGGGGACGCACTGCACTTCGTTCGGTGCGAGCAGCCGGCGACTCTGTGTGCAAGATATCAAACTCGAGGGAGACAGATAGGCAAAAACAGACAAGTCCCCGGGACTTTCACTGGCGTGTTCCCCCCTTCCATTCGCTTCTTCTCGCGTCGCGTGCATTTTTGCAGCGCGATGCACCGGCCTGACCGCTTTCGCAGTCGGTTCACGTACTCGCCGGCTGAAATTCGTCGGCCTGGAGTACACGCGCTTTAAAGTTGTTTGTAAACTTCCCAAGACGAAAGTTTTTTTCTTACTTAGTTTTTAACTCGAGAACGAGAATTTTTTTATTTTACTTTAGATTTGTTTTGGTTGCAAGGCACACTTTTTACGTAATGCGGTAGTATCGTGGGGGTGACGCGTATTGATCAACGAGGTATTTATCTGCTGATTATGATTGCGACAGGGAGATAATCACGATAATTGATTTTGATTCGATGCAGAAATTTTTAGCAAGGAGCGGTGCATAATTGAATTTATGCTGGAATTCACGATGAATTTAAGTTTTACATTTCGATTGGCGTAAAAATACACTGACGTAATTTTAACCGCTCACTTTACGCTGTCCTTTACCGTTGATATACTGCCGATTATGTAAAACTTAAATATACTTAATTTTCACATAATACCGCGAGTACATTCCGTTGCTATAAATCCATCCAACTTATGTCGACAATAAAAAAGTAATAAATTTTTGCTATCAAAAAAATACACCTCATCGCGCGATAATTCCTCTGAGAAGCAGCTTTTTCATAATTGTCGCGAGCGAAATGTACGCCCTTATCTAAGCAGGATGAAAGCGATGCAGCAAGTAGCTTTAAAAACGGTAAACGCATAAATTGAAGGATTCCGCAGTCGAGTAAATTCGCAGCGGCTGTGCACCGAACGATCGTCGTCCCCTCGAGCCGGTAGGCGTCTTCGAGCGGCTTCTCCTCGGCGCGCTTGCGCCAAGGTCGAGCGTGTCGTGACGTCAGAGTACGTTGACTCCTGGGGGGCTCGACCTCGTGCTCCTCCCCTCCACCGGGAGTCCTCGCTTCCGAGGCGCGAGATGAACTTTTCTCGCGCGTGCAACGAGTAACTCGAGGCTCGAGCAATTCTGATCCCGCGACTTTTTTCCCTCTCGACTTTCGCGCTCCATTTCAACGAGGGCGCGGAAGAGCCCCCTTTTCCTCCCGCGCAAGCTCCTGCCCGAATCGAGGGCTCTCGATTCGGTCAAGGTCGGCTCGCTCGCGAAAAAGAAAGACACATATATACACACACGTACGCCCACCTCGTCGCTCTCTGACGCCGCGACTCCAGGAAGCGAGCGAGCACCGTTACGCGGGTTTCCGCGAGAAAAAAGGAGGCACTTCGTTACGTAAAAAAAAAAACAGCGCGAGAAGAGAGAAAGAGAGAGGGAGCGAGACAGAGGGGGGGGGGAGTGAAAAAATGAAGGAAGGCGAGCGCGCGACCCTGACTAGAGCGCACACGTGTCCACGGTTTATTAAAGCTCTCGAGAGCCAGTCCAGGGCCGCGCAGCGTGCGCACGGAGCCCCCTCCTCCCGCCCACCTTAATGGATCGATCCGCACCGATGCATTTTCGCTTTTTGTTCCGCCGATTTTTTTTTTGTCGTTACTCCTCTTCTTGTTGCGCAACGTGCGCTTGCCAATGGATGTCCCTCGCGAGCTTTCCGTCTGCAATGGACGCGGGTTGTTCAGCCGGGGGCCCTCGAGAGCAGCGCGCGGAAAAACACTCGAGGGCTGGGGATGAGTAGGTGCGAATATTGAAGCTTTAGCTGTTAACTCCGGAGTTAGAATAGTGAAGCAAACGGAACGAGCCTGACTCGACAGCCTCTCATTCGAAGGTCTTTTGTGCGCAGGTGAAGGTGGTCAAGTTCAGCTACATGTGGACGATAAACAACTTCAGCTTCTGTCGCGAGGAGATGGGAGAAGTACTAAAGTCGTCGACGTTCTCAGCGGGAGCCAACGATAAACTCAAATGGTAAGTTTTCAACCGTCAAGTTTCTCCTTTTCCGCGCTAAAAAAAAATATCATATTCTTATCCGATAGCGCAGTCGTTAGCAAAAATTTTGTTATAATTGCTCGGCTCGGTACGATTAATATTTATACGTCGATACATTTTTTTTTGCCGATGTATAACTGTACGCGCAGCTCGCGGTGATTTATTTTCTACTCTGCGATTTACGATTACCATTCGAAAATGAAGAATGACTGAAAAAAAGAGAGAAAAAAACGCTGTCGCCTCTCGGACCGCGATTTACAGACGTTGATAGTTTCAGCGTGTGTCAATAAAAACAAGCACATAATATCGAACGAGATAAAAAAAAAAAAATAAAAAAAAAAGAAAAGCAAGAGGAACAATAAAGCACCTTTTTGTTCTCGAGCCCGTTTGATTTATTGCGCTGAGCAATTGTTTACCGAGTCTCGCGTCGCGTTTTATCGATCAATCATTCCACGAGTGGCCATCGAGCCGATAGAGGAGGAGCGGAAGAGGATTGCGCAACCCGGGGCCAATTTTTCCTGCACCGCCCCTGGAAATCGAATATTCGCGGGGAGGTCGCGGTGCGTCGAGTGTCCGCCGGGACACCTTGATGCTCGCTCGCGCGATGGTTTTGCCTTTGCGCCGCGAAAAATCCCGCGTTGAAGCATCCTGTGTCACTTTGTGCGATCTTATTTGTCCGCAATGAAAGAAAAAGATTTTTTTTTATTAAGCAGAGCATAAAAAAAATTATTTTTTTTTTAATTAACCAGAGCATAGGATAATGTGATTTTTTTTGCGCACAGGTGCCTACGAGTGAATCCCAAAGGCTTAGACGAGGAGAGCAAGGACTACCTGAGTTTGTATCTATTACTGGTGTCCTGCAACAAATCAGAAGTCAGGGCCAAATTCAAATTTTCTATTCTTAATGCCAAAAGAGAAGAAACCAAAGCGATGGGTAAGATTTTCATTCTATATAACAAATTTTCTTTGGGTCGATAAGGAGATTGAGTTGTTTAATCGATTTCAAGATTTTAATTATAACGGGAATCAGGTTAAATACATTTAATCAACTGCTACGTGACATTTCGATGATGAAGTGTTTTATAAACGTAATTGTTTTATTCACTTGTTAATTCTCTACACACGAAACAAAATGGTTCGTTAACCGGTAATCTTTTATTTAATGAATAAAAAAATTCATATAGTGGATTTCGAAAAAATTTATAAAAAGTATTAAATTTTTCCGCATTTCTCGCTTTAACAATCGCTGATTTTTACAGTCCGCATAGCGGTCGTGCCTTACATTTATTGTAACAGATATTTCCGCGTATTATTAGCGACGAAAAAAAAAAATGAAATTACAGTTACTCAATTGTAACTGGGAATTAAAGCGCGATATTGATACTCCAGAAAGTTTTAATTTTATCGAGACCTGGAGTTTGGCGGATTCATATTTCTCGGCTGGAATTCAACTCGATCCGTCGACATTATCAACTATCTCTACAAATTAAACTGATAAGAAAGTTTTAATGATGTGAAAAACTTTTTCCAATTGCAGAGAGCCAGCGAGCGTACAGGTTCGTTCAGGGAAAAGACTGGGGCTTCAAAAAGTTCATAAGGAGAGATTTCCTGCTGGACGAGGCGAACGGTCTACTGCCGGACGACAAACTGACGATATTCTGCGAGGTACGTAATTATTTTATGCCCAAACTCTTAGGGACGCTTAGGTAGATATTGCCCAAAGTTTACGAGCGGAGGCACGTCCTGGACGTAATTTAATTAACGCGCGTTCAAACATTTTCACGATAAAGTAATTTTAACTGCGACGAAATTGGAAAGTAAGCCAAAGGCATCTTCTCTCCTTCGAGTGAATATCAACAAGAGTATTACGCTCGGTCTCTTACTTTGTAAACACACTTCGGTAGAAAATTTATTCCTTACGGAGTTGACGATAAAAAAAAAAAACTTTAATTAAGCAGAGTGACTTTTGGTAGAAATTGACGAAATCTCTTTATAAACGACTCTTTAACGACAAGTTAATTACACTCTTTGAAATATTCGGTAGAGTCGTTCTTTTGACTTTTTTCTTGCAAAAGCAGCAGCTACGTTAACATAATTTTTTCGTTCTTAAAAGTCAGTGTACACTTCTTTCTGTTTTAATACACTAGAATTTTGTTGAAAAGTTTATAAAGCAAAAGGAACTTATTTATTTATTAATTTACGGGTATTGCACTAATTAACACAATTATACATTTGCGGTAATAATAACAACTTAGAAACTAATGCCATATCCCGATTCCTCAACACTTTGTAAATTAAACACACATCCACCACGTCACGACTGGATTTAATATTGTTTATAAAAAAAGTATGCATCACCCTTTCCAGAATATTCATATCAGAGTCATAGTGCAGAGTCGATTAAATTAAAGAAAAAGAATTTTTTTCTACCAGTCAGCAAAATAAAAGCGCAAGTACCAGCAACTCGAAAGAGGCAACATTTTAATTCATAATTTATCCGCAGGTCAGCGTAGTCGCGGACAGCGTCAACATTTCCGGCCAGAGCAACACGATACAGTTTAAGGTGCCGGAGTGCCGGTTGCCCGACGACCTTGGGCTCCTCTTCGAGAACGAGAAATTCAGCGACGTGACGCTCACCGTCTGCGGCAAGGAGTTTCAGGCGCACAAGGCGATACTGGCCGGTCAGTTTTCCAAAAGAAATCGCCCCGCTCGGAGAATTTTTTGAAATCGAAAATGTTTTTTTTTTAAATCAGTTCCATTGTACAGGCGACGGATTCGCCTCGGCGACACGCACCCATCAGTTGCGTAAAAAAAAGTGCCGCGCGGGAATTCGAACAGACGTGGTTGCGCAATCGCGCGTTATGTATTTATTCTTTTCTTAGATATTTTTTTTTTGTTCGTCCGTCGGTCGAGAAGCGCAAGCTTTTTCCGACTGACACGCTTGTTAACTTTTTGAGGCGCGACCGTATGCCGCGATTGTCAAGTTCACAGCGGTTCACCTACTAACCTCATTCCGACTTTTTTTTTTACTTTTCTACTTGAGCGGAAAATCATTGAACCGATTAGCTCGACGTCAGCCAAGGCCTTCGTCGAGCGAATTCGCCCGAGTTTGATCGATTGATTCCTCCGCGCGCTCGTTTCGCTTAATATTTCGAGACGCTTATATAACACCGCGTTTGTGCCTTTATATGCACTTCTTACACGGAATGGAAAAACATGAATTATTGTTTCACAGTCGAAGCTTCGTACGGGTCTTATTTCGTACAAATTTATTCCTGAATACTTAAATCAATGCCAAACATTTCAAAAGACTGCGAGCATTGTAAAACCAGTAATTTTGTTTTTAATCAAAACTAATTTTTTTTTTATTTGTATTAAAGAGAAGAAAATGTTGATAAGTGTAAGATGATGGGAACCTTAAAGTAAAAATGAATATTAATCTAATGTTCTTATTCTTATTGCAGCACGGAGTCCGGTGTTTTCGGCAATGTTCGAGCACGAAATGGAGGAGAGAAAGCAGAACAGAGTGGACATAACCGACGTTGAACAGGACGTTTTTAGAGAAATGCTGCGGTTCATATACACGGGGAAGGCCGCGAATTTAGAGAAGATGGCAGACGACCTGCTGGCTGCAGCGGACAAATACGCCCTGGAGAGGCTGAAAGTCATGTGTGAGGAGGCGCTTTGCACAAGTCTAGCCATTGACAACGCGGCGGACATCCTCATACTGGCGGATCTTCACAGTGCGGATCAGCTGAAGGCGCAAGCAATTGATTTCATTAACACGTGAGTTCATGAAAATCTTGATGGAATTTGACTAGCGGCAAGAAAATATTTATTTTATATAATTACTCGAAGAGTATGCTCTAATGATGAAAAAATTTGCTTTGCAGGCACGCGACAGATGTGATGGAGACAACAGGCTTCAAGTCGATGGTCACTTCGCACCCAAACCTGATAGCGGATGCCTTTCGGGCGCTCGCGACTCAACAGATACCGCCTATCGGACCGCCACGGAAACGAGTTAAACAGAGCTGAAAGCAATCACCTCTGACTCCGGGTACAACCACAACAACATCGCCCCCGCCTCTATTGCATCCTTCTTGACTTTTGTGTACAGTGAAAAAAAGGAATAGTGCTAAATAAATGTTTCCTAGTGCGCCAAACTCTGGTCCACTTAAAAAGAAAATAAGCTACGGCGTTATTCAAGAGATGGATATGGACAGTAAAGAGAGAGAGAGAAAGAGAAATCTAAAAAAAAAAAAAAAAATAGCGGAAAGTGATGGCCAGTTGGTAACGTCGCGGGCGCAAAGACGTTGTTGTGTTCAGTGAGAGAGTGACAGTGGCGGTGGAAGACAGTTTCGCAGCGAGAATCGTATATCGAAACGAGAATGGAAAATAGTACACGCGCCCCTCCTCATCGCTGCCCACCCTAAACTAAAGATTGTGAGGAAAAGTAAAGAAATCCACGCGACATATGCAGTACACAAAAATACGAAAGGCCCACGTGTTAAACGCGATTGCCGAGTTGTGTCCAACATTCGGAGGGATCGATCTCCTCTTTGTTAGCGCCTCGCCACGTACATCCACGACGCTGTAATTCGATATGAGCAAGATGAAAGGCATGCGCAAGTTTCTATGGACGACAGAGCTAGATTCCGCGTCGAGAGACTCGCGTGCTGAGTGGCGGAGATTTTCTCTCGCTCTGTCGATTGCTTCCATAAGCGAGAGGATGTCGCGCTGATGAAGAGCGGCCAACAGAGGACCAAGACGATCGATGTTCGCTAAGAGAAAACGTTGCCACGAAAAAAAAAATCAGATGATGTGATAGGCGTCGGCCAGACTATTAAACTATTTTGTTCCTTTGTCAGCGGATCAAACGATAATGCCTCCCGTTAAAAGAGAAAAAAAAATATAACATGATATGTAGCCTTTGCTCTGGCTCTCGGATCCTCGGAGTGGATCCCGAACGGGAGGTTCTAAACACTTTGTTTATTACCGGATAGTAATTTTTAATTGTAAATCATACAAACTCTTCCAGAATGGAGTAAATGATTCTAGTTAGCGTTTTATATGATCTCTTTCTCTCAATATGTACGATTATTACTACTATTAACGCTATGCGCAACCTGTGCCCTGTATTTTTGTATATTTTTTGTCTGCAGATATTCTACCGATACTTCTTTCCTCCCCTTCCCATCTTTTATTTCTTTATCTTTATTAACTGGTAAATCTTATCAAGAGAAAATCATCAGGTCTTAATTCTTTGAACATTTTGAACGCAGTCGATAAAGTTTTAGGAAAATTTTAAGAATTGAGGGTTACGTTTTTCATGAAGAAATTTTAGGGTTGTCCATAATTTAACAGATTACTGCGTTGGCTTTTAAATGTTACAAATCAAATTGCGTACATTCAACTGCATTTGTTGAGTTTATCGGCATATCGCTAATCGGAATCGAAATCGAAGAGAAATTAACACTGGCGTTTATTAGGTATAAAGTGGCAAAATATTGCAAAAAATGCTAAATAAAAATGTATAGTAAGCGTTAGTCAATTATAGTAAGAAATATTAATCGTTTTGTGTAATTAACTGTTAAAAAATGCAAGAAAATGAAAAAAAACGTGCGTGCTGAATTATGGGCAACCAGAGACAAAAAATAATCATCGTTTAGTACTATACTGGCTTCCTGATCCTCCAACTTAGTTTTATCAAAGGTCTTAAATCTAATACCCTATATTACACTAATGACGACGATAATGAATATTAATGCCATACATGTTCTGTGATAAGTCCATTGTAACAATTGCAACTGTATCTTTACTCCTGCTCTTGAAACTTAACGCCACGTCCTGATTAGTCGATCCTGGCAGCCAGTGAAAAATATCCATTAAGTATCGATTCTGTCGGACGGCCCCATTCGAGTAGAAGTCACTAAAGTCTCTGATGTACATAATATCTATATTTTGTAAGAATCAAACTCAGCTTCAGCACAATATGCAATTCATTTTTTGATCCATAATGAATTTTTTTTCTAGACGATTGTTCTTTTGATCGCATGTTCCTTTTTCTTAAAGACCAAGAATGTTTTTAGTTGCGCAATGTGATAATTAAATTTTAGACTTAGTGATCGCTATGTGTGTGACTAAGAGTTTTGTAAATTGACATTGACTCTCGTGTGAAGCGTCCATGTATGTAAATTTGCGTTAAGATAAGTAAATGAAATTAATTTAAAATGGAAAAAGGATCTAAGGAACGTGCGGAGATGAAATTTTTTATTATGTTGTATATTGTATTTTGGGACTGTCCGACAAATGAAAAAAGTTTGTAATAATCAACGATTTTCTTAAATGGTAATACTGTTCGAATGAAAGTTATTGTTTAATGACACCGATCTGCAGCAAGAATATATGAGCGTATGACTGGATAATTTGATAAACTAAGTACAAGTAAGACAAATGTTACCTCATCATGGAAATCAGTACTAATGTACTATGGATTGCCGATGTTTCATTGCCCGATGCACTTCCATATTTACGTTGCATTTAACTCTGAAGCTTTTTGTTGAGAACATTATGACAGCGGCAGTCCTTGGTGCAAAGCACTGCTCATCAGTACCAGCTCATACATTCATTTTTCCATTATTTTAAGTCATTGCACCACATCAAATAAATTACATTTTCATTATAAAAATATTGTGATACTCAATTATTTTCCCACATGACTTTCCTATAATTCTTTAAAAACATTTAGACAATCTTGTGAATAATAAATGAAAAATACAAAAGAAATTATAAAAAGAAACAAATCAACAATAATTTTATTTCTATTTGAAGCTTTTTATAATAATAAATAAATTGGAAAAAGTGAATTTTACATATTTCTCACAGTAACCACTTTGACGTTCGTTCAAATTGTTCAATAAAATTATTTCCACTGTACTTTCAACTGGTTAAAGTAATAAGCGCTTCCACAACATTTCCTCTGTGTTCTCGCAATGTTTGCTCAGCCAAGGTTCTATTGATTTCCATTTCTTTCATCTACAATAAAAACAAACCGTAAATAATTAACTTCAAAATTGAAAATCAATAATTTTCTATAAATATGTTTTCTTACAATGAGATCTACATCTTCTTTACTAATTGAAACTTTCATCAGTTCTTTTGCTTTTGCTTTCTTTTCCGCTTCTTCCTTGTTGAGTCTGTCGCCAATAATGTTCATCGCCTTTAGAAATAAATTTAAAAATTGTATAAATAAGTATGCTCTGGGTATATTCTAAGGAATAACAGTAAATTCCATTCGAATGAATAGAGTAACAATAAAGCAATAAATTATAATTTTATCTAATAATTAACCTTTCAAAACAAATGTAGTAACACCAACGAATACATGAATTTTAGGTTAGAAACTTCCATGAAGAAACTAACCGAATCACCTATTTTATATTATTCCTAAGCAATATTCAAAAATATCAATCTTTAATTAAGAAAAAATCAAGAAAATCTCAAAGTGACTTCGATCAAGCATATACTAATAAAAAAGCACGTGGGATCTTACCTTCTTAAGTCCCTCGGAAGTCGATATCTCCTTTTCTTCGGCATAGTCGGTGACCTTCTCCAAGTCCTGCAGCTCCGCTGTCATATTTCGCCGCCTTCTTCTGCGACTTCTCCTGCTGGACCTCGTCGGAATCGCCGTTTACGTCCTCGTCTGCCATCCTTGTGCGTAAATCGTAAGCCTCGCGCACTGCAGGTGCTAAAGACACTGCGAGTCAGTCGAAAATCAACTAACCAACTTTCTGCAAGTGTATTCTTACTGCTCCGCTATATTTTACTTATATGACGTTCTAATACGTACAATACGTTACCACGAGAAATTTAGACTGGCCTGCTCCATGGGCAGCCGTTTGCGTCTGCGCATTATGTATTATGGGGTAATATAACGCGACGATTTCATTTGTTATTTCAAATTCGACGAGATGATGATCCGCTTGTGACTCTTTGTATTTTTATTTGTGTTGAGGAGTGAAAGCAATTTTGCAGGAGTAAACTTGAAAAGTGAAAAGGAATAGAACGATAAGTTATGTATAGGATTTTGTACACAAGATTTTAAAAGAAATGTTCGTTGGACGTGGTCCAGACATTCTTTCAGTTTATTTTTCAAGAATATTCCCCTTCAATGAAATTTATGAGTGGTTAAATTATGGAGAGGGTAAGTGTTTGAACCCTATGTTGTGTTCAACAAATTACTTTAGCAAAATGACTAAAGCATTAATTGTTTTTCAGAAAATGTATTTGCTTTTCGAGAGTTTGCAATGAATTTTCAAAAACAAGAAGGCGAGTCATACCTGAGAAATCAATCTTATTGCAATGCTGATGAATTGAAACTTAACGTCAGAAGGCATCGACCCGTGAAACTGGATATTGGTGCTGTCTATAACACATCGTAAGTATTTGCTTTACTCGTGAAATATGTATATAACAGTTAATAATAAATTACAATTGTTCAGGCCAACGCTAAAGACAAAGAATAAAGTAATTTATCCAGTGCAAAAGGAACTTGTATTTGATATTGATTTGACGGATTATGATGATGTTAGAACCTGTTGCTCAAATACAAAAATTTGTAATCTATGTTGGAAGTACATGGCGATAGCTGTTAAAATTTTAGATGAAGGTTTAAGAGGTACTTTATTTAGAATAATATGAAATTATTTAAATTACAATAAAAATAAATATATTAGTTCAATGAGTAAATAATTTTATTGCAGAGGATTTTGGATTTAATAGTATTCTGTGGGTATTTTCTGGTAGAAGGGGTATCCATGGTTGGGTCTGTGATAAAAAAGCAAGGTTCTTAAACCAATCTTGCAGATTTGGAATATCAAATTATTTCCAATTAGTCGAAGGAGGACTATATAAAAAAAAGAAAGTACAAATTGTTGGTAAAATTCATCCTTTTGTCAAGTACGTCTAAAACAGTCAATTTATTCTTTTCATATTTCAAGAATTTATAAAAAAAATTTATTTTACAGAAGAGCACTTAAAGTTATAGAACCTAGATTTAAAAGTTTCTGCGTTGAAGAACAAAATATGTTAGGCACTGAGAAAGAAATATTTAAATTTTTGCAAATCATCAGTAAAGAAAGTATGCGTATGGAAGTTAAAAAGTTATTGATGAAATATCCAACTAGTCTTACTAGATGGGAAGCTTTTGTAGACTTTTTTCAAAATCAAATTCAATCGGTAAGCATTATTTAATTAAAGCTTTTTTCCATTTCTTTTCAATTGTTAAATTATTTTTCCAGGGATCTGAAGATTGGTCTGAAACACCATTTCTTATTGAAGAAATCATGATTCAATATGCTTATCCAAGATTGGACATGTGGGTCACTATAGAGAGGCGGCATTTACTAAAATGTCCTTTTTGCGTCCATCCTTATAATAAACAAATTGGTGTCCCCTTAGATCCAGAATCAATTGAAGATTTTGATGTAAATGCAGTACCAAATATTATGAGATTAATGGAAGAAATAGACAGTTTTGATGTCTTAATGAAAGAAAAAGGAATATCTACGGATGAATTAAGAAAAATTCAGGATATTCAGAAAACTAGTTTAAATAAATATCTTCAAGTAATGAACAAATTTTTACTTTCTTTGAAAGAAGAAAAGTAAAGCAACTAATTACAATGTTCGAAGCCTTTAAATTATTCTATGTTATTTTTTGTAAAATATATGAAGTTTAGTTTTGTACAGAAATAAATAACATTTCTTTGTTCATATAGTATCAAATAATTGTTTAATTTTTTTTATTTCAATTAAAATAATTTCTACAGAAATTTTTAGAAATTTTTTTTTAATTTTTAAAAAGATCTCGCTGCGGTAAGCAATATCCTCCACAAGATAGCAGCACTTACCCGAGCCATCAAGTGGCGTCATCTGGTGACTAAAGTTTGCCTATTTTTAAAGCGAGAAGGTTACGGTTCCTCGTGTAAAGAATCTACGCGTGTGCCAGCGGCTTTTGTCCGTGTTTGGTCATAGTCAACCTCGTATAGAAGCTGCAGCGGCGGAGTCGTACGGAAAAAGTAGGATTAATTTAGTTTTTCTCTTCGTTTCTAGCAATTGATCAAGAATGTCGGAGATATCGTTAACGGAGAAGCCAAATTACCAGCAAATAGACCTGCAAAATCTGAGCCTACCGCAACTGTCGCAGTGGAAGCAGCACGTCGACCAAGAAATTTTGATATTTAGAGACTCGCTTAAAAGCTTGAAAATTGCCCTCAGCAAGTTTCAGGAGTCCAACGACAGTCTGAATAAATTCACACCTGAAGCAAAAGGTAATTTCATTTATAGTTCGATTATCGGTTAACTTTTTGTGTGATTGATTTGTCTCCTGTGTTGCTTTATTTTTAGGTTATAAATGGATCTTTTTCATTGTTATTTATTATTTGTTGTTTACGTTATTGACAGGTTGATCATTTCTCATTTCACATTTTGCTTCCGTTAATGAATTTTTAAAATTTATTACTTGTACTTAGTTATACCTGCTTTTGCAAGAAATTAAGGTTACACTTACCCTCATAATTTAATAGTGTAGTTTTAGATTGTATTTTTAATACTTCTGTGATTTCTTTTTAGGAAAAGATATTTTAGTACCTTTGACTGGTTCAATGTACGTACCTGGAAAGCTGGTTGATACAGAAAAAGTACTGATCGACATTGGTACTGGATACTACGCCGAAGAAAGCATACCACAGGCACAAGAATATTTTAATAGGCGAACCAAATATGTAGCAGATCAAGTGAAAAAAATTGAGGACATGTTAATGGAGAAGTCTAAAGTCAGAGATGCACTGGTTGCGGTTATGACTATGAAAGTAGAAGAAGCACAAGCAAAAGCTCAAAAAAAGGAATAAACAGTTAAACATAATTTTTTTGGCTCTGTTTTTAACAAAAATAAGAGATATAATCAAATGAAAAATAGTGCTTTATATTTAAGAATAGTGTTAAAAATCATGTGATTATTGTTGTCATTTTTTTACTACAAAATCATTGTAGTTGATATGTGTTTTTCATTTTAATTAATCATTGATTTTTTTTTTAATTCATCTGCGATATTTGTTGTTACACAGAAGCTTAAGAAACAGTTTATACACATTGTATTTAATCATGCGATTGGTAAATATTGCAAATTTCTCTTTAAACATCTCTTTAAGAGAATTTCTTTTAAGTGAAAATGAAATTTAATTAACTTATAAAGAGTGTATTTATTGAGCTCAATCCATTTCCTTTAAACTAGGATTAATTTTATTCAAAATGTATCAATCTTTTATTTACGCTTAATTTTTTTTCTTCTAGAATGTTAGATATTTAAGACCAGCTCGAAAATGCCACGAAAAATAGATCTTCTGATATAAGGAGTGAGAGAGGGTGAGAAAATAATGAGACAGACATTCAGCAGTGAACATAACGAAGGTCAAATATTTTATTCGTTAGTCATTTAAACAATATTCCATGGGAAACAATAACAACATTTCGTTCTTGAGAGCTCAGTAGGACGTACATTCTTTTATCAGACGGCAATTTCACTTCTCTTGCCTTCGGGTATCCAAAAAAAGCTGTCGGGAGAATAAAAAATATCCACCGGTAGTTCGTGCCATCTTCCATGCGCTCGAAAACGAGATATTTTTTTTCTTAGAGTTTACTTCATGTTTTTTTTTTTATTTGATATTCTGAGGGAACATCTTTCATCTACTTATATAATGACATATTATTTTGGATTACAAATGCGCGCTCGCGATTCGCGCGTCCCGCCGTTGTACGTACATACAGACAGTTTTCACTAAATTAGTATTCTATTTACACAGATAACATACGCTCGATACGTAAATCAGTGAAACACTTTGGCCTTTACGGGTTTCCTCTTCGCCTTTCATCGCTTCAAGTCCTTGCGCACTCGTTTATAATATATAATTCCATCCTCCATTTTTCGCCTTATTTTTCCATTTTCTCTTTCATTTTAGGGCTCGAGAAATTTGAAAACTTTATAAACGACCTCGTATCGCGCGCCTCCTTGGCGTATATTTTATTCGCGCACTCTGCTTCGATTCTTCGTCCTTTTTTTCTCCCCTCGTCATTGCAGCGATCTAATTCGTTCAAAGTTGACCAGGTTCGTGGTTCGATCTTCCGCCTTACTGATGATGTTATCTCATGCTGCCTATCAGTATGTTGAGAAGCGCTAACGCTATGCACCAGCATCCTGCGCTGTTTGTTGCGCTTCCTTAAACAAATAAAAGGATCAAAGTTATAGTTTAAGTTCCGTATATGAAAAATTGAATCCGTTTGTTGTTTATAACTTGCATGATAAATCATTCTCTTTTTAAATTATTGATCTTTTAGAACCTTTAAATTTCATTTTAATTTAACATTTTCTGGCTATTCAATAGCTCATAAATTTCCCGGCAGAGAATGAAAAATAAAAAGTTTACAGCAAGTAGAAACGGACAAATGTTACAATAAAACTTTTATTCGGACACTAAATAAAGAAAAAGTAACTTTTATTTTTTAAACAGTAGATTTAACTGTTAAGTCGGAAGTTAATGTAATTTTTCGAATTTTCAGTACACCGAGAGAAAAATTTGAGAAAAATTTCATTTAAACAATAGTAGGTACTTATTAAATATTTTATCGAGTCAAAAAATTATTTTCTTTGAAACTACTAAATTTATTTAGAAGCAAATAAATTCATTTAGTTTTAATGAAATCGTTACTTGATTCAAAGATATATTTAAGAAGTACTATTCAAGTAAATCGTTTTCTTAAAATTGACAATTTTTTTTTTCAGTGTCGAATCTTTACAAAACTGCAAAATATCTACTTTTCTGTATAGTAACAACTACTTTAAAAAATGTTAATTTTCATGATTTTCCGAAGTAGTTTTTACTTTTTCTAGTCTAGCAGATGTTACTGTTTGAAAACATTAAGAACTACTTTTCTTTTCTTCCGGTGAATAATCAAATATTTAATAATCAGTTATTTAAGAAGAAATACTTGACTGACAATAACTTATAGAATTTACTTAATAGAATGTAAATCTGAAAATGTGAAATTCACTACGAAAATGTGAATAGTAACATTTAATAAGTGAAAAGCCGTTGACATTTATATTCACATTTTATAGAGAATTTCACATTTTCAAATTTAGAGAGTACAATGTGCACAAACATTAGAAACTACCGGCGAAAGCATTTGATAAACAAGAGAAAAATCGGAGAGCAAATAAATACACAGCGGCCCGAGCCAAAGCAATGGAACGGAGTAAATTAGAATTCGAAGAAGAGGCGGCGCTCGAAAAAGCAGGCCATAAAAGAAAAGTAAAGCATCATTACGGCTCTGAGCAGATTCCCGGGTTCCCAGTACGGATGCGAGCCTGGGACGTTCCTCCTCCAGCACGACGGTGGTTTGTTGTTTGTAAAGATCGAAGACGTCGGCGTGACAGGTAATGTGCAGCCTGCCGTTGCTGAAGCTATCGGTGACGAGCTCCAACTCAAGTCCGGCGACGCTGATCGTTCGATTTTCCATCGCACTTCTCGTCGGGATGCTTTTCACGTAGCTCGAGTTAACCTGCAACAAAAGGGCACTAAAGTATTTGCCACCAAGTTAAACTCGCGAATTTCCGCCGTGGCCAGGGATACGCCAGAGTATCGAACTTTACTTTTGCCCGCTCCGATCGCTTAATTACAACGTGGAAGTCGCTTTTTTTATCCGACGACTCCGCTTGATATTTAGTCAATTTTTGCTTTATGGTGTTTTTCAAATCTTTGTGGTACATTGAAAAAAAAATTGTTAATTTTAAGGAAATGATTTACTTCAATAGTACTTATTAAATATTTCTTTGAATTAAGTAATGATTTCATGAAAACTAAATGAATTTATTTGTTTCTAAATAAATTTAGTAGCTTCAAAAAAATCATTTTTTAACTCGATAAAATATTTAATAAGTACTATTGAAATAAATGTTTGCTTAAAATTAACAAACTTTTCTCTCAGTGTAGGTTCGATTGCCTAAAATATTCGATTATCTAAAAACTCTCTCAGTGTAGGTTCGATTGTCTAAAATATTCAATTGTCGTTTGTACCCTAAATTCTTCAACGAATTTTCATATTTTTTTCGTTAAAATTTAGGACTGTTAGATCTTCATTGATTTATTTATTTAATTTGCGTCCTGTATAGATAATTATAACACGGAATCGTAATTAATTAAAAACGTTGATTATCAAAAAGACAATATAGTTAGTTTTGGAATAAAAAAATAGTATATTGTGACACTGTTTTTCGCCCGAGCGAATCACCTCCGTACTAGTCTCATACGACATTTCATAGCACGATAGCCGAAAATTGGCATTAAACTTGCCCTTCCATCTTGTAATTATTTATTAATTTATTTTTTTAATAAATAGTCCTTCATGTATAAATATGCGAAACTACGTCAGAAAAGAAAAACTAAAACGATAACTCCGCAGCGCAAAACAATTTAGCATGCAAATATTTGGTCTCGCTTAAACCCATCGGCCATAAGATTTTCAAATTTCCCTATACGCGTAAAGGACTTAATAAAGTACTTCTCGTTTTATTTCGAAATACGTCGATTAGACGCGCGATTACGCCGTCGTGAAATCCCCCCTAAATCCGTCCGTCAAATAGTAAAAGCGCGAAGGGCGCTGTAAATTCCGCCCCTAAACAGCTTATCACGCCCCCGTAAAAAAGGCTCCCATCCCCGTAACCAGAAAGCCAGAAAAAGAAAGCATCCTCGACCTTCCGCTCGCGCGGCGGCATCCGCGAACGGAAGTGCATCAAAGCCCCGCTGCAAAAGATCATAAACCGTTCGGACGAGCCGAGGATGCGCATATAAAAAAAAACGGGTGGAAGGATGAAAGAAAAAAAAAAAGAAGAAGCGAAGGGAAAGAAAGAACGAAACATCGTATACCGACGGAGAAACAAGTATTAAGCGCACGGCGAGAGATAAAGAGGCGACGTCTGCGCGGAATAGAAAGAAAATTTGATGTACGATGGTAGACGTCAAGTAAATCGCTTCGCGGCATTATTACGCGCGGGGCTCCGCACACCCACACGCTCGTTCGCGTCCCCCTTGTATAAACCCGCGGAGTTTATTTCCTCGTCGACTCGCGGGCCTCCCCTCCCCCTTCTCTTTCTCCGCGCACTGTGAGAACATTCCGCGTGTCGCTGAACCGGCTGGATTTACTATCTACGAATGACATTTGTTTCGTCCCGGGGGGAGGCGCGGGTGAGGAGAGGAAAGAGAAAGGGAGAGAGAGAAAAGGTCCCGGGGATTTCTTCTTGAGGAAACGGAGGCTTCTTATTTGCGAGCGGCGCGCCGACAGCCGCGCGGACTTTACCTCCTTAATAAACTCGTATTAGTTGGGCCCGATAAGCGCACGCGCGCGCGCCTCTTTATTGATATCGCCATGGCTGCCGGCTATAGTGCTTCCTGCCTCACTTTTTTTTCTTTTTTTTTCGCGATGTGCCTCCCTCTCTTTATAAACGTTATTGCCGAGTTGTTTACCCGCGTGACTGGCTTCGCGTCCGCGCTGCACCTTGTGCTCCTCTTTTTTCCGCCGTTCCTCTTCTTCTTTTTTTATTCTTTCGTAGGAGCGAGAACCTTATCGGGAAGCTTAATCTTCGAGCTCGCAGTGCGCGTCCAGAATCGATGGCAACTTTTTTTTTCTTTTAAGGGATGCCTTTAAATTTAGGCAGTTGGATGTAATGTAGGCTAAAACTTTTTTATTTAAAAAGGGATGCATTAAATTTAGGAATTTGGATGTAATGTAGGCTAAAGTTTTTTTTTAAAAAGGGATTCTTTAAATTTAGGAATTTGGATGTAATGTAGGCTAAAGTTTTTTTTTTAAAGGGATGCGTTAAATTTAGGAATTTGGATGTAATGTAGACTAAAGTTTGCAGGCTATTAGTATAAGCATTCTCCATGAAGCACACTGTTGAGAAAACGTGAATTTTAATGCGTGTGCTGAGTAAATTTTCGCGTCGTAGTCGAACTTTACTACTTCGACGCTAAGTAAACGTGAATTTCAAGAATTAATTATTATTTATGTAATCTAATAACGTTTGTAAATTTAAATTTATACGCTGAACAAAAAAAAATGGCAATCTTTCGTAAATATTTGCTTCAATATAGTACTCGTTAAATATTTCACTGAATAAATTAAAAATTTCTTTAAAACTCAATTAATTTATTTACTTCTAAATAAAGTTAATAGTTTCAACAAAATAATTACTTGAAATTACTAAATTAGTCTCTCAGTGTAATTATAAAATTCAATGACTCGTATAACACGTCTCCGACCTAGCAAGTAGAAACAGACGAGTACGGCAAGACACACACAAGTAAGCCTCACGTTTTAATTAACACGAATAAAAAAAAAAGTTAGTCGTCAGTAAATTTAGTATAATACTTTGTAATATTTTTTCCTGTAAAAAAATAATTTCTAATCTAAAAAAAAAACGCACACAACACTTTGTGTGTGTACACGCGCGCGTCGTTTAAAAAGTGTTTACACTGCCCTTCGTTTTTTTTTTAAAGCGCGGCGCGCTTACAGTTTTAGATGGGCGCGCGTAAAAAATTCTTTGAAGTGCAATCCTTTTTCAACTCGAGTATCCAGCTTATGAGCGAGTGTATACAGCGGTGCAAGCTCGAGCGCCGAAAAAGAAAAGGCGAGAGGCAGGGAGGCGCGAACCCCGCGGGATCGGTATTTACGGTGATTCTTGAAAGCTTCTCTACCCTCTCGCTGGCTCTAAGGCTCCGAAATCACCGAGACGACCTAATCTTACAAGTCGTAATTGAGTCGTATACTTTAAAAGAAAAAAAAATGTCTCCAGGCTGTCCTACGGCGAAGATGATTTTGACACTTTTCTTTTCATTATTTTTTAGATATTTGTTTGAGCACGAAAGTTTTATGATAAATTTATTAGTTCCATAAAACTACGGTAAAAGTTTTTTCAAAACAATTTTTTGCCGCTAAGGAAGTGATTTTATTTTATGCGCTTTTGTATATGTACGAAGAGTGCCTTGTGAAAGTTTCATATTTACGTTCATTAAAGTTGGAAAATTGAAGTTTTAATTCTGAAAACAAAGTAGATTTTGCTTTCGGTGATTATAAGGATTATGCATGGAACTCCATTAACTCGATCTTGACAAAACAGAGATTTTTAACCGGCGAGTGAATTTTTTCACGCTCATTTTAAGCATGCTCATCCGAAATGAAAAATTGAAAATTTATGACGCGAAGGCTGCGTTCATTCAAAGCAAAGAAAGTTAATACAGCGCCATTAACTCTCAGTTATGACTTTCAAAGTAAATTTTGTCTAAATAAAATATTTTCACGTGAGAGTTAATTTCTCATTGAGCAACACCCTAATACAAAACTGTCGGTCGTTCCTTCAGCAACTTCCAAAGCAGACGTTTTTATAAATTAAAGTTAAATTAATAAAGAAAAACATGACGGCTAACAAAATTACAGTAAAATCATGCTAAACGTACAATTTTCTTTACAAATTATATTTCACATTACCTCCTACTTCAATTTAAGGACAAATTATCCGTTTAACATTAAATAGCACAAGCAAACAAATAAATTCCGCTAATCACAGGAGTTTGCCCGTGAATTAATTGCTCCAGGAGGGAATAATAACGAAAATAAAAATCTCAATTCCAACGTTCTGTCGCGAATAAAGTTAATTTCGTTGGTTGATTCGCGCACTCGACTCTCTCGGCAAAAAGGAAAAATCCAAGCGCGCACGCAAATCAATCGGCAGGGTGAAGTGGCGCGCAAACCCCGACGACTGCGCGTGGAATTTATTAAGTCTTCGCCCGGCAAACGAAGCGGTCGCCCCGCCCACGCGAGAGCGGGGGCGTTAAAAAAAAAGCGCAGTCCAAGGATGCTAAGAAAAAAAAAAGTTGGAGGAAAAAAAAGGAAGAGAAAGGAGCCGCGCCCCGCGCGGTTTATCCCGCGGCGGAATAACGACTTTCGCTAATGCATTTCCCGAGAGGCGAAAAGTGGATTCGCCTGTATCCTCGGCCCTCTTCCCACCCGTCCTTTCCTTTTTTTTTTTTCGTCCCGCTCCGAGTACACCGATATAGCTATATGTATATATACGGCGGGCTCCGTGGGTATACGCGCATTATACGGGCTCGCGGATTGATTTCACATTTCCGCGGCGCGCGGCTATGCAAATGGGCCCGCGGCTCGCGCGCTCGAGTTATTCCGATTATGCAAAAATGACGGAGGAGTTGTTCGAGGGGCGCAATTACCGTAGCGGCGAGGCGATCGGCGGCTGCGTCAAATTGAAAATCTTGGACACCGGATGGATTAGCGAGCGCGATCGCCGCTCGTTACCCGCGATGGCGCTCGATCGAACTGCACCCGTCGTTATGCGGGGCATTTCGTTTGTAAATACGTGCTCGTCGTTTTACGAGCGAGAGCCGGCGATTAAATAAAAATTGACGCTTCTGCCCATTTTTTTTTATTCATTTGCGAAACGTCGATTAGTTTTAAAAGGAAGTGATACGTATATAAACAATTATCTTTGTTGTTGCGATCCGACGAGGCTCTATTTTTGACTGTTGGCGGCAGGAAATATTTTCGAACGAAGAACGAAAAAATACTGAATAATATAAAGGAGAAAAATGTCAAATGCAGGTAGAAGCGAATCCTCTCTTTTATTAATTCAATTTTGCTTTTAATTTTTTTCTCTCGGAAGGAGAGATATGGAAAACATTCCACTTTTTTCTTATTGTTTGCAATTATTACTTTATTATTACGATAAAAAATTCTTTACTGCGCGGTACACTCGACCGAATTAAATTTTTCTAGATCGTGCGCCGAGAAGGTCAGTTAATTATTCTCTAAAAAAATATGTCAAGCTTATAAAAATAATTTTTTATAAAAAATGTTTTATTCCTTTTTTTATGTTTCTAGTTTCTAATTTTTTAAATTAACTCAACTCAGACGGGAGAGTACTTTGTGCTCAGAATCTTGAAGTCCGGGTCAACCGTTCGCCTCTCGTTTACAAAATTTCTGAATACTTTTAATTTATTAGAAGCACGGCGAGCGCTCATCCGTATAATTAAAATTGAAACGGGCGTATACAAAGATTTGTCAGTAAAATATTGTATCGCATTAAAGCTGCTCGATCGTGACAAATTACCGGGCGAATTAATTTAATTTGTTTAATCGCGCTCGCGGAAATTCGAAAAAGCTTTCGACGACCCTTCCGAAACTCGACCCGACAGGGCGGAAAATTACATTCCTCAAAAAGCCACGTCGCGCTTTTGTCCATTCATCAACTTTTCCTCTAATTAATCAATCGAACGCACCGCTCGCGCTTCCCTCATCGCTCCCGGCGAGAGAGCGAGAGGGAGAAAAAGAATAAACGAACTAGGGAAAAAAAACGGCGATTCGCTCCGGGAGCCGCCCCGTCTATCCCGCCAAGTGAAATTCCTATCCACTGCGCGTCACTTCGTACTAATCTTGCCCCCGGGTTCGCAAAAAAAAAAAAAAAAGAAGAAAAAGTAGAAGAGGAGCAGCAGCAGGCGCGGTGGAAACACTTTATCCCCGTATCGGGCGTTGAAATCGAATTTTGCACGAGGAATTACGGGCTAGACATGATCGCGCGGAGAATGCAAAAGTGACTCGCGCAAAACGGGGCGCTATTACACAAAGGCTGGGGCTCGGCCATTACGTCATACCGGTTTTTCTCGCTAGGAAACTGGCCGCCTCACTTACCGGATGTCCATTGACAGTCCAGGTGATGTTGGCCGCTGGATTGGCCGGCGGCGCCGTGCAGTTGCCGCGCAGCGTTTCACCCAGGGCGTACCTCGGCTTATCCATGCGCACCGTCACGTTTCCCTCCGGCAGCTCTGCGACACACAGTTCACACGGTATTAGGATAAGTCCTTATCCCCGCTTTTTATACCGGAGCCTCCACCCCCTTCGCAGCCACCAGTCAGACAAGTGCCAGCGGCTTTCAGAGATATTCTTTTATGACGGCTGCACTTGTTTTACTTCAGCGTTGCTGGCGAGACTATTCAATTCAATTTTTCTCCGTTTTACACTGATTCGTGTAATATGTAAACATTTACAAAGTGAACGTCGAAAGAATAAACAAAGCTAGTTCTTAGCGTTTCACTGGACTTGCTTTGCAAAGCCAGTAAAATTGAATCTACTGCACGGAGAGAAATGTTGTAGTGAAAATTACTACTCTCTGAATCTGAAAATGTGAATAGTAACATTTAATATGTGAAAAATCGTTTAAATGCTAAATATGTGAACGATTTTTCACATCAAATATGCCCATGTGAAAATATTTGATACCATTCATATATAAATTGTATACAGTTTGTATCAAAAAATGATTCTATACAATGTATATACAATTGTGTACAACTATAAACAGTTGTACAGATTTTGTATATAAAATTATTCGTGCAACGATTAAATTGAGCAATTGTATACAGCTGTATATAATAATTTTATATCAATATTTTTTATATAAAATAGAAAAAGTGTTGCAAGCACTAAAAATTACTGATCAACTTGATTACAGTACACTGAGGAAAAAAGAATTGTGAAAATTATTTTTGTCTGTGAGGTAAACTACACTCACTGGATTTTCGGATAAATATTATTATACTTGACAGTCAATTTTACTGTGGTAAAATTCACTGCATTTCTCTGGTACAAATGTATTACTGCTCAAATTTCTACCAGGCTTATGGCAAATTTTATCGTAGAATATGATAATTTTTGTCTCCAAGTCCAGTCCAGGTATCTGCTAATTTTTGCAATATTTTTTTTTTTCAATTTTTATTTGTAGAAACAATGTTTAAATCTAGAACAATCCTAACTTGATTAACTAAAACCAGTGATTAGGATTATAGTTCAGTGGTAAAATAAGTATATGTTACAAATTTTTATTTATTTAATAAAAAAAAAAAAATCACATACAGTAATTCCTATGTATAACCTCTACATAGGCTGTTAACCAATAAAAAAACTTAAGCTTAATACTAAACAATATTTTCAAACTTCTCTTTACTCAAATAACATATTATCTAACGTTGAATTAATAAAAAACTACTGCAATCAATAAATTCTCACCGAAAATTAATGAAAAAACATCTTGACGATTTAGTTATTAGCGGAGAATCTTCCACTAATTTTATTACAAAGTTCCACTAATTCACTATTAGAAAGTATTATTATTAATTATCACCAAGATCAACATTCACAATTAGCGTTTAATGAAAGAATCAAGCCCGCAAAACTGCAGAGAAAAAGAAAGAAACGAGGGATGCAACGCGATCCGCCGGAGAAAAGTATGCGTCCTCGGGCACCCCGCGAGCTTCAACTGAACACCTCCTCGGCGCTCCTGCTCCCCTAATACCGGCTGCAGCGCGGACCGCCGACTTCGCTCGTCGCCCTTACAGCCTTAACCTTTCTTGCGCACACCTCCTCGGCGCTCCTGCTCCCCTCATATGGCTGCAGCGCGGAGCGCCGATTCTCTCGTTCCCCTTCTATCCCTAATTTTTCTTAGCCCCTCCCGCGAGCCTCGCTGAACACCTCCTCGGCGCTCCTGGTCCCTTGGTAACGGCTACAGCGCGGAGCGCCGACTTCGCTCGTTCCCCTTCCATCCCTAACTTTTCTTACGTATACCATTGGCCACCTCCTCCCCCGCGCTACCGGGAGCTCGAACTCTTCTACTCTCGGCAAATTTGCGCTTGCCGGCGGAGCCGGTATCAGGCGAGCAGGAGGGCCGAGGCGGTCGGTAATATCACCGCCCTCGGCGCGACACCTCCACCGCGCACATGATCCCTTGATATCGCTCGGAGCGTCGACGTGCATTTGCGGGGCCGCGCAAGCCTTCCCGAGCACGCGTTTCGCGTAGGTTAGGAGATTTATAATTAATTAATTAATGTTGTAATAAAAATTACTATGTTCTGTATGAACAGTACTATACTTACTATACTTAATATAGTTAATTTATGAAGGTTTTCACTGTAAAAAATATTAAAAATGACTGTGAAAATAGCAATTTCTACTATATAAATAGAAATTTTTTGCTATGTACATAGGAGTTTTTAATATTTTTTATAGTAAAAATCGCTATAAGTCGAGTATGTCCCATCGTTCTTACGTAATGTATAGTAATTTTTACTATAATATTTCTCTTCGTGTAATCTTTCTTCCTGAAGAGTATGAAAATCACTGTAGTATATAAAAGAAAAAGGAATTAATCCGAGAATTTTTTTTTATTTTTAGTGCTTTAAAATCGTTTAGTTCACTGTTTCGTATCAAAAGAAATGAATTTAGACTTCTCAAAAATGATTTCTTGTTTTGTTATTGATAATTAGTTTTTTTTTGTACGTAGTGCCTATATATATGCTCTGCTCTCCATTCAAAACTTTTTAATGGCCGCCTACTAATAAATTCATCATTATAACGAAGCTTATCTTACAATATTCAGATCGTAATTTATACGCTGCTTTTCAGAGGATTGAAGTCAGGATGCTTTATACCTGATGTACAGTGGTATATTTTTAGGTTTTCGAACATTCTAAAAAAAGAGATGTTGAATGGAAAAATTTAGACAATTATGTTGAATTTATTTTCAAATTATTATCGTAAATGTATATCGTTAATGTCTTTCGTGACATTTGTTTAATTTCGTATTGAAAAATGCTTCTACAAAATTTCGGAGTAATCAAGCAGCCACCAAAATCTCACCTTTTATTTGTTGTTATCGTGGCATATATAAATTATAAATATTTATTTAGGAGATATTTCCCGATGCTTAGGCAAAATTATAGTGTAAACAACCGAAAATATCGAATCTTTCGTTCGGATATTCGTGTTTTCAAAATTCAAACGATGAATATGAATTGTCTTCTTCAGAAGTTACTTCTGTTTAAATTGATATTGCGGTACTATGACAACTTGATATTCACTTTTTTTTTATGCTAAAATAATCGTAAATTTATTAACCAAATACTTTTGAATATAAGAGAGAACTTTCACCAAAGTTTTTTTTTAAATATTTCCGACTGACTTATTTTTACGTCTGAAAGTTTTAACATCGACAAGATATCCGCGAGGCGAAACTTTTCCCAGTTTAAAAACAATTTTAATATCCTTTTTTGTTTCTCCAACCTTATCGTCCTAATTGATTTAAAATTTCATCAGTGATTAATCACAATTTTTCCGAACGCTCGAAAAAATGTTTCAAACCCATTCCCGCATCCCTGACTCCTCGTGTCAACGTCGCCGAACCATTAACCATAGGTACGAGGGCGAAAAAAGAGAAAAAAAAATGAAAAAAGAAAAGCGCCGAGAAGGAAGATACCGCCGAAAGCCTTCCAACGGGATAAAGGCAAAAATTACCTTCCCCATCATCGAGACAAGCGGGTGCTTTCAAAAATCGTCCTCTTTATATCCGAATGGAGCTCGCGTCCGTCATTTAATTTAGCCGCGCCGTCTCCTTTCTTCCCATCGGCTCGACCCCTTCGTTTATGTGTGCATTGTGTCGCGGAAGAAGCCCGGCAACAATGGGCCTCGAGTGCTGCGCTCCGGTCAACGGGATATCTTTTTGTCCACCGTTCCAGTGGTCCGCGAAACTGTCGCGACGTGCGTATACACCGCGCTTCTTCGTCTCTTTCTTTATTTCTTTTTTTTATCTCATTTTTAAACCCTATCCGATGCCTGTTATTGCGCTGCCCGTTCGAACGTTCGACAGGCCAACGGAGCGCATTTTCGAAATATAAAGCCTTTTTATATTTGTCGCTGGGCAAATAGTGTTTAGTAGCGGTGAAATAAACAAGGGGATATCGATTATCCTTCCATCGCTGCTTTAATTAAGTTGATAAACAATGTATGTATATTTTTTAAAAGTCACAAGTATTAACAATAAGAGACATTTATTTATTAATAATTCAGTAGATTAAGAAGTACTTAGGACAATAGATGTTAAATTATATTAATTAAAGTCTTTTTTTTATACTTTTTAGTAGAAGAGAATACTTAAAATGATTACTAATTAACAAACCTAAAAATTACAAGTGAACAAACGCAAAGAGGCTTTAGACTGGCCAATAGAGTCAATAGATGTTAAATTATATTAATTAAAGGTTTTTTTTTATACTTTTTAGTAGGAGAGAATACTTGAACTCATTACTATATAATTAAACTAAAAATTACAAGTGAACGAATGCAAGGATGCTTTAAATTGGCCAATAGAGTCAATAGATGTTAAATTATATTAATTAAAGTTTTTTTTTATACTTGTTATAGGAGAATACACATTTTTGTACAGTGTATATTTGATTTTTCTTTTTATAATACGAAAATACGTGCGATAATAATTCGCGTAACTTGTTAATTTGCTATTTGAGTTTTCGTAATGTAGGTTACTCGACCTTATTATGCCATTTTATTCGACGATATTTAAAATTGCAGCGCGGGGGGTTCGCGTCTAAAAGCGGCGCTTTTTACTCCATCATTACAAAGCTCGATTGAGCGCGGCTTAATTTAATATCAGTCAACGTTGAAATATTGCTTTGTCAAATGAACTGCAGTATAAAACGTCATAAAGTAAAGATCGATTTTTCGACCTCATTTGCGCACCGCACGGGGCTCTCTCTCGCCGAGCTAATTTACCAATTTCGTGATTTTACATAGCGGTGACGCGGAAGCCTCGCGTTTACGTACGATTTAATTAATTTGCACTAGACAGCCGGCTGTTCAAATTTATCTTTCGCCCTTTGCGCTCGCGCCCTCGCTTTTCCTCGTGTTTATGAATAAAGAGTTCCGCCCGTCGATCCCGATAAACTGCAACAATGAATCTCTTCGATCGACTGGGAAATTCCACATCTCCGCGTAAAAAAAAAGTTCCTCGAGGGTGGGGGTGCTCCCGTAAAAAAATTTAAGTTAGGATAAAGTTCACCCAAAGCTCATGTTTGGCGGACGTTGATATGAAGATGGCCAATGAGACTAAATAATAAATAATTTTGCAATACTTTATAACAAACTTCGGATGAAGTTTTTCTTAAACTTAAAAGACGTTCACACGACGAACGTTAAAAACAAATAGATGTAAAGGATTATTTTCTATAATTTCAGCGATAATTATTCGCTTATATCACGCATCTATATACAAACTTCTATAAAATATATACTCTCCAAATATAAAAATGTGAAATTCACATAGAAAATGTGAATAGTGACATTTTTTATGTGAAAAATCGTTCACATATTTGGCATGTCAACGACTTTTCACTTATTAAATGTCACTATTCACATTTTCAGATTTAGAGAGTAAGAGGCAAGTTCGGTAGAGTCTCATTGGCCATGTTCATATCAACGACCGCCAAACATGAACTTTGGATAAACTTTATCCTAACATAAATTTTTTTACACATCCCTTTGGCCGAATCGACAAGCTCGGCGCGCTTTTAATTGATCCGCGATTAGCGCGCTGGCCCTTTGTCCAGCGCGCGGCCTCCTTTCGCGCGAATCGTATAGCGGGCTATTGATTTCCTTTCGCGGTTCGCCGCCGCTAAAAGCATCCCGTCGAGTCGCCACGGCTGCTGCTGGATATCGTGGCTGTTTGAAGCTTTCCTTCTTTTTTTTTTCTCTCTACGCGGAGCTTTTACGCCGTGCCCCGGGATTGGCGAACGGATTGGACCTCCCCCCTCCCCCTCGGAAGGCTTGATCGATAGCATCTATTGGATAGTTTTACGTGAATAATTGATCGCGATGCCGCGATCCCTTCAAGATGGATGTAGCGCGAGAGAAATGACGGGCTATTTTTTCCCGGGGAAAAATTTAATGCCCCGCGCCGGCAGAGTGCGCAGGGGGATTATTCCGCTTGAAAAATTCAATTTTTCTGGCAAAAAGTAGTTTGCGCGGATAATCGACTTAAAATGCTCGGTTGCGATCAGTTTTGCGTGAGATCTAGTGTGGTTCAATATCAGAAGAATTTATATACGAATCTTTTTTTTTTTGCTTTTTCAGAATGTTGACCTTTTCATTCTATTAGTAAACTTTTTTTTTTATTTCATACACATTATTATTCATTTGGACTTATTAAGTAATTTTAACGTAAAGTGAAAGTCGATTATTAGCATTCACGTTAATTAAAAGCTCGTATTTAATGGATCGAATATTAAAATCGCAAACAATTTTAATATTATTTTTTAATGAATTAATAAGTGTTCTTAAAATACTAAAATTAAAGTAATATAATACATTATTTATGACGCGTAATAAAATTTTTCATAAAACATTTTAATCAAACGATTAAATCTGCATACTGCGTGAAAAATGAAAATACTCACTAACGACGTGCATGAACCCCGACTTCATAATCGTAATGAAGTTGGGCGCCTCAGTGGAGACTTCGCATCTGTACCTCCCGGCCAGATTAGTGTCCACATTATTCAATACCACCGAGTGGTCGTCGCTCTGGTTGATCTGCAATTCCCAAAGTAGAAAAGAAAGTTAAGAATCTCTTCTCGAATTTGCACGCTCAATTCGAAAAAAAAATAATAATAATAAAGAGTGAGAGAGAGAGAACGAGGATGACCGCACGCGTGACGCGTCCACGGCAGACGGCCGTTTTAATTATGCGTCGTCAACCGCAGGATCGCGGTTCGAGCAATTTATTAAGAATCGATTGGCCCGGCGCGCGTGCTGACGATTAATTATGGCGTTGTCGCCAGCACCGATGGTATAAATGCCACAATGAATTTTCCACGCGGACCGGCCGGAACCATCGCCGAAGAAGGTATGTAGCCACGCAAACGAGGATCATTTCGTCTCTCTATCTCGCTAGTGCTAAAAAAAAAAGAGTTGCAAAGTAGCGAGTCGTTAGCCCCGAAAGAATTCCGACCGTGCGAATCGATAAACAGAGGCTCTAAACCTAAATTAGTGAAATTTCACGCATTGAAAAAGTGATGCCTTTTTTTACCAATAAATAAATGAAAATTCATATTTTTTAATAAATGAACATAGTTTTAGCGAAAAAGTGGAATGTCGCTTATTGAAAAAGTGACGTTATTTTTCACTCGCGAATAAGTAAATGAAAATCAACATTTTTTTTTTGCACGCGATGTCAAGGAATTTTCGAGCGAGGAAAAAATATTTTGTTAATAAATTGTCACATTGATAAATCACTAAAGTTTAAAATGTGCACGTTCACGTATATTTCAGCCGTGAGCTCATTCACTTATTGAAAATGTAAATTTTCGCTTATTCTGCATGGACAACTATGATCAAGATATACAAATTCAAGTAGAATAAGTTAAATTTCACTTATTTAGACTTTAAGACGGATGTATGTGCTGGTGCACGCGCGGGCGCATAAATTAGGCCGTGGGGAGGAAGGGGGCGGTTTAGGTGGAAAATTTTAATAACGCGCGAGCGAAATTTATCGCGCCGGCGGTTCCGTATCCCCGCAGCTACTTTCGCTCGGCGGCGGTCGTCTAATTGAAAATCCATTGTGCCCGAGCGCCGCCAGTTAATTCGGCTCCGCGTCGATCATACTACGCGCTGCGGCTTTTCCCTTCGACGCGGGCTCCATCAATGCCAGCAGCTCGTCCGATTTGCCACGGCATTACAGCAGCGCGTATAGTCCGTCCCGCTTGCGGTATTAATTGTTTATAACAACGAACAAAATGCAGCGCAATTTTCTTTCTTTAGTAATTATTTATTATTCCAGATTCATTTTTGAGAAGAAATTTTGAATTTTCGCGCCATTCGGGAATATGCCTTCGAACCAATCCATGTAAATCTGAAAATGTGAAATTCACTGTGAAAATGTGAATAGTAGTATTGAAAAAAATGTATTCACATTTTCAAATTTAAAGAGATCAAGTTCACGTCTTCGAGGCTTCACAACATCCGGTCGTCACTTTTTTAACGGAGGATTGCGACGCGCCGACGAAGGACAAGCGTGTCGCTGCGGTTCCAGCGCTTTCATTAACTTCTGCAGAGCACATTTGGCGGTGAGGCGATAAGAAACTTTTTTTTTACATCATTTATAGCGTCGATGTGAAAAAATACTGTTTTTTTTTTTGCCGTTCATTTTATCTCGTTACTTTACCATTGTCTGCGCGCGGATTGATCGATCGCTTATCAGTCATGGGTTGATAAATTGATGCGGGTGTTCAATCAACATTAGATATGTTTATTAATAAAAGAGTTCAAATTAACCCAGGTAAGTGTTTTATCATCTATATATTATTTTTATATATCTTTTTTTCTTCTTAAAAGAGAATTTTGAAGTTTCCGTTATAAAGTCATTTGCTTCCGATGAATGGAAGTTTTTTCTTGCGACGATGATTGATAGCATAAAAGTTCATTACTGAATAAAAAATAGCTTCTCCATTCAAAATTGTCACACACTGGGCACAATTTATCACTCGAAAATATCAAATTATTTTTACTATATAATAATAATACTGACAATAACAATGATATACTAAAAATATAACGAAGGTAATAACATTATAATTTAATAAAGTTTTTTGCTGATATAAAAAATATACCACGAGCACTTGTACTACAGACTCATTTGAAAACATTAAAATAATCGGAGATTGAATAAGTTTTTCTCCAATTACCTCTTCTCATTTTTAAAGCAAAATACTTGGGATATTCCCTGGCCGCATTAACAGTTAACGTGCCCCCCGACGGAAACATCGCGGCAAAATTGGAAATACATGGAGAGCCGGATTCTCCCGATGCCCCGGAGCAATTCGTAAAATGATTAAGCTCGAAAACCGAATACAAAAACTCATTTCTCAAGGCCACCGACGGCACCGCCCGAGCCGTCAAGCTACATTTCACCGGCAGATCGCTCTCAAAGCGTCCAATTAAGCGCTACACGCTTCCCGCTTTATTTGTTTACGCGTCGAGCGCCTCCCGACATAATCGAACATTTATTTGAAATACTTTCGCGGCGCGGAACAATTCTGGAGTGGATTGCGGCGCGAGCCTCCCTTCCCCCCATTTCCGACCGCAATTTAACCGAGCGCCCGGGGAATCCTCGACGGGGCCGTACTCCTCGCTGCGACGACGACTCCTTTTCCGATTCAATGGCTGCTCTCCAGCCAGTCGATTATCACGTTACCGGTAGGCAAGATAATTGCTCGACAGCGGCATCGATCCTCGCCTCTCTCGGCCCTTCTTGGGCTTTGTCCCGTCGTCGCAGCGGCTTGCCCATAAAACGCGCGATTCGCGAGGCCCATGCGATTCTCCACTGCGACGCCTTTTCCTTAATTCACCCGCTTTTCACGCGAGCTTCGCTTGCCGCATTTATTTTTTCACCTCGAGTCTACACTGGAATTTTTCTATGATGTTAGTACTCTCTAAAGATGAATTAGTGAATAACCACTAATTCATAGTAATTATACGCACTAATTTGAAAAGTGAAATAGTGAATAAATTGTACTAATTGAAATAGTGCATAAATTGTACTAATTCAAATAGTGAATAAATTGTACTAATTGAAATAGTAAATATATGCACTACTAAAAATAGTGAAAATCACAAAATAAATATTTTTTTTTATTTTATGTTTATTTTCAACTAATTTAAAAGTTTTTTTTACTAATTAATCATCCTAATCATATCATTAATTAATTATCCTAAGTTAATTTTTTTACGCGGGGAGCGAAAATTGTGGCTCTATATTGTACGGAGAAAAACGAATAGTAAAGTACAAGCTTAATAATTGAGTAAATGTTGTCATTTAAAATTTACTCGCGCAGTTAGTAAATTATACTTACTGAAATTTTTAGGCAATATTTACCTACTCGATTAAACAAAGCAGATGTAGGTAAAGGCGCCAAGCAAATTTTGCTTAAATATTTAAGTAAAAATCAGTATTTTCTATGCTGCAAGCCTTTGAGAAACTTTTACTAACAATTTTTCTCCACATGGAGTTTAATTTTCGCTCTAATTTTCATAGTGAAATTAATTTCATTGCCGGAGTGAAATATACTGTGATTTTTTTACTCTTAAGTAGAGCGAAATGTAGAATCATAGGCTATAATATATTACTCTATCTGAGAGTAAATTTTACTCTACTTTAGAATTAATTTAAAACACTCCATTCGTGTACAATCAAAATGAACTCTATAAAGTAAGAATAAAATTTCACTCCAACCGTTTCCGCGTGTGCGTGTGTATGTTTAAAAGACATTAAAATTGACCATTGCAATTTTTCTAATATAAAATACTCGAAAGTGCACTTGCATTTTAAACGAATAATAATTAAAAAAACTTTAATTACACTGTAAAATACCTTATGATTAACATTTTAATTAAAAGCGCGTTCGTATAATGCGTGATATCGGAAAATTAATAATGATTAAAAGAAAAAAAAGAAGAGATATTTTTGTTTACTGGAGCGTATATACATACGCGCACTAAAGATTCATTAATTAATAAAACGATAGCGTCAGTCCCCCGAGTTCTGAGTGCTCTTACGACGTAATGCGCATGGTGAATTCGATACTTACGTCGACCTTATCGGCGAGGGGCGGAAATACGGACTTGGATGGCATTTCCTTCGGGATGAACCTGTAGAACTCGTTCTGGCTCTTGTACCACTTGACCGAGTACAATGAGAGTTTGTGCAGGTCATAGTCGCAAGTCAGCTTGACCGTCATGTTTTCAGCCACGGCTTTCGGGATCGTGATGCTCACGTCGATCTCGCCTTGTGCGCCTGTAACACCGCAATGCCGGGCGAATTAAGTCTCCAGCGTCAATGGCGAAACTCATTTCGAGGCGTCAAAATGTTTGCGCGGCCGATCGATTTGGCGCATGTACAGCGGTGCCGCCTGGAATGCTTTTTATTCCGGCTTAATTGCCTTGCATTCAGACGCCTCGGCGAGTCCGGGCGCGACACCAAGCCCTGGGTGGCTGCGCTTTAACGAACATTTTATTTTGCACCTTTCGATTAGGCTTTATTCACGAGCAATGCTTCTTTTTTTTTTGCTGATTGATCGTTGACACTTTTCTTTTCTTATTTATACATGGCAGTTTATAACTCGCGGTCGTTTATTTTCGTGTAATGATCGGAAGTGCGGCAGTTTCTTTTCCTGCTGTGAAGAGGAATTAGAAATCTTCCGCCGCTTGTTAGCTCGACTGGTCAATTATCCACCGAAAAAAAAAAGAATAAAAAAGAACGTAACTCGTGCCTTTTTACAGAGTAGATTTAATTGTGAAATTGCAAGTTAATTTAACTTTTCGAATTTTCAGTAGAATGCCGAATCTTAAGAAATTTTAGTTTTACAGATTTTGCAAAGTAGTTTTCACTTTTCCTAGCCTAGCAGATATTATGCAACGGTGAGAATCACTTTTTTTTTTCTATCGGTGTCTGTATGAAAAAATATGCGTACGAAAGTATACTTGCAGATTTACACTGCATTTTAAATTAAATCGCGATAACAAGATTAAATATAACTCACTGAAATTGAATAGACCGTCTGAGGGGAATGGCGTAATAGAGAAAAGCCAAGGCTAAAAGTCATCGGGAAGCGCAGACAAGACATGACTAACGCCAATTACAAAAGTACACAGAGTGTATTCCTCCTGTACAGTCTAATTAGTGCAGTGTCTCTGATTGCGCCGCGGGGTATCTTTCCACGCTTACACCATCGAGGAGAGCGATTTCGAGGCACAATAGGATTTATAGTTGATTTTTTTTTTGGAGTTCGTTGTTACGATTTTCGTCGGAGTTTTTATATAGAGATCTCACTAGAACTTGATCTGCAGACAGTTGAATCTTTATATGGGTATTACTATGGTCTTATCATATATACACGGAGAAAAGTGTTATACTAAAAATTACTATATTTTTTAGCAATTAGATGACATACTTGTAATATGAGAAAAATTATTATGTTTTATTCTAAAATTTAATATCATTTTAGTAAAAATTAATAAATATTTGTTTAATTTTTACTATGCATATGTAAATTTAATAACTGACTAATTTTTCTCATATTACTAGTATGTATCTTCCATTGCTAAAAAATATAGTAATTTTTAGTATAACATTTTTCACTGTGTAAGATATTGAACGATCTAATAGGATGTGATAATTTATCTGTATTATTTAAGCGTGTAGAACCTGTACACAATCTGAGAAGTCAAGTAATTCAAACTTTGGATTTTTTCCACATTTAATAGATCTAGGAGTTGTATCCTTTATCTTGTATATAATATATTTTTTTGGATTGTAAGGACTTTACAGTCCGTTTAATTTCCTTAATAATAAATAAATAAATATCGGGGAAATTTTAAAACTTAATATCTCACCTTATTTCAATCGTTTGTGTTAGTCATATATTCAAATTGTAGAAACTTTAATCTCAACAGCTTTTAAATTAATTAAGTTTGCAAGAGTGGAAAGCACGCGAGTTAATTATTTTTCGGCATCCATTAAAATATAATTCGTTTCCGCTAAATTTTAATCCGTTGTAATGTAAAAGCACCGCGTGCTTCAAACAACAATTTTCATGCGTATTTTAAATGATGAAAGCATTATTCAATCTTGGAAATATTTGCTAATCCATTTGTGCTCGCATGACTGCAGGTAATTTAATTCGCCTGTGAATCGATTGGAGCGGTCGAAACGACAATTCAACAATTTGTATAAAAATTTCCAAATTAGCCGTTTAATTACCGCGGCTATTCCTCGCCGACAGACGTATAAATTAACAGTGACGTTTATTAAAGTCCCGAATTTAAAAACAAATTACACCATCTAATTAATGGCATAGACGGGATAAAAAAAATGCGTTACTAGGTCATTAATTTACTCGGGCGACGCATCCGAGCTCGCGCAAAGTGGAAATTGGTCGGATCCGGTCAGGCGAGCTGAAAAAAGCTTGCTCTCCGAACCCCGGCGAAAAAAAAGCTTCGCTGTTATACGCGCGCAAATAAATTAATTCGCGACGGGGCCAATATTGGTGCGCTCTTTTCGCGATGAAGCCGCGACGGTCGTCGCCCAGAGGGGCAAGAACGAGAGAAGCTCGACTCGCTCTTCCTATTTTTAATCTCTCCCTTTTTTTTCCGAAATTGCGCGTCGAAAAGCCGTAGCACGCTCGCTCCCCTCCTCTGTTTGCTGATTTTTTCGCTCGGAACGTGAATTTCGTGGGGGTTGGGACAAAAAAAAAACGTTTGTCAACCTTTACGGGCGCTCTGTAAATATAGCGCTGGGGTGCGGGTGTGTGCGTGGGTGTGCAGTTTTTTAAACCGGCCGAGGTGGGAGAAAAAGTGCGTTGTAATTCAGAGTGTGTCGATATCGCTCAAGAGTGACGCGGTGGAAGATTTACGGTGCGTTTTGTAATAATGGATTGTCAACGCCTTCGGGGCGCTGGTAATGGACGTGTAGCGTATTGTTTTGATAAAGTGTAACGAATTTTTAGTATTCAATAATAGTTAATGGTTTTAGACAATTTAATTACACACAGTCAGAAAAAATGATCGCTTACTTTGTTCTCATTTCAAGTCTATTCGAGCTTTTGAATAATTATATCATTTTTTTTTTAAGAAATTGCAAGGAGCTGATCAGTAATCCTGGGTAATTAAAATTACTTTTTTCAACTAACAGCAATTTTTCTAGCTTTTCGGTATGGACAAAAATTATCCAAAAAAATCACAAGAAATCATTTTATCGATAGATTGCAAGTAGGTTTATGTCATCCTTTTTCAATAAATCGTAACCTAGAGCGAATCTATTTCTCTCAAAACAGACCTCGTAAATCCTCGTATGTAAATAATAAAAAAAGGAAAACGAAATTCAAAATTTCCGCACGCGCGATTTTTCGGCGATTTTTTTTTGCATGTCAAGCTTTAAAAGAATTAAATGAGAACTCCCTAACGACTGTTGTTATCGACAACACGAAATAAAAAGGAATCGTTATTAAAAAAAAAATCCAAAACTCTGTAAATCTGAAAATGTGAAATTCACATGGAAAATGTGAATAGTTATGTGAAAAATCGTTCACATATTTACGGCTTTTCACCTATTAAATGTCACTATTTACATTTTCAGAATTAGAGAATAACGCGTCGACGATTTAAGGTGTTACAATAATGTATGTATATCTTGCTTTAAAAAATAAAATAAGGCACCATTTCCGATTGATCGGTGCGATTAAAATTGCGCATAGGAGCCCTTCTTTTCGTAAGAAGCTTAAACGCGGCAAACGTAAATGTACTTAAAAAAAAATGAAACCCTACTCTCTAAATCCAAAAATGTGAAATTCACATGAAAATGTGAGCAGTGACATATTTTACGTGAAAAATCGTTCACATATTTATCATGTGAACATCTTTACACTTATTAAATGTCACTGTTCACATTTTATAGATTTAGAGAGAAGACTTGCCGAATTTTACATATAAAACTTTCAGGAAATTTAAAAAAAAACTTGGAAAAATTGAAATAATGAGAGCAAAAATCACAGAAATAATAAATTAATCCATCGGCTAAACGAATGTTTCAATGAAGCACGTTCGCAGCGATTACATAGGTTCCGATGTCAGTCCCGGCAGAGGGTCTCATCCCACCGTGACGAATCGCAGCCACTCGAGTTAAGTAATTCGTCATATCGAGAGCCGCGGTGCCAAGCTTAATTGCACTCGATTAGGGCGCCGTGCTCTAAAAATTCCGCGCTCCTCCACGGCATTAATTCGATCGAGTCAAATCGACGCGCGCCAGGCTTATTTCACTCGCTGAGGGCTGCTTCGCCCGCCGAATTCCGCGACGTAAATGCCCTCGTAAAGGGACGCAATTAATGTGCGCGCGCGCGCCGATCGATCGCGAGCGCCGATAATTTATCGCCGAATTCTCGCAACTTTTTTAATTAACCCTGACACACGGAGCGCGCGATCCTCGATGCTAACGAGTTGACTACTCCCCTCCCCTTTTTTTTTTCATTTTCAATCTGCCGGGACTCGCGTGTTTCGCACATCGCGGCGCGCTCGCTCGCTCGACCGCAGGGTTGAAGTTTTGGGGGGGAGGGCTTGGGATTTTTTATATCCCTCGAGCGCCGGAGATTAATGCGGAGAAGAAGAGAAGCGTCGGCTTTTTAGTAAATTTTTACGCGGTGCCAGTCGTAAAAAAATTTATGACGAGTAGACCGCAGCCGTCGCTCGAGTCCCCCAGGTGCGCTGTTATTATTGCCCCGACGTCAACGTTTCCGCGCGGCCAAGACGCCCTCGACTCTTATGCAAATCGGCCCTTTTGTCGATCGGCTCTTCTCCTCTATTTTTATCGGCCTCCCGCGAGGACTTTTCCTTACCTTTTCTTTTTTTTTTATATAAGGCTCTTTAGTTTTTAGGGCAAAGCTTTCCAGTCATTTTTAATTGCTGTTCGTCGGAATGGCAGAGTTCACTTTGATATGTTGGGCGCTAAAAAGTATATGTCTATCGTTACGAGAGATCATCGCGGCGACAGGATTTTTCCTCGTGAAATTAAAAATGGTTTCTGAGAAAACGTATTTTATACTTTTAACGATTCGCTGCGTGGAATTATTTTTTTTATCCCACACCGTATAACATACTTTACCGTGTTTTTCCAAAATAACGAGTCAACGACTGCGCGTATAAACATTTCTTCTTTTTTTTTTTGCAAAGCGAAGGAGCTGAAACGCCGCTGAACATTTTTAATGACCGACATTGCAGAGGGTGAAATTATTAATTTTACTTTTGCGAATTGCAATTCGCTCCGTAATTTTGATTTTTCAAATATAATTTTCATTTTAGCGGAGATAATTTGTATTTAAACGAGAGGCTTTTGAATTTAATATGCGCACAAAGTAGCCTGAATCAAAGGTAATAAAAAAAAGTAAAGCAAGCAGAAAGTAAAGCAAGCGATAATTTAAACAAACGAGGCCCGATTTTTCAGCGGCGACTAATCGCCCCTGGAATTTCGCGTCGATGTCTCTTTAAGAGCAGACAAAAAGAAGAGAGAGAAAGAGAGAAGGGAGCTTAAAAAGAATGTAAATATCGCACGATCTGCAAATGAATAATAACGACGCGCGACGCGGCTAATAAAGACTATCATCCGGCGTGTCAACGGGCGATGGCGCGCACTTTAATTCAAAATTCTACGCTCATATTTCTCTCGAGCCACGCGTGAAATATGCAGTATTTCCCGACTTAAGACGAGTGATAAATGGATTTCGATAGAGTCGAAACTAATCTCCTCAGGGATTTTCTATTAGCCGAGCAATATTTTTCAATACGCGCGGCGTGTATTAGATCCGAAGAGAAAGAGAGAGAGGGACGAAGATTTTAATCGCGATGCGCGGCTCCTCTTACTTTTTCAGGATTTACTCGCGCGCCTACCATTAATAAGCGCAAACCACACGCGCGCGACTCATTCTTCCGGTACCTGTATCAGGTGCACTTTTTTTTTCAAATTACACGGAGAGAAATGTTATAGTAAAAATTACTTTATTCTGTAGGAACAATGGGACATACTCGATCTATGACGATTTTTACTACACTGAGAGAAAAAACTTAATAAAAATTGCTATTGTGATTAGGAAAAGAGTGACAGTCTTGATGAGCGAGAAATTTTAGTATGAAAAGTAGCAATTTGTAATTGTAAAATAAAACTCAAAATAGCAATTTTTATTATTGAAATAGTAATTTTTATAATTTTCGTACTAAAAATGACTATTTTTCATACTAAAATTTCTCGCTTGTCAAGACTGTCACTCTTTTCCTAATCACAATAGCAATTTTTATTAAGTTTTTTCTCTCAGTGTATAAAACATACTAAAAATTTTCATAAGTTGAGTATATCCTACATTCACAAAAATTTACTTTAACTGGTAGGAGAATCCACTAAACAGCAATAGAAAATCTACTTATTACAGAGTCAAACTTATTTATACAGTGGATAAGCGGACCATCATTTACGATTAATTTTGTAAAACGTAAACGATTTCTTCTTCAAATAAGTATAGATTATAGTCTTCCAATAAATAGACTGCACTTATTATACCACTTTCCACTTATTATAAAAAGTAAAAAGAATTAAATAAATGAAAAGTCTCTATAATAATCAGAACAATTAACATATTTAGGATAAAATTCAGAGGATTCTATACTTCTAGTATACTCTTATTGAGAATTATACTGAAGCTGGTGTATTCTTCAATCTAATAAATTCATTTTAAAATTAAGTAGATAATATTTGAGTGGAATTGTCTACTAAGATTAAGAATCCATTTTTGTGAATGCACTGTTCCTACGGAACATAATTTTTTTTCTATAACATTTTGCTCCGTGTAGCTTCTAAAGGGGGGGTACGTTATACGAGTCTACGATCAGCGTTTTTTCCTGTTCGCCCGAAGCTGCCTATTTCAATCGATCGAAAATCGCTTACGCGTCGGTCGCGAATTTCGCGCTTCATTTGATCGGGGATTATTAGCGTAGATTTTGGGTGTAGGCATTAACGCTCGGCGTATTCCACCGCGCGTTTCTCGAGCGTGAAAAGTAATTAGCGCTAAATTACTCGCGCGCGCACGCGCTGTCTTTTTTCCTCCCCCGCACGCGCGCCTGTTTATTGTTGGGGTAATCTTGTCGCATTTACCTCCGTCGGCTGAGAAAAAATCGATATCGGAAATGGTGCCTTATTTTTTTTTAAAAACAAGCTATAAATTCATTATTGTTACACCTTAAATCGTCGACGCCTTATAGGGTTTCATTTTTTTTAAGTACATTTTCAGCTTCTTACGAAATGAAGGGCTCCTATGCGCAATTTTAATCACACCGATCAATCGGAAATGGTGCCTTTTTTTTATATAATAATTCATTGTTGTTACATTGTTGTTATAAATTCATTGTTGTTACACCTTAAATCGTCGACGCGTTACTCTCTAAATCTGAAAATGTGAATAGTGTTTAATAAGTGAAAAGCCGTAAATATGTGAACGACTTTTCACATAAAATATGTCACTATTCACATTTTCCATGTGAATTTCACATTTTCAGATTTAGAGAATAGGGTTTCATTTTTTTTAAGTACGTTTAAGTACATTTATTTTGAAGTACATTTTTAAGTACACATATACTTTGTAATGTAATGTACTTATTACTCCGTTCAATAAATAAATAAATAAATAAATAAAAATTTACGTTTGCCGCGATTCAGCTTCTTACGAAAAGAAGGGCTCCTATGCGCAATTTTAATCGCACCGATTAGGAGTCTCGGTCCGAAGTTGGAGAGGGATCGAATGAAAATTTTGCGTATCGCCGCCGCGAAAATGATACTCCAACTTGGGCAATCTCGGCCGCAAGTTCGCGCGGAACTCGAAAGCTCGGGCTTTTTGAATTATTCAAATTGTTGGCGCGTCCGACGTTAATTAATGTTGGGACCACCTCCCGCGTCATTCTATTAGGCCACTCCGCCTCCCTGGCTCTCGACAGAGGAATCGAAAAAAGCCATTACGGCGCTCGTTTGGTGCTTCGGCGGCCGGAAAAAATCGGACCCCTGGCTATATTTTTTTTTTTCGAATGGCGCACGCGCAATGGGAGGGAGAGGGAGAGGATACACACGGCAAATCGTTCGATGCCGCCCATCAATTACGGCGCGGATGAAAATGAATCGAGTGCATAAGGGTCGGAGGGGGTGTCTTATAAATAAATCACCGCGTCTCGCAGAAGGCGGAGGGAAAAAAAGAGACTCGGCAATTTGCGGTTGGCTTGTCCCCCGCCGCCTCGCCTCCGCTGGCATGCGCGCTTTCATTTGTATTCGGGCGCGAAAATCTCGAGCGAGGAGGGCCGCCGGCGACCCACTTTACCCTCCACGTTAAGGGACTTTGCAGTTTGCAGATACGTATTTACGGGATGATTGCGGAGTGCCCGCCTCTTTTTTACCTCGGAAAAGTTATGTGCTTTTACCCGGCGAATACAGGCGAAAAAATCTTTTCTCCGCTTTTATATTGATATATTATTTTTCCCTTGTTCCAGCGCTAATGCTCGGCATTATGCTAGTGACATCAACTTTCATTAATTTTGTATATAAAAAAAAAAAAACAAAATAAAAATAAATAAATAATAGTCAAGACAAAAACTTCGCAAGATTAATGCGCGCTCTTATTTTATTAATTTTAGATCCTAATAACTCTCTCGCTCTCTTCTTTTTTTTTTTATCCTTTTGTTGCAAACGCACGGTTATTCATAACTTTTAAGCACAACGGCCGAGAAAAACGATGGCGGCAATCAATTAGCCGGATCAATGAAAAAGTAATGACGACGCACAATATTCGTAATTTATGGCGGCAGTAAATTAGATTTTTCTCTCGCGCGGCGAAGTTAACAGTGGCCCCGGCTCTCGAGCGCAAAGTTGCAGAAGCACAAAGCGGCCAAGACAGGCGGTGTCAGAGGCGAGCCCCGCGGTGTCCGCGGCTCCCCCGCGAGCCGCCGACGACAATAATAACAACAATGATAAGGAGGGCGCGTCGCTACCCCAACGCGAGCGTTAGGTATAAATCGAGGCCGCGGAAAGCCGGAAATCCGGCCGACACGCGAATTTATTTCTCGGCGGGGGGCACTCCGCGCGCGCCTTCGAGGACTTTCGACTTTTGCGCGCGCGCGCGGGGGTGGGATTCCCCGCGGAGGGCAAGAAAGAGGTAAATCTGATTCCCCGGACGGCGGTGGTCCCCCCCCTCCTCCTCTCGTCGCCCGACTCTTTTTCCGCCGCGGGGCGACGAGCTTAACTCGGAAAGTATGTGGCGCGCTGCTTCTCTCCCGGCGGTGATTTACTGGCGCCTCGCCGCCTCCCGAGAAAATTTGTCGGTTTCCCGAGGAGAGGACGCCGGCTGCGCGCTCGTCGATATTCTTTACATCGGTGGGAGCTTTCCGCAGGATTTCCGTCCTGTCGCGAGCTTTCTCTTACTTTTATTAGAGGGTAAAGGTGCGCGCGATCGCCGCGGCGGCCGCCTCGTGAAATTGCGTTTTCACGCGCGCTCGCTCGGGATTTGGAGAGGCCGCTCGGAAGCCGGGGCGCCGCCGGAATACAAAAGGGGAGGCCAGGGGAGTCGCTGGCAAATCGTTTATCCCGCCGCAAAATATTCCGGGGGATCGCGCTCCCGCGCCCGAGGTGCCAATGTTCCTTTCCTGGGTGGGGAGAGCAAATTGCCCCGACGAATTCCATATCAATTTTCGCGCGATGCGTCGAGACGTCTTGAAGGGTGCTTCCGATGCCGATCAACTTCACACGTATCTTACACTTTTTTCCTACCGACGAATCGTACGTCTTTTTTCTCATTCTCTTGGAATCCAATAACCTACACGGAGAGAAATGTTATAGTAAAAATTACTATGTTCCGTAGGAATAGTGGGATATACTCAACTTATCAAAATTTTTATTATAAAAAATACTAAAAATTCCTACGTACATAGCAAAAATTGCTTTTTACATGGTAAAAATTGCTATTTATATACACCGAGAGAAAAAATTTAATAAAAATTGCCATTGTGATTAGGAAAGGAGTGACAGTCTTGACAAGTGAGAATTTTAGTATGAAACATAGTAATTTGTAATACACAAAATCACAATTTTTATTATTAAAATAGTAATTTTTAGTACGGAAATTGTAAAAATTACTATTTTTCATACAAAAAATTGTTAAGACTGTCACTCCTTTCTTAAACACAATAGCAATTTTTATTAAGCTTTTTCTCTCAGTGTAGTAAAAATTGCTTTTTATATAGTAAAAATTGCTATTTATACAGTAAAAATTGCTATATACATATAGAAATTTTTAGTACGTTTTATAGTAAAAATCGTCGTAGGTCGAGTATGTCCCACGGTTCTTATATGAATATAGTCATTTTTACTACAACGTTTCTCTCCTATAGGATGATATAGATGATAAGGGTTGGAGAAGAAATTCGGATATCTGCTCTGCTCGGTATAACAGAACGCGAAGAATTTATAGCGATAAATAAATTTATTCGAGATTGTTTTTCTCGCGCAGTTAACATTCGTGTGTTTTTCTGTAAATTTTATTGTGTTTTACAAATTGTTTATTTATTTCAATCAAACACTTGTGATATCACTTTTAAACTGTGACTATTAATATTTTTTGCTATTAATGATTTTGTTCTTTTAAAATGACAACAATGTTACATTATATTCGAACATACATAATATTTATTCTTTAAATTTATTTTATATTGGGAATCTCTAGCTTTTCAAAAATACCGGAATTTACAATAAACAAATATTGCGTTCTACTCCATTTTCATAAAGATTAACAAGTTTCTATCGAACAATGCATGCTCGTCAGCGAGAAGGAAAAAAAAGTATTTCGCCATTATCTATCGCTGAATAAAAAGAGGAAAATGAAAAAAAAATCCCCTACATGTTATTACTATCGGTAAATTTTCTGATTTCTCCCGTTCCCAGGGCACGGCGATACCGAGACTCTATAGTGATTATTCCCACATTATTTTTCGCAGCGGGTGCACCAATAGTAATCTCCCTCCCTTATCCCCCGATGAATCTCGATGATTTTGAAATCTGCCGCGGCGGGGCCTGACGGGTGGTTATGAAAATATCCCATTATCAACGCAGGCGAGCTGCGCGCCTCTTGTACGTTTTCGCGCTGCGAGGGGCGCTCGCCTTTATACGCGTACCTGGCCGCGAGCAGCCGGCGCTGTGCTCGTAGATTACCGGTTGCGGAGGCAGGCGCGAAAAGTCTCCGCGACGGCTGATTCGAGCTCTCACCTCGACCGATTCCTTCTTTTTTTTTTATTTCACGGCTAGCACCCGGCGAAACAGGTCGCGCTGCATTTCGCGAGCCAGACCCCCCCCCCTTTTTGACGACAGCTTAATCGGTTTATGATCTTCCGACCTCGATTTTTCGCGGCTGTTTTTAATCTTTTGCGGAATTGATCGTTTTTAAAGCGGATTTACTATTCAGTGAAGGGTGTTGTTTATTTTTTTTTTTGCGAGTGAGATTTCTTTGAAGGGTGGTTTGGAAAGAGGGGTTAATTTACATTCTTGTGTTGCAGAGGAAATTTACTCTTTAAAGTTGAATTAGTGGAAATTCTACTAATCTTTTTAGTGATCAGATTTTCCACTAATCAATTAGTAAAACCCGCACAATCAATTAGTACAATTTTGTTAATTGAAATAGTAAAAAAGTGTTCTACTATTTAATTGGTAAAAAACACTTTAAATTAGTGGAGAATAAAATATTTGTTAAATAAGATAACTATTTTGGTCTTTTCACTAATTAAAATAGTGAATTCCCCAATTACAAAAAATTTTAATTTCATTAATTTATTAGCAGCTTACACTATTTTTAATAGTGCATATATTTGCTACTTCAATTAGTAAAATTTTTTCACTATTTCAAATAATAGATTTCCATTAATTCATAGTGGAGCAATTTTCACTTTTCAAATTAGTGCAGAGTCACTATGAATTAGTGGTTTTTCACTAATTCAACTTTAGAGAGTAGAAATAAATTTTTGCGATGCAATGGGATTACGTTCATAAACGAGATTTAGCTTCCTACGTTTCTACTGGTAAACAGTGCTGAAACGCTGCCATTGTTGTGTTAGATATACACAAAATACTTCGACGCACTGAGAGCTTAAAGCTAAAATAACACATTTCAAGAAAAGCAGAAATATTTTGCTTTGATGCGAAATTCTCTTGTCCTCTTTGTGCACACTGTAGTACATAGTCTCAAAATTTCTGTACTCTAGTGTGCTCAATAATTAATTTTGCTTTTTACAGTAAAAATTATATTTGCGCATATGAAGTATCTTCAACGATTGCAACGAATAAGTAATACTTTAGAATGTTTGAAGTTCGCGTACGAAGAAATGGAGACATAAAAGATATCCGAAAAATAAACGGTAATAGAATGGATCGAGAATTAATAAATTAATACGGAAATGAATATACTGACATTTGGAGAAGGTTTACGGGATTTAAAATGCACGAGCCGATCGAAACTTCTACTTCATCAAAGGATCGATGGGCAAACAAAATTACAGAAGAAAGTGAATAATTCCTCCTCTCGCTGCCTACACTCAGCTGCAATTTTTTAACAGGCAAACACTCGGCGAGCCCTCGCTTTTTTCCCACTGCAATTCGATTCGCCTCTCGTTTGTCGAGTAATTATCCTGCTCGAGTGTGGGGACGGGCTCAGAGTCATCCAAACAGATTTCCGTGCTCTCGCATTTTCATAGCGTACAATTTTAACGATCGTCCGTGGCAAAGGCTTATCGATCGGCCGCGTGATAGCGAGAGCTAAATGTCATTTTCGACTGATGGCTCGCCGGCTAATTTCATTGGAATCCAGTGGGGACGCGGAAGGGGGCTTGAAGAGCTTCCCCCGGAATCGAGAGCTTTTGGCGTGTACGTGTGCGCGAACAACGGAAAACGTCGATTTGCGAGGGGGCGTGTGGAGAGGGGCGGGAGCAGCGCAGAGTTGTAATCTCTTTCTGGAGAGAGCATCTGTTCATTTTCCGATGGAGGCTTTAAGCTTTAAGTATTTTGCGCGATGAACGACCGATTGTTCGACTACTTTTTTTTTTTTTTTTTGAATCTTTCTCTCGCTTGGCGCCGCCCCCATTTCCGAACATAATTTCACTCTGGAAGTCGCTAATCCCCGCTTCTCCCGCTATAGAGTATATAAGCTTTATGCTTAGCTTTATCCGGTGTTGCTTTCGTTCGACTTGTTACTATACTTTAACGTTTATTTTAATAATGTTAATCCACTCGGTGCTCGTTGCTCTCCTTTCCTCCGATTACGGCAGGTCGACTTTAAAAGAGGGGAAAAAAAAACCGGAGCGAATTTAATGAGCGAGACAGGTGGGCGTTGCTTTTCATGGAGATACGAGGACGCTGATAAAAATGTACGCGGATAATTTCGTATTTTTCGGAGGGAGAGATTACGCTCCTCCCGTAAGCGGTATGTATTTCGCAGGGATCGCGACAATAATGCAGCTTTCGCTCGTTGATAATAGACCCATCGACGCGCTCGCAGGACCGATAACGTTCCCTTTTATCAATCGACTATTGTCCGTTCATCAGCATTGACGTCGTAAAAATCGAATTAAATCTTCGAAAATTTTATGTTCGGCATGAAAAATGGATTTTGAATAATCGCCCGTTCGATCATTTTCATTGCCGCGCTCACAGCGTGTAATTGTTCAAAAATTATAGTAAACAATAAGATAAAAATATTAAAAGCGATTGCGCGTTGTATACCGAGCGTCGTCAAATGTTTAACAGAAGGTCAGTTAATTTTTAACCGGTAGCACAAGCAACAATATTAAAGATTTATTTGCAGAAATGATTAATGCTCTAAGGTTTCTAAAATCTCCCCCTTAACTTTGAACAATTAATATTTATGACCCCAGTTCCGCCTGAAATTTTGAAACTACGTGTTAAACAATTTACCACATAAATTTAAACTCTCCGTTACCAAAGTTTTTCCATTACAAAGACACAATTGCAACGCAAAAATCCAAATGCATTAAACGACCCGTTTTTTTCGCTTATCTTTGCAAGCACACGCTTCAGCACCGACTTTAAATTTAAACACGTTTTAAAATAGAATAGATTTTTATTGTAAAAAATACACTATTTACAAATAATATAAAAAAAAAAAAAATTCAGCAGAAAATAGATTTTTATTGTATAAAATACACTATTTACAAATAATATAAAAAACAAAATAAATTTCAGCAGAAAATAGATTTTTATTGTATAAAATACACTATTTACGAGTAATATAAAAAAACAAATAAAGTTCAGTAGACAATAGATTTAAAATCGAGCACAAGTTCAGCCGTCGTATCGTCAATCCAAGGATAAAAAAAAACATGAGGAATTAGAAAAAAAATGGCTAAACTCGAACCACAATCTCGAATCTTTCGACAAATTTAGTTTCCCCCTCGGCCCGATATACGCAGAGCAGGTTACAGTGGGGGGCACGCGCGGGTGACTCCAAGAGCCGCCGGGGGGGAGGGGTGGAATGCAATTTCGCAAATTGCCATTGTTGCCTCTCGCCGCAGCCTGCCTCCGCTCGCGCAGCACCTTACACACGAATCGGGCGTTTTGCAGATAAGACAAGCGTCTGTCGATGTTCAGCCGGCTGAATTACTCCTACGTATATATAAGTCGCGGGGAGGGGGGGGGGGGACCTCCTTGTTCTCTCGTCCTGCTTGCGTCGGTGGGCGTCCCGGCGCTGGCTCGCGGTGTAACGCACGTCCCCTCGCCATTACGCGAAGATTACTTTCTGTCCGACTTCTTGAAAATAGCGCACGATTTCACGCTGGCGCCTGAGGTGAAGCGCGAGAAGGCCGGTGTTTTCAGAGTGGCCAAGACGCTCGTTCGCTATCGATATGGGCACTTTTCCGAGGCGAGCTTTCAGTCGGAGACTCCGGCGTTATTTTTCTCTGGCGTCGATTCGATCATCGAAGGGAGTAGGGAGAGTCGGGGATTTTAGTGCGAACGCGATCTCTGCGTAGTATTTTCGCAGATTTTTTTTTTATATATTTGTATACGCCAGCGGTGAAGCTTGGAATCGACGGGCGACGACGAGATATGACCCGCGATGCGATTTTCTTAATGTTTTTCTTTTGCACAGTTTTCTATAGTTATTAGCGCGAGAAAATTTCGTAGAATGCGATGGAAAAAAAGTTGAAGGAGGAAAATTCAATGGAATTTAATATCTCCTTAAGAAGATTCTTTTTTTTTTTTGTTCGCTCTTGTATCTACAAGTTTGCGTAGCTCATTATATAAAGTTTCTCCGGGTAAATATTGGACGTTCAGTTTTGGAAAAGGAATAAAGTAGCTTCCGCTGAATTTGAGCACATCGAGCATGAAACTATCTTACCGTCACTTAAATTTTTTAACACTTTTTAAAAAAGTTTTTTATACTCGAGGACGAGGTAGTTCGGACCCCGGCTCGCGCAGTAAAAACGTTCGCGTGGAGCCTTAAAACTATACGCAGTTTTAAATTTTGCATAGATAAGAGAAATTTTATTACATGTATAAAAAGTTTGCTGTACCCTCACTCCCGATGTACATATATATGTATATACGTATTCTTAATATATATATATATATATATTCGCCTCTGAAATTGATATTCCGCATAAATATATCAAACCTAAGATATGCGCGCGTAGCATTTCTTTAACGCTCCTCGAAAGGACATTAAAAATAAAAAGTATGGAAAAATCGCTGGAAATTTCTCGGCCTACTGTGCCGCTCACCCACGGGAAAAGCCACGCTAAACTCAACGAATCCGCGTAACAGCCCCCGAAACCCTCATCCTAACGAAAGACAGAGAAAAGCCGAATCCGAGTCCTCCGGGAGGGATGCGTGTGATTAAAAAGGAATTATTTTTCCCAGCCGACGTCCTCCTTTTTTTTTTTTTTTTTTACCCGACTCGCTTTTTTCCCGCACGTGGGTCGGCGCGATGACAAAACGGATTCCGCGATGAAACGCGAAATAAGACTCTTCCGCAGGCGCATTCGCTCCTATACACCCCGACAAGGGTTTTTGAATTTCTGCCAGCTGGCCGGTGAGAGGGTGAGGGGGGAGGGGGGTTTAGTGCGATCCACGGGGACATACGCGAATTTACTCGCGTAATTCAAAAGTTATTATAACGCGATCGGTCCCTTAAAGTGGTAGCGTTCGGAATTGCATATCCGTGTTCGACCAACGAGATTACCCATCTGCGGCAGGGGAACACGAGTTTGCATGGTAATGCCGCCCGAGATTTTTTTTTTGTATGTTCAACATAACAGCCTTATGCGGACATTGACATAATGCTATTGTGAGTTCATTTATATATTTATATTAATATATTTTTATGCTTTATTTTACCGTCATGTTTTACGAGTACGGAGTATACGTTATTACAAAATATTGACTTAAAAATTTTAATAATGTATTTAATAAATCTTTTTAAAACTGTGTACAGGTAGCTGTAATAATTATACTTTTTCATTTATTTTAATTATCGTAGCTTTTTTGACGCAGTGTTTTTTCGCGTATCTGGTTTTTAAATTTGAATTTTTTAAAGCCTAGATATACCTAAATAAATAATTCCTAAAATTTATTTGTATTTTACTTAAAGGCGATAAGGGCGATAAATACGATCAGTACAATGTGTATTCTGGAATGCTCTTATCTAACTCAATTATTCGCGCATGACAGTACTAAATTGAAGCTGCGTTAACTTACATATAGCATCAGTCCAGTTAATCCAAATCATTAATTCAATGCACGCGCAGATACACAGTCCTAAATAAAACATTGAACGTCGATGGCTTTATTCCCGAGTATAAAGCTTTGAAATATCTCCGCTATTTTCAAATATCAAAATTTAATGCGTAAACATTTGCTTTTTTTTTTGTCAGATAACCGATTGTGCGTCGCGCTGCTTAACAAAAAAAAAAAAAAAAGAGACACCGAGAAGTTTGCAATAACGATGATGCGGTAACATTAGCCTTATCTAAAGTGTGCATTCGCCAAACTGCGCGAACTTTTTCACGTTCGGATTATGTTAAGCAGTACCGGTGTAAAACAAACCGTTCCAATTAGCATATATCGACCGCGGCAACTATATACGACAATCGGCTCCGCGCTAAAGGTCCAGATGGGGGGTGGGGGGGGGGGGCAGCTCCTCCGCAACTAATTATCGCCGGAGTGCAGCGCGTAAATCCAGAAATAATTCGCGCGGCGCCGGGTTATTTTTCAGCGAGTTCGACGAGCTTCGCTTTCATTTACAGGGAAGAGGCGAGCGAGCTCGCCGGACTTTTTGAATATAAATCCCGAGCGGAAAATCCCATCTAATAGCGCGAGCGGCAGCTGGAAGCCGGCGCTGCGCTTTATGCGTCCCGGCGCTTTCCCACCCCTCCCTTCGCCCCTTTAACACTCTACGGATCGGGCTGTAATTCAATTGGAGAAAATGCCGCGAGCGCGAGAAAAGCGAGCAGTCACATAAATTCACCGACGGGGTGGCCGATCGATTCGCTCGGCGCTGTTTGCGCGCGCCACGCAAGACAGGCGGGCGCGTCCTTGAGCCGCACTTTTACGGAAAATCGTCGCGGCGAAATTTAACGAAAATTTCGAACGGGCCGTGGGAGGATTGGACCTGCTCCTTTTGCCGCGGAATTCATCAAACGATTAAACGGAAAAAGTCTCAATTTACGAGGCGGCACGGCGAGCTCCATAAATAAAGCGCGGCGCTTAATGAAAGTCACGGGAGCCGACGGGCGCGTATCCCGGCGTGGATGTGCGGCCCGCCGCGCGTAAATCAGCCGGCCATCAATGACAGACGGCCGAGCGCGCCGACGGACACGTGTGCAAACAGACGCGCCGCGGCGACGTAAAAACGGCTCTTTCAGCGCGCTCGCAGCGAGCTGCAAAAAATTGTTTTTCTTTTTTTTTTCTTTCGGCTCTTTACGGGGATCTCGTGAAATTTGCCAATAAGCTATACTGGTGCCGTCCGCGGCTCAAACTTTCAGGGGGACTTTTTGCCGGCGATTCCGAGTTTCAATGTTTAACGAGCTGCTTTTTTCGGTCGGTGAGTGAACTTTATGAAAATGTGCATTTACTTTTTAACTGCTTGATTCATTAATGTCGATGCGCGAATTGGCGATATTTGATACTTTCTTAGAAAAGGATAACTGCGAGAATTTAACAAAGGAGCTTTCGAAGAGGAGGAGTTTTAATTGCCAATTAATTGCCACTTTAGTTTTAATATTTTTTTCCTTTATAACTGGAGGATTACTCTCTAAAGTTGAATTAGTGGAAATTCCACTAATTTTTTTAGTCATCAGTTTTTTCCACTAAACAATTAGTACAATTTTACTAATTGAAATAGTAAAAAAGTGTTCTACTATTTAATTAGTAAAAAACACTTTCAATTAGTGGAGAATAAAATATTTGTTAAATAAAATAACTATTTTATCTTTTCACTAATTAAAATAGTGAATTCCCCAATTACAAAAAAATTTAATTTCATTAATTTATTAGCAGTTTACACTATTTTTAATAGTGCATACATTTACTATTTCTATTAGTACAATTTATTCACTATTTCAAATAGCAGATTTCCACTAATTCATAGTGGAGCAATTTTTACTTTTCAAATTAGTGCATATACTTATGAATTAGTGGTTTTTAACTAATTCAACTTTAGAGAGTATACTTTTTAAAGTATACCCGTTATACTACGGTTTAGTAAAAAAAAAAAAAATAAAATAAATCACGGTTTTAATTAGACTCGCCTGTCCTTAATTTATTAGCGACATCGTCGACTCTTAAAATTAATTTAGCAATCAATGACTAGCAGTACTTCAGCTTTCGCAAAAAGCGCCTCGTAGAGGAGCGTCGCTTATAAATCTCCCGCGGCGATTTTCCAGAAAATCCCCGAGCCGAACTTGGTGTTCCCATCGCGGTCGAGGCACGACCCTTTCACATCCTCCTCTAACGGGGTAAAATTACCTGCGCGGCCATCTCGCTCCATTTTTCGCGAGCGCCGCGACCTTTACGATCCCCGCGACGATCGCGTTAACGACCCTAATGCTCGCCCGCCTCCCTCCTCACCCCTCGGCAAATTTCCCCTCATCAGCATAAACAGCCGACGAGCCGATCAGCGCCGCGGGGAGGGGGGGGGGGGAAACAAAAAGAGAAAGAGAGAGAAAATTTTTATCACCGAGTCTACCCCCGTAGCTCGGCACTCCAGCAACCGGGTTATTCACTCTCGGCTCTCGTTTTCAACGTTCCGCTGGCTTTTTTTTTTTTTTTTGTTCGAACGCTTTCCAAGCTCGGCAAAAATAGAGCGCGACCGGCCGCGGTGCGCGCACTCGACCGATATACCACGCGAGCATTCCTATTACATGTTTATTCTGCCGCGGCTGCTTGGGCTTTTCTGGAGCGCGCGCCGTCCGCACAATGCGGTGATTCGATGGATTTTTTTCCCCGGTCGGACCTCAATGGATCCGTCGTCGGATCCCAGTCCCCTCCGGGTAGGAGTTGGTGGATAGAAAAAAAAAAAAAATTCGATCCATCCGGCGCCGTTCGTTAGGTGCGCTATACTCAACGCCCGCGGCAGCGTCTTCGGAATCAATTACCGGCAGACGCGCGGGAAAAAGTTTAAATGCGACGCTCTCGACTCCTTTCTTCGTAGAGCGACCCTCTCTCCGCGCTGCCGATAGATTTGGCCATTTATTAAAATCGTTATGGGCGGGCACTTCATTTATTCGTTTTTTTCTTTGTATGTACACTTTCGAGCTTTGGCAGCGAGGATGGGTATTTGCTGTATAATTATTGTAAGAATTTTGTACTTCATTGGTATTCTGCTATACTTCCAACGGAATTTACGGTTGAATTGTTAAATTTGAAGATAAATTGTGGCCGCACGTCGATTTAAGCAGTTAATCATGATGGACTCTGATCAGACTGTTACGTTATTCAAAAGCACGAAATTAATTAATAATTATATGCATTACGCTATAATGCATTGGATGCCGCTTTAATTAAGTTTAACCAATGGCATGTAACGTGAAAGAGAATCGAGCTGCAGATACGAATAGTAAATGCGCGACAGTTCCCACGCTTGTCAAAAACATATTCCAGTTTTTATCTATTTCTGTCAATATACAGAATTCTCGATTTTACATTAAAAAAAAAAGAAAGAAAAAAAAACAGTAACGGGCAATTGTGGAAAGCGCTTCTCGGAAAAGCTCACGTCTCGCTCGCGCGTAAATCAATCATAAAAATTGGAGAAGCAAAAAAAAAAAAAAGGAGGAGGAAAGCTTTAACGTCGGTTTACTGCAAGTAAGAGAGCGGATAGCCGCAAGTGAATTTTTTACTTTTCGGATGGACCGGAGCTGCTTCGCGCCGGCACAGCCGAATATCGATCGAGGAGGCTGCCTCCTCGGGCTCACGTACTTACTGCGGCGGGCGCAAACTTTGACGTGGTAAACTGGTTTAGCGAAAAATGGCTTAACTTCGAGTAGCGTCGCGGGACGGTATTAACCCCCCCCCCCTTCCCCCTCCTACGGTCGCCTTCTGCTTCCGATTGTGATTTAGCCGCCGGGGGTAAATTGGACGGCGCTGTTTGATCTCGTAATCGCGCGCGACGTTACGGGGCGGACCAACTGCGCGCAGCATTAGCGATGCCCGGATACGAGGATTTACTCAACCTTTTGTTGCTGCGAGAATTATTTCGTGTACAAATTTTCGGTTTTATGGCTCGGGGAAAAAAGTGATTTACTTCGCAGCGGCAAAGAAAAGTTTTGGTCGTGGGGTGTGTGTATTATAGTCTTTTTTTTTAGAATTTTCCGCACTGCAAGCAGCTGCGCAAGTTTTAATTGCACTTGAAGCTTTCCCTTTTATTTTCCCGGTGTGTGTCGTTGCGTGAGGTCCCTTTTTTGTCACAATACCAGAGGTGGAGGACCGCTTTTTGCGATGACTTTATGGGGGACTCATTTTGAGAAAGGGTATATAAAAAAAAGGAGTTTGGCCTTTGTCGCTTTGTGCTTCTGTTTTTTTTTTCGCGTGTCGTTCAAGTGCAAATTGTTTGCACCGAAAGCGGAAGGGTGCTATTCAACATTGCAAAAGGCAAACAGCGATTAATAATGGATTCTGTTTAATTACTTCGAAAATGTTAAGCTCGCGTTGTTGTTGTCCTCTTCGACTATACATATTTGACTATACTCTGTTCTGAGCAATTACAACTTTTTCAGATGAGTAATAGAAATTCGTAATTAGGTTTGAATTTTGCGACGAGTACCTTCGGTAGGTTTTTTTTATTGTAAATTGAAGGAAAAGTGCATTTTAAGCTGTGGCTGATGATTATAAGGGGATAATGCAAATTTTGACGGTCTTCTAGGGTTGAGAAGCACTAAAGAGTTTATAAGACTGTACTTGGACGAAAGGAAACAGGGGAGGCACTTTAGACTCTTGGCAAGCTTGGATAACTACATAAACGACGCAGCCTGGTTCATTTAAGTTTTGTAACAGACTGGGGAAGATGTACTTTTCAGTTTTAATAATATATCGCGCTTTTTAAAGCTCATTTTAATACTTGTAAATAGGATGCTTCATTAAAAACGCAGTCGTAGCGGAAAGTCTTAGTATTCCCTTTTAAATAAAACTTTTCCAAAGGTTGCTACATATACTTTATGAATTTTTTTCGAGCAACGTTGAAAATCATTTAAAACGCTATTTTTCCTAACAAATACAAACAATAGAAAGTGGCGCTATTTAGAAACAGTTGCAATAATTTTTAACTGTTTCTATGATTTTAACACTTCCTACATTTTTATTTGCAATAACTTCCTAATATTCGATTTATCTGAAATAGCGAAATAAAAATTTCGCACAACTGAACTTAAATAAAAAAATTTTAATTTAAACTGGAAACAGTGAAACATTTGGTAGAACGGTTAAATTTTTTTTACAAAAAAATGAGGTTCCATTGTAAACAGAAATGACAAACAAAAAAGCACCGCACAATGTATATAATTTTTTTTCTAATATTTTAAAAGAAGAACGATTTTCTACATATAACACAAAAAAATTCTTTTATTCGCGTGCCCCATTTCAGCTCTTTAAATAGTAATACTCGAAGATTTAATGAACCATTCACAATTAATCTCCGCGGGTCTTGAAAAAAAAAAAAGAAAATGACAAAAAGCAAGTAATTCCGGAGTCGAAAGGCGAAGCCCGAGAACAATTGCCGTAAAGCCGTGGAGCCGATAACGAAATAAAGTGCGCGGGCGGGTAGCTCCTCCTTCCCCCCCCCCCCCTTCACCCTCCGCATTTGAATATACAGGTCGGCGCATCAAAGAAGACGAGTTGGCGAAAGTTGGGAGGGGGTGGGTGCACCCGCGAGGCTAGTGGGTCGTGGCTGCGCCCGATTCTTCGCCGCCCGCGGAATGGTCCCCCGTATATATACCGTCTAGCCGTAACGGTCGCGAACCGAGGGGGTGTTACCTTTATCTCGTCGACTAGACGCGAAACGATGCGGGAGAGATGAAGCGCCGGCACTGAAGAGCCCCGGCTGAGAGCTTCATTGTGCCGGCGGAAAATTCTCTCAACCTCTCGACGTCCATTTTTGCGGAAACGTTATTACGACGGGAAAGGGCTGCACTCGTGGCGCCGTGACGATTTGTGTGGGCGTGTTTGGTCTGCCCACCCTTTGCGCCGGATAGCTTCTCCGGTTTTTTTTTCTCGGCCCTCCACGTCGCTCTCCTTCTCTCGCCTGTCGCCGGCCACTCGAGTCCACGTTGTTTATCGCTCGCCAAGGTGATTTTTTTTTTCGAGGCTCTTATACGCGCGCCGGAGGGTTACGGATATGTTTCGACCACTTTTCAGGAGGAGCTTTCGTCTTTTCGAGCCCCGGGAGTATTTTATTGCACTCGCAGCGGCGATCTTCACGTGCCAGAGGGATTTACGTTAGTCGATTACTATGGCATTTATTTATATTTTGCGCTATTTATTTTTTTTTATCATTTAGCGATATTCCTGCTTGCGTACTTTATGAAAATCAATTTTGCTCGTTTATTATTCTGGACATAAATTATTAATTTATTTGCGAGTTAGTTCGAGTTGTCATTTTAACATCGTTTTATGCATTTATCATATTAATAATATTATCTATGTATCGAGTTGTAATTTGTAAATTTGTAGATCATAATGATAAGTAAACAAAAGAAACATGTGTTTGCGATGGGTGTATAGTTTCTCGGATGCATTCGTCAAAACTACTCTTAACGCCGCTAATTGTGAAATGTTGAATGTAGCTATTCGATTTTCGGTTTTACATTGGCAAATGATTTGTATTTGTAATATTCGCGTTAATATCTAACCACGTAAACTTCGGGGACATTACAATTCTATAATTTCGCACTAACCACGTGGCACTCGAAGCAAGCTGCGACCATTACATATTCATTTTCCACAATTCGTACAAGCATAACACTAATATTTTAATTAGGGCAATAATTTTAAGTTCATTTTGCGAGCGTTAAATTTTATCAATTAAGGCTCATAATAGTTCTGCCCACTTACAACTCGTACACTGGATCGTTGTAAAAAAAAATACTTTACCAGTAAAAAAAAAATTCTATTTTACACGATAAAAAGGGTGAAGCGACAGCACTTTCAAGTAGTAACAGCCAGTAGCAGCGATCCGACCCAGTTCGATCAACACTATACACTCCACACCACACCCACTATACCATCAAAGGACCCTGTTTTTTTTTTTTTTATCTCTAGAATCTCGAGTCCCGATCACCGCTGAAAACGCAGTGCCTCTGGCGCGCAATTTTTCGGGGAAAGCCGCGAAATAGCAATCCATCGTCGTGCCCGGGTGTGCAGTCCTCGCGAGCGGCCCAATGTTCCCGGGGAGGGGCCGCTCGTCCGCGTAAAGCGCGGCTGGCACGACCGGCATAAATACCAGCGTCGCACGTATCGATTTGCAATTTGGCAAATTGATAACCGGCGGCAGATGGCCGCGGGTGCAGACCCTCCCCCCCCCCCTCTCCCACGATGGATCGATCTATATCCCCGAGACACAAAAACGCGACTTTCGCGTAGCCCCGATATATAAATGATTTTTATCACGGCGACGCTTTGTTTCGCATCCTGGCCGGGCTCTGAATTAAAGAAGACCAGCGAATATACGAACGAGTTCATTTTTTTTTCGCGCGCGCGCGCGCGCGTGTGTGTGTGTATCTATGTATAAAACGCAGTGTGCCGCGCAAAAGTTTGCTAATGGAGTCGGAGGAGAGGGGAAAGGGGTCCGTAAGCTCTTTGCAGCAGGCGAGTTTATATATCAGGTTTGCGAGTGCTTATTTTCCCCTATTAATTTTTAATGCATCGCTGGATCAGACGTGCGCGAGTCTCTCTTTTCCATATATCCCTCGACTCTTGCGTGCGCCTGAAAAACTCGTGAAAAATTGCCGCGCGCGGGGAGCTTACCGAGGCTCGGCCTCCTTCTCTATCTTTTGCACGCCGTTTTGGTTTTTTTCTCGCTTTTTTTTCTTGCGTGCAGTTATCGGGCTACTTCGCCGGCGGTATGCCAATCGGTTTACAGCCGCGCCTCGATGATGCTCTCATTATGGCTCGTTTTATTTGGCACTAACATAATCATTTTATTATACCTCTTACTTTTTTTTTTTTGCGACATCACGCGGCATTATACTTTTTATCGTCTGTTAGGTATTTTACCTTCTGACTGCGACGTATCGTAAATACTTTATTTAAAAGTAAGACTGAATTTGTGAATTTAAAGCGAAAAAGCCGGATGTTTTTTTTTTGTACACGAGTATAACCGGTAGTATGGAGCTTTACATTTTCATATGAAAATTTGTTTGCGTTACTTTTATATGAAAAACGTGAAATTTCAATTATTTTTAACTTTTGTGGATTTACTTTTTCTCTCGACGAGATTTTTTTTTTACTATTCGATTAAATTTTGAAACAACCGAGATTGCAGGTATTTCGTTTCCATTCGTTATTTGTATCTGGAAAATCAATTTTTGTTATTACTGAAAATTTGCTATAAAATATCGCTAACAGGTTCATCGTTTTCCCCCGAATAAATTTTTTAATCGGCGCTTTTAAATTGAGAAAAAGAAAAGTTAATCAATATAATCGGTCTTTTAACTAATTTAACAATCGTAATAAAAAAACAATAATAGATCCACGCGTTTAGTAGTTATTTGTTTATTTTACAGGAGATCGTTTCGCCTACCAATTCGCGGGCTTCCATTTATTCGACTCGGATGTGTATAACAACGCGAATCGAATTAAAAACGTAACGGTGCTTTTGCAATCAACGTATTTTCGGGGGGGGGGGGGGAGGGGGCGCATCGCGCGAGTTTATTAATTCCGCGGAGTAAAAAGCCGACGATGCGCCGGTGCTATTATTGCTCTCAGCCGAGTAAATACGAAATTCACACGATAATATTTGCCTAACCGGGAAGCACCCCTCGCAATATTGGATTCGAAAAAGAGTAAATGCTCGCAACTTTATACCGCGGCTAACTGAATGAGGTTATAGCCGTAATTTCGGTAAAAAAAAAAAAAAAAGGAAGGAAGAAAAACACAATCCGACAATACTGTTTACGGTAAAAAGAGCCGGGAGCGGGGGGTTGCTTTACGACGGCGCTTATCACCGCGACTTACCGCGGGCTCGCACTCCGCCGAGATAGGGTGAAATTTACTCGGCCGGGCGAATATACATCGCGGCGGTGACCGGTTCGATTACGCGTAGAGTACACGCCCCCCTGCGCGCGCCTCTATGTGTGTGCGTCTGTGTACACGCCCCGTTCCGTATAAACTTAGCGACTCGGCGGCGGTCGCACTTTATTCAATCCCAAATGGCTCAAACGCGCGTCGCGCGATAAAGTTCGGCCAGCGGCGTACTTTACTGCAAATTGAAGTAGATTATTCCGCGGCGAGTCGATTTTCATTCGTTTGCTGCGTCTTTGCGGGAGGATATACGCCGGGGGTAGGGACAGGGGGGGGGGTACCTCGAGCGGAAGTAATGGTGATCCCGCGCGATTCCTCTCCGAAGCCACCGAGCGGCAGGCGGGAATCAACGTCGGCTTACGCGGGTTATGACACTCTTACTCTTCTTCCGCTGCCCCCCTCCCCCCACCCGGGCCTTTTTAACGCGACCAGCCGAGCGACTCTCTTATATACCCTCGGGGAGGGGGGGATTACGCAATTTGGTCGGCCAGGTCCTTTACGTTCTCGCGTATAATTAAAAGGCTGCCCAACAGCCGGAAGTTACGCGTGGACCCCGCGACTTTCATTGTTTTCATTTGCCGATTGCTCCTTTATGGGGGTGTTATCGACGAGCGAACGATCGCGGCCCTTCCGCCCCCGCCGCCACCTTCTTTTACGAGGCGCATTAGAATAACACGGCCGTGAACAGCCGAATATCATGAATTTTAATGAGCCGTTCTAAACGAACGCGCGCAATTTTTCTTGCCGAGGGGTGGCGAATGATTTTCCCGAGGGGGCGGTGGTGCGAAAGCGCCGTCTTATCGAGTGTCCGCTCGCACATAAATCAACGTCCTGGATTTACATTGAATTTAACTCCGTCGGCCGGCTGCGCTTCTGCCGGCGGCAACTTTTGGAGAAATTGTAATGAAAAGGTCGCGCGATGATTAATAAAGAATTGCGAATTGGTGCATCGACCCGATCGCTATTTACAGAATCGACGGAAATGTAACACCGACGTCATTGCGATGGCGACTTATATGCCGTCGAACGTAAATTCAATTTGCCCAGTGCAATTTCCGTTGATTACGGGGCTCGCCGAGAGGTAATGACGCGACGGATCACCGTTTTTTTTTCTTTTTTTTTTAGAAAAGCGGTAGAGGAGAGGTGATCGATAGGCCGCGGGTAATTGCGGCAATTTAAACAATCGGGCAAATTTTGGGCCATGGGAACTTAATGCAAATCCAAAGTTGGGCTGGTCTGCGCTGACGCGCTTCTTCGGCTGCGCGCAAAACTCGCGGGCTGCACGTCACTGCATCCCACCACGTACCTTCGAGCTCGCGAAACTTCGATAATTTCGGCCCGGTGCCGGCCGCCGCCCCCCGTCGCTTCGTAACTAGCGAAGCAGCGAATTCGCCGGGCTCGACGAATTTTGAAATCATATCTCGCGCCGCGCGCGTAATTTTGCCAACCCCCTCGGCTCGCGATCAAAACTTTCGAATACAGGGAACGCTCTATCGTATATTTCAATCGGACTTTTATCGCCGAGGTTTTTTCCGGCTCGCTTCGGCCGATGGTATAGCTGAAAAAAGGTGGAGGATAGAGAGAGAGAGAGAGAGAGAGAGAGAGAGAGAGAAAAAAAGAGAATGCGGGAGAGAGAGAGAGAGAGAGAGTAAGAGAGCGACGCTATCCGGCAATTTACTGGTGGGTAAAGGGAATCCCAATAAAATATGCAGCCGTCGTAATCGAACGAAAATTACGAGCTAGGCGTTGCGATAAAAAAAAAGCGAGAAGGCCGAGGGTAGGGCAGGGAGGGGAGAAAAAGTAAAAGGACAGAGGCGCGTGATTGCGATCAGCCGGTTTACACGCGTGTGGACGAAAAAAATGACGAGATTTTGCTTCCATCGAAAAAAAGGAGCTCGTTCTAATTGTCCTTTGGTCGCGAGAAAGGAAATCTCGACGCTTCATTTTTTATCCGAGCGTCCTTTGTCCCTGCCGATTCTCCGGGCGAAAAGAGCCACGGATCGGCCGGGAGAAAAAGAAGTAAAAAAAAAAAAAAATGAATAGGAGGAAGGGAGGAAGAGTGCGGCCCTCGACGGAGACTTTGCCGTAAAGTGCGGGGCTTAATTGCTTAATTTCTCACGCGGACGCTGGATTCGCCCGGAAGGACTAAAGGCACGCCCGTTAAGTCCTTCTCACATTCTCGCGCGTGGTGCGCGATTAACGCGACACTTTAATTATGCAGCCGGGCTTAAATCTTTTGGTGGACGAATTGGAGGCAGGGGCGCTCCGCGATCGACGGGTCTTGCGGGATGCAACGCTGGGATCGGACGCGAAGGCTTCGCGGCGCAGACTTTTTATCCCATTGTGGGCCGGATGACTCGGCGGCTTTTTTCGGACGCGGGAATCAATGATGCGCCGAATTCGGCGGTGACTTGCGGTTAAGCCCTGCACTTCACGCTACGCGAAGAGTGATTTCGAGAATCATTTGTTATCATTGTTTTCTCGAGCTCAATGCTCATAATTCACCGGCGATGTTGGCTGTGCTTCTTTAGGACTTTCGACAGTATAATTACCACGCTGGAAGTGCATTGCAGGCCGATCGTTATTCGGGAATTAATATCGTCTTCTTTTTACACAAAAGTATTTGCGGGGCTCAATCTAACGTTAATCGTATTTTAATTTTTTTCTTTTACACGAAATATGGATTTTTTAAAAACCAGTTTTGTATTGTATTATAATCTGTGGGTATTAAATTTACGTATACGCGGAACAAAATTTTTTTTTTTATAAATTTTATAAAGCTTTTTTATTAAATTGAATTCTTAATTTTTTTTAAAATCCACTGTAAGTTAATAAAAGCTTTACTAGCTTTTGATAGAACATTTTTTTTCGTCAACGTAAATTTAACACAATGTAAAATTGTCGTTACTAAAATTTCTCATATTTTTTAAAATTATTCATTAAAAAACGTTCTCTAAAAATCTTAAATTTTACTTTTGAAAAATGCATAACTTTTTTCATGTAAAATATTAAATTTACGAGCACTTTTTCGGATTTACCCAGTCCACATACGTCGAACTAAAAAAAAAAGGGGGAAGTACCACAAAATTGTGGAATGAACGTCTCCACGGCGTCTGAAATTTACATCAATCGAGGGATCGCACCGGCAATCGGGGAATTTTTTCCCTCCCACTCTGCGAGCGCCAATTGCAATTTAATACCCGCTAATTCGGTCGCGCCGTTCGGAAATTGGTTTTTCCGTCGACGCTACCTTCGTTAGTCCGGCGGGTCCGCGTCAGAGCTAAAAAATCGCAGATTCTCGCCGCATTTGATTTAATCCAGGGGACTCCGCGATTTTATTTCCGTCTAAGCTCGCGACTGCCTTCCCGTCGCGGGTGCCGACCCGCGGAAATTCTCGGCTTACTTAACGTCATGTTGAACTTTTTTCCCCGGCTGCGACTTTTCAATCTTGCATCTCCCTCTTTTTACTTTATCGAGCGTCCAGCATCGAATTGCTCAAGACGATCGACTGGCTTTTCAATTTCGTGCGTGCGCGATTTATCGGCCGATCGAATTTATTTTTTCCCTTACCGCATCCCGGGGAATGGAATCAGATCATCGCATTCTGTGGCATTCGCGAGTTTTTTTTTTATTATCGTCTGGGATCCCTCGACTTTCGGACAGGGGTATACGGACTCCAGAAAAAATTCAGATTTATGGCTTCTCGACTTTGAAGCATTTTGTTAAAAGGCGATCAGGTACTATACACCCTTGGGGTGGAAGAGAGCAAAATTTTAGGGCTTCCAAGGGGCGGGGAAGCCGTTTAACCCGAAGCGGGAATCCTTTGACTAGGCATTGGAGGGCGATTTTTTTAGTGCGTGATTCTCCGTCTTATGGTAAACACTCTGGTCATCCCCTTCGACTTCCACGGGGTAAATCTATTAGGGGCGTTTTTTAAACTTCACTCGGTTAAGCCGGACTTCGGTATCGATAACGATGACTCGTTTACGAATGTCGCTGAAATCCAATATTACTCTCGATTTACGAGATTCCCCCCGTCCGTAAGCTTTATTCGCTAATTAAATCGCTATAATTAGCCGGCCAATGGTTAGCCTGATTTATTTCAATGATTTTTCACAGGTTTTTTTTTTTCGCGTTGTAAAATGCGAAGACCGTTCGCGCCACTTTAACGAGAGTCATTGTCCAAATTTATCGGCTCGTTGCAGGGTTCGCGAATGACCGTGGCGTAACTGGTTATGCGTCATTTTTTTTACGGGCGCACACATCGAGCAGCGTAAAATTGAAAATCGTAACGGCGGCCCCCGCTTTAACGAAAAATAATCGAACGACCGGGCAGTTTCGCATTACGAGCGCGCATACCGTTATCCCGGCCACCGTCAGCAATGCGAGCCGTCGCTTTGATCTCCCACGCGCCAAGCGCTTGAAAACGCGCTTACACCCAGTGTAAATAGTATCTCAATATTTCACTGCGCTCTTTTTCGCGCTCCCCGACGAACAACCGATCCAATTAAAAACGAGTCGCTAACGCCTGATCCGCAAACGGTCGTCACTCGAAAATCACTTAATTAAAAATTCATTTTCCAATTGTCGAGAGGCACCGGCGCGATCGTCCGAAACAAGCGCCTCGTCAACTCGCTAAATCCCAATTAATAATTCGTGCCGCCCCCCGCGGAGCAACTTGCGACGAGCACAGCTGACGGAGTAAGTCGGAAAGCGGAACATCCATAATACAGCGGCAAGTTTCACTGAGCAGGCACTCCTCGGCAAACACTTTGGTACCCGCGCCGAACTTGTGGCCCGGAAAAAGCCTACAGGGAGCCCCCCATTCGGGAGCCCTTACCGGAGACGGCGGCGAGGATGAGATGAACGGCCAGAATGAGCGGGCCGGCCCGGCCGCCTCGTGTGGGCCACATTTTCCCGACACTTGCTAAGCGGCCTCCTCGCACATATCCTCTTGCTTCGCTGGTCCTCTTCGTCGCGTCGCACTTTCCGTAAATTCGGGGGGAGGTTCACCGCCGAACCGTCGGCATGTCACACGCGGAAAGCGCGGGAAATTCGTAAAAGTCGCGCGGAACTCGGCGGCGCGCGCCCGAGAGAGACGGAAACTGTCGGCCGCGGAGGGAGCGTGTGTGTGTGTATGCGTGTGGCGGTGCGCTCGCGCCCGAGGGGCGAAAGAGCCGAGAGTGAGTCTCCCCACAGCGGCGGTCGAGCGGCTACTGAGCTCCCGCCGCAAGCACGGCGAGCTTCCACTGCGTCGACGCCGACTCCGGAAAGCTCAGCCATTTTAGCGCCGCGGCGCCGGAGCGCAGCCAGCCCCCCGCGCGTATACACCACCTCGCGGCGCGCACTCGCCGCCGAAAGGGGAGGAAGCGCGCGCGCACGACGCGAGAGGCGACGGCGGAGGAGGAGGCGGCGGCTGATTGATTGCCGCTCAAACTTGGCGACTGATTGAATCTTTTTTAACCTCTCGATGTGTATTGATGCCCGCCGCGGCCTCGTTTCCTTTTCCGGCGGTCCACTCGCGCTTTTTTCACCCCCTTTCTCTGCGCCGGGGAACTTGAAAGCGGCGCGCGCGCGGAGGTATGCACTCCGGGAGAGCTTTTACGAGCGACCGGTGGCCAGCCCCTGTTTTGTTCGGATAGTTTTGCGAGCGAGTTGCTTCTTCGATAATCCAGATTTTCGGGCACTTGATGCGCGGATAAAATGCTGTTTTTTTGCCGCTTCAACCGTTCGCCGATACTGCCTCCCGATGCCTCTGTTAGCGCGTTTGTTTTTTTTTTTCAAGCGTTCCTTCCTCCGGTCGTTTCATCGAATTTCGCAGTTGGCCTGGTTAGTCGAGCGGACGAGGTGTTTGGTTAAATTAAACGCGCGCCCGCGACCGGATTTTTTTTCCTTAACGCCGGCGCGTAACTTTTTCGAGAATGGAACGCGCGGGGAAGGGAGAAAACAATGGACGGTTTCTAGCCTTTCAGAGAGGCTCTCTTTTTTGTACCCTCTCGCGGCGATGCTTCCATTCTTTAAAATTCAAGTGTTCGTATGCAAATAACAAATTGTTTTGCTCGGAGAATTTTGCATGCGCCACTCCGTTAGAAAGGTGATTTACGAGATGCTCCTCTGGTCTTGGGAAAAAAAGGAACTCACGGCGAGCTTCTTTTTTCTTCTTCGGCAGTCGGGAGGCACCAAAGGGAACGGCCTTGCGGCGAATAATCTTTAACGGGGAAAAATCCTCCGAGTGAGCAAGGGCTCCCGTGCTTTTTTTTTTTAAATAGATCCGGGCTGGTCTCCTCGGGCTGGCAGGCGTGGCTTTAGTTTGACAGATAAAACTTCGCTGCCTTGGGGGGGTTACAGCGTCAACCTTGAAATTCGCCGGCAGTACGGGAGATCGAAAAATTGCTGAACGTCGACAAGTTTAAATCGCACCTAACCGCAAGCTACTCCATTCGACTCGCTGTTGTTAACCCGATACACCATTCGCGGTGAGTTTCGTAAATGCTGTTTGCTGCAAATCGAAATCAATATTTGCCTTTTTTACGCTTGACTACATGGAACGACACGTTTTATTACATTAAAAGAAAAAAATATTGAAAAAAAAGTACAAATTTTATGCTGCCAAGCATTTATTATAATTTAATATAAAAAGAAAAATTTATTTTTAATCAAAATTAAAATTCAATATAATTTTTATTAATAATTTAATTAACTAGTGTCTTACAAGATTAAGTAGCCACGAGAAGGAAATATACAAAAGAAGGAAGAAGCAGATTTAGAAATTTTAAATAAATAAGTTTTCGACTCAATAAAATATTTAATAAGTACTATTGAAATAAATGTTTGCTTAAAATTAACAAATTTTTCTTTCAGTGTAGTGAGATACTGGAAATACGGAATAAATACTAATTCAACATGCATCACCCAGTAACTAAGTTACTAAGAATTAAGACGGTATGTGCACTTTTGCATAAATTTTTTCATTTTTATATCTCAAGTTTTCAAGATGAGTGATTTTTTTACTTTTAAGTTAGTAAGTAAGTTTTTAGTTTATATCGAGCCAGTCCAGCGAACAGGAACTGAACTTCCTCTGCTGGGTTACATTGTGTAACGTGATTTTATGTCCAATTTACTATACATTTTATCTACTGGTTTTAATAAATAAAATAACTAATGTTCATTTGATTGGCAATTTTGCCATCAAATAATAAAGCAATTACAATAATTTAAGTAAATATGTAAAACTAATTGCGTTGCGGCTATTTACACTTGTCGTGGTCATCTATACACACTATTCCGCACTTTAAGTGTGTACATGAGTGTCTACGGTGGTCACATGATTCGGTGGTTTTTGGAAGCTCGCGGCTCGCTCTCCCTCCACAGCATCTGACCGAGTAGATTCGAAGGGGTCGACTTCTCTCACTGTAATTTCGATGATGTAACGCAATAAAAGCAGTAGTTGTATTGTTAACTCAAGTTCATTTTTCTTACTGCCCAAACTCCCCTCCTCATTTTACTGATTTTACTCATACTCATTTTACTGACTACCTCTGTTTAAATATTCTCAATGTCTATATTCTCAATCGGTTTAAATATTCTCTCAATTATATTAAAAAATTTGTATTTTAATTGGAAATTCCTCATTAAATTTTCATTCGACTGCTAATTAAGCGCCGAATTCAAAGCCGAGAAAAAAGATGAAATCAACGCTCTCGGGAATAAAAGTCCCTAATTGAAAATTAAATTTCCAAACTAATAAGATCCAGCCTTTTTCGATCAATGGATATCAAATTAAAAAAGCCGAGGTGCAAGATTAAATCTACTCGCGTTTCTTCGCCAGTCGATTAGTCGTTCATTAGGCCGAGTCGAGAGCGTGTCGAACGAGCTGCGGTGAAAAAAGAAGAGCTGCAGGAGACCCGAGTCCAGATAACGCGCAAATCGACAGGCGCATGGAAAAAAAGGGAGGAAAAAACGGAGCCCAGTAATATACTCGGTGGGCAACGGGGGGAAGCCAAAATCGGCGACGTGAAAAGAACCGAGAAAGAGGGCCGCTCGGATTAGGGGGGTTGCGGGGGTGGAAGGTATGGTCTGGCAAGCCGAGAAGAAAGAGCCGCGAGGACGGACTTGCTTGTAACAGGAGACGGTGGAAAAGGGTTGGCCAGGCGCTCGGCGGACTTAGGCGAGAGTAACTACACCTCTTAGGGAGCTGCGGAATTCGCAAGAGCGCATTCGAACTCGCCCGGCTGGGGGGTGGCCTCTCCGCCCCTACGGCGGGCTCGAGTCGAGGAAGCTGCCAATCACCGGCTTGCGGTCACCGAGCTTTCGCGCGCTGGCGGCCCTCTCCGCTACAAGACAATGGCCCTGACATTAATTAAAATCCAACTGCGAGGCGACCGCGTATAGGGCTAATCGTGCCAGACCCAAGATCCCGTGCAGTACCTCACCCCCCACTCGCCTTCGCGTGGAATTCCTTCCTCTTCCCTGGAAAGCTCGCGCGCGATCTATTTTCCTTCTCGCTCGTTCTTTCTTTTTGCATTCCCGGGAGGCGTTACACGCTCGATCGGCACGCGAGCGAACTTTTAATTTTGGTGTCGCTGAGACCGACAGGAACGTGAGTTCGTTCCAGGTAAGTGGGATTCGACGAAAGTTCCTGCGGCTCGTTCTCCCCTATCACCGGGCGCTCTCGATTTCTTCTTTTCTGTCTCTCTCTTTTTTTTTCTCTCTGCTCTCGAATCTCTTTTCAATCTCGACGCTTGCCCTCGGCCGGGGAGGCCGTCGCGAAAAACCGAATTAACCGGCGTTATATTGGCGAAATCGATGGCTTTTTCAATCTCCTGCCTGATAAATATTGCGTTTTTCCCGCTGCTCAGATTTTCCCTGATTTTTCCGGCTCGCCGAGAAATCTGACGTGTTAATTTACTCTCGCAGCGAGCAGCGGTACTTTTTGTGTAGCTGGATTAATTTGTTGATTTCATCTTTACGGATATAAACAGAATTGCCTTCTACGGTGCGATGAACGGTATACAATAAAATAAATAAACCACTTTACGACTTGATTTATCGAACTCTGCGTTTATGCATGCTAAAAATTTCGAGATTTTGTAAATAAAAATAAACCGATTACATTTTATTATCATGGAATTTTGAAGCAAATTTTGTAATCCACGATGCGAGTGTGTAAAAAAATAATTCAAAGAGGGTTTATCGCGGATCCATGTAATATACAATATTCGACGCATTGATGCTAAATAATAATAAACGAGTTATATACAGTTTTCGAATTTTTATAAAACGATAGAATTTAATCGGCCCAACGAAAATTCCGACCGAGTGGATGATAAAAAAAAATCGAGCGGAGCAAATGCGCCGGCAAACAACGGCAAGATGAAAATGAGAGGGTGGAGCAAGCGATTCGGCGTCTCGGGGCTTATCGACGGGCGTCGACAAAATGTTCCCGGCTTAGGCAACGATTCACCCGATCTATATGGCCCCGAAAACTGATCGAGTTCAAACAAACGGGCTATTTGTATTTTGCCGGAACTTGGCCGGCGAAACTTTTCGAAAATAAAATGTCCCTCCCCGCGTCGCGCGGCGGGTCGTTTGAATTTAGACGTCAAACGCGTCGATCTTTCGTCTGAGCGAATTCCTGAATTCGCGCCCGCGCTGAAAGTGTCGGAACTGTCGAACGACATTCAAAGAGCATAATGTTAAAGTTACGCGCAGCAGCCAGGGCCCGACGACGCCCGCCGAGTGAGTTAGACAATGCGAAGAAAGTTCTTGAACCGTGCGACGCACATTGCGGCTTGTCACTTCGGCCCCCGCGCTGCATCTGCCTGACTAATGAGCACCGTGAGAGCTACTTCCACGACTCCTCGGCAAACGTCCCGCTCTTTATTATTGCGAATTAATTGATCATCCCGCCCGAGCCACTGTTTTAGCCTGTTTTACAAATTAAGCCGCTGGGTTGCTCGTTCGACCTTTTTTTTATACGATTTTTATTTTCCTTGGGTTCGACGAGTTTATTTTTAGGACTACACCGAGAAAAAAGATTCTTTATTGTAAAGTAATCAATTTCCTTGAATTTTGTATCTAACGCAACAGCTATAGTTAATACATAGTAGTTAAATCTTAATGCTCATTTCTTAACTATTAAGAAATATAGATTTCATTTGTTGATTTTACGTATCCTTCTTAATGAGTACATATTTCTTAACTCTTACAGGGCCATAAGATGGTTGAGGCTAAATATGCGAATACAACACAATATTTTAGCTATTTTGGCGCAATAAAGTTTGACAGTTCTTTGTTTTTCTAACACATTTGCTGCCTTGGACATGCGTTTTTTATTTTGACATTCTTTAAAAAAAATATCGATTCAAGAATAATTGAATAATCGATAAGGATTTTGTAGAAGGGAAAAATATTTCCCTTGAGCGTAAAAGGGTTAATAGTTAAGGAATTGGTATTTACAACATTGATGAGCGCGCGCGTGAGTATTATTTTTCAAATTACCTTCGATTCAAACCTTGATATGATTTATTTTAACGAATATTTAATTTTAACCTACTTCAACTGCTTATTTCTTAATTGTTAAGTAATACGCAATTATGAAAAATTAAAGTCCTATTTCTTAAGAGTTAAGAATTATTGTTAACAGTAGGGAATCTTTTTTCTCGGTGTAGGCATCTTGAAAATTTAATAGTAGGTCGTTAAAGATACTGAATAGACAGTCGAAACAAATACTGTCGATCGAGGTCGATTTATCATGAAAAATATCGGAGGAGAATGTTAACTGATTTTTTTTTGTATCGTGACTGCCTTTGTGTAGCCGCGATTCACTTTTAACGATTGGTGAAATAATGAGCAGCAGGCGGAAAATAACTTCGTCAATAAAATAATGTATTTGTGCGATTATATAAACAAAATTTATTGAAATAATTAATTAGCTAACGCAATGATAAACTTATGTTTAATAACTAAGCCTTCAATAAAGAGATGTATTTAGCGTATTATTGAATAACGTGACATTAAATGTTAAACTACAATTGCTAAATACCTGTTTATTTTGTTTTTATACCTGCCGTAATTTAATTGATCAGAGAATCCGACAACTCTATAGGTAGAGATAATTAAATTTATCAATACAAGTATAATATAATAACTTTCAAATAAAATTAAATAAAAGTAACACCAACATAGTGGAGATAAATGCATTATACTTACACGTGGCTGCAAAAAGGATGTGAGGAGCAAGAAGAAGGATCGAAATAAAAGACAAGAGTTTTAGTAGAAAATACAATTAAAATCCATTTAATATTTACAATTTATGCGAAAGACGTAGACATTTTTACAGTCGCAAATAATCGAGAAACTCGTTATAGATTCGAAGCGATATCAGCCTGCTGCGCGATACTCATGTGCCCTCCTGTCAAGCGATCAACGAGGGGTCGGAAAAAGGGGAAGTCGCGCGACGCGGGTAGAGTCGATCTTTCGACCTCCTGGTCCCTCGCCCTCGGTTCCACGGCGAATCATAACGTTTTTTCGGCCAGCGTATAAATTGCAATTTTTTTCCCTCCTTTCGACCCAATGCGTAGGTATCCGCCACCGAGAAAAATCATTCTTTTTCTCCACCAAGTCCGACGTCTCCCCTCGTCGCGCAGCTTCCGCCCGCCACCCCCTCTCACGCCCGTCAATATAACGGGAGCAAGCACAATGCCCTTCGCGGCATTTCGTTGCGTCGAAAGCGAAATTTTCTTTTTATTCTCTCCCTCACTCTTTCTCGTTCGCCGAGACGATTTTCGTGCGACGACGAGAGGTCGGACAAAAAGAAACAGCCGACTTCGGTCCGTTCCCCAAGCTGCGTTAAACGCACGGTTACAAAAAACAAAATCTGGCGTTTATTATGAGAAGTACATCTCTCGCTCTCAGCGAGTGGTCTGCGGATCCTTGTTGAAAAAAAAAAAAATTGAAGAATAAGCGAAGCGCGCTGCTGAAGTCTATACGCGTTTAGCTGCCTTCAAAGTCCAGTTATCCGCCCTGTTCGTCTTATTTTGTTAGTTCAAGCCGCTCGCGTTAGTTTAAATACTACGAAAGTCGAAGTTAACGCAACGAAAGATCCATCGCGCTCCCCTCTAATACGTGCATAATAAATGGATCGGAGAAGGGGGGGAAGGGATAAATTTACGCCTTCTGGCCGCGGTTAATCTCGAAGCCGAGAGGAGATATTACTTCCTTTCGATCTTATTCCGCGGAGTGATATCGTTTTAAACCGGGAGATAGCGAGGATCGTGCGAGATCTTTAATCATAGATATCAATTTTGCGAGCATGAAAAATTAACGAGTTGGTTCATTATAATCTCTTAAAAAATGGCCGATGATTAATATTGCATCGAACGGTTAAGGCGCCTGGTGCAGATATTTCACATAAATAAGTAAAACGACGAAAAAAATCGCTGTCACCTCCGGGGCGAGTGAATTATTTTCTTGTGCGTCCTTTTACTTTTTTCGCATCAAATACAATCCCTGGCGCTTTTAGCACTGTTCAGGATTTAACGAGATGCCGGGAAGAATCAATAATTGCGTCACAGTCTTTTGCGGATCGTTAAAGAAAAAACGAAAAGTGCCGCGGGTACTGCACATCCTCCAATTAGCAGTAAACTCGTCAAAGTGTCCTGATCAACGTTCCTTGTATATAGGAAATTAAACAATAAAGCTCATCGAGCTTTTCCACTTTTCATTCGCGGTTAATCTTCTCCCGTCGCGTTTATTAGGCACGTACATCGTGGGACTTATGAAAAAAGCCTAATATAAAAAAAAACAGAGAAATAAAACTTATTGCTTGTGCGTCGAGTCCGTGGACAATAAATTCTTCTGTGATTCACTTAAGCGCGTCGGGTGTTCATTAAAATGAAGCGTATTAAATAGCTACCACCAAAATACTCGACTATAATTTAATTTAATTCATTTAGAGCGCGCCGCAAGAATGGCAAAATCATGCAAAATATTTCATATAGAATGAAAAAAAATTTTTATTAATCAATATTCTTACATATATTCGATTTTTTAGGCAGTTGCCATTCTCCGGATGCACTTCTAACGAAATCAAGGTGCATGCGAATGCTCCATCTCAATCACCTCGCTACCGATAATTAAAAGAAAAGTCATCTAGTATACACTCGAGTTAAAAAATCGTTCGGGCGTTTTTTTTTTAAACGCACTCGGCGAATTGAGCGCATCTACGCTGTCAATCGTCGGACGCCAAACAATCGCTCTTTACGCTAATGCAGTCGTGAGTTTGTTCTGACGGTGTCCTCCTAGGCTAATGCATCCCTGCGATCGCGTTACAAAAATATCGGCGAAATCGAACTTTCCATCTTGTCGCTCTACAAACTAAAAAAAAAAAAAAAGGCGCGAAAGAAAAAAGCCGCTAAAAGGAGTACAAACTCCACCGCCGTTCGTTCCACTTGCACGCTAAAAATGACAAAGTGCCGGCGCAGCCCTCGCAGGAGAAAAAAATCGAACGGCGCGTCGTGCGCGCGGTGAGCGCGAGCTACGTGCCTAGAGTCGCCTTACACCTACGCTCATATACGAACGGAGAAAAAAAAATTGTTGCAGTCAACATGGCATAGCTGTAGTCAATACGGTATATCTTTGCTGCTAAATTACGAGGTCTTGTAAACGCCGGACTACTTTAGCGACGAAATATGCCACGCAAGCTAAAACCGCCTTCTTTTCTCAGTGATACAAATCGACCGCCTCAGCTCGGTTTTCTTATTGTGCTCGTTTTACATTAGTAGTCGCGATGTAAAAAAAAAAAGAAAAAAAAAAAGAAAAGGAAACAAAGTAGGCATCAGTCGCCCGTCCACGTCGAATTACTTCATTAAAGCAAGCCCGAGCGTCAAACCTCTAATAGCCCCCTCGCCTCCCTCCCTTCACTCCTGCTCTTTTTCCTCCGGAGGATACGCGCAATCTTGGCACCGGGAAGAGGCAATTCCGTGGACTAATGCGCCGCGCGTACGTCGCGCGTACGATTCAATTAGATAAGGCGTGCGAGCATGCCCCCCTCCTCTCCCTCCTGCGTATTGGTAATTCGACGCGAACGGCTCCTCCGCTGTAATCTTAATAATCTACGTTTTGTGCAACAATCGCGCAGTTCCTCGGGACGCTTGCTTCGTCGTTACGACAATAAAAAGGAAAAAAAAATTGAAACAAGTTATACATCATAATTATGAGGATAATAATAGTAGTAATAATAGCAATAGTAATAACAATAACCTTAAGAAATAATAAAATGTTTACATATATCGATTGCCCGAGGTTGGCACCGTTATACATTTTGCATCTTCTGCTCGTGAGTTATCCCTCCAAAGTTGATTCAGTGAAAAACTACTGAAATTATGGGAAATCGTTCCAACAGTCGGTAAATAGTCGAACTAATTTCACTAAATTTTGCAGTTCAATTTCACTACACTCAGAGAAATGTTCGCTAAAAATCATCTGCGTGAGAAAGTACACGGAGAGAAAAGTTCTTGTAAAAATTACTATACTGTTTTGTAAAGCAGAGACTCGACAAGTCAAACATTTTAATAAAGAGTGAGTAAAGTACCCAAAGCCGGGTCACTTTTTCAGATTAGTAAATAACAAACGGCGAGTATACAGAATGAAAAAAACGAATTGCTTGGAAAATTTTTAGTGTAATCATTAATTTATCTATTTTGCCGATTTATATGAAAAGTATCTTATTTTCAAGCTCTTTTATATTAAATTAACAAGCGATCTGATATCCTAAAGCTGGATACATAAATTTAATTCTAACATAAGTTCAAAACGTTTCAAACTCATTAAAATAATTCAAAGAGTATTTCATAAAATATTGATGTGACCGTATAGCTAATAGCACAAATAATGCTATCAACGAATTTTTTTTATCGTTTTAATCTTTTATTGTACTTCTTTTTTATTCGGTTCCATCCTAGAAGGTGTCCAGATTTCGGGTACTTTACCTAGTCTATTCCTGTGTTACAAAACCGTATAGTAATATTTACTAGAACTTTTCTCCCCATGTAGCTGACAGACTGACATTCTGAAAGAATGAGTACAACCCTGCTAGAAATTTAACACATTTAATGGCAATCTAAAAGCCGGAGAAATAGAGACCATTTATGATCCATTGATGAAACGCTTTTTTAAATTAAAATCTCACATTTAATGTGAATAATTAATAGAAAAAAAAATGACATGCAAAAAGAGAAAATTATATAAATGTTTAGAATTCACTAATATTCACACTGCAAATTTAAACGCAGTAAATCTTTCTCTATGTGATTATTAAATATTATTAAATAAACGTTATCCGCTGCGTTAAAAAAGTTACTTTTAGGTCACGTTCGCCCCCATTTTTGTTCGTTAAAAAATGGCTACTTTTTAATAACGATTAGACGCTAGCATTTATCCAATAGCGCTTCATTCTAAAAAAAAGTGCGAATGACGTTGAATAAAGCGTTTCATCTTCCACTAGAAAGAAGTCATTTCTTAATTTCGTAGCCACTTCAAGCAGACGGATTTCTAGCAGGATAATTTATAGTAAAATTTTGAGAATGGCAGTTTGCCAGACGGACTAATAATTTTTACGCGATCGTTTCTCTCGGTGCATTTAACCGAAATTTAGATAGGTACTTGTACGTTTGCGTTGTTTTCCCTTTCGCCCGCAAGCATAAGCTGCGCAGCTTTCGTTTGGCCGTGCGACCCTACCTGCGCCCGAAGCGGGACAACAGGATAAGGACTGAGGTTGTTATACCGTAGCCGTGGGCTATCGGCGGCTGCCCAAAACGCAGTGGTCCCCGGGACCTCCGGTTTAGGGCTGCTCCTCCTGTCAGACGTGGTCTCCCCAGATCGTCGCCCACTTGGCCTTGTCCACCGAGGTCAGGTAAGTGCCGTGCGGGTACCACGAAACGGCTGTCACTGCGTCCCTGTGGAAAAAATTCACAGCCGATTCAGAGAGATACATCGTTACATCTACCCGAGTATATAGCCTTCCTTTCTAATTTCGTCTTGCCTTTTTTGCGGGCAATTCCTACCGCCAGTCGATTAATCGACGTCCGTGTCGATTGAGTGACTATTCCGGTTTTCGATAAACGAGGAGCAAGGGAGCGATGAATTTTCGCGCGGCTTTTATTTAAATAAATTGCGATATTAACTTGTTCTGTTGCGTTGAGCGAGTAAACCCTTTGAAAGGCGTTTAAAGTTTTAACTCGTTTCCCGCGGTGTGGGTGAGACGAAGCTTTGACGTTAAATATGTATGCGTAAAATTTACTGAATGTACTCTAAATGTTTTATTTGAGTCGCGATAAAGTTTTCATTGAATCTAATTATTGAGTTACGAAAGTTAAAGTAAAAAGAGCGAAGTCAAAACGAATTATTTATTATTGCTTAAAAAGAAAAGAAATCAATGGAAATCTTGTTTCGAAGAATGATGTGCATTGTTTTTATTACGCTGAGTGTAAAGAAAATCTTATCTGCTTTATTGCGGATATATTGTAACTTTTGATCGTCGAAAAAAGTATTGTCGTGGACTATTAATTAAGATACAAACAATATTGAGCACTGAAATTTATATAAGCACGCAGAGATAATGTATTGAAATAAAAGGACAAATTTTCCCGCAGTCTAACGAAGTACCAGTCGGGCAAATTTATTTTCAAACCCTTATCTTTAGTAATGTAAAACACGAAACAAGTCGACTCGTTTGGCAACTAAATCGGTAAAATTAGTTAATTCCCCGGTACATAGTGCCTGTAAAAACCTGCTCGACGAACACGTTATCTGTATTATCGACATACTGGAATGTCTAGAGTCCTTTGCCTGGGTAATTTGCAAGTTTTATTATGCTTCGGGGGACATTATTTATAATTTAATTGTCCAACTCAGAACTGAACGATAAATAATCAATTAAATGAATGAGTGTAACTTTAAACTGTATTCATTCTCGTGTAATTAAGTATTTAATTTACATTTAATTAATTATTCATATTTACTTTTACGCAAGCTTTTACAATATCCTTACTTTTAGTGGCATTTAAGAGAATTTCATTAAAATTAAGCTTTTAAATCGCCAGATAAATTTTCTAATTCTCCCGCCGCATCAGCTTCGCTGTTATTTCAATAAATATGCATCTGCATTAAAAAGTATTTAATAACAAACGAATCCTGTGATTACATCGAAATTTAATTAGCATGAAACTGGCCGTTCGGAGTCAACACACGATCTAAAAATGCGCATGAATTTATATTTCGCGACAAATCAGCGGATAATTGAATATCCTTCTAACAGATGGAGAAAAAAAATGGACATATCGACTGCTAACGGTTTGTGAAATTACTGAAAATTAGAAATTGAAATTGTCCGTCAAGACTGATGCGTTAAAATAAAGTGCAACAAATGATAAATGTATTCGGGATGATGGGCTACGCACGCGGACAGGTTTATCGCTGCTTTCACAGCGTCTATACGTACGCGATTATGCATTTCGTAACGACAGTCGCGTGAAAAAGGAGCGGATCGTGATTAAATGGGAATAAGGCATTTAACTGTTTACGACAATTTCGACAAACTGGAAATTACCAATATAAAAATTTCGGTGCTTTGGCTTGCTGCGTAAAGCGTTCAATGTAAAAAGGATGGGTTATACGTTTCTGGGATTTAAGTATTGTTGAATGTCAATAATTTTTAATAATAAATAATTTTACACATTTTTAATTATATTCATTTTAAGCTATATTAAACTTTATTGGAAAATTCAAACATTACAAGTGCAATAAATGAATTTACTGAAATATGAGACATTCAAAATAAATAAAATTTAAATTAATTTCATTACAGTACTGTCAAAACGAATATTTACGTTAAATATTTTTAAAAATGCGCTATTTAAAAATTAAATATTTCTTTTATTTATTTAATCGTATTATTTAACATTTATGTACACCGAATATTCAATCCGCATTAAATAGGTAGAACGATATCGAATCCAAATTAAAAAATCTTCTCTTAAAAAAGTGATGACTGGATGTTGTGAAGCCCCGAAAATTGAGCTGGATTTTACTAGTATAATTAAAAAATATGTGATAGTCAATTGTTCCAAGAGAAAGGATAAACTAGCGACTACGCGATCGGCGATAAACAAACTCGTATTCATAATTAAATTCTTCCCTCACCCCCCGGTGTAAAAAAAATTTAGTCTGGTAATAGTCTGGCCGTTAAAGTCTGGCCAAAGTCTGGCTAAAGAGACGATCCCAGACTTTATGCCAGATGTAATATAAATTACATTTAATCTGTCTGGAAAAGTGTCTGGCAAAAAGTCTCGCATTATTTGTACGACTTAATTTTTTTTTACTTTACATCTGGCACAAAGTCTGGCATCGTCTCCTTAGCCAACTTTGGCCAGACTTTGACCAGACTTTAAGGAGCAGACTATTGCACGTTCTAAATTTTTTTACACGGGCCCTGGCCTAAAATACGAACGCTATCCGCAAGCATAATCATACCCCCGATGCGAATGGACTCGATTTAAAATACCTGAAGCACGGCATCGCATCCGCGGAAGGTAAACAAAACGTCGCAATTAGCGAACTCCGGCGAAGTTCGAACGTCCGGCCGTCCGGTGGCTCGGCTCGTCGGGTGCATTGCGATGCATCACGGCGCTCACTCGGGGCTCCGGAATTTCGCTCAAGTTGTTCGCCGCGTGCAGGCGCGGGTAAGAAACGCCGAGCGGTAACGGTGAGGAGCCGGCGCGCGTAAGCTCCGACAAAGTCGCCGCGTCACTCGGTCGCGGGGTGACATTAACTGATTCCGAGGCCTCCGGGGTAATTCGCCGCCAATTACGCCCCGAGAGGAGGAGATTGTCTCCTCATGCCGGTGACGCCGCAACCGTTACGCCTTATCGCGGCGCCGATTTTTCGCGCGTTTTTTTTTTCACCCCGAGTCGTGTGTGCGCGCGCACACGTCGTCCGGGGCCCTGCGCTTCTCCTTCTTTTTTATTTTTTTTAAGGAAGCCCGGCGAGCGTGGGTCCGTTGTCCCGACCGTTAGCGCGCTCGGGCCGTAAAAGCGCTGATGAGGGAAGAGCGCGAGCGCGCTTTTATTCCGGCGGAACTTCTTCTCGGAAGGCGGGAGTCACGAACAAATGGAATTCGAAATTGCACCGGTAATGACGCGCTCGGCCGTCTCCCGCACTTTTTTTCCTCTCGCTTCGCCTATGCCCCGTCGATTGACAGTTTAATTGGCCCTCGAGAGGAGGATGCGCTTTTTGTCATCGGCCGGAGGTTGGGCATCGCGTGCGGTGGTCGTTCCCTCGAAAAATCGCACTGCGATTATCGGCACTTTGTTGGCGCTGCGCTTCGGTCCCATGATTTTCGGCCGGGATGAAGTTGCCTTGTCGAACTTCAATGGGACGCTTCGCCTCGTTAGTGGCTGTCGAATTTTGCACGTGAGTTTACAATGGGTGGAGGCTCTGGGTTTCGACTTCTGCGATGATTGATAGCTTCCGCATCTTTCAGTGGGCATGGAATTATGCTAACGAGAAGCGCCCAGGACGGGGCAGTTTTTTTCCTCCTTTTTTTTTCAAAGCGAAAGACCAGACTCCGGGGTCGTTGTAACGCGAACGAGATTCTAATAACTTATGCTGTACACATGCCTTTCCAAGAAAATGAGGCACTACTCATATTGAATACGAGGCATGAGCAGATTTTTTTCTTTTTTTTTTGACATGCGCTTTGAAATTTCGCTGGGAATACATTATGACTTTGTTTCTCTCGCGCGCGGTTATCTGCAGACACTTTTAAAATTGTTCCCATTACAGGTTTTAAAGTTGAAAACGTAACCGAGAGCACTTCCAATTCGAGACATATTAAACTGGAAAAATTTCAATCGCAATCTCCGAGAGAGCCTCTAATGCGTTCCGCTCGTTTGAGTAACTACACCGAAATCTCATCATACTTTCCTTCTGCCCGCGCCCCTCGGGTCCAAATATTCCGGCGCGAACGTCTTACTCGGCGGTTTACCAGGACTCCTCGATCTTGCAGCCCGCGCAATTCTCCCCCCGGGCGAAAAAAAAAGGGAAAATTAACGCCCTCGCCGTCGGGCAGACGCGTGTAATGAGAGCAGCGAAGAGGGCACGTACTCGGGCGACACTCGTCGCGAAGACGCCGCGACAATGGCACTTTAATGAAAATTACTCGGCGCAATCCCGCGAGCCCCGGTGTTATGTAAGCCGCGCCGCCGCCCCTTTTCATAAACGCCGCGCGGGAATGTCTCTTGGACGGCGCCGACGCTTCCCGGTCCACCTCCTCGCTCCGGGGTCCTTATCGATCGCCGCAGCGGCGGGCCTCCGGGAGCGCGCTCGTCCGCGAGAAAAAATCGCCGCATCTGCATGCAGGCCGCGGACGGATAAGTACCGTTCGCCACGGCTAGACAGGAGCAGCTTTTTTTCGCCTTCGGAAGCTGAATTAGCCAAGGCTAAGTGACGCCGGGGAGGAGTTTCTGAATTATTGCGGGGACCGAGGTCGCGCGATTGAGCCGAGAGGTACACTCGATGGTCATTGGGTTAGGAGTGACGCTTGGGATACGGTATCGGAATAATTTTGCCTCTCTCCGTCTGTCTTGTTCGCTCCATCTGATTTTACCGAGGGTCTAATTCTGTCCGTTATATTTTTTTTTTTTTATCAACCGATCGATTTAGTTGGAGCGTGTTCACTTATCATTCTCTTAATGTATGTAAACACGTGTAATGATTAGGCCGAGCAGTTGCATAATTTAAGATCTTTGAGTTCATTAATTACCGTGCGTTATCTTATAATCGACGGTGCGTTATATATTTTTTTTTTATCAAAGCGTTTCTGAAAATTCTCGTGTATTTACGATTGATCATGCAGTTATGCGGGAAGGACGACAAAGTGGAAATAATTTATCGAGATCTGCATATTTAAAGCGAAGCAATAAGCTTAACGACGAGTATAAAATTATGCGAATGATTTAAATAAAATTTCGCCGCACAAATTGAAACTGGTAAAGTCGCGATTATTGACTTGCAGGCCTCCTCGGAAAGTTCGATCGGACTCGAAAATTCGCGAGGTAGTAACGATAATTAAAGCCCCGTAACCGATCGCCGCGAGTAAAAAGGAGATCCGCTCGTCCACCTCTCGGGTCAATAAAACCCATTGGATCTCTTAATTCGCACGGCTCGCATTAGCGGCAATTCCCCCTTGATTTTACGGTCGCGATCGCGGGAACTCCTCGCGCGCCTGCGGAAAAAAAAGCATACCCGAGCGGAAACGCGCGCCTCCGCAGTAAAACAATAATCAGTCCCGTTCCCGAAACGCCATTCTCCCTCACCGGCCAGGCGCCTGCTCCCCCCCCCCCCTCGCCCTTTCCCCCTTTACTGCGTAGCCGCCGGCAAAAACGGGCGACTATGCACTCCCCGCTTTTACAGCGGGGCCGTATAAGCACGCGTGCGTATAGATCGAAGAGGTCGACGGCTCTCGTGCAAATTCGGCGATGGATCTTCAAGAGGCGTGCACTTTTTTTTTCTCCGTCCGGCTTCGTATAGCGCTGTAATATCGGTACCGTTTGGCGGCTCTTTTTCGGCGGCTGCGTGTACGTAATCGTGGCTCCGTATCGGTTACGGAATTGTTCCGTGCGCCTTCCGGGGAATGCACGCGGGGTTCGCACCGATCAATCATGCGATCGCGGGGGTCAACAGACCGAGGCTCTTTGTGGTGGCCAGCGGGACGCGCCTTTTTTTTTGTCGGTTTGTTCCTTCGAACTCGAATAAATTAAACTCGACCGGAGTGGAGTAGTTTCGCGTTAACGCGATCCTACGCGTGGCCTGCTATTATTTTATCTGTATCCCCCGCATTAAAAAAATTTAAGTTACGATAAAGTTTATTCAAAGTTCATGTGTGGCGGTCGATAATATGATCTTATATATGGTCTTCTTATATATTTTCTAGAAGTTTGTAGATGCGTGATTTTTATTTATTTTTATTTATTATTAAACCAGAGTAAAAAATATACAATAATTTACAAAAGTAATTGTACTGCACATATTATTACATTACAAAAGTAACCCAGCAGAGGAAAGGTGCTTTCCTGTTCGCTGGTCTGGCTCTATATAAACTAAAAACTAAAAACTAAAAACTAAAAATCTTAACTTAAAAAAGGAAAAGAATAGAAGAGAAAAAAAATTACCGCTGAAGTTACAGAAAATAATTCTTAACATTTACTTGCTTTTAATGTGCATATATAAAAGGATAAATTATCGCTGAAGTTAAAGAAAATAATTCTTTAATAATTTATTTGTTTTTCACATTCGTCATGTGAACGTCTTTTAAATTTAAGAAAAACTTCATCTGAAGTTTGTATAAAGTATTGCAAAATTATTTATTATTTAGTCTGATTGCCCATGTTCGTATCAACAAATGCCAAACTTGATCTTTCGGTAAACTTTATCGTAACTTAAATTTTTTTACGCGGGACGTTAAATAATAAGAGCTTGTATAATAAGGGAGATTCCGTGATTCGGGAAAATATTGTGTATATATATGAGACAAAGGTAAATAGCGCGTGATCGATCGGGGCGGGCAGCAGCGCCATCGAGATCTAATGATGGTCCGGTGCTTGATGGATCGTTGTTTGGCGCGCGTCCTCCGCCTGGGACGATGATTAGACGGTTTTGCGGCGAGCGGTGGGTAAATACGAAAATCCCGCTGTAAAGCACAAAAGAAGGGGGCGGGGGATTGAGCCGAAGGTGGAAGACGTATTGCGCTCCGAGGAAATCGACTATACGTCGACCGATTTCAGTTTGCATTTTCCGCGTCCTACATACGGAACAGCGCCACTTGCAGCTACGAAGAGAGGCAAAGTTTTACCTCCGATAACCGAGTCGCTTTGCCAGGGAAAAAAGGAGGAGGCGGTCCTGGAGGTAAAGGCATGCGAGGCACTGAAAATGCTGCTTTGCGAGATACTGAAAAGTACTGTATTTTTCACTTTTTCAACGACATATTACCTGCTACGAGACGGGCACAAATATAGTCGGCCGCCACATTTGTTTTTTTTTAATTTCAGTAATCGTCAATGTTAATTGCTGATATAACCGATACTTTTTACGCGGAAAGGAAACTTAGTTGCGTAAATGCAGTGCTGCGCCAATATTTTCTTATACTGGAAATCATCTAATTCTCTACTATCGTGAAATATTTTTTTGCGTACTTTTCATTCGTTTAATAGTCATTTTCCAAACTAGTTATTACATGAACAAAAAGTTTCCTATAAACGTTTCGCGTTAACGGCAGCGTACGATACATTTACTGCTCGCTGAAAACTCAATTAATTGAAGACAAATTTAACGTACTCAATTATTTTCGTAAGGTGAAGGATCGTTGGATCGCTGAAATTGCTAAATCAGATTTTATATTTGTCGATTAAATAATTCCGTAATATACCACTCTAGTCCAAGTATTTACTACAAAAAAAAGCGTAACTACAATTACACGGAGAGCATTTCTCTTCTTATAGTAAAAATTATTATATTCCGTAGGAAAAATGGGATATACTCGACCTATGACGATTTTTACTACTAAAAATACTAAAAATTCCTATGTACATAGCAAAAATTGCTATTTATATATAATAGAGATTGCTATGTACATAGGAAATTTTAGTATTTTTAAGAAATAACTCTAAACAATTTGGATAATGTATTCGGATAAGTAACGAATGTTCTGTTATGTTATATCCTTTATCTTGTATATAATATATTTTTTTGGATTGTAAGGACTTTATAGACCGTTTAATTTCCTTAAATAAATAAATAAATAAATAAGTTGAGTATATCCCACTGTTTCTACGAATACATATTTTTGACTATAACCCGCGTAAAAACACTTAAGTTAGGATAAAGTTTATCAAAAGTTCATGTTTGGCGGTCGTTGATATGAACATAAATTACCGCTGAAGTTATAGAAAATAATTCTTAACATTTATTTGCTTTTAATGTTCATCATGTGAACGTCTTTTAAATTGAAGAAATACTTCATCTGAAGTTTGTATAAAGTATTGCAAAATGATTTATTATTTAGTCTCATTCCCCATGTTCATATCAATCAATGCCAAACACTGAACTTTGGATAAAATTTATCCTAACTTAAATTTTTTTACGCGGGAACCCACTATATCCCACTGTTCCCACGTATTTGTAATAATTTTTACCGTAACATTTCTCTCCGTGCAGTAACTAATTACAAGTCGCTCCAGGCATGCAACGCTACACTCTCTCACAAGAAAGTTGGAAATTTACATCAGCAATGCTTCCACTGCAAGATCGCAAAAGGCACTCGGTCAATAAACAAAAGGGCGCAGTGAAAGCGCGACGCGTCCGCCAGCGAAAGCGCTGGCAGGAAGTTTTTAACGATCCGGAGACCAGGGGCCTCTCCGTCCGCGTGCGCCGCGTGCGAAGTTGGCGACGTCGCAGGCGTTAATCGCGAGTCCGGCCCCCCACCCCCTCCCCGCGCGAGTTTCGCCGACGTCGCCGGGGCGCGCGCAAAACTCACCGCGAGTAATTAGACAACTAGCGCGGCTTGCCTCGCTTGCGCGGAAGCAACTCCGGTGTGGGATTACACGCGAGCGAATTTAATGGTAATGCGCCACCGTCGCGGCCGAGTTTAAGCCAACGGTCCGTGGCGCTTGGGGATGTGTGGTCGCGCATCGGGACAGTGCGCCCATGACGGAATTTTGGCGTGCTCGAAAATATTAGCGTTTTGACGCGGCGAGGCTGCGCGATGTCGGCTTGATGGCTTGACGGGAGCGATTTACTGCCGAGGCTCGTTTTGATCTTGCCTTCACGGTACGAGTAAATATTTGCTTGTTCACACGATAGAGAGACTTGAGAATTTATACACTCTTGCTTTAGAGACGTTCTTGTTGTTTTAGTCATTAATTTTAAATTCTAATTAATTTCGTTTTCTCAAGTCTGTAAATGTAAGGAACTTTAAACAAGATTTTACGGATTTTACCTAAAGCTATATGGCCAATAAAAAGTGTAATAAATTAATCGTTATTTTTTATCTAATAGAATTTCACATAAACTGCATCAGAAGCCTGCCGGAAAATTAAGGAGCTGTTAGGCATAATATGTTAAATCTTCTGTTCAGTGGGCAGATTCTGTAATGTGTTTCAAGCATATTTGGAGGCTGTGACATAAATATGCTCTAAGTTCTATTAAACTTTTGATCTGAGGTGATAAAAAAAACACTCCGGAAATAGTATAGTCCTGTAGGGATTGAATTCTATGTACTTTTGGCCTTATTGTATTTTGCTCAATTTTAGATAATTACTGAGTTATTGTTAATTAAAAATTAAGATAATTATTCAATCAGCGTTGGGGCTGGCGATGCCCGCCTACCAGCATCAGCTCGAGCGTTGATTGGATAATTATCTTAGATTTTAATTAACAATAACTTAGTAATTATCTAAAATTGAACAAAATACCAAAAAGCCAAAAGTACATTAAATTTCACCCCCTACACGACTGTAAAATTTTCTCGAGTGATTTTTTTTTATCATCGTGTATAACTTCCGCCGCACCACCTTAGGGTCGATATGTATCGTGAGATTAAAGGCACGCGCCCACTGATTTTCTTTTTTTATCTCATTTTGATTCTTGCGCCTTCGGAAACATATGCGCCCGCATCTAGATCTTCTGTGGTTTAATTCATAACGTCAAGCCCTCAACCTAATTTAACTATAATATGTCAAGCTATCGTAATTGCTTATTTTCGAAAAGTCTAGTTAAAAGTTAGTTACAACAACATAAATGATGCTTTATTTTCCGACAGGCAAAACTTCAATATTTGTTTTCTCTGAAAATGTGTAATTTTTCAATGGAACTTTTTGATTGGAAATTCTTTGAAAAATACAGTTGCAACTTTTTTATTTAAAAATTTTCAATTATTTTTTTGCTTCACATGTCGATGCAATCTTGAATTTTAAAATGTTGACTTCAATTTCGTAATAAGCGATCCAAAAAGCAAAGGAATATGATTTTATTTGTGTTTATTTGCGCATATGAAAGGGTTAACGACATCTTCAGTTGCTACAGTAACTTAAAAGTAATGATTAATTTTTTTTTACTTTTTATCATTCACAGTAACTAAAATAATGATAAATTTTTGTTTCACTTTTATCATTCACAGTAACTAAAAATAACGATAAATTTTTGTTTTACTTTTTATCATTCACAGTAACTAAAAATAACGATAAATTTTTGTTTTACTTTTTATCATTCACAGTAACTAAAAGTAACGATAAATTTTTGTTTTACTTTTTATCATTGCAATAAGAAAAGTTGAGTTATAGAAATAATGTCGTAGTTTTATTCAAAGTCCCTATCCCCGTGATAATTTGCAGGTTCCGGGTAGCAATCGCGACAGCCCTCAAAGTCTCTAATACCGCACAATCGCGATCGGCCGACTCTCGCCGCGAGGGCGACGTTATAAATTATTCGGCCGCGTCGGGGAAGGCAGTCGCAGCGATAATGCGCGGCTACCGCGTCGCGTAATTATCTTATCTCCCGCGCGGAGACGTTAATGCTCATTTCGAGCGGTCGCGCGCTCGCGCCCATGAGAATCCGCTTGATTGGCATCGGCCGGCCTCTCCCGCGGCGCGCGGATTTATCGCGTGTATCCTTTTACACGCGCGCGGCGCAAGAGCTACCGGATCGATTTTGTAAGCGCGAGATCAGATACTTCGGTGCGGAGAAATTCCGGGGGGAAAATGGAGGAAGGGAGGGGGGGGGATATCTTGGGAGCGTCGGCGAAAAATCTTAATTGTTCGCAGACGCCTACGCGGGGACGCGCCGCCCGACGGGGAGTATCAATAATAGGCGAGGATCGGTGCGGGAGAAGGAGCGAGAGCGGCTTGGACGTCGATTCCGCGATTCTCGATCGCTGAGTCCAGGAAGCATCCTCGTGTCCGCCTTTAATCTGGCCGTTTCTTACTTGCCCGCGCGGCCGTTTATAATTTATACCCCGGGAACTTCCTTATTCCCGTCATCTATCAGCTGACTATTGAATTTTAGAAAAGTGAGAGACGATTTATGCTCGCGAGAAATTTTATATTTTAAGTGGATAAGTACGAAGTTTTAAGTTTATACGAAGCTGACTTTCCGCCGGTAAATAAAATCACTGACGTTTTTATAATCTTACAAGGATGACAAGGGGTTTTAAGTTTGTATTTGTTATGTTTTCAGTCTGGCGAGCAATTGACTCTTGCACTGAGAAAAAAGATTCCTTATTGTAAAGTAATCAATGTCCTTGAATTTTGTATGTAACGCAACAGTTATAGTTAATACATTGTATTAAATGTTAATGCATATTTCTTAACTGTTAAGAAAAATAGATTTCATTTGTTGATTTTACGTATCGTTCATAATGAGTACATAGTTCTTAAATTTTTAATACAGCATGTATTCATTTAATTGAACATGCATTTACTGTAACGAAAGAAATATTTAATTTTAACCTACTTCAACTGCTCATTTCTTAAACGTTAAGTAATATGCAATTACGAAAAATTAAAGTCCCATTTCCTAACAGTTAAGAATTATTATTAACAGTAAGGAATCTTCATTCTCAGTACAGTAAATTAAAAATATGAAGATAACTTAATGGAAAAATTGGCACGCGCAGTGTGACACATTTTGTCGACGAGCAAAAAAAAAAAAATCAAGGAACAAAATAACTCGCGTTTAAACTTTAAGAAAAAGCGTGTTTGTGCAATGCCACGTCTTGTCAAGGCGACGTACGGTTTCCCTAAAAACTTTTTGCGCGAATCAATCAATAAAAAAAAGGGAGTAAATAAGTAGAGTGCTCTCGTTTGGAGTTATCATCGTAGAATCCGAAACGTCCGCATCACGTAGGAGCATCTGGATAAACCGCTAAACGAAAAAAGCCGATCACACGAGCGAAGCCCGCGATTCCGCGCAGGCGCGCGTGGGTAACGGGCGACACGCAGCGAGATAGCGGCTGGCGAAGCTCGAGCGATGCATCTGCCGCATCTATCAATCCTGCGCCTCGGAGTAGAGAGCGCAAAAAAAAAAAGATAAAAGAGAGACCTCGAGGAGAGGAAAGCGCGAAACTCGGATTACAAGCGCGCGCGGCGCGCGCTTCTGGAGCTGAAAGTGGTCGCGCGGGCGCTGGGGGAGAGCGGCACTCGGCGCGGAGTGGCCCCTCGAAGATAAAGCCAGGACTAATGCAAAGCGATAAAGGGAGCGACGGAAAAAGACGAGGCCCTCGTCGCCAGACAAGAAGAGGCTCCTCTCCTTCCGCTCGGCTGTCGCTGCCGGACGAAGATAAATGACATAATATCGCGCGCGAGCGGCGAAATCAAGGTGGCTCGATCGATCGCCGCGACAATGAGATCCTCCTGGCTAGGCCGTCGGAAAAGAACCTCGCCTTTTTCTCTCTCCCCTCGGCCTGCAGATGCACGCGTTTCTCTAATTGTAATGCCCGTAAGTGTACCCGAGGTGAACCGAGTTAATGCGCCATCTCAGCCGATACGCTCGTGCACTTGACTGTAATTTCTAGTGAGATCACGTGCACACCAGGCTTTTTATAATTAATCTGTAAATAGTAATTTCTTTACGCGTTACTGTTGCATTAGCATTTTACTTTAGCTTTTATTACTAATTATTTTTTATTGTTTTTCGCACACAGCCTGCTATTTTTTTTTATGTACCGTCTTAGAAATTTCTAAAGGAGAGATCAATCTCAAAGTACACTGAGAGAAAAAACTTAATAAAAATTGCTATTGTAGTTAAGAAAGGAGTGACAGTCTTAACAAGCGAGAATTTTTCGTATGGAAAATAGTATATTTTAGTACGGAGATTTGTAAAAATTATTATTTTAATAATAAAATTGCTATTTGTGTATTACAAATTACTAGTTTTTATACTAAAACTTCTGGCTAATCACAATATCAATTTTTATTAAGTTTTTTCTCTCACTGGATAAAAAAATGTAATGTAAAATCTAATTTTAATATTTTAAAATGTAGTAGCCATTATAATAATCCTTTGTCACGAATTGATCCTCGCTTTTTCGCGTGCACTTGCAGTTTTATTTATGTAAAAGTAGTTTTTTATTTTTTTTTATTTCGGAGCTAAATTTTACACGTTGAGTAGGACATATTTGTCCGAATTGCCCAGCACGTATAAATATATGTTTTACACGGAGTCGGGAAGAGTACTCGGGTGATCGAATCCCGCGATAGCGAAATAAATTTTTATCGCGAGATATGTATGTACCGAAAGAGGGGCAAAAGCCGATTGACCCGTATAAATCGAGACACGCGAGTGCGGAACACTCCCACGCGCGCGACTCCTTTTACGAGTAAGCGTCTTACCTAGAGCTACGACTGGCGCCGCATCGATTCGAGCGCCATCGAGCAACGATCCATATTAATGAAATTCGTAACGACTGATCGGTATTATCGCTGTTTCCAGCATTTTTAATTAACGGATACCGCTTCCTCGTTTACGCGCGGGTATAGGAAAATTAAACGAAACTTTTGCGAAGACGATTTGAAATTGCAATTTTTATCCCTTTTGAATGTATTTATTAGGAAAATAGACCCTATTGAAAGGGTCTTATAAAACTTCATAAAACGGCGCAAAAACCGCATAAAACCTTATAAATAATTTATCGGATTTTATCAAATTTGTACATTTTTATAGTATTTTATAAGATAGTTTCCACGGGGGAGGTTTTATTTTAGAAATTGCGGATAAGCGATCTAAGGATATGATATCGAAGGTATATTGATATTTCCGCTGAAATTAAATAAATTTTTTGTTAACGGAATAAAATGCTCACGGGTAAATAAAAACGATAATTCCTTGCGAGCGGATTGAAAAGAGTTTGAAAAAGCAAAAAAAAAAAAATACTGCTCGGTGTAAATAACAATGTGTATCCAACATGGCGATTTGTGATTTACGAATAACAGTACGCAATTCCACCGAGCGAAAGGAATTTTTCGAGCGAGCTGAAAAATTACAGTAAAATCTAGCCAAGGTGTACACGCGAGTTGTTTTATTTTCGCTCAGCAAGAAATTAGAAAAACTATCAAGCACAAAAGTTAACATCGAAAAAACACGGACAGATCTTTCCTTATTCGAAAAATACCCGTTTGATAGAAAAATACCTCGCGCGCAATTTTTTTGTTGCGGCAACGAGCCGAGCAGAATTACCTTTAGTAAACTACGAATCTCAAAGGTATAAGGAAGCACGAATGAGATGTAGCCACCGAGAGTGAGGGGGAAGAGAAGTTCTTATTAATTAATTATAGCATCATTTTAACGAAGCCACGAGTGCATGAGGTGTAATTAAAAAAATTGTTCCTGAAGTGGCTGTGCTAATTCCGTCGCCCTTGGCGGAGCTGCAAAATGAGAAATAAGGTCAGAGTGCATCTCACGGTCCATTACAGAAAAATTCGTCACGTCCGTTTAAACGGAGCATTTACTAGCAAATTGCACATATACATTGATAGAAAAGATCCTTTGACCTAAAGTCAGTGTTTTTAATATAAAACCGTACGCATTTAATACAGACCAAAGGCATAGGTATTAGATGTAAAGAAACGGTGCATTAACTATTAAGTCATCCACTGGATTTTCGTCGTTAAAGATGATCGCGCATTAACTATTGAGAAATATGATCATAATTGTTAGGTTTTTGCAATTAAATGCAAATCGTTTTAACCTAGTAACGATGAGGCATGAAAATTGCATGCGATACTTTGCAAAATTTCTAATTATTAAATGTACAAGTTTAAATTTTTATCTTCCTCTTTTTTTCCTGTTCCTTATCTTTCCTTTTTTCACGGTTTTTTTGCCTCTCTTTTATTCTTCCATTTTTCTATTAGATTAAGATCTAATATTTAGTATTATTAGTTTTATATCGAGCCGTGCCAGCGCGCAGGAATTTCTTTCGTCTGCTGGGTTACTTTTATAACTCGATTGTGTATGCCAATTCTTGTAATTGTATATATATGTGTCAACTGGTAAAATAAATAAATAAACATTTCTTTGATGCTAATGCATATACCTCTTTATTTCGAATAGGATTTAAAAATTTATTTTTCAAAGACGCGATGACCCGCGTAAAAAATTTAAGTTAGAATGAAGTTTATCCAAAGTTCATGTTTATAAACGGAGAGAAAAAAAAGTTAATAAAAATTGCTATTGTGATTAGGAAATGAGTGACAGTCTTGATGAGCGAGAAATTTTAGTATGAAAAGTAGCAATTTGTGGTACTCAAAATAGCAATTTTTATAATTTTCGTACTAAAAATTACTATTTTCCATACAAAAAATTCTCGACTGTTAAGACTATCACTCATTTCTTAACCACAATAGCAATTTTTATAAAGTATGAACATAGGCAATGAGACTTTACCAAACTTGCTTCTGTATATTTTATAGAACTTTGTAGATGCATTATATAAACGGATAAATTACCGCTGAATTTATAGAAAATAATTCTTTACATTTATTTGTTTTTCCATCTGCTCCATCTGAAGCTGAAAAGCTCCATCTGAAGTTTGCATAAAGTATAGTAAAATTATTTATCATTTAGTCTCATTGGCCACGCTCGTATCAACGACCGCCAAACATGAACTTTGGATAAACTTTATCCTAAGTTAAAATTTTTTACGCGGGCGACTTTGGATCAAAGGATCTTTTCTATGAGTGTAACGACGCTCATCGCCGGCAGGGTCGGTCGCGACGCATTAACGTTAAATCGAAAAGCTTGATCGTTTCGTGTCCCGACAAGCGCGAATGTATATTCAAGGAGGCCCTCCGCGCCTCGCGAACAATTCCTCGCTCTAGAGACAGTCGGACAGACAGACAGGCGGGCAGGCGCGCGCTAAACACCCCCGCGCGCATCTGTCGTCCGCACACCAATACACACACACACAAGCAGGAGATACGCAGACGGGAGAGGCGCTTCCATGCGCCCCGGTGGCCCGGGTCGACCGAGCGCGCTTATTAAGTTAGAGCGACCCGGAGATTCCGCGCTCTCCGTCCCTCTCGTCGCTATACGTACGAATTACGGAGCGAGCGAGAGAGAAACGAGACTAGTCAGGCAGCGTTAAAGTAATAACAGTGAAACGCTCGGACGTACGTGACCGGTGCTTGAGACATTTTTTCGATACGCCCCGCTCGCCACGTATACCACCCGCTGCGGCTTTACTCTCCTCTGCCGGCCCCGCGCTATATATACATCCCGCCAAGTCTCGGCGAGTTTGTGTGCGCGGCTTCGCCTTTTTTTTTTTTTTTTAAACTCGTTCTCCTTCCTCTTCCCTCGAGCGCGCCTCTTCCTTTTTTTCCTTTGCTCGGGAGCGCAACTTGGAAAATTCATTAAAAGGAGCACTGCGAGCGGGGAAAACAAAAGATAATGGCCCGCAGCATTGTCGACTATTAGTGAGCCAGTGATGCAATACGGCCGGGGCCCCCCCTTGCAGTACGCACACCATGACTCGAGGCATTTTTTTTTTATTATTTAATACCTGCACTGTTGAGGGCCTCTGTTTCGCCGATGGGCTTCACCGAATCAAACCGCGCGCGCTTTAATATCGTTAGAATTTTTTCCCCTCCCGGGACCCCCAACGATTGTTCCTGCACACCGGAGGGCCGGACTCCGATGCACCCTAATGAAATTTGTAATTGATGTACGGATAACTATTGCTTTTCGATCTGGAATTCGGTTGACCGTATGAGTCCAATCGCTCGGCGGGATCCAGTTGTTCCGTTAAAAGATAAACGCTGCGATATCATTGAATAATGCAAAAAGAAGATCGGTCGGCGGCGCGAGTGTCTGACATACCAGATTTACTTCGCTTTTAAATTATGTACATACTTTGAGCGTGTTGCTTAATAAAGTTATAAATGAATCTCGTAAATTCACCGTGCGGTGTTCGCCCTTTTTTTCTTCTCAATGAAAACGCGCCTCGGATGACGGCTAGCTTAAAATATTGTATTGAAAATAATATACCGGTTGCGACGGCGGATCTCGCGCGTTTTTAGGCTAGCCGTGCCCCAGGATGGATCGAGAACGGAGTCTTCACGAGCGACGCTTTGCGATAACTTCGAACTTTCTGATGATGCTCTGATGATCTACCGACACTGGTTCAGCTTGAAATTTGGAGTAGACGAAACATTTATTTTAATCTTTCAAATTATTTAATGACACTATGATACTGTCGCGTTGTCACGAAAATGTAAAAAAAAAACACTTATATTAAAGATTCATAGCCTGTCAATTTAATATTTCACGCGTATAAAGAGGATCTCTCACAAAAATAGATTCTTAGTCTTAGTAAACCAATCCACTTAAACATTATCTACTTAATTTTAAAATAAATTTCATAAATTGATGAATATGACTGTTTTAATATAATTCTCAGTAAGTTTACTAGAATCCGTTGAGTTTTATCATAAATATATTAACTGCTAGTAATTTTCTGCTTATTAGAGACTTTTTCATTTATTCAATTGTTTTAGTTCTTACAATATTAAATGTCAAAAAATACTCAACAAATCAATCTAGAATGTATCATCCAGCCCATTTATTTCAAGACGTCAATCTACTTATTCGAAGATGAATTCGTTTAGGTTTTAGTAAATTAATCGTAAACGATGGTCCGCTTATCCACGGCATAAATACATTTAACTCTATAACAAGTAGATTTCCCAGTGCTATTTAGTAGATTCTTCTGCCAGTTAGATTAAATTTTTGTGAGTGATGGACATCACAATCCCGTCGCGCACAAAAGTTTAATTTATAAAACTAAAAAATAATTGGGCACACAAATAAGCGGATTACTAAAATAAGCCGATGTACTACAGATAAAAAAAATTGTCCGGATAAATTTGGCGTTTCGAAAGCAAAGTGAATGCAGGGCTGGAGCAAGCTTTAAACTGCGCGGCGGATGCGTAACAAGATCGCCGTAATAATTTTCGCGCTTTCGTCAAAGGACTGAATTATGCATACCTGTTACGCGAACTTAACCGCCCGGCCGTTTGCCCGAAAAGCAAGCGGGCTATGACATCGCTCGAAATTACGACTGCCTTAATGCAATGTCCCGCTCGAGCATTTATAGCCAAAATTCCGACAGCTGCATCAAATCGAAATTTCGTTGCAGTTCAATTTCGCGACGCTGATGAATATACATCGATGATCGGTTGAATGGAAAAAAAAGAAAGAATGAGCGTAGGAGAGAGATAGAGGTCGGACGAGAGTCTGGGTGCGGAACGAGGCAGTTTCGTCGACGTTAACGAAAAAAAAAAAGGGGAAGAACGTATAACCCATCCTTTCACCCCGCCGCAATTTTTTCCCTTTGAGAAACGCGGACCTATTAAAATCTGAGCACGATGGCCATATTTCTCGCAGACAGTTACTAAGGACGGGCTTTTTAGAAAAATGAATTAGTCGCCTCGAAAGGGGAAAAGCTTAAAGTAATTTGATATCGTATCACTTTAAATCTGTCCGTATGAATTTCTCGCTATCAACTCTCCTTATCGAATTCAAATTAACATCTTTTTTTAACTCTCGCAATGATTAAGTAGAACTACTTTGTCGAGTGAGCTACTTTCCGTTATTAGCCTGGAATCCAGATTCGCTGGCGTATGCAAATATAGAAATGTTGCTGCACTGTCACCAAGTGGATGTTCACATGAAAATGTTTACCAATCGCTGTCAGATTAAACGCCAAGGTAAAAAAAGTCGGTGAAAAACTGCCGAAACTTTGTAAGTGAAAATAAAGTTTCGCCTGGCAAAAGGTCGAATTCATCTGTATTTTTATCGTCAAAGTTGCAATATGCCGCTCTCGTTGAATGAAAAATAAATTCGTCAGAATTCACTCTACACTTTTGTCGAATAACGTTATTAAACAAAGACTTACGTGTGATCCTTTAATACAGTTTCCAATTTGTTCGTTAGTACGTTCCAAATGAAGATGGAGCCGTCCGAAGAGCCAGCAGTGGCGTACTGACCATCTGGACTGAAGGTGGCTCTCGACCAATCGCATCCCACTTTGAACCCTACAGCGCTGCAAGTACAGAGGAAGGATTTTCAGCCTCGTCTCAATCGAGCGTTCAATTATTTTCTTTTCCTCGGCGAACAGCGCCTCGCGTTGAAATTTCATCGAAAAGTAAAAAAAATATCACGTTTAAAAATTTACTAATTAAATTCTATCAGGCAGGAAATAAGACGCGGTACGCGGGTGCTTAAAATTCAGCGGGTCACGGAGAATGAAATATGTATAGATCTTAGGCGAAGGAATCGAGAAGGACAGGTTGGCAAAAGCCTTTGTTAAATATATTATACGATCGAGGTATTGCTTTCCGATGCATTTCGCGCTCGCGCGAGATACAAATTGTGCCGTGGAATTTTTAATTAAAAGCCCTTTGAGGGTTCGATATTGTTTTTAGAGGAGGCGCGCGCGCTCGCCGCGTGATTGACGATCGCCATTCGCGATAAATCGAACGGGTCATATTGCGTCGGCCCTTCCAGTCCCGTTCGATTGTCGGCGTAAGCGCACACGGAGAGAAATGTTATAGTAAAAATTATTATATTCCGTAGGAACAGAGGGATATACTCGACCTATGACGATTTTTACTATAAAACATACTAAAAATTCCTATGCACATAGCAAAAATTGCTATAAAAATCGTCATAAGTCGAGTATGTCCCACTGTTCCTACGGAATATAGTAATTTTTACTATAACGTTTCTCTCCGTGTAGAAACGTAAAAATTCATTCGACCGACACTCGCTGGCTGTGCGGAAAATGTTTCGGGAAAAAAATGTGACCGTCCGCCTGAGGATCTCCGGGGTATTTATCGCTCGGCTTGCGGCGCGCACTCACCTGTACGAAAAGACGATCATCTTCATCCGCAGATCGAGGAGCTGCAGCGTGTCGTCCCTCACGCAGCTCAGGAGGTAATTGGCATCTGGAAGCAAAAGAAAAGCACCGGCCACGTTTGTTTGGGTTCTTAAAGGAAAGACGAGGGCACCGCTCGCGGCGCGCACACAAAATTATTTGCGCGCATGCAAATAGGAGAAAGGGGCAGGCAGCTTTTTGCGAACACGGAAAACATTTCGTCGAGGCAGAGCTATTATTGTTGAAATAGGTGTGTACACGGAAAATAACGAAAGTAAGCGCGTCGAGTTTCTATTCAGCGACGGCGCCCGGCTGCGGCTTCGAAACTCCGCGCGCTTTACTCAAAGCAACTCATTGTTGTTGACAAAAGAACGCGAGCTCCATGCAAATACAAAGCAGACTTTGCGCGACGATAGAATTTTTAGGATTCTAATACTCCTGCAAAGATTGATACGCCGCGCGCGTAGTATTACCCTTGCATCATTCCCGTATTATTTTATATTAAATTCTTGCGCTGTGTACATAGCGAATACTCAATTTATTAAAAAACATACAAAGCGCCTTTTTAATTGCTCCGATGTATATTTAAATTTTGATTTCTCTTTATTATTAACTTGAATAATAGTGTATTGTACTTACCTCGAGACAAGTCTAGCGAAGTGATTTTCCCTTGGAGGACGATGTCATTCGATCCGGACTCCGTTCTGGTGTCCCAAAACCTGATGGTTTTGTCAAAGTGACCACTGATTATTGTCGAGCCAGATCCATCGGACGTGACTAGGTCGTTGCAGCTTGAGCCGGTGAACTTTGTTTCCACGCCTGAGGAAATACGTAATAAATCGATCACATTCTTTTTTTCCACTGAACCGCAAAGCTAACGGTCGCGTAATTGATAATTAGTTTAAAAAAAAAAAAAAACACCCCCACTCGTTTATTCATTTTTTTCTCACAGTGAACGTCGAACAATCGCGAAATCGCTGCGATATCTTCTCTTAAAAAATCTTCTTTTTTTAAAAAAGTGATGACCGGATTTTGTGTAGCTTCGAAAATGTGAACTTGATTGGTTCGTACGTTGAAATTCAAATTTCTCACCTCAAAAATGAACCCGGAATAAACAGTAAAGAAAGGAACTCGAGCGCGCTCAATTTTGCTCGTATTTTAATAAAGTAATGCTTTTGTTTTGAAACATTTAAGTAATTCATGAATGTAATTGGTCGGAAAATTTAGGAACGCATTTTCTTTTGACGTCAAAGTTCAATTCTTAAAGATTTGAGTTCTCCATAATCAATTTAACGAAATAAGTATTGTATTAAACCTTTTTAACTTTAGTTATCATTAACTAAATTAGTTGAAAAATTAAATATCGCTACTATATCGATATTATTTTAACTAAAAAATCAGAATGTATTTGGCAGAACTGGTCACTTAAAATAAATATAAAAGCATTTATTTCAATTGCAAATAGAAGATTACCATTACTTTCGACTGACGGATTAAGGGCAAAAAGGAAGTATATAGTGTTTATATCGAAAATACACGCAGCGTGGTTTCATTGTTCGCCGAGCGGCGCAATAGATTCATCAAACGTTGAATGGCCGCACCGGTAGACGATAACTTAACGACGCATATGATTTATCAAAACGCAAAATAACCGCCGGCCACCGGCGAGCATTCGATTTCCGCGCCTCTATTAGCGCAACTCATTCGGCGGTTCAATAACGCCATTAGCGCCGTGGAGCGTTCTCGACGAACTTCCGAATCGATCGAGGCGACGATCGAAGCCCAATTGAGCCGCGGCCAAAGGAGCTCGGCGACGCGGGAGTACACGGGGATCCGCCGCACGCGGAAGCCCGTAAAGTCCCTGAATTACGGGCACCGCGCTCACAAACGCCCGTATTTTACGCGATCACGCGCGCAGGCGCGTGCGCATTCCGCCTTCTGGCGCTTCATTAAATCAAAGCGAGCCGATCGGGCCGCTCTTTTCGCCCCGATCCTTACGCGGCTATCTAATCTCGGCCGACGCGTCATTACGAGCTCGCCACCGCCAGGTCCCCCGAGGCTGGCCTTCGGAAGCCGCGCACGCGAGGGGATTTATTAAAAGTTGCGGGGCGCCTTTTCGCTCCGGCCGCTCGATGAAGTGGTTGTCGCTTGGAGGTGCCTCGAGGATTACCCGCGTTTCCGGACGCTTTCGCTCAATGGCGGCTAATGAGTTCGTATCGGCGTCGATTAGCCGCCAGTTAATGACTTCTTATATCGACTCCAGCTCGATCAGTGATTTGCTTTTGAGGGAATAAAATTTTATCGTGCCGCTTAAACGAAGCGGTGATGCTTGTCTTTCTTTACAAGCTGATGCCGGTTAAGGGATTTTTTTTTTTTTTTTTATTGATGAGCACGTGGTAATATGTCGATGAGAGGGCGAGATTAAAAGGACTACGGTAAGGAGTTTACAAATGGGTCTAAACTTTGTTCGGTTTCATTTTAATTTGTCGCCTGAGGCTATTTATTTGTTTATCCGGAGTATAATCTCATTTTCGTAATTTAAATTATGGGAGAATGATTAAATGAACGCATTAGAATATTTAATGGACAATAGCGAGTAAATAATGTAATTTAGAATCGCTTACAAATTTGCTCATAACTTGCGATGATTATCGCGATCCATCAACGTCGCTGCTCGCCCCGAAAGTCAGGCTCGTAGATCCAATTAGCGGACGCGCGAGTCCAATGCCAAGCGCCATTACACGCCGTAATTTCGTTATTCCGTGGAAAAAATAGCCGAGAGCTCGGTGGACTCGGGATGAAACGGTTGTCACTTAGCCCGTACCGCAGCGGTTGTATCGTATGCGTTCGCAGCAATTGGACGGGACCCCGGGATTGATTTCTATTATTCACGCAGTACCGTTAGGAAATTCAATTGGTCCCAGGGTTACAAGACCGGGCTTCTCGGAAGAATAGGCCGAGCGACGATCCCGCGGCAGTAAAATTTTTCACCCCCCCCCTCGTTCTCCTTTCCCGCGGAAGTTAAGTGTTGGAATGTCGTCGTTGCAATTTTTCGTGGTTTGCCGATAAGGGAATTGCCGGATTACTCATCTTAGCGAATCGAGCGCTATTGTGTTTTTTTTTTTTTGCGAGTAAATCAAAAATTAACTCGCGTGGATCAGTTGCTAAACGCGACAATGCAAAGTGGAATTTTAATTAAACGCCAAGGGATTTTGGGTGTTTACAGAGCCAGAGGGAAGAAATTTTGGGGCTCCACGGAATTGTTTTTAATTATGGCTGAATTTGAATTTACGCGCGGCGCTGGAGACCCCGTTTTAATTGAAGTTTTCCGTTGGTCGTAACAGGGATTGAAAATAAACTATTTCGTGCCGGAGTGGGCTGAATGGAAATTTTATGCGTTCAAACTTTTCGACTTATTGAATTAAAGTCGTTGCGAGCCGAGTCAAATGAAAACTTTATACTCCAATTTAAAGCATCCTCGAACGTTTGAAGGGAATGAATTGAATTTATTTGTTTATAAAACGTATAAATACGGGGAAGGGTTCAGCCGAGGGGGTGAAAAAACGCCGAGCTTTTTTTTTTCTTACGAGGCTCCGCGAAAATTTTGATTGTCGCGTTGTTGCGAAAACAAAAGAAGCGAAAAGCAAGAGCAATGGCACATGCAAAATCGCGCAATTTCGGGCGAATAATTCCTCCGCCCGGAAATCCCGCGCGCTCGTAATGAAATCATTAAACGAACGAAAAACTCGGGGGAGACGGTACGCTTTTAATTAAAATCCCGCGACTCGCGAGAAGGGAAGAATCTCAATTTCTGCAAAACAAAAGCCGCCGCGACGAGGCGCATTAACAAGGCCGTAAGGAATCCGAACGAGCTTGCAGCGTCTCCACCCCCCCCGGCCGGTCCTTTTTTTTTTTTTTTTTGGCTCGCCTTCGCCCTTAATGCTTGGCCCGTTTAATTGAGTTTCGCGCGGAGATAAAAAGCGCGTGGGCCAATCTTCGTAGCTAATTACGTATTTTGCATGCCCCTGCCAAAAATCCGCGCGGCGTCGTTTTGGCCCAGAAACAAGAAAGTCCCGCAGACTTCCCACGGGCGCCGTAATCTACCCCAGGGTCGCCGCCGCCTCGTGACTATTCACTGCGTCGATTATGCCGCGAATCCGAGTTATCATGACTTCTTGAATAATTCCGATGGTGTATATATATAGCCGGCGAGAGCGAGTCAGCTCTCGGGCCGACAATAAAAGGGGACGCTCTCGCTCTCTCGCTTTCTTGGTGCTCTTCTCGTGAGTTCGCTCGGTCGTTACCCTCGCTTTATGCCTGCCGATCCTCGCTTTCCTTTTTTTTTTTTTTTTCTACGTCCCTTACCCCGAGACATTTTTCTTAGCCTATAGCCCCCCATCCAAGCCTTCAAGCACCGGCGCACACGTCCAGACGAGGAACTCATCTCCTTCGCTCTCCGTTACCGGCGCTTTACGCGGAAATCATTTACGCCGTAAAGTTTTCACCGCGAAGAGGGAGAGGGATCGCATCCTCTCGCGCGCGTAAATACCCAGCGCGCCGGTGTCGTTCGGGGCGCGGTTGCCTCCGCGGTTAATCGTCGCGGCGTCGAGGTCGGGCTCCGATGCAGATGTCGGCTCTTACGCCGACGGGAGGATGCGCGCCGGCTGGATTTTGCTTTACGGCCGCGACCGCCTGTGCGATGCTACTTAACCGACGCCGACGGTTTTCACGTTAATTTTTCGTCAATTAGCATTTCCGAGAATGTAAATATTTGCCCTCGGCCTACCCTTTTCAGAAGCGGAATTAATCATCTTTCGCCGAATGGAAAAGAGCAGCGACAGTGCGAGGCGTGTGCGAAAATTCATGGGCGCTTATGTTTCGCAGTGATTAAAGGGGATGAAAGGATCGATACTTTAACGAGTGTACGGGGGCTGTACATCGTTAATGCGCGCTTCAATCTTTGTTAATATAAATATGTTAAATAAATAATATTCATTGCTCGGTTAATCTTTTAATAGATAGCAGGGAGTGATTAAATACTTTTTTTTTAATGCGTTTTGCGTTTAATAACGTTTAAGCTAACACAGTGCGGCCGATGAATTATTAATTCTATGAGCTTTTATATAATAGCTTTCATATTTGAATTTGACCGACAGTAAATTTATGCTTATAAATGTTATGCGCATGGAGAATATATTTTATTAAATTATTCAACGTTATAAGCTCTTCGTGATTTTAGAAATGTTTATGCCGATAATAATAATAATTTATGCTTCTTTAAATAATGCTTTATGCAAAAGTTTTAAAGCTTCGTAGAAAAAAGTGTTTAGAATCCACCCCTGTATTAAGAAAGCGACTGATTGAGGTAGCGCTAATGAAAGGTTGCTCCATTCGCAACGAAATTCCAGGCATCCACAAAGGAATTAACTTGCGGAACTCGGATGGAGTCGCACGCGTCAAATTTCGCGAAAAGCAGATCCATTCTTTCCCGGCGATTTATCGACGTTCTCCGAACTTTACTCTTTGCCAAGTTACTAAATAACGAAGTTTATCTCAGATGCACTCGCGAACTTGGATCGCGCGACGCGCGCTATCGCCACGATAAATTACAATGGACGCTTCAAGGCGGGCGCAAATCAGTTTCGGAATTACAACCGGGGAATCGTTCATCTCGCATTTATCGATACCTGGAAAAAAATAATTGCGCCAGGGGGTTGACGAGTTTACGGAGGAGCGCGAGCTCGAGCCTCGCATTTATTGTGAGATGAAAAAATATGACGTTGTATTTTTGCTCGCTTTTACTTTTTCAGTTATATGCATTTTATGGGGGGAAGCATCAAGGGTGGAGCGATGCAAATGGTAAATACAATAATGTAATTAATCTCGAAATGTTTGTGGCAAATATTTCAAAATTATTCGCCCGCGGGTATTATACGGAATTTAAAAAAAAAAAAGGGTTTTAATTATCGACGCAATGAAATTCTTAATTAAAAAAAATTATCAAAAGAAGCGCACTGCACTTTTACGGTTCTTTTTATCTCAAGGCTAAATTTAGAAAATTTCTAGATTAAAATAATGATAAACGAGGATCTTATTGGTGCACTAATTAAGTGTACTTCGACGGTATCGTTGTATCTAAGAAAATTCTCGTTTGTTCCCTTGGCAACTTTACGATGCCTTGTTCCCGGAGCTCAAACAGAAAGGCCAAACTTTACAACTCGACTTAATTACGCGAATTTAATAATGTCGAAAAATCAATATAAAACTTCTCCCATCCTCTTGCGAATTGTGCACGCGCGAAAATAATAATCCCACTGGCGCATAATGCGCCGTCCTTGTTAATCAAATAACGGAGGAGTCCAAGTTGACCCCTGGGGGAGAAGGGGGGGGGGGCTGTAAAATATCCATATGAATGATGCAGCCAGATTTTGTTGCCGTTTACATTATTATCTTGAAACGATCGCGGCGTGCAACATAGTGCACCGACTAATAGGAGTAATGGGGAATGTAATTACAGAAGTCAGGCCAAGCTCGTCGTAAAACGGGCGCTCGGCCGCGTACGCGACGATATTTCGGCCACGGGGCAGCTGGCCAAATTTTGCGTTATCCCGTGTGACTTCCCACTCCAGGCCACCCCTCCTCTGGGTGTACCGACGACGTGTAATTGTGAACAATTATCGTAACAGCTGTACCCTGCGAACAAGTCTTTTGTGATTTTAGATAACGCGCGATGCTTTTAAATAGCGCTGTTTTAGCTTTTAACACGTTCACAAGGTGATAATTTTGTTGCATCTTGAGTTTAATTATTCCCCGCTGTATTATTTAATTCGAATCGGTCTGTCCTTTTTTTTTATCGATATACGTCTTTTCTGTTTAAGCTTCACAGCGCACCAATGGTTAACTGTTGGGAAAGTTTCGAGAGATGGTAATTTTTGAAGATGCAATTTTTTTATAGAAGCAAGTTTACCTGCGAACTCTAAGGAATCTCGTAGACTATGTAGGATACTTTGTGCGAAAAAGTTCGAGGAGCATACAACAAGTTGCGGGGAAAAATAATGATTTCGAGTCACCGATGGTTAATGGAAATGACTCCGCGAGGGTGAAGAAAAAAAAAAGGGCGAAACTTACAAGCTCGGCTGCGAAGGTCCCAGATCTTGAGAGTGCGATCGTGACTGCCGGTGACCACCTTGGACGGCTCGCCGAGGAACTTGGCCGCCATCACTTTTGCGCAATGGCCCGTGAGAGTGTGCTGCAACAAAAAAGCGAAAAAAGTCCCTTTTTATAGATCCATTAGATCAAAAGACAAGCGCTCTTGCTTTCTCCCTCGACCCCTCTCTCTCTCTCTCTCTTTGCCTCTCTTTCTCTCTTTTACTATACCGACCTAAGTTCTCGCCGGCGGAGAGCCTCGGTAAATTGTGGCTCCGACCACTACGTTGCGCAACTACGTAAACCGCCGAAGAGACTTGCAGGGTAGTAAACAAGATTTTTGTTATGTATAAAAAATAGATGTGGCCGCTGGAAAAACTTTGTCGCTCTCTATAAACAAATGAGCATGGCTCCATTGACGATAAGTTGAGCGCCGCTCGATTAAAAGTTTAATCGTTCGTTATAGACTGTAATGCGTCAAATTCGTAATGCAAATTTGAAAAATTTTATTTTGTTTGAAGTTTTTAAAAATTCTGGAAGACATTTGCGCAAAACTGAGATCTTCTCTTAAAAAAGTGATGACAGGTTGTTGCGAAGCCTCGAAAATGTGAACTTGATTGGTTCGTACGTATATTCCAGAATGGCGCTGAAATTCAAATTTCTCACCTCAAAAATGAACCCGGAATAAACAGTAAAGAAAGGAAATTGAGCGCGCTCAATTTTGCTCGTATCTTAAAAAAGTAATGATTTTTGTTTTGAAGCATTTAAGCATTTAATTCATGAATGTAATTGTTCGAAAAATTTAGGAACGCATTTTCTTTTGACGTCAAAGTTAATAAGTATTGTATTAAACCTTTTTAACCGTAGTTTTCATTAACTAAATTTGTCGATAAATCAAATATCGCTACGATATTATTTTAAGTAAAAAGCAGAATGTATTATTTAGAAAAACTGATTAGAAAAAAACAGCGTAAAGTTAAATTATGAAGCGCTCGCTTTAAAGAAGCGATTGATCGAATGGATAAAATTTATTAGCTAAAGTCGGATATTTTTCTAGCGTAATTTATGTGAAGCGACACGCGGCGTAAATCAGCAGCCGCGGGAGTCTCGCGTTAACACGTTTATAAATAATGCCACGCTTCTGAATTTATTCATTTTTTTTTTTTCGAAAGCGCGCCGATAATTCAGCCTTAAACGATCCTCGCCGTGAATCAGGGGCGCGGCATCCTGAATTCGCCTCGCCTCGCCGGCAAAAAGTAATTAGAAACGGCTTAATTAGCTCGCGGCGCGGCGCGCAGTGGGTGGCGATCGGCGCTCGCGTGCGACTCGCGAACACGTGGTAATAAAGTCATCGGCGCGATCGCCGCCGTACCGCGACTCATCCACCGAGACGAGAGCAGCTTTGCGGAAAGCCCAAGTGTCGCTCGATGCTCGGGCGGCTGCCACATAAACCCACGCACTCGATAAATCGGTACTTGAGCAATTTATCCGGTATTAGTTTACGAACTCGAATTGATCTCCCCGTAGAGCGAGCGGCGAGTGATTAGGAGCCGAGGCTATTTTAATACTCGCAAATCTTATTAGTCGAGGTAAAACCGAGCCCCTCGTAAATCGTAAACGTCGCCCGTAATACCTACGCACCCGATAAATCGGCGATTCGCCGAATTAGCCGGTATATAGACTTACGAAGTCGAAACGACACGTTGAACGCGATCAGGATCGGAGGCTACTGTGCCACTTGCGGATGTTAAATCGCGCGCTTCGCATTCCGCTGATCGTCGCCTCGCGAATGATCGATCGCTAAGGCCGCCGAGCGTGAATTCCGAGGATGGCCGCTAAACACCGGCGCCCGGCGTGCACTCCTTCGGCGTCGGGGCGTTCATTCATCCGACGGGCGGCGAAAGGGAATCGTGAACCCAATTAATGACGCGGAACCCGCCGTAAAGTGATCGCGCAAGTTCGCCGCGGCGCTACCGGTGCGGAGCGGATCGCGGCTCCCTCGAACTTTCTGCGGAGCCCGGCGTGGCAGGGACAGCAGTTTTTTACGGCGGCGAGCTCAAGGGGCATCGATCGATCGGCTTTTTCAATCGACCGGCCGCCAAGAAGTCGTACAAATCAAACCTACGCGCCGTCGCCCCCGGCTTATTGCGTTTCAAGCTTTCCGACGATCCTTCAATGGGAGGCTTTACCTCTCGGCCAGCTTGATTGGTTATAAACTTAAAATAAATTCCGCTTTTTTTTTCTAACAAGTATAAAGTGTAATGCCTCTATAAAAAAAAAACTATTGTGTTATTTATTGCACAACAGCAGAATTAGCGGCCGCTGTTATTATCTTTATCTTGAAAAATTGCTATCCGCGCGGCAGAAGAACGGATAAAATAGCTTCGGTGTAATTATTTTTATGTTACTATACTTTATATACTTTTCTACAATTTTGCCGTCGTTGTATACTTTTTGAACACGAGCGTGGACTTGTTTCGAGGGTGCATTTCTTCGCTTTTCAAAACGAATTTTAAATCCGCGTTCATGTAGTGCAGCGCAAATTAAAAGCGTTACAATCGCGTTTAAAACATTTTATTAAATTCTCAGAAAACATGGAAACGAGATGCTGCGGCAAAAAGCTCGAGCGATGGGAAAGCACAGTAACATCCATTTCGTGTTTCTCATGAAAATCTCGACAAGAAACTGCAGCTTTTTTCCGCGACGGACGAGCCGGAATAAAACGCAGCGAGCGAGCGGCCCGTCGCCGTTTTTTTTTTTTTTCGCGGCCAGAAAACAAGCCGACGAAAGAAGCAGCTCCCGAATGCGGGGGAACAATAAAAGCGTAAACTCGCTTCTCATTTCCTCGCGATCGCCGCGGTCTCGATTACAGCCGACGATCTCCGTGACACTCACCGGAAATAAGAGGAGAAAAATTAAACGAGTGCTTGCCGGAAGCACCGAATGAAGCCGAGGCCACTCTCCCCCTTTAGAGATCGCTCCTCATTTGCGGGGTAACTGCGTTGCGCCGCTGTTTAAACCGAAGTATGCGCCAGGGAAAATTCCGTGGCCCGAACGAATAATGATATTGCTCTGCTCCTGGCTGCGGGAGGGGGATCAGGGAGATTGCGGCCGCGAAAGGCCGAGAACAATAACTTTTGTCTTTGCAGTTTATGCGACTACTGAGGGTGAGCTCGCACAGCGCACGGTAAACAACTCCAAAAGTTTGTTATCACGTTAATTTCTTCCCTTCTCTCCCGCTACTTCCGGTGAAAATTCCACCGTGCGATTTTTCCTTAATTAAATATACGAAAGTTGTCGTGGCACTGTACCCTCGGTCAATAATTATTAATCCGCCTGCGCCTTCTTCTCCTGAAATGCATGCGTTTTCCATATTTGCTGCAGCCGGAGGAATCGGTACCGCACCAATAAAGGAAGCCGCACTGTTATTCAAAGTATTTACAAAATAATAGTTGAATGGTTATTAAAAAAAAAGTATCCGGAATGATTTTCTAATAACATTGTATCGATTTAAAAAAAAAAGTGCGACTATTTTCCTTACGCGTTTAGACCGCAATTAGTAAAATAACATTTTTGAACAATTATAACCGACAATTGCGCGAAAAAGTATCCGGAATAAATTTCTAATAGCATTGTATCGGTTTTTTAAAAACAGCGCGACTATTTTTCTTACGCGTTTAGACCGCAATTAGTAAAATAAAATTTTTGAACAATTATAACCGACAATCGTGCGTTGGCATTAGAATTTTGAGACATCGTTAGATGCATCGATAAAAAATTCGCGTCGGCTGAAGAAAAAAAAACTGCTAGAAAAGGAACGCGCCATCACGGCGCTTAATTTACGATCTTCAGAGGGGGCAATTAAAGAAGTCAATCAAAGGCTAGCACCGGGTGAGCGTGTCCAATAAAAGCAGCAGCGGCCTTTTATCTCGCCGCTCGTGGCATCTCGAAAAAGTAAAATTATTCCGGCATTCGGTCGCGCGGCAGCCTCGGCTCTATATATAATAGGTCCGGTGGCATCATCACCCGGGCAATTCAAAGTTCCGACAGCAGCCCCCCAAGTATCGTAAAATTCCCCAAGCTGTCAATTGCACGCTCGTAAAGGAGACCTCCGCGAAGGGGAGCGTTGCTGACTTCGCGGGCGGAGAAGGAACCGCCACGCGCTCTCGCGAACTTTGCACGCTATACGTATATAAGCGACGATATCGTGTGGTGCAGGACACGCGAGAGCGCAGGCTCTTTCCGATCGGGGCACGCTGAGCGAGGAATCTCGAAAAATTCCGTTACGGTGCTCGAGAGCTCGCCTGGGTTTCTCGCTTTGATTGACGAGCTCTCAAACGCCGAGCTCTCTTGCGGAAGAGCGATTCCTCGAGGATTCGTCTCCGTCGATTAGCTCAAGCATCGGAAGGTTGATCGAGGCATCCGAGACCGTCGCGCAAATTAAATCTTAACGTTCCCATGCATATGCTACTCTTCCTTTGCAAGGAGAATCGGTTTAAAAATATCGCAAAATCGCTAGAAATGCTCATTTTTTTTTTCAATTCACATGAGCAGCTGGTGTCTTAGCAGCCGAACCCTCGGGGTACACTGGGAAAAAATATTCCTTATTGTTAATAATAATTCTTAACTGTTAAGAAATGAGACTTTAATTTTTCGTATAATTGCATATTACTTAACAATTAAAAAATAAGCAGTTGAAGTAGGTTAAAGCGAAGTCATGTTCAGTCCTTAATAATTCGTAGTATTCGTAATGTATTCGTTTATTACAGTAAATGCATGTTCAATTAAATGGAGACATGCTGTATTAAAAACTTTAATTTAAAATGAATCAGATCGAGGTTTGAATCGAAGGTAATATGAAAAATAACACTCACGCGCGCGCTCACCAAAGTTATAAATACCGATTCCTTAATTATTAAGAACTATGTACTCATTATGAACGATACGTAAATTTATTTTTCTTAGAAATTTAAATATGCTTCTTAAGAAATTTGCATTAAGATTTAACCCTTTCACGCTCAAGGGAAATATTTTTCCCTTGTACAAAAATCGTTATCGATTATTCAATTATTATTGAATCGATATTTTTTTAATGAATGTCAAAATAAAACGTATGTCCAAGGCTGGCAAATGTGTATCTGAACGATTAGAAAAACAAAGAACCGTCAAACTTTATTGCGCCAAAATCAAATGTTGCATTCGCATATTTAGTCTCGGCCATCTTATGGTCCTGTAAGGGTCAATACTATGTATTAACTATAACTGTTGCGTTACATACAAAATTCAAGGAAATTGATTACTTTGCAATAAGGAATCTTTTTTCTCAAGGCAGGCTGCAGCTCCGACAAATATTTGCAGCTTCGTCAAATTAAACGTCCAACTCGGCTTCTCCCTTTCAATTTCACACGAGTAGAAATAGAGCTTTTAGCTCGAGGCTTGGGCGAAAAAAACATCGCCACTCTCGTACGCCGACAAATATTGGGGTGGCTGAGGCGCACACGGGCTGAGGTGGGAGCCAATAAATTATCTCGCCCGGGCGATTGGAGCCTCTTTTCCGCCCCCCGGTAGCGTTTATTACGAATCGCAGGCACGAGCGCGAGCGGCCTGTTTACATTTGTCGCGTGAGGAGATGCCGAGGAAATTGCAAGGCGCTGTGCGGCGGAAGAAAAAAAAACGGAGAGAGAAGAAAAGGGCGGGTGGGAAGTCAGCGGAAGTGTACAGGGCGAGAGTCGGCGGTAGGCGTGCGCGCGTGTATAACGGGGCCTGGATTTCGACGACACGCCAGCGAACGCACGAAGAAATTGCCTTCGTTGTCATAGAGCCGAGGCTCGCGCGCGCACATAAACTCGGAGGAGTAACTGCCGAGCCCCGGGACTTACCATAAACGCGCATAAATCTTTGCGCGGCGAAAAAAAAAAAAAAAAGGGGGGGAGGAATATATATACGCACGCCTCGAAATAACAAACACAGTTAACACGCGTTTTATTTGTTCCAGGATCTTTTACTCAGTTTTTGCGTCGATTTATGGGATTCTGTTTCTTGGAAAACAGGCATTTTTGCTTCCATCCTGCATTTTTACGGGAGTCGTCGCTAGGATTCGTCACCCTTGTTAACGAAGCTGGCGCAATTTTTCTTTCCATGCTTTTTAACATTTTATTTAGAGCTCAATGCTGTTACTGCAGCCTACGGTTGTAATTACGAGTGTACATGTGTAATTGCACTCGAAATAAATAATAAATACAGATTTTAAAATAGGCAGGATGCACAGTGAAATATTTAAAGGAACAATTTAGTTGCATAATGAATCAGTATCCGGTTGTGTTTTATGTTTGATTACATCTAGACTAACGAAATTACCGTTTGCTCTTTTTAATTATGAATGGGTTCCAATTATATGATTTACTTAACAAAAATATTTCCGTTCCGATGTATGTTTCATTACTATTTCATAATTATTTGCAACGACTACTTCAAATGTTGTTATTGTTCAAAATTCTATTAAAAAATGTCATCTTAAATTTGATCGGATGAAGAAGAAGAAGTGTTCTACTTTTTAATTAGTAAAAAAACACTTTTAAACTAGTGAAAATAAACATAAAATAAAAAAATATTTATTTTGTGAATTTCACTAATTGAAATAGTGAATTCCCCAATTAAAAAAAGTTTAATCTCACTAATTTATTAGTAGTTTTCACCATTTTTAAATGCATATATTTACTATTTCAATTAGTACATTTTATTCACTATTTCGAAGTACATTCGACTAGTGGAGCAATTTTCACATTTCAAATTAGTGCACAGTCACTACGAATTAGTGCTTTTTCACTAATTCAACTTTAGAGAGCAGGTTTTCAAGCAGACTGAACAACGTTAATGACAGTGATTATTAGCAATACGTAAAATCGGATACCCTATACTGTGAACTGCTCAATCCTCGCCATTTAAAATTATAATTATGCGTCCCTTCGAAATCCCGACATTCGCGCAAACTCCTTCAAAGCCATCAACTCCATCTCGCACAAAAAGGGGAAAAAATAAAAAAAAAGAAGGAACGAAACGATTTCCAACACTCCGTTCAGCCATGCGTCGGTATTCTCGGAAAGGCTCGGAGAGGAGGTCTGGCGTGATGGCGTATAGCCACTCGCAAAACCGCGTCTCCGTTAAACGAAAAGCGGGCTCGATTCGCGTAGCAACAGCGGGGTCGGCCGTATATATCCACCTCGGCCAACCTTGAAAATGTAGGTTGCGCACGCACGCACTCGGGCGCGCAATAAGTGCGGCTCCGCGAGCGCGCGCGCGAGTATTCCCCCGCGATGGAGTAGCGTCTGCCTGCGCCCGAAGTGCACCTTTGCGCCGAGGCCGCCGCCGCCGCCGCGGATAACGGCCCGCGGAAAAATTATTTTCGAGATGGCTATGAATTTCTAATGCGCCGGGAGTTCGGATAAGGCGCTGCGCTCGGGGAGCAATTCGCGCGCGGCCGACTGCATCCTCTTGTCTTGCACGCGTGTAGCCAGCGAGTGCATCGGGGGAAAAAAAGTCGATGAAGCCATTGCCCGTTATTATTGATTCAACGATACGGCAATCTCGGTAAGACGCTCGAAAGTCGAGGGAGAATGTTGATTAAAAGTAAATTTACTGACAAAAAAGTTCTAACGCATATATTTTGCGAAAAAGGCTCGCCGGCTTCCTAAATTTGGCTGCGATTTTAGCGAGATTGCATTAGTTCTCTTGGTCCGCGGACTATCGAACTGCTCTCTATTATCGTGATTGCTTTTTTATCCTCCAAGTGCTATGCAACTCTTCAAATTGTTTCGATGCTGTAAATTTGTTCCAATATCGTATTTCGATTTGTAATTTTAAAATTTTTGTGTATAAGCTTATACGGGAACAAAATTCAAATAATATTGGATTTTATTCTACCGTAAATAAATTTAAAAATATATTGGATATCTCGTCCGTATTGCACTGACTTAATATACACTGTTGATTAATTAATTTCTAGTAAATTATTCAGTGTACACTGTTTATAATTTACAGTTATACTTAACAGAGCGGAAAATTGTCCCCCACTGTTACGAATAGATTTTATACGACTTTTTTTGCAGCCGTTCTTTTGGAAGATATTCGAATGGTTCGTTTAAAATAACCAGCCCTGTGTAATATAGTCATTAAAGCTTTACTTTATCGTCTGCTACTATTTTTGGAATGTAGTTTGTAAAAGAGGAATTTACCTGCGAAATGTTGCATAAATAAACAAATAAATAATGAAAAGCAGCGTGCGCGTATAATTTAAGAACACAACATTCATTAGCTCGTGATAAAAATGATAAAAATTACGAGGGGAGAGATGGCGAAAAACATGTGAGTTAACGCAGTCTTTCTCACAGTATATCGAAGTAAACGATGGTTAATCTCGCGCCTGAAAGCTTAGGCGCAAAAAATTTAATTGACACGTTACTTGTACACACAGGGGCCGCCTTGGAGAGGCTTATGTTCCCCCGTATTAAATTGCCCCGCTAATTTCGCTCGAATCAAGCGGAATGTCGGGTGTGTTCTCGGAAGTTCTTGCAAATATTAAAAGAACGCGAAGACAGCGTCGGGATAATTGGCCGGCGAAGGAGAGATCACGCGGCTCGTCCGAACAAACAGTCGGCAAACCCGCGACTCCGGCGGCCATTAATAAAATTAGAATAGTTTCGAAGATTCCGCCGGGCCGATAATGAGACTAAATTGAACGCTTTTTACGGCGAGCTACGCAAGACCAGGTGCAATGTAGCGTGACTGCGTACTTTTCTATACGCGCATAAACTGTGACGGGAGAGAGAGAGAGAGAGTCTTATATACAGCTCGCTGGTGCATTGCCTTCGCTCGTAGTTGGCCCTAATTACAGTCGCGTATTTTCTTTCTCTCCTTTGGCTTTCGCGTGCGTATGTATATAGGCGAGGCTAGACAAAACCCTCGGCGCGGAGAGAAGCAGCGTCTTCGAAGGGGATATAAAGTAAGGGGAGTAAAAATTAAGCAGATATAGATGGCCGCGGGCTTGACGCTGATGTAACCGCGAACGGAGGAAAAAGGCATAACGAGAGCCGAGACAAACCGGTATCCAGCTCCGCTGGTTATAACCGCGATGGATAGATGTCAATTACACGTCGAAATTATGAAAAAGACGCGATCGACTTGAGCGATTCGAAAAATTGTGATTAGACGGCGCTTTTTGTTATGCTTCAATTGCCTTTTAATAAGGTGATTATACACGAATGCGGCGCAATTTACATTCTTATATATACTTAAGTTAGTGTACTGCAATTTGTTTTAAGAAAGTACATTAATTACAGTAATGTTACAAAAGCTACGCTATGAATAAATTATGAAGTTTTTTACATTTTTATTCATTCGCTAAAAGAAAATTAATGGCCCGAACGTGATCAATCTTCAAATTCTCAAACAATATCCATTCCAAAGCATAAACCAAACGCCTAATTTAATCTGCAAACATCAATTGACGTAAAAAACTTGATTAATCCATTAAAATTAAATTCATCCTCAAGTGCTGATTTACAATGTAAGCAATCGAACAATATCCATTCGATCGCATCATAAATACAATTGATGTTATCCTAAAGTAAGCAATGTAAGCGTCTAATTCAACGGGCGAACGTATAGCGAGCGATGTAACTCGAACAAACGTAAATAAATGATACATTCAATAACCCCCGCGGGTGATCGATCTTACTTTAAAAATTGTTAAACATGAAACTCGGTAAAACGGCCATTATCAGGATTTTTACAGCGCGACGTAACTTAGGCCGTATGTCATCATCACGGGGGTGAGGATGGGACACGGCGCTCGTTTCCTCGGCGTACCACGGGCAGCGCGCGTGCTTGGCGCTCGGCTGCACGCAGGCTTCCTCCATCCTCCCCTCCTGCTGCCTCCTTGGGCCAGGCTTTAGCTGCAGGAGGGAGCGGGTTCGTCGACCGCGGTGCGACTTTTCTACCGGCGCTCGCGTCCTTGGCAATTCAATGCCCGCACCAGATAACTTCCCCCGCCGCCGCGGCCTCGCGCTCCGCTCTCAGATAATAGATTATTTCATACGTGTAACCAGTTGCGCGGCCGCACGTGCACTCGATTTTACTTTTCTGAGGGAAAGTCGCGCGGATGGAGAGGCGCTGCGATGGCCTGGCCTTTCCGGCCGGCGGAGGCGATCATTCTTCCGCGGGTTATGACAATCAACCGGTTATTGAGCCGCGGCCAATCACTGTCTTTGCATTCTCTGCGTCGGAAATCCACGCGGAGAGAAATGTTGTAGTAAAAATTAATATATTCCATAGGAACAATGGGACATACTCGGCCTATGACGATTTTACTATAAAACATTTTACTATAATTTTTTTACTATAAAATTTTTACATGATTTTTACTAGAAAATTCCTATGTACATAGCAAAAATTGCTATTTATATAGTAGAAATTGCTATGTACATAAGAATTTTTAGTAATTTTTTATAGTAAAAATCGTCATAGGTCGAGTATATTCCACTGTTCCTACGGAAAATAGTAACATTTCTCTCCGTGCAGAAAGCAGGCCGCAAACACGCTCATTTCATTTTAATTTGAAATTTTTTTCACATAGAAAGTCACTTTGATTTTAATAATTTTTAATAAAATCTTTAATAATATTTTAACATCTGAATTAGTTTATATGAAGCTATCGGTGGCGTCAGTATAGCTACGTGTAAACTACTTTCGTGAGCGTAAACTACAATATCTAATTCTGTAGGATTTACTATGTAAATTATCTCGTTCAATAAATAAATTTTGGCGCCATTTTCTTAAGGAGATAATATCAATAATCATAATACAACTTTAAAGTATTGCGCATTGAAAATAGAAAAATTTGCTTTCGTGCGCCCTATCTAATATAAAAATCAGGCAACCAATCATGTGCTCGTATCTTAGCGACCATCTGGTCGACGCTTTCAGAATCTCGCCTTCAATGCTTCGCAACAAAGGTCATCACTTTTTTAAGAAAGGACTAGAGAAAAAGTAGACTTCTTGAACTTATTCAAAGCATTTTTTTTGTCATTAGAGAGGAAGAAATACGTCTGTCGTGTTTGAGCGCAAATAAATTGTACACTGAGAAAAATTTGTTAATTTTAAGCATACATTTATTTCAATAGTATTTGTTAAATATTTTATTATTTTTTTGAAATTACTAAATTTATATAGAAACAAATAAACTCATTTAGCTTCAATGAAATCATTACTTGATTCAAAAAAATATTTAATAAGTATACTATTGAAGTACATAATTTCCTTAAAATTAACAAATTTTTTTTCAATTATAATTGAATGCAACGGACGATTCGAGACGTCGAAGCCGAAGAGTCTGGAGAGACGTACGTGCAACGGCGGAAAATCAGCTTCCGCGAATTCGCCAAGACAGAGACATAGCGGGCGTAAGCTTAATGCGCTTTCGGGTGTACCGGCAGGTAGCTTAACAACAATAACGCGCGCCTCGTCTAAAACAATCGATCTACACACGAGGGCTCCATTGTAATTTACCCGCGATCCTTATCCCCGCTCGGCTGAATTTTCATGTAGCGCACGTGAATAGCGGATGAAGGAAGTGCGAGCGCGCCGTGGATGCCGTACACACCTCTGATTAGAGCCGCTGGGGAAAGAGAGAGAAGGGGGAGTTTGCGGAGCGCTTAATCCTCTTATCAAAACGCGTCGGTAGAGAGACGATTTTCAGCCGCGGCTGCGAAAACGAGCGCTGCTAGACGCGCGCATTGTGCACCGACTGATATCACGACGATAGAGGCGAACACGCTAGAGCAACCGTCGGCTGCACCGCCTCTCCTCTGCTCTCCTTCGCCTCCCTTTTCTTCCCCTCCATACCTCTTTTTTTTTTTTTTTTTTTTTTTAATGTACCCTCCGCTCTATGTGCGTCTCGCGGTGGAAACCGGATTAATTAATTTTCTCGGGAGGGAGAGACGCGCGAGGCATGAAAAAGGCGTATAATAAATGCTTTTACAGTAAAGGAGAGTTTGTCGGGGGGATTATCGAACGGAAGCCGGCCACTTAAGGACTTGCTTCTCCCGTTCCTTTTTTTTTTCACTGCTCACCGCCTCCTATGCGAGTCCGAGCGTATACCTCGCGTTTTTTTTACGATTTTCGTTATCGCGTCCGGGCCGTTTTTGTCGGGAGGCACGCGCGCGGGCGCGGCCGCGCATCCATTAAGACGTTAACGGACTTTGTTTCTCGAATGAGCCCGCGCTCCCTTTTGGTGGTCGGAGAGATTTATATATAAAAAAAAAAAATAAAAAAAAAAACGGAAAGAAAAAAAATTAAAACGCCGGCGGTGCTCGAATTCAAAAGTCATCGGTCGAATCGAATCGATCTCAAGCTTTTGAGTGTTTTTTTTTTTCTCGAGAGTTGAACTGTACAAGACTTATTATTGTCTATCAAGGAGGAAAATAAATGGGATCGACCGAGGCGGTGTGATGAATTGTGTCATTAGAGACAAAATAAACAGAATGCATATTGATCGCTGCGAGGAGGATAATAAATTAGAATCAATAAAAATTAAACGTTAATTAGTGTACGATCACTTTTTCCATCTGCCGCGGGAGAAAATAAATGAAAAGTCATATGTTATACACCGTGGAATAAAGTTAATATCTGTTAGAACCTGGACTAAACGAGGATATTGAGAAGTTTATTCTGAATGACGGCTACATGCTGCAGTCAGTCATTTTTCATGGCTCATATAACTCTCGATATTGTACTGCATTTATATTTATGACTCTCTAAACGCGTTAAAAAAAAACTGAAGAGTGTACACATCGTTTCCATTCATTTTTCAGGAAAAGCGGCCGGTCGTAAGAGACGCAAACGCAAATTCAATCAAAGGAAGACTCGAAGGACGCAATAAGAAATGAGCATTTTATTGAGAAAACAAAGGCAGTCGAGCTGCGATATCGAATGAAAATCAATCGAGCCTGACTGTTTCATATCTCCCGGCTCATCCGGCGCGTCGTGGGCAAAAGAACCGAGACACCGAGCGAGCGAGTCCATTAATTAGGCAGCCGCGCGCTCCCGCATCGCATGACACATATGTACCAAGCTTGGCATAATCGCCGAGCTAAGCGGCATTTTCCCAGGCGGCCGCAGACTGGATATCGAGGAACACTTCAACCGGTATTTCGCCAGGGTCCTTCTTCTGTGACTGATTAGCGCCGGCTTCCTCGTTCCACCGGGCTTCTTTTTTTTTTGCGGCAGGAAGGGCCCGCGCGTGCGGCCTAACGGGCGCAATTAACGCGGACCTTTTCTTTGTCGATGCGACGCCGATCTCCGCCGACAGAAATATGAGCGACGGGGTCACCCGAGACGAAGCGCGTCCATCTCGCGACGGATGCATCTGGTAGATGCGCGCTACCGTACTTGTATACCCGTGCGTTCGTTTGTCTTCGCTTACTAGGAAAACACTAAGCACTTCTTGCAGCTTCTGTTTATTACTTTAGAGGGTATTATACTTTGCTGCCATCGAGGGTGCGAAAAAATGCAAAATTACGAGCTTTACTTACTTTTTAAATGAAATTCTTTTTGCGTGCACAGTAGTATATACTGTTGGCGCTTTTAAAGTTGTTTTATCAAACCTTATTAAACTGCTTCCATATCGTTAGGAATTTAATTAACTTAAGATAATTTAAGATGATTCAAGACTATGATTCATTCGATTCATTGCAGAATCTTTTGATATTAGCTACAAATTTTATGCATTTTTCATAACAAATTTTATTATGAAGAATGCATAAAATTTTATGCAGCTTCGTGCGTAAAGCAGTGCGTGAAACACTTTTACGTACATATACTTCCTAAATCAGATCTTTACGCACTCGTTGCATAAAATATTCTTCGATACTTGATTTAATTGTAAAATATTGTTCAATTTTAACAATTAAACAATAAGAATGTTAAAATATTGTCGACAATGATCACCCTCGCTTCCCTCGGGCGATATTCTTTCCCTCTTCCGAGAATCACTCCTGACGCACTACACGGAGAGAAATGTTATACTAAAAATTACTATGTACATAGCAATTTCTACTATATAAATAGGAATTTTTAGTATGTTTTATAGTAAAAATCGTCATAGGTCGAGTATGTCCCATTGTTCCTACGGAATATATTAATTTTTACTGTATATTTCTCTCCGCTGTAGTATCGAAAACTACTATTTCTTGCTAAAATATTGTTTTTTCAAAAATATTTCATTTTCCACGCGCTTTAAGTAGAATTTAAAAAAAAAAGCAGGTATACAAACCATTTTACCCATTCGATTACGTAAGAGTCAGAGAGAGAGAGTTCCGATATATTTCGCAATAAATACCCCGGACGATGACAAGGAATCTTTCACTTTTCTTCGAATCGATCCCATAACTCAAGGCCGCTGCTCACCCAGCGTCCGTGCGATGCATAAACAAAAGCGATATAAATGTATAGCCAGGCTAAGCGGCGAATTATAAATGGCTCCGGCGCCGGCGAAAAGAGCCCGCTGCGGTCCAGACCGTCGGGGGTGAACGGCCGGCCGGATAATTTACGTAATCGGCGTCTTATGAGGGAGTATTTATATCGTGCCTTAAACATAAAGGTAAACACAGCGGGGCAGAGCGAAAGCGAGGGAGAGAGAGAGAGAGAGAGAAGCGAGCGGCGCGCCTCTTTCGCCAGGGGGACGCCGATCATCGGGCGCGGGCGCGAGATGGATCTCGGGGCCTCTCCCCGGCTCGAACCCCCTATTTTCGAGCTTAACGGCTCGAGCCGCGCAATCTCGCGATGCCGCGGCCGCGGAAGTTTCACCGTGAGCGCCGTGATCGCCCTTGGCCGAAACGGCCCCGGACAAAGACATTGCGCCGCTCCGGCCCCGATTAGGAAATAATACCGATCGGGAGATTCCGCCAGCGTCGTTTGCACAAGAGCTATGACCCTAATGAATCTTGCTTTGCTTTATTTACACGCCGAGGAGAGCGAGTGCATCTTCCACTGGATGCCACGCTGAAGATACATTAAGTGAAATATGACGGCTTGGACTGTTTTTTTTTTTGTTTCTCTTCACGAACCGATTTAAATGCGTTTTTTTCTCTCCGCTGCATCTGTCATTGACGAAGAAGCACCGACGCAACGGGGCTTTGACGAATGGACGTGGGATTTACGTTTTTTCTCTTTTTTTCTTATGCGAGTGCGGGAGGCGTCCCGTTAATTAATATTTATGTCATAATTGAAGCGAGCGGCGGATGGAATAGCCACAGTAGGGAATAACAAAAAAAAAGAAAAGACATCAGGGATGATTTACTCCGAAGAATTTCCGAAGAATGCTACACGGGCGAGTTTTCAAGGAGGAAAAGGAGATAATCGTGAATAGCCGACAAAACCGTTCTGTTAACTATATCGAGCGCAGGCTGTATTTAATGTCGATCGTATCGGCGTGCTCCCAAAGATTACGGAGCCACGATGAAACGCGAGCGCAGAAGGGACGTCTTAGGTCGGGAGGTAGGGAAAAATGCACAGCCGACAGGAGAATGTCAGTGCGTGAGGGAATACGGAGCGCAGAGCGAATTCCGCGGTCGCGAGGCGGGAGCGGAAGTTCGTCGACGAGGAAACCGCGGCGCCGTGATTGCCCGCGGGAAACTCGCGAGGAAGTCTCCGATGCAAATTCATTCGGCGCCGGGGTCCACCTGCAGTTCGGTCGCTCGATTCCCGACACCGCCGAGCGCATTTTCTCGCGACCGCGCCAACCCAACATCCCTGGCGTAATTAACGGGCTGCCCCCTATGGTCTTCCTTTTCGCCGTAACCACGCCGCTGCTCTCGATTTATCGCGTGCGAACGATATCTTAATGATCGCGGTCATTTGTTCGCCGAGGTAATCGGAAATTTACGCCGGGAGGATGCTTGGCTAATTTTATTGAGCAGCGTAAAATAGGCAATATCGAGCAGGAGGTGTTTTCTACAAATAGAGGATTAGCCTGGTAGAGGAGATTACCTTCCAGTGCGTAAGAATCTCAAAAGGAGACATTTATTATGATTATATCGAGAAAGAGAGAGTCGTTTCGTTGTGCTCTTTTGTTTCAAGAAATGTAGTGGCAAAGTTGCTGTAATAACAGTCGCTCCTCGAAAGAGGAAAGTTCGTAACGATGATGCATCGCGATTTTTGCAAAATTGATGAACCGTCACAAAGTGCAGTCTTTTTTAAAAAAAAAAAAAAAAAGGAGCGGGGAAGGTCAGCGCGGGGGTCGTAAAAAAGCAGCCCTCCTATTTTCTCGATATAGTGCGACGACAAATAACGCCGTTAAAGCACTTGGTGTCGCGGTAACGCGTTAATTTTAAAATCCTGGGCGTCGTTAGTAAAATTTTCATAATAATAATTAATTCCCCGCGTCTTTTAAGAGACTACGGGCAGGACGAGGCGGCTGCTGTACACCGGGGTAGTTAGTCATAAAATTATGTTCGCAGGTGAAACTTTTCGCATAAAGACCACCCCAAAGTTAATTTAGCAAGAAACTTTCGACTCCCGACCGTGGCAGTAGCTCGCTGGGAGGGATATAGGTGAGAAACGCCGGAATCAAGACGGCCCCTTATTAAGCCGAAATACAGGGGGCAATGCCCCCTCCAATTCTGGCCGCGTATGGCATAAGCACGCGAACGAATTAAAGTATGGGACGCGCGGACGAATGGAAATCGCAAAGTTTGCATTAGCGCGGAGGGGAGGCAATTCGGATTTTATATTCATGGGCTGGGAGAGGCTTTGACCGGGGCTCGGGATGCTTTCCGCGATGCGACCGAAAACACCGCGAGCGGTCGCGGCTCGGCCGGTCGATCCCTTGGGAAAGTGAAAAATGATCCGCCAGCGCCGCCGAGGTATATAATGATCCGTCGACGTATCGAGCTTCCTTTTTACGCCTCGGGTTGGCGAGAATAAAGTGCCCCGCCCCGACTCTTCTTACCAGGGCTCTCGATCGACTGGCCGCGATAAACCTCTCGCCGGAGAAAAATTGATATCCCCTGGTAAAACTGATTAGCCCGCCGCCGCAGTATCGGTCAATTAGCGGAATTTCGCGGAAGACGGATTAATACGCCTTGAATAACGAGCCTCGGCGCTTACGGGCGATTGAGCTTGCGGGGGTGGGATTATGGGCCGCGGAAAGTTTTTTTCCGGCGGCGGGTATGGGTCACTGGTAAACGCGATTGAAGAGAAATTAAAGTTTAGAGGAGAGTTGTGAAAAATGCGATCGAACTTTCCTATAGCCTCGGGGCAAGGAGTTTGCTTACCGTCGAAACACGTTTTGATGGACAGGCCCGCGCATCTGTACCGAAACTTGGCGAACTTTGATCGCCGCTCACATTTTTAAACTTTCTCCATATTTTCTTTTATTTCGCATAAAGTCGCACTTTCCTTCGCGGAGCATCTTATACAGGCATATTCAAGTGTGTTTTCAGTTGCCGCGCAATCTTTTTATCGCACTGACTTAACAGAGAGGCACCTCGCTTACATAGAGAAATATTTAAGTAAAGCAAATTATGCAAATTTAATTACGTTGCCTCGGTTTAACAGGTGGTGGTATATGCTCTCCTTATGCATACGGCATACGGCGAAATCACACTTTGCTACGAAAATAAAATTTATGCGAGAAAACGATGTGCAGTGATTCACCTCGCTTTTTTATCTACTTCTAAATTTATTTAAGAAGAAACGTATTTTACACAAGATTAAGTCCTTGATTTTTTTACGAGGGCGTAAGAATAAGGCAAGTATAAGCTATTTTAAACAGAGATAAAAAAAAAAAAATGAAATCTCCGTCAATTACAGACTCGCCCCATATTTTGAGCGTTTCATCATCCCCAAACAAAAGCTCGCAGTTCACGCGGAGAGATAAGAAAGGAGCGAGAGGGAAAAAAGTAGGCTCTATCTCGCTCAGCCCTCGCAAAGATGAATCTCCAAGCGTAAACTTGGCTCTCGCGTTGCGCGCGGGAAGAGCAGCGGAAAAAAGGAACGAAGAGCGCCGCAGAGAAGAGGAAGACCCCCCGGGGCGTTCGGGTCTTAAAAACTGCTCCCGTCGTTTATTGCCCGAGCTTAATTGAAGAAAGCACCGGATTAACATTATTCTAGCGTAACGCGCCCGCCTCCCCACCTTCCCTCCCCCCTGCTGGCCCGCGAGGCGAGGAAGAAAAGATAGAGCCGGGGAATGAAAGTTTAAAGTGAACTTGTCTCGCAGTTTAATTGCCGTGAGTGGCGCCGCTCCCGCGGGCGCCTTGCGCGCGTGCCGCCGATATTTACGCGTGGCCGAGTCGACCCTTTTATCCCCGGTGGTTCCTGTATCCCTTAAACTTCTGCGGCAGCGTAAAGGAAGAGACGCGCGATCGATCTCTCATTTAGCCGATGAGTTTCGTTTTATTTTTATTTTTTTTTTTTATTTTTATTTCTCAGGTGGCGTCGTCGATTACTTATGTCCCCGCGAGCGATTTATCCCCGATGATTTAGAGCTGCCTCTTTTCCTTTTTTGTGCGCAATTTTCCCGGAGGACGGTGCGATCCATAAGCGGTCTAGTTCGAGATCGCGCGCAGGCCTTTGATCTTCTCTTATTCTCGCAAGCGCAATAATTATTCTATTCGAAATTTGGCGTGTATATTTTAGTGACAGTCACTTTAATGACGTAATATTTCATTAGGCGAAAAGCGCCCCTGGCGAAACTATCCGGGGGGAACGAAAGTACAAATATAGTTATACGGAGAAACTAATTAGTTAGAAGGAAGATAAAACATCTGATATTTACGGTTGAGTTATATTCTTCGCTGTGCAAAAAAAAAAAAGCCTTAGGTTGGCGCTTTGTGCGCAACTTTTGTAATTTATCCAAAGAAACTTCAGGGACTTAATGTACTGTCCCGATACAAGCTATAAAATAAATCTCTCGCACGTTCTGACACTGTATCGGGCGTAGCACTAAAATTTCTACTAAAAATAATCAAGTGCTGTTTCGCATTCACCGCTTAGAAATATAAATCGAGGCATTATCGCTAATTGCTTTTTAATTCTTCGAATAACACTCGAATTAAAAAGGCGATATTACTGTAATATGTGGTGAAATAAGGGGGAAAAAGCGAGGGAGCCATTGAATTTACGAGTGCAATTTATTTGCTCAGAGGGGAAGAGAGAGAGAAACAGAGAATTTATTCCAACACAATCGCGGGTCGTGCAATTAAAAAGAGATCGGGGCAAGTAAAAACATCAGCGGCAATTTTACTTTTCATCCTGTCTGCGCATAGGAAGAAAGCAATAACCGCCGGTAAAAAAAGGAAAGGCAGCACAAGTTCTCGGGAAGCTTTAAAGAAGCCAAGCTGCGCCGGTGCTCGTGTACATCGACCTAAAAACAAGTGCTCGCGCGTCGTGCAATCCGAATTAACATGTAACTCGCTCTTGCACGGGGTGCGCTGCTCGCTCGCTCTGGCGATGAGGTAATCCGCGCAATTTCCTCCCGTAAGAAGACGCACGTCCTTCTCCCCCCCCCCCTCCCACGGCTCTCGCCGCGGAACACACTTCGGGAAGCGAGGCTCGCCTTTACACGGGATTATCGCGTGAGTTCATTATACGTCCTTCTCCCACTCGCTTCTTTCTCACTGCATGGGTGCAGCGGCGGCGTGTCCCCCTCCCTCCTTCTGCGGCTCCTTCCCGCCGCCGGTACGTGCCCCTCGTATATGCGTACGTGTACCCAGAATCGTTACGTAAATCCGAATAGCTCCTCCTTGCGTTGCTCTGCTTTGCTCGCGCGACGAATGAGCCGAGCGCCGGGAGAGGAGCGAGCGAGAGAGAGAGAGAGAGAGAGAGAGCGACAGGGAGCGCGTTCACCTCGCCGCGGAGCATCCCATGCAAGTTCAAGGTTGAGCGCTGAGCGAGCGATGATCTTTTTGCGTGAGCCTCCGCGATTAAAGCGAGAGCGCGAGACTTTTTCACTCGCGGCTTATCCTAATGCTTCCGAAACCCTAACGGTCGGGGAGCCCGCCTACTATGCTACCCGCGCGCCCCAGGCTGGACGCTATATCGCCTTCGCGCGATCTCGCCCGAATCGCGGATTCCACGGAGGCGTAATCGCGCCGAGCTCCGGGGAGCGTGCGATCTCCGTTTGCTTTGCGCTAATTTTCGCTCGCTCGGCTGCTATCTCCTTTTATGCTATTTATTTTCTGCTTTTTCATTTCGGTCACACGATGCTTTCGATGATCCCCATCTTGTCGTTTTAAGTCGAGGCGTCGCGATAAAAAAAAAAATTAACGTTTCAAATTGACTTGCACAGGGCGTACGATAACCCGCGTAAAAATGATTCAGACTAAAATAAGACGATAAAAAGATGCATCTTTATTATGTCCGGATTTAAGATTGCTTAAGATTTAAAAAGATTCTCAATTAACAAGCACCTAAAATCAATTTAAGATCCTTTCGAGATCATTGTTTTAATATAATATTCATATTAGTTTAAAACATATAAATTTAAAAAAATAAATAAATATAAGATCGCGTTAAGATTAAAACGATTTTTATAAGATCTTATGTATAGAAAATCAAAAAAATTGAATATATTATTAAAAGAATGATCTTAAATTAATATTTAGATATTTACTAAAAGAGAATCTGTTTGAATCTTAAGAAATCTTAAATTCGGACATACTAGAGATGACTCTTTTTATCGTCTTATTTTAGTCTGAATTATTTTTACGCGAGAAAACCATAATAAATTAACATCCGTATGCGACAAACGACAATAAATTAAATCGCAACCAGGCATCGATCAAAATTACTTATACGCGAATTCTTCATTTTAAATTGTGACTTTTAAAAAGATAATTTTTATAAGTTATGTAAATGATTCAGAAAATCGTTGACCGCAGTGTTTGACGATCCATCAAGCCTTTGAGAAAACTATAATAAGCCCGCGTAAAAAGCAATTTCCAATAAATAATAAGAAAAAGCGCCGTAAATCCGAGGCCCTTGAAAGGCAGGGCATTGCGCAACACCGGAAAATGAAATTTTACTGCGTCCGTGGAAAAGGCACAAAAGGCCTCGGCGATTGCCGGCGCGAAAGCGGAACCTGCGCCAACTCGGGCCCCAAAGTGAAAATGCGCATCGCGATTAAACCTCGCCGGTACGTCGCGGCATCGCGGGATGCGATTCGTCACGGGCCTCTTACTCTCGACTTCCCCCCCCCCCCCTTTGAACCGCGCCAACGAGGAAGAAACGAAAGCTAATTGCCTCGCGGATCTGCGTATACGCAAGAAAAGGGTCCCTCGGTGGTTTTGCGCCTCGCGGGAATCACGCGTACGTCTCAATCTCGCGTCGACGACGAAAAGAGCGCCCGTCACGGCTCGTAATTGTTTTTTTCGCCGCCCCGACGATTTTTTTACCCGCCCCCTGGCTCGCGTTAATTACCAGCCCACGAGGCGCGAGAAATCAACGGAGGACGCTTCATTAGTGTTTTACGCGGTGGCGGGAAAGAAAAAATGAAAGGGAGGGCGAGTGGAGAGTATCCGGTGGGAGCCGCTCGCGGGATGTACGTATCGACTCGGGATCAGAGATATCATCTGGGGCAAGGGCCCCTTTATGACTCGGCTCGGGCCTTCGCTCCTTTACATGCGGCGCGCCCGTTTACCTCCTCATTACCGCGAGTGAGGGAATCTGTCCCACAGCCGTGGCGCCCTGGCTCCGCCACGGCTTTATTATGAGCGTCTCCGGCCCGGCAGCCGGAGGCGAAAACACACCGAGCGAGCCGCGAGCCTATTTACAGCGTGTCGCGCCTCTTCGTTTTCGAATTTACGAGGCAGTTCCGCGACGCGCGCGAGTAACGAGCTGAGGTCGCGCGACCTCGCGGATCCCGACTCTCCCGCGAGCTTTGCAAATTACGTAATTATGATAAATGTCATCAGCCGAGGATCTAATTTACCTTAACACGTGTTAAACTTACTTTAACTTATTCTTTTTTTATCGGCCAGAGTCGAGTCCCTTTATCACTGGAAATTCGACGTTTAAAAATTGGATCTGCAAAGTTGATTTCAAAATAAGAAGGACATGATTTTTAATTACGTGCGTATAATGTAATGAAATTATTATCCGCGCAAATTTAATTAGCTCGCGTCACAGGTACAAAGGCTATATTTAATTTAGAAGTTGAGATAAAAAAGCACACCTTGTTGGCATATCTTTTGGATTTCCTATAAACATGATTTTATGGTCTACATTAATTATGTGCAATATATGTCTTCTGTATATGTAGCTAAGGCATTCTCTCTATTAAGATTTGCACCTATAGACCTTAAACGTGTTTCTTCGATGGATGTTCGCATTTCTTTTTGTTCTACTTGAACCTGTCAATTCACATTTTACGCATTTTTCCTGCCAGGTTACGGAATGCTATCCCTCATAAAAGCAAGTCTACTCAAAAAAGTTCATCGCTTCATTTTTACCTAGAAGGTTTACTCTGAATCATTGAATTGACAGTGCGTTTATATTTTAGCTCAGCTATTTATAAATATTTCAAGTCACTAGTAAAATGCAATGTTCTCTTTACGCTGTTTTTTTCTAATCAGTTCTTCTAAATAATACATTCTGGTTTTTAGTTAAAATGATATCGTAGCGATATTTAATTTCTCAACTAATTTAGTTAATAAAAACTACAGTTAAAAAGGTTTAATACAAAATTTATTTCATTTAATTGTTTAATGGAGAACTCAAATCTTTAAGAATTGAACTTTGACGTCAAAAGAAAATGCGTTTTTAAATTTTCGACCAATTACATTCATGAATTACTTAAATGTTTCAAAACAAAAACCATTACTTTTTTAAGATACGAGCAAAATAGAGCGCGCTCAAGTTCCTTTCTTTACTGTTTATTCCGGGTTCATTTTTTAGGTTCGAAATTTTGAATTTCAGCGCCATTCCGGAATATACGTACGAACCAATCAAGTTCGCTTTTTAAAGAGATTTTTTAAGAGAAAATTTTTTAAGTGACGATTTTTTAAGAGAAGATTTTTTTAAGAGAAGATTTTTTAAGAGAAGATTTTTTAAGAGAAGATTTTTTAAGAGAATATTTTTTAAGAGACGATTTTATTGTATCTGCATGAAGTAATCTCACTTGGTAGACTCTCTGGTCTTCTTAGTCTAGCGTGTAAATAAATCAAATAAAATGAAGGTACCTCGAGTAAATTCACACTGCAATTACACAATTAGCATAAAACACACGCGAAAGTAGGAAAGAACATTAGCCGTTTTGTACGGATCCAGTCTGGACAAATAACAGTCCGAACGTGTTCCCAAGATCGTTAATTAACGCCGCAGCGTACAGCGAGGTGTCGAGTGTCACCGGCTGAAAGGGCCGGTCTCACGCCGGCGCGTCAATCGGAATCTGCGATTTTCATTCGCGCCACTTTAAAATGCTCGCGATCGCTTTCATTTTTCAGCGGCGACCGGCGTCCCGCGTAGAAACAGGTTCTGCTTATCCCTGTCAACGCTGGCAGCCGGCCGTCCGACTGCGCTTAATATATAGACGCGCAGGAGCATGGCCACCGGTTAAAAAGCCGCGCCTCGCGCCTCGCTCTGGATATGACAAGCTCGTTTCGACGTTTTATACGCTCCATAAAATTAGCCCGCGCACTTAATGCGGCCGGCGCGCCCGATAGGGTAATAGATAATAACATCCCGGTGTTTATTAGCGGCCACTTGGCGCCGGCACTAAATTTTCGCGCGGACATAATTGAATCGGCTGGTCGGCGTGGCTTTGCGAGAGTGCATAAGAGAAGGGGGTGGGGGCACGGCTTCTCCTTTCTTCCGGCGGGATGCGCGGTGCATGGAAAGGAAGCCGAAGGCGCGACTAATAACTTTCGTTCCTGCGCATATAATCCGCGGGTGGGCCTGGAAAAAATCCGCCAAGTCAGCCGACCGCCACGCGAAATGAAGATTTAATCGCGCTTCTTTCTCCGTCTCTCTCTCTCTCTGAAGTTCGATCCTCGAGTCACCTTCTGTAGCTTCCCTCGGGCGCGCGGCCCATTGTGTCGATCCACTGGGGCCGTTACACGCGGTAGCTCGCGTCACGTCGATATTACGTCATTCTTCTTAATTACAGGGGCTTAAGCGAGCGATCAGTCCGCGGCTCCATCTCTCCCTCGTTGCTTCGGGCACCTTTTTCTCCCCGAGACTTTTTTCTCCGTCTTGGGCGTCCCGGATTCGCTCCCTCTCGCTCGCTCGCTCTCGTTTCTCTCTTTTTTTTTTCGGTACGCTGTGCCGGAACTTCCTAATTACCCCCGACGGTGAGCGTACAGATACAAATCTGACGAGATGAAACGCGGAGAGGCGCGAGAGAGGGAGTCGGGGCTCATTTGTCATGTGGAGAAGAGAATCAAATTAAAAAAGGCGCACGCGTAACGGTACGGCGGAGATATGCGATTGCATATCGCGCGCACCTCGAGAGTGTGCGATTCTCGCGCGTGCGCGAAATTCGTATTCAAAAATTCCTCTTCACGCCACTTCCCACGTGAGAGAGCGTTGACTTTTATATGCGTGATGGAGCAATGATTTGAGATGGAGATTTTTCGTAACTGTACAGCGACGCTCTTTGTACCTGTAATTTCTTTCTTTTATTTTTTTTCCTTTCGTTTGAATTAATCATGAAGGTTTGAATTCATAATTTCCAATGCGCACAGTTTCATTTTCCTTTTTGGAGATGGATCTAACGCAGGAGGCGAAAGAAATTCCTCGTTACGTAACTAACGTATTTATCTCTCTCCGAAAAATTCTAGTCAACTTCTAATACCCTACTGTAATAGTTTTACATCACGCATTAATTGTAATATTTTTGTATGTATATGTACTCTGGTTTAATAAATAAAATAAATAAATAAACATCCGCAAACTTCTAATACCCTACTGTGATGGTTTTATATCAGGCATTAATTGTAATATTTTTGTATGTATATGTACTCTGGTTTAATAAATAAAATAAATAAATAAACATCCGCAAACTTCTAATACCCTACTGTGATGGTTTTATATCAGGCATTAATTGTAATATTTTTGTATGTATGTACTCTGGTTTAATAAATAAAATAGATAAATACTTTTTAATTGAGCCTCGTCCGATTTAAGATACGACGATTCTGATTAAATTGTTGCAAAACAGTGTCAAATTAAAAAAAAAGGAACAGTGCTTGGGAAGAATCGAAATGCAAGATGAAAGCGAAAAGTGGAAAATCGTAAGCGTCGAATAAAACTAAAAGCCATTCCTCTAGAAAAGACAGGCAGAAAATCCAGGTAGCGAGTAAAGGCGAAATTGCGCGGCGCGCTCTCACGAGCATCGCGGTGTAAAAACAGTATTTCGAGCTTATTAGGTAAAGCGATAAAAAGGAGGGCAGAGCGGGAGAAGCTCGCGCCGATGATTACCTCGGGCGCGTCTCTTAATTCCGCAATAAACGGAGTGGAGCGCGGGCTTCTAATAAAAATTCGCGCCAACATTGGGCACGCAGGAGCCGAGAGATACCGGCGAAGTGCGGCCAAGGTGGGCTTTACGAGGCCGGCGTGCAAACGACATCCGTCCGCGGGATGTTTATTCCGGCGGAGAGAGAAAGCCCCGACGCGGGGTGCCAAAGCGCGGAGAAAGGTGCAAGGAAATTATGAGGAGAGCGCGCGACCGAGCTTGCGTAATGCCTTACGCGCCGGCCTGGGTAATCGCCTGGCCGACCTTCACCTTTTACTGCTTCGCCGAATCGACGGCGAATTATGCAGCACCGACGCCGCCTCTGATCTTTACGCCGTGCTCTCCTTTTATGAAGGGAATTGCATTCTTCGCGGAAATTTTTTCCGCAATATTAAGTAAGCAGAAATCTCGTTTTATCGCTCGGCCATTTCTAGGCGCTGGGATTTAGTTATATATCTATACGCGTCCGCGCCAACATAAAGATAAATCAATTTTTTCTTTTTCATCATTTATTTCAGTCGCGTTAATTAAATCTAAACAGTCGCCGATAGTCCAATAAATAAATAACCAACAGCACTTTCTGGCGATAAAGTAATTGCGAGCTCGTTTTAATTTGCTATGGCTTCTACCTAGAAATTTATATTAAATAATAATCGCCGAGGCAATAAATAAAGCGCGAGAAAACAGCGAGCGCGGATTTAGCCATTTGATTAAAAAATTCTCGGGTGATGAGGGGAAAATTGCCGTACGAATTCGGTAGTTCAGATTTTGGTCACGCGCTTAAACGAAATGCCGACAAATTGAATTATGCACTGGGAGCAGGACGATTATTCGCGGAATTCCAAATAGGAAAGAAGAAGGGTCGCGCTATCATCGCGCGATCTCCTCGAAATTTTAAACAGGCTGTACAGCTTGCAACTTTCCCACATGATATCGCGCGGCCGAGGGCGTTTACAGAGAGATCCCCGACGTCGGGCATCTTATCGAGCCACCGGCCTCGGATTTTTCCACGGCGCCAATACATAAATCAGACGGACGCCGGCTCCTCCGGGTAAACACACAAGCTCGCAAGCACGTCGCTTAACGAGTCCTCCTCCCCGCGCATGCGGCCGGGCGCAAAAACCAACGAAACACGGCCATTAATATCTCGGCGTGTCGCCGCCTTCTCGCGTGTTATTGGTATCACCCCCTGTAGGCGCATCGCTGCACGTCCGCTCCCCCCGACCCTCCTTTTTTTTCTCCTCCGCGTTTTTTCGAGGCCTACCGCCGTTTTGTCTCCAAACCTCGTTACGTTTGACCCTTTTGTCGCGCTCAAAGGGGTAAGACTCGGCTTCGCGCTTAATTATTGCTGCGCGCGCGAGCGAATCCAGGCCGCTCGATAGCGGAGCGCATCGATAATGAAGGGCGCCGCGAACAAGTTTTTCAGGCCGGGCGCGGGAGGGGGGAGACCGGATTGTCGCGCGGTATTTTAAGATGCATCCTCGCTCGTTCTGATTTAGCGTGCAGGTATTTCTGCGCCGCTCAATGGAAATGGCTCTTTTAACAGCATTCAATTTTATGTACTTGTATATGAATGAATAAGTGCAAGACTGTACCTTCTTATGCGGTCTTAAATATTCCTTCCATTCTGTATTATTCTACTTTTTTTTTTTTGCACAAACAAAGAAGTACAGGATGCAATAGCCTGTCGAGACATAATATTTCGTTACAGCCGCGCTCGCGTCAAAATGTTAATGTTCCGTGGAAAAAGGAAGATTAGCAGTAAAAAGTGAATAGGAAAAAATTAGTGGTAAAAAGAATGACACAGTCGAAGAAACGGCAGTGTGAGATTATGCAGTCGATTATGCCCGACGAGTTTTTAATTAAGAAACATCCGCCGGGGATCGCGATAAAACTTTTAACGTCCTCAATTATAGCGCCGTAACGCCTCGAAAACGCGATTATATCCGCCGCGACGTCTTCATCAACGGATCGGATTTCATTAAACGACGAGCCCGGCGTCATGGGGAGGACCCGTTAACGCCGTCACTTCGATTCGCGCATTGTGCCGTTAGGTGCACGCGCTCCAGCCTAAGGCGCGGCCGACCGAATTCATAAGCGCAGTATGTTAATTCGCGCGCCGAGCAAAATTAGAGCCGACGGCATATTAATATTGCCTGCGGACACGGCGTGACGATGACCCCCCTCCCGTAACTTCTTAATCGGTCACCTGCTTCTGCGCATTTATATACATGTTTTCGCACGCTCGGAAGACAGGAGAGAGAGAGGGAGGATAAAAAGGGGGAAGGGGGGTCAACGATTACCCGCGAGATTTATCGAGGCAGTTTTTGGATTCGGATCGTGTAAAGGCAAATTCTTTTCGTTCTATGCGAGTGAAGGGTGATTGAGACTTAAATGAAAGTAAATATTTTGTTTTATTATTATTTATTAACCAGAAAAAAATTACACGAAGTCATTTCTATAGAGGTAAACACAGTTACCTGTACATATTAATCTGGTTACAAAAGTAAACTTACAGACTTTTTTTGCTCTGTAATTAATTTATGCAGGTGTTAAATGATTTTTTATAGATATTACAGTTTCGGTAATAGTGTTTCGAAGTAAATTTTAATTAGCAACCCTCGCACAGCCGAGAAACTTTTATTACTTGTTTGCTTACACGAATTGAAGGTGCAAGGTGTGATTTTTTTTTTCTCGTAAAACGAAAAAATATTTCGTGCAGCCATAAAATATACAGTGTAAAATAGAATCTTGGTAACTGCTTTGAGAAATACAAAGAAAATAAAACTAAAAGATATACCTCGCGCCAGCATGGAAACTCAAACAATCGAGGAATAGCAGCGCGCTTGAAAAAATACGTTTTCTTCAATCTTTCATAACAAAAGGTTCGTTCACGTGTCGAAAACAGTGGTCGTCCGTATTGCCGGGCGTAAAAAAGAAGCGAGAGGGATATTCAAAATTTCCTTTATCCGGTGCACGAGAGGATGCAAGAAGCACGAAATTTGGCGCTTTGTCGGGTGCTAACTCGATCGCTCGTGCTGAAAGAAGTCATCTGTCCAAGTGGCGTGTCTCGCGCTCCTCCGGGCCCGACGCTCATTGAGGCGCGTGATTGCGCCGCGACCCATGCGGTGTCGCCACGCGAAAATAAGAGCAGGACCACGCCCTTGTGCATTGGTTCAGTTCCGGCCAACTTTAAAGGATCCACTCGAGGCGGTCGCCAACGTCAGTTGCAGTCCGGCGAGCGATCCGGCGACTCGACGCTTTCAAGAGTTCCACGGCCTCCAGGGTGGTGCGAGCGCGGTCTCCGCGGTTCCAGACTCTTGGTGACATCGGTGAGCGAAGGGGACGCGTGCTGCCACGCGTTGCTCCCCTCAACCTTCACCCTTTCTCCCCGAACTGTCCGCAAACTTACTCGCCTCTCTGTGCACGGGCTATCGACGCGAAACTTATTTTGTTTGGCCGTTCGAGTGCGACACCCCCTCTCGGCTCTTGCTTTTGACTTTGGCTTCTGTGGTGCTGCGGCTTTGCCAGGGTGTAGTCTTTTAGATACAAGGAGCATGGGTCGCGCAGTTATTCTAATCTAAGAAAATAATCGAGTATCTGCACTCTCTAAATCTGAAAATGTGAATAGTGACATATTTTATGTGAAAAATCGATCACATATTAAATGTCACTGTTCACATTTTCAGATTTAGGGAGCATCGTGGCTTCTTTTAAACTAAATCAATTTCGCAAACATTATAAGAAAGAGGATGAAAAAATCGACACTTCAATATTTTCTTAATCTGATGAAACTGTATCTTTGTTCTTTGGCATGGAACTTTTCTCCCTAATTTCACGATTCTGCATTTCGTAAGTGCTGCATTCTTTGCGTAGTTATTGCTCGGAAAGAATAATCTAACTTTATTTATTAGTATGAAAATTCATGCAAATAATCATGGATTTTGAGCTTTTAAAGTAGACTGTCTTTTCATAGTAAAAAGTAAGCAGTCTATAAGGCGATTCTATAAGCAACATCAGAAAATAGTGTGAACGTCGTGGAATAGTTGACGGTTGACGTTTTTTGAAATGCCGCAACTCGAACATGGCTGGCGTAGCTGCAGAGTTTTGCAGTAAGCGAATCATAATATAAAGCTATTGAAGCTTTAGAACGGAAGGAGGAAAGCATGTATACTACAGTTTTATAGCATTTCTGCTCCTGGAGGACCATACACATACTTTATTTATATGTGAATAAATTATATTTACACGTACTCCTTTCTATGATACTGTAATACAATTCATATCTTAGAAGACTGTACTAATTAACTAAAAATTTTAGAAGCATGAAATTATACTATAATATAGTATAAGGAACTTTTCCCAAATTACAATCATATGGATTCTAAAATACTTAGATTTTTTTTCGAGTGTGATTACAAAATGAAGCAAGTTAAGGGTGTGGCTCGCCGCCCGATGGGTTTTGACAGTGTCATCTCGGCCGACAAAAAGTCGATGAAAAGGCTCGGTCGTTAATTATTAAAAAATGTTCACACAATAAAAAAACGCGGGAGAAAAGTGCGTTGAGCCAAATTACTCGCAGATTTGCGGCAAGGAGTTTGACCCGTTCTCCCAGTGATTCTAAGCCCGCCTCGCGCGCTTAATTAAAGCGCTCACGGAGAGCCGGCCCCGCGTCCTCGCCTTTGCATATAATCCCTTTCGCGTTTCCGCGTAAGGGAAATCCTCGGGTATCCTGGAACTCTTCGGAACGTCCGGGCGCGGCCTTGAGCAGCCATCGAACTCGCTTATTAAGTACGTCTGCGAGGGGCACTTCCGACCGGCTTGGCGCCGCGCGCAACAATGGGCTAAAGGGCCCGGGCACGCCCACGCACGCCGCGCTATCGCGGCCGGGGCATCGGGGGATCGCGCGGCTGCTCGCGGGGAAATTAGTCGCGAGATAAGCTTTTTAAAATAATTAGCGATGCGAATTTGCCTACCCCCAATCTCCGGCGGATCGCCCGGAGAAGCGCGAATTATCAAGCGGCTGGCATCTGGCTTTGAGAAGCGGGCAGAAATTCGAGCGTTCCCTCGCAGCCGCTTCCGGGGCCCAATTACGAAAGCGCTCGCTCGCGTAATCAGAGCCCAGGCTCGCTGCTCGCCCCCACACGCGCGCCTAGAGGTTTTTGTCCCTCCCCTGCCCCTCGGTGGCGCACACGCATCGCCGATAACTCGCGAGCGCGAGCGAGAGGAGACGCGGGATGCACCGGCGAGGAAAACGCATAGAAGCAGCAAGAGAGAGACAGAAAAGCGTGGGCATTCCACCTGCTAAGAAGGCAACCGGGTATACGCGGCGCACGGGCATACCCCCTCCCCCGGCCCACGGGATGCACTCCGCAGCCCGCTCGCTCGCGCGCGGCGTGCACACAGGAAAAGTGGCCGCACGCCTTGCAATCCCAGCATTTCTGTGTTGCTTGTGGCCGTGAACGGGGCTCCCAAGTCCAAGGGCATCGGGCTCCGTGAGTGTGCAAGCCGCGATAGAGACTCTCGCCTCCTCTTCTCCTCCAGCGTTTTCCATCGTGTAGCTACACCACCTGTGTACACACAAGTCGCATACGCTTAAAGTCGGCCTCCGTCCGCCGGAGTCGAGTCCTACGTACACGGGCTGTTGCGTGCCGCGGCCGGGAGCGCGCACCGCGCGTATATATCCTCGTGAGCGCGAGATAGCGAGGGGGAGAGAAAGAGAGAGAGAGGAGAGACACGAGCGTTTTCGCGCCACCGCCAGCAGCCAGCGACGACTGTCGCCGCCGATTCGCCGTCGATCGGGAAGGAAGATACGCGGACACACTCGAGCAGCAGGTACGTGTGACACTGCCACCGAACGAGCGGCTACGCCGCCCCCCACCCCTGCCATTAGTTTCCGCGGAAGCTCCACGGGGTGCACGCACTCTCCTCGACGGAGGGACGTTGCCTCGCCAGCGAGTGCGAGCAATCTTAACTGGACGGCCGAACATTCATTTCCCTTTCTGGACGTTGACGAGAGGCTGTCATCACGCCGGAGAATCCAATGAGAAATGTGCAACTCATTCTTGCCCTTCGCTTCCAATAATTGGAATCGAGCGTCGGTGCTACCTCCCTGTGACTCGCAGCCTCACCTCTAACGAGTTGTCTATTTACTCATGACGGCAAAATGCGCCCCGTGCATAAATATCGGCTTAATTGCAATTTCTATCTGGAGCAGCGTTCGGCACAAAAAAAAGGCAGCGCCTGCCGCGAACACGCGCGCTCCGGATGAAAATAAAAAAAAAGAGCGCCGGCGAGCGCTTTTAATTGCGGGGGTATATATACGCCGGTGAAAAAGGGGGTCCGCGCGGCACGACACCGCAGAAAAACTGGCCGCGTACGAAGGGGGAAAAATGCCGCGAACCCCGCGTCAAACAACCAGCGAGTCGAGGTAAAGCCTCCTCTCGGCGGCGCTGCAGCCTCCTCGCGTCCTCGAGTTCGAGAACTCGTTTCCCGGCTCCTTGGGCGCGCACTGCTCTTCATCGGCTTCCAGTCGGAGGAACGCCCGAGAAATTAACGAACTCGGCTTGTTGACGAGGCAAAGGCGCATTTTCGGGCCGAACTAGCCGGCGGTCCGGGGACACTTCAAACCTCCGACTGTAATCTCGAGCTCGCCTCTCCTCCACACCGGCTGCAAATAGTTTCCGAAGTCGGACTCGCCTGCCCGCGAGTCCTCCGCGTAATTTTTGCGGTGGCGAACGACTCCCCGCGGAAAATTCGAGATTTAATTCCGCGCGAGCTCGCCGGCCTTTGATTTACGAGCCGCGCACTCGGAGCGATCCGCTTGGCAGTGCATGCGATTTATGCGCGCGCGCGCGTACCCGAGCAAAAATTCGCGCCCCATCAATTTCGAAAAAATTAGATTCTTTTTTTCTTCTCGTGTGAGTCGCGATCGGCGAATCCGCGTATCGATCGGCTGGAAGACGCTACGCCGGCAGCGAGTTCCTCCGAGGGAACTTCGCGAGGGTCGATAATCAAATATCGAATCTCTATTAACCGGAATTAATGCGTGAATTATAAGTTATTCGATTAGGGGACGGAGGCTCGGATGAAGCTCGAATCTCGTCCGCCGTCCCGGCCACCGGATTACGCGCTGTAATTGAATAGCGGCCGTACGTAAGCTACCGCGACTCTCTCAAACGTTATTGCCGTTTCCTTAACTTTCGTTTATTTGACGCAGCCGCACCTGACCACATTGTGCGCCAGATCACGCTGAGAAATTGTCCTCCCCCGCCATATAGTTTAGGACTTGTAATCCAATTAATTTTAGTTTGCACCTAACGACTATTGCGCATATTAAGTAAGATGTTTGCTCCACTTCAAATCTCGCAGATTACGATGAAAACACGTTTTCTCAAATTAAGCGCCTCTGCGATTTCAGCTGATAGTCCAAGTTAAAATGAATTCAAATTGAATTCCAAACTCCCGGAGCGTAAATGACCGTTAAAAAATGTAAGCACATTAAAAGCAACGGTGCTCCAAATAAATGCAGTTCTTCAGAGCCTCGTACAAAAAGTTTCTATTAAAACACCATCATCGAATGACTAATGCGTTCCGCCTACGCACAAATGAAGTTGAAAGACTATTTATCCTCGTAAAAAGGCGGCTCGACGGTATCACGGCCTCTCGGCCGCGCACCATTAATCCCGGTGCAATCTAATGAATTTCAACAAAACTGTCGCGGCGTAAAGCGCTGCACGTTAAGCGCTTTTTCCTCACCGCGGCAGCATTCCGAGGCACGCGCTCGTCGTTCGCGCAAAATTCCGATTCTTCCCGTGGCTTCTTGCGCTTCTTTAACGGCCTCACCGCCAGCGTGTATATATATATTTGTTTAAAGTGAGGCGTAAAGCGGACTAATGAGACTTTCGATCCACCGGAGGGACACAAGAGCACACGCATAAGCAGAGAGGCGCGGCCGCCTATCGGCGAAAAAGTCCAAGGCCGCGGCGGCGAGCTTGACAGCTGGACGATGCACGCGCCGTGTCAAGCCTCGCCTCCGGTGCGTTAGCATTCGCTTCTTACACCGATTCATTCCGGTAATTACGACGCGCCGGCATTGCGAAATTACGCTCGCAGCTACCCCGACGAGAGAGAGAGAGAGAGAGCAGTGCATTTCCTATACACTCGGCGCTCGCTCGCATCCAGTCATTACACTGGCGAATCGTTCGACTAACTTGGAAATAATTAGTGCGGGCAATGGAGTTGGGCACAATGGCGCCTCGGAAACCGCCGAGCTCTTGAGCGAGCGCCTGGTCTTATTGATGCCTCAGCCGCCGCGCAGCTACGGCTTTATCGCGAGTTCTGATTTCGAGTTCTGTACGCCGCGGCGCTTCTGTGTACACCCGAGCGACGCGCCTTCGAGATTAAAAATTGGGCGCCCGTCGAAAAAGTTTGCGCGGTGTCTTTGGGTACGCCGGAATCAAAGTTAAATGAGGATTTCGAGAGCGTCTTCGAGCGAGGCTCTGACGGGGATGAAATGGAAAATTGTAGAGTCGCGGGTATTAGAAGAGCAATGTTTGTACGAGCGGCTTTTCAAGAAAGCTGCCTGATTACAATGTTTAAAACTTATCCTGTTTAATCCGTCCGTTAACTGTCCGCTTCAGCTCTACCGCGCGAAAAATAATTAAAGTAGCGGTTGCACAATCCTTGTAGCGATCTAGCGTTTATCAATTACTGACAAACGTCAAAATAAATATGTAACCTGTTAAAGCTGTTTTCTCCTTTTCTCATTTATTTTCATTCCGAGAGTAAATATTTTCTTGTTTATTTGACTCAAAAATATCAACGACCTGGTGACTGGCAAAGTGATTACTTAAAAAAAAAAGAAGAATATATAACTGATTACGCGTAGCAGTAAGTTTAAGCGTCATGCGGGTCGTTGTGAATTTCGAGGACATGCCCTTATACATTGCGCGGAATTTCGGATTCAAAGTCAAGTGGAAAAAAATGTGACGAGTGACAGCTCATGGAAATTTAGCCGTGAAATGCGCGTAACAACAAGCGAATCGTCTTTGACGTTTTTCCCAAGTGTATCACGTTAACGGCGTAATTTTATTTCAGCACTTAACACTTTAATATGTGTGAATTATGAGCGCAATACATTATCCTCCTAAGCGTATTATGTGCAGTATTCTCGAGCATTTAGTGACGACTGCAAATTCCGCTCGAATAATATTATCCGAAATTAAAGCAGCAGCGGCACTAAATTTGAAAATAAGAAATCCTCGTAATTGCCCACAAAAAAGTCGTCGGTCTAATTTCATCGCCAGCACTTGCTTATAAAACTAAAAAGGGATATATAAAAGCACTATCGACTCGAAAGAGCAGAGGCATAGAATCAAACGAAATAAAGTGTATCAGCGGAGTCGGACAAGACCCCCTCATTTAGATACAAATCTTGGCTAATGAGCATCGCCTTAATGCTAATTGAAAGCTAAACTGCGGCGAGCAGCGCGGGGCTGCAAAGTCGCTCGAGTCTGATATGGCGCGCGAGTCGTGCCCCCGCGGATCTTCATTCCGGGAAAATTCGCCGAGAGAGTAATTGCACGCGCTTCCCGCCCCTTCCTCGAAGAAATACAACTACGCCGCAAAACAGAGGCTGCAAAGGAAAAAAGAAGAAGATACCAGCCGCGCCGTAGGGGATAATAAAAGCCATCGGCCTTTTCCGCGACAAACGGCGCGACGGCGTGGACTCGCGCATAAATCAGCCGGATTCATTGAACTTCCGGGGTTTAATTTAGCGCGTTAACGAGTTATTTGTAATCCTTAATCGCCCGTATAACCTTGGCGCTGGTCGTCGAGCTTGAAGCCACCCTGGCGGGGAAGAAAAAGGAGCCAGCGCGTTTTACCCTCCCCCTGCGCTTGCCACCCCTCGCCAGTTTTATCTAATTAAACTAGTTTCGAGATAAGGGCTTTATCCGCGCGCGCAGCGCGAGTTTAATGAAAGGCCGAGCGGGAAGCGATGTTTTTCAACAAACTTCTTGAATTCAAAGCGTCGGCAGAGGCTATCCTCCCGCCACGCCGCGAGAGTGCTCGGGGGGAGCGCCGCGATTGGGGCCGCCCACGCGCGGCGCTTGATTGACCCTTGTATTTCGGATTGGCCTTTTTTTGTTTTAATTCGACGTAGAGTCCGCCGGGATTATTGAGCAAGTTTTTTTCGCCAGCGCGCCGAACGGATACGATACAGATTTTATACGGCTTTTCTTTCGCCAGGGCTTCTTTACGATTGAATCGTGATTCCCTCGTTTTTTTAGGACAATTACGTTACGCTTGTAATTAGTTTGTACCTGGTATCCGGGATATCGTAAAGTTGCAATCGAACAGTCGTTACAGATCGACCGTGACATTAATTTCGAGAAATATCATTACATTTTCTAACAGAATCCAACATAGTAGTGTTTTAATTGTACACACTGCCTCTTTTTTCAGTATTTTTTTTTGTTTTGCCATTGATAACTCAATAGACGGCGATAGAGAAAACCGAGAGTATCGAATTTTACTCGTAGCTAAATTTGCTTCCGGTGGGTGTGCCACCCACCTTGTTGGCTCAGCCGAACTCAGAAGTGGCTGAAATTCGGGTTAACTAAGTGGCTTAGTTGAGTGGGCCCGGGCGAAATTTCTAATTAATAAGTTAAACGGTTACCTTAGTTGCGCAAACCAAGTACCCTCTCGCGTCTAATTCCGCGCGAATCCGGATTTTCGGAATTCCGCGGCGCGCGCACTCCACCGGATCCCGGCTTCACCGCGATCGGCCAAGTTTTTCGCGCGATTCTCGTCGAGGGGACGGGGTAAAAACCGCCCTTGACATTCCTCCCCTTCTCCCGCGGCGGTCTATTTTAAGAAAACTCGTCAGCTGCGGCAAAAAGCGGAAGTCGGGGGGGAAGCGGCCCGACGACTCTTCAGTCGATCGAAGCCGCGAAAATTAACGTGTCAATTAGTCGTCAGGCCGGGAGAAGCGGCTCTGGCTGCTCGGGGGTCGACCGAAGCTGACGATAAATGCCTGTCAACGTGGGCACGGGCCGCCATAAGTCACGGGTCGGACCAGAGCCTGGTGAATTATGGCGATATGCATCATCTGACGCGCGGCCCGGTAATCGGCGCCCCACCCCCGCAGCCGTTACATTGTGGGAATGTCGCGCGGCAATCGTAATCCAATAACTTATCGAGCACTCCCGATCGTCACGGTTAATTTAATAGCCGTACGCGGCGGCTAAGGAGTCGCTTATGTACGCACCTCCGCGTGCCTCGGATCCCGCCTGATTTATATATCGGCGAGCGGGCCGGAGCGCGACTTTTTACCCACTTCCGCCCGAGCGCCGCGCGGCTTCCTTCTTTCCCGCGTTATATACGCTTATAGCCCGACGTGCGCTCGCGTGTACCTATCCCACGTAGCCGCCGAATAAATCACTCAATATCGTCCGGCGCGTTTTATTGTGTTTGATTTATCTGCCGAACGCGATAACCGATCGCGAGTCTCATCGAGTGAAAGCAAACGATCCCAGCCAATCGCTCGCGCATGAAATCGCTGAAGCGCGCGCTGATTTTTTTTTTTCATCCCCCTTGAGAGTCTCTCTCTCTCTCTCTCTCTCGGGTTAGGATGTGAGTAATGCGCGCCGACGTCCGAGGCAAAAGGTCGCGGAAAGGCGAGGAGCGAACGGCGTCGCCGCGATGCAAAAAAGGAACTCGGGAAAAGTTGTGTACTTTGGGGGCGAAAGAGATACCGCGTTTCGCGGAATGGTTAAGTGATTCGCTGCGAGAGCCATGCACGCGCGGGTCTGCGTGTGTATATACGTACACGCCGGGGCTTTGGGTCGCCGGACGTCTTCTCGCGCGCTCGCATTAAATAACGCGCCTCGTGAATATGCATGCGCGAGTGCAGGGCCGGGGAGGGGGTCGGGAAGAAAAATAGAGGAATAGAGCGCCTCGAGGCCGCGATACGGAAAAGCCGAGCGAGCGGCGGGCAAGCAACGTCCTTGAATTAAACAAGGAAGAGTAAAAACGAGAGAAATGTCCCGTCTCGATACGAGCTACTGCGCCTTTGTTGAAAGTTTATAGTGGAATTAACTGCTCGGAAATACCCCCCCCCCTCCCCCCACCCAACCCTCTCTCTTGCTCATTGTGAATTCGTAAATAGTCTGCTCGCTCGCCTCTTTCTCCCTATTTCCTTCAAGTTTCTGCTCCTTTTCCGCCTTCGTTTCTGCGCCATCCTTTTTTTTTTTAAACCTTCCTCTTAACGCTCGACGTTCCCGGGCTCGATTTTAATGTAAACTGCGAATTGCGTTCGCGACCGTTCATTGAACTCCGCGGAAGTGCATGCCGAGTGACGAACCGTCGTGGGGTTGAGCAGATCTCTCTTGAGCCGCCGCGAAAAAAAAAAAAAAAGGAACCCCAGAGCATCCCCACCTTCCCGGTGTTATACATAGAGCATTTACTTTACGGGCAAAATCAAAGTAAATAAGCGGCGCACGCTCTCTTGGAGAGGAGAGTGCCAAGGCGTGCGTCTGCTTTGCTCCGCGAATCTGCGTTTATTTTAATGGAAACTTAAATTAATTATGAGCATTCGCTCGGCTCAAGGATCAAATCGCGAGATCGTTTTCTCGTAAAGCGACGAAAAAAAAAAAGGAAACGAAGGGAAGTCGAGCGGCTTGAAACAAGAGCTAACCGAACTAATGGAATATAGTCGGTTTTAAACTAAACAATTTCGCTGAGTGCAAGCATCCCGGGCGAAAGAGGCGGAAGGCGCGAGGCGAAGGATAAGAGAGGAGAAAAAAAAAAAGGAGGAGAGCGGAGGGGAGGAAAAGAGTAGCACTGCTCTCGGGCGAAGATAGAAAGAGAGCGAAAATGCCTTTACAGCCGGCTAAATTATCGCGCCGGCTTATCCGCGGGTAGGTAGGTAAAACGAGCGTAGCGTCATTAAATTTTAAGCAGAGCGCGCGGAGCACTCGGAAAGAGCAACTGTAAAGCAAACCTTGCGAACTTCCAGATTCCGACTGTGCTTGCAGCCGCGTTCACACACGAGCGAGTGCACCTCGCGATAAGGGAGGGGGGAGGAGGAGGTCGCCTTGGAATTCAATAAGTTGCGTAATAACGGGGAAAAAGGAGGGCAGGTGACGAGGGAAGATGCAGGCAGATAGGAGAGAGGGACAGGGCGTCCCCGCCGGGTTCTTCCGACGAAAGCCCGAGCAAGCGCATTCCGCGGCCGTAACTCGGGCGCATCGAACGATCATTATCCGCGCGCGAAGCTGCCATTATGTACGCGGCGAGAGTTCCTAGGATAATCTACGGATCGACGCCGCGCGCCTCCTCGTACCCCTCTCCCTATCCACGTCGACGAGTCTTAATGCCCCCCCTTTCTTTTTTCCCCCCTCGCGGCCGCAAGTGCGTTACGTACATACACACAGGGTGCGCGCGCGCGCGCGAGCGGTAGGTGAGCCGAGTCCGAGGCGCGCCGATGAAAATTATACGTTCCGCGCGAGCGCGAAGTCGCGGCTCCCTCCTCTCTTTCCGCATTCGTGGCGAAAAGCGCACAAAGCCTTTTACAACTGCTGAAACTAGGCGCGGACGCGCTCACCGATCGATCCAGCCTGACTCTTTTTCTGCGTAGTCCCTTTTTTTTCCCCCCCATTTTTCCGCGAAAACCGACCTCGTAAAAATGAAAATCGCCGAATGATCATCCACCAGCGGCGATGCGTTGATACCCTCCCTTTCCCGGACGCGCTCGCGGATTTTTCATAAAAAAAAAGGGCCGTATTGCTTTCCCCGGAGGGAAAACGCGTATTCGCCCGTTTGATGTCGGCGATAATGGAGACGCGGGACACTTTTTCGACGCTGGACGCGCGCTGCTGCCGTCGGCATTGCGTTTGTTGTTCTAACATGGCGTTCGCCTAGCTTCGTATCTAGTGTCCGGCGCGTCGAAATATTTACCGTGTTTGCGGGTACAAGGCTTCAAAAAAAAAAAAAAAAAAAAAACGAGTGGGCCGCGGCGAAACAAAAGGCGCGCTTGTTTTCCTTTCAAACATCCCCCGCGGGGCAGTCCGGTGAAAAAAAAAGGGCTGCAGCCGCGGGAAGCGTTTTGTCGCGGGCAAATAAGTCATTTCTACGATTCGAAGGCGCGGGACGGCGGGACCAAAGGAGTGTCGCCTCTTTAAACAGTCCGTAGGATTTATTCCCGGGGTGGGATGGAGCCGCGACGAGGCCGGTTAACGAGGTGGGCAAATATCGTCGGGGAAAGAAGGAAGAGCCGTGAGGGACGCGCCAAAACGAATGGATAGACCATGCCCGTGGCTACGTGCGCCGCACGTCCGTCTCTTACTGGGGGAGAGAAAAGGAGGCGCGCATACAGCGGGCCCGAGTGAAAAACTAACCCATACTTACGAGCTACAGTGCGAGAAAAGAGAGGAGCACGACGCCGCCGTAAAATGAATGGAAATTATGAAGGGCCCCTCTAGTCACACGTATCCTCGGCCTCCTCTCCGCCCTTTTTTCCCCCTTTCAATAAACAGTTAGCCGCGTACGTGGATCGCGTGCGCCGCTCCAAGGATATTTCTTTGTTCCGCGGCTTTTTACGCCTTTTCGTAGGAAGAGATTTCGCCAATTGCCATCGCGGCAAAAATCCCACCCAAATGATCCTTAACACGTCCGAGAATCACGTCCCCGTCTTTTTAGTCGAGTTACACCGTTTTATGTAGCTGCCTGCTCTTTTTTTGTTCGATCGCGCGCTGTCGGGAGATGATTTGAAAAACCGCCTAATTAAAATCAACCTTGCCGCTTGAATTTTGCCTTTTCTTTTATCTTTCGCTTAAGTGCTCCGAGCTTAACAGTATCGCAGTGTGCTACGTTTCTGCTATTAAATTGAGCATAAACGAACGTATTAAGAGACTCGGAAGAAAATTAAAACTACAAGCTGCAACATTGCACCGCGAACTTTCTTTTAACTCTTAATCCGGACGATACGCGATTAAAATATAATTAAATACCCCGGCTTGAAAAAAAAAAAATTATTAAAATGCACTTACTCGCGCTATATTGAAATTAGTTGCGCAAATTGAAAGGAAAAGAAAAATGAAGCGGCAAATGCGCCTCAGTTTCGCTAACTCATCCCAATTAAATCGCACCGCTGAAAAGCTGCGGGCCCTGGGGCTCGTCCCGCCTTCCTTATCTCCCGCCGCCGCTACACGAGTAACACAGCCGGGATGTCCCGATAAGGCTCATACACAGCGGTAATATGGGCTCTCCCTTTCTCTCTCTCTCTCTTTCGCTCTCGTACGGCTGCACTTCCGCTTCTAGATCATTGTTTGTGTACGGTTAATGGCCCTCCGGGTGCACCTTGCGGCTTCCCTTTTCCCTCGCTCCTTTTCTACATTCTTTCTTTTGTTACTCCTGAAAAATTAGGGGATCGCAGCCTCTCACCCGACGACGGAAAAATCAAAGGGCGAGGGCGGAATGAATCCACTTGGACGGCGTAGGAAAATTAAATTGGCGTTGCAATTTTATTGCACTGAGCAAAATGAAAAATAAAATTTTTAATAATTTCTACGAAAATTACAAAATAGTATTGTAACGAAGCAACCTACTCGATTTTTAATAAAAATTACGAATTACTTTAGTTAAAATTAAAAAATTGCTTTTATCAAATCTTGTTAAATATGCTAGCAATATATGCTACTTTATATTCGAATTTTTACTAAAACGATTGGTAAATTTTGTATGCAAAAAAATAATATTTAAATTATCAAACATCAAACAAAAGAAACATCTATCTTTAAACGTTTTCTTTTTTCTTCGGGGACGCTATCACAGCTATACGTATTTTACATGCCGATTTATAAAATTTACTCATGTTTTTTGTAATATTTACTGAGTAAATATCAATTTTTATTAAATTCTTTGTAATTTTACGAAATAATATATTAAAATTTCTACAATATTTGAGTTATTTTTACAAATAATAAGTTTTCTTAAAATCGTGTGTATATTACACTAAAATTTTTAGTAAAATTTCAAAAAGCATTATGGAAATTTTATAATGTACAATTTTTACTAAGCTTATTAGTAAAACTTGAAGAAGGGTTTGTAATATTTTTAAACGAACTAACAAAATTTAAAATATTTATATTAATTTTTCTTAAAACTAAACAAAAGGTCGAGCAGGACTCCCCTTTCATTGGGAAAATAGTAATGTTTGCTAAAGCATTTTCCTCAGTGTGCGTTTTGTTGCGCGCGTCTGTGCGCACGCACGAAAGTGGTAACCCGGTGTGTAGGTTTTATTCGCGCGACTTCCCGCTAGAGCGAGTCTCGCTGGCTTTTATTGCTCGCCGGCATGTCTCCCGTTCTTAGCTCGGCGATGCGCCTGTACGACTCGGCGAGCCTCTCCCTCTCGCCTTGTAAGATTCGCGCGGGGCTGCAGGGAGTCCGCTCGCCTCGTTCCTCTTTCGCTCCCTGCGCGAGCGCGCGCCGATTGAAATGTCGCGCGACGCTCAATGATTTATTAGTTCGCAGTCGATTGCCCAGACGCTACCCTTTCTTTTTCTCTCTCTCTCATCCCCCCTCGGTGTTTCCATCGGACTGGATTGAAGGCTCGCTTTAATTAAGTCGTTATTTCGCGAATATTATACGGCCAACGTCGTGTCTTCGGACTTTCCTTTTTTCCTTCGCTAGGTAAGATTTAATTGCCATCTCTGATCACGAGCCCCGCCATTTATTTAATTTAATTAGTCCGCGAGACAATGGCAATTGCGAGCAGAAATCACTCTGATTCGCGGGAATTTAATTTGTATCGACGAGCTTTTTTTATTAGCGCGATAGAAAAGCGAGTTGTCGCGCGTCAATCGTGATAAATCGCGATCCTGCCGCTGGTGAATGGAGTGGGGGGGAGGGAGACAAAAAGGCGAGGGGTGTGTTTTCCTTTAGCCGGTGGCGAGCTTTTTTTTTTTGTTTTATTGTTCCACGTGCAAAACCAATCATTCGAAGTATTTTTTAGCTCGGAGAGTGAAAATAAACGGGGGGAACTATCAAATTCATTTACACTCGGGAACTTTCAGCGGAGGTACGGGCCAGGCAGAGTGACAGCGAAGTCACCGGCCTACATGTTTTCCATTCGAAAAATAAATGGACATGATCCCTTCCGACCACATCCCTGCGGGGCTGCATACAGTTTAATTTGCGAAATACCGGTGGTTCGGGCGCAGTTTCTAACGATGAAAAAAAAATGGAAAATACCGCGACCCTGACAGTGCAACCATTTTGAGGGTTGAAAAAACTCTTTGGAACGTTGATTTTATTTAACATTCATAACTTCAAAAATTCTTTTTCGACAAATTAGTTGAATGTTGTTTTCCGAAAGCTGTTGTAAAAAATGTTGCGTATTTTACAATCGTAGTTATTTTCTTTGCTGCAAAAATAAAATAAAATCTTTTTATATCGTTTTGTTTTGTTCGTAATGGTACCGAGAATGTTCGCTTTTAATTTAAATTAATTCCAAAATAATAGAGGAATTGTTCGAAAAATCTTACATTTCTGCAAAATTGTAGTCGGGCATTCTGTGCATTTTAAAATTATTTTATTTTTAAAATTGTCGACACTGCCCTACTCATGAATGTTGTTCTTCCTCGAAACATTGTTGTAATAATTAAAATATTAATTAAATTTCCAAATATATTTTTGTGAGTAGAGCATAGTTTAACGCTTATAAGTTAAAGCGTTAGATTGATTTTCTGGCGAGAATGTCTGACAATTTTTTAGAAATGTAACCAAATGTAAGGACTCTAGTTCGTTAAATTTTATTAAATAAATAAATAAATAAAATTCAAAAATATTCCGCATCTAGTCCTGCCGGTAAATTCAAGAGCTTTTAGGTATAATACGTTAAATCTTCTGTGCAGTGGACAGATTCTATAATACATTTGGAGCATATTTGGAGGCTGTGGAGTGACATAAGTATGCTCTAAATTCTATTAAACTTTTAATCTGAGGTTACATAACACCTTAGGGTTGATCTACATCGTGAGATTGAGAGCACGCGTCTATCGATTTTCTTTTTTTATCCCGTTCTCATTCTCGCGCTTTCGCAAACATCTGCGCCCGCATCTAGATCTGCCGCAGTTTACTCCATAAAGTCAAGCCCTCAACAGATTTCACAAATAATAAAAATCCATCATAAAAGATTATGTTCGAAAAGTTTAGCTAAAAGACGAAGAAACATTTAGAAGCTTAAGCTATAAAATGCAGTAATCCGATCGCCTCGCATTCCAACTCGAAGGTGTTAATACATTTTGACTACAAGCAAAGAAGCTGCCGGAACACAAAAGTTCACTTTCGGCCCGACCGCTCCTACCCCTCCTCGGCAAACAAAGTAGAAAGCACCGCGGCCAGCGAGAGCGATTGCTCAATCCCACACGTATGCGTGGGAGCCTGGACTCCCTCCGGTTACAGTTAGGTTGATGGGGGCTGGCTCGGGCCGCTGTTGCTCGCGCGCGCGATGACCGCGCGATGATTGTCGGTGTCGGGCAGCTTCGTCCTCGTCGTCCTTCCTCCCGGCGCGCGGCATAAAACTAAATGTATCGGGCGCAGAGGCCGGCCTCGAAAATAATTGGAGGAGAGGAAACGTGCAGCGGTGCACCCGGGGGCTACACGACGAGCGCGTCCCCGCGAGAGATCGGAACTCGCGATCATCCCGGAGCGCGCGCGCGCGAGCGACCGTGAGGCAAGAGAGAGAGGGAGAGAGCGAAGGGGGGCAGAGGGAGGTAGCCGAGCAACGATCGGCACGATCGCGCAGAGGAAGAAGTACTTAGGGGCCCTTTCTTCCCCGGCTCGGCCATTACTTGGGCTAAGACAAGGGAGAGCGTCGTCGTCGTCGTCGTCCCCGTCGCGCGGCGTAATCACCGAGAAAATAGGAAAGATATTCTCCTCCCGCGTGCGCGAGGGACGATGAAGGAGGATAGGCCGAGCTTCCTTCTCGTCCGTATGGCTCGGCGCAGCTGCCGCCGCCGTCTGTGTGCATGTGCGCGCAACGGCGCGCGGTTACGAAATTCCCGCGCTCGCGGGAGTACCATAACTTCGTTGCTGGCCGCGTAAAGGGAACGGAGGGAACGACTGCCCTTCCCCGGGCTGCCTACGTCGAATGCAGATAAGGGGCCGCCGACGCCGCCGAGCCTTTGAGCCCAGGAGAGTTTGTTCAGCCCGCTGTAATGGGATGGCTATTACTTTTCAAAATAGCGCAATAAGGAAATTGTTCCGAGTCTTCATCGTTTTTCACGTTACCCTCCTTTACTCACTTTTTTTTTCTCCTCTGGGAGGAGAGAACCCCGTCCTCCTACGCTCCGGTTTATCACTACGGTTTCGTGGGTCGTTTCTCACCGACCGTTTTCACCCTTTCGCTCTTCGTCTTTTTCCCCTCTCGGATTTTTGGACGAGTCGAGACGCTTCGAGGCAAGACTTTTCTAATTATTTTTAACGCGGTTAACTTACGGTAAATCATTAAAACCGAAAGTAAAACGTTTGCTCGTTTGTAATTTTAAACGCAAGGCTTACCGTAAAGGCGTTTATTTTAATATTAATTTTCGTACAGCATTTTAAAAAGGAAATGCGCGCAAAATCTTTGGATAATGTACACATAGCCGCTGGCATTTGAGCGTCTACTTCGTTGTTTATTCTATGCGCACTGAGGCGAATGCGTGTCGAAAATGCAGTTTTTCAGAGTGTTTCCGGAATGCGATTTCGTAAAACGTTCATTTTGCAAAATATTCCCTCTCCGCATCCATAAACTTTATTTCGCGCATTCGTTAAGCAGGCAAAAATTACAGGGCGCGATTACGGCAGGCGCAGAGCCCGGAAAACACATCGCTCCGGAACGGACTCGGGAAAGAGACAGAAAGAGAGCGCAACAAAAAAAAAGAGGGTCCAGAAAAAATTGAAAAAGAGGGAAAGCGAACGGGACGCTCATGTTGACGTGGAAAAGGTGCGCGCGTGCCGTCAGCGCGGGGGAGGCACTCGTGCGTCTTCTGTCGAAGGAATGCCTCCACCCACCGCGACGCAATAAGGCTTCGGGGACGAGGACCCTGCCCTCCTCCTGGCGACACGACGCGCCGTATACGAGTGAGTTATTCGCGGCGCGTTCGTGCCCCGACAAAAGCGCCAAAGGGCCAAAGACATTTTTCAGCGCGTCGATTTCGCGGACGCCGGGAGACAGCCGTCCTCGAAAGTGGATAGCGCGCACTTGATTAAAACGTCCGCTCTTTTTCGAGGGCGCCGCTAAATTTATTCCGGAACCTCCGTGTCTCCGAGTTTTTCGCACTGGGAAGCGTTCCTGATCTTTACGTGGAGATTAATTATTTAACACAAAGCGCGAGCTTCGAATCGTCGCAATAATTCAATCAGAGAAAGTCGCTAAAACTTACTTACCCGATTCTCTCTATTAAATTAGACTTCTTAAAGTAAATTATCCAAGTGTTCCAAGCTTTGAAGGATCCAACCACTTACCTATAACAAGCAATTAAAAGTTCGCAGTTAGATTTGGGCTTGGCTTTTTCAATGGCTTTTAGATGTACACGCACAGAGAAGCGCAACTAATAGAACTATAACTCTAGAAAAACATTAGAATCATGTGTACACTGAGAAAAATGCTTTAGCAAAAATTACTGTTTTCCCAATGAATGGGGAGACCTACTCGACCTTTGTTTAGTATTAAGAAAAATTAATATAAATATTTTAAATTTTATTATTTCGTTTAAAAATATTACAAACCCTTCGTCGAATTTTACTTATAAGCTTAGTAAAAATTGTACATTATAAAAATTCCATAATGCTTTTTGAAATTTTACTAAAAATTTTAGTATGATATACACACAATTTTAAGAAAGCTTATTATTTGTAAAAATCACTCAAATATTGTAGAAATTTTAATTTGCATACAAAATTTACCAATCGTTTTAGTAAAAAATCGAATATACTTAGCATATTTAACAAGATTTGATAAAAGCAATTTTTTAATTTTAACTAAAGTAATTTGTAATTTTTATTAAAAATCGAGTACTTTTTTGTAATTTTTCGTAGAAATGCTTAGAAATTTTATTTTTCATTTTTCTCAGTGTATAAACACTCGATTTATGGGCAGGAAAAAGAGAACTTCATTAGACGAGAACACCGCATTGATGCGTCCCCGGTCGAAGACCTTGTCGCGGAATAAAAAAAAAGAACCGGAAAACGAAGAGAAGAAGTTGCGGAGTAGTGAAAAAAAGACATCCTCCATGACTCGACAAATGCTTGAATATTTACAGTGGACCCAAAAGACTCGTCGGGACGATGCGCGCGCATCAATTTGCTTTTCCGATTTTCCGCATTCCTCGGGGGCCTTGGTCTCCGGCTAATCGCGAGGCGCATCTGGGACTCGCGATTTTTCATCCATCGACGTGTACACGCGCGCACTGAATCAGGCGCTCGGGGGACGCGTCAGCAGCAATCCCGAATTTCGCCTCGGTACACTGGATTGCTCGCCGAGGATTACACGAGGAGAGAGATGGAGAGTTGCATCGCGACGTCGTCGTAGTTGCCGACTTATCTCCATCCCGGTCCGGCGGACTCGTCCGAGGGAACAATGCGGTCGCCGGGAGAGCCGTGATCGGGGATTGATTAATTCGTCATTCCACGGTTTAGAATTACTTTGGCGCTGGAAAGCGACTGCGCGGCTACAGTATCGAGTTCGCGCAGCAGCGACGAACGTCTCTGAGCCACCGAAACTAAATGTCATTTGAAAATTGACTAATTACTCCGCGTTTGCATGGACGCCTTAAGGAACTTGTGAAGTTGCCGAGGAAATTGTCAGGACAGAGAGCCTGACGTTTGTCACGGCCTCGAACTTCATATTGTGATTAACTTTTGAAATATCAGCGCCCCGTTTGTTTGAACTTTTGTTCGTCCGCCCTAAATCTCTCGAACTGTTTGTCTTTGATGGCTGAAGGAAACAGTAGGCGATATTTTATTTTAGACTTGCTGGAAATCTAATAGCTTAATGGTATATTAAAAAAAAATAACGAAGCATTTCGAATTATAAACGATTCTTTGAAATGTGTACTTTCCAAAAGGTTCGACGATAAAAAAAAAACAAAAATTTGTGTCTGTATCCTTTGGAATAAATCATAATTTTTAATTAAGAAAATAAATAATAATTTTCTCTCTCGGCGAAAATAAGCGCAAATCCGGTAGAATTAGAATATTATTCACGAAAACGAGATAATCAGGGCAATCAGCACTGAGAAGTTCCGTTACGATTTTTTTTCGACGGCGAAGAAAACACTTAAAAGGTCGTTTACGCTAACGGATCCGCCGAAAACGACGGTCTCCACCCGTGCGTTTATTTGTTTCCTCCTTACACTGGGAATCTCATCACCGGTCTGCAATGAGAATCTTTCAATCTTACGTATTAATTACGTCGGATACAATTATAAAAACTGGCTAAAATGTACATCCTGCAAAAGACGGGAGGAAGGGGGGTCATTTTGCTCTCTGGATGCGCGAGTCTGTCCAGGGAGCGTAACTAACGACTAATTCATACAACGTCCGCGTATTAATATCGAGTCGGTTTCTATCCAGGCGTCGGTACGTTGCTAAATTGCCGCAAGTGCGTGACCTTTTACGTTCGTCATAAAGAGTATTTGGACTTCGATACTGAGTTTATGTATTAGCTTCGATGTTTGAAGTTGATAAAGATGTCGAATCGACTTGATCGATTGACTTTTAATGCGACGTAATATAAAGGGTTTGACGCAAAGGAATATTTTGCAATTTAAAAGAATAAAAAAAGACACGCTGATTTTAATTCTTATGCATTATTCTCAATTACAGACCGAACTTTGAAAAAAATATTTCCACTTTGAAATTTGAAAATGCAGAGGAAAGAGCATTATAATTTATTTAATTCTTTTCATGCACAGTTTGCAATATTTTATTAACAGAATATCTTTTTTTGTATAATAAATTCATCGTAAATATTGATGTTAGTTACAGGGATAAAAAAAAGTTCTTTTTAGAAAATTTTTGATAACGCGCGGCATAAAAAGCGACGGATAAGTATATTTTAGCATCTAAATCGAAGATAAGAAGTTTTTTATAACTAACCGATCCGACGTTAGAAACGCCAGTGCGTCGAAGTCTTACGGCGCTGCTTAAATCCCATCTGGAATGGGCCCGTAACCCATGAATCAGGGCGTGTTAGCGGGGCGGGTGGATCGTCGCGAAAGAACCCAATTACATAGATCTCCGGCGACAAAAGAAAGCGATCAGCCGGCGGAATCGTCGAACTCGCTAGTCAGCCGTGCTCGCAAGGGGAACGCGAGGCGCACTGGCTTCATTATGCAGATTGCCGGCGAGTAGCCGAAGGCGCATTGACTTGGACGACTGCGATATCTAATCGCATCAAAATGTGGGAAAGGCGAGGCTCCCTTTACCCAAGCGCGCGTGCGCGTCTGTGAGCACGTGCGCGGGTGTGTGTGCGCGCGTAATCCACGCAACGGCGCGGACGCGGGGGCCGTTTGCGATTGCGCGCTCGTAAAAACACTTTGGAACTATCGGCGGTTATTAGAATATCTCGTGGGCATTTTCCGAGGCCCGCACGTGTCCGTTAAATCAGTTGAAAACTGCGGCTACGTGATGCGAAAACGATAGGTCTCGCGCGGACACGCGCGCGACTGAAAGATTCAAAACGAGAGCTCCGCCGTGAATTCAATATCAATGGAGAGGGGAACACGTGCTAACTCGGGCCTGCACTAGTCTCTCCTCTTTCCACTTTCCCGCCCTTCGCGCCGCGCCCCGAACGAGCAGCGAAAGCCAGAAAACTTCGGCTCCGACGAGACTGCGTAATGCACGTTTTTCTCCGTCAGCCCGGGCCGTGGAAAAACTATCGGGAAAATGGTCGTGGTGAATTCCTCGCGTGTAATGGAATACGCCGGGACCGATAATACGACCTGTTATGAACGTGTTTGAAATTTCCCTTGCCCATACCCCCCTCTACGGTAAGAAACGTTCGATTTTTGCCTTTCAAATCGGTTTATCAGATTTGAATTTTTAACGGACCGTTTCGGATTAACAATTGCTGCATGATTGATGCGACCGTGGAATAGAAGAGGAATAAATTACGAGGGTCGGTTCCACTTTGAACAATAATATCCATGAATGATGATAACCGAATTTACACTTTTCTAATGTATTGCAAAAGAAATGTGTTTTTAAAGTTTCATAAAAATAACTGCCCGTACACGGGGAGAACTGTTATAATAAAAATTACTATATTCCGCTAGGAACAATGGGACATACTCGACCTATGACGATTTTTACTATAAAATATACTAAAAATTGCTATTTATATAGTAGAAATTGAATATAGTAGAAAATTTTTATGGTAAAAATTTTCGTACGTTGAGTATATCCCACTGTTCCTGCGAAACATAATAATTTTTACTACAACATTTCTCTCCGTGTACTAAATTTTTAACAATAGATTATAAAAAAAAAATTGGCTTTTTCGTTGTTCATTATTAATCTTTCGCAGGCGTTCTAAAAGTTACAATGTAACATTTTTAATTTTTAAAATTCTTAAAAAACAATGGAATTTCCAAGCAATCAAAGATAAAAGCAATCATTAAATTGTTCCGTTTATAAAGCAAAACAAAGAGATCGCACGTAATAATTACCAACGTACTAACTGTGAATTAAAAATCGATGGAGTATAGGGGCAAGAGGTGCATAAAAAATGCGACAAATAATTCTCGACCATTTACCACTCGTCATTGCGGCCCCCACCCATTCTCTCCACATTGTAAAGCCTATACTTCGACTGCCGAAAAAAGTGTTCCCTTTGGAAAATTACCAGTAATTACGGAATAACTCGAAGCGAGAGCATCGGTAAATAGCGGGAGCAACTCGATCCGCGGGCGCGCACGCCCGCTCCCGCGCGGCATAAATTATAATAACCAGCTGAAATTGATCTACTCGTTGCATAACTTCACTTGCAGGGGCGGCGGCCTGCGCTTTTGCGGGGGCTTTAGAGGCACCGCGTAACTTTGAAGCAGGCGGTAAACTTCGACAGATTGAGTTCGCGGCGCGTTAATAATCGCTGATCCGCGCGCTAACCCTTCGGTAAACGAATGCGCACGCGTCGCCCCCCCGCAGACAGTCGACGGCCCGCCACTACTAAATCCCAACTTTCGAATCATTCCACCCCCTCCCCTCGTCGCTCTTATAACTTGTTGCCAGATAACCCCGTCCTCGGCTTTATACGCCCGCCTCGAGCGCACGCGTTCCCTTTTTTTGTCAAGGGAGCGCGGCGCACGCGCGTCGGATTTTTATTTTCGTTTTACAAGCCGAGCTCGCGGGGCACTCGTCGCTTTTACGACGGGCGTGTACATAGGTATATATATGCACGAGACCGGGCGACCGGGGAGAAAAACGCGAGGCTCGCGCTCACTTGCTTTAATGGGATCTCGAGGGCGAGTTAACGATCTCTATCTCTCGTCGCGCGGGCTCTCGCCGGGCGTTGGAGGCGAGATGGCTTTCCTCCCTCCGCGCCCGTTACCCCCTATCCGCTCCCCTTTCGCCGCGGCGAGCGGGCGAATGAGACGTCGCGGGGGCGGGTTATCGAGAGGGCTCATCTGGCAGGCCGTCAAGGCCCGCCGTACGTACACGTCGCCCGCCTAATTCTCCCCGCGGTTTTCGCGCAACTGCCCGGCGCGATAATCTTATCAATCAATTAAGGCGCCCGGCCTCCACGAGCTCCACGGCCGAGATAAGAGCCGGAACGACTATAAATCGGAGGGGGCAGCCTGCGCCCACGGAACGACGCGGGCGTAGGCGCGCGGGAAACGACCGGACGGTAGGAACACACATCCTCGTGGTTTCTCCGCGGATTTCGAAGAAGCGCGTGAATTTCCGAGCGCGAAAAGTCAGCTCTTACGAAGACACATGAGGCTCTCACCCGACCATTTTATCCGGCGGACTTAGGCCGCGCGCGCTCGGGGGAGCGAGAGCGGCGATAAATCTCGACGGCGTAACGCGCCTCGCGAGCATTCGTTCTCATCTCTTTATCGCGGCCGCGCCCCGGCGACCGAGCGCGGCGAAGAAGCCGTGGCGGGGGTGGCGAGTGGGGCGGAAGAAGAAAAAAAGAAGCTCAGCCCCTCTCCCGCCGGCTTTGACCCCTTTATTTAATTAAACTTAGTTCGGCGGCGCCGCGTCCGCGGCACGTATCCCCGCGCGAAATTAATTAAGCCGCGCGCGGCTGTCAAAGCGACGCCCAACACCTTAAAACGATGCGGGGTGAAAAAAAAAGGAAAAAAAAAAGGGTGGGAGGGGCCTTTACACCGTACGTCGCGCGCACAATACCGAGCGCTTTGAGCGAGCGCGCGGATACCGCGGTGCGCTCTCGTCGCGGAAAAGCCTGGGCTTAATAAGGCGTTTGCGAGCCGAGCATGTCGGGGGACTAAAAAAAAAAAAAGAAAATGAATAAAAAGAGATGCGCGCGTGGGTGGGAAAATTCGCGTTGACGTCTCGTTAGAAGCCGCGAGCTTTCGGGCGGCCCTTTGCTCTCCCCCCCCCCCCCCCTGCGACGACGACAGTTTTGCCGGGGCGACACCAAGTGGAAGTGACGCGCCAGTATGTTACGTCTTTTTAACCTTCCTGCCCCCGCGTCGCCATCCCCGAGACGAGCGCGTTTGCAAATATTCAAATGGCTGTGCTAATGGAAGCCTCTCCCCCGTCGGGCGTCTCCAGGCGCGCGTGGTCTTGCATCAAAGTGCCGCAGCGGTAGCCTGGCGAGGAAGAGCGACCGAGCAAAGGAGCATCTATCTTCCCTGGCAACGTAAACGCTGGAGCCGAAAATTACGGACTAACGGAAAGTCCCGGGCCTTCCCTGTCCTTCTCCGACTCCCGGCCTTCTTTGCCGCTCGCGCGCGCGGCTCTCCTCCGACTGCACTTTCTCTGTTGTTCCTGCGCCGCCTTTGTATCCAGAGGCGTTTGTTATGGAATTGCTTTTATCGCAGACACGCGCTGCCTCCGCTTTTCTTGCAGACTTTACCGAGCGCGAAGTTGGCTGCACGCGCGCACGAGCCTGCCACGAGCGTCTCCGGCTACCAGGCGGGTAAACGCGACGCTGCATTAGCGGGAATAAGTAATGAACTTGATGCGCGAGTCTTTTTTGCACCGGGCGACGGGGAAAGGAGCGACGACACTCTCCCGCCATGACTGCTCGAGCGACAGCTTAAACTGCCTGAATTTTCCCCGTTGCTCGGGCAAATCTGGCAATTGCCCTTTGTTTACACGCAAAAAAAATTTACCTTCAAAATGACTGTTCTTTAGCGAAAAATAAAAGTGTACAACGAGAAAAAAGGTCCCTTACTGTTAATAATAATTCTTAACTGTTAAGAAATGGGACTTTAATTTTTCGTAATTGCATATTACTTAACAATTAAGAAATAAGCAGAATAAAGCGAAGTCGTATTCAGTCCTTAATAATTAAGTATTCGTTTCGTTACAGTAAATTCATGTTCAATTAAATGAAGACACGCTGTATTAAAAAATTTAATTTAAAATAAATCATATTGAGGTTTGAATCGAAGGTAATATGAAAAATAACACTCACGCGCACGCTCACCAAAGTTATAAATACTGATTCCTTAACTATTAAGAAATATGTACTCATTATGAACGATGCATAAAATCAAGAAATGAAATCTATTTTTCTTTTCAGTTAAGAAATGAGCATTAAGATTTAATACTATATATTAACTACAACTGGTGCGTTACATACAAAATTCAAGGAAATTGATTACTTTAAAATAAAGAATCTTTTTTCTCAGTGATAAGTAGCTGCAGGGTGTATATTTATGAAGTGCTAAAATGACTCCCCCGGCAGTGCCTAACGATAAGTTGATTTTGTCCAAATCACGTCGCTAAATTAGAAGGGACTGCCTACGCACGCAGTTGGCCGATAACCGAGCGTTTCGGAGCTGCGGCTCGTTTCATCAGGCCGCAGCGCAAATAAGAAAGGGGAGGCTGACGCGGCAAAAAAGCTCGCGTCCGAATTCGTCGCGCCTCCTCGACGTCCGCGGCCTTTTTGCCCCCCGCGACAGGGACAATCGAAAGCCTCGACGTAACGGTGATGCTGCGCTTCTCGCGGCGATAAAAGGGCCGCGGGACAAAAGGGCCGCGAGCGGCTAGGGCTTACCGTTAGTCTCGCGCCTCGGACACCGAAAATGGCGCGCACTTGCGAAACGATGGGAATTTCTCGGCCAAGTCCGCGGCCAGGAGGAGGGGAGTGGGCGCTCGAGGAGACGCGCGCCTGTTACTGCTGTAATTTTGAGTTTACGCTCGGGGTAATAAATGCGGCCTCTTCACGCACTCAACGCTTCCGCGATCTATAGCCTGTCTTCCCATTCTCCTCTGTTTTACGAATGGCAACGCAAGCGAGTTCCGTCGACGCGACGCGCACCGAGGTGGGATTCGCTCTGCGGTCGGCAAAGACGTCCTCCGCGAATTGGAGACTGGCAAATTTATCGCTTCTGATTTTATCTAGCACTTCGCCACGGGGAAACGCTGTAATGATGTTTTCCGAAGCTGCTGCTATTCAACTGCTGCTCGATTCAAATAAATAACGCGCCGCGATTTTCAGCTATAAAGCCGCTTTATTGATTTCTTTCGTAATAAAAAGAATATTATTGATTTATGACGTAAGGTATAAATTGTGCGTTTGAAATGTTTGCCGGTATTATTTGAACGGAATCAAAATTACCTTTATGCCAGCGTAGGTATTGTAAAATAAAAAAAAAAAGAAAAAAAAAACTAGTGTAAAATAGAGATAATTTGGGTGTCGTAATCATGCGCTCGAACGCTTGTATTTGCGGTAATTAATTTTCGTTTAAAATAACTTTAGAACTGCTAAAAATTAATGCGTCGCTTCGCACTATAAAATCCGTCGTAAAACGTACATTTTGAGAATTTCATCAGTCATAAAATTTGCACTTTGCTCAAATTGAAAGTGCAGCTAAAATCGGTCTGTTACGTGTAACGATACTAGTGAAGCGCAAATAAAAGTAAAACCTGCTTTTCAGCCGTTAATAATGAATTCATTAAAAGCCCGACGCGCTGAAAGCCTTATGTCGAAGTAGCAATGTACATCAGCTTACAATGGCAGGCTTCCAAATGCGCGTTGCCCATGTAAATATCATTGTCGAAATAATTCGCATTATAACAATTGTTATTATTTATACCAAATTGCGCACTCATTAATAACGAATATTTTAGTGTTTCAAGAGTATTCGGATTAAGCTAAGTGCATTTAAAGGCAATTTAAATAACGACGAAAAATATTCCGTTCTCTTACGCGGATCAACGCACGGAATCATCCGATCCCCTTTAACGTTCTAATTATTCGCGATGACCCTTACTGGTAGGACAAAGTTTCGACGATGCTTCCAGCCACTGGCTCGCGTCACTCTCCCGAAAGACAGAGGAATTTCGCGGTCGCAACCGCCCCCGCGACTATTAAAACAAAGATAAGAAAGCGGCGGCGTAGGTTCTCAGGAATAATTGTGTGTTTGTTTGCGCGAGCTCGGGACTGGGGCTTTACCGCAAGGGGCATAAATTACGTTAATGCAAAGCGTATCGCCGCACTAACGTCTCGCGAAAACGAATGGAATGGTTTCACGGCGCGGAGTCTAAGTAGCTACCGTAAAGGACACAAGAGAGCCGCGCGGACTTGTCCAGCCGGGGTTTACCGTTCGACGTCCTTCCTGCTTGTACGACCGAGGAGGGAGCGAGAAGGAGAGAGAGAGAGAGAGAGAGAAAGCCCGGAGCGCGTGGCTCGTTTCTCGCCCACGAAAGAGCGGCGCGAGGCCATTATTGAAGCGTGTTTCGGCTATACCGTTTCGCGCACATAACACACAACCTCCCACATTATGTGCACGTCGCGGCCGACGGGGATAAAAAGCCTAACAGGCGTTGTCTATTAAGTGGATGGATGTTCCAGACTCCACTATTTACCGGATGATATTCAAATAACTTAGGAGTTAACTCGATGAATAGTTGTTGGAAAACAGCTTCGTTAGAACTGTGTTTGATGTGCATGCCCCGCCATTTGCAGCCTCGATGCAAAATTAGACTGACGTTTCAATTTTATAGTCGCTTACTACGAGGTCAATTCGCTGTCGAACAATTTTTTACGCTTACCTATTTATTATTTATTAGCGGGTTAATGTACTTTAAAAGTAAATTTTCATCTGGTCATAAAAGTTACGAAAGCGACGAGTATAGAGACTAGAAACTAGATTAGAAACTAATTTATAGTTTCAATAGTAAGAAATCAATTTTTGAAAGTGTAGCATCGTTACGTCAGCTTTGCTAAATAGTAAATCACAGTGATTTTCAATTTTGCAAGGTGAAAATTTAATTTCTCGAATTTTGAAGACGCTTCAAAAATATAATTTACAGTTTCCCCCGCCCCTTTTCGAAAAATCTTATACTACTTATAACGTCCGATGCGATGAAATATCAATTAATGAATTAAACGCTTGGCGGGAATTAAATGAAATCCCCTGGTAATTCAAAAGAACGTAAAAAGAAAGTATTTTGCGGCGATCAATTTGTAAGCCATCAGAACCAATCAAGCAGCTACAAATATAATTTTCCCGGGTAAAAGTACGTCCGTCTCTTACGTCGTCTGACACGGGGCCCGCGAAACGGCGAACATAATCGCAAATTTAATAGGCTTGTCAGTTAATCCAGCCGTAAGAGAGAGAGAGAGAGAGAAAAAAAAAGTGGCCGAACGCAAAATGGTAAACTCGTATTTTACCGTTGCGCCGGCGCGCACGCATCGCTTCCGTAAGGATTAGCGGCGCGGGCGAGATTCTCACCGGCGCGCGAGTCACGCGTTTGCCCGACTCCGAGTGATATGTCACTTTGGCGCTCCTTCTCCCTCTTTCTGCCGCGCTTCCGCGAGCTTCGCCTAAACATATATACGTCTTATCTGCTAAAGTTCGCGCGGCGGAAAACTGCTAGACTCGCCTCCGCCTCTTGGCAATATTACAACTTGATCCACTTTTATCCGAAGGTTTTATCTTCTTACGTAAGTGAACCACGGGAGCGAGCAGAGCCGAGATGTAGATTGGCTGCGCTCGAGAAAATTGCGTTGTCACTTTTTAATTGTAACCCTCCAGCCCTTTTCCTCGCGCGACTGCTCCTTCTCTCCTGGCCTGCGAGCATCGATTTTTCCCGCGCGCTATCGAGATTTCCAGCCAAATGGGATCTCGCTCGTTGAAGCGTTGATTAGCAAAATATTTTCGGGCTGAAAACTGAAAATTGAAAAGCAACGCGCGCGCGAAAACGAGTGATCCGGAATCGCCGATAAGCGTCGCCACGGCACTACTACATTAAAAAGTTTCAAAAACGTGCAGCGGGTTAATCGCGGAGTATTAAAGCACCGACCGTCGGGGGAAAAAAAAAGGAGGCGACGAAGAAGTTGGAGCTCATTATGCACCGTGGCTGAGCAGCTTAATGGAGGCGGTGCCGTGTGCGCGCAGGTGCGTAGGCATATCATTAAGACATTACCTTGAATGTATGTCGCTGCACCGGCTAATCCGTCCATAAAATCAGTGCGATCTCTGGACTCCAGCGCGCATTAATTCCCATAAGAGAGAGTCGCCCTATCCGCCGCGATAAAGGCGAGTGCCGCGGCGAAAAGATCGAGGTCGAGGGGGAGGGGCGAGCGGAAAGATACATGGGAAATTATACGCGCCGGCGATAAGCTACTTTGCCGAGAGTAAATAAGTTGCGCGAAATCGCATGCTCCGTGCGCTCGACCGGGGAGGGAGAGAAAGTGCAGAATTTTACGACGCGGTGCGACAGTCTGCGATACTCCGGGGCGTCACTTATCGAGCCTCCCCGCGTAAAAAAAATTAAGTTAGAAAGCAAATTTCATGTTTGGCGGTCGTTGATATGAACATGGCCAATGAGACTTTACCGAACTTGCTTCTTTTACATTTCATACAAGTTTGTAGATGTAGATAGATGTAGATGCATTATAAAAGGATAAATTATCGCTGAGATTATAGAAAATAATTTTTGACATTTATTTGTTTTTAACGTTCGTCGTGTGAACATCTTTTAAATTTAAGAAAAATTTCATCTGAAGTTTGTATAAAGTATTGCAAAATTATTTATTATTTAGTCCGATTGCCCATGTTCATATCAACGACCGCCAAACATGAACTTTGGCTAAACTTTATCCTAACTTAAATTTTTTTACGCGGGTCGTTTAATATTGTTATCTCGGGCGTACGTTTGCCTATAGCTTAACGCTTGTACATCTGTTAAGGGCGGAACTATCGGACACTTTGCGGAAAATTTTCGTAATGTATACTTTCGACGGCCTTCAGTGCGGATAGTCCCGCCGAGCTTCATAAATTACTCGACGACGGATTCACGTGAGCACCCGGCAATCTTAAAAATTCCTCGAGATAATGGGAAAAATTATTCATGCCCGGGAGAGTAGGTCGCTAGTCGATAGTTTTTCATCCTGGGGATCGGATGAAAAAGGTCCGCAGCCCGCGCGTTCTTCGATTTTCGCGCGACTTCATGGCTGCGTCCCGGTAACGAGGCGTAATTCGCTCGCTTTAATCAGCGGGGAATCTGATTTTTCGCCATTACGAACTGGCGATTTTAAAGCGGAACGTCTATTATCGGGTTAACGACGGCGCGGCGCGCGTCCACTTTTGCCCGGCGATAATCACACTCATTGTGTCTCCCAGTTCTCTCGAAAGCGAGATCGATAAGGATGGAGGCTGAGGCGAGCGGCCACCCGGCGGCACGCGGCGCAAAGGGACGCAACGCGCGTACGCGCAATCAGGCGTTTAGCGGCTCTTTACCTGGACGCTACTAAATTCCCGCTCTGCCCCCCCCCCCTCCCCCTCTCGCCGAGCCGATTACACCGTTCAGCGCTCGTCCGTTATGCGGCGTAGGGAGAGAGGCGTCGGTCGGCCGCTGATTATCAGGAATGCACTTGCCTACATGATTTAACGGGAGAACCGCATCAGATTATAAGCATGTTGACAAAGTGACGGACAGGACGCGGGTCCCTCGCTCGCGCTCGCTCCCTCTGTAGTCGAGGACGACGGTGACCCGATAATCCCATCAGAGGTTCTCATATCTGGTTCACGGAGCTTACACCTCCGACGTCCTGGCTTATAACTTCCGGCCTTGGCTTTGTGCGCGCAAACAAACGATCGCGCGGCCGGCTATTTTCAACCCCTTCAGCGTGTGCCTACTCTTCGAAAGGAGGGGGGGAGGATTGGCCTGGTTTTTTTATGAAGCTGCAGTGCCGGGGGATGACGATACACTCGAGCCCGCTGCCACTCGACTCGGTGATATTTAAAAGTTAAATGCCGGTGACGCCGCTTTGACGCGCTGAGAATTTTCTCTGACAAAAGCCGCGGTGTGTAGTTATCGGCCGGTGATTGCCCGCGAATCCCTCGCACGGTGGGACGCTTTTTTTTCCTTTTTTTTTTTTTTGTTTTTTTATTTCATGCCGCGTCGTTAAATTTTTCCGCGTTTGACGGAGAGCGCCGTGGAGTATATACACGAAAATAGCAGTCGCGGGCAATTTTCGGGAAAAAGTCTACCGTAATTTTATACAAATATTTGTACATCAGTCCGATGAGCGCGAAAGCGCCGCCACTTCAAATTTCAAACCTCCATCGCTGCCATCCAATTTTACCCCCCACGCCACGGTGTATACGCGGAAAACAAATATTCCGATGCGCGAAAAAAAAAAACGCGACCCGGCGAGGGTCAACGACACCGTCGGGGTAAAAAACGAAAAAAAAAAAGTGGGAAGGGGAGAAAAAAAAATTTGCTCGCCTCTTTATGAAAAATTTTCCGCTCTTCAGCGTCGCCGCGCGTCGAGCGTTCGCGTTAATTTGCCCGGGCTTAATCCGTCAGACAACTTTTCGCGGCTGCGCATTTCTATGCGACGCGGCCGGCCACGTGCTAATTACGCCGGCTGAAAAAGAATTGGATTAAAGTGGAAAATCCTGGGGCCCCCTGCCGCTCTTGTGTATACACGCTCGGCCGGCTTAAGCGCGGGGCACGCGTTGCGCGAGGCCGCAAGTCCGCGAGCCCCGTAATTGCTTTTCCGGGTAAACAGGCGCCTCCCCATCTCGGGACCGCAGAGAGTGGGTGAAACCGTGGGGTGCCTGCTGCACGTATCAAACTTTGTTTTGTCACACCGGAGTCGTTTGCCACGCGACGTAACTTACTGTTGTGTTTACTAAACGCCGCGACGTCGGTTCAAAGGAGGAGGCGAGGGGAGGGCCTGTAAGAGAGGCTAGACACCCCGCCGACATCGAGTCGACTTGAAGCTTGCCGTCGGCGAGCTCGAGTGCCGCTATAATAACCCAGGCGAATCGAGCCACTCTCGGTGCTTCTTTTACTTTTCCGGCGCGGCGCTCTTAGGGCTTTCTCCCGCGGGAAGCTCGAGAAGCCCGAGAAAAAAATACGACGAAAATTGCACTCGAGCAAAACTCACCCCCCTGTTTACCTTTTTAGGGTAGCTTTAATTAGTCACTTTAATTGTTTATCGACGCTTGCAATTGTCATCTTCCAGCCGCTCGACTTTCGCAAGAAACGCTTTTACGTTACACCTGCTCTGTGCTTATGTTGATTTTAGCTCTCGATGATTTTTACGCAGCTCTTACGTTTTTTACACAGTTCTTTTTGGCCTATGTTTACTTTTAATTATCGAGGAATTTTTACATTAAATTTTTCAATGTTTGTATATTTAATTTGCTAATTGGATTTCTGCATCTACTGCTCACTTAGACGATGGTCCTCGGGTGCTATAAAGCTTTATAATAATGTATTCGATTTTGCGGAACGAAATGCGATTTTAAGGTGTTATTCTTTCAGCCGGCATTGCTCGAAACGTTGCATTTGCATATGTTAATGGTAAGAGGGCAATAAAGTAGTTGTCTTAAAAATTCCTTGCACGACTCATCTGAATTTCATTAGGCGCATATTCGTAGTATTTTTCTATGCAAAACACCGAAGTAGAATCGAACTTCCTCATCGCGCAACCTCCGCCCTCTTAATGGCTGCTTTTTCACCCGAGCAGCAAAAAAAAAAAAAAAAACTCCCGAATCCGAGGTAGTATAAAAAAAAAAAGTTTCCTCTAGCACTCAAGCGGCATAAATCAAGATTCACGGAATTCCTGCATCAGTCAAGATTGCCCGGCGCCTCGCTGCATCCACGGTAGATTTACACACCGGTAAATAGCGCGTTTATCGTCAAATTAACCAAAATCATCGTGGCGCGACTATCGGCTTCTTTCCCTTTTTTCCAGCGAGCCGATAAGCCCCGATGCAAACGAGCGAGCGCATCGCGAGCCTCAGCGGCGTCTGGGCGGTGGATCCGCCGACCGCGCAGTCTGCAGCCGCGGAGCCGAGGATGGGCTTCAGGGATTGGCTGCTATTGATTCCCGATTACGACGGGCGAGCGTACGGGCTGGAATGCTTCGTCGAGGCCGTGCGTCACGTGGCGTCGCGCCTCGACGAGCGCACCTTGCTTTTGGCGCTGGGGGCTAAGCTGCGCTCCAGGGCGCGCCTCCTCTTCGGGCACCGACTGCACCGGTTCGCCGGGGTCGAGGACTTCCTGCTGGCGTTGCGGGCGCACTGCGGCCTCGTCGGCGGCGAGCACGAGCTGCTGGAGGGGCTGCGACGCTCGCGGCAGGCGAGCGACGAGCGGCTGGAGGACTACGCCCTGAGGGTCGACCGGATGGCCTCGGAGCTCCGCGCCCTCTACGACGAGGAGGCGGACAAGAGGTTTGTGACGGACGTGGCGCTGACGAGCTTCCGCCGGGGATTGAGGAGCGACGAGCTGGAGGTGTGCGTGGGCTCCTGCGAGCCGAAAAACCTGGACGAGGCGACGACGGCGGCTCTGGCGATCGAGAGGCGGACCCGCTGGAGGGAGAAGATGCTACGGTCGGGAGAAAAGCCGCAGTGCTCCAGTTACGAGAGGAAACGTCGGCGGCCATGAGTTACGCTTCCGTTTGTAATGCTCGCGTGTGATAGCAGCGTGTGATACTGTGGGCTATTAAAGAGCCCCGCTAATCTAGATTCCCGGCGAGCTGGAAAATGTGCCGTTTCCAAAGACTGTACAGTGCTTCGCTGCGTAGTTCATTGATCATCGATGATTCTACGCTTTTAATCGATGAAAGGAACTTACTGTATTTTCTTTTGTTTGCTCTCATTGACTTTACGCTTATTCCGGCGCATAATTGATCGCACACAAGCCGGTTGTTTATTAGGAAATCGAGTCGGCATTAGTTAGCGGACTCAATGATTTACCGTGTATGCTGTTTTTAAATAAAAGAAAATCGAGTCGTTTAAGCCAATTATTCGCTGGCACAACAGATGGAGCATTTTCTGTCCATTTGTTTGCCCCAATCCACGTGTAAACAGCGAACGGCAAGTGTCCATAACGAGAGAGTCGATAGCGCAACGAACAAAACACTCAGAAAGAAATCATCGGAATCGGTTGCGTACACTGAAAAAAAATTTGTTAATTTTAAGGAAATGATTTACTTGAATAGTACTTATTAAATGTTTTTTTGAGTCAAGTAATAATTTTGTTACTCTCTAAATCTGAATATGTCAAATTTCACATTTTGAATGTGAGTAGTGACATTTTAAAATGTGAATATTCACATATCAAAAATGTGAAATGTGAATATTCCACATAAGAAAATATGAACATTCATATATCAAATCAGTGGATTAATTTACATTTCACTATTAAAAATAGTGAAATGCTTATTCAAAAATTAAAATAATTTAAATAGACTAAATTTAAAAATTTTAGAAGCAATTAAATTTATACTGAAAAAAAAATTTTGTTAATCCAACTAAATTTTTGTTGAATCAACAAAATAATTTAGATAAATCCTCCTAATCAAACAATAATAAGTACTATTGAAGTAAATCATTTCATTAAAATTAACAATTTTTTTTCCAGTGTATAGTTGTAAATAACAAAATGCGGAAGATAATCGTTCGACGAAATTTCCATACGCGAGGGAAGGGGATTAAATGATTTTCCCAGGGATATCGAATGCGCGCAATAAAATTCACATTTATATCATTGAGAAAATTTGAACGGGTCAGTGCCGCCGAAAGTTTCACCAAAGTAGCAGCTGCACGCGCACCGCGAATGTAAATCCACGTCATCGATCCTCGAGGGCGCGCGAAGTTTCGCGCGGTACCGGGGGTATTATCACGGCCTCTTCCGCCCTGCACTTTCCTCCCACCTTGGGGGGTCGTATAGTGCGGCCGCCGTGAGGAAGGAGAGGGCGAGAGTTATTCCTTCTTTTATGGGCCGCACGAATCATTCTTGAATACAAGTGATTTTTGCGAGCTTCGTACCCGCTGACGAGCGCGTACATCATTCTTATGATATTAAACGCTCAACTTCACCCGGAGAGGAAGTTTTAATTAATTTATCGCCGCTTTTAATCACTTTTCAAATGCTTCGTTCGGAGTGCGTTTTTTTTTAAATTGAATATCCCACTCTGACTCTGGTTGCGCCGACGAGACGATGAAAAATGTTTTCACAAAAATTGCTTTATCGGACGTTCCGTTAACGGAAACGATTGTCTCGCAATGTAAAGGAACTATTGTTTAAAAAACTAATAAATTTTTATGATGCCAAATTTAAAGTCTAATTAGTTTCATCCTTAACTCTTCCCTTGAATAAACGAATAATTTAATACTATACATTGTTCTTAAATTACTAATTTCTTTTTTAATTATTATCAGTTTAACAGCGACTTAAAGTGTAGACAAAAAAAGGCTCGCTTATTAACTTCGGAAACATCATTTTTCACCGTAGTAAAGCTCACTGGCGGACTCGTCTTTGAAATTTAAACGCCCCAAGCTTTGAAAAATGATGCTAGATGTATAGCGAATAATAATGCAAAAAAAAGTTAAGAAAAAAGAAAGATAAAAGAAGCGAGAAAAACCCGTCTAAGCAATGAATAAGGAACAGCTAGGCGGGGCAAGAAGAACAAGAAGAAGAAGCAGCAACTGGAATTTCATTAAGTGGTCGTGTTTTCGCGTTACTCGTCGTCGAGGGCCCGACGTGGAGAGCCGACGTCGAGGACGCTTACACGGCGGATGACGATAATGATACGGTAATGTAACCACTCGAGCAGCGGCCTCGACGGCGGTCCCACTTGAGTCCGTCTCACTCGATGTCGCGCGACGGACGTCTTTACCTCGGGGCTTGGCGAAACAACGGGGGTGGGCCCGCAAACAAGTCCGCGCGACGTCTCCAACCGCTACTTTTCACGAGAGCAATTAACGAGTTTGTTTGGCTTTGCACGGCGGCGATTGTGCACTCGTTCGCCCGGGGATCCCTCTCCGACGATGTTGACTCGGGCAGCCGAGTCGCCGTTAACCCCCGCCCCTTCGCCGTTCCTTTCCCAGGATCATTCAATTTTTATTACTTCCGAATTTTCGAAGCTGGTGCGCCTCGGAGGTCGAATTTTCCCGAGTTGAACGGGGCTGGGCAAATACCTCGAAAGGCGATCCATCCCGGGGCAAAGTAGCGGCCCGCTTATCAAAAAGCCACTCCATTTAACGGACGGACCTCGTGCGCAAAAGTAACTGTGGACCGTTAAAAAAAAATTTTCTAGATCCATAAAAGTACAAAAGGCCTTTTATGCAGGCCGAGCCGCGTGCATATATAAAGCGCGTGTCAGCTGGAGTAGGCGGGTCAACTCTCGGGGCTGCGGGAGCGGAGTGAGATATAACGGGCGGTCGGCCCTCGACGTTTCTCGGGACGCGGGAGGACCAGGTCGCGGATACACGCCGGCGGCCCCGGGGCAGGCATTAAAAGGCCCGCGCGCCTTTTTCGAGTGGAGCTGCCCCCTTATCGCGCGACCTTCCTCAACCTCGCCATTTCTCTCTCCCCGGCGAGGATCGCGCGACATCAAAGGGGGAGGGGGGGGGGGGAGGAGAAAAAACCGGTGGCACGGCTCCGCGCGCTGAATTCTTATGCGCGGGACGCGCCAGGAAGTCGTATACGCGCGCGGCACGCGACGCCGGCCAAGATAGTCGCCTTTGATATCGCGCGGGCGAATCGGGGTCGTAGGTCGACCGAGGCGATCCGAATGGCTCTAACGAATCTTGATTAGGCCGCGCGCGCGGAGGCGAGCGCGTGTCCTGGGTACGGTTAGGCCTCCACCGGCGAACGGTATCCTCGACTTTTTTTTTCCCCCCTCCTGCCGTTTTTTTCTTCCCGTTCGCGGCAACGGTCCTTTTTCTCTTTTGGCGGGCAGCGACTCCTCCCCTCTCGCTCGGACGCACGCGGCCGTTTTTCGCGTATATTTCACGTTGACTTATATGCACGGCCCGGAGAAAGACTCGCGCGGCCTGATAGCGTCCGCTTGGCTTATTAATTTATGGCGCGTGCTTTTTGCGCGCGGCCCTGCGGGTGTTGCGCGCCGCGCGCCGGATTCTCCGGCAGTTTTACCGAATGCCTCGACGGCTCGTCGGGGAAATTCGCGAAATTCAGTCAACTTTCTCACAGCCGATTAACGGGGTTTTCGCAATCGACGCGCCACGCTAGTTCCTTTCGGCAGAAAAAAAAATTAAGAGACGATGGTTTTACACTGAAAAAAAATTTGTTAATTTTAAGGAAATGATTTACTTCGATAGTATTATTTACTTCAAATATTTCTTTGAATCAAGTAATAATTTCATTAAAACTAAATGATTTTATTTGTTTCTAAATAAATATAGTAGTTTAAAAAAATAATTTTTTAACTCGATGAAATATTTAATAAGTGCTATTGAAGTAAATCATTTCATTGAAATAAACAAATTTTTTTTCAGTGTACGCATCTAAGAGAGAGCGTCTTCATTCGAAAGGATAGCAGCTTAACCGTTGGACGTGAGTTATATCGCTAATTACGTGATTCGCCATATCTGGAGCATTGGAAAGAGAGAAAGTACGTCAGTGATATAGATAACATTTTTCAATTGCATAAATATATTTCTACGATTTTATTATGTCACTTCGTAAATGCTGATGAACTTAACTGTTGCGTATTTATCATTTCACCGGCAGCGTTTACTTATCTTTATTTTTCTTATTTAGATTAGTTTAAAATTACATTCAAATTCAAACGACTAAGCAGAAATTGATATTAACGTATCGCAGTTAATTTCAATGTGTACTTTAAATAAATTTAAAGCACTTTATTACTTTCTTTATCTCGATCGATTAATCAAAAGTTAAGCGACTCAAGTAAGGCAAAAGAAAATTATAAGGTATCCAATTGGGATTTTTTACCCTTCCTACGGTAGCAATCAGGCGCAATCAATGAAATTGTCGCTGCAATTTTAAAACCGCAGCGCAAACAGCCGGTTGACGTCTTTTCCCCGCCTCGACGAAAGCGATCGTGAAACCGAGAGAGGCAGTTTCGGCGGGAGGTTAAAGGCGCGCACGCGAGCCCGGCATAACGATCGGCCCCCTGCGCTCTCGGCGGGGGCCGGCACGAGTCGCCGGCGCAATTGAAAAACTTCTGTCCATTAGTGGCGCGAGCGCGAGCTTCGCAATCGCGGCCCGCTCTCTCGGAGGAGCTATTCCCCGCTAATTTTATCGGGCGCCGATGTCCCCGTCGCGCATAACGGACCGCCGGCGTGAATGAATATGGATGGGGCGAGCTCTTCTCGTCCTTCTTCCGCTTTTTTTTTTACCGGTGTACAGACCCACAAGCCCGCTTTTCCGCAGTTTTCTTTCCATCAGACAGTCGATTTTGCAACGAAATGGCCTGGCACGCAGCGGCCGGATCGTAATCTTCCGATGCCATTTGCCTTTGCTCGCTGTACTCGAGCTTTCATTAGACTCGGATGAGCCTCGTGAATTTCGCGACGCCGCCGATGGAAAGAAAATAGAGACGCACAGTTCGCGGGGGAAGAAACGGGGAGTGAATGATATTCTTGCGTTCCACGGAAAAATGTCGTTTCGCTTTGGGCTTATTGCAATTGTGATTACGCCAGTTGCTTTCTTCTTGAGCTTTCAGAAACATTCTTGTGAATACAGTTCAAGTTCCACCGGCAATTACCATATAAATCAGACGTTAGTTCGTGTCTATAATAAACGCGTATCTTTTACAAATTATTCGTTGGCTATAGATTTACGTTTATTCGCGAAAAAGCTCTTGGAACAGTTTGATAAGAATAAATGAGGCATAAAAGCAAAAATTCGAAAAACTATTTGATACTGTAATTTTACTCGCCATAAGGAATTGAGATAGTTCTATGAAAAGTAATTTTAGAGTGATAAAAGCAAATGGCTATAAAAAACTCGCTCGATCGTAAAATACAACAATCATTAAATTATATTAGTTCATAATAAATTAAGACGATAATAGTTTTATTCGCCGCGAGACACTCGGGATTACTTCGTAAAAAGGAAAAAGAAAGTAAAAAAAAAGCGCCTCTTAAAAAACTATATAAGCACAATAATCTCGTTTAAATTTATTATTCATCCTGCGTTGACATAAGAAGTAAATAAAAAAAGCAATAAAGTGCAATATTCAGCTCAAATATCGCAGCGCGATAAATAAATTCGACGTGACAGAGGCATCCAGAAAACTGGTCTCGAGTAAACCAGTTCGCACACATTCGCCGGGGCATAAACATCCTCCCATTAAGCCGCGTCAAAATTAGACCGCGAATCTGCATAACAACGCGCGCGGACCGCGCCGCAAAAAGCTCGGGCGGCTGTCCGCGGCACGTCTTTACCCGTGCGCGCGGTGCACATCTGAAATTATAAATTAGCGCGGCGCTACCGCTGCGGCGACGGCGGCGACAGTCCCGCGGGGTCGTTAATGTCCATTGATTTAAGTTGGGGAGCTCTCGCGCGTTGCGCGAATCGCGGGGGCAATGCGAGCCCGGCGCCGATGAATATGGATGCGGCGATCCTGTTTTGCGGGACATCGGTCTGTCACGCGAGGCCGAGTTACGAGTGTTTCCGATGATAACCCGCTTCAAGCGGCTCGGGAGCGTTGCCCGCCCTACACCCCGGGTAATTCGATGTGAGGAGTCGCCGCCGCAGCGGCGCGGAAAGTGAGACCAATTCGCCCGGACGATTTATTGCGCGTGCACTTTTTTTTACGAGAGTAAGAGCTCCATTGAGGATCCAGTCAACTGACGTACTTTGACCTCTTACTGCTGATCGGAAAGAAAAAATAAGAATGGGGGTACTAGTAGAGTTTATCCACCAGCGTTACTCTATTGGTATGAAAATTCATGCAAATAATCATGGATTTTGAGCTTTTAAAGTAGACGTCTTTTTCATAGTTTAATACATATATATTTAAAAAAAGTTAAATATAAGATGTTATTATTAAGATTAAAACGATTTTCATAAGATCTTATGTATAGAAAATGAAAAAAAAAATGAATATATTAAACTAATATTAATATTGTATTAAAACAAGAATCTCGAATCATAGTATAAAGCTATATGGAAGCTTTAGAACGAGAGGAGGAAAGTGTCTATACTACAGTTCTATAGCATTTCTGCTCCTGGAGGACCATACACATACTTTATTTCTGTGTAAATAAATTATATTCATATGTAGTCCTTTCTATTATACTATAATATAATTTATATCTTAGAAAACTGTACTAAACACTTTCAAAGTTTGTATAAATACTTTAGAAGTATGAAATTATACTATAATAGTATAAGGAAATTTGCCTAAATTACAATTATATGGATTCTAGTCAAATACTTAGATTTTTCTTTCCGAGTGTCGTTATTTTTTTTTCATAAAATCACTTGATGTAATTGTCATTGCAGAGTGGGGAGAAAGGATCGATTGTTATCGAATAATTTGAGTGATATTGAAAAAGTTATACAAGCATTACGTTTTAATGGATTTTAATTTTTGCGTAATAATTTGCGCATTACAGTTCATTAAACTTTTAATAGAATTTAAATTTAATAATTTAAATTATACACCTTTTTAAGTTTTATATTATAAATTTCAAAGTTTCAATAAAGTTTATCCACTGCAGTAATTATTTTTTTTTCTACGATCCCTGAATTTTTTGACTCCAATGAACAAATACTATATAAATGAATAAAAAAGGAGAATATTTAATTTTTATCTACAGTCGCCATCGATATCGATAAGCAGTCGATGGATTCGTTAAAACGCACGAACGCGTAATCCAAAGTTCATTTCTGCACTATAAAAAAAAAAAGGACTGTTGCGTCATTTCATCGCAATATGATCGGTGCGTCGGGCGAGCGATGTCACGATTACACCGCACGCGCCCATCGCGGAAATAGCGAGCGCGTCGATACGAATTCTGGGTGGTGGGCGTCGGGGAATGGGTACGTTGATACGCGCACCAAGTCACGTCTTCGTTCCACATATCAGTACCCGCGCGAATATACCGCTAGGCTGCAGGTACCTAATTTTCTTCGAGGCTCGCATAATAAATGCGGCCGGCCGAAGGCTCGAGCGACCTTGTTCCTCGAAATAAAGTCGGACCCTGAAAGCAGGAGCAAAAGGAAGCGCCCGCGCGGGAGAACGGGTTTTTCGAGGCACGCGTCTGTTACGTCAGGGATGCGCCCGGCTGCCGGAAGAAGGGCGTGGAAGCGAAAAAAAGGAGGAAAAAGAAAGAAAAAAAAAAACAAGAAGAGGAAGGAGGAAAAGGAGGACGCAAGAGCGGTCTGGAGGCGGCGATTTGAGACGCGTGCCCAAACGGGTTTTTAAAAGACAGTCGGCCCCGGCAATACCCTTATTAATGATTTCATCGGCTCGCGAAAGCCGCGTATATCCTGTTCGTGTTGCGATTTACGATTAAAAACAAACGGGGACACGCCGGCGCGCGGCTCTCTGTTATCGACATCGTAAATTTCATTCCAGCGTCTCTCTTCGGCTATCTTTTATTTTAATTAATATCTTTCTTTTGCTCTCTGTTGCAGGTACACGCTTGGCTCCGGATATTAATTGATCGCTCTTGACGCGCGCTTCATTCGGTGAGTCTGAAAATTGACTTGGCTCGGTAAATATTTTGATGGTCTTTAAGCTATCGCTCTCCCTTCGCTGTTAAATAAACTGTGACGATTTAATATTAATGGAGCGGACTCCATTTGCATACTGAAACGTCCCGCATAGTCTTTATCCATTTTCCACTTGTTCGACACGTGTATCGTCGGATTACATCTTAATATTTCATTTAGTCAAACGCGCGTTATGTCACTCCGCGCCAATTTATTCTTGTTATTTTTTCCCTTCGACGCTTCATCCTGACGCAGCCTTCAATTCCATTCCAAAACAAAGTACGCGATAACAGTAATAAAAAAACTAGATCTGACGAATGTAGAAAAAAGTGTTACATCAATGTCGTTTCAGTTGGTAACACGAATAATTTTTATCCCTGCATTTATTTATTTATTTAATAAAATTCAACGGACTAGAGTCCTTAAAGTTACATTTGGAAAATTACAAAATTAACTTAAAACTAGGGTATAAGAGACAAAAGTGTAATATAAGTAGAATGCTGACATACATACAAGAGAATATATATATCCTACATGGAGAGAAAAGTTCTAGTAAAAATTACTATACTATAGACTCGACAGATCAAAAATTTTTATTAAAAAGTATAATAAAATTTATTATAAGTTCAGCAAAATTTACTATACTTTCTAGTAAAATTTCTTATTTTTCGAGTCTGTCCCTACGTTACAAAACAGTATAGTAATATTTACAAGAACTTTTCTCTGCGTGTAATTATTTGATTTTGCAAACGTGCGGAAACACGTGTATTTTTTTTGTCACTTTTATTAGCTCAGTTATCATTGAAGCTCGAAGATAAAAAGGCAAACTTGGGAGAAAAGAAAGAAGAGTAAAAGAAACAATTGGCCGGGCAATTTCCGGCATCCTTTCGCTTTCCTCGAGCGTATACTTCCCATCGCCCCCCAAAAAAGACATCGCGGCCTGGGGAGTGATTTATCGCCGGGTGCGATAGGATCGCCCGCAAGAATTCGAACGGCGCGCGGTGTACAATCCGCCGCATGCGAATCCGTTTAATGGTCGTTGTTCCGCTGAACTTCAGCGGCGGTCGGCGGGGGCGTGCGCATAATGCGATTGTTGCGCCCCTTGGAAGCGCCGCGGGCGGCCGACGCCTCACGGATTTCGCTCTCGCGATATTATATTAAAGTGCTTAATGAACGGCAATTAATTAGCCTCACCCCGTCTCGTCCGCGCCGCGGTCGGAGAGCCAAACGGCAGCTGCTGCTCTTCCCCCGCGGTCCGTCTTCGCAGGATTCCTCGTCGGCGGCGACGGCCCCCCTCGTGAGAAATAAAGGCAAAGCGAGCGGCGCTACGAGAAGTTTATGGCTCCTGGCGGGAAAATCTAGCGGGCCCGAGAAAGAACGAGCAGGAGCGAGAGCTACAGTTAACCCAGTTAGACTCTAGTCCCTCATTCTTTTTTTTTTCTCTCGCTCCGCGAATCCGATTACGAGCCGTGCGTATAAATCACGGGGTAGCCGGCGCGCACCCGAGACGACCTATTGATTAAACATTCTTCGTTCGTTCATTTCCGAGAGAATGGGAGGACGATCGGCCTTGAATTGCGAGAAATCGTCAAAGTTCGCGGACGGGCATTACGCCGGAATGAGCTCGAGGATTTTTATTGGGCGCCGTTATCACAGAGTTAAGCTGGCGAAGCCGAGAATTTCGGTTTTTCGACTACCGTATATGTATATATTTGTTCAGAGTCGAGCAGAGGCAGGAATGCTTTACGAAGGCCTTTTTGCGACGCGAGTTAACCGTTACGAGGCAAAAGTCGCGCATGTATTTGGTTGAATGTTCCCTGTTGTTTACAAGATAAGGCCAATTCCTGAAAATCACATTTACCTCCTAATATCTCGGAAAAAATCGCATTATCAATGTTTGCCGCTTGTACACATTCTGCTGCTGTAATAAGAAAATAAATTAACACTTCCTTATCGAACCTCCGATAGCTTTATCTGCGCCGCGCACACCATTACAACGTAAATTTCTAGATTACTCGGAACATTGTATAAGGCGAGGGAAAAATTTTTACGCGTTAAATACGTAAATTCCATGGGAAAGCCATAAAAAATCCATGCGATTTTTAATTGAATATCAAGAGATTAGAATGCCTCTATTCGAAATCGATTCAGGCCAATAAAATTGCAAATCCGAAAGTTTTGCGACAGTGAAATCCCAGGATATTTCACGGCAGATTTTTCCTCGCGGCATCCGATTGCAAGTTTTCATTAAGCACCGTTGAATCACCGAGAAGCAGTGCAGATAGTCTCTCGCAGCAGGTCGCAGACTACGCGAGGGGGTGTGGACCGAGGGAGCCTATGGTCCACTGGGCGGCTATATTTTTTCGCGATAAACGATAAGCTTTTATCCCCGAGCGTGATATACTGTATCGCACTCCCGAGCAAACGGTAGTTTCGAGAACTTCTTGGAGAGATTCGCCAGAGCTTTTATCCCGAAAAACCGGAAGTTAGGTAAAAGGTGACAAGAGGCGCGAAACTTCGAGTTTGCTTTTCTCGCTGAATATCATTACGTTCGGGGAAGGGGGAAGGGGCATCTCCTCGAGGGAAGCAGACGATTTCAGTTGTCGAGTTTTTACACGAGGGTGAAAAGCTTCAATCGAGCGAAAGGCGTGAAAAAAAAAAAAAACACCGGCGAGCAAACATTTAATCCTGCGCGTACGCGTAAGCCGTCCTCCGGCGCGAACCGCTGCGAGAAACAATGAAATGAACTCGCACTTTTTCGATTTACGCGACGTGTAATCACCGGGAGTGACAAGTTTCCTGTTTGATTTTCACCATTTTGATGGCTACACGGTAAATCATATTTGTTTTTTTGTGTTATTTCACCAGCGGCAACTTTTTGACGCCACCATTTCAGAAAGCGAGTTGATGGATTAGTTCGAAAGCATCTTTTGTATTACCGCGAGGGGGTCGTCCGCTCGGCGCTTCAGCAATCGCTTAAATCAAACGGTGGAAATTTTTTTTTTAACGAAATTGAATATGTTAATCGCCGCATTAATAACGACTTCGCAGTAGCATCGAACAATGCAGCGGATGAAAGGAAGATAAGTGAAAAATCCGCGGAGCCTCGAAAGGGAAATTAAAGGAGCAATTAATCAAATTAAAAGGCTGTATCGCAGGCATCCGCGTTATAGTCAGAAAATTAGTCAAGCGTGCAGCACCGCTAAAAACGCCTTGCGCGCGGAAATTGCCGTCCCTTAACCCCTTAAGTACACTCGGGCTGACAAATGCCCCGGTCTTCCGGCAACTCCAGCCTGAAAACATTAAGTTATTTCGATGCCCAACTCCTAATACCGCGATCACGAACTTGCCCCGGCCGAGTGCACGGGATCACGCAAGCACCTCGCTCGCGATACCAAGTGCACACACACGTACACGCAAACACACGTACACGTAAACACACACACGTACACACACACATACTCCTCCGTAGGAACCAGCGCGCGAAAAGGCGTAACGCGTGAGCTTGGCTCTTATCGGACTGGAGTCTTGGACTTGAGGTCATCGCCCCCTGTGCGCCAAGGAAAAGCTCGTGAGTCGCAAATCCCCCGGACTTAAGGACAGCGCGAGAGCCGACCTGAAGCGTCGTTAATCACGGCGCGGGACGCGGTGTATCGAGTTTCATCCCCCGCACGGAGCGGGTACACGCGCGGCCGACTTCGCGACTCCGCGGTGTATGTATACACCCCCCCCCCTCCTAACCCCGTGAAACGTCTCAGAGCGTTCTCGTTAGAAGCGGCGATCCTAATTATTGATTACTCCATTCGGTCGCCTTCTGGAAGGCTGTTTACATAATTAGACGGGGATATAGGCGGGCTTGAAAAATGCGGAAGAGCGAAACCCTATACGCAAGCTCGTAATCCAGCAGGTTTATTTTTTGCCTCTGCCGGAGGAGCAAGAGGTTGGGAAAATAGTGTAAGCTACTTTTTGCCCGCCGTAATGAATAAATTCAGGGATTTATTAAAAAAAAAAAAAAAAGGTTGATAAATTCCGCGTGGGCGTGCTCCCATAGGATTTTCAGGTTTGCAAAAATTGTTGTTTAAAATTGAAAAAGGAATGAGAGGAGTGAGGCGTCAATGGAAGGCCAAGCTGGACGCCGATAATATCGGCGGCCACCCATCGCTGGATAAACTGTCTGGTTTGGATAGAATTTCGTCTTTTTTTTTTTTATATATTACACACGTTTTTCCTTGCGCGTCTCACATAGTCCAATAACTCGGAATATCGGTGGGCGAGCGCTTCGCGTAAAGAATTTAAAGAGCGGCAGGTCTTCGGGGGTGGCATCGGAGCTTTAAAGCTGGAAAATCCCCGACCGTTCTTATTCAATTAATTGCTCGGCGCAGTGGTACCCGCAGGCCGCAATTACCGTCGCCGCGGAATAATCATGAAGGCGCAATCATCGAAATCGATTAAAGACTCATTAAGGCGCTTGGATTACGCATCACGTATCCCGCGCGCATGCGCGAGGCTTACGTTAACAATCGCGATTAATTCTGTCTATTAGCGGAGCGGAACCAAGCGCCGGGAGTGCGCTGGCGGCGCGATGGGAGGGAAAGAGAGGCACCGAGTCGATATTATACATCGAATTTGCGAGTCACGTACGCTATCGCAATCTCGGGGGACCCTGGGAATGCCTGCCACGCGCACCTCGCCTCGACGGCCGCGTAGGGGCAGGTCAAGTATGCTTCCTTCGCCTGCCTTCTTCCTCGTCGTTTTCTTTTCTTTTCCGCCGCCTCCGCCGCCGCGTCGTGCTTCTTTTTCCTCCTTTAGCCGTTTTCACGAGCTCGCCGGCAATGTATACACGTGACGATCGAACTTTAGCGAAAATCCCGATTATGGACCCCCAACTCTTTCACGTGAGTTAGTGCATTCATCGCATGATTCACTGCACATTAAATACCTACTAGATCTTTTCGTAACATTCTTCGAGATTTCATGTGCAATATTTCACGTTTTTTGTATACTCTTGTATGCCTTTCTGATTTTTCTACTAAAATTTAATCTCTTTCAATTTTAGCCGATAACGCGGTGAGAGTAATTGAATCTCAGAGATGTAGAAAAAAATGCCACTTTTAATTCTTTTTTATCCAAATAAACAAGAAATTTATGAAGACGAAAGATTTATACGCGCTAGAACTTATATATATATAAATTTTACCCCGGTGTAACGCAGTCACTTTAAAGAAAAAAAAGCACGACGGCGCACCTTAATTTAGATATATTGTAGTAACTTTCTTAATCTTACGGAAAACTTTGAGCTTTATAGTTTTTTGAAGGTTGAGGAAGAAAAATGGTACAGCAGTATCTAATAGAGCAGACGACCGCGTTTTTATGGATCGTTTGACAATCCATAATTTTTAATATAAGACCGTTCGATCCAAGGCCGGTCGTCCCCGTTAAAAGTGCTCGGCTGAAATCGCCTTATCATCCTCGAACCCGGGGCACTTGTCACTCGACACCTTGTTTAAGCACGCCCGCCCGAAGAAAGGGAGAGGTGGGCGTTTTATTTAAAAGAAGAAAAAAAGGCAGAGGCGCGAGCTAAGGGGGGTGGCGGATATGAATAAAAAATGAAGATTGATCGACAGAGCTTATTAATCTGGGTATTAGCTCGCGTACGATGGGACATCAATCAAGGTTCCGGGAGGCCGTAAAGAAAGCGCGCGCCAATGCGGGATCAATGCCGCGGCTCTCCGGTCCAATCTGGCAGCCCGGGATTGAAGCCTCGGCCATAGTCGCGCTCCCTTCTCCATCCACCCTGGGAAAATTAAGCCTTGCCAATGCGTCGGCACACGTGTTGCGTCGCAAATCCGCGGCGCGCAAGCTCCGCTCGGCGAGATGACCAAAGTTCTCGAGGGAAAACGCCGAGAGGGCGGCTATCTTAAGAAGACCTCGGAAAGTTCAAACTCGCGCGCCTTTGACGCGATCCCATGCTTAATTACACATGTGAGGCGCGTAATTGCGCTGCCAAGTTTGACGCTCACGTCGACATTTTTGACGGCGCGCGCGCATAACGTTAAAGGGCTTAATACGAAGAGCTAATTGAACGTTGATGTACAAGTTTTGCCTTGATTACGGTTCATTAGCGTCCCACGGAGGGGAGCGACGATCTGCGGAGGTGCCGAAGAGTGCGCGCCGGGGCTGGCAATAATTAGCGCGCCCGGCTCTTTTTAAATGCAAATTGATTTCACTTTCGCTACGAGGCCCGACAGCCGGGCATTATTCTCTGCCGACGCGCTTATTAAAGTGGATCGCGGGTGGGGGGGAGCCAGAGGGGGTCGCGCCGTTTATCGCCGTTCGCGAGTCGAAGAGCAAGAGCTTAACGTGGGCCGTGACACGCTCGGAATCACCGCAGAAAACGATTTTCCTTCTACATTAACGTCCCGTTAAGCGAGCGACGTAATCCCGCCGAGGGATTCGGCTTCGCCGGCAAAGGGAACCCACCCGGGGGCTGAGCGAGGGATGGAGGCGAGAGGGTATCCTTTGCCAGAGGATACGAGGTTAAGGGGTTTTCGGAGCGCTTTGGACGGCGCTGCCAGTCCGCGAAAGCCGTTAATTTTCGCTTGATCTCGGCGCGATCGTCCTTCGCGACCGCACCCAGTTACAGCGCGTTTACACGGCTGGCAGCTGGAAAGAGGCGGATGACGTGGTCTAGGGAGGGAAAAAAAGGGGAGAAGGAAAAAGAGCGAGGGGGGAGGTGCGCACCAGCGGAGGCGGGTACTCACGGAAGACGAAATCATCTTTTGATCCTCTTACCGCCTTTGCGCGCGGCGAGTTCGTCCGTTTCCGTCTTTTTCCAGCGGTAATTACCCGTCCCTTTTAAAGAGCTCTCCCTTTCGTCGACGGAAGATTTACATCCCTCCGGCGATATTTTTTGATACTGGGGTAAGGAGAGAAAAAGTCTCGCTTGGCGCATTTTTTTATGTAGCAATTTTCGACCTCGCTTCGCTGGTTATCAAGCAGCTAGTTGGAGGAAAAAAATTAAAGCCTTTCATAAGGAGGCTACTTTATTTCGCGGTAAATTCAATCTTCAAACGTGAATCAAAATTCAAATATTCAACATGCTCTTTCTCTTTTATTTATTATTTTCCCCAAGTAATTTTTACTATATGTTTTATCCATAATCAAAAGAAGAGCGTTAAAGCGCCAGTAAAATGAGCCCGCTCGAATTTTTTTACGACGCGTCAATAAAATCTTATCGCTAGAGTAAAAATGTTCTTTTATCATTTGTAGAACTAAATTTTCGCGCATTTCTTTCTTCTTTAACCTACATTACTCCAGATGTAAATGTTTCAATCTTTTTTGCAAGTCGTACCTTCATTTTCATAAGCAAACTTACGTATATATAAAACTGCACATGTCTGTTCCCGGTTTTAAAAAAAAAAGTTTACTGATCAAAGAACACCTCAAAGGAACTTTCAATATTTCTATTCCTCTGAAGTTACGAATTTACGTCACGGATGCAAGTTCCTCGAAATAAAAAGGGGCGTGCAAAATTTATCCCGTCACGATTGGTGCAATATATATATATATTACACACCCTGAGAAACATAATATTTCCCTCCACGGAGCGTCCATCGCTTTTGCCACTGCAGCACGACTAACAAAATTATAATATATTCGCCCGTCGAAAAAAGGAAAACATTATTCAGTTATCACGTGAGCGTGACGTATACGCAAGGCAACGAGCGGGGAGGGGTGCCGGGGGTATGACCAGTCGGATTGAAGGGAATGGTAATTGAAAGATACGTAGCCTCGGCGCATAATCGTTACCAGTACAAAGTGGCCCGGCGCGTCCATCACGAGTCCGCCGGACCAGGGGAGTGTTGAACGAGGGCGAAAGTCCGACGGGCGTGTTAAAGGATGCCATACCGCCCGGGCAAGGCAGCCACGGCCGCGGCAGCTTTAATAAATTACAATCGCCGTAATGACGCTCTCGCACGGCACCGAGAAAATCGTGTGCGATTAAATTATCTGTCACGTGTTTTTCAAACGAGTCGCGCCAACACCGCCTTCTCTCTCTCGCCCTCTCGCTCCCACTTCTCTCTTTCTTATGCGCGAGCTCGCTTATTAACCCTGACCTTATTAAGATCGTCCCCTGCAATTAATCTTGGCAAACGCAGGAGCCTCGCCGCGTGAGAATGATCCCCCGGTGAGAGATTGCCGAGAGTATATCGGACAACGAACGAAAACGAACGCCAAGCTCATCGTGCCCCTCTCATTTGCATCGGCGAGCGAGCATCTCGTTTCTATCAATACCGGACGCGTCCTTCGCACTGATGGGAATTTTTTGCTTTTCATTTTCTCCGTCATTTTTTTTTCTTTTTTTTTGTCAAAAATTATACGCCAGAATGAACGATTCCTATTTCAGGTCACAAGTTTTTAAATTAATGTATAAAAAATATACACGGAGAGAAAAGTCTAGTAAAAATTACTATACTATTTAGTAGTGCAGGGAGAGACTCGACAAATAAAAAATTTTACTAGAAAGTATGGTAAAATGTGCTAGATTTGTAGCAAAATTTACGAAACTTTTTAGTAAATTTTTTTATTAGTCGAGTCTGTCCTTCCATGACTAAATAGTATAGTAATTTTTACTAAACTTTTCTCTCCGTGTAGAAATGATAATTCACATATATTCTGTTACATTGTCGTAAAAATAGCAACCGAATAATAAAAAAAAACACACGCGAAAAGAGTATTATCCTACAAATATGAGTAATAAGTAAATCGTAGCTAAAGCTTGACGGAAGGGCTAAAAGTATTTGCAAGGACGTTTCAGCCTGTTAGTAAAATTTGAGCCCGAAAGCTCGATTAACGCAGTTAAAGCCGGAAAATAATAATTGGCGAGATTATTTATGTGAGCTGGTGAGCGCTATCGGTCCAGATCTCGTTAGTTCGTTGGGTGGGAAGCGAGCGAAGGGGAAGGGAAATTTTTGAGGAGGGGCGGGCGCCTCCCGAGGCTGCTAGTCGGTTTCCTTGGCAAATGCAATATATCAGGCAGGCGCGGCGGCGCCTTTGGCTCGCCGCGGCGTCGGGGCCTCGCGCGCGCCCGTCAAAGCCCCGGGTCGCGGGTGGTATCGAGCGAGAGCGGGAAGGTGGATCGTGGCGGGTACCTTGGAGATTCGGAAATTGCAAAGCTCTGCGTGTCCGGCAACATATTAAATCGAGGACTCTCGCAGAGCCGGGCGTCCTCCCGGGGGAGCGGCGAGTTTAGAGCGGGGCCCGGAGCGCCGCAGCGAGCCCCGACCGCCGCCGCCGCCGCTTGTCCGAGGCATGCAGAAGCGACAAAGCCATATCCCAGGTGATATGGTCGTGCGCCGCCCGGTGGAATATGCGAGGCCAACACAATGGGATTACGCGGCCGAGGTTATTTTTCAAGCGGCCGCCTCCATGGCCACCCGGCGGACTAGACGCCACCGCGCCGCTGACCGTACGCCGGGCGAGCTGGAGAGGAGAGTATATTGCAGGCAGACGCAATTCATTACGCTAGGAGAGCGCGTAGAGGTGTAGTATTGCAGGCCGACGCGTCGCGCCGCCTATGATTGATTGTCGGGGCGCCGATCCGCGGAACTGGCACGTCCCATCTGTCACCAATAAATATCCAATTTCACGTTAGAATGATATATAAGATATTTTAACGGGCTGTTTTTACTGGGAGCACCGCGCATGCGCGCTCGCTAATCCAGCGACGACGGGGATCTTCCCCGGAGCCGCTCTCGGCTCTTTCCTCGTGTAATGGGATCATTTATTAAGAAAATTGCCCGCGAGGATATTCGTCCCTGTCTCGCGAGCCTCGTTCGACGCTGGTTCAAGCGACACCCAACACTTCGAGGGGGCCGATAACGAATTTTACCCCAAGTTCGCCGCTAACTACCGTCCGGGCGAATTGATCTTGCCTTTGAGCCACTGCAGGCCTGAATCGAATTTCATTAGATTCGCCTTGGCAACGAATTAAAATTGCTTTAATCAACAAACTTTCCGTAGTTTCATAACAATTCGCGATAATACTGTTAAGATTTGCTTTATTACATTTTAAAAGTAGCTTCATACAATTTAATTACGTCGACAGCTTCCATTTAGTAGCAGTAATTAAATTTTGAGGGTTACACTGTAAAGAAATGAAGAAGCAGACATACACAAATTGAAGCAGCTTTTACGCAAATGAAATTAAACCTCTTCAAAAATTCAATCTTCAAATATAATAATGTTAAACGGTCGCGTGAAAAACTGTTATTATTAAAAAAAAAAAAAAAGAAAGAAAGAGAGAGATAGCACTTCCTAAGTGTATTTGAGTTCAAGTCTGCAAATATATATATATCTCCAAGGTACTATTTGCACATTAACTTTATTTAATTTGAAGAAATCACATTGCACGCAGATTTATTATGTCTACTCGCAAATAAACTCGAAGGCACAAAAAAAATTAATTTGAAATATTCACGGTGAGCAATTCCGTTTGACTTTCTTCTCGCTTTTCTTTTTTTTTAGAAATACAAAATAAACCCGTCCAAAGTCTGGAATTTTCTCGCAGGTGAGAAAACTAATTACTCGCCGGCTAAAGGCGAGGGAGCTGCAGCAGTAGATTCGCGGAAATTTCTGTCTGAGAGCCGGAGGAGAAAGGCGAGGCATCCCCCGCGCCGCCTCGCAATTTCTCCTCTTTGAAAAATATTTCGCGCTAGGTATCCGTGCGCCGGTGGCCTCGAAAGTAATAACGCAAGCGCGCGGGCGAGGAAAAGAAAAATAAAGGCGATTCGAAAACGAGAGGAGGCGAGAGAGACACGGTCGCGAAAAATATATACTCGGAAAATTGCAACGCGACTATATAGGAGTGAGGAGGAATGGCGGAATTCCGCAGCAAAAGGAGTCACGCTGGCACAATCCGAGCGCACCACGGAATCCCCCGACCGGCTTGCCCCATTAGCCCCTGAGCGCGAGCCACGATTAATTTTCCCTCCTCCAAAGAAGCCGCTTGCGAGGGAAGTATCGACGAGCGAAAAAGAAAAGAAGTGTATATACGCGACTGTAGCGGGCTTTTACGTGTTCGCGCACATTTATCGCTCCAGACGTCGTTCGATTTTGCAATCGGCTTACCAGAGTGGCTCCCAGCACCCAAGTGGGAGGAAAGAAATAAGCAGTCAATTCGGTCTGCCACAGCAGGGGAAGCCCTCTCTAAGCGTCATATTTATGCTGACGCGAGACGCTTCAGTTTTTTTTTTGGGCGGACGAGAGCGCGCCACTAATGCTGCAATGTATAAGTGGCCAAAAAGTGCAAATCGATGCGTTGCTGAGTCGCTGTGCGGACTGATATTGGTATTTCATCATTTCTGTATGTCAATAGTGCTATTTACTATCGGCGTGTTTTTTCCCCTCCGCTAAAAGCGTGTTCCGATCGGAAAAAAGCGGAAAAGTCAATGCGCGTTCATTTAAAAAAAAAAAAAAAAACGCTTCCCCGCTTATGTTTCTCCAGTAACCCAAGCACGGAAAAACTATTTAAATTTGTTTTTAATTTGAAATAGTAGAAAAATCTGGATCACGGGCGTTATGCTTTGCGTTTGTTGACTCGCGGCGAAGAACGAATGAAAGCGTGGAAATAGTCGTTTTGTAGCGGGCGCCGGCTTAGGAATCATCGACTGCGCGGAAAACAAGATTTTTTACTCATGGCTCGAGTGCGCGTTTGAAATAGCTCAAAACCGCATTGAAAGGACAATTTCAGCGAGCTCGGCTCTGCGCACGTATACATCGTGGAGCTTACGCGTGGCAGTCGGTCGCGCATCGCCTTGTACCTTTTATCCGGAAAATTAATGCGCATATTTTGCGACCACTCGCGCGAGCGCGCTCTAAAATGCATTTTTACGCGCGTGTAAATGCATTTCCATTCGCAGAGCGACGCGCGCGCGCGGTTGTGTGTACACACATTGCGGCTCGGTGGCAGCGGCGAAGAAGAGTCGGCCGGGCTGCGGGGGAGGGTTGGAGGAGGGGAGGGCGAATAAAATGTCACATGGGGATCGGAGGCTAACCCGAGAGCCGGCGAGGTGGAGGAGCTGCGGTGGCAGGGGTTGAGGAGGATGAGGCGGCAGCGAAGGAAGAAGAAGCTCGCGTTAGACGCCCGATCCGGTAATGCAGCGCCTCTCTCGCTCCCCGCGCACTACGTGAACCCAAGAGAGGACCTCGATCTTTTACTCCCATCCGTGAGATTTATATTTATGGTTCGTTCAGGAGGAAAAGAAAGAGGATAGCGGGGCCACGTGTGTGTGTGTATGGGGGTGTGGGTGTGCCTCGGTGCGCCGGGGGTGGCAAGGGGCGCGTATAAAGAAGGAGCGAGAGGGAGAGAGGGCGCGCCGCGGCGCGCATCGAAGTGTGCGAGCCGCGCGAGACTCCCGGGCTCTATCTCTGACGACGTCGTACGCCGACCCCGTTTCTTAAGTCTCCTTAAGTCGAATCCCCATTGCTCTTGCGACAGACTGCGGAATAGCGAGGACTGCGCCGTGTCTCGTGCTCGGCCAGCTCGAAAGCCCCGCGCATCCACTCGAAATCATAACCATCAAAACAATAACGCGGCCCACTGCAATTCTGCGCTATAAGCCTCGTGGCCCGAGTTTTCTCTCTTTTTTTTTACCGTTTCGTATCGAGTGATCAACTTTTAACACCGAGCTTCCGAGCTGTTTATAAAGTGTTTTAAAAAAAAAAAAAAATTTTTACTAACTTTATGCAGCTGCCACGGTGCTACTGACTTTGTTTTCAAACTTTTTTCAATGTCGATTCGAAGTTCTTAATGAAATTGAGATTGAAAGAATTTCTAGTCTTCTTTTTGGAAATTGATAAAATCTTATTACGAATATTGTATCTGACTGGAGGTAATTCGTACATACACGGAGAGAAATGTTGTAGTAAAAAGTAAAAATTACTATATTTCGTAGGATCAACGAGGCATACTCGATCTATGACGATTTTTACTATAAAACATACTAAAAATTCCTATGCACATAGCAAAAATCGCTATTTATATAGTGAACATTACTATGTACGTAGGAATTTTTAGTTTTTTTTATAGTAAAAATTTAAATAAATTGTGTATGTCCCACTGTTCCTTCGGAAAATAGTAACGTTTACTATAACATTTCTCGGCGTGTATGGACAGTGATTTTTTTCAAAACAAATAGTTCCATATTATTCTCATTATTTGTGCTTTTATTAGAGCTATTAAAGTAACCATGCTAGCAATCGACTGTAAAGGCACTTAGTGCAATTATTCTCACGTGATATATTCCGGGAAATATAAACAGGTCAGGTTTTTCTGCTTCCACATTACTTTGAAGGGTTGGTTAGTGACCAGCAATTAAAGAACGGATTTCTATACTTTCTAGTCTCGATTCTATTCACCGACCAAGTGCTTAGCTCATCGCTTATTTCCTGGCCTGTGGTTAGGCAAAGCAGAGATTCGACCTGGATTCACAAATGACTTTTTTAATTGATCCCACGTATCAATTTTCCACGGGAACTACTCTTTTAGTCCGCAAAAAGACAAAAAAAAGAGTATTTCCCCCCACTCGAATACCCATCCAATTGAGGGTGATACGTTTCGGAAGAACTCGGCGCGAAGTGTATTCCTCGAAATGGAAATATTTCATTGATTCGAAAAGTAAGTTTTACGCCGTGGTAGTAATGCACGAATCGCGCGGGCGCGATTATGATTCCCACGGTGCAAAACACTAATAAACATCGCGGGGTCGGCGATGTCGAGCGCCTACATAAATTTTAACGAGCGGCCTATCAATGGAAAAGTGACACAGGCGAATGAGGCGCACTCTCTCGTCGGTGTATACAGCGCCCGGGCGAACAATAAAGTAGAGGGAAAACCGATAGTGGAGAGAATTCGCTACACGACGCGGACTCCGTCTTCTCCTCGAGGAAGATTCTATAAACGACAGGGAGGCGAAGCTCGCGAGAAGAGAGAGAGAGAGAGAGGCAGGAGGAGGGGAGATTGAAAGGTTCGGGAGGAATCGAAACTACTACTTGGCGTAGCAAATGTATGCGCAGTCTTCGGGCAGATAACGCGCAACGAGGTTGCAGCAAGCAGACATTTATCCCTTCCAGCTCGTTCTCCCTCTTTATTTCTCTTTAACGTTCCTGTGTTCCCTCTCGCGCTCGAGAGGAGCATTAACGTACCGACACCGGGAGGAGGGAGCGGGGGGGACGGGGAAGATGCGCAGAAGTCCGCCTCAAGAGCGGAGGTTAACACCCGTGTCCATCTACGGGCTACACGATGGATAATTCAGCGTCACTTAACTGTTCCGCGAACTCAGTATCGGTGACGATGTATATCGTCGGCTCGAGGGGGATGTGAAAGTAAAAAGATCGAGCTCCCCACTGGCCGCTCGGCGCGGCGAGCTTCCCTCGGCCTCTATTAGGGACTCGTCGCGTTGCTCTAGCTCTCGCACTGACTGACCGCCGGTGCAACAAGACACGCGAGAGACAAACAAATCCAGAGGCGAAAATGTCCTCTCGTACCGGCCCCGCTACTGAGAAATAAGCGAATCTCTTCTTTCCATCTAATTCTTACGACTGCTGCGACTAAACCGATTCAATTATTTATGTTAATTTATATAAGGCGCGACATGCGACTCTAACTTGAGCGTGCGACTGATTTTTCATTTTACTCGTTGTTTATGCACTCTGCCTCTTTCGAGGCAAGCCTCGTTTACTCCGCATATTGTAAACCTTTTATTTAAGTGAATTTCACAACTTTGCTAAATAAACATTTATTGTGCAGTGTACGCGTTGAGCTGGAATATTTAGGGGAGCCTTAGAGGCGGTAATTTAAGCAATATTGCTTATTGTAGGAAGTAGGTCGTGCGCGCTAAAATCTTTTAATCCTATTATATAGGAATAGATAGCAACATTTGAACGCTGCAACGAGAAAATCCAAATATTTTTCTTGAATTATATTTTACTTGGGAATCACGCCTAAAGCTTTCGGATCGTTTGGAGCTTTGTATAAAGATAAATGGAGATAATTAATTAAACTTTAAAAAAAAAATGACTTGTCTAGTTTCATTACTGCCATTCATTTCTACTTCTAGCCCGCTTTTAATCAAGCAAAAGTGCTAATGAGGTAAAAGCTTGAGCGCTTTAATTGGAAAAAGTAAGACTTAGTGAAGAAATTCATCGATATCGCTGCTACACACACATATATATAATGTGAACGCCTTGTCAAACGAAAATCGCAGCTAATAACGCTACTTCCGAGTAATGTCACAAAAGGACTCGCGGCTAATCCGACTGGTTTAATTCCGCGGATGATCCCCGGCGTTGAAAATTAAATCTACTCGAATACGAGAGAAGCATCCGGCCGCGTCTAATTTTCCAACGGCTTGACCGTTTTCCCGGGCCGCTTTTTTACCGCCAACTCTTATTGCGATCGGGACCCGACCTACGCCCCCTTCTCCCCAAATGACCGGGCAGGGTAAGGGCGGCGGCTAAAAAATAGTTTGCCATTTTTATCGTCACTCTACCATTTTCTTGGATAAAGCGCGCCAAGCAAGAAAGTAAACGACTAAGCGAAATACGCTCGAGAGATTTCGCTTGAAAATCCCCTTTTACACGTTTCCCACGTTTTCGATGCATGGCTGCTTCCGCGAATACGTAAACTCAAATCCTTGCTCGCTCTCCTCCCCCTTCTCTCTCTCTCTCTCTCTCTTCCATCTCGGCTTTTCATCTCTCCTCCTGTGCGCTGTGCGTTCACCTTTCTTTTTATGATGGTCGGCGGCCGTTAGCGGTCGTCGAGGGAAAGACAATATTTGTCCTCGGATCCTTTCGCGGTGCCGCATTAATCGAAGGGAAACACGCCGGCCGCGAAATCATCGGCGCTCCGCCGCAGATTCAATCGACACAGATGATTCATGGCGCAACGATAAATCTGCCGCGATCTTCGCGCTTTCGCGTGCAAAGTTTAACGGGTACAGTTACACCGGGGACTTCTCTCGCCTCTTCGATGTCGATAGCGATGGAGTTCCGCGTCGCTGGAGAACTGTCCTTTCCCGGGGGATTCTTTTTCCTCTCTATCTGTCGTTCTTAAATTTTTTCCTTTAATGCCGGGCGAGGAATCCGAAAGGCCAGGGATTAATCGGTGCGAATTGATCTTCAAATAAGAGTCATTGAATTCCGTACTGGTCTAATCTCGTTGGTCAGCGGGGGGAGGGGGGGGGGAGCGATGGGTCCGGGACTTGTGATCAATCTTTCATCCCGCCGCTTATCATGAGCCAGCTTTGCTTCGTTCCATGGAAAATCATGTAATTATTATACGCCCGAGATTGCTATCTCCTTATCTATTGGATGGATCGGTCTTAGCCGCTGCCTCGAGACCATTGATGTTGACTTCGCTTCTTTCTCCTGCCGCCCTCCGTCTGGGTCTCGCTCTTCTTCCTTTGTTAAATCCCACGTCTTTCGCAATCTCGACGGATTTTTCATAATCTCCTCGTCCTTTTCCACCCCGGCCTGAGGTTCCCGGGGAAACCAAATAAAAGAGCTAATAAGTTGTCAGTAACTTGATATGCTCGTCGATAATTGTACTGTGTGGGATAATCAATACTGTATTTATTTTCCTCCCGTCGCATCCATTCAAGAGCCTCCAAAATCTTGATTTCTCTCAGGACAGAAATATAAAGAACCGACAGCTAGATTTCCTTAATTCATGTATTTATTCAACGTTCTTTTTATACTCACAATAATGCTCATGATAATTTGCTAGATATGTACGTTTTCATCATCCCAATTAGGTTTTATTATTTTGCCTTATTTATTGAGCATTGTTTACTAGACTGTGTCTAACTTTTAGCATAAAGAAATGAAAAAACATAAAGAACAAAGATAAATCCAATAAATTTCTCTTGCTCAGAACTATTCAATCCATATATAATTATTTCACTAAATCATATGTTGTACCTTGTAAAATTATCGACTTGAAATTCTAAATGTGAGTATTTCTTAAAATAGCAACAATAATGCTCATGATAATTTGCTAGATATGTACGTTTTCATCATCTCAATCAGGTGTTATTATTTTGCCTTATTTATTGAGCATTGCTTACTAGACTGTGCTTAACTTTCAGCATAAAGAAATTGAAAAAACAAAGATAAATCCAATAAAATTTCTCTTGCTCAGAATATTCAATCCATATATAATTATTTCACTAAATCAAATGTTGTACCTTGTAAAATTATCGACTTGAAATTCTAAATGTGAGTATTTCTTAAAATAGCATTCCTCGAGTCAGAGTGAAACGTAATAACAACAAATCATGACGGCCCGATAAGCAAAGGTAAAACGGTGACTCGAATTTTAGTAACGCTCCTTTGGTGTATATCTCGCGATAAATCCGCAAAGTTAAGAAGCGCGAAAATGCAAAATAAACATTTGGCCGCGTTTAAAGAACGAAAGGCGCGCGCGAGAACACGAGAAGCTACAAGGTCTTTTATAAGATACGATAGGATAGGGGCGATAGGCGAAGAGAGAAGGCAGAGAGGCCGACGCGCGTGGAAAAGGTCTCTACTCTCTCTCTCTCTCTCTCTCTCACTCGTACGGAACTCTGATCCCGCGGAGATCTCGCGCCGGTGCCCCGTAACGGAACGCCCGAAAAGATAATTATTTCGACGTGGCAAAGTTCATCGTCGCGGCCCCGCATAATTGGGAACGTGGGTAAGCGTTTAAGTGATTTCAATTCGGACCCCGCCGTGTATAGGAGCGGATATCGCAAGAGGATCGACTCGACCTCGACGCTCATTACTTCCAAGAGGCTACGTTTCTCCGCGCGGACGACTTATTTATTATTGTAAGCCTGTTTTATGATAAGCTTCATAAAGCTTATCAATGTCAAAGAATAGTTTATAGGGAAGTCACGCGGACGCACGTGGGAGTACTGGTAATTAATCATTTAGGCTGTTCGCTTAATTTTTATTATCGATATTTTACGAGATATTTATATAAAAAAAAATAAATAAAAAAAATTAAAGTTAAATTAAAATCATTAAAAATTGCAGTATTTTACTACGTTTTACGAAATAAATGGATGGTACTTTGAAAATATTTTAACAAAAAAAAATATAATAAATGTTATATAGGATATACTGCATTCGCGCTGTAGATTGTGCACTGATTACAGTTTTCTCGGAATACCTTACTCCCTACCGACTAAACATTTCGCATTTAACGAAACGTTAAAGACACGTAAAAGGAGAATCCTGCGATTGATGCATCAATATTCTTAAAATATCTGCTCGATATACATGAAATGGCTGAAGAAGAAGGAGAAGCACCGATAATGAAGATAAGATCAGCCCGCGGTACGACACCACTAACACATATTCCGCGAAGGAGAGCGCCTCGCTAGTTGGCTTAGCAGGAAAAATGATTTCGAATCCGAAGAATCTGGTTCGCCGACGTGAGAATTCGAGTCATTCGAGGTGCGCGCGATAACACGCCGCTCTCGGGGCAGGCCTCGCAGGGGAGTTATGGGTCAATTAAAAGGGTCAAAAAAAATACCCGAGGATTTTCCACGCGAAGGCGTCAAAAATTTCCCAGGCGAATGCTAATCAAGCGCGCGCTTAATGCACCTGCGTCGCCGCGCGCGCGTCGATACATTATTTAGGCGTCGCGCTACTAACGGCAGTAATAAGCTCGCTCTCTGCGCGTCCACGCGGTAAAGAAGCGCGAGCCGCGCGTTTGCGTTTCAGTCTGGCTCGAGGAAATTGGAAGGCCGTCGAGCGTGTGCGAGTGGCCTCCTCTATGTATGTGTGTTTCGACCAAGCAGGGGTCAGGCGCGACACTAAGAGAGAGAGAGAGAGAGAGAGATAGATAGAGAGAGAGAGTAGGGTGGCGCGCGCGGCCCGGCCTTATCGCCGCTGACTCTAATTGGCTCCTCGGTGATGTATTAAGGAAATTAAAGTCACTGATAGCCCACGCGCGAATCTGCCGGCGCACCGCGGCAAGCTCTCCAGCCTCGTTCTAGTTTACCGGACCGCCTGGCTCTTTGTCGCTTCTTCTTCTTCGTCTGCCTCTTCTACTACCGCCGCCGAGCGTTTCTTCTTCTTTTGCCGGCACCTTGCTCACGCTCGGACAATCGATGTCGTTTCTCTCCGTGTTTTCTCAAGTTACGTACTTTCCTCGCCGATAGGATTTATTTATCAAGGGGTCGCGATGAAATTGAACTTTTTTGTCGACCTTGCACCTTTTTCTTGTCCTATGAATATTGAAAGCTTTTTTTATGTGCGGACGGTTTATTAGCTTCGTAAATTTCGGACGAACTTCATATTTGTCATCGTTCGGTGAGAAAGTAATGCCTTTTCTCCTTTTTTTTTTTAACTGATGTCTTTTGTAATCGTGGCTTTTTATTAATAGCAACCGCGCGGATTTTATATGCTTCTGTAGGGTGTAGTAAAAAATAAATTCGAGATCAAGTCGCATGATTTCTTTTTACATCAAGTTACTTCATTTAGAAGTTTAGAATCTTTTGCAGCTCAAGTTATATTGAAGAAACGCGAGGTATCGCGAGTGGCGCAGAAGTAATTCAGAGGGGCGTCTTCATGAATAATAAAAAGTATAAACTCCTTAAATCTTGAAAAACATCAACATTTTACGAACTAATTAAAAATGACAATTTTCGATTACGCCAGATCCCGTTAAATCCTCGTCCATCTACCTCATGCAATTTTCTCCACCGACCTTTACCCTGCGCCCCTATAAAAAGCCCGGGCGTAAATAAAGCCGCGCATAAGAAACTTTCTCCGGAGCGGGGCTAGGATCAATCCCATAAGCAGCTTCCGCGATGAGGGGAGGCTAAATGAAAAGATCGCGCCCGACCAATAACCGATCGCGCCTGCTTTATTGTCTTGCACCGTCTCGTCTTCCTTTACATAAAATTCTCCCTGCGCCTCGGCGATGGAATATCCCGATCAACCCGAGCGCTCCCTATTAATTTCACAAACCCACCCGGAGCTCGTGCAGCGCGAAACCGCGGAAAAACTTATTCTTGTATGTAGCCTCCCACTCTCACGAGGTATAGTGTTCGTAAAAACATTTTGTTCTCCTCTTCTCGATTTTGCATACGCTCAGAAAAATGGATTCTTAGTTTTAGTAGACAAATCCACTAAAGCATTATCTACTTAATTTTAAAATTAATTTATTAAATTGAAGAATATATCTGCTTCAATATAATGTTCAATATGTTTACTAGAAGTATAGAAGCCTCTGAATTTTATCATAAATATGTTAATTGATAATATTTTTCTGCTTATTACAAGGACATCATTTATTCAATTCAGTTCACTTTTTATATTAAGTGGAAACTAATAGTTAATTAATCAATTTAGAATTTATCATGCAGTATATTTATTGGAAGACGATAATCTACTTATTTGAAGAAGAAATCGTTTACTTTTTAGCAAATTAATCGTAATCGATGGTCCGCTTATACACGGCATAGATAAGTTTGACTCTATAATAAGTAGATTTTCCAGTGCTATTTAGTGGATTCTTCTACCAGTTAGAGTAAATTCTATGGGGATATACCCCAGAGTGTATACATCTTGTTTTCTCCATGACCAGAAGGAAAAAGCGAGAGGGAAGGTCAACAGAGCAAGATGGCCCTTAAAACTTAGCGGGTCCACTCGCGGAATCACGATAACGAGATCGTAAAACTCCCGTCGGCGGGCTGATGGATTTTTCCAAGTTGAGAGTTGGCAGGAACCCGAGGAGTCCCTCTCCCCCGCCCCTACAGGTCAGCCGCGATCTTAATCTGAAATGGTTGATCGTCGCGGTAACCTACTTTCCCACAGGGGATCGGTCCGTCTCCTTCCGGCCACATTTTCAATTTGCCGAGTGATCGCGCCGTGCGTCTTAAATCCTCGCAAAAATGGAGCGACTGGGGGGGTGCCCTCCGGAGAAACAGTTGTGCATTAATACGTCGACTGTATAAGGGATAAGGGTGTAGGCGGCGCAAATAGGGCAAGAGCGCGGGGATATACGGCCCGGAATAACTCGAGTTTTCTCGCGGCGGGACGTGAATACGCGGCTCTCGCGCATGCGGCCGCGCAAGTGCACGTATGTATGTATGTATATATATATAAGCAAAAGGAGGGTTCCTTTACTTTCCTTTCGCGATGATAGGGAAAGGCATTGCGCATCGCGAACGACACACTCGGCATCCCATTATATGCCTATCCGTGCGCATTCCTCATTTCCATTCCGCCTCCCTCCTCTCCTTTGGGTTTACCAAGTCATTTTCAACGCTACCCTCACGCGCCGCACTCGAATCCTTTACTCCCTTTCCCGCCCGCGCGATCCTTTTCCCATCTCGTCGACGATTTATATCCGGGCTCAGACTTCCTCTCGCGAATTTTTCCACCGAGCCGCGCGAACCTATATGCGCGTCGGCGGGTGTGGGAGTGCGGAGGTGTGTGTAGGTCAGCCGATGCGGCAGCCGGAGGAGCGGAATATCACGCGACCGCAAGCTGTACCGTGAACGCGGCGGTCTGCGGCTAATTAATATTTTTACGCGGCGGGCAATCGGCCGTGACCCCTAATGGAGGTCGGCTGCGCTTCTTTTTTTATCTACGGTATTACACGCGCGGGGCCGCGGATTAATTGCCTCGGCTACCGGCGGTGGACCCCTACTCATCAGTCATGACGATGTCACCCGTACGAGTTCGTTTCTATCTACCCCCTCGTGCGAGCACCGCAATTTTTCTCTCCGCGCGACGCTCGACTCAAAGGATTTTTCTTTCGAATGATACGCTTTTGAACGGTTCGTTATGAATGAATTACTGTTTTTTTTTTTTTTTTTTTTAGCGGGGAGGGAGTGCTTTTAATTAGCAGAACGCTAAGAGCGATGATAAAAATTCTCTTTCATACTTAAAAATCGTTGATGTTTTAAATGTTTTATTAAATTTATAAGAGATTACGTTTTTAGTTGCGCGAATTATGGCATCGCTTCAAAGGGAAACCGTTTTTTTTTTTTTTAACTAAATTTTTTAACCATGCTAGAAAGAAATGTTTTTGCAGACAGCATTGACAAAAAAACAAAAAAAAAAAACAGGAACTGAAAAAATCCTCGTGACGTTTAATAAACAGTCAACAAAAGTATTTTACTAAATAAAGTAAATAAAATTTCCACTGTGAGAAAGCACCGGAGAAAATCGAGTGCGCTAACGCAGCGACGGAAAAGAGCAAAAGGAAGTCCCTCGGAGCGTCTAAATTCGAGCGTATTTTCGTACAAATTGCATTCGCCGAACAAATATTTAAAGCGGCGCGGAGGGCGCGGTGGACGACTCATTTGTAAACTGATTTCGCCGAAAAAGGGTAAGCCCCGGAGAGCTGCAGCCGGAGCAATCGCATTTATGTATTCAAATGGGAATCCAAAGTCTCCTCGGCTGACACTCGCGGGCGGCAATTTCGCAGAGCCAAGGCGGCGTCGCAGGAATGTATAAAGCTCGGGGCAAGGTTAAACGCGCGACAAGGGAGAGATAAGAAAAAGCAGCGCCGGCGGCACATACATACACATATATATATATATTTATATATACACACGCGCGCACCCAGGCGGACGGGCGCTTTTTCGAGTGGCGCAAGGGAGCGTCGCCGGCGACTGCAGCAGGTGCGTATTATTCACGCGAGCGCCGGATGGATCTCGCGCGAATTCATAAAGCAGTCTTTTGTACCGATACAGGTCGTAGGGTGGCTGCACCGCCGAGGTCCCCTCGGCGCGCACCCTTTATGGTAATTCTCTACGGAAGACTTACGAAACCGGACGCTTCCGCGTCTCCGCGTTCGTTTTATCGTCGAGCGCGCGCGTCTGCGCAAAAAAAAAAGCGCGAAGATAAAAAAGTGGCGCGACAGATAAAAAAAAAAAGAAAAAAAAAAAACGGGGGAGGGAGCGAAACGAGAGAAGAAGAAAGTCCAGGAGCGCGCGGAGGGGTTAACATTAATAAACGGCGAGAGGAGCAAAAGTTCCTTTATCCGGGCGACAAAGTCCTCGACGGCAGTCGTCGCGAAAAAGTCCTCTCGAGGCGGCTGAAGAGTTCTTATCTCGCCTTTCTTCCTTCAGAGGCGACCGCTCCAGCACTTAGGCGGCGCGGCCAGGGGAGGACAATGCGCGGGCGTCGCGTCGCTCGCGCGGCTCGAGTTTAGTTAACATCGCGGGCGACAATGGCGCCATACTAATTCCAGGCTCGACCGCAAGCCGTGAACGAGGCACGCGGCTGCGGCCCCCGCGACGCGACGCCATTATGGTCCATTTGCGCCAGCGGCAAGTGCGCGAGGCACTTCCTTAGGTGCTTTGTTCTCCCGATAACGAGAGACTAAAGCGGCCTCGCGAACGCGAACATTTATTATTTCGGAGTGCGCGAGATAATGGACTGTTACAATCAAAGCCCCGAGCCCACGAGAATGCTTTATGTGTAAATTGCGCGCGCGCCACCCGAAAAATCGCGGAGAATTTTCGCCGGCTGACTTTCTTATGTGCCATTGGAGCTATTAGCGCGCCGGGAGGCCGATTCGAAATATTCGCCCAGGGAGCGCGCGATTATTTATGCGAGCAAGGAGGGAACAAAAGCTAAACCGCCAGAGCGAACAATGCGAAAAAGCGCGGATTTTCTTGCGCGCGAACTCTCGATATTCCGCGTCGCGCGCCGCTCGTGAATCACCGACGGCCGCCGGCTTTTATTATGCGAGGCGCGCCGGTGACCCGGCCGCTTTTTCTGCGAGCTACTTGTTTCGTGGCTATTATCCTTCGGGTAAACGAGTGCCCGGTCCACCGGGAATTCATAATAGGAGCCGCCGAGTAACGGTGCACCATCACGCCCGCTGCGGACCTGCAGCGGGGCGTCACAGTCGTGGGGGTGACTCTCGCCTCGTCGGACTTGCTGGGGATCCGCGATTACTTTTGCCTGGCTCCGACGTTGCGAGGACCTACTTTTTTTTTTTTTTTTATTCACAGTTGTACGCTGCTTCATTTTTATCCGGAGCGCCATCGAAAGATAATGGCAGTAAGAACATTATTCAGAATAATAAGTATTCAAAAGATTCAAACGTGAACTTATAGTTGGAGCGTTTATTTATAAGTTGATTAACTTCATTCTATGCAAAATTTCCGCTAATATAACAGTAAAGTCTAATCTATAAATTTGAAATATTACTAATTAATCACATACATAATGCCGCGCATCAAAGTCGTTAAGCATTATGTAGTCGTATTTTACAGTTTGAATAATTGCTGACTGATCTCGATCAACAAAGATTTTTAAGCGCCTTCGCCGGTTACATTGACATATAACGCGTTTTTCGTGACAAATAGCCTTTAATGCACCGTCATAGTGACAGATATAAAATTAGGACACTGGCAGTATGCAATTTAACTTCGACGAATATGTGATTACGCGATTTTAAATCGTTGGCGTGCCTTTAACATTTTTAATATCTCCTGTAAATGGTATTTAGTATAAATAGGCAATTTTTTATGAAAATATTAATTTAGCTTTTTTTACAATAAAATTAGTTCTTTCCACAATCTCGATCGGTGAAGTACGGTACAACAATAACGTTATTCGTTCATTGTAATACATGCACACTACATAATCTGTTTGTATTACTGCATATTATAGTACAATTTTCCAGCTCAATTGTTTGTGTGCTGCTAAATTCCATTACAGTATTAATTTGCGTCGATATTATTTAAATCAAAAGTAATAATCTGATTGAATTCTAAATGTAATTACATGTGCCGCTGCAGCGAGGATGAATTCGCGTGTACGAAATACCGTTATATTTAAATCGGATTCGACAAAAACAAGTTTGTAAATTCATCATTATAAAAATAACATCGACATTCCTCGCGGATCCTACAATTCATTTCCGAAAAATTTGCCATTTTATGAGAATAAACACGCTCTCTGGCTAGTCGAGTATCTTTCCTGATAAAAATCTCGCCGACGCAGCACATCCAGGTCACTGTTAAACGTAAAATTTATATCAAATTTCACCCCGTTATTCCGGTGGCGCTCGAGGTAAGAAAAAAACTTTGACTAAATAACACGGTGTTGTATATTCATATGCATTAAGTAGAATGCGTCGGGTACGGCAAGACCGGTATGTGCAGTCTTCTAGGGCGAGAGAGATTTAATTTTTCTTACATTTGCGATCGTTAGCGCACACACCAGGATCACTTTTTAAAAAAACAGTAACTTGTATCGGCAGCTTCCGTTAGCTTTTTTCCTCGCGGCATAAAAGAAGACGATTGAGCGATTTTTAGTACTGGTTATGAGATCCAGTTTGTATAAGTTGCGTAATAATAGACCTGATAGATTTACTATTATATTATGGTGTCATTATCATTTTCGAACAGGTTGACGATATAAGCAACAAGTTATTCCTTTTAGAAAATACCATAGAACATTTTTTTATTCAGTGCAGATCTCACATTCCAGAGTTATTTTTTTTTAAAACTACCTGGAGGAGAAAAATACTCTTATCATCAAGTAGTTTTATTTATAAAATGTATACCGGTTCCTTGTGATTATTAATTGATTTTAATTCATAATTGTTTTTGTTAAATTTTTTAATGAATTTCAATTAAATTTTTATGTTCGCTTGTATTATTATTACTTTTTTTAAATTTATGCGTAATCAATTATATTGATGTTTTTATTACATTAAAAAAGACTAATTATTGCCATCGGGTCTCAGGTGCAATTAAAAAATTACAAATTTCAGGACTCCTATTCTTTCATTGGTCTGTAAACCTAAATTCTTGTTAATCATGCGTAACGGTACGATAGTTTAGAATTAGCGAGTGAAGTATCTTATAACATAAAAATTTTACTCCCTATTATAACAATTTTTAAAGAATTTCAAAACATACTTATGATTAGCCTTTTTACAGCCTTTAAGTGCTTCTTATAAATTCTACATTTTTTACAAAATACTCTGAAGAAATTGATTGATTTATTGATATTGAAATTTGGATCTCTTATTAACGATTTTGCTATGAGGGTAGGTAAAAATGATAGGTGTTATTACAATCCGAATCGGCAGCAGAAAATTAAAAAAAAAAAAAAAAGAAAGAGAGGGTAATTTAGCAAGCTCGAAATCTTTAATATTTTCGAACTACGGGACTTTACGCTAAGTCCCAGCGCAATAATGCATCCCGAATGATAAAATGCGCGAACTCCTTCTGCGCCGAGCGGAGCCGCCGCGCAGCCAGCGGCAGCGGCATCAACGGCAGCCCCTTAATGACAAACCGGCCGCGATCGTCGCAGTAGTAAAAGCGCGAAAGTTACGAGGCACTTTAATGGCCCGCGTCGCCTCCCTCTCGCTCTCATTCCTCCGGCATAATACGCGAGCGCGCGCGTGCCCGCATGAATATGCATGCCCGCCGCGCGGGGCAATAATAACGGAGGGGCAAAATGGCCGAAGCCGAGCTAAGAAATTTATCGCGTATATACCCAGCGCGAGCGAGCCCTTTTATTCCGCCTGCACTTTCCTCCGCTTGATGATACGGTGCGCAGTGTTTCCGCACCGCGACCCTCCGACATGTGTCACCACTTTCGCTCGGCGAGGCCGTTAACGCAGCCGCGCGGGAGACCGCAAGAACGATCGTAATGCCCAGATTTGCCGAGGCTCGCGCCAATTTCCGAGGAGCCGCGGTCGGCCAATTGAACGGAGAGTTACGCACCGAAAATGACGAGTCGCGCTGTCCGGAGATAACTCGCTGTACAGTCCGCGCCGCAATGACGCGGAGCGATGCGGGCGGTCGTCGAAAACGGCGACGGCTTTTTAATTTTTCACGCGACTCTTGGCCTCGCTTCATTTCATTTTTAATGCCGCGCATCGGTGCACCTTTATACTTGTCAATCCAGTGGTTATTGTGCGGGCTCAATTTTATTGTTACTCGGCGACTGACGTTTTCTGATGAACGGCTGACCCACTTCGAGCTTTCCTAGCAGGCAACGGGGGCGGCAGTTTTTAATATTTTATTTTAATTAAGAGAAATGTGTTTCGCCATTTGACAGTCATTCGAGTAACGCGTGATACTTTGTGACTTGTTACTCGCAAAAAAAAAAAAAAAATAAGTAATAATAAATAAACGCTTAACAGAAAAAAAGGCTTTGAAATTCACTAACTCAACCTTTGATTGCTTATAAATCTATTAGTTTTTAGGGAATATTCTAATGAATATAATTGAGTGAATTATTGTTTCTTTAATTTTAAGTAATTTGTATTTATAAACTTGTATACCAAGGACCATAGGTCCTTTATAGTTTCTTTAATTTTAAGTATTTTGTATTTATAAACTTGCATACCAAGGGCCATAGGTTCGTCGAAATTATTAAATAAATAAATAAATAATAAATAAATAAATTAGGTATTTATACAAGTTTGGCGAAACAATGCGCTAGCGCAATTGACTGGCCTGGCCGTACAAAACTGATTTTCTTTGACCTTTCGAAATGAAGTTACAGCGATGGGAGGAACAATCGGGCGCAAACTTCTGATTAGCCCTTGCGAGTGCAGCTGCAATAATTGCAAAAATGAAATTTCGCAATCAATGCCGGCAGCGCGCAGGGCCTGCAGCAGGCGTGCACACCAGCAGCAGCACAATTGCGCATCAGACTGTACGCGTCGTTCGGGGCGCATTGTCGCGCGAAATACGCAGCTGCGCGGTCAGCCATCGATGTGCGTCACCGGCACGAAACCGCGGCCCATCGGGCATTTCCAGCCCCGGGCTCGGCGACGAGACGGAAGAAAAGGGAGAATAGTAAAAAAAATAAAAGGAGGTCCTTCGATACGCGACCGGAGAATCGAATAAGAGGAGTCGGAGATTGCGGACGGAAAGGAAACTCGTTTGCCGGCCTGTCGAGTCGCACGCACGCAGCCGAGAGAAATGGAGGGCGCGCCGGATGATCGCTGACTCGGAGATACGCTTAATAACGCCCGCCTGATTTTTGGGTCACCGACGATTGTCGGTGGAGGCCGTGCGCCAGAGAGGGATGCCTGCGACGGGCTTTTATGCGACTTGCTCTTTGATACAGTGGGGTGCTCCCTTTTTTTTTATCCCGTTGCCTTTGCTCGCGGTAAAGCATGATTTATGCTAGACTTTTGCGCGCTGACGAACTTACTCTCTCTTCTTTTGAGAGTAATTGTCGCAGTCCTTTTTTTTAACGCACAGAAGAACTGGCAAACGAAGTACAGTCGTTTTGCGAAATGTTTCGTTTTTGGAATTATTGTTAAATAATTTTGTTCGAATTTTTTGCTAGCATTATAGAGGCTATAAATGTTGCGGCTGCGTAATTTTTCAGCGCGTTTTTAAACTTTAAAAGCTTTTATAGTGCAATTTAAAAAGTTAAAGAAAAATATTTTTATTCTGTAAGAAGTATCTTAAAACGTTAAAATAGTGCTTTTGTTTCAGCTTTAATTTACTGCACGTTAATTAGCTCTTATATGTTATCTTTATAGAGGTGCATCTTTAAATTCGTAAAATAACGTATTAAAACTGTTAATTCTTTGAAAGAGCATAATTTTAAAGCATTCGCTAAATAAGCTTACTTAAAAAAGTAATTAAAAGCATTACTTCAAGCTTTTAAACACGCATACAAACATTCTTTTCATACACTGTTTAAATAATCCGGTTACAGCGCATACCGTAATGCATTTTCCATAAAATGTATGTATAGCTGTGCGTATTTTCTTTATTTATCAAATTTGCAAGCCGAGAGTCTTTTACAATTACCAAAGTGCAGACAGATACCCTTTTTAATAAAATTATTTTTTGCATAAATCCGAAACCTTATCACACAATAGTCTCCAGAAAAAAAAGTGCCAAAAAAAGGTCAAAAATTGACTGTACCCTGCGAACGAATAGTCGAGGGCCCCCCTGACAAATACGAGTTTCTGGTAATCCGAATAAGTGGACGATCGCGGCGCCGGGCTGCATCAGCAATGCTAATTTTGCGAAAAAATAAGAAAGAGTCGGGTATACGCTCCGGCATTAGCATAATGAAAAGAGCGAGAGCGAGGTCGCGCGTCGCGGGTGTAATTCGAGCCTCCCATGGTCCCCGCGAAAAATCGCTGCTCTCCCATATCGTCCCTCCCGCCGGGCGGCGCGAGCGTGCACCTTTTCCGCGGGATCGGCGAAAAATCGGCCGGCGCAACTCGTCCCGTGGGATCGGCGATTTCCGCTAACGCGTCGAGGCTCTCTCGCAGCGACGACGGTGAGGATGTTCTCTCCTTCCTCGCCCGCTGGGAGAGTTAATTATTAACGTTTACGATTATCACCGTTACGCCGATTTTTTCCGCGGGTCCGGCATTGGGTTTATCCATTAGCGCCGCCCGTGTTCCTCGGCGGTCTAATGCGCGCGCATTATGTATGGCCGCTGCTCTTCCGTGATCTTTCGGCACCTTCGGCGCCGCGACTTCTTTACCTCCCTCTCGCCTTCCGCGCCTTCTTTTCCGCAGCTCGGATTTCGGTACAGTTACGTTGCTTTATCGCGATTCTCTTTGCATAATTTATACGAAAAAAAGTGTAGCGCCCAATTCTATCCTCTCTATCATTTTTTTTCCGCTTCTTAGGCGCGCTCATAACTGAGCCTGTCATTTTTTTTAGGAAATCGCGATGCGAACGATTAACTCCCGCTTAGTCATATCCTGCGGGATGGCGCGCGTAAATATTTGTCGTGTATACGCCTCGTTGAAGATAGCTATCTCTACGAGCGGAGATTATATCTTCCGCGGGGCCCAGTCACTCCTCCGATCTCCTCGTCGGCCGCGAGGGGGTCGCACGCACCGAAAGAGCCGCGAAGGATAAAAGAAAGTTAAGAAAAAAAAGAATAAAAAAAATTGAAGGCCGCGACCCATCATCTGGAGGTACGAGATTCGCGAAGCGATACCCCCGTGTAAACATTGACCGAGAGCTCGCTCGTAATTCTATCCATTAGCAGTACCAGGCGGGGCGCAAATTTATTCGCCTCCGCTGAATTTCTTGCTGCCGCTGCGAGAAAAGCGTAACGGCCAGGGCGAAACTGATGTATTCTGTATTTTTCTTGCGCACTCCGCGGAAAGCGACTGCCAGAGGAAAATTTTCATCCCGTTCCGCCCGCGCGGATTCGACTTGTCGGCCGTTTTTATTCCAGCCCGCAGCCTTTTTTTCTTCCCCCTTTTTTTTACTCTCTCTTTCTCTCTCTTGTCGAATTCGCGCGCTCGTGGTAGTCCCGATTGCGCGTTACCGCCGACATCGATTGGAGTTCGGAGGGAAAAAGTTCGCCGAGTGCGTGCCGAAGATATACCGGAGAAAAATTAACGCTCGTAAAATCGCTGTAAGTGCGCTTGTAGTGCGAGGGGCGATATGTCGACGTCCAATATTTCCGGTTCGTAAATTTTTCATCGCGGTCGCCTTCGCTTCCCTCTCTTTTAAAGTGTCCCCCGGCCTCGCTTAATCAAGTTTACTTAGATGATGAAGAGGTAAAACTCGTCGCGCGTGTAAGTCGACCTCGATTGCTTCCTTTTCGCGTAAAATTCGAGAGCGTGAGAACATGAACTGTCGATGAGCTACTTTGTCGCGAGCTTTATAAGCCAGCCGAGCCAGTGGAATTTAATTTTCACTGCGGTATTTGCATTGCTCGTCGCGTGGAAAAAGAAATACAAACTAAAATCTTCGCGTATCGATCGCTGATATTGCCGCGCATAGGAGTATCGACAGACCCGATTAGATGCGCATAACGATGTCTGTTTCAAGTTTTAATACGAAGCCTTTTTTGCGGAAGTAAATGGAGACAGCTTTTTATTATATTGAAACCAGTTTGATATTCTAAAGTTTCTATCGTTATACCCATTGCCATCTCGTAAGGAAACTTTGTATTTTTTTCTGATCGAGATTACTGCTCTGTAATTCAATAAATATAATCTCATTTTATCTGCGTGTCTTTTACATTCGCGCAAGCCCCTATAAAAAGATCATAAAATGAAAATTCAAGTCGCGCTTGTTTGCTGAAAATATTAATTTCTTTATAGGAACCTATGATAACGAAAAGCGACATTGTAGACCTTTAAAAAGATTCATCGACAATTAAAACAAAGATAATCGGCATAAAATAAATATCCGCAGAAACACTTGATACGGCTGTCGAGTATCCCAGTCAATAGTAAAAAAATCAAAATTCAATCAAAATTCAAAATCAAAAAGTCAGATATTTAAAAAATCAATTGGAGTACGCCATTGATTACTCAATTTAACGCTCCTCTTTTTCCATTGCAGATCGCCCGAGCAACGAGGCTTTTCCGACGTGCCGCGGACGAGCTTTCGGTAAGTAACGACCGACTCGCCTAATACCACATTCATACGAGCTAAAATTCAGTGGGCTCGAAGAGGCGCGGAGAGAGTCCGATACTCGATGGTACTCGGCACGGCGCAACGAGCGCATCGTCGCTGCAAAAGCATTGATCGTTTAAAGTCTCTTTGATCAGGCGAGCGACAGCGGCCACTCGAGCAGCTCACGCACATACACGCGCCACCCCGAGTAGCATCAGCTCGCTGATAAGATTAGTGCTTTTTTATCAAGCCTAAATATTTTACTTTCTTTTTTGTCGTCCGGCGTTCTGATTAATTTTTTTTTCTTCGATACTGGAATATGAGGTAATCTCATAGCTTTTGCATAATTGCTGCGCGAAAACGGAGCTCTTGTAATTATTTCCTCTATATAAATGTGATAAATAGTGGATCCTAAGTACTCCGTGCTTACGTTGTAATTAAGATGTGCACTTTTCATTATTTAGGAGGGCAAAAAGTACATAGCGGATTAATTAAATTAGCTTTTTACGAGGAGCGCGTATAAGTAAATCAAAGTAGCTCCAGTGATTTAATAAAATTCCTTCTTGTTCGGTCCTTTACTCGCTCCGATATTGGATCCACTCTCGTTCTTCAGTCAATAATCCTCCGCTTTAAGCTCAATTTTTACTTGCTTCCGAAAAGTAGATGAACGAAATTCCTTTCAAGACACCGGAGCATTCCTCCTGGCATAACCAAAATTCATCGGTTTTCGAAGTGACGTTCTGCCGGACTCAAATGAATTTCCCGTCTTTCAAGTAAGTAAAGAGATTTTCCGATGAAAATCAAGAGAGCGAAAGGGAAGAGGATGAAAAAAAGAAGAAGCTTGGCAAGCTACGGTGGAATGCGCTGTCGAGAGGAGCTGAAGAAGGGACAGAGAAGATAAAAGGGGGGGGGGGGAGAATTTGATCTTATATTCGCGGGCTCGAACGGGAGAGTCGCCTCTATGGAGGCCTCACCTCCGCCTCCGCCTCAAAGATATCTCTCGAGTGGCAGTGTAACGCGGTAGGACGGTACGTAATTAACGCCTCATGTAGATGCTATCGGCGCATGGAAGGGTATATATAGTGCGCGATGCTCGGCTCGCGCACCGAGGGAGCGCGGAGGGAGTCCGCGTGACGACCGGTGATGTATGGGGCCTCGGCTGCCTTAATGGAATATTATTATCGGTCAGCATCAACTTGTTGGGGTTGAATTAGTGGCGCTGGCGTGCCTCCCACAAGCCGCTCCTCGCGGGGGTTATATCTGTCGCTGCGCATGCCGTAGGCCCGCGGCCCGGAGACAGGCCTCGTCCGCGGGGACGAGCCCAGACGGCCGGTTATACATATGTATAAACAGCCGGTGCGAGGACGGAGCGTCAAGTGGCGACGCCGAGCCCCGTCCTTTTGCAGATTTAATCGAGCCTCTCGTTCATTGTCCTCGGCGGCTTGTCCGAGAGCCGGAGGCTTGGAATGTGACCCTAAGCAATCGAACACTCGACGACGAGCAGCTAGAATCCTTATTTTAATCCGCTAAAGCTACTTTGATGGATGGCCTTTTCTACAATTGGCTCGCTGCCTCGAGCCTCCACCCTCTCGGGACTCTCTTTCCTCTCGCCTTCCTTCTCCGTCCCGACGTATTTCCGTGATTTGTCGCGCGCAGCCTGGACCCCCCACGAAAATGGATGTTTATAATTTGCCGGAACTCCGCTACTTCAATTCGAGCGCGAGGGACGCTTTTATTTATTATCCTTAAATCGCTCTCATTACCGCGCAAACAAAATTATATCCTGCCGGAATTTGTCTCTCCGCGGCGGGGCTTACGTTTTGCGCGCGGTATAATATTAATGCAGTTGAATTAAGCAAGTCGGTTTAATGAAGCCGCCCGTATGCATTGCGAGAGTGTCTATTGATCGTCACTCGGAACAAAGTGCTTACCGATGAATACCTCGGGGCTCGCATTTAAAGAAGGTACAATTCTCTTCTGAAAAATATTATTCAATTAAAGGCATTACCTTACGTAACGCACGCGCAAAGTCGACTGAAGGGGCTCAAGCCTTTTTTAGCACACACTATCTTCCCGGCACAATATTATTTTTATCCCGGCCGCTTTGTCAAGCGATAAAGAAAATACGGGCGCGCGAGAGAAAAGGCGAGCAAAAAAAAAAAAAAAAAAAAAAAAAGAAGAGGAGCGAAGGATGGAGGGGTCGGGTTAAGACAAAGAGAGGGGCTGTCCGTGCTTTTTTAAACGATCCAGAATATTACTAAGAGACGGGATAAACTCTTTACGGCTAAATTAATAGCGGCGCTCGACGCGTCCAGTGGACCCCGAAGACAATGCGAGACCCTCGGCCAAGGGGATACACGCGAAGAAAGGAGGACAGCTGACTTTCTGTGTGTAGGTGGGAAAAGAAGGGGCTGAAAGTCATTGTGCCAAGCTGTTTGTCTCGGCTCGCTCGTACTTTTAAAAAAGTCCGAGAAATGGCAAAGGACAGAGCAGGGCGCGCGCGCAACTCTCGATTGACGCCGCCCAGGGGCCACCGCCGGGGCTCCTCCTGCTTTGTCGCGTCGGAAATCTTGTTCTGATTTTTTTACTTGCTGTGTACTCGCGATTACTCCCGGACCGCTTCCTCCTCCAACTCGCCGCTTTTTCTCTTCGTCCCGCGAGCTGGTAGAAATTAATTCAATTTCGCTCGGAGATGTTTCTCTTTCGGCTCTGTTTCAGACATTATTTTGATATTTTCAGCTCTTACAATTTCTTAAAATATTTCTCTTAAGTTGATAAAAAATATTTTATTATGTAGAGTCACTTTTGTTCGTGTTTCTGGCGTCTGCAAAGTCAGGGTGGTATAAATTGTTTTTTTAAAGGAATTCAACAGGGAAGGGACAGCAGTATCTTCGTCTGTAGGGAAAATTTCAAATTTTCTCTCATAGGAAAGAGGTTTAAGTTCGAGAAAGTTAACTTTTAGATACCGAGGAAAAAATGGCTCTAAATTCTGCTACTTATAAATTTACAAATTGAATTGTCAGTGCGGACGGCAGGTTGAAATTAACGTACATTATTAGGATTTCAATAAAAAATGAGGAATGTAATTAAGATGTTAAAGTGATTCTAGCATATAAAATTCACGTTTACTACGCACTTAAAGGGAAGAAATCGAACTGCAGGGTATGTCTTATGAATTTAAAATGCATAGCTGCAGATTATTATCATACAAACGAGGTGAGCGCCGATCGTGAAAAAACTTCAATCTCCAACATGTTAAATAAGCAATTAAATAAATAATTAGTCGTTCAATCGGCGAAAGCCTTAATTTACACAGAAATAACAAACGGTCGGAATGAAATCCTCATCGTTAGCGAGTTACATTTTCACAAGGATATGCCTCGGAGGAAAAATTATATATAATTGAGCGCACATCCACGCGAAGCCCGACACATTCCGGTCGTGCCCCCATCGCTTTTGTATATATGAACGGGCGATCGCTATCCGCGGCGTGCCCACGCGCTCTCGGTGCGCGATTCCAGGTAATACAAGGCATCGCCCTCAGGAGGGCCACGTCGTCCTTTCCTTTCTTTCGTCAAGCGATGCGCGCATCCGCCGGAAGCCAAGAAAGTTTTTCTAGCCTCCGCCGCCTCGGCCATTATACTTATCCCGGAAAATCCCCCCTCTGCCACCCCACTCGCTTTTTCGCGAGCACCTCCACGGGCTATTATTTATTCCCTCTGTGCGCGTCCGCGCGCGCTCGGCTACGCCAGCGACGTACAATAAACATCCACTTTCTCTGATTCTTTATACGGTAGCCCGAGGCTTATCCAGCGCTGATTTCAAAGCTCGCTGCTGTTTTATTATGTGTCGTCGGTCACTCGCGCAAATCGCTTTTGTGCCGCGTATTGCTCTGCGACTTGTCGACAGCCTTGCATTTTACGGCGGGAAAGAAGGACGAAGGGATCCGCGAACAAAAACGGAAAGAATTTTATTACGCAAATGACAAAGGGCGATGCTAGAGGGTAGACACTTATAATTGCAATTTTTCTCGAGCCCAGCTAGAATACGATTACTATTCGTTATAGATTGAGTAAACGAGCCGATATCCTTTATTTCAACTCGGCACAATTGAATTTCAGCGCATTAAAAAGTTCGGCGCAAGAAATTTTCCCGCGACTGGCGGTGAATTCATTTTTTAAAAAGTAAATGAACCCACCCTCCGAGAATAAAGCGAGAGTTTCGGGCCAGCGAAAGGGAGAAAAGAGTAATCGGCGAACGTCGAATAAAAATATTCTACGATCAGTTAAAGAAGGGTTAATTAGCAAAGTCCGAAGAAAGGAGGCATAGTCCCGCTCGTTCATACCCTCCCCCAGTTCCCCCTCGCGAAGTTACATACACCAGAATGTTCTCGTTCTCCCGGTCCGCCTGTTCTTTTAGTTCGAAAAGTTAATGCAGTTTGCACGAGCTTCTCTCGTTCTCGCGCGCGCTAACTTCATTTAAACTTTCGTCCTCTTAACCGCCCCGACCTCCCACCTCCGCGCCATCCCCCGTCGCCTCTTTTATTTTCACGGGATGCAAAAGCGTATGGAATATTGAGGGACTCAGCGTTAATTGTTCTCTCCGTCTGATTAAAATTTTTAACGACTCCGCGGTTCGATGCCTGCGAGGATCTTCCGGCTTCCTGTCTCTTTCGTTCCTTTGCGCTACTTCTTTTTTTTTTACGAGTGGCCGCGTCCGGCTGAAATTTACAGCGGCAACTTTTTGGCGGGATTTAACTTCGCCGGAGACGTTGTAAAAACTCGCCGCGCTATGTTTCTAATTTGAGCGCGTGCCCGACGAACGGAAGCAATTAGCCACATAAGGGTAAAATTTCGTAACAGTCGGCCTGGAATTTAACGTCTACGCTTGCACTGCAATTTCGTGTGTAATTCTTTAAACGCCTCTCTCGGCGGTGCAGAATTAAAAACGTCGAGCTTTAAAAAAAAAAAAAAAAAAAAGAAAGGAGCGCGGAAAGCCGGCAAAGTGCCGCCGCGAGCGGATAAACAAAGCGAGCGATTCCACGAAGGGGAGTTGCATTGCCGCGAGATCTCCTGCCCCGTTGACTTTGCATACCCATGGCTCCTTGGAGGGACGAGCTATTGTGAATCTGCGAGAGCATCCGCCCTGCGATTAATCATAAAGAGAGAAACGCAAGCGGAATTTTTTTCCTTCTTTTTTTTTTACGTATATGAATAACGGCTGAACCTGATGTTTCAAACTCGCAGGAGGACACGGTTCGTTGGCAAAATGGCTGGGAAACGAGAGTAAGTTGCGGGAAAAAGAAAGCTCGACCTTCCTCTATACCCGCGGCATTCCGTCAAGCTTGTTACTTTCATTTTATTAGGTAGGCTTACGATAAAAAAAACTTTGTAAAAGGTTTTAAGCACCCCTCATTAAAAAGATCGTTCCGAGCCAAGGTTATTAAAGACGCGCATTATACTTTTATCAGCACACAATCTTAGGCATTTTTTTTAAGAAACGCAGGTAGTGACTTAATTGCCTTCGGAGCGAAGCCCAACGCTTCCTGCGTGAGACAGCGAAAAGATGGATCTGCGATGCGCACACCTTTGCATTTCTCCATTTTAGGAGTATTGCAATAACGCGCGGAGGCATGGAGAGCGGAAGCCGCGCCCACGCGAAATTTATCCCGAGTTCTTGGAAAGTCGGGGGGGATGCCCACGGTGCCGATGTACGGCCGACCCTCGTCGATCCTCACGCGAGCGAAGCACCTGGCTCAGAGGGGGGAATAGAGCGGAGCGAGGGAGACTGGCTCCGGCGCGCGACAAAAAATCGCGTGAAGAATGTTCGTTTGTGTGGCGGCGGCGCGGGGATCGTGGCAGATAAAGAGAGCCACGGCGGAAGGATGCGACCTGTAGCCCAAGACAAACGCGCCAACTGTTCGCCACGATAAATCTCGACGCGCGCGGCTAGAGAGACACGAAAAAGCCGAGATAGAGAGAAAGAGCGAGAGAGAGAGAGAGAGAGAGATTGAATCTTCGATGGCGATTCTCTTGCTTCGGAATTTTGAGACGCCTTCTTTGTCCGAGCGAGCCGCCGGTGTAGCTGCCGGCGCGCTCGCGGATTTTAATGGCCGATTACGTAAGCGGAGGAGGAGGTGGACGTCCCCCTCGGACTCCGAGGGCCGCACAATGGGAAAGCGCGCGCCGCGAATAAAACGCTCGGCTGAGCCTTATACGCGAGCGCGCACGCACGCGCGAGGGGTCGAGCCTTAAGAGGCCGAACGGCAGCGCGAGTCGCTTTATTGATCACTCTGGCCGCGCGACGCCGAAGGGCTAAAACTGCCGCGGGGAGGCGGGGGAGGGCGGATATTGCCGGGCCTTTGATCATCGTCGGGGCTGGCATCCCCGTTGTAACGATGACGATCATAATTGCCCCTGCTCGCTTAACGGACTGGCCATCGAGGCTCTCGAATTCGCGCCCGGCTCTTTCCTCGACCGCAAGCCCTACCCACCCCCTCCGCGAGGCTCTTCTCTTCCTCGCGTTCGGGGACTGGGAGAACTACCGCGTTTTCGGCTCCAATGGGAAACCAGATGCTCGACTGCCTGTTCTTGCGGATGCGGCGGTAACGAATTTCACGGGGTTTTGTATCTTGCGACCCTGCGCTCGAAGCTGCTAGATATAGGGGCAAACCTTCGACGAGGTAAAAAGGTCCCCGGGCTAAATTCGTAATTTCAATGGAGCAACATTAATTCCCCGCTCGTTTCTGCAACGAGCCTTTCAATTCTTTCTTTTTCCTTCGAGCACAGTCGATTTTTATTGAGTTTTCTGCCACTTTTGTCCTATATAAGAGCTTTCATGGAATAAAAATATTCGAATTATATTTATTGACAGATAATTAGATTGGCGAAGATTTTTAATGTCGGGGCAAATATTGAACGCGGATCGTCTGTCGGTTCGCGTACTTTTTCTACTGATGCTCGCAAACAGAGGCTGAAGTAGATAATGCCCGGGATGGGTAAGACGGCCGATCCGCGCGCGGTATAAAATCTATCCGATAAATTGGCTCAGCTAAACGAGATGTACATCTGCAATATCGCCTCCGATTTTTCTCTTTCTCCAAGTCAATTCTCCAGCAACAAAATGCTTTCATCTGAAATTCGAGGTATATTCCATTAGAAGAATTGAAAGGAAGCTCGCTGTCGAAATTTGCTCGAAATAGCCCGTTCAAACGGAAGCGCCGAGCTCCTTGAGGCTCGCGCCTCCGTCTCCATCTCGCGATCCCACCGCTAATCTGTCAAACTAGATCTAATAACCCAAGGGGCTCGGGTCAGCGCGAACGAGCATCACATCCGATTTAGCAATTTCCATTGACGACACGTAGCGTCCGCTGACGCCGCGGTACCGTCGGGAGGGAGGAGAATGCAATTACTCCGAGGCTGGACGCTCAAAGTTTATCAAACCCCGAGCACAGAGAGAGAGAGAGATAAAGAGATGATCATCGAGACTCGAGGAAAGTTCGACCCTAGCTGGTCGTCCAGGACTCCCCCCCCCTACTCCCTCTCCGAAGGAAATCGAGGTGTAGATTGCAGCGGGGCCATTCGATGTCGGGGCGAGGGCAGCTGGAGGGAGAGTAAGGACAAGGCCGCCCATGGGAATCCGAGCGTGATATAGCGGTGCGGAGGCAAAGGAGGACGATCTCGTCCGGTAGTAGTCTAACACCGCGACGTTGACTAACAGTACCTGCACTCCGCTCCCGCGTGTGTACGAGCGCCCGACGTGTTTACAAGCCGGCGGCGGCCTCCTGAGCTCCGACTGACCCCCTGGCCCATTGTCGTGTCGCCGCGGCGCGCGGCATTTTTGCACGCGAGCGCTTCACGCTCCGCTACCCCGTCGCCGAGGCGAGCCCGCTGGACGGACGTATAGCAGCCGCCGAGGCGAGCCTAACGCGGCCCTCAAAGGAGGGAGATCATTATTAAGAGGTCGAATGGAATTAGCCGTCGAGAGCCCCGGCGCTTTTTAATTGGATCTTTATATTTTTCTTTCAGCCGGGCTATGCACTCGGCAGCGGCGCTGTCGCTTTTAATTACGCCCGGCGCGTTACACCTACGCGGAATAAAGAGAGCCGCAGGGCGCCGAGGCGCGATATTCTCCGCCTTCCCTCGTTTTTTTATTCCTCGGCGGCCTCTTTTAATATTAAAGCGCGCCACTTGAAAAGAGCCTCGGACGCGGAGTAAGAATAATTGCATCGTAATCCGTAGCGTGCGAGGCGGGGAAATTAGCGCGGATCGCGAAATTTCGACCAGGCGTCTTTGTATATTCCGCGCCGGAGGAAACGCCAATTATTGTTTCGATAAAAGAAAGGGGGCGGAGGAAATAAGAAAGAGCCGAGATCGACTCGGGTTAATTGATCGGCGATTTTGCGCCCGATGTCTTCGAGCGGCAAGTTTTAATTTTCTAATTGATTATGGACGGGACTAGCGAGGAATTTTAATTTTGAATATGAAAAGCTGTAGTTTTCGAGACAGGCGGAGGGAAGAATGGGATCGCCCTGGACGTGGTTCGGGTTCGGGATTTTTTCGCCGGGGTGAGGGCGCGACTCAATTAACGGCCGTTGCCAACGGCTGATTTGCATAAAATATGCAGTGCGCCGATGTTCCGGCCCTAGCCAGCTGCCGCTGCATTAGCCACTGTAAAAATTCAGCGGCGGGCCCCGAGCGAAAAATCATCGCCGCCTCTATTTACCCGCTGCTTCTTTCCGGCCTGATATGCATACGGCGCATTATCGTCTCGTGGATTTCGGATTCCCTCGAAATTTACGAGGCAACCGGAATGGATTTTATCTAAAGTATACCTTTCCAAATTTACACGCAAAGATTTTTTTCAGAAACATTCGATAATTTTGCAGAGATTCGCCAAGTTTTCGCCGCTATAAGCGCGCGTAGAAGAATACGAATCGACGAAATAAGAAGAATAGTCGTCGCGACTCGCGGAAGAAAGACTTTTTAATTAAACAACCCTATAACTTCTCCTTCTCTCGGAGCTTAACATTTTTTAATTAAACTAGCAGCGCTAGTTTACGGTGCCGCGCTCGTCTCCCCCGAACGAAATTCCCCGGAAGTTTTTCGTAAGTTGGGCGCACTCTGAGAGGGAGGCGCGCGCACGCGTATGGAGTTGTAAACTCGAATAACGCTTTGATAAAACTGGAAACAAGGAATAACGGGCGGAGGGAAAATTGATGTCGTTCGGCGGGAGGTAACGGCGGCGGCGGGGCGAAGCTGTTTTCCATGAGGCGAGCGCGGCAAAGTGTAGCCAGCCGAGCTTTCCCATTCGTCACGTCCGCCCGATGCGCGGCCACTTCCCTTCTCTCCCTTCTACCCTCTTCGTTCTCGCTCTCGCTCCCACTCTCCAATGAGTGCTAAACTTTTATCACTTCCTGATATATACGCCGAATATCTCGCTCGCAGTTGTCTCTTCGCGGAGAAATACGGCGCGACGAGCAGCGAGCACCGAGCGTGTAATAGAATAAGACGATACCGCGCCAAAAATACCCTGCTTCTCTCTTTTTTCCTCCCTTTCTTTCGTTTTTTTTTTTTTCCTTTTTTCGTTTTTTTTCCCCGCGACTGACGCTTTTATACGACCGAGTGCGAACTCCACGGACGGATGCGCCCAAACTAACGGCGGCGATTCATAAATCCTTGACGGCCGTTTGCCTCTGTAATATTCGAGCGATTTTTCAATCGATTCTGAAATATTGTATAACGCGCCGTCCCTGCTTGTTGACTGCGCGATAAAAAAGCGACCTCGGTTTGCATCGAGATATTACGGCGAAGCAAAATTGAATTGGAATTAAAAGTATTATATCAAAATCGAATGTCAATATTACATAAGTGGCGGCTTCAGTGTTTCAATGGGAGCGGAAAAATAATGAAATCTGTACAGAAGCTGATCAGTCCACTGGAAAGTTGGAGAGCAAACCTTAGCCGAGGAGGACGTAGAATAGTCCCGAAACACTTGCCCCGTCTCCTCGAGATATGAAAGGCCGTATCGTTAATCAGGCAAATACTCCTGCGGTCCGGGAGTCCGCGAAAAAAAAAGAGGGTCTCTGGCCGGTGGCCAAGCTGCGCCCCGACGGGCGCAGAGTCGCCGAATCCGCGAATTTTATTTATTTCACCGCGGGAAACGTGGCGGGCAAGAGAAATCCTTTCGTGCATCGCGGCGATACGGTATTCCACGCAGTCGCGGCGCCTACGCCCGGGCACCGAGGGGGAAAAAAACGCCCGGGGGGACAGGGAGAAAAGAATCCATCTATCTCGCCTTTTCGGGGCTCGCTCCCGCGCTCCATATACGCGGCGCGCCTTAAACGGCCATGTACATCTGGGGGAGAAAAAGCTACGGCGGCGGCAGCAAGAAGCTCGTGAAAAGAGCTCGGCGGATAAGCGGGTAATGCGATCACGATTTTCCGCGTTCGATTAGCGAGTGTGCCTCCCTCGATCTCTGCGCGTTCGCCTCGTCCCCGGTCCTCGTGTGCCCACCTTCTCTCTCTCGCTCGCCTCCATCCTTATCTCGTTCACTCAGTCGTGCCCGCGACGGGACCCGGGGGAGGGGAGTACGCCTGTACGGTTAGGCCGGCTTAGGGTCGCGACATTCGCCCATACGGATCTTGACAGTTTCACAGTTAATTGCCCGGATGAGTCACGAACTAATCATTTTTAAGGGGCCTCGTTATACCGTTGCGCCGCGAGATTGTTTTAATAGTGAGCCGAGGGGGGGACGCTCTGTTCGGCCCAATAAAGCGGGCAATTCGCTCGGCGATGGGGGATCGATTTCCGTAATATAAGTTTTAAAATCCGATATTTTACGGGATCGCGAGCGTTCCCATGTCTCGATTCTCGATAACGTGACATTTAAATCAAAGGAAGAGCCGCGTTCGATTTTCTTGTTAAGCAGACTTACATCGGGCGAGACTGCGACTTTGAATACTCCTAACTGAATCCATTATCTTGGAATTCAGACCCGGAAGTTTTACCTTGTTGCTCGTCTTTCAATTTTTATTGTTTATTTTTCGAAAAATCATAACCAGCTTTAATCTTCCGATCTACAGGTGACATTTTTTTTTTTAAACCATCAAAGCTCTTACCGGATGCGATGAAGTACCGATTTTCGATTAACACCATTATGTCAAAACTACTGTAATTACGGCAAAACTACATTTCCAAAGCGAACCGTTAGTGAATCTCATTAACAACTTATCTAATCGAAAAGTCATGGCTACCTTTATGAGTCGGCTGCTGGCACTTTTCACTCTCACTTATTCCGGCAGAGTAAATTAGTTCGCCGTCATTTATAAGTATATACACGGCGCAAGATTATCTCGAAAATTTCACGCGCCGCTCGCTCTTTGAATGTCGACGACCGTGTTGCGCCTGATCGCGGAAAATCGCAGTTGAAGCCCCGGGCCGGCTTCGTCGGGTTTCGCAAGACAAGCATGCAATCGAGGAGAGTCGGTCGAGTAAAATAAAAAAAAAAAAAAGATGAGGTAGCGGAAACACGAGAACGTCTGCGGGGACTCTGTTTAGCCGGATTCTCTATTTACTTTTCATCCCCTCGGCTCGTTTTTCCGCCGCGAGACTACGAAAGGACGTCGGCGGCGCTGTTTTTCCAGAAAAGCACTTCCGCCGACGACGAAAATAATAAGGCAGCTTTTCCCGCGAAACGCAAGCGCGACTTGAAATATTATCCAAAACAAGCTCGGCGAGGAGCTTGTTTATCTTACCTTGGGGCGGTGCGGATCGATCGGGCGCCGGCCGCGGCAATGTTTCACTTATAAATGACGTAAAACGTCCGCCGAGGGAGGGAGGAGGGAGAGGGGCAGGAGAATAATCGTGCGCGAGTATTTTTCGCGCGTTTGCGCCGAAGAATGCATAAAACGTAACGGTGAAGCGTCGACGGCATGGCCCGCTCTCTCCTTCTCTCTTCGAGCTGTTTTACGCCCCACACGCGCGACGGTTATGATTTCCGTTAGTTAATATATTCTTTCGTTTTGCCTCGACGTTTTCTGATGTATAAGTCGAGCGCGCGCCATTAATTTGGCGCTCAACTATCGGCCGGCTTTTTTTACTGCCCGTACAGTTAATGAGTTGATGCAGGTAGTCCGATCCTTTTGTCTGCACTATACGTTCCTTTTACCGGTTCTTCGTTTTGGCGTGAACAAATTGGTCTTGCAAAACTTCGAGGCTCCTTTTTTTTTTCGCCATTTTATCTCTCGGTCGTCCGCCGCTACCGCGGGGCAGAAACTGTACAAAGTAGCAGTAAAAAAGCGAGATAAAAATTTTTTTCGTCAAAGCTCAAAATTGTCGCCGTTCACTTTAGATTTTACGATCTAGCGATCGATAGTTTCTACACCATCGGCCAAAGACTGTATAGCATTCCCGCGTAATTGGCGAGACAAACAACTGATTAATTTACGCAGGCACTTGGGATTTTTCAGAAAAGTAGACCGTCTCGATTCACCGTGGAAATTTCAAGCGAACGAATTATAAATCAGGCGGTATCGGCGTCGCCTCAATCTCCACTCTTTCAGCCGACAATTACGCCGCGCAAAAAAGCCGCTTGAAAAGATCCGCTCGTACGTTATCGGCACAAAGGTGAAGCGTGAAAATACGTCAAGTCACGCGGCGGCGCTGCATAATGCGCCCGAGCTAATCCGCTCCTTTTGAGCGTCGGATGACGAACGAGCGCGGCTCTCGGGCCGGCGAAAAGCGAAGGCGAATCTCGCCCACCGGGGCGGCCCCCGTTAAATGCGCGTAATTGTTTCGTCCGGCGCGATTCTCGTCGGGAGGGGGGCCCGCACAAAGAGCGCGTCGTTTGTCGCTGTCGCGGTAATCCGCGCCGCCTCTCGCGGAAGTATCGGCGCGCGTCTAATCCTCCGGCCACGCGGGATTACCGGTTACTAGATTTCTAACAACCTCTAACTGATGGCCGCTCGTTTTTCTCGCTCGGCGCGTGCGTGCGCCGCTCACAAATATTAGATCGGCCCGGCGGATAAAGCGCGCGCCGCTCGATCTGACAAATTGCCCGCTCCGCCGGGCTGGGGGCGTATCGAGTGTTGCGGGAGGCCGGGGGACCGACTTGGAGATGCATCGCGCGGGGCATAGGCCCGTACCCGCTCGTGCCTGCCGGGCTACCGAGGTGCGGGTCGCGACGACGCCGCGCTCGACGTCAGGTGCCAATTTTCGGGACGCAGCTAAGCGATTTGTGACGCGCGATCGCGAGTTTCAATTATGCGAGAGTGAGAATGAGGAGATAACATCGCCGTGCATGTATATGGTTTGTTGATAAACCGGATGATCCCTCGTTGAGATAGCGAGCATTGCACCAGGATTCAATGTTTTAAAATAATTTATACGCGCTCCTACATCGTGCTCTTCTTTTCAGACGCTTGGAGCTCGAAATTACTTCTAAACTCGTCTTTATCGCATTATTAGAGGCTTTTTTTCATTCGACTGCAAGCGATTTATATTTCATTAGCTTGAACAAATATTTAATCAAGCGATAAGTTCTCTTGCGTTATTGCTGCAGGATTTACAGAGCAGAGGAAATTTAAACCGTTTATTCAAATTTCTAATGTATAAAGATGACGAATAATTAATTTTCGGAATTAATTGGTAACCGAGAAACCGAAGCAATTTACTGCATCCGAGGCTGAATAATTCATCAAAGCCAGTAGCAAGCATAATCGTTAATAATACTCAGGCATGAGGGCTATATCCAGATTAAAAGTCAGTATCGCAACGAATAAACAAGAAGCCCTTCGAAATTCACCTTTCGCCTCGCAGCGCGTCCGGTGGGGTCGCGCGGGTGGCAAAACTGTCGACGCGAGCAGCCGTCAATCTGCCCGGAGGCTCGTCAATAATTCACGCTCAGTCCTTTAATAAATGAGCGGCCAAACACAGAGGGCTCGGCGCCGCTCTCGAGCCGAGCCAAGTCAGGCGTCGACCGCCTCCTGATGAATTCCCTTTTAACACTCGAGCCCGGCGACGTACTTAACGTCCCCGTCGCTCGGACGCGCGTTACACTAAGAGAATTAGCGTATCTGGCGTGCGAGGCAGCACCGACCCTGTCTGCATGCTAAAGCGCCGCCATCGCTCGGGCATTCAGATCAGGTGGAGCGAAGGCGACGGGAGGGACGGTGGGGAGTAGACGCCCGTCAAAAGTTACCCGGCGAGCAAAATAATTTGCCTCGGCGTACGGAGAGGCCTCCGGTCCCGGGGAAACGTACGACGTAACTTGCGCCCCCGTATTCGGCTAATCGCGCGAGTTTCGCGCGGGGCGCCGAGCGTTTTATGGCCGGCCGGAAGATATACGTGCGAGAGCTACGCGACCGTACGCGTATAAATGAGCCCCGGCGATTTGATAAATCGATTAATTTTGCGAACATCCTTTTACCTCTCGCCTCGGCTCTGCCCCTTTCTTCGCTGGGGCGCCCGCCGGTGGATCCCTTCGCCGCTTGCTAAAATATATCGCTTAATTATGTGCAACCCTGCCGCGAGGCGAGCGTGGGCGACCTCGACTTAGCCGAAAAGCGCGACGACCTTTTCCTTAGCCTTTGTGTACTTTTTTTTTTTTTTAAATTTAACGCGAGGATCTCGAGTGATCGGCCGAGAACTTTAGGCGCTTTACGAAAAATTTTAATCGCCACGTCATTATTTATGTTTCAGGTGAGTGCTGTGCGCTAATAAACGCGCCGATCGATCGACTTGAGTTTACCGCGTGAGTTTTAAATAAAAATCTTTTGAGAATGATAAATCAAAACGTGAAAAGTATATCTCGACGTTCCGATAATTTACTTCCATGAACAAATGACTAACTGTAGTTCCGGATTATCGGGTTACTTCGGGTGTACCTTATATAGCAATAACTTCACGTCGACAAACGATTATATCATTGTCACTCCCACGAAAGTATAGGTTTTCAAGCGACGGTTAAAGATGAAAGCTCGCGGAAAAAGTTTCCGGCAACTTGAAACTCTAAAAGATTAATAATGAAATCAATTATAACCTCGAACCCTTCAAGACCTTAAAGTGCAACGATTACTCCAGAACGAATTAATTAACTTGCTTTCCGCGGTGCCTTGGAAGGCTTTCGCACTCCTTTTATAATCTTCAAATCTGATTTTAAAATTTCATTTGACGTAAAAAGAAGCGTAAATCGCATTTGCTATCAACTGGGTTACTTATTTAATTTAAAAATATTTTTAAAAAGATTGAAGCTAACTCGAAAATAGAAGGCCATTCACGCTTATCGCATTTAACCAGACCGTAGCTTTAAATAAGCTAAAGTAAAATCTTAAAAGAGCTTATCGCGTCAAAACTAAAATGGCACAAAAAGCGGGAGCACGCGCCAAGCGACAAATAGCCTTATTAGTAACCACCCTGGATGCCACTCCGGAAATGTTTAAAACTCCCACTATGCGCACTGACATCCACCTACAAAGCGTACAGGACTGTCGCAGTGCAGTCCAGGTAGCCATGCAGGGCGCAAAAAAAAATAGTACCGGGGCCTCGCGTGTCCCCGGCACGGCTGTGTCTTTTTACGCCTTCGATCGCGTGCGCACCATCGGCTCGGAACTTTTCGACTCGACGGTTTTCATTGAGAGAAAAGAGCGGCCACGCCAATTATGGTCACGGAACGCGCAGCCGGGAGGAGAGGCGCGCGCGCGCGCGCCTCTAAAATTTAATTTTCGCGCCAATTACGGAGTGCGCGGAGGGGCAATTATTAATTGAGCCGTTGAAATTTCCCGCGCCGAGCTTTTTCCCGCGATCGCGCGTCCATCATCGTTTCGCAGCTGCTGCGACCAAATTGTTTTCCCGAAACAGCCGCGCTAGGCGCCGTGTACGAGGGAATTAGCCCCGATTAAGAATGCCAGCGACGCCTGAACAGCGGCGACTGGCAAATAAAATCAATCACGCCTTTTTTTTTACTATTGCAAGCCGAGGGGGTTTTCATTTTCGCGAAAGGGAATCCAAATTAGTCCGCTCGTCCCTATCCGATACTCGTTGCGGAGGGTAGCAGCTTCGGCGAACGGCGTGGCCACTTGCTTGGGTCTCCCGTTAGGATGATCATAATTTAAACAGGATCGACTTCTACTGAGAACACTGCGGGCGGCAGTACTGCTGGATTTTCCGAGATGCGCGAGAATGAAATGGGGAGCCGAGTAGACATCCCTCGGGGAGTATATTACCGTCAAAATCTTTTCCGCTCGTAGTGAAAAGTAGCCGAACTGTTTAATTAGTCGTGGCTGGACGCTGCAGCGAGTGTTTCAATTTTTACGAATTATCGATCCAATTTTCAAACGTATACCGCGCTTAAATTATCCAGCCAGACGTGAAAAATTAAAAGCGTATCTAACCATTTTTCAGATACAATTGGAGAATTGGAATTTGAACCATCTCAGAAATATATATATTTAAATACACACTGTTACGGATAGGATTGCTCTTATTTACGATGGAATGCTCTTTTAAAGAATGAATTTGAAAAAAAAGCCAAAGACTGAAGTTGGCTATGTAGTTGTTGTAATTTTAAATTGAATATCACGTGAAAAAATATATTGTATGTAAAAAATATACAAATTTTCGAATGCTGTCGGGATCGCACAGTTTCACGCTGATAAATATGATGGATAAAAAAATGTTGCATTTAATTAGCTGGACAAAGTGTAAAAAAAAAAATTAGTAATCGCGCGTGCAGAGAAAGAAAGACGGGGCGCGCGGGAATTAAAAGCAGAACCAGCAACAGCGGGAATCTCTGAAAACATCGGAGCGAATCGGCGATACGCGACGTCTAGTCCTGGCTCTGGCTGGTAACACTCATAAATTAAGCGTGTAATGTTCACCGTCGGTGGAAACACAAGCGGCGGTGTAGCGAGGCTCGGCCGCGAGTGCGCACAGCGATCGCCCGCGCCTAATTAAAATATTTCGCTGGCGTTACCGTTTTCTGCTCGGTCCTGCCGAGCTCCGCGGCCCCCACAGCGATAGCCCACAGCCTCGGCCCGCGCGCATCGAGAAGAGAGAGAGAGAGAGTGGGAGAGACGCGATAACAACGGGAGAGCCGCGGCTCGAAATTTAGCGGTACAATAAATTAGCATGTTAACGAGAATAGTGGTGCGAGTCCCGCGTGTATTTGCACCTCCCCCGCGGGCAGCGCCGCCTTTTTGCCCGGAGCGCATCAGCTTCGGAATCGGCTTTTCCTATTGCGATGGTAATCGAGCAAAATATTGCGGCGCGAGACACAAGGAGCCTTGAGCGGGTTTCGGGCTCTCGCGCCGACACAGTTATACCCCGGGGATTACCGTTCTTCGCTCTCCGGCTCTTCCCGCTCACTTTCCTTTATCTTTCTTGCGCTTTCCGGATGGACTGGTGCGACGGCACATTCCAGATAGAAAGCGCCGCGGAGCTTTAATACGCCGACGCATTAGAGCTAATACCGGCAAATGGTATTTTCAATTAGGCTCACCAGGCGCAATTTACATGCGCGCTTATCGGGGGCTATGTTCACGCTTATCGGGCCGCCGTAGCCCAATGACTTTATTACGTGAGAATCACAGGCGCGCGCGTCGCTTCGGACCGGAGTGACAGTCGATTCTCGCGTCCGTGCGTCCAACTTCCCGGCGAAATCTCATTTCAGATAATCGCCGAGATAATAAGTCGAGCGAGATCGTAATTTTCAATCAAGGCGCTAGCTTTGATTATTTATTTTATCCTTTCCTCGAAGCTTCCGGCATCCCCCTCGGCGACGTCCCTTCGTCTCCGGTGACTTGGCCGAGCACATCCGAGGGGACAGGTTTTCGCCAATAAACTCTGCGGGGCTCGGCGGCTAAATAGATCGAGAGATCCCGACCTTTTTTACGAAGGACCTTATTCGTCAGCGGAAGCGTGGGGCTGTCGAAGGACAGCGGGAAGGTCACGCGAAGCGCGATAGAGGGGGCTCGACTATCCGATTGCACGACACGCCATGGCGGCCGCCCTCGTGGCGCAAAGTTGGGAGAAACTTGCCTAATGTATGTGAGAGACTCGTCGGCTCCTGCATCCGCTCGCCCATGGAGCGGGCGGCTCGGGTCGTGACCTGCCCCCGAGGATGTGCTCGAGATCTTCGCTCCTCGGCTACTCGACGTCCGGCTCCTCTCTCTCTCTCGCACTCGTATCTCTATCTCCGCTGCCCCAGCCATCGACTGCACGATCGCACACACATGCGGCGATTCCCCGCGGGTCCCCACTCACGCTAAATCCCCCGACCTCACCACCGCCGCCTCTCTCGCCGCCCATCTCCGTCTACCGATGACCGATGGAACCGAGTGAAATAATCTATTTTCAAAAGCGCGGATTCTCGAGCTGCCACTGCAGTCGACCTCCCCTCGGCCTCGTTTTCCACTTCTCATTCGTTCTGACACACCGCATCGGGGAAAAAGGCGAGCGCGCGGTTTTCCTTTTTCGAGAAAGCCCAGTTAAATTCACCGGAGCTCGAACGCCCACCGATGTCAAGTAGTAACAGAGCGAACGGCTCAGACGCAGTTGTGAGAAGATTACCTCGTCTATTTTTCCTCGCGTTTTTCCTTCCTCGGCTGAGCCGTCTCATCTTTCGCTGTTATGTACTGCACGTCGTAAACATTTTTCCTCAAATTTGTGCTTTTTACGCGGATCTTATTAACGGAGCTCATCGGAACTTCAACGCAATTCGTTTTTCGCTCGCTTTAGCGCGATTAAACACGTTCGAGCATTTTTTCCGCGGCGCGAAATAGTAGCCGTGTATTTCTCAAAGATCTGCTTTTCGATATGGAGTGGCAAAAAAAAAATTAATTTTGCATCCAGCTGGGTAATAAAAGGCCAAATAGGCCCCTTTAAACGATAATCCCCACGGTGCTTTTCCATTCGAAATTCATTAATCTCAGACATCGAGTCTCGTCGCCAGGTGTATCTTTATCTCTTTCTCGAGCGCAACGAGAGCGAGTAGAAAATGATGCCCCGAGGGAGATGCGCGTCGTTTCTCTCTCCTCGCCGCGTGCGTGCCTCGCCGCGAAGGAAAACAGCGCATCGAAGCCGTGGAATAACGAAGAAAAAGCGAAGAGGAGTAAATAAGTAAATAAGCGACATTAAGCCATAATGAAAAAAGATACGTCGAGGACGAGAAAAAGAGAGAGAGAGAGAAAGAAAAGGCCGACAGCGAGGCGAAGGAGTGCGTGACACAAGGAAGAAAGAGAAGTAGAGAAATTGATTTGTTTGCGGTGTACTCGCTGCTGGCCGCAATATAACGACGGGGAGCTATTCACTCTCATTTGCGCCGGGCACTAATTATTCTAGATTCCGGGCGATTTTTCGTATCCAATAAGACCAGCCCCGCTGCAAACGACGCGATTAATGTACGCGCATATCTCCCGGATTTTTTTACCCCCCGTCCTCGCGGCTCCTTTTTTCCTTCTTCTTCCCTTTTTTTCTCTCATTCAACCGCGACTTGGTTCAAACGCCTTTTCCAGCGGCGCATCCGTCGCAAATTAAATCGTAGCGCATTTACGCGCAAAAAGCCCAGGGAGGAGCAGCAGGATGAGGAGGAGCAGTCGCGTCGGGGATTTTTGCGCTTTTTTTTTGCGCTCCGCAAAAGAAACACGCGGGGCGAACGGGGGAGCCGAAAAGCGCGTGGATACTATATCAAAGTGAATTTCGCGTGAAATTCTATATTCGGAAGGCCAAATATTCTTGAATGGAATTTTTCCGCGACAAAGGCCCACGCTGCGGCGAAACAAAAGAGCCGGAGTCGAGCGATGAAAGGCGCCAGGCCCCCGCCCTGCATCGCGTCCGGCTTTTTGAAGCCCCGCCATTATACGAGCGGAATTCGTCGATCCTTCGATCGCGCGGCGTGAAAAACAAAATGAGTCGAAGAACGGAAAGTCTCCGGCTTCAAAGCGCGAGCAAAGCCATTGGAGTCGACGGGCGCGTGCGAGGTCGCGGGTAAAGCGTTTGTTTGGACGACGCTCCCTCGCGATTTCAATATACAAGTGCCGCAAAAGCCGCGACTGCCTCTCTCTGCGAGGGAAACGGGAGCAACCTGGATTTCCCATAGCCGTCCCTCCAGGCTTGCGTTTTCTTTTTATCTCCAGACCTCCTTCCTTTGAGACCGGGGGGAAAAAGGTGCAAAGGAAGGAATTCGTCCGATTACCCCGTACTTTTCCGCCTCTCTCCACACGTAAACGCGCCCCGGAATTTGTGTGTGCACCCACACGAGACATTATTACGTCGACTTTGAACGAGTCGACTCGCGGTGGTGACTTTCTCGGCAGTCGCGCTTTGGATATATGGCGCAATGAGTGCGCGAGCTACTTACGTTTCTGCGTGGATGTTGCTTCCGGGGACCACCCGGTGGGTTCGATATTCGCACAAGAGGAAAGTTGGACGAAGGCAAGACAGCGGTCTACTCACCTGAAACACATTGCAATAAAAATGATAATATTTTTCCTTTCCTATTGAATAGGCGTGCCCTGCTATTGCACACGATAAAAGATCGCCTTCTTTCGTCCGCTCGTTATTTTCTTTAACATTGCTGTTTTGCTAACGTTCCGCGAAAGCATTTTTCCGAGTTTTCAAATTCGCTTTGAGATCTTTTTTTTCAGCGCAATTCATTTTTACGCTGAAAATTGAATTTTCATTCATGTTCAATTTCAATTTCGAATTGAAATGTATGCTTATCTCCCTTTGAGCCTCGGCAAACGCTAAGCCAATTCCGTTGAATAAAAGAATAGCAGCTAATCGATCGAAACGGCCGAACAACACTAAACGCAGGCCTGTTTGTGATTCGTTTGTCACGCATGTCGAGCCCGGCGGCCCAATCGAACGGACACGCCCGCGAGCTTTTGCGTCGTGCGCCCGGGCGTAAAATGAGCCACGCTGCGAAATTAGCGCGATCCCTTGCGAATTTAATGACCGCCCCTCTCGCTCGTGAAATCATGTTAAAAAAAATATATATATACACACGAACGAACGAATAAAAAAAGGCGAAGGCTGCCTCCTTTTGGCTGAGTTGACGAAAAATCCGAGCGTCGACGAGGGCGCAAACGAAACACACTTTGCAAGTAATAGGGCAAATACGAGGAGCGGAGGATTAAATGAACCAGTCGGTGGGGGTGGCGGCGGCTCGCGAGCAAAGGAGGCGCGAAAGAAAAACAAATATACGGAGCCTCGGCGGCTCGGTGTTTGTCGATGTCAAATCAACACAAATTGAAATCACTGCGTTCAAATACTGTTGGCTTGGCAGTCATGTCGAAGTCATTCGACTGAGCGCTACGTAGCGCCGTCCATGTTTGCACGACTCCTCCGCCCACGCCGTTTGTTCGGAAACACTAACGAAAAATCAGGGACGACGTTGCAAAATGCCGCTTGCTGTTTGGCTTTTTTATTTTCCGAGGGGGAGGACCAAAAGTGCCCGGCGAGATACTTCCGGCGGCGCCTTCACAAATTCGATATCTTGCTGATTCCGAGGAAATTTAAGCGCCGAGCTCTTTCTTTATTTACACGGCCGTTTGAGTGTAGCGCGTGGCGCTCGTCCAATGGCCTGTCGCGCATAATTCGCAGGAGCAGGTGGGAGAAAATGAAAATTTCCATCTCGTCGCCGCGGACGTTTGGAGAATTGGCGAGATTTGCACGGCGAAATTCCGCGATATCCGAGCGACAATAGTAAGAAGTTTAATTAATCACGGCCTCCTTAAATTATTCCTGAACTAATTACGCCCGGCGCGTGAGATAGGTTGACATTCGGGCGACAATTTTCGCGGCGCGGGCGCGAGCGATGACGCGGCGGATTCCTCCGCAGAAAAGTGAAACATTCTTCCCTTAAGAAATCTCATTAAGAAGGAATGTCACACCCCTATCGCCGATTTATTAGATTAAACTTTCGCAGCGCTCCTAATTGATCGCCGCTGTCGCGCGATTATAAAACGGAAAAAAAAAGGGTCGTCGGGAAAGGGAAAAGCGAAAAAAGAAGTTGGAGGAACAGGGGGAAATCGGAGGTACGTAAGTGGGTGTTATTGATTCGAGGATTAGTCTTCAGAGAGGAAAACGGAGAGAGTCCTGCAGCGTCATCCCAGGGCAATTCCCCAAAATCCGTAGGTCGCGTTCGTCTCGGAGAATCTTCTTTCCTCTCCGCTGAGCAGAGTCAATTAGGCCAACTGCCGCGCGCGCGAGTTGCCCTCTGGGACGCGGCCTTCCCGGAGTCAAAATCCTGCCTCCTCCGAGTACCGCCACCCCAAAGGCGCGCCTGCGAAATGGGAAAGACCGATGTCGCCCGAAATACCAGCGTTGACGCCGGAGGACGTCCTCCGAGGTATGCAGCCGTGAAAAAAACGTTCGGCATCCTTTGAAAAGGTACCCGAGGCGTAACAACTCAATTGAAAATATCCTTTACAGGAATTATCCAGTTTTCCGCGTTATTGTCTCCTTAAGTTTTAATAAAGATAAATTGTTCTAAAGTGCCGGCATTAAATTTATAATTAAAAAAAAAATAAAGAAATCTGTAATTCCGTGCATCCTAATTTCGTTCCGTTAAAAAATCTCTTGTAAAAATGAAAATGAGAGAAAATTTCATTGAATAATTAAAAAAATTTAGCAGAATTCCTTCGCCAACTTTTTTCGCCATAAAGAATCTTGCAACTCATCGAATTCTTGAAATATCATCACTACAAACTCGATCTAATAAATTTCATTATGGAATTCCTCGAGTCCTCCACAAGAAATGACGAAAGGTGGAATTTCACGCTGCGAACGCGATATTACACGCACTAAAAAGGCAAAGAGAGGATAGCGGAGGGAGCGTCGAAGAAAAGATAAAAAAAAAGGATCTCCCTGACGGTAACTCGATTGTGTAGATGGAGGAGCCGTGCCGAAGAGGGAGGGGGAGGAGCGTCGTATCTCTTCTCATAATCGGGCTTAATCGCTTTTTAATCAAGCCAATCAAGCGTAAATCGAATATTCCGCGAGCGCGGCTGATTATATTTCCGAGGCTTAGACTCGGGTGCGGCGCAATAAATCCTCGGGGATGTCGAACGAGCCTCCGATACAGATCTGTTAATTATGCCGCAATTAAGGTAATTATTATTCGAGCCTCTGGGTCGAATATGCGCCGCGGCATCCCCTCCCCCCCCCTACATTCTTACGCACCACAAGGGCCGCGGTCGCGCCCACGCTTTTTCGAGCGATGGCGGCTTTAAAAAACGCAGAGGGCAAAGTTTCGATTCCGCCAGCGTAATTAATGCAATTCGACGGTGTTCCGGTTTTCGGGACGAGATATTACGTGGGCTCACCCGCGACAGCCGCACGGCCGAGTTTCCGCACGGGGCCGTCTGGACGGGAGATAGGATCGCGCGCCGAGCGGCATTAGGACACCGACGGACTCGAAACTACTCTGTCCATTTCCTGTTACAGTTAATGGAAATTCAGAACGCTCGCGAGCAGTTTTATCCCCACTAGCGTGCCGACCGACCACTAATCTGCGCAATTTTCCTCGGCCAAATAGACTTGGACCGCCCGTTAGCGTATAGCAAGCGAGTAGCCGATTCGCGAAGATTCGCGCCGGCCCTTCGCCCGAGGCAGAGCCGTGAAAGTGGAACCCTTTGTTTCAGCACCGTGCCAGATTTTCACCGAAATGATACTTTCATTTCTTCATCTCGGAGCGGAGCGCGTATATACTGTTATCGCAGGCTCGATTATTTTATGCGCTTTTATTGCCTTTGTAGAAATAATCCAGCGCATCTGGGTTAATCGCATTTTTAATCCCTCTTCTTATCTCGTCAATTCTTATTGTATTTTCTTTTTTATTGAATAGAACGGGTACATTAATAATTATTAATAATCCATTTTATTTATCTGGCTTATTAAGTTATTTACTTTTGTACGCTGACACTGAATGAACACGTTTACCTGCTTTATTCCTAATAACCGGGATAACAAAATGCGTAACGGCATTGTAGAATACATTATACTCGTTTGATCTGATTAAATTCGATTCGATTATCGTTATAAATGTGCGATGTTTCTTTTCGAAAACAACACCTTCGTGCACTATATTAAACAAAGCGAATCTCGTTTAAACAAACATTGCGGCTTCATAAAATATAAATAACTTAATGCTAATTGCACTTACATCTTTCTTCAATGAGATAATAAACGACCAGAGGATGAAGTAAAATTTTATTAAACAGACCGCAGAGTTTGCATCTTTTATTACACCAAATAGTCGGCGTTCAAAACCAGATTAACAAATAAAACGCGTCAAGTATCGTGAGAGCAGGGTACTTTATATCGAGTCACGAAATCAAGGTAAAAACAATTAGAAACGCGTGTATCTATACTAGGCGATAATATCTCAAGCAGCGGCACGAAAAATTAAGTAAAACCTCAGTTAATGTACATAAAATTAATTAACCGGGGAGCTTTAGCATTTATACACACCAGATTCTTCGCAAAACCAGTTAATCAGTATATGACCACGCGCTCTCTCTAGGTGTATAAAACCGGTAGCAAAATTTTATTTTCTACCGTCAAACCGCGCCTGAATTTTCCCAGACTCCAGTTTTGCGAAACCCGTCCACTTCCATTCGCAAAACGACCGAACCCAGAGCTTTCCTATATAACTCATCCGCCCCCGCGTTTGCCCACCTCCCGAGCGGTAAAATAATCCGAGCGACCAATCGGAGGAAAGAAAAACGGAAACGTTCAATTAGCGACAGATTTTGCAAATGACAAATTTCAAAGAACGACTGCACCAATTTTTTTTTTTAATTGAATTTATTAAACAGAAAAAAATTACACGAAGTAATTTCTATAGAGGTAAACAGAGTTCCCGCATAAAAATAATTTAGACTAAAATAAGACGATAGACAAATTCATCTTTAGTATGTCCGGATTTAAGATTTCTTAAGATTTGAAAAGATTCTTTATTAACAAGCACCTAATAGATCTTTTCGAGATCATTGTTTTAATACAATATTAATATTAGTTTAAATATACATAAAAATTAAAAAAAATTAAATATAAGACTTTATTACTATTAATACGATCTTTATAAGATCATATGTATAGAAAATTGAAAAAATTGAATGTATTAAACTAATATTAATTCTGTATTAAAATAGCGATCTCGAAAAGATCTTAAAATAATATTTAAATATTTATTAAACGAGAATCTTTTTGAATCTTAAGAAATCTTAAATTCGGACATAATAGAGATGAATCTTTTTATCGTCTTATTTTAGTCTGAATTATTTTTACGCGGGTTACCTGTACATATTAATCTGGTAACAAAAAGTACACTTGCAAACGAACTTAAAACTATTTTTTTTACACAAACTTTTTATTTTGACAAACAGGTTTTCGATACAATCTTATTAAAGTCCTACGGCTGTCACAAATTAAAGATCCATGGAAGACGTATATCCGATCGTTCATAATAGCAAGGATCACGGCGGGATTGTTGCGCAACTCGCCATGGTCCGGAAGCGTTGCTCTTCCTGAATGTCCCGGCGACAGGTACCGCGAGGAGCGCCTCCTTCGCACACGTACGCTGGCCGATACATCACGGCGCCGGGTTTTTTCTCTCTCTCCCTCCCGCGCACTCGCCTCCCTCGTCTTTTTGCCGCCGACGGCGTCGCGGCGTATCTGGGGCCGTGATCAGTGACGATGTGCCCGCGGCTGCAGCGCACAAAGAGAGTCGGGACAAAAAAAAAGAAACGCCCGGCAAATGGTATCGGCGCGCGGCCACGGGCTGTCACTTGTTTCCGCGTACCTTTTTCTTGTTGCTCGAGGGGGGGCAACCCCTGGTCCCTTCTCCTGCTCTTTTTCTTCGCCCCCAGCGAAGCGAGTCCGTCGGTGTACGTCTGTACACGCGTGGCTCGTGTAACGGTGGATTGCGTCATGACCGGAGGGGGAGGGGGGGGGGGCTACTTTCCATTTTCTTTTCTTCGCCACGTCGCTTTACTTTCCGGCCGAGATCCCTTCTTTCCCTCCGTGCATGCCGGGCGGACGCTGCGTTGTATCGACAGCTCGGGAAAAAACGATGCGGGGAAATTTCATCTAGCTTATAATCGACAACGTGACTCGATTCTTCCCCTCGAGCTTCTTGTAATTTAATGCTTGTAACAAAGCGAATTTTCTTTTTATTTTTTTTATGACAAATTTTGAACAAAGGCGTTATTAGGTAAAGGAAAATACTTTTAAAAAGTGCTTTGAAATAGTAGGAGAAGCGTTGCTTTTTATTAATTACATTTTTATATTTCTGATATTTTTGACAGAAACGAAGTAATTTCCCGGGAGAAACTAAATAATGTTCTTACTACTTTTCATTACTTAACAACAAATACGGCGTATTTTTATGTTTGAGCACTTTAAGTAAACAAACTTTTAAAAAGGTCAAGCTCGTTATTTTAATAAAAAAATATTTTGTAACTTTTAACAGCGAAAGTTGCGCAACAAATAAATAAGCTTTCTTTTATTTTGTTACATAAACAAGAAGAATGTTCAAAGGAATAACGATGCGTTTTCACAACGAGGCGCTGAGCCGGAAAATAAACAGCCCTTCAAAAGGGTGAACCTTTTCCAACCGAATTCAACACCAAACGTGCGATTCTAGTCTCGAGGCTTTTCGAATATTTTTAAATACTTTACTGTTTCTTTTTTAAACTGTTCTAAGCAAACTTTCGATGAAAAATAGATTCTTATAGTACCTCGCGCGGACGTGGCTTAATATAAAGTTCCGAGGTTATTACGAGGCAATTAATTCTGCGAAGGTGGTAACTGCCGACAGCAATTAGGGACGGCTCATCAATTTGAACGGTGATTTTGAGTGTCAGTTCATTTGCCGGAGAGTTAGCGGCTAAATAAGCCGCGGAGATTCACCTCTGATTATTCTGCTGAAATTGCCGCGAAAAATCGGGGGGCTAACAAAAAAAAAGTGTCCCGCCGGGTCTAAAAACAGAAGCAACAACAAAAAGCAGTAACCGAGAGAACGCCGTTATCGAGGACAATCGCGTTAATCACGCCTTAATCGCGACGCCGTGGCTCGATCCGATTTTATTTCCAGGAATCACAACGGTAATTTCCTTTACGCGGCAAGTTCAGTCGTTTTCCCATCCCCCGAGCGCACGAGAAAAAAATCGTACAAGTTTTGCCTTTATCGCGCGGCGACGGTGTCGCAATAAAATAAACTTTTTCCAAGCTGCGAAAGGTCACGTTTTCTCTATTCGGCCAATACCCAGCGCTCCCCTCTCTCTTTCGCTCTCGCTCGTTTCCCCAAGTTTTTTCGATTACTCCCCTTTTCGATCTCGCTCGCGCCGTCGATTCATGACGAACAATATTCAAAAGCGATCGCGCACACGAATATACGTACGGCCGTATGGCCGAGGCTGCAATTGCCTAGAAGCGATTTCGAGCGATCTACAACTGCGGATATCAAGCCAACACGGAGAGAAAGAGAAGCGCGCCGGCGGAAAACGCTGGCGCGTCGTGTGGGTGTCGATTCGACGGGGGTCACGAGAGAGATAGAGCGGCGGCGGCCCAGGATGACGTGCGCCGGCGCAAATGGAAAGAAAAAGCTCGGGGCCGTGACTGCGGGGCAAAAAGTGGGCGGGCGGCGGGAGAAAAGAAAAGGAAAGGAGGAAAAAATAAAATAAAAATGGCGATACAGGCAAATTCGCTCGGCGAGAAGGGCGCATGAATGAAGCCGGGAATTTTTCGGTCTCGAAGTAACTGGAGCCTTCCTCTTCCCCGGCGTGCGCGAGGAATATTCAACTTTTCCCTCGCGCCCGTAGTCGTAAATCAGCCTCGCTCCGGCGCGAGATGGCGATAAAAAGTCGTGGCGCGCGTCGGGGCCAAGCGAAGCGGCGGCAAAAAAAAAAAGAAGGAAGCGGCACGAGGCAAAAAGACCGGCAGCGCGGATCATATAAAAATCGGCGACTTTACACCTACGCTCGCTCCTTAAAGAACGGCACAATGCTCGCCCCCGCGGGCTGGGTGTACACACACGTGCGCCGCGCGACCATTCGCGGCCTCGAAAGGCAAATTCCGCGCCCATAAAAGAAAAAGGCCGCCGGGCGATGGAAAAAAAAAGCAAAAAGGCGCAGGGCCTTGCACTTGGCGCCGCGCGTGTAGGCGCGAGGGATCGAACGTCCCGTTTCTCTCTATGAGCTAACGGCCTGGGTGCCGCGCTCGGTGTGCATGTGCCATGTAACGCCGGGCGTGCAGATTATGCTCGCTCGCGAGCCGGCGGACTACATAATATATATCTCGATAGCCCGACGATATGCGCGCACGTAACAGCGCGCCGGAAGGCTAACCTCTGCGAGAGACCGGGGTGAAGCCGAGGGTGCCCTTGGCTCTCTCGCTCGCTCGGCTCACGGCCCGATCGGATCTCGTTCACTGTTACGAGGCGAGCACGAGAAGGGGCCCTCTCGCGCGCGCATGTGGGACACGCCGCGCGCCAGCAAGAGGGAGATGACGGGGGGCGACGTACGATATTGGCTCTGGCGGTTTGCGCGGCCCGCGCGACAACGGCACCTCGATTTAAGACACTCGCGAGAGTAAAGCACACACGCGGCGGGGGATATATCGCGGATGGATATCGCAAGCAGGAGAGGATGTAGCGGTACCTCGCGCGCCGGCCTCGAGGGCTACAACGCGCGACGGAGCCGCACGCTCGAGCCGCTCCCAGGGACACACTTTCAATATTAAAAAAAAAATGCGCCGGGGCTTCCGTGGAGGACGGCGCGACGCGTCCGATGTAGATGCGCCCTTTTTTCCCGCGGACGCATCGCTGTTTCTCGGCTGGCGCGTCGAGGGCGAGCTTCCGGTGGATTGACAGACGATGGAAATGGATCATGCGATTGTCGGCTTTAAATAGCAATTACCTAATAAATTGGGGATTTCAGACAAGTTGTCCGCCGTGGGATTTGTCGAGTTCAATTAACGAGGCTTTGGCGTGCTGCTGAACATTACCGCGAAATTTCCGTTTAACGTTTCTGTTTGCATCAACCATCAGTGAATTTATGTTATTAATCAATACCAAAAGGGCTGTTATAAGTTTTCTTCGCATTCTTTGCCATGTGCAATGGCTCGTTAAAATAACTCGCTAATAACTTCATAATTATGTCTTTCCTATCATTTAAAAAGTACTTTCCACTTAATTTGTACATAAACGCAATTCGTTATTTTATCACTTTATTTATTAGTGTGTTTTATGACGTGCATAAAATTTATATTACTTTAGCGATTTATTATACGCAGAGGTACCACTATAGAAGTCAATAATTTATTCATACTTGGTCAAACGAACACTTTTACGGCTCTAATGTAACGTTCAGAATAATTTTTACTTAGTGCCGCGCATTACTTAGTTTCTGTCATTGAAAGTGACGTGAACCTAATTGATTCTGCTCCACTTTCGCGCCATTCGATCCAGTTCGAATCTTTCGAACGACGAAAATCAGAGTCTTCAAACTCTACCGAACTTGGAGAAAATTCAAACGCATCAATTTCTCGAGTTCCAGTTGCAGAACTAATCGGAAGCTTGACCTAATTAAAAAGACTACTCGATTAAAAATGTCTCGAAACGTTGCGCAAAGGAAGATTCGACCTCCGTCATTTGCGAGCACTCGATAAATATTAGTGCGATGGAGAGTCTCCTCTGGCGAAAGCCCATTTTTCTCCTACCACTAAGTCGAGCAGGAAGCGAATCTTCTTGGCAAAGTTCCCCCCTCGGCTCGCGTCGTACCGGCAGAGGTTTTTCTAAATACCCCGGGCTCTCGTAGGAGCGCGATTAAGCCCCGGCGTCCCGGAGCTTCTTCCTCCTCGGACGATTTGTTCGCGATGGGCAACGAGACGATCATTAGACGACGACGACGCATCGAGAGCGCAGATAAAATATAGCAGGGCAGCGCTCGCAGGGCCGGCGGGAGCCACCGGCGCGCTACAGCCCATTAGAATACTATAATAAGATGCGCCTCCGCCGCCGCTAACATCGAGGTAATCTCCCCGTCTTCGATAATAAGTCCGCGGGCCCCCTGCGCCTTTGCGCGGGAGATAATCTCGCTCTCCTCCTCCTCCGCGACTTTTATTTCTCGGAGCAGCGTCCCTCGCGTTTACGGCCGGATGCTTCGTTTGATGCGCTCCCGCGGACACACGGACGCTCACACTCGCTCGGGCGCGCGAGAGCAAAAACATCGGTCCGCGGGGCCGCTCGTACGCGCCTATACATTGTCCGGCATTATGCCCCGCGCACGTCGAATCGCGCGCTGCGGCAATATAATTGCGCGATAAACGCGCCCCGGCAAATTTAGCCATTACGCGCCCCGGCGCCAGATTCCCCCGGTTCGCGGGCGTGCACGTACTCGCCGGCAATCCGGCATCGGAAGCCCCTCGCGGTTTCCGCGCGCCTCGCGCAAACGAGATTCCTTACGTGCGGCTGCTTGCTTTCCCCCGCCGGCCGAGCGCCAATTTTTCGGCCACTCGCGCGGGGAGCGCGTAATGCGCGCCGATTACGCCGGCTCTCGCGGCACAATCGGCGTGCCTCGGGTAATTGATTCCACGGAGGCGCTTCGATTCGCGAGAGAAAAACGCCCCGTCCCGGGGAATAATTTACGCGAGCGGAAAAACCGCAGAGACGCGGGCTGCGGCCAACTGCGGGCGGCGCGCTCGGTCCAACCGAGGGGCCGGGGGGCGAAGAGTAAGAGGAGGGTGGCACCGGCCGCCGTCGGCAGACGAGCTTCATTTTCAAGGATTTAGAGCGAGAGAGAAGAGGAGATTGCCGGCGCATTGTTCGCTATAAGACACGACTTCATTAAGGATTCAAGTAATGTTCGAGCGGCGCGCACATTCAATCGCGCTTGTACATGAATGCCAGCCCCCTGGTGCCTTCTTCTTCCCGCCTTCATTTCGACCGATCCAGAGACGCGGCATACAATGCCGCAATATCGAATAATGTATAACTATATCGGGGGGAGGGGTGGATAGCCGCGTGTTCGCCGTCTCCCTCGCTCGGGGGCGAGCCTCGGCGGCAGCGGGAGTGAGATAGCCAAGGCGCATCTGGGGATATGGCTGCAACGCCATATACGTAAAACGAATCAAGGTGCGTTTGGCTCGCGGAGGGGTAAAAGATGCTCGTTCGCATCCCCGCGCGATATCCGCAAACCGTTTGGCGGGCCCTCTTCTCGCCATTGCCGACAGATGGCGCCTACCGGGGCCTTTCCTCCGCGCAGCGAGTGCCGAGCTCGCGGCAATTACAAGCACTACGTAGCGGTGCAGAATTCAAGCTATTTCGCGCGGATTCCCCGGACGATTGTTATGCGCCGTTATGCGCGCCACGCACACGCGTGAGTGACATTAAAACTCTTTACTGGCCGTTTCCATTGCGGGCTAAAGCGTCCGCATTGCTCGGTGAGATAGTGGCGCGCCACAAAGTGCCATCAAACGAAAAAGGACGGGAGGCGAAATTCGCTCGCCTCCCTTGCTCTGGGACCGACGTTTGTAATTGCATTTCTCATTAGCGTCTCGGGGCCGTTGCGTTATTAAGTTTCAGCGCGGCGAAGATGTTGCCGCGATACCGGAGGACAGCGTCTTAATGACGCGCCGAGCAGGGGTGAGGCCGGTGGACTTGTCTTTTGTGAGCATCTCATTAAGTAGGAAACTTCCGTCGTTATCCCCCGCGACCCCGAGCGATTGGCCATCCGAGAAAAAAAGAAAAAAAAAACGCGTCGATTTAGCAGTTAACCCCGCCGCCCCGAAGCTATTCTATTAGCAGCTTCTGATACACCGGGAGCTTTTAACGCACGCGGCATTAAGGAGCGGAGCTGAATTTCTCTAGCCCGGCGCGACGAGGACCGTAGCGGCTCGGCCGTTTACGAGGACTCGCTGCAAAGTTGGCGCGGATAATGACTGAATCGGCCGTGTCACATTGCGGTCCATTTCCACAGCGCGGCTCGATGAGAGAGCGTTAAGATTTAACTGCGGATTTTTACGCTCGCCAACATTTCCGACCCCTCAGACTGCCGCTGCTCGCCTCCGCGCTACACCGAGCTTTTTTTTTAACGTCCCTCCTGATGGAGGCTGTTTGCGGTTAGGAATTTTTCATCGCCGTGGGTTTTACGATAAATTGATGGTGATTTTGTTTGCTGAAATAAGTTTCGAGGGAGAAAAATTACGGGTAGAACCATACTCCCGGATTTTTATTGTTACGAGATCGGGAGAAAATTGTTTGGCTACTTATTTTTCATGGAACTTACAGTTTCATATTTATCTCTTCGTAAATTTGTCCGCATTTATTTACTTTGTTAAAAAAAACAAAACAGAAGTAGCAAACTTTTGTTTACCTGCTTTTTTTATAAGCTTCAGTTTTGCTGCCATTAGGTTTTTAAAAGCGACCCACGTGAAAAATGAAGATACATCATCCGGTGAGAGTTTATTTCGCTGCTGTCCCGATTTGACATTCAATTAAATTCCAGTGCGTCAAGCCTTGCAGTTACGCAATGATACACGCAACGTATGCACATCGTAATTTATGCCATAATATAAAATTGCACGTCTGCTCGAAAAGTTTACGTATTTGACGATGAACAAACGCCTCTGTTATTACAGTACGCGTACACGCTTTACTGCGTAATTGTAATAAATACAGCCTAGAATACATATGATATGTAAGACTCGTACGGCCTTTAATTGGTAGGGAGGCGATTCAAGAGACGCTCGAACCTGTTTTGCACAAATTACTATGAATTCTCAGGGATTCAATGAAACTGCAGTGCCTCTCTGAGCAAATAGAATTTTATAATCGAGTGAATCTATTATGCATTGCAATACCTAGCGAGTCTGTATTAAAGCTAATCATATCGCTTTAGGAATTACGCGATGAAAGAACATTTTCTCACAAAACTTACTGCGGAGATTTTCTAATAAAGTAGAAATGAGTTTCGCCGAGCTTCTCCAACGTTATTCTTAGTCCGCAAAAACTACTACTTCGTTCATTATCCAATATAATCCCCTCTACAAACAAAACGCGACTTCGCACAGAACATTTCATTTTGTTATCTGCGCCGTTGAAAGTGAAATAAAGCAATTATCACTTGAATCCATGCCGCGAGTAAGAACGAGTCCGCGAGGGCGACGAAGAAAAAAAGGAAGAACAAGTTCCAGCGTGAAATGATAATTATCCTCCGTGACGTCATTATCGCCGCGAAAGAGGAAGGTGCTCCACCGAAGTGCACCGCGTAAAATTCATTCGCGGATCCCTCCCATTTTTCAAGCATCCCGCGGCCGGAGCGTCGTCCTCGGTTCCACCGCCGAAGTCCCGGGTCGCAGAGGGATAAACAATGCCGGGAAAACCGTCGCCGAGTATATTGCGGCCGCCGGAAAGTTCCTCGTCGTCGGCGTCGTCGAGATCATCTTCCCCCCCTCGCTTTCTACACTCTTCTTTCAGGCCAGCCTTTCCCGGCGCCGAAAGTCCCGGAACTATTGAGAGCGCCGTCTTTCGCGTTTACAATGGCGCTCGAGTTTAAATGCAAGTCCCGCGCGATTGAAGGCGAGGCGCGCTCGTATAATAACGGCCGTCTCCCCTCGGCACCCGGTCGGAGTCGCGGCTGCAATTTCGAGCAGCCGCTACCTCGTTGTCGCAGCGCGCCTTTCCTGAATGCGCCGGGGCTTCCTTTTTTATATTAAAAAAGAAGAGAGAGACAGAGGCGTACAGTCAGGAAAGTGAGAGAGAGAGAGAGGCTGGCGCAGCAGCTCGTCACATTTCTTTTTTTTTTTTTCGAGAGTGACGAACTGGATCTAATTGCTCTCGGCGCCTCTCCCCCGATTTGCCCGAGTGACTCGATTCGTCGTCTTCCGCGGCGAGGTACTCGTTACGCGCGCCCGCTGAAAGACCCCCGGGCCTCGCAGACTGTTTATCATTGCTGCTCATTGTACGGACTACCGCCCGAGCGCACAATTTCTGTCCTCCATTCGGGTTAAAAAGCGACGAAAGAAAGGAGAGACGCGATTAATAAAGAAGTCTGTGGGGATAATCCCGAGAATTTATAATTACATTCGCACTCCCCCCGATAAGTATAATTAACGTTCTCATCGTTTTTTTTTTGTTTCAGATTAAGGTGAGTTTATCAATATCCTTGCTTCGTCGGAGAATCCGTAAGTAAATAAGGTGCGTACGCGTATTCGTTTTTTCTTTTTCTTTTTTTTTTTGTCAGTCCCACCTGGTTGCGGGAGGAAAAAAAGAGGAGGTGCGCGTATCAGCAACCAGTTCGCGCTCATTAAAAGCAGAGCGCGAACAAATGATCGCGGAGTCGGATTAATTCGCGCGCATTACTTTCGCGGCGACGTGGGTGAGTGAACGAAGGGGTGGGGGTGGCTGTTTAAGGCCGGGTGCAGCGCTGTATCGGCTGAAATTCCGCGCGACGCGCTCGAGGAGGCACTTTGTGAATTCGAATTGGCCGAAGACGGAAAGTGTGTGACGCAAGTCAGCGACGGTCCGTTCGAATTCCGACGTGCCGTGGCAAAACTGATTAACGCGCGCGAGACAATTGATTCGTTGCGATTGACTCGCTCGCAGTGGTGGTTCCAAATTTTCACGAATGCGTTTGTTGAAGCCCTTTTAATCAGGTGCATCATCGCGCTGATAACGTTAAAATTTAAAAACTAAAAAAAATACGCTGTCGCTCATGCAGAGGAGCTGGAAACGTTACACGACAGGCGCTGATAATTGACTTAAAATTGAGTTAAACTCGCATAATCGATTCACTTTGTTTATTCGCTGTTAAAATTACGGCGAGTGCGCAGCTGCCATTGTTTCCGCGGACAAGCTTTATACGACGCTGTCAAAATTTATCTTCGCGCGAGCGGTCGTCGCGATAAGTCGCATTTTTTTCCCCCGTCGACCGAAGGACAATGCATCAAATGATTTGAGCCGACGATAGCTGATTTTCAATCCTGCCGGGGGTACTACGCATGATCAAATCATCCGTTTCGCTGGACAAAATGAAAAGCGATAAAATCCTGGCAGAAAAAGATTACTCTCGCCCGATAGCGACGCGCAATTTTTTCCTGATGCGATCGCGCATGCAGTCATTATCGCTGCTTAATTAAATACTGCCACTGGGAAATATCCGATGCTTATCTCGAGCGGCGAAAAGGCCTCGGCACTTGGATCGATAGTGGGTCAAGCATTAGCCGGCGTTTTAAGAGTCGCGTCGCGGAGCGCGAGATAAGTGAACGTGATTGAGCGCGGTATAATTTTAATAGCCAGCCCGGCGGTGATGGAAAATCTCGGCGTACTCGTTCCATTCCAGCGTCGCGTCTTCCCCGCGCGCGAAAATCCGCGGCCGAGGAAATTGATTCTCTTGCGTCATCCGTAAGCGGGAGGCGCTTTTCACCGATCGAGGGCCTCTTAATTGAATTCCCCGAGACTGGTCCGGGCGCGCGTTTCCGGCAGCCGATCCGCTTTTCCGAAGGTGAATGATGCCGCATTTCCTCTCTCGGGCGTGTGTACCGCTTAAAAAAAAAACAAAAAAAAAAAGTCCGCCTCGCGAGTTCGCAACTGTTGTGGATTAACCGCGCGTTACACTCGGCGAAGCGTGGAATGCGCTCGCGCTCGCGAATTCAATAAGCTTCAAAAGCGCCCGCCGAACAATTTATCGCCCCGGCAGAAAGTTCCGCGACAGCTGCGCGAGCCGCTATCTCCGACCGCGACTTGTCGCCAGAGCGCGAGTGAGTTTATATTTACAGGGGAGTATACGAACTCGGGCAATTTTCGAGCGGCGATAACGCGCCGCAGGGCCCGTACCTCGTCATTAGCGCCGCCGGCAGCCAAACTGCGATTTAACCGTGTGTGCGAGTAAAAGTTGGCACGCGCCACCTTCGATTGTCCGCCCTGACGACTTGTCCAACTGGATTCACGGAATTTCAAAGTGGCGGCTTCTTCGCAGCGAGCCTCCCATCCCCACGGCAATTTCCTCGAGTTTCGCGTGCCGAGTGTCGTACTTTTCTCTGCCCATATTCCGCGTGCGGCGCGATCCTCCGGGAGTGCAGGGCACCTCCCTTTTCTCTTCCGCTCCCTTCCTGCCTCGGCAAATATAAACTTTATCGGTGATACAGGCTCGGTTCTCTTATATCTGTGTCGGCTGGGAAAATGCAGAATGACATCTCGTCGATTGGTTCGTTATATAGAACGTCGATCCGCTAAACTGGCTTTACTGACGTTTGTGACTCCGAATCGTTTCAAAGGCAACGATAAACGAGCGTCAAAATTATGACGGCCTTTTTAAATTGAACTTTTCGTTCATAAATTGTATCGCATTGAGGGTAAATTGCTTTTTGTCGTAGATTGTGTGATTTGTCGCTAAAAACCAATAGTACACTGAAAAAATTTTTGTTAAATTTAACAAAATGATTTACTTCAATAGTACTTATTAAATATTTTATTGAGTCAAAAAATTATTTTTTTTAAGCTACTAAATTTATTCAGAAACAAATAAATTCATTTAGTTTTAATGAAATTACTACTTGATTCAAAGAAATATTCAATAACTATTATTGAAGTAAATCATTTCCTTAAAATTAACAATTTTTTTTTCACTGTACTAAAATATTTTTGCAATTTGACTGAGCTTTGATAGTTAATAACCCAATAACCCACTTAATTTTTTTTCATAATATTTCCAAAATAAGATACGGAAAATTGATTAAATTATTCTGCAGATTAACGAAGGAAGAAAAACAGGCTAATTCGAATGAGGTTTATTAGATACATATAGCGATCGTAAATGCAAAAGCTCGACAAGTTCGGATCACGCCGATCACTCTGACACTCGTAGGATTATCAAAACCGCGAACACATAATATATGCCGGCAAAGTTGACAAACAAACTGAACTTCATTCATGGAATTTTTATAATGTTTCGAATCGCAGCTGCGTGAATATAAAAAAGGAAGATTAAGCCACAATACCGGATACACAGCGAAAAACGAGCTGGTGCAGAAAGGCGGTACGGGAGCGAGCGAGAAAAGGAGAAAAAGTGGTCTCCGGTTAAATCGGCTTATCCCTCTGCGGAGTCCAATCTGTTGCTCTCGGTCACTGGCTACACGCGCGTAGCTTCATTTTCCGCTGAGGAGTCCATCGCGAACGCGATTTGCCTACGTCGCCACGAGCGCCACCAGATAACTCGCGTTGAGCCGCTCCCTTTGTGCACCTCCGCTCGACCCTAAACCTGATTTGGCGCTCAAATGAACAGCCGGCCGAGTAACGGGCTTGGCGAAAAAAAAAAGAGAGAAAGAATAGGTGCCATGCGGATACCGCGAAAGTATTTTACTTTCAGATATACGGGCCGGACTTTTCCGGAGCGCGCGCCGGAATATCGAGCAGCTCCGAGAGGAAGGGCAATGGACAAAAAGGCGAACAGCAGAAGGGAGTGGCCGGGTACCAGTGTCTCCGGGAAGCTGCGCAGCTCGCCAGATGCAAAGGGAGGGGGAGGGGGGGAAATCGAAAGCGCGGCAAGAAGCGATGGGGACTGTAGGCGCAGATAAGAAGCAACAGGAAGGAAACTGGAACGAGTCGTTTCCTTTTTTGGCGGCCGACAAAAAGGCGAGCGCCTCGTTTAACGGGGGTGATTATTTCCATCGCGCCGGCTAATTGCCGCGAAGGAGCCGGACGGCAAGAAGCCGCGGGGTCGAAGCCCCGCGTGAGAAGGGCGCAAGGACGTCGCCGCGCTCAGGAGACCCCGTACACACCGCTGCTCTTCCACCGAATCGCACGCCGTGTCATTACGCGCGAAATTGGCCGGGGAGCCGGAAGCGCTGGGGAATCGGCGGGGAGGACCGCTCACTTTTCGAGAACTTCATTTCGCGAGCGGCGCGCACGCGAGCTTTCGCGCGCGGAAAAACAAACGCTCGCCCGCGGGGCCCGCGTAACGACCTCGTCGGCTTAACGAGGAAGCGCCGACGTTAACAGTACACACGTGGGAAGACGCTCGGCGGCGATTCTTCTCTTAATTAAGTATCCGTATCGTTAATTATTGATAATTACACGGTTATTATGGCTTGATAACGATTTCGCAGAAGTTGACGGATGCGGAATGGCGCTGCTGGAATACGCCGGGACATTAGCTTCGCTCTTAATTCGACGCTATTCATTTTAGAATTAAATTTTCATCAAGCTCTTCATTAGCTGGTTAATGCCTCCTCTTAATTATTGTCTTGGAAAAAGAAGAAAAAAAAGTAATCCATGTACTGCTTCTAGGCACCGGCTAAGTGTCATATTTATTTTACCCTGGAAGGATGCACTTTCCTCGTACGAATAATCGATGAAAAAACGCTCACAAAAATTTACTCTAACTGGTAGAAGAATCCACTAAATAGCACTGGAAAATCTACTTATTATAGAGTCAAACTTATTTATGCCGTGGATAAACGGACCATCGTTTATGATTAATTTGCTAAAGAGTAAACGATTTCTTCTTCAAATAAGTAGATCATCGTCTTCCAATAAATAGACTGCATGATAAATTCTAAATTGATTAATTAACTATTAGTTTCCACTTAATATAAAAAGTGAAATGAATTGAATAAATGAAAAAGTCCTTGTAATAAGCAGAAAAATATTATCAATTAACATATTTATGATAAAATTCAGAGGATTCCATTCTTCTAGTAAACTTATTGAGCATTATATTGAAGCCGATATATTCTTCAATTTAATAAATTAATTTTAAAATTAAGTAGATAATGCTTTAGTGGATTTGTCTACTAAAACTAAGAATCCATTTTTGTGAGTGGAGATACTACATTTCCAATTAAATTGAAGAAAAATTATACGAAACACCACATGACAAAATCAAGGTTCATTAAATCAGCCACTACACAGTACCCTCCCCCCAAAAAAGTAGGGACAAACAGCGCGATTCCCGTTCGTCTACAACACAGTGTCACCGTATTCCACTTCGGAATAAAGAAGTTTGCCGATAACAGGCTTTTTTCCCCCGGCGCAGCCCTCGTTTTCCGGAAAACCGCGCGCGGACATCTCGCGATCGACGGCCCAGTCACGATGATAGGACGAGGGGCAGGCGGAAGGCCAGAGCCCGAGTTCCGGCTCGACTGGCGCCGCGCAGCCTAGGGCACGCACGCGATGCGCGTGACCCGCGCATAGATCCGCGATTCGCCGCGGACTCGGCAACGGCCGATCGGATGCGCCGCGCGAGGGGGGGGGGGTGCCCTTTCTCCCGGCTGCGCTTAGGTATCGAGATCGAGCCCTTTTTTTCTCTCTGCTTTTTTTTTTTTTTTTTTTTTTATCGTTACGACGCTTTTTCGCCCGCGAGCGGACAAAGGCTCGCATAGCGGCCGCTTGATCGAATGACACGAGCGGATATATCGGAGCGCGCAGATGTACGTCGGGCTCGTGCTCCGAGCTTAGTTGATAAGACGCCGGGCAGAGAGTTATGGGCTGTTCCGTAATATGACCGCTTCTAGTTTACATGTATAGGCTGTTGCACTTTGGTCTTCACTTCCGATATGTATTTAAATTTAGAATGCAATGTAGATGAAGTTTTTTAGTCTAATTACACGGCGATTAAAGTTAAAGACTTAATAACTGTGGGTTAAAATGAGATCCTTTTAAAAATATCCGCATAAATATAACGTGCGACTTAAGCTTGTTTATGCCGAGCGCTTACTTTCTCATGCCCTGAAAAGCATAGCGGCGGATATACAATATAAAAAAAAAAGCTTTCAGACTCCCGCCGCGGGTGCACTAATTGACACGAAGCGTCGTTTCATTGATACCCCGATCGTAATATTAAGACCCACTGGACGCGGAGGATAAAATTTCGGCGCGAACGGTACATGGACGCGCGGTGCAGCCGCCACGGGATGAAGAAACCGGTCGGCCTTTTCGGCGGCGGGCTTAACGGTGCGAGCCGTCCTCAGCCTACAAATGAGCGGGTCCGCCTACGCGGGGGCTACCGGACAATGCGCGAGTCACTGGGACAGCGGGTGCTCGCGACCCCGGTACCGGTTCGCTCGCATGGCAATCCGAGAAACTGGCTGGTAGCTCCGGTCGCTAAGTGAGTCAACGGACGTCGCCTCGAAAATTACGCGCACGCACCACCCGCCGGCTAACGGTCCGATCGAGCGGCGTTTCGCGAACCCATCTACACTCAAAAAAATAGATTACTCTGTGATTTGTATTTCTTTGTAATGTAATGTACTGTTTCTTTGGTAAATAAATAAATGAAAGTTTTAATAGACAAATCGACTTAAACATTATCTACTGAATTTTTAAATGAATTTACTAAATTGAAGAACATGTCCGCTTTAATATAATTCTCAGTAAGTTTACTAGAAGAATAGAATCCGCTGAATTTTATAATAAATATGTTGATTGCTAGTAATTTTATGTTTATTACAGACTTTTTCATTTATTCAATTCTTTTTAGTTTGTACGCTATTAAATGACAACTAATGGTTAATAAATCAATCTAGAATTTATCATGCAGTCCACTTATTTCAGGACGACAATCTACTTATTCGAAGATGAATTCGTTTAGGATTTCAGCAAATTAATCGTGATTAACTCTATAATAAGTAGATTTTCCAGTGCTATTTAGTAGATTCTTCTACCAGTTAGATTAAATTTTTGTGAGTGTAGTTGTCCATTGTCGCGATACTCATCATGCGACCCAATTAAAATTGGAGAAAAAGTCCTTTTCATTTCACTTTAGACCTCATTTTAAGCGGAGGTTGAACGGTGTAGATTGTAATCTGCAGAATCCTTATAAGAAAATTGAAGAGATCCGAGGGGATTTTCTTGAATGTGCCGAAGTCCCTCGCGATTTTGCAAAATAATAACAGGAAGCTGTATGCAGCCTTTCAAGCTGCAACTATTGTGTTTACAAAACCCTCGGTCAGGTACTTTAAAGTGTTCAAATTAGTGGAGGGCAGACAACAATGCATTATTTTTTTTTTAACGAAGCTACGCTGCACACTTAACATTTATTTCATCGTGTTTTTATGAACTTAATAATAAATGATAAAATGACGCCTACAAAACTGTGGAATAAAATACCTCGCGTAAAGTACACCGTAATACCTTATACACGGGTAATAACATGCAACGAGCTTCGGCAAAGCAAAGCACATAATTTAAAATTATTTTTACAAAGAGTGGCGATAAAACGACCGCCGAGCCGACTCAATTAGCATCGCGCGAAAAAAGTCGCCGCAACGAGGCTCACCGAATGAAGAAAGCTCGCGTCGTCCGATACAGATGCTAATGCCTTGGCGTGGGTGTCGGGCCTCTCGTGTCGAGCGGCAACACGTGTACACAATGGGGCCCGAGATAGAGAGGCCTACGTTAAAGAGGCCCGATACCGCCACGCCTCGCGCCCGGCGAACTTCTTTAAGGGGACCGTGCGACGGGCTGCGCTGAATTCACGTGCGCCCGCGGATACAATCGCGAAATTCCGATCGTAGCCGGTCGAGCGAGCGACTTATCTTCGCCGGGCGAGCAGCGCCGGAAGATAGCGGCGCTCAGTTTAGGCTCCGAACAGTCCGAGATGAGAAGTTGCTTGGACCCCGATAAGCGCGAGATACTCGATCGCCAGTCCGAGTTGCTCGCGGTATATTTGGCGACTCAATGAAGCTTTTCAAAATTTCCTCTCTCTCTCTTCGGTTAACAGTCGAGACGCGGCTATAGTATATGTAGGTTAAAAATTTGTTTGAAGACTGAATAATTTATTCGAGTCGGAAATGCATCGCGAATTCTCATGAAGCATAAATGCGGGCTATGAATATTGTCGTCTTGATGGAGGCGTGCAAAATTAATGGGAATATTACGGCGGGGCGTCCGCAGGATTCGAGAAGGAGCGAACATTGAAAGGCGCTTTCCTAGTCAATTATTTATTATTCAAAACATCGTACGTGCTCAAGCGGCAGGGACGCTTGGATTTGCCATCTCGTCCGCAGTTGCTCTCTGCGGGTGCGCTCACCCCCACCAGTGACTCTTACGACCCACCCCCGACCCGGCCATTTTTCCGTTTAGGAGGCGCGAGGAAGGTAAACACTTTTCGACGATCGGATTCGATTCGCCGTCGGGTCGAATCGTATTCCATTTCTTACCGCATTGCGTTCGTCTCGCTCACGAGCGTGGAAACAATTTTTTTACGGCCTTGTATGTGCAGGTCTCTCGGGTCTTTTTTTCTTTTTTTCGTCGGAGCTACTCGATCGGATTCGCTTTAAGTGATTAAGGAGAAGCGTGAGTCGATAAGCGAATTAACTGCGGTCACGTTTGCTTTGAATGCTTCTTGCGTTGGCGCTTGGACTTTCGCACGGATTCCGACACGTGTGAACGCGGAAAAAGTAATTGATTCGGATACTTTTTTCCCTTTGATACTCGATAAAGTGTTTTTTGCTCAATCGAATAATTAATCCTAGTGAGTGAGTAAAATTCGAAATTAGATTGTTGATTATTCAATCTGTTTCTTGCGATATGAAAAAAAAAGCTCGATTGATAATTCGTAAGACAATTGGAATGTTATAATGTACAGTAAAAATAACTAATGCCCCTGACGTAATAAAATACAGGCAGATATTCTGACAAAAAAATGAAAACATATTTCCAAATCGAAATATCATTTTTCTCTGCGTCCTAGTTTATTCTGTCTGCGGTGCCGGTAAAAGAAAAAGCGTTTTCTATCTGGTTTCCGGTAGGAGAGAAACCCTCGAAAAAAATAGTGCAAATAAAAATGTGGAAAAATGGAAAAAAAAGGAAGCTAATCGACCGCTAGAAATCTTGAACAAACAACACTAACTCATGGCTTTATCTAGCAAGGGCAAAAGCGGCCGGTGTGCATGTTACGGCGGGGCGTTGGTAATGCGAGTATACAGGGATGCGCGGGGCTCGGCACACTCGTCGATCGCCGTAACAAGAATCGAGCCGCGAGATTCAGCGGCGATTTGGAGGAGCGAGGCCGCCTCCGGACACGTAGGAGCGTCATTTAGCGCAGAAGCGTCCGCTCGTTTGCGCGCCCAGGAGAGATCTCAGCGCGCGCGCGCCGAGAGGCCCTTGCCGCCCGTCCTTTATGAGCCCTTCGCGCCAGCTGGGATAATCCTTTATATAGATCCGACTTTTAACGTGACGCCGGAGATGATAAAAACTGGAGGATAAACGGGGGAGGGAGGCGCTAGAAGGAGGAGGCGCACTTCTCTGCGGTTGACGTTACCGATGATCTTCCGCGGAATTACTTTCGGAATTTCGCTCGACTGAGTTGATGGCCACTGAATTGGTAGGATTGCTCGAGCGACGCGTTTCTGGTTTCCGAGGAAAAACCATCCGATGAAGAGATATTTAGAGAATAAGGAAATGGTTTTGTAAGCCGGCTTTAAATTACACCTGCCGAACAAATCGGCCAGCGCAAATCGGCGGAGAGTCATAAAATGGAGATCGCGTAAACAATCATTAATTATTTCTCTACAGAACTCAAACGTTTTATTATTTTATTTCCAGTAACACCGCGCTCTTCTTCTCTACGATACTACAAATACTCGAGTTTTTATTTATTCCTATTTGGAATAACGCGTAAATTGCATTTCAAAAGATTATCTTCTATCAAATGGATTTTTTTTTAATATTTAGCTTCGTATAAAAATTTATCAAAATAAATAATACATTACACAGCGAAAGGGAAAAAAATCTTTTAAAAGTTTAGTCCGTCATACGTGCGACATATAAAAACTCGTTGCATCGTCGAACAGTGCTTTTGAAAAAAAAATTCTCCGTTCGTAAAAAACATCGAAAACGATACGAAATCCAGAAAAGAGCAGGTGGATTTTTGGTTGCAGCTCACGTCGCCCGTTGGGGGACAATACCCAAAGACGCACGCGCCGATTTGTTAAACGCGCTTTGGTACTGGCCAGGCGCGTGTTAAACTGACGTAACCGCGGAGTCCGATGGAAGGAAGCGGAGTACAAAAAGAAGGGCCGGAGGAATGAAAGGGAGAAGGCAGAGAGGATGGAGAGAAACTCGCGGAGTAGAGTCGCCCGAGCGAGTGGAGGTGCACGTCCCGAGGCGCGCGCGCGAGGCTTAAGCGGCTAAGTCGAGTGACGCGGTTGATAGGCACGAGGGGGAGGCGCAGGCGCATATGCAGCCGCGGCACGATTTCTTTCCGTCGGCATCGGTCAACGTCACGCCGCCGAGTCGCAGAAATTTAACCCACGACGGCCTCCCGAAGTGAGGGAGCGAGCCGCGGCGAGCCTCGGTATGCCGTACACGGGCAGACCTCCATTTGTATGCTCGCCGCGTGACGCGACATTGTATGTGGAAGCGATCGTTTCTCTCTCGCTCGTTCCACCGGCAACCCTTTTGTCTCGCTTAGATACGGTAATTTTTGTGAGACCTCGTCGCATCTGTATACGCGCACGCAGCGAGCGAGAGCCCATTTCCACCGCGTGGCTTATGCTGCGGCTCCTATTTCTCTCTTTCGCTCCCTCTCCCCCTTTTCAGTATACGCGTTGAAAAGACCTTCGCTATTTTGTCCCTTTTCACTTGCACCGCAAAACTTCCACCGAGAAGGTTTAGTAGCCTTTTCGCATTAACCTGCGGCAACCCGTTTTTTGCAGCAAAACGTAAAAAATTCAATGTTTGTCATTCATAAGTGATGCGACATTAAAGTGTCCTCTTTGGCATATAAATATCTTGAGGAGTCGAAAGGGGGATGAAACCGAGGTAGATAAAAAAAATAAAATATTTTTCTGGAGACGTCTTAAAATTTATGCAGCCACAAAAATAAAGCGCACCTGCATTCCGGCTTGTAGGACTTTTTCTTTTTACAAGGAAAATAGCAGTGCTGCTTATATTTTAATTTAAAATATTTATTTCACGCTAGCGCATTTATTGGTCGGGCAGGTGGAATATTGGCGCGCAGTTCTGTTTGTTACGCAAAAGAGAAAAGTTTTTACGGCCGGCTAAAAAGGTTAAAGGTAAAAATTATAAATCCCAGCCGGCCCGGTGTAATTGCATCAGCCAATAAAGGTACTTAAAGGGGAAAAAGCCCCCGCGCGTTCGTTACATCGATGCGGCTCGTCATCAGCATTTTAAAAACTTGAAAATGCATTTATTCTATCAAAGTAGCTCGCAATAATTTCGGCAGAAAAAGGGAAAGATCGAGGAGAGGAGCGCGCGTATGATTCCGCGCAAAAAGGCGGCTGTAACGAAATTTCATAACTCGTGTGTACACAGAGTGCCGGGAATGCTTGCGTTTGAAATGGGCCAAGGGACCAGGTACGTCGGGAGCGAGAGGATATAGAGCGAAATTTTATTTCGGCTGGAAAAGGAGGCGAGTGCCTCGGGAGCGCGAGCCACTGCGGCATTAGAGGTCAAATGGAATTACGCGTTATTCGATTAAACCACCCGCATCGTCGTCGTCGCCGTCGCCGGTGCCTTCGCACGCGCGCGCGCACACACTCGGCTCGATGGTCGCCGGGAATGCGGCGCAGAAATAGAAAATCCCGATGCGCGCCGGGGCAAAGGACTGCTTCTCCCTTTTATTTTGTTTCTCCGCGTGTAGCGTCCGAGTTTCGAATTTCACCGCGCTGCAAAGCTTTCATTTCGCTCTTTCCCCTCCTCCTTTCTGCCGTTCGTGCGTTCGGGTCCTCAAAGGGGAGAGTAATTACTTCATTACAACCGCGTGAATTTGCGACTCTCTCTCTGCCTGTCCTCGCGTGGGTCCGTCGACAAATGACGTGAGACAAGCTATACGCAAAATTCGGCGGTGAAAGGACCTGTTCTACGTAGATCCGAGATTTCGCTTTTATTTAACTTCTAATTGCAGGGACTTGGATGCGCTGGCAATGGATTAGAACTTTCGGATGCAACTGATAAGCAAAGTTTGACAAAGCTTACTTGCTTTCCGCGAACTCAAATTAATTTAAATAATTAGTTAAAAGAAAATACCTTTTCAATAAATTGCTTATTTAAATTTAAAGGACCGAGTCCGACGCCACGAAAAATTAGATCAGAATGAAGTAGCTCATACTAAAAACTAACGTAAAGCTGGAATAAAAATTAAAGAGAAAGCGACTAAATGTGCAATAAATTATAAACTATTCGTAGAAAGGCTAGCGTAATTAAATCTTTGAACGCTACAAACAATTAAAAAGGAATCATCTTTTATCTGCCGTAAAAATGAAAATTTGCCTTCGCATTTGCGCTGTTCAGCAGAAAGCAGGCGCTATCGCAAGGGTATAATTTCAGAAATGCACCGGGCTCCGGAATAAGCGCGACATTTCGTTCAATGTGACTTACGCAGTATCATGTTTTTACCGCGGCATTATCAAACCGAGGCAAAATAAAAACGTCCCTCATAACAATGCAAATCGCTCTCGCAGAGGTAAAAAGTTGGGAAAAGGGTGAGGCCGGCCTTTAGTAAAAATAACGTTGTTTTCGAAAATCCCGGCATCGTCCCGCGGAGTTTGCATAAGTTCTCGGATGAGAGAGCGTATCTCGGGGCATTCCATTACCGAATTTCGCATCGGGCGGAGCTCGCTCGTATTTTCGGGGGAATACGTGTTGCGCCTGAGCTCTGCTCGCGCGGCCCGCACGAAAAACAAATCCTGCTCGGGGTAAATGGATGTTCTTATTATCGCGCGGCTGCCGCGCGGCAGTCCGACGAGCCGCCGCCAGGGGATCCCCGAGAAATCCAATGAAATAGGGCCGCCATTAACGGTACACTGCTATCTCTGGTAAATGTTAATTGAATGCGCTAATTCAGGCTCTAATCTCGCGTAACCGTATTTAGGAGTAATTGCAAAATACGCGGGATATCACCGCTGCATGCGACCCGCTTTTCGCGCGCCACCGCTCAAGAGTATGCGCAGCGCAGGGGGGGCTAATCAAAAACAGCCGTAAATACATTTTCGAGAGGGGGGCGAAAGCTTTCTCTGCGCTTGGACTCCGATTTGTTAACAAAACGCCCCGGCCTCCGCGTATACGGATATAGGAGAATTTGATTCTGCCCCGTGTTTGGCGAACAAACAGCGTTGAAAATACTGACCTCGTTAGTGACGGGGCATTTTGTCGAGTTTTCATCGCTGGGATGCTCGCGTCTTTTTGCCGGGCAATTACGCTCGCGCCAATGTTTTCCTACGGTGTTCCTGTCTGGTCATCTTATTAACTTTCCACAAGCCTTCGAACGCGTACTGCAATTTTTACTGCGTTCATTTTTTGCTCCGTTCGACGTATAACTGAATTTTAATTAAAAGGCTTTAAAATTTGTTTGCGGTATATTAAAATGAAATGTTTCGATAATAATGCTACGCTGAAACCAATCGTCCAATAACTGCGCTGACAATAGTAATCTCTATCGAAGTACTACGTACCCTCAACGACAATTACGGCGATATTGTACTTGGAAGTAAAATGCCTCTTAACTTTCGAACCATAAAAGAAAGACCCCGGGAGCTAAATCAAAGGGGAAAAAAGTATTAGTCGTCTCTTTAGATCCTTAATAGAGAGACCGCGTCGTGCACCACGTCGATATAAGCTGGATTTAACAAGAGCCGCGGAAGCTTGCTTTGTAAAGAAAGCCGTCGTAACGAAGCTGCATTAGCGGAAAAAGTCGGCGCGTAGTTTTTTGCCCCGTCGTGAAAGTGACTACCGCGTCGACCCCGAAGAAACCAGCGACTCGTCCCCGTCGCTGCGGAAAAGCCGCTTAAGGAACACGCGGAACTGACGATATTAGAGAGAAACCCAGGGAGGTCTGATTAATGCGTCGGAGCGAGGGCATTGTTTCACGCAAATTTCGCGAGAAGCCGTTTGTCGCATTGTCATGCCAAAGAAAATAATTTCGTCGCGGTGCGGATTTTCGCGCTCGGCTGCCCCTCGGTCAAGCGGAGCGTGCGAGGAGGCAGCCGGTTGGCCCGCGCCGATTTCCTTCCGCCGGGATGAATTCCAGCCGAATGCTCGCTTCGCGCGCGCTTCTTGACCGCCGGCCGTTTGTATATACGTATAGGCAGCCGCGCTTCAGAAATTCGCCGACAACTTGACTCTTTGCGTTATTCTTAATTATGTTTGTTTTCACCGGGAATAATGCCGGGAGAGATTCGCGCTTCGCTGGCTCTATTTTCTACTTTTCGAGCGGCCCCTCAGTCCGATAATAACGAGGGATCTTGCTCGCGATAATAAACGCGAAAAATGGCTGCTATTTTTTTCGAATGCCTCGCGTTACAATGCTTAATAAGTGCCAGCATAACTCGCTTATTTTTTCCATTGTCCGGGATCGAATGCTTTTTTTATGTAAATTTTAATTATCTCTGTGGCTAGCGTTCATTAAAATTACTTACTCCAACAAACATACGTAATGAATTTAATAAGTAATCCACTTTTTTGGGCGAGAATTATTCGTTTGCTTTTAAATAAGGAATTAATGAATGTTAACGTACTTTACGGTATGAAAAAATTTACAGTGCCTGCAGAAAAACTTGGGATAAAAATTATGCTAAGCTGGCGTACGAGAATTACAGACCAAAGCGACTAATACGGTAAACGTTCGTCTAAAAAATGTTTTATTATTCATCTTACGGTTTTTATCGCGAACATTTCTACATCCAAGGAATTCTTTTTTTTATGAAGAGTGTGCTCGCCGTATAAGGATCGAAACGATTTTTTTTCCGTTCCAATCTTTTTTATTTCATCCTCTTAAGTAAGCCGTTCACGCTAATATACTCTCATTTGGTTGGCTTCTCCTGCTGTATGCTATATTCACGACGAGTTGTTAAATCATTCCATTGAGTCGAGCCGTGCGTAAACTCCAAACTCAAATCCATTAATCTTTTTTAGATATTTAAAGCTACAGCGATGCCCCGAAAAAATCGAGCGAGGCAAATAAAAAAAGTAACATGCATTAACAGATGGAGTGCTGTATAACGGATAAATCAGCCAAAGCATTATCCAAAAGTGCTCGGTGAACAACAAATCCGCACATTTTGCGCTATATTGACGTACCCCTTAGCGCGCGAGCATTTATTCCCCATTCCTCAAAAAGTTAATATAAAAAAATCCTTTCCTCCACCAGTCGATACCAAAATAGTTGTAAAAATTGAATTCGAAGGAAAAAATTCGCCCGACAGAGAAGCTCATCTCGAGAGAGAGAGAAAAAAGTGAGTGTACACTGATAGAAAAGATCCTTTGATCCAAAGTCAGTGTCTTTAATATACACGGAGAAAATGTTATACGAAAAATTACTATATTTTTTAGCAATAGAAAAACATACTTGTAATATGAGAAAAATTAGCATATTTTATTTTAAAATTTACAGTATGCATAGTAAAAATTAAACAAATATTTATTAATTTTTACTAAAATGATATTAAATTTTAGAATAAAACATAATAATTTTTCTCATATTACAAGTCATCCAATTGCTAAAAAATACAGTAATTTTTAGTATAACAATTTTCTCCGTGTAAAGATGATCGCGCATTAACTCTTAAGAAATTTTTCTTCAATGCTAATGCATACTTCTTTATTTCAAATACCATGACAAAATTATCGTTTAAAGCCGCGAAGACTTTGGCTTAAAGAGTCTTTTCTATCAGTGTAGTAAAAGCCGAGTTCACGGCAAGAGAAGCGTAACTCCCGGAACGCAGGCGAAAAATTGAGGACTTCAACGAGCCGATAAGGCCATCGTGCAGCTCAATGAACCTGCAATTTAAATACACATACGCGCTCGCCGCGCACGTGTACACAGCGGCCAGCGGGGAGTGGCCATTGCGAGTCGATTTCTCGGGAGCCAGGAGGCTAGAGAGTGAGTTCTCCGGAGGGAAGAGAGCCGGAAATTATATTTTCACTCGGCGAGCGCGTATACCGCCCGAGTCGGTAGCCGACCTCGCCGCCTAATAATGCGAGCAACTTTATAGAAGCCACTAGGCGGATTCGAATCTGACTTCGATCTATACATCGTACATATCGGGCGCGGCCTCTCCGGCTCGCCGAGTTTCTGCGTTTACATACGTGTCACTTCCGCATGCTGGCTGCTTTTACCGCGAACGACCAGTCGGTTCTCTGGTATATACCCGAGATAAAGCCCCTAACCCTTTTATCGCTTCAACGAACTATTTTACGTCTCGTCTGTTTAAGATAAGGCCCATTGAATTCACTTATTGTGCAAGTATAGCCCGTTTAAAGTAAATGTGTTCTTCTTTCTGGCGATGAAAACTTTTTCACGCGAAATTTGATGTTTGAAGAGAAGCTACGAGGGAAAAGAATAATGGGCGTATAAAAAATGGTGTAAAAATTAAATTAACCACTTGCATAAACCGTAGCCGGTGTTTATGCTCCGTCATTACGAAAATTCGCTCGGAAAGTGTCCCCTCGGCGAAATAATAGCTCGCGTTAGAAGTAATGGAAATAGAGTCTCGAAAAGCCGGACAGACCGCTTATCCTAAATCAGCGCTTTTCCCGGTAGCGCGTGTCACCGCGGTTATACGATTCGTCGCTAAAGGCTTCCTGCCAGGCGCGTTAAGGCATTGTGTAATGTGGGCTATTTGCTCTGGCGCCCTGTCGCCCCAAAGAATAATCTTGCCCCTTGCCCCCAGCCCGGCCCATGCTCCAATTCACGCGAACGCTGCTTTTTATCTGCGCCCCTCCGGCTCCGCATTAACACTGGAACCGAGGCCGGCTTCTTACGTGGGATAATGGGAGGAAAAAAAAAGGAGGAAGGGAAAAGTCTCGCGGCGAGTGCGCCGCAAGAGACGAGACGCGGTATATCTTATACGCCCGGTCTACTTGTCTAATATCGCGGAGAAAATAATTTAAGTCCTCGCGTAATTTTTTGCCGAGCCAAGCGGAAGAGAGTGTCTCTTACTCCGGATTTAAGTCTATTTTACTTGGCTAATGCGATTACAAAAATTAACACTTATTCTCTTTCTTCTCGCGAGGAGAGCTTAAGCCGCAAAGAATATCCGACAGTCCAAATATATTGTACAATTAGCCTAGGATAACGGTTGCTTAGCTTTGGAAAAGGATTTTTTTTATTCCAGCGCGATTCACTTATCATCCTAGGATGCAATAACTTAAAACATTGTTCGCTCGCGCGCTCGTTATTCGCAAATGAAGTTTAAAAGTACAATTATTGGACAGGGGTATAATTTTCTTTAAAAAAAAAAAATAATACACCGATGATCTATTATCTCGTCAGCTTTTTCAGCATTCAGTGACTGCAATTTCGTAAGAATGCCATCGATATAATTAAAGTTTCACTTTTTACGAATCAACGTCAATCAGGAGTTTCTTTCATTGGAGTAAAGGCCGCCTCGGCTCTCACAAAGCTCCGGCTTTTCAATTTAAAAGACTCACCCCAGTTCGGATGCTTCGCGCTCGCACAAAGCGGCTCCATTAACCGCGCCGGCGAAATAATTTTCGCGCGTCCGGCCGATTCCGATTGTCCGGCTTCGAAACTCATCCATTGCAGTCGTCCTCGGGCCCCCATCCCCGTCGCAAAGCAGCCGCGTAATATCGTGCATATAAATTTCCGCGCGGATCACGGCGAGGGGAGGCCGGCGCAGCAGAGAAAGGCAATTAGCGCCGGGGAAAAATGGCGCGACGCCGGAGAAGGACGCGAATCGGTCCAGCCAAAGGAGGGAGGCAGACGCTTGAATCGGCACCATTGTCGGCCTCGCGAGCGGCTGCATTCCCAAGAGCGCGGCCAAGGTCGCGCAGCGGCTCGGCAAAAACGCGCCTCCTCCCTTTTTACACGCGATTAAAACGTTGCTGGCCGGGCGCGCGCCTCCGAGCGAGGGCCCCATTAACGAGCTGGAGCTCGAAGCGGCACGCGCGTGCTAATACTCGTAATTAGATTTCCAGCGAAAGGCCGGCCGGCGCGGCCTTTTATAGCCTTCTGCCGGGTGTCATATCTCGCTGCCCGAGGGATGATTTTTCCCGGGGCCGCATCCGCCGCGCGGCTCGAAAGTAAAAGCCGGCAGACTAATATCGTCCGGTTAATCCCGGAGCGCGGCGCCGAATAGAGAGCGAGCGTTTCGCGCCAGCCGCGCATAAATCACCTGCAGGCGGGACTCTCCAATGGTAAGGTCGCACCTGTCGCGATGAGCGCGCGCGCACTTCCATGCTAATACGGCTTTCGAGGTATCGGTCGGGGATTCCGCGAAGGGGCCGTCCTCGAGTGTGCGATCGCCTTCCTCCGGTCGGAAGCGCGTTTACGAGGAAGGAATCTCTCGCCCAGGCCGAGCCGTAATTAGCGTTTCTCGCGCGTGATCCGCGCGTCTAATGAAGGATCACCGGCGCGCCGATGACTAATCTGCGATCGTTATGAAGAGCGCGAGCTCCGGAGTTTATCGCCGGACAAAGTTGAAAAAAAAGAAGGAAATGCACAGCGCCGCGGCGAGATAATGGCTGGTGGTGGCGCGACGTGCGCCTCGCACCTCTGGGAAACACTGAACCCCGGGGGCTGATAACAAATCGTGTCCGCATACCGAGTCGAGGCGCTCGCGACGACGCGGCCTCTCGATGATCGACGATCGACCTTTTGCGCCCCTCCACCGACCGAGAGTCTCTGTGATCGACACTGCTATATGGCCTAATGGCTGGGGTCGAGACTCGCTCTTCTCTCTTTCTCGCTGGCGAATATAAGTTCGTGCTGGGATCCTCTGAATTTCGAACGGTTAATTTGTTTTTAGTTGGAATGAATTTACTGATGAATCGCTTGATTAATTTATTCGGTCATTAGTTCGTTCTTCATTAAAGCAGATTTATGTGATCAAAGATAGATACCCTGATTGATAGATATTGACTTATTTCTACTAAATATACAAGAAAATAAATGACGCGCAGATGGGAGGTTTGAAAAATCCATTGTAGATTGCGATTACGTTCTTCGACCGAGTTACCGCGATCGATCTCGAGCATTTAGAGTATGTAATATCGAGCTAAGTGAGTAGTTCAGATGCTAGATCGGTGATAAAAGTTGGTCACCCTCTATCGCTCACAATTACACAGCTATACGAATAAAAAAGTTGATGCTATCGGCTCGAGATCGATGTGTATCTGTGTACTATCCAATCGCATCGAATTCTACTATTTTTTTTATACTTCGCGGAAAATAAAAGAAAGAGCGATAATCGGTGCAGCGGAGAATGGAGATTTAAAAGTACACAGGAGATTGAATCGAATCGCCCATATGCCATTTGTCTTTTTAATTCATTAGGAGAGCGAACCGGCTTCTCAATCAGATACGACCATCATACTTTGTCGAAAAATGTCGATTCGCCCCGCGATGAAAGGCCCGATAAAAATGGCATACATAATTAAAGGCGAATAGCATGATTGTGTCCATCGATCGGCAAGAGCCGTTATTAATCGATCACCCAAGACTCATAATTCATTAATTCTCCGCGCGTACGTACGCGCCCCGGCGAATCGCTTTCCTCAATAACCCGCGGAGAATCGAATCGCCGGCAAAAACAAAAGGCGCTTTCCTCGCGGTATCGAAATAAAAAAAGGGGCGCAGAAAGAAAGGCTCGGCTGGTAGACGGAAGGGAATGGTGAATGAACGGCGAGCCCTCGGTCCGGCGGGCGCGCGTGAAATTGTTATAAATCACGGCGGACAGTAGCCGCCAGCTACTGGTTTGTTCGTTACCCATATAGCGGCCTCGTGCATATATGGGAAAATAATTATTATGAGCGCGGCGGCGCGCACCGATAGGCCGGCAGACGGGGTAAAGCAGGGAAAAGGGCAAAAAGGGGCGTGATGGAGGCGTAAGAGCCAGGCGAGCACTGACACCCGCGAGAATTGCTCGGCCCTGGCCGAGCGAGATCCTCGCGGGGTTTCCTCTTCCGGTTCGCAGCCGCGCGATAAGCCGATGGTACCAAGATTACACACCTCTCGCATACGTCCCTCGCGCCTCGCGGCACTGCGCCTCGGATTCTCCTCTGCCTCCCTCTCGCTCGCACTCCTCCGTCTCGCTCTTTTCGCCCCGATCCTTTAATGCTAATTGTAACTGATAATTCGAATTAGAGGCGTACGGTGCGGCTGTCCGTACATCGAGCCTACACACGCGCGAGTACTATCGCACTTGCATTTTAATGCACTCGAGCAAACGCTAAACAGAAGATAAGCCCGGTGGGCAGGGCAATCGCGAGCTGCCGCCAAGCAAGAGAAAGTCGCTCCGAGTCATCCGCTGCTTACTGTTTTGTGCTTCTACCCTTTCTTCCTACTCGAATTCGCTTTTAACTCCAATCGTCCTTTACTGCCGCAATTTTTCACCCTGGAAATTATTTTCGAAGGAGGCCCTATACCAATTTGTCCAGACGATTCGAGTTAAAATTTCATTAAATCTGGATAGTGTTTGAAAAACTAGAGAGAGAGATAATCTTAATTAAAAAAAAGAGAAAAGAAAAAGAAGAAGCAATGAATATCGATCGAGCAGCGCTTCATCGGACTCCGCTAAGAGTCTCGGATTGGCGAAAGGTGACGGAGGCTCTCGGATCGCGCCGGGATCAAATGGCCGGGGTCTCCGCGTAAAACTGCGCGAGGAAAAGGGTCTCGGGAAGCTAAAAGAGATTTTTCCCCGGCTCGCTGTATATAGAGACAAACTTAAGAAGTTTAATCGGAAGAGCAGCCAGAGCTTCCGTCTCGCTTCCCCCCGGCCACCGTCGGCGGGCGGGATGAGATCACTCGACCACTTCCGACATTGCGATATTGTAGGTGTGCAAGCGAGAGGGATAGAAAGAAAGAAGCACGCGAAAGGGCAATCTTTATGCATGAGTTCGGCAAGGAGGTCGCGCCGCTCGCTTTTTATTTCCGGCAACCTGTTCCATCAAAATATGTACCGGTGCCTTGGAAGTAGCCGTCCGTCTCAGTCTCTATCTCCCGCGCCCTCCAAATATTTAAATCGCAATATTTCTTTGACGTCTTTAATCTACCATGCTTTTCCCGCTTCTCGAGTTTAGAAGCGAAATTAATCAGTTTAAAATATCGCGCAGCAGCCGGAGAACTCCAAGTTTTTCGCCGCCTTAAGGGACTGACGCAAAATGAAAGATATAGCGATGTTTTATTTAAACGGGGAAGAGGTGCTTAATCAAAAAACTTTTAAAGAATTTTCCTTTTTTTATTATTATTAATGCATAATTCAAATGCAATTTCAATTATAAACATTTGATTATTATCTTAATTATTAATTTTCCTCAATATTACATTGAAAGGGGTAATTTTATTAAGCAGAAATTTTGCAAAATTAAACTGTCAAGAGGGGTTTTAATGTTCAAAATAAAATTAGGTAGTTCGAGGCAATACAAACAAAACGCCACAGTGTGGGAAAAGAAAACTTGTCCGCCTGTCTGCGCTAAAAATATTAAATTTCAAGCCCAAGTTTGAAGAAGCCAATCAAAAAAAAAGTAAGAGGGCGAGAGTACGATCACGAGTGTGATTGAACAATGTGCTTCAACCCGCGGGCGCACGTCAAATAATACACGAGGGGGCGAATTCGCGCGCCATCGAGCCGACAGTGAAGCGGGATCAACGAAGCTTATACAATTTTCCATGGAATTGATCGCGTAAAAGCGAGGCACGGCGCGGCGCGCTAAGCAGGAACACTACAATAGAACTAATCAATGCTCCCCCCCCCCTCCCCGCAGTATGTGCTATTCGAATGGCCGTTCGCACTCTCGGCGGTGGGTTTTAAAGATTTAGCTCGCGCAGATGCGCTCGGTTACGCCGGCCGTTGTGCAATTGTCGGCCGCAGCCTTTGCGAATTTTTCGCCGACCCGCTCGGCCTAACGCAGGGCGTTCAATTAAACCGCGTTCCAGCGGTAATGGCGCCGTCGCGCCAATTACTTTGATTGCGCCAAATTGACATTATTAGCATACTAATTAGCCGAGCGCCCTGAGTAAAAACGACGCTCGGAGGCTCCTTAAATCACGCAACACCTGCTCGAACGAGCTACCGGCCGCGGAGCTACGCGCGCGATTAACTCGGCGCGAGCGGCAAAAGAAGGAAATAGACGAGCTCGCGCGAAACGGCCTTTCGACGCGGCAGTAAACGGGCCCGAGTGTGAAAGCAGTGACACCGAGGCACTGGGAGGGAACGAGACGAACGTGCGAAACGATCCGGCGTAATAAAGAATAAACGACGGGTGAACGACCACGGGGGGAGGGTGTAAAAAGCGATGCCGGTGCGCATTGACGAGCGTGAAGCGGCGGCGCGGGAAGAGAGAGAGAGAGAGAGAGAATATGCCGCGTCATCCCGGTGCCGCGGGGATTGAAAACTTCGGACCCCGAAGATAGTCATCGTTAAGGGGGGCCGCCGTCGCGGCATGTGACGAACGCAGCCGGCCGCAAGAGCTCGAGCTGCCCCCCGTTGTCGTTACGTACGCGGGAGCTAATAAATTCACGGCGCTGTCTCCCTTTCGCGGCGCGAGCTTTCCTTATAATCGATCCGCCGCTCTCGACAGGAAAACCTCCGCGTCGGCCTTTCATCCGGCAGCATGTGCCGGCGCGACGTTGACGCGATCGACGACTTTGGCAATTAATTTCGTTAAAATTTTAAGGCGCCGAGGCAAGAATTTCGTGCGGCGAATCGCCCGTCGCCGCCGTATAGCGCCGGGTTAATAGGTGTCAAATTGGAAAAGTCATTCAGTTCATTAAAATTCTTGCGTCGTCGCTGCGTTTACTGTCTCGTATTTTCACTGTAACTATACGTCCCGATTTTTATTACCGCGACCGGAATTGTCGTGACCGTTCGGGACCGTGAGGCCTTGGGCTCGCGATAATAAAATATATCGAAAAATCAATCTTTTCACATACTGACGCGCTGCATTACTCAATTGATTATTTAAATGAATTCTACTCTCCGCGGATGATTAAGCGAACAAGTTACACGTTCAAAGTGAAAAGGTGCAATAAAGATTTTTATTCCTACGGTAAAATCAAATTAGTACCGCTGCGTTGGGTGGAAGAATTTCTACGACAGTTAGTTTTTTTACTCCCCGAGGTTGAATTATCGACAAAGTGCAAAGATCAAAGTCGCTAGGGCAATTATGCTGGAAGCCTCTAATGCGGGAGTTTCGAAATATCAAAAGGAAAATGTTCTCCTTCTCTACCTCGATACGGCGAAACTTTTGAAAGTTTATACCGGTGGTCTCGGCGTTTCATTATTCCTTACCATTTTTCCGACTGCAGATTACTTTTTGTACTCGGCGAGTGGAATTTCACTCGGATTCCGCGCTCTCCCCGGCCGCTTATTTCCCGGCTAATTTTTTCCCCAGAACCGGCAGCCAAGATCGCATCCCAGCCCTTTCTTGTATCACCGATTGGATAATCGAGCGAGCCGGCAGAATTTACATCGGCGCAAACATTACTTAGAAGTAGCCAACTAATCGGCGAATGGGCAAAAGGCGAGGGGCGATTATCGCTCTCCGGGACGTATACACACGTCCGAGCAAATTGCTCGCGCGTTCCACCCCCTTCCGCGGAAAGGCAGGGCTCATCCATCGTGCGGCTGGTCGCGCAAAAAAGGGCCCGGCAAAAATCCGGCGGCAACAATGAGGCCCTGAAAGTAAGACGCGCCCCGGCCAACTAATGATCTCCTCGCCTCGCAGCCGCGACTAGGCGGATAGAGACAAAAGATGGGGGAGGGGGCGCGAGAGAAAGGCAGCGAGAGAAGAAAGGCCCCCATGAGAAATGACGGGGGCTAACCGCGAAACGGCCTTATCTCGGGCGTCGGCAACACGATCGAGATAGAGCGCGCCCATATGGCGCGGCACTAAAAATAAACGAGTTATGGCAAGCGAGAGAATAAACTCCGCCCGATGCAAATGGACGCCGGAGGTGTATCGCGCGGCCGCGGGTCCATACACGCTCGCCGCGGCGACAAGATCTTTAATCGCGATTCGAGGGGAAAAGAGCGGAGCCGAGAGTGCGACACGCCACCTATCGGGCCGCGATAAGCGTGTCGCGCGGGGACCGCGAGGAGCCCACTGTGAGAACAGCCGTGAGCGGAAGGGAGCCGAGATAGCCGGGCGCTCTCCCGGCGGAGATGCTGCGCGAGGTGGCCGGTATAATGCGGCGACGTTACATCCCGGGCCCTCTCGCGCGTCCCCCTATTATGGATTTTCATTCGCGGGATAATGCGCCGGCCGGGAAGACGCCTAATTGAGATCTAAGCCGTAATTGAATATTTGCGCGGATTATGCGCGGAGCCACTCCCCGGGTGGGACTTCCGGGAAGGCCGCGCTCCGCTCGAGGATATCCTAATGGACGCATCGATTTTTGCGACGAGCGATAAAAGGATAATTCGGTCGAAATTACCGTCTCATTAGGCGGGATCGCCGGGACGTTATCACCGGCGAGAGGAGCCGCGCGAGTTAATCGGCCGCTCGTTACTTCGTTAAGCCGCGAGAGCAGCGGGAGGGAGAAAGAGAGAGTGAGGAACCTTCCGGGAACGATCGCCGCCGTCGGCTGTTTCAGACACACCCAGCTTAATCATCGCTCGCCCCCGCCGTCGGAGTTCCGCCCGGATATCGCGCGAGGCTCCGAGGACGTGCGTTGTAATTTCGAGACAAGGCGAGGAGGGGGCACGACGCACTTTGCTGCGCATTGTAATTGAACGGGGGGTCGAGAGCTGCCCGCGAGATCCAAATGTAGCGCGCACCCAGCGACTGGAGGCTGGCCCTTGGCTGAGGAGCGTAGACCTCGCGCTGCCCGCTTAATAAATGAGCACTATTTATACGCTAATTACAGTCATATCTTTCAATGCGTAATTGCGATGAATGCGGGGTGGTAAATGTTGCGCATATGTTTACGGCCCTTCGCCCGCGCGCTTCGCCCCGAATGGATATCGGGTTGAACTCCAGTCCGCGATACGCACGGGTTGCATGCGCTCTATCTCGCCGAGAGATCAAATATCGCATTATTTTAATAGAAATTTACTGAATATTTTACCTTTAGTACTGAACTCGTTTTTCATTCAGCGCGTTACAATTATTCCGCCTTTTAAATGAATGCTCGCTGCCCGGCGATATAAATGTTAATTGATATTTTGTGAGAAAAAGGCCTTGGCGATAAAAATTCAGTCGCTAAATAAGGTAATACAAATGAAAAGGCAAAATGCGTAGGATGATTAAGTATTTCACTGACGAAAATGATAACCTGTACCTGTTTAATTCTTCATTTAAATGCATTACCTGATAAAGTATATTTTTCTTCCTTCTCCGCCGTTTTTTGAAAGCCAATTTTCTAAATTCACGTTTTACATTGAACGTGCGAATTACTTATATAAAAAATCATTCCAGCCGCCGACATCAAGGACTTTATTAAAAGTGCACGTTAGGTCCGTTTTCTTTATTAGTCGGTACAAAAGCTTTCGGAGAAAAATAATTTGATCGGCGCTCGGTGCACCAATGAAAAATAGACCGTTGACGCAGGGTAATTACGCAAGCTGGATCGAGGCATTGAAGGAGCGCAGGGCGGGGGTTCACGCAGAATGAGATCGGATTTTGAATGTAGAATGTAGGAGGATCAAAGTCGTAAGGGCGTAAGGATTTCCCGGAGCAGGGAGCGGTGGGAGTGCTCGGAGACGTTGGCAGCACATCATCAATCTCTCGGGCGCGACACGGAGTGCGGGGCGAGCCGAGCAAAGGACCCGTCCCGGCGTAATGCGGCCAAAGTTTAATTACCGCATTACTCGAGGCCGCGAGCCTTCTCGAGCCACGCCGCCCCCGCCCACTCGATCCGAGGTGCGCGCGCGGGGGTGTGAGCAGCCCCAGGGACACCGCGTCAACACCTCCCTCTCCCCCCCCCCCTCCTCCTTTTTTCTCCTCTTCCCGCACAAAGGAACGCACCGCTCGCTTAACTCGGATAATCGACGATTGCGCCTAATGAATTTAAAAAGGCGCGCGAGCCCCGCCCGTATAAATCACTCTGGCGCGCGCCAGGTGATTAATTCGGCCATAAATATGAGGCGAGAATAAATCGAGACGAGCCGAGCGCAAAAATAGACCTGGCCCATATAGAGGGAGAGCACGCGAGGGCCATTTCCCCCGCAGGGGAGGGAGAAGCGCGTAAACCAGTTTCCCGGTTATCGGAGGAGCAGCGCGTCTTTTTTCCTCTGCGGGCTGTATAAGCGCGAGCGCAACATGCCATTAGTGTCGCGCGAACTCCCGCGCGATTCCTCCCGCTGATTTCCCCCCGCGCCCCCGCGCCGCCCTGAAAAATTTCAAAACGCTCCGGCCACCGCATACCATCTCGCGCCCCGACTCCCTTTCTCTCTCGATTTTTTAATGCGCGCGCTTGTAAATCACCGCCGGCGCCTGGGTTATTATATACGCTTCGCATCGCGGAGCGCATTTTTGCCGACGCTAAGAGCAGTGTCACCGCGCGAAAAAGAACAGCCCGACCGCTCGAGCTTCGCAGTGCTTTTTAAGCGAATAGTGAAAATCTCTAAGAGTCTACTCGTCTGTTATCTTATTGGAAAACGTGGAAATCTTAGCGTTTCGAGAAATCTTTAATTACCCTCGAAAGGCTTGGTCAGGTGCAGTAAAATCGACAATCTAATGGCGCCTGTTTCCGTTTTAGATTGAAATTGTTTCGTTGAGCCTGTAAACAGTTAATTTATTTTAAGGAGAAGTAACTGTAATGTTCGAATTTTCACTTGAGATTCTTATTTGTGGAAATAACGCAACCTTATCCCCCCAGCAAAGAGACTTACTTTTTAAGGCTGAGAAACTGGTAGTAACAATAAAGTCGTAAAAGCCAAAGTCTCTACAAAGTATGTACCTTTCAGTCGTATAAAAGGCTTTGCATAGAAAAATACTTTGAGGCGATATTGAAAGACTAAAAACATTTTTGATTTTAAGAAAATGCGCCGGGGCTTTGATAAAAAAAGAATTTGGTAGATTAGAATTTCAAATGATTTTTGATAGCGCACTCAATGCCATTTTTACGGCCCAGAAGAATATCTAATCGGAATTGTAACTGCACTTCCTCATCGTTATATACCGGATTATAATACAACTTTACAAGTAAAATTAAATTCCCTTTTTCATCTTAATATTATGCAATATGGAAATTCCTTGTGCTCTAGCAAAGAGAAAAAAAGTAGTGTCGGTAAAAGTCCCATAATTATTTTCTTTTAGTGCGCCATTGAGGAAAATTCACGGAGAAAATATTTTAATGCCCGAGCGCGATGCACTAAAATACTTGAAGATTTTAACGATACACCCCGGGGAATAGTTGCGTCATAATGAGATGATTTTCAGCACATTTTTCCGCGGCATTAAAATCATCCTTTAGCATTAGCTATACATTTATTAAGAGTCACTCGATGCGACTCCGGTCGTTTATTTTTATCGGCTTTAATGACTCCAGCACCTGTCATCGCATTTTAAAAAGACCCCGGCTAACGGAGTTAAGCGCAGCTAGTTAACATTATTAAGTCATACCGGCAACAAATAAATAATTCATCGCGAAATCGGTCGAGCTAAACTTGGCTCGGCCGAAAAATTCTTATCCGGTATATGTGCGCGCTCGGCTCGACGATAAATTCACTCGGGATTTATTTCCGCGAGCGTTCGAAAAAAGCACTCGAAATTTTCAATGACACGGCTCGAAGTGGGTTAAAAGCCTTCCTAAATACCGCGCTTGAAATATTCTCACAGCTGCAGAGAGCCGCGACGGCTACTCTTCTCCGCGCGTCCGACTCGGCGCCGTAACTGCGCGCATAACGCGCGTACGCGCGCACACTCGCGTCAATCTGTCGGCAAGAAAAAAAAGGACGAGAGGAGCGCGCAAAAAGCTTCCTCGGGCAGCGTCGCCGTCGTCCCGGAGGTGCGCGTGAAAGGGTCCCGACAGCTTCGGCCGTAAATCCGGAGCCGATCGTGACCTCGAAAAAGCCGGCTTTTTTTCGCACAATAGATTCGCGCCGGCGAATATCAGCCCGCAACCCGGCGCTTTTATAAAAGGCGCACGTGGGAAAGCGCGATATATAGAATTCCTCGTGCACGAGGACGCGCGGGCGCGGGGGAAAGGCTCCTCCGCTCCTCTCCGCTCTCTCTTTCTCTCTCCCCCTCGCCTAGGCGCTCGCGCGCGTGTTACGAAAGCAGGTTTAAGATCGACGAGCGCGTAAATTCAAGGAGATCGTCGGGGCCGATCGCGACTCCGCCGCGGAATCCCAGGCTTTCGAGTGCACTCTTATGACCCTCTGCATAACTTTGCCCAAGCGCGAGCGCAGCCACGAGGGAGAGAGTTCGCTTGACCGAGAACCTGTATCGAGAACGCGCCTGACGGTCGTTACGCGATAAATCAGCGTCCGTTAAAGTCGCGCTCGCTGTCCCCCTCCGCCGCGAGTGCTGCCTCCTACTACTTGCCGCGGCGGCCTCCGCGCTCCGTCCTCCCGCCGACCGTTGTTCCATGTAAATCCATTTCCACCGAGAAATCCGCGCGCGCTCATTTTTCCCTCATTTTTCCATAAACGCACTTGCGCGCCCCGACAGCCCCCGAAAAAACCTGCCGCATAATTTACTCACGGCCAGCTCTTGTTTAAATCGCCCGCGTAAAAATAATTGAGATCAAAATAAGACGATAAAAAGATTAGCACCTAAAAATCAATTTAAGATCATTGTTTTAATACAATATATCTTAAATTAATCTTAAATTTATCTTAAAATATCCAAACATAATTAAACGATCATTTTAAGATCTTATGTATATAAAATTTAAAAAATTTGAATATATTAAACGTATATTAATACTGTATTAAAACAATGATCTTGAAAAGATCTTAAATTGATTTTTAGGTGCTTGTTAATATAGAATCTTTTTAAGTCCTAAAAAATCTTAAATCCGGACATAATAAAAATGAATCTTTTTATGGTCTAATTTTGATCTCAATTATTTTTACGCCGCTGTCGATCGAAAATTCCTAAAACTTGCCTATTACGATTTTTCGTCGCGTCGATGATTTATCGCGCGGATTCGACGAGAGCAGACGCGGAAAAAATAGATGAGTCGAGTTTCTCTTTGTGAGGATTGGACGCCGAGTGCTGGATGAGCGAAAAATACGCAACAGGGAGAGAGGTTTTATAGTCAAATTTCCGTGCGTGTGTAATCGTAGAGCGGTCCATGGAAAGCGAGTCCGTAATCCGATAGCGCTGCTCGTCAGGCCAATTTTGTGGGAAATTTCGGTGAAAAAATTTGAAAAATGTAGCACGTCATCGATTTGCAATTAACTTAAAGTAAAAGATAATTGAAAATTGCAGGCATAAAGTCATCGAAGGAGTCCGGCGCGAGCACGCGGGAATAAAGATGTTTTATGAGAATTCTACAATAAGAGATAGCGCGCCGACCGTCAAAGGCACCTCTCGTCACGCATTCCAAAAATTCTAATTTTTACTACACGTAAATTTCTCATGATTTAATCTTAGACGAAAATAGTATAGCGTGGAATCCCGGCGGAAACGTCCTTTTTACGAGGCTCATATAAGTCCCGTCATGGCTCTGTCAAAACGAGAAGCACAAAAAGAAGCGCATCGAGGGAAATAAAAGGCGGAATCTGGTTGCGCGGTGATCGAAAGCGAAGAGCGCCCCGGGAAATCCGTTAGGCGGTGCGCCTCTGTCCTCCGCGGCGACACCGGCGGGTCGCGCTGTTCACACGTGCGCCGATTTTCCTCCGACTTATCTCGCCTTCCCGGCTTCTTTCTCCGACGCTGCGAACACGCCCGATTCGCATGTTTTCGCGTTAAGAAAAAAAAAATGAAGTGGCAGGTAGGCAAAGGAGAGAAAATAACGACGCGTTCACACGTGCGGATACGCGCGGCACTCACGCACAGGAGGATGTGAGCGTATATTTATGAATATAACTCGGCGCGAGAGAGCACGTGGGACTGGCTCCGCTCGCGCAGATACATGCCGGCCGCCGGTATAGATGCCAATACATACGAGTTCATGTATATTTAAGCGAGAGCGCACGTAAGCCCGGAGACGCGCGCGCGCGCGTTCTTCCGTAATTATTATTTATGCGCCACTTATCATGCTTCCCGGGCGCCCGCGCGGGAAGCCTTCCACCGCTTCCCTACGCACACAAACGCCGCCTAATGAGTACATGACGGATTCGTGTCATTTTCCGCGTTGTCTTCCTGATTCCCGCGCGCGCCGCACGCGATATCCTCCGAAGATAGAGAGATGCCCCGCGAGCGCGCGCGCGGCGCCGGCTTTATCCTTGCCTCTCTCATTTTCTTTCTCCTCCGATACGCCCGCGCGGCCGCGCGTTGTTCCCCGCGCCGTCAAGCGGGACTCCGCATATTTCAGTGGCTCCGCGGCGCGCAGACACCTGCCGCGAGATTCGGCCGCGCGATAGCAGGGCCCGGGAATCCGCTCGACGTGGACCATTCCGCGCGGGGCGAGACTTCCACGCGACTTTTTTTTTGCGAGCGGCGGAGATAACGCCGGAGGAGGCTGCCGATCGTAAATTTTTCGGATGACTGCCGCGGAAAACCCCGCCGTGGATTTCGTAGGTGCGAGCCGCACCGTTATAATGCCTCCCCTCCACTGGCGGTGGGAACGGAAGTGGCACCTGCAATTGGTGGACCAACCCTTTTATAATGTTGTAATGCGCTCGGGACGTAAAAATTTAGATCCTCGTAAAAAGGTTTATGTTGCCCGCGCGTAAATGGAATGGGACGATGTGTATTACGTAACGAGTATTTTCTCATTAGGATTCCTGGGATACTGAAAAGTCGAGCGAGCGAAATTGCGTTTAGGCGTGACTTAACGCACGTTTATTTCATTACACGCGCCGCTCTCTTCCGCCGCGGCCCTTCGGCCGATAATTAATATTTCGCACCGCCGCGTACGCAAACGATTTGCCGCGGGGTATAAAAAAAAAAGAAGGAAAACGAGAATTCCCTTGGAAATTCGAAAAATAAAATTCAAGCGTCCCACTGGAAAAAATTCCTTCCGATTGATTTCCCGTTGGAAAAAGCTTCGAAGAACAAAACGCCGCCCTCGTCCCAGAATTTCGCTCCAAATGATCGAAATCGTCGCATCGCGTGGCGCGTGGAAAAAAAAAACGAATGATAATGTTTGCCGGCATATGCCGAGCGATGGGGTGAGAAAAAAAAAAAGAGCGGGGCAACTGGCGAGTGTCGATATTCCATCGGTTTTTGCCCCCAGCGTCCCCACGAGGCGAATGACTTTACACCTGCGCCGCGGGCGGGCCGCATCTGCATTTTTCGCACGTTCCACCGCGCGCGGCAGACTAATTTTTCGCATGCCACGCCGCGAAACCCCGCGCCGGGGCAGCGTGTGCCCGCGCATTCATATGTAAATCTATAGTCGGCTAATAACGATTTCATATGCAAATTTCCGAGTTAATAACAATAACAGTTAGAGAGCGATATCTGCAACTTTCCGGAGTGGCGATTCTATTCCGGCGGAGGAGCGACGGCGCGCGGGGGACAAAATCGAAGGAGCGTGTTCCCGATGCCTCTCGCGATATTATTGAAGGAGGTAACATTGTTTATTAATGATCGCGCAGCGCCGTAAAAGTGTGCGTTACTCGCCGCAGGAATTTACATGTGAATGGGAAAACACCGCTTCAACACTTGCACTCGGGGCGTCTCTCCTTGTCGGAATATCTTATTTTAGGTATCGCCGGGGATTTACGAAACACGTTTCGGCCGATAAACATCGCGCGGAGATAGCCGCGTGCCGGCTATAATTAGATTATCCCATAATTTATTGCTAATGGACTTTTTTTAATTCGCTTACAGCGACATTACTACCTGTAAATACTCGACTAATTGAAAATAAACGGCGCGTATTAATGGCGAACGAGTTTAATTGGAGCTAAGAATCGGCGACGAAGAGCGATGCTATTTTTATGGGCGCATTCGGCGCGAGAAAATAGCCTCTTTTCGCGGCGCGCACGACCTATTAAATTAATTATCCGCTATTTTTGAGCGCGATAAAAATTACGGTACCCGAAATAATACGAATCAAACTGCGGGCAGCGTGTAATTTCCGACGTGAGAAATTAGCGCCGCCAAACTCTTTTCCGCGATCCCACGCGACTTCCCGAAAAAAAGTACATCCTCCCGCGATCGCGCGCTCGTTTAATTAAATCTATTTTTTGCCCGCGCAAAAAGGACGATGGAAGCTGACGCGGATCGGTAAAAAAACGGGCACTAGCGTTAGAAAAAAAAGGAGGCCACCGACAGGCTCCTTTTTTTCGCGAATCCTCAAAAGCGTCGGCGATCGAGGGAAAAAAAAGGTTGGCGCACCGGTGGAAAAAAAAGTGGAGAAAGAGAGTCGTCAAAAGTGATTGGGCGAGTACGGAAAAAAGCGTATCACACGCAGCAGCCGAGGGGGAGTAGAAGGGAATCTGGCGCTACGAATCCGAAGAATGTGCTAAAAGAGGTCGGTACACTCTGGCGCGCGGGAACAGCGGCGGCCGCGGCGGTGCGGCTGCGGCGGCGGCGGCGGCGGCGGCAGGAGCAGCAACGAATGAACGTCCGCTACGGGGAAGGGAAGGATAGCCTAGGTAGGATAGGCACGGGGCCTAGCTGGCTCCGGGCGCGAGAGAGACGGCCGTACGCGCGCGGCGCAGGGAAGAGGAAGGAGCCTCCGCAGGTGAGGAGGTGGGGGAGCGGAGCGAGCGGCAGGTAAAGCGGAGGTGGGGGGAGGCCCCGTCGGAAAAGAGAGAAATCGTAGGAGAGAGAGAGAGAGAGGAGAGGCCGATCGAAAACCGGCGGTGTGTTTCAGCGGTGGAGGCGATCGTGCGTACCGTTTCTGTCCTCCTTAGGCGGCTCTCCGCTGCGGTCTCTTCAGACGTCGTCGGTCGGTCGCTCGAGGAAGAGCCCCCCTCACGGTGTAAGTGTGCGCCAGGTGTGTACCGCGGACTTGTTCTCTCGCGTCGCCGCAGCAGCCAGCCAGCCACAGGGGAGAATCGTCGCTCCGCACTCCGCCACCTGACTGACGCCTGTGTTCGCCCTTTGCGGAATCCGGCCCGCTCCTCTCTCTGGCTCACTCTTTCTTTCGGTCGGGGGACAGCGGGAATTCCTGGGGCGAGATTACCCGCGGTATTTGCATTCCCGGCGCGACGGCGATCGGCTACGTCGCAGGTGCTTCCTGCGGACGCGGGCCGGGCGCGCATGTGCGGCACGTACGTCGCCGGCGCGTGCCCTCACGTGCGCCCTATCGAACTCGGCGGGCGCGCCAAGTGCAAGTGCGTCCCCTCCTCCCCGGGCAGATCGCGGTTTCGCTCGCGGGCCCTCCTCGGGCGGGCTGCCCCGGACGGGCTGCGAGAAGCACGCGCGCCTGTATGTTTTTACTCCGCGAAAAGTGCCGGGTTCAGTTTCTCCCGGGCTATCTCTCTATCTCCCTCGGTTGTTAAAGTGTTGACGCTCGCGCTGCGGGGAGAGAGAGAGAGAGAGCAGCCCGGCGCAAGCACCGCTCCTCAAGTATATGCTTCACGGTAATCTCGGCTCAAGTGGACCCTGCCACGGCTTCAAAGGGAGCGAGACGGAGGGGACGGAGCGGACGGAAAAAAATAATTGGCCTTCTCGCTCCTCTTTATGTTTACGGGTGTCCTTGCGCGGCAGACGCCCGTAATTGTGGAGAGAGAGAGAGAGAGCGCGAGCGAATTGTGCGATGACAAGTTGTTTTAGAACGGACGTCGACGGCTCGCCGTTTTTTTCCGTCGGCCGCAATCCGCGCTCCTCCGATCGGCGAGCTCGCCTTGAAAAACTCCCTCGGTTGCTGCCGTAACTCGACGTGAAATTCCTGATTTTCCGAAGACCGCGTCTGCGACCGCGCGACGTAACGTTTCGCGCGCCGAGGCGGACGGAAGCGCTGCCGCGTGATAAAAGCGCGGATTCCAGTCAGTAACTGTAAAATGACCTTGGCAAAAAATCGCGCGTCCGCGCGATAAGTATGGAGATCAGCTGGAAAGTAATAACGAATACGTTACAAGGACAATGACCTCAATCAGAATACTAGTTTACTCGACCGTTACTAGCCATTGCATATTAGAGGCCGGCTCAACTGTAACTTTAAGTGTTACAAAGACCAACTAGTTTATTTCGCTAACGCGCTAATTACCACGCTCGATTTTCCTTTCCTTTTTTCTCGTCCGCCGCTTATCAAACTGAAGTTGCCAGTGTTGCCTGTAACACTTCATTAATCGAAGTTAAACGGCCCGATCAGTTATTCGCTAACTGGAATTGCGGCAAAAATTGCTGCTCCGGAAAATGTGGCACATCTGTTACCTAATCAAAGAATTCTCATAAGTAGACGTGCAATTAGTAAATAGCTGATTTAAGCAGAAAAAAAAAAGAGTTTTGCGGAAATTTTAAGCGGAACGCGCGAAAGGCTGCTAAGAAAGTGTGAAAACGTGTTGAAAACAAAGTTTTACTGTGATAAATTACAGTTAGTGTCGTAGAAGTGAATAATTCTTCCACGTTCGTTCTAGCGTTTCCAAAGGTAAATTACGGCAGGTGAGACCGCCGCACGTAACGAAATTCAAACTCGACTCCATCGTAATCTCCCGTTCACGCTCAAAACGCAAAGTTTAATTCATTCTGAATCCGAGCAGCATCCCCAGGAGAATTCGCGCGTTAACAACAATCGCCTAACTGCTTTTCAACACTACAATTACAGCAATTCATAAACAAACACAAGTAGCATTCCCGTTCGCATTTACCGTTTCCAATTAAATTTTTCATTCCCCATCCACGGCTGCACGAGCGCGCGCGCGCGCGCGCATAATTAATTACGCAAATCAATCGACATCCACGCGCTCCCGAGGAAAAAATGAATTCCCCTGAAAAGCCGCGAGACACGAAGAGGAGCCGCGGCCCGCCTCCACCGCGTCTATAAAATTATCCCGCGGACCTTGCCTTCCGCCTCGGAGTAAAAGACGAAGCGGCAGTAACGCGGCGATTTTTTCTCCTCTTCCTCTTCTCCTTTTTAAAGCAACCGTCAAAGTAGTACCTCCGCGCGGAGCCTCCGCGGAAGGGCATAAGCGCGCTCGGCGGAAAAGGAAAGTAAATCCCTCGGAAAGGTGCGCATGCATGAGTTTTCTTTGAGGCCGTCGAGTCCGCTCCCTAATTTGCCAACTCTTACGCCGGCGTGTGTCCCCCTCGCCGCGCAGCCAAGATAATGATGTGTACCTACGCTCGAGGAGGGGGAGGGGGACTCGCGGGGCGAAGGCCTCCTCGCCGGTGCACACACGCACGGAAGCTCGCGTTTAGTCTCGCGTTATATCCATCCGCGGCTGCACGGAGGCGGAGGCGGCGGAGACGTCGACAGTGTATACAGTGACGCGCGTCATCTCCTCTAAATATTTACCCGCAGCGCAACCGAGCGCGAGCCTCCACGCAGCGCAGGCACGAGGGCGCCAGAGAGAGACAGTGAGAGACTAACGGGCGGACGTGGCGGTTGCTTGCAGGTAACCAGGAAGGAGCGAGAGTGTGACGGAGTGACGCAGGGAGCGCCAGCCAGAAGAGCCTGACCAGGATGACGACGACGAGGCAGCAGCAGGTGGGCCAGCTGCTGGCGAGGCTGCTCTTGCTCCAGAGCGCGGCGACGTCGCTCTGGGGTCAGAGCGCCCTCGGCGCGTACGCGCCCGAGCAGCAGCCCGGCAGCCTCATCTCGGACGCCGACTACGCCGGTCCCAACGGCGGCGGCGGTGGCGGCAGCCCCGCCGCCGACGAGTGCGACCCGGACATGGTCGGCTTCGAGCTCGTCAGCGGCTACGTCTACACGGCCCCCAAGAATCTGATAGAGTCGATACCGGGCAGCCTCATGCTCACCGAGTGCCTCGAGACCTGCCAAGGCAACGACTCCTGCCAGGCGGTCAACTACGAGACCGGCCTCTGCGTCCTCTTCAGCTCCAACGCCGACAGCAATCCAGGTAAGCCCCAAGGAGCTCTTATTATCGCGCCGCCGAGCGCCGGCCCAGATTGACCGGCCGACCCGATATATCGCCGGGATCTCGACCCTCGGACCGTGACCCCGGTCGGCGCGGCGTGCCGACCGCTGACGGATCTATACCCCGCGCCGGCTCTTAACTCGCATTGTGCATCGGACCGTGCAGCGACTCTACGCGTCCAGCCTTCCAGCCGGCTGACGTAACCGAACTTAGCGCTCACCCCGCCGCTGATAATTTCTGCCCACTCTTGCCCATCGCGGCACTATCAGCTGCAAATTCTTCCCGGCTGACCCTTGCCGACGCGAGAAATTCCTTACACCGACTCGCGTCCATTTTTTCGCCGCCCAAAAATCAGTCTTTCGGACTTTATCTACTTACGGGCTCACGCGACCCGACAGAGATATCGTCGAATCAAACATTTTTTAACAGTATTAAATTTAGAAATATATAAGTTATAAAAATAATTCTATTTATTGGCTAAACAAATTGAAGATTGCCGTTTGAGTGGTTCTAAATGGGGAGCAACACATACCGACTTGCTTATTTTTTTTCGCCGCCAAAAATGAGTCTTTCGGACTTTATCTACTTACGGGCTGACCCGTCTGTTTCTACTTAAAAGTGCTTCACAGCTTCGGTACTTCGCAAAAAATTTATTACGCGACCCGACAGAGATATCGTCGAATCAAACATTTTTTAACAATATTAAATTTAGAAATATATAATGTTATAATAATTTGAGTGGTTCTAAATGGGGAGTAACTCATACCGACTTGCTTATTTTGTTTCGCCGCCAAAAATGAGTCTTTCGGAGTTTATCTACTTACGGGCTGACCCGTCTGTTTCTACTTAAAAGTGAACCAACTAAGATATCGTCGAATCAAACATTTTTTAACAGTATTAAATTTAGAAATATATAATGTTATAAAAATAATTCTATTTATTGGCCAAACAAATTGAAGATTGCCGTTTGAGTGGTTCTAAATGAGGAGTAACTCATACCGACTTGCTTATTTTTTTTCGCCGCCAAAAATGAGTCTTTCGGACTTTATCTACTTACGGGCTGACCCGTCTGTTTCTACTTAAACGTGAACCAACTAAGTTATCGTCGAATCAAAAATTTTTTACAGTATTAAATTTAGAAATAATATAATGTTATAAAAATAATTTCATTTCGCTAAACAAATTGAAGGTTGCCATTTGAATGGTTCTAAATGGGGAGCAACTCGAGAGTTGTTACAATGCGAGTTAATTATCTATGGAAACGGGAATCTGCGCGACTTGCATACGTCTCCTGCTTATTTGCCACGTCTGAAAGTTAGTCGTTTGCCGGTGCACGAGCAGCGTGCTCCTTGCGAGCTTCGAGCTCCATCTTTGAAGATACATAATTCCGGGACACATAATTCCTTACACATTCGTCGCCCGGCGGCGTCTGCTGACTCGGCGTTTAAAGGCGCACGCCTTTGACATCCCATCCGTTAATTAACGTCGACGGTACTTTTGCGCGGCGAGCGCGCCCGAAAGAAAGCCGATGCATTGTAGAGCTTTGCACGCAACTCGAGCGAGCGCGCACGGCCGAATTAAGCGAGTTGTACTTTGCATCCAGCGGTCTTTGTTACGCTCCTGGCGTTTTTGCTCGCGGCCCAACTCGCGATGGAATTAATTTTACTCCAATTAATTGTCGAGCGAGGCCCGCTCGCGACAAAACGAGCGGATTCGAATTTCAACGGGTAATTGATGTACCCAGTTGATTTGCGCCTTCTTTCTCTACTCGGCAGCGATAATTGCGTTACCCCGTGTATACAACGCCCGGGTGTTAGGCAGATGTAAACGAGCTCCTCTGAAATCCAAGTTTTGTTTGAGCGTCGTATAATTTCGCTTGGCTAAATTCCTGCCGCGCCTCCCTACCGAACTGCGAACGAGACTACTCATCCATTAATTAGACTCCCACTTCCTCTCCCGCTTCACGCTCGAGAAGCGACAAAAAAATGAGGGGGAAATTTCTCGGGAAGCAGGACCGCATTGGCAGTCCTAATCAGCGCGCCAAAAAGAGCGACTCATCGGCCCTTTTTGCCGGCGATAATCGGGAGGAGTGGTGTGACTCCCGCGAAAACTCATTAAACCGGACGAATTCTTATCCGATGAAGCAGTCGCCCTGCTCGTTTTGCCGTGCAGCCGCGCAACAATAAGCTCCGTGCGGAAGAAGCCGGGGGTGCAAAAAGAAGGAAGGCCGAGATAAAAGAAAAAATCGGCGCGAGCGCTCGAGCCCGACAGAAAAGCGGAGGCGATCTCTCGGTATTCCCAGAAGCGCTCTAGCGTAACTCCTCCGAGAGCGCGGACGGCGGGGGGAGGGGGGGGGGGAGAGGAAGAGGAACACGAGGGCGTTGGCACGGGAGAAATTCCGCTTGCGAAGGCGCGAGCGCGAGGGTCACCCGGGTATTAAGGGACTGGTATTTCAGTTAACTCTCGGTTGTGTTGCCATCATAAATCATAATGCCGGGCGCGGGCGCGCGCATCCGCGTTTCGCGTTCCTCGTGGCGTGCCGGCCGCAAGGGGGATGCGCCGCCGCGAGCGTCGATCTTTCCGGACTCCCGGTTTTTCGGCGCCGCGTGCGGTTTGCCCGTAACGGTATCCCGGCGCGCGGCCTCGTTTGCATGCAAATTCATCGGCTCGTTACGAGGCGCGCGCTTCTTTTTCGCACCTACGGCCGCGTGAAAATTCTCGGGAGCAGCGCGTGCGTCATCGGCCCATTTGCATGCGTCTTCCGCAGGCGCCGTCCAAATAGCGTCCCGCGGGGAGTTCGTTGACCCCGCGGACGGGCCCCCATTGTGGCCGCGGACGTCCCAGTGCCCCGGCCACTCACGATTCCACGTTATATCATCGTTACGTATACGCGGCCCGAGCCGCGGGATAATTTATTTCGAGTCGGCAATAAATACTGCTCTTCCTCTGTCCCTCTCTATCGCGCGCGCGGCCGAGCGCAAAGTCTCCAATTTATGGTCGATGATAGCAAGGCAGAGGAATTACATCCGCGAGGCCGATAAATCAAAATCGTCACGAGGGGCAGGCGCCTAATGTCGGACAAGGTCGAAATCGGCCGTGAGCTCCGGTGCACTTCCTCCTCTACGGTACGATGTTACGTCCACGCTTGGCGGAGGCAAAAAAAAAAAAGGAAGGCGGCGAGAAAGGAAAAAGAGGCGCGGAGCTCAAAGCGGCGCGCCGCGGAAAAAGGGGCCGAGCGCGCGCGTTACTTTCGAATGGGTTAGGTTCCCGCGGACCCTTATGAATATGAGCCAAGCCAAGTACGGCCAGGCCACTAACTAAGAAACGAAATACAATTACCCGACCACGGCGGTAGCGCGGCGTCGTCGAATAATTACGACGATGAACATCGCGCTTAAAGGAGCTTCCCCCCGCGGCCTGGTGCGTGCGCGCGCACCCACTACCCGCGGAGGCTACCACGGCGTGCAAGTCCGCTTGTAATATCCAGTCGGGATGTTAATGCGCCATTGTCTCGCGCACAATTTCTCCGGCTTTGGATTCCTCCTTCCCCGGCCCCCTTATCTGCGCGGTAGCCGCGGAATAAAGTGACGGCCGAGGCGTAATCGGGGGAGGTGCGCGCACCTTGCGCTCGCCGATCGGTCCCGAGCGATAGGTCGATTCATTTATTTTAGCCGGACGCCGCTTCGTGCTTCTCTCTGTCTCGGTGTGTGCGTGAGTGCGCGAGCAGAATCGTGAAGGAAGTCGTCGATATCCATTACCGGAACGCCGTGCTCGGGGCCTAGATCACGTACCTCTCGCCCATCGTCGAGCGTATTTTTCTGTAATTGGCCTCGTTTGGCGGAGACGCTTCTGCTCCGGGGGTAAAAAACGAGGGTCTCTTTATTTTGCGCGACTCGATCGCCCTCGAGACGGGATCGCGATAAATAATCTTCTCGATGAGAGATTCGGACGCTCGAACCGTTAATATCACTCCTCGACTTTTAATAGTTTTAACTATCTTAGTGAAGGGACAAGAACTCCTTGCTCGCGTAGGACTTTGAAAAATGACCAACAGGCTCCTGGCAGAAAAAAGAATAGAATTCATTGGAATAATGAGTTTTTAATTGATACGTCGCACCTCGCCCGGGCATTACTCGGCGACCTGCCGATGCTAATTAAGACACGCTCGGAACGATGAAAATTTCATCGAGAAAAAAGGAGGCCACGTAATTACAGTCTGATAGCGATCGAGTAAAAAGAATCCCAGCGTAAAATGTTCTCGGCGACAAAAATTAAAAAGAAGCTGTCGTAGAAATCGTAAAACAATTTCCCGCTGACGGACGGACGCACCGTTGCCATGTAGGAACGAGCTTTTGGTCGTTAGCACTGTGGTCGGGTCAAATCGCGCCATGCGCCCTAACCCGTTTCAAGTCAATAAATCTCGCGCCGTAGTAGGACTTGGACGTTCGATTTGTTTCCGCTATAAACATTTGCTCGTTGGCGTTCCGCCTAAAAAATCGCCCGCTAAAGGACTCAATTAGGCGACGCGAAGCAGCGAACGGGAGGAAAGCGCACAACAATGGGGGCCGCCGCAAGATATCAATCGCGTGACTGTCGTCGGAAATTTTTTGCAACGTAATCGTCACCGGCGATACCCAGTAGCAGGTGTGCCGGGATAAACAGCGACGAGTCGATGGACGCCAAGGCGCGGGTCGCCGCGATTATTGAATTAATCGAGGCGCCGTCGAGCGCGACGGACGTCCACCGGCTTGGACAATCGATCTGTGCACGGGGAGCGTGCAACTCTGCGAAACGACGAGATATCTCCGGCAGATACGCGGCGACCGCCCCTTGCAGATGATCATTTGTCATCTCTCGGCTGGACGACGCGGACGATTCACGCTACGATGGCTTTTACGGGGTACGACCGCTGCTCGACTGCTAATTTTCGCTGGAATTTTCAAACGATGCTACCAGCCGCGAGGTTTTACTGGCCGGAGGATCAGCCTCGGCGACAAAAACTGTTTGCTCAGACTTTTTCTCATTACGCTTTCAAGGGGAGTTATTTCGAACTTTTAAAATCGCGCTTGTTTTAGAAACAAATAAAGCTGGTACTACTGTTTTTTGTTACGCGGAGACCCGTTATTCTTGTAAGGAAATAATATTTCGAGAAAGGTGACGCGATTTTACGGACACTCTATTTTACAACAACAATCCAGAATTCCGCGAAGGGATTTCAATGATAAAAAAAAAACTAATTACAATCTAGCGTCACCTTGATAATTTACTGATTCGCTCAATCTCGCGCATAGCGGATTTAACGAAGTTTTAAGCACGCGTGCAGAAAGCCGTGAAGCCGTCGGCTTTGAAAGCAAATGAAGTTCTAACTGCACCGCGAGACGAGCGTGAAGAAAAAATAATCGCGCGGTGCGATTACATTGTCGCCGCGAACGCGAAAGTGCATTACACGCGCGCCAACAGCGGGAAACTGAGAGGGGCGCGGAGATAGTCGCCGATTTACATCGGATTGAAATAAAAGCCGCCGCACATCGCGCCGCGGATGGAATGCAAAAGCTGGCAGCGTTACATCGGATCGCGCCGAGGAGCCTCTCGTCTCTCGAGTCGCGGGCGCGACCCTCCAACCGCATTGTCGACTCCTCTCGCGATCTTTCCCCGCGCTTCTCATGAATAATGGATACTATTATGTGTAAGTGTAATGAGAAACGCACTAATTGAATCTTCCGGGGTGTAATTAATATAAACCTTGCGTCCGCACAGTCTGGTACGCGGGAGCAGCCTCGCGAGAGACGGCGATCCGGGCATTAATTAAACGGCGATTTTTCGACAAGTCGCGGAGTGGAGCGTGAGACCCTGCCGGCGGTGACTCGGTCGCTTTTTGCCGATGCGACCGCGGCGATCGATTGCATTATGCCGCGGGAGCGGCGAAAGGTCGCGGGGGGGAGAAAAAAAGGTCGCGCTCTTGGAGACACGTAACCCAGATGCGGCGGCGACGAAAGATATGATCGTGCTGCTCGTGACTTTCGAATTCAAATTTCGACCCCGAAACCCCAGGCTACAACCCCCGCACGTGAACTTACGTTAATGAAGCCCGCGGCCGCTCCTTCTTCACCTACTCCGCCCTGGTTTGACTTACCTGAAACAGAAAAAAAAGTACAACATGTAAATTTTCAATGTCGAGCGGACGCTATGGCCTTCTGCATATTTATAGGACTCCGGAATGAGCGATTATGGAATTGGGAGATGCGCATAAGGAGGTCAGCGGGAGAGGGATCCGCTCGTGCGGCCCTAAAAGTGAAACTGCGCGATGTCGCCGTTCGGCATTCGCCTTTTTCTCTTTCTTCCTCCCGTTGCACTGGGCAATGGAAATTATAGGTAGGGTTGTGCGCGCGATGGGAGAAGCTGGGGACTGTGGCGCGCAGATCCCCGCAAATTACCGCATGGGAAGAGGCGCATCGGGCCGCGAGCCTCTGCCTTTGGGAAATAAATGTTCGATGCCAATCGCTTGTGACGAACGTGCCTTATACAAATATGCCCGTGACTCTTGGATGTACGTGCGAGCGACGATCGCCGGGGACGGGACTTACCTATGGGACCTGGGAGAGACGGAATTACATAATCGAGCGTCCCTTTATGAATAACATAAATAGCCCGTCAAGCGCTATAAAGTAAGCAGCTAAATCAACGGGATCTGATTTACCGATATTGTTTTATAATAAGAAATATGTTAGAAACTATTTTAGAGATTGATTTACCATTCGCTTTGAACGGCTCTTTATATTCGCTTGTAAAATATTTAACGAGTAATATTTTTACTGGACATTGCGATTTCAGTCACGTAGAATGCATCTTATAAAGTTGATCGGTTCAACACCTTATCGTATATCTGCTTACTTATTGTAGGTCGCTGGTTCTTTGTATTTCCTGGTTAGCGCAATATATAAGCTACTGCAGTAAATGTATTTTTTTTTTTAACATAAAGCCAGTTTTGGCCCAATTAAAACAGGTAGTTCGTTAAGACTATGTTAAGATATTTTCTTTCTTTGCCTCTTAACTAGTTCGAGCACATCCAAACTGTGATTACAGAATTTTTTGAATTCCAGTATCAAATAGGAAAATCCCATGAAGCTCTTAAGTGCTCGTTCCGGCTATCACTATTCCCAGCGAAGATAAACGTTACGTGAAAATTTTAGGAGCACAAATTGCTCAAATTTGCATTTACAGCAATAGCTCAAAAGCAAACTATCCCATAAAAAAACCGCTAGAATCGTAACCTTCGGCATAACATAACTTCATTATCACGCGAGCGATAAACGTCGGCAAAGCGTGCAAGACATCGAATCGGCGTAGGAGTGAGCCAGGGGCAGGTCCGGTGCGCTCGCTCGAGCCGAAGAGAATACCGTTCTATGCGAGAGCTCGCCGGCCCGAGAGATGGAGAGAGAAAGAGCGAGGAGGAATGGCACTCAATTCACGCTCGTCGCTTCCTCCTTGGCGGCGCGCTCGGCCGTCCGGCACCTCGCTCGACGAAGCGAATCTCCGGTCCCCCTCGAGGAGCGCGCCGATCCGAGTCATTTGTCACAGGCGCGCGGACGTCCTCCCTCGCGGGGACTCGCGCGCTCAGACGTCCCGCAGACGCGAGCCTCTAATTGCGCCCGAAAGTGTAACGGGAGCCGCGCTCGGAAACACTTCCAGGGGGGGAATATTTATAAGAACGGATTTTTCACTTCTCGGCGCGTAACGAGCGGCTCGCGCGGCCGGCCGCCTGTAATTACGGCCGTTTGGCGCCGGCGGCGGAAGCGGCCAGCGTAGCGCACTCGTAATCGCCGGGTCGCTTACGTAACGCGCATCCGAAAAGTGCCGGGACCGAAGATCCCGAGGATAGCGCGTAAAGTGGCCGAGGAGTGGGGCCGGATCTAACGGTGCAGCTCGCGCGAGCCTGGTGTGCGATGCATCGCGCGGGTGTAAAAAAAGCACGGGAGAGAGCGAGTCCAAGCTTCGAAGTATCATTCCATTGTCGATCCAATTTCACAGAATAATAAGACGATCTCGTGCAGAGTAGTGACGCTGGAAAAAGCGGCACCCTGGCAAAAACCCAAGCACTCGATAAAAATAGCACTCGAGTGGAGGAGAGAGAGAGAGAGAGAAATGGGTCGGATTCAGGGAATCGAAAGCGTTTTACGCGCGCATTGTTCAGCCAACCGGCGATGTGAGAAAACACCGTTTTTCGACGGAGCCGTCGATATGGGATCGACGTCTCACACTCGGCTCCGCGTGCGCTTTATCACTCGTGAAAAATCGTAATTAGACGCGGGCGAGCCTCTGGCCGACGGCAGTGTAAAAACGGGAAGGGAGGCACGGCAAAAAAGGCTGGAATACAGCGGAGAAGTCGAATTGCGTTACTCACCTTAACCGAAAATTCGCGGCCGACAAGCGGAAAAACGAGCTTGCCGATTTAATAGACTCTTTAATTGAGAGTGATAATTAGTTTCCGTACTACAGAGACCCTCGGCTTTTGATTACTTTTCCATCGCTTTATCGCGCGGTCATTTTCAATTTACAGAATAATTATTAATCCACGCAAATTTGTTGCCGCGCATTATCGATTTCACCTTCGCGGAAAAATAATGATTAAATTTGTATACTCCGTCGACGCGGCTCCGAATAAATATTTATCATCCGATTATTATTCGATTAATAGGGGGTGGATGAAGCTAAATTCGAATTCATTAATAAATTTTACCGAATTTCAGCGACACTGATACCTCATTTATTTACTCCCGTTCATCTCGAGAGTTTCGAGTGCATCGAAATTTACAATAGGATCCCGATCCTCGGCGAATAAAATTGAAAAAATGTCGAGAGGCCCTCGCGGTAGAATTACGAGTCGATGGAATCTGAAAGCCGCTTGGAAAGTACAAACAAATAAAAAGGTCGACGTGACCGATACTTTAACGACCGCACCAGAGGTCGACAGGAAGGGATAAAAAAGGGCGCCCGAAGTAGAGCATCGCATGACAATTGTGTGCGGTGCTCGAGCGGTAAGGCGCGATGCTCGTGATCGACGGACGGACGGGCGGACGAGGAGCGTCACTGGGAGATCACGAAGGCCCGCGGGGGGGACCCGTTAATCGATTACAGGATCGTCGCCGCCGCCGCTCGCCTATGCCGCGCTTGGCCAACTTCTTGGGCGGTTCGTGCTTGCAGCTGCTCTCCTTCCTTCCTACGGAGCGTGTACACGTGCCGATCCCCGACTCCGATTCAATTCCTTTTTTTACCCCCTTTTCACTCGCGTCCTCTCACGCTCGGGGACACGGTGGCTCTGCGGCCGACCGCTTAATACGGCCACGTAAATCGCCGGCATAATAAAGCCGGCCGACGCCCCGCGGACAGATCGGCCGCGCTTCATGCCCCGTGAATCCGGCGTACTTTGTTGCAATTAAAGCTTATCCAGCAGCCATCGCGTCGCGCCGCGTTTCGAGGATCGTCAAGTGCGCGCGGCCGTTTAGCGGATAATGTCTCAGTTTAAATGAATGTCCTGCCGGAGGTGCGCTATCGCGAGATCCGCTCCTAATTAACTACCCGTCTGCGCGTAAAAAGGAGGATGCGAGCCGTAGCTGCTATTCGGAATAGGGAATTGCGAGACTTAAAAATTCAGATGAGCATTTCAAGTGGCGCGGAGTAAGTTTATCGCCCGAGGCGGAGAAGCTTCGTTTAAGAGAGAGAGAGAGAGGATACAAGTTGCACTTTCTGACCGGACGGCGACTTGAGCCGATAGCAAGTTGGCACGGCGGCATCGGTGGGATTTAAACTTTGTCGCGCATGTACGAGCGGCTCAGGTGACTCGGGCCCTGCCGATAAGCGCCCGAGCGGATATGTTCCTCACGTTCTTTGTTGTTCGACGTTTAAGTAGGTGAGACGTGCCGATGCTTTTAAAATCGAGGATCCTCCGAGTGCCGCGTCGTGCTTCGTTAAACGTTAATCTACCATTTATTGTATTTGCTTTCTAAAATTTCACCCTCGGGTTTATTAATTTTTCTCAGCCGCGACTCGAAACTTTAAATGTTGATGACTGTTTTTTTTTTTGCATAAAATCTCATTCGTTAGTGCTTGTATACCGCGGAAATGAATAGACACTTGTTGGGTCAAAAAAAAAAAAAAAACATCGGGAAGTAAATAAAAAGGTACGTGTACGCGTATCCACCGGGGTCGTCAGGTTCAAATGTCGTTTTCGCTCGGCGCACTCAGTCCCGACACCCCGACGCCAGTAGGTCAGGGACGGTAAATCTATTTGCGGAAAATATAATAAAATCCTCCCCCTGGAAGCGGGTGGGACTCCCCAGCGTACGCACGCACGTAGCACCTAACGTTGACAAATACAAAAGGCCATCCGCGCGCGCGGCCCCGCGAAAGAATGGAGAATTCCCCGGGAAAATGTAGAGGAGTACGCGGCGAATAGCCGGGGCAGAGAACGTGCGAGGCGTACCATTTTTCACGGCTTCATTGTCCTCGATAGTCCTGACGAAGGGTTCTTTTGTGCGAAGTAAAATAATTCAGCCATTCCCCCGCCGGTCCCGAAGCTGCAGTCGCCGCGGCTAAAAGGGGGAGGCCGCGGGTGGGAGTTACGTTTTCTCCGCAGGAATTCGCGGCCACCGATGGTAATAAAGCCGCCTGTTTATTTATGAATTCATATGCATACATAGAAGCGCGCCTATTGCCTATTCCACTGACTCGCGGGCGCCCGTGTCGTCCCCTTGGCCCCGAGCTTATACATCCTTTGTAAGCGCGATTTCTATGGAAATACGGGCAAAATGAATCGAAGCAGACGCGGCTGAGACGGACTCTTTGCCACCGCGGAATCCATTGAATTTATTCGCCTGCGTCGCGCGTATACACACACGCGCGGCCCCACCAAGTCGTGCGCGCACAGTCCATATAGCACACCGTTACCTCTCGGCCAGTCGGCCGGGACGCCTACTCTTTGCCGCGGCACGAAACCATCTTACGGTCGTTTAATTGAATTTAAATTACGTACACGCGCGCGCTCATCGCCGGCCGGGATCGCCCCCCCCCCCTCCCATATAAATATAAACGTTCGCGCGCGTCCACGTCTTCCATTGCACCTCATTAGCATAATGCCGTAAGACCAGGGTCACGACCTCCGCGGCCAAACTTCGCACCCGTGGAGAGTCGCGGCTGATCGACATTCCGGAAAAACGGGGACGCCGTAGGAAAGTCGCGCGAGTAACGGGGCCCTGGGCCGCGGAGAAGGTGCGTGGCAGCGGAGTTTCGATCGCGGCGAGAATTGCGCGGCCCCCGGGGTTGGCCTCTTGCGGTTCCTCGACGCCTTCTGCGGTAGCGACACTTTCGCGCGGGATTATATTGACTCCGGGGAAAAAACATGGTCGTCGCAGCGCGGTACCGTTGCGGCACTAAAATAATCTCACCCGGCGAATGGCTGGAGAGAGCCCCGCTAGGCTGGTCGGAGCTTCCCCGAACTGTCTGTCGCGCCGAGGGGGCCTTTCATCATCGTACCCCCCTCTGCCGTGTGATTACGAATTATTAAAACCGTTGCTCGTGATACGAGCGGTCCGACGTACGCGAGGCCTTCGTGGAAAGCGGTGCCGCGGCTCCGCCGATAGCTGGATCCTTCTTCTGCGAAGCTCCGCTCTCCTTTTTTCGTCGATCGCAGGAATCAAGGCCTTGACTAACGAGAGTGCAAATCGCCAATCTAATTAGTCGAGATTTACGGGGCTCATTTTTTTTTCGTAGAAAGACGTTAGCACACCGCTTCGGATTTTTGTGCGGCGGGGGGCCTCCCTCCGGCGCGATAACCAGCAGGCCCTTATCTGCGCAGGCGGATGCGCATCCCCGGGAGGGCAATTAGCACGCGATCGCCCGATGATTCGGCCGATTTCGCGGCCTATCACGTCGAGCCGTCTCGGGCGCTTACAAGCTCGCGGAAGCGATCTAAACTGCCCATCGCTGAACCCCCCCTTTGCGAGAGGGAGAGAGTCGCTTAGCGGCAATTACTCCGAGACACTCCGCACCAATTAGCGGCCGCAGATGCATGAGCGTCTCTTTATTCCCGAGTGTCGCCCGTCTCGTCGATCCTTCGCTTCGGCCATTCTCACGTTTTTTTTCGAGAGCACGGCTCCCGTACGAGACACTAGACTTTTTTTCAAATCGATGCTCCGCTTAGCGTGAGAACTGCTTTATTCAGCGATTTTTCGTTTCTCTTCTGAGAACAGCTTCCCGGGAAAAAGTGGATTAAAAATAAAAATGTTATTCTCGTTTATTTAGCAAACATTGAAATTCTCATTACGGATTCCTGGTACCTCGCTCGTTGAAATATAAAAAAGTTGGCCAAGTAAACAACGGTAACGCCAGTTTGATTCAGACTTCAAGAAGAAAAGGACGCGAATTAGAAATGAAAGAGCGAAAACAATTGCGCAGCTACTGCTAAAAATTTCTAAAGCATTTAATTAAAACTCAAATTCAAAGTGTAAAAAAGAAAGAGGGCGATGGTTACAAAGTAAAGCATTAATAAAGCCCGCGACTCAAAGGGAGTCGGAGCAAAAAAAAAAAAAAACTGAGAAGAGGGTTGACGAATGCGGGAAAGACGAGGGAGCGGAGCATTCATCGTGCGCCCGGCGAGATAATTAAACTACAATCGCCGAAAAAATATAAGCGCCGTATAAAACTGCCATTGAGAGAAGTAATTTGCCGTTTTCGTGTCGAGCGCCAAGCACTCGAGCTGTTTATTCGTAATTAAATTGGGTCGCTCGCCCCATTCACAATCGCTCGCAGGATCCCTCCGTGTCTCTCCTCTTCCTCCGGCTGTTGACACGTTCCAATATATATATATATACTAGGGGGGTACCCCCTACTCGCTCCGCTCGTCCACCCCCTAATTTTTATATAATACAGTTAAATCCGTTTACTTTTTGAATTGACGATTAGAAACTCATTTTTCAATTTTCACTTTTTTCTCATAAGACGATGTTTAAATTAGTCTACACTTTTGCTTTACCAATATCTTTGAATCTATTTATTTGTTGAGACATTGAATAATTGAATATATTTACTTTTCACTTTTTACAATCATTATCTTATTTTAAAACCATTATTATAGTTTTAATTTTTCAACAACATGATCATTGTACCATTTTTTAATTTTAATGTACGTTGAAGTAATCCATTATAAATTAATGAGTTTAAAAATTCTGTTGGAATTATAATTGCTAAATGTTCATTATGTTCACTATGTCAATGATTAAATATTTCGTAGACTGTATCGGTATACAATTAAATTTCATTGTTAATTTCAATGATATCTACATTTTTCGGAGCTAAATTACAATTCATAAAATGAGGAGTGGCTGAGGAGGGGTTGAGGAATATCACCGAGGAGGGGGAGAAGGGGTCAAGAGGGGGAGCAATATTTTTTAAATATATAAAAACACATCATTAAAATAATAAATATAATGTAAATATAATGGAAAAAGGGAGGACGGGGAAATAAAGAAGAGGAAGGGAGAGGATGGAGTGAATCTTGAGTTTTTTTTGACCTGATAACTATATATAATATAGGGAGATACATATTGAACCCTCGGAAGCTGGGGCTAGCCTCCTCCGAAGCGCATTAAACGGCTCTTTGTGCCGCTCGCTCGCGCGGAAATCTCCGAAGAAGGAAGTTTGCTGCTCTCGTCGCGAGTCGAAGGCGGCGAGCGCGCGGCGAATAAGAAATGCGCGCACGCGGCAATAATGACGATTGCGTCGTTTGAAGAATGACATGCGTCACACCCGTCAGTCGGGGCTGCACCGTTAGTCGCGCGCGATGCATCATCCGCGCGACTCGCATTCTCACACGCGAGCCGCAGACACAATCAGCCGGCGCGCGCGTCGGCGCTTTTCAGCGAGATTCAATTGGATTATTAGCATTATTCATGCGAGCCGAGCGCAGCCTCGCGACGGGCGCGATTTTAAATCGCGACGCCCCGGCCTTCTCGGACTTATTATTAGATGCATTATTGATAATTCGGAGTAGCGAGCGCGGCTTCCGGATCAGCGCGCCCCGAGATCGAGATCGGGGATGTCGATAGATCCGAGCTTATATAGAGTTTTGATCGGGCCTCGAGATCCTTATCGCGCGCGGCGGCGGGCCTCGCTTATTATCGGCTATTGCCCTGTCACGCGTCGCCGGGGACTTAAAAATCCTCTCCTAACTATATAAGGGAATTGCCTTCATAAAGTCTCCCGCTTACATAATTGCCCTTTACATTGACCGCCACGAGAAAATAATAGTCCGGACTTATTGATAATGTATGAGCCACCTGCATTCAAGTTTCAATAAGCGCAGATTAGACGCTCGTCAATCATTCGATCCCTCCCCCGTTAAATTCAATTTCAATTTTAATATGCGCCGCGGCGGGCGCAGTCGATGCGACCGACTTCATTTTCGCGATCGCAAAATAATTGTTGAGCCGGTCCGAAAGTGAAATAAGATTAGCGTGCGTGCGTGTGTGCATTCGGCCTAATGGGCTAAAAAAAAAAAAAGAACGGGCTCGCGAAACAACGGGCAGCCCCGTTTCCCGCGAAAAGCCGGCGTTTCCGCATTAACAGCGTCGTTTAAAACGCAGTCCCACGCACGCAGGCTCATTTTCGAATCTCACGTTTCGCGAGGAGGCAAAAGAAGAAGAAAAAAAAAGGGGGGAGCTCGCTCGCGCTAAAGAAACGTAGGCGAAGAATAGGAGGAAGGCGCGTAAGAACCGCAAAGCCTCGGTGCAAAATAACAGATCCCGCCGGCTCGGCGAGGAATAAAAGGAGGAAAGTAGAGCCGTCCGTTTAATTTCGCCGGTGCGGCTCGGGGGGTATGCCCGCATACACGCGGGAGGATAGCTCGCGCTGCGTGCGGGAGAGAGAGAGAGAGAGGTCGACCAGTAGAGGGCGGCCGTTCTTTTCGCGCATTCCCCGGGCCGACAGGCGCGCGCATTGCGTGTCGAGGTGGAGCTGTACGGCAGGCCGGCCGCATTGAATACCGAAGGACCGCTCGGCTCGCGCTGGATTCCAAATGGCCGTGGGAAGTATCGCGGTACCAACTGGCCGGGAATACTAAATACACGTGTATACGCGCGCCAGGGCATACTATTCGCATCGACTCGCCGGAGACAGAGAGGGAGATAGGAAGCGCCGTCGCGTCCCCGCGACGCTCTGGGAGTGACGGCGAAGGAGAGAAATGCCGTGTATAGGCGGCCCGAGAGCGGGACGGAGGGAGAAACGATATCGGGGCCCTTCTCGGGACGAGTGAAGCTCGGGAAGTCGGCTTCCCGGAACGTACTGTTAGCCGCACACGTATGCCATGCCACCGCTCGCTATGTTGCCGAAAGGGGGGGGGACGGGGGAGTCGGTGTGTGCGCTCCTCTCTCGTGCTAGAGCTACGTGTCGCCAAACGACAACGGCACGAATACCGTATACCGAGATCATTCGTGTTCGCCAGAATTTATGGGGTTCGTTCGCGACCGGCATTCGCCTTCGTCTTGTTCCTCTAGCCCCTCTCGCTCTCTCTCTCTCTTTCTGGATGCTCCTCTTCCGCGCGGCGTGCGTGCCGCCACCGCAGTCGCTTCTTCTTCTTCTTCCTAGCGTTGTCTACTACCCGCTGAATTTGCATAGAGTCGCTGCTAATAGTTCGAGATAACCGCGCGGCTGGAGAGAGAGAGAGAGAGAGAGCGAGAGAGGTGCAGCGGCTCTGTATCTCGCGATGGATACCCTGCTCCCCGTGCCACTTAAGAGACTCTCTCTCGCGCATATGCGCGAGAGGCACTTTTCTCGCGCTCGAGCATTACCGCCCGTGGGAGGAGGAGGGGCCCCGGACACGCTAACGGACGATTCGATTAACAATAGCTCCGAGCGAGCCTGGCCCGTAGGTGCATTTCGTTTTGTTTGCCGGCAGAGGGAGAGGGACTCTTCGCCGTTGTGTTCGCGTTGTTCCCAATTTCGTACACGGCCGCGAGGTCAGACGCGTATAAGCGTGAATTGGATTAGCCGAGTTAGCGCGAATTTGTGATTTTTCCAAAGAATGCACAACTTCCTAATTTCTAGCGCAGGCGAATCGGTCGCGATCGACTGTGAACTACGGAAATGCAAATTTTCGTTTTTGTTTCTGGAGAGCAAGTGAACGACTGTTTTAAGAACGACAGTTTTATCGCGGTGGATATTATGAATGATTCGAAAGAATTTGCTTGGAAATCTTGAAGTTTAATAACTTATAAGAAAAAAAAAGTTGAATGTGACGATTTGGAATGCAGTCACGCGAACAAAAAGGCGGACTCCGTCGGTCATACACGAACTTGATTACACACATGCGTCAGCTGTTTCAGGTGCATTCATATGGAAAGCGTCAAATCATGCACGCGTCATCTACAAAAAGTATCGGGCATAATGCAATCATTTAAAGCCTATTAAAGTAATAAATTAGTTATTCTTCGGCACAAATTTTTTTTCATTGTGAACTGCTGTTACCGTCACAAAATGTTGTAATCCAGCACAATGGCTGAATCGCTCTTGTCACTCACCGCTTCACCTGTGCGGTCGGGCACTTTCGTCCCGTCAATATTGAAATAATATCTCCTCGCTTTACGATCCAGCAAAAGCCTCTCACTCTTTAATAACTTTAATTAAATCCAAACAAAAATATTTTACTGTATAGATCGCAGCAGCCAGATAAGTTTATTTGACTCATGAGATTTTAATACTCGAACTGTACTTTATTCAATATTTCTTTTAACTGTAAGCGATACTCTACATACAATGCACATCACAGAAAATAGAACGTTTCATTTATAAACAATCGTTACTAGCGAGTCAATGAAAATTACCGTTTCGTGCTAAAGAACAATTTGTTTAATACGTTCGTCACGGATAAAAAAAAATGAACAAAACGTACAGCAGTTTTTGTTCACGCGATAAGCCACTTAGCATCCACACTGAATAAAAGCGAATCATCACTCGCTGGGATGGAGATTGAACGGGGCGAATCTTGCGCGATAATAAGATAACGTTTTCGTCAAGGCCGTTAGAAAGAAAGCGACCGACAGCACGAGCCGTCGATTCATCAAGTCGCTCGAGGGGGAGAAGCTCGCTCGCTCGCCGAGGGGATTAGATCGGGAGCGGGCGGAAAAGTCGCGGCGGGCAATGGCGAGACGCGAGGCGCTCAGCGCGAGGTAGTTAAGGACTCGTTTCCCGTTACCGGATCGAATTGGCAGCGCGAGCTCGCACATACATCGCAGGCTAGCGCGCGAGCCCGAGCGCGTAAATTTATTGCCGTTACGATTTACGCTCACGCACCGACACCGACGCCGTGGCTTTTATGGCCTGTGTACAGTTGCAGCTTCCGAGCCATTGAATTTTTTTTCCCCCTTTTTTTTTGCGCTTTGACAGAGGCGCTGATACCTCGCGAGCGGATTTTTTGTATGTAATAAGCGTCGTTATAAACAACACAGTACGCGCGGCTGTGTGTTTTAAAGCCGTCAAATTAGCCGTCTCGACATCTTTCATTTTGGAGAAAAAAAAGAGGAGGCGAGGGTGGAATGGATAGGGAGGGGATATAGTTTCGACGGTCGAGCGGCATAATCCGCAAAAGCCGGCGTATTTCAATTACACTTAACGACAAAACCGAATTGCTTTTGCCGCGTTTTATTAATGCAAATTTCATGGCGAGCGCAATTTGTATCGTATTAATATCGCAACAATGCCACGTGATGAATGCTTATTGCCCGATTAATTTAAAAGACTAATTCAGCTTTATAACCGTATACGCCGGGCCGGCATTATACCTGCACAATAATAATTCGTGCGGGGCATAATGCGTTACCGTTAAAATTTTTATTCCCTACGAAATTTCGCCCGCGGAATGCCGTTTTAATTCAGCCTACCGCGGAAAAGCTGAATTCCAACGGTTCCGTAAACGAGCCTCGAAAAGGGAAATTAAAAAGAGAGAAGAAGAAAATAAAAGGTGGACAGAAAAAGGAAGAGGAGCGACTGGTGACGCATTTTCGAAGAGCAATTTGCGGTCATTAATCGCGCGCAGGTGCCGCGCGGCCGCTGCGAAAAAGGCCAAAGGCGGGAAATTGTCTTCGTCCGCGGGTCCCGTGAAAACTCGATTCACGCGTTTCAATCTGCGCGGAGACGCGAGAATGGCTTCCGGTGAATCATTGAGAGTAATTGCGTTATCGGCACGGCCCGCAACGCACTCGGACCCCGCCGGCTGTCCGTCCCGCTCGCCGGAGTGTCTTCCACGCCGGCGAGTCACGTCGGAATTCAATTTTGCCGTTTCGAGCTCCGGCGCTTGTCACTCTCTGCGCTCCCTTTTTTTTTTTTTTTGCGCCGTCCCCCTCTCTGTTTCTCACACCGCCCGCTTCCTTCTGCTGTCCATGACGGCTAATTTAATTTTTGCTCGTGGATATTTTTCAGCGGCGCTCTAAATAGCCCGCAGCGACTTTTTAACGCTCTTCCTTTCCACGTTCGTCAAAGGTATATCGTAAAACTTGCGTTTGGAAAAAGAGAGCGCGTGATGGAGGCACCGGTGGGAGAGCACGGAGGAAAATTGAATCGCGGATTTTTAAATTGAATCGTTTGCTAAGTTAATTTCTGTTCTCGCGGATAAATGAATTAACCGGCAATTAAAATTATCAACGCAGCGACGAAGGCGATAAACTCGGCTCTCTGCGCGAAGCCGGTGTTTAATTTTGCTTTGCGCGAGTGCCGAAGGATCGCGTGCCGCTCTGGTTGTATACGTCTGGGCGCGGTTTCGAGTATTAAATTCCCGCTGCCGTGAAGGCACGCGTCTGTACACACATGGACGCACGCGCACAAATTACAGAGCCGCCCTGGCCGTGCTCCGCCCCCGCGACGCGAAAAGCCGACTCTTTTTCGACGGTGTCGCTTGGAAAATTCATATCCGCGACGCGGCCTTTTTTTTTCATTTTATTCTCGACAAATTTTAAAAGCGATAACGCCATCGGCGCGCCGCGTCAAAGTAAACGGGAAATCTCAAAGCTCGACGAAATTCGAGTAACGAGGAAGTGTCTCGCGTGCTATAAAGCGTGGTTTTGAATTTTCAAGTGGCCTGTTTCGTAGAAAGATGTCACTTGATTTTTATAGGAGATTTTAAATTTTGTTCGCTATGAATTGAAAAATTTTTTTAGTATTTTACAAAGTACTCGAAACTTTTCATTTATTAAACGAATGTTTTAAAATGTTTCTTTAAAAAGACCATCCTCTGTCAAAGAGATGTAAAATTCATGTATTTTTAATTAAATCGGCACGCGATCCACTATATGAGAGTTTAGAATACATCGAGGACACTTTAAAGAGACCTCGAATGGACGAGCCACTCATCTCGGAAGTAAGCGTGTCCGTGGACAAGGAGGCTGGGCTGCGCGATCCGTTTGAACGGGACCCGGTGACCGGGAGCGATAAAAGTCGCGGTACATCGTGGAATAATCAATAACAGTAAATTTTGCACATAAGTTACCGCGATAAGCCGAGTGCGCGTTAAATCCTTTATACTCGCCGTTTTAGCGGGGCAATAAATAAAACACATTATTTCCTCGAGTCGCTCAGACGCCGGGCCTGGCGGGCCAGTCCTATCGGCAAGTGTATCCTCCGTAAGGTGGCGAGAGGCGCGTTGGCGCATGCTATAATGTGCGTTGCCTCGATCGCGCGAGCATTAGATCTTCCTAATGTTTCCGCGAGATTCGAGCGGCGTCGACATTCCCAGCGCCGAAGAAAACGAAGAGAAAGAGGCAGAGAAAACGGTGAATTCGACTCGCGTTCGCCTCAAGTAAATTTTGAAAGTAAAATTCGCGCCGGCAACCTTTCAGCGCTTGAAAACAGGAAAAGGGCCAAAATGAGTTTTCGCCGTAGGATCAAAGAAGTGGCTGCTCAGACGCGAGCGAAAGGCGCGACTGCGTACGTGAATGGGGCCCGCTTGCGTGCGCTCTGCAAGTGTACGAATGCGCATTCGATTTGCGGAATTACGTCGCTGTCTGCCACTGCGGCGAATAAAGGAACGGCTATTGAAAGCTGAAAAAGAGGCGGTGGCAGTCCTCGAAAGAGAAGAGAGAGAGAGGGAGAGGGAAAAAACAAGCAGAAGCCGCCCTACGTGCGCGTTATGCGCGCGGAGGAGTGCGCGGAGCATGCTATCGCAAAAGGTCGATTGAAAATGTTGGCAGTAGTTCAAGATTCGCTTTATTCAAGCGTCTCATACATGCTAAACTCGGCCCCTCCTCACCTCCGCGTCTCTGAAATATTATTTCCACGGACAGGTTCGACGGCTCTCCGCGCAATATCGAACGCTCGTCCCTTCTCCGCACCGCCTCGGCGCCCTTTCGCTCTCGCCGATGGAAAGCACATAATTGCATTTCATTCCGCCTACAATTTATCAAGACTGCGAAATCGCCCGTGCCGTCATTTTTCCGCGGGGTGCCTCGTGTTGCCGAGCGGGAGGAGAAAAAAGCCACCCACGCGCGTGTGTACACCTTCCTACACGCGCGGGTCGCAACTTCCGCGGTAATCACGGGCCGCCATCTCCTTCCGAGGATCGGGCCTCAGCCGAATGTGTCCGTCTGTCCCTCTCCGCGGCGACTGGACGCCGGCCGTTCGATTAGGCCGCCGCGCGGAGCGTACGGCTTGTCGGGGATTACTTGCGAATCGGCCATAAAGAACGCGGGTACTCGTGTGCTCGGGGGAATAATTTGTTAGGTAGCGCGGCGATCGTTTAAAATGGAAAATTAATATTAAAGCGCTCGCGCATCGTACACGGGGCCGCATAATTCGAGTTCTTGATTATTACACGAATGCTACGGATGTTGCGTCGTAAAATTTAATTACGTACATAAAAGCAACATGGATGCCTTTTAATTTGCAGAAAAGATAAAAAATCGCCGCCGCGATGCCAAGGCCCTCTCTCCCCACAAAAGAGCACGCGAGCGCCCCGGAAAAGTGTATCGCCTTCGAAAATATTCTTACGAATTTATGCCACGTAATCGCATTCATTTATCCCGCGTTAATTAATTTTATTACGAGCGCATGCCCCGTTTATAAAAGCCCTAGCGCGCTCCGTCGAGCTCCAGATCGGTCTACCACAAATCCCGATAAGAGACAGCATGCCCGATGTAATCGTTAATTATTTTCATGAATCGACGCCGCCCGATCAACAATTCCCATTCAGCCCGAAAACACCCCCCTCGGAAGACACCCGCGATTTCCCGGTTCGCCGGATCCTCATCGAGAAAACCTACAAAAGCGTCCTTCGAAAATTCCTCGAAAAGCACGGGAATTTGGCAGAGATCTAGAATTTGAAAAAGATAATCAAAAAGATAAGGACGAAACCAGCTCAGAAACAAGAAGCAGAACAATGATTAAATCTATCTTAAATCTATCTCAAATTTATCTGAAATTTATCTTAAAATATCCAAACATAATTAAAAAGAAATAATTAAACGATCTTTTTAAGATCTTATGTATATAAAATTTAAAAAATTTGAATATATTAAACCTATATTAATATTGTATTAAAACAATGATCTCGGAAGGATCTTAAATTGATTTTAGGTGCTTGTTAATAGAGAATCTTTTTAAGTCTTAAGAAATCTTAAATCCGGACACAATAAAGACGAATCTTTTTATCGTCTTATTTTGATCTCAATTATTTTTACGCGGGCTTTTCATTAATTGCGCGCCGCGTCGAATGCGCGCGGCCAAACGATAATGAACAATTGAATGGCTGCCTTCTTGCGCGCCCACTTAGCGCACCGGTGTTACCGTAAGACATTGTTGACAGCGCACCGGAAATGCATCTCCGACGTCCCGCTAGGATCCCACGCGCGCTCTCGCTCATGCGCTCCAAAAAACTCCACGCGATGGATTCCCCGAGCGGCATATACATATCGAGACGATCGAGATACAGCGCGCCGGAGGGAGAGAGGCAACTCCGTGGGTCTTATTGTTGGGCCCCGTGTATGTACAATGCCCGCGCGATATTATGCAATATCGCATTCGTGCACGCGTGCCGCGATCCTGAGTCCCCGACATTTTCCCGTCACGTTTTCCCACTCGGCCGGGCCACCTGCGCGCTCGCGATCGGACGAGCGAATTAGAACCGCTCGCGTGCCGACGGACAATTGGAACGGCGATCGGCTGAAAATCGCGAGGCTTAACGGTCGCGAGATTTATCGCCCGGGCGCGAAAAAAGCCCCAACTACTCTGCACTTAACCATCGAAATTAAAAAAAAAAAAAATAAAAGGAAGAAGAACGTTATTAAAACATAGTGCGCCAGTCCAAATATCCACGGTAATGGGTTAATGCGCGGTTTACGCGCGCTTTGATAAATGCAGGCGACTTTATAATTATCGCGGATGCCGTTACAGACCTCCCGTAAAAAGCCAAAGTTTACGACCTCACGAAAAACGCCGTACGTCCAGGACCATGCGCTGGTCCATAAACCTTATTTCGTCCTGTGCCCGCTGCTCAAGCTGAAGAAAGAAAAATGGCCTCTTACGCCGAGCGCATCTCGCGTTTCGTCAACGCTCCGAAAGAAGGGAAGAAGTCTCCTGGGGTAATTAAGCCTGCTCGCGCGGGCAGCACTACGTTAATTTGCAAAATTAACGGTAGCCAATTATTCGTTACGCTGGATTTCACACAGCGCCAGAAGAGCAAAGCTCGCCGGCCGCGGTGGTGGCGGCGGCGGCAGATGGCTCGATGTAAATCACGGCCGCAAATTGAACGTACAGTTACGGCGCGTCGGAGTCGCTCGGGGTTGCCGCACCGCCGCGTACACGTACACGTATAGCCGCGGCGCCGAGGAGGGACTTTTTCAATATCCGCGAGGGCCGACGTAAACTGCAGCCACCACTGCCGCCGAGGCTTTTCCCGGCGGTTTTCGTTATGAATTACCGAAACCGATATCGAGAACGTATTGAGGAAAGTGGAGCTCGTAAGGGCGGCAGGAAACTCAATTTTACGCAGTGATGAAGGAAAATTTTCGATTCGCTTAATATGCACTTTGTGCAGGAATGTCTGCGGTCTTTTTTAAATGAAAGGCAAAATTTTCTTTAGCCCGATATTGCGAGCAGGTCCTGCGGATCGTTCGTCTTTTTTGTTTTTTTTTTAAAGGGAGGGAACTATTGAAAGATAAAGTCTACAACCGTGAAATTAATATGAAAGTTCCCCTTTTGTATGTTAATGACTTTAAAGTGACTTTCCACTAAAAGATGAAGTTGGAAAAAAAATTGACAATAGGCACTGGGTCATTTTACCGCACTACAAAGAGCCTTTGAAAAACATCATTGAGTAATTTCGAACAATGAAGAGATAAAATCGCAGCGAGCCGAGGGCTCGAACCTCCAGCATAAATGATTCAATCCATCAGTCCAATCAAAAATCAATAGTGCCGATCCATTGAAATAATCTCGTGAAAATTGCACGGACGAATTTTCGACGGTGCGGTCGGGACCCTCGCGAAATTTCCCCCTGTATTCCGTCTGCGGGCAGCCCCGCGCCGAACGAGAGAGGCGCAGTCCGGAAAAGTTATCCTTCATGGTTCCGAGGTTACGATCTGTGTGTGCTCGTCTCAGCCGGTAGGAAGGCGAGTGCAAATATGACTTTCAATATTCGCTCATCGCGCGGTTTGCAATCTGTCCGTCTCGCTCGCTCCCGGCGCACACACACGCGAGAAAGTTCCAGGAGGGGAGCGAGAGATAGGCTCCGTACGCGCGTATAATACTCCATTATCTTGTAATGCGGTAGCATTATAACTGTAAGAGATGCTTGTCTTCGAGGCGCTCGCGCCCCCGGAAGTTCGAGGGAGAGACGGAGATGGAGGCGAAGGCGTCTCGTCGAGTGTATAAGCGGGACTCGAAACGAGTAACGTCTTCTTAGCCGCAATTTCGCCTCTCCATCGACAGTCATGGAATGAATAATCGACGCTACCGGCTTAACCGCAGCGCGGGCGCAGGCGCGCCTCGATCCGCCTCGAGTTTACGGCAGTCGCACGACCTTCAACTTGTGCCACCTGTGCGTTTCCGATGGAGCCCATTTACAAAATTAGAGGGAGCGGAAGTGCAGGCGCGGGCCCCGCCGCTAATTCCGCGGCGGCTTTTCCATCCGATGCCTACCGCGGCTTGTTTGGCTTTGATTATGAACTTCTGAATTACCGGAGGGTCGCGTCCGCTCCGTTGATTGATGGAGTCGCGCTGCCTACCCCCAGCTTGGCCTCCCGCGAATTAATCCAATTTTTCCGAATCGACGGTATAAATATCCCATTTACGCTAATTGGCTCGTTGACTTTTCGATGGGTCGCCAGAGTTCCTAGCGTCGAGTGGATGGATTCGTCGTTATCACCTCGCTTTTCCGATAGGGAGTTCCTAAATATAAAAGTTTTTTGTTGTGCGGGACTTTGCGGTGGACTTGTATTTCCAGAAGATCGATGAATTCTCCTCTTTAAGATACTTGAGGAAACTTCGTCCCCTTCTCGTTGTCAAGTGAATCTTTCATCAAACTTATATAATTAGGAGGACTCACGCCCGTCCCTCGTATTTTATCAGTTTAGCGACAAAAAAACTGTCCTGCAAAAAATCTCTTCTATATAGCGAAGGTAGAGCGAATAAAAATTTCATAGAAAACTTTTTAAATAAACTGCGATGAAAGCGTCACATATAAGACATGCCTTTGCAGTTCCCGTTAAAGGCTCTGCTCTACATTTTCATTCAACATTATAAATTACGTATTAAATTCGATGTAATATTAAATGTAATAAAGTAGGATTTTTAGAAAAGAATAAAACAACTAAATGAGCCCTGCATGTGTTGAATGTTTAATCGTGAGAAAGAACAGTGCTCTTCAGTCCAGTAAAAATTAAAGTTGTTCAGTGTGCAAACAATTTGAATAAATCCACTAAAGTTTTAATAAAAACTTACTCGAAACACTTTGTCTGTCCACACTCGGCTGTTACTACTTGCACGCATTTAATACTGAAATTTATATTGTTAGAGTTGTATAATTTTAATGTATTTTTATTAACGGCGATAAAAGCAGAAAAAGACATTGAAATGAAAAAAAATAAAACATCTCCGCGTTTATCTTGTATACTTATAACGGTGCCGAAGAGGAACTGTTCTTTCTCTAATGACTAAAAAATCATTAAAGTAAACAACAGTTATTAAATCGAGTCGATAGGAAAATAGGGCAACAATAAAAAAGAAAATGTAAAAAGAAATAGTACGAATAGAAATTCTGACTTTTCAAAAATGTTAACAGGTGCGCTGTCGCAGTCACAATTCCCGGTGTTCACGATCTACGCGCAGAAGAGCTGCCTGTCGGTGAAGCCGTGCGAGCGTGCCTGGTGCATCGACAGAGTGCAGGGACACCGGCTCCAGGGTCACACGCGGCGCACCACCAACGCCTCGTCGCGCCAGCACTGCCTCGAGCTCTGCCTCGGCGAGAGGGACTTCCTCTGTCGGTGAGTAAAAAGAGCACCATGTGCACGGCGCGCTCGCAGACGCAGCACGTCGTATATTCCTCCGCTCGCACCGCGACTGCAGGCTCCCCCGATGCGAGCGAGCGATATACGTGTCATTTTAAAGCGCACTAATAAGCTGCCTCGCTGCTGCGTCTCTGCAGATCGCCGGCGCCCACTTCCGCTTTTTTCACCCATACCCTCTCGAGTTTACATTTTTTCCCCTCTACCGATAAATGAGGAGGGGACTGGGCGAGTCGACGGAGCGACAAAATACGCGAGATTAGATAAAGCGACTGATATCCTCGGGAGATAGCACTGCACGCTGTGATTTTAATTAATTGCGCTTAACGATTTTAATTCGTAAATGAGTGCGAAGCGGGAATGAAGTGCGTAACGTTGGTAGCGCACCTCGGATATCTGGCTCGAGGACTTTTAATCAAGCAGCCCGATCATTCGATTAAATTGGATGTCGGTGAAGTCGAATGATCCCGTCGAACGAGTAATTTTCTTAAGAGCTACGCATGAAGTTTAAAAACTACTTAAACCGAATGTCATAAAAGAAGCAACGAGTCAAATCGATTTTTAGCGCATTCGAGTATACTAAAAGAAATGCGCGGCGCACCAGAGATTAATTTGGTAAATTAGCAAAGGCGAGGAAGCTTCTCGAAGCAAGTCGACTAACAGTTGATCGGGATTTTCTCGGGTCGTTTTTTAGTGGTGGCGCGATATAGAGACACTTGAAAATGGCTTGGTCGGGTATCGCGTGCGCGCACGCTGGTTAGTCGCAACATTGTGTGCGTTTAATACACGAGCGCTTGGTCTCCCCGAGCGGTACATCGTCCGCGTCATGTCTCGCTCGCTTCGGCGCGCGCCTGCCGGGGGAAGCATCGTTAGAGAGGCGCTAACAGCACGATTCGACGATGAAAAAGTGAGCGCGACCTAAGTCAATCAATCTGTCGAAGCGCGAGCCCCGACAGCGCCGCGGTCCTTATTTGCATGTCTTTAGCCGGTCAATTTAACGCGACGCCAAGGTAAACCGACTCTTGCTCTCTTTACTTGGGAAAAGGGGTCGCTCGATCGGCGATTCCCCCCTTTTTTAATTCGCCCCTCGCCTCGCCTCTTAATTCTCCCTTACGTCCGCGGCCTTTTCTCTCTTTCCTCCCGGTGGAACTGGCTCGCCGCGAGGCCGTAATTTTCAGCGGCGACTGATTTACGGGCGATCGGTAAAAATGGAAATCGCCCGCCGCGGAAATATTGTTTGACCAGGCGTCATTTATCAAGCTCTCGCTCGGCCTTTAAATAATTCCGAGGCCGCCTGCGCGAGGAAAGTGTCGGCACCTGCGTAATGTACTCGGGTCCATTACGGCTCGCTCGCTCTCTATCTCTCTCTCTCTTTCTCTGCTAAATATTTATCCGGCTCTCACTCTTTCTCGCGAGCGGGAGAAGGCGGTGATACTTGCGGCGCGCTTGAATTATATGTGTTATGAAATATTGAAAACTCCATCGAGTGTAGCATAATGGAAAAGGGCAGCGCCTCGGCCCGGTGGTGCAGCCGACACCCGGATGTTCCTCGCGTTGCGTTCCTCGGGCTCGCTCGCTCTCTCTTTCTCTTTCTCCGGCGGAGGTATTCCGAACAAGCCCAGCTGCGAGGGATAAGCGTAAAGAGGCTCTCTCGGCTCTCCTCCGCCTCTTCCTCCTCCTCCTCCTTTTCTCTTCGTACTCGCGAGCGCGCGCTTCTTCCTTCTCTCGTTCGCCTCTAGCTGATCTTATTCTCGGTGCTGCGTAACCGTGCGTAACCAGACGCAATTATGCGTATCAAGACGCTTCTTTACGGCTGGATATAAATAATGCGGTTCCGTGTCATATGTTGTTTATGCGTTTACATTGGCCGGGGCGGTTCGGCCGCGAGAGAGGAAGAGAGAGCAAGAGCCGTAATGATCGCCGCGTAGCCTGGGCCCCGGCGCTTATTCCCCGACCACCGCACGATGTACTCCGCGTCCTCGCCATGTTGATGATTCGCTTTGAATGGCTCTTTGAACTCTCCTTCCACTACATCCTCGTTTTATGCGCGAGGCGAGAATAGGATTCGTTCTACTTAATGAATCGTTTCTTTCAATTGCCCATAAATAATTTGCCTGCGTCAACGGCTGTTTTTAAATGCAACTTTATCAATTCAAGCACCTCGCCGCCGTCAGTTATTCGGAAAATTTCATCCTTTCTCGACGAAGCTAATGTTATGATTTTTAGCCAAACGCAAAAAGAAAGGTGAACACTTAGTGCTCGGAGGGCGCAATTTTGCAGCAGAAAATGAAAATCCGTATTATACCCCGAGAGAATTAATAGAGCAAACGCAAAGAGCGCGCGCGGGCAGGAAATAGCCGGAGCAATTTACACTGGGGTCTAAAAATTGAATCTCGGCAAACTCGACTGACCGCGAGCGAGCGTTAACTGCGGAGGAGGCGAGGGCGCGAAGGGATCGGCAAAAAGCTGTGGGGCCCCGGAGCCAGCAGCCGTGAGGGCCCGGCGCAGCTCGTTTTTGTCGTCAATCGACGCGTTTCACGGCATTCCCGACACGCCGGTGCTTACGCGATAGCGATCGATAAACGAGCGCTGCGGAAGCGGCGCCGGGGAAAAAACTCCAGGAAGAAGAAGGGGCCAGGCGCGCGCGCGCGCGCGCTCGTCCTGGTACCAGGTATAAGGAAGGTCCTTCTCTCTCTCTCTCTTTCCCTGAGCCTCGCGCGCGTGCTCTCAGGAATTTCACAATTACGTTTAATGATGAACGAAACTGTTCCCGGTAACTCGCATAGATTATGCGGGATGCGCCGTTTTTGTCTTGCCCATTACAATTATGCGCGGCGATTAAGCCCCGCCGTCAGATTCGCGAGATACAGTCGACGGAGGCTCGTAAGCGGCCCGCGGAATCAACGAGTCATTAGCAGTGATACAACGCCCCGGAATACGAGACGCTGCGATGCAAACCTTCGCTAGTAAATCATAGAGCGAGCGTGCCCGTTCGTGCTCCCATGAGAAAACGTAAAAGGCCGGAACGCAGACCAGTGCCACCGCGTTTTGTGTGTATACCCGGGAGCATCGAATTCCCTCGCTCACTGCGGATGATAACTCCGCGAGCAGTGGCTGAAAAATGAGCGTCTTTTTCCGATTGACCGGGCCAAAGGTGCTCGCGCCGAGTGCAACAGGGACTACACATTCCCGAAGAAATTCCCGATCATTGATGCGTCCGCGAAGTGGAGCGCGGCAAAAAGGAGGCCAGGGAACGACTGCAGGAAGCCGAGAATGTGAAAAAAGCACGCGTCAAAGGGGCGGCAGGCGAGGCACAAAAGAAAAACTGACGGCTGAGGTGGGAGGAAAAGGGGGATCCGGAGTGGAGCGCGAAGCAAAGCAAAGGCTCCGGCGCGTCTGGAAAGATAAACCCTGGCTCCCCCGGAATTCTTCCGGAATCCGGTAGTTCGCGTTGCGTTACGCGCAGTCGGAGCGGCTCACCTCCCTCGCTAACGAGCGAGCGCCAGTGCACGGAAGTCGCCCGGCCGTCAAAGTATCGCGAGCGTAACAATGCGTATAGCGCACTGGCGAGCGTGTAACAGGAGCCGATGCTGAATTAGCGCGAGCCACCCGGTCAAGATCGCATTAACATTCTATCGGAACGGTATTCCTCTCGCCAGAGCTCATCTGACAAGGTGGTAGAGAAGGCTCCCCTTGCCCCGCTTCGCGGCTCGGTCTCCTCTCGGGTTCTCCAGTACGGCAGCGCCGTCTCCTCTCGTAAATTACCTCGGTCAATTAAGATCTTTGCATAAATCGCCGAAGCGGGCGCGATGAAAAAGCAGCCTCTTGGGTTTCAAGGAATTCCTCGGGTTTCCCGCGACGGGGACACGCGATCGCGAGGGCGAGTGTGCGGTGCAGCCCCGGGAAAGCGGATCGATGATCGTCGCGCCGACCCCGGCGCGGGTCACCCGCCGACGGAATGGAGTGCCGCCGCGGATTGATGGACCGAGGAATGAAGCGATACTGTCATTCGCCTCGGCTCTCAAGCCGCGGCCACTGGGAGAGTTGCAATTTCGCGCGTCCCCGTTTAGCCCGTCATTTCGCCTTTGCCGCAGCGGCGATCTGTTCACGTCCGCCAGTGCAAGCTCAGCGGCGTTTATCGGAAAGACGCGTCCGCCAAGCTCGCCGAGCGCTTCCACGAATCGGCCGCCTTATTGCGAGTCGCTCCGAGGGTCCCGGGGAAAAAATAACGTTTTTCTTTTTCAACTGATAATGCAAGTCACCGGGGCCCGTAGGCTGCGCGCGCTGCAATTATACCACGCAGTGCTGAGAGAATACAGTAGTTCCATAGTACTGATAAAATAACGTACGATTTTCTTAATTATTTCTCAAGGAAAAATAACGGACAGGCGCAATTATTTTCCGACTGTGCATTTAAAAATAAAGTGCACTCTTTTGCGTTTTTATGTCTGTTTTTTCTTCGATTTTTTTCGTTACATCGCGTTTTTATGCCGAGTGCCCGTGTTCCGGAGATTTTTTCAGGCCAAGTACTGACGTTGCAAGTTCCCTGCAGTTTCAAATTCTTCAGCCTCGCGCGCTCGAAAAGCAAAGTAAACGAATCGACGATGCGCGCTAAACATTCTTTTTCCACCGAAATAATCTGAAAACGTCAAAGAATCACCCCCCGCGTGTTTCCAACAAAATATTCGTAAGCATTTAACGCGCGGAATTTCGACGCCTCCGCTGCTATCGCGCATCGTTACGATTTTCGCACCGCAACCTCCGTAAATCTTGCGATAAACGCTCGCATCAATGAGCGTTTTGCGAAAGGGCAGGGGAGAAGAGGAGAGAGAAAAAAACGAAGGCGGGGTAAGTAACGGCGCGAAGTTCTAGGGATAGTAAATGAAAAAGATCGACGGGACGATAGGCGGCGTTCGGTTTTCCATGCACCTGCCGCGGCGGCCGCGATAATAACGACGAAGAATCGCCAGGGCGAAAAAGAACGCGCGCAACAGCGCGTCGATATTTTACTGCCCCTTGAAGAATCCTGCCGCGGCTCCGCCGGCTAAAAAGAAGTACACATCCGGCTCTCCCTGCGGCCCCGCCGAAGAATGTTCCCATTACAAATACAATTTAAAAGTTCTCCGTGTACTTTACGAATGCAATGATTGCGATCGACGGGATTTTGTAACATTGTCGACGGTAACTCCACCGCCATAATCGGCCGAGAAAATGATAGCTTATAATTGTGCTTACCGTTGACTCAACGAGACTCTAATAAACGGCCGGCCGACCAATCAATTACCTTTAATAAATCGCTAATCAGCAGTTATTAAGAAAAGCGCGTTATTAAACAAACAGTGGAGCAAAGCGAGAGGGGGCAGGTGCCCCATAAAAAGGAAAGGCAGCGCAGGCCCAGAAGTATAAGGGCAACGCGGAGGCGGGCAACGAACGCGGCGGGGTGGGCGCGCGCGAGCGTACGTCCGAGGCAATCAAGATTACGATTGGCTTTAAATCGATGTCGAGGGGGATGCTCCGCTCGTTCGCTCACTCGTTGCCGGAACGAGGCGGATCGCGGACGATCGATCCGCAGATCTCGGCCCGATAGCCGGCTACGGGCCGGCGCATCCGCGAGGGGGAGCGCGCGCGCGATCGGTTATTATTGGGGGCCGCAGCCGCCGCGCGTAATCAGTTTATTGTTTAAGAGTCACGCCGGAGTCGTACGCGCCGCCGCTATCAATTACAATAATGTAATATAATCGTGAGCGGCGGGGGAGTGAGGAGGCCGCGGGAGACAGGAGAGCTCCCAGCGGGCGAGCCAGCCGCTATAATGAGCTCCCGACCTAATGAGAGGGTTGCTTGCGCGCGAGCCGTGTTGCGCGATACCGAGAGACACGGGCCAATACCAACTCTCTCTCTCTCTCTGCGCGCCCGGCACAAAGAGCCCGGAATACGCTTCTAGCTACCCACGACTCCGTGTGCACCGTACGCCCGCCTCTGGCTCGACGACGCTCCTGTGTTCTCGTCGCCGACGATGGGGCAATCGATAAAAAAATCGGCCCCGCCTCGGCCGTCGATTTTACCGCTAATGCACTCGGCGAACGTGCCGCGGCTGAAAAACGGACGACAAGATTATTTGGAGCTTGGACAATGGATCCCGCATTAATACGTTAGTCGCATCGCGCGAGTTTCAACATTTTGCGCTCCCGCGGCTGCTCCGAATAGCCGCGCGTTTGAAAGCCCGGGGCAAAATTAGGCGGACTATTGGAATAGCGCCGATAGTTTGTAATCATATCCGCTGAAAATTGAAATTAATCGGTCCAGCGCGAGGTCGGGGGCCCGACTCGTTCAAGCGCCGTGGCATCAGTAATTAATTTATTCGCAATTAGCCGAACAATGCGCGGCCGGATGCGCCGGCGCCCCGCCCGGCGAAAGTCCGCGGCTAAAATACCGCGCTTTTTCCCGGCGTCGAGCTGCCAGTCGAGTGCGCTCGCAGTGTGCAAAAAGAGACGCGGCCCCGAGCCCTCGAGAGCCGAGTGAACACGAAATTCTCCCCGTGCGTATGACGTGAGCGCGTCCGCCCGACGAATAACGAATTATGCCGAGGCTCTCGAAAATTCACACTACATCGCTCGTGCGCCCCCGGTCGCTGCGCTCGCATTTCCGCGGAGGAAGATAAATTTGTCAGATTAAAGCGGCGCCCCCGGAAATCGGGAGGCTGCGCGACATAATCAAGCGAGCGAGTCGGTGGATTTTCATTTTGCCCGTCCGGCCGGGCGAGATGCGTCGGGAAAAGGGAGCTTTTGACGAATTTAACGCGGTGCCGAGGTCGTGTTTTGACGATTTACTTGGCTATCGCTGCCGAGCTGAAAGGACGCGTGCTTCAAAGAGCCGTTTTTTTCAAAGCTTGTATTACGAGCGCGCTATCTTTTCAATATTTTACGAAAATCCGGCCCGAGCCGGCAGATATATATACATTCAGGATCGGAAAGTTTAATTGGGAGCGAGCGGGGAATTTTAGCGAGCGCATTATTTTTTTACAGCGAGCGCGCAATTATAATTCTCTGAAAGGGGAATTTCTGAAAAACAAAAGGAGCGAACAATGGAAAGAAGGGCGGCTGAAAACAAGATGCTGCGAACTTATTAATCGCCGAGCGCAGGCCAGTCGCCGGGGGGGAATAGGTCGCTCGTGCGCACAATTCGGAACAAGCATCTCCCTAAGGAGAGGGAGGGAGAGCTCCTACGAAAGAGATAATACTTCTCCGGGGCTCTGGCTACCTCCGCCGCTGCCTCCACACTGCGGAAGTAAGTTAGCCCTCCTTTCGGCCCCGGGCACTTTACCATTAGCGAGAGGCGGCGGGCAGCCGGCCGGCCGGAGCCGGCGCGCTGCAACAATGGCACTTCCAATTATGAGTGCGAAATTCATTGTTCGGAGGAAAGACGTGGAGCCGAGGAGGCGCCTCGGCGTTTGAACGGCTGCCAACTGGGCTGATACGGTGGCGCGCGCGAGCTTGACAAAGTTACTCGGGAATTTCGGACCCCTGGGGCGCCAAAAATCCGTATATACCCAAACCCCGAAAGGATTCTCGGGAATCTCACGCGCGACTAAACGCGACGGGGAGATTCTCGCGCTCCTCCGGGGCACGCGCGCAAGCTCAACTCTTTCGCTCTCTATCGCCTGCTCCGAATCCCCTCTTGCCCCTGCCCGGAAATCGTCGAGTACCGGCCGAAATACTTTTCGATCGCCTAGCCAACACTTTTTGCTCGCGGTCTTTCCTGCTTCCCACGTTCAGCGGTCTATCACTTTCTTTTTTCTTTTGCTAAATTATCGGACGCGTCGCACCCATCGTTACGATCAAATTTATTAACAGTTTTTTTCATCTACACTGATAGAAAAGATTCTTTAACCTAAAGTCTTTGGACTATATTAAATGCGCACGGGTTTATATTAAAGACACTGGCTTTGGATCAAAGAATTTTTTCTATCAGTGTATAGTTACTGAATCGGCGTTTTTTTTTTTGTTTAAGTAGTGCAGTGTCTTTGAGAGGCTGCGAAGTGGACTAGTCACTGTTCCATTTACAATTTTCTCAAAATCAATCTTTAGCGTTTACTGTATTTTAAATTAGCACATTCATCACCGTTCCGTGGGACGAGCCGTAAAAATAATTGATTGTCATGGAAAAGGAAGCGAGCGGCGTATAGCCGAACTGATTTATTAGCAGCGAGTTTCTCCGAAAGACAAATTAGTACGTGGAAACTCGTGACGGCGGAAGCATCAGATAACCGAAACATCGGCGCTCGTCCGCGGAATCTCGCGGAAATTACGTAAAAGAATGGGAGGCGCGGCAGCGCGAGCGTGACAAAGTGCGTCTGCAGCCTCGCGACAACGCGCGCAACAACAGGTGGTTATTTCGGCCTTTAAGGCCTCGGTAAATCAAGCGCCGAGTCGTTTTGTTGCCGGTCGCGTGTATAATTGAAGCCTGGTGCATTGCCTTCCGCCCCCTCCGAGGCCCCGTCTCGCAGCCACCGTAAATACCGACGTCGTTATTTATACATCGGGCGAAAAGCCTCCGCCCGGGCCAGCGGAAGTTTCATCCCGGGCGCCGCGGCGTGATTTACGCCTGGCAGAGTTATCGCCCCTCGGACAATCGGCGATCGGCTCGGTAGTAACGGCGCGGGCCTAATGAAACGGACGATTTGTCAGACCGGTAATTTCCTACCTGTCGTCGGGCGCGAGGCGACGATACGCTGGCCCTTACCGGCGTGCCCGGAGGTGTCGTGACTGTCGACCGCGGGCCTAATGGTGTTTTTACCTCCCCTCCGGCCTTTTTTTTTCTCGCTCGGCCGACCCCGTAATCGGCCAATCAATTCCGCCACGTATGATACCGCGCCGTTAGGGCGACGCTAATGACTCGCCATTCGTCAGCCGCGCTATCGCCGCGCCCGGACGATTCAATTTGGCGAGCGACCGGTCTCCGCGACGCATCCTCGCGCGCGATTAGCTAACCGATCGACGAAGCTCGCCCGGGACTAAACGGTCCCGCGCCGCCTGCGGCCCGTTATCCGTTACACGCCGGACTAGTGCGATTCCTTGTTCCTCCCGCCACGAGCTGTTGCGCCGGCGAGTCTCGATCGGTCCTCCTTTTTTTCCTCCCGCGATCGCTCGTTCCAGTGGCTGCGTGACCGGACGCAGGAATTTGCACGATCGGATATCGGCGATCCCCACCTCCCGGGCGCGATCCGCTTTTTTTGCCTCGGTCTGCCCCCTCTCGGCGAGGCTCTTCTTTCCGCCGCGTTTCGCGAATCTCGAGGAGCGAATTCTTCCGGCAACGCGATAGCCCTCTCCCGTTCCCGATCTCCCGGCGAAGAGGGGTAGGCGATGTATATATTATACACACGGCGCGATCATCCGGTCTTAACGCGAGGCGAAATCTCCCGTTGGCGTGTACCGAGTAATTATATCGGCTCGACTCCGGCTTTTAGACGCGGCGCTCTCGCTCTATCCATCTGCCTCTCGTTCGGAGCTGCCTCGGACCAGAGATATACCGTTCGCCCGTGATGGCTCGCGGCCAGCCGACTGCCTACCACTGATCTACGTGCTCAAGTGTGTGTGTGTGTGTGTGTGTGTGTGTTTGCCTGCTCGTGCGCGAGGGTACTCGCGGAGCTACGTAAATAGGCGGCCGGGCACGTACGGGCCGGAAAAATCAGAGAGATCGAAGCGGTGGAAGCACGATTTAAATGCCGTTTCCTCTAGGTACCTCGATCTCTCCTTTCTTATCTAGCGCCAGGCACCCCGCCGCTATAACAAAGCCTGCCGAGCGTGCAAATAGAGCCATTACAGCGGGCATGTATAGACAGGGGCGAATGAAAATACGACGCTGGGAATTTACGCGACTCGCCTTTATCGGACTCGCCCGAGACCTCGCGGCTCGGCGGATGCAGAGACGTCGGGAGCGCAGGGGCAAAAAGAGGAAGCGTTGTGACGGCCGAGGCGATGCCATCGATCGTGCAAAAATATCGATCGATGACCGCGCCGGCGGCCGTCGCGAAGGGAGCTGAAAAAGAGCAGCGGAATAAAATAAAGCGCGCGAAAGAGCGCGGGCGAGGGAAAAAGCGCGACGAGAGTGACATTGTAATGAAGCGATTAATCATTCACAAAAGGTGCTATTGGCGGGCCCGCGGCCCTCTCCGGGTGAAATAAACGACCGCGCGCGCGCGCGCAGGAAAATAACAAACCGGCTCGATCGATTCGACATATTAACGTCTCCGGGCGAAGATTCACGGCCCGTTTCAATTAAGAGATCAGTGCGTGAGACTCGTTTCAAAAAAAAAAAAGTAAAGAAAAAAAAACAGGCTAAGCGGAGAAGCGGTCGCTTAATAGAAGGGCCCCCGTGCGAGTCGGTATGCTCCTTTTCGCGAGCGAGCGCGAGAAGACTGGCGCACGCGCGCTGCTAAAAAGGTCTTAACGCTCGGCTGTGCACAAAGCAATCAATCATGCAGGAAAGTTGTTTAATCCCTTAACTGGTATAAGCCGAGGGACCGCCGGTGTACCGGGGGTGCACTGTGTATTACCGGAATTTTGCAGCCCGGCTTACCTACAAACTAAGGCTTATCGCGCCCATAATGCGCCGGCCTCTTCTTCACGCCGTTTTTTTTTTTTTTTCATCGTCAACTCTCTCACCTTTATCCCGGAACACCTGTCAATTAAACCTGAAAATATGGCGTTATTATGATTGATAAACAGCGTGCGAGCTTTATTTTCCATCTGAAGCACGAACATTCGGCGAGCGCGGTTGCCTGTTTACTTCGCACCCCCGACCCCCATTGGATTTATCGATCCGTCTTTTATTCAATCAACGGCCGAAAAATTCGACCGAAAATTACTGTCGCGCCAGGGGAACAATGGGCCGGACGATCTTTTGTCTTCCGGCGTGGCACTGCTCATTTTCACTAGCGGCGAGCAGTTTAAAGTGTGCTTGGGACGCTCAAAGGAGGCGTGATATACAATGTGATTTAGCGTTAGTCGGACGGCAGGCTTATTATGCACTTATCGCGTTTGATAAAGCCGCGCGAAATAACCTCGCCCCCTTTGAGTCCGGAGGAAAACACGTCGAAGCAGAAGAGGAGGAGGAGGAGGAAGAGGAAGACGCAGCCGAGGTCGCGGAAGGAGAAGGTGAAGCGATTGGCGAGGATAAAAAAAAAAAAGTCGAAGGGGAGAAAAGCCGGAGGAGCAGTAGGGGAGCAGGCATCCCGTCGTATATACAGCCGAGCGCCGAGTCGGGTGCACGCGCACGGTTAGGTAATCGTCCAGACGTTACGATCCGGTATTACTCGCCAGAGGGTTAAATTGCGATCAAGGGCTTAACGGTAATTTGAAGGCCGATGCGCTCGCACACGAGCGAGAGGGGCATACACGGCGGTCGACGCGACTTACGATTTCGCGAGCGACTCTTACCCGCCGATTAAATCCGCGGCATCGGCCGGATCTATTGCGTCGACGGAGAAAAATGGCGGCGGGAGTCTACAAAGGTGCGGAGTCCGTTTGCTCCGGGCACTGCTATAAAAGTCACGCGGCGGGAGTGGCGGCACGATTAAAAACGCCCCCGCCGGGGAGCTTATCAAAGTCGAGCGACTTTGCGAAGCGCGCCCCGGGTAATTCTCAAAGCAAACGCCGAACGCGCGGAAGAACAAATAAAGCGCAGAGGGGAGGCGGAGTTTACGCTCGAGTGCGGCCGCGAGTGTCACCGCGGCGCCAATTTAACGGTGCCGAGGCTAATCCACCGCGGCCGGGGGAGGCACGTAACTACGTGCAATTAGCGTACACGCGGCTCGAAAAATCGCGAGTGCGGCCTTTGACTCGCGAGCACGCGAGCCGCTATAACAGTATAATCCGGCTCAGCGGGGAGCTGCTCTCCTCCCCCTCCTCCGGCTTTTCGCGCGCGGGCCGCCCCCCTCGCCCTGGGAAGCGCAGCGAGGGGCGTGCGGATCGAACGAATTGTCGGCCGATTGATCGCATTATGGCCCGCGCCGGGAGAAAATTAATGCGCCGACGCTTGGCGGCGAGCGAGGCGATGTTTTTCAATTCCTCCTCCGCCGTGGATGATCGACAACGCCGGAGGGCCCGGCGCGGATGATTGAGCACCCGAGCTCGCCCTCAGGCTACCACCCACGTGGCGTCCAAACGACACGGGCGAGCGCCCGGAATTCCGGGAAAGTCCCGCGGCTTATGAGTCGCCTTTTTGCCGGGACACAGGCGCCGCGCCTCTCGCTGATTATCCGGGCGCGCGCGCCTAAGTGCACACGCAGCGGCATTGAGAAACGAGCGCGCGGCCAACTAAAAACGTCAGTCTCCGCAAGGACGGAGAGCTCCACTCTCGGCTGCTCCTCTCCTGCCTCGGTCTTCGTCCCCGCCGCAGCGAATACACGAGGCAAGAGTGCTGGGGATGAGAAGGGACGATAAGGCGACTGCCTTATTAGCGATGCGCGAAGATGCAAGAATCGAAGAGAGGCTCCGTCTCGCTCGCTCGACACGAAACTGCCTTATCGGGCGGAGAGAAAGAGATGGAGAGAGAGAGAGAGGAGGGAGAAGGGCCCGCGAGTCCTTGTTCCTCTCCGGGCATTCTTACCGCTGCATAACACGACGTCTAATCAAGACCAACGTCTTGCATTTCCGTCCGAGCGAGCTGTGGATCTCGGGACTTTATGTGCAGGCGCTCGTGGCTCTGTGTGCGAGCAGCCGTGGCAGTGAGCGCGCTCCGGCGTTTTGTTCGAGCTGTCGGTGCAAAATTCATCGCTCGCAGCCCTGCGGGGTGAAAAAATGCCGATTTTACCATTCGTATCGTCCGATCATTCAAATTGCCGCATTTTTTCAAGGAAACGCCGAGGAATGCTCGAGCGAAAGCAGTTTAGAATTGTTTTAAACTGCTGTCAGTGTTCCGTGGAGAGATGAAAAAAATTGCCGGGGTAATAATAAAATGAATCGGTTCTTCTCCGATGAACCGCGTCGCTTCCAACTTGATAAATACGTCGAACAATTGCTCGGCCGAGGTGGAAAAAAGTGAAGCGAGATAAACCTTCCTCCGTTTACTCTCATCGATAAGCAGGAGGGGACGGGCCAGGTAAGAAAAGGGCACCTTCTCGATAAACACCGGGCAAACGCCGCTGTAAAAACTTAATTTTCATCGTTCGAACATGGGAAAGGTCGAATATTCTATTAACTCGTTATCTCGGAGCGAGAAGCCATGAGCCGGGGCTGCCCCCCTCCTTCGCTCTTATCAAAACGTAGATGAGTCCTGCGGGAGGTGGAGAAGGCGAAAGCGAAGGGTAGTCGAGAGGTCCCTTTTACAAGATCTGCCGCGACGATACAACGTTAATTCGAGGCGAAGGGATCCTTAAAGGCACGACGCCGCGGCTCCCTTCACTCGAGGCGACGGCTCCTTTTTTTATTTACCCGGCTTCTCGCGGCGCAATAATGACGTTACGCCGATTTCAGCAATTAAGGCGTCCCTCGGAATAAACGACGGGCAGGCCGATGCGAGAATACCGGAGGAGAAAAAGGCGTCGAAGTAAGAGACAATGCGCTTATGAATTCAGAAAGGCCCGCTGAATTATTCATGAGAGCTCAAAGCCCTTTTTCCTCGCGCGCGACCCGTCAGTCAGTTTTCATCCGCGCCGGACCGACGACGCCAGGCTTTATTATTATAATCTCGATCTTATGCGTTGGTGGAATTTTCAACGAGCGCTTGATAATGCAATCAAGGAGAGAGGCGCGAGGTTGCGGAGTACGTCGAACCGGAACCCCCCGGAATTAAACAATAAAACTTAATACCCATAAGACGATTCACATTTTTGCGCGCGATCGGATGCAAAAAAATCGGCGGCAAAAGCATAACAAAACGCAAGCGAATCGAAACGTCGAGACTCGCCGGGGTCAGCCGACTCTCCCCTCTCTCTCTCTTCTCCCGACGTCCATCCCGAGAGGAGGAAAGCGAGGCAGAAAAAGGAGAAGCCGCCGAAGAGATTTATCACGAAGCGATGCGATCGGACTCGCCTTCTAGTTCTGCACATTAATAATGCCGCGCGGATCACGAGTGAGAGGGGGGGGGGGCTCGCTCCGCTTCCTCCCTCGTGTACTTTGTCTTGTCCCTTCCTCCTCCCGGGCATCCTCCTCTCCGATGCATACCTAATAAAGCCGACCACTGTTATGACTCTTCCCCGCGTGGGATAGACTTCGAGTGGTTGCTCGCAACGTTAAAAGGAGCATCGGGGGGGAGGAGGGGAGGGGGGCAAGGTCGATCGTCAAACGTAACGAGAGGAGACGCCGACCTATTAATAACGCCGGGGACGCGCTGCACAAAGCGCCGAGGTAGAGGGGCCCGCGCTATCTACCGACAATGAGGAGGCCGTCCGATAAAGAGATCGACCCTCCGTCTGCCGCGAAGCTCGCAAGCTCGCCTTTCTTCTCGCGGGCGCATGCAATTTATCGTCCGGCCAGAGAAAGGCCCCGAGAATCCCTTCTAAAATAGTCCGAGCAACGCCGCTCCTCGGAAATTTAACGTCCTCGAGCTCCATTCTACTTTCGCCGTACCTACCGGCGAGCGCTCTATTAAGCCCTCGGCAGAAATTCTACTTTACTTTTTCCGCGGCTCGATGGGGCAAAAAAATCTCATTGTTTTGGCGATCGGCGCGCAAACCCTCGGCTCCAAAGCTCCTCAGATTTCCATTTAATTTCCAGTACGAGCTGCAAGCTCATTTCCCCATTCGATTACACTTTTTTTATAAGCTTCCATCGGAGAGGAGGAATACTCGACTCGATTGATAATAATAGAGAAGAGTTTTTAAAATTCCTCCAGTCTGGATGGGAACAACCGCTGCAGTTAACATATTCGCAGCGAAATTGAAGTTTTCGGCAGAGTGTGCATAAACTCGAGTTTACGAAAGCCCCGGTGTTTCTCCCTCGCAAGCTTCGCCGACAGTGAGGCGCGAGAAATTGTAAATTAAACAGGCGAAGTGCCCGGAGAAGGATGCGAGCTCGACGAGTGGGTGCTCAGTAAACGCGGTTAACTCGCGCACGTCGAGGCGTATCAAGGCACTCGAACAATTTCCGATTCCGCGTCTCGTTCGATTCGAAATGTTAATGGAGGCCCTCGAGGAGGGGGAGGGGATAAAAGCTTCGTAAACCGCGACTCGGCAAAGTTAATATCCAAACAAACGAGGCGGGGCATCGGGGGGCTTCTCGCTCTCTCCGCTACGTATATACACGGCCCGGAAGGGGAGGGTGCAAGCCGCAACACGAGCAGCGCCCGACTACGACTGTCGAGCGCGTAAAACTCCCGCGGGGGCGGGAGCGAGAAAGAGCTATGACCCTATCTCTTACGACGTGTGAATGACGCGCACCTGCGACCCCCGGAGCTCGTTACGCGCGTGCGAAACTCAGACGGCGGGGGGGATAAGGATTGCCTTTCAGAAATTTCATTTTCGAGCGCCGCCGCTGGAAAACAATGCGGGGGTTTCTTTTGAGCCGAGTGTGTCGTTACTCACGCGGGAAAGTGAGTTACGCCGACGCAACGAGCCCCCGCGGATCGAACGCGGCTCCTGCCTTTTCATCTCGCTCGAAGTACTTTGTTTTCATCGGGCGCGCTCGGCTCTCCCCGAACTTCCTTTCGAGAATCAATTTATTTATTTCCATCCTCTTTTGAAGCATTTTAAATCCTCGCGCGACGGAGCGCTCCGGCGAGGGGCGCGAAATTTAAAAATATTTAAAAATTTAAAGTCCGCTCAACAGGCGAGGAAGTGCTCGGGCAATATTGGATCGCGCAGTATGCCCCGTGAGACGAGGGTAAGAAGATTGCGCGGAAGTTAAAAAACGCTTTGAAATAATTGCGCTGGAATAATCTTTCTGATTTCGCTCGTAAAATTTTGAGCGGAGTATCGCAGTTTACAAGGAGAAACGCAGTAGGGTTTGCAATCGGATATTCGAAGGCGACTCATAACGAGATACGTCTGCCCTGAAAATTCCACTTCGATAATTCGCAGGGGGCGGGTCTCGTCTTTTTATTGCTGCGAGGGACGAGCGAGAAGAAAAAAGTTATCCTCCCACGTCCCGTCTTTTGTACAATCAATTTTGCAAATTGAGTGCAGCTGAGTGGATGAGTCCGGGGGTGGGAGGGCGGTAGGGCTTGATATATCTGAAAATCCGTGCTCCTTTGCCCGAAGGCGCTTTGTGTCCCGGTCGGCCGCGCTTGCGCGCATATTAAATTTCAGGCGGAACAAGCCAAGCGGCGCAGAAAAGTCGATCGACGTTAACGCACTCGAGGAATTTCTCAACGGTATTCAATGATTGAACACGACGCCGGTGAGCGAGAGAGAGAGAGAGAGAGTCAAGAGGGGGCTGTTCTCTCGCTAAGATCTCTCCCGGCATGGTCTTCTCTCCTCCGCATTTTCTCGCGTCTCGCGTTTTTCTGGCGCGCGCTCCCGCGAGAGGGAAGAAGAGGCCGAGACGCACGTACACCTTTTGCGCCTGCGCGGCTGAAATTGTAAAAAAGGGAGAGAGAGAGAAGAAAGAAAGAAAGAGGATCGAGGCAAAGAAAGGGCGGAACGAGGGGGTATCGGTCGAGTCTCTCGTTCAACGAGTTGGTAAACTATTTTGCCGGGTGTGTTCCTGCCGCGGCTTGACCCGGGTCTCTCTGTATAACCACTCGAAAAGAGCCCAGGCCGGGTTTTCTTGCCAGCTCCGGCGCACTTTTACGGCCACGTAAAGTCTCGATTTTCGAGTTGCTGCCGCCGCCGCCGCCGACCCGGCGTCTGTGCGGTTCAGTTAATTCGCGCGAAATGTTCTCCTCCTCGCGTACTTTTATTTTCCCGCGCGTCGTAAAGGAAAAAATTCCCGCTGATGGGGAGTGAGAGAGAGACGGCGGCCGACCGTGGACTGCGGAGGAGAGAAAAAAATAAGTGTCTTTTCTACGGCCTGCGAAAGGAGCGGAAGTAAAAAATTGGAGGATGGAGATACGCCGTTATTCGAGTAATGGGGCTACTACTGCCCCGTCTGAATGTACCGTCAGCCAATTTTCGACCCACTTCAATCTCTTTGTTGATTTTGATAAGAGCAGGCCAGAGCTTCCTTCTACCCTTCGCTAACAGTAAATATTGCTCCTTCCTCGATGCCGTTCCAATAATACCCAACGAATACATTTTAACTCCCTTGTCGGATTCTCCGCTCTACCATTTCGTTTCTTAATCCACCGATTATTTCCACGACGCAGTACCTTCAATCTCTTCGTGAAGCTTAAACATTACTTTCAATTTGTAAACTCCATCAAAGTACACATAAATTCGAAACAAACTTTTTCAATTTTTAAACTCAATCAAGCTAATGTGCGTAAATAAGTAACATAATTGGCTATTGATTTTTAAAGTCCATTGTACGTTTCTCTAATACAAGTTTTAATTACTTAGCTTGATGAAAAGACCGAAGAAAAGGCACTCGTCAAACAGAGGCGTTTAAATTCCGCGTACTTGGCGCATTTCAGTGGGGAGTCTGCGCGCACGCGAGAGAAGTCGCATAATGGCGAGGCGATCAGATAAGACCTGCGAAGCGCGTTAATTTCGCGTAAACTGTTCATTGGCCGTTCGTGTTGCCTGGGCTTTTGCAATGGCATAAAGGGACTGCTGCATGTGCGTTTTACCCCGCGCGTATCTAAAGATTCGACGTATACCCGCCGCGGCAGCGGCAGCACCGGCAGCAGCTCGGGGATGCCTTCTCCCGCGGGAGAGATCCGAAAGTGAGATTTATCTCGTTACCCACTCGCTCGCAACTCTTTTCTCTTTCTCTCGAGAGGAGCGTGAGAAACGTACGCGGGGGCCGGGAAAAGAAAACGCGCAGGGTCGTATACTCATTAAGCCGGCGGGGGCCGTAAATAATAGCGCGCCTCCGGCACCGGGATGAATTTTCCGGGATTTATAGATGCGGGACCTTGGCCAAACATCCGCCCGTCGCGCGGAATAATCGCCGAATATAATTATCGAAGGCGGGAGCGGAGCACACTTTTGATATTGGCCGAGGATGCGCACGCTTTAGGCCGGATGAAAGCGAAGCCACGAAGCCGTGGCTTCGACCGGAGGGAGGAGATTGTAAGCTGCCTTTCCGAAATTCGCGATTCCTCCCACCCCAACGGACTGGGCCAAAGTTTCCCTTTACCTCGATTCTGCTATATTTTCTACGGCATTCTCTCGACCCTCGCTTTATAGCAAGCTTTTCATTTTTTTTTTCAAGCGAGCATATTCGGTTACCCGAAATAGAAGCTAGATACAACTAATGTTGTAATTTCCGCTGAATAGAGTAAAGAAATTTATTGGAGCGGCTCCTAAATCGATAATATTATTAAATACCTGTAATTAAAACTTAACAGTTACGTAAAATCTTTTATGGCCTTTACCATATAAGTGTAATGTCTGCCTATTATTATTCTTTACGACACAAATTGTTAATATTAGTGTTAATGATAATAATAACACGCGATTCGATCATGAAAATCGCAGTATAAAATATCGACGGAGCAAGAGCGGCGTACACCAGGAACATAGTTTATCCGAAAAAAAACTTAAGCTCCCCGATTGGCCGAGTGTTTCGATGGGGAACGGGGGAATTTCGGGCCGCTGGGACTTTAATTGAGCCGCGACTTTTTGCGCCGGTGTAACCGCGCGCGGATAAAGGGCGTGTTCGCGGCACGTACACGCTTCTAGCAGCAAGAAACGCCAGAGCCGACCGTCCTCTATCTGTCCATCTGCGCGCGTTTCGGTACACATGGCCGCCGCTGTTCGAGCGGCGTAATTAGTGCACGTGCGCGAGCCTGCGCTGCTGAAAAAGATGCGGGCGCAAGAAGCCGGCGGTTGCCTGCTCGCACATACGTACAACCGGGGCAAAATTTACCCTCGTAATTAATGGGCTTTCTAAATTGCGCTTTACTTTTCCGCGCCAAGATGGTAATTGGAGGGAAGGAGCGGCGGGCCGCTCCCCGAGAGGGACTTTGAAGAATGCTCGCGACTCGCCGGCCGGAAGCGCCTCCTTCTTTATTTACGCCCTACGCTTTTCATTTGCACTCCGTGTCTTCAAGCTCGTTACTTTATTAATGCGACGCTTGAATCGCCTAGAAAACGCGCACACTGAGAAAAAAGATTCCTTATTATAAAGTAATCAATTTCCTTGAATATTGTACGTTACGTACGTATTGTACGTAATCTTAATGCACTTTTCTTAACTATTAAGAAAAATAGATTTCATTTGTTGATTTTACGTATCGTTCATAATGAGTACATAGTTCTTAATAATTAAGGAATCGGTATTTATAATATTGGTGAGCGTGCGCGTGATTGTTATTTTTCATATTACCTTCGATTCAAACCACAATATGATTTATTTTAAATTAAATCTTTAATACAGCATGTATTCATTTAATTGAACATGCATTTACTGTAACGAAACGAATACTTAATTATTAAGGACTGAACATGACTTCGCTTTAACCTACTTCAACTGCTTATTTCTTAATTGTTAAGTAATATGCAATTACGAAAAATTAAAGTCCCATTTCTTAACAGTTAAGAATTATTATTAACAGTAAGGAATCTTTTTTTCTCAGCGCTTATATTTTTCCCTCCCGCAGCCCTTCAATGGGATAGCCTGGAAAATGAAATCTTTTTTCTTTTAAGTAGTCTCCATCGTAGGACACTTATTATCGAATGCATTTTATCATCTCTACTTATTTACAAAAACAACTACTCTCTTCCGTTTTCATCATGATAGCTGCACAATGGCTTACTCAACTTACAAAACAAAAGAATGAGAGGTAAAAAAGTAGGGCGATGGATAACGCATCTAAAAAAATATTGAAACTTGCGGGAAATGAAGGAGAGGCGAATCGATGCGGCACTTCGTAATTCATAAGACATTCATCGCGCGTTTCTGAGATGCAGTAAAAGAAGCGGAGGTGTCGTCGTGACTGGTTCCGCCGAGGGAGCATCTCAGGAGCACAGAAAAATAGAACGAGAGAGAGAAAGAGGTACTCGCTGGGGGAAAATAGCGGTGTCGTATTTACGTAACAAGTGTCACTGCGGAGCTTTATCCGAGGCCAAAGCCGACAGTCGGTCCGACGGTTATGAGCTTACGCCGTGCACTGACGGTAGCACATGCACGCGTCCTCCCTCGGGTTATTCCTCACGTGTCGCGCGGGCGCCCGGAAAAATGGCTTTCTCGCGCCTAACCCACTTCCTTGCGGATAAACACGCCTAAACAGTCGCGGAGGTCGTACGTGAGTCGCCTGCCACTCTCGAAATGACACTGCCACGCCGACGCGCGAGATGCGAGCGTCAATTGCGCCTATTAGCGGAAGGAAATTCAATTTCGCTAGGCTTTTTCAAAGTCGAGCTCCGCGTGCGCTGTCAAATAAGTCGCCCCCATCCGTTTGACTGTGCTCGCCCGGGCGATCGAATTTCGCGCGAGGAGAAAAAAGCGAACGCGGGGGAGCTCGCGGAAATACAATAAATGTTTAAAGTAAATTAGAACTTTTTCAATTAAGAAAAGCTCCGGCGATTCCGCCACATTTTTGTGCGGACGCGTGTTTTTTTTTTCGCCTCGGCCTTCCCTCACAGCTTAAAATGGAACTCAATTAAATACTTTACTAAACCAATCGGATTTCCTCGATTAATCGTCCAGCTTCCATCCCGCCCCGACTTCTCGATTTGCAAAGAGTTTATTTGTTTCGAATGGGGTGTCGAGTAAAAACCCTGCGGTTCTGCTGCTTCTTTGAGTCGCAAAGTTAAATTCTCCACCTCCCTCTTTATCTGTTCCTCTCTTTTCGATACCTTGCCGTTTGTTTGCATGTATCCGATTTGCGAAATACGAACTTCCCTCTGCTAGCAGACCCGCTGCTCTATAAAGTTTAATTATTAGTTGGAAGGTCCGTCTTTCCCTCTTTGCCTCGTTTGTGTATTCACAACACGAAAATGGAACAATGATATTATCGGAATTCAATGAGCTTGAACATAAGTTTTAATAAGTTTCTCCGCGAAATATACATATACACGTTGTCGATGTATTAGTCGAGTTATTTATTGTTCGAACAACGTCAGTTCGATTTAGAAGCAAACCAATCGACAAAGCAAATGAATGCTTGACTTTTCTTAGTCAGACCGATGCATTCACAACGGAGATTGTGATTGAAAGCGGTAGACTTTTTTTTTTTTTTTTTTTGAAGAGGAGGGCAGAGAACAGGAGGCAGTAGGGAGAACGAAACGAAGCTCCTGTTTCAATTCAGCAACTGTCATTCTTAGAAACGGGAGAAGGGAGAGAGAACGAGAAGCGAAAAAAAGGAGGAAAAACAAACTGCGTTACACAATACAGCCCTTTCATTCCGTCTCACCAGCATAAAGTTCGGCCTGGCAGATGATAAGCAAAAAAGGCTTAAAAAACGTCTCCCGCGAGCGGAAATGTTGGAGAAAATCGAAAAAATACGATATCCATCTTCACCGGAAGCTACGAATTACGCTGAAAATCAGGAATATCGATTTGCCCGCGCAGTCGATTTTTGCCGGGGGCGATCGGCAAACACATGCATAATCCGCCGTTAGTTAGCGCGTCTGTTTGTCGCGCGACCGTCTAATGACCAACAATCGAATCTCGAATATCAACACACAATCAGGCGAACTCGCGAGCCGAATCAGCCGAGCGCGCGCAGCCCATTATACGCCCCGGCGCGAGAAATTGGCCAGAGAGCGGCAGGCTGAAAGAATATCGCGGCCGCGCCGCTCGTTAGGGAGGGTCCCGCGAAAGCTCTTCTAAAGGAACGCCCGCGCGCGGAGGCGGGAGCCCGCGCAGATTCTCACGGTTAGCTCATATACGAGGGGACGACCTCGGGAAAGTGCGCGCCGCCGGGGAATGGGCCTCCGTAAATATTCCTCGCACACGTACGAGCGCGCCACCGCGTATTTACATACATAGCTATCTAGTTATCTATCGAGGCTCGCGTCGAGGGAGCAGTGTTAGGAGGAGAAGGAGGGGGGGGGGGAGTAGTCGGTCGTCCGCGAGTTTGAGCGCATCTAGATCTCGTAAAGAGGGATCATCCGTTAGGGGTACCGGTCTCCGGGCTGTCCGCGCGAATTATACCGCCTCCGAGGCGCGCAGAACGACGTAGCTCAGACGAAAGATGCCTGGACTGTAAAGGCGCGCTTATTAATCGCCCCGGGGCCATTAGCTCCGACGCTCGAATTTTACCTTGAGCGCGAGATATCGTCGCGCGATTTTACTTTATTATAGGCTGCGGGAATCCGGGCTCCCTTCAGACGCGTAATTAGCTAATTTGAGTCGATACTTCGGGCGGCTTTATATATATACGTTTAATTGCGAAATTCAATTGGTCGGAAGCTGGTTGGGGAAGGAAGGCGCGTTCATCCGTAAATTAAATAAGGCTCGGGGAACAATCGGCGGTGTACGCGCGCGTTTTAGAATTTCTTCGAACAAAGACGAGGGGATCGCGCTCCCTCATTACCCGCCGCGGGGGTGGACGCCAAAGGGGGGAGAAAAAGGAGGAGCGTAACTCGTGGAAAACGATTCCGAGAGTTGCCGCGGCAGCCGCCTACGTGGGCGGACTTGAAAACCGATCGTTTCCGACTGAAAATTCGATCAAGCGACAAGTCACCGCGATAGCGCTCCAGTACGCCTTTAAGCCGAGCCGCGACCTCATCGTCCTCGTCTTCTTCTTCCTCCACTTCCGCCGCCGTCTGCCGTGATCTTTGCCTCCCCACATTCTCCCCCCTGAACCTAACTGAGCTCTGACACGCGAGCTCGCGAGGATAAAAATACAATTCGACGACGTTGACTAGGCGCTTCTTCAAAATGCACGCTCCATCGGAATTACCGCCGACTTCCCATGCGAATCTTCCGTCGCTGCACTCGAGCCCCGCGGATTTCGTTAATTTCTTCGCGAATGAATTTACCCGAGTCGGATGTCCTTGCAAGAGACATGCAGATTAACTCTCGATCGCTCCTTCATCGCGAATGCGAATGCATTTTATTTTGAACCACTCAACTTTTATTGCCGTTTCAAATACACAACCTACAGACTAATGTAATGTGAATTTCTCGTGTCATCTATGCTGTAAAAAAATTTGCATGAATTTTAATGCAAATGCTGGAAGCAAATTTCATGAATTATGATTAATGTACATTTTTACATTAATTTTAATGTAAATTAAGTTAAATTTAATGTAAATTGAATTAAATTTAATGTGAATTATAAGTAAAATTTAATGTAAATTCTGTAAAGTTCATGTACGCCGATGAAATTTGCTTCCAGTATTTACATTAAATTTAATGTTTTTTTTAACAGTGTAGTAGACTGAAGATTTTTTTTTGAAGAAGAATAATACTTTTTGAATTATAAACACTGCTCGTTTTTGAGAACAGTCGCAACTAACTTTGTGTTCCCAAGTTATAATTTACTGTGTAGACAAGTATCGTCGGAGAAACAAGCTAAAAGATCTCGCTCGATTAATCAGTCGATCCGGAAATTCCCCCGTCCAAAGTATTCCCAGCGCAAGGTACGCGCGGCTCCCGCGAAATAGTTTAATAGAATTCTGATGTGTGCGGGCGGGTACGTGCCGATTTCTCCGAAATCGGAATTTGAGCCATCTGAGGAGGGTGCAGCGTCGGCGCGCACCCCGCACTACGGAAATAATTGTCGGCATAATGCGCGAATCCGCGCGAGGGCGTTAGCTCCCGGAGCGCGCATTTCGAGAAATGGACGATATATCGCTGGGCCGACCATTACGCCGAAGCATTAGATAGTCGACACGTCGACCTAACGAGGCATTAGCCACACGCACGGGGAGAGGCTCGCTCGACTCATTTGCTCTCGCACTCAAGTACATATTGACTCGCTCACGCTCACGGAAGAGGCAAAATCTTGCTGTCCCGGTTCTCGACTCTATGTGGGCCGCTCTGGTTGTCCCGATGTCCCGAGCGTCTGCAAGATACGAGCTGCACTCGTGCTCCGACAAAAAGCTCGTCCTTTTTTCTCTCGCGAGTTCGCTTTTTTTCGAAATCGATAAATTTATGGAGGCGAAGTGTGACGCTTCTCTGGAAAACTTCATCTTTTTCCCCCTACTTTACCGTGTCGTATTGATTTATGCACTTGTCGTTAATTTAGCTAAGCTGGACTGGTTGATGCTTTTTACTCTGGTTAAATTTTAAGTTTCTAGCCTGTCCTCCAAGCATGTAAAGTTTTTTCAAGGAAAAAAACGTATACTTTTTCGAATAAAAGAAAAAACGCGCCTATTTAAACAAAGAAGGAAAGTACGTCGGAGCAAAGGTATGCCCGCGTGCGATCGTAGAATGCAGCGTGTGCCTCGGCGTGCAGCCGTTTCACAGCGCGTAAAGATCGAGCTTGAGAAAATAGGCCTACCTAGGCTGTGGCGTGCATCGACTATCGTCCCGGTGGACCGATACCGTGCGTAATCTCCTTTGTTTCGCGCTCGCTCGCACTCTTTTCCCCACAGCCATTGAGCACGCTCAATACGCGCGGCTCTCTCCTGCGCTCCTCGACGGTGCTGACGCGCGCACACACTGTTGCCGGTAATTTCAAAATGCCCCAGATTACCGGACAATTTCGTGAAGCTGCTCCCGCGCTGTAAACGTGTAATCGCCGGTGAACGAACTAACTCGATAGAGAAGGAGGAAGGAGGCCGGGGGAGAAAGAGGAAGAGAGAGACAGAGAAAGAGGAGGCGAGAAGTGGAGGGAAAGATAGATGGGAGCGGTTGAGAGAGTATCGACTCTCCTCGCCGCGGCAAAAGGCTGACTCTTCCGAGCTCCAAGGTCTTTCCTCATTGCGCTTCTATTCTCAAGGAAGAATCGATCCGTTCCTCTTCTTATCGATTTCTCCGCTGTTATTTATTGCGTTTTAAGGTATGGCCGGATAAAAAAGCCGCCGGGAGTAAGAGAGAGAGAGAGAGACCGAAGAAACCGAAAGCTATTTATTTCTAAGATACGGATGCGCTTGGCTGCTTTCCTCTAGACCGCGAACAAGATATCGATGTTCGACGCTTATCGAGCCTCGCGAAAATCTGATCTTAAAAGTGAAATTTTTCAAGGGCTTCTGGCTTATAAATAGAGCGCATTGATCGTCGATCGATTTCCGCTTGTCCCAGTAAACTAGCGACGATTTCATTTTTCATTTGGAACAAACTATCGCAAAAATCCTTAAAAAAAAAGTCGTCCACGTTCTCTCTTAATTTGAAAATGTGAAATTCACTGTAAAAATATGAATAGTGACATATTTTATGTGAAAAATCGTTCACACATTCAGCATGTCAACGGCTTTTCACTTATTAAATGTTACTATTCACATTTTCACAGTGAATTTCACATTTTCAGATTTACATGGTTAGAAGCATCAGATTTGGGAAAAAGCCTCCGATATATCTCGTGCAAAAAGAAGTTAATTGCACCGGTGGACAAAAAAAATGGAGGGGAGGGGGCCACTCGAGCTCGGCAAGTCCCATAAGTAAGTCATCGCCTGGCAAGCGGGTGGAAGGGTAAAGGTCGGGCTGGATGAAGCAGTCAGCGGGCGATGTTTTTCCTGCCTCCATTTAAAGTAACATCTGGCTTATCTCGTCGGCTCATTCGATCCTCCGGGCTCTCCGTGGGGGCATCCGTCCGGTCCCAGCACGACGGCGGCGTCGACGCGAGGGACGAGCGTTTATAGGCCGGGGCGCCGCCTACGACATGCCCGACCCGACGTTGACACGAGTGCGCGCCGGCGCAACCTGTTACCGAAATGTAAATTGACCGTCCGAGGGGTTCGTTTGACCAAACAGCCGCCGGCTGCCGGCCGTTCTTATCTGCATAAGCCACCGGGGGCCAAGATTTTGCCTCCGCCGGCGCGAGGGAACGTGTCCGAGATCTCCTCCGCGACCCTCCTCTATATTTCTCTCGCCGACCCGCGAGGCAACCACCGAGTTCTCCGCACGGCGTATATATACCGCATATAAGTCTTGACCTCTCGGGCCGACCGCTCGCTATCTTGCTCCCCACCCCCTCGCTCGGCTTCGCTCCGATGGCTTTAATTATCGAGTTCCTGCATTACGCGCACAAGCTCCCGACGAACACCGACGGTCGGCCACTTCTGCGAGCAACGCGTTAATATTAGCGGTTTCGTACACCTGAAGCGAACGCTGATGGAGTTCGCCCACTACCAGTGACCAGATTAATACGCGAATGCAAGATATCATAATTACGCGCGAGCAGAATTCGCCGCGTTTCTTTTAATTGTCGCTCGCGTGTGTTTTTAGGAAAAATTTAATGAAATCCTTTAATTGTCTACACTGAGAAAAATGCTTTAGCAAAATTACTATTTCCCAATGAAGGGGAGACCTACTCGACCTTTTGTTTAGTTTTAAGAAAAATTAATATAAATATTTTAAATTTTGTTATTTCGTTTAAAAATATTACCAACCCTTCGTCAATTTTACTAATAACCTTAGTAAAATTGTACATTATAAAGTTTCCCATAATGATTTTTGAAATTTTACTAAAAATTTTAATATGATATACACACAATTTTAAGAAAATTCTTATTTGTAAAATCACTCAAATATTGTAGAAATTTTAAATTTGCATACAAAATTTACTAATCGTTTTAGTAAAAATCGAATATCAAAGCTAGCATATATTGCTAGCATATTTAACAAGATTTGTAATAAAAGCAGTTTTTTAATTTTAACTAAAGTAATTTGTAATTTTTATTAAAAATCGAGTAGGTCTCTTCGTCTTACAATACTTTTTTGTAATTTTTCGTAGAAATTGTTAGAAAATTTGTTTTTTCATTTTGCTCAGTGTATCGCCGGCTAAACAAAAACATCAAAGAGACGAGACAGCCGATAAAAAAGTATAACGTTAAACAATCGTAAAAGATATTTACATGCAAAAAGAAAACGCGTATAACAGCGGCGTAAAAACGATGTTACTAGTGGCTCAATTTTCATTAAGCTCGTTAATCTTATAATTATATTATGTTTTACAGGTAGTTGAAGTACAGGGTAATTTAACAGAAACGTCGCTATCATTTTCAAATACTGTAAAAAATATATTGGACTATATAAGAAATTTCAAAGATAATTTGATGAGCTCAATTTAGCCGAGCACACGAGTAACCGACACAGAACCGTAAAAGAAAGTCATAAAATAAAATGTATGAACATTCTTAACGAAATTCAGGCGCAAAAAGGTAACGATAAATCATGGCCGGAGGAAGAAAGCGCACGCGTCAGCCGAAGTATTCCCCAAGAACCGGCGCACTCGGTATCCTCCTGTAAGTTCCCTTCGTTAGAATTTGTCCGGGGGAGTCGGCGATTCATGAACGTCGCGCCGGATCGGACGCTCGCGTGGCAGGTAACAAGCGCTAAGTAGGATTCTTTTCGTGTTGGCACGGGGGTCCTCCGCTCGGCGGAGAACCCGGCGAGGAGACAAAAAGACAAATAGACGCACGGGACTCGCGGGGCACAAAGGGAGGGGAGAAAAATCGTGAGCGATGACGAGGGCGCACGCCGCGCGCTCTCTCCCAGGGATTAAGTCGTCGTTGCGGCCGCGAATCATTAATCACCCGATAAGTGTGGAAATCGCCGTGGACTAAAAAGCCCGCGGGACTCCCGCCTGCGAGCTCAGGCAAAAAGTTCCGCGGACGCGCTAATTGCATTGCGGCCGATCGAGCGATTCGCTCCGGATGCTCGCCCGCGGGTATCCATTTTCCGCGGACGCGTGCCGGACGCTGATTTTCGATACCGATATCGCGCGCGTTTTACGACGCGCTTTTATCCGAGGAATATGTACTCTTGGTGCTATCTTTTAGATTGCGATATTTTTCTTTTAGTCTGCTATCTTGGAATTTTCCACGCGGGGGGGATTTTTATTGAAATTATCATTGTAAACATATAATAGATTTGCGTCACTATAAGGTTTTTATTGCAGATGCGGGCATCAATTTTTAATATGTGTAACCAAAGAAAAAAATATGATAAAATGGCTTTTTCGTTTTAAAATTTATGAGTATATTTGTAATAAACTCTAGAGTATCGGAGAATCCACTATTATCGAGAAAACAGCGCTAATTTTTAATAAAAATCCCTCCCTCATCGTGTTTGCATGAAAGTACCTTTTAGAAAAAATTTTAAACATAAACCCTCCTGAAAAATATCACGAAAATTATTCCGGTCATGGCCATAAAAAACCTGTGGGCTATTTATACACACTATAGTATATATTTGAATATTACTCAGTTTTTAATCGAACAAAGTCGGCGACTAATGTAAAGTCAACATGAAACTTCATCGTCGAATCTTCGTGCACCGAAAGGAGAAGAGCTCGGAGGGTTTGCGCAAGGTCGAGCTAAGAAAAAAGGAGCAAAGATTAAAACGTGCAAAGCGCCGAGTCACCAGTTGCTTCGCCTTAACGATTTTCATCCGTCGCGAGGACAGGAGACATTGTTCGAGTCCCCCGATAAGATCTCCGCAAGCCCCTCTCAAAACGCGAGCGCACCTCGGCGCTGCCAAGCTGTAAAAGCACTCGAAAAACGAGCTCGCGTCGATCGCGACGTTGACTGAGCCCTCCGACTCGAAAAAGACGAGGGACTCACCCGCGGCCAAAGGGAAAACCTAAAAACGTCGGACGAGCAAAACAAGGCGGGCGGGAGGAGGCGACAGCCGAATGAATGCGCATTGGCGTTTTGCGATGTAAATGCGGCTGCGCTCGTCAATCCGCGGCGAGAGGGGCAACAGGCGTGCGTGCGCCGGATAATCGCGGGGACTCATCTGGGCGCTCGCCCCATGCTGCGCGAGTCGCCGCGGTAGCGAGTCCCCCGCGTCTATAGCGTCCTCCTCGTGAAAAATCGACTCGCGGCAGTCGCCTGCTTTTTTATTCTCCGTTAACGCGAGTCGCATTTTTCGACGAGGTGCCGAGTGAATATCGCACGCGAGCATTGTTACTCGCACCCTCGTTATATGTCGAGTGTGTTCGCGCGGCGGGATCTCGCCGGGGCGCTACGAGGGATGGGACGCAGTGTGTTTTTCTCGGCGCTGCCTTAGTTTTATACTTATTCTTCGCGCAGAAATAAATTAAAATTCACAGTGGTCCCGCGCTCGAAGAAGAATGGCTTAGCTAAAATTACTGGGGTTTTCGCTGTCCGCAGTCCGAGACAAATCGTCGTTAAAATAAAATTAAAATGGATAAAATGTACAGCTAAAATTATTTTACACCACTAAATAAGGTATAAGATACAGTTTCTCAATTTTTAATTATTGAATGAAGGGTCAACTCATGTTTTTTTAATTGGAATTATAGTTTATTTAAAAATTAGTAAATTTCTTAGATCTTTCGTTATACTTTTATTTATTTATTCATTTAAACCAGACGAATATTACAAAGGGTAAGAGTGCTGAAGAATGTTGATAATAAAAAATGTTTACAACTAAATATTTTTCATTAGACTTTAAAAACTTTAATATCCTTTAAAAAAAATAAATAAAATAAAATTTAATGTCAATAAAAGTAAAAAAAAAATATTTATAACGACAGGAACATGGAATTCGTTGCAAGGAGACATCAGTATGGGCTTTTACCACGGCGGTACAGCCAAAGAAAAGAGCAAAGACCGCAGGCATAGGTAGCTCTATCGCGTGTTTTCGCGGTGGAACATAAAGTTCGCGAGTGGAGTCTCTTTCTCGCTCGCGCGCGCGCCACATGCCAGGCGCATAATGCCGTCGTCGTAGTTGTGCGTGATAGCGACTCCGTTTTCTCTCGTTTCGATTAACATAATTCGCCGAGCGCGCGCGCGCCTGGGGGACGACGACGACACGCGAGGAGGAACAAGAGGTAAAAAAGCTGCGAGTATGAAGAAGGATGAAGGAGGCGAAGGAGGGAGGGGGTAGGGGCTTACCAGGCGAAGCATCTCGTACTCGGGGTGCAATATACCCAATACGTCACGTCGAGGAATCTCGCCGAAGTCCGTGGTGTAGCGAGAGGGTCACGGTATTTTGAGAAGCCGCTGACGCGGCGGCTCCGGCTCTTTCAGTTGCGTTTCTTATGACTCCCTCGCTCTTACTTCTTTTTACGCTTTCCATTTTAATGAGGCTCGCACCGTGTTTTCCTCCCTCCTTAATGATGGGAACGGTATCGCGACTTTCCCGTGGGGGAGTCGACCGGTTTTAAATAAATTTACGGCGCGCCCGTACCCGAGTCAAATTTCTAGCAAAAACCTGTTTCATTTGAATTTGAAATTCTCGCTCGGAGATAAAAAAATTATTCTACAATGCCAGATAGGATCGAACCTCTTATTTACGTGGGTATAGGTACAACAGTGGCATACGCGAAGGAAATTTATACACGGAACGAATCTAAATTTTAATTTTAACACAAACGCTTGAACGGCAATTTATCGGCGCTCGTTAAGGACGCTTATTGCGGGCGAGTGAAAAAATGGCCGGTTCTAATCTCGCGTCCCCTCGAGATCTTTTACTCCGCGAGATTAGTTCCGGTCGGACGAGTGCGTGCGCCGTGCGAGTTCGCGTTCTCAGACGTCGATGACAAATAAAGAACATCCATTTCTCACGTTACTGGCGCTTATGCACACCGGTTGCCCGCACTGGTTCTCTTATCGGAGCGTCTTCGCGGAAGTCCATTCTTTAGGGGTCGCGTCTATCTCCATAACCGATTAACCCAGTGTCACTTATCGTCCGGGCGAATTTTTGCCGATAGTAGACAGATTGGCGGAGCACGAATCAAGCTCGATAAGTGGATACCGGATTTATCGAGGTGTCAGTTTTACATCTCTTTCGCTCTCGTTCGCCTCCCCTCTCCCACTCGCCGAGTCGAACTGTCCGCTCGCATCTCGCCCCATTTGCATACATGCAAATTCCGGCCAGATATATAAGTAATTAATTCGCAATAAGGAGGCATCGCACGAGCGGCGACAGATACAATTCATTAGCGTCCTCGGATGAGGCTATTAATTACCGAGGCCGAGACCCCACCCCCGCAGTGTGTACCGTTGCCCTCCAGGGCTCGGGCGGCCGATTAAGATTCCGGAAATCGTGATGCACGGCTACATTCGTTAATTCGCCGGGCGCGCGTATCGCTTCGCGGTCGCGTGGATGCAAATGCGAGAGGGGCCATTAAACCGCGATCGAGCCCGGTGGCCGCGATTAATTCGCGCGCTCCAGCGAGCAAATAAAAAAAAAAGAAAAGTCGAGGAGGGAGGAGGCGATCACCCGAATCGCACTAATTACAGTATCCCGGGCCGTTTTGCTTATTAATATCCGCGGGCGATTCTCGCGTGCGTGCCGTAAACCGTCGAGCTTCGATTTCTTCGCAAAGCCTCCGGAATAAATTCGTAATTAGTGGGGCCGAACTAGGCGGGGAGGGGGGGGGGGGGTGAGCACCTGTTACTTTCGCCTGCAGACCCCGCGCGCACACACCTACATTAGCTTTATCGTAATTACATCGCGCCCGGCCTCTCCTCGCGTATACACTCACACTCACACTCGCAACTGCAGGACCGCGGAAGCGACCCGCGCCAAGACTCGCCCTGGCGACTAATGTCTTTCTACCCCCCGGGCGAGAAAGGCGGCCTCGGAGATTTCGCGAGGCGAATCCGCGAATTATTGCACTTCTTGCCGCGAGTGCGCGGGCTCTGATTTATCGAAGATGGAATTTATTCAAAAGCTGCTGCTAGTTGGCGTCGCTACTTGCTACCTACCGGCCGCTCGCGAAATTAAACTGTATTTTATTCGAAATTTATATCCTGGCGTTTTAGTTACGTCGACCAGTGCGAATTAACAATGCGTGTGTGAATTATTCATAGGAATAGTGACTGCTAGATATGTCTCGAGGATATTTTTTAGATAAGTAATGCGGTGAATAAATAAACTAGCAAAGGCAGTAGGAATTGCCGTTACTTCCATTATTCTCATTAGTTGACTGGTTCTTCGAAGAGGTAAGGGAATAACGACGTTTCTCGGACGCGCAAAAAGAAGAGAAAATAGTGGAGGCGAAGGACAAATTGAAGCACTAGACTCCGCGGGTCACTTAAACTCGTCGAATTACGCTGGCGCATCGACGTAATCGCGGACATTTGTCGAGAGGAGCGGCCCTGCGCTTGAGCCCGGCCGAAAAAAAAAGGAAGGCAGCCGAGAAGGAGGAAAATGAGATGGATGCGCTGCCGAAACAAGCCCGCGCTTTCAATTGGGCTCGGGGCATGCTTTTTAGCGCGCGAATGTAGGTTGATGCGCGAGGCCGCGGATCCGCGGTGTCAGTGATTAATGAAGAGCCCAGCCCGTGAGTGGCTCGCCCCGTAATAGAGTTCGGAGGCCTGGAAATGCGTGGGGTGGGTCGTGGCTTCTTTTTCTCTCTTTCCCCCTCGCGCTTTTTGCCCTCTCCTCCTGCCCCTCGCTCCTTTTTTTCGCGTTATTTAGATTATGGATGGCCGGGCGTTATCGGGACGGGCGCGTGCATTTCTCAGGCCGGATTTTGCACTGTTGTGTGCCACGAGCTCGCTTTTTGCTCGACCCTTTTCCCGGGCTAATTACCATCCGGCCGTTTCTTACGCAGCCAGAGCCGTTTCGCCTTTTTAAAATCATCCGGTTAATGTGTTTCTTGCTATCGCTGGAAATTGGACATTTTTCATATGCGAGTAGACAAGTTGATTCATTTTATTGAGAAAACTTGTTAAAGGAATAATAATTTTTCTGGGCGACTGAAAAACGACGTTCGCTTATTTTATGCGAAAAAATGTGCGGAGACAAAAAAAAAAATAAGAAGAAAAGAAAGGCTCGGCGCTCGTGCGCAAATTAAAAATTATAAAGTAACTTGACTTTAATTAAGATTCAACGTTGGAGTCTTGAGAAAATTAAGATTTTGACCTCTTCGCCATCCCCGGTAATTATCGGACCGCAATTTCCTGAAAATTCTTTTTAGCGTATTCTAAAGGCCATCGACACTTGTTATTCTGCAGATTGAATGCTTAAAGAAATTGTTTGTTCGCCGATTAAAAGAATTTCCATTGATAATTGAATAGTGGAGAGGGGCAGGCGATAGAAAAAAGTGGAGCAACATTGTGATTCCATTTGGTAAATAAGTTGCGCGCGGAGCTTCCGGCTTTTAGCGAGAGGCGAAACGCGACGTCCCGGGTAAGCCCGAGGAATAATTTAAGATTCATCAAGATGCAGTGGGACGAGCCACTTGTAATTCTTTTCTACTGCTTCCACGGTCCGCGCCCATCCCCGACTCGCTTCTTTTCTCTCCGCCGCTCCCCCTTTCTTGTTGAGATTCGTGGCGTCTTGTCCCGTCATTTGTTCGAAATAGCCTTACACGAACGGCAATAAAAAAAATAGGAAAAAAGAAAAAAAAAGGGAGGCGACGACGGGGTCGGAAAGAAAAAAGGAGGAAGTAGGTAAGCCTGGCGGACGCGCGGCAAAAGTTAACTTCGCATTTAACATCGGCGTGCAACCGTTGGAAGGTTAAAATTTCCCCCGAGGTTTACTCTAACTTGGATTGGAGCGAATATCTTTTGCCTCGAAGATTCGATGGAGAATCAAGGTTTTTATCTTTATGCGCCGGGTAGAGCCTGCTGCGCCTTGTTTTCTTTCTCATCCATCTCCTTCTTTGAATCTTCATCCCCAACCCATACCGCAACTGTCTCTATCTCTCTTTTTCTTTTTTTACGAGCGCCACCCTCAGAGAATATGAAATAGTCTCAAAGACCGCATTATCATACGCTGATTCGCCATGCCGTTTTAAACAACTTACGCTTTTCGATAGATTTTCATCCGCGCATCTGCAAGGAATGGGCTTCCAAAACTTTTGCTGCGATAGCGCTACATCGCGTTTCTTTTTACACCGAAATCTCTAAAAAAAGGAAGACAAAGAAATATGTATATTACGTGCGTTTAATCAAAATCTTTATCGGCACGTCCAAATCGCGGGTAGGAAAAGAAAGGAACGGAGGGTCGAGGGAGCGACGGCTGCGGCACGGACCGATTAGCAATTTAAAGATGAAAAATAAGAGGGTTAATGGGGGCAGAGGGAGTCAGGGCTTTTCTCGCGGCGTTCGATTATGGGCAATCCAGTTTATCGCGGGATCGCATAAAGCTCGTCGCCCCCGCGGCTCCCCTCCACGCCGCGGCGATTTTTTCGACTGCAGCCTTGCGCGAAAACAAGAATATTGAAATCATAACGGGCACCCGCCGCGGCCCCGCTCATGAATATTATTCAGGTCTTAAGGCAATATAATCCCAAATCGATGGAGCGACGCGGAATAAATTTGCGCCTCTCCGCCGCGCGGACGAGATAGACTGCACACCTGGGCGCTATTGCGGCCTCGCTCCGACGCCCCCTCCCCCTCCTCTGACCTCCTGAGCGAACCCATGGCAACGCCGGGAATAATGAGGCGAGCCTCGCAAGCAAGGCTGGGAAAAGCCGGGGTTCCTTCCTCTTTCTCTGCTTCTCTCTAGCCGTTCCTTTTTTTTTTCGCCTTCCTTTTCTCGCAGCCTTTCAGCCGCGCCTCCGTCGAGTCCTCCCGCCCCATTATGACGTCCGCGACTTTGCTCACCTAGTTTCCCGCGAAACGCGCCTATTGTGCCCGCCACGATTTTCCGACGATAATCCGACTTTTATCCTGTTACGTAACTGTTCTAAATTCGTGCTTATTTACCGCTGGATAAGGACGGCCACGATCTTGGAGCTTTAACGATGCCAATTTCGGAGCGCACACTTTATATAAAAGAATTTTTTTTTCATATAGCCATTATCTTCAGGGGCCGTTCATAAATTACGTAAGCCTGTGGGGGTAGGGATTTAAAGCTTTTTGCATTCTTATCTCCATTATAGTTAATGCATGACACGAGACACTCCCCTAACGAATGTTTACTCAACTTTAATTTTTCGAAGCGCAGTCAAATTTAATTGCTGCTTGTAACCCGCTAAAAATAATTCAGACTAAAATCAGACGATAAAAAGATTCATCCCTGTTATGTCCGAATTTAAGATTTTTCAAGATTCAAAAAGATTCTCTTTTAGTAAATATCTAAATATTAATTTAAAATCTTTTCGCGATGATTATTTTAATACAATTTTAATACTAGATTAATATATTCAATTTTATAAATTTTCTGCACACATAAGATTTTATAAAAATCGTTTTAATCTTAAATACGATCTTATTATATTTAAATTTTTATATATTAAACTAATATTAATATTATATTAAAAAAATGACCTCGAAAAGATGTTTAATTGATTTTTGGGCGCTTGTTAATAGAGAATCTTTTTAAATCCTTAGAAATCTTAAATACAGACATAATAAAGATAAATCTTTTTATCGTCTTATTTTAGTTTGAATTATTTTTACGCGGGAAGCTACCGGAGATTTTACTAAACAAAAGCCTCGCTAATTATTGATTCGCGATGCAATTTCCACTCGAGGGAGTGCGCAGTGCTAATTCAAAAACAACAATTTCTAGCGAGCAATATCTACTTCCGCAACAGCTGGGTATGCAAGGCGTGAGATATCGGTCCCGCGCGTCTTCTAAAATCGTGCGTTCGATCTTGCTCACGTGCATTAGGTATTTACATTTCGCGTGTGCCAGGGATTAAGTCATCGCGTGAATTTACAAAGCCCCCTCGCGTGCGCCCACTCGGAGAGGCGGCGCTCGTGCTGGGGCTTGATCTTTCCATTAGCGCGCAAGCTGTAATAACATGTCTTTTGAGCTACTCCCCCGCCGCAAACTGGTCGGGCTTCATCAAAGCCCCGGCGTCTTTCTTCCTTGTCAATTAGCATTTCGATTGTTTTCTGATTAATTTCGAAACCGCGGATAAAGCTCGCGATCGGCGTCTTTGGGCTTAATTGACTTTCTATCTGGGGTAATGGGAAACTTGATGGGACTTTTTTCTTTTTATTGTCATAACTAAGACGAGAGTGAGAGAAAGAGTTAAAATAAATCAATTTAGTCGGTATATTACTTACGTGCTCGGCAAGTGAATGCTGGTTTTAGTGATGCTTACCTGAAACAAAAAATAATCGAGTTTAATATTTATTTTACGTCCAGTCGATTATGCAAAAAGCGTTCAACATGATTATCACAGAAAGTCATCTCGAAAGAACGGAGAAAGTGACGCCGGAAAAATCTGACAGTTTAAAAAAAAAAATAAATAAGCGAGCTTGACGGGACCTTATCGCCATTGATCCATCGTCTCCTCTCACCTCGTCGCATTATTAACATTGAACGACGCGCGAAAACAACATTGCGTAAAAATGCGTCAGAGCCATAAATAATTGCAGCGAGGCCGAGGGATCGACGTCGATCGGGGAGGGGAAAAAAAGCAGCAGCGTCAAATTTACGTCGAGTTTTAAATCATTACGCCGTGCGATAGCTCTTGCGTGCTTCGCTCGATTACGCGTCGAGGTGAGCTCGCTAAAACTCCGACGCAAATATAAAGAGCCTACGAGGGGGAGGGCGTCGCGTCGCCAGCCGAGAAAGGAAACTTGCCGCGGAAAATATCAAGGACGTTGGCCTATATACGGGAATCGCAGGGAGTCTCGCGCCGTGGACGAGGAGGCCGTGTATACCGGCTTAGCTAAATCCAAAAGGGGATCCCCGCCCGTGTAGTACGGCAGCGCCCCGCGGCTTCCGAGGAGTCACGAGGCGCTGCTCCCCTACACAGCCAGACTTCAGGCGAGTTTCCCATTAATTTTAGATTAATCGACCCCCTCTTTAAGATAAATGAGCCGCGATTTTGCAAAAATCAATTTCGCCCGCGCGGGAGTGATGTATGGCGGCTCTGAGGCCTCCGCTTTTCATTACACCCGTCGATAGATACATATTTGAACAATGATGTTCGCTCAGCGCCCGGGATTCAAACTTATTTTTCTGGAGTTTTTTTCTCTTTTTTTTAATATATATATATAAAGAGGACCCTCCCAACGGTGTCAGCATCGATCTTTTCTCTTGAAATTTTATGAAAGCCATCCCAGGTTTTGATCGCACTTTTTTTAAAGGCGCGTGTTTTTGCCACGACTTTTTATCTTACATTTTCCAAGTTTTTTTTCTTTTTTTAATCTTTTCGCTGTATTATGTATACTCCCTTTGAATATTTATATTCGCAAAAATCAAGTAACTTTTTCTATGAAACGTTAAAACAATACAACTTCTAAATTAACAAGTACATTTACATCGCATTCCATTAGCCGCGTTGATACGTAAATGAGCTCAAAAATTAGCATCGAAAATGCCGTTTTTCTTCGAGATAAGAATAAATAAAAGCTCGAAGGTCTATTAGACATAATTTTGTACTTAGCGTGGCACACGTGAGCGCGCCGCCAAGAAGTCGAGACAATCGAATTACCGCGTTGGCGACGACGTGCGCGGGGAGCCGCCGGGGCTTGCCGGCTTCGTTAAAAGTGCGATCGGTCACGGATAAACGACGTCAATTTTTCCGGCTACGAGCGAACCGCATACGCACGCGAGGAGCGCGCAGCTGCGTGCGCACGCGAACCTCACCACCCCACCCTCTTGCCACGCTATTTGCATGCTCGATTCTCGAATTAGATTGCATGCAGGAATGCCGATTGACGCGAGGGCGCCCGCGACAATCCGCGAGCGATAGCGAAAATTAGAGAGGCTAACGAGTCCCTCGCGTATCTTATCTGCGCCGGGGGTTTTAACGACCCGCGCGCTCTGCCGATTGAAAATCGGCCGGGACAACGATAATCGGCATTCCGCGTAGGAGCTGCGCCGATAAGCGACGGAGGGAGGATTACCCCATGATTCTCTGCATGCACTGAGAAAAAAGCTTTAGCAAAAATTACTATTTTCCCAATGAAAGGGGAGACCTACTCGACTTTTTGTTTAGTTTTAAGAAAAATTAATATAAATATTTTAAATTTTGTTATTTCGTTTAAAAATATTACAAACCCTTCGTCAAATTTTACTAATAAGCTTAGTAAAAATTGTACATTATAAAATTTCCATAATGCTTTTTAAAATTTTACTAAAAATTTTAGTATAATATACACACAATTTTAAGAAAACTTATTATTTGTAAAAATCACTCAAATATTGTAGAAATTTTAATTTGCATACAAAATTTACTAATCGTTTTAGTAAAAATTCGAATACAAAGTAGCATATATTGCTAGCATATTTAACAAGATTTGATAAAAGCAATTTTTTAATTTTAACTAAAGTAATTTGTAATTTTTATTAAAAATCGAGTAGGTCGCTTCGTTACAATACTTTTTTGTAATTTTTCGTAAAAATTTTATTTTTCATTTTTCTCAGTGTGGATAAAATTTGTTCTCTCGTTTCTTTGCAGATCGGCTAACTACGTGAACGCGACCAAGGCCTGCGAGCTCTCGGACATGGACCGACTGACGGTGGCGGGTTCCGGAGCTCTGGAGCTGGCCAAGGGAGTCGACTACCTGGAGAACCACTGCGTGGACGAGCCCGTCAAGCTTTGCGAATTCAAGAAAATCACCGGCAGAATTTTGAAGACCGTCGACTCGGTCTACCAGGACGTCGCTACCGCCGAGGAGTGCCGCGAACTCTGCCTCAACTCGCCGTTCCGATGCCATTCGTACGACTACGGCGACACCGGTGACATGGTCTGTCGGCTCAGCCATCATTCCAGAGCCACGCTCTCCGACATTCAGGTAACTTTTAATATACCTTTTTACGACTCGCGTCATAAGTTTTCACGCGCAGACTTCTTCACTCTTCTATTCAAACAAATTACGCTGTGTGTTAATTTATTTGCACGTTTATCTCGAGTAAATGGGAATAAGTTTTGTAAATTATGCAAGGAAATAAAATATTTTTTCGCCCCATGCGTCAAAATTTCAGCGCGAAAATAAAATTTGTAAATTCAAATGATCCGAACATAAAAGTCAAAATTCTTTACCGTATCATTTATGAACGCTGAAATCGTAGGAAAATAATTCGCCGGAGTAATATCAGTCGGTCGGGTTTCGGGGTAAAAGAATTTATAAACTCGAGCACGAAGGCGGAATTCACGCCCGCGCAGTAGAATAAGTGCATTCAGCTGCACCGGTGGATAGCGCGTTCGAGAGAACGGAAAATCGAGTTTTCACCCCGCGTGTGTTTTCCGCATCAACGCGGGCAGGAGTCGCTTCTCTTCCTTCACGCCCGGCGCATCGCGGAAAAACAGTCGCAAAAAACAAAGGCGAGAACGGAAAAGAGAGAGAGTGGGATATATATAAAGCGCAGCGAGGAACTCGGTCCAAGCTGAGCTGCATTTATTTTTCACGGAGCGCTCCAAAAAATAGCGGAATAATTTGCGTGGTTTTCGCAGGAGCCATACCTGGAGGTGCCCGAGGCGTCGACCTACGAGCTGAGCTCGTGCTACAACGTGTCGATCGACTGTTTGGCGGGCGACATGGTTGCGCGCATCCAGACGAGCAAACTGTTCAACGGCAAAGTGTACGCAAAGGGCTCACCCAACTCCTGCGTCCAGGACGTGAAGGGCGCCCTGGAGTTCGAGTTGCGCATGGCCTACGACGACCTCGAGTGCAACGTCAAGCAACAGGGCCTGGGTCGCTACCTCAACGACGTCGTCATCCAGCACCACGATACCATCGTCACTAGCTCGGATCTGGGACTGGCTGTCACCTGTCAGTACGACCTGACCAACAAGACTGTATCCAACGAAGTCGACCTGGGCGTGCATGGCGAGATCAACCCAGTGCTGACCGAGGAGGTCGTCGTAGATTCACCGAACGTGGCCATGAAGATCACCGACCGCAGCGGCAACGAGGCCATCCCCTCAGCCGAAGTCGGTGACCCCCTTGCCCTCAAGTTCGAGATCCTCGACCCCAACAGCCCGTACGAAATCTTTGTCAGGGAGCTCGTCGCTATGGATGGAGTCGACTCAAGCGAGATCGTACTCATCGATTCCAGGGGATGCCCGACTGATCACGTCATCATGGGACCACTCTATAAGTCTTCCACCTCTGGCAAGGTACTGTTATTGTTTTTCTTTTTTTTTTGTACGAATAGCAGATCAACTATAGTAATTGAGAAAATTACTTCACTTTTTAGTTTATATTTAAACAAATTGATATTCAGCGTTCAGACATTTTAAGCGATGTACTTACTGTACAACTGCATATCCAGATGCATAAAGAGAATTGTTGATCGATCACAAATAAAACGACGACTTTGCTAACGGGGAAATGCAAATAATTTTCAATTTCACGCAAGGTCGATGGCAAATTAAGCGAAAATTTCGGCGGATAACTACCCCAATTACTTTCCAATTGCGCCTCGTGTAATTACGCGCATTGTAACGTCATTATCCCGGCACTCGTTCGGTGTTTGCACCGCGAATAAACTCTCGCGACCTCGAGGAAGTTGAAAAAAAAAAAAAACGGCAGCGCCAGCTCCCCATAGGCACGCAGCATTTTTTCGCTACATCGAGTTGACGCGGGGAAAAAAGAGCGGGACTAGCGGACGAATCGACGGCACGATGATTAATAGCCGACGAGCGCAAATTGTAATGGCGATAAGGAGCCGGAGGGCCGCGGCGCTCGATGACGATGGGCGCGCACGCAGCCCCGGATGAAATTAGCGGGCCGCGTCGCGGAAAAATGCGAGTTAACGATCGGCCGTCTCATGCTAATCAATCACGCCGGGGGGAGGGGGGGGGGGATTTTACGGCTCGGGGGCGACCAATTTACTCCGCGCGCTGCGACGCAGTGACGAAGGACCGACGTATCCCGCGCTCTAGGCATGCGATTTTTGCAGGAGCCAAGCTAACATATTTCATATTTCATTTTGCCGCGTGAATCGGGACGTCGTAGCTGAGAGGGGAGGCCGGAACTCGCCTGATGACAGGATCTCCGCGCCCCGTTCTTCTCGCTTATTAATTTTAACGATGGGAAACATGCGGAGATTCCGGGCTGGGCTGTCGCTTACCTTGAATAATGGGGATTTTCGCCGAATCGTAACTGTCCGCATTACGGGATTCCGTTCGTCTTCGCCGTTTGAAAAAAAGCCGAGTGTTTTATCGGACTAAGTGAAACCGGCGACCCTCTATTTTAATTCATTGGGAAAAAGGGTCAAAAGGCGCGGGGAGGAAATAGCGGAGTGCGCGCATAAATTGGCGAGCGAGGACAGGGTTTCACAAGCGCCTTAATCCAGCGATCTATACATTATCGAGCCATCAATTTGGAGCCTTAAATGGTCGCTAGTTACCGTAAACCGGCCCATTAGGGCGTAGTAGCACAGAAAGTCTCTCCTTCCACGTGAATCGCAGTGAAACTCGGGAGCACCGGCCGCAGGATGAGCTCGCTCGCATTTCTCCCTCTACCGAGACACGCCAGCCCTGTCAGCGGATTAGAGCACGTTTCCCGTGAACCGAGCGAAGAGAAAAAAAAACCGAGGTCGGCAGGAAATCCTGACGGACGATCCCCCGACCGGCTCCCACTCAGGGCGTCGTACACTCATTTACATGCGTCGGAGGATCGCGAAATAACTCGGTCGTCTTTCATTTTATTTTTTCGCGCGAACGCCTTTGGAAATTCTTTTAATCAACTGCTTTGAAGGTTTTTAAATTTGAAAGGTTCAAATTATGAACGATTGAAAGAGCGACATTTCGAGTCAACTGAAAAGCAAGAAATTTTATAGGGAAAATTCAATAAACATTCGTCGACTGAAGTCAATCACTAGTGGTCAAGTAGGGTCGGGCGCCGCGCGTACGGAAGGGACACTTTAGTTTGAAGAGTTGGTGTCGCGGACGGAGACAGTCGGCACTTTCCTATTAAAGTTGATTAAAGTTGGAGGAGAGGTCCGGCGACTGAGGCGCTGAATTTAAAACTAGTTTCACCCCTCAAACAAACATTCATTTTCATTATGAAATTTTCCCAACCCAGCCGGCCGCTCGAGATAATCCCTGCCTGACACTTTAACGAGAAGAATTCCTCCTTCTCTCGGTCTGCCTTAGGAAATTACGATTCGAGCCTCCCTACCCCCTCCGCTGCCGCGCAGCTCTTGTCTGCGGCTGATAAAGCGTCTTACGAGAGGAGTGGGGGATCAAGGGCTAAGGAGTGATATACTGCGGCGGTACATAGGGACACGCACAATATCGTCTTCATTAACGTCTAATACGCCGGGGCCTATGCGAGTCGATCCTCCGGTCGTTCGTTTCCGCGGTTTGTGCGCCCATATAATTAACGGTCGGACCGCGAGTACACATAATTAAAAGGCTTTTCGGGTCACGGGATTAATTGTTGAAACGAGTATGTACGGGCCGAGTTTTCTCGCGGTCGCCTCTTTCTTCTCCACACACTCTTTACTTTTTTTTTCTAATAAAACAAGGCGGGCTGCTTAATGAATGCAATTAAAACTTATTTACAGCTGGGAATTAATAAAACTACAAGGTGTTGATGTTGGCTTTCGCTATCTCGGGCCCAAGCGTTAACTTTCTCCGGGATTCTCTCGGTTCTCCCTTTTTTTTATCTCATTTTAGGCGTGTTCGCGAACTTTTTTAATTGTTCTACGAGGCTGTGCAGAATCTATAAATAAATGTTCGATTCGGAAAAACGAGATTTTGCCTGCTAAACTTGATAATAATTTGGTCGCGTTCTGTAACTTCAGTAATACGCAAGTATTATCGTTTGATTTTTCGGTTTTCCGTCGTATTATTGTAAAGCAATATTAACATTAATAAAAATTAATAAATTATAAAAAAAATACTAATGATATTAATTGGTTCCTAACACTAATTGATTAGCTTATAATTAGGTCGTGAATATATGAAAGGAAATTGTATTATCAACGTTTTTGTTCGCCCGTCATATTGAATTCGGCTTAAATGCAAACGCATCTAAATGTGCTTTATCAATTATAGAATTAGCGAGGCCAATTTGGGCAGCTAAGCTCGGCGTTGTTTTAGTATCGGGGCTATTGTTCGATTAACTTACGTTTTTTAAATATTATATGAATGTACATATGTTTTGTCATCAAAAAGATTTCCAAATAAAAATTAATCATATTGCAGATATAAACATTTGCTCTAAATTGATGTCCTTATTTAAATGAAAAAGGCACATCATTCTTTGAATTAGGCTAAATACCTAAAATTTCCTAAAAGTCGTTAAAAATTTCTAGCGTAAATTTTGTAAGAATATGCTGCACTGATAGAAAAGATTCTTTAATCCAAAGTCTTCGCAGCCTTGAAAAATAATTTTCTCGTGGTATTTGAAATAAAGAAATATGCAGTATCATTCAAGAAATATTTATTAATAGTTAATGCGCGGTCATCTGTACTGGCAAAAATCCCGTGGATGGCTTAATAGTTAATGCACCATTTCTTTACATCTACTACCTACGCCTTTGGACTATATTAAACGTGAACGGTTTTATATTGAAGACATTGGCTTTGGATCAAAGGATCTTCTCTATTAGTGTAAAAAATAACTTATTCGAAAATAAAATTTTATGTCTGTGTTATCAACCGTGCATAGCGTTATTTTAATAAATTATTAAACTTAAATCTTCGGTTACTGACTCTTCATATCGTAAACATGGGGTAACCATTAATAATGAAAATCTGATTTTTTGAATAATTTTATGTTCGATAGCTGCTCAACGGAAGTCTTTTTTTTAATTCCGCAATTAACTCGCGCGCATAAACTTCGAACGAGAAGATTTAAATACGTTTATACTAGCAAATTCCCCCTGCACAACTAAAAAGTATATTATTGTAGTAACATTTAAGTCTTGACGGTACAGTCATTTATATGTAATTACGAGCAGTCTTTAAATTTTATTGACTTGCGTACTTGTGTTTTCGCGTGTAAGAGATTAAAACGCACTTAAATATGACGTCGGAAATTATCTGATTACGGCTCAACACAGCGTAAAAGTTGCCCGAGCCACACGAGGGGCAAAATAAAGAAAAGCGAAAAACCGTATTTATGGCGCCAGAATTTATAGTTCCAACATTCTCTCTCCTTCCCGCGTTCGCCAACCAGCTTGTAAATCATAACCTTTAATGCAAAAAAAAATTCGCGAATGAAGCGAAAAAACATCCAAAAGAAAGCCGGTCAAACGCAAACCATTCAAATTTAACAAGTCGGTCAATTAAATCAGTCGACGGTGTCGAGAAAGCGCAGCGTCGCAAAAAAAATCCTCAATAAACCGCACGAAAAAAAAAAAAACATCGCGAGTAGGAAGCGCCACGATCCGACCGAGTAGGGGAAGTAGGAAGCGCGGCGTTCGCGTGAAACACGAGCAATATTTACGGGTCGTCGGCGCGGCGCTCCCTCCTCTCGCGCCGCTATCAACGTTTCCAGATCTCTTTACGCGCCGCTGAAATATATCGCGCACGCGCATTTGACGTATCGCGAAAAGTATCTCGGTGCCCCCCTTCGACGCGGCGACAAATTCAGTTCGGTAATGCGGCCGCGGCGGCACTAAATTCGCCCGCGATCCGCAAGACAAACGCTGCCTCGGATCAGGGAGAATGTGCACTTAGCGCGCCGGGGCGACGACGCTTCCTCTTCCGGCCCGGGTGTGATAAAGCGCCGCGACCTGTCGATCGTCGCGCCCGATGAAATATCTCGGCGCGGCGACGGTGCCGCCGGCGAACGCGCGCAGGAAACATAAATTCGTCGGGGCGTTCGGGCGGCCCGCTTGATTTTATTAACCCGAGGCCGGAGAAAAATGAGCCGGCGGCGCGCGTGTCGCCTCGTATGTGCCTCACGTAAGTGGCTGGTTTGAATGAAATTGAAAGCATTTCTCAAGGAGGCAGTGCGGAAAAATGCGGGGCTCAAGCGGCGGATGCGGTAACGGTGCCGGGCTTACGGCTTGACTGATACCTCGCCGCGCGTTTATGACGAAGGCATCGCGTGCGCGCTTCTTTCGCCGGCTGGGCGTGGGCCCCGCGGAAAAAGCCAGCGCCTCGGTTTTAATAAAGTCGCGACATGCCGATGGTTTTACTCCTGCGCCGAGCGCCGCGTATGGCATACGTGAGGAGGGAAAAATGAGAGACGCGCGCGCTCGAACCTAATGGCGAGCTTTTTACGCGGTCGGTCCGACAAATAATTCTTTAATTAAGGGAGAAACCGAGCAGTCGGGAGCTTTTTATAGGAAAATTACTCTCTCGCGGCTGAGCGGATAGTTGACTTTCGTAAAAATAGGCACGGACAGTGAATAAGTAGTAATGGGTCTGGATACGGTTAGACGAGGCAGTCTGTTACTACTGATTTTTTTTTTGCGTTCCAAATCAGTTTAAATATTTTAACTTTTTACATCGCTGTATTTACAGTTAGTAATAAGTTCAATGTTTTCTTTTACGCATTCTAAAATTTACATGTATAAAAGCCCATCAGATTCTGTAAAAGGAAATTACGTTACCTCACTGTAAAGTAGGTTTAAAAAAAAAGGTTCGTTAACTATTTTGAATTAGAAGTACGGGGACAGGAAGGCATTGTTAGTAATCCACAAAGTTTATCAATACATTTATATGGGAAAGCTCCACTTAGCAACAATGTACCGATAGCTCAGCCGGGCGTGTCACTTGGAAAAGGAAGAATTAATCAAGGTTCATTGCATGATCGGCATGAGTGTACATTCACTACTGCGCGCTTGTCAAATTGACGAAGGCTCTCACGAGTCCAGTTATTCTCTTTAAATGGAGGCTCCCGATACATTCACAATGCTAATCCGACCAATTGTACGAGATAAATTCTACTTTCGTAAAATAAATAAAAAACAAGGGGAACTAATCGAGAATTTGGTCGCGGATTATTCATCGATAAACCCGGTGCGTCGACAAAACGCAGAGCAGTGCTCTGGCGCGCTTAATATGCTCTTCTTTCGTAATCCGAAATTTGCAAATAACGCTCGACCGTATTTCGCACTCGCGGAGGGGTGCAGCTACGCACGAGTGCGTCGAGTCGGCCGATCGGACGCGCCTATCGCTGCTCGTCCGCGTTCGGTCGCGAGCGAACGAATGCCTGCGAGGCAGGGAGGGATGTGCGCGTTAATCCAGAAATTCCTGAAAATGCTCCGATGCTAGTCCACGATCGCGCCCATCCGCGTATTTATTACCCTTTTCGCGAGTTTGGCCGGCCACCCCGCGAGCGCAATGGCACCTCAAACACGCTAGCGAGGAGGCCGGAAGTGGATCGCATTTGCGTTCTATCGCGCGCGCATAAACGGCTGCGGGGGATTTTTGGCTATCGGCGCTCCGTTAATTCCCGGAAAATCCGAGGAGGCGCGAGCTCTCGGGCACCGCCCGGGCGTAAATTTACGATCGGCGTGCGCTGCGCGGGATAACGCACGGCGCAGAATGCGGATGCGAGCGCGCGGCGCTTCTTCGTTGCGTGCCGCGCGCGCGTGCGCTCCTCGTTCGCGCTCCCTCTTTATTGGTCGAGATCGTATAACAGCAATTATATGGAATTACGAGGGGAGAACGTGAGAAGCCGAGCTTTTTCTCACCGAGCTTTTTACACCTGTCCGTCCGACGCCTGGACACATTATGCGCGGCTGATTTTATGAGCGATCAACGATAGGCCATTAAACGCCTTAAACGCTACGTCATTTTTCAGCCTCGCGCGCGTCCTGCTCAAGCTTCGCTGTTTACCTTTGTTAGCAGGGCGTTAAGTTTTAATACTGATTTATTGATTCATAACGACGCTGACTCGCTAACAAATCGTTTACGCTCGCTTTATTTATGAAGCGAGGAGCGAAAGCCGCGAAACTTATCATTTTTCATTCGTTCTGAAAAATCTCGCGCTCTTCGCGGCTAACTAAACCTTAATAATAGTAATAATAGCTGGGCGCACGTTGCTCCCTTTAAAAAAAAGAAAGAGACAAAAAAACAGGTTTTTTCTGCTTGCAGATCCTGCTCTCGCACTTCGACGCCTTCAAGTTCCCGAGCTCGGAGGTCGTGCAGTTCCGCGCGTTGGTGACGCCGTGCATGCCGAGCTGCGAGCCGGTGCAGTGCGACCAGGAGGAATCCACGGGCGAGCTGCGCTCGGTCATCTCCTTCGGAAGGCGCAGGAGGCGCTCGGCCTCCCCGTCGCAGGTGCGCGAGGACCTCCTCCTGGTGCAGTCCATCCAGATCACGGACAAGTTCGGCTTCGAGCAGCGCGACCCCAAGTCCGCGTCCTCCTCCGGCAACTCGACGAGCGGCCGCGAGGGCGTGTTCGCCGAGGTGGAGGAGGCGACCTCCGGCCTCATGGGCGTCTGCATGAACTTGGGCGAGGCCATCGTCGCCGGCACCGTATTCCTAGTCGCTCAGATTGCCATCATCGCCGCGTGGACCTTCACCTGGCAGCGCCGCCGGCAGATCCTCAAGCACCAGGAGGCCCTGTCCGTCTCGGTCTCGGTGCCGGGCATGCACGCCGGCCGCGCCGACAGCCTCTGCAAGCTCTACGACGCCCAAGGCTACTCGCGCCGCTTCTAACTCCGCTCCCCCCTCCCGGAGCCTCACCTTTTCTCTTATATTCGTAAGCAGCCAACATAGACAGCGGACCCGTTCGAAAAGCCGCGTCTCTCTCTCCTCTGCTCTGTCGCGCGCCTCCCGAGCGGGACCGAGGCCGGGGCGAGGCCTCCGGCCGGGATTCCGCGCGAATCTCGCCCGGCGAATGGGCTCCCGCACAGGTCGCTAAATCGTGCACGCATACAAAGGACCTGTGCGGCTTCCCTCCTCCTTCCCGAGCCGAGGCAGCCGGGGTTCCGCATCTGAGAACCCCCGCCGCCTCCCTCGGGTCCCCGCGCAGGAACGCGCCCTATCGATCTTTTCGACGGGACCGTCCGCTGCTGCACCGCCCGCGCGCGGCCTCGGAGGGCACGCTCCAAAATTTAGATAAATTCGCGGCTCGCGCGCCGTGCAAGCGAAGGAACACCCGCGCGACCGGGACCCCGGTCCACGCTGCGCTCAGCAGCGCGGTGTCTCCTCCGGGCCGCGCGCCAAGCGATCGTGGATCATTCCCTCTCTCTTTGGCGTTGACTCGCCGCGCGCGCTCTTCGGGAAGAGTCGCAGGCGAAATTCAATATCCCCAGCGCGACACTCGCGGAAGGAATGCCCGAGTAGCAGTCGCCGCTCGGAATTCGCAGGATTCCGCGCCGGCGACCCGTCAAAGAGCGCGCGCTTGCTTTTCTCTTTCCGCGGGAGAGGTCCCGCTCCGCGCGACGAGGGCCGCCCGTGAATCCTCGGCGCCACCTCGTTGCTCGCGAGCGCGACGACGCCGGCGACAGACGCCGAGATCCGCTTTATCAGCCCTTAGCGTTTTTATTGTATCCTTCTCCTTAATTATGATTTTATAACTCTGCGCCGTCAGCTCGTCCGCGAGTCTTCCCAACTGCGACGGGGCGGATTTCGTCTCGAGGCTCTGCGATCTTCTCGCTCTCGTCGACCGAGGAATAATTTTCGCGTGCACGAAGGGAATGTAGTTGGCAGGGAAGCTTTTCCCTGGATGCGATCGGTGAAAAGAATACTACGCGGAGATGTAAGGCAATTTAGTATAGACGCTCGCTCGTAAATCTTTCTTTATTCGAAATCGGATTAAGCGCTGACATTTCGATACATCGCCATTTATTATTTCAAATTTTGTCAAACGTATCAGAGTTTAAGTAAAAAAAATTAATTCGTCGAAACAAGCCGTCGCGAGCAAGTAGTAACAGATGGGACTAGCCAGACGGGCAAAAATATCCCGTAATATAAAAAATGATTTGTTTCCATTAGCGGCGAAAAAATGTACATATCGACGCTCGAAGAAGCCCCGACGGGCTTTGCGGGTACGAAAACGGGACAGGCAGGTGGGTTGGAACGGGTTAGAAATGACGAGGCGTGGCCCGGCTCGAGCCCACGAGGTGATGGAGGTCGACGCGTATTTGCTACGTAGCGCGGATTCTAATTAGCATTGGGAATTGAGCGTGATTATGCAGATGTTCCGAGGAGGATATCAGCACGGGCACGGAGACGCGCCGGAGCGAGCGAGAGGGGGCGATGAGACCTGAGGGTAGCGCGGTGAAACGTCTCGCGCCTCCTAAAGCGAGCGAGAGAGAGAGATGGGGAGGCAGCTCGGGCGCAAGGTTAATTGCCTCTCGTGGCATCCTACCGAGCAGCCCTAAGCTCGCGCCCAAGCGCCCGGCCAGATGCTCGAGACAAACGGGCGGCGCGTTAACCGCTCCCGCGTGTCTCTGTGCGCGTTCGCTCGCTCCGGGATCGCCTTTCAATGCCCCGTCGACCCCCTTACACCCCATCATCCTCAGCCTCCATCTTGGGCGAAACTACGCGCCGCGCCGTATTGCGGATATTACAATTTTTCGCCTCATTCGAGTCGCGATCCGATTCCTCGCGCTGTTCGTTTGCGCAGGATCGCAGAGCTATCGGGGAAGACTCGCCGCGAGACGACTGATTAAAAAAGAAATTATGAAGAGCGACAAAAAAATCTCCCCAAAAAAAGATAATAATAAAGAAAAGACAATAAATGACAATAAAAAAAAAGGAAGAAAATAAAATAAATTTACCGAGAGTCTTGATTAAACGCTGGTGTCTACGCGTGCGAATGACTTGTGTTAACGGTCGCGAACGACGAGAAAGTAAAACAGTGCGTCGTGCGCCGAGCGCTCTGTCATCCATGTCCCTAAAGTTAAAGTCTTATAGATCCACTAACTAAGCTGAGAATAGTATAATCCAATCCGCTTGTGGTGAGAGGGTAGAGCCAATTTAACGCAAGTTCGGCAATTAAGCGTTACGAACGCAGAAGTAGCACACTTATCGCGGCGTGCGCCGCCGCGCCGCACCCGCGCGCACACACCCCGGCGCGGTCGCACGGGAGCGTGTGCAGCCCTATACGCGCACACCCAGGCGAACGTCCGCGCGACCGAGGCAGACGACAATACAAGAGGAGCTCCGCAAAGGAGAAGAACGAGAGCAAACGTGTGACGAGGAAAGGTCGCCTCGCTCGCGCCGGCGGTCGCCGGTTGTCGTACGATTCATTTTACCTCTCCCCTTCCCCACCCACACTCTCCCGCCGTCGATACAGCCGTCGCTGCAGTGACGGCGCGGCTCGCACGGACGCACTTTTCATCGAGTCGATCGAACGACGCGTGCGCGCGGACCGGAAATGAGTCACCGCGATCGATGCGAATTTGATTGCATTCAATGGAAACTGCGAGACGCCGACTTTTTATCTATACACCTACTCTCCTTTCCTTTAAGAATTCCATTGTCTCCCCCTCCACCTTTCAGCCTTTTCAAAACTTTCCAGTATCGCTATAAGATGAATACACGACAAGCAATTTTTAAACAAGTAATTAATTAATTAAACGTGTATACGATATTATGTAACGATTCAAGATTTATACTCCCTTAAAGGAATAATTTGAAAAAAAAATTTATACGTGATAAGCTAATCGTTAAGTAAGAAAAACTATATTATACATAATTATATACTCGAGTACGTAAATAAATGCGTAAGCTAATACGATGATGATGATGAAGAAGAATTGGGCTCGAGGACGATCGCTCGTTTTTTTTTTTTTTATAGTAACGACTATATTCCAACCCCTACGATTCTGTCTGCATTCCTCGCGACGGTGCGTTGACCCGCCTAGGTGCCGTCGACGCCGCCGTCCCCCCTCCACACCTCCACCACCCTCCTCGAACTTTGATCAACAATTTTATCATAATGATATTACTTCGCATTGTAAGCGCGTACGCATAATAATACGCCAGATAAAGTCCGCACGTAGTCGTAGACGAAGGTGCTTGTCCTCGAGCCCGAGGTGCGTTCGCTGCTCTCCCGGCCGCTCGAAAAGCTCGAGTCTGCTCTGTACCCTGACTAACGTGTGCATAATTCTACCTCTTCTAGACGTTTTTTTTTTATCATCCTACACCCCTTCCGTTTTACCCCCAGCCGCTGGCGTTTTTTCCTCCTCCCGGTGGCGACGCTTTTTGACATCAGGACGCGGCGCTCCTCCTTTTTTCTCCGTCCCCCCTGCCCCTCTTTTGTCCAGCTCCATGCGGGGCTTTTAACCCGGGCCACGGAAGAAGAAGACCACTTTAATCACGATTACTGTCACGTACAGAGCTTACCCGGCGCCCGAGCGGCCACACATATATCGGCGCACCAGACATCGCTTATTTATTATTAATATGACAACAAGAGCAACAAGAAGAAAAAAGTATACATACACACTTATAAACGTTATAACATTGCGCAATTATTCTCTCTGCGAGTCCTTGTCTCTCCGTACAAGCTAACCCCCTACGCCCTCAGCCTCCGTTCTTTATACCTCCCCTTTCTCCTCCGCCCCCGGCCTGCCATCCCGTTTGTATGCGTAACAATTTATCCCATCCAACTTGTATCCGAGCTCATTTATGCCTGTTTCCAACAACTTTATGCATCACAACTGAGAAACACACGGTGAAGACAACGAGAAACGTGTAATTTTTTCCCCCCTACTTCCTTCGTCGAAATATACACCGGCGTTCGTTTATTAATGACATTATACACACGTGTGTCTCCTCTTTTGTACTATTGAGTTGTCTCTCACGTTGAACCATCGTTAACGTCAGTACCGTTACTTTGTACATAGAATATATGGTACGGAGAAATAAACTCATTTTCTAACGAAACTTTGTCTCTTTATTTGCCTTTTTTATTTCATTGTGTTTACACGCTCCCTTCACATTTTATCCCGGTCACAATGCCATCGCAAATCCCGCGGCCTGCTAGCGACTTTTCCCTCCTATCATCGTTTTTATCTTTTTCAGCTGCTCTACCTGCCGCAAGTGTAACGGAAAATTTTTATTAAAACGCTGCAGCAACTTCCTCTTATTGTATAATTTAAAACGGCTTCTTTTACATATACTATTTACGCCGGGGCGAAGGCAAAATAATTTATCGCTAATAGACCGATTCGTCGAATCCATTATCATTACGAAAACAAATTTGCTAATGAAACCCCGAGCCGTCAATCTCGGCGAGATCAAATAGAAAATCCCGAAGGCCATCGTCTTTGCAATCACAGCGACCGCAAGTTTTTCCAGGCGAGCCGAAACGTAAAGGAGAATTCGTTCTCGGAAGGATCCGCCAGAGGTCATTAAGGGCTCGCCCGCCGTAAAAATGAGGGGAGCAGAGCGCGCCTTTCAATCGGCCGAGTTTTTTTTACAAATAGCGTTGCGCAGCTTGCAATAACGACGGCAGCGGGCATTGTTCTAACATCGAGTTGCCGGAGGTAAATGGCCGAGGCAAGAAATGAGAAGAAGCAACTACGCGGAGACTTACTCCAGGTGCACCTTTGCTACTCCTCGTCCACCTTCGGTCGCTAATGCCGCTTCGTCAAACGAACCTTTTCTTGCACAACTATTTGCGTCGCGGCATCGGCGACGAGTTCTCCGATGTCTATCTCCCGGCGACTTAACGGCCCGATGGACTTGATTTGCCATTCGACGTTTCCAGTTGCGCACACGTGCACTTGAGCGCACGGAACCCTTGTCCGGGCGGGTAAGTATCTACCTCATTATCGTCCGGCCAGACTTTCGTTTATTGTTTTGACTTTAATGCCAACTAACGCGCCTTTAATTGCACTCGCGTGTGTAAGTGCGAAGGCGAGAAGCGAGAGGTGCACTCTTCTTACATCCATTTCCCTTTTATTTTCTTCAAATTCCTAATTTTCTTTATGGCCCTTCGTTTTCGCTGCTTTTATTATCAAGCCGAGTTTATAAAGATCTTTCATTAGCGAGCGAAAATTTTCAAAATAGCTTTCAACTCTTTCTGCTGCTTTAAATTATATTTCTTTTTTTTTACACAATTCCGAAAAAAAGATTAGGCTCTAAAAATCCCGGAGGTAATGCCCGGGTCTTAAAAGGAGAGAGGTGAATTACAATAATTGTGCGGAATTGCAATCGCGCGCCTTGCGTATTCTTTCACGCTACATGAGCCCGGGCCGCGAGGATAATTGTTGACATTGTAAGGAACGGCGCGTGATTGTCTCACGTTCTCAGCCGAATGAGAGGCCGAGATGAAATTGAAGTCGCCTCGCGCAATTTTGCCGACAACTTACATATTGTCCTCGAATAATTGTTCGGGTCGCGGCAGCGTGATCCCGCGTATGCACAATTTCCCTTTGGCTCGCGGAATCCCGCCGCAAAATGAACCAGTTTTCGAAAAATTTCAAAATTGCAAATTTAAGGGATTCCCCCTTTTTTGCCTGGAAAAAAGAACAAGGCGGATGTTTAATGGAAAGCACAGTTTCAAAATTAGAATATTAATGACGAGGATTGCATAAACGAAAATTGACTTGGTAATCCATAAATATTTCATGCATGATTTACGTACGCGGAGATGAAAACTCGTTGCTTTGCAGCGTGGAAATATAAATATTTTGACTGCAGCCAAGGACGGAATTTATTTAAAATTCGACAAAACCAATTTTCGTAAATGCACATCGAGATCAATTTTATTTTTGCCTCGCGGAATTTATTGAACACTTACCAAATTCCACGGCTGTATGGAATCTTTTAAATATTTAAACGGCGACACGTAAGTCACTACAAACTTGTCACGCTGAGGACCCACGAATGAATTCGCCATTCCTCGCTTCTTCTCCGTCGTTTCATCGGGATTAAAGTATTAATAAAAAAAGTTACTCGAAAGTAACAATAAACTTTATTAAGCTCTTAATTTTTTTATTTTTACTACGAAAATTCGCATGTATCCCTTTTTCATTGTAATATTTCACTCGAGACCCGCGCCATGATTTTTGGTTCTTGTACAATTTTATGGGTTTATTGAAACCCTCACTTTCTTTCTTCTTTAAGTTTTATTCAGATTTACGAGTTTCCTTCGAATCTGCGAGCAGCGTCGTCGGCACGAGCGTCAGCCTCGGAGCCGTGCAACATGCATATTCCAGGTTTTACGACGATACTAAAACGATCCAAAGTACCACGGTGGCCAGAAGTACGCTTGTATTATCGATCCAAATCCAAGCCTCGGGCTTTTCTTCTTCCTTTTGTTTCATCCAGAGCAGAATGTAATTCGTAGATAATATAAAAATTTCATTGCCCGGGTGCTCTGTCATCCTTTTTTCGCCGAGATGGTTTTCCTTTAAAATTGCGAATTCAAATGTTGCGCAAATTGAGCTGTGTTTACTTTACCTAAATTAATTTTTTTTTATTTTAAACCTTTGGGGTATTCGTGTTAAACTAGTTTTTAATTGCTTGTTTGTCTGCTGCAAGCGCTTAAATCTGTACATGAAAATGTCATCAGAATAAAAGTTTCGTCAAATGTTAACTTATGCTGGAGTTAAAACTAATTGATGTAAATAAACTATTTGCTTATCAAGATAAATATTTCAACTGAAGCCAACTTGAAATTGTGTGCATTAAAATTATAAAGTAAATAAAAAGATGCACGTGTCTAATTTCTCAGTTATTATTTATTTATTTTTCTTCTTTTAATATATAGATGAATAAAAAATTTTATTTTCAAAATGTAGTTTTTAAGACGCACTTTCGTCGTAAAGAAGAAAGAGTCTCTTAGGCTACTTTCAAGTTTGAAACATCGTAGAATTTCTGGTTTGGTTATATTTAGGAGAAGTCATAATTTAATTTACGTATTAAAAGTAAAGTAAAGCAGTAAAACACTGTTACAATGTAAGTCCTTTAGTGCTACTAAGTCTTTTTACACTGATCACTGTCGTTTATTATGAAACGTAAGGGATTATTAGGATGATGCGAGAGGAATGAAGGAAATGTTCGAACAAATAACAAATAAGTGATTTAATATTAACACCTTTATTAGAATTTTAATTAACAGTATGCATTACATATAATGTTTTTCTAGACTGCATGCAAATTAGTGAATCATTATTAAACTTGTAATGTAGGGTCGTTAGCTTCGTTATTAGGTGCTTAAAATAGCTTTAGAAAATACTTCAAGTCTTAGATTATTCTTTATTTCAAAAATAGCATAAACGTAAATTGCAGGATTCCAGTTTGAAAATATTAAAATGACGTTAATAGATTCTAAACAGTGCATATAAAATCAAATAATAAAATGTATTAGGTTACAGACCTTTTTTCCGAAGAATACTCGTCCGTACAGGATAGATTTAAATTGCTGTTGAACTTCTTAAAAAACGACGATGCAGCTTTACATACCAATCATATGCAGTAAAATATACAATAATAAATATTTTTTATAACATTTTATTGTTGACTTCTGATCGAACACTTAAAAACATAATGATTATACTGAGAGAAATGCTTTGGAAAAATTACTATTATGTATTATGAATTTTATAAGAATTCTAGTCATGATTACTAGAATTCTAGTAAAATGGTAATTTTTTCATTGATTACAGTCTATGGCTCTGCTTCCAGACTGGATAGTAATTTTTCCAAAACATTTCTCTCAGTGTATGTATTGACCTAGTTAAATAAAATGAAATAACAAATTAAATTGCATTTTTAAAGACAGTAATATTCGCAACTAATGTAAAAATGTGCATAAATTAAAAGGACATTGATTGCCTTACCTTATATGGAATTTTAATATCGCCAGTACCTAAGAAAAAGTGCAGCTTGAAAGATTAAATAATGCTTGTAAGATTATTGGAAAAATGTAAAAATCATGGGAAAAAAGGAGCTCAATAACTGCCAGTAAAATAAAAAAAAGGAAGTAGAGAAAAAGGGAACGGTCAGTCTACTCATCGTAACGACAAAACTACAGACATCAGTATTCGAGATTACAATTTGAAATTTCTCCTACTGGCAAAGGATGAAAAGCGCAAAGCCGTCGCGCAGACGTCAAGGCGGTCAGTCTTTGGAAGGCGACGAAACCCCCCCCCCCCCTCCTCAGAGTGGTATTATCAGGAAACGGAAGCTACAATAAGATGAAAGAGAGTATTGTTTAAAATGGAACAAAGAGAGAGGGCGAATAAAGAGAAGCCGAGGAGGGACGAAAGAGAAACCCCGGCGACGTCGAATCAGTTTCCTTGACTTTGAGCAAGTGCCACGGGAGTGAGCGAGAGCTCGTCGGCGGGAAAGCGCAGGAGAGCGAAAGAGGACGCTCGGGAGAGAGACTCCGGGCCATTCACGTAGCGCGTCCACAGTATGTGGGTAGCACGAAGTAGCGTAGTGGACTCGAGAGCAGCTTGATCCGCAGCGCGGAGAGAGGATGACGAGGGAGAGTCGAGGGGTGTCGAGGGGGAGGGACGCGGCGAGGAAGCTGGGAACGAGCTTCGGGCCGGGAAATGAGAAGGTCGAGCTCCGGATTCATCCTCTGCATAGGGGTTGCGCAAGCTCGCTCGCTCGCAGCTGCACTTTAAATTGGGCGTAGCTTTTCCGGGCCGCGCGAGCGAGCTGCTCTCTCTCTCTCTCTCTCCCTCCCACTCTACGTGTCTCTGCGCGGGTGTGTGCGCGCGTCGGAACTGTCGTCGGTGGAGGAATGGGGGGGGAGGGGGTGAGAGGGTGGCGGCGGAAGCCCACATTCCCGGGAGGCGGTCGAGCATGCCACGAAATGGAACCAAGCTCAGCTTCGATCTGGCCGGTAATATCGAGGATGAGACGCGCGCGGCGCGGACGGAAAGGGAAGAAGCACTAGCACGTGGTGTCACGTAAATCCAAAGAAAACACCACTTCGTCTCCTCCACTCTCTCTCTTTCCCTTTTCCTACCTCATCCTACTTGTGCCCCCCGTTCCGCATGCATTGTCTCTCTCTCTCTCTTTCGTTCTCCTTCCCTCTCGGCCACTCTTCTTCGGACTAGATGCTTTTGTGCGATCCTCGCGCTCTCCCATTTCTTCCTACGTATATAGCCGTGCGCACAGGCAGCGCGTATTTTCCCCCAGTACGGGAAAGGAAGCGCGGAACTCCATTTTCCAGCTGCATTCTTGCCGCGCGAGCTACTGGCTGGCATCCCTCTCTCTTGAAAACTGCTCGAAAGAGAAATAGAGAGAAGGGTCGGGAAGCGGAGACCAAGGGAGGTCCGAGGCGATTGTCACACCCCGAGTGTCGCGCGCCAAATATCGGCCCCGTGGAACGAGCCTCGCGATGGAGATAAGGCGATGAGAGGCGCCACCTTTTTCGTCGCGTGCGAAAGCGCCGGTGGGTCTGGAACGCCATAGAGCAAAGACATTGTTCGCCGATGAGGGGGTGGGAGGGAGGCAGGAGCGAATTCTGTGTAGCCGGCGATCCAGTGGCTTTGGCAAGTGTCTACGTGACTCCACGCCGCGAGGTAATTACGATGCCCTGGATACACACACGCCTGCGGCTGAGTTATGTGGCTTCGCCCCGGCGACCCTAGACACCGAGAAAATTGGCGGCTAGGAAAAAGTCCGGGGAAACTTAGTCTTGGCCGTTATTAAACTTTAAAGGGACACCGCTGAGGAGGAATGACGGCGAGCCTCGGAAGCCATTTCTTTATTAATTAGGTGATGCTCTCGTGTTTCCCCCAAGTCCGGAAAAACAATCTACTCGATATAGAGGATTTGCATTTTTAAGGAATGGTAGATATTGAAATCCTTTAATTATGCATCGAATTTAACTATTAAATTATTATTATTATTATTATCATTATTTCTAATTAAGTGGATTATATTTTGAGGATTAAATAAATAAAATTCGAATTAATAAGATTAAATACAGCTCGTATTCAATTTATCCAATGGCGTTCAATAAAATCTGACGAACATTTATATTATTCAATCGTGTTAATTTTTCACTCGACGTACGAATATTGAGTATCGAAGAAGGATATCGTGAATTAAATACGATTGGTTTTCAGTATGACAAGAGTTGCGAAGAAGAAAATTAGTGTCTTCATTTGACTCGTTGAAAATTTCTTTATTGCTTCCTTTTCTGCACTCTTTTTCGCTTTCCAAAGTAATGCAATCATTTGTTATACATTAAAAATATAATTAAAAATATAAAAAATGATTGCAATCCGTATATCAAAAAAAATTGTAAATTCTCGTTCCAGAAGAGGAGGAGGGAACCTTAAATCAATCATCTCCAATTTTAAATGCACGAAGAAAATAATTGCGGGTAAAAATTACCCACACTTCACGGTAATCTTGGGACACCTTGATTTTAAATTATCATAATTTCTACTGCTTTAAGTGGATTAAATATAATGCAAATTTTAAATTTTACTGTACTGTTTAGTAAATTATGCGTTTAGTTATATCTATCAAAGCTTTATTAAAATTTACACGAAAATAATTACTTACTATCTACAAAAATTTAAATTTTAATCAGAAATTCACCAAGCGTTAGTAAACAATTTAACCATATGGTAGCGCCGTAGGTGTACTAATCAGTTAGTAATTTTTATTTTGTATTATTGATGTATGGCCTTCTGTTAAGCCAATAAAAATTTATTAAAATTCAATTAGAAATTTTCACCGCTACTTTTAGGGTAATTTTTATAGGATCACTCTCTCCGCGTAGCTACTCGAACGCGACAAGTATGTCAAGTGTGCGGAGGCAAAAGGAATGCTCGGCTTCACTATCTATTCATTCTCAGAGAAGCTGTTGAGCATACCACCCTCATGCACACCAATCGAAAGCTTTATATTGAAAAAAATATATATATACACTCACCGTCGATTCTACAATATTTATTTGATTGTAAGTCAACGTGGCTAATGAAGCTTGAAAATCGATTTTGCGGCTCTTACTCAAAATGGTGAAAAAACTGATTTAGATTTATTGCTCGAGAGCGCGAGGGGTAAGTTGAGCAAACATTTGCGTTCCATCAGTGTTTTCGTCGAGCGTCTGGTTATTATTCCCTATTGGATGGCTCTCAAAAGACGCGGTTATTTTAACACAAGCGCCGGCTAGCTCGTTCACCGCTGGTCCGTCGATTAAGTAGTCCCGCCGCCGGTGTCCCGAGTGCTTCTACGACAGTCGATCGTTTGTGTAGGCGCGGCAGCTGCGTTTCTCGCTCGCGCGACAATTAGTATCTCGGCGCTTTTATTGGAGCTCGTCGGAGGACAATACGTTCGGGCGCGGCCCCAGCGCGGCTTGATTTCCCACGGGATACTAATCCCATCTTAGTCGGGGGCAACTTTTCGCCGGGGCTCGGTTCAGGGCGGCCGGTGCTATCTCGCGCTTCCCATCCTCCTCTAGGCAGAGAGCACAGCCACCGCAGGCTTATTACGGTACGTGATCGTTAGGCGGCCGGGGCGCGCGAGCGAGCTTCCAGAATAGCGGAGGAATTGAACGATAAAAAAAACTTGATTACTTCTTAATGGTGTAATTATGGCGAGCCGATGGGGCTGAAACTCCGGTAAGCCCCGAAGTTGCCGCCCTCGGAATTGCCCGGCGCGCAACGGTCGCCCCCGCGCACGTGCTGTTTATTTATTTGGATGTCGCGCGAAAGTCGCTAATTGCGACGTTTCGGCGACTCCGCGCCCCGGACCTCCTCAATAATTTACATCTGCTTTTCAAGCTCGTATCGCCGTCGAAAAGTACCGTTTGTCTGTTTTTTATTTATCGGCTTCTTTTATTCTTTTAAAGCGTTTATCGTAATTGCCCACTCGAAGTCGGGGACGAATTAATATATTTCGCAACGATCTCATCCTCCCTCTGTACTCTGCGATACAAATTACTTGGCTAATAATTACCGTTATTAATTTTCTGCAATAGGCACGCCGAAGTTTTTGAATACGCACGTCACGCGAGCCGGCAATAATTTACGTTAATTACGACGGATAGACGCCGAGGGGGAGAAAAAAACGGCGACAGATTATGGTCTTCCCGCTTTCTCTCGTCATTACGATGTAGCTCCACGGCGCGACCACGACTGTCCCTTTTTCTTTTCCTCCTCCCCGGCCGCGATGTTTATTTTCCCGGGCATGAATCTCGTTGCGTCATCGAGAGCGAAATTTAACGAGCACTAAATTTTGACCTCCTCAGTGTGCCCGAGCGATAAATCGCTCAGCGCCTCGTCCCGCTGCGCGGTCAGATCTACGCTAATGCAGGGGAGGGGGCATAAATTCGCGGGCATCATTATAGAAGTAGAAATAAATATTAGCGCGTCACTTTTGAATTTAATAGAGAGTTTGATTGAAGGCTGGGAAACACTCGAGCTTCTAACGGGCATTTTTAGATCTGATTTTTTTCAGAATCCGCTGAGTTAGCTACTTTTACAGCGAACATGTAGCGGTAATGGTAGCAGTAAAGGTTATTTATTTTGCGGAGATCGCTATTAACCGGCTTAATTAAGGCACTTATTAGTCCGCACCAATAATACCAATTTGTCTAATATGGTTTATAAATTATTTTGCGCTATTAAGTGTCCCATGCCCCAATCGGGGAAAACAGTTACGGGCGCGGAATATTTTGCTCGAGGAGCAGCGAATCCGGTAGTCTCCTGCGTATTCGTGTCAATTAATGCGACAGTAGTTATAGCTACCTGCGACGTTATTAATTTCAAACAGGAAATTGCTCGCGCTACTCTTTATCAGTAGCTCGCGCGGAGACAAAAAAATATCGCCAAGAAGTGCGACGTTTTAACAGTAACGGAATCTCGTTTCGCACTGGGCCACTGGATTTTCTTCTATCTCTCTCTCTCTCTCTCTGGTGAGGAGAGCCAAGCCCACTTGGAACGAGATTCGACCAAATAAAAGGCATCGGCCGTCTCGTTTACCCTTCTTTCTCGGCGATTATGTACGTAGAGTACGGTCGGCCGAGTCGAGTCGCTTCTTCCTTTTCCCTCGCGGAATTCCTTAGCCACGAAAGGGAAAAGCAAGCGATCCTTCGGGCTGAAAAGTCATTGCCGCTGCTTCTTGCAACTCGGCCACGGGGTTGCACGCTCTCGCCTATGCCGAACGCAACATCCCGTAATTGCTTAATGTGGGCCTCTCCCGCGGCGCAGAAAAGACACCGAGGACGAAAGGGACTGCTGTGTGGTCGGTAAAAATGCAGTTCTTAGAAAATTGAAAAATAAGGGGGAGAGGGATTACGAAGCAGACGGGAGAAAGAAGCGGCTCTGCATCTTTTTACGACGGCGCAAACGTTTATTTAGAATTAGAGGCGAGATTCGAGCACCATTGAACAGTAAAAAGTTTTAAAAGCAATCATTGCTCTTGCGTGATTAAGAAAATTGTTGTCGATATGGGCAAAAAAAGTTTATGGTGAATAGGGAATGGAAAAATTTTCAACATATTCCAGCACAATCAACATTCTTTATGTAAATTCATTAATTGGACGAACTCGAAGAAACCATTATCTAAAAAACCGCAAATAATAAGTTACGCGTTTCTAGAAAAATGCCTCGAAACAAGTTTACGGCAGATTATTTAAATTAAACGTTGCGCGCTTAAGAAAAATGTACTTTACGCGCGAGGTATAACACGTAAATTGAACGAATGTTAGGCTCGTTCGTTAAAAAAAAATTTTATTATGTAAAAGATCCAACAAAAACAGGCTCCTATTTACAATATTCCATCTTTAAATAACGCAGGAGCAAGCCTCTCATTATTCCATTACAAGTGCTTCCCACGACGACCGACTACTTATAAATTTCACCAGGAGGAATAAATCATTAGCGCCGATAATTAGATTCCCCCCGCCCGATACTTCTGCACCTAACCGATAACAAGATTCAATAACTAATTCGCCGCACTTATCACCGTAAATAATTCCAGTCGGCTCCCGCCTCGCGCTTACTCCCCCCTGCATATTCTAAAATCAGCCCGCGCTCCGCTGAATCATGGATAGAGCTCAGCGCGCGATTGTCTTCGATCGATCTTCGCTCCGTATCGGGGAGGGGCAGTAATCCGCGGCGCTCGGCGTCCTTGGCGGGGACCTTCGCGGGGGCCGTTCGCCCCGAGAGTCGCGGATCTAGATTTCCGTAATTTACCGCGCCGGCATTCCGCGCTCCCGGGGATTTATTAAAGCGTCGCGCGCGGGTCACTCGCTATCTAATGGAAATAATTACGCGATCTCGCGAGAGCCCGCGAACTGTCCCGCGGCCTGCCGCCACTTATCGCCAGCGCGATTCATCACGCGAGATAAATCGCCGTGCAAAACACTTTCGTGCGAGCCTCGCCGCATAACGAATGGCGGGCCAAGCGGGGTTTCATTAATAATTGCCAACTAACGTCGCTGGCGAAAGTGCTCCCCGCAACAAACAGACGCGGGATAGAAGTGCCGATCCACCGGCTGCAAAGAAAGCGTTTCGGCTATCTATCGGGGAGGGTGCATGCGCTTGGGCGCCGAGAGCTGGACTGATAAATCTCGAGATGATTCGGAGAAAAGGGGCGATCGCGCAGATACTGCACCTAATTGCTTCGGAGGCCGCAGTTATTATTCCCGGATTTAACGCGCGTCGAGCTATTGACCCGGATCAGTGCCTCCCTGGCTCGTTCATTACGAGAAACGAGTTTAATGTTTAATTTTCGAAAATTAATGGCGCTCATAAAGCCGGATTTATAGATTCGTAAATTTCCTCAAATCGCCAATAGACACCCCTCTCAGCGAGATATAATCGCTCTTGATCAATCAAAGGCGGAGAGGAAAGAAAAAGAAGAGGCGCACTCCAAGTTCGTTAAGATAATTTCATCGGGCGTAATTGACTTTCATTGAAAAAATAGCCCCGGGGACTCGTACATCCGTGGCGCTAATTATTTCTCCCGGAGCGCGACTTAAAAACGCGCGGAGAGCGCAAGCGCGTCCATTACATCACCCGCGCATTATTTATCATCCTAATGCGAAATAATAGTCTTTACTTGAGCTGCCCCGCGCGGCGTAACTAAATTATCCGCGTAACGATAAGTATTAATATGAAGTTATTTTCGATTCGACAACCGGTAGTTCACGTAATCTACTCGGGGTATCAGATCGCGGCTTGACTAATGCGCGCCCCGGAGATCAGATTCTTTATGAATACGTCTACTAATGCGATTGTTATTATATGGATCATCTTTCCGTTCGTAATCACGTTTCGCATTACCAGCAGGCTCTGGGAGGCCCCTTACTTCCAAGCTTCTCGTATCATGTCTGTATCTCCTGATCATCGATCCGGTTCGAACGCGTGAATATAACCCTCCCCCCTCACCATTGGGCGTATGCATCGCATTCATAAAGAGATTGGCTATAAATGCTACACGACGGGGGAGGGGGGAGGGCGAGAAATTGCAACTTTCATCGATGATTTTCTTTTATCCGCGTGTAATCGATGCGCCAATTCCTAATTGAACAGCCAACGCTTTACCGCGAAGACAAGCGGGAGAGGTGTATGTACACGAGCAAAAAAAAAAAAAATAAGAAATGCCAACCAAGGCCCCGGAATTTTATTTTACCCCTTTTATTTTTTACTTTCATTAGGAGCGCGCCGATACTATTTCGCAAAACACAGATGTTCAGCGGGGGCTTGCGGCTGCGTGAGCGCCAAGCGTACCACTTTGCCGCATACCGCAGAGATATACAGAGTAATCCCCGAAGAAGGCAACTATTCAAACACTGATCCGGCATTTTCTCTGGCACACGGCAAATAATATTCAGTGCGGGCCGATTCGTTTGTCATTAATTGTTGCAAATTCGTTTTTATGCTCTGGCTGCCCCTTTTCCGCTTAATTTTTTTCTCAAAATTTACTACTCGAAATCCGCCGAAGGTTTCGAGGAGTTTTGCACGCCAAATGTTTAGATAACAAAATTGAGTTTGTTAATAGCCTTTTATAAGTTGGCCGTTCATTTTGCGTTATATATTCAGTGTTGCCTTTGAATTCACCGTGCGTAATCGCCGCCTCTCGAAACTTGGGCGAAATTATGCAATCCGTGGAGCATTTATGAGTTCAATGAAAGTCAAACTTCCTTCCGGCAGATTTCGTTAAATACCTTAAACAAAATCCACTACACGATACTCATCTTACTTATCCCAATTCCCGGCGCAGCTTCAAAACTCACTGGATGCCGAGCCGCAGCCCGAACCTCGCGAAGCAACTTCGCTAACAAGTGCAGCCCTCGCGAGCGATTAATGCGATTAAACGGTCCGACTTATGAAATAAACCGTCTACTTTTCTCCTCCCGCGTTGGCTCAATCGCGCACTAAACGCGACTGACCGAAACGAGGGGTAAAAAATGAGAGAGCGAGAGAGCCGCAGGAGCGATTCGGCGCTCTTCTTAACGAGGAAAACCTCTAATTGCCGGGCGGTAAACGCGCAAGGAACAAAGGGAGTCGGCGCGGTTTATGTCTTTACCTGTATTACCGTCATTTTAAAAAGCAATTTTCCTCTCCGATGGCGGAGGAGCCTCTGTCACCCGCGGCCAACTGCCGTCGAGTTCAAGGCTGCCTTCTCCGAGGGCACAAAAAGAGGGGGAGGGGAAGGCGCGCGCTGACGGCACCCGCGAAAACAACGCAGATTGCGACGAGTCCGCGCTAAATCATTTAACTTGATGATTGCATTAACATATGCATCAGCGAGCAACAAGGTGCGCGCGATTGTTTTCAATCTGCGAGGAGAGAACGAAATGCAAATCCGCGCGCCCTGTCAATTAGAATGTTTTAATGAGGCTCCGCCGACTCTCCGACGCCGCTTGGCTCCCGCGAAAACTTCCTTATTGTTTGTGGCCCGATTCACGGGAATAATTTGACTCGGTGAAAATTCGGGCAGCCTGGCGATCAAATTCTACAGCCTGCCCGGGGGCAAGTTTCCTGCGGCTCTCTGTGTTAGAACGCGGACTTGAAGCTGCCCACGAGGGGTAGAATGGCCGCCGGTGCTATTTGGAAAAGACAGCCGAGCAGCTGTAATTAAGACGGGGATTGGGGAGATCTTCGTGGTAGCTCGGATTGTTGAAAGGTACTGCATGGCTTGCGTGACTGAGGACCATCGTCGGTCCACTCGACGTTCGAATAAGTTTATTCGCCAGCTATAAACGGTATACGGTGCTTCTTTCTATCGAGCACTCCGCAGTAAAAAAAAAAATAAATGAACTTTGATGTAACTGTAGAAGAGATATTATCAATTCATCACCATGTGAAACATAATCAAAATATTGTCCGTTTGAATCACCGCGCCTTTTATGTATCATTAAATGCACGTTACAAAGCCTTATTAAATACAATGACTTTTTCCAATAAAAGCATTTTTCCAGCCACCGTGACATGACGTGACTTTTATACGGCCTTAAATTTACGAGAATTAATAATTGACCGATGCGTCAATTTTCTTTGTTTTTCACTCGACTATTTGCAGATAATTTACATACGTCCATTTATCTCTAACGCGTTGCACAATCAATTTGCACCGCTCACAAAGTATTCGCTTACGAGCGCCGACTGAAAAAGCGTATTATATCTCGTTAACTGCACTATTAGGTATTAATTGACGCGTTTAAAAAGGTAGCCGTTATTAAATCTCTGCGAAAGGCTCGTTTCCCATAGTTTTTAGAATCAAGCGAGATACCGTCGCGTCATCTTCGATCGCGGAATAGACACGAGCAATAACGAACTCGTTATTTTATTACAGCTGATCGGTACTTCCGCGGATGAATTTCTATGGTACGATAAATCTTTAAGGAGCCTCTTCGAGACGGACAAGGCGCGAGAGGGAGAGAGGAGGGGCAAAAAGGCCGAGTGCAAAAACTAAACGAGTCTCGCAATCTTACACGATGATAAAGCGAAAGGCAAGAAACTTCAGCCCCGCAAGAAGGTCTGCGAAATACAAAAACTGCACTGAGGAGAGCTCGTCACGTACTTCATTCAGACATTACACTTACAATTTTAATGGCATGTATAACTCACGTTTAGTAAGAAAACTTTTGAGGAAAATAATTGCGCCGCCGATGAAGAATTTATAACGCGACCCTTGCGAAACTAGCTCGAGTGCAAAATTACATTATCATAAAAATCGTGGGAGGAAGAGCGGAAAGGGGAGCGGAAAAGACGCACCAGGAGGATTTAATTAATGCAAGCAATTGCATTGTTCCAGGACTTGCTCAAAGAATGTAATACGCTCTACGAATGATACAAGCGAATATTTATTATCTGAGCTTTAATTCCTATGATTATCCGAGACGCATTGTACGAGATCATTTCCACAATCGTAGCAACGGGATTTTTAGAGCCTTCTTTTCAGTTGTGCGGGAATTTTTTTCTAATTAATTAACAAACATTCGCAATGTTTGCGGTATACCCTCGGAGGAAAAAGATTCTACGGACATTATGCTGATAGAGAAAAAATTCGCAGTAATGGTTAATCAAACTTAAAATTGCATGTACTGCGAAATGACTGTAAGACAATTTACTTTATTACCCACTAGATTTCTTGCTAAAAATACACGCTAACCGTAGCTCGAAAGATTTTTCAGCCTGCGCAAATTGTATTTAAAATTTAATCGGAATAATGAATAACAGATTGTTTTTCAACTAAGGTATTCGCGTCATGAATTTCGATTTTCATAGAAAGTCTGAGTAGCTCCCTCTCCTCGAAAATTTCCTCCTGCGCTGCGCTCCGCTCATTAAAATTCCCCCTCGCTATAAAATGCTCGCCTATAATTCAATGATACCAATTACGAGGACTATTACATCACCGGCAGGAGATAATCGCGCTCGGGTCGCGATTCGGTTTGCAATCGAGCCGGCTTTAATAAAGTTCTTTCCGGGTGTCACTGGGGGAAGGCGAGTAGTGAAGCGAGGCCACGAGGAGTAAGGCGGGCGGGAGCATCGCCGCTGAGAAACGAGAAAATTTAATTGCCGGCGTGCGCCTCTCCTCGGCGCGGCCATAATTCAAGCTCGGGCCCGCGGCGGGTGGCGGCGGCGGGATCGAAACCAGTCGGCCGCCCTAATCCCGGCCCTCGCGCAACATCTGTATCGCTCACGGACGCGTTCCGCGGGGTCGCCCAACCGCCATTCAATTTCCATTCGATAAATAAGCCAAGGTGGGAGGACCTCGGAGACCCCGTCGGATAAAGGTTGGGGCCGCCCCGCGCGAGCTCGATTGCTCAATTAGAAAATTGAACGTCCGAAAAGCCGATTGCTTCTCCTCGCCGCGGCGTCGAAAGTTCAACGCTCGTAAAAACTTTTAAGCGCCTCCGAAAGAAAGTGGAGAAAAGCGGCGAGACAATGGACGGGAAGGCGGTTACCGAGCGTCCAGGGAATGAAAAAAAAAAAAAGAAAAAGGCGCGGAGGAGGGAGAGAAATAATATTCCCCGGCGTTTTTCGCGAAAATTTCAAGTTTCGCGTCGTCGCGCGCCAGAGGGAGGGAGGGAAGGCGTTTGCCGGGTGAGTAAACACCGGCAGCTGACGGAAATTCGACTCTCCTTTATGCCGGCGAGGCTCGTAAAGCGACCGTTCGACGCAATTACCCAGCGCTCGCGGAGGCGAACGCAAATCGCACGGCTGAATTAAGGGAGCGCGCCGGCCGTCCTCGTATTTTCGCCGCGGAGGGGGAGGATCTTGACTCCGCGGCGATATAAATTCCTCAATCGGCTGGAGGGGGGGAGGAGAGTCCACTCTAACAGGGCCCTAAAGTATCCGCGCAAGTCGTTCCCTTCCCTTAGCGGGAGAGCCGATTAACGCCCTCCCGGCGTCCACCCTCGCGGTGGGCTTAGATACGGCGAGCGATAAGCAGTTTATGAAGCGGCCGACGCGAATAATAGATTAGACGTCGCCGGCGTCGTTGTCGTCGTCGTCGTCGTCCTCTCGTCCCGTCCCTCGGCGGACGAGCCTCGATAAACGAAGCGACTGCGGCGGGGGGGGAGGGGGTGGCGAGAGACAAAGGAGCCAGAGCCGGAGGCGGGCGGAGACGCGGTAAACAATGACGGCTCTAACCTCGCGCGCGGCTGAGGGAAGCCGAACGGCCGAGTGCGCGCCTCCGACACGCCAGCTCATTAGGAGTTTCGCGTGCGCGCACCCTGCGCTATATACCTATAGCTTGATTGCATTTTAATATGATCTGGCAAGTCGAGTTCTCGTCCCCTTGGCTCCCCCCCGCGGCCCTATTACTCTTCCTTTCAAATTAACTTTTCTCCTCGTCCGGAGTTTTGCGCGTCGTCCTCGAGGAACTCGAGCGGCCGTCCAAAGAAATCCACCAAGCGCAGTCATTTTAACGATAATGATGGAGGCTGAGCTTTTCGGAAAAAAACACTGCCGGATGATACCTTATTTATTTTTCATTACGACCGTCCGTTGCTACTTACTGCGGTGGCTTACTTTTTTAATGCGCTCGGCGGGGCTTTAGTAATTAATTGTATACCCAGCGAAACTCTATTATATTGAATAATCATTCTATCCCTCGTTTCCATTTCTCATTTTTCTCGGACGCCAGCAGCGGGAGCAATCGAATGATTGAGCGAATGTTTTTACGAGTCGATTAATTTTATTAACGCTGAAAAATAAAAAAAAAATTCGCGATCTTTCGCCGAGCAACTTTGTTACCTTGTACGGGGTGACAAAATGAGACGACGAAAGCCGCAGCAACTCTTTTAACGTTTCGTTGTATAAATAAAATTAATCGACTCGTAACCGCAGTGACACTCAATCATTTAATCGCGATCTCTTATCTCCCCCCTCGTCATAAAAACACTGTCAACACTTGCAACAAAATACGCGGAGCTGACAAAAAATAAGGACAAAACACGCGCAATTTTCCCTCGCCGCTAATCAAACATGCATTATAAATAATTAAATGACCCATTCAACCGGCCTGTTCCATCCTCCATCCTCCCGTAAAGCACGGAATTTAAAAAAAAAAAGCAGATACAGCGGAGTAGGCGGACATAAAGTCGCAGCGAGACGCTAAAAGGAAGCAGAAAACGCCGAGGCGCCCGGCGACACTTCTTGTCGCGTTCGTTCGCGTGTCATCAGTCACGCGCGTAATGAGCGTCGGAAGCACTGATTTTCTCGCGAGGAGCGTTCGGCCGCGACTTTTACTCGCGTTTATTAAGCCGTGCGTGCGCGAGAGAATTAACGTCGGCGCGCACGTAATACGGTATCCCGCTCGGGCTCGCTTTTTCCGCGAGCGCGCAATTTGCATAGTTTCGCGGTCGCAACCTCGGTCGCCGCGTTGAGCGCTTCCTATCTCGCAGAAGCGCCAAATCTCGAGCTTGAGATGTGCGTAAGTAACCGGCCTTGGAGTACATCTACACTGATAGAAAAGATCCTTTGATCCAAAGCCAGTGTTTTTAATATAAAGCCGTGCGCATTTAATATAGTCCAAAGACGTAGGTATTAGATGTAAAAAGGGTGCATTAACTATTAAGCCATCCACAGGATTTTTGTCAGTAAAGATGATCGCGCATTAACTATTAAGAAATATTTCTTCAATGCTAATGCATACTTCTTTATTTCAAATACCATGACAAAACTATTTTTTAAAGCCGCGAAGACTTTGGGTTAAAGAATCTTTTCTATCAGTGTAGGAAAAGTTGAGCATGCCGAGAGCGAATCGCGGGAGGGGCTTTAAACGCTTGGAATTAAAATGTCTCTCCGATTGGTTTTAATTATTAACAATTAACTTATCGCTTAGTTTAATAGGAGTGACGGGAGTATTCGTGATTAGGGGTATTATTGTCGCGGTAAATTCTACCAGGAAACGGTTATTAAAGATTGCCTTTTTTGCTTCTTTAAACTGCCGACGTCATTATATTTTGTAAATAGATTATCGAGCGCTACTTGATATTGGATATTCAATATTTTCTGGAAATAATTGATCTATTTAACATCATGTTTTAGATATTAAAGTATCATGAAAATATCAATTTTATAAGTTGACTATCCTCCGACTGAGAAATTCTTGTACTCATTACATAATCTTCCTTGATGTAATAATTTAAAAACCAAAGAAAGTGTAGGATTCCATTAATTTTACTCGTTTTAAGTTTTATTAGACTTTACATGCGCTTTACCGCATTTAAGAGCGTCGTTTCCGTCAAACGCTGAAAAAAAGTAAATAAATCGACAAATCATGAATTTTTCACTGCATCGCGCACTCGAGGTGCAGCAGCAGTGGCCTCCCTCCGAAAAAAGGGTGGCAGCTGCTGACCAAAAAAAAAAAAAAAAAAAAGTAAAAAAGAGCGAGTGGTTGGCTAAGAGGCGGGCAGTTGTCCAATCAGCTGCGGCAAAACGGGATCGCCCGGGAGAGATCAAAGCCGCGATGATCGCGCGCTCGCTCGCTCGGCCGAGCTGTTAACGACGGCAATTGTGAGCCGCGGCGCTGGCGTGCAGGATATTTAAATTTGCTTGCATAACCGCTCGCGTACGCGCGCTCGCATATAACAAATGTACGCTCGTGCTCGTTCGCTCGCTCGCAGGCCCGGAAAGCCCGCTAAAAACACGCATCCATTTCCATTTAACAGGTTTATATATTGCCGCGGCTTCTCGCGCGTCTGGCGCGGCGACCGCCGCCGCAGTCAGCGGCAGCGCGTAGTTACATTTGAATACGATGTCCCGACGCCAATTCAGAGAGCTACAGCTCTCAGCCGAGCGGCATATATATATATATACCAACTGCGAATTAGATTTCCGCCCAGCGGGGGGGGGGGGGGGCACGCCTCGGCCCCCTCCCGCCGGCAGCTCCTCTCCTCGCCGCGCGCATACTTTAGCCGAGGTCGAATTTTCGTTCTTATCCTCGGGATGCCGCTCTCCGAGAGCTCCTTTTTTGCGCCTCCTTTTGGCGCCGGGGCTAATTTATGTCTTACCGCGCGTAACGTCTAATTTAACAGCTGGACGGGAGTGAAGTCCCAGGCGATATTACGGAAGTGCCAAGCAGACCGGGCCCTTTTTTCCGTGTTGCTCCGCGTGTAATGATCGGAATAATCGTGGATTTATTATCGAATGCCTCGAGAGACGCGAGGCGGCCGTTTGAAAAGTCCACCGGCCGAGTATGTAGTCCGGTCTCGCCGGTCTTGCCGAGCCGGCCTTCCTCTTTTTACCACCGGCGTGCCTGGGCGAATAAAAAAAAGAGGAGCGTCTTCGACGGCCAGGAACATTTCATTAAGCGCCTTAAAATGGGGCTGCTCGAACGCCTCGGATTTTCCGTCTGCCGCTTTAAGCGGCAGTTTAGTCCGACGTTAGCGGCGTTAATGCACGCGATGCTACCGATGGACTTCTCGCGGGCCTCTGCGCGCAATTAAATTATGTCCCCGTTTGGCAAAGCTACACCACCGAGCGCTTGGGGGGACGGTAAATATTTTGAAAGAGCCGCTCGATTGACCCATCAAAAATAACAAAAAAATTGAAGTAAAAAAAAAATACGCGAATTTCGGGGATGACAAAAAGTCTGTTGTGCTGCTTTATTCTTTGCGCATACGATATTCAACATCGTTTTAGTCGATTTTTTTTTTTAAATTGACGTTTTAGTCCCGGGCACGCGAACGGAGTTTGTTAAAAATTAGCGTGGTATCGCGGAAAAAGCGAGGGTGAATTACTCGAGTTTACTTCGTCGGCGCTTGCTCAATTTATCGGAAATTCAAAACAAAAATGCTTCTGAAATGTTTTCTCGTCCATCCTTTGGACCCGCTATAAATAATAAAGTGGACAATCATCCACCTTTTTTTTTCTTCGAATGTGAATAAGAAAATGATATAAAAGTATAAAACAATAAAACTTTCATATCCCCAAAAGATAAATGAAACCAAGCGACTTGACGTATTAAATTCCTCTCGTTAAGCAGCAGCCGCTGAATTACATTCGCATAAGAAGATAAAGCCGAGCTACGGTAGTCGCAGCCAATCAAACCGAGCAAACGAGAGCAACTCTGGGTCCCGGTTGATTTTCGTCCAGTAGCTCCGCGGCGCGGGGGGATATCGGCGTCTCCCTGGCGTGGATTAATGGTCGCGGCGACGCTCCGGCGCTTATCGATAAAAATGACCGTCGGACTAGCCCGATGACACTGCACTTCGCTCCAGCTCTTCGCGACCGCAAGATATTCGGACAGGGAGAATTAATTTCGCGACCCGCGAGCGCCCCCCGCCCTCTTCGTACCAGGGGGACAGGGGGACGCGCGAGATAAACAATTTATTCTGAATAATTGATCGGAGAAACAAGTGTTTGACAAGACGAGCGCGCGTGACTCTCAGCTTTTACAGATCATTAATCCTCCGCGAGCAGATTGCTTCGCGGCCTTGCTTGACTTTTGCGCGCCTTGGATAAATACGCATCGCGCAGGAACAGTTACTGCCCGGCCGTTCATCCTCGTCCTCTCCTTTTCGCTGCTGCGCGCCGTTTCTTTAATTGCAAAATGTCCCCAGGACGATTCTTTTTACGCGGACTCTTTTGGATAGGCGCGATACATCAGCCAGATTAAAAAGCCGCGGTAGCGCAAGCAGGGCGATCTTATCACGACGAATATTTCAGCAGGAACGAATGTGCGTACGCGGAGCGAATTGTCGTTCGAAAATATTCACGGAGTGCGAGCTCCGGGTCTTCTCGGAAGCGAGAGTCCGCTCGCACCCGGCCGTAACTACTTGGACCGCGCGCGATGCATACCGTGGAGCGCTTATTAATACGCTCGACGCGGCCGACGCAAGTTTCCCGGGGCACGGCCGAGTCGAGCTACCGATGGGAAAATAAACGAGCGGCCCGGGAGATAAAGACCGGGGACTAGCTGCGAACGGCGGAGGTAGCCGTGTGTACACGTAGTCTCGGCGCGTTATTGAAAAGACGCGCGGGGCGCGGCGCTACTTAACGAAGGACGGTAACGGCCACCGCAAGGGTCGCCTCGCGCGCCTAGGCATGTCCGCGGTAAGGATTATTGCGCGGGGAAGACGTCGTAGCTCATGCCAGAGCAACCCGGGGAGCGCATAATCCGCGAGAGGCCTTGCCGAGCGCGCGCATAATTTGTTCGCGTCGCCGATCTAGTTGGGGTGATTTAGATCCGTCCGCGGTGCGCGGGAAACATTATCGTCCGCCCGAGCGCCCGAACCACTTTCCGCCTTACCTACCGGCGAGTCTTATATGAATTCCTCGCGGAATGTGTGGGGATTTCGCCTCTAAGGAGAAGCTTTTTAAACTTTTTTATGATTACGGGCGAATAAAACAGCCGATTAAGAATATAGAGAAAATTATCTCTTGATATCTTTGCCCTTTTTTTTGCAAAAATACTTGCGTTTATTAGTTGCGTTTATTATCCTTTAAAACGGCTTGTTAATTTTCAATGAAAATGAATGTTTTACACGAACATTTATCTAAACATTTTTGCGCTTCGCTGCCTCTTTTACGGAATTAAAAAAAAAAAGATGCGAGTAAAAGAATCTCCCACTTAGGATAATTAAATATGTTAATTATATTAAGCTTTATACTCAAGTGAAATGATTTTCTACATTTTAATTATGGGTGCTTTAGCATTTTTTTTTAATCGCAGTATATTAAGACCTTTGTTTTTTACATTTTCATTAAGGGTTCTTTATCATTTTTTTTAATCGCAGTATATTAAAAACCAATTGCTGCTTTCGTTTTTGAGGGTGCAAGCGGTTTGCTAATGTGGTTATTGCGGGCAACTGGTCGTCGTAATCAATACTCGTCATAAAGCATGCAACATACGTATTAAAGGCCAAGTGCAACATTTTAATCGAATGTATCTTTCGTCGCCGTACTTTTTGCTTTTACTTATATACATTTCACTTTAGCACCATAAAATGTTCCTTGAAGACTCGACGTCCATATTTTTTCCATCTACCCGTCGTAAAAAAAGGAGAATCAAAAAAATATATTCATCCCTCCCGTCTCGTTTGACTTTTATTACATTTTAAGCATTAACGAGGCAGTTGCCAGTTTGCAAGAGCGAAAGGTTGTCGGTAGTCGAGCTTTTTTCGCAGCGTAAGCATAAATTAGCCAGTTCATAAAAAGGCCCGTAATGACTCGTTGAAACCTTGTCATCGTTCCTCCCTCCGGCCGCGCGCCTCCTCTTTTATTTCCCTGCCCTCCTCGAACGGAAATAAATAGGCGCGCGTTCAGCAAACGATCGAAAGCCGCGCGCTTTTCATTCGGGCCGGCGTGAAAGGTAACGATCGTCCCGCGCGGCGATGAATTATTCGCAGGACGATATTAGCGGGGCGTATTTTTATCTCGGCTCGCCTTTCCGTTATTAGTCGCTCGCGCCTCACGAAATTTATTACATAATATCGCGCGCGCTGCGCGGCCGTTTCAAGCGCTGATTTACGCATTCGCCTTTGTGATCGCGTTAACAATGACAGCCGGCCGTATAAGCGCGCGCTTCTCCCCCTCCGCGATGCGATTTTTTTCAGCCCCTCTCGCTCGCTCTTACGCCGGGCCACTTCCTCCTCCTCTGGTTACGTTGCGCGCGCGCGAGCGGCCTTGCAATGCTACGCGGTCACGCCGCATTCTGCCTCGCGCTCCGTTGCATCAGCGCGCGGCGTCGGCGGCGGCAACAGCCGAGCGAGAATAGCAGGAGCGCCGAGGACGAGACATTGGCCTACCACACTCGACCTTGCCAGTTCGTTACTCTCTCTTACGTATACACGCCGCCGCGGCCGCTCCTGCATCCAGCGATCTATCCATCTGGCCTCTCTCTCCCCCACCGCGGGGCCTCCCTCTCTCTCTCTCTCTCGACGCGCCACTTTTTATCCTTCTCCTCTCTCGCTCTCTCCTACGCTTTCGCGCCGCGTCCTTGCCCCCCTCTGGACCCCCGTCAGCCTTTCGACTCTCCCTCGCTCACGTGCTGTCTTTCATCTAAATGCTCTCCGCACCGCCATTCCTCATTTCGCTTCTTGTTCGCCTTCGCGCTCAGTTCCTCTCTCCCTCCCTCCCACTTATTTTCCGTCACTTTTTTGCGCCCGAGCGCGACTGGGAATGCGCGGAGGGACGGCGGGGGTAGGCTGCGGGTCGGCGAGGAGCTCGCCCGGAGCTTCGTCATCGCGCACCTTCCCCTCATTTATCCTCGCGTTAGCGCGGGCCCCAAGAAATCCGACGTCGAGAGGCTCGTGAGAGCGCGAATTTATTAGAGATAAATTCGGTCGAAATTGTTTTCGGCCGGTTGTTGCCTTCGTGGAAACGAGCCCCGGATGCCGGCCGGATTACCCCTGTTTAAGGTCGTAACGATTTATGTGCTTTAAACGACGACGCTCGCCCGCTAATACGCTTTACGCGCCGACATTTTTCTTCTACTTGCAAAATATAGTCATTTTTCGCGCGATCGTCTTCCTCCCTTTCTCTCTCTCTGTCTCTCGGTGCGTGTTCGTCTACAGTCGTTTATTTATTTTTTTAATCTTTTCGACAAACGGGACTTGGAGCTATTTTATAATTACTGCTTCTAGGGGGACGCGCGGAAGGCATTGTTCGAACTTTAAGTTATGCTAAAGACTCTGAAAAAGGAGATTTCACCTCTCCTGCGCGCAAGCACTCGGGAGAGATAATTATAGAATTGAATAATTACACGCTCGCGTTTAGAAAGACGAAGTAATATAGGTTGTTATTACCTTGAAGAGGAACAGATGAATTGAAATAAAATTAATTGATACCTCAGTTATTTTTGCATAGTCTTTTCGCGTAATCGTTGTGTAGTTTACTGAAATAAAATCTATAATTATGGAAAATTATCATCATCAGCCGACGTCGTACCACCGTTTTACAAGCATATACATTACCATTGACAATTTACACAGTCACGAGTTTATCCACTCCTGTTATTTCTCAATATAAATACTCTTATCAACGAGTTCATCATAATTATTGCTCTCAGCATCTGAAAAATAAACGTCGCCACGTCACCGTGAGTACCTAACTTAGGCGCGACATGAAGCCTCGGTCGATTTGGCGGCAAGCGCGAGTGCTGGAAGTCGATAAACAAACATATCGCGGCAAAAAGAAGAGCAACAAAAGCTGACGCATTACAGTTGCCAGCAGACTCCGGCGTCATTCAATTTTCTACTAAAGCCGCAACAGCGCTCCCGATCAAACGAGAGGGATGAAGGGGGAGCGAGCGGAAGCACTGGCATGCGCTGGGATGAAAATCCGCGCGCTCGCATTGACAAGCGCGATATTTCAAACAGTGGCGCTTTGAACTCTTGAGAGCACGCTGCGCGAGTTTATCGGGACATTATAAGATACCGGTGACGAGTGACAGCTGTTAAATCCTGGACGTTCGCCGGTGTACGCCGGCAGAGCGAGCCGTCGTACCCCCTTCCCTCCCCCCCTCCCGCAGGTAGAGCGACCTCGTCAAAGGACGAACATCGAGCACCTCTCCAGGCTCGCTCCATCCATCCATCTCTGCCCATTCTCCCGGCTGCGCCTCGCGCACTCTCGCGGGTGCAACGAACTCCGCTCGGCATAGGAGCGCGCTCCCGCAGCCAATCTCGCGCGCCGCCGCGCGTCGAACGCACACATCCGATGCTTATAAACCGTAACGACACGTTAAAGTAACGGAGCGCGCGCATATTCGCGTTCCTGAGGCCTGGCAGCGGCAGGGTCCCCCCACCTCCCGCGCCATTGTGGCGCATCGCATCTACCGGCTCGTTTGCTCGAGGGGAAGAGAGAGAGAGACGCACAGTAGCCGAGGGCCTATTTATTTCGCCGGAGCGTATATCGTGCCGTTTCGTCTCGCGCGCGTATAAATCGGCAGGCCGATTCCAATCTGCCGTGCTATTCCGCGGTAATAAACGGCGAGAGGAGGGGGGTGGTCGCGCGGGCGTCTATCTCTCTTCTGCCATCGTCGACCAATTCGTTTGTAATATCCGCGTGAGTCGAGCTCGTAAAGCAGGCGCAAGCTTTATTTTACCGGGCGAGCACCTTAGGACGTCGTAAAGTCGCGAAATCAAGCACTAAGTATCATAATTATCATTTGCCACGAGCTCGCGCAGAGGGAGGCTCGATTCCCCGCGCTTTCCCCCTTTTTTTCGCTCCCCCTCGGGGGCGAGCTCACGCCGCTCGTTAGCCATTCTAATCGCCGACTTTTTCCCCGGTCCGCAGCGGCGCGCTACCCGACGCCGCTTTTATGACGTGCACCGGGGGTACAAGTAAAGGAGGTGAGGATAAATTTCAGGTTGCGCGATTATTGATGTCGTAAAATTTGCCCAGAGCGCGACGTTGATTACGCTACTACCTTTGTTAGGGCGCGCTCTTAATTAACACATCTCTTCTTTTTGCGCTCGCGCGTAAACCTTTTTTACGCGGCACTTCCCTAAGTAAACCGAAAAGCATCGCGCATTGTGTACACGTCGATGGGAGCATCGAGCAGCCTCGTAAACGCGGCTAATAACCGATGATGAAACTTCAATTGCAATCTGCTTTTTTTTTCCTGTGATTTTTTTTCCATGCCCCGCTCCGGGATAGGAGAAAAACGCTAATGAGCCGGGCATTGATCCAATAAAAAGTTGGCGCAGCGCGTGCAGCAAAAACGGAATCAATTCAACGAAGCGATGAATCCTTAATAATAGCGGCGATGGGAGAGCCCCGCAAGAATAAGCAATTTTCCACGCGCACCAGGACGAAAGGCCGCGCGCGTATGCGTGCGCCTCGGCTGCTTTTGCGTTTGGACGCGCGGGGGCCCGAGCGCTTTATAATAGTGTCAAATTACACGCTACGCGTCGACGAGGCGGCGCCTGGGCACGCGAGCCCCCCGTATATATATATACACATATATACGCGGACGCAGTATGACCCGCAGCGGGCCCACGGCTCGACAAACGCCGGGGCCCCGCAACCTGTTATCGCAACTAATCAGCGGCGTAATTCGCGTGGGTCGCGCGCGAGACGACCGGGGCCTCGGATTACCCGCGCGCCATTTACATCTCTTCCCTCCTTGCGAGCGCCCGGTAAACCGATCGTTACGCAAGCTTCCCCCGACGAGGCTGCCCTTTTTTCTTTCTTCGGCAGCTCCGAGTTCGAGCCGTGCCTCGCGGGCGCATTCCCCGCGGCCGACGTTCGGCTGAACGGGTTCTCCAGTGAGGCTCTCCCAGGGACTACCACCCGGCTAATAACAATAATAAGGAGGAAAGACGACCGAAGTGAAATCTATTAAGCGACGTGCGATGTTTATTGCGATGTTGGTTTTGTAATCGAGCCGCACGCTCTGCGCGTCCGCGGCGTTACTTATCGGTGCACGCTCTGAACTTCAGACCGATTCCGTCAGCCTAGGGTCGACTTGTAATTCTTCACGGGAATTTAAGTGTTTCGAGTCGGAAATCATCAATTAGCCAAATGCTTGTACTTTTAAATTGATCTTTGTTTTTTATTCACCGACTATCGCTTGATCGGCCGATACTGTAGTTCAAAACATCGAGAAATCGAGTTAAGTAGAAAAAGACGGGTACGGACAGACACTCCATTTCTTTCCTTTTTATACAATTCTTCGAGTATAAAAGTAGATTTTTTTTTAAATTAAGCAATTCGATTTTTCTTTACTCGAACGAAATACATCTTTTTTCATTTTTGATATTCTAGTCCGAAAACTCTGCGATTCGTATTGCGAAACAATCAAATAATTCTCTACGGACTGCAGTGATTATTTACGCAAAAATAAAATGCTTTAGCTCGATTGTATCGATTGCGCAAGCTTGGAATAGTATTTGTAAAAAAATTCAATTTAAAATGAAATAAAAAAGAATAAGGGTAAAAGGCACGAGAATAAGAGCCCTATAACTGCAACATCGTAATCCACAAATAAAAGTTTCTTCGCTAAGAAGAAAAATAATAAATAATTTTCCAACGAGAAAAAGTACAAAGCGAGCCAGTAATTCTAAGCAGTTATAAAATTCTCTTCTCAATTTACATTCGCACTGCATTAACTCGTTAAATTTGAATTTAGATTTGAATTTAAATTTTTATCTGAATTTGGATTTACTCCCACGTTAAAAATGTCAGTCTGAGTGAAATTTCCGGGTGACGCTTTCACAATTCCGTACTCGTTCGAAACGAAGGGAATTCAATAAATTAATAAGAGCCTCGGATAATGAATGTTATTTCCGCATAAACACAGGTGCATTCATCGCAAACTATTTTCTCCTACCGTCCCGCCACTTTCCCACTACTTTCTGAAAAATTCAAAAAGTCATTCACGCAGAGCCGCCTCGACTCGAAAAAAAAAAAGAGTAGCCGTTTCATTCACTTAAAAGTTTTACAGCCTCGCGCGGGTATATAATACGCCCGGCGTAAACCGAGTTAATAAAACGTCGGAGGTGGTTCGCGCTTAGAAAGCGCGCGGAGTGGCGAGCGAAGGAGAGAGGAGAAGAAGAAGAAGAGAGGGAGCGTCGGAGTCTAACAATCGGACAAGCTCGACAGCTCCTACTTTATTCCCGGCGCTCTCTCGAGCGCGAGAAGGCAAAAGGCCGAGGAGGAAGCAATGCGATTCATAATTCACAGTTTCCCTCCCTCCGGCCCCGCTGAAAATTGGTCCCCTCGAGCCTCCGCCTCCCCCCTGGTCGGCTCCTCGGGTTTCCGCGATTCCATCGCGTCCAGCGCGCGCCAAGGTAGGTGCACGTTCGCGCCTCGTTATGCCTAAACGCGCGCGCCCGTCCGCTCCTGGCGCTCATTTTCCGCGGGGAGATCACGGCGCGGCGATTATTTTTCAATGGGCGCGCGATATCATCGGCCGTCGCGCGGAATCCCTAAAGCCGGGTAAAAACAATTTCGCCGCGCGGCGATCGATTCGCGCGCGTATCGCCCCTCTCGCTCGGCCAGCGAGCAAGGTGCAATCGCACGACGGCGCTCGCGCCCCCGCGCAACATTCGAGCCGCCCGGGCACGTACTCGCCCGCCGGCTTTCATTATATCCCGCGCAAGTTCAACGACTTCCTTTGTTTATACGCGGCTACTCAAACTCCCCGGGCATCCCCCACGAGGAGGTTTAAAAAAAAAAAAAATAAATAAAAGCGGAGCGGGTAAAAATCAGCCGGCGCGTACCGGGGGCCCCGCTGCTCTCTTTTCTTCGGCTTGTTCTTCTCGGTATACAAGCCGAGTTAGCAAAAGTTTCGCAAAAAGGACAAGAGAGCTCGGAGTCTTCTTCTTGCCCCGGCGCGCCGCTGGAGAATCGCGGCCGAGCAGGAGAGGCACCCGACGACTTTATCCCGGGTCTCTTTGTACGCGGCCTCACAGTATATTCGCCTAAGTACAGACGGAATTAGAGAGAGAGAGCGAACGTCAATATTTAACGACGGAACTAATGCGAGACGAGCAATTCGCACAAAAGCCTCGGCTGGGGTGGTTTCCTCTTGAATTTAATCACGATGAGTGATCGCTAAGTGACGTTTATTTTAAAGCTCGCTCCGACTTCCCCTTCTTTGCGTTGCCCTCTCCCCCTTGTCTCCCTCTACCCTCTACACGAGTGTACACAGGAGAATCGGACGAAATCAATTGCGAAAACGAGTGGAACGCACCGTGTATTAGCAAACTAAGCAGTCCGTTGATTTTTTCCAAGCTCAAGATCGCCGGGCGTGATAAGGCCAAACGAGCGCATCGCTCGCTCCATTTTAAACCTCTCTCCGACCCGCCGCCGGCAGATCACATTATCGCGGCTGAGTGAGACGTCGCTCGGCGCACCGAAATTCGCGTTAATTTCTCGCACGAGATACCGGGGTCGCGGAGTCGGCTAAAACCTCCGGCGAGTCAGCTCGGAATAGAGGGATCCCGTCGATACCAAGGAAATAATAAAGAACGAGCTCGCGTCAGCGCCAGGCTCCCCGGAGTAACAAACAACGGTGCGCTCGGAGGGTCGAAGCGACGCAGAACAATTTCTTGCTCTTTCCAGCCCCCTCCGCGGTACTCCACCCTCTCTGTAACGTTTAATGCGACTTGTTTTTGAGCCCGAGACCGGCAGGGCCTTGGCGAGCCTGCCGGCGACTAATGTTCCGGTAAATGCCGACATACGTCACCGGGCTCCTTGCGAGAGCCCTAGTAAGTTATCAACTCGCGCCTCGCCGTGTGCTCCGAGTACGTATTAAATGTGCGCAGATATCTATATATGGGCGGAGGGGAGGGGGGCGGCATCAGTCCTCCCAATGCTCCGGCGCAAGTGAGAAACGAGGCGCACCGAGGAAATCTGTTAAGCCATTGGCTTTTCTCTCTCGAGCTCGCTCGCTCGCCTCCCGAGGCCCGTTAATGCAGTCGGCAAGGAGCCTGAGCCGAAGAACTCGCTCGTTCGCGTCAATTTATGTTTCCGTAAGTGAGAGCACCAAGAGTCTCTTTTTCTCCGGATGGCTGGGACGGTTATTGAAAATGAGAGGAGACGCTCTGACTTTCCCACCCGATTCCGCCGGAGTCGCTCATTAGCTATGCTATTGTATTGGTGTGTATATTGCATATTGATTGGTTTTTTTTTCTTCCGAGGTAGTACAGTGTACTTGTTAAGCTAGGCGGCTTTAATATCGAAATTTTCTTGCTGCTCGTTTTGCCCGGTGTTTTGCAAATATGAAAAACTCACATCGTGAAAAGCGATGTTTATTTATGTCCGATATGGAGATTAGAAACGCCCGCGAATAAGAACAAAGTATCGAAGCGGAAAATAATGAATTTCTTTATACAGCGCGGATTGTAAATTCCAATATTTGAAAATTTAATTAAACAAGAAAAAATATGTCAGCCCTGATAAAAAACCCAAGTAATTTTTAGTTACGAATCAGGTAATTGTTGCAGAATTAGCTACTGTAAGCTAATGAAAGTAGTTTACGCGTAGCTACTGGCGCTACCGTTTCTAAACGTACGATAACTCCATATAAGCAAATTCAGATGTTAAAATATTATTACAGATTTTATTAAAAATTATTAAAATCAAAGTGATTTTCTATGTGAATGTATAGAAAAAAGTTATTGCGCTTCTATTAACTGCAATTTTACAATAAATTTACATAGATTTGTTTTAATTTTTATTCAATTAAAATCATAAGCTCAAATACTTTACTAACACTACATATGTGTGTATCCTGCGATAGAGTGCCTGGCCTCGTAAACATACCCTATGGTAACAATTCTCATGCTAGATTATGATAACACAAATAATTTGATATTCTTTATCAAGCAGTTAAATAAAATTTCTATATTATGAAAACATATTTTGTTTCATTGTGTAGTTTTAAGCACATTATTAAAAAAAGCGAAAAAAAATGTTATTTATATTGTTTAATGGCTTAGGCATTCTGTAAGCTTATTAGTAGTTTACGATCCGTTAACGCTAAATGTATTTGTAGCTACCGATATTAGCTTATTGTTATTAACCAAGCTAACGAGGTAGTTAACTTTTCTACGAAGGAGGTTAATCAAAAATTCTTGAATAATTATACACAACCTATTATAAATGTCCATTCAGTAAATTTACTGTAAAAAGAAAACCAATTAAATTGCATATTATAAACTACCACTTAATAAACTTGCAAGAAGTAATTTTTCATGAACTTCTTTGAAAAAGCTACCAATCAAGCTACCGCACCTTATCGCGCAATAATTTATCCGTCAGTCGCCGTGAGCGATAGCGGCATTTAAAAATTCCGTCAAACAGCAAGAGCATCCATGAAAAACATTTTGTCCCCTGCCTAAGGCCAACGCGACTGCAGCTGCACCCGAAGCTTGTCGTTAGCGAAATTTTCGGAAACACGATACGAGCACGCGGCGCGGAAAAAAGGCCGCGGAAAAACAATGGTTTTCGGACGGGCGTTAATAGGTGACGAGCTGTACATCCGTGTGGTTAAAGGAAAATTAAGCATCTATCGGCAGGCCGGTGATTTATGGGCATCACCTGGAGTAGCTGCGCGGGCCGCAGGCACCCACAGGCCAGGCGCAATTACGCTCCTCACTAATACTTTTCCGGCGATCATTACACACATTAGGGACATGGCCTCCGATTACTATTCCATGCGCGCGACTTGAAAATGAATTCAGGCCTTTTTCCTTGCGTTGGCGAGGCCGATGCCGTTGAACTTTAATGGGCAAAGGCGAGAGTGTAATCCGGGCGCTATTTCGTTTCTGATCAGGCCAATCTGCTATCTGCGATCTGCCGTTCATCAATGAAACTCTCGTATTTTCGCGCTGTGATTATTCGGTGCAATTCGACCAGTTGATTTTCTCAGCGGATCGAGCGGAGGTTCAATCAAGAGCGGAGCGGTGGCAAAAAAACAAATTTACGAGGTGAAAACTGATAAATAATTGAAGATGATTGGCCGGAAAAACGTTCGCTTGAATCCCGATGATTGATACTTCATTTAGATCCACTTGTACCCCGAGAACCTTAATGCCGACTTATCAAAGATCGCTTATTAAATCCTCGCCGTGTGTATACGCCGCTGCTTTTTCACGCGCAAAAAAAGGCGCACAGCGGAAGACGTCTTAAGCGCGAGCGAAAAAGTTGCTCGTCTTTTTCATCCCCTTCGCGTTAAACCCGATAAAACTCTTAAGCGTAAACATCGCTTTAAACACCGGGTGGCGGAGGCGAAAAAAGTGCGCAAAGTCGGCTTCGCTCAAAATCAGTGGAGCGCGGAGATAAGATGAAAATCTTACAAGCGGCGAGTGGCGGCTGAAAAATCGCGTGGATCCGGCGCGGCTCGGCTAAAATCCCATGAATACCTGAGAGCGAAGTCGTCGGCGCGCTAATCCCCCGGCGTCGAAAACAAAAAGCGTGCACGCGCTGTGCGCCCGCGGAGGTGGGCGCCCCTGGGGGACGTAAAAAAATCGCTTAGCTCGCGGCGGTGGTGTATACAACCGCCGGAAAACGTCGACGTGCTCTCCTCTCTCTCTCTCTCTTTGCTCGAGCACACACTCGCTCGCTCACGGGCCGCTCTTTTCCGCGTTTCTTGGTGCTTTGGCGCTGCGGCGCTGCGATCGGGGCGAATGACCGGCGCGCAGCTCTGCAGCGCGTCTAACGAAGGCAAAAGTCTGTATAGGAGGGTGTAAGAAGGCGCTTTTGCGGTGCGCGCGAGCGGAGCGCGCTCGGGTGAGGGAGAGGAGGGAAAAAACGCGGCGAGCGAGCGGAAGGAGCCGAGAGGCGCAACAATTTCCCATGATGAATGAAAAGACCGCAGCGGCCGAGCGGAGGGACAAAAAGAAGCGTGAAGTTGAAGGGGACTCGCGAAAGCCTTTAATTTCGCCCGCCAGTGCGTGCGCGCACGCCGCTTTGATAAATATGCTTACGGCTGATTACCCGGGAATTATTCGGGAAAGGGGAAACCCGGCTGTATATTAGTGTGAATTGATGATGCGACGTTTTAATACGAGTATTACTTAATACCCAGCCTTTTTCACGTTTGTTGGTTTCTTGCCTTGTTTCCATGCTAATGCGTCTTCGAAAGGAGCTGCTTATAAATGCGGAGGCGACGCGCAAGTGCTTTCTTCTATGCCTTGAATTTGAACGAAATGGCGGGAATTTTAATGGCCAGCAGTCTCCGCGTAGGAGGAACGTCAAGGTAGTCTTTTATTATTTTCCCTTTTTTTTTTACCCAAAAAGAAACCTTTGATTCTAGCTGCATTGATGAATCCACAATTATCGAAGGGAAGTTATTTCTGTAAGTTACAAAAACGAAACTAATAAAAGTATCGCCAGCCGTTGGTTAATTTTTGTACGGAACTTTCCTCATAGCAATAAACACATCGGTAAGAAATAGCAGAAGCAAGACTAAGGCAATCGCCTCCGAGGAATTCAAAGTCGTACCTCCAATTCTAAATAACACAGCGTCGAAAAAAAAACTCCTGAGTGCCGTAAAAAAAAGGAAAGCAGAAAGAACGATTTGCACACTCGCGCAATAATTCATCGCGTCCCTGGGGCCGGTTGATCTCGCGAAAATCAGAGCGGAGCGTTAAGCTCGGGCGCGAAATTTCAACTCGAGTCCCCCGCTACCAGCTACTTATGATCTACGACTTAATCCTCGTGGCGACGGTAATGGACCTGCATCCCGACTAAATCGGAGCATTACGCAAAGGGCGATATCGATCGGTGGCGCAAGGGGGCACACCTCTCGCGGCCGCAGGAATGCGCGCTTTTCATTCGGCGAACGAGCCGCGGCGGCCGTCCAGTTTTTTTACGGGCAGGTCGAGCCTATTTACGATAAGAGCGTCCTATCTGCGTTATGCGGCAATAATATGATTATCCACCTGTAATGTGGGCATAATACCCGGTCGATCGTCTTCGGGCTCAGAGGCCGGTGAGCCCCATAAGGGCCCAGGGTAATACAAATTCGCCGCTGAGTTTACTACTAAATACGTTACGGGGCAGTCGAGATTACTGTGATTCCGCGCGAATTGCCTCAAGCTCCTAATGTTATTATACAGGGGAGAACTATTTTATTACGCTTAAAAACATGGAATTTAATGAAATATCTTCATTACACTTTACTTGGCGAGCAAGGCGCGCGCGCGCGCCTCTTTTGTTTCCGAGCGCGGTTCGCCGGCTAGCTCGGCCTCCACTTGCTCCTTTGCACCGGGAACAAAAGAACATTAATGAAGATATTCCGTAAAATTCGTTCGAGCCCAAAGCGAGAGAAAGGAGGGGAAGATTGCAGCTTACAAATTGGAGCGAACAACATAATAGAATTTAAAGTTCTATCGCAAACAAAACTTAAATGAAGTGGCGAGGCAATTACAGTCGTACCCGACGCGCGCTTTTAAAAGCCGCACTAAGTATGCTTATTGTTTATTTAAATTTACCACACTAATAATGGTTACTGCTATTTTTATCGAAACTTCAATGGGCAAAGTCGATCTAGGCAATAAATTTTCTACATTCTTTCGTAAATCAAGTGCCTCGTTAAATTTTAAGGTGATTGTGCGATTAATTTCAATGCGCCAGTTATAAATATTACAATTTCTTTTTCATTTGCCCTTTATACTCGCGCTTTAACTGCCTGCTCTTTAGTGCTTCAGTAAATTTTGCAAAACTTATTAAATTATTTATTTTCAGCGTACTCTTTGTCCCGGTTCCCCACTCGCAGCCAATAAGTAATAAAATAGCGCATCGTCATTACACCGCGCCTTTATTTTCAGAAAATTATTTTCGAAGAAAATTTTGATTCGCAACGCTCGAGATTCCATTATAAAACGACAAGAGAGAGAGAGAGAGTGCTCTATTCATTTCGATGTACAGAAATTTAATGCCACAAAAAAGAAACACCCTTCTTATTAATTTTTTCATGCCAGGCTCAGGTCTCCCCCTAACGAACCAGTTTTTATTACGCGCCAGTTCGTTACATCGGGGTAGTTCCTGCACTACTTATAAATTTTAAATTGACTCTAATAAGGATCCCTTTCTTCTATCGCCATCATCATAAATCCTACAAGGCTACTTTACATTATCTCCTTCCCGCGGAAACGCTCGTTCCCCCGAAGAAACGGGGGGGAGTGAGACAGCGCGACGCAAAAAAAGCCAGCTCATTTGCAAAACTGCGCTCAGCATAGTTTTTCGCGGCGGAGGGGTTCACGCGACGTGCATATTAAAAGCAAGCACGCGGGACATTTACGCGCAACACTCCCGGAGGGGTAGTGGCATCTCGTCTTTTACGAAGGGCCGCATTAACTGTCGACGATGCGACGGCGATCGCAGATTAGGGGTTCATCCGGCGTTCCATTAAGCGCTCGATCGTTCAGCGGTCTCCGCGTAACTGCCGCGCACTTAACGCGGAATAACTCACTTCTCGCGGCCGAGGGCAGAGAAGGGGAGGGCGGTGGCCTCGAATAAATTCTTTTTTCAATTAAACAAGCCGTCTTTATCGCGATTTTCACGCCGCGTTATTTCTCATGGACTGCGCGGTGGCGGCATATTAGCGCCGGCCCCGAGGCCCCGCGCCGGACTCCATGCGAGCACAGCCCCGGCAATTTATATTTAATTGATTTTGCGATTTACAATGGCCATTATTAGAGCCGAGCCTCGTTTTCTCAGCTTCTATATCTCGCATCGATCTGCGGGAGCGGCAGGGAAGCAGGGACGCGATCCCAGAGGTCGAGGTCGCGTACGATGGGATTAGGTTATCGCCCTGGGATTTCTTATTCCGAGTAACCGAGATTAACCTTAATGTAGGAGAAAACAAATTTAGGAGATGCTGTGGAGATTTGAGTGCGGAAGCATTTCGAAATCGGATAGTTACTCGGTTACGGACTTTGCCTTCGCAAATCGCCTTTTCTCGCTGGTTAATTGCACGCGAATAATTTAATAAAAATCAATAGAGCCGTTTCGTTAGAAAATATTTAAAATAATTGTTTAAATAAATTTTTCAACTCCGAGTAAAAAAAATTTAAGTTAAGGATAAAGTTAAACCCAAAGTTCATGTTTGGCGGTCGTTGATATGATCATGGGCAATGAGACTTTACCGAACTTGCTTCTTATATATTTTATAGAAGTTACACGGAGAGAAAAGTCTAGTAAAAATTACTATACTATTTAGTAGTGCAGGAACAGACTCGACAAATAAAAAATTTTACTAGAAAGTACGGTAAAATGTGCTAGACTTGTAGCAAAATTTATTGCAAGTCTAACAAATTTTACGATACTTTTTAGTAAAATTTTTTATTAATCGAGTCTGTCCCTCTATTAGTAAATAGTACAGTAATTTTTACTATTTTCTCTCCGTGTAGTAGATGTGTGATATAAACGGATAAATAAATTACCGCTGAAGTTATAGAAAATAATTCTTTAAGTTTATTTGTTTTTAACGTCTGTCATGTGAACGTCCTTTAAATTTAAGAAAAACTTCTTCATCTGAAGTTTGTATAAAGTATTGCAAAATTATTTATTATAATAAATAAATATATTTAGTCTCATTACCCATGTTCATATATCCACGACCGCCTAACATGAACTTTGGGTAATCTTTATGCTAACTTAAATTTTTTTACGCGGGCAGCAATAAATAATACAGTAAATTTGAGTTCCAAATTTCTCTCTAATGATTGTTTACGCAAAAGCTTACGGTCGACGCTTTCCGAAGGCTGCCGAGGAAGTTCGAAAAGCATAAGGGAACTCGCGTGACATTTGGTGCACTATCGATATATTCTAAATCCCGCGCATACTACAATATTCCGCTTGCCCGAATGTGTCGTTTCTGGGATAGCAATCCTCCGGGCGGAGAGCGTACGGGACGTTTGGAGTTCTTAAGCGAGCAAGCGGAGCTTGGCGCCGACCGATAAACGCAATCAATATTTAGCGGCGCGGGTGTACACGGGGGCAATTGTACAGGCTGGCTGTCCGCGTGCACCAGTCCCCCGAATAAGCGGGCGCCAATGGGGCGAGCGGCCGACATTGTTCACCGATCATGGCCCGCTCTGGGCGAAGGGGGCGGGCGGAGGGGGTGCCGAAGTCTCGTGGATTCATCTATATAATCGAGCTTCATTACGGACAAGCGCGAGCGAACGGACTCGTGGTTAATGCGCCTAGTGCGAATTGCTTGCTCCCCGGCCAAACGAAGAGCGCTCCGTGTTTCTCGCCGAATCAGCGCCAGGCTGCGCGGCGCCCATTTGGTGCTCGTACGTTCGCGTTTATTAGTCGCGGGGGAACTGTACCGCGGACGCGGCCTTCCCACTGAACTGCCGGCCGCTTTCTCGTTCGGAAAGGAGACTCGAATACGAATCGAAAATTCAAAGCCGCGCCGAGGGATGCTTTGCTTTAAGCATTACAACAAAACGCAATTTGAGTGGAAGCCTGGTGCAAATTGTAGCTGTTGATTTGAAAATTGAATGAACCGAAAAAACGCAGGGTCTGTGTATACACGGAGAGAAATGTTATAGTAAAAATTATACTATGTTCCGTAGGAACAATGGGATATACTCGACCTATGACAATTTTTACTATAAAAAATACTAAAAATTCCTATGTAAATAGCAATTTCTAATATATAAATTGCAATTTTTGCTGTGAACATAGGAATTTTTCGTATTTTTTATAGTAAAAATTTTCATAAGTTGAGTATATCCCACTGTTCTTACGGAACATAGTATAATTTTTACTATAACATTTCTCTCCGTGTAGAAAAGGTCGCCTGTTAGGAATTTTATAAAAATTTTATTATTATTCTACATAAAATTTAATGCATCCAGTGTATTTTTAAAAGAATGTTTAAATTTTTTATACACGCGTAAATTGAGTTTGCTTTAAATCCATGAAATATCGAGTGCGCTTTTCGCACAGAATCAATAAGTGAAATATATATTTTTTTTATTTCCACAGCTACAATTTACTTCGCTGAGCACGAGACTATAAAGTTTCGCCATCCATCTATTGTTCGCTTAACTTTTCCGCTCGGCCGAGGTGTGCCCCCACTAAAGCGCCACTTAATTAATTAAATTCAAGCGTGTTACAAAAAAAAATATAGCGACAAATAAATTCCGGAATAAGAAAAAACACCCGAGTAAAATTGAACCCTGTAAAATTCATTTATCCGATTTTCTTTCGATGCGATCTTCTTCTCAATTTCCCGGCAAGGTGCTAAGGCGCACGGGCTTAAATCGATCGCGGAAGGGGAAGAAAAAAGGAAATCAGCGCGCCGAACGAGGGAAAGCAATAAAAATACACGCCGGTCGTTTTTATGCTAGCGAACAGCCTCGAAGGGCGAGGGGCTTTGGCGCGAGAACGAGCGAGCGAGGTTCTCCCGAAGTTAGCCGGGCGGCGCGCACGCGGCCGCGACCATAAATCCTTGCGAGTGGACGGCCAACGGCGGCGGCGCGAGCCAAAGCAACGAACGATCGAGAGCACTTAGCGAAATAAATAACCCGGACCGACCTCTTTGTCGTCGATTGTCGAACTTCCGTCGCGCGAGCGGGCCAGTTATAGAAGCCCGCCGGGCTCTACGTCAATGGAAGTTAAATTCCCGCGGCATTTTGTCAAGCCCCTGGTAAGTGCTCCCCCTCCTCCCCCTCAATCTCCTTCCTGATCCTCCGGAGTACAGTTTTTCCAGTGGCTTGTAAAAGCAGGGAAGAGTAGTCGGAAAATTCGAGATAATTTATTTAACTGCCGTGGCGACTTGCTGCGTGCCGAGGTTTTTCCCCGGCCGAGTTCTATTCGAAATTGTTGAAACGTAAACGCTCGTTTAAATGCCGGCGCGAAGTTGCCTTCGGAAGTTTGATTAATTAAAAGCGAAGAAAAGCTCGCCGGAAAGTTTTTAATGATCCTCGTCGCGGACGCTGTTTGGCCCTTCGTCTCTCCACTTTCCCTCTTTTTATTTATTTTTTTTTAAATGATGCCCGAGATCATCTTGCATGCGTTAACCCATTCGATGGGTGGCGTATTTTACAGAGGAGAAGGAAAAGTTCAAGAGCCACGAGAATTATAATGGAATTATAAAAGATAGAGCGGAAACGAAAAAATTACAAAATTGTTAAATTGAAAAATAAGAAAGTTAAGGCCGGGCAAAGTAAGTTACCGGGCGGAAAACTTCAACTCTATTATCTCAACTCGACGCTCCGTTTTTAGTTTTTCCCCTCTTACCCGACCCAAGAAGTTTCTCCCCGCGTAACTCGGCGATATGCTAATGCCCTGGCGCGATACGTAAAATAGTACACGCAGGTCCGCCGCCTGCTCCTCTATCTCGAAATTTATGAAATTCTCCCCGGCAATTTTTTCTCGATTTCCAGCGGACGAGTTAAGCGAAAAATGTCGCCGAAAAATTGACGCGAAGAGAGCGGGGCTCATCGCCGGGGGAAAATAAAATAAAATTTATACGGGCCGCCGGCCCGTCGCGGAAATAATTCAATTTGCTCGAATGAAGAGCCGAGCTAACGGCTTTTTAAGCGCTTAACACGTGCGCGGGGCCACATGGCGCTATCGAATGGCAACTTTTCGGCGCCCCTCCCCCCCGCCAACCCCTTTTTTTTTACTTTTTTCCACTTTCCGGGCCACTCCGCGTTAATGCGCGGCCGCGCGCCCATTTGCAAGCCGCAAGTAATGGGCGCGGACTCGAGCAGCCCGCGGTATTTTAGCCCGGGCGACGTAAGCGGGCCTGTAGCTCGTCCGTGCGGTCCGCGCATGAGGCATGGCTCCATTTGTTACCTCGCTATGAAAAAATATGGGCCTCGTTGTGAGCTCGCCCTCGCGATCGAGGACGTAAAAAGAGGATGGCGCGCGCTGTCCTCTGCGACCCCTTGATTCATGGCGTCGCGTTACGATTAGCGTAAACAAGTGCTTCTCGCGCAAAGAAAAGCTTTGCCAGTATTATTTATTGAAGAAGCGAATGGACGCTCCAGAGCTCGTGAAAAATTTATATTGTTCCAGTCTTTAGTTCGGCGCTTTTAACGCGGATGATTTAGTGAGTTTCATTAGGATACGCGCGTTTATTAATGCTCCAACAAATTGCAACGGGAACTATGCCATATTTTATTGATAGCGTGAAATTTGTGAACAAAAATTCGCTTCCAAAGTTCTTTACACCAGATTAAATTACTTTTTTCGAATTTTCAATTCGCGCTATCTCTGCAATGGTTTATTTATTTTTCCACTTTTCACCAAGTTCGAAAGTAAGATACATTTTGCTCGCTACCTCTTATAAATAGATAAAGTTGTATTAACGATTCCGTGTCTTTTTTTTTTACTTCCCATAAAAATGTCAGCCGGCCTTGCAAAGTTTTCTTATAAATAAATATACGCAGCTTCAAGCCGTTTGTCAAGCACGATTCAAGTGTCGTCTGTTGCATTCGATTGCATTTAGTTTAACTGTAAGTCTCGTCTAGTAAACAACTTTTCTTCTTTAGCCGAATATGCGGACCCTCCAGTATTTTTCTTCAGGACGTCCCCATTATTCGCTCCGTCGCGGCGATTACGTTGATAGCCGCAGCGAGCGGAAAAAAAAGGAGAACTTGCCCGAGCTTAGTGAGGACGGAGGATGCTCTAAACCCCCGTTGGCGCGTCGCCGGAACCGCCGCGTAGTCTCCGCTCCCCCTGCCCCCTCCCCCCCTCTATCGCACTCGCACCTTGCCTAGTTTAGTTTGCTTAAGCGCTCTCGGGGAGTTAAGCCTAGACCGAAGTTACTATCGGCCAAATCATAAGTATGGATTTTGCTCTCCCTCCAGACAGTTAATTCCGGCCCATACGTTTCGCCTCCCAACGCGCCCGCTGTTCGTATAGTTAATAACGGAAGTCCGAACTGCAGGTTCAGCTTTCCACTTTTTTTTTTAGTATTTATTCTCCCGCAGCGTATAGGAGTTGACGCGGTTTTCACGTTACCAATCGCCGCGCGTCTCCATTCGTATATTTTCGGCAATAAAGTCACGGTGGTCGCGGACCAGCGACGGAAAGGAGGGGAAAAAAAAGAAATTGATTTCATGAATGGGAGATAACGATGAAGTCGAAATGCCCGGAGCTCGTAAAAATCTCTTTACGATATTGCACGCGAGGCGGACTGTGTGCACGACTGAGTCGCTCGGGGTCGTCAGCGCAAAGAGCCGCCCCGGGGACGCGCGCGAACCACACGGGCTCATCGATCCGACGCGTAAACATCTCAGGGGACGCGCTGAAATCGCTCGACTTTTACGGAATACACCGAATAAAACGGCCGAATTATCTCTTGCCATTCTCGTGCGGGAGCGAAGACACAGGGAGCTCGGAAATTTAATGTTTTATCGGCGCGGATTTGCGGCGACATAAAATCATTTATTTGCGACCGCCGATAGTTTCGATGATGAATTTTAGATGCAGCTTTGATAACCTCGTAAGGACTGTTTATTTTACAACAATTTCATGGCCGAGTAAAAGAGAGGGCGGAGCGATTCCTTATACGCATGGATTTCTTGCATTTTTCAAAAGCGTTTTGATTTTCCTGCAGTGTCCGACGTTTGCTAAAATTCAAATTTATTTGCAAAATTGCAGTATAGAAAATATTATTTAACACGAGAAGGACGTTAGCAAATTACGCAAAGTTATAAGGTAATATTGTAAGAGGATTAATTATGCATTCGGAAGCGTGAATAGGCTTGTAGAATATCAAAAGACCATTTAATACAATCAAAAATGTTTATTATTATTGGAACCGAATGCCGCAGTTACAAAAGCGAATGACTTCGGCTAACAAATACTCGACGACTTCAATATTAACCGATAAGTTTCCACGAGGAATCTCCCTCTCCTTTTCGTCGTAGCGAGCGAAGAATTCGCAACTTGCCGGTAAGTTGCAGCCGAGGGAGAGAGAGAGAGAAAAAAAAAGTGCTGAGGAAAAGAGAAACGCGGGGGAAAAGGAACGAAGCGGAGGATCGCGCCGAACGAGGAAATTCTTCGCCTTTTATAAGACGACGTGCCGGACGGAGCGAAATCGTAGTATAAATATAGCGCGAGCGGGGAACATTTTTTTAATGCTGATTAAGTGCAAAGAAGCTTTCCCCCGTTGGCTTATTTGTCGACTTTGCATATTTATTAGGCTCGCGGCGTGTAAGTCGACAGACAACGAAAAGACTGTCCGCGTCGTCCCCACCCTCCGAGTGAATAATTTGTTTTTCCTCCGCTCGCCGAAGTGCAAAGTTTTAATCGAGCTCCTCGATTCGATTACCACCCAACTCGACGTCCGATAAACATCCGCCGTTCCCCCTTTTTTCCTCTCTCGCAGGTTCGCGGCCTAATTACACACTCGCGTGCAATTAACCTAATCGCCGCAGGCGGCCGCGAATCTGGAAACAAACGGACGCGTTAAAACAGAAAAAAAATAGTGGACCGTACACGCGGGGGTCGGAATCAACATCCGCCGCGACGAGCTGGCATTTCAATTCTAACGGCTAACGAGATCAGTGGACGAGCAGAGAGGGCGGGGGTGGAGGAGCGTAACGAACGGCGAAAGGGCCGAAATTGACGCGATTCCCATTGTCCCGCTCTCCTTCGGCGTTGTTTCGATGCTCGAGCCCCCCCCCTCCGCCCCGTGGCAGGTATAGCCGGGCGCCCGGATGAATACCTGGCGGAATCCAAGTGTGCAACCGAATGCCCGCGTGATTCGCCGGGTGGGAGGGGGTGGACGAATAATCATCGGCGTTATGGGCATCTTTGCATACGCGGCCGCGCGCTAAACCGCTTGTTCCACGCGGCTCTGTGGACACACTCACCGGCCGCCCTCTTCACCCACCCCCGACCGCAGAAATCCAAACAGCGACGAAAACACAGACGCGGCCGAGCCGATCGATTATGGGGCGGCGTAATACGCGCTAATATCTGGCGCGCGCGCGATATCCGACCGGCGGAAGTCCGCATGCATTCATCGCCGGCGAATGGCGCGCGCCAACGCAATTAATGCGCGACCCTGGCTGGTGGTCGTTGTTTCGACCGACGAACCCGGAAAAATAACCGAATGCCCGAGGATCCGATTAATCCCGGGACTCGACGACTGTAAGATTCGCTCGAGTGATTGATTAGCGCGATTCGATCGACGGCTTTGATGCGCGACGCATTGCTGGACGAGCCGTCGATGGACTTACTGCTTGCTGTTGATAAGGGAACGATTGTTCCATTATTCAATTCAATATTGTTCTGCGTTTAAATTCCCCACAATCTTCAATAAAAAACTAATTATTTTTATTTTTATTTATTTAACCAAGTTGACTACATATATGTAATACTTATTACATATATGTAATATGTAATAAGGGTTTACTTATAAGTAAACCCTAAAGAGGTGTAAACGCAGTTACCTGTACATAAGCTGGTTTAAAAAATTAAAAATAACTTAAAACTAATACCCAATTTAACAAAATATACGTGACTTTAAAATTTACAAGATTAACGTCAAAAACAAAATTTGATTTATTGAAATATTTGTGTATTTACGATTAACCATATGGAAAAACGAATCGTTAGCACAAAGTAAATTGTTGCTAAAATTATTGTAAAAGTTGGACTAGATATAGGTCGAAAATTCTTAAAAAAAAGCATTCTAAATATATTAGGGCATCCCGAGGAGCAAACAACGGTTTCGCACTAAGGCTAATGGCGAATGAGGCTCCGTCTGGTGAACTTCCACCGCTGGTAGGAAAACGCGAAATAAGCTGACCTTTAGCTGCACTAATAGTTGGTAAGCCATTAAACACTTAGCCGCCGGCCATGGAAATGTCTGCGTTTAAATGTATGTTACAGTAACGGTAATGGAGAGCGAACGCTGTGGTCTTAAGGACGACGCGCCATAAACAGCCAATTCACTCTTATTTACCCTTTATGGCACGCGAGAACGGTAGAAAAAAAAGCTCGCTTTAACGAAAAATATATCGCGTCCCGTATACTTTATTAGGGGCTAATTTAAACTGAAATTTCGGATGGTCGTATTGTGCGGTTTGCATTTTAAAATGCTTTAGGGCCGGGCTTAATTTATTTAACCTCTACCGCCTGGGTAAATATTTATCAAGTGCAGCGCGAATAAATACGTTAAGCAACTGAAAAACATTTATTTGGCCCGGAATTTTTTTTTTACAAGTGAAACATTTCATTATTATTAAAGCCTCGCATGGGAGTAAACAAGTAAAGGGTGAAAAATAACGGAAATAACGAATGAAATTAAAAAGAGGCTTGTGTAACTCTGGCGAATTTATTATTTAACCCGATATAATTAATCACGCTCTTTGTTTTTCGCTGTCGCCCGTTACTATTTATTTTTCCTTTCAAATTAAACGCAATTTTTCGCTTCGCGCACGGCCCAGCTTGCGAGTAAATATTACGTTATCGTTATATCCGAGCGTTCTTTTGTACTTACGGATTTGCTTCCGCAGACAATAGAGGCAATATAGCCATCGTACGTTCGCTAATCTAGTCAGCCATTGGCTTGCAAACCCTCAAGTTAGAACCGCAACAAACGCATCTAACCGATAATAAACAAAAGATACCCTTTTTTCCTTCGGATGAAGAAATAACATTTTTTTTTAATAGAAAATATAAAGTATAAAGTAAACCTTATTTGCTTCGGAAGCGCCGACGACGCGAACGAGGGAAAGATTTCAAGGCGAAATTCGCGCGGCACCTCGAGAAAAGTTCATTTCCATATTTATTCTCCACTCCGGAAACTGATTAAAAGGAAAGGCCGGCGCAGGTCGCTCGCTCCTCGTAATATGTATGTATGTAAAATATTGAATTAGAAATAAAATAAGCGAGCCGAAAAGAGCGGCAGCGCATGAATAAGGGACGAAAGATTCTTCTAGCCTCTCTTCTCTCTCTCTCTGGCTTTCGCACGGGTAAGAGCGAGAGGAAAAATGAAGCGGGTCAGAGGACTCCCGGGTAGTAATATGTGGATCGAGTCAAGGGTTGCGCATGCGAGGAGGGGGGACTCGACACGACTGACACCTCGTAATACCGGGACTTGGACGAGCGCCAGTTTGCATAAGAACTGCACATCCGGCGGGCACTCGGCATATACGCGCGCGCGCGCTCCACGTACCCGCGACCACCCCAGCGGAATGATGAGCTTTACCCTCGGCCGCGCGCATTACCACCGAATAGAATCTTGACGTCCGATACGATGTTTTAGCTGAAAATCCAATGTGCCGTCCGACTCGCGCTGGGATATCATTCATCCCGCTAACGAGCCAAGCTCCGCCGAGCCCTTATTATTATTACTGCTGCAACGACGATAGCGAGCTACGCTCGCGATTATTAATTTAAACGGCCGGTCGCGATGTACGCACAGAGATTTTCGCGTTTAATACGCTAGTTCGGATTGACGAGTAGTACTTTATGGTCAGTAATTTTGTGTCAAGTCTGTGATTAAAATTGCACCGTAAATTAAGAGAATGCGCTTTGCAAAAATACTTAAAGCTACTTAGCCGACTGTATTTTTGTTTTACTGATATTTAATTTTACTCGTTGCATCAAGAAACGAGAATTTCATTAATTACAGTACCTTGAACTAGAATTTGATTTTCAAAAGTATTTCGGATTATCGTATCTATGTGTAACCACTTGAAGCTATTCAACGTTCCATTTCGTTTTATTTATTATGTTTGTAGAAACTGGAAATTTAATAGATCACCGCGAAATAGAGTAGCTTTCTAAAACGTGATTGGCTTAACGTAGCTATCTGAATCTACTAAAAGCTACTTAGCATCTTATTACGGGTCAGACTTTTTTTAATTTAAAGCTACATTTCATTTTTTGCATTACTCAGAAAACGAGTGATTTTATCAGTTTAATAATTTAGCATTTATTGGAGTGACAGTTTGAACAAAAGTAGGAAAACTCGTTTGCATGAAGCGGGTAAACAAATTCTCGAAAGTAACGCTAAACGACCTAGTTAAAATTCTTGTCAGGTGTCAGGTGGGCATAAGCAATGCCTGCAGAATGGAAAATCGGCCATCGCAGTCAAAGTTTAATACTGACGGCCGATGCTCGTAAATAAAGGCACACTATATATTTTTACTCCGGACCGTTACGTTTGTCGCGTTATTTGCAGTCGATATAAGGACGCAAAGGAAATTAACGAGTCGAAGTGCGGACTGCGCCGGGCGAGGCGGTAACAATATACCGTAACGCCGGCTACCGACGCGCGGGCAAAATAAAAGCGGCCGATTATGGAATATATCCCCGCCGCTTCTCTTCTCCTAGCGCCTTTTTATTTATCGCCCATTGAATGTTCCAGGCCGGCAGTCGGGGATTTAGCGCACTAATTCATAGTCGCGACGGCGTTTATCGGGCGGCGCGATCCCCTGGTTGTCGCGGCCCGCTCCGATTATCACTGGGGACTTCTCTCCAGCGGTATCCGCCGCTCTTCTAATAAAGTCCAGATCCTTATCTGTGGTGGCCGCGCACATTCTTGCGCCTCTCGACCGGATATACCTGCTCGTTAATCTCCATAAGGATAAACTTGTAATTACGGCGCCTGGCGTCCAGCGTTCGAGTAAATAATGCGCCGACGCGTGGATAAACAAGTGAATACTCACCCGAAGCTGAGATATTGTATTAATTCGTCGAACGAGAGAAACTTGAGACTCACCTGAAACAGAAACGTCACGATTTTTACTTAGATACGGCACTGCGGATAAAAATGGGTAAAGAGATTAGGTTTGTTTATTGGGAGGGAAGAAGGGTCGTATTTGCTGTTTGTTAATAAAGAAGAAACGACGCGACGGTTTATTTCCGCGGTAAATCCGGTTTTTACTCTTTTTCACGGTGAGAAAATGAAAGAAGCAGGCAGTTTAATTTGTGACAAGTCGTTTCCTCAATTGGGCGGGATTAAGAATGATAGAAGATCCACCGCCAATGACTTCTTTCTAATCCCATCCTCGTTAATTTCATCATTACCGTTGGCCACGACTCCCAACAAAACAAGTTTTTACCGAGAGGCAGTATTATTTTTAATGCCTCGGATGATAGAGGCTAAAAGCGTCTCTTTTTAATTATCGCACTAAACACACAAAATTAGCATTATTGCAGGCTTACGTTTATTCAGCTGAATAAGCAATATTAAACGTATTTTATTTTATATTAAATATAATACAATAATTTAAAAACAGGAGCACCTGATATAACTAAAAGGGCTAAGAAATAAGAACTATATCTAGGAAGGTTAAAAAATTTCATGATAAGTAAATTGTTTATTTTGCCTCTTTATCAGTCGGGTGTATCTTCCACTTCTATCTTATTTGTGGCAATTCCAATTCTGCTTCCTTATGAGAAAATGGAACTCTTTTGCTCTTAAATTATCAAATTTTTGTCATCAAATGCAGATTTGCTGATTATGCCGAATGTCCAACTGCCTCCGCAAATTAGTACTTCAAACTGTAACTGGATATGCGAGTACATTCAGCCTGCCACTTGGCGTCCGGTGTACGCGAGTTTCCCATAAACTGGCAGAAGTAATGATAGCCGCTCGGCTCTATCGAAAAACACGATCGACGCGAATTTACAGGAACAAGACGAGGGTTTCCAGCCGAGCGTGATTAAAAGTACGGCAAAAAGAGAGAGAGGGGAGGAAAAGCGAAAGGGTCGAAACAAGAAGACTTGACAAATAGTTGGACAATATCTTTCGCTGTTAAATTAGAGCTCTAAGGAGCGGAAGACTAATGTATCGGCCGGCTGCTCTGATAGTTTCTATCAACGTCCGCCACATAACGAATGAACTAATCTCCAAGAAGTTTTTAAATGGCGCGAAGAGAAAAGCGAGTCGGAGGAAGAAGGAGCTGGGGGTATAAAGGAGGTGGCACTCGCGCGAACGGAATTACCGGGGCAGGCTCATATCTCGTCGGGCGCGCGAAGAACGTCGAGGCGAGAGCGGAGGGCAAAAATAATTGAGTCCTCTTTTCACCAGCCGTTTCGCCGTTCCTTCTCTCTTTTTCATTATGCGCGTCGCGCAAAGGCTCCGGCGGATATTACTCGAGAATTTCCATAAGAACACTTAATTCGCCCCTATCTCCCGGGCCAAAAATATTTTCCCCGGCCACCTTTATCATTCGACACTGAGGGGAAGGCTTGGAGGCGGGATGTATAAGTCTCTCCCTCCCCCTCCGGGGGCCAATACGAATCCATTCGAGGCGGCCTATATACCTAATTCAATGCTTGGAGGGTGCGCTGGAAAATTCTCCCGTTTACGAGGATCGCCGAGCGGGCAGGTATTCATGAACTGCATTTTCCATAAAAAGTACATTGCCGGAGCCGCGGCCGTTAGCGAACTCTTTTCCGCGCCTGTCGATCGACCCATGAAAGGGAGGGACGCTCGTCGGACGCATAGATCCATTCCTGGACTATTCCCGCCGTGTAAAGCCGACCTCCCCGTCGGCCTTTTCAAGCGTAGCCGGCCGAAAAATGGAGAGGATCCGGTGAATGGAGCCGGCGAAACGGCTAATTATATATCGCATTTCGCGAGGCGGGCCGAGCGAGCAGGAAAGTTTGACTATCTTGTACAAATTTCACCGTAGAATGATAAATAATGCTGCCTTTCTCTGAATGTGAGCTGCAGACTATTGTACGCAAAATGTAGAACTCTGTAATTTTTTTCCAAATGAATGCAGTGTGTTTTTTACTGGTAAATACAGAATTTTCATATCTATTTATGTAAAGCTGCGCTTTCTCTGTAGGCCAATTTGCATAACTTATCAGTAGAATCTTTTTAAAATTTTTATTCGTGACAAAATCTAATGAAATATAAATTTTATTCCTAGTGAGCATTAAAATGATATTTTTAATCAGACAGGGAGGAGCTACAAAAGGAAGAAGAAATAATATCAATTGCGACGGATAAAGTTTTATTAATTAAATGGTACTCGTTGATTTCCCACGCAATACAGAGTTCATTGAGTCGGAAGCTTGCAGTTGATTTAGTTAGTTTCGGATTTCGTGATTGCTTTGATTTCATGTCACCAGGCTTGGTCAAACTTATAATAGACTGGCCTGATGCATTTAGAACTTCATGTTGGGCCATATAATTAGTTGTATGTTCATAATTGGATTTTGCGTGAGCTCAGCAAATATGAGAAGGACAAATACATTTATTTGAATCGTTAATGAAACCCTACCGAGGCCCCATCAATGACGGCTAATTCGGAATTAGTATACAATACAACGTAACGTTCGTTTCGTACACGCCGTTCTTTTCAGATTTTATTAACCATCCCTTTTACAATGAATAAAATTCAACAATATTTCAGTAACTCGGAGGTGCAAAAAGTTTAAATGTCAAATTGAATGATGAATGCGTTTTATCTGCGGACTTGCTATAAAAAAGGCTCGCCTTTTTTATCTCAAGCTCTAAATTTTTTTATCGCGCTTAAAATACGAGCGAGCAAATGAAACCGCAGCACTCTGCATTCGTAATATGGTCAGCGGGTCTCATTCAGCCGCGGGGACAATTCAGCGAGCGTTCGCAAAAGCCCGAACGGCTCCCAATAACAAACTAAGTTGTCGAATTGAATGGCGGCGGTCGGGGTGGGGGACGGTTTGGCACGGGGGGTCGCTCGGTCTTCGGGTTTTCTTTAACGTACGCCCGGGTCTTTAAATAGAGAGCGAGCCCGGCAGAGTTGGTAAAGAGCTCGCGGACGAGCCGCTCCGGAGTTGGCCCTCCCGCGAAGTGGGGAAAACTTACTTAGCCTCGCCGGCAACTAGACTTAGTGGCGAGAGTCGTTACCCCGGCAAGTACTTGGCGCACGGCGGTTAAATTAAAACGAGCGCCGAGCCAAGCACCGTCCTCTCCTGGACGCCCTGAGCAAACGGCGCGGACCTTCGGGCTCGCCCGGAGGAGCTCGGGCGACCCCCGAGCAAGATAAGAAGTCCGCGCGTGGCTGGCGAAAGAAGAGAAACTCGCGAAACATCCTCGGCGACATTCCGGCAGAGGCGCCTGGCTCGCATTGTCCCTTTGCCGGGAGCGGCGGGCTCCTCTTCGCGCTCGAGAAAATCCTCGGGCAGCTGTCCTCCCCCACCCGTCGGCCCTCCGGCTCTTTCGTTATTGTAAGGCATTGGCCGTCGGCCATCTATCGCTCCGAGGGCGAGCGCGCGTTATCGCCAGGAGAGCCTCGCCGCCCCCGCCTCTCGGCACGGGCTCCGCGAAGCGAGAGATCGGCAGCTCGCTTTCGCCCTCTTGACCATTAGAAGAGAGCCGGGCGTCCTCTCGGCAGGATCGATTCGGTAGGAACGCCCGGCGCTCTTGAAATGGCCAACGGAAGCGTGAAATTCCCAATTTCTTTTCCTCGCCAGCGGAGACGGCCGCTACGTGCAACGCCCCCGTTCGTCCCTCTCGATATGGTGTATATTTCTCGCGATTTATTTCGCGCTCCCTCCTTGCGCGACGAACTGGCGAATATCTTGGAAATTTTACGTTCTGTCAGTCGCGCCGGTCGCTCCAACACCTGCGCCAATAAAGACGAGGAAAAATTGGAGCATACCGAGCGAGGGCTGAAGGGAGCATCCCTCTTGCTCCGAGCGGGGATGTGGTTTTCGTTAATTTTTCATGTGCGGACGCTCTCTCGAGGTGCACGAGAGAGCACGACGTTATTTACAAGCATTTTTTCGGATCCGCGAGGATCAGCCGGATGGAAGCACGGGGTGCCGATCGGCGCCGCCAAGGCGGAAGAGTTTAATGAGACTCTTTTAAAAATAGCGGGCCTCGTGAAATTTCATTTTACAGCCAGCGAAAAAAAAAGCGCGTTACGCTAATAGGCCAAGCAGCGTTTATCTTTCGTAAATTTTTTAAACGACGCCGTAGTATCGCGCGCGATCGTTATTAAAACTTTGAAATTTGGCACCCGCAGCTCCCGGAAAATTGCACATCCACTAAACGCCCTTAGAGCCTTTTAAAACAAAGTTTGGCGCAAAGTGAATTGCAAAGAGAAACTTGGAAATTATAGTCCACAAAAGCTTGAAAATTCCCTCCCCCTTTACAAAGTGAATGCGCGAAACATTTTAATGGCTGTTTACTAAACCAGATTCTTGAGTTTATGAAAATTTCTCACTCGGCCACGCAGGTCTCGCGCCGCGCCGCCGCTCGCGTTATTAGCGGACGCGACTCCCGCGGGTGAACCTTCGGAAATTCAATAAATTCCGCGCGAACAATCGCCGCGGCGAAAAATTCAAAGTACCCTCCGCCCCCCAAGTGTATAAACACACGGAACCGGCGGCTGGAAATCGCTCGTCGTAAAGAGGCCCATCCCCTTCGAAAAATTCATCGAGGCGTGAATGATGAGACTCCAGGATCCGGCCGGGCTAGTTAGACCGCCGTAAAATCCGTCCGACTCGGATCGGCCGGATTTTTCCGGAAAATGCAAAGGAGCTGCCAGCTGCCCAGGTCGCCGGGCGATTAATTCGCAGCGCGCCGTAAAACGTTCCGGGCGCTGGCCTGCGCGGGAGTGAGCCTCCGCGGAGGAGTCGACCCGCGGAGGGAAAGGAGCGCGAGGCAGCGAGAGAGTCGTCCTTAAGGGCGATTTACAATCGCCCGTAACTCGGCCGCTCGTCGATGTCTCGTAAAGTGCAATCTCGGAGGCGCGGCCTGCGAAATTCCGGGCTCCCGCTGCTGGCGTGCGCGGCTCCCGCGGGCGCGTTCCCGCCGCTCTGACAAAGGAGGCGGGGGGACGCGCGCGCGCCCCGCGAAAAAAAAAAGAGCCGGCCGCAGCGAGATAAAGAGCGGCCGGGGGCTTTATCTCGCGCACATAAAGCCTCGGCGCCCGATGGACGGGGGCCTTATTGAGATACGACTGCGGGCGGCTCGCTCGCCTCGCATTGTTAATAACAATGGTTAGCGCTGGCGTTGTCCGCCCGGATATTGATGCCTCAATAAAGGAGCAGGACACGCGGGGGCGAACGCACCGCGACCCCCGCTGCAAAAGTATGTCCGGACACTTCCGCTAAACGGTGCCGGTCGTATCGTTATGCGCCAATTGGCCGGACCCCTGCCACTTTCATCATTTATAGCGAAACATTGTATTTTTCCTGGGGGGGTGCGGGTATCGAACCAGTTCCTAGCGGCGCCGCACATAATTTCCAGTGACAATGCAAAATCCGCTTAAAAAATGCAATAAGACATAAGCTGAATAAGCAGAATGGAAATACTCGAATGATGCTTCTCGAGCATTTATAAACTTGAAATCTAAACTGACCGCTTTTTCCTGCTCCATTAGAAGATGAAGCGATAGTAGAAGAGGCATTTAACCCATTTCGAGATACTCAATAAGCGAAGTCTTATCGTTTTTAACGCGAGTAAAACTAGATTACACGTTTCTTATAAATAAAACACTAAGTAAATTGTCTTCCGGAAATCCATGCATTTAAAAATGCACGAGTAACGATAAATTAGGTTTCGCCGGACAGGTCAAACGCAGCCTGCTAAATCCCCGCGAAATATGAATTTGATTAAGCGCGCAGCCGCCGAGGCAAATCAATTCGCGACAAGAAAGAAATATAATCTAACGCGCGATCTGTAAAGATTAAGTTTGTGGATTTACACTCGAGTAGAATTTCGCATCCCTTACTCAAGTGAAATAGCGCTTTGGAGCGCTGGAGAAATACGTTTCGCGCGCAATACTTCTCCGAACGGAAAAAGTAAAAAAGGAAGAAAGAAAGCGCACAACGCGTTCTTCCGCTTTTTGCATTATCCGGATAAATTTTGTCCATTAGTCAAGCGCGAGGGCAAAAACAATGCACCCGTCAAGCCGGGGGAGCTTAATGCGGGTTTCGCTTCGAATCGAACGAATTTAATTTTGCGCTGCCTGGAGGCACGCGCGCGGGCCTTTGTACCCGCTCGGGAGACAAGTGGAAGCGCGATAATCCGGCCAATTACGGGATCGATGAAAATGTTATGGGATAGGAGGGCTCTTATAGGCGGACGGTACACTTCCCGAGGAGGAGGGCAAGATCCTTATTCCTGAAAGAACTTTATCTTGGAATGCTCGTTCGTCGTGCGCGGGGGCATAAATAGACAAAATCAATTATCTGATTACAAGCTTTTTAATTAAGGGAAAAAGGGAGGAGACTTGTGCGAGGATAAGCGGGCCAGGCTTTACAACTTTGCGAGGATTCAATTAAATTTTTCCGCGGAAGAAAAAGTGCTGGAAAAGTGTATCGATAATAAGAGGATCCCGGCTATCGCGATCCCGATAACTGATCAGCGGGTAATGCCTTTTTTCCAATTGATAAACATTCAGACGCGATAGGTTTTGCGCAAAATTAATGACGCTCTGTGGTCCCACCTTAATTATGCATACAGTACGATGCAATCGATAGATTTTTTTATTCTTCTTTTTACTTATCAAGGAAAAAATAAACTACCTTTCTTACACAATTAAAAAATGTTGCACGGTTAATACGCAAAAGCGATTCACACTTTCTATTAGAAGGTAATGTTTATTTTATGCTGAATATAATAGTGTCATGAAAAGAGCTCTAAGACACTTAAAAAAATGCCTTTATATTAAAACGTTTGCTTAGCAGCACTGCCGCGCAGAGATTACACCCTCTTTGGCTATTGTGGTCTCTTTAGTTGAATTCGCACAACATCGGTCTCTCGCTTTTTGTTTTTCAAAACACAAAGCGCACAAGGCGACGGAGGCAGCGAAAGATAATGGGAGTGGAGTGAGCTCTTCGCTCAAAGTGGAGCAGAAGAAAGAAGGCTGGAGTGCGAGATCATAAACGAGTAATCTAAATTTAGTATCATCCGAATGAAACTCATTTTTTTTCCAGGCGAACCTCCTTAGCGTCGAGAGCAGCGGGGGCAGAGGAGCGGGCGCGCGCGCGTCGAGGCGGCGGTGCAACGGCGCATGCATAATTTAGCGGAGCCAAAGCCGCGGAGCCTCGCAATATCCCGCCGATCGAATATCTTCGGGAAATTCCGATGGAGCCGGGGCGATTTCATCGAAATATTTTACCCTTATTCCTGGAAGATACGAGAACCGAGCATCTTTCGCATTCATCAGTTACTTTTCGCCGGGCGCTTTAAACGGCGTGCCGGGGATGACGCGCATTCCCCCGGAGATGTGACTTTTGTTAAGCGAGAAGTCGACGAGCCGTGCTTTCTTTTCGAGGGCAAAGCCTGCGATGCTACTGAGCTAACTAGTTCGTGCTGAAGTAGCCACTACGGCCGCTCACTGGGTTAAGGCTCCGACTTTCAAAGCAAGGGTTTCACTCGAGCATCCTGAAGCACGCGTGTCTAAACATTTTTTTTTGCATTCTAACTAGGCTAAATTTCAATTTATTCAGAAAAATATCGTTTTTTACCTTGGTACAACCTGCCAAATTCATCATAAATCGAGATACATTTATTCTTTCTGCTGGCTATATTGATTTCAAGACTTCGCTATAACTACAGAGTTTTATTATTAGGTGAGTCAGAAAATCATTTGCTTTCCCACTGCCAGAGTGCGTTTTTCCTCTTCTCGAACATAAATGTTGAAACCCTATCTACTCGTAGACTCGTGAGCTGAAATTTAAAAAGCACACAGACGGATAGGACCGTATTTCAGGAGAAACGCCAGGTGCACGCGGGATTCTTTTAATAGGAACTCGCGAAGGAGTTTTACAAATGATTAAATTAGCAGCCTGGAGGCGTGGTGTTGGTGAAATCTCAACTAATCGCCAATAATTGCGACTTACCAAGTTTCAGGCCACCTCCCCGTGGCTTATTTCAATGCATGGAAAGCATTAAAAAGCAATTACTATGTAAATAATTGATAAGTATTTTGTAAATCGATGCAAATATCGCGGGAGTCGTATAATTTGTCAGCCGGGCACTTAAAACCGAGCGTTGGGCAACTTAGTCGCTATTTTTCACGGTCCGTACCGTTAGCCCGAACAATCCAGTTTTAATTTGAATCAATATTTTCGCGGCCGCGACCGGCGAAACTGGTCCTGGCTTATTCTCCTCTATTTTTGCTTCATTAACAACTGCGACTTTTAGAATGGCCGATTTATAACGCACTGTAAGGCCGGGCCCTCCGATGAAAAATGCTCAACACGCGTTAGATTAATCTTCGCGGCGTTTCGTATATACCAGTTGCACGTAAGCGCCCGTGTGCAACAGATAAACTCACATCGACTCCGGACTTTGTATCTGCGAAAAAGTTAATAAGACCACCCGTGATCATGACTGCACTCTGCCTACAATGTATGCGCCACTGCTTACATTAAAGCGCTCCACCGAGACGATTACACTCGTCGACCAGTTCCGGGGTATTCGCATCTTTCGCCTCAGTTCTTTCTTTGGATCCGGCGTTGAAAAAAAAAATAAACTCCTCCCCTTCCTTTCTCAGCGAACTATCGATCGCGAACGCAATTAGTACATCTGGGGACGATGGTACCCGGTCGATAATCGCGATAATTCAAAGCGAGTTCCCCGTACAATTACACGAGCGGAAAATTAAACGCTCGGAGAGACACTTGAGAATGAGCGGAGATCGGCTCGGCGCGATAATCCGGGACACGCGTACGCGCGCGCCGAGGCACGCAGGGGCACGCACGCGGATGAACTCGCCAGTCGGCTGATACACTGACGCATGCAAATTTCGCTTTATATCGCGAGGCCGGCTGAGAATTTTAGGTGGCGAGCAAGCTTGATCAATCGCGGCGAGCGTCTTGCGGGCTTACTGCATTCGCTCGCTGATGGAGTGCACCTGAGCGAGCCAAGTATAATTTGACACGACGAGTTATATCGCATAAAGCTGCTTTTTCTTGAAAAAGTGTAATGGATTACGAAGTGGAAGAAAATTGCGCTTCCGATTAAAAAATTTAATTTGCGATTTAAAATTTATCCGAGTTTGTTATCGTTTAAGATTTCTCATTTATGAAATACAAACAATGAGATGTATAGCATCATAAAGTATAGCTGTATATAGATTATGCAAAATATTCTACGTCATTAGTTTAGGGCTTTAATAAACTTTAAGGCGATAGCTTAAAAATTAATTTCAAGGATTTTGTTCATTCCCGTTCGCTATAATCTAATTATATTGTTAAAAGTCGAGGGAGATTTTTTTACATTGAAAACAAAATAATTTTTGTTCGCAAAAAGAAAATTTCGTACGCAGCGAAATTTGAACTGTATAAACCGAGTCCTTTTAAGTTAAAAATTTTCTGTGCGAAATAAAAAATGTTCTCTGAGCTCAAAGACGAAACAGACTCTGTCTCTTTTTTTTTTTTGCCAAAAGGCTTCTCTCACATCTCTAAGTAGGTCGTTTTCGGATTGAAAAGGTTCCCTTTTAACTGGGATCTCTTTAAAATCCGCTGCGATTGTACAGCGAATAAAGTATAAATGCATTTGACGCGATTTCTTTGGAGGGTCAAAGGTATTTCCTCCCACTTTGAGAGCGATCCCCCCTTCGTGCTCCGAGATTGCCTTCGTTTACAATGACCGCAATCTCGCGCGAGTCTACCGACAATAGCGCCCGCGATTAACCGCACAGTCGAAAAATTCACGCGACTCGTCGCGCAAAAATACAGAGGAAAGACGGTTCGCGCCCTTCATAATTCCCGGCCGTTATGTATAAAGCACAATTAGCGTCGGGCGCGCTCCCTCGAAATCTGACGGGCAGAGAGGAGCGCGCATTAATTCTGCTTAAGCCGGTCCGCCGCGCACTTATTAACGCGGCCTAATTAATGACGGTTAAACGCGGCCGGCGCGCGTCTTGGCGAAAAGGCGGCATTAAATCCTATTTAGAGGTGGACAGCAGAGATGGCAAGCGAAATGAGAGCGACATCAAAGCTGGCCGCCGGAGAGGAGTGCGAGAGGAGTGCGAGAGAGAGAGAGAGAGGCGCCTGGACTCGGATTCGCGTTAGCATTGCGAATTAGAGAAGCAGCCGCGGGAGCCGAGCCAAAGGCCGGACGCCCTCTCGAATGTGCAAATACAAGCGCGAGCTTGTGGCCCTGGCTCTTTCGGACGCGCGGAAGCACTGTGAGCTCTGCGCGCTCCCATCGATATGCAGATGTTTACTCCATCATTTGGTTAATAAACGTGGATTCGCGGGAACGCGTTTGATCCAGCGGCAAATTTTGCGACCTGCCGTGGTCTTTCCTCTCACCACACAGATTTTTCCGGATTTTCGTTACTATCAGTTAGTTCAATTATGTAACTTGAAAATTGAAATGTCGAAGGCAATTAAAGTTCAATTAAGTTTCAAAACTCCCTCTCTAATGATTTTTATAAGCAATCAGATTTGAAAGATTACCTCGACTCTCGTGCTTTCCACACGGAGAAAAAGGTTATAGTAAAAATGTCTATATTCTATATGTTATGGAAAACCTTACCACCAGCGTTATCATCTTGTGAATCAATTAGTCTATTCAAAACTAAATTACAAGGAAATTTAATTAAGCACTTACTATTAGTTGTATAATAATGATATATTAATTAGAAGTTTAGTTGTTATACCTAATAAACTTGTATCCACAATTTAAAACTTATTATATTATCTTATACGAGTTTAAGTTTTTCATATTTATATTAATAAATGTAAATATTTTGTACGTTAAGGACTTTGGTCCATTGAATTTTGAATAAATAAATAAATAAATAAATAAAATAAATATTCTGTAGGAACAGTGGGACATACTCGACCTATGACCATTTTTACTATAAAACATACTAAAAATTCCTATGTACATAGCAAAAATTGCTATTTATATAGTATAAATTGCTATGTACATAGGAATTTTTAGAACTTTTTATAGTAAAATAAGTTGAGTATATCCCATTGTTCCTACGAAACATAATAATTTTTAATATAACATTTCTCTCCGTGCGTAAATAAATAGCAGAATATTTAAAAATCATCCTTTCCTGAAAATCCATGGATTTTTAATAAAACCTCCAAGATCAATGAGTCGTAGGTAAAGAAAATCCTCAACGACAGCGAAACTAATCTGTTGGGTCGATAAATTGCTGATAAATTGGCATAGCCTCGTCCCCGCGCTAATTCGTTTCGCGAGGAAAGGGGGCGATTTTCGCGGAGCATAGGGGAGAGCTACAGTGCAACAAAACCAGGACCCCGATAATAAGATATCTTTGGCGTTTAATTAACGGGCGGGATTCGTGAACAAGAGCTCGCGGGGATTCCCCGGCGATATCGGCGTAATTACCGCGGTGCGGCCGGGGGGCAGGTGTGCTCGCGACTCCCGGGGCTTACGCGACCGCGGCGCCACGCCAAGCCGAGCCACGGAAACTTACCGAGTAAAAATTATCCTCCTTATGGTAATGAACGCGGTAAACTAACTTCGAACTCACGGGCGCCGAACCTTTGAATTATCAATGCCTCGCTACTTTCGTAATTAGTAATTATCCTCTTGTGGGTTAATATCGACGCGCTCGTATATTAAGCAGCTTGTTGTGCGTTTGGATGGCTTTACGCTCAGTGCTTTGCCCCCATTTTCACTCTACGACAGAATGAAACGTTCCTTTTTTATTTTCGAAAAATCCCGATTCGCCGAGTTAATTGCGAAGTCAGCTGTGCACTGCGAGCATTGCTCATTTAGATTAGTGCATCAATTAAGCTTGATGATTTGAAAGAACATTTATACTTTTTTAATTAGTCAATTGTTATTTTTAGAAATTATTTGATCTGCAATAAATATACAAATTCTTTTATTTCTTATAAAGAAAAATTAGTTGTTGCTAAGCAAAATTATTTTTCTGTCTCACCACACGTGTGATATTTTAATTTCAGTCTCTACGCTTTTCACGTTTCATTAAAAATTATTTTAGCATGATTTCTATGAACTGAAAATTTTTTAGTCGAAGACACCTTATGACCGACAGCAAATTACATGGGAAGCTCGTGTTGTTAATAAAGATAAAATATAAAATTTAAATGAAAATATTATCAATATAACATAAATCGAAGAGGTAAAAAGAGTCAGCAATGGCCGTTCTACATATCGATGATATTGACGATTGAAATATCACGAGGTATAAGAAGGATTCAGCTCGGGTAACTCAAGATTTCCTGCTTAGCCACGGTGCAAATTAATTTTCGACGCAGGAATTTTATGCTCGCGTGAGAATTTGTAGGGCGATAAAGGAAGTATTTTTATAGTTATTGTATGCAAAGTACACATAGGGAGGTCGAGGAGGAATAAAGGAGATAAAAAAGGTAAAGAGCAACTAACGACTGCGAGTCTTTCCGGGGTACTTTATGCATTTTTTTTTTCATCGGTGCTTACTTCCTAACATTGGAAAATAAACAAGCTTCGCCCGTATAATACTTATCAAGGGAATGATGCACGAAACGCGAGGCTATATCTATTAGACGCGACAAACTTGAATAAATTTAAAGTTAGCGCCGGTACATAGTTGACTCTCATTAAAGCCGCTCGTCTCGCGGAGGTGTACACTGAATGAAAACAAAAAAAAAGGCCGTTTAAAAATTAAATAGCAAGAGACGAGGATGGCTCGTCGACTACTCCGACTCCAATCTGGAGAGGTGCGCTCGCGCGCGGCTCTAAATATCCCGCACTGCTTTCACTTCTTTTCCCCTCCTCATTTGCATGTGAATCAGGATCAGAAGAAAGGAGAAAGAGGAGCGAGCAGGGCTTTAAGCGTCTACGTGTCGCGGCGATATGGTGACAAACAATCGCTCGCAATTATGCAAATCTCAGCTGGCGCGTAGCTCCGAATGAAGAAAAAAAGGAGAGAAGAGAGAAAGAATTTCCGCGAGCCGCTGTGAAAAAAGGTCGCAAAAGGAAGTGCCGTCGAATTAAAGTGGCCGACGCGGAGAGCCGACTAAAATGGGGATCGTCTCCGACGACGCGCCGGAGAAGCTCCGGGGGTAAAAAACGCGAGGAGGAAAAACGAGAAATGAGACCGGAGAGCGACGACGCCGAGGTGCGAAGAGCGTTCCCTTTTTTTTTACCCTCCCGCCTTTGGCACGCGGGGAGATGGAAAAAAGAAGAGGGACCGGGGGCGTCGACGCAAGGGGGAGAGGGAGGGGGGAGATATCGGCCGTCGGCTCCGACGAAATGACAGATCGTGGAAAATCGGATTCGCACTGTTATCCCCGACAACTCGGCATTATCCGTGGGGGCTATGGGCGCCGAGGCTACCTGCTCGGCGGCCTAGCCATCGGAACTGCCAATCTCCCGGCGCGGCTAAAAACCGCCGTCCGGCACGTCATAGCTCGGAGGCGCGTTGCTAAGCGCGAGCACCCGGACAAGCCATGCCCAGACGCGGAGTGGCCTATTTGCATATGAATCCGAGGCTATCGGGGAATTTCGAGCCGCGCAGCGCGAGACGCGCTGACCGCCGCACCGCGAATATAAGGAACGTCGAGGGATTTCAAATTCGCGCTTCGTGCATTTTTATACTGTCGCTGAATCTTTGTTTTTTTTTTTTCGAGGTGCGCTCGAGTGCACGCGCTGGGCTTGCCTCGGTGTCCTGCTGCGAACTTGTTGGAAACGTAATCATTGCTTTTTGCGGTGCTGAGAAAGTTTGACAATAAAGATTTAATCCTGGATGGAATATTTTAGCTTCGTTCTAGCTGTAAATTTCACATTTATTATTTGATAATACGAAAGTCGATTATTTTTCCAGTTTATTTAGTTTGTAAATTTCGTATTCATTATTTGATAATACGAAACTCGATTGTTTTTCCAATTTATATAGCATATTTGAATTTGATTAAATATAACAAAAATTTAAATGAATGTACAAAAAAATTATTTTGATACTCCAATTAAACAAACACCAGTAGCTCAGCGTTCAATTTTTAAAACCGTTAAAAGAATAAAGCAATTTTTCCTTTTTTCATAAATACATTTTCGGGGGAATCTGATATTGCAAACCGAAGCAGCGCACTTTCAAACGCCAGTTTTATCGAGCAGATCATGTACTGAAATGGATTAAATGCATTAGTAAAGTTGCATCTGTGTAACGATTTAATGTGACTACGTGACTTTGATGGGTTACACCGGCGGCAGTGAATCACGTAACATTTCCGGTCCAATTGCTGATACCGCTACACGTTATCAAATCAAAATTAGCGTCATGCCCCTAACGCCCGAGCCATCGCGCGCATCTAGCACATAATTTTAAATAAAAAAAAAAGTAACTAAAAGCTCGCACTGTGTGAAATTTTATTTCATCGACGCTTATTGGTAAAGCATAAAGACTCCACCATGTCCCGTTGAGAATGAATGCGCCTGCACAATATAAAATGCATTCATTATTAACTTTTTGTGCGAGTAAAATTGACTCGACGCAAATTCCTCTCGCGATGAGTCGCCAAGGGAAAAAAAAGAAAAAGGAAAACGCGAGTGTCGGGAAATTTCTTAATTAATTTTTGCGACGTCAATTTCGGTGAAGATTGCATAAATCCCAAGGCTGACGCGGTGGTTGCGGAGGCGAAAAGCTCGCGATCTTCTCAGCCGGCGCGCGATATTCGTCGCTAATTAAGGAATTCCACTAATTACGAAAACGTCGTCGAATGCAAAGGCGACAATTTTGCCCGTCGAACTTAAGGAAGGGGGAGGAGGCGTGGCTCTGCAGGAAGTCGCGCAATCGAGTAGAATAAGTCGCGGCCTCCCGGCAAATTGACGTCGTTAATGCCTTTGTCGGGAGCTCGTTTAAGGAGAACCGGAGACCTCGAAGAGTGAAGGTCGCAAAAAAAAAATGTTCGCACACCGCGCACTAATCACAACAGGCGACAATAAGCCGCTGGTGTCCTTTTTACTTCTCAATTATCGATTCCAGCGTCGAATTTGAACGTGAAATTACTCGGAGACGAGGGGGCTTAGAGAAGCTGGAGGTTCTGTTCAATTCCAGCTGGAGCAAGGTTAGCGATTTACGATTTTTCTTTAATTGAAGTGCGTGCGAACCTTTTCAATTTGACCTTGCGTTTCATCTACTTAATCCGTAAAATCTAGCATGGCTAAGAGTACTCTGGCTAATTGCGTTTCCTTTTTCATTCTTTGAATGCATTATATCAATAATTCGATGCATGTAAATAAATAATACACAAAGTTTACACCGACTTGCAAAGAAAACAATTTATTATAAATCATTCAATTTGTTTTATCTACTTTTAATGTTATATTTAAAAGAATAAAAAAACGTTTTACTTAATTCCCGATGAAGAACGAATCGACGCAATCTATTCTTTTAAACGATCAAAGTTAATAGAACGAAAACAAGTATAATTTAGCGACGTCAAAAAAAAAGTAAATAAATAAAATAACGCATGACGTACACAAAGCAGGGTGAAAAAGTGAAAAATGACGAGTGAGACGAGGGAAGAGGTAACGAAGGTTTGCTTTGAAAATTGATGGGCCATCCCCGCGTCGTTGGACTCGAAGTCAAGTTGATGGACTGAGCCGCGATAAGGTTACGGCAGACCGATCCGGAAAAGAGAGAGAGAGAGGGAGATAGCGAGGAAGAGGGGAAGCCGGACAGAATACAAATTTTCCCGCGATGACTGATGTCGACGAGTTTCCACTTCGCTCCCTCCCTTATCCCACCTAGAGGCCCGCGCGATATTCCGCTTTAACGAAGGTCGCGATAGTTCGCCCGGGACAATATTCAAATCGGTCCATCCTCGGGCATGTTACACCCGACAATTTATACGGATACATGATGGGAGCCGGGATAAAGTGCGGGTCGTTACACCGCTGCCGAGTCGAACCGGGCCAGATGGAAGTCGGACTGATTGCGTCGTCCCAGACTGTCAGTAGTCGCTATTCGTAATCGCACTTATTTTACACTCGAGGTACTTGCAAAGGCCAATTACGGACTTTGCGCACTCGATTTTTTTCTTTAATTTCAATTTAATGAGAGTTTAAGAAGTTTTAAACCTTAAATCTTCCGAGGTAATACATCTGCAATTGCTGTAATCTTGAAAATTAAATATTTCCGTATTAAAGTGAATTGTAAAGTTAACAGTTTTTATTAAAATTCTCAAGCTTGAAATTAAAAACTGCGTGTCAAAAGAGTGTTTGCAATTAAAAAATTAGAGCGTGAGAATTGCCACTGGTCGCTGACACTTGCGGAACAGCTACAGCAAAAATAGAAAAAATAAAAAAAATAACGACACCAATAGATGAAAATTCTTTAAAAAAATAAGCTCGATATTCTAACAGTAAAAATAGTTTAGATCAAAATTTTCTTGTAAAAAAGTAGTTAAAACAAAACTTTTTAATTCTTTACAGGAAGAAATTGCATACTTTCTTTTTAGGCACTGTATGAAAACAAACTGAGTAGTGTAGTCCCGTTGAATTCGGTACAAGCACGTCTCCACATGAATGCGACAAAAAAAAAGGACAGGTAGAGCTATAATAACACAACGAGGCTTGTTTTTCGCGGTTGTAAAAAAAAGGGGTGACATTGAGCGAGCCTTTGTTCGGCGCGCCGCATGACCGGGGCCAAGAGCGGGGAAGAGAATTAAAGACAGTCGCCGAGGCGGATTTAAGGATAGTACTCGTCGGATTTTCCGGATTGTTTTTATCAATCATGTTTTTACCCGGCGACGCTCCCGTCGGTAATCAGGCCGGGATTGCCTCCGAATGTCCGTGGGAATCGGGTCCTTTTTCGCAATTTCCCGGCGGCCGAGCGTATATATTGCTTCACAAAAGACACGGTTAAGACCTACGTGATGCTTTCTCTCTGAATCTTTTTCGTCTAGTCGATGGCTAAAAGAACTCACTTGTTTCCTTTCCTTTTTTTGCCGTTAATCGATGCTGGCCTTCTAAGAAAACTCATGCGCTTATTGACCAATCCAAATATTTAACAATAAACAGAGAAATTTAATATTTGATGGGTTAATCGAATGCGAATATAATTAGTCCATGCACAAGTTAATTATTCTGGCTGGTTGGTGGCAGCCGCATTGTTTGCGTTGAATGTAAACTTTCAGTGTTCGCTTAACCGATTAAGATACTCGATAGTGCAAATTATAGAGCGAATTTATTTGTGAAATGTTTGGCGTAATAATCCGCGGAAAATAGCTCTATAAGCGATAATGCATCTCCTTGTTTGTCCGAAATGCTTTGCAATATCATCGATGATAATTTTATTTATTTATACAAAACGTTATGCTTTCTTCTTCCGATTCTAAACTTAATTACAATTCATTCAAATAAATCAAGAACTATGAAACCGCGAATTATTTAATTTCGTTACAAAATAAATAATTCAAATTCGGAATGTATAAAATATTGATTTAAGTAAATTTATTAAAGGATTCCGACGAGTTCCTGGTATATTTTATGTAGATGCACAAAACAAATGTGAGCTTATCCAGAATATGCATGAAACATATTTAAATGGAAAACACTTAATTAAGAAACATTCTTAAAGTCTCTTATCGAATGTCGTTGTCTGTCTATGCTCGTCTGTTACTACTGTCGCCCATCCGGCCACATATCGTGAAATTAAAGTGGTTTATATAAATAAAATATAAACCACTAATAAATAAAATATTTCACAAATAATATCGCCGGTTTAGTAACGCAAGATATGAAGTTTAAACGAAAGGAGCGAGGGTAGCAAATAAAATTTTTCTTGCGGCGTTGTGTAAATCGCGGAAGTAAGGGACCGAAGACTTTAGCGAAATTGTCGAAAGAAACAATACAGGTGGTACCGGATAAGGTGGACATAGTTACACCCTACAAAATACTATTATTATCACGATTACTATTATTGGCCTCGGTTAGTAAGTAAGAGAAAAGTGTCCGGAAAACGTCTTAGAAAATAAATCGCGGAGAATAAACGCGAACAAGAAGCGTCGAGTTATTTATACAGTCGAGCGAATGGACGTCAGGCTCTTTCGTTTTCACCAGCGGCGAATGATGGATTCGCAACAATTAGAGATGGTTCAATCGCTGAATATCTGCGGCTAAATTGAGCACTGCGGAGCTTTGCCAGGCCAGCATACGTAATCTAGCATTTGCAGAAGTCGAGCGTAACTGGGAGGTATATCAGCTATCCGACTGCTCGTCACGGGGTAATATAGCGATTTCGAGGTAAAGCTCTATGATGCTTTCTTGCTGTCCTAAGCTAGCTTGGATGTGCTCTCTTGTCTCTTTCCCTCTCCCGGGTAAAGCCGGCGGAATCCACACTCGCAATTTACTTAGTCCTCGCTCTCGCCTCTCACGACAAACAAGAGTAATCAACGCTGACGATGCATTTCTATATCGCCTCAATTAATCTCCTTAATTGAATCAATGAGCCATCGATTGTGTATTTGAATGAGAATTTCGGATTACCCCCTCACCGCTTGACGCCAGTATAAACGAGTGACTATAACCAAATGACGCATCGGCCGTTTCTATACCGGCAAAAACGAAAGGTTTGATTTAATCATCGCCCAACAAGGCGAAGCCGTAAAAAGTAATGACTCCAATCGGATATGACAGTGAACCGCCCACCACCTGTTACGCAAAATCGGAGCCGATAAAAATGGCCCGGCCAGGCTGCGATAAACAGCTCCGCTCGAGGATGGATCCGCGGCCTGTCGGACGCACGTCGCGAGGGGAGGACCCACCCCGAATTTGATTACAGCGGCACGCGCGCCGAGCAACAATGGGCCGTGCACCCGACACCCCCGGCGGCCGCCTCGCGCTAATGCCCCCAAAACACATATCTCTGCCGGCCTCTGTTTACGCGCAGACGGCGCCGCGGGAAAATAAGAGCAGTGCCAGGAGGACTGAGACCCTCGCAAGCAGCACTTCGCGCGCGGCCGGCGCACAATAACCGGAACTGCTTACGTGCCCGAAATAACGAAGCGCGGCTATCTCGCGCCCGGCTGCCGTCTCGAGACGTCGAGTGGCGAAGAAGTGCTGCGGAGCGCGCATTTCGATCTGGAAGGGAAGACGGCTCGGGGGGAGGGGGCGGAGGGGATGGACGAGAGGATCGCGCTCGGGCGCTTTCATTTGTATTGTGCGCGGCTTGTTTGAGTTCGATCCCCCGATGGCCGGCGCGAGGATATCGCCGCGGACGTAGCGAATGGCTGACCTCCATCCACGCCCAGATGCACGATATAGCTTTTATTTGCTGCAGTGAGGACTCGACCCCCCCCTTCTCTTTCGCTTCCTTATCCTACCTGGCGATTTCGAGATCGTCGAAAATCAAGCGACTAAATTTTCGAACTAACCTTACGTCATTTTATTTTTCTTTAATGGCTCTACTTGATTGATCATTCTCTTTATCTTTTTCTCCCTACAAATTGAAAGTTTAATGACCCGTGAATGAATTACGTTGGGTATTACCTTCTTTTTCGGGTGTAAGTTTTTAATCAGTTTATTTGAAAAGAGAAAGTGTCTCTGCGAATGAGTAGCTTAGCTCAAGAACCATCACGTTTTAGTACAGTTAGAATGAATGTGTACATTTGTTACGAAATATATAAACTTCTCGGTATATGACCGTATATGTATATGTTCGCTAAAACTGATGCGATAAATAATAAATAGCTTCACTTCCCTCCTTAAATTTTCGTTAAAATAAGTGTACCGTGTACACTACGCTCGACTTTTCCGACTAGACCATAAGGAGAATGTTGTGGAGGCCCCTGAAAAGTGTTTCTCGGACGCAGGCGCGTGAAGAAGATACATCGTAAAGGCGATCCGAAACTCGAGGGCAAATAAGACGGAAAGGTCCTAAAGCCCATCCGTCGATAATTTATCTTGACGCGCTAAATTTGGTTGGCCGCTCGCGCCGTCGCGTATTCGTCGCTCTCGTAAACACGGCATTCTTCAGCATCCCTCTCAGCCGCCCCAGAGACGAGCCCCGTCCGGCGGAGAACCAGGCGCCTCGTGCCCGGACTATTAAACGTGAAAAATTCGCCGGAGCGGATGCGCGTCCCGGGCCACTTCATCTGCGCCGCGCCGTTAACAAGAAAAAAAATCGAGACGCGCTGTAGTCCGACGTTGGAAAATCATTTATTCAGCCCCTCCCGCGCAGACTAGGGGGGTGCACGAGGAAAACAAACGTCGCCGGGGCGAAGGATGACAAATTCCCGGACGGCGTGCACGCGGGGGATGGATAATTCAGTGCTGGCGCAGACGCGCCTTCTGCGCTCCCTCCCCTCGCCCCCCAAAGTCACGGAGCGCACGAAAATACTTTTCAGGCTAGGGTATATGCGCGGTAGTTTCGCGCCACGTCGCCGAAGTCATTTTGCCTTTTACGTGGACGCGCGTCCGATTGCCCGGCGCGCTTTTAAACCTTACGGCTGGAGGCGTAAAATCCGCGGCGCGCGCGTGTCTTTTTAACCCTCGGCGGGATTACGTCCACCCCGATTGGCCGGCATCGAGTTCGAATCCCCGGGATTGAGTGCCCTACGTATATGTGCGGTCCACCGGCAGGGCCTTATGTTAGCGTCGCGCGCGCACTTCGCGTGCACTTGCCAGGTGTTAAAAATTTTATATCGATTTTTACAGGTGCGAGGTGTAAAATATTTACCCCGCTCGTTTCTTTTTTCGCCGCGATTGCGAAAGCTTTTGCGTTATCCGCCTTTTTTATCGCGGCATATTAAACTTTAGCCTCTCGGGATACCGGCGAGTTATTCTTCTTCTTACTCGTTAGCGCATTACTGCCTTTTTTTTATTCCTGAGTAAATCCAATATAATGAGTTTAAATGACTGTAAGAATAAACATTTTTAAATTGATCGTTTGAGGATAAATCATTACTTCGCCATTTTCCACTTAAATAAAATACTTGAACTATATTCAATAATGAACTCAATATTTTCCGGTACTTTGAAATAATGAAAAGTCTCTCGACGGTCGCCTCCAGAGTTTGCAGAAGTCGCTTCCAAACGTGCTCGCTTCGCCAATCTGCGATTTTTCCTTTCGCCTCCAATAATCATAGCGCGCCAGGGTCCCCGTACCCTTCTCCCAAGTAGCGAGGCACTTTTAAATTTCCTCGAGCCCGAGAAAAAACAAAAGGGCGAGTTTAAATCCTCCCAGTGTCGGGGAGTAGTTCGGAGCGCGGGCGACACCAGCAACCTTTGTCCTAAATGATAAACTTTACCCGTAGGGCTCCGCCGCAGAAAGTTTCCTTATGAAACGAGCACCGATAGGGAAAGCACTTCGGGACTTTCCTTTTTTTCTTGCCCCCTCCCCTCTCGTTCAGGGTGTACAGTGGCGCGATTTTCTATACCGTGTCCTACGTGTCAATGTAACGGCCCGTCGGACGGGGAAACTTTGCCCACCGGTGGGACAATAAAATTCCCTTCTCCTCCAACGACGGAAATTTTCGTCATTAGAGCGGGTGGGGAACGAGGGGAAAGAGGGGCAGTGAGAGCGCGAGGCCGTCGTAAAGTGCGGGGTATTATCGCGCCGGCGAGCGCCGACGGTTTTATACGAGGGGATTTTGCATTCTTCGACGGCTGAATTTTCCACGGCGAACACTTCAGATTTCGAACGCGATGGATATTCGTATTTTCGAGATCACTGAGTCGCGACTGTATTAGATCCGTAAAAACGTCCGCGCGCGTTGCTCCCGAACTCAGATAAGTGACCTTGCGCGACTCCTTACAAATTTGAATCCTCCGAAAAATTGTAAGAAACTGTCTTTTCTGCGCTACTTTTTCTCCCCTCCTTCTTTTTTTTTTTTTATTTTTGCGAATACTAAAGTTGCAGTTTGAGAGAGTCGAAGCGAAGCAACTGCTCGCGTAAATAAAATTTGTTTTTCGAAAAAACTTTGCTCCGTAGCAGTGCAATCGTGACGGGAATTTTTCGCCGGCTCCAAAAAGTAAACTCATTGAAATAGTCGAAAAATAAAGTGGGGCGGAAGAAATGGTCAAGAAAAAAAGTTTGAATATCCCCCGTTCAGCTGAAAAGCGTTAAATTGAAATTACACGGGCTCGGGGCTAAATAAAGTTTGCCATCGCCCCCCCCCCCCTCCCCCGTGGGAAATAAAACGCAAGTGTCATCGAACCCCGCGGAAGCACAATTCGCCGCTAAGAGGCTGCGGCGAACTTTCCCCCGAAATGAAAAGAGCAATAGATTAGCGAGGGTGGTCGCGAAGTTTATTGAAAATTTCGCGCGAGTCCGAAGTTTCGGCCGATCGCATTACGAGCCATAAATACGGCGATTCCGAGCGGGGCGCGCCGCTGATTAGCTCGAGCGGAAAAGTTCGACGGTCCCACTTTCCTTCTCCCTCGGAACTTCCCTTGCCGCTTCTCGCTCGCGCGCGGCTTTTGCGATCGCACGTCTGCACCCGTAAATAAGCCCGGGCCCTCGGCAACTACCGGTAAGGTTAACTGCGTGTTCGCCGCGCACTTAACTCCAGGGCGAAACTCCGGGCTCGAGCAACATCAAAGCTCCCTAGCGATGATCCCCGCCTTCGCTCCCCGAATAAACTTCTTCGATTACGCGGCCGCGCGTGTCTTCGACACTATGACTCCGATGCGCGACAGCACGCCGGGGAGAGAGTTAATTTCGAAAGATTCTGTTACCTCGGCAGGTTATTAAGAGCGAGCGAGCCGAGAGCTATGTGGGCCAGAACTTTTCTAAACTTTAAAAGTATACGGAGAGTCGAGAGCGCAGTCGGGAAGGAAAACAAAAGCAGCGGCCCCGGGGCTTGATTCTCTTTCTCCGACTCTTTCTACCGGCCGTGCTCCTGCCCTCGCGGAGATTGAAAATTGCTGATTTACTTAGCCGCCACCGCCGCTCACGGCGAAAGCAGGACTCGCTTATTTATGTTAATTAGCAGGATGATGCAATTGGAGATGGCGAATCGAGTTTCAAATTGCATTCTTTTATTTACCTTTGAAGATGAAGAGAAACAACGTCGGACGAAGAGCCGAGAGCACTCGGGGGACACGGGAGGGAGCGGACGAGCTTTAAATCAATATGGGTGTGGGTAGCATGCGCATTGCAACTTGACTCTCTGCGAAGCTAAAATACGACGACGAAATCTTTGCTATTTCCATAACGAGCTCAATCCTCGTGTGATTTTATGTCACTCGAATGTAGTGTCGCGAGGGTCATTAATTTTATTGCATCATTTTCGATTCCCCCTCCGCATCGGGCGCAGCTTCCAAGTGACTGCGATGAGTTTTATCTCCGATCCTCGCAAATGTTCGCTTTTTGCGAATTTCCACTTTGAATTTTTCAAGCAGAGATGGAGTAGAGAAAAATATACTGTTTTGAGGGAAAAAAATCGCGGAAAACATTGCTTTGACGTTGCGAGAGCATTTTAATTAATTTGTAAAACTATTTTATCCGTGAAATTACGCACTTTTTCAGACAAAATTAACAACGGGTAGTTTTGTAATTTTAACGTGTAAACTTTCCTATAGGGCTTTTGCAAAAAAAAGTTTCGCTTTCAAATAATAATACTATTTTAAAAACTTTGTAAATAAAAACTCCGGTTACATGTTTTATACGTTCAATTTAAAACGTGCGTGGCATTATTAAAGCAGAATATTTTAGATACTCCATTTTCAATATATTTTATTTAACTTTCTTTTCAGTTTCACAAAAAGTTTCGCAGAAAATGTAGCCCTAAAAACACAAACTTTCGCTATAAAAATCAAGCACTTGAAGAGTCTTGAATCATAATTCCCTCACCGACATTAAATCGAAAGCTCCTTTCACAAACAAAAAAAAAGAACAAAAAGTTAACGCCCAAAGCGAACGAATACAAAAAAAAAGAGGAAAAATCAAGGATAGGCATCACGGAGGTATACCATCGCATCTCCACGTCCCTGTACTCCTCTCGAGTTCGCATTCCGCAAAGACGGAAGGATCGTGGGTCTCCTCGTTCCGCAAATTGCCGTCTCTTATCTCGGGCACGCGGCGGAGAGCTGCGAGCTGTTGTTCTTAGCATTGAATCAAGTACAATGCGATGTCGCGCAGTAGTAATTGAATCGACCGAAATTAATTTCATCCGCTGCTGCCCCTAAACTTTGGGAGTCGAGGCAGGCCGCCGACTACTTGCGGGCTAGGGGAGGGGGGAGGGGGGCGTGCGCGATTCGAAAGCACGAAGTACACCGACTGGAGGGTCGGCGTCGTAGCCTTTCCACGAGTGGCACGACATTCCGAGATGAATCGCTTTGCATCTTGAGAGGCTTTTCCGACTCTCCTCCTCGCCAAAGTCCCTTGAAGAAGTCGGACCCTACGCAAAACTCGACGATCCATTCGAAATAGCTGACTGCGCGCCGGGCAGTCCGACTGTTGAATTTAACTCACTCCACGAATTGCTTCTTCGAAAAACTTAATTGGCGATCAATTATGCGCTTGTAATGAAGGAACGTTAGGTTTATCGACGATTCAATTTCAGAGCACTCGCGACTCGAGAGTTTTACCGAGGATTAAATTTACAATGCACAGCAGCAAAATTAACAACAGAATTTTATTCATGGTTGAATAACAAATGCTTAATTTCGAAGTAATAGCCGATGGAATGTATATATAATAGGTATAAAACGGGAAAAATAAGCATATATGAAGATTTTTCATGAAATTGAATGCTCGCATGATAAATGAAAACTCCTCGTCGGTGGAAGCAATCTCGTAATGTGTTTAATGAAAAACGGTTTTATTAAATGTGAATAACAAAAAAAAATAATTCGCAACATTTCCACCCAAGGGATAAACATTGCTTTTGTCCGACATCAAAGGCACTGTGCGAAAGGTTAAAAAAGCGCGCGGGAGAACGGTGGGAAGAATAGTCGAAAGCTTTAAATTAAACATGGAAATCCAAAAGAATCGTCCATGTTTAATTTGAGGAAGTAAGGCGACCGCCTGCGCCGCCGAGCTCGCGTGCGTGCGGGTAAATTTATCGCGGGCAAATATAATTTCGCAATGACGTCTCGCTATTGTAAATATTCCGTGACAATGCTTAAGCCCAGTATTGAATTCAATGCGGGTAGTCCCGCCGCGTGTGCCGCGAATCGACCACCTTCGAGAGTGAAACAATGGAATTTATATCTGCTCGATATATACTCCGGTAGGGCATGTTTGAAAAAAAAAGTCGTGCGCAGAATGCCGGAGCCTCCCTCGTCCTCCCCCTCCTCCTGGCCGCTCCTTCTTCCTCCTTTTTCGCCGAGAAGATGAAAGAGAATGGAAAGTGGAGGCGCGCACAGATATCGCGTCATTTTCCATTGACAAACCGGAACTCGTCGAAGCGCGAATCGATTTGCTCCCACGCCGGCGGCTCGCGCGCAAGTGGGATTATCATACAAAAGGATTTCCCGCTTTTACGTGGCGCGAATGCAAATCCTCCGCCGTGTTCCGGATGGACTCTGCGACTGCGCCCCTTCTCCTCGCGGTCCGCTTTATACGTATATACACGCGAACTTGCCTGCTGCCTTTTTTTTTTCGTAACTCCGGCGGCTCTTCAGCGGCGCTGCAAGTGTCACGTAACTTTTTATTGCGGCGGCCCGCTCGGACGCCCTCGATATCGCCGCATATCATGAGCAGACGTCGCGCATGCCCGACACTTTCACCGGTAAACATGACGTAAGTATATCGGCGTAAAATTGCGATCACGATTTTATGCGAGCGAGCGAGCCGCGGAGTTGTACGTGTGCTTGCGCGGAGCTTTCGAGATCGTCTCGGCGAGAGCGAATAATATTCGCCGAGTATCTTGCTCAGTGATTATTGATATAAGCGATTATATTAGCCCGAGCGTTTATTCGTTGTTTCGTATTTATTATTTTATTAAACGTATAATATTTACGATTGGAGCGCCGTAACTTTTACGGTTATAGATTTTTTTTCGTACGCATGTACGTACGTTTTTTTAAGGTTTCGATTTCAGTAACAGAAAAGCGTTCTTCTTTTTATTTCTTTTCGCTCGAAACAGTACCATTGCATTTTAGAAAATAAAAACGTAAGTTATAGACTTTTTTGTTTAGATATTTTTAAATTGAATCGGAAACTTTTTTATGACGCTCACCCGTATTTTCGGAAATAAAGAAGCAGAAGCGTGGATTTTATTTTTTGCAAAGTACAAATAACAATACACACACACAGCAATACATCCTCTTGCAAAAGTAATTCTTTCTCGTCTGTAAAAAAAAAGCGAACGCTGCAATAAAAGTGACTCTTATTTTTATTTAATCACTAAGGGAAGCACTAAGATTTCACCCCTTGTAACAACGAAGTTAATGAAATATTTTATTTGCTCGGCAATGGCGTCTCGAACACTTAGAGCCGGGTAAAAATCCTCTGGAAAATGAGAATCAATCAGTTCGACTCGGATGTTCGATACGGCAGTCGCCGGTGCGATATCCACTCCGGAGAAACGGCGAAACGAGTGCAAATATGCAGAGGATTAAGAAATTCAATTTTCGTAACTTCTCCTGTCATTTTTACTGATCCGCGGATATGGAGAGAGATTCTCCCTCTCTGCGAAATCGACTCGATCGCTCCCGCGGGGTAAAAACGTGCACGACGGGTAATCTAAACGAGCATCGATTCATCGACTTAATGCGCCGAGTCGTAGCATTAGAGAAGCTCTCTCACGCTCGTATTTTCGTTTTTTTTTTTTTAACTTCCTCCCCCGTGCGAAATATCGCGAGCGAAATGCAAACGCGAAAGAGATAGCGGTACTTTTACGAGCGTATCACTTTTTATTTTCGCATTAGCTCGGCGCGCCGGTGAAACGACACACCTGGGGATCCTCGAGGCGGCAGCGGTATAACTTTCTGTTTTCCTTGTATCCTTACACAGTGTTTTCTACCTTTCCCCTGGTGTCCCTGACGTATATCCCTCGGCTGCACCTTCTCGCTAGGCTCTCTCGGCGTGAATCGCGGAGCAAAGCAGATTGCCAAATATCCACAGGTTGTTGATTTTGCCGACTGTGTGCGCGACGACCGGCCGATACCTGAGCGCGTCAAGGGCCGACCCCCTTACACCGACTCTGATGAGACGTTAATGAAGTCGTCGAGAGTTGCGCCGGAATTTATTTGTTCTTCCCCTCCCTCCGCCGGCCTATTGTCTAATTGCAATCGGCGCTTCTGCGCCAGACCAAACAGACGCTGTTTACAGCACGCGCAGCGCATTAGCGATTCGCTCTTCCCGTCCCCGATCCGCGTGTCTGGTAGCAAATTTTAGCAGGGCTTCCCCGACGCGTAAACCCGCGGATATTTCGCGCGCTTTATGGACGCCGGAGGCCATAAGTCGTGGGAAAAATATTTCGCGGTGGCGGAAGTGCCCACTCGGATGCAGTAATACGCTCGGGGGTTGGCGAGGATCCATCGATTTCGGAGAACTTAGGCAAAAGAGGGGAAACGACGTGGAGTTTCTCCGACGCGGCTGTGCACTCACCCTAATCCGCTGATGCGGACGGTAAATACGCCGAGGGGCTTGGGAGAGAAATGCGCGGCGAGTGTTTAATGTACCGCAGACCTCCATTATGTATTCGATAATGTAACTAACTCCCCATATTGACTGGGAGCTCGCTTTATTTACCTCAAGGATCATTAACTTTCAATTAAAGCACTCGCGACGGAAAGAGTTTGCTGACGTTGCCCGTTCCACGTCGCTCCCCCGTTACACCGATTTGAGCGATTTTGCTGCTAAAATAATTTTCGTACCAGCAATAAATTTAAAGATCATTTCATTGAAAACGTTAAATAAACATCCCGCCGGAGTCGGAGATAACGATGATAAAAGTTGCAGGAATAAAAAAAAAAAAACGGTAGAAAGAGAGACCGATCGGATCAAGCGCGATGGGTTATCTCTGTTGCGATAGTTCCATAGCCGCTTCCTCCTATCTCGAAATTAATGTCCGCGAATAATTTACAGTTTATTAAAAAGATCGGTAAAATGACTCGTTTGGCGATATTATCTTCGCATCGCGATTGCGCCGCCTTTCATTAAATCTAATCCCGCGCGCGCGGACGTGCGGCCATTTCGCAAACGGGTGGCATCTACACACACGCTCGGGCATTAATAATCGACACCTGCGTCTGTACAATTTCTGCTATTTTGACGACTCCCCGCCGTGCGCGCCGGCGGAAGCATCGCCGGGCCGCGATAATCCGCGGCGTCCTGGCTTCTCGTAAAATCCCGGCCGTTCCGGGGGTCCGCATCACCGGGGGAATCCTAGCGGGGTCGAGCTGATAGCGCGGCAGCAGCCACCGCCGCGAGATGCCATTTCCAGTTGCAGATTTGACTCGCGAGGCGCCGATAACGCGGCTCTCGGCCGCGCGATAAAAGCCGAGCTCACCTCGGAATATAAAGCGAGGCGCGCGCGCTTATACTACCCGCGCGCGCGATAATGGAAAAGTTACGGTAATTACTTTCTCCCCCGGCCGAAGCGGCGTCTGCGACTTTTCCACCAAATATTTCGCTCGATTTATCGTCATCGAGCTGTCGGTGCTCCTATTTTGAATGAGAAAACACATTTTCCCCGCGCGTGCAGCAGCCGGTACTATCGAGTGGATAATGCCTGCCTTGGGCGAAGTAGCCGAGTCACTCGATAAGTACTTATGTGATCGGAATGTTACATTCAATATGATAAGATCAGCCCGCAGCTGCGTATTACTGTCAGTATAATACAAGGTGTTTATTATTTAGGTAGTGACGTTAACAGTTTCGACGGCGGCCAAGTACTCTGTCATTTCGACGATTCCATTCAGTCAAACATTTAAATAAATATCGCTTTATCATTAACTTTTTTTATCGGGATGGAAGAAATTTTATTTGCGCTCCTGCGAATCCGCGCTGAAAGTAAAATTAATCAACGGGTGTGCGGTGTATCATTGAAATAAAAAGATGTAAAATGAAAATATTGCACTTGCGTATGTATGACTTTGAAAGGTGATTCAGATATTTCCTTGCGAAAAAAAAAGTACTGGTAGTTTTAAGATTCTTTTCACTCGTTTTTCTTTTTTTATTTTGTATTTCTATTAACGCGACCATAAAAACATTGTATTAATCATATCGTGAAGTTATCAAGAGTAATATGCTATATTAATGGATTCTTAATAAGTTACTGCTTTATTTTACATACAGTTAATCGTGTGAAATGTTGTTGGCGTAATAAAACGATTGGTTTTTAGTGCGCGATACAATCGATATCTTAACTCATTCGTTCGCAGCAATCGGAATATGAAAGAGGCAAATGAGACTTAGAAATATCAGTAGATTATTAATTGTTACCTGAACCAGATCTACTCGTGTTCAAAAAAATGTAATTTAAATCAATGGCGCAATTTATAAATGTGACTAGTCGGCGCCTTGAAAACAAAATAAAAAAAAAAGTCTACCAAAGTGTCATATTGCAAAGCTACTAAAAAGTAAACTTTTTAAAAAGCCATTATGCAAATTTAAAACCAATTAACCGCTCCTTTATTAGAGGACCTCCACTCTCATTGGGTAGCTTTCATATTTTTCGAAAAAAAAAGGAAGAAAAAAAGAAGAGCTCGTGCACGCTTGAATATTCAATAACCAGACTAGAAAGCACCACAGCGGGAGCGGGTGGAAGTGACCTTTAAGGCAGATAATTTTATAGATAATCAACGCCGGAGGGGCATTTCCGCCGGGCTCGGGCGACGAAAGGCCGATATTAAAGCGAAGCTTTGATGATGTCCCAAACGAGCAATTATAATTTCCAGCCGTGATGTATCGGCTCTTGGACTCGTATTAATATTCATAAACCCTTCGCCAGTCGCTTCAAACGCAAAAGTAATTTTTGCGCGCCCGCGAGGAAATAAATTCCCGATATCGGATCGGACGGGCTACCCCCCGCTATAGTAATCGCCATTCACCGGAGCGCCGAAGCAATTTGACGGAATTTACATACGCACGCAGCGTCGAGAAAGATGGGATCCGCCCGATAAATACGGATCGCTCATTCCGCGCGAATTCAATTGGTCCGCTTGATATCGTTTACAGTTCTGAATTTCATCCTTTTTTGTTGGCGAAACCTTTGAATTTGAAGGCGATAAAGGTGCAGGCAAGGGGTGCTTTTAATCGAGTGTGACGGATATAATCTCCAGCGAATAGTCCCTCCAGATTCCGGGATAAAACGTCAGGCAGTGCGAGGATGTTTGCTTTTATGAGTTCGGTAGTGCGGGCGCACGCGCGCTAAGATATGCGTTATTGCGCTCGCGCGCGGGTGGTATAAAATCTTTAGAACGGATGTCGGGCTCACTCGGCTCTGCGGAATGCGTAAGCGCACGGGCGCCCCACCCCCTCCGTCTATTCTCTCTGTTTCCTCTGATAACAGTGATTACGTTAAAGGAAGAATAATAGCCACTAAAACGGCTGCACGAGCTCGAGCACGACACGGGTTATTTACAGATGCTATCAACGTCGCGAGGCATAATTTTAGGGTCATATAGCGGCGTGCCATTACTCCTAAATCGAAAATAGGAGCTTAGTGGATTTTAGAGTATCTTTTAAAAGCTCCCGTTTTATCGTCTCATCTGGCGCTCGAGCTAAAAACCCCGCGCGACCTCGCAGTAATTTATGCGGCCAGCCGCACTCCACCCGCCTTACGTCGACCAATAGCTTCATTTATGGGAGTGGGATCCTCCGAGTTCCAGCGAGATCTCCCGGCCCCCGCGAAATTCCATGTCGGCGTAAAACATTTATCGAATGTTTACCCGACAGCATTTCACAGTCATGAGCGAGCTGAAATAAGAGCCGCGCGTGGAATATGCGTGGGAGTCGCGAGGAAGCATAAATATTTCTCGAGGGCGCGAGTGTGGGAGGAGGAGGAAAATTTTTAGATGCAAACGGAAACAATATTATTTCAGCGATGTGGAATATCAGAATTTATGTCGTGTATACACACCGCGATAAAACTCTCGGTCACGCCGAGGCGCCCGCCTCGTATATCGAAAGTCGGGAACGTGCCTACTTTTTGAAACCCCGGGTCTTTTCCCCGCCCTTCTTCTCCCTTACACTTTTATGACTTTTCCGCGCTGGTTTATCGGATTTACAGCCGTGGAAATCCTCTGGCTGCCGGCGGCTTATGCACGCGGAAAATCTACGCAAAATCAGCTTCCGCCGCGCGCCTCACTCGCGTTAACTCCGTGTTAACAATTCTATTAGGCATAAAACTTTTATTTTCAGCCGCGAGCACGCGAGCCTCTCCGAAATATCATTAACGAAACGTCAAATCGTCTCCCTTCGATCCGCCTCTTCTCATCAATTATCGGCAAAGCGAAATTAGACAGCCGATTTAAATTCCCACCGCAACGTTCAATTAATCCAGCGGCCGATCAAGGTTAACGCGCTCGCGCTCGCGCTCCAAAGAAAAGGCGAAAAAGAGTCGGCGGGGAAATTCGCCAAGCCTGGGATGCTTATGTCGCTTGTTTGCGCGCGTTATACAAGCGTAAGGCGCCGGGGGGAAGGGGAATTGACGCTCGACGCTTGATCCTTCGCAACAGTATCATGAATATTTACGCGGCACTCTCGCTCTCTCGCCGACCCCGGCGGAATCAGCGCGCTCGTCTGGCGACCGCAACCCTGTACGCGCGTTGATGTACGCGCGCTCGAGCGCGGAGCCATTTTTCTCCCTCCCCGCCGTGCCTTTGGACACTTACTTTAATTCATGATAAACACTTTGAACGGAATCGCGTGCCGACGCTGCTGAATCATTCCATCGCTCGCTCTGGGCTCTCGAGCAGATGTAAAATAGGTGCACCCCCGGTGCCCCCTTCAGCTCCGTCCGCAAGCGCGACTCGACGTTTCGAGCGGCTGGAAATTAGTTCATAAAATATTATCGCCTCCGAGCTGTTCTTTGGCTGTACACACTCGACTCGATTTGAAGGCGGCTCAAGAGGAAGGGGTGCCGGGCTCTCGAGAAAAGCTCCTCTCGCTCGCGCTCCATTCAAGCGCGAGCGACGCGCTCGCCGAGGAGACGGGAAAAATGCTGCATTGTTGCCTATTATTTACGAGGCTCGATCCTACCCTCCGCGGGTGCTCTTTTCTGCGTCAAAGTGCTATTAATGGCATTTCTTACGCTGACGAGCTTACATAATAAAGAGATACTCGAGAGGGATATTGAATACGTTACGTAACTTATTGCGAAATCCAGCTGATAATGACTTTATGTTCCGTTTTATTGACTCGCGCATTCCTGCTTTTAAATTACAGTCCATGTAAACTTCGTCCGATGTAACTCTCTTTCTTTGTTCAAATGTGATCGGAAAATTCACTCTAAGCGGTACTCGGAAGGAGAAATTTCCTATAACCAATAGAAAGTCCCAAATAACATCATTCAATTTTGGCTTTCGATAAATCAGTAGCATGAACTTTTTAAGAGAATTCTCTCGGCTCTTTCAGATTTTTCGACTCGTAGCTCAGCCTGTACAAAAAGCTCTTACGGAAATAAGGAAGAAACACTGGACGGAAATAATTCAAATACATCCTGTATAGCATTTCGCTTTAAAGACGCGTGTAGAATTATTTAAAACTTGTTTAAAAAAAATCCCTTTCTAAAAAAATGATGAGTCAACTTTACTTTGCAATTTTCTTCATAAGAGTCGCTTTATTTTACACTGGAATTTATTATAATTCAGTACGAATTCATTTTTAAATTTAGCACTTATACAACTCCTTCGCTCCTTAATTCGACCGACGACGTCGCGTGAAATCCAAGCTCCGCACATCATCCTCCGCATTTTCATAAAAGATCTCAGGGCTAACAGCATCCCGCGGACGCTTGAGCCCGCTACCATCGGAGAGCAAGAGTGCGAAGATTGAACTTTTAAATATTTCATGATGAGGCTAAGGTGCGCTCGATTTCCGTCAACATTCTCTTCGCAGCCCCTTGATCCTGGGGCCACCGTCGAGCGAGAAGGAGAAAGAGTGAGAGAGATTACCCCATCGCGAGGGACTAAGGCGCGAGCGTGGCGCAGCATATGACGCCGTTAATACGCCGCATATCGGCGACGACCCCGTTACCAGGCGCAGTTTGCTCCCCGGGAGCTTATTAACATATGCGACCGGCCGAGCTCCCGCCCTCCCCAAGTGCCGGTATTTCGGGATTGCCGGACTGGAAGTTGGCCGCGGCCGGCCGGAAATGGCCGCCACTACCGCTATGCGGACGGAACAACTTTTGCAATACACCGGGGCTCGAGCCCGGTCCTTGCGATATATAACCAATCGGTGCACGCCCTTACAGCTCTCGCGCGAACCTCGAGCGCGTTTGGATTTTGAGGTCGACCCGGCATTTTCGGTCTGGTCCGCTCTATGCCTCTAAGGGGTAGAGGTTGGACTATGGAACTACATTTTCAATGTCTCGCTTTTTTTTCCTTGCTGCGTCGATTGCGCACTCGATAAATTGACGATTTCCGAGCGCGTGAATTTTAAACGGACGAGCTGTATGAATAAAATCGAGTTTGTTGAACAACCTTTTAAATTGCCACTCCAGTGTTATTTCGCTATTTTTACATCGATTCCGTGGCTTTTCAAATAACGCAATATGCCAAAATGTGAGCGAAATATTTACTGATAAACTGCATGATGAAAGTTTAGTGGACTATTATTGTTGATTTTTTTCGACGAACGAATAAGATTAAATCGACGAGGGGCAAGAAAGAATTTGCTTCATAAAGTAAAAGTAGAAAAATTTTAATTTTGTTATTCGGCTGTCGTATATACCCTATAGGGAGGGGACGTAGAACTGCAAGTACTAAAAAAAGGCGATAGAGTGCGAGTAAGCAAATGCATCTGACTTGTTCATGTAAGGCCGTGGTATTCAACAATAAACCGTCAACAGAAACTAAGTTTTCCCATTATCCATTAACCTAATTAGTTTGGATTTTGTGGCATCGAGACTTTAATGCTCAGGAGAAACTTTGAGCTTAAGTCAGTCTCCAACTAATTACATCCAGTCAAAGCGTTATTAGTATAGGTAAGAATTTCAATTTCGAATCAGCATCAATTCCTTTATACCTACTCGACTTATACTCAATGCACAATTCAAAAACTTATACGACGATCGGTGCACTTATCCCTTCTCCTTTTCTTCGTTAGCCGGCTTAAAAAAAATCGCTTACAATTTTAAATAAAAATGTAATCCATAATTAAGTGAAAAAAAAGTACTCGACTTAATAAATTCAAAAACTCAGTTGGTAAATTGACTTACTTCTCTCATCTTTCTCTTTATTAAACGTTAAAAAAATCATTTACGTTTAATTTCAAAACTGTAATCCACAATCGCGTGGGAAAACAGCATCGAAAAAGAGAAGAGTCGGGACGAGTATTCGTCAAAAGATAAGTGGGACTATGTGTCAGTGGCGGGCTTTCACCAACTTCCCCTCTTGCTGAATAACCGCTAATTAAATCTCAACGGAGCGGCCGGCACCGCCGCCTCTCCTCCTTTCCCCTTGCAAACTCTCGAAAAGGTAGGGGAGCAAAATAAAGTCTGCAGAGAGGGAAACGAGCTCCAAGTGCTATCTACAATGTATTAATTTGCTCGTCGCTATGTAAATTTTTCATCTCTGACCCTCGAGCGCGCCCCGTACACAAACTCTTTTTCTCCCTTTTAATCTTATTCGGATTCCGTTCACAAGCTCGATTCGAAAAAAAGGAGCCCAGAAGCACCGGGAAAACGTCGAAAAATAAAATCAGTAAGGAGCAGGGGGGTTAAATTTTTTTGTCATTAAAAGACCACTCGGTTTAAATGGGTTCTATTAGTAATTTTAAGTGGCGATTAATTCTAGGCGCATCTTCCCACTGAAATTTTGATTCGAGCACATTTAAATGTGTCGACGCTAAATCGCGACGGAACTAGTTTCTGGTTGTTATGCGAGCGTAAAAAGTGGACGGGTGGCGAAAGGAAACAAAACCGTCGGTTAGTCTATATAAAGACTCGCGTCGAGCTCGCGGACGCGAAACTAGATATCGCGAGCTAATAAACTCGTTGAACAGCTATTCAGCGAGACAGTCGAGCGTGCGCACTGTTAATTTACATGAAGCGCGCATTCAGCCTGACCATTGAGAAAATAAACTGTTTTATTCTGAATCGAACGGGGGCTTACGCGTCCTCCGCCATTGAATTTATCTAAACTTTTTGAAAAGCTAGTTCTCCATTTTAATTCTAGTCGAGTGACATAATAATAATAATCCCGACGCATATTCATTATCCGCCCAGCAGATTGGAATGATCGAAATCAACACTTGTTTATCAATATTTATTCATGACTCAATACGCCCAAATCCCCCGTAATAATTTCCCTCATCCAGCATTTATTTATTTCTCATTCGAGTGCACTGAAATACATGTTTGTTTATTTGAAAATTACGCGATTCAAATAAAAATTAATGAAAATTTTATCGTGTGTAACGTCGAATTAGGAGTCTTATATAGACATTTGGTACTGCGTTGCATATCTAAAAAAAAAGTTTAAAATTGTATAAAGCAAATAAAGTAAACAAGAAAGTTTCCACGTATAAACTCCGAACAATTTCCCAGACTAATTAACAAGTTTCCTCGCTAACGAGAATAAAAAAAAAGAGAGTAATTTTGAGATTGAATACGCAAGCGATACTGCTTTTAATAAGACAATTAAAAGTTCATAAAAACAGAATTTATACCGCGACGGCTTTTCGAAACGTCTCGGCACCTCGGCTAAGTGCATCAAAAACAGCGGAATTGTCACGGCGAAGAAGAATAACGGGGCGCCGGTGTAAGCCGCGGTAACGACATTGTCGAGCGCCGGCGTGTTTTCCCCAAGTTTCGTCCCTTTTCAAACTCCGCAGTCCTGCGCTCGCGCCCGGCGAAACTTCACGCGTTATGCCACCCCTAGACCTTATCTCTTTTGTGTTCCCCTTCACCGCCCCCTCTCCGTCCACCTGAGAAATTTACTCGCGACTCCGCGACTCTACGACGCCGACGACTCCCTATTTTTCCTCCAAGTCCCTTTTGCGCGCTACCCATGGCGCTCATTTTCCCAGTCGCCAAAAACGCCGAGTGAATAAGAAGGGACACGCATGCGTCAAGAGACCCCTTTTTTACGAGTCGACGCTTTCGCGTCGGAGCCGATTCGAAGGGCGGGATTAATATTTCGACTTTGTGCGGAGCACAAAAAAGTGCTACCGTGCGGGGTCATTACCAACTTTAGGGGAAAAGGCCGAGTCGTTTCATTTCCGCGAGGAAAGTTCTTTTCTGGTCGATGCGGCGACGAGGAAAGTTGAGATTCGCGGGGACGAGTGGACGGCTTTAAAGCGGACGAACACGTAAATGGACGACGGAACGTGTTAGCTCCGACGAGATTACTACTTTTTTTTTTAAATGAATAGTTTTCCTTGAATTAGGACAGCGTGATTCGCCTAAATAAAAAATGAAGAATCTCTAAATTTTTCAATCAAAGCGCAAGAGTTGAAAATATTGCATATTTTATTTAAATCTTTTACCTTTTTTCGCTCGGGGAAAATCCTACTGAGATGACGATCACTAACTTTTTTGAGATAATAAAAACGTTAAAATAAATTTTCGAATAGATTGAAATAATAATTTCTCGGTATTTTTGCACTAGACGTTACGGAGGATGGAGTCGAAGGTGGAAGATGTTCGGAAGAGAGGCTGCCCCTTACTTCTTCGAGCTTGATATAATATTTTACACTCTTACCGAGCGAAATTCTACCCGCCGTCTCTTCGGTTCGTTTTCCCTATATCGAAGTATAAGACATTCCCGGCAAAAATTTATAAAGTCTCGATTTTCTTTTTTCAAACATTTTCTTTTTTTATCGCCGTATTCCAATACCATTACTGCAGACGCACGGGAAACTCGGGGCTTTACAATGCAGCCGAAGCCGTTTCAACTTGAATTTCTTCTATTGAAATAATTTCCTTTAGACTGCGTCGACTCTGAAAACAGAGTTATGCGGAGGACTTTTTTTTTAAATAAATTCCTTTTTTAAAATACACTAATTTAAATGCCTCGCTTAAAGCTTGTTGAATTATACGCAGCGCCGCCGGGACAATTATTCAGGAATTTCGCGCGCGCTACGTGACGCAGCTACGAATGTTTCCCTATTTAAAATAACTGCCGCGCGTCCCCTTTGCCAAATTAACCGATATTAAAAATATCACTCGTCCAAGCCACATATTATCAAAATGCGCCGGCCCCGATAATCCACATGACCGGCGGCCCGTAAAAATCTGGCAAAGCGGCAGGCGCGCTCTTGGAATGCAATGCAATTCTCTTGAAATGCCGAGTTGACCGTGCACCACCGACGGTCCGGGACTTACGTCCCCTTTTTTACCTCGCCAACCCCCTAATTAAAATCACAGCTAAAATTTAATATCGCCTGGTGGCGTAATTCTCGCGGAGTCTCGTCGGCATTCGCGCCACGTTCCCCTTATAAATCCGGACAAGTGTAATTTTATAATATGAAAAAATTCTTAGCGGAGGTGGGAGCCTGGAACGTCGGACGACTCGTTAAGCGGGGGGAGCGTTATTCATTTCGGGCGCACTTATCTCTTAATTCGGACGGGCTCGGAAGACCAGGTGGAGCGTTAATTCGTTCCTCGCCGATGCGACGGACTTTACCGTCTCCAAGCGAAACGCGAGAAATGCACCTACAGAGGAGGACTTCTTTGTGCTGCGTGGGTTTATTAAAGAAGGAGATGTCTCATTCACATTTGCCGGGGACTGAATTAAATTTTTAATCGAAAACGTAGTTCCTCTGTCGATTTTCAAGAGATGCAATTTACGCGAAAACGTTTTATGTTTTCCTTTTTTTTTTCTGCAGTGCCCCGCGGAAATGGCTCGACGTTTTTCCGAGGCTTGGGAATGGTACCCAATTTAATATTCGTTGGCGAATTTCTGTCAGCGAATCGAATATATTTTCAGACTACAAAGTGACTTGTGTATAATTTCATAACGCTTGAGTGTCTATCTGGAGCTTTCTTTTCGCGGTAAATTTTCTTCGCGAAAGACCTCGCCTTTTACAGCAAACGAATCTTAAAATTGTAACTTACAAGTAAAAAGAAATGAAGTTTAGTCTGAAATTTTCTCTTACAAAAGTAAAAGTATTAAAAGAAGACATTTCCATAAAATGTTGAATAAAAATTGCAACACAGAAAAGTTTTCTCTTTGATGCAATGCTAATTGGTTTATAGGACAAATAAAAACAGAAAGGAAGTGACAGTTGATTGCCTTATCCATCACCGTGGAGTTCACCGGTTGGCTATTTTTAAGGACGGCAAAAAGTTGACGCGAGTTTCCGCAAGCTCATAACACCGTCGCGTAACACGTGCACCAAGTAGTAAATTGAATATTCGATCTATTTATCGAGGGCTATCAACGTCGCGGCAATGCACCTACCTTCCGATCGAAAAAAGCCGCCAGCGCCTATCTCCTCGGGCAGATTAACGCTCCCCCCTCCTCCTCCCCATCCTTTTTTACCCGCCGGTCTGAAGCGCGCGTGCTCTCGCTTAGAAAACTGAGCGTGCGCTCGCGAATAAAACCCACAAGCAACCTTGAAATAATATTTAACCGGGCGCGTCTGTCGATTAACATCCCGAGATTGTGAGCGGAGGCCGCGAGCCGACCGGCCGTTCATTGCCTCGGCTCGCTCGCGCCTCACGTTGACAATCCAATTTGTAGCGCATCACGATAAGCGAAAAAGCGCGTCGGAGGCGTCGCCGCGCCGCTAAAAAAGTCGCGGCGCGCGGGCCAATAATGAGATTCCATTGCGGCCGCTCTAAAACAAGGACGCGCGCTGTGCACCGGGGAATAACAAGGTGCCAGACGCACGCCGCCGCCGCGCATAACACGCGCGCGAGCCGCGTCGCTCTCTGCCCGCCGTGTGCAATTGCATAATGCATCGCTTTGCCCGGTGATAACTTATCCAATCACCACACTGTCAGTTACAATCTGGGCGCGCGCGGGCGCGGTAGCCCCCGCCTGATGTCGATTTATCTTAATGGAACGCAGACGCGCGATGGTTATTTATCGCGATTTCGCCGCGGCGGACTTCTTCCTTTACCGGCGGGGATAGAGAGAGAGGAGCACCTCGCGGAAAGTTATGAATGCACCGCAGGGAGGGAGGGGCGCCTGTGGCTTCTTGCTACTGACGCGGTTTCGCGGGGACGGGCGCACCTTGCGCGGAGTCGCCGCGAGTATCCGTCGAAGCGACAGGTCAATTTACGTTTGCCACGAGGCCGCGATCGTACAACGGCCGAGCGATCAAAATTTTCGGTTCGCCAAGCTCTTATTGGGAATCCTGACTCTGACACGAGATAAAGTGCTGCCTTCATAATTGAAGCCAGCGAGCGCGCGCGGGCGGGCAAGGATAAAAAATTAAATGTTGCGGGGGCGAGAGGGAGAGAGAGAGAGAGAGAGCGAGCGAGCGAGAGGCTGATACTGCGGGATATGCGCGGAGCCACCCCCGTGAGTGCTCGTACATAGAGAAGAGTGACGTAGGAATTTTCGGGAAAGCTCGATGAAACGCGAGGAGCCGGCTGCTGAAAACGACGACTACGGCTGCCACTGAGAGCTTCGCTCCTTTATACGCTCTACAGGGGAAAATGACTTATTAATTTCGAATTCGCTTTAGTCGTCGCTACTGCAGTTTACTCTTCCATCCTCAGTTTCGAAATAACAACAGCCTTCATTTTTCGCGCAGAAATACGCGGGATAAATTGAAAGCTGAGTGCACGGCAACATTAACGTAAGAATTTCACATACACGAGAGCGCCGACCTGTTGTTTAAGCTGCGTAAACGGAAATTAAATGTGAAAATTCCAGGCGAATAACAACAATGCAAGTGTAACGTCAAAAGGACACAGCCATGTCTCGTCTGCTTTGAGTCCCGGCATCAGCGATGTTTTGACTACTGCGCCGTGTAACGTCGACGTTGACTGCTTAATTATCCCCAGTGTCACTCGCCGCTCCTCAGCGTAAAACTCGCTCGTGCCCCTGTCTCCCCTGCGTGCAAATCACGAGAAAAAGGCAATTGTGGCTGCGTGCGGGGGTAAACCGGCGGGGGAGTTGGATGGATTAAAAGGGAAAAATTCCGGCGGAAATATGTCAGAGCGCGTAATGCATTAGCGGGGCTTGCGACAATGGGGCGGTGGCGCGCGTTATTGCGCTGCTGCACCTGCACCGCGTCGCGCATTAACTTACAAGGCAACGGTTATCAGTGACATTTCATTTGTCAGGCACCTGCGTCATAAACGTCAACTGCCACGGCCATAACGACGACGACGACGACGAGGCAGGGACGGGGAGGGGCACCCCCGCTGCATTTTGTAAGCGGCGCGCCCCTGCAGAGACCGAGAATCGTACATCAGCGAGATTTCAGCGGGACTAGGCAAATGCCGGGCGCGCCGAATGTCGGCCCGCCGCCGCACCGCTGTTATAGCGCGACTCGCACGAGACGCGAAAAATTCTGCACACGCCCTCGAGTATTGTTACGAGAGTTTATTTTGCGTGGAAATTATCGTTTCGAGGATTTGATTAATTCAATTTGCTTTTCAACTGCCACGGGCGAGTCGAGTGCTTTGAACAATTCTTTGCTGTATTCCTTTTATAATTGTAATGGAAATGTCAAAATAACAATGCCGTGCTGCTGTGGAATTTAAATGCACATTCTAGAGAAGTAGATCCAGTAATAAACATTTATAAAGAATTTTGCACTACTTTACATGAACCATCATACGTGGAATACCTGCAGTGAATATAAGTCCTGCGCGTAGCTATACTTGGCCACTGAGCTCTGCGGTGTATATGAAAATAATCGTTTAAAATTTTATTAGAAATCTAAAATTGATTGAAATTTTGAACAAGGCTATATCCCACAATGGAAAAAATAATTAGTTGCGCTAATGACGCGACAGTTAAAGTAAAAAAAAAAAGAATAAAATGAAAAGATCCCAAGCAGTGTGGAACTTTGTGCTATTTTTGACGGTAACATAAAGCCTTTTCAATGAATGACTCTCCTGATTCACGTGAAATTAATCAACGCCGGGTTATACATCGATAAAAATGCCGAGCAAACTGTAAGAGTTGGAAATCGAACGAGCGCGCGCCGATGCAGGACGAAGCCACTCCCCGTCGAGCTTTATTGCATCCCGCGCGGCGCCGAGAAAATCACGCCGCAGTCAGCGGAATATTCCGCGTAACCCCGTGGAATGAGGTAAAAGAGTCTCGATATCAATTTAAAAGCTCAAGCGCCCTCCGCGAAGGCGCGACGTTACTCGTGGAAGCGCACTGACGCCTGCGCCTCTCCCTTTCCCCGTCGCGTGTACTTTGATCCGGACAACGGGCAAATTGGCTAGAGTAAGCACATTTGGTAGTTTCGGTCGGTGAGGGCCGGAGGCCGAAAATTGCGGAAACTCGCGCGCAGCTGCTCTTCGCAATGATGAGACTCGATGCGCCGAGTCGGGGCTAATCAAAGTCCCTCCGCTTCCTCTCGTCCTTCGTCGTACAGCGACGAAATTCATAACTTGCGCGTGTACGTGTGCGGCTGTGCTCGTGCGTCTGAATATCTCCGGGGCGGCACCATCTGTTTCCAAGGTGATATTTTCCGAGCGCCGAGGTAGCGAGGCTGAAGGAGGTAGCGCGGGATTACGAGTCGCCGGGCTCTCCCGGTGTATAGCCAGTCCCGCGTCTCTTCGGGCCTTCGCCGATCGTCCGCGCGACGCGAGACCCGCTGGAGCGAATTAAATCGAATCGATGCCCTCTCTCCCCCCCCCCTTCGCTCCCCGCACCGAGCGATGTTTATTAACGCCGGGAGCCCGTTCGTCTTGTACCCGGGGGTATATTCATTGGCGAAAGCTTAAGTGCGCGTGAAAATTTTACGAGGTTCCTCATTCCCATTGAAAGCATGTGAAATGTTAATCTTTAGTCATGAAATTGCCGCCTTGCCGATGTACCCTTACTTAGAGTGCGATTAAAGGCACGGGAGTAAATGGCGATGTATGCTTTATGATGCTGGGAACGAGGATTCCTCTCGTTTTATTTCGGCGAGCAATTCAATTTCATTTTTTCACCGTTCTATTGAAACCTTTTCAATTAGAATTTCTTAGATACTAAAATTTCTAGATTGGGTTAATTATATTGTTCATTTTTAATTCAAGTGTTGACGTTTCAATGGTGGTCCAGTTAATTAGTTTTTTTTTATATTTTCTTTTTGATTTCCTTTTTTTTTGTTATTATATTATTACTATTAGCGAAAGCTACATAGTTGATGTAGCACTATAATTTCACGCAATCAGAACGGAACCACGTTTTTTATTTAAAATATCAATTTCATCAAGAAGACTTGAAAAACGTTAAAAAGTTGAAGCATATATAGCTAGAAGTACACTTTCGAATATTCATTTAAATTCCACGTTAATTAAAATCTATTCAAAATTAACAATTGTTTTTAACAAAATTAAATCAATACATCGGCGAAAATTCACTATTACAATATTTCCTCTTTGAAGTAATGTAATTGAAAAAGGTTTGGTAATTTAATTACTTGAACAAAAGCAATTTAAATTGTTCTTTTGCAGACTCAGTACACTTTAGCGATATTAATCATTTTGACAAAACGAAAGGTCACCGAATCTTTTATGATCAAACTCTCAAGTTAATTGAATCATTCATATCGCCATATCACCGATTAGAGAAAGCGATAATGAAAATAAAATAAAACAACACAAAATCAATCTCACGATCATCGGCACCGAACTCCTTGAAATCCGCTCGATTTGCAGCGGTCAAGCGAATCGTGCCGAGAGAGCCTGTTGGAGCGCGTGCATTCGAAAACGCATACAAATTTCGAAGAGACTCTCTCAGATCGGTGGCGAGCGCGCGCCTGCGTTCGGCATTAATCACCGGATCAAAGCCGTACGAGCAGCTCCTCTCGTCGACGGCGCGCGAATAATCCGCATCGAACCAAAGGAAGCGGGGGCCTCTCCAGGCCTGACTCCGTATATACGCGTGCGCATCTGCGCGCTCACGCACACGTACGCACGCGTATATACGAGCACCAAGCGCCGCGGAAACCCCGGGCTCCTGCCGATGATTTGCGTACGACTACGCGCCCTTTGATTTTCCGCGAATACTTTATGCGCGCACTCGGCTGATTGCCAATCGCGCGCGGCCATTATCTCTTCATTCTCGCCCGTCGACGCCTCCTTCGCAATTATCGCCGGGCGCGCGCGTCTCTTTTTATCCTGCCCTATACCCGGCGCTCGCGCGCAATTACGCGCCGATCTCCTTTTTTCCCCCTCCTCCGCGGAATGGGAGGGTCGTGGCGCGACAGAAGAAACGAGCGGCGAGGTTCGATTAATTAGCCCGCGGACAGCGGGAGTTTTTTATTTTTCCAGTGGGAGTTGAGGAGGGGGGGGGGCACACCGACGAGCGCGTCGATAATATTTGCATGATCGCGCGATAATAATACTCGCGCGCGGGCCCGGGGGTATGAAGAAGTGCCGAAAGTTTTTACATTTTCTAAGGAAACTTTTTATGTGATGATACTACATTTTTGCGGGGAGGGGGGAGGGGGTCAACTTCTGCTATTTTCCTCCTCATCTCATTTCAATGTCTGCGGAAAGCCTGGGAAATTTATCGACTCCCCAAATCCTCTGCCTAAGTATTTCACAAGTTTCTTATTCGCAAAGACCACCATGATGAATAGATAAGGGAATGTTAGAACTGCGCTCTCTTGGGTATTAGAGCGTTAAAATTTATCTTATATTTTTTATCACCTTTTATTCGTCGCCTTTGCGCGATTTTTATCTCCGTCGTCGAAAAGGTGCAGCGAAGTTTTAAAGCCGGTCGCGTGCAGTAAAAAAAATATCCAAATAAGTAACTGAAGCACTGCTTTAAAAAAAAATAGTAACGAAGATTGACATTTTTCGTGTAGATGAATAATAACAATGTAAAAAAGGGTGGATACGTCAATTAAGAATGATTTTTATACACAAGGACAATTTATTTTCTCGACAAAAGACGTTTCATCTCCCTCGCAAGTCCCGACACCGTCGGATAAAAGAAGTCGCGTCAGCGCATAAGCCACGTACCTTCCTCCAACGTGGCAGGCGAATTTCATTCCAATTTTTGTATCGAACCGAATAAAACGCGCTGGACTTTATTCCGGTCTGAAGAAACTTCTTTTGTTCTCGGACGTAATTCTCGGCTATTTAATTATCTCGAAAACGCTTTATTAGCACCGTAATAAGAATAAGTCGTCGGTGTGAGCGGCAAGTGCGGCCGTCCGTTGCAGTTACTGGTCGATATTCTTGTCCGCTCCTCGTCGTAACTATAGCAACGACCGCCTTGTAAGGAGCTTCGCACAACCTCTAGTCTCATAAGCCTCATCTTTAATGTCGCGTGCAATCCCATCCCCGCCCCTCGACCTCGACCACTTTCCCTTTGAATTTACATGTAGTACCTTTTTAATTAAGTAAAGCTCTTACGGCTCTAATCAGGATGAATTTGAGCAGTCGTCGCGTTAGCGCGATGAAAAATGACGAGAGAGAAAAAAGAAAAAATAAGCTCGCGTGCTTCTTTCTCACGGCTAACGAGTAACACTGGGGTTGGAATAATTGGACGTTCGATACCTTATTATACCGGGCTCCCGGCGCATAATCATTCACCCTCCACGAGAGTGTAATGAACTAGAGCAGAGAGCTCGCTCTCCTTTTTAGTATGTTCATCCTTTTTTTTTTCTATTTCTATTAGGCGCTAATTTAAAAAAAAATGCGCAATATCCCGGATGCTCTTGTTCGAGTATTACTTAAAATACGAGTAACAACTTTTTCAGCTGAGGTAGAGAGGGAGGAATACGTTGAGCAATCCACTCGGTCTCGGGACTCCAAAGAGTGTTTTTACGACTGAGCCTCTCCGCGAGGAGGGTCGCGAGGACGAACGGGTCGGTCCGGGGATGGGAGACATTGCACTGGGGATGTTGTCAGCCGCAGCCCGGCTGTTAGACCTTAATTAGAAATTAATGCATCGCGCGACACGCGACTTGAATGCTGTTAATGGACTTGCTCTCGTTGCCTAACGCGAAGCTCATTATTGCCAGGCCTATAGTGAATTACGTCGGCGCCGGGATATTGAAAATAAATTTATAAAATTGTAATCTTTATTCCCCGAGGTACGCGCAACATGTTAAATTAATTATATTTCGTGTCGCAAGATTTACATAATTGCATGGCTTAGTGAAATTCTAATTATTCTACATCGCAGCGTACATTTTTCATCTATACAAGCATCTCGAACTTATGTTTTATGGATAAAAAAGTAAATAAATAGCGTCAATCTAGAACTCAAAATCCAGTTGTTAAAAGCCGTCAACTGTTTATCAAGCGGATACTAAAACCGATAATCCGACCAACACGCCTGAGAATATTTTTTACAACACCTCGGTGCAGGCGACAACGCGGAGGCAGACTATCTACAGGTTGTTCATTAGTCCATCCAGGGACTGGCTTGCGCAAGTATGAACGTGCCGATTTCGTTAGTCGTTGCTGGCTGCGATCCAGGGCATTAACGCGGCTCCGCGCAAACCTAATGCGCGACATCCTCCGTGGGCGTCAGCGTGTGCTCGCGTCGCCGCCCATAAATGTTTGCCGAGTCACATAGTTGCTCCGTCTTATCCGCGGATTTTTCAAATTTTGAACTCTTGGCCACGCTGACCAAACGCGGTCAACGCTCCTTTTTTCGATTTTTTGTAAGCTCGACTGGCTGGGAATTGCACTGGACTTTATTTACTGGCCGCGCAGAATTTGGTCTCAAGTAAAATTCCATTAAGAAGCTTTGCTCTTAATGTTTGCGAGGAGGAAAATGATGATCGTGAGGGAGCGATGAATTGCGCAAACCCCGGAACTTCCTCCTCTGTTCGATCAATTTCTTTTTACCAGGCTTCAACAAGGTTGTGCAGCTTCGGATAAATTTAATATCGCTAACTCACTTTTTTAGTGATGCTGTACAACGCAGTGCGCAGTATAAACTAGTAAGGTACTTCCTCCGGGAGGCAGTGAATTTGATTTGAAAAATTATGTAAACTAAAAGTTTTGAAAACTCGCTTACAATACGAGAGTAGACACGCAGCGGAAAATGCAGGAAAAGCCGTGTCTCTTCTCGGGCGCAAACTCGGTCGAAATAAACGCAAAGTACATTCTCGAACTTGGCCGTCTCCCGGCGAGTCCAAATAGAGGTGGGCGCGCTCTGTTTATGCCCCCAGGCGGCCGTAAAGCGAAATTTCCCCTTGGCCCTCGGCCGCAGGTGAATGACCATCGGATGAGATTAAAAAGAGTGGAGGGTCAGGGCGAGGCTGGGGTTAGGGCACTAGCGCGACAAGTAAATTTATACCCCGCCCTCGCTCGACGAGAGGGTATTACTTTCAGTGCCGTAGGTGCAAAAGGGCTCGGGGACCTTTAAGGAGCCACTTCGGAGCCCGATGCCGCGCGAGACGGCCGACACTCCGCGACTCGCCGTCATGGGGCCTTTCACGATCGGCGCACTAAAACAAGCAATCGCAGGGCGTTTTAATAAAACTAAAAGTCCCGGGCGTCCTTTGTCGCGTGGGGCGTTTTTTCCTTCCTCGCTCTCACTCCTCTTTTTTTACGAGTCGTCCGACGACGGGACGCGAAAAGAAGGAAAAGGTAAATAAGCCAACGGCGAATGGCCGATTGATGCGTTCGCGCCTCGGATGTAGCGAGACGGCCTTAATTTGATGGAATCTCGATCTCGGGCTTGCTGCTCCTCCGCTGTACTTTCGTTCTCCGCGGGGGCCCGGATAAACTTATTCGGATCGTAAAATTGAGCGAGCGCTCTCGGTGATTTTGCGATTCTTTGAGAAAAGGAAAAAAAAAGGGAAGAGGAGCGGCAAGCAAGCGGCGGACGCTGCGAAGTGTATTAAAAGAGCCATTCCGCGGCGCGTTTAGCCGGTAGCCGCTTTTTCCTTGCGCACAGTTAAATATTTATTTCATTTCTCGAATGATATAATTACGCGGTTTACGATTGGCTCCCGCAATTTAGCGGGTTATTTAAACTTTGTGCAATATCACGGACTGCACTAGATTACCGCTGGAAATTATTTTTACGACGCCCCTACATACCTGAAGACGGATACGTGGGAACGAAACAGTGTCAACTAAGCGCTTAATCCCCAAGCGTCCGTCTCTTTCCGTGCGCGCGCCTTATGCGTTCGACTTTCACAAAACAAGCAAATGAAGAGGTCGGCGAGCGGTCCGTGGGTAATGCAACGCGGATCGCGCGATTAGCTTGCATCGTACCCGTGACCCCTCCGAAAATTCCACGGCTTTCCATTAGGCGCTTCCCACCCGCTAAACGCTGGAAAAAAGAAAGTAGCGAAAAATGCAACGGAAAAGAAAGATAGCGCCGAGAGAAAGCAGTAGCTGCGGCATTTCCGACATTCCTGACCGCTATGTGTATACTTCGTTCCTATTAGGGATGTAAATGCGGTAATTTCGCGGGGTAATTACTGGGGACGGTCATGGGAGTAATTTCTTTGAACGGTGCCACCAAGGCTGAAAAAATAAATGGACAAAAAGAGGGGTCGAGACACCGCTGCCGCGTGTCTGCAATATACGCATCAGGCGTCGCGCCCTGAAATTATCTCGTTCGATCGGCGGCCAACTGAACAACGTGTGCGAGAGGCGCGAACGATTAACGTCCTCCTCTTGTACGACGGCGGGGCGTCGAAAAATTTAGCAGATACCTAATTAAGCGCGCTCGCCGAGTCTGCACCTTTTCATTTGGCCGCCGTATACCCGCGACGCTCCTCCACGGCTTTCTTTTCTGTTTACTTTGAGGGGAGCTTCCCTTTGCGCCGACGGGAGAAAAAAAAAACCGCCGAGCAGAATAAATTTAAAGGTGAAGTTTAAAAGGAGCGATTACGCGTGCGTTTTAACGGATAATTAAGTGACCGGAGTTTTTTTCTTCACAAGAATTTCTATCGTTGCAAAGTTTCGTCGGGGAGTAAAAGACGAGCGCCGGTTTTTTTTCGCGCACGAAGGGATTACTCAGGGTTTGTCGAGATATTTTTGTCTCGAGCCCGAGCATCGCACGTGTTTCCAGCTCGCTTGATATCGAAAAGATAAAGTCGACATACTGAGCAAAGGTGAAGCTATGCCTTCCCTTTCAACGTCAGCTTAGAATTTCCATGTAAAAAATATGGCTTATTTTATACGCAAAATCTGCTAAAACTTCAAATCTAACGAGACGTTTTATATAGAACCGATAACTTAAATGCTCATCGTTCTGGAAGAAAGAGGGACGGTTAGTCGAGTCGTGCAATCTCGCAAACTGCCAAAAACGAGACATTCAATTAATATTAGCCAGAGCAAACGAGGCCGTTTAAGCAGTTCTCACGAACCGCGAGAAAACACACGGTCGGCAGCAGCGGCATTACATAATTTTCCAGAATTAACATCGGAGATTCGGCCTCGTGAGGCTCCGCGCGAATCTCTCCCCGCCGAGACTAATCCCACTTTGCCGTCTAATCCCGGCGCGCGTCCTCATGCAGATCCGGGGTCAAACGCGCGACTCGCAACTCATTAGCGGGCGGATTAAGACACGACGCTTGGTTCCCAAAACTGCTTGTAATACGTATAGGTGCTGCCGGGGCTACTCGTTTCCAGCGTCGCTCTCCACATCTCCGTAGCCATCGATCCTGCTCTTCTTTGCTCGGTCGGCCGGATAAAAAGAAATCGAGTCCATTATCGCGGCCGGGCCAGGTGCCGCCATTACCATCGATATTCGTTTAACGCGTCGTTTACCCGTCGCCGCCGTGGCGACAAACAAGCGCCCGGGAAATATGAAATTTAGGGTCCGCCTCGGGCGATATATACTGATGCGCGCGGGCGGCAGCTTTATGGCCGGCTGTCGCTGCGACGGGATAAGGGCAGCCACGAGTGAATCGACGTGTGGCTCTCTTCCCTCGGAACTTAATCGCACGTGTCGCCTCACCTCCCCTGCTCGTTCGAAGAGAGAAAAAGTCCGCCCGCAGAATGTTTAGAGCCGCGCCGCTGGCGAGCGACTATTCTTGGCCAGGGGGAGATTACTGTTGCGGCATTTTCGTTGAATATGGAAGGAGCTTCTTTGGGAGTCTACTGCGATTTTTGACTAAATCTACATGGTAAAATTATTCGCTAGAATAAGCTATTGGTGTAATTTTAATTTTAATTATTCATGTAGCCATTGGCTTGCACAGCTGAATTAATATTCTATCATAATTGATATCCTATTTGTGTATTAATACTGTCGAATTAGATGGAGATATTGATCTGAATTTATATAGGGATGAAAATAATAATAAAAAAAAATTGAAGCGATTAACTGCTCGTTTAATAAAATAAAAATAAAAAGATACGTATAATGAAAGAAAAAGCCTTATTCTTTGTTGGTAGAGGGGAGAAGCCAATAAATAATAAGCGAGGCAGATTTTATTAAAGCAAGCTCTAAAGATTATGCGCGCTAAACAAAAGCTTCTTCTCGAACATAAACAGTTAATAAGCTTTCAGGGGGAGTTTTTTTGCCGCGAAGCTCAAGTCAAACTGAGAGACAGGCTTGCTCGGCTCGTCTCACTCTTCCGCGACAGCGTAAAGGCTCTTAAGGAGCTCCCGGAGATCGCCCTCGAGGCTCGTTCTAATATTTAAGGCACCGCCCGCTCGCAATCGGTCGGCGCGTATAATACCCCCGGTGTCGATGGCACACGAGGCGGGGGAGGGAAGGGGAGGGCCGCGGGAGCAAATCCCGCCGACTAGTCAGCCAATTATTCAGGCTCCCTTCTCGCGAAATTCTAATTGCGTCGGCAGTTCCTGGGCCCCCGCCGCGCAAGATCTATGCGAATCTGCTGCTCGCTGCAGAAATGCAGCGGCGCGCAAGATAAATATCGCTGAGAGCGAAGGAACGTAGCTCCCGGGCACTTTCAATTCAGCACCGGGAATTACCACCTACGCTCTTCTTCTTCTCCTCCGCCCTGCCGGCTCCCCCTCGACGCTCTCGGTTTACGCGCCATTGATCGCCAATCTCGAAAATGAAACTGCGTCGCGCTTCGAGCCTCGCCTCTCGCTCCCTCAAAGTCTCCCAGGCTTTTTATGCGGGTCGGGGGCCTCGGACGCCGGCGGAGCTCGGACGCGCGGAATAATCACATTTAACATCCCCGACGCGGGCAGAGCTTCTAAAATTCAAATGGCCATTTTTGCGCGATAAATGGGCCAAATTAGGAGGCGGCCATTGTGTTTAGCTGGGGACCTGGCCTGTCCGCGAGCTTTTCCCGGCTAATGAATCAGAGCGCGCCGGGGCGGAGGAAAAGAGAGCGAGACGATGCCCGAGGGTCGCGCGCACGCCGAAGCCGCCTCACAAAGGGCGGGGAACAAAAGCGGGCCCCTCGAGTTGGCGTATCTCATCAGGAAGAGAGGCCACGACGCTAAGTTAAGTGGCTCCCTTGCACTTCCTTCCTTCCTTCCTTCCTCCTCCGGGCTAAGTCTCCGCCACGCCCGCGCACTCCACTCCCTTCCCGTACCCCGGCGACTTTGACTTTTACACGCGTTTCCAGCTTTGAACAGCGACGCTCGCCCGGACAATTATCAGGTCTCATGACGCGACCTTACACCCCGATATTTCGTTTAAAACGCGCCGGAAACTCGACGCGTCCGCGTTTTCTAATTAAAGGCGTAGCCCAGTGCGCAAATCAATTGTCAAAGCTCACGCGTCAGAGTATCGCCGCTGTATTCCGGCGAGATTCTCGCGCTAATTGCGTCGCGCGGACAAAGGACGCGACGTAGGACGCCGAAAAATTCCCACGCTCCGGCGAGTCGGGCGAATCTCGCTTTGAACGCCGGATTCACGGGAGCGTCCATTTTATTTCTCGCGTTGATTAGCGCAGCAAAATGTTACGAGCGACGCGCGTCATAAGTCAATGCGCCAATAATTCAAAATCGACGGCACATTCAAAGGGTCCCGATCAATTGAAAATAAAGTAATTTTATATTATGGAGGACTTCGTTCGCCGAACTGCCATAAATTGGTTTCGACCCTTTTGAAAATATAATTATTGTGCGCACGCGATTCTATAGATTCATCTGTTATCTCTGTAATGTAGCTCCTGTTTAAATAAAATTTATATACATTTTATTGAATTTACGGTATCCGTGATCGTGTAAATTTCAAGAGGATCAATGTAATTATTGCGAATTACGCAACTCAATCTGAGCGTCAGATATATAATTCGTTCAGCTGCGATTAATCAGGCTGTATCGACGATAATGAATTCCAACCAAACTTCTGCACCAGTGGTATAGTTAAAAATTGCATAGCAATCTTAAATTAATGTAAAGTTATTTGAAATAAAATAAATTGTAAATCAGAGAATTTTCTTTAAACCAGCGATAAACTGTATTGAATCGCCGGCAAAAAGAATTCACTGACAAGACCAGGGTTTATTACATCAGTCGAATATCGCTGTGTAGGGCAATATTTATCTAAGAGTAATTAAAAATACTTGGCTAACAAGGAATATCGTGACCTGGAAGTGCATTTTTCGCATTATCATCGCTCGGTATTATTTACACTGAATGTGATTACTCCGTGGGAAGCTTATGCAGCAGTTGCCCGAAGCTGCTAAAATATTTGAATAACAACGGGGCCAGGGCAAGGGCGAAGGCAGGAGGAAAGAGCGAGCGACTCCGGCGAAAGTTTTAATGACATTACTCCTTTCCCGGAGCGTTAAAATCAAAAGCTCCGACCGGCTCTCGGTCGGCCGCTCCCACCTAAGCTGGAAACTGCCTGATATTCGAAATAAACTGGTGATAAGATAGCTCCTTTCCCCTACACGCATCTCCGGCAAAGTTTCCAGCTACGGAACGTCAAAGTGCATTGTCAGCGAATTGCTCGTACGCGCGTACCTTTTATTCATCACGTACTGAAGCGAAAAAATAACGATTTTCCCGACGCCGTCGTGTCGTCGCTGCAGCCCTCTTCCTCCTCCCTCCTCGGCGTCGTGTCGCATCCGCGCGGCCGGCGAAGGCGTCATTAGCTTTACGATCGCGCGTTACGAATGCAGATGAAGTGTGCAAGAGCCCAACGCGAGACGACGATAAATTTCGAATTCTATTAGGAGGATGTACATTGCGAGGATTCATTCCGGAGATCGCGCGATCCCACCCCTGGCGCCGCTTCTCGAGGCTCCTTTTTTCGACGATGCGCAGTTTTAATGCTCGGCGAACACGACCGCTTGCGGATACGTGGCACTGTCGGCGGAAGTCACTGCGAGAAAAATCGCCTGAAATTTTTCTTCGTCCCTAGCAGTTAGTTCTTTTACGAGTCTGAATAATTACTTGTGATTATAACTCGTTTCTGCCCTTCGTAATACTGAATATTTCTAGTATTTTAATAATTCCTATTTTAATAATGAGTAAAATTAACATCCGCGTTTTTTTTTTTTGTTAAACTTGTCCATTATTAAATTAAATACACACCTTCTGCTAAACCCCGCGCTTTCATGCAAAGCTTCGATTACCCATAGCATCTCAAATGCTTCGAAGTACGCAAACGTAGAAACTCGAGAGGGTAAAAGGCGATATCCGCCCTCCAAGCTCACGACCAAACAATGGGTCGAGTTGTTAAAAGATTCGCGCCCTCGTAGGTATAATAATCCCTGAGCGCGACAATAAGCTCCAGCCGCGCAGCACGGAAGCTTTTGAAAATCGCGCGCTCCGAACTTGCGGGTGCGAAGGCTGCTTCCCCGGTACTGCCGGCGGTCAATCCAGCTCGCGAACACGTAAAGTAAATATTTGACCGGCCGCCGGGTATACGCGCAATAACCAAGGTATATCCGTGGAGCCGCCGTGCATTTTTTCCCTCAACCCCCCTCTCCACTCCTTCTTTTGTAAGCGAGCAAACGCTCCGCGTCGACGTATATTTTGTTGTGCGCTCAGCGATCGCGCACGTTAACTGCTGTTATTACAACCGAGCGCCCGTAAAGTTCCTGGCCGGGGGCTGCGAGTGGCGATCGCGCGAATAAGTTATTGTTATATTTGTCATTTTTGCGGCGACTGCTTTTTGCCTCGGCATTGCCATTGCGCTGCGCTCGATTGCCGACCGTGGCGTTTCGGTGTAAAAATAATTTAAAATACCTGCTTTCGACTGGAGGTTCTTACAAAACAACAAATTTACGATCGAAGCAACAGCTCAATCATTTTTCTGCTACCTTCGAATTTACAAGTACCTTATACATGAATTAATTATTACTTTTTTACAGGGTTCATTAATAATTATGAAAAGGGGAATAAAATGGTTTACTACGTTCTTATATCGTCTCTTAAAATAGTGATAGCAGAGTGATGTAAAGCATTTTAAAATTTAAAGCCGAAGTGGAAATAAAAATAGAAACTTTGGATTTTGCTAGTGTTGTATATAAGAAAATGAAATGTTTATGCGTATGGTATACATGCGTTTGACGACTCACCCTTAATCGAAGATCCCCAACGGTCCAGACGCGGCTGGCAAAGTCGTTGGAAGCACCGAGTATGTAATTGCCCGTTGAGTCGAAATCCACAGACATGACGCCGGCGTTGCTGCCCACGAGCATCCCTTTGCACTCGTAGCCTCCTGTAATTAATGGTGCACATTGCATACGTTGATTAAACAGCCAAGCTTATATCTACACCGAGTCAAACAAAATGCATCGCAATCTACATCAAATGGAAGTTAAAAAGCCCGCAGGACATTTAATTCGCGCAGTAAAATCACTGAAACATCATGATTAACTTTGGCGTTTTGTTTTATTTGTATTAAGTATCATTCATTCATTCTTTCATTCCCTAAATAAATACGACTGTACTTTTGGGGAAACATTTTTTAACACCGTGTATAGCAATGCGATCATATTTAAATCGATCTTAATGGGTTTTAATAAACGCACGAGTTTTAAGTGATTTAATTTCACGAGAATTCTAATTAGAATATACCTGAATAATGAAAATAAATCAACGAAAATAAACACCTTTAATTCATTTTTAAAGTACCGATGCAAATCATATTCCATTTCGAAATAAGTTTGAACACCGAATTACACTGGTACAACGGTTGACGCGTGCATATTCGGAATTCAGTTGGCGGGTAAAATTCGACAGCGAGCGAACCTGTTGATTCGCGAGACAAAGCTGCCGACGATCAGCGACCAGGTGTATATTGAGTGAAAAAAAAAACAAAAAAAAGAAAAAAACGCGAGTCCTCGATCATTGTCCCGCCGACGTTACCCCTATATACATAAAACGAGAGGCGAAAAAAAAAGTCAAGAGCTCCGCGACTTCGCGGATCGCGCGGCTATATAACGAGCGAACTGGCGGACCATTGTCGACTTCCCCCGTTCTTCTTTCCTTAGGTTTTTTTATTTCTTTTTAGTGGATTACGTAGACACTGTAGGGGGATAATGCGAGTCTTGCGTCGACGGCTGACGTCGGTGAATGCGATGCTCGGCTTTTTAACATAATGGGGCGCGAGAGCGTAAAAAGTGGGAGAACCGAGCGTTCGAGAGGTTCTCTTTGTTTTTTGTATTTGCATTGAATCGTATTGTTGCTGAGCTTTAACGCGTTGGCGGACTTGTTCTTTTCTTTGCCGTATAAGAGGGGCTTTCTTTCCGCGAAATAATTATTTTACGACATTTTTATACGGGCTTAGCGTTGCGAAATGCTTAATGCTTTTGTGTGTGTGATTTTCATCGTGAATAAGTGTTGGCTTCTTCATTTTTTCGGTAATTTAAAATTTGAAGAGAAGTAATAGCAATTTTTTCATTAAATTTTCAAATAATATTCTTGAGGAATACATACTTTGACAATAAATATTGTATATTTTATAGAGCAATTATAATAAGGTGTATTTAATTCAACTGATTATTATCTCTACTCAAGTTTACATATATATACAGTAAAAGATTTTTTTTTAAATGTTTCTTTTTTTTTTAATACAGTGCATTAAGAAGAAGAATTATTATTCACAAAAAAAAGCCTTTTTTAAGGTGCTTGGAAAAAAAATTTACGAAATATTTTTTGCTCAGTGAATTAACCGATCTCTCAGCGTAGCTGGCTGAATTCCCAACAAAGCTGAATAGAGGTTGGATAGGTCAATCGTCACGATGAGCGACAAGCACGTCGCAATCTTAAAATTAATGGCCGTGAAGACACGCGGGCGCGACGAGAGGCAAAATTAATGGAATAGGGGGAGGGGCAGTATAGCCACTTGGGTGTCGAGCGAGGGTGTTAAGATGGTCATTAATTACCTTTGCTGATGTCCCAGAGCTTGACTTTCCGGTCGGCGCCGCCGGTGGCAAGGATCCTGTCGGTGGGCGACCATCTGACGGCGTTCACCTCGCCCTCGTGCGCGTTCTGCAAACCGGCAGGGTTGGACCATTTTCATTACGGGCGTGCACACTTTTGCGCGGCCCCGAAAAAAATGTGACATGCGAAAGCGGCGAAAATCTCATTGCGCTGATGGATCGGGTACGTCGGATGCGCCCGACTATATGCGACGCTCGAGTGCCAAGTTTAAAGTAGATACGAGCGCGCTCCGGCATCCGCGAGATGCACGGATTGAAGCATGCAATTTCGGGGGTCGAGTGCGCATTAGCCCGATTGTTGCCCCTTTACTTCGATTAAGTTGGATGAGAATAAACTGGCTTTTGCCGAAAGAGAAATTTTTCACGCGTCAAAGGAGCCTTTGAAAGTTTACGGTTGCAGAGCTTAATTCAATTAAATAGAGGAAATGGATTTTAAATTTTAATGGTTTGTCGATTGTGGATCAAGCATATATGTCAAAATGCTATTAATTTTTTCTTCTATGGTCAGGTAGAGTCATACCGTTAATCGAGTAACAAAGAAGCATAAGAAACAATATAAAAATTTTTTTGAAAAATTGTATCAAGCAAGCGTATTCCAATTTCTTAAGTTACAGAAATTCAAAGCGTGAGCATTTGTTCTCACAAGAATTATTTCGAAATACATTTGTTTGTTACAATTACTTATTTAAACAAGGCAAGAACAAAAATTACACTAAAAAATATTAGCGCTTTTACTTCGCGGTTACTTAATTAATGATAAACCAGACAGATTCTAGTTTATAGTTAGTTAGTTAAATAATTATAAACTATAAACGTCATTATTTCCACTAACATATAAATAATAATTATCTAATTACGGAGAATAACATCCATTTCTAAAGATATCATAAAAAAATTTTCTAGAAGGAATACTTCAATTTTTTTGATAAAGAATAACTCACGACAGAGCATGATTCAGCAAGCTAGCAAGCTTTGAAATTACACTATTAAGAAAATGTCGCTATCTTAAGATAGAAAGTTGCGATAACTGCATTGAGTTGCACGAAAAATACTCAAATCTCTTGCTGCACGAAAAATACTCTGCTCTTCTCATTGATTTGTTTGCGTAGGTAATCCACAGTCGATTCATCAAAATACATTTTCGATAAAAATTCCTTTACAAAAATCTGTAATCCCTATGCATAAAGCCAATTTATACAATGAATCATAAATGAAAATCTACACGATAAAATGAGTTAGTTTTGAAAAAATGAACCTAACAGATAACATACTCTATTCTAATTCTAATATCTAATCTACGTTATACTGTACATAAAATAAAATTTATTTAAATGCAGCTTTGGTTTAACATGTATTAAATAATTTTTGCATTACAATTGTATTAACAATAAATAATTTAAGGAACTTTGTTTCAAATTTGTTAAATTTTAAAATTCGATTATAATACAATTAAAAATTTACGAAACTTATATTTCACTTATGAAGCATTTACTTAGATTTATAGAATTACGTAATCGTGCTTCTAGATTTCCTTTATGTAATTATACATAAGTATGCGGACAAAATATCGCAAGGTGACCTTATCTTACTATCAAATATCGCAATTTAATAATTTATAGTAATTACAATAAATAACCTGTATTTAGTATAACAATAAACTGTATAAAATATCCTACATTCTGAAGAATGTAATGCAAACTCTAACTGGTTTTAAAAATATTCCTCAATCGCTTAAGTATGATATATTTACTAGAAAAAAATCCTTTTTCTACCTGTGGGACCAAAAGTACCACTTTCGCTACTAGTTCAATATCACAAAGGCAGTATTTTCGGCCTTGCTATGCAAAAAAGAATATACGCGGTACGGGAGTAAATATGGAATGTACCATATCGCATGTAGCTTCGATTTACATTCGCGTTGAAACATTCTTTATTTTTCTCCCTACGGGCGTAGTGTACTATTAAAGTCAAATCAAGTCAGAATTGTGACAACTTGTTAGTAAATGATTTATAGCTACAGATTGAGGCTTTGTTGCAAACCAATGATTAAATTCGAGATGAAGAGCTCACACTTTCAGTGACTGACTTGATGTGAAAATTGCTTAGAACATTGTGTAAGTAACGAGGCTTTTATGTGAGCATCAACGTACAAATTTGATGGCGACTTTAGTAGGCACCGTTGTGGCAAGACCAATTGTTCCTTCCTTTAGGCTCACGCGATCTGGACTTGTTGGTCTAGTGTCTCTCGCAGCATCTTCCAATTCTTTCTGCATTTTAGCTTGCCGTTTTCTGAAAAATTATAAATAATTAATAAACAGGAACATTATATAATAAACAAGGAAATTTCTAAATTGAAAAATTCACTGTAGCTTCCTGCAAAGAAAGCAAAAATTGATTTGTAGAAATGGTAATTTATACATGCATACAATATTATTCAATAAAACTCATGAAAAAAGAACATCTCATGATATCAAATCAATCTACCAAAATGATAAAAAACTGAAAATATATATATACATATATATATACATGCAAATAATTCATCCCAGACAAAAAAATTCGAAAAATTTGCAAATACATTTATCCGTTATTTCGCCTGTTTTACATTGGAAAAATGATTGTTTATTTACAAACTTAAGTACGTGTGTATTCGAAGACTCAATATTCATTAAATATAAGCACAATCGTGTTATACTTAGAATTACGTAATTATACTTCAGGTGTAGCTTAACGTTTGCTACCAGCCCAAAAGCGATTTGGTGTTAGAAGTAACAATTTTTTTTTCGTAGCAATTTTCATTTGCTTTTTTTTTAACTTACCCAAACTTTGAAATGGTATGCATCAAAAAGGCTGTCGGGCTGGTAAAACTCTCACTGAAACGAAAATTTCAAGCAGAGTGAAGTGGCTAAGTGACAAGCACTACAGAAACTGATTGTGATGTATGGGAATTCAGTCAAGTGTACGAGTAAAAGTGGAAACAAATAGATTTCCTTTTTTTAGTGTTAAATTGGTTGACAGAAGAAACAACGGCTTAGCAATATATATAGCATAAATCAAATTTAAATAGTATAAATTGTTTTGTTTGATTATTAAAAAGTGCTAAGCAAGTAAATTAATATAAGTTAGTCCATAATTACAAAACATTTTACTGATAAGCGAACACAGAAGCAACGTTTTGAATACATCAATTAAATAAAGTGTTCTAAGAACTTAAAAAAAATTATCATGCAGTTAGTTTTGAAGCAACCATTAAGATTTTCTCATGTTACAGTGTGTGTTTTACCTGAAAATTTAACTACAACAAATAACCTTGCATGCTGTATACTATTTCAATTCTAGAATAGTATGCTATTTCAATTCTAGAAAATAATCTAATCTACTTAATCTCTTCTAATTTTAGTTTTTCCTGACCCATTCTTTTTTTAATATTATTACTAACACACAGTTTTATACATTTATTAAACTTATTATTTACAAGCAGTAAATTAAGTAAATAACATTGACTGTTAAATGGCTTGTATGACCCTCGATTGTTTATGCTAAGACAATGGATTACTTACTTTAAGAAATTATCATTTTCTTCATTCATTTTTTCAGCATCCTTAGCTTTGTATTTAATTAAACGATCAACCAACTGCCTGTTTTCTTCCTAAAATAGTAAATATAAATAGTTAGTAAAACGATTAAACTTAAAAATCTTATAAAACACAACTTTACTTGAGATTTTCTTAGTTTCTCCTCTAAAGAAGCAAAAGCCAGCTGCAAAGCCTGATGTTCATCCTTTATCGTTTGATTTATATTCTCCAATTCTCTTATATTTGTAACATATCGTGATATTTCAGAACGTAAACCATTATTAACCTCCAGAATTTCAGCCAGACTGAAAAAAGGAAAGAAAATGCTCTCGATATTAAACGAAATTGAAAATGACTCGATACCATAAATTTTTTTATACATTACCTTGTTTCTTTTGAGTGCAACTCTTTCATTACTTCTTGCAGTTTATTGTTTAAGTCAACAATCTGTTGAGTATGCTCCCCTCTTCTTCTATGAAGCGTAGTCAGCTCATCGGCTTGAGCTAACAGCTTTGCTTCTAATGCAGCATTCGCAGCAGAGCCAGGCATACCACTGGCAGCTTCGCATCTTAACTTTTCGTTGGCTATCGACAGTTGCAAATTCTCACCTCTCAAAGTATTGGCATTGTCAAAAAGTCGATTATCTAAAAGCACAAGTAAACAGTCAACACCTCCTCGCTTTCTCTCTGTAGGTTAACCCGTCTGACGGATAAACCTCAACTCCCAGCGGGAGACTGTTTCCCAATGAAAAAAGCATGAAATCCAAACATCAGAATAAAAACTAAGCTAAGAATAACTCACGCAAGCTAATAAGATCGTAGAAAACACTGGGTTTGGCTTCTATTTCTGTCCCTCAGCTGAGTAATAAGATCCTTCCTCCAGCTGGTGTTCTCGCCAGATTGATGGATAGCACCTGTTTCCGCGCTCGCCATTGTTTACGCCTCTTGACACCCACGCCCAGAGGAAAACAAGCTCACGACGCCTACGGAGACAACGCGGAGTCCAAATCTGACAGCCAGCACGCGCGAGTCTAGGGCTCGCGTCCACTTTCCTCGATCAGTTGACCTGGCTCGAAAGCCCGGAGCTCCTCGGCGCCAGCGGCTGCGGCCGGTCACATTCGCATGACATCGTTAACGGGACAGACGCGGGGAGACGGAGCCCAGACCTTCGTCGAGGTCGCCTTTCGTTCTGCAAAACACTGCCCTGGACGTCCTAACCTAAAAAAACAGGCTGCGAGGTCGAAAGCAGCTCACGCGCCGCGAAGGAAAACACTGCGCACGAGTTGCTGCTTGCGCCCACGGCTTTCTGAATTTCGCCGCTTATCGCGTGCACCGCGACTTTCGAGTCTCGGCGATAGCGCGCACTTTTGTTGATGTTTTCATGGGCACTGTACTCTTGCGACTACCGCGACGCATCACAATATGTAACTGCCGCGCGACGTACACTCACGTCCCGCAGGCTCCTGCAAGAATCTCATCGACTGGCGATAAACGACTGACCGTCGGTATGCCGAGACGACGATTCAAGAAACTTATACCCGATGGTCCCTGCTACATTGATTCATTTTTCAAACGGAAAATCTACTCATTTTTTTATACCCGAAATTAATTTTTCTTGCATTTTATGTGTGTAATAATATAATATGATTATATAATATAATTATATTATATTGTTACATTATATGCAATATAATTTCGTGTATTAAATAAGTATGAAAATGAAATCAAAATTAATTAACAATATTGTGCTATAAATTAATAAAATACATATACAAAATGATAATAGTCATCTTTCATTTTAAATCCTAGCCAAATCCAAATCAGTTTAAGGGGCAGTTTAAAAAATAGTTTTTAATTTAAATAAAATTAGCGAAGTAATGGGAAAAAGGCATAAGTAAACCATGCAAATAATTTGTAAAATGAGACAGCGATAAGCATTTGGTATGCAAAACAAGGATTAAAAAGCGTCACAGAATTGGTAAAAAATAACATGTGACTTTCCTTAGTGTAAAAAATAAGAAAAGTACAAAAAGACATGTAAATCGCAGGAAAAATAAAATAGTAAAGCGGGGTATGTTTATATATATCCTTTAAGCATTGTGGGTATAGAGTCTTTCAGTATAAATTAAAAGCAATATATGACATGTATATCAAAAATAATGACATAAAAAACGCAAAATAAATGATAAAATATAGGACATTTGGTATTCTTGCAAAAACAGAATAAATATAAATTCACTTCATAATTTAAAAAATTTTATTTATTCTATTTTTAATTTATCTATTAAAGGGGGATTATAGGAGCAATTATAGGGGGAGGCGCAACAGATACAATTATTAAATGTATTTTAAATAATATATTAAAATAAATCTTACTCACACTTTATCCATTTCCATAAAAATACTAGTCCAATTTATTTTCTATTTATATTTCTGACTGTTTATATGTACTTGTGTCAATTTAATTATAATAATATTGCTGTTTGTCATTACTGAATTGTTCCTCATATTATTTCCAATGATAAACATCTTTATAGCATATATTCTCCTGCAAACAATAAGTTACCTTTATAAATTTATAAACAATATTTTTCTTTAGAAATTATTTTTTGACTCACTGTCACAACGGTTGAAGTGCATAGTATCAAAACTTATGCAAAAAGCAAAGACGAAAAAATAAATCGAGGTACAAGTGAACTTCAATCGTTGTTCAGAATAGTCATATAGTTATACTATTGCTTACCATTTCTAAATTCCTCTTCTTATTTGTTGTATTCATATATACATATAAATATTGATATAATTAAATAAATTATTTTAGTAATCAACCTTTCATGAAATTTATATTGTTCCATAAAAGGGCAAAATTTACTATAAAAATAGGGTGGGTGGTGTAGGAAGGACAAAGGTATGCCACTGTCATGATAGTGTGCTGCTTCGTTTCAGTGACACTGCTGACATTACAGTGTCATTAGACTGTGGCAATTCATCCCTGCTGAAAAGGTCAAAGAGGGGAGTATATCTAACACTATTCTAAAATATTACAACTTTACTTTAACATGTTCTGATTAAATTTACTTTTATAATACAAAAGGGATCGAGAGGGAGGAAATTCAGCAACAGTTACTGTCACTGTTACTGCACTGTTGTTCTTCTTTGCTAAACAGGGGCTCAATTCTAATGTACACAATAAAGAAATTATAATTCTAATTTAAAATTTACAAAACAATATAAAAATACTATCATCAACACTTAATTATAAATACAGGGAGGAAAGATAGTTTGGAACAATATAAAATAAATCTACTAGATAGAAAAAATATGCAATTCATTTGCATACTTAGTAGAATATTATTATTATATAAACATTTAGAACTTAATAACATAATGATTTTTAGAAATACTTAGAGAAAGGTTGATTACGTGTACAATGAAGGTAACTCACAGTCGCGGATTCCCTCGTTGAAAACGACGGCAGCTAGGCCTCCATCGTCTTCTTCTGTACCTTGGAGACCTCAGAGATCCCTTCGAACCCCACCGAGTGTCGGATGGAATTTTAAACCGAAGACTGAGGGCAAGGTACATAGAAACAACAATGAAAATTTGCATGAGAAACTAGATATGCTCTTTGGAAATGATTTAGTGAAAATTCACCAAATCATATCCAGAGAGTGTTTCAGATGCAAGAATTTCTGTGTGTTTCTATTTTCGTTGAAACATCTAGATCCTCATCCGTCATCAATGCATTTGACTCCCGTAAAACCTAAAGCAACACAAGTATATTACTAAAAATAATAAAAAAATTTTTTTAGTTTTGAAATTTGTTAAATTTCAAATTTATTTTATAATCTGAAACTTTTTTAAATTTTAAAGTTTTTTATTTAGAGTATGAAAAAGACTTTAAATCCACAAACTATTTGAAATATAAAAAAAGGTTTAAAATGTAAAATAGATGTCAGATTTAAAAGATTTTTAAGTTACAGAATATTTCAAAGTAAAAAAAGATTTGAAACTGCGAAAAAAGATTACAAGTACAATAAGCGACTTTCAATCTAAAAACTGTTTAGAATAATAAAGGTTTGAACTTTCCAATACATGTCAAATTTAAAAGATTTTTAAGTTATAGAAGATTTTGAACCGAGAAAAAAATACTAAGTCCAAAAGAAAAGACTAAATCTAAAAACTATTTAGAATATAAAAAAAAGGTTAAAAATGTAAAATAGCCCTTATATATAAAATAGCATATAGATGATTTCCAGATTAAAAAAATTTTCAAATGTAAAACATTGAAAAAAAAGTAAAAAAGGTTTAAATCTACAAAGTATTTAGAATATAGAAAAGGTTTAAAATTCTAAGATAAAAATTTTAATTGTAAAAGATCCCAACAAAATAAAAAAACCACCCTTTTTTATACTTAATTTTTTTTCTTGCCATTGATCTGCCTTTAAATATATTATCTGTGGCTCAAAGACGATAATAATGAATAGCTATTTATTATAACGTAATGTCAGTCAGTGAAGTTCATTGTAAACGAAAAGTTAATTTCGTCAGGTACGGCGCTCATTAGGATATGTCAGGAAGCCCTTCCGTATTACCAATGAGAAAAAAAATTAATATTTCAGAGCTTTCCATAAAAATTAAAAGGATTTTAAATTTAAAATTCTAACAAAAAAATTAAATAAGACTTTAAATCTCAAAATTATTTGAAATATAAAAAGATATGTAAAGACTTTAAGCTAAAAATTTTTAAGCTACAGATTTTAAATTTAGAAAAGTTATAATTTAAAAGAATTTGCTAATTTTAAAAAAATATTTAAACTTGAAGTATTTTTAATTAGATATTAAAGTTAAAAAAAAAATTCAAATGCAAGATTCGGTACTGACCGAGCGCGGACCGAGCGCGGACGACGGAGAGAGGCTAGGCGAAGCACCTCGGGGAGCGGTAGAGGAAGCGTGGCTCGGCGGAGCAGGTTTGAGTGGCGGGGGAAGCGTAGGTCGAGGCGAGGCAAATCCAACTGGTGGGAGAACCAGGCTGGCGCGCCTTTATGCCTTCGCCCGAGCCGAGTGGAGGGAGAAGCGCGGAGTGGCGGCGTAGCTCGAAGCGGAGGGGGGTCTCTGTTCGGAGCAGCGGCGGCGCCCGGTATAAAAGAGGGAGCAAAAAATGTGCCGCAGTCATTTGCCTTCGACGTCTAGGACGTGCGGCATCTCGTCATAAAAATATGGCATTTTAATTGGAGAGGTAATGAAAAAATGTTTTCGGGACGGATTTTTTTAAATTATAAATCTTTTTATATTTAATGCTTTTAACATATCTCTAATTAATTTATATTTAATGTTTAAGTCTGATATTCGTCTTCCTTAGTGTAGCAAATGTACGTCTTTCATGGTTTTCGAATTTATACTAATTAAAAGATTGTTTCGTTCGACTGTTCCGCGATTTAACAGACTTGCATTATATTTTAAGTTCTTTTCAAGTCTTACGACCTTTGACTTAATTTACAGTTGAAAGCAGTGTTCATTCGCATTATGTTATTTTCGTATCGGAAGCTTTAGAAAAGTACCCTTTGCAAACAAAAGTGCAATATTAAATTTTTTTTACGTGCGTGCGCGGGGCGGCCGCCCGAATTTGGTGAGAGAGGTGAAAGCGACAAGGATGATCGGCCGAAGCTCGCAAATCTTAGATGGATATGGTTTTGCAGGTTCAACTCGAGTGCTCCACAGCCGCTGCGAAGGATGTGGATAAATCCGGTACGGGTAGTGCAGTTTCTTAGTCTTTGTGATTTCTGCTGTTGGATTACCTAAGATTTCGTACGTATTGCTTGCTGTTTTTTGCACTTGTGTAGCTGCTAATGCTTAAATAGCATTTTAAACCATCTATTAAGGATCAGAAGTGCTACATCAAATTAGAAATTGCTTTCCGTGCTTAAAAAAAAAAGAGGAAACAGGTGTGCGTACTGTAAAATATCATTGCTTGACTCGACACCTATTTCTATGTACTGTAAAATATCATTGCCTATAGCTCTTTATATCTTAAAAGTGTTTAAAGATCCTATGTAGTTATTATCGGTTCATGTTTTCAGTTTCATTCTAATCTCGTGTTCTATTATTATGCATTTGAATTTTGAAAAATAGCTTACATTGTATCGCATTAAATTTTTAATGTAGCATTGAATCTTACTTTGAAAACTAGGCTTTAAATTAGCTATTGAGGATTGAGGGCGTCCCAATGTTACAGTTGTGTAAACATTCAGGGGAATTCAGTTGTAATGATACAAGAAAATCTAGATTGAGAAGAATCAAATTGATTAGATTTTTCTGAAGTTGCTTTATAGTAATTATGTATTTGCATTTCAAAAATAATAAAATAATTGCTTCGTTTGTTTGGAATTATTGTCACAATCTACAAATTTTATAATTTTATTGACAAAAGAAAAAATTATACTACACAATATGTTTTCAATTAAGCCATCTGTCATATAATGTAAATCTGAATTCAATTTTTTTATTAAATCTATCAGGATAAATATATATTTTGTGACTTATTAAACTGAAATAGCTAATAGATATTTCTGGGATTTTGCCTTTAATAATTTTTAAGAATAACAAACTGCTCACAAAATTATATGTAACTATTAAACACGATAAAGTTAAATGTAGTATAAATTGTCTATAAATTTTTGCTAGATTAAAATTATAGAAGATGATACAACTATTCTGCGTGATGGGAGCAATGCTTCTTAGTGCAGCTATAATAATAAGTAATCAAGACCAAAAATATAATTCAGATTCACATTCTGATCAAATAAGAAATGAGACTGATTATGACGAACAATGTGTATGTTTACATTCTCACATAAAAATAGACTTGCCTCAAGGCGCTGCCGCGCCTCTTGATATAGAAACTTAAAAGTTCTATTGTTTTCTTGTTGCCAAAATTTTAAGCTTGAGTATGACTAAATTAATAAATTAATCAACCTAGTTAATAAATTTCTGTATAAATGTATAACAAACCTTTCGAAGGAACTGTAAATCATGCATAAGTTTTTCAAGAAAAATAAGCGGAAATTAATAAAACGCCGCACTTGAGATTTACAGTGCCCTAAAGAAATGCTCGGAAAATACAAATTGCAAAGTAGAGGTTATAAACATTGTAAACATACGTGCAAAAATTATAAGCAGAAACTTTCGCGTAAAGTTAGAAAGTAATGCAGTGCTTCTAAATATTATTTAAATTAATAACAAAATGATTTCTTTTTTTTTTTTTATAAATTTGTTTGATCATTTTTATGAAAACTAAACGAATTATCGTTTTCTTTTGCAGTAACCTAATTTCAGAGCCTCGGAGGAGATCAAAAGGATCGTCTTATTATACAAAAAAATGCGACAGCAGCGATTTTCGACCGAAGCGAGACGACAGACTCGAACAATATACAATTTACAGTATCGTGAACTACGGATTTTTCACAAATAAAGGAAATTTGATCACATCGGTAAGACGTAAAAAAAAACAGACAAAGAAAACGAAAGTATGAGCGACGTTCTCGTAATTGAAACAGTGTCTTTGTTATTTGCAGGTCGCTCGAGGATTTTTGCGTCTTTATCACCGCATAGAGAAGGACAGAAGCAAAAGCCAAGCGTTGGACGATTGGGAAGAGGACGGGTTAGTACACTTTTTTTTCGAATTCATGGCAATTATCGTGCTCGGACATTCCGAACCGTGAAACATTTCTCTGCTGCTTACTACACTCCTCACTGTATCTTCAAAACGTTGGAGCTCACAAAAGACCACCCGAAGCTTAAAATGCACAGTCTCACTATTCCAAGCATTTCCTCCGAGTGCTCCTGTTCTCTATCGCGGTGCGCTCAGTTAAACCAAAAAGAAGGGAACAGCGGAAATAAAAGCAAAAGACTGCACGAGCTGTGAATACCTTAAAAATCGCGATGCGGCATTTTCCTACAAATCGGCGAATTCTCCGCCATTGAAAAATTCTATGTAATTTTCATGGGATAATTGTGCAATTTTCACGTGACTCTAAAGCGATTCTTCATTTTTTATTTATTTATTAACACTTCAACGGACTAATTATTATTTGATAAATGAACTAATAATTATTTCATGTTATTTTATTTAATAAACGGGAGTAATACAAGGTCACATTTACACGGAGAGAAATGTTGTAGTAAAAATTACTATGTTCCGTAGGAACAGTGGGTAAAATTCAACTTATGAAAATTTTTACTATAAAAAATTACATAGCAATTTCTACTATATAAATAACAATTTTTGCTATGTACATAGAAATTTTTAGTATGTTTTATAGTAAAAATCGTCATAGGTCGAGTATGTCCCATTGTTCCTAAGGAATATAGTAATTTTTTACTATAACATTTCTCTACACTAAGAGAAAAAACTTTATAAAAATTGCTATTGTGGTTAAGAAGGAATTGACAGTCTTATCAAGTGAGAATTTTTTGTATGAAAAATAGTAATACGGAAATTGTATAAATTAGTATTTTAATAATAAAAATGGCTATTTTGTGTATTACAAATTACTATTTTTCATACTAAAATTTCTCGCTTGTCAAGACTGTCACCCCTTTCCTAATCACAACAGTAATTTTTATTAAGTTTTTTCTCCCAGTGTATAGTATACACTATCTGTGAAAAATTATAAAAGCTCCGTTTTGAAATAATTTTTAAAACTATCATATTCAATATCAGATTCAAGCCTATTCCATCTTCTTCTCATTCAATACACCGGGGAATACAAGGTTGAGGAATTTGAATTACTCGATCATAAAATAATGAGAAATTGTTACGATTAATTTTTTAGATCCTAACGCGAGTTTCGCATTTTAGAAGCACACGATCAGCACACATGGAAAATGCATGAATTTTTTCGCTAGACAAAGAAAATAAAAGAAAAATAAAAAAAATGCTAAACTAAGTCGGTTTGATCCTCTCAGCGAGCGAATGGTCGTCCTAAAGGGCTTGAACCACCGGCACCTGTGCTTCTTGGCGCGGGACCTGCGTTACGCGGCGACGGGCATGCACGGCCTCTACCAGACTTGGGGCAAGAGTCAGTTGATGCTGGTCCTATCCGTCATGGGCAAGGAGGAGGACCTCGAGCCTTTCTTTCACGGCATTACGGAGCTCCGCTAGTCCACGTGAAATATTCAGCCCCGCGGAACTTACGAATCCCCTTGTATTTTTCACGAACTCGACACAACGGTCCCTCGCGAGTCCTTCGAACAACGTTTTTTATTTATTTTATTTTATTTATTTTTTTTTTTTTCGTCGGGCAGAAAATAAATCGACAACAGAGGCGCTCGGCTTTTCCGGGGGCGCCTCGAAAATTTAGCGGCGCCGGCGGATAGAAAATTCACGAGCCGTTCGCCGAAGGAGCGGCGAACTAGAGCCGCGGCGTATCGATTTCGTCGGCGCGCCGCGGCGCCTTTTTTTCGAAATGCCCCCCGACGTTACGTAAGCGCCGAGCGCGGCCGCGAAAAGTACAGAAGCCGCGTCTTTGAATTCTCCGCCTGGCGGGTCTAATTTCCCATTGAAGAGGGGGGAGGGAGAGGCAAAACAGTGGGGCCCGTGCGATCAGCCGCGAGGCAATTTACTTGAGTGCCGTAAATTTGATCAGGACGCAGCGTATAGGTACGTAAGACACGCGCGTCCGGCCGTGATGAATTATCGATCGGGCTCTCGGGGCGGTTTTGGGGCAAAAGCGCGCGGTGGAATCACGCAGTAGGAGAAACCGAGGAAAGGGAAGAGGAAAAAGGCTCTCCCGATGAAAGTGCATAATTCATTCGTGTTACACTGTTTTTTTTTTCTTGTTTCGCTTTATCGTGGGCTGGAGTGGAGCGCCTTTGCCGAGATGGGTGCGCGCGACTGGTAACGCGGGGGGGGGGGGGAAGGTTTAAGAGTCTTTAAGACGGAATAAGCTCGTTTTCCAATATTTTTACTTATGAAAGCGAACTATATATATACACATAACACCACTCTTTATTTATTTATTTATTTTTTTGTAGAATCGGCTGGCAATCTCTTGATATTTTATTTAATGTATTCACCCCCGCTGGGAGGTGCGTATAAATAGGCGTTTTGCAGGGGGGGAGGATAAAGAAATGCCTCGGATTTCCGTGTGATTAATTAAGCGGCTGAATTTTCCGCGGGTTTGCTTTACGAGACGCCGGATAAAAAAATTTGTTTTCCCCGGCGTATCATAATAATTTATTCCCCTCGTATTCGGGACGGATACGTTTGACTGTCGCTTGCCATTCATGGCGCGTCTGTTTTCCTCTTTTCTAATTGACAGCAAAACGCGAGCGGGAGTCGGGCTATAGAATGGGGAAAAAATTCGCCGTCGGTGAAAATTGAGCGATATTGCAATTCGGTTCGATCGGAGAGGCGCGAGCATATGCTTGATTGCTGAATTATTGATGTTTATACGTTCGCTCGTGAAATTAATAATTGATCGCATTGACATTGACACTGACAATAGAAAACAGTATCAAATGTGGATGCGAATTAACACTGACGTTACGCTTTTTATTCCGATTGATTCCGATTAAAAGAATCTCTCCATCTTTTTTATTAGCTGACTTAATCCGACCATTGTTCCACACCGTATGGAATATAAGGCGAGCAAAAAATTATGCGAGCGAAAAGCGCTTGATTTTAATAGCCCGGCTGGCGAGCGAATCGCGCCTTGCGCGTGTGACGTTGAATTTATTTAATTATTAAAGAATGAAAACGTCTAGACTGTGTATTATCGTTTAATCGATTGCGAGCATCGTGCTTAAAATAAATAATGATTATTTTTATCGCTACTTAGCCGAGTTTGACTTGACGATGACGTTTTTGCCTTTAAAGACGCCAACCTTGAAGCTCGTTCCATCATTATTTTTACATCGTGCACCTACTCTCGCGCCCTTTAAGTGTGACAGATAATAATTTCAATAAAAAGGCTATAAATAAAAAAAAGTTGATGTTTCGTTTTTCTGTAAAAATTAATCTTATAGAAAATTCTATGTCCCATTAATGAATGACATTGTCACGATTAAATATAACAACGTCTCATCGACGTTTCCCTTTCAAAACGTCAAATTACCGTGACGAATTAAATTAAACGAAGGTGCAGAGAGCACTACTGAATTGCACTTGAGAAAATCTATGTCTCGTGGTCGCAGAAGCGTAAAAAAAATGGAAGTATAACTGCGGCGACCACTGCTCGACCGTATACCATTGTAATGTAAATCAACTGCTTTTCCGCCAACTGCACATTATTTCTCTTTGAGCTCTGTATCGTAACGACCGTCTATTATACTTTTCACTCTCAGTCCACTGTATATATATATATAAATATAATTATATATAGGCACGAGGCGAAATTCCGCGGGATTCGCGAGGCACGTCGCAGTGCGTTTCGCGTCGTGCGGACGGAGTCGTGGGTTCAGCCTTATCCGTTAGACAGTTCACTTGGCAAATTGGGCGCTAAACCATTTCACCGCTCGTCAACCCTCGACACAGCCTCCCCGCCGCCAGGCTGTAAATTTCAGTTAAAACGTGCCTAATTACTTCCACCGAGCATCCCGCGGAGGGACTAGCTTTTTTTTACTCTTTTTTTGCTCGGCCACTCGTCGACTACCGCAGAGCAAAAGTGCCCGCTGTTTGCGCTCTAATCAGTCGCCGGAATTTCTGAGCCGCGCTGATTTGTCCGCGTGACAGAGCATCTGGATCGCTTCCCAAGCAAAGATCTACGGCTATTCTCCAAGTACCGTGATTTGCAATTCAATTTTCTATAATCATAGTTGGATAACATGAAAACAATATTATATATACCAAGAGAAAATTCTTGATTATACCCTCTAAAAGTGAATATGTGAAATTCACAAATAATAAGTTCACGTGAGCAACTTATCACGTAGTATATAATGTGAATAGAAATTTAATAGTCGAAATAAAAGTTTACCAGTACCTAAATGTATACAAAAAATATTAGTAATAAGAATGGATATATTGTTAAGGAAAATATATGAAATTTTTAATAATATTAAATAATTTGTTTGAGATAATCTATCTGAAGCTATGTTAAATGCTTACCATGTAAATCTGAAAATGTGAAATTCACTAGGAAAATGTGAATGGTTACATTTAATAAGTGAAAAGCCGTTCACGTGCTAAGTAAGTGAACGATTTTTAACATAAAATATGTTACTATTCACATTTTCAGATTTAGAGAGTATCGCTGTAATAAAATAAAAATGTGTAAAACAGATTTATTTAATGTTAAATTAGTTTTAACTTTTAATTTTAAGAATTATAGCCAGGTCTATGTACAAGTAAATTTAAGTTTACCTCTATAGGGATTACTTCTGGGAGTTAAAGATCTACAATTTTCTAAAGATGTAATTATTACTGGTTCAATGAGTAAATAAATAAATATGCGTGTATATTCAGTTATTCGATGTGATTTCACATATTCATTTTTAGAGGGTACAATTATACGTGTTTTCTCTTTGTTACGAGTGTGCATAGAAATTATTTTGCAACGCGGATGAAAGCTTAACATAAATAAAAATAGGAGACCCGCCCGCGGATAGATAAAGCCCCGGGGACGATGAGACGGATGGGGGAAAAAATGGGTCGGCGTTGGCGCGAAATTCGAAATTGACGCGCGCCCGCGGCGCCCCGCGATGGGTGGAAAGCGCAAACAAGCGCGCGGGAAAGGGAGCGCAAAGGCGCGCAAGGTGCACGCTTCTATCGCGCCGTCATCGATCCCCGGCCGGGCGGCAAACGATCGGATTCTTCCCCGGGGCCGCGCGCGCGCGCTCCGCCTTCTCCGCAAGGTAGCGCCGGAGCGAAAAAGGAAACAGAACGCCGAGGACGATTGTTCGGCGACGTAAGCTCCACGTACAATCGAACGACTAGGTTTTTTTTTCAGAGGGCGGATGGCAGGTGCGATTGCCTGCGATGAGACATCGACGGAAAATAGTGGGACGCGAGGGTAAGAAAATTGGTAGTTCGTATTTTTCGATTTACCGAAACTTCTAAATTTATTTATTAATTTAGTTTCAAAGAAATATTAGACGATAATAGTACTTGTTAAATATTTCTTTGAAACTAAATTAATAAATAAATATAGTAATTTCGAAAAAATAGTCATTTGATTAAAAAAAATATTTAACGAGTGCTATTGAAGTAAAGATTTACTTGAAATTACGAAATTGGTCTATCAGTGTATGATATTGAATTCGAGGGAAAGCGGAAGAGCGAAAAAGATTTAAAAAAAAAGACTGTGAAATCCTTTTTATTTTGATCTTTTTTTCTTAAAAGAAGGTAGTTTTTTGTTACGGGGACATTTGCAGATTTGTTTGAAAAGCGTGAATTTACTGTATAATGGATTTTAATGCTAACAAGGTGAATTTATTTTTGTAAAGAAATAAAAATGCTGAATTTTTATTCAAAGTTTGGGACTAATTAGTGCCGGCTTCATTTTAAATAATTTTACGGATGGATTAACAGCAAAAAATCCGCGATGTAGAGTTTTATTGTCTTTTTTCTTTAAACGTACAAGATACAAATTACATACATTAGGTAATACTATATGAATAAAAACCTCTACGCAAGAAAACGAATGCAACAAAAAAGGTGACTTTCTCTCTGTAATAAGATCACCAATTTGTGCATTCAAGAACACTATTTGCAGCACCCTAGTTTGAAAAACAAGCTGCATCAAGAAATGAAAATTGATTTTCTCATCATCTCAGGGTCGGAGGGCATCGTCGAAAATCGACTCTATCCGTTCTACTCGACTCTCGCGTTTTTTCTTCTTAATATTATTGTACGTTTTGCAGTATTGATCATAAAATATTAAAGCAAAGTATAAAATTCAGTATTTTTAATAAAACATGTACGAAATATAAATTTACTTTTTAAATAAAATCTATTCTAGAGGATGGCCTACTGTACTATCCAACAGTTTACAGTATAAAAAGCTACTTCAGGTCAAATGTTGGATGAAAGCTTTACTCACACCCGCACTTCGTTAAAAATGCATAATTCGTAATTTAAGCTGCAGGAAATTAAGAAAATAAAAGCGGCCAAATAATTTTTAATAACCTGAATTGCCCTCCAAAAATAAAATGCCATAGAATAGACTATGAATAGACGTTTATTGTAAACCGCAGTATTTACAAATAATAAAAAAAAAACAAATAAATTTTAGTACACAAAACAGTTTTTAAATCAAGCATAATTTACAAAAAAAAAAACTGACCAACAACATATGCTAACGGGCTGGGCTGCTACGCCCAAAGTACATATTTCGAGGCGAGCTCGAAAGAGACTGTGCAAGGACTGCGCGAGCGAGAGACAAACGTAGAGGGGAGGGGGGGCGCTCGCGCGGCTCCCCCGCGTCGATGCACATCGGCGCCACGCCCGCGGATTTTCCGCTCGCGGTCCCCGCGCCTTCCCCGTCGCCGTTTCCTCCGGAGAGAAGCGAAATTCTGAGAACAGAGAAAAAAGAAAATTCGCCCCGAACGAATTCCGGCGCGCTCGCTCGCAGCCCGACAGATTCATACGCCGCTCTCCCTTTTTCTTTTTTTCCTCTCTCTCTCCCCCGGCTGCACCGCGCAGAGGGCGCTGCGCTCCCGACGGCGGCGGCGCGCGCGCGAGTCGGCGCACTGGCCCCCTCGCCGTCGCCTCCGCGGCCGCCGCGTTTTATGCAACCAGTCCTGCTCGGGAGCGAGTCCACAGGCTCTCCCTCTCTGTTGCTCGCGCCGACCGGAGCTGCGTGGATATAGCGCGCGGCTGTGCGGCCCGTGACACTCACACGGACGCGTGGCGCGCGTGCGAGGCAAACGGCGCAGCTCCTCGATCGCAGCCAGGCGCCGGCCTGGCAGAAAAAGGCGCGCAAGCTCCTCGCACGGGCGGAGTCCTCGGCGGGACCTGTCCACCCACGGCGGCGCGGGGCGCGCGGTGCTCGAGGGCGTCGAGGTGGTGGTGCGCGCGCGAGTGAGCGGTGTCGACCGCGGCGGCAGTGTGGCATCGTCCAGGCGCGACTCGCCGTGCGGCGGCCGAGGGCCGAGGCGGCAGTCCTCCAGCGGCCGCGCGAGGACGCCGACGAGGTCGGAGCCGGCGGCTGGCGGCGGCGGCAGCCTCCCGCAGCAGCAGCAGTGACGGCGTCGGGAGCGCAGGCCCAGTAGCGGCGGCAGCCTTCGCAGGCGACAGCAGCAGCAGCAGCAGCAGCAGCACGGGGCCAGCGCCAGCGCCGGAGGCAGGAGCCCCGTCGCCGTAGCGCAGCCGCGGCGGCCCAGCAGCAGCGACGGCGGCGGCGGCTACGGCGCGCAGCCCGCCATGGCGGACGACGAGGTTCTCTTCGACGATGTTTACGAGCTGTGCGAGATCATCGGGAAGTAAGTTTCGACGGCGAGTGGTTTTCGGGGCGCCCGGGGGGACGCGCCTCTGGTGTCGGTGTGGCCGTCGCGGTTTGGCTGTGTGCGTGCGGCTGAGTGTGCGTCGGCTGCTAGGGGGCGAGGAGGGGGCTCGCGCGGTGCGAAGCTTGCGAGCGCGGGGGCGGAGAGTGAGGTTAGGATCGCGAGTGCGAGAGAGACGGGTGATTTTACTTGGCTGCCGAGAGCGGCGTTTAAAGGGACGTTTGGCTTTTGAGTCGCGGTGAGCGCGCCGTCCTAGGAACGCTGCCAATTGGGATTCAATTTTCGTCCCTCGTCCGAGTTATTAGCTTTTGACGCGCGCGCTCTCTCTCTCTCTCTCGCGCCGTCTCTTTTCTTCGCGCACAGACGTCCCCCTCTCGGCAGCCCTGCGACTTGCGCGCACACACTTGCGCGTACACCGATGCATATCGAGAGATGAGCCGAGTGTTGTGCATGCTAGAATGAGAGAGGCGAAATAGAGCGAATTTTCCGCTTTATTTCGTTCGCGGTTTTGCATACACTGCGGATACTTTGGAGCCTGTTTTACTCGCGCGAACTGCTGTACTATTTTTTTCTTCTTTTTTTTTTAAATACGGGTTTACCGAGTAAATGAAGATAGCGCTAGAACCGCGTGAACTAGACAAATTATATGGGATTTAAAGAGATAGGTTTTATGATAAAAAAAAGGCGCCTGATTTATGCAAGCACCTTTTTACAAACTGGTTCGCTCGCTCTTTACGTCTATATTTTGGAGAATAAAGTTGTTTGCTTCCTATTAATATACATGTACTTGCTCTCCAACTATTAAGTTGAGAATCGGAGTTTCTGGAAAATTTCCAATCCAGTTTTCAAACTGTGAATTTACAACTTGAGGGCGAAATAATGAAACTTTTCCAGACCTTCAAGGTGACTTCGCAGATAAGTCTTAAAATGAATTTGCATCAATGAATCTGCGTGTCTCAAACGCGAACAAAATGTGGAAACTTTCCTTTTAATGTCGGTATTCTGTTTTCCTTTTTCTTTCCAATATTAAGATATTTTTAATGAATTCTATGATGGAATGTTTTTTTATTCTTATAGACCCGCAAGTATTTCGTTCACCTCTTTTCCGGATATGTAATTAAGGCAGTCGTAAAATATTTTTCAAATAAAAATACTCGTGATTTTAACGAAGCAGGTGACCGCTCGAAAAAAAAAATTACGTTCGCGTCAAATCAGTTGAAGTGAAATAGCGTGAAAATTAACTCTATTGAAGTAAAATTTTCACTCTAACTTTATAGTGAAATTACATTCCTTGATGGAATAATTTTTTTACTCTTAAGCGAAAAGTAAGGACTTAGCCTGTAGTATGCTAATCCACCTTACAGTCAATTTTACTCTACATTAAAGTGACTTTAAATCACTGTATTCATGTATAGAGCGAAATTAGACTCCTACCGTTTCAGCATGTAACAAAACAATTTTTTGAGAAATTCAAATAAATCGTGTTCTATCGATTACCGAAATGGTTATCAACGAGGCAAGTGAAGTATGTGCAACGCAGCGTTAACAAAGTTCAAATGGTACTTCGTTGTCTCGCGCGTAAAAGCATTCCTTCTATCATACTTCCGCGACATTCCAGCCTCGATAACTGGAGAAAAAATAGTCCAGTCACTGGCGATCGAGACATTAATTAAACATTGGGAATTCAACGGGACCCAATGACATCTGCACATCAGACTCGCGGAGATGTGTTGACTGTCGCGTGGAGATATCCAAACAAGACTACCGTTACACGGTTGGATAAAAGCCAAAGAGACGCCAAGCAAAGTCTAGTAACGACAAAACATGGTGGAGATCCTTTCGACAGGCGCGTCATTGTTTTCGGACGCTCGTATACGCAGATTGCCTTTGCATTTTACGGAATCAGGCTCACGCGTTTGACGAGGGCTTTAATCCGCGGCAGCAAGCTCTCGACGTCAAAAAAGACACATACCAGGCGTGCCACTACGTCGCTGACTGTAGGCAGACTCGAGAGATTGCGAATAATAAAACGAACAGAGAGCCGGATGATCATCAAAGCGTGCACGTTGTTTTGCCGATTTTAATAAGGGAGAGAGCTCCGCCGAATGCGACGCTTGGGAGTATTGGGGCATTGTCGCAGTAAGCTATTTTTTCGATAAAAGGCATAGAGAAAATTATTCTTTGACCGTTCAACGCAACGCTCCGAAATTAAAAAGGATGCGCTCGTTTTCCGATAGCTCTTTTATCGTTCAATTAATATGCACTTGTACGATAAAATGACTAACTAAATAAAAATGAGAACCTACGGTACTTAGTGTAAATCTTTAAATAAAAATATTTTACAACGTAATTTTAACATATGTCAGTTTAAAAGGAGGAGCAGCTGATTAAACGTAATTGTTTTATCAGGAAGGAAAAAATTGAGGCAAATTATATCAGTAAACCGACGTTGCCCAGATAGGGAACAGTCGGTACAACTCTGCTCAATTCTTCGACCCTACACACATAAGACACACCTTTAGTTATGTTTCTAGCGTCCCAGCTAAGCCAAGAGAAATCTTCATATTCACTAATATCTGGGCAAAGAAACATATCGTCTGAAATCTCTTTTGCATACGGATCATTAAGACCAATGAAAGCCATAGCACGATTGCTAATCGGTTCATGTAAGATCTTCCAATAGAATCTCGGTACGGGAATCGCCTTGTGAGTCTTATTAATAAATAGATACACCGGCTGATCTTCGCCATTTACATCTTCTAAGGTTGTTATTCCATGCACTCCAGTATAAACATCCAAATCCAGTTCGTTAGTCAGGGCAAAATTTCTAACATCAGTCTCAATAGCAAGCCAGTTGCCAGCATTGAAGGTAGCCCATTGAGGAGCCGCATTAAGAAGCCAAAATGTAGCGTTTTGTTGCGAACCATACAAGAAATCCGCTTTTGCTGCATAATGTCCTCGATGGAAGTACTGCTCGTGCTTTACACCAATTTGAATGTACTTGCGTGCTAATTTCTCGGAGCCCAGAAGCGCTTCCATTGTTTCGAGTTGCGAAGCCTTCTTGTAGATTTCATACATGTCGTAATCTGAATAATAAGAACCGTACCTCCAACCGTAAGGTCTTGGATAACTTGATTGGCGACTTCCTATTTCCTTTACCAACTTCGCTTTTGTATAATATGACCTCAACGTTTGATTGTCGCGACATACTTCTAATACTGGTACGAAATGCTTTGCAAAACTGAAACCTATATTGAATTTGTCATGCTTGTCGAGACAGCTGGTCTTAGATTCTTTCACAGTTTCCTTAAGTGCATATTTGCATTTGAAACTGCTGAACTCATAAACTTTAGAGTTCACCAGAAATTCTTTCCCGTTTAAGCATCGAGCTTTTACATACTGTTCAGTTTCAAAATTCTCCAAAACGTTCTTCGAACCCGGACACACCAGCCAAAGCGATTCATTCCTCGTAAACGTCAGGAGCCTAGAGAAAGTAGGTAGAATGAATGTCGGCTCGACGGTATCTGTTAGTATCAGTGGTTGCGGCTCCTTTAAATCTCCATTTGGGTACACTATCGACACCTGGCATCCCGGTTCTGAAAAATGTGCGACGTAAAATGGTAAAGTCCACCAGCCGGGTTTTATCGAGAAAAGAGATACATACGACTTTTACCTGCACTAGATCTCGCATTGATAACTGAGATTGAGAATAGAAAAAACAGAAACGTCTTCATCTTGTCAACTGAATGATTGTACGAACAGATCTACATCTTTATGGATTCAATACCTCGCGTTTTATAGTAAAAGAAAGAGGCGCAGATAAGCATTACGCGATGTAGATTGCGATTTAAAGGATTGATATCTTCTTTTGTGATTTCTTTATCAAGTTTTAACGACATCATTTCTCTGCTTGAGTTTAATACAATGGAAGCTAAATTGAAGTTATTAATAATTATAGATAATATTTATGACTTGTTAAATGGCACGATTTCGACAGTCTTTCCTATCCTTGCGTACCAGAGCTGATTTTTGTGAAAATCTGACGGTCTGCGTGCTACCAGGTAAATCCAGGCTTTTGCTAGATATCTGACCTTTTGATAAAACCTCTATTTGTATAAGATGTTATTACTCGCTCACTTTACTCGTTCTTAAAAGGATAATTACATTTTTATTTGTAAATGCTTCTACCTAGGCGAATATAATATTAATTTAGCTTTATGTGAAATTAAGAGGGTGTAAAAAGGAAGGAACATATTGTGTACACGAGTCAATATCAAGATAAGTAGCACAAGAAAACAGAACAAAAAAAAGTGAAAACAAGAGCTGCGACACCGGACTCATTAAAAATTTGTCTTGAAGGGGTAATCTTAAAGACGACCGCGACAGAATTGAGCGAAGGCCCTTGCGGAGAGCTTCTAGCCTCCCCCGTCTTTTCTCTCGCTTTCTCACGTAGAAGTAACGAGTGCGGCAAAGAGAAATGACCTGTCAGCGATATTTCAGCCCTAGAAGCTCCGCAGCCTTTGCTGGCGAAAAAAGTAGTTATTTATTTCTGGCGGACGCTCTAACAATCCCATTTACCGAGGTTCAATTCCCCATTCCTCCCGCGCAATGTCAGCGCCGTATACGCGCCGCGGCATTGCCGGACGAACGCAAACTATAGGTGTCCAGTAATACGGAAGCGAGGCCGAGGTGGCGGTGGAGACTAGAGATTGCTCGGCTCTCGGGCGAGGAAGAGAGCCAATATTCAACCATCCTGCACATCTACATCCCTGCTGCCCTTGGCCACCGCTCGATCTCCACGTCTATCTCGCTTTATTGAGGATCGTACCAACTACGTGCCTACGTGGATTAGAGTATGATTGCACTCACACCTTCGCGTCTCGCCTACTCAATGCATACTTGTACCAGTTGTTAATTTGTCGATATCATCTGATTTATTGGGCAGCGATTGGACGGCAAATATTTTCTTCCTTTGCTCGAATTTTATTAGATGGACTCTTAAATTTTTATTCATAGCTTTTATTTCACGTTAATAGACACTTTAGGCTTTTATAGCTGACTCTGTACTTATTTGTGATGCGTCATTAAAAATGATAGATTGACGTCTTTCAGCAATTTGATACAAGAATGTTTTTATACTCGCACACTATTATTTCATAATTACTTATTGCAATTGCATATTGCAATAATTGCAACAATTATCAATTAAACGAAAGCATTTATAAATATAAAAGATAAATGTTTATTCTTAAATACGCAACAATCAAAAAAGGCCAAAAATAATTAAAAACCTTCCACTCGTCATGCATTTGATTTCTAAATCATAAATCGCTTACGTTGACAAAAATATTTATGATTTTCAGCAAAGTAATAATCTCGTAATTTATCAGTGTTGCATTTCCTACAAAATAATTCACTCTTCTTGAAATAGATATTTAGCTTTTCGTATGCCAAATCGTATGCTAAAATTAGATTTACAATCTCAAAATTTTGTTTTACGACTACAGTGCAATATTTTTGAGTAAAGGAAATAGGAGCTTGATTAATATGCTATGATTGATATTGAATATTTGTGATCAAATATAAACACAAATGATTTATTCATTATGCACCGCAGGCCGATTTGAAATAAAATATTCAAATAATCGGTCTTAATCAATGCTGCACAATATCGTGACATCTTTAAAATATGTTTCAATTACATGAGTACTGCGACTATTCTTGAATCAGCGCGCACAATTGCAGCTCTAATTTAAATAGCAATTCATGCCGACTATTGTATCTCAATTATTTGGGCAAAGCGACAAGCGGAGAATGCGCCAATTCAAAGTCAATTTCTTAAGAGTACGACTTCTGCGGGACTTGAATTCCCACAATAAAATTAAATATCCAATTTGCCTCGAAACGAAGGCTCTGTATTTATCCACAATAAACATTTAAAATGGCCCATTTCCGTGATCCACATTGAATTTCAGCCGGTAATTAAATTTACATGAATTCCGAGGCCGCTCTAGAATCAAAGCGTCTTCATTGCCTTTCAATTGCGCGTCGTTCGGACAGCGCTGGAATAAAATGGGAAACATTAAAAAATGCATTACTCCAGAATATCCGCTTTAAATTTGAAAGTAAAACCAATATCCGAGTGCGCTTTTGCGTTGCATACAGTGACGCGAGAAGAGCCCGGAGAATAAATGCAGCAAAAGTGAACCATCACTAGTGGTGCAGCGTGAGCGTCACGAAATTTTATGACAATCAAATGACCATCCTAAGACCTGCAGAAAAACGACATGGAATTTCGTGACCGCTCAACCAAAAAATATTAAAGTAAAAGTAAAACAAATTTTTTAAGACCGTCTTGTCATATGACAAAATCATTTATGACGGCTAATTCAACAATTACAGTTTAAAAATTGCTCCTGTGACGTACGTGACGGTCACGTTTAACACTATTTTTTAACAACACTAAACAGCACGCGACCCTCGCCGAGTGCGCGCGCACTCGCGTCCACCGGCCCTTCGTTGGGGGCTGCGATCAGTATATGCCTCTCAATAAACGCCCTTCTCGCGATTGTTTCAGGGGCCCATTCAGCGTGGTGAGAAAATGCATTCACCGGCAGACCGGCCAGACCTTCGCCGTAAAAATCGTCGACGTAGCAAAATTCACCTCCAGCCCGGGGCTCAGCACAGCGGGTAAGTAAAGCAGGCAAATGCCGTCGTCCCAGGTGCGGCCATTAATTCCGCCGAATAATATTCTCGAGCATTGTGACAATGAGAGCTCATTGTTGTAACCTCCGCGACCGCGAAAAATCCGGAGCGTTACGTTTAAGCTCCGCTAAGCCGCGCCGTATCTCATAAATAGTGGGAGGAACGGTCCTCTATTCAATTTCACGCTAATACCGCGCGCTTTTTCAACATTCATCGTCGGGCCGACTGGGCTTTTTGCATCTTTCAGAGCCAAACCGGCCTGCCTCCCTATCGCGCGGAATATCGATTAAATTATGAATTTCAAAGTTGGCGGAAAGTTTGATGGAATTACCAATGCGCCAGTTAGCCAAAGTAACCGAGATTAATGGATATTGCCGCGCGACGCTTTTCTCGTTAGACAAATACGGCAGTTGGAGAAATCGATTAGCGTATTTATTACAAAACACCGCTCGCATTATTTTCCTTTCCCTTGGCGAATTCGAAAAATCGTCATTCTCAAGGTGGTCAAATGATCGAGTGGTACACTGATAGAAAAGATCCTTTGATCCGAAGCCAGTGTTTTTAATAGAAAGCTGTACGCATTTAATATAGTTCAAAGGCGTAGGTATTAGATTTAAAGAAACGGTGCATTAACTATTAAGAAATATATCCTTGAATGCTAATGCATACTTCTTTATTTCAAATACCATGACAAAATTATTTTTTAAAGCCGCGAAGACTTTGGGTTAAAGAATCTTTTCTGTCAGTGTATATAAATGGTCTTTAAACGGCGGCCGAGCGTCTGGGAAATCGAAATATTATCGCCGCATTCGTACGGGAATGGCTCAGCGATATAAATCAGGCGATCTAAGAATCACGTGCTTGTATTACAGATTTGAAACGCGAGGCCACAATATGTCACATGCTAAAGCATCCACACATCGTGGAATTGCTCGAGACCTACAGCTCCGAAGGGATGCTGTATATGGTCTTCGAACAGTAAGTACCTTTTTATCTGCTTTATTCTTTCATTCTCTCGTTTTCCTTTATTTCATTCTATTTGTTCATTGAATAATGATCAATTTTCAGTATGGATGGAGATGACTTGTGCTTCGAGGTTGTCAGGCGTGCCACCGCCGGATTTGTTTACAGCGAAGCAGTAGCTAGGTGAGCGTCAGCCGATAGAGATCTCCGGTGTTTCCCTTTTTGAATCTTATCGAGTGGAATCGCGTTTCGCTTGTCTGACACTTGTCGGTTCGACTGATACGACCGATAAATTTGTGTGCAAAAAACAATTGTGAAACGCCGCTTCACGCGCGGCCAGCGAGTCGCCTTTTATCGCGCATTCCCGCTCAAACCGTGCTCCATTTTCAAACGGAAGATTTCGAGATAGGAGAAATAGCAGAGAAAGCAGGCGAAAAACTAAAACGCCACCGGATGGACACATTTTAATCCCTCAAACTTCCGAGCTTGCCGAACAAGCTTTTCTAACGAGTTTACCTAACAAACACGGCCAAAGGACCATAATAAAATCTCGCAAAATGTTAAAGACTCGCGTAAGCAGCGATTCCGAAAAGTTCGCGTGTCAAAAAACGCGTTGCGCCTCCCGCACCATCTCGCGTTAATCAAGTCGGACGAGGGTTGAAAAAAAAAGAGAGAAGAGAGTTCCGGGAATCCGGTTAACAAGTTCGCGATGCGCGCGCCTCACGCAAAAGTCCTTAACTCGACCCTCGAACGCGAGTCAGGGGTAATGCAATTAAAGGGCGCGTGTGGGGTCCGTTTTAATGTTCCAGCCACTACATGCGTCAAATCCTGGAAGCCCTGCGCTACTGTCACGAAAACGACATAATCCATCGAGACCTGAAGCCGCAGTGCGCCCTCCTCGCTGGCAAGGAGAACTCGGCGCCGGTGAAACTGCGCGGATTCGGCGTCGCCGTGCAGCTACCCTCCACCCAGGCCAACGGCGTCGGTACGTACACCTTCACCCCCTAGCCACCCCCTTCTGTTTTCACTCCGCTCTCATCTACTCCTCTTTTCGCTCTCACTCTCTCTATTATGTCTTTCTCTCAGCGGTCTTTTTTCATTATGCGTCTTCTTTCTCTTTATATCTATATATATGTGGCGTGCTACTCCTTGCTGCATTTCCCGAGAGCGCGACGCGACGTTGGCGTGCGAGCCCCGGGGCGGCAGTCGCGGGAGACCGGCACCCTTGTAGTTGCGAGACTGCGCACGCCCAACTCGAGCGACCCGCACTGTATGATGTTTACATTGACTCGTTTACTTATACCGTCGCGCGATAAGCAACTGGGAACAATGTGGATCTGTAGGTTGGCGCTTTTATTTACTTTCTTTTTTTTTTTACTGTCAGTGCAAATTTGTCCTGCCAGATTAATTTAACGCGCGGGACGCTTCTTTATTCCGTTTCTCGCGCTCGAGCGACGCCGCGCTCGCGTTTGATGACCAACTGGAGACTTAGTGTAAACGGCGGATTAAATGGGTTACTGCACTTTAAACACTTGCCCGGCGAATGGGATGCCAGGATTAATGGTGTTATTTAGAACGAGATTAAGTTAATTAGGACGGCGTCTATTCATCCAAATTTTTCGGGAATAAAAGCTTTCGCTTCGTAGCTTGCAACTTTTCGTGCAATTCTACATGTGTTCCACACTGCGTTTGCTTCTTTTTCGCGTCTATATATAGAAAAAAAGTTGGGCCGGTCAATAATATGCAATGGAAAATGAAAACAAAAATTGTAAAATAAAACTTTCATTGAAAATGAAATGAATCAATCTGCAAAAAGTATTACAAAAAAAAGGATAAAGAAAAATTGTTAGCTTTATTTCTGCACTCCGTGTTTGTGTATCGAACTGCACTCCCGCGCCAGCAAACTCGCTTAAGTCTTTTTTCCTTTGCGAATACATAAATATTTTTCCGCTGTGCCTTTATATATTTATATTTCCGAAAAGAAAAGCAATCGAACGTTCAACTCGATAGGAAGGTCTGAGCCTTTCAGCGACTGCGAAGAGATGGTGCGAGGGGGAGAGAGAGAGAGACGGACAAGACCGCGCGCGAAATAAAAAGCAGCGACACGCAATTGTTACTAATTAGGGTCAGCGAAGAAAGGCACGGATCCGTGTAAACGATGAAAAATGCCGGGGGCTAAAAGTCACCGGCGTAAAGTTGGAAAATTAGAGGTCGGCTGGAGGCGCGCGTACGCGCTACTCGGTCCTCTAATTAAAGCACAAAAGCAGAGAGACTCGCGCGCTCGGGCAAGATTTTGCGTCTCTATTGCATCGAGGCTCCGTATTACGAGCCGCTCAGGCGCGAGTCTAGCCTGTCCTCTCCCTCGGACTGATAAATTCTCTCGCAAAATTTAACTCCCCCCTCACTACTTTAGGATCCACTCGCCGAGTTTCTGCTCTACATCTACCTTCTTTCTCTTTCTTTCTCTCTTATCTCTGCACTGTGCTGTTCGTGCATTGTGACAAGGATCGTGTTTAATATTCATGAATTGCTTGTTGATCATTGATAGATCTCTCATCCAATTTCCGTTTCCGTTTCAGCGTCACTCGTAACGATAAGTGCAGCGTATTTTATTGCTTATAAAAAAAATGAAAAATTCCGTCGGAAAGAAAGGAACATTTTTGAAAAAGATGTTTGAAGTTTTTTTCCTTCGCGGATATTTCGGCCAAGAGCTACTTTTCGTTACGAGCGACGACTTACTATACTTTCTTATTTATTTGAACTTTTTTTTTTGTTCTTCAAGCACCTTTTTCTGTTGTATTTTATGTATCTTCGAATTTCGAAGAGGAAATTTGTAGTGGTTATTCTCACGCATAAATTAAAGTATCTATTGTGAAAAGTGTCGGTGACACATTGCTTTTTAAAAATGCACATTACGAGTGGCAGGGAGAAAAAAGAGGAAAGGCTACTTCGCGACAATGGATAAACGGAAATGCTCGTGGAAAAATGTAAAAACTATGCGACGGCACTCCAGATTTATTCCACTAGGCGTAACTCAAGAAAAAGTACACGAAACACTGAAACTCATTTATTCTTATCAGCCGCAACAAAAGAATGATTTGCATTTTTTTTTCTCACATTACTGCGAGAGACGTGACATTACGTATCTTCTTTATGGCTCACCGGCTAATTGAATTACTTGAATTTTTATTTCTCGTTTTCAGAATCGACCGGTAAAATAACTTCCGGTGGATCCAATATTTCCCAGAGTCACATCAGATGTACACTCATTGCTCGTATTTATCTTTACTTTCTTGCGAAGCACTTTTGATACACACAGAGCCAATTCATTCCATTCACTCTATATTAAGATTCACAGGCCTGCATATTTTTCTTTCCTTACATTTTGAAGCACCACGTTCGCATTCGTTTGAATCGATCAATGTAATTCTGCTTTAAAATTTTAGCCAACCTGATTTAAAGTGGAGCTTCAATATAAACATGTTTTTAATAATTAATGAGAGATGCTTCGAATGAATAATTTTAAACACACATTTGTTTCATTTAATAATTTTGTTTAATTTTACATTTTTATAGGACTGTTGCAAATTTTAGCACGGACCCGTCGAGTCACGGTGAAAAGAGTTTAATTATGCACTGACAGAGATCCGGTTTACTTTCTCATTAATAAAAAAGCTGCTTTAATTGCAGTTATTAAAACAAATAAAAATTCTCTCTAAATTTTTTAGACGAAAATAAATTCTTTCTGCAACGGTGCGAATGTACAGCTGGGCGCGTAGATAAAAATATCTAAAATAAAACGCTGCGTAACTCAAAGCAAGTTGAAAATATTGGATTTTAATTAAAGTTTAAAAATAGAATGTGAACTTTAAATTAACGATGATGTAGCTGTGGCTCGAAGGGTTGGAGAGAAAAAAAGTAGACGAACCGAGAAGGAATTTTGAAAATTCGATTTGAAACAAAATAAAAAAAAAAGAGAGAGAGAGAAACACGTACATACCTGAACTTTTTTAATCACAACTTATATAGGCGTGACAAAAAATAGTGAATCAAGCCATGACGTTTTGCAATTTCGTTTCAATGAATTCAGAATGTTACACAACCGAGTATCGGCCGTATCTGAGCCCAAAGGGGCGGGTCTACTTGAAGGTCGACAATGAGGGTAAGCCTGACCTAAAAACCTTCGATTCATCATTTTATTCTGCAGGATATATTACGTCCCTTACACATTGCCACTCATTCTACACGTACACTATATATATATATTATTCGTTCGTGCTTATCAGTCACCTATTGAAGATATGTTCTCATAAATACGTTATTTGTTTTTTTTTTTTTTGCATCACACTCACTTTTATTTTATTTTAAATGCTAAAACGAAGTCATTCTCATCACGTACTTTCATTATGTTTCATTCACCGTCATTTCTCGTAATGCATTAGTGCGCGCTGTCGCTTGACTGCTTGCTATATCCATGCCAACACTGCACAAAATCGCCCACGATCACTTAATTTCGAGATCACGAACACACCTCGATCCTTTATTTCCCCTCATTTCTATTTCATGTCTGACTTACATTTAATATTGATGGATAAAAAGGTTTTCTTTTATGTATTCGTGTATAAGCCAGTACTTTTAATATTTTCGTATCGCACCACAATGTCTCAATATTGTCATCCTTATTTATTCACGAGAAATACCGTCTCAGCAATTTATCACATTAAGCTCTCTCAATTACGCACACAAAACCCGAGCGTAGACATTACCATGAAAAATTTATCAAGATATCAGTGTCTTAAAATACTGTTCTTCTTAGGAGATGTACATAAATATTATTTTTTTAATCGTCTTATTAAAATACAATTGTCTGCCTCTCGAACACTTTTCCTACATACCGCAATGCACAAACAATAAAGGTTTATTCACTTGCCCCAGCAGTTAAACCCGATTCTATTTGCAATGTGTTAAAAAAGATTATCGCAACTAAAGAATTAGAAAAAAAAATAAAATAAAATAATAAGAACAAGTCGAATTAACGGCAGGCGTGGACGACGAGATGCGTGCACAACTTTTCTTCTGAAATTTCTTCCTTTTGGTAGGGCTGCCATCGCCAAGCTGCAGCTTCCCTTTCGAGGATCTCACCGACGCGGAGGATTCGCTTATGAGCGACACGGAGGAGAACATCGGTACTCGCGCATGCCTGTGCATTCCAACAACCGCAAAACATATATCCTCAATTTTTTCTTCTTTTTTTTTTTACACGAAGTAAAAAGCTCGCGCTTGCGAGACTAGAAGGTGTCGCGTTTCTACTCGACTGCGGGGGAGGGGGGGGGGTTGCAGAGAGTGGCAGGGGTTGAGCTCTCCCTCCGCCGAGACCGCGATAACGGTCGTTTATCATAAAAGCAAAGCGCATCTCGACGCTGCCCACTTTTTCTCCGCACTCGACGGTTTTCTGTTTCGTTGCATAGCCGGCAACCACCCCTCCCCGACTCCTCCTTCTGCGCGGACCCCATTTTAAAAAGCGCTTTTCGAGAAAAAAACTTCGACGTCTGAGACACTTCTTTTTTTTTTTCTTTTTTTTTTTAACTGTAAATAGGCGTGGCTCAAAGACACCTTCTAATCTCGCGAGGGGCAGCCTGTGAACATAGCTTTTTTGGAACGATTGAAACAAGCTTCAGTTGAACATTATAATCGTGTAAAATATGATATATACATAAGCAGTGTAACGTTTGATGATTGAAGATGAAGTTCGTGATGTCGTCGTTGTGCCGTCTCTTTACCAGTGGGAACGACTTGTATTATCTCGCTTATATATCGTCCTGACCAGAGCGTTGTCTCGCTTTTTTTTTTACCGTAATGTTCCTTAGGGAAGTAGAAGATCGTAGCGGGTCTTGAGTCTCGTTTGGCCATTTATTTAACAAGAAAAATGTATATTTTCTTTTGTCCCTTGTCGTCGTCTTAACTCCGTTTTTTGCTCTAGCTCCTTTTATTTTTCTTATATTAGACTGTCATTTGTGTCTGTCCACCTGCTTGTTGTCTTTTACCTCGACGTTCGTGGTGTTAGCTTACGTTGACGTTATGTATACCTTACTTTTTTACGTAACAAGATGTTGCATCGTGGTGAAACTTGGAACGATCATTTTTTATATTTTTGTGTGCACAGAACGACGCGATTTACATAATCGAACAGACACTTTAAATCAACTTCTCTGTCACACATACACTGGAGAATTTTTTTTCCGTCACACGCTACGCAGATAGTAAAAGAATGTAATTAAATGTTACTTCAATGTCTATCACTTACTTATACGACCCGATGAAACTCTTTAAAGTACGATACTTTATCCGCAATTCTTCTTAAGGCAAAATATCCTCATTATCCCACTACGAAAGCACTTAACTGAAATACCCAAAAAGAGTCTATTGTCATTTATAGCTTAAAGCTTTTTCCAATAATCCCGACCCTCGTGCACGAAAGTACAATTTTTTTAAGCATCCTTAGGCTTCTTTTTTACATATATAAAGCAACGAAGCAGCATAACGTTTTTATCTTTGAGCAACTAATATTGATGTTTTTTTCTATATCACTGTTCTTTTTTTTTATAAGCAGAGTGCAAGCATGGACCGTCTAACAAAACAATAATGTTGCTTTTATACGTATAGCACACTTGTACACGTGAAAAAAATTAAAGTTGTGAGTAAAATTTATTGACGGTTGGAATAATTTATCTGAAAGAGATTAATGTTAGATTGATGGATATAACTATCTGAAACAAAAAGAAAAAAAACGCAACTCGTCGATTTTGCGCTTTTGTAATGATATAATCAGGTCACTCTTATACTTCTTTTAACCACAAATCAAATGGTATTACAGGTCTTAAAATTGTTGCAGTATTGTAGATTATGGATTCCGATCTTAATTGCATCTTGAAACAAACGATAAAATTCCCGCGGACGTTTTGAAATATTAAAAAATGATGTTATCGATTTTCCTGAAAGTACGAAAAATAATCTACGATCGCTGTAGAATTACTAATATAATACGTCAATCGTCGATTTAAAAATTACTCACGATTAAACAACACTCTGTAATAAATTCAGGGTTCATCAGTCAGCGCAAATTTATTAAGAAACATTTCAAAATCAATTTAATGCATAAAAATGTGTTCAGCTTAAATTATTATCGATGAACTCAGGAAAAAAATACTGTCTAAAAAGAAAAAGACTGGATTTTGAAATACCTCTGACAATTTTTTTGCGTTGATGAAGTGCCTACCTCCAACCGAGGGGTTCACATTCAGATGAATAACGAAGCTTCTCAGTGACAAGGCGATCGTCAAATACACGCGTAAAAAAATATGACATCAAAAGTAACACACGCAGCTGTAAATAAAGCCAGATAGTCGTTCCTTCGCCCTCCCTCGACAATTTCGCTTCTAGCCCTCGCAAAAAAGGCGAGCTCGCTAACGACGAAGGGTGCAAATGGTTGAGCGAGAGGGAGAAGGAAGGCGCGACGGTCGCTTAATCGAGGAGACAAGGCGTCCCATTTTGGTGCGATAAAACGAGGCTCCTTTTTAATGTCTGTCGGTGTGCAGGTCGCATCGGCTGTCCGCACTTCATGGCGCCGGAGGTGATTCTGCGCCGGCAGTACGGCAAGCCCGGGGACGTTTGGGCGGCGGGTGTGCTGCTCCACGTACTGCTCACCGGCACCCTGCCCTTCGTCGGCTCCCGCGAACGTCTCCACGAGTCCATCTGTCGGGGACGAGTGCAAGTAAGTATGGTACGGCAATAATTTCGAAAGATATGCGCCAAATCCTTTCACTATCCGGAGCTTTTGTCTCCTGTTTTAGCATTGTTTTATGATTTCTTGGGAGAAACGGGGAGATCGCTTGGCTTCGGGGCACTCGGTGATTTTCATGTGACTGCATTTTCAACGAACGCGAGACTCTCTTTATTTTATTTAACGGCTAAATCTATTTGGGCTTAATTGTGAATGCGGAATAGAGTTATTCTGTAATTGGTCCTTTTAATTAAGCTGGAGAGTGGCGAATTTCCAGTGCTATTTTTAAATCCAATGAAAAGGATTTTCCTTTAATTTTCATCTGCTCCCTTTGTTAACTGTGATATTAATAAAGGAAATTTCATTAGCTATAAATTGCTCGGTTATAAGTTGCATTAAATCATCCGTCGTAAATTTGCGCCGTTTCACTTTGCCAGTTGCATTCACGTGTATCGTGCGTCAAAGATTTTCCTTAAAAGTATTCGTATAACATTTATTAGAAAAAAAAGCTCTGCTCGTTTCACAATAGAACATCCATTCAACAACAACAGTTGATAATCCCCTGAAAAGAGAGATTTTTTAAGTTTTTCGACAATCCGACACATCCCCTTTAAACAAAAAAAATGTACCGGCGAAAAAAGCTTTTATGAGATTATTGTTTCCCATTAAACAAATATAATGAATATTTCATCCGACGTTATATGGCGAGCGATTTTAAAGTTAAAATCCCGACGTCGTGAAAGCGAATTCTTTTTGACCTACTTGAACGATTCCTATCAAAATTCCAATACCTCCCCGGAGAATTCCACTTAATCACTTTTCTTAATTAATAATCAAACGCGCTCCCCGATTCCAATTTCAATGATTCGCCTTCTTCCGCTATAAATTTTTATACGCCGGTAATAAAGAAACTACCAAGAAGACTCCCGCCGAGAATCCCCAGAGGTAGTAAAAAAAAATAAATTTGAATAATTCGCAGATGGAAACGCCACTGTGGGATCCCATAAGCGACTCGGCGAAAGACCTGATCCAGCGCATGCTGACCACCGATGTGAATCACAGGATCACCATTCAGGAAGTGCTCAACCATAAATGGCTGCGCGTAAGTAGACACCAACCATCTTCCCCCATCGGCATCTCTCCTGGGTTAGTCCAGCGGCCGTGTGTGCACCCACCCGTTCGGACCGGACGCACTCACGGCGCCGAGGAAAGAGATAGAAAGAGAGAAAAAAAAGAAGGAGTACGAGGACCTCGTGGCGCAGCGGCGTAACATCGATGCGATGCACGTGCAAGTGGGTTATCGATCGGCAGACTCGGGGCAAAGCTCGAGCGGTTAATGTGAATAAGCTGGACGTGTGTATGCACGCGCGAGCGCTCGCTTCACCCTTTCGCCTCTTCCTTTTTTTTCTTCTCACTCACGGAGGCTCCATTTGAGTGTTTTATAAATACACGGCGTAGGCCGTGTCATCGAGCACCCCCTCTCCCTCTAGTCTCTATTTAAAATATAATTTTTTTTAAATACGCCGTGTAAAGCAGAGCCGAGAGGCTACTGCGAGGGAAAGAAGGAGTAGGCTAGATCCTGGAGGACCGGATATGGCATTTGACTTGATTTTACCGTTGCAGGACCGAGACAAGGGGGTGGCACGGGTACACCTGGGCGACACGATCGAGGAATTGAAGAAGTTCAACGCGAGGCGAAAGCTGAAGGCGGCGGTGAAGGCGGCGGTCGCCTCGCCCAAATGGCACAGCCCCTACGCCGAGGCGAACGGCGACAGCTACTACGAGGTCGGCGACGAGGAGGTCATGACCACGGGTACGTGAGCTCACCCTTCCTCTCTCTCTCTCTCCCTCGCATTCTCCCCTGAGCTCGGGGAATATAGGTCAGCCCGAGGCGGGGCGAGCACAGGCTCGCTCTCGCGGTTCATCGGACAATTAGCGGACCTTCTCTCTCTCTTGCCACCACCCCCTGCACCTCCCGGTCTCCCTTCCTTTTTCTCCCCGAGGTCCGGCGCCTTTTCCCGGCCGCGCTAACTGGTCTACTTTCGACAGGCGCGGTGGCCGAAATTCTGGACTCGCTGGACGACATCGAGGTGCTGCAGGAGAGCGGCCGACTGAGCAGATTGGAAATTCTCGCCGTGGTCGACGACGAGCGACTTCGGAAACTGCTCGAGGTAAGGCGACAAGCGTCCACGGGGCAAGTTCGACAGTTTAAGACGACAACGAAGGGACGCCGGGGAGTCGAGTTTCCCCGGGGCCGGGAAAGTTGCCCTTGTGCAGTGCGCCCGCCACGGCGAGACGCGCCGTTTCCTGCGCTCGCTAACTGCCACGTTATCCCAGATTATGCATAGGATTTTAAACTTTGGCGGGTTACCCGGAAAAAGTTAAACACGAGCGACGGGAGCCGTTTGTCGTCCGGTTAACAATGTGCTCCAAACTTTTCTTTGGGCGCCGAGAAGAAAGCGCCCCGTTTAATGAGAACGAGGGTTGACACTGGGACGTACTGTTATTTCCTGAAAATTCAAATGGTTCTTACACCTCGCAGGTCTTTGTGAACTCGGGCGGTTTCAATTAGTTCTTAGAATTAAGTACTTTGCCGACAGGAATTTTCAAGACTATTTTCAAGGCGCAAGCTCTAATTTTCGAGGATATCTCTTCATTCTCCTCTCGAATCCACATGATCCGTGTAGCATTTCGACCAAGAATTCGTAGTGGCTATTAGGTTTGCATTTGGCATTCCAGCATCCTCTGATCTCTCAAGATTAAAAAGTCGAAAAGCTCGAAAAGCTCGCAGCTTTTCAGCCGCGAGAAAGTAAAATCCCGTGCTCCCGAAGCTTTCGCCATCGGTAAAGCAGGTACTCCCGGGGAATCCTGCGGGCAGTGCAGTGGGAATCGATCCTTGCATCCGCGCAGCGTGGAGGGGTAGATTCTGCGCCCTGTTACCCTTCGGCGGGCGCTCGGTCGACTCGCGGTAACCGGGCTTTAGTATCAGTCGAGATCAAACAGCGGCGCTGCGAGGCTCGCCATCGTCGCAGCATCCCCTCATCTGCCGGAGCCGCAGCCGAGCGGAGCCACCGTGCAGCCAGGCCGTCTGTGCGCAGCTTGCAGCAGCCGTGCGGAGCTTTTTTCCAAGATGGCCGCGTGAGCTTGAGCGGGAGAGCGCGCCGCGGTCGACGACAACAAAGCGAGGAAAACAAAGGGAGCCGCGAGTCACGCGCCCCGCAGTGCGCAGGAAGGACCGGCCGCGAGCTTTCGGGGAGCTTTTTCTTGTCGGGAGCGAGGATGACGTTGCTGCCGCTCGCTGCCGAGACGCAGTCGCGCGCGCACCTGAGGCGCCGCGCGCCCATCCTCCTACTGGTGATAGTCATGTCGTTCTTCCTCACCTCCTTCGCCCTGCTCATAATATTTTTCTGGACCACCTGAGCTCGCGCCTCGCCGCCGGCGATGTACAGCGGCGCGGATGAATCTTTCTAGGCCCTCGGCCAACTCGATTTTTCCACCCCCTCCCCCGTACCCCCGGCGCAGCGGCTAATCACCCGGGCAAGATGCATCTTTGCCAGCTGATGATCATCGGAGACACTCAGCTTATGGGTGACCTCCTCGAGATCGCGGGCATGCTGGTGAGTCTTTTCTTCTGTGAGCCTAATGTCTTCGTCAAGGGCTTTTTTTTTTTATTATGACTTTTTTTTTTTTTAATGTATATCTGACTATTTTTGTTGCTTTTAGTCGGCGACGATTCGAAATGATTTTGCCGAGGTAAATTTGTGCAATGAATGTCCAGGAGATGATCACGGAGATACGATTGATGGAGTATTTGTGACATCAGAAATTCGGACTGCGACCAGATTGTTGACACGCCTGTCGGATGATTTCTAAGAGCAGTGTTGAAGGAATAGAGATTATGTCTGCGTCTAGTGTTCCGCGTTGTTCTACTGCTTTTAGTCAATACAAACTCCTGCGTTTACGACAATGTCATGATCGAGCTCGGTACACTTATTGTACGCTATGAAAACATTAATCGCTATGTACATGTTTTCATCAGGATCAGTGGAATTTGAAATATGAGGAAAAGTTGAAAGATTTATGTAGGAAAATATTGTAAAAAAAGAAAACATTGTGTCATTGTTTTTGATGCTTTTTTCCTTTTGATCGCTTAGGAAATGGATTACATTAAACTTCTCTATTATTCTTGATTCCAGGATGTTTTGTTAGCTAAAAGTTAACTCCTTTATTATTCAACCGCTCGAGTTCAATAGTTTGCAAAAATATTTATGTATTCATGAGGTATAAGATTACCCAGCATTAATTCACAGTAGGACAGGGTAAAATAGATATCAGATAAAACTATGACTCCTAAAAAAACTTACGCATTAAAAGAAGCGCTAAAATCTTGTATTAGAGTTGAAATTTACAAAAGTATCTGCATTTTTCCATCTTAACGTAATCTTTCATAAGCCAAACTATTTTATTCCGATAGAAAGACACTTACATTCGTAAGAATTCAATAAAGTAGATTCAAATGCTTTAAGTTAAGTCTTTTTAAAAATAAAATAGTACAATGTTAATAATAATTTATCTTTATTCAAGATCAATTTATGAATTTCAAAGTAAGAAACTAAAAGGAAACGTAGAAAAACGAACGATAGTACAAAAAAATTCAATGAATAAAAATTAAAGTACGCATCGTTAATTTCAGATTTACGACAGAGTGGCTACGAGGGTGCCGTCGCCATGTCGGGCGCCGCAGACGGACGCGGTCCAGCGGGCTCACGAAGTCGAGGAGCTGCTCAGGAGTGCCGAGAGGTCGTCCACGCGGAATATCGACCGTTCCGATGTACGAGAGCTTCAAGAGTTACTCGGTCAGCCTCATTTCAAGGTAAGGGTTCTCTCATTAATGCCGCCCACTGGACGGATATCCCACACGGAATCACCCGGATCTGATCCGTCAGCACTAGCCAGAGCATACCTCCAGAGGCGCCCTTTTTCCCCTCTCGATCGTTTCATGTTTTTTAATTGAGAGCCACGGCTCGTCGATCACCGCCTCCCGATCAATCTCCTGCGTCGTTTCATTCTGAGGGAGCTGAACGTATGTCCGACGATTTTTTAATTTCGAGGAAAGGTTGGAGGAATTTTTGTCATTTCCAAGCGAGAGGAGATCAAACAATTTTTTACGAATGCTCTTGCTTTATGAGAATTTTACGAGGGCGATTCTGTCAAGTTTAATACATTTTTCGAATCACCCGAATAAATGGCAAGCTACAGGGGGGCTAAAATTAAATTAGCATCTCATTAATGATTAAAAAGACCCTTGTATATAGTTCTCCGAACTGTAAATTAAATTATTCATCGAATTGCACATTCTCGTTTATTACTATCTAAAGTTGAATTAGTGAAAAACTGCTATAATTAATGAATTGGCATTGAAAATTTATGGAAAGAGCTACGCAATTTAGTAGTATTAGTGGAGAACCTTCCCCTATTTTTAGTAAAGTTTCACTAATTCTATTTTAGAAGGTAGCAAAATAAAATATATACCATTCATTAAAAAATTCTTTTTGAGCACAGAAAAACAATCGGGCAATCCTCTGTTTCGGGCGTCAATCAGAATTAATCTGGGAAATTGAAAAGCTAAATGTAGCGCGAATAAAGCGGCTCGCCGGCTGTTTCTTTGTACGCGACAAGCGTTTTAAAGCAGATTAGAAGCGAGGGGGTATCGGTAAATAGCGGGGATCTTCGTCCGGTAATTTGACATTGGCTGGAGCGAAACGTCGGAAAAGATGTAGGTCGGTCGTTAAAATTCTCATTTAAAAATCCCGCGGCGTCGGGAAGAAAGAAGCGCTGCTCGGTCCTCCCGCCGGAGAGGAGTCATCGGCATCCTACCGGTCGAATAAGTCGCGCGCGGGTCTGACTTATTAATTTTTTCCCCGACGCAACTCCCTCGACGCCATTGTCCCGAGGCGTCACCTCTCTCCTCTCTTTCAGCTTCTTCTACTTCTTCTTTTTTTTTATATATATCTCTTGTCTCTTTTATTTGCATCCACTCGATTGTCCCCCTACTGCGGGGCTCAGGGCACTCGACTTTCACCCACTTTCGCAGGGGGCAAGCCTCCATCAGCGAAAAGTCCCCGCGGAGCTTTTGCTAACTAGAGTTCCAGAATATCTAACGACGCGGAGTCTGCGCCGCGATATACCCTCGGACATTAATTTATCATGCCCGCTCCGTTTCATCGCCGGGCGCGCCGCGCCGACGCAAAGGCCGCGCACAATTAGCGCCGCGGACTAATAATAAAGGCCGCAGGTCGTCTTCTGCCTGCCCCTCGCCTCTCCGACCAGACGGACAGAGGCCGGGAGCTCGTTTATTTAGTCCCCCGCGATTTTTCTTGCGCTCTCGTTCGCCGGCGACTGAGGAGATCGCGCACGGGATTCCGCGAAACCTGTCATTTTTCACGACTCCAACCCGGCGACGGATTAGCGCGGGGGGTACGCTCGGATAAGCGTTTGATTAATGAGTACATTAGATATAGTTTTCCGCAGCGCGCCGTCATTAATTATGCGTTTTTTTTTATCCGCATCCACCCGAAACGCCGAAAACTCGCTCGGCACGCGCTTAATCAAATTCCCTCCCCGGAGGGATCGTATATTTACGGAGCAGAGCTTGATTGTGGTCGACCGAGCCAGCAGCTAGAGTCTCGCCCTCCAGCTTTTTTTCCCTTACTTGTCCGATACTTGCCGTCTTGCTTTATAATTTAGTGCCTTTAGTTTTTTAAAGCGCGCCCGTGCATGTTTTAAACGACCCCGGAAGTTGAAAATTTATCAAGCTCGTACGAGTCGTGGCTTTTTATCGAAACGGACGCTCGACAAAATTGAGGGAAGTGAGCATTACGAGGATAGGTACGGATTTCTTATCCACTATTTAATTTAAATTGAGTTAACTTATTGAGGCTTCACATTTTTTTGGTCGTTCAACGGTCAAAAATAAATTTAGTATATCAATGATTAGTATAATAAGATTATTGAAGATAGGAGTTTTAATGAATTTCTGAAATCAGATTTAAACCCCTTGAAGCAACCTAAAGCTTGGATATACCCAGATAAGAATTTTGTAAGCGGCCCAACCGGATAAAACGTAACCCCTATATATAAAGCATCGCATCAGATAAGATTTTCATTTAAGACGACCGATCGCCACTCATCGCGACTTTTAACTTTCTAAGATGCCCTCGGCTTATCTCACTTATGTATTTTAAAAATATTAAATTAAAGTGATTTTTTAACACTAATTAATGTAGACAAAGTATTATTAAAAAAAAAAACTTAAAAAAAAGAAGAGAAGTACCCGGAAGAATAAAAAAAGCTCCAAAGAGCAAGGCAAATTCAAGTCGTTCCTTTGAACTCCGTTAAGACGACTGACTCTCGACTGCGCGAGCCCGCGGCGTAGAAACACAAACCATCGCAGCGGTGGCGGCAGCAGAAGCGAGCAAGCAGCAGTCGGCATCCGTTTTTTCCCTAATTCTCGCATTAAAATCGATATCTGCGGGAAAAGCTGGAGCCGCAGCTCTCGGTCTTGCGCGTTTTTTTCCTCCCGCGAGCTTTTTTTCCGCAGCGATTTGACGACGCCCTCACGGCCCTTCCCCTACCGCGCGAGTGTGCACGCGCCGGCGGGTCCGAAGTCGCGCGAATTCACGAGCGCCGGGGCGAAAAGTGAAAGAGAGAGGAGGGCGCGCGCACGAGCGAGCGAGAGGCCGAGAGGGAAAGAGGAAACGAAGGGAGAGAGAGAGAAGAGAGCCCAGTGCCGCTGGCGGTGGAGCTGCGGCCCTCTCCGTCTCGCCCGGCGCTGGGCTCGCTCGCTCCGTCTCCGTCGCGGCGGCGGCCGGGGGAAGGGGGCTCCCAGCCGACGGGAGCGAGCGAGACGGCGAGCGAGAGCCGGGGCTGGCACGCCGGGGGACGACGCCGCGACGGCCAGGGCGCAGCTAGTACGCCGTCGAACGCAGTGAGCACACGACGCCGCCGCCGACGTCGTCGTCGTCGTCGCCCTGGCGAGCTCGCGAGGGCGGCCCTCCGCGCGCGTCACGCGTGTGTCCGGTGTGTACTGTGCGCGCCGCCGCCATCCGAGTGAGCACCCGGGTGGATCCCCGAGCCCAGGAGGGACCGGCGCTCCTGCGCGCCGGTCGGAGGGCGGACCAATCGATTCCCCCGGCAGCTAAATCAGAGTGCGCCCGGCGCCGCTGCGGTCGCGCGCGCGCTCTCTGCAGCTGGCGAGCTGCCGCCCCTCCCCCCGCGCAATTTCGCTTGTAAACATCGGAGGAGCACCCCCTCGTCACCCTCCCCCGAGGAGAGGGTCGCGCATGCACTGCACGCGGGCCACTCGTGCTGCCCTCGATTCGCGCGCGCCCGGCCTCTTTCGCCCCGGTGCCGGCGCTAATTTCGCTTATCGCGCAATCGAGTGCCCGCGCGCAAACTTTCCCGCGCTTTCCAAGCGAGTGCTCTGCCGGGGCTGTACCGCAGCGTCCGATAGATAACCCCGCGGCTTAATTCCATTCATGGTAAACTGTTTGTAATTGATCGATGGATGGGAGTTCCCCTCCCCTCGACGAGGCAAAAATTAAGGAGTTGGCTAGTTGTGCCGGGAAATGCTTTATTTACTAGGGCAATGAATTAATTGGGAGTGCGAAAGTTGTTGCGTGTCTAGTTTCTACGATGCACATTTAATATTAAGCTTGGATGCACCGGATGGCTCAAAAGTTTAGTGAATCGTTAGAGTCTGTCGGTACCCTTTCTAATAAGTATGCCGGTGCAAGCTTTCGTGGGTTTACTTAGAAAAGTACGAAATTGAGTAGAGTGAGGATTGTTGAGGCGAGGCTTTAATGTGCTTAAGAGACTCCACTATTTTCATAAATAATATAAAGAGATTTATTTAGGTACAGGATTTTCAATTTTTACAAAGTTTATTTTAAGTGCAAAAAAGTACTTTTTTTTTTTTAATAAAGAAAAGCTCAGTAACGCGCCGATTTTCATGAATGATAATAGTTATTCACTGTACAATAAATCGCAAACGACAATCGCAGCTCGGGGCTTTGTAGAAAGGATTTATCTGCAATGTAGTTAGGAATGAAACCGGATTTCTTGAAATCACAAAGGACGCGCTACTTTCTATACTGATTTTCAATAAAAAAAAAAGACTTTTTACAAAACGCGCAATTTATAAGATTTTAGTGCGACGCGAGTCAATAAAATAAGAATAAATTTAAATTAAAAAAAAAGACTCGGGGGATAAAATTGGGAAAGGATTCAACGCGAAGGTATAATCGACAATCCATGACGCAAGCGCGTGAATACGAGATAAAATAAATAAACGACCGGCCCGTTCGGCCTGCATTGACAAATAAATAATAAATTAAATGAAGCGAAACTAAAGTGCGTATTTTAATGAAGACCGTGAGCTCGAAGCCTCGACAATGTCGTCCAATCGAATGATTCTAGAAATGGCCACGTGCAGCCTTACGTTTTTTTCTCCTTTAGCCTCCGTCGCTCCTGCGCCCCTATCTCCTACAAGCTTTTAACATACTTTTTCCATTTATCACTTTTATTGTAACTTTAGGAAATAAAAATAATTCTCCGATGGGGGGATGCGCGAGCTTAAAGCTTCGACGCTTAATGGGCGCTCGTAGGGAGAGTTTATTTAACGATTTAATAATTTTCAAAGTCGGCGCGGACCATTACCAGCGCCTAGCTCGGCGTTATTATTCTTCAACGCTCGCTCGAATGGTGCGCGGGAAACGCGCACTTTATGTTCGCGCGAGGGAGTGGGTAATTAGTTTGCGGTGGGAATTAAGTTAATTGAGCGACCGGACCCTTCCTTAAAAAAAAATTTCACTAATTAAACAGTAACGGCAGGGTTTTAATGTCACCCAGGTATCGAGTCTCGGCCTTTCGCGGGAAGGAATTATAAAATTTGCGTTATTACCAACTGCACAGTAAGTGCCTGAGCGTGCCTGACAAATTTCGTAATTTACGGCAGTTTGTACTAAATTTTAACATCAATTATTCCCCGCCAACTAGAGCTTTAATGTCTACCTACTTTCATTTAAGAAAGTTACAAAGTTTCCAATTACACGTATTATTTCATTCTCACTTGGACCCCGCACCTCGAAGCTTCTTTCCCCCCCTTTTTTTTTAAACTGGCGTCAGGTGCGTCGTTTACGTACCTGAATCATTAAAATTTAAATTTTACGCATCTTTCACTGCAGACGCTGTATCCATAAAAAATATACGACGTTGCGTTTTTTTTATCAGTTTACTTGTAGCGAGCTCGTTGTTTAGCACTAGCGAACCAGTGAAAGAAAAAGGCACGCTAGGCTCGCTATTGCCTCGGCAGCTACCAAATCGGCGCTCGCAACATTTTTTTCCCTCCGACGCGCAAATATTATTCCACGGGCCGAAAAATAGTTGTCGGTCGCCGCGATAAACTCGCTCGGATCGGCGAATTTCTCCGACAAAAAAAAATAACCCGCGATGCACAGGGGGATGAAGCGAATGCCGCGAAAAACGCTCGGCAGTTACCATGGCTATTTTCTTGGAGAGGCCATTTCAGCTGCGAAGCGCGCTTCGGAAAATTTTCGCGGCGCCCACTTTTTTCCACCCTCGCCCCTCTCCCCCTAGGACCACCCATTTACATTTAAATGTAGTAAGGATCCCTCATTCCGAAGTAAAGGAGCGATGTAAAGGCATACGAAAATAGCGCAGCGATTTTACGAGCACGGCCTCGTCTTTCTCAAAACGTCGCCTCGCTTTTTACACACACACACTTGCGCACACTTACATTTACACTTTCCTCGCTTATACGTATTTGTGGAGTGACTCCGAGCCGCGAGGATTTTTCAAAACGACGCTTCGTTCTTTTTATTTACACACCCGCACACGTGTAAATATGAGCGCGAGGACACACGTACACGCTCGCACGGATTTACATGCATACATTACTTACTTAAACGTATCCGTGGAGTCGACTGCGAGGCGCAAGGATTTTTCTCGCCGCTTCCCAACAAGGGAACCGCCGCGTAATCTGCTCAGGACTGACGCTACCCGCACAAGCACTCGAGGCCGACTTCTTCCACGGCTTCCGGAAGTGTTCATTATCTTGATTCGTTTGCGGAAAAGCTGCTGGGTACTGATTTTGGCACACTTTCAACTTAAATTAAAATTATTTCGAGCACGTTCCTCAAGGTGAATCGACTTTGCAAAACGAAAGTTTTTTTTTTTTTTGTTACCCTCGCCATTCGTCATTTATTTTTCTTTAAATCGACCGCTGGCTGTATCGAGGCGATTTTTCAGGTCGCGGATTAGCGGATGACGGAGCTTTCAGATTTGTACGATTGCCAAGAAATTAATTCGGTACGTTATATCCTCGGAAGCATTAAACAAAATGAAGTCATCGGAAGAAAAATATATTGATTTTACGATATATTTTTGTACTTTGTGCTTTTGTGCTTCTATCGGTGATGGAAAAGTTTCAAGCTCTTTCGATACAAAAATCGTGAATTCTCTCAAAGTCGACTTACATTTTCATGGGAAAGTAATAGTTGAAAGGCTTTTACTTGGAAGTAAAAAAGTGGAGGCGAGTGAAAAAAAATGTTCGCGGCTGTTCTTTAACGAGACTCGGTGAATTATTAAAAAGATTTGAAAGCTCGATTCCCTGCTCAATGTTTAAGGATATTTTGCTCTTCCGTTTAAATTTTCACTGCAAATCCATTGAAAAATCAACCAGTGTAACTCGTCGCCCATTCAATTCGCACTGTACACAGCGCGAAGAATAGTACTTCGTGAAATACATAAAAAAAAGGAAAGTTTCATATCGATAAAATAGGCGCGTACAGCGCGACGTTATTAAATTAGCGTCGGGGACCGAGGGATTTATGCAAGCTTTTTTTATGTGCGCGTACGCCTGTCTGGCCGAGCACATCCGCTTTAATGCGCGCTTGTAGCTCGTGAAATAATTTTTCCCGGAGCTGTGAAACGTATACGAATCGTCCTTTCGTCGGCGATGTCACTCGACGTACTCCGCGCTCCTCTTTTTCCCCTCTGCTTTCGCGCAGCTGCTCTCTAAGATAAGCTACGTCCGCTTCTTACCGGATAATGCAGTCAAGAAAAAAAAAACTCGCTAATTTCGCATCCTACAGTCTATTTACAAAAATAAAAGCGTCCTTCGCATTGTTTTCTTAGTCCTTGAAGCAGCGCGAAATCAATATGGGAGGCAGCGAATCCCTCGGTATCGAAAGAGGATAAGGACCGAGGCGGACGGCTCTAATCGGACACAGAACTAAAAGGGAATTATTTACGAGGGCAAAGCTACCATAGGGGTACGGCACTTAAGCTTCTCTCATCGAGTATAAACATAGTTTGCCATAGCGTTTTACGAACTCTAACTGCATTTTTCCTCCGTCTCCCCATGGGATGGCCGATCCAGTCGCTTCCTCCAACGGGCGCTTAATTGCCGCGATAAAAATTACACGCTACTGCCTCCTCGGAACAAGAGAACTTGCTCCTGCCAGGGGTACCCAAACGAATAAAAAGAACGCCATCCTCGCACCCCCTCGCACATACATGTATACGAGTGCGCAGACCAAGGGACACCTGGGGCAGCTGCAGCTCGGCGAAATTCGCAAGACATCCGCCAGCAGAGTGACATCCCATCGGGCCGGCGTTTCCCGACACTCGGTGCACAGGAATTACCTTCCGGCGGAAGCCCGCGCGGAGATTGGCTGTGCGACCCCCCGATGGCGCCAGCGCCGCCGCCCCGATGTAAAACATCCAGCCCGGGGCGGGAAGATAGGCGCCGCGCGTCATCGCACCAGACTTTGATAAATACCCGGAGCCCCCGCGCGCCGCTCATATTTTACGCGGGGCTCTATTATTCACTCGTCGCGGGGCCCCCCGAGCGAGCACCGCGGCCGGACGAAAGTTTCGGCCGCCGCGAGAAAAAGCGGACGGGTGAATTAGGGGGCTATTAGTTTCCCGAGATCGACGATTCGACGGATGAAAGGAATGGGAGCAGACCTGGCGAGGGTGCATCGTCGAATTGCGGCTCATTTTTCTAGAGGGCCGCGTGGATGCGGTTTGATCTTGCGGAAAGTAATCAGGAAATAATTGTGGCTCGTTTTTCTTTAAGCGCGCCCGTGGAAGGGTATCGTATTTAAACACTTTAAAGCACTCGCGCGCGACCAGGGATCAGCTTCGTTCAGTTTTTTTTTCTCTTAAATTTAAAGAGATGTGCTGAGTACGCGGGCTGAAACGTAAAGGATTAAACTTAATGGAAATTTAAGATGACTCTCAAACAGAATTCTTTAAATTGCAATTTACCGATGATTTTGTATAAATAAATTACGTAATACTAGTAGTAATTATAGATAGTCTTCTATTGTAAATTACAGTATTCATAAAAAGTTAAAGATTCACAACTAATACTAAAAATAGTACTAAAACAGTTCAAAAGTGATATCACAGGTGGTTGATTAAAATGACTGGAACAAGAAATGTACAAGAAAAATTTACAGAAAAACACACTTGCGCTAATAAATTACATTCGCTCTTACACAGAGAGAATTTTTATAGTAAAAATTACTATGTTTCCGTAGGAACAATGGGACATACTCGACCTATGACATTTTACTCCGTGTATAAATAAAATGTATATATACAACGACACAATAATAGTTAAATATTTAATTCAATAAACAACGACAACAATTTTCTTAAAGAAATGAATTATAAAAATAGGAACGGAAGAACTTTAGGGAGGAACTTTAAAAAGTAATAGGAGCGGACTAAGCCGAAAATTGGAAGTGCGAAGTACAAAGAGGCTGACACCGCTTAGGACGGCATATATCGGTGCACCGAACAAGACGTATCAATTCGGGTAAGAGATTGCTAAAGTTTCGGACAAATATTGCACCCCGCGTCGCCGCGATACTTTTGCGGATGCTGCGACTAATGGATTGCTTTACGAGCGCGAAGGTCGCGCGGGCGCGAATTCAGTAGTGTACACACACCGAGGCACAGGCGTCGGCAAGCCAAGGGCTGGGACGACGCGCCACCCCTCCGCTAACCCAGATGCGCGTTAGTTATGACTTTCTTCGGGTCTGACGAATGTGTTCCGCAGCGGCGACGCCCGCGAGTGCGCGCGTCCCCTTTTGTGCCGCCCGCCGCCCCATTGTACACGCCTGGGCGCTACACGCGCGATTTCGTTAGCGGCATCGAGCCTCGCCTCTCTTTGTCCGTCCGAGAATCATTAGTGCCGCGCTGCAAAATTTTCGCGGCTCCGCCGGGATAGCGGGCCGCCGCGTCCGTGTGTATTAATGCACGAGCGTCCCTCTTTCCCTCTCTCCAGGGACAAGACATCCCGATTATCTTCGGCATTGTCCCAGGCAACGGCAGAGAGGCTGGCTAAATTGCATCATCTTTCCGAGTGGCTGGATCGCTTTGTACGCGTTTAGCGGCGAGCCTTATCAACGGGCTCGTCTCCCTCTGTCCCCCCCCCCCCCCGCTCTCCGCGGTTCTGCGATTGTGTGTGCTTAGTCGCGTCATTCTTCTTCGGGCCTTGGATCTTCGCCCGAGCCCCCCGTGTTACTCGCAAATGTTACCATGGCAGCAGCTGCGGTTCTGCCCACGGAAACCGATATATATCGCGCGCGACTCCCAAGTCCGCTGGTATGATTAGCGGGAACCCTCCCGGTCTGCTGCGGGCTACGGTACACTCAACTTTTTTTTTTTCCTCGCCCACCCCCTCGAGTTATGGCTCGCCGAGATAAAACGCAAAATCATTTTAATATTCTTGTTTGATATTCATATTTTGTTTGCTTTAATCCAATTCCATCTGGACTCTGGAGCCGTTTCCCGTTTTTTTTTTACAACGGGGATTATAAAATATCATGTAATTTTAAAAAAAAAATTTTAAATCGAGAAGAACAATTTTAAAATATTTTCTGATCATTTTAATGTGATAATAATTATACTGAGTGGTTTTATAAGAAGAGTATGGGGTACATAATGGAATAATACGAAGTATACAATGAAAATGGTATCAAATTAAAGTGTTTTAATTAGTAACGAAAATACTTGGCTGGAAAAATGATACTATTCGAGCGCGAGAATATCTACCTTAATTAACCACGTTATTTAAACTATTTGTATAATAAATGAATGGACAAAAAAGATTATCCAGGTATATTCAATTATCCGTAACAAAATAAAAGAACTTCCGCCTCGGCAATGCAAAGGGCTTAATAACGCTGAACGCTCCATTTGCAACTTTTTTAAATTGAATTAATTGCAAATACGGCAATTAAGGTCGCCAGATTTAAAGCTCCGAAACAAAAAAAAAGGACAACAAATTCACAAAACGTATACACGCTAAAGCGGTTGGAATTAAATTTAACACTTAGTGTATAGTAAAACACTCCAATAGAATCAAATTTAACTGTAGAGCGCTAGAGTGATTAAATTCACTCTAAAGTAGAGTAATAAATTCACTCTAAGGTAGAGTAGTATATTTATACAAATTAAAATCCTATCTTTTTCTATAATTAAGAGTCACAAAATTACTATATTTCACCCCATCAAGAGTATTAATTTCACATTAGAGTGAAAATTAATTCTGTAGGAGTTAAATTTTCACTCTACTTACTCTACTTACTTACTGCAGCTGATTTAGCGTGCATAATATACATCCTCGTCGTAATTAATCAAAACGTTACTTAGGTTTTAAATAAGGTAACGAGGTAACAGCTGTTAACTAGTTACCACGTCGGTAGGAGAGAGCAAAGTTGCAGTACATCGCGCAGCCAGCGCCGTTCCATTTTACCCGCCTCTCCGCCGCGTCGCTTATCACCCTCGAAAGTGGCAGCTCATGTCGGCCCCAACGTACAGCGCTCGTCCACTCTGTAATGCCGACCATCCCCCGCAACCTTTTTCGGCGATATTAAACGCGAACTTATCCCCGCTTCTTTCTCCTCTTCGCTCGACCGTTATATAGCCCGCTGCGCTCGTGTTTCCTTCTTTTTTCTCCCTTCTCCGTGCCAGCGCGAGAATAATTAGCGGCGCTGTTTATATCGCCGCGCACATTGTGTCGAATAACGAGGCTCCTCCTATTACTCGTTATGATAAATCAGCGCGCGGCGCTCGCATCACGGCCTTACGCGGATTACCCTTTTGTTTATATTGCCGGGCGTAGCGCGTCTATTTTTCGCGCGAGTTTCCGCATACACACACGCAGAGAAACGCGCGCGCGCGTCTGCCAAGCTCTTTTTCGTCGACGGCGCGATATCGCGCGACAGTCACGAGCGAGTCAGTTTAAAGTAGTTTAATTAATGGCTTACTTTTGTCCCCAATTTGTTCCGCATCAGCGCCGCGCCCGAAATTTCCAGTTTTCCTATTAAAAGCTCCGCTTGCCAAGTTTCCTACAGCTCTCATAAGAACGACTAATAAACTAATAAAGCTCCCGTGTGTACATTTATCTCGGGTGTATTTTATATTTTCCGAAGGAAGAGGGGGAGGGGGATAAGACAACGACAATTATTGATGTGCCAGTCGCAGAAGACCTCCCCGCCGACTTAGCATGCCGCCGACGTAATCCGGCTCGCGGAATTTGTCTGCCGCTGATGTCGACCATTGCCGTGATATTCCGCGAAAAGGACGGCGCGCTGCCCACGCGTCTCTCCCTCGAAAGTTGAAAATTCAATTAAAACGAGGTCGCGCAGTCTTAACCGCCCCCGCGCGAAGGGCTTAACGAGCCTTCCCGAAAACTCCGCGTGTAAACAAAGGGAGATGGATAAATACGCTTTATTTACCTCGCGGGGGAGGAAGTGAGAGAGAAAAAAAAAGATACAAAGGAAGAATTACATTATCGATCGGGAGATTCAGGAGCCTTTCGGGGGAGGCCGACGCGCCGTCTCTCCCCTCCCCCGGCGGCGAGCCTCGTATCTGGGATTTTCCGATGAACCGCTTCGAGGGGAAGGACGCGCGGACCTGAATTTCCGGGCGCATCGACGTCGGGAGAGGGAGCCGTGCGAGATTACGAGGCTGGAAGCCGATATGGCTCAGGCCGAGAGATCGGGAGTGCGAAAGTGGAGGCGGCGGAGGATATATCGCCACGAGGCCGCGGCGGGGGCTCGATAGGGAGTCGCTCGTTAGGCGCGCAGCAAACCTTCTCCTGACCAGTCGCATGGCCACGGGGTTCTGTCCGCTCGAGAGGCCACTCGGCGCGGTAGTAGATGACCGCGGCGATGCTTGGTCTCTTACGCCATCTGCACCTGCCGCTCGTAATTCTTTTAACGACTGCTATTGAACAGTCGCCACGAGCTTTTTATCGCTCCTAAAAGAGCTGTCTGCGTTTTTTTTCCGCCGAGTTAACAATCAAACGGATAACCGTTTACCAGTAAACGCGTGAAAAAAAGCTCAAAAACTGCCAAACTTTCCCCTGCGAGGAGAGGCGAGACTAAAGGAGCATTCCGCGCAATTTTCAAGTCCGCTCTTTAATTGATAAACAAAATGAAAGCGATTAGTCTGAGAGCAAAACGGGACGAGCGAGCATTTCCAAACAGTTCTCGGTAAACAATTAAGTTTCTGACAGCCAAATCAGCCTCCAGCCAGCAACGGAAAGTCCGAGCCGACACTGCCGGCCGACCGTAAAGTGCGTTTACTAAAAAAAAAAAAAAGATTTCAACAGTCAGCCTTCCTTTTTCCGAAGCAATTAAAATCCGGGAGCGGGTGCCCCGCGGGGAATCGGCTCGAGGCACAGAGACACAGGACTCGCCGCCTTCGGGGTAAAATCGAGGTCGGCCCGCGAGTGCATTTAATAAGACACGCTAATAACGGAACGCGGCATCGAGACGATGCGGACCCCTCGCCGGGCGAGAGGCCAAATTACAAGAGTCCTCAAAGAGAGAGAGAGAAGATCTGCCTCGGGGTTGTATTACTCAGCCTCTCTCGTCCTCGGCCTTTCTCCCGGGGAGCATTGAGACACAGCGAGCGCGTTTTGTCATCGAGATTCTTTGTTTTCATCCCGGCATGAAAACACGCTCGCTGCCAGCATTTTAACTCCCTTTCTTGTTCACCCTCCAGCTCGTCTCTCCTCCTGCTTCCCGCAAGCTCGCAGCACCTCCGCGCGGCTGCGCCCGGACTCGCGAGATTTTTCTCTCCGCCGGCACCGAGAGCGATAGCAGCCGCCGCGTTCGCGGCTATTATCCTCCGCGCCAACGCGTCCGAAGCTTCCGTTTGAGTTCGCCGAGCTTTTTCCTCCGCTGCGCGCTTTTTTTGCCTTTTTTTTCTCTCCCTCTATCTCTCAGCACGTGCAATAGCCGAAACACCGCGGGGCTGCTGTGTGTATATATCTCCTGCTTTTTATGCGGCGCGCCAAGTTCACCTGAGCTTTTGCTTCTGCTCTAATCTCCTCTAAAAAGCTCGCTCGGTCCTTCCGGGTCCTCGATGTGTGTCCTGCATTGCCGAGTTGCCATTCGACCCCCTCGGGCGTCCCTTTCGAGCGTAACGGCCAGCACGTGGCTCCGGATGTACAGCGCTCTCCCAAAGTAGAGCTTGAATGTCGAGCTCGACGGAGTCGTTTGACGAAATTGTTAATTATTTTTGCATTGCCGAAGTTACGCTGTTTGCATAAGTGGCGCAGCACGAGCTTTCCTTATCGCCCGGTATATAAAAAAGGGACCCTTGGCTTTTTATCTAATTTTTGTCGCTCGTATATCACAGATTATGCGAGCATCGGGATTTATTTTTACTGCCAGGGCCAAAGTCTTTTTCCATGTTTATGAGGAATGAAACGCGAATTTCACGCTGCACGTGTAACACCGGGGTTAGACGGGCTTCGCCTGAATAAATAAAAATAGCGCATTCCACAATTTTTTCCCCCCAAGTACACGCGGAATATTGTACATTGTGTATACTGTCGGAAATTTTATTATTTTTTTTTGTAAGCACACACGGAATATTGAATTGAGTATTTCTAAGAATTATTTATGCCTCGGGTATTTGTATTTTTTTTTTCATTGATTTTACGCTTGGATTATTCGAATGACCTGCATTTGGGAGATAAAACTTTTTTTCTATAGCCCACTGTATTTTCTATCATTATTGAATATTCCCCCGCAGGGATCCAGTGCCCTTTTTGCGCTTTTATTCTCCGCAGGGTCCTCTAAACTTTTTAGTACCACCTTATCCAACCTCGCCGTCCCTTATATGCGCAATTTAATTTTTAATCTCGCGGCTTTCCCTCCTTGATCCTTTTACAATCTTTATTTAAATTCATTCATCGCGAGTGCGGGCCGCTTCTTGCGCTCTCGATTATTTATCGCGCCGGGACTAGATTGGAGCGGAGGTCGACGGAGCTGAATGTTTGACCAGTCGGTGCGCACGTCGGGCCGCCTCCTTAAATCCTCGAGCGTCTAGAAAAGTCCCGGTCGCCTGCGTCACGGCCGACCTCTGCGACATTCATTAGTCGCGCCGACTCTCAATGAAACAATATAAATTCCCCGTTCGATTTGTCGGCGCGCGATTTATTGATTAACCGTTAAGTTAGAAATACGAGCCGCTAATTGCCTCCCGCAGTCGCCGGGGCAGACTCGAGTGCCCCGCGCCTTTTTCTCCGGCGCGCGTGCACCCGCACGAGCTCCCGTTTAACCAATTATCGAACTCTTTGAACCGTGCTTCGATTGTGCGCACCATTTTTTTTTTTCGTCGATAAATTCGCCCGCGGCTGGGGAATTCTCGCATTCAGTCCGCCGGAAATTCGGAGCGGCAGCGTCTTACGTAAGCGGATGGTGCGTCCGAGAGGAGGTGCACTTAGTAGCCGTTGATAAGCTCGTAACTGATGGCGGAACTTTTGTTTCGCCTCCGTGGGCAATTTGCTGATTGGGGCCGTCGGGAGGAAACTTCGCGGTTCGCCCGCTGCCAAAATAGAAATACGTCTGACGTTTAAATCGATGAGACGCTGCCGGAGTATTTATTTCTGTTTATTTTACGACTCGCGGGCTTTGGAAAATTCATTTTAGAGACGGAGATTTTAATATTTTCGAATGCAACCTTGACACACCTTTCGCCGCTCTTTTATTAAGATGAAAGGGGCTTTTCGGACTTTTGAAAAGGTTAAGCCTTTTTTTCTTTTGCGAAGCATTTTGGTATCGAAGGTATATGCGACGACGTAACCTAGTTAAGATTGCATATATTATGAAATATGAGGTCAGACTCTGACTTTTTTTTTTATGCGCAATTCTATATGGCTTTATAGGCTCTGAAATGATTATGAGAACGCTTTCCAGTCCCGCCAGTGTTACTAAAATTTATTCCGAACGAACGTAATGCGTGCTGTAAATACCATCGTTTCAGTGAAACATTTGAGTTTTATCGTCACAAAGGCAAGAAAATAGTGATGTCGAACAGTCACAGCTGCACATATTTCAATCCACAAAAACTCAACCCAGGCTCTCTCCCATACCTACGCCGTTTGTTACGCAAAACTCAATTTCATGCCCGTCCCTCTTTTTTCCCATTTTACGCACGGAAACAAATAAATATACAATGTCCGACCGTCTGCTGCAATTGGCGCACCCCCCCTCCAACTTTGACCGAGAAAAAAACTTTCCGCATTCACGGACGGAATGCATAAAAAAAAAGAGCGCAGCTATCCTTCTGTAACGTCTTGGTCGCGCGCGAAGCTGTCCCGGTCTGTTCCGAGCGTCAAAAAATTTACGCCGCTGCATAATTCAGAGCGAGTCGCCGCGGAGGTCAAAGCCGGTGCTCCCTCTCGGCGTTCATTAAAGAACAAAGTTTCATTAGGTCGACCGGCGTCCCGGCGAATTCTTCGCCCCCTATCTCCGATTCGCACGCGTCCAGGGTATCCCCCATGAAATTTTAACCCTTGATGCGCCACCTTCAATGCACCCCCTCCGCTCGACCTCGGCACTCTTTCTCTCTTTCTCTCTCTGAGCAACCCACGTACACACACTTGATGTCCGTCTATTTTAACATCGTTGCATCATATTCAGCCTCACGCGCCTACACCTCCCCCCGGCGGGCGTCTTCCCGCCGAGTTACTCCACAATCTTAACCGTTTGACACGTATGCGCAAATAGCCGGAGGATATACCTCGCCCGGCGATGTCGTTACGGCGCTCCATCAATCTCGAAATCCCTTCGGAGGATCCGCGAGCGCGAGCGATCATAAATCCGCCGTTTGTGCAAACTTCGCTCGCTAAGTGGCTCCCCGAGGCCGTCCGACGAGTTTCGCGATACGAGCGCCTACTCGGCAGGTAGCGCGACGCCCTCTTCGGCACCCTCGCTTTGAGCAAATATATACAAGAGCGCAGACACTCGAACAGACGCGTACTGTCGGTCGACAGAGGAGAAAGGAGTATTTTCTCTTCGAGGGGAATTTTCTTCGGGGAAAAATTGTAGCAACGAGATTTTGTCTCTTTCTTCTCGCTTCTCTCCGGGCGGAAAATAGAAATTGTCGTATAAATTAAATATTTTTCTACGTTTTGAATTATAAAGAGTAGTAGATTTTTTTACGGTTCGACGGGGTACTTTATTAAGTTCCGACGTCGGGGCTACCTCCCATTGTACTCCGTACGACAAGTAGAAAATTAATCCACGTTATTTTTCAAGAAAGAAAAAAAAATCATTTTTGTCAAGAAACTCGATAAGATCCATCCCGCTTCTTTTATTAAATTGTCAAAATTATCTCGATTTTATATTACATCGAAATTGAAAAAAAGAAAAAAAAAGAAGCGAGTTACTCTTTCAATCTTTGAGGGAGAGATGAAAGTGTAATATATTTTTTTATTTCTTTCCACGGCGTACAGATTTTAGAAGAATTTCGCGAAACTAGAATTTATCGCTCGGAAAATGAAAGAAAAGGGATAAAAGGGCAAGCAAAGCAGTTTCCCGACTTAATTTTACTCCCAAGTCGTTTAAAGCGAAATCATCCGAAAAGAATCGCCGCGGAGGAATTAAAACAGCGAGACGCACGATTTGCCTAAGTGTATAGGTAAGTTATCTCGCTGAAAGGGGCCCTCGACAAGCGGCATCCGCGCTCTAATTGAATTTTTCCCTCCCCCCCCCCCCCCGCCCGTCAGCCCCGGCAGACTCGCTAATTTATCGCCCGGCGCTTTAAGCAAATACACGCGATTCAATTAGTACTCGAGCGTCCCCTGTCCCGCTCGATATTTATAAATTAGTCCCCGTTTGCGCGAAAAGTTTGCAGCTCGCCTCCGCACGCGGACGCAGCGGTTCACCCCCGACGTCCCGGCGTCGACCCGATCTTCGGCGCCGGGGCAAAGTTTAACCGCATCGGCTCTCGCCTTCGACTAGTTAAGTTTCGCCTCGGAAATTCCACGACGGGCCCGCATTAGAGCGACGCCCAGGTCCTTGCGGGGCTCGCGGATCCTGCCGCAGACGGACAAAGTAGTCGAAAGTCGCGGTCCGCCCACGGAGAGTGTCCGTATCCACCATCCGCGCTCCGGCAAACATTCCCGCGCGGACTGAGCGCCACTGCGCTTGTTTGCCGAGCTGCCGGGAGAAGAAGAGCCGAGGCCCGTGAAAATTTGATATCCAATCAAGAGCGGGCCGCCGGAAGACAAAAGGCCCGGGGGCTCGCGCCCACAGCCCGCAGCGCTGATGCCGGCCGCCGCTCGCCCGCGGACGTAGGGGCCGGCGCGCTCTCTGATGCCATGTGAGCCCGGCCATGAACCCCCCCGCGGCCGGGGCGGGCGCGGCTCTCTTCGGCGACCCGGGATGCTGCCAGCAGCACCAGCAGCTGCTCTGGCGGCCCCAGCAGCACTTCCTCCCGCCGGCCGCCTGCCACGTCTGCCTCAGGCCGGTCCTCGCCCTCCAGCACTGCACTGCCCAGCTGCGCGGCCACGGCTACTCCGCCGCCGCCTCCTGCAGCCGGCTCTCCCGCCTCGACTGGCACCAGGCCGCCACCCTCGGCCGGCACCCGCGCTACTTCACCCACCCGCTGCCCGGAGCCGCCGGCACCTCGCGCTCCAGCTTCTCGCTCAACAGATCGCCCAGCGCCGCAAGACGCGCCGGCTCGCCGGGCACGCGCTCCCTCGGCCAGCGCTCACCGGGCTCGCAGCGCGCCGCCACCCCCGCGGCCAGCAAGCCCCCGCCCCATCCCGAGCGCTGGATCGGCGAGGAGACCAGGCGCTCCATGCCGAGGCACGTCTACAAGTACTACCTCGCACAGACTCGCGAGTACCGACGGCGAAACTTCCAGGTAATCTTTTCGGCGGATCGGAGGGCGCACATATACGCGCGGGGCTTATCCGATCGACGCTCTTCCGGCTTGCTCGTGCGCTCTAACGACCCTTTTATCGGCGCTCGACTTCATTTTTATTTTCCCCGATGGCGAATTACTGTCTCGTTCGTTTTATTTTTTGCTGCTGACAGTTTTATAAGAGCGTCGGATCAATGGCTCGTTTCACTCTTCTTCGTTTTTTTTTAGTAGCGAAATTCTTAAAATTGACGGGCTTATTTCCAATAAATTGCGAAATAATTTGAAATTTTAGAAAAGAAGTGATTATTATGCTCCCATATTTTAGACATTGGAAGAGCAATTTTCTTGGTTTAGTTAAATTTAATGCGTTCTTTGTAATTTATACTTTGACACCAATAAAATTGCTTTTTAAAATCCTTCGTAACATTCTGTCGTCGTCTTTTAAAGATTGGATTACTTCGCGAAAGAAATTCTGCGAATATTCAAGACGATGTTAATGTGTTTTTTATCTTCGAAGTTTTGAAAGAATCCGTTTAAAATGATCAGTTTTTCATATATTGGATTAAACATTTTTAATTTCACTAGTTTTTCCTGCCGCTCTAAAAGTTGAGAGCGCGAGATCGTAAATCTATAAATATAATTTGAAAGAATTCATTTAAAATGATCAGTTTTCCATAAATTGGATTAAACATTTTTAATTTCACTAGTTTTTTCCGCCGCTCTAAAACTACAGTGTTGAGAGCGCGAGTTTGTAAATCTATAAAATAAATCGTACAACGAGAGAGATGTTTTAGAATTCGAGCGCTTAGATCCAAACGAAGTTTCCAGCAGTCGTCTTATCTCCTCGAACTTTTCGAATTAATAAAATATGCAACGGCTTTTCTTCCATAACTGTTGTCTAATCGTGAAACAACGTAGTTCGGCAAACGAAAGCAGAAGCTCGGCCCGCCCGGCGTAAGAGCTTCGAAAGTTTATCATTTATTTACTTTGAAAATTCATGAATGATCCGTTCCAAATTCAGCGAACTTGCGGAATTACAAATTCCTCAGGGTACTTCGTATGGGAGAAAAAAAAAAGATCCCGAATGTTGCTTCGACGGAAAGTTTCAAGCCAAGATTACCCCAAATTGCGCCTCCCGGGCGCAGTTACCCCGATTTTTGCAGGCTCGCCGGGCCAAAGTGGATTTCGCTCTTTATCCGAGCGCCGAATCGAGTTCTGCATCCACGGCATCGCGTGATTTTGCACGAATTGATTAGCCGGACCCTGTTGTTGTACACTTCGACTACGTAAATATGGCGTCAAAAAACAAACGGGCAGCGATTTAGATCGCGACGTTCGATACGCTCCAATTTTTTTCGCTGTAGATCGTCCTCACTGTTTGTGTAATTAAACGATACCGCGTAGACCCGTGCCTTTGTCATTAAACCGCTCGTTTCGTTAATATTTACAATGACGCGTTTTAGAATGCGTCCTTTTGCTTAACAAAGCGTAGCAAATATACCGTATCAGGCTTGCAGACATTATACCGTGGTTTTTCTCTTTTTTTTTTCGAAACATTATCTTAGCAAAAACTCGCAATTTATAAGCGAATTCGCCGAATACTCGCAGGGGAAGGATGACGCGGAAAGTCTCACGTCAATTTATAAAATTGCGAGCGACTACAAAACATGATTTTCGACGCGTATACACGCGGCTTGAATTTTATGAATGAAACTCTTTGAAGTAAAGATTTTAAATTTTCCTTCTGCATGCTACATGTCGAAGTAATTCTGGCAAAAGCTAGCACTGCGTTTTCTCCAAGCAATCTCGAATCATTATTTTAGAAAGGATCTGAATAAATTCTTTTGAGTGCGAATGTAATAAATAGTATCGTATTTACACTCGAACTCGTATTTTTTCCCTGTATTAATAAATATACAAAATATTTCGATAAATCATTTGCGCCATTTGATTAAACGCAGTGTATCAACGCAGCACGAACCATAATTATTTATACCCTTCAAATAGAATAGCCTGATAGTCTACGCCCCCAACGATTCAACTGAACACGGTTTATAATTTCTTATCACAGGGGGATTCTTTTAATTCAATTTCTTGTTGAAAGCTTAGACAAAGCGAAATACTATTCCCGAGAATAATTTCTGAATTATCAATGCTTTTTTGCCGGCCGTTTTTTTTTTTAGCTTGAATGACCTACTTTTGGTCACAAGGGGTTCGGGAAAATAATTTTCGACTATAATTAAAATATTTCAATCGACTCCAGTTAAATAACTTTATTTATTCGAAAAGGCTGAAAAGTTTCGTTTTTACTCGGAGAATGAAAAAAAAAAGAAACGCGTTTCCATTTAAAAAAAAAAAATTTTTTACATTTGTATCAATATTCAAGCCATAAAGTTTAACTTTTAAATAAATGTTGCTTTTCCCATGTGTACTGTCCCTCGTGTAATGTACTGTTTCTAGACGGTGAAAATTTAGAGCGTATATCTCTCTGGGAAAACTTCCACATTCCACGGACACCTCTGTCAAATGAAAATAAATCCATTGGCTCATTTTTTCAACGTGCTGGATAAAAGCGAGTTTTGATACCGCGGACAGGGAAAAATGAGATTCGATATTATAGAAATCGAGCTTTTTTAAAATTAATAATAAAGCTGTGTCAAAAATATTGATTTTATTGATCCCTGCTGCATTTGCATATACTTAAAGTTGGGACGCGCGCAAGTGAAAACATCCGAGTTTGGTCAGACGCACATTAGCATAGGCACACTCAGCTGTCACTTTTTTTCTATGATTAATTGAAATGGAGCCTGCCTATTTCCAATTGAAATTTTCGTTGAGCATTGACTTATAAAGCAGCCTTCGTTCGTTATTTTTATTATACCGCAGTCAAAAATTAATATGACCAAAAATTTATTCATCAATCATGTTTTTTTTTTTATTGAATCGATACTGAAATTAATTTAAACATTCAGAATAATTTAAATTGGAAGTTACCGAGGTGAAATCGATTAATTCATCTCTAAATAATTATATTTTCAATAATAAGTTGCGGTAGACGCGGATATCGAGGCAATACTTCGATAAGGCGATAAAACGACGAAAAATGTTACCAATAACTTTTTTTTTTGCTTGCACCAACATTTTATCAAATAAACAAGAGATCAGTACATCAATTATTTTCGAGGGAAAAGATTAATTGATGTATAAAATGATTATTTAATAAACTCGTACAACTTCCAATATTTATACATGTAATCAAATTTTTATTGTTCTCTCTTTTAAATAAATACTCGCATTTCATATCGCAAAATCGGCATCAAAATCATTTATTGCCCACGCGTAAAACGCGGTTTTATACGACGGTTTTAATATTAAAATTCAAAAATGCCGAAACTCCGTGGTTACTTATGTCGGAGGAGATATATTTTTCTAGAGTGCACCCTGGATTAACGTAAAATTTATTCACGATATATACGAGCCTGCTTTCCTATAGCCCACCAGTTTCCAACATTTGCATAGCTTTGACGTTATACGCTCTAAAATTCGAACTCTAATTTTTTTACGAAGACCCTGAACGTTTCTAGCGCGCTCTTTTATTTTACTATATTTAGACAGCGCTTTCTTATGCAAATTTTCTCGTAAGCCGTACCGGCAGTATAACAAGTAAACAATTAAAAAACGATTAAAAAGCAATCTTAAGAAGTGTAACTTTAGTCTTAGTTTATTTCCAAATTTAAATTTAAAATGCAGAAAATAAATTTCTCCTTTAATCATATTTGTGTTTCATCAACGGGGAAGAAAGGACAACGGTAAAGCATCCGCAACGAATCAACGTTAAATTCTGCACGAACTTTTTTGCCGCAAATATGAATGCAATTACGTCCATTTGATGAAAATCTTCAAAGGGACGCGATTAACGACAGCGCCACCTTTTCACGTGGTCCGTTTCATTTCAATAAATTGATTTGTTTCAAAGCCGCCTTTCCTTCCCTCCTGTGAAACCTCCTCTTATTTATATTACACGCCATTTGTATATGAATGCGATGCGTTAATTACAAGAAAATCCCTACGTGACCCTGGAAATTTTCTTGATTTAAAGCACCACTTTGGCCTGACACACAATGCACACGGGCCGAATTTTTTTTAGCAAAAACACCGCTAACGCAACACAATTTAAACACATGTAGAACAATTTTTTCGCTCTTCCAAAAATATTCTCGGGTTTAGTGAGAATGTTAAGCGCGGTATTCTTTAATTTTTTACGCTTCCCTCTTGCATTTGAATATGAACTTGCAGTGTCTGCAGCAGAAAGATAACCCAACCCGGATAGCACCTCGAAACATTTCTTTTTATATTCTGAAAAAAAAGAAACCAAAACCTAGAAAAAATATTTTGCTATCACAGACGAGTAGCTTACTTTTCAGCTTCGAGAAGTACGACCCTATTTCTGAAATAAAATAAAAAAGAGATACTCCAGCCTCTGGGAGCGTAAAAGCGTCATATCGTAATCCGGCATTACGACAGTGATTCCAGGGCGAACAGTAAACTCGGGAAGAATCAAGTTTGACACTGGGTAGCACTTCGCGTCGGCGCTACCCCGCGGTAAGTGGTGTGGCGCGGCAAAAGTTTTCCCATCTTATTGCTCTCGCCCCTCGCCCCTTGCATTCGTCGAGCTCGAGCTTAAGGCGCATTATCGCCTCGGCAAAGTGCAGATTCAGTCCAGTCAGGTGCTAACCGAGTGCGTCCGATTTTTCGCGCGCTTAATCGCACCGTGGCGGAGCTCGTTACACCCCTCAGACTCGAGCGTCCCTTTCCCCTTCTCCCCGTCGGCAAGAGATTCGCCGAGACAAACGTGGAGCGCCCTATTGATTTCCGTGCCGCGCGCTCTGCCCTTTTGCCTTCTGATGCCTGCCGAACATCAAAGACCACGCCTTCCATACAAACGAGGTAAAATCAAGTCGCGAATTAATTTCGTTTATCGATTTTGAAGGGTCGCGAGCAGAGGGAGGAGTTGATGGAAAGAAAAAAAAAGCACAAACGCCCGGGGAGATATAGGGCAGTGGGTCGTAATTGGAGCCGCGTGGATCTCGTTTTCGCTCGATTACTGGCGCCGTTAATCCTTTGGCGTTGGTGTGGCCTCGTGGATTTTTAAGACGATGTAATCTCGCATATTCCGCCGGGGGTGAGATGCGAGAGTGGCTGCACAGGGCGGATACGAGGCATTCGGCTAGCAGCACTTAGCAGGTGCGTTAAAGGTGCCGATGGCTAATTAGGTGGTGGCAATTACGGGACGATGCGTAGAATTAACAGCTGGAGGCAAATATTTAATTGGAGCGACACAATTTTACGAGGATAACACAATCGTGGGGGCCACTCAAACGGGAGTTAATGAAATTCAAATGAATTTTCAAAATATTTCCTCGCCAACGCCATTTTCTTATCCTAGCGGCTGCTTATTTGGGTTAATTGTTCGCGTAATTTAATTCGTAAATAAAGGTGGAAAATAAATTAACATCAGTCTTGTGGTGTGTTTTTTATTTATTTAGGTTTTGTTGATTTTCACGTGCGCAGGGAGCCAGCTGATTTTTCTCGATTTATTCTCGAGTTTACAATACGACGGTACCGTTGAAAAACGAAATGCGAAAAGTTCGTAAATTTAAAATCGAGTCTGTTACTTACCTCGCCCGAGTTTTTTTGTCCTTTCTTATGATAGAAAGCACATAAATAAAATTCGAGGATTCCGATCTTAACTACTTTTATTTTGCAATAAAAAGCTAAATTTTTTAGCGATTCTATTCCATTTCAGACTTAAAATATATTTCTGTCGGGGGGAGAGAGAAAGAGAGAAAGAAAAAAAAAAAGTCTACTCGCCGAGTTAGTTACTCCTTTGTATACTTTCTTCTCTCCGAATAAGCTTTTAGAAAAGACAAACTTAAGGTAGCTCTTCACTTACGTCTAATAAAAAGGCACTTGACATTTCTGCGTATTTTTTACACAGAAAGGATGTTTGCTTTAACATCCAGAAAGTGTAAATAAGGCTGAAGGCTAGAAAATTACCAAGAAGTAAAAAAAAACCCTTCTTTATTGTTTAGCGCCTATAATAAACCTTCCATTTTATGTTACTTCCGCGAAAAGTTTTACAACTGTTTAAAATTACCATTTTACATTATTTGCTTTGAACTGTTAAAAATTCATTTCCCCAAAGTTAAATTATAAATTCACTTACGCTGCAGAAACAACGCAAGCGTATATTTTACGTATTCGAAAATTGCTTCATTTTTTTTTCTTTTAATGAAACTAACTTATTAACTATTCCGTGTTTAATAATTATGATAAAAGCTTCACTTTCAAATTATTGCAGTTACCTTTTCAATTAGGTACTCGCTTTAACAACTTGGACGGCTATACTTATATAGCGTCCGACCACCGGCATCTGTACAATGCAACGCTTTCTCTTACCGTTAAATACTCCATCGCAGCAAAAGATAAAAAAGAGCGAGGAAAATAGTTTGAAATTGTTGCTGTTCTTAACGAAAAAAGCTAATTGAAAACCGATATAAAGACAGTTGATACAAATTCGAAGTAAGAGGCGCGTCTGACCGGACGCGGACTCAATCTACTTTGTAGGTACAGCGCCATTACCGCGTTATCGCTGAAACAGCGATCGAATTTTTCCCCTCGCGCTGGAGAAATTCAATTTTTCCGATACACAGCCTCTTAAGTCTCCTTCCTCCGGCAGCCGCGGAGCGCGCGAGCCTCCGGAAATATTCGTATAAAATAGTGAAAATTCGACGCGACAGCCCGAGAAGCCTGCGACGTGTCCTCCCGCTGGCGGGCAGGCAGCTCACGGCGCATTACACCTCCGCGGCGTATCACCCCTTCCCTTTTCTCCTCCACATCCACCACCCGGGAGGAGAAATAAAGCAGACGTCGAGGAGCGAGATTCCCTCCGCCGCTCGTCTCGGAGCGGCGCGCGATCGGCCGAGAATTAAGCTTGATAAATGGCCACGCGCTCTGAAACTCGAGAGTTTAATTGCCTAGGGGTATAACGTGCCAGGGTCAGCGTGTCCATTTTTCCCCGGTCGTCGGCATGCAGAATTCGACGCTCGTATCGATCCCTCCCCTCCCGGCCGCGTGGCGGTAAACACGCGGCGCGCCAATTGCACCTCGGCCTTCCCGAGGGACGGAGAGCGCGACGACGAGCGAGCGAGAGAGCCGCTCCAACTCCTCCTCGAGTTCTCAGCCGGAAGCGGCTAAGAAGCCCGTAATCCCCGGGAAATGCTTACGAGGCGCGCACGCACACCCCGCCGGGATGTAGGTGAATACATCCCCGTGAAAAATCGATGCCTCGTTTTTCATTCACTCGCTAATCCAGCGCGGCCGTCCGGCGTCCCACGCTCGCCCTCGCGCTCCGCTGCCTCCTGCCATCTACGTCACCGGCGCGTATTACGCGCGTCTCACCGTCAGAGCGCGCGGCCTTTTTTTACCCCAGCACGTGGTGGCTATTAATTTCGCCCGAGCGACGGGAGCGTCGCCGGCTGCGTGCGTGCAGCGTCCCCGAGAATGCGCGAGGGCCGCGGTGCATCGCCGTGAGGAATGCCAATGAGGGGCCGCGGTCGCTGCTGATGAATGCGCGAGCTTCGCCGGACCCCTGCAAGCTTTTGTAAAAGTCAAGCACTCGCGCGAGTAACGAGGATAACGCACCGGCCGTTGTATATCGCCCCCGAGTGTACTTTCGGGGATTAAAATTGAGTGCAGCGGGGGCGCGTAAATACTAATAAAGGCGGGAGGACGGACACCGGCTGCCGGCGTCACAAAAACTCTAAGGGATGGCGCGAGTCTCGATCCGGCCGGATATCCGATTTGTTTTCCCGAGGGCGGCAGGGGGCAAAATAAATTCCCGGTCGAAAAGACGGCGCTGGCAAAAATAATGGCGCAACCTTAACCGTGTCCTCCTCCTGGAGCAAAAGAAGAGCCGGCGGCGCGTGCCAAGCAATATCTCGGAGCGCGCGCGAACGCAGAGGCCGAGGCGGCCGGGAGGCGAGAGGCAAAAACGGGGAGGGGGAAAAAAAGCGTCCGCCAAGAGGTTGCCGCTCGGGCGAAAGGGAGCGCGTCAGCTACAGCGGAGGGGCGGTGGGGGCGAGTGGAAAAAGGCGAACGCGGACACGTGGACGAGCGGAACTCGGCCGCCAGCGCTGCTGAGCGTTGCAGCCGCGGCCGCTGCTGCTGGTGGCGCTGCGACGTTGCGGTCCACGGGGGAGGCTGCGCGCCACCCCCGAGCGAGCGAGACGGACGCGCGGCCGCCCTCCCCACCAGGCGGGCGGTGGGGGTCGCCAGGAGTCCGTTTGCGTGGAGCGGGTGCGCGGCGGTGGCGTCGAGGCCGCCTCGGCGAGCTCGCGCCAGTGCTGGGTGAACGCCGCGGCGCGATGCATCGCTCCAGCCCCAAAGCCGCCGCGCTCCGGAGCCAAGCGAGCAGCGCCGGCGCTGCCGCGCGTGTTAATTAGTGCGACGCGTGGGACTCGAGGTCGGCCGCCCGCGTAGAGCTCCTATCGATTCGGTCGTCGTCGTCGCGGTCGCCGTCGTCGTCGTCGCTTCGGTTCGCGTGGCTTCGGGCTCGCGCGCGAGCCCCCAGGCTCCTCGGCGAGCAGCAGCGGCAGCATGGCACCGGACAGGGCCGGCCTGTGAGCGCCAGCAGGCATGGAGCAGTATGGGCCCCCGGGGGGCGGCTGGAGCGGGCACGCGCCCACCCCGGCGCCGCGCTGCTGGGACCGGCAGTGCAGGTCGACGGACCCCTCGCCCATGCGGCCCCTCGAGCACGGCTGCATGCGCTCGGCCGAGAGCCTGCGCTCCGTCGACTCGATGCGCTCCGTGGACTCGGTGCTGCGGCATCCCGGGCCCCTCGTCGGCGCCGACTCGATCGAGTCGATGCGCGCCATCGACGGCCACCACCACCACCAGTCCCGCTCCGTCGAGTCCATCGACCTGCCCCAGCAGCACCAGCAGGCCCCGCCGCCGCACCAGCAGACCCCCTACCACCACCACCAGGCCCGCTCGACGGAGATGCTGCCGAGCTCGGCGGCCGGCAGCATGCGCAACCTGAACCTGCCGGAGCGGCCCTGCCGGCTGCTCGAGTACGGCCCGCCGTTCCACGAGCACTGTCGCGGCCACCCGCACAGCTGCCACTCGCTGGACCACGTCCGCCGGCCCCTGGTGCTCGACCCGCAGCAGCCGCAGCACTGCAGGCAGCTCGAGCAGATGCGCCCGATCGGCCACTCGTGCCGCTCGCTCGAGTGCGCCGGCAGGCCCATGCCCCTGGACAGCGTCATCTACGGGCCGCACCATCACCCGCCGCTGCCGGTCCTGCCCACGGAAAGCCCCTACCGGCTCAACTGCCCGGTGCACAGTCCCTTCCGCTTCCGCGCGCCCAACGGCGCGGCGCACGACTACCGCCACTCGCATCAGGTACCGAACCGAGGCCGATCTTCCCATTGTGCGGGTCCGACCAGCCGCCCGCTAATGAGATCGGCCGTCCGTCACGTCCGAGTTCGCGCCGGCGAGCCCGCACAATGGGAGAGCCAAGGGCGCCCCACGCCGGCCGTTTAGCGGCGAGCGCGCACGTGATTTCGTTAATGGAGAAAACCTCTCTCCCCGCCCCTGCAATCCCGCTGTCTTCCGCGGCGCGCTCTCGGCAAATGGATTCCATTCGATTCGCTCTGATTCCTCGGCAGCCGCGCTTTTACCGCTGTAACCTCCTCTTTTTCCCTGCGGCCTTGCCGCGCCCCCGCGTTTCCTCCTTTCTTCCCTTTTTTTTCCTTTCAGCAATTTATTCGCCGCCGGTGAGAGGCTTCGTTCGAGATTTCTTATTATTCTAATGACGGAGTTTATGTTGCCGGCAAAATTTATCGCGCGAGTCAAAGTGCCCCTGCCTCTGCCGCCACCCCCTGGTGCTTCAGACTCACTCGGTCGAGTGCAAAGTTGCAGGGTGGCGGAGTCAAAGGATCTCTTATATTTATGAATGTATCTTGACTCTTGATGAATGTGGTTTTAAGTCCGGTGAAGTTAGCGCGACTTATCCGGCCGAGCGGCGGTTTACTCCGACCCTGCAACCCGAGCTCTATCCGTATTTTTTTTATTTGCGGTCAGCCTTTTTGCCACCGAAGGTGAGCGTCGCTAATAAATTAAGGGACAAAAAACTCACCCCTAGTAGTGCCCCGATAAAATTTAATTAAATAAACATTCCGCGCTAAAGGTTACACTTGCGACTCGTTTTAATGCCCATTATACGCTTGCACGCGACAAACCGGAATTAGCCCCTCGCAGTAAAAAAAACACACAACCGCATCATATGACAGAAACAAACAGTCTAATTAATAGTCCAATAAAAGCTTCGTTATCCGCGATAAATGCTTTATTCCCCTGATTAATCGCGCGTTTTATACTACCTTTGTTTTATCCCTCGATTAACAATCACCGCTCCGCTTCGTTACACCTACGTCGCCCATGCGAAATCCACCGATATCGAACCTGCTCGCTTATCTCGCTCGTATAAAAACTCGGTGCATCGCTTATACCCAAAGAGATAGTCCGCGTCCAGCGATTTTTGACAAAAAAAAAATACGCGGGCGAATGGGGACGCGCGCCATCGATTCGCTTCCGTTTTCATTGAGGCTGTCGCTAGTATCCGCGTGGTGAAATAAACGCGCGACAGCCGAGTCCACTCATTACCCGCGCGTCGTCCCGAACTAATGGCTCCTCGCTCGCTTCATATTGCGGAACGCAGTATTTATGCCCGCGCGCTTTAAATTAACGCCCACGCCGCGGCCTCCCCGCGCGCGGCGCTCTGATGAAACGTGCGAAAGACCGCCGGGGCAGAGTGGGGAACTTAATGAAGCGGGGATGCCGTGCGTGTGCGTTTATTTTGCCGCGGATTAAGGACGGCTTTTGTAGGTCGCCGCCATTCGATTAAAAGCCTCGGTTTGTTTACCATCTCGACTTGGTAATTTTTTATTTTATTTTATAAAGCGCAGGCTGCTCGGCGCTCAGGGGAGTGCACGTCGGCGCATCAGCGCTTGTTTTAATTAGCGGCATTGTGGCGAAGGGAAATTTAATATCTCCCGGAGTTTCGCTCATTTTAACGCCAGAAGTTGTGATAAATGCGGGAAATCAAGTTTGTCGGGAAGTTTGGCGGCGCCGAAGTATAAGCCCCGGCGCCCTTTCGCCGCGCGTATAACATTGTTTGGAGCGGCGAAAAGCCTAGGATTTCGCCAGGGCGACTCGCGCATTAGCACCCGGACTGCTATCCGTAAAATCAACATAAACGCGAGCTGCGGGCGGATTTCCCTCTCAAAAATGGCGCTGTTTACATCGGAGCGGCGCGCTCAAAGCGCGGAGTTTCATTTCCGTCGCGGAAGCGGGAGTGAAAAATTTCGGCCGTGCGCGGGCGAAAGGCAATTTGGCTTAAGCACGCGACACGCCGTCCCGCGGCTTCATTATTCAAAACACTGCGGTTGTTGTTTCGGTCCGTCCCTCCTCTCGACTCGCTTCTTCGCCGGAATACATTACAGCGCGGCTTTGGCCGTTGCCCGCCCACGCAGAGACCAGTCCCTCGTCGGAGCGCGAAACTAGATTTTCCCGCGAATATCGCGGCTGAGAGGACGGGGAAAGGGAAAATGGGGATAGAGACACTCGGCGGCGTCTTAAAAATCGAGGCGAAGACAAGGGGGTGATAGGGCGGTCGCAGAGGCGCCGCCGGGGACATAAATTGGATGAAAACTCGAGCGAGTTGAAGCTCGCGGAATCAGATTTCCTTTACGCTCGAAGGCTAACTCCCTCTTGGCGAGGGGGCCGCGGGGATACATTGTCTGGGGAGGGACGCTGAATCAAAACTTGTACGCTCCACATACGGGATTCAAAGCGCGACTCAATGGAAAGTCGAGCACTCGCAGTGTCGCCGAGGATTATTTACTTTTTCGACGCGGCCGAGGGGGTCTTTATACCCCCCTCGCTCTCGCTGCGGCTTTTAATGGAAAACGTTAACTCGGTCAGAGTCAACAGTGTCTTCGACTAATTTACAGCGTTCGCGTGAAAATTTAATCGAGCCCCTCGCCGCTGAAATCCGCAAAATGTTGGCTGCCCGAAGCTCGCGAAAAACCAGGTAAACATACGCCGAGCGTCACGATCGATTCTGTCCGATACTCTCTCCGCGTAACTGTTTTAATTATATCGGGCTTTTCAGTACCTCGTATCCGAAAAGTTGAATAAATTTATCGGGACGAGTATTACGAGGGATCGACCTTTTTTTTCTGCTGCTTGCTAACGGTTTTTTCCGACTGTAATATGATTAAGTCTCATTTTTAAAAGTCATTCATAGCTGCGGCTAATGGAATCGTAGTTTTATAAAATTTATACGATTCTATTATCTTTTGGGAATTAGCTCTTAGAGCCCTGCGCCAAAAAGGGGTAATTTTCGCGATGTATGCGAGTCTCCGCATAAAAATAAAAGTAAATTTGCGGAGGGTGGTTACAATCATTTCAGCGATAAGACGTACGTTTAATTTAAAAAGAAAGTAATGGGCTCCGGGAAAGTTTTGCAAAAGTCCGAATGTTTTGCTGCGCTCTTCTATATCTACTCGCGTAAGGTTCGGCGCCCGGAAGCGAAGACTGCAGTGGTTAGCCTTTTTCAATTTTCCCCGCAAACAGGGAATCGATTTTTCTTAATTGCATATTTTTTTTACGTTCAAACCACGCTTCGCTTTTTAATCAACTGACGCCTCTCAATAATTCAGAATATCGCATAAAAAAATGCTAAAGCACAAATTCCATCAAGTAATAAACATTTACACCCTTCCGTTTTACGAAAACAGACAATTTTACGCGAAGCGTTACAAATTCATATTAAATTTAACGAGCTGAGTTACAAGATTTAATAATTGGTCCGTTACTTTTACAAATTTGACGCGCACCACGTGTGCAATACAACTTGGTAAACAAAAAAAGTAAATAAAACTCCCCCGAACGATTTTTATCCCGAGTGAAATTTCCAAAGCAAGTGCGAGAGGGATCCGAAGTGAATGAATCAGCGGGTCAGAGCGGCGGTGCGTTACGGGGATTTTTAGTGTCGCGCGTGCCGTTGAATCGCAGCCGGGCGCATTACCGTAAATCGTTACAGCGCTCGCGGCAACAACTCGTTCGTCCTCTCGGCCGCGCAGAAAATTCTCCGAGCCGATAAAGAAGCAAGTACGGCGGGGGCGGCGCGCACGTGACCGGGACGCGCGCGCGGCAGTCCTCCGAGCGAATTACATGCAGGCGGAAGCGCGGCTCCGCCTTGCGATCTCGCATTAAAAAAAAAAGGGAGGGACACGCGAAGCGTAAGCGAGAGCGAGAGAGCTCGCCAGTAAAAAATTTAATAGAATCGCGAGAAGCTGCAGTGGGGAATGCGCGCGCGCGGGTCCCAAAGGACCGTGAGGCCGGGAGCGAGAGAACTAGCGGCCGGTAATTCGGCCGGATCATATTCCATCAGCGGCCTAATGGGGTCATTAAATCGTATTAGGGCATTAATTAGAGAAAACGTCTAGCTTTCATGGCGCCCGCGTGGCGAGCGACCCTCGGCCGCTCGCATTGCGCGCCGCTCGCTCGGGGCAGTCTAATGCGCGCGAGCGAGCCCCGTCACTCTGTCTCCAGGACGCCGTATTCATCGACAGAAAATCGTTACTCGGTCTGCACCGCGCGAGCCCGCCAACGAGGGAGAAGATCGCGCCGCGAATTAATAAACCGTCGGTCCAAGTCGATTTCATCGGTAATGTGCCCGGATTTTTCAGCTCGACCGCGCTGACGACAGAGGAGATTGGACGGATTTCAGATACGCCGGGACCACTCGATCTCTGTCTATTTTTTTTCCCTCTTTAAAAAAAAAAAAGGAAACCTCGGTGAATGTTTCTTTTGTGGGCTTTGCACGAGAAGATTGGAGCTTCGACTGGCTCTTCTTTTCGCGTTTTCTCAGATTTCGTGTGCCCCAATGCTTTTCCGAGCGGATGTAAATAAAACCTGACCCGAAGTAGAATATGCGCTTTCCATTTTGTTCGCTTTTAAGCTATGACTGGTCCGATTAAAATTCCTGTGAAATGGAGTTCGCTTTATTAAGATAAATTTACTTCATGCTTGATACAAATGCGCGTGCTTTTGAAGATTTAGCGCAAAGATGCGTAGGGGAACGTAAATGTGCAAATCTACGGCCAACAGGAAAGAACTCAGCTTTGGAAGTTGAATATTTTTTAAAGCATTTCTACTAGACTAATTTTTTGTTGTTGTTTAGGTCATTTTAAAAGAGAAAAAACATGTGTGCACGGCCCTGGGCATACTTTCTCCGGGCCGAATAACACAAAAAAGTTGAGAAAACAACAAAAAAACATTCATTCCACTATAGTTCATTCTACTATATTCACTTTACTATAAACGATATACTTTTCGAAAAAATTCACAGGAGTAAAAAGTTCTTAGAATTAGCCAATGGATACGCCTGAATTTTTTTCGAAGTGTTTTGAGTACATTTTTGAATATAGCAAAAACTTTATATGTAACATTTTAAAAAAGATTTAGTCAAAACACTTCGAAAACTTTTTACTCTTATAACTTTTTTCGAAAAGTATATCCTTTATTGTAAAAGAATTTATGAATGTTTTTTTGTTTTGTTGTTTTCTCAACTTTTTTTGCGTTATTTGGCCCGGAAAAAAGTATGCCCACGGATTTGCCCAACCAGAATAAATTGGTCTGGTAAATGTGCCTTCAAAAAAAAAATGCAACTTCCAAAGCTGAGTTGCTTCCAATTGGCCGTGGATATGGACAAATACGAACGATAGGATTTATTGTTATTATTTCGATTAATTTGTCATATCTCGGTAATTGTATTAAGAGAATTAATGTAAATGCTTCAAAGCTGCTGGTGGAGGGTGGGATTCGGCGAGAGGGGAGATAAAAGTACATGGAAAAAATCGCTATTGAAATGTAACGAAAAATAAAGTAACAGGAGAAAAACAATAAACACTTTGGTCACATTGATGAAATTTTTCCCTCCCTTGACAATTTGTCACATCGATGACATTTCCAGTAAATTAACCGAGCAATGCATTATTCTTTACGCCTCGCTTCGTTTCTTTTTATTTTTTTTTGTAACTGCGTAGCGCCCGAATAAATACAGCACTATTCATTTTACTTACAGCGTTTCGTCATTATATTTGACATTGAACGATCCTCTTTTTTTTTCATGAATTTTCGTACGCCTTTATACACCTGGCACAAACAACTGTTGCGAAGTGCAACACAAACGAAATTTCGTTTTCGTTTGTATATAAAAAAAATAGCCACTTCACTTTCCACCGTCTGTCACTCTGTAGTCGGAACTCAAAGTTAAACGGAGTTAGCTATTCGAAAATTGGCGAAAATGAAAACTAGTTCGGTTGTATAAATTTTATTTCATCGACATTCGGGACTGTCAAAAAAAATGTTTTTCCCGAGAGAGTACAATTGAACCTCGTTTGGCACTACGTATTATTCGCTAAAAAAGGAGGTCTCTTCCTAAAACGAATAGCTGAAAAATAATTTACGAATACTCGCAGAAAATGCGCAAATACTTTAATGAAACGCGCGAGATCGGGTGGGAGGGAATAAATGCATTTTTGATCAGGCGGAAGTAATCCGTGACCTCATGAATATTCGAGTCATTTAAATTATTAAAAAAATTGAAACATCAATATTTAAGCATCGTGTGTAATAAAGCAAAATATAAGCTTTGATCAGTTCTGCATAATGCACGCGCTTACAAAGGGCTTTTATACAACTGTAATGCAGACTATAGACCTGGCTGGCGTCCAATGTCTACGCCTGTGTAAGCCTCGCAAGAGAATAAGGAAATAAAGGTAGACAGTTTGTATAATTTTTTTTTCCTTCTCTTTTCTCCCCCACTTTCTTTTTACTTCTCTCTCTCTCTCTCTTTCTTTCTCTGTCGCGTTTTCTTTTTACCTCCCGAAGCATTTGAAATTATAATTCGACCTTCTTGCGTTTCAAATACATCTCCTTTTATGCATCGTGCAATAATTCGCCTGACGGATAAAATTTTCCGAGTGCCCCCTGCAGTTTTCAGCAGGAATTTCTAATTAGTGTAATGTAACTTCGTAATGCGCCTTGAGTGCGGATTCCCGATAGAAGTTTACGTAAACTCAAGGGTAGGTTGGACAAAATATTTATTTTGTTGCGTAAATTAATTTTGTCTACTTTTATTTGTTTTCTTCTTCTTTTTTTTTGCAGAATCGATGCAATATTATTTAAAAAAAAAAGACACGTCGAAGAAATAAAGGTACAGGAAAGAGGATAGGGTCGCGAGTTATGGAAAAAGGTACAAGAATACAGCGAAGTTTCGCAGTAAAACTTATTATGTCGTAGGGTATGAAACGTAAGAACGGCAGCTCATAAAAATATAGCACGTGTTTACGAGGCTTACAACACTTTTTTAAAGAATGATATCTAGCCGGCCTGGCAGAAAATCAATACATGATTCGATTTCCAAGGCGTCGTTGCTACTTGCCTCTACCGCCCTATCGGAGTGTGCGTCTGCCTTTCCCTTAATTTTAGCTGGCCACTAAAAAGTACCTTTTTTTTTATCCTTCCCTAATACTCGGCCTGTAATTTTTGCGGATACCTTCAACAATGCCTTTGTTTTTCGAGACGCCCCGATGTTTTCAGGTCATTGCGCAACAAAAGGCTATTATTGTTATTCTCGAATTTCGCAGTTCAACAATATACAGATCAGAGTTCGGATCGGACCGTAGCATAAAGCCTTTCGTTTTCGGCAGCGTGGCGACGGGCACTGGGGTGAGGAGGAGCGGAAAAAAAAAACTTCGGCCCGGCTATATTCGAGAAAATGCCAGAATTTTGGCAAAGCCCGCCGCTTTTAAAACTTTAGCTTGGCTCGGGAGCAAGAAATTCTGTTTTGTGCGAAGTTTCAACAGACCACCGTCGCGCGAGTGGGGGAAAAAAGGCACTAGGCCGCCCGACCGAGCGCGAAATGTACCTTTCGAAGCGACCCGATCTATCTATCGTCCGCTGTTTTCTGTTTTTTTTCAAAGTCTTAGAACGGTGGAGCTGGAAATTATTCATTGCGTTCAATGAAAAACCTGGAGTGCTCGTTCATTAAGGTTCTTTTGTTAAACAAAAGGCGGCCTTTCTTTCAAATGTAAGAGATCGTATAAATATACCTTTTATTTAAATTGTTGGGATTTATAATTAAGTGCCCAGGGGTGAACAATGGGTTTTACGTTAGAAATCGACGAGTTTCAAGCTGTAGGTCATGATAAGGTACAAATGATGTAAGAAAGTGTGTATTATTTTATCTTTTTACAAACGGACAACTAAATTCACTAAATTCTCTACCTTCTAAAATTGAATTCGTGAAACTTCATGTAAATCGTGAAGCTCGTTCCACTAAATTTCAGTGGAAATTCACTAATTATAGTATTTTTTCACTAATTCAATCTCAGATTGTACAAATTTGCGTATAACCCACCCCAGCTGTTCGCGAAATTTACATTTCCAAGATTCATCAAACGCCGAGTCCCCCGCCTAAAAAAGCAGCAAATCGCCAGTTTATCCGAAAAAAATTTGGATTAATTCTCGGTGGGCAAACGAAGTTGTGCATCAGCCCTTGCTCAAAGACCGTCATTAAAACAACGAGTGTTACACGCAAAGGCCGGTGGGCCGCCGACAATGTCGTGTCGAGTCGAACATGCGGGCGGTCGGACCGCAACTCGGAATTAGCCGGGGCCTATCGAGCTAATGAGATAGTCGCGGCACCACCGGGGCCAAAGAGGCCGGCCACCGAGGTGCAATATCCACAGTCGGCGGGCGGAAGGTCCGCGCGTCTTCCTCACCGCCTTGGCGGTAAGTATCATGGGGTGCCCCTGAATGGCAAGGTCGATCAATACACCAGTCCGCGCGCTACTCCCCCCCCCCCTTCCGTCACACCTAGCGCCGCAATGTCGCACTCGTTATGTCCCCCGGAGTTCTTAGCCGAGGTACATCGGTGGGATATCGTCCGTTCCTTAGAAATTGCAGCTGTGAATTTTCGATTTCGTCCGAGCTACCACGCCGCTGTCGCAGCGTTCGCGCGGGCTATTGAGTTACTGCGTCTTCTCTTTCTTTCCGTCGGAGTTTTAAGGAGGTCGTCGCGGAAATTCGCCTCCTCACAAACTTTGGCGCATTTTTAGCGGGCGTTAGCGAGCGTTACGTGCAGCTCTCTATTGGCTGGAAATTTCGAAAGTTTCCATAAAGGTCGCTTAGACGGAGTCGAGCGATGCGTTTCTTGCCCGTCTTTACGATTTGTTTACTTTATTATACTCTTGATGGAGTTTCGGCGTTAAATCATTTTTTATTTCGCGGCGTGCCGTAAATCATTATTTCGATTTACGTGAGACAGTGGGAGGAGAGAGAGCAGCCATTCTATTACTCCGGCGTACACTTTTAATGGGATTTCTCGATTTACAACGTCATTTTTTATTAGCGACTAACAAATACATCAATGCTGGGGCCATAAAAAGCGTCATTCACTCTGACGATTAACGATAAAACTAACTTTTTTCAAGCCGACTGTAATGCGGTCGCCTGAAAAAAAAAGGAGAAAGAGAGCGGAAGTCTCCGACTTCCCGTTCCCAGGGAGCAAAGCGAGGGCGACACGGAGCGAAAGTAGACACGAGAAAATCGTCTTTAATGCTCTATAGGTGCACTAAAAAAAAGGACACTCCGAGCGGAGCACCCTTAATAAACTCGGAAAGTTTACGGAGCCGCGGGAGTGCACTCCAAGTGCCTCGCGCATGACGCGTGGAGGCCCGTCGTCATTTTTTCCGTCGTAAATTCCCCGAAGTATTTCCTTCACGTAGCTGGCGTGCGCGCACTCGCGAATACCGCGCGAAATCCAATTGGCCCGGGGGTGAGGTCGAGGGGGGAAAAAGGAACCCGCGCATCGGGAATAACGCGCGCGCGAGAAAGCGAGAAGCGCACCTCGGGGAGCCGGCAATTTCCGGGACATTCCAACTTTATGCATGCAATTATGCAGTGGCGAGGTGTGGCTGAAGGGGGGAGGAAAAAAAGCGCGACAAACTGCGCCAATGAGCGGGTAAAGTGCGCGCCGAGGGGCCCGCTGAGGTAAGCGCGGCATAAATCGCGCCGCGAACTTGCCCGTCGCGTATATAAGGAGGCTCGTTGTATTCCCTCGACGAGAAAATATTTCTTGAATTCATTATCTACGTGTGTGCTTTACTTTAATGCTGGTATCGGGTACGCAGCGTGGGAGGGACACTTTCCGACTTACGTATGACTTACGACTCCGATAGTGCCACCTACGCGGATGGTATTTGAATAATCTTGCGTTACGCAACAATCTGCTAAACCGAAGTTCTTTCGATATTCGAAATAAGAAATTCGGAGGTAGTCTATTTGAATAGAAATGTTATGTTTATGTATATTTTACTATGTAACATCATTTTTTTCTGTTGCGTCACTGAAAAGTTACTGAAAAGTAGTAACAGTATATATTTTTTTTATATAGATATAACGTGTAAAGAAGAGGCTAATTATGAACGATGTTTTTAAATAAAATATTCTTTACAATGTTATTTCTTTCGTAGCTGAGAATTAGTCTTGTTATTGCGATACACAAGCCATAATTTGTAAAGAAACACAAGTTTGATTAATTAATAATTAATTATTCGTATACTGTTTATGCAACATGCTAATTTCCCATTCTCTGTGAATTTACATGTTGAAAATCGCAAAAAAAAATGTATACAAGATTTGCATACCGCAGACTAATTTAAACGAATAATTATACTTACACCCCCATGAAAATTATTTCCATTCAACGAAATAAGTCGATCGCATCGGCACTAAACAGCAGTCGTTACCGTTTTAATAAACCAAAGAAAAAAAGGCAACACGAGCCACACATTTCCGGAAGAAAGTGGTATCCATCACGGAAAGTCGCTGGCGTTCCGTTTGGATATGAAAAAAGTTGATTAATAATGTGTGCCCATGGAAAATGCGGAGCGCGCCGCCAAAATCCGTAGCCTCGGACGCCAAAGCTTAAGTGTGATAAAGCCGAAAAGTTGGCCGATACCTCGTCGCAAGGAGCGGCGGGGCTCCGGGGGTAATTCCTCGTATACGATGTCGTGCCAACTTTTCTTCGTGGCTCGAACAGTCGCGCGCCGACAGCCGAAGATCTTAATTTACACGGTGGCAGCGCGACCATTTCTAACAATTACCCTTTCGCAAGTCGACCCCGATAAAACGGGGCCGAGCGCCGAGGGGCGCAACCTTCCCAACCGCGCATTCGGCTCCTTCTCCTCCCTAGACCCGGCCGCCATAATCCTTCCGTCTCCGTAATTACCCAACTTTTCTGACCGCTTAATTGATAACCCGCGCCGCTGATAAATGCCCCGCGCCCCGCCAGCCTCACTCGGAAGGCGTCGATTTTTCACGCACCTCGAATGGAGCACCGGAAACTCGCAATGTAACCCCGGGCTGACTTGTCAAAAAAAAAAAAAACACGCAAGGGGTGGTGGAGCGATAACGTCGCACGCCGCGGTGCTTTTGGTGATAAATGCGCGGTGGGAAAAAAAGGCTGGCTGTTTTGAAAAGTTAATTGTGCGAACAATAAAAGCACCGGGACGTTCGGCAGCGCCTCTCTCGCGCGCGCGCGCGCACGGATCCATCTCCACTGTCCGCAATGCGGAATTCCTAGTTCGAACGTGCGCCACGCGCGACTCCCCCACCCCCTTTTCGACTGCTCTTACGAAAAATTTCTCCTCGCTGTGTTTTTTTTTTTCGTTTTTCTGTATCATCGACGTATTTTCGCACCTTCCTCCAGCGTCCCGCTTTTTCTCGGCAAAAGTCGGCTAAAGCGAGCGGCTAACGGGCCCGTTACGGCGGGAATTGGACACTAAGCTGTAGTAGTCTGGGTTTAATTGATTATAATATTATTTCGATGGGGTTTCGTGGGCATTGTGCTGCGCGCGCGCGGCCGATTGTACCCGACTGGCTCGCTCCACGCGATAATGTCATATAATTAATCGACTGCTTCGTATTGATTTGGTCTGAGCAAACGTTGATTTAAACTCCTCGCTTCTTTTGTCTGTTCCAGGTGAGTCCGTTGACGTACCCTGCCGGTATTAAAGTTTATTTGTCTTGGGAATTCACGTAAGTACATTTGCCTTTGGCTGTAACTGGGAAAAGGAAAATAGCACGCCGTCTTGCGTGAAATACGGTCACCGCACTTTTCACAGAATTAATTAATATTTATTGCGAGCGTCGAATGTTCTTTTTTAAGTGTCTAGTTATCAAGCATAAATTATGTAAAAAAAAAAGAAGAAAATGAAAGAGAACCGAACGCATTTTCATACTCGACCCATCATAATGGCATCGTGATTTGCTGTACACTCATAATTCGAGGCTTTAATAATCCCGTTATGAATTATGAGCGATATAGCAATTAATCAGTACCCCAGTGGGGGAAGCTGATTTACTCGGCGAGGGCGGGTGTCGGTATTCCTTTTTTTTTTTATTTTAATAAATTTTAATTAACTGCAAATTCATCCGCAGTGTGCTCTCCACCGCCCGTTCAAACACTGACGGGAGTAGGATCTTTATTTTTTTTTTCACCGGGGCGTTTGCACAGCCACGTTTACCCAGGGACGAAATCCTCGAAACGAAATGACCTTTTTCATGCTAAATTTTACGCGCGCGCGCTACACCTAAAAATAAAATGGCACGCTCGTTTAAACTCATTGTGCCCGCTTGATTACTTAGTACCGGCTCTAAAACTTTCTCCCTTTAAACACTGGTTTAATCATTCGCTCCCCCTTTTACACCCATCGACATTGCCCCCCCCCCCCCCCACCGCGACGTCCCTTCGTCCCTCATCCTCGCCGGCTTCTTTTTCTTTTCATTTTTTATTAGAACAGGCTGCAAAGCTCGCGGTGTAAACAAGATCCCAGTTTGAGAGGGTTGAAAGTTACTCCACGCTCAATTGTCTTAATGCTCGCTAAATATTAAAATGTGAGACGCGCGATGCCCGAGACGGTTCAAGAATTCATATCTAGTTCTGACGTTTAGTACATCGGGTAATTTATCTTCGTCTTTAATATTCCATTATAAAACGGAAATCTTTCGCGTGTAACTTTGACTCGGCGGAAAACGGGACGAGTTTGAAACTTTTAGAAGCCCGCCTCGCCGGTGGTGTATATAACTGGGTTGGGGGGGGGGGGGGAGGAGGTAATTTCGTGACTATCCGTATACACCAGTGACGCGCAACGAGATGCTTAATTAAATCAAGTCGAATGCGCGTTTATTTTCGCCTTTGAGATAATCTTTCAATGTCGGGCGCGTCGCGCATCGGCAAAATTATATCCGGTGAATTTTGCACGAGCCACGTCGCACCGCTCGATCATCCGAGTAATCCTACTTTAAAAGTGACTGGCGTCTGCGGGCGCATTGTGAAATTAGACGAGTAGAGATAGTCACGCTGGGCGATGTATCGCTAACCAATTTTCGTTGTTTATTGATGAAAGTAAATTGAATCTCGAGACACTGTGCTGCTATTTTATTAAAAAAGAAAAATTTTCAAGAAAAACTCATAAAAAAGGCAAGAAGAATACGTTACTTATGGAGCTTTAAACTCAGGCTTTCATTTTCCCTCCTAAAGTTTGCTGAACTATTATGTTGTTTTAATCAAGAGGTTGCGAGAACAGCGAATAATGCAGCAGTTTCGACGTAATTATTAGGTGTAATAATTCATAAAGATGAATAATTTAACTAAAATAAAATCAAAGATTGAATTATTACTTACCCACTCGCGGACTTTTGGTAACATTAATTGCCTCCAATTGAAGAAACGTTCGAACAAAATTTTTTCCCTTTTATGCGCCATCTCCGTAAATTCCCTAGAAGTCTGGGATGCCAGCCAAAGCCAAGCCATTGCCAGACTCGTCACAGACGAAATTTTCTTTCTAGGATTACCCACACTCTCGCCCACGTATAGTTCCTTCTTGACAAAATGAACGTCTTCTCGCCGCTCGAAAAAAAAAACGAAAAAAGCACGCGTTACGCAGCAGGACAAAAGGAAAGCAGAAGAAAAAGGGTCGAGAATAAAAAATCGAGGTGCGCGGCCACAGCTGAGCAGGACAATCACGTAGCGGGCGGCTCCTTTGTGCCCGGGCGACGGAAGGGACGGTTATTGCGCGACGTCGATTGCTCCGGCGATTCGTTAAACGACGGATCCGAGACGGGTATACGCCATCTTTTCATCAGGCGCTTCATTAGGCCAAACGACCGCCCAGGCGCTAAGGAAAGCTGACAATCCCATTAACCCCGTCGACAACTCGGTTAACGTTCAATCTCCAATGCTCGTTGCAATTCACGCGTCAACTCTCCATCTCGTTCCATTTCCGTGACGCCTACCTATCCCTTTCTTCACTTTTTTTCGTTTTTATCCGCGTCATTTTTTTTTTTTTTTTTTTTTATTCAGGACCTACGCGCGCCGTTTTAAGCGAGAATATTCGTTTAGCACCTGGCCGTCGAAAGAAGATGTTCGACCAATTGTGAGATATCTGTTTGAGTGAGCGATGCGCGATTATCGATTTTTTTTTCATTGGCGTTGATTGCTTTTTGCGCACGGAGGCTTAATTTTTAATCTGGATTAGGTGTCCTGCGATCGCTTTATTTCGGTTCCGCCATACCGTGATGGAATAAATTCGAGGGCTTTTCAAACGAAAATCAAACGCGAACGTTTTCCCCGCCTCGTTGGTTTGTTAAGTCTTCCGTCGCTCCGTGAGAATTTGCGCGCGCATTAATTGATACGTGTAATGCCACCATCAGAATTTTCAAGTATGTAACATACATCGAACAAATTTTGTGAAAGCCAGAATTTTATTTAAATAACGCTTGATAAGTCTTAATAAAGGGTATGAAATAATTTTATTGATATTTTACTTTACATTTGAGCAAAGCTGCCTCGCTCGTGCATAAAACATTGCTCGAATTAATATATAAGTAGAATAAAAGTAAAAATAAAAGAAAAGTTGGAAAAAAATTTAATCCAACATCTCCATACTGCAGTTATACAAAGTACAGTTTACGATCACAGCTAAGTCTGCTCTTTCAATAAAATGCACCAGGAATATTTCCCCCGGTACTTCGGTGCGTTTGCAAAAATTTCCCTGAGCGAGGCTCGTCGCCCTTTTTTCCCCTCGATATCCGAGGCCCTCGATTTGCACACTTAGACGGGTTCGATCCTGTCCCCCGTCACGTCGTCGGCGGGTAACACGAAAAACCTTTTTTGCCGCACAGTATATAATGATTTTTACGTGCCTCAGCGCGCGCTGGCGTTCCTGGGCCTCCCCCTTGCCACCATCGGCGACGAACTCCGTCTATATGAAAACGACGGAATTTTCGTAATAACGCGCCCACGGAGCCTTGAAAGTTCCGCCGCGGCGGTAGAGCCGTTCAATCTTCGGAATCTCGAGGCTTTTTACCGCCGCGACCCCCCACTTTATTCTCCTTACGCAGCTTATCTTTATCTCGGCCCACGTCGCTGTCATCGGCCGAACGACCCGACACCCCTTCGATCCGCGCCCTTCTTTTTCACCTTAAGTCCCGTCAGCCGGTGTAATAACAAATGGTCCGGCGTGCTTTATAATGGGCCACCCACTCGCGCCGCCTGCAATTTAAGCGTCGCCGGGATAATTTCATCGGGAATCCGGCGCTTCGCCTTAATAGGCCGGGTCCGGGGAGAAAATCGAACGAGCCTCCACCCCCACTCACTCTACCCGTTTCCCCCTCGCGCCGCGTAGATCCGAATTATTTTCTCATTTCCGAAGATCGGCGTCTTTAAGCGAGTCCCTCTTTTTTCGCTCGTCCTCCCCTCCCTCGATCTTCTGACCTTCGCGCGACTTACTTATCCAATTTCGGAGGGCGAAAATTAATTTCGCGTAGATTGCAAAAGGAGTAGCTTGCTTTCGGGCGTATCCGTTTTTCTGGCGCGTCCATCGATTCTCGCTTTATTTCCGATCCTCTTTTTCCTCTAAACGACTTTTGCAATTAAAATTTCCTGCCGACGGCCCTCAAAATGCAGATTCACCAGACTTCGATTCTCTGATAGAGTCAATTTCTCCGGCGCGTGGCGTCACTGCGTTAGCCGATAAGCTTATTCGAAATCAATATTTTTTTATCGGGGTGGTAACTTCGCTGGATGGGAGAAAAAACTTATTTTATAGGATTTGTTTAAGATTTTTTTTTCATCTCTTTAAATGTCCTTTTTAAAACGCGAGTTATTAGTGGTCTTCAAAAAATAGCACAAACGGCTGTGCATATTTAAAAATAAAATCTGCAGCTTTACGAAGTAAATTATGCTAGGTACGTACATTACGTGGGCTTTTTCTTTATTTGAGAAAGAGTTTAAAGCGTTAAATTTTGACCGTTAAAATTCGCGCGACAAGTCGTGCATCTCGGATGTAGTTTAAAAATCTCAACCAAAAAATTATCAACTCGTTTTACGCACAATTCGCACATTTCTCTCTCCCCGGACGCTCAATTTTAATTTCAATAACAACGGAAAACTTTCATTTCCCATTGAATCCCTCTGCTTTTTTCGGAAATAGAATCTGAATATCGCACTTTTTCCTTTAATTCTGGAGCTTGCTCTGCAACCCGTATCGTGTTACTTCGTTTTTTTATATGGATATATATATATAGAATTTCGAATAACCCGAGGAGCGCGCGGAAACTGAGCAGCGCTGGAACAAAGGGACGAGAGGTAACTTTGGATTCACGGGAGCGTAATCAGTATTTCTCGAAGATTATCAAAACAGCGACTCAAACTCGCTCGTTAAGAACGGGCCCGGAGCTCGTCGCCGCAAAATTAACAGGATATCCAAACAGTGCCCCGAGAGAGAGATCGCGCGCGCGCAATTCAGGCTCCTCGATAAGCCCCTTTCTTCCACTCGTCAGCCGCGACTCCAACAGCCTTGCATCCCTTCGACTCCAGGCTCTCGCTCGAGGATTTCGCTTTAAATAAAAGCTCGGAGTAAAAGGGGCGGGTGGGCACACCAGGACGGCGCGACGGAGGATACAGGCGAAAGGACAAGCAAATGGGGAAGGCGTAGGTGGTCGTGGGGGGAGGGGGGGAGGTCAGATAGCATCGAACAATATCGTCCAGGCCATTCGCGCGAGTAGAATAAGGGCTGCCGTCGTGGCTATCTCGACCTCGTCGGCTATGCGGGCCGGGGCGTCGCCTATAATTTAGCCGACGCCAGCCGTGCGATAGCGCATCGTCGGCTGCGCGCGACACCTTCGGCAGTCGCGCAATCATTTATTACCCTGGACCCCGCGCGGTATACGCCGGGCCCGATTAATGCCGCCGGGGGAGACTCGGCCAGTCGGTCGACGCCTTGGATGAGCGCCAGGCTTGGCGCGGGCCACGCGTATCTCGGCAACTTTGGTCATTACTTTTGGGCGATGGAGCCAGCGAGCGTAAAAAAAAGGGAAAGAGCGAGGGGCGAAATGAAAGCGCCGCGGGGAGGGGGGACGCTCGTGTACCCTCGAGACCTCTCCTCCGACGCGAGCGGTTCAACTCGAGTGATTACGTATATTCCGCGGAGTTCCGTCGCCTCCCTTCTCCCGGCTCGGCTTTTTTTCGGCTCAGAAAATCGCAAAGTCCCGGGCTCGCTCTTCCGCTCGGCTCGGCCCTGCGACCTCGGCGCTCCCTTCTGCCCCTCCGTCACGCAGACAGACAGGCGGGACGTAGGTACGTTTCTCTACTCGGTATTCCTTCCTCTCCTCTCTCTCTTTTTTTTTTTGCAAAGCCTCGGATAAGATCGGATTTTTATGCTAGATATATCCTAAAGGCCGGGGGAGGCTAGGCTCGCAAGTCGACGCTTCCCTCCCCCCTCTTCACCCTCCGTGCCTCGGAGCAATTTTAGTTCGAGAGCCACCGCGCGGCTGTGAGAATGCGAGGGGAGGTGGGCGGGCTGCCATCGCGTATTCCAAGCCCATGGACTTCTCCGCTCGCCTCCTCCGCCCCTTCCGGACGCGCACCTTCCTCACCGGATTGCTGCCATTCCCGCGTGGCGTCGGTCCTTTGCCCCGGCGCGCGATGTCCTTCCTCCGCCTTTTCTTTCCTCGTCACCGGCGAGCCCGGCCGAGTCTGCCGGCGAACCCTCGCCCCCTCCCCCGCCAATCCCCCGAGCTCCGGCGTACAATAGCTCGTCGTATATGAAACAGCTTCCGGCGATATCTCGTTTCCTGCGCGACGTGCGTCTCTTTCATCGGCGCGCGGGCCTCCCCTGCGATCGAAAGAGAGAGAGAGAGAGCCAGCTGATGCGCGCAGAAAGGAGGCCCTCCCGACGTGTGTCGCGTCCTTTCGCGCCATTTCTGACGGCCGATTTCGATTATACGCCGCTGGGCTCGTTCCTGCAAATTCGAAGCGATCGAAACGTTACGGATTACGCGAGCGAGGATAATCTTGGATTAGGTCCAAGAGATTTATCGATTTTTCACGAGGGCGCAGATTATTTGCCGTGCGTTGAACCGGCGAGCTCGCCGGTCTATTTGCATATTTCAGTTTTCATTTAGTTAGGGTACGTATACGCACCCCGCATTAACTGACACAATATTGCGATGCCCGTGGTAATGTATTTCCACGATGTGCTTTCGTAAATAAATTAATTGCATTCTGCGCGTTTCACGCGGAGTAGTCGTTAGGAGGGAAATTTGATCAATTTACAACGCTGAGAAGTGATTAACAAAATTTTCGGGCGAATGACGCATAAGCTTCGTTTGTCGAACTTACTATTCTCTCGATGATCGCTGCGCACATATAATTTTCATTTGGCTGGTTACCGATCCACTATTACATTAACCCAAATTTCATACATCCACGTTGATGCCTTTCTTTGACGGCCCTCTTTATACGTAATGTCGTCGTTCGGCCTGATAATTTTCATCGGGATGTTTCAAAAACGGCATTGTAGATCACCTACAAAACCGATGTAACTAACGCCGCGCAAATAGTTTACACATCGGTGTTAAATTACTCCCCCCCAAACTCAAACAAGATCGTCGTGCTCGACCTAACGTGGGGCGCATCTCGCCTCGCCAAGGTTACCGATTACGCTCGAATTTATGTGTCAGCGTTACGACGCCCGAGTGCACGTTCCAATATACATATCCAGCGCGCCGTAAAGTCAAATCCCAACGATAATTCGCAAAATGGACTGCAGATGCATCTCGGCCAATGGCCCGCTCCACTTCTCGGCGTGTATTCCACCGACAATGTTTTTTCCGCGAGTGCCGCGATAAACATCGGACGGAATCTCAAGGCACATTGTGGGAGGGGGTGGGGGTGTACAGACGCGTCGCGAGCACAACTACAGCCGCGGGGTCGACGGCTCGTTAGCGCGATATATCGCGAAAATATTAACGAATGCGGCATATACGGGGTCGTTCCGGATTCGCGGCCCCGACGGCATTCCCGACATGCAGAGGCGCGGGGCGTGGGAGATGATTGGAGCGCAGCCAAACGCTGGCGCGCTGCAACTGAGAATCGAGTGACCCAGTATATATCCAGCCGCGGGATCTTATCTGACGCTCTTCCGAGTCCTATCAGTATTTCTCCGCGCCACCCCCTCCTCCTTATTCTGCTCTCGCTAAAAATGAAAGGACAGCCCCGGAAAAATCCTTCGCGAGCTCTCGAATTCTGCTCTGCTCTCGACCCTCTTTCTCCTCCTACTTCACTTTTTTTTTTCGAATCGAAAAATAACCGTTCGCCGGCTCGCTCCCGCCGAAAACTGGAGAAAGGCTGTAGAGATAAAGGGGAGGAGTGGGGGAGTGAAACAAAAAAATACGGAGGCTGGATTCGTTCGTTGTGTAACTGAATTATTGTCAGTAAACGTCGAGGCCAGTGGTGCGAGCGTAATGGCCGCCGGGAGGTGAAAGGGATTGCGCAGCATGCGAAATGCCTCGCGCGTTTGTGAAAAGTGTTGATGCTCGCCGCTCGCCTTCTTCCCTCTCTCGCCCGACAAGTTCGAGCTTATTTGCTCTTCTCGAGCCGCACGACCTACTTCGCCTCATCCACTTCGCCTTGGCCGTACGTGACAAGTTCAGCGACATTACGTACTTCGGTCGCGCTATACGCGCGCATACTTCCCTCCGCCACGGGGAAATTCCCATCGTCGTCATTTCGCGCTTTCAATTAACGCTCCGATGCTTAATGTATCGGTCGGCAAAATTAAATTTACGGCGTTCGCCCCCTGCCTCTTGGCCAGGCGCAGGCCTTGAACCCGACGGGCTCGTCGCACCCTTCGCACACGCATACAAATACACTCTTTCTTTTTACCGAATATGCGCTCGCGGCGGTATTTCGCCGGTCGTTTATATGGCTTGAATGCGATAACGGGAGTTTTGTCGTAAATACTTGATTTATAGCTTCTTTTTTTTGCTCTTCTTCGCTAGCGCATCTTTTTTTTTTTTTATTTAACTGCCGCGCGTCGGATTCGATTGAGAGGAGAGGGGGAACGTTGCGCGGCAGTTGCGATAGCGGCCTTTTCTGATTACCGGGGATATCTAGGCTAGGCACGAGCTTGTCGTTAAAGGAAACGACGGATGCTTCGTGTTTAGGTGTATTACTGGCGGCTACTTGGAAAAGTGTTTCTGAAACTTTTAGTGCGCAAATTTAAAGCGATTTTGTTTATGCAAATTGCCTTACGCCATACTACCAAGTATCTACTAATTTTATGCCCGCCATTACCGAAATCTGGATGAAATAACTTTTTTCATTTATTTTTCAAACGCGATATGATTTGGTTAACGTCGACATACTCGAAACACTAGTTAATTGTACAAATGGACCACTGCAATTATATTTAATGGCTTCCATAATTGAAATAGATAAACAAAATTCAAAATGAATGTTATCGATCAGAGTAAACGAATTAATTTCATTTATTTTACTGATCGTTTCTGCTATCGCAAATTTCTTATATTTCGTATGTTTAGCGTTTATCGTCGACACTAAAAATACCACGCATGTTTAGCAATTTTGACTGCCTCGTTGAGGATTGATTGAACATTACTCCGCTTTTTATGAGAAAGGCGTACGCGAAAATGCAAATGAAAAATGTATTTTCTCATTTGTATTCTAGTCCCCTTATAATATCTTCCTTTTTTAAGGTCACGTTTTGCCTGCGTGTGCACATCCCCCCAGCGCCTTATATTGACATCGCTGACTAACCGAACGGTCCCGCAACGAATACGTCAACACACGCGCAGTAATTCTATTTGCGTAGTATGTGGAACGAATAAACAACCGATGCGAATTAATTCGACCAGGGAATCAGAGGCAAGGGATCGCAGCTCAGGGTCTACTGTTACAGCGCGCTATTGTGAAATAAGTAGATAATGTCGCGGTTTGGTCAGACAAGCAGAGTATAGAAATAACCGGCACTGTACGGCTGCTCTTTCGGGCTCCCTTATTCATAAACCTTCGGAGTTTACAATCCGGACGACGAACAAAAACTCTCCCCGGCCACGATAAATCAGCCCGAACACGCAAATCATCCGGCGCGCGGAAAAAAAGGGTACCCGCGAAATTTCGCGAATCCGTCGTTTCTAATGCCTCCTTTATTGGCTACCATGATGCATGAAAGAGCGCGACCTTTAAGTGCCGCTTGAAAAATTGATCCTAGCGCAATTTAAATACCCGACGCGCTCGTTCGCGTGAGATTATACGTTGTAAAAAAAAAATGGCCGAAGTAGCGTTACAAATTCTCGGATGCAGCGCGCCCTTTTTACGAGCTCAAAACTTTACGGTCGCGGTAAATCATCGATATTTTCCAAGCAATGATGCAAACTCACCGGCTGAAATGAGAAAAAAATAAATAACAGGATGGGGGGGGGAGGAGCATTATGTGTCATTATTTTTATGTGGTGACCATCGATTTCATAGTGGGAGGGAGAGACTCATCGCCACGGTTACCTATATCTTGGATTACGCGCGCGGTTGCATCGCGCTTATTAAATTTCTTGTCAAAGGAAATGCAACTGCAGTGGCTTTGGGTTAATTATAATTAAAATAGCGCAATTATAAAACTGCTGATTCAAAATTAACGCTATTCACAGAAGTAAGAGAAGAAAGTGGGAGCGAGAAAAGAAAGAAGTAGGTAGCTCTCTATAACCGCAGCCCCTGGGCTCCCGCTAAAAAAGAGTCGAGACGATTTTCATTGTGTTCCCGGGTTTTTCACGACTTGTCTATAAATACGAACTTTACGTAAAGTCTAATTGCACCGCTGTAAAAATACACGCGCTTTTTTTCCCCACCGAGAGCTTCGTTTGACACACTTGTTATACGGGAGAAACTCGAGTGCGGATTCTACAAAAGATCTCGAGTGATTTTATCGGCGAAACTAAAAATATGAGTGGCTGTAATACGGAACCCGATCGTGAAAATCTATGTATATATATCTTACAGTCTATGAAATTGCAATCATAAATTTGTATTCATAGTCCGCGTTATTCGCTCGCTATTTTGCGCGCACGAAGTCGCAGAGAGGTTCGAACTTTCCAAACAAGCGAAAAAAAAGGCTCGTCGCGCGCACTCATTGTTACAGGCGAAGAGAGAGAGGTGCATAATCACATTCGCTCGCCGCGCTGAATTTTTCCCGTCCCTCCGCTCGAGCCTCGTTACTTCCGCCTCAGCCGAAGGCGAACGGCAGACGCGGAAGTTGGATCTGCGCAGGCGCGAGCGGTTGGCTGCCGCGGGGGCGGTGCGCGCGCTCGGCGTGTGTATATATACATGCGCACAAAAGTCCTTACGAGCGACGAGCACAATATCGCTCTAATAAATACGTGAGCGAGCGCAGCGGCGCGCAGGTAGGCGAGAGTCAACATTAGTTACCGCGGCGCCTCGCGGGAGCCATTTTCCCGGGGCTTACCGGCGAGCTCGGCCCGACAGCCCCGCAGATGAATTTTCTACGGATTTCGCGATTTCGCCGGCTAAAATAACGAGACACACGCGCGCCTGACTTTCTCTTTTTTGTTCCCTCCTCGACCGAAATAAAAGCGAGAGCGACCGTGACGGACGGGGAGGGCGAAATGCCGGAGGAGGGATGAAAGCCCGTACGTGGGAGTCTATAGAAGAAATATCGATTAGCGTGTTTTCCGACGGTCCCCCGGACGAAGCAGAGGAGGGGGAGGGCGTCGATCCAACTTTTCGCGCTGGTTTATTTCGGAGCGAATATTTCCGCGGCGTCGGAGAGCAGTTTCTGCGAGCGCGAACATCTCGTCGGCAATCAAAGGATGAAACTCCGACCGCTCGGCGGTACGTGGAATAAAAAATTGTTCCTGGCTTCGGCCGAGCTAATACCGCGTCGCTCGATGAATTATTTATGACGGGCGCTTTTAACGCCGCAGCTCGGGTAAAATTGAGTAGGGAAAAAATCGCGCGGACTTATATACCCGGACGAAGATTTTCCCGACAGAAACGAGGGTATGGAAAAAAGTGGATTTTCGCGCGCAACAAAACGACCGATTAAGACGGTCGTATATAGCCGCGAGGCGCACGCCACCCCCGCGCGTCCCACATTCCACCACCTGGCGCACGAATTCGGCCTGGATTTGCAGGCTCGGCGCGGTGCCGCCTACTCTTTTCAATTAAATTTCCCGGCCGGGCCGATTATCATCGATTCAGCCCGAACATCTGCGGCTAATGCGAAAGAAAATGAGCGGACGCTCATGCCGAATTTATAAGACGGCCCCTTTCGAGTCAAGGGAGAGAGACCGGGAGTCATAACGAGACGACGATGAGTCGGTGTACGAGCGCTCTTCAGGAAATTCGAAAAATTCCTATTCATCCAGCGCTTACTCCCGCTCAGCCGACCGCCGGGAATATCCCAGGCGAAATTGATGCTCTGGCAATGCACCCTTAAGCTCTGGAGTATATATACCCCCGTGGGGGAAAAAAGCTTCTTTCATCAGGCTCAATCTCGTGATCTATTTCGTGAAAAGATTTGGCGGATATTAAAACTCGAACGCGGCCGGCGAAGTAAATAAAATTATCGCTTTATTTTCCCGTAAATATTGTACACGCTCTGTGAATCTCGCGAACATTATATTTACATCGTCGCTAATAATGCTCACGAAAATCGATCCGCGCATTTCTATTGAAATAAACTCGCCAAGGTTTGTTTACAATTGTTTACTTAAAAAAAAAAAACTTAAAAGAAGGATGAAAAAATATTTCCAAAACAAGGATGAAAAAGAGTCATTTTAATTCCATTCATCCCGACTTTTAATACTTGACACGGTTTTTTTCAAATTACCTTACACAGCTGGGGAAGCGGAGTATCGCGCGCGGCGCATCATTAAAATAAACAATGCGAAAAGTCGATATTTCGATAGCTCGTCGTAAAAAGCTTCGAACTCCCCTATACAGCCGTCGAATGAATTAAAAAAAAAAAATATATCCCTCCCGTCGTCGAAAAGCAGGCGAGCGCGTGCCCCTATAACCCGAACGACGATAAGCCAAAGTGTAACGAGAGGGTAATGGAGCGACCGTATCGGCCCGTGAGATTTCCCTACTGTATATCCGAAAGAGAAAGGGAAAAAAAATCGTAGGTACGCTCTTTACGTATTCAATATGCACAGGTCCGCGCTCCCGAGAAGTGGGCTCGCCTCCCCCTCCCCCCCTGCAAACACACTTATATGCGCGACTAGTCCTGCGCGCACACGCTGCGGGTATATTGCCGCAGAAATCACGTCGTCGCTGGTACATGTAGACAGAGGCTCGCCTCTTTGTGTTTTACAAGGGAGAAGGGGGAAGGGGGATGCAGGCGGAGGTGGAGAGAGTGCGAGCTGACTCGACTGACCTATTTTGATGCATTGCAATATCAAAGAGTCCGCGCGAATCGAATAGACGTTTTATTTCAGCGCGCGGGAATTAAAACAAAAGGCACAATTAAAACGTTCCCCGGCGCACCAAAATTTAATTCGTTTTGCTCTCGCGTTTAGATTTATACGCGTATATTAATTGCGCGTATATATTATACGCGTAAATAAATTTCCACGGGGTTAGCTCCCTGCATCCGCCGTCGAAAAATTCTGCTCGGTGCTTTTTTTTCTCTGCTCTCGCCTTTTTGTCCATCAGTCGGCGACGGCAGGGAAGTTGGATTTGTTATCGAACTCGGCTGAGTTAATGCGGCCAAATTATCGCGCGATAATTAGATCGCATCCGAAGTCGCAGTCGGGCGTGACTGACGGCATCGGAATTTTTCCCCTGTATTTCGCCGAACAATGGGAACGTTGAAATGCACGCCACTAAATTTCTTTTCTTAATTTATTTATTGCCGTTGTACTTATAGCTCGCGAAAAAATTAAAACGCTCGTCGCTGCAAAATGAAAGAAACAAAACAACCGACGATCGCATTTTTCTTTTTTTTTTTTTCAAATGGCATCTGGGATACCGCGCATCAGCTCATCCGCATTTAAAATCAATTAGATTTTATTCCCCGGTAAACTGGGTTTGAAAAAAAAAAATAACAAAAACATTCCCGCATTCCCCGAATCAATAATGAAATTCGTAGCTTGAGAGAATACTTGGCCGTCGTAAATTTCTGCTTCGATCCCCGCTGAAATTTTTAGCGATTGCACCGAAAGCGCGTCAAAGTGCAGTCGCATCTCAAGGGTGTCGTGTGCCAGTCGGGCCCCTCCCGAGAGGCGGTTGTAAGTACATTCCATTGTCGGCTCGGAACAAGGATGCGGATTAAGCCGGCAGACGGATCGTTCGTTCGCTGATTAATTGCTCGTCGAAGTCTCAAGACACTCGAACGTGACGTACGAACAAGGGCCATTACGCCGCGCGAGTACAGCGCATTGCTGGCGAATCACTGACGCAGGGATTACGCGCTTGACTCTTTTTTCTTTTTTTTTTCCTTTTTTTTTGTTAAATGAAAAGAAAAAAATGAAAGTTGGCTCGGCCTCGTTTGCCCGATGCGGTGAAAAAATAATCAGGACAGGACAGACTTTGCCGTTGATAAATAACAAAAAAAAAAACGGCCTCTTTGCTGCTGGCTTCAATCGAATGTAGGACTCTTTGAATGACTTTGTTTTACTTTCATTTTGATAAATATTTTGTTAGGTTTCTTTTATTAACACTAGGAATCAATAAACTTTACTTCTACGTGTATGTTCTGCAAACAGTTTATTTTGTTAAACAAAGGGCGGCGGGTGAAGAGAGATTTTCAATGTTCTTTTAAAACAGTAAGGTTTTGAAAAATTATTCTTATTGTTTTCTTCGTTAGCGCGCGAATGATTTAGAGCCAGTTTTAGAAAAGTTATATACTGCATTAAAATAGTACACTGAAAAATTTTGTTACTTGTAATGAAATGATTTACTTCAATAGTACTTATTAAATATTTTATCGAGTCGAAAAATTATTTTTTTGAAGCTACTAAATTTATTTAGAAACGAATAAATTCATTTAGTTTTAATGAAATTATTACTTGATTCAAAGAAATATTTAATCAGTACTATTGAAGTAAATCATTTCATTAAAAGTAACAATTTTTTTTCAGTGTAAAGTAATTTTTAAAATAATCTGTCGACAGTTTGGCATTGCACGAGTATACACAAAAGCTCATTCTGAATTGACGGAAAGCTGAAATTTCAGGAGCAGATAACAACTGCTCAGATTTGGGTCATCCTCCGGTCGACGCTCGCGCTCTCAAAAGCATAATATTTTTAATAAATATTTAGTTGCAAAATCCACTGACTCTTTAATAATGAACCGACGAAAGGCCAACTGTGCAAGACGAGGCAATTTCGCATATAGCTTAAGCACTCCGTCGCCCGGTATAACCCGAGCGAATTTCCATCTCAACACGGTCGTCTATCCTCCGTAGAAATTAACAGCGCTTGCAAATTCACGGTAGAAACTAGGTATCGGCGCAAGAAGCGAATTAAGTGTGTATAAATTAGCGGCGTGTCAAGGGCACCGCGGCGGCCGGCTCCGGACCTTGAACATTAAACGAGCTTTCGCCGGCTTTACCACTGAAAACCGTCAGCAAATTAGCGAGTTTGTGTCCTCCATCGGCGTCCTGCATAAAACATTACACCTTTGGGACTTTCACCCCCTCCCCTCCCTCCGTCGAAATTCCCATGCCGAAGCGGCTCGCATATCCAATCAAGGGTCTGTGTTAGTTACCACGTGCATATGTTACAACGAGCGACCAGCGGACGGGGGAGGCGGCCACGCAAAATGCGGATTTCAGATTGACCATTTGCTTACCAATTAAACGCAACTTGCCTCTCATATCGGCTCGAAAGCCGTCGAAAGAGTAATCCGCAGGATCAATTTGATTGACGTTCGCACGATGCTCTTTTCGATGCATCACTACGACCGGACCCCACCCCATTCCCCTCGGAGCACTCGCTCGATTTCCGAGGGTCACGTCCGCGTGCAAAATCCGCTCAAATTATTATTTCCCGTCGAATGCGCGTCGAAGCCTTTTTTTTCCTCAAATTATAGATATTGCACGAAGCTTTTTTCCGTACCCCAAAAATAATTTCGTTATTTTTACTTCGCGTATAGAAAAACTAAATTTTGTCGGCAAACTGAACTGATGGGAAAAGTGCATACGCTTTTTTAATCTCGCGGAAACGTCATGTATGTTCGCATTTTATTTATTATTTGCATTAACCGACATTTTATTTTAACTTTATTCTTTGTAGTTAACACACTATTAAAATAAATTCAATATTAAACTTTCACGATCCAATCGCGTTTTGATCGAATTTTTATATATTGCAATCTGAATTAATTTCCATACTTTATGGGGTTCGAGATCGAGGTAAAGAAAAGAAAAACTGTGATTCGATTTGAAAATTAGCTTTCGACATCTCAACGCGAAAATTTTTTAATAAAAGTATCCAATTTCAATAATTCTCAATCATCAAGTTTTAATAGTCGGTCGTAATAATTAATCCTTCAAATTCTTATAAAAAGAACAAGCGGAGAAGAAAAATGGGAAACAGTATCATTGAGTAGGCAAGCAAAGTAGTACGCCCAAATCTCCAAAAATATTTGGATAAAAGACCAGCCAGAGATCGCTCGATGCCCAACAGATGCCATTTTTCGACGCAAGCAACGGAAAAAATCAATTAGCGTTGAGGGGAGCACTCAGGCCGAGCAGTACTGTAAGCCTTGGACTAGACAGCTTGACTGACTATATACATTGCAAATGATGCAGAAAATCGCCCCACTTTTGCTAGATCGCTCCAGCTCGCTCGGCGAATTTATCTTCCGGCTTTCGCGGAAGACTTGCTCCGCGCGGCAATCTCGATGATACTTTTTCAACAGAAGTGCATTTCACTCAGGCAGGGCCAAGCGGCTTATTACAAAAGCTGTCCATCAATGAATGGCTGATCCATTTATTAGTACATCACCCCCGCAGGCCAATTTGAAATCCTGCTGGATTTTCATTTCCCGGGGCGATTTTCCGTAAATTCCACTGCACCTTCAAGAAATCGCTGAGATTACGAAATATTTATTTTGACTAATATGCAAATGGAAAGGATTCGCCAATAGGACACTCGATAAATCTCATCGGCTGCATTTAAGGCTGGCTGGAGCGCGTCCGAACGCATTGGATAATCGATGAATAATTCACGGGGTGGCGTTAAAAATTTCGCTCATAAAAATATTTGATAAACGCCGCGTGTCCAGCGTGAATAGCCTCGCATTGAATATCCGCGTCCAATACGAAATCTCGTGCACCGTCGACACGAATACGCCGCGAAGACGTGCCCCGACTCGAATTTTAACCCACCGACCCAATTGATAGGTCGCGGGTTTCAATGTTTTATAGCCAACCACTGCGGGCTGTCTTCCTTTTTTTTTTCTTTTTTTTTTTTTAGTGCTTTTCATCGGCGTGCTCCTTCGACCGGCGGAGAATTTTTCATCCGGGTTAACGCGCAACTGTCAACGGAACGGCGCACGCCGATAACTCGGAAATTGCTCTTTAATGTAAAATGAATTCGTGAGCATTTTTTTTTCTTCGTTCTGCAAGAGCTCATGCACTATTCATGCGCACGCGGGGCCTATTTATCAGCGGGCATACGCTCCAAATTTCTCCGGGTTTATTACAAAAATAACTTGGGGAGTGCGAGGCGAAATGCGGAATATATGGGCAATCTTGGCCTAATATTTCGTCAAGGTCTCATTTGCTGTGATTTGTTTTTTGCTGACAGACTCCTCATTCGAAATGCAAGCTCCCGCCTCGCGGAACAGCACGTGCGCATTATAATTTACCACCGTGGGATTACAGCCGAGCAAAAAGTGTGCTCAATGCGCTGAAGGAAATATTCACAGCGCGGATTCTTTCGCAGCGTTTTAATTGACTACTTTTTTCTTAGTGATTCGTCTCTCTACATTTTTTCCACACGGTCCCTCGAAAATGCCGCGAAGGCAAGCGTGATTAGTAAAAAATATAGGTGAGCTCTTAAGCCTCTCTGAGGCTTAAGCGCCCATTAAGTTGGAAGCTTTTCAAAAATGTCATCGCGACGGGGGTATTAAAATCTCTTTGAGAGACGTTAAGATATAACAAGGCGGACTAAAGTTGGCTGTTGAATTTTGAAAAAGTGGAATCGAATCTTCAAAGGTTACCTTCCATTAGCGATATTGACGCGGCCAACTGTTTCGATATTACATTTCCTATCCTCGAATTTTATCGGAGATAATGATCAATCAAATTCCATTTTCAATTTTATTTTACCTTTCATAATGCTTAATTCATGATTGTTTGCACTTCATAACGAAATTCAAAACGTTAACATTCGACGTAGTTATTTATTAAAATAATTGAAGTACTCTTAAAATACAACGAAATTGTGCGTATCAGAAAATATGTTTACGCAAATATAAAATAAAATACAACGAGTTTTAATTTCTTAAAGTTTAATTGAGAGCTTTTAAAGCTGCGCCAAGCCTTATACAGTGGTCAATAGTAAAACCCTCCGAAGAAGAAAATTCCACGAACGTTTGATTTGATTCCGCAGAGAATAGAAACCAAAGTTCGTATTGAAGGTAACTTTACAGAGAGGTCTAAGACTTTTTCTTTTACTTTTTATACGGAGCACTACATTTTCATTTCTCTATAAAAAAACATTCGTCTTTTTATTTAATATTACAGTTTTTAATTATAGTACGAGTGCTTCAGTAACCTAATTATCATTAACTGTTTTCAAAACATTTTATTTATAATTCTAATACTCCTTTAATAAGATTGGCCAAGTTGACTTTATAAAATTACTTGAACTATAGCAGTTCTTTAAAAAATAAAATAGAATTATATAAAACCACACCGCCGCGTATTAATTAAAATTATGTATAATCAAAACTCCTCGATTATTATTATATAGTTTAGTGTATAATATACGAGTAATTACAAATTGTATAGGAACAAAAATAAATTTTAGTACAAAGCAGCTCTTAAATTACGCATAAGTTCAGTCGCTGTAATTATGGGGACATCACAGCCATACTACATTTACAGTAAATTTTGCTGAACTTGCAATAAATTTTACTACACAATCTGTAATAAAATTTTTTAGTCATCGAGCTCGTCCCTGCATTACAAAACAGCACTTTTCTCTCCGCGTATAATCATATTATTAAGCAACAGCGCGCGGCACGCAATAAACCGCCTGGAATTCGATCCTCTTAAATTTGGCAACGGTGTAATCAGCCCTTTTTCATCCCTGTCAGCGCATGGCATAGCTGCCGCACTTGCGACGCCCCGGCCGAACCTTCCCCCAATTTCACGAAAATCCCAGCGAGCGCTAATGAAATCAGAGCGCGCGCTCTAGCTTTAATTAACATCAGCAAACGGTGCGGATCAGAAGCAGCTTCGCGCTCGCATCCGGTTTGTTTCGCCGAAGTGCTCTGGGCGTCATAACTCGTGCCGCGCAACGCGAGAGTAGGTGCACCCTTTGAGGGGCGGACCGCCGACGAACAATACCCACCGTCCGCGCAAAGGTGGCCTACATACGCCCCCCCCCCCTTCTGAGCAGCCGCGACGTCTCAACTTTTGCGTCCGATCCTCCGTCTCCGAAGTCTCGCCCTCTTCCCTCTCCTTTCGCCGCTTATCGAACTTCCTACCCAACTTGAACCACAGAACTTGCCGCGCGTTCCTCCCGCCCCTACCTAACCTACTTTATTTTCAATTTTCGACACGAGCATGAATATTTCCAGGGAGAAAAGAAGGCGGGCGGGGCGGTAGGGACATTTGGTTAATTGCGCACCTGCGCCGTTTTCCCTATAGTGACCTAATTAATTAAAGTTCATTATTGAGGCTCGGGTCGCCGCTCCCTTTATCCCGGGGCTTTCTGCCTTACGCTTCTTCGCCTCGTCCTTTCTTTTTCCTGCTTTCTTCCTTCTTTTTTTTTCTTCTTTTTTTACGTCGGTGTAGCAAATAACGCTGCGTACTTAATCAGGCAACGCGGCCTCGGCTTTACAAAAGGGAGGCTCGCGAGAGAGATGGAGAGCTGCGCACGCGGAAAAAGTTAAGTAACCGAGGCAGCATCCCGAGTTTCATCAAAGAATTCTTTAAATTCATTTCTGGCGCGAGGCTAAAGTTGCCGGCAGAAAGCGTCTTGAGCCCCGGCGCTGTTATTGTTGCTCCGCCCGGCTGCGGAATAAACTTCCGCTTTGTGCCAGTAGTGCAGATCCGCGTGCGGTCGGACGGTGGCTTTGCGCGGGCAGGAGCTGCGGTCATTGAAATCGTTTGGAAATTGATAGCGAAGTTGGCTGGCGATGAGAAAATAACATTGTCGGCACAATGAAAAGTTAGGAAATTGCGCGAAAGTTAATGGCGAGCGAGAGGCGCGCGATGGTGCATCGATAATTTTAATTTTAGACGGGCGGGATCATTAGGATAGTGGGTCAGGCGGGATAATTCATTTTTCTTCCTAATTGTCTTGAGTGTGTTTACGAGCCGGCCGCGCAATTTGTTTACTCTATCGAATTAGCGAATTAACCGGCTTAACTTAATGCAGGCTGCAAATTTTACAGGCGTAAAATGAACTCGTTGTGTTTTGGCTTTCGCCGAAAGAAGCTGAAACTTCTTCCTCAGCGATTCGGTCTTCCTCTCCAATGTACATTTCATAATTAAGCAGACTTCTTCCCGGCGCCTTCCTTTACCGGCGGAATATTTAGAAAAAAAAAAAAAAAAAAAAGGAGAGCAGAGCAGCGCACTCGCGCGCAAGTACGTAAAAGTAACGCGGAAAAACTAATTTATGTGAAAATCCCGTGAGGCAGGTAACAGAGCGCGAAGGCGTCTCGTGGAATTTTTTCACCAAGGTGGAACGGGAACAGGGTTGGAAAATTAACTCCGGATCGCCATGGCCAGTTCCGCCCGCTGAGCCAACGTAAATTTCAATTAACGAAACAGTCGGACGATCCCGCGGGATCACCGCTCGGAGGATCCGGAAAAAGGCCGGACGGACGTTCGAAAATCGCTCGTCGTTGGAGGAAGCCGCCCATTGTTCGCGTTATTGTTTACGCGCGAATTTCAATTAATGGCCGACTAATGGACGCCGCTAATTTGTGGGTCTCCAGCGAAAATTACGCCGATAAATCAACGTACGTGCGCTCTTCATATTTTCGACTATCGGAGGGGTCCATTATTCGCAGTGAGATAAACACCGCGCGTGCCTTTTTACCCTGATACCGGAGGTGCGCGGGGGAACGGCGAAAGTCAGGCACTGCGTACCTGCACCACTGCGGCAAAAGAGCCATTCGACAGCTGTAAAAGCTCTTCCGTTATATTTATGCATCTATGTCAAGGCCGCTGCGATTTATCTCCGGCTGATGCGATCCGCTTCCGTGAAAGCCTGCGAGTACCTTCGAGATGCAGCTCGCGTTTCTCCCCCACCCCCCGCTCCCTCTCCCTTTCTTTTTTTTTTTCATCTCGAGGAAGGAAAGGGGATTTCGGTCGCCGAGTACACGCCGCGGATTTCCGACAGGATTATTAGCGCTGATTTGCTCGGTAAACGCTATTTTGTCCGGATACGGAGAGAATTTGTCGCTTTATTTGGGCGAGGTAAAAAGGAATTTGGAGAATAACGCGCATTCTACATTTTATCCAATAAAAAGCTCGCTAATTTTAAAACTAACTCTCGAAACAGCTGCTGCATACTTTGCAGCAGACATTTCCTGTTTTTATACTGGAGTAAACGCGTATACTGCACTTGAAATTAATAAAAATGTTGCTGCTACGTTTAGTATTCTGATCGGTGCGGATTTCTCGGTGAATCATTTACAGCCTCGTAAAGTGTCTTCACCAAGCAAAATAAAAAACAAAAATAGGGGGAGCAAAAAAGCAACACTTTGGGCGGCGTTCCCCGTGCAAAAATCGCAATGTGATTCGCGTAGCGAAAAGATTTTAGTACGGGAAATTGCTCTCGCTTTGAGTCGCGACCGTAATTAGCACCCATATTTCCGACCTTTGCCACCGCGCACTCGAGTAAAAAATCACAACAAGGCCGGCAGACTCTCGCGCGTTATTATTTCGACATTTTCCACGCCGCCATCGCTTTGCTCGTGCGCGTGACAAGTTATATATATAAAAAGAAAACAAGGAAAATAAAGAAAAGCAGCGAAAAATAAAACGGAAAGGCGCGAGAAGAGAGAAAAAAAGGACGAAATTACTTTCTCCCGGCAGCTTGTGAAAAGGGGGTCAGACAGTGGATGAAGGGGGAAGGGGAGTAACTTTGCACGCTTACTGGCGGAAAATTTTGCACACGATGTCTAATGCTTGCATAATTTCCGAGTATGTATGTTAAATCGCATCCGCGTGTACGCGCCGCCTGCCCGTTCCGGGCTGACCCCAAACGCGCGCGCCTCATCCGCCCGCACGACTTGCTTTGTAATCGCATTCAAGAAGGGATTCGAGTTTGGCGCGAGCACGCCCGACTAAAGGCCGACTCGCTCGCCTTGATTAAAACTGGCCAGCGAGCGGCGATATTTCACCGGGGGGCCCTCACGAACAATCGCCAACTCGACGCGCATCCCTCGCGCGTCTTGGTCTAATTATTTAGCCTAATTGAACCAATTAGTCCGCCCTTTCCCACCTTCACCGTGGTAGAAATTTCATCGCCCCCGCGCACACTCTGAAAAGTGTAAAAAAAAATTTCCATCCTCCCTAAAAGAAAGAGAAAAAAAGTATTTCCCCTCGACATCGGAAGTGTTATAAATATCCGCGAAAATCTATAATCTATTTTTAAAACCACCCGTGCTAATTAAAAAAAAAATAAAAATAAAGCAGTTATTAAATGCGCACGTAATTGATGGTATCGATCGTTATCGGAAAGAAAAAAATGCACTTTATGCATTTGTCGCGTCGAAAACGGAAAAAAGTGAGTCGCGTCAAAATCGTACGGGTATATTTATAGTTCTGAAACTTTTTCGAAAGCTTTGCATGTAAATGAGGAGTTATTGAAGCGAAAAGTACACGATCAGGGGGGGGAGGTTGTTGATCGTTGGTCCAGGTGACAAGTTTCACCGAATAAACGCGGCCCAATATTTTGCGCGCTATATCTAAACAATAAATCCTCACGGATGGCGGCCAAACTTCCCCTCTCGATCTTTCTTTTACTCTTTCACACTCTTCATCTCTCTCTCTTTCTCTCCAACAATTTTTATTATAATCGATCGATTTAAGCGCATTTCCGCAACACCCCAAGGTCTGCTTTTTTTTTATTTCGTCGAATGGAAATCGAACTATGCTCGAGTGTTAATACGAGCTTTAATTCGAGACTATCAGTCTCGATTTCATGGCGGTCGCTGGTCGTTAACGACCTCAACTTGATGGCGGTCGCTGATCGATAACTAAAATATTTGACGGCGAGTCAACTTTGTAGCCCGCGCGCGTGAGTAAATGAGCCCTAGCATTTTGACTCGCTCTAGTATTCCATTATAAGTTGAAGTGATAAACCAACCCAGACGAGAAGTTCATTCGGAGAAATTTAGCAATCTATTCTTCCTCGCTAAGTTTCTCACTGAGATTAAAAGTTGAATACTTGAAGACGGTTACTGGACGTCAAGGTGTTCTATTAAAAAATGTATGAGGTCGTTAAAACAGAGGGAGGAAGAAAAAGATGAGGGGACTTTGGAGTTTCTAAACAATTTTGCAGCACGCGTCTTTGGTACGAGCCTTGTTTATTAATTGACGAGCAAAAATTTTTCTTCGGCGTGTCGCCTCGATAAATATTTGACACGACAGTGGATCCGATCTTTTTATCAGTTATCTCGGAAGCTCGTGCACACGAGACTAATCCTTGATTTACTAGACTATAAATTTTTTTTTTAATATATTAAAATAAAAAGTACCTGCGAGCTTTCCAGCTTATCGGATTCCGTATTTTTTCGTGAGTTTTAATAATAATTTTCTCCTAAAACATTTTCAATTCTGCTGGATTTCAACAAGATATACGGAAAAATGTATAAGATTTTAAAGCAGTGTTCAAAAGTAACCGTAAGTTTAATTCACTCGAAAGTTTCTTTAAAAAGTTAATATAATATGCATTCTCCGTAAGAAAAATAAAATTAATAAGTTTTAATGCAAGATCTTCTAGTGTTTTATTTTATTTCTTTTTATCGGAAAAGCAAATTAAAGCATGTTTTACAAGCCGCGCTTATTTTCACCGTATTCACGCGCCGTTAGCCCGGTGGACTATGTAAAACGTTTTAATTAAAAGAAACGAACTTTTAATATCCGCGCGAATCTCAAGTCGTCAAAGTTATCAGATTAACGACCTAGAAAGCCATTAAATCCGAAAAACATAGGTTCTGCAGCATCCAACGGGAATATGGACAATAATGATAAGCGTCAAATAAATCTCTTAAAAATGCATTGCATCGTTAACGGTGAATGCAGATTACGAGCGAACTTATCAGAAACAGCTGAATGGCTCTTTCTTATCTGTTAAAGTGGCAGAGCGCAGCCGGGCGAACCCTTTCCTCCGTCGCCTCGGTAATAAATTATCGGTCGGCGACTGGAGGGCTCGAACGTTCTCGCCAGCGGCAGCCGCCTATAGCCAGGGGGGGAGGGGGTGGGGGTGTACGGGTATATCGATCATCGAGCAAATTTTAGCCGCTCGCTTTGAATTTCAGGCTCTACTCCAGGCGCAAGATGTGACGGGCCAGGAGGTGTACGGCGAGGACGCGAAGCGAGCCACGCCGCCGCCCATCTTCCCCTTCCTCAACGGCAGCGACGATCTAGAAGGTCAGAACGGCGACATTGAGCTCGAGAACGTTACGCGGGTCAGGCTTGTGCAGTTCCAGAAGAACACCGACGAGCCCATGGTAAGCGTGTTAAGCCTCTCCGCTGACCTTCGCCTTTCTCTTTTTCCTACTTGACTGCGTTCTCTTGCTTCTTTTTTAACTTTCGCGCCAACTCGGGGGTTGAAGCGCCGGCTGGCTAATGATCCCGGGTGAAAATATACGACGAGGGTCGTTGGGGCTCCTCAGCGTGCGTTAAAGATTACGGAAAGTTTGATTGATCAAGTTATATGAAGTTTCGGCGGCGGGATTAAGTTTTAAATTAATACTTAGAGCTGGTATTTAATAACTTACGACGCTGGCTTAACTTCGCGAGACATTGAAATTTCAAATTGAATATAGCACCTGATTTCGCAATGTTCAATTACTGTCGAACGTCGATTAAATTTGCCTCCTTTTTTTCTCGCAGGATCCTTCTTTTTTCCATTTTATTTCAACGCTCCGGTTCCGCGCTTTTCTTTTCTCCTCTTTTTTTAATTAAAACTTGTTATCTGCGCTCTATCGTGAGCAGATATTTCAATTAATCTAATAATGGCCTATTTACCTTTTTCAGGATAAAAAATTATTACGTTCTGAAAAGTGGAATTACTTTACAGTAAAATAATCGCGTTGTTCTGGAAAATAACTTTAAAGAACAAAGTCAATAGCGTGTAATTAATAAGTAAATTACTAAAAAATTAACGTTAATTAATTCACTACTAATAACATCTTTTACACTTTTTTCAGGATTGTAAATTTCACTCGGAAAGGTGAAATTCGTTTTCAGTGAAAATTGATGCTTTACTTTGAAGGAATAAGTTGAACTCAAAGAACAAATCAAGCACTAGTTTCCTGGTCGTTTGTTTTAACGCAAGATATAACGAAAAGAAAACTAATAATTGAATTGCTATTAACAACGAAAATTCACGCTCGATACACTTTATTCCGCGAGCCAAATAACGGCCACGATGATTTTCAATTTCACACATTTAAGTGTCGCAAAACTTTTGTATTTTATCTCCACTTGGTGAAAAGTATGAGACGATAATTTACGAGCCATAAAGCGACGCCCACGCGCGAAAATCCTCGAAAGTTTCGCAAAACCGCGCGTACTGATTCGATCACTGAATTTTATTTTCAGGGAATAACGTTGAAGATGAACGAAGACGGCAAGTGCATCGTCGCGCGAATAATGCACGGCGGCATGATTCACAGACAAGCGACTCTGCACGTCGGCGACGAGATCCGAGAGATCAACGGGATCGCGGTAGCGAATCAGTCGGTCAACGCCTTACAGAAGATACTTGTAAGTCTTTTATTTTTACTCAATACCGCGATAAAAAAAATTAAATTTACATCCCTTGCCTCCCACCACTTCTTGAATTTTCTGCGATAGCCGCGGGTTAATTGTGCGTGCAAAGCCCAAAAAGATACCCAGATATTCAGACTAATGTTTTTATATCAATTTAGCGCGTTTTTTTATTGTAGTACCTAAAGTAAATTGATTTTTTAAACCGCGTAACCAAAGTACCGGACTAAATCTTACACGCTAAATCAGCTGAAGTGAAATAGAGTGGAAATCTTGCTCCACTAGAGGGCATTTTCACTTTAATTTATAGTGAATTTAATTCTAATTTAGAGTGATTTTTTTACTCTTGAGTAGAGAAAAAGGTAGGCGCTTAGTCTGCAATATGCTGCTCTACCTTGGAGTAAATTTTACTCTATTTTAGAGTTTAATTGAATCACTCTATTCACGTAGTATCAAATTTGACTCTATAAGTGGTTCCACTACAAACTAAGAGTGAAATTTTACTCCGACGCTTTTAAAACGTTTCGTTTAGTGTGCTCTCCCTTAGCGAGTGCGCGTTACACGGATCGGCGGAATTCTTTCAGCAAAAGCCTCAATGATTAGAGGGAAATAATTGACTTGTTGCCGCGGTCGGCTTTCTTCAAATGGAACAAAGCAAGTTGAGAGATCTCAAAACTCGCCCGAGCGAGTTTCGAGTGCTTGGATGGAAATGAAGTTTCTCTAACCGCGAGCATCGGAAACGTTTCATCGCGGTAAAGAGAGAAAAAAAAACACACACAAAAGAACACCGCTCCACCCTGCGTATAATGTTAAAGTAAAGCTAAACTTTTGCTTCTCTTTCCTCTCGCTCCAGCCGGGCTCATTTATATTCCATTAGGAGCGAAAAACGCTACTTAGGAAATGAAACGCCCGCTCTTATCAAAGACAATCTCACCTTCAACTCCGACAAAGTGCCTCAGTCGGCGCTGCTACTACTCCCGTGGTCGCCGCGGACTTTTTTTCGCCCCAGAACCTTGGCGGTTTATCGCAGAAAATTTTTCTCCCCCAATCCCCCGCTCATCAATAACCCAAGCCACGCTAATAGAATCATTAATATTGAGTGGCTTTTTCCCGGGGCGCGGTGGGGATTCCCCGTGTGATAAAGTGACTTCGCGGAGACGCGCCGGCGGCAGCCTCTCCGAAAACAAAAACTCGCGCCATTAAGCGCGAGTCGATTGCCGTCGAGTGCGCGCGAGCTTCGAGGGGCGGCGGCCCCCGATAAGAAGCCCAGGAACTTTCCGGAACCCACCCCGCCCCTACTACTTGGGCGCAACTTCGCCATCGAACTTATAACGAGAATCCAGTGCGCTGAAACTATAGAAAAATGTTACTAATAAAATGGACTCGCGAGGTTCCTTCGCTCCGGAGTCCCTTTGTCCTCCCCATCTTTCTTTTAGCACGCCTTCGTGCAGCACTTCATTAAGCATTCCACGTTGCGCGGCGGATATTCGTGTTTAAGGAAGAACGAGTAGGTCGTAGAAAGATTTTTTTTTATTATTATTTTTATTCGTTCGAAGGTATCGATGGAGTGCGGAATGTTGGAAATTGGTGTAATTTCAGTGCATACGTGCATAAGTAGGCGCGCGAAAGATTAAATGATCGATCAGGTGTTCCCCTGCTGAATTCTTCGGCGTCGCTGACGACCGTGGAGCTGCTGGATTATCGCGTACTACGGCGAAGGAAATTTTCTTTACCGTTTTATTGATATGGTTGCGCATATTCAAGGGTAATTAATGCAATAAGTTTAACTTAGGGCATCCATTAGCGAGGTTAATGATCTAATTATTAATAATGGTATGAATTATCTTTCTACGACCTATAGGAACAGTGTACCGCGTCGCGAGGCCACTTTTTTTTTCGTTAATTAGTTATGCTGATGAATGGGAAAAATATTTTCTGAAATATTACTAAATAACAAGGATCTACGAGGAGAAAAAACGATATTTCACTGTGGGACTTTTATGTGAAGAAAAGCGATCGCAGAAACTCAGTGCTTAATTGAAAAATATTATCGCGGACGAAAAGTAATTTTGAATGTTTGCAAGTTAATTATAATTTTTATATAATAGTTTTTTTTTTTTATTGCTTTTATACAATAAAAATGCCACAAAAACAGCTGTTCAACATGCGCTTGTTTGCTCTTCAAGCGCATGTTTGTATATAAAATAGAGCAAAAATAAAATTTGAAGAAGTTACTTAGCTCTAGACATCGAGCCGAAAGAAGATAACCTCATATTGGGGTTTTATATACCGATTTTATTTTAAAAAAAAAAAGAGTAAAATTATACAATCAGCATCCTCGAAAAAAGGTGGCCTCTTACGCACACTGAGAAACAAGATTCCTTATTGTAAAGTAATCAATTCAGTATAGTTAATGCATAGTATTAAATCTTAATGCATATTTCTTAACTATTAGGAACTAGATTTCATTTTGTTAATTTACGTATCGTTCATGACTTCGCTTTAACCACTTACTTCAGCTGCCTTATTTCTTAATTATTAAGAAATATGCAATTACAAAAAATTAAAGTCCCATTTCTTCTTAACAGTTAAGAATTATTCTTAACAGTAAGGAATCTTTTTTCTCAGTGCAGTATTATAATAATCATAATGTTAAAAATTCAATAATAATATTACACATACACTATATGTAATAATAATCACATAATAATTATTACACATACTAAAAAATAAAAAAAAAAAAACAAAAACAAATTTGTCTGTTACAGCGAGAAGCACGCGGCTCAGTTACGTTCAAGATAGTACCGTCGTATAGGAGCGCACCACCTCCCTGCGAGGTACAAGTAAGCCCCAAAAACCAAGCCTACTCCCAATTTCACACCACCACCACAACCACCACCACCACCACCACTCTCACAACCAATGTCACGACTGCAAGCGCATCCACCTCGGTAGCGGCGAATCCCAGTGCGGGCGCCACCTCGAAATCCGTTAAAACGCAGACCCCCAAAGAGTCGAAGCTGCAAAAGTCTCAGAAAGGGCCGAAGTTGAAAATCGGCGCCTCCTCCTCCAGCGAGAACACACCGCGGCGCCGCCTCAACCCTCTCTCGGTCCTTCGCTCGCGGAAGTCAAAGAGCTAGAGTGGCTTTATCTCCGACCACCCAGTATTTTTCTTTTTTTTTTCTCAGCTCCCAAACCAAACCCTCGTTCCCATTTTACGCCAGCATCGCTCTGCGACAGTGCATTAGAGGAAGGCTTTCAAACTAATTAGTTCGTAGATAGAAGTGCAGGTACTCGATCTTGGGGTTGGCGCGTTTTCGGCTCAGTGTTCGTCTTTCGATTGCGATCGACCGTCTGCGGCCGCGCAGTACCGAGTGCCTGCGCTCACACCGAGAGAAATCTTTTAGAAAAATTACTATAATTTTTACTAAAATTACTATTCAGTGTGGGGGCGGAGTCGGAGACTGCATTTAGTGAAAAAATTATCATCGTGTATTATAAATTTTAATACACTCAGAGAAATATTTTGTAAAAATTACTGTCCAGTCTGGAAACGGAGCCACATACTGTATTTAGTGAAAAAATTACCATTCTGTATTGTACATTTTACTAGAATTTTAGTTAAATTTATAACACAAAATTATAACAAGTATTTTAAATTTTACTAGAATTCTAGTTAAATTTATAACACAGAATAGTAATTTTCACTAAATGGAGTCTCTGACTCCGCTCCCAGACTGGATAATAATTTTTATTAGAGTAACAGTACCTTTCCGAAACATTTCTCTCGCAGTGTAGAATTCTAGTAAATATTTCTACAATTGTAATAAATATTACTATAATTCTAGTACAATTTATAATACCGAATGGTAATTTTTTCACTACATGTAGTCTGCGATTCCGTTCTAGACTGGGTAGTAATTTTTCCAAAACATTTCTCTCAGTGCAATTACGTAGTTAGACACCAGTTTCTTTGAATGATTAAACATTTTTAAAATAAAAGCAAGCATGCCTAGATTGAAGGAGAATTTGAAATCCCTGTAGATAGTCTTACCGCAAGAGTATAGAAAAAAAAATACACGACACCCGTGACGTGCAGTCGATCCGAGAAAACCTTCAGGAGGTAATCTCTTCAGGAGGTAATCTCTTCAGGAGGATCCGAGGAGAGGGAAAAAGGTTCCCTATTAGATTAGGAGCGTCGGTGGTACATAAATACGGGGAGGAGGGGAGAAAAAAGCTGTTTACACGGGCACGGCTGCCCCGCGGAATTCGTTAGACCTCCGTTGTTGTGTGTTCCGTCGTTTTTTCCCCCTTCTACGTTAACGTCACGCGGGAGCACGAGAGTGGCGTTGAAGTTGCTTGCAAATCGTTGGGACGTTAATGGGCGAGGAGCGAGGCCCGCGGGTTCCTTAACCCTCCTCGACCGGCCGGGACAACAAAGCGTACTCGACTTACAGGGCTCGAGGGTTTTTGAGCAATGGGCGAGTAAACAGGCGGAGGCACTGGTTTACGCGATACGCCGAAGTGGGTCAGTCGGGGGTTTAATTAAAAAGACGGATTTTAAAGGAAATTAAAACTTAGAGCCAAGGATGGAAAAGCCCCGAGATTAAAACGGCGGGCCTGGCGTTTTCGAGTTATTAAATTTTCATTGGATTATATGTTTTTTTTTTAGTGTACATCTTCTTTCCTTTCTCTCTCTTTTCTATTTTATTTTCCTTTTTTCTCGATCCCCCGTGCACTTTACATTTTTTTTGTGTGTAAATTACATCCGTCGATGCACACGAGGGAAGACCTGATTATACTGTAGACTCGCAGGGGAAAATGGGGAGCAGGAGCACGAGAGAAAGGAAATCCGTTTTCCCCGAACGCAGCTCTTTGATTTTTTACGTATTGATATAAAAATGCACCCAGCACACATCCAGTACACTTTCATCCGTTTCTCATGATCCTCACAAAAAAAAGTTACCCTTATATATATATACAGTTGAAATGCCATCACATCGTTTTAAGACGAGCCTATATATATAGAACGTTGCTTCAATTGTACAATGTACGAAGAGAGTGCATGGTATATAAAAGAGTTTTTATCCTTGTTTCGTACATTTTTTTTCTCAACTTAGGATTACGTTTATATGACAAGTGATAAAAGCACGCCTCTGCTCGTTGATTGTCTGTCTCTTATACAAAAAGGATCCCCGAGCGAAACCGCACGGCAAATGGAATTTCGTCACTGTTGCCGTACGGTCGCGCTCGGGACATCGGTAACAATTCCAGTCGTTCCCGCGCGTCACCGAGTTCTTTATCCGGCGGGAATTGACTACTGATTTTGTATTAGCTCGTCACTTGATTGTGTAAGAGGCTGTGCCAAACTTCACTAATGTAACAAATGCACTGTGTTTTGCTCCGATCGATCCGACACTTTTGTCTTTTTTCTCCATTTTTTTTTCTTTCCTTGTCTTCTTCTTTTTCTTCTTTTTTTTTTAATCCAATTTCCTTTTTTTTTTTCGTTCAGCCGCGATTTCGAACGTGAGTTCGACACGATGCGGAGAAAGCCAAGCTTTTGTTACATTCGTTGTTTTTTAAGACCCTCGCCTGCATGACCGGTAAAATATCTTGAATTCTAATTTTTTGCTTTATTGTCGTTTGCTATTGTGCATCTTTTATGATAGTCATGTTAAAATGTCTCTTTAATATGCATTCTGCTGAATTATTCACATAATGTTACACTATTATAAAAAATAATGTAATGTGTCGAGTTGAAATTGATCTTTGTGGTAAAAATGTATTATACACACTTTTTTATGTTATAATTGGTTCATTAATGTTCGTAGTTATCACGTATTATGAAGTATTATTTATTACGATTTTTTTCTTTTTTTTTCTGTCAGTAAAAGTAACATTTCAAATGATTTTTTTTTATTGTGATTACTTTTCATTTATTTGTGAAATACAAGGAGGAAACAAGTCGGTTCGATGAAATGCGAAAAAAAGCATCTGGATGATACATTACAGTATTGTTTTGATATGTGCCACATGTGAAGAACAAAAATCGATAATTTCATTTTAGCAACGAGAATTCTTTTAATTTTTCAAAAAGCATAACCCATGCAGTTGAGGGTAATTCCAATCGTGTATCTTATTTCTTTCACGTTTCTGTTTGCGTGTAAGGAAACAGGGTAGAGAAAGAATAATACATGTAGTGTCTTAGTTCTCTCCGTTTTATCCGAAAATTTATATACGAAAGATAAAAAAAAACTGAGCTAATCACGTATTTTACTATTCTAGTCAAACGCCATGGCGAGATGATTTACGAATCAAATTACGCATTACGTAGCTAATTATATTACTTGTAAATCCTACAATGCATATATTATTAAGATAAGTTTTTTGTCGATCTGTTACTGCGTTACGAAACGTCAAAAATTTGGCGATTCTGGAGACACGAAAAGATAGTAAAAAAAAAGAAAGATAAAAGAGATAAAAGAAAATCGATATTCACTCTATATTACGATGTAAAATGTTTATATATAGTTGTGTATCAAAAATATGTGAATGTTACATGATGACATAAAATTAACTGTAACAATGCTTGCATAATTAATTAATCGAGGTTTGTCTTAAATAATTGTAAATCAGCTAAATATTACCATGCGATGCCGCTAATTTTTCTCTCTACATTTGAAGCTTAAAGTTGCTATATCTTCTAGCCTATTTATATTTAACCTTGATTATTTATTGTACAATTGTCCAAAGAGAACAAAAAAAAAAACAAAGAGATCGGAAATTTTTGAGACTGTGCGATTAAGATAAGACTGTAGTGAATCAAAGAGGATCGATAGGTTTTTATAAAGAGTTGTTTGAATCATTTATTGAATAGAGTATTAAATAGAGAACGAGATTTATTCTAAACTAGTGTTACTAAATGAAAGAATAAATATCCTTATAACGAAAGCGACAAGAATCCATATAATTTGTGTTTTTGCTATGTTTGTAACGCAAGATCTAATAAAAAAGTAAAAGAAACGATGATGTATGTTGTCTTGAACACGAGCGAAAGTGGACATCTCTCGATTTGCTCTAAAAGATAAATAGCTACAAAAAAAGTTTCCTTCAAACAATAGAGCTGCAAATGCATCATTAGATCGCGTGCGAACAAAATAGCCGTGTTACTGCGATTACGTATTGTAAGAAGATAAAATAAAAGCATCAGCTGCTGAAAAAGTGACTTTGTCAAGACGTATAGCCTACAACTGACTCCTTCTTTAATTGCAATTGACTGATTAGCCGAGATAACAAATGTGCCATCGACTCTTTAATTTTTTTTTATATATATATATACTCGGTAACCCACAGCATTTATCGTAAATTCGCTAATAGCGTGACCAGTTTCTTGCCATCACATTGTTTTTGTATTTACACTTGTCTGCACGGTTCTGGCTGTGCATGAAAGTTAAAGTAACGGACGAAACGGCATTTTTGTTTGTATATCGTATATTTTAATGATTTTTATTACGATCCAAGCTGTAGAGAGAAAATCGTTGAGAATCCGAGCGCGATCCTCGAATTTTTCGAGGGCGCAATATAAGTAGAGCACATGCATACAACTTTTCACGGGATTGAGACGGAAAATCAGAGTCGACAGAATTCAACTGCTAACGATCGATTGTCGATCCTTCTATGTGACTCTTATTGTTTCTCTTCTTATTTTTTCGTTATGCGTTTTTTTTTGTGTACATATAGACTTTGATTTTTCCTCTGCTCTTTAACGAAAAGAAAATAAGATATCAACATCCAATATTTTTCTTATCCCCTTTACTCACGTCCATTTTACTTAGTCAAGGCCTCCCTCGATCTTATTGTTGCAGTATGCCGGGATAAATTGGGTAATGTTACGTTTTCTGTGTTTTTTTCTAATTCTCAGCAAAAGAAGAAAAAAGAAATAAAAGATAATTTTATTTTTCCTTTTAACATTCTTTGGTTTTGTGCTTTTCAATGAGGACAGAAATTGACGAATAAAAAACAATGCATTCATTTTATTATTGCAAAAATCATCGCACTGTCATCGCGATAAAGCACACGACTGTTGTGGGCGAAGTCGTCCGGCGATACGGTGCTTCAGGAGAGAGACAAGAGAGTGAAAGAGGGAGAGGGAGAGAGAGAGAGAGAGACAGCCGTATCTCGAGAACTTTGAATCGAAAGCACACGTTTCGTCCGCATGACAAAGAATCGCAACAGGACGTGCGACAATAGCAGCAGTCAGTCCACCAGACGAGTTGTCAATAGCGTACCTGTTTACTAACTGTGTAGAAAATTGTCTCACCACTACCACCCCCACCCCGGCCCTTGTGTCAACCTTTGTTATTGATACCCTTTTTTTTAATTCTATGTTCTTTTTTTTTTCACTTTTCTTTGTGTACACCTCACCATCTCTACTTTTTTTGTACAGAAATATTTTCAGCGCCGGACCTCCAGAACGCACCGACGTGGCGTTTTACTCTCTTTGTTTCATTCGTTTTCGAAATTTACTTTTTGGGTAATGATGACCAGAACAGCTTGATTTTTTTTTATTCTGCTTACTTTGTTTATTCATTTTTTTACGGCGAGATTTAAGGTTTCCATGGCGTGTAAGATATACTCGTTGTCCTGTATAAAAGTGACCTGGAAACTTTAAATCTCAAACGATTTCCACTGCTGAACGGCTTTCTTTTGAAGTAATCTCGGAAAATGGTAGATCGTATTGTCCAGTGCACGCTGTACCTTTATCAAATTGACTAAACAAAAAAAGCTCTTAAAAACAGAAATAAACATTCACTTGTTCAATCCTCCTGTACAGTAAAACTTGTGTAAAAAAATTAAAAAAAAAAAAAAAACTCGTTCTGTTCGTTTATTTGTACGTGTGTTGGTTCAGCTGTTCAGCGAATCAATTTACTTTTCACTTTGTATCACCGTTTCTCGTAACTAATTATTGTGTCGTGAAAATAAAACAAAAAATTAACAAGTATGCATGAATTTGTGCGTCGTTGAAGTCGTTAAATGGAGACAGTTCGTAGTTGTGGTTTTTCACTGTATCCCGCGTCTCGTTAACGAGCAAAAAAAAATTAAAAACGAAAAAAAAAAGAAATGGAGGGACGATAACGGAGTGTACACGATAAAATACGAGTGGCGTAAAGGGTAGTGCATTGCTTTGTATGTAGGAGGCGCACCTAGAGCCTAATGCATCCGATGCCGAAAATAGCGTTGCACTCCAGTACGATCCGTTAATGCATACCGAGACCCCCGGTTAGCGCGTGGTTTCCACCGAGAAACCTTAAATCGCTAGATGATCACCTTTGGTACCGCCAGCATTAGTTTTGCCGATCTTATATATATATTTTTTTTGTTACAATTTTTTATAGCTATATATTATTTTTATAATATATATTATCTTATATATATTTTTTGTTATAATTTTTTACAGTTATAACATTATTATAATTTGTTATTATTATTTCTTGATTTCTTCCTCCTCACGCCGCATCGTAGCGTATTGCCTTTGCATGCGTCTCGGAGCGCGTGCATCGAGCCACCTACCACCAAATGTCCTTGAAAAGTGGATTGCGTGACGAATGGAACGCTAAGTCTTAACGTAATTTACTTATTACCTCCTTTTTTTTAATTAATTTAATTCAGAGTGTTTCTTTGTTTTTTTTTTGTTTGTCAACATGTTTGTTATATGCCGAGGTTTGATCTTTTATTTGGACTTTTGAAAAAAGAAAAAGACAAGCCCTTATTCTTAATTAACTTTTTATTTGAAAAAAAAAATTAATTTTCTTGTAACTTTAAATTACGAAAAAAAAAGATGATGATACATCTGACAAGCGTCTTAAAAAAAACGAAATTAATAATCGTCTCCTTTTTTCTGTTTCTTCAACACTCTAGTTGTTCAGGATTAGGCCTCTGCCAGTTTTAGTAAGTACCACCACTTGATCTGGTGTGATTGGACTGCTGTAGTTAGAAGGCTATGCGTTTTCTCTTTTATATCCTTTGTTTCATACTTTTGTTACCTTTTGTTTCTGTTTCCTTGTAAAACGATATATACTTTCTTTTTGTTCACACATATTTCTCTCTGAACCAACTCGGCAAAAGTTTAGGCTATATCATCAAATAACCATCAACTAGAAATTTGTCAAAAAAAAAATTATATCTATATATATCATCTCTATCAATAGATAACACGCTCTCATCCATCAATTAGGTTTTTTCCACCTTCTTCCCCTCTCATCTTCTTTTTACTCTTGAACCTGTCGTTCCCCTTGCTCTCACACCGCTGTATTTTTATCTGTATAGCCCTCATATTCACTCGGTACACTTTCCATTTCTGATTCTCCTTAGATTGACATTTAATTCGTCTTTTTTTTCTCGTCTCTTTTGTTCCCTTTTCTCTCATTTGCCGCATTCAATTTAGTTCACTTACGTTTGTTTGTTTTTTTTTGTCGTTATTGTTTGATGTTTGAACCATCAGTGGCATGCGTCTTGTGTTATCGGCGTTGTTAACTGACAAATAAAAGAATATTTATATATATACTTCATAGCGATAATTGAAACTATAATGGCATACTAGATTGTTATATATAAATCACTTATCTGCCATGTATTGCGCAAGCATTGAGTTATGACGATCCTAAGCTTCTTATGTGCAAAGGAATGTGCCGATGTATTTGCGTATGTTTACATTTTGTTTATACCCCTCATACATTTGTTCGGACTTCAATTAGCAACATAATTACGAGTACATAGTTTGCATTTATCACACAAGATTATGTCATGGACGCACCTCTACGATCAATAACGCCTCGATTGCAATCGGTAGCCTCTGCCGTCAATTTTGTTTAATTAACGCAATTTAATTTCATTAAATGTTAATATTTACTCTCAATCTGCCGACGAAGAGATACCCGCAGTGCCTGCAGTGCAAATATGTGATTTAAATTAATGTTCAGAGTGCGGAAACCAACAATGTACCCTATACGTTTCGCTAATAATCGCACGAAAACTCAAAATTTACAATAAACACCCAGACAAAAGTATTTATAAACCGCACTTCACGCGCATGAGTCTATACATTAGCCATGGTCTCTGCATTACTGAATCAAAATTCATATTGTGTCATCAAAAAAACAAAACAATAGGCAGCCAATTACAATCGAGGCGACAATCACATTACAAGTAGCACACCAAAAACGAAAAACCTTACAAGACACTCAGCTCCCGCAGTTCATTTCCGCAATAAAACCTACAAGGAAAGGAACTTCGAACCGCCTCTGTAAATAAAAAAACCACGCGCGTGCGCACGCGAGTAGCATTCCCGTCATCACACCACACGCACACAGATACACTATCACGCAATCGTCGAGTAAGCGCTACGTTGGCTAAACGAACAAAAAAAAAAATTTTTTTAACACTTTGAATGTTTGCTCGCTGCGCCTCGATGATACGCAAAGGTCCCGAAGCGCCGCTAAAGCTGCTCCCCTGTGCTTGCAGATATTCGTCCGCGCGCAATTCGACTACGACCCGCTGGAGGACGAGCTGATACCCTGTGCCCAAGCTGGCATCTCCTTCAAAATCGGCGACATACTGCAGATCATCAGCAAGGACGACCATCACTGGTGGCAGGCGCGCAAGGACCAGGCGGGCGGCTCCGCCGGGCTCATACCCTCGCCCGAGCTGCAGGAGTGGCGGATCGCCTGCATGGCCATGGAGAAGAACAAGCAGGAGCAGGGTGAGTCGCTACTTTTTTTTCTCATTTAAGTTTAGTTTCTTTCGGTGAAATTTTGATTGATTTTTTTTTTTATTATTATTTAATTGTACTGCGATGATTTTTTTTTCATTTAAAGTTTTATTGGCTCGTTTTGAATTGGATTAAACTGATAAGGGAATTGGAACACTGATTTAGAAGAGGTGATGCTTAATAGTCGATCAGGTATTCTTAATTCGATTGATTCTGACGGGACCGCATGGTTCATTGTTTGTCTCTACCCAACACGCGAGTATTTTGGGTTTAGTGAGACCCTTCAGTGGAATTTTGATTGGATTAGTTTTTTTTTTTATTCAACGGTACTGATGATTTTTTGTAATTTAAAGTTTTATTGACTCGTTTTAAATTAAACTGAAAAGTAAATTGAGTTACTGATTTACGAGGTTCTCTATTGAAGAGGTGATGACTAACAGTGAAGCCAACTATTATTTATTCGATTGATTCTGACGGTACCATGTGGTTAATTTTTTGTTTCTACCCAAGTTTCATATAATATAAAGATTAGAAATGTAGAGATAAATAAAATAAAAGAGTATGATTGTCATTTTTTCACATTAACTACCCAATGTTTTTTCATGATTATTTCTAGAAGATGTAAAAGGAAAACATTTTTAGAATGATATTTCAGATTAATTTTGACATAAAATGAATTACAGTATCATTAAAGTAAATGAAAATAATAATAAGCGCGCTAAGATGTAAACACTATATTACACCCATTAACAAAAAAAACCTTTTTTTATTATGCTCTAAATATAGGATCACATTCACTTAAAACTGCAGTGAGAAGAAAAGAGAGTCAACAAAAGGGGCATACAGTTGAAATTTATTAGACTATTTCAAAGTAAATAAGAAAGTTGATAAAAACTACTGGAACTAAAAGAATTTTCTTGTAAATATAAATTGAATCAACGTTGTTTTTTTCTTCTCGCGCTTTGAAGCTTTGCTTTTTTGCGCACCGCGATATTTTTCGAGAAAATATTTTCACAATGTAATCAGTTAAAAATATGGTGCGGCTTAAATAAGCCTCAAGCAAATCTCCGGAGACTTCGTTTTTAGCTAACATTTTCCGTCTAAATTCAAAGAAATGCGCCACTAAACTTCGCATACTCGAGCGAAAAGGACCGTATAATAGGGATCATTGAATGGTCTAACTCGGAGAGTAACAAAAAAAAAGTACAAAAGCCGAGAATGGGCACTTTAAAATCCCATCTTCGCGTATAACATCGCGAGGGGCGAAAAATTAAGTTACGACCCTTTTTTTTTCGCCGCAACGAGGAAAACTCATTATTTCTCGCCACGGCGTTATGAGCAGGGCAATTCCGAACGGGGAAAGTGTTCAGCGTGTAGGTCAAGTGGGATATACTGAAATTGCATAACTTTTGCGAGTCAGCGCTCCGAACATTTTTCGACGCTAATTCGCGCGAGTTAGAGCTCCACTTTTGAGTGCGCAGCTCACTCGGTAGAATGACTCGCCAATGAAAAAAAAAAAAACAAAAATTAAAAAAAAAAAATCAAACGGAGTGGAAGAAGGAAGAGGGTGCGACTTCCACCTGGTTCCAGCAGATCGCACACATCGATTTATTTAATTTTTTTCTCTTTTTTTTTCATTTCAACTTTCGGATCGAGAAATAAATCGAGAGATCATTGTCATATGTACCTAATATCGCCTGGCGCGTTTCAGAGTCACCCCTCCCAATTTGATGAACTTTTGTATACAATAGTTACTTTACATGTATAACCTGTGTATAAGACTCGTCATTATGTCTTTCGTTATTATATGTGAATATCGCAAAACGAATGCGCTCATTTGTCATTATACTTTTTCTTTTGTGTATACAAATTATTATATACCGCCATGACCGACTGTACATATATATACATACATTTGAGTGTTTGCTGTATGAAAAACGTTTGTTTTTTTTTTGTTTTTTTTTGTTTTTTTTACTTTTATTTTTTCGTGGAGCATGCCTTCTCTGTCGTAAACAATTAGTCCCGATTCGTGTCTTAAATATTAACTGTACATCGTCTTTATTATTCTTTTCTTTTATGTTCGAACCCTTTACATAAGTACTCGATCGGTGTGTATAATACAGACTCGACTGAGATCTTTTTTCATGACTTATGAAAGATTCCTCGTGGTGAGAACGGCAAAAAAAATCGCGCGTGAAGTGTAGAGTTCCAAAAATTATCCTCTCTTACATATATAAAAAAAATGAACAGAAGCACGAAGGAAAGGAAATTAAAGAGCCGGAATTACGTTGAGTATCATTTTGTGTTATGCCGCGCCGTAGACGCTGAAGGAGAGGGAGGCTGCTCGTCTCACACTGAAGGATGTGACGGCTCGACAGGTACGATTATTTTCTGCCTGCAGCTGTAGAGAATCTTTTACGACTCATACAGTAGTACAACGTGCGCGCAAGAATGTTGTAGATCAGCATGATTGATATAAGCGCAGATATATATATATATATATACATATACATATATATATACATATACATATATATATATATAAACCAAAAGTAAAGCACACGACACACGGACATACATTGAATTTCCTTAGCGGCTCGAAACATTTTTTTCCTACTTCTCTTCTTTCTCTCTGTATATCTTTCTCCTTTGTTTGCACGGAATTTTTCCGACGAGTAATGAGCGTTGGATGCGCGTCTGGCAGCGACGCGTAAGTCGGTCGAGCCGCGCGGAACGTTTTTGGACGAATGATTTTCGAGCTTCTCGTCTTTTTTCTTCTTTTCTACTGGCGCATGCTCTCTGTAGTTTTGTTTATTTTCGTATATTGTGGATCGAAACTTTTATAAAAATATTTTTCTCTTGCCATAAAAATTTTAATTCGATCGATATAAACTGCATCGTTCTTCGCATTTATAATAATATCCATAATGCGGAGAACACTTTTTCTTTTTCACTTTTTCGTACATTTTTTGGAGTAAAACTAATAGTAGGCGTTTTAATTCTTAGTTCGTAGTATAAGTAAAGGAAATTTGCTCCCCCTGAATTGAACGGCTGTCACGAGCATTTGCATGGTAGCGAAACCATCATTCATTGCATTATTTTTCTCTAAATTTGAAGGACTGAAGTAAACGCTGTTCAAGTGAAATCGAACGATCGATCACTCGTTCAAATTTGGAGACTTAAATGATATTTAGTTTAGATCGTAGATACTGTACCCTTCCTGCGAAAAAAAATATAAAAACTATCATAAATCCATGCATAGTTCGTGCGAACTATTCTATCGAAACTTTTCACTGCACACTGTGACCTGCTGGAACGTGAACCATCACAGATGCCTTTGAACGAAATCACTGACGCCTCTATTATTAGTGCGAAAAGAATAAAAGCTTCTACTATTTTCTTCTAGTACATTATTTAAATAAAACAAAAAATATTAAAGCAAAACACAAAAAAAAGTGTGATTAAAATATATGACTCCCATAGGTAAGAACCTAGACAAAGTTATACCAATGAATCCATAAAAAGACATGGCTTTTCATAAATAGAAAGCTTAATAAAAAAAGCATTGATTATAAGTACGTGGCCAATTATCAAAATGACCATTAAAAAAATATCTGCACAATGAGTTTTATATACAGGGTAGGCCATTCTAAGTCATCCGTGAAAAAATTTTCCAAATTATAAGTAACAAAAATTGTTCCTGCAAAAGTTGTTCGTAAGAAAAGGTGGACAATTCTTTTTGGAAGATATTTGAGTGGATCGCTTAAAAAAATGGCTCACGCTCTATATTGCGTAGCTTGTAGATAATTCAAATTATTTTAATTCCTCACACTCTTAGCTCAAGTGTAAAATCACTGATTAAATAATAAAGTAGAAATTTAATAATATCGGAGGATAAAAAAGGCTCTTTAAAATTTACTTGAAAAGAGTTGGACCGGCTTGCAACGAGGAACTGTTCTAACTGTTTTATTCCGATTTTTCAGTTAACTGCTCCATTTTCGGCCGCAAGAAGAAGCAATACAAGGACAAATATCTTGCTAAGCACAATGCGGTATTCGATCAATTAGATCTGGTTACATACGAGGAGGTCGTCAAGCTTCCTTGTAAGTCTCATCTGAAATTGTCGTACATTCCATTTTCTAACGAAAGGAAGGATTTTCACTATAAAATTTTCATCGCTTTCAGATTCTGCCTTTCAGCGTAAAACTCTTGTGCTACTCGGAGCACACGGCGTCGGGCGGAGGCATATCAAAAATACAATCATTGCCAAGCACCCCGACAAATATGCGTATCCTATTCCACGTGAGTTCGATGCAACGTCGACGGCAATAAAAAACGAAATATTTTATGGGAATATTATAAAATTATCGAATTTTCATTCGCAGATACAACGAGACCGCCGCGTAACGACGAAGAAAACGGGAGGAATTATTACTTTGTATCCCACGAGGAAATGATGGCGGACATCGCTGCTAACGAGTATCTCGAATACGGTTGGTATCGATCGCATTTCAATAAGTAGAATGACACAAAATAAATAAATTGAACAAAACTAAATGAAAATAAATAGCAGGCAAAGCGATAAACTTATAAATAAAAAAAACTTTGCAGGAACCCACGAGGATGCCATGTATGGGACGAAAATCGAGACGATCAGGAAGATTCTAGAGGAGGGCAGACTGGCGATCCTCGACATCGAGCCGCACTCGTTGAAAGTGCTCCGCACGGCCGAGTTCGCGCCTTACGTCGTCTTCATTGCAGCCCCAGCGCTGCAAAACCTCGCCGATGTGAGTGCTTTTCCTCTGCGCTGTACTTTTAATCCCTCGCCGAGAAAAAGCGTTAGGAACAACTGCCGCTCCTTTTTATTGGATTTTCTTTTAATTTTCCGTCGTTACATACGATTTTTAATGGCTTTTCCAATTCCGAAACTTTAATGAACTAACAACAAGCGTTTATTGAAAACGCATTAGTTTGTTTATTTATTTTACTGTGCATGTATAGTCAGAGCGATTAGTTTCTCGCAGTTTTCACAGTTCCTTAATTTCTTCGGTAAAAATAAGTATTTGCTTTTAAATATATTTATATATATTCGTTTAAAAGGAAAAATATGATATTAAATGCAGCCCTCGCGAATTGTTTTAGAGTCTTCAATTTAGATTCATAAACGATTCCCTTTACTTGGAGCGAAAGACATTCATCCCCGCCGTTCGGTTCAATAAAGTATTCTCGCTCAAGCGGATCAAAGATTATGCGCGTTACGTTCCCTTTGAAACAAAAGAGCCACCTCTTTATTCAGGAGGATTCTCCCCTCATTCCACCGGGGCTCTTGAAACCGCGAGAAACAATTGAATCTCCTTCCCCTCGAGGCGCCGCGCTGAGATTCGACGCGCAAAAGTAATCTACCCCCGTCTCCCCCGATGGAAATAAAATCAAATGAAAAATTTAAAAGAAAAATAAAATAAAATGAGTACAGTCATGTAAGTCATGTAAGCGGAGAGAAAAGATAAAATAAAATGAGTACAGCCAGTGTAAGTCGTGTAAACGAAGAGAAAAGATAAAATAAAATGAGTACAAGCCATGTAAGTCGAGTAAACGGAGAGAAAAGATAAAATAAAATGAGTACAGTCGTGTAAGTCGTGTAAGCGGAGAGAAAAGATGTAGTAAAAATTACTGTTTTGTTTTTTAATCCAGGGAAAGCCTCGACAAATCAAAAATTTTACTATACTTTTTAAAACACTTTTGATTTGTCGAGTACGACGTAGTAATTTTTACAAGAAGTTTTCGCTTGGAAATTTTGTTCTGCGTAAACAATGTGCCGCGGGGAATCAGGACGTGAGTTTGCAACATCTATTTCCGCACGGTGAAGTAACATATGGCATCGGGAATTCTCGGAAACTAAAAGACTCCTACACTTCTCAAAATTATGTATATAGTAGTACATGTTAATCGATTGCGTAGGAATGGGAACGCGTTCGATCTTCCTCAGAATTTTAATTGCAGTTTAAAACCTTGATAAAGAAGTAGTTTTTCTTAAAGTTTTATTGATTTCATTATTTTACACCGAAAAAAAGTAACTTCTACTTTTTACACAGTAGATTTAACCGTGAAATTGAAAGTTAATTTAACTTTCCAAATTTTCAGTAGAAGCTACTTTATAGAAATGCCAAATTTACTTTTCTGTCGAGTAAGATCTACTTTAAGAAATGTTAATTTTAATTATTTTGCAAATCATTTTTACTTTTTTCTAGTCTACTACGTATTACTGTTGCGAAACAGTATAAGAACAATTTTTTTCTCTTTCGGTTTTGGTAAAATAAGCTTTACTAAAATTTTATTAATTCCAGTATCTTACACTGAAAAAAAGTTTGTTAATTTTAAAAAAATGATTTACTTCAATAGTACTTATTAAGTGGTTCTTTGAAACAAGTAATAATTTCATTGAAACTTAATGAATTTATTTGTTTCTAAATAAATTTAGTAGTATGAAAAAATAATTTTTTTACCCAATAACATATTTAATAAGTACTATTGAAATAAATGTTTGCTTAAAATTAACAAGTGTTTCTCTCAGTGTACAAAATCCTCTTTGTACGAAATCAACGATTTACTCTTTAATTTGTCATTATTACAATTGTACACTTTGTGAGTGGATGCAATACCCCTAAGTTAATAAAATAAAATTAAAAAAAATAAAATAAAATGACGCTGTTGCAATAAAATTTTGCAGTACGACGGTAGCCTGGAGCGGCTAGCGAAGGAGTCTGACATGCTGAAGCAGGCGTACGGTCACTTCTTCGACCTGACGATCGTGAACAACGACATCGACGAGACGATCGCCCAGCTGGAGGACGCGATCGAGCGGTTTCACACGACACCGCAGTGGGTTCCGGTGTCATGGGTGTACTGACAGCGGACGTCCCCGGCCCGCACGGTCTACAATTCCGATTGTAACGGATCCTCCAGGGGGAAATAGTCATTCAAAACCAATAACCGATAAGTAAATTCCGGCGCGGACGCGTGTGCGAGGGCGACGCCCAGACGTTTTCCCTTTATACATAAAGTTGAGGAGGGGCAGGCGTGAGAGCGGAACGATTCAAAAAAATGAGCAATTGATATAATGCAGATCTTATACATTACACTAGACCAATCAAATAAAAAAAAAACATTATTGCCGAGATTGAATTTGGTGATGATAAATGAACGATGAACTGAATGACTGTGGCTGCGTGTTCATAAACAAAAAATAATTAGTTATTATTATTGTACTTAACGATATCGAGCACTCGGTGTGTCCGAGCGACGCCAAAGGATACAAAAAAAAGAAAAAGAAAAAAGGAGAAGCGAGAAAAGGAATAGCGGAATGAAAGGAGCGGCGGGATGGGAGTCGGAGATTTGCGGTTTAGCAGTGCTCGGGGGGTGGAAACTGGAGCAGGTGGAGGCGGTTTGCGGTTGGTTACTCGGTTCTTCTGGATCTTCTCCGCGTTTTCCTCGCGAACAAGAAATTCCCTTATTAAATAAACGCATACAATACACCGGATCGATTTTTTCGGAACACCGTTAGTCAAAGCTGTATATTTCTTCGCGCTTTGTAACGAGGATAATTAAACGATACGAGTAACAGAAAGAAAAATATACAAAAAGCAAGAAAACTTCTTCTAGTTATTAATGCAAAACAAAATAAGAAAAAAAAAGTAATGTACTTACATTTAGTTTCGGCGCGTCGCTGGTCGCTCGCCGCACGCGGCGGACGACCTCCGGGTGTGTGTATAGTAAAGACGAAGGATCAAAACGAATTATTAAACTACGACTACTGTTTCGCGTTACGTCTCTTGAATCTACTATATTTGTAACGCATAAGCTACTCCTTTACCGAAAAAAAAGTTAAGATCTTGCAATAAAAAAAAAATAAATAAAAAGAGCCGTTGTCTGTCGCTGTACGAATTTGAGAAAACTAGATGACAGCCGATAATACTCTATAATTTTAGAAGTGTAGGAATATTACCTATTTAGATAAAAAAAAATGAAATTTCGTAGCACTTCGATACACCTTTACAAATACACAAACCATTAATAATGTAAAGTTTTAAATTCCAAGAAATTCTTCAAACGTTGAGCTGAGGGATCGATTCTTTCCCATTTGTTTATTATTATTATTCTTAATGATATATTTACTAGAAAAAAAAATGTAAACTACGTAAAGTTGAATGAGTGTAAGGCTTTTGTCGCAGGATAGGCGAGTATTCGCTTATTTGAGTGAAGTTTCGCGCGTTCAACTTTAAATGGAAACGCAGAGCCATTTATTGCATATTGTTTTTTAAGTACTTACAAACTGTAACTGTATTTTTGAAGCATTTATTTTTTATCGACAAAAAAAGTAATAGCATTTATTTTTTTATGTTTTGTCTTTGTAAACATATTTTTTTCCACTTTGTGTGTGTCTAGATTGAATCTTTTTATTCGTTGCAGATTTAATTTCCATTTTGATTGCAGATTGTTACGCACTATTTTGTACAGAGTGTAAACCGTTTTATGAGTATTTAAGACTTTTTTACATTAGCCAAATCTTTCTATTTTATATTAAATTCCAAAAAATACTAAGTCAATAGCAACCAAAAATTTATCTTGCAAAACCCAAAATAATTACAATGCGAGATGTAAACGCACACTGACTGATTGATTTGAATGGACCCAACACGACAATTATCTCACGAAAAGAATCAGGCGCGTTTGAAAAAAAAGAAAGAGTCGTCAACTGCAAGGGTAAAAAAAAACATTTTAACGTAAATGTATGAGGAAATTAAAAAAAAAAAAGCAGTTTAGTAGGGGACCTTTGTGAGGATACGTGAATAGTTAGTTGATTCACAAGTTATATAATTAGAGCAATTATAAATATATGGAAAGGAAAACAGAGTCAGAAAGTAATCGAGGATTAATAATAAAATAAACTTTAAAAGAGCGAAATGGTAAAAAAAGCGACAATGTTTGACCCTTGACCAGCGTATTAAAAGCATTTATATATATTTAAATATATATAAGTTATGAACCCTTTTCGTTTCAGTTCGTTAAGGACAGGAATAAAAAAAAAGAAAACTAAATCATTAGAGAACTTAGATGAAAAAGTTGTGAATTCAAACCCGTTATGGCATGCCAGACTGAGTGTGTTTCAAGTGTACGGGCAAAGTTAAACGAGCGTGAACGAATAAAAAAAATTAAAAAAGCGCGAGCGAGAGATGGGGACCACGCGCACAGAAATTCTGCTAGAGTGTGGAGTTTTCTTCTAGATCCGGTCAAAATTTCACTTTGATTCGGCGCTAAATTACACTTCGGCGCAAAGCAGCTCGCTGCTACCCCCTTTTCATTTTCTACCCAATTAGATTAATTAAAACTGTACCGATCCCACCAAATTATCGTGATTCAACTCTTTCGACGCGTCGCTTGGACGAACCTTCTACGAGAGCAATCTGGTAGGATTCGAGCGAGAGTTTAAAAAAAAAAAAAAAAAGACGAATACAGGTTTTACCTCGCAGCGCATTGGTTTCGCGCGCTGCAGTCCGGACTTTTTGAATCGTTGAACGATCTAAGTCGGCCGGAGGAGAATAAAAATCAGTGCGCGCGGCGGAAATGAAAAAATAGGTGAACAAAAAAAAAATAACAAATTAACGAAGCAAAAAAAAAACGAACGAAGCCCGTCGGAGTGCCCGAGTTATGCGTGTGCAAGAATCGTGTGAATAGCGCCTTGTGCATAATAAAATGACAATTCATCAACTGCTGAGTGATTTTATAATATTTTTCTTATAAGTTATAGCTGCCATATCCAATGATAAAAATGAAAATCAATTAAGCGTGCATTTGAATAAAGAATACGATTGAGTGTAATAATAAAAAAAAAACTAAAGTAAAATGAATAAATAAAGAAAAAAAATGAAGTAAACAATTGTATGATTACGGCGAAGAAGCTGCGACGGCGGGGAAAGAGTTTTCGAAGGGGGGGAAGTTTTGATGAGAGTGTGACTTGTGAGATCGCGTGCGCAACGACATCCCTCGTTCCGCTGGAAGTGTGCGTCTGTGAAAAAAAAACTGATTAAAGGTAACATGCGAAATGGCGACGGGTCTAAAAAAAAACAATAACAATTCATTATGATTATGTGATTATAAATGAGAGAAACAGACGAAGAGTATTATAATGACGTTGTTAATTGAATTAATAAAACTAGCCCAAATTAAATGATCCCTCGTTTTATTCACTCGTCTATTCCCTGCTTCCTCGTTCATCATATAATTTATCTTAAAAAAATTCAATTTATTTGTTTTATAAAAGTTTTATAAAAATTTGCAAAATTTGAAGTAATACAATATGAGAATTTAAATTTATTTATTAATTTGTTTTTAAGGTAAATTATTGATGTTATTTGTTATTTTTATTAACTTAATTGTCAATGTATTTCCTGAAACAATATTAATTAATAAAATTGTACATCTACAAAATGAATTAATATACATGATTCAATGAAATAATTATTATTCGGAAATACATTATAATGCTTAATACAATATGTACATTGTTTTCTTAAAACTTATTTAAATTTAAGATTTAAATATTTCATGTTCATTTTAATGTAATCAAAATTTAAATTTTTATCAAATCAAATGACAATTTGATTTTATTAATTATAAGATTTTATCTTAATTATTTTATATAATTGCACGGAGAAAAATTGTCAGTAAAATTTATGTAAAGGCTTACAGTAAAAAATATTGATTTTGCTCAAGAAAATTTGGATTAAATGTTTATTGCTTGACTAAATTTTACTTCACTTTTTAAACAAAGTTTATTTACTATTTTAGTAAATTTACATTTTCATTGAATTATTAAATAAATAAATCATTTATTAAGTAATTGAATGGGCTACATAGTCCTTTTACACAATGGAATCAATATAAATGTATACAATATGGCAAGAACAGTGTAAAATGGTTAAAAAGTGAAAATAATTTCATTTATTGAATAAATTAAGAATAAAGTAAAATGAACATTAAACAACAATTTATATAAGTAAACTTTTCTGTTATAAAATTCGTAATTTAGTTTTAATTTTGTTAAGTATACGATATTTGTAATTTTCATTTATATCAAGGACTTATCGTCCGTCGAATTTGTAAAACTCTTATTTAACTTGTAAATAACTCTTTATTAAAAGCATTTGCAATTTGAATTTTCATTGCGCCCCTTTATATCGAGAAAGCGCGAAATTTAAAATTTCATTCGCTAACATTGAAATTGTACATAGATTACATAAAATTACTTTCTTACGAAAGTATAAGTAAAGGCAAGTCTGAGCTTTCGCGTGCCTCTATATCGTATGCCTCTATATACGTTGATTTATATAAATCACGTGAAAGTATTTGAATCAATCGACAATATAGAGTCAAGCTATTATTCCTAAATCTATAAACGCTTACTTTCACTGGCAATTAAAAAGAACACTAATTTATTTATAGGCGTTTTCTTTTATTGTCAATTATAAACCTTCCTAAATATAGTATTTATAATGTTGATTTTCATTTATATCAAGGACTTATCGCCCGTCGAATTTGTAAATAAATAAATAAATAATTTCTTTAAATAAATAAATAAATATATAAACATAATCTCGGTGCAGCAGAGCAGCGGCATCGTCAAAGCGTCGCGTCCGGCCATCTGCGAGCGCGCGTCGGAACTAAATCGCTTCGCGGAACGACACTGTGCCTCGGCGCTAAGGTAGCGGCTACGCGATCCCGCTGTATACGCGCGACTCGCGATGAATGAACGGTAAATGGGTAAGTAAGTATAAGCGCCGCTAAGCGGCCAGTTGTCCAGCAGAGTCGCTGGAAGCGTTATTCCTCCGAGGCGCGCGCGCGCACAACGGCGACTTCGCAACGTCCGTCCGTGCGCGAACGGCGATGCGGATTCCGCACAGCGTCCGCGAGCAGGCCTCCAGTGTCCCCGAGGAAGCCCACTAGTGAGCGCGAATCCGAGGAGCGAGCGACGCGGTCCGAGGGATCGGCATCGGGAGCGCGAGGTAAGACCGCCGAGCATGCAGCCGCCCCGCGCGAGCGTCGCGCCGAGCACGGACCCAGGGCGTCTGTGAGGGGCTGAGCGCACCGGGACCCCAGGACACCCGTCGAGGAGCCTTCCGCCGAGAAGCCGCTCGAGCAGCGGACGCGCCGACACCATGGCCGGGAGCTTCGATCACAGTGACAGGTCCAGGTATGTCTTTTTCTTCCTTCTCGGCCGCACGCTCCCCCACGTGACCCTACTCGCTCTATTTTCGCACAAGCATCCGCGACACTCTTGTGACCGTCGCAAAGTCCCGGTATGGACTTTCTTCTTTCTCCGGCGATGACCTTCTGGATAACTGCGCGAGCTTCGAGTGTCTGTTTTATCGTTTTATTCGCCAACGTTTGCGCGTGCAATTTTTATTGTAGTTTTTTAGCATCCGTTTGACTTTGTTCGTTGGTGCAGGCTCCGGGTGCTAGTGTGTCCTGCGGAGGAATGAAATGTGGCTTACTGTTTTTCAGCTGGTACTTCGGTGCCATGTCCAGGCAGGATGCCTCCGATTTGCTTATGAGCGAGAAGGAGGGTGGTGTCTTCCTGGTGAGGGACAGTAGTTCCATACACGGAGATTATGTGTTGTGCGTTCGAGAGGACAGCAAAGTCAGCCACTATATTATAAATAAGATACAGCAGGGGGATCAGATTCGGTATCGAATTGGTGATCAACTGTTTCCGGATATTCCGCATTTACTGGCATTTTATAAGTTACATTATTTGGACACAACTCCACTGATCAGACCAGCACCAAGGAAAATTCAAAGGGTAATCGCAAGATATGACTTTGAAGGCAATGATCCTGATGATTTGCCGTTTAAAAAAGGTACTTTCATAGTTGAATGTGTAAGAGTTGTTGGCTTTAAAAAGAATTATTGTGTATTTCATATTTATCAAAGCACGATACAAAGCAAATATTGGGCGTATCGTTTGAAATTAAAAATAAGCAATGTGTAATATAGCTGTAATTATTTTTTAGTAATGCTTCTAGTCTTATTTACAAATTTTATTAATAATTTTTTTTTCAACTCTAGGAGATATTCTTACTATAATTTCTAAAGACGAAGAACAATGGTGGACAGCTAGAAATAGTCTGGGACAAACAGGATCAGTGCCTGTTCCATATGTACAAAAATATGAAGAGGAGAATCATATGGTTGAGAACACCCCAGCTAGACCAGAAAGTGGTGGTAGCTCAGGCTCAGGAAACCAATCATTTCGTGCAGATACAGCACAGACAACTGCAACACGGCGTTCTAACATTCAACGAACGCTTCCAGCTTTCGCTAAAGTTAAACAAGCCCGTGTGCCAAATGCCTATGATAAGACGGCATTAAAGTTGGAAGTAGGAGATATAATTAATGTAACCAAGACGAACATTAATGGACAGTGGGAAGGTGAATTACATGGTAAAGTTGGTCACTTTCCTTTTACGCATGTCGAATTTGTTGACAATGAAACAAATGAGGAAAGTCAAGAGATATAACAAACATTTTAAAATGAGAGTGAAGTGAAATTTTGGCGGCAGCTGCATATACCAATATAGCAAGAATTAACTGTGTGAAGCAATTGTATCATATCATTAAGTGATTTCACTAAGTGCAATATCATCAGTTTCAAACAAGATGATCACCGAACCAACACTTCTCTTACCCAATTTAGAATTTTTACACACCTCTGGAAAATCTAGCTTAAATATGAAAAAATTTTAATATTTGCTTAAATATAATTTGCTATAGACAGGTTATTAAAGTTCAAATTCGAGAAAAAAACTTGTACAAAATTTCTAAATTTGCATTTTTAATATTATTTGATCATAACTGCAATAATTAATTAATGATTTTCATTTTTAATAAATTGATTTATCAATATAATATAATTAATTCCATAATAGCACCTCGTGAAATTAATAGAGAATATAAATATTTTAATTGTATTGTATATTTGATTTATTTTCAGAAACATTCTAAGTACAACTGACTTTATACATCAGTGAAAAAAATTATTAAAATAATTATTATTCCATTTATGTACATATTAATTAATAATTTATAACATTGTTCCATAAGTTTAAATACTTTTCAAATAATCTATTTTATTATCAATGTCAAATTATACTTTTTTTTAAAATATTCACAAAATAATAACTATATTAAAATTCAATTAAATGACTTATAGATAAAAATAAATGTATGAATAAAGCTTAACAATTTTTGTTATGATCAGACAAGGTTTTACAAGGTCTTCCTGATTGATGCTACCAGTTTTACAACATACCAAACATTTTAGTGTAGCATCAATCTCTAGTCAGTGTTTAATAAAAATAATCCTGACGTTTTTTATGACATCAGTGTATATAGCATAAAAATTTTCGATTTTTTTCGACGCACATTAAGATATTGGTAAATACAGACGCTGCCTGCAAAGGACAATTTTGGCTTTCAAATTTGTAACATAAAAAGTAAAAAAATGATTTCTACTAATTTTGACGAAACGTTATAAACGTTAAATTTGTCTGTATGCTATAGAAAATTGTGATAAAAAAAACATTTTATTCGAGCTGATAAAAGCACAGCTTTTTACTTAAAAGTTGCATTTATTTTTTGAATAACTATATAAAAGATGTCTCAATTATGTAGAATTGGATCTACTGAAATTAAATATTCAAAGTATTTTGTGAATGATTTCATCCTTTAAGCCTGTAGAGTTCTTATCAAATGTTTACTATAAAGGAATCTCATTATATATTAATTTTTGCAGAGAAAATATAATTCTCAGTATTAGTCTGAACAAAATTAATCTATCATAAAATAATTAAAATTTGCTTGCTTTTATTATCTTGGAATGAATTTTTAAAAATGTGCAACATTGACTTTCGACAGCTTTTAGTGAGCATTACACCTGTATAAAATGAAAATAATAAAGAGACTGTGCCATTGTGTAAACTTAAATATTTAATATTGTCAATATATATGCTTTGAAGAGCAAAGAAAAAGAAAGAAAAAATGTGCATTGAAGTAACGCACAATGAACTAATAAGCAGTAATCTCTTGTATGATGATATTACTATTGTCATTTATCAATACATTAGTAATTGATGATTAGAATTACCATAGGCATTTTTTGTCGTGCACACTCGCTACATTCGAAATTGTACGCAAAACGGAATAACTTTTTTTATAGTTTATGCGACATATACACGTGGATTAAGTGAATGAAACAGGGAGCACATGTGAATGTGGTACTAATATAATGTATATTTTTCTAACCATAACGCGCATATTCAATCTTCTTTTTTATAGCGAATTATTGCCAATGATGAGCAATTGTAAGAATGTAAGAAATACCTGTCGGTTAGATCTGTAACTGTGTTGTAATTTATAATAAAAGTAATGTAATGGAAAACCGTTCATTGCAAAGAATAATAAATAGGTATTGTAAAAACCAATAATCTTTTATTTTTGTTACAGAAATTGCATTCAACATTTTGGTTTATATTTAAAATAATACTTGACTTAAACAATCAGGTATCCTTAATACATTCCAAAGCCACGTTTGAATTATTCACTACGACTTGCTTATAAATTATGTTCTTAAAAGTAACCATACATCTTTGAAAAAAAATCAGGTGATACTGCTTAGACTTTTGCTTGCGATATAACTACAATCATGCATAATGTACAATGGTTGTCTTTGACAATTCAAGAATCATAAGGCTATTCGATAACATTTGAAATATTTACAAAAAAAAAAACAAACGATAATCAGCTGGCGTAATAATTAGCTTTCACCGCTTTCGTTATATTTTGTCAATTTGACAAAAACCAGGTACCACTTTGTTAACGGTCGTTTTTGTTTTTATCGCGCTAATTGCGTTATTAACGCAGCGCACATTTCGAAAAACTCCATGGTATGATGGCCTGTTGGTTGGGGTGGAGGTAAAGTAATATCTGCAATTGATTTTTACATATTTTTTAAAATTGTTTTTCATAATTATTTTTTTCATTCTAATACTACCTTTTTACCTTTAATATCTTCTGACTCCTCACTTGATAGTGATTTAAAATCTAACAGGTAGCTCTTGTAATCTACTTGATACAGCTGCAGTGACATTTTGCTATATCTGTTTGATACTTTGTTTTTGTGCCGTACTCTGACACTATAAGGATTTATTATTTTCCACTCAAAATTGAGGGCTTTCATGGCACGATAAACTTCGTTCATTATATCATGAGGTTTTGACTGAGATCTAATTCCTAAATGCCACTTTGCTCTTTTTACAGGTGTGCCTCTACTGGGCCCAGCTTGCGTTGGAGTACTACTAAGAGAACTTGCTCTCTCTCTGAGAGCTAAAACGGATATTTGTACACGTTTATAACTGTTGTTTATTCGTTTTTAAATTGAGTAACACATTTAACTTCAAGTTTTATGAAATAATAAGTCAATATAATTATCTATTACAAATAAAAATAGGGGAAACAAATATGATTAAACTACTTGTATTAATATCAAATCTACTAAACAGGTAAAAACTCATGCCCAGGACTTCAGAAAACTGTGTTAAAATGTGTTAACATAGGAAAAAAGAAACACTCAAGATAACTCACACTTACGGGCGATTCTCTCGGGATGAGGCCTCAATGGACTACCACTTGCTTCACTAGGACTAAAGGCCACTGGTGGAGGACTTGAAGCAACATAAAAATCTTTAATTTCTGCTTTAGCTGCTTCATCTGCTATTCTTTTATTATCTATGATTAAGTGGTAAGCAATTGCCAGTTGATCGTGAGGATCACCATTGAGAAGAGCTGTATGAACTTCAGCTTCTTTCACATTGAACTTTTCACAAACTTCATTAATGGCATCTATATCGATCACAGATGAATCTTGCTCCACTGGCGAAGGGAACAAGTAAGAAGGAAGATCTTTTTGGAACCATTCGTGTTTTCTGTAAATTTAAAAAATAATATTTGTAAAATGATGCATATTTTATAATTATTTATCAGTCTATTTACTTTATATCTTCAATAGTTGCCCTTTTCATTGGATCAACTTGCAACATATGACACAATAGATTGACTACACTTTTATTCAGATATTCCGGTATTGGAAAAATACCAGCTGTAATAAATAACAATTGATGTAGAAAAAGATACTTAAAAGATATGAATGTAAATTTTTTAAAAACATACATTTAATTTTGCGAAATAATGTTGGGACATGCTCATCATCAAAAGGCAAAGTTCCACATAACAAGGCATATAAAATTACTCCACAAGACCAAATGTCTACTTCTGGTCCCGCATATAACTTTCCAGAAATAACTTCAGGTGCAGCATAGTTTGGTGACCCACAGGAAGTTCTTAAAAATTCACCGTCCATCATCATATTGGATAATCCTGCAACCGACGGAATTTATTAAAATTTTTTGTTTATATCAAAAGCTCCAAATAATTTAAAATTTTTGTCATACCAAAATCTGCAATTTTTACGTGCAAATTGTGATCTAAAAGAAGATTTTCCGGCTTTAAATCTCTATGAACAATCATGTGCCTGTGACAATAATCCACTCCAGAAATAATTTGTTGGAAAAATCTCCTGGCTTCGTACTCTTTTAGTTTTCCGTGCTTAACTATATAATCAAAAAGTTCTCCACCAGACACATACTCCATAATCATAAAAATATCCGTTGGCGTACTGATAACTTGGTACCTAGAATTTTACAAACCATTAACATAAAGCAAACCATGGATTCTTCCAACGATAATACCAAAGAAGAAAGCTCTTACAGTTTAATAATGTGCGGGTGTCGAAACAACTTAAGATTCTGAATCTCCCTCCTAATTTTACCAACAACATCCAGGCTCTTGATCTTCTGCCGGTTCAAAATCTTCACAGCCACCTTGTGCTTCGTTAACACATGCTCACCAACTGAAAAGAACGCAGTGTCATTCATGGCCTCATCTCTCGATAAACAATCCCCCCAAGAAGAGAAAGCGAAACAAGAACCCTGCCACTTACTTTTCACCTTCCCAAAGGTCCCAACACCCAGGGTCGCCCCCAGAGTGTAATGGCCAATCTTGACGATGGGCTGCTGCTGGTTGCTCGGCCCCGGTTTATCCGTCATTTTGCCTGCGATCACAAGTCCTCTCCGCGGTGCGACTCAGGCTCGCCTCCTATGGGCGACGTCCCGCCAGGCCGATAAACATGCGTCCGGCGGGCAGTCTGCTCGCAGCTTGCCTCGCTCGGGCCCGCGACCACGGGATTCCGCGGCAGTTGACGGCGAAAGCTCGCAAACGGGGAGCGTCGAGCCTCGCGGCGCTGGGGTTACGTGGCTCGGCTCGTCGCGGCTCTCACATAATTCTCACGTGCCTTTATTCCTCGCCGTCGGTCCTTCTGCCTTGTCGCACAGCTGCGGCCTTCGCGCGGTGAACGCGAGGCGAGGGAGAACTGCAGGAGTCGTCGGCTCCCCTCGACGACGATCCGCACGCCAACCCGGAATAAGCCTGGCCCAATCCGAGCGCAAGAACTTTGCTTACGAGCGCGCGCCCACTGCCATCTGCAATTCTCACCATTAGCCGCGATTCTTCATAATAACTCTGCTCATTTGCAATTCGCCGTTTCTTCGCTCTTTTTCGCTTTTTTTCTCAAGTGTAGTGATATACCAGCGTTGGGCGCTACTTATACCTTTTGCCCTGGGGTGGCTTGTGTCGGGATGTGGACGCGTGACAGGTTAGTTCGGCGCGGGCTCATTCGAAGAAGAGGTGAAGTTTGCATGCTGCTGGCCTTGATGAGACTATTAAATCCATAATTCGAGTAGGTAATTTTGTAAATGACTGCGATTTATAATAAGTATATGCGAGTATTAACAATAATGGTCGACTTGATTGACTGCGCGTAGGTACGTGTTCGAAGTCGAGGAAAGGTTCGAGCGATGCGAGCACAGGCTGCGTCGAAATCTCGAGAGAAAATCCGTCGAGAGATGCAAGTACTTATATTCGACGAAGGAGAATTTTTGGCTTTTTCAAACTTGGGAAAATCCAAGCATCAAGAGCGGCTTGACCCTAACGACGACGGCCAGTAAATAACGTCATTGCGTCACACCTCACTTGCCTATGTATAGACCTTTCGAGCTTCTATTATACAAGTTCTATAAATATTTATGGCTAAATTGGCAGCGCATTTTATCAAGTAGCAGTGAGAAGAGAGTTATCACCTGAAGAATTTTCTTTACTTTCCTAATGATTAAAATGTAAATTGGATAAACTGGAGGAAAATGAGGAGCAAATATTTCTGCGAGAGAATCAAGGTAAATTAAAAATTGATTTTTCTTTTTAAAGTAAAACCTTCGTGCATCATAACTTTTGTGTCAATTACAATAATTCTTTTTGCTTTCAAGTAAACAAACATTACGTTAGTATCAATAAAGTCTTCAAAGTCATCGGTGATATTTGTACAAATGTAATAAATACTCTAAAGACATAAGAGTACGCAAGACTTTGATCGCCCAGTAGGATACCATTGAAATTGCTTCTGTTACACAAGTAAATGTATCATTCATTCTAGTATCAATTATTAATTTTTACGTTAATTAATAATTCCTTCTATTTCTTTTTTTGCACCATTTTATGGATTGCATTGCATCGGTAACAGCCCTATTGATAGGATCTTATAAAACTCCATAAAATGGTGCAAAAACCGCATAAAATGTGATAAATAATTTATCGAAATTTATAAATTTTGTAAATTTTTATAGTATTTTATAAGGTAGATTCCACGGGGAGTATACTTCATTTGAATGCTAGATGCCTCCCGCCAGAATGAACGAGCATGCGCACTGCCGCCGTTTTCCAACGCGTGTATATACATGCCGACTGTCTATATTTGTAGTAGACAACACATGTACCCACAATTTACGTCCCATACATTCGTAAACACACACTCAGCTGTGCTACGATGAAGTGCGCGTGCACCGAGAACGCCTGATAGAACAGACGCAACTACTGTGCGCGCTCTTCCGGCAAACATTTGGTGCGCGTGTGTGCGCAGCCTCTCGCCAAGTGTCACTTTATCTGTAGTTTATCTGCCCGCGCGAAGTCGAGAACTGATAATAGACTGGCGTACCATGTCCAGGGAGCCGTGAGGAGGCTTCGCGGAATCGCTCGATTGTTATCGATTGCACGCGGCTGGCCCAAGTAAGTAAGTACCTAAGTACTCGCGGAGCAAGTGAGTTCTCGAAAAATGTCAGTGTGACCGTGGAGCAGCCGTTTCGGAGTTCGCCATTCGCCATCCCGGAGCGGAGGCAACGCTGCGGACACAATGAGCTCCAAACAGAGCCCCGTCAAGTCGAAAGTCACTCTGTCCATGATCAAAGGTAAATGCCGGGATGTGATTTTTTTTTTTTTGCTTCGACTGTGTTTTTTAATTGTGGACTCGATGTTCGCGAGTGACAGTCGGTGATCGTACGTTGAGACAGTCATCGTTTTAAGCGGCTAAGAAAAATCAAAAGTGTCGACGTGAGTCATCGGAGGTGGCTTTCTTCGTAGTAACATTTGCATTTACTTGTTGTCTGAAGAGGAAAAATGAGGATTTAAATTTTTAATTTCCTTCTGGGTATTTGATCGGTGTTTCCCTCTTGCGTATTCATGTCTTGGTTCGCAGTTTTTTTTTACTGTCTATTCGGTTTTCAATACTGGTACTTTCTGTTCTTTTTTTTTTATGTTAAACTAAATTATGCAGTTTATTTTTAAGATATTAATAGATTAATGGAAGTAATGTAGAATGTGCAGAGGAGTTTTTATAGAAACATGCTGTAATTAAATTCTTGAAATAATTGATTTCCTATCATTTTAACTAGGTAAGCCAATTACAATGTCAGTTCCGGTAATTCGGTATCATGCCAGTGACGATGAACTAGAGGAACTATACCCAAGTGAAGACGATGAAAAACAGACACCAGATTCTGAAAAGACATCACCAAAACCAAGTCCTAGGAAAAGTCGAATAAGTATATCCGATGATGGTGATGGCTTAGAAGGAAATTTAGAAAAACATTGGGCTAGTGTGGATGAAAATTTGTCAGAGGGAACACCACCTTCGGATCCATGGAAAGTTTTATCAGAAATTAAGGGTAAAATTACAAAAACGTTTGAAGATAAATTATCAGAGATGAAAAATGAAAGGAGAAAATCCAAACCTGGTAGAAGTAGAGATACCTCTAGTGTTAGTGATTATGAAGACTTAGGTGATATTACTCCAACAGAAGAAAATGGCTCAGAAAAGCTGGAAAAAGACAATTCTTCTCCAAAATTAAGGCAACGTAGTCATTCATCTAGATTTGCAGGTTTTTCATATATTAAAACAGGTTTGAAAACAAAAAAGGAGTCTGAGGAGGACAGTGTTGAAAGTGGCATCGAGGCAGCTGAACTTACTTATGATTGCCAAAGTGAAGTTGTTGATTCAGTTTTTGAAAGTGAAAATAACGAATGTGATATAAGTAATACAAATGTTTTGTCAAGGCTACAAAAAAAATTAAAATACTTTTTGCCAGAAATTATAAAATCTTCAGATGCAGCTAAATCGGAAACAGATTATTTATTTATTCAACTTAAAAACAGAATATATTATCATTTATTTACATTGATTGTTTTACTTTGTTTTTGTTATTTAATTCCGTTATCTAAATACTTTATGGGAATATTGGCTGGTATATTTGTTTCAGTTATATTGCAAAAGATTTATAAAATTGTTAATCAGTTGTTGACCATTCCTGAAAAGATAATAGTTCCTATTCTAAAAATACCAGCGATAGAGGAACAAGTTATTGTAGAGAAATTTGAAGGGTGGCTAAATGAACTGCCATATAAATATGAACCAGATAATTATCATGTGGCACGCACAAAAACAGTATTTTTCAAGTTAGAAAGAGAAGTCCTACAAATTGTAGAAACTAAAACTAGAATTCCTAAACGAGCTGTTTGGAATGAAGCAAAACATATACCAAAGTTTACCAAAAAACGAGTATACAATTTGTCTGGAGCAAAAGTAGAATTACTTCCTTCTGGTCTTATAAGGCGAAGGTATTTAATTATATTACTAATTTTATATAATAACTTATAAAATTACACAGCATGAAAATTTAATATTTTATTTGTTTTTACAGGCGGTGGAGTAAAAAATATCCAATATGCATTACTATAGAAAGAAGCACTTGGAAAGAACATACTATATTAGATAACTCCTCCGATGAAGAAGTGCAACCACTAGAAAATGCTGAGAGTGATAAAGTTGTTTTAGAAGAGGAAGAAACTGATGATGACTATTCACACTCTAAGGATTCTAAGGATATTTTTGAAGACTGTCAAGAAGGAAGTGATGATGAAGAAATGAAAACAAAATTATACATTTTTGCTAGAACTGATCGCCAGAAGGAAGACTGGTAAGAAAATAGCATTAACAACATTCAAACAGTACTTCTAAAATATAATTTAATTTTCAGGTTTAGACGTTTGGTAACAGCATCAGAGTACGATAGTAAAAGAAGTTCGATATCTTCTTTAAAAGATTTTCCCTTTTCAAATAACGCATCGTCACAGACTAACAATGAAACGAAACCACCAACACCGTCCGCTGCATCGTCCGAATCTCCGTCAATTTTATCTTATCAAGCTTACATGGCGCGATATATAGAGGTGAGCTAACGATTCCAATTTTTCTTTAAACTATCAACATTACATACCTTAGATAATTTTCATTTCTATAAAGAGAAGAAAGTTTTATAAGTATTAATTATACCAGGTTCCACCAGCGCCTACTGTAGAAAACAATTTTTCTGGAATAAGTCATGATGGTCTCTGGGTAAATGCACTATTCGGTCGAATTATCTTTGATCTGCATAGATGCCCAGAAACTATAAATGTCATTCAAGACAAAATACAACGAAAACTCTCTAATATTAAACTCCCGTACTTCATGGAAAGTTTGCTCGTTTCCGAAGTGGTGATAGGCCAAGGCGCACCGATTGTACATAACGCGTCAAAGCCAGTGATGGATGAACGAGGTCTTTGGTTCGATTTGGACATTACGTACGAAGGCAGCTTAACTATGACCATAGAAACAAAACTGAATTTGATGAAATTAAAAAGAGCGGACTCAACGACATCGAATTCAACAGAAATTTTGGGCGTCGACAAAACTCAACCTGTCAGGTCACCCATGTTCGACAGTGATGTCGAAGATAGTCCTGAAACTTCAACGGAAGATGAGGACAGTGCGCCTTTAACTGCAGCTACTTCGTCGCGGGAAAATACGTACGTGAAAAATTCAAGTTCGATAACTTTAAAGTACAAGATGATAAATTATGATCTCTATTTGCAGGCCTACTCAATCGTCGGGAAAGAAATTCCTCAGTATGGTTGATAAACTAGCTTCTAATAAATATTTTCAACACGTAAGTCATTATTTGAAATTCGAAAAAAGGCTGTAATTAATTTAATTGTCTTATCCTTAGGCCACGAAATTGTCCTACGTTAAGAGGGCAATGGAAGGAGTATCAAACACAGAAATCAGATTGATGGTTAGCGTATCCAGTATAGAAGGTTGCTTGGCTGTAAATATTCCTCCTCCGCCATCGGACAGATTGTGGTATGGCTTTAGGCCTATACCAAAAATAAATTTAACAGTAAAACCTGCTGTAGGGGAAAGAGCTTTAAATATCGTTTCCGTAACTAAGTGGATCGAAACAAAGTTACTTAAAGAATTCGAAAAAATTGTTGTCATCCCCAACATGGATGATCTTATGATTCCGTTGTGTCCAAATTATCCCTACAGTTAAGAAAAAACAGAAGCGTTGATTGATTGTGCTATCTGAAGCTTCCACTTTCACTCGATTTTTTGCGGTGATCGGTCAAGGTTTACTATTGTATTATTAAAGCGAAGTTTCTTTTCTTTTTTGAAGATTAATTATTGTCGTGATATTTTTTATATATTTTCGTGTCGTCACGTCTCTGACAATATTGACAATCATCTTAAAGTATCATTTTTTTTACACGACAAAGTCATTTATTTCAGTGTATAATTGCACCACAAAATCAATTCGTGTACAAATTATAATTGCAGTGATTGAATTCGTTATTTTATCAATGATCATATTCTATTTTACGATGCACATTGCTGTTGCTTTTCAATTTATTACTCTATGAACATGCTGTGTTTTACAGTAGGCTGTGGAAATATGCATCAAGCTAAGTTAATCTTTTAACTTCTACAAATAGATTTAATCGCAATTTATGTTGCGAACTTGGACCAATTTTCGAGTGCCGAAATAAAGAAAGAGATGCGAGGAAACTCTAGGAATGAACAAATGTATAGTTTGCGCTGAAAAAAATACTATTTACGACGTTTCATTCATGTTCTATATCGTGAGCAACGAGGATGAGGTTGTGATTTCCTTTTTTGTCTTACTTTTTTTTATTTTACTCTTCTGATAACAGATAAACTTATCGTCTGTATTTTTTATTGGAGAACACCGATAATGTAACGATGTAATAATGAAAAAAAATCAAATAATGTCATCGTCCATGCTAATAGAATGTTGTTGCAAACAAGTTCCAAATTTATTGCAAAAACTTTGAGGATGTTACGCCAAAGTGTAGGACTTAAGTGTAGCTGTTTTTTACTGACAATGTATCTATTGTACTTCAGCTCATTGTGCGTATTTTCCATGTATTTGTTACAAAGTGTAAAGTATTATATATTTGTTGAGAAAACAAGATATTTTATCATTTGCCTTAATCTGAAAGAAACCTTAAATTTTAATTATGATTTATTAAGTTTAATTATATTTAGAAATTTGCATTGTACACGGTTATTATTTACGTTTTTATAATATTTTATACATTTAATAAATTCAAACATTTTAATTTATGTTTTTCTATTAAAACTCTGTTTGGTTTTACTTATGTTACTCAAAAAAAAAAATGTATGCGTATATTAGTAAAAACAGAACGAAAGGATTTGAAGTACGGGAATTGAGAAATCTCAATGGTTTTGTTTTTGAAATTTATTATTTAAATACATTAATAGAAAAATTCTGTAAACCTTACAAACATTTTCATCACATCCCAATGGATCGGCACGATCCAAAAACTAAAATCTAGAAAACACATTGATATTAATTGTATATAATATTTCATTCGTAAAACGACAATAAATTCGTTTCTTTTTTTTTTCATTAAAATCTCTCATAATACAATAATATCACAGTTCGGAGATCGATGTCTTATTTTCGAAGTACATCCAATATATACACGCTGCGGTACACAATTACGTACGGCTATTTACACTCTTTTTTTTTACACAACGAGCGAATTAACGCTCCGCTAAGCGGAAGCGGACTGCTCTTACAAAACCTCCTCATTTTTCTCTTCCAACTGCATTAAACTTAATCAACTATAATTATTGAGATAGTGTCATACTTTGACTGAGCATTTAACATTACTCGTAACATTCGCTTCGTCAGTTCCTATCGGATTGACCATAGTAAATCTCCGCTGCATTCGCATCGTCTATCAAAAATTTCTGGCGCACTTCCACGACGCGATACCAATTAGAAAACTCGAATTTGCACACTCTAATGCGGAGAAGTTCGAGGAGACTTTTTGCGACCTCGAATCATTTTTTCGGGACGTTAGCTCTTGAGGACGCAGGGCGCACCCTCCATCTCGCGAACGGCCTCGGCCCACTCCTCTAGCCGAGGAGCGCAGGTCAGGGCGAGGTCACCCAGTCGCTTCTTCGCCATTATCACAAACTCGCCACTGCCGTGGCGTGCGTCGCACACCGTCGGCACTCTGATGCGCACCTCCTTCGTCGGCCGGGGGTCGCCAGAGTCCAATTCGTTCTCCTGCAAAAATAATGAGACTTTAGCCACGTGTTTTACCAAATTAAAACATCTTTATTACATTTTTTTCATGGCGATCGTAAAAATTAAAATAAATAAAATAAAACAAATAGTGTTCTCGACTGAATCGGAATTTTCCAGCGAAAGAGATAATGAAAACACTTAAGCATCATTATACTTTGTATTTTTATTTTATTTACTTGATGACTAACTGTTTACGCGACATTCTTTATTGAATACTTGATTGGCGTTTTTGACAAATTCATTCTTTAAAGAACGTTCTATCGTAAATAATAGTAATTCTATATGTAATAAATAGTAAAAACACAGATCGCGTGTGCCAGAGTGTATTTTATTTATTTATTGTATTTTACTACTATATTTCATCTAGGCATATAACTATAAATATAAATATAACAGTAAAAAAAATTATTAGTTTTAAGGAAATGATTTACTTCAATAGTACTTATTAAATATTTCTTCGAATATTTCTATAAATCGTATTAATCTTTTTAGATAAGAAGTTTGACTGTGATATCAGCAAGTGCAATTTGTATGTTCAAATAACTATAATATCTTATACGACTAATTTTTTTTTTAATTTTTCGTTCACTAAACGGAGAGAAATGTTATTGCTATTGTTTTATAGTAAAAATCTTCATAAGTCGAGTACATCCTACTGCTCCTACAGAACATAGTACACTTTTTACTAGAAAATTTCTCTCCGCGTATTATTTAAACTGCCGAATAATTAATTATTTGTAATTATTTTCAGATATTGTAATTAAAAAATTTATATATATTGTTTTTACGCTCACCTCGTTGTCGTCGACGCGCCTGAGTGTCTTAGTGACCCTGAGCAGCAGCTCGGCGGACTCGAGCTCGGGTCTGCGCTCGACGGCGGTGACAGTGCCGCGCGCCACAAGGTCGCTCTGGCAGTAGGCCTTGGCCAGCTCCTCCTTGCTGCAGGGTCGGCACTCGGCCTCCTCCTCGTCGGCGGTCTGGGCCTCCAGGTCGTAGTGCAGCTGGACGCGCACCGGCCCGGCCGGGCCCACCTCGTCGGCCTCGACGTAGAGGGCGACGACCTGGCCGCGCGACCTGAAGCACCGATGCAGCGACTCGTGCTTGCCGTCGGCCGGCGCGTAGATCGGCCGCAGCGTGGCCTTGCCCTCCAGGTAGACGCGCGCCGGGCCGGAGGCCTTCACGCAGCCGCGAAATCCGCGGGTGCCGTCGCCGCCCGACAGCACCACGCGCAACGCACCCTTCGGGTAGCGCCAGGACACGCTGCCGCGGGAGCAACGCAGGTAGACCGGACGCACGCCTTTGCCACCTCCACCACTGTAAAAGAAAAGAAATTTTTTTATTAGTTTTATTATTTAAATAAATTTTTTATTATTGTTATTATTAATATTTTGTGTGCTACGTTAGTTGTGAAATATAATTTGCCAGTGAACCCGGTGATTTATTCGTGCTAGAACGTACCGATATATTGCCAATATTTTTCCCATATAATGTTATAATATATAACGTTGTTATATATTATAATAATATATAATGTTAAAGGACTAAACTAAAACACATTTCCCATATATTATCAAATGCAATGGCCAATATGTTGAATTTATAGTGTTAAAGGACCATATCCATATATTACCAACATTGTATCAATATACATGTTTTAAATGATACGATTATTAGCGAGATATCGCTAATATATCAACAATACGATTGAAACTTTAAAAAAAAAATTTCATAAAAGAAAAAGTGTGTACTTCTATCTGAATTCGAACCATGAATCGTTGGTGCAGTGGCGGAAATGAACTACTCGCCTTGAACTCGTATATTCAACCTCTGCATAGTTTCGTATCAGATTATTAAGGATCGACAGTAATTTCATTAAAAATTACTCGATAATATTTTTTCCTACCAAGCAGTGAAAAATAATTATTCACTCAAGATGCGAGTACATTCTTTCTTTATATAAATATTTATTTAAAAAAAAAGTTACCTACACGGAGAAAAAAGTTTTAGTCAAAATTACTAAACTGATTTTTTATGTATAGGTATACAGATTCGACAAATAAAAAATTTTATTAGAATGTTTAGCAAAATTTTCTATAAATTTACAACTATACATTCTAGTAAATTATTTTATTTGCCAAATCAGTCTCTGCATTAAAAATGAGTCTAGTAATTTTGACTAACACTTTTTTCCCCGCGTACACGATGCCTTCGAAAAGCGTCAAAGATAAAATTCAATAATTTTCATTTAAGATTGAGTGCACGCTAAAAAATTTGATATGACAAGTGCTAAGAAGCGAGGCGTCAAGACGTCGCGGTCAATCAGAAAAACAATGTGATGTTCCGAGGGGAGAAGAGGGGCATGCAACGGTGCGTCAGCGATGAAACAGCTCGCGAAGCATGAAAAAGTCCGGCGCGGAGCACGAAGCGAAACTCATGTTACACTTCAGCCGCAAGTAATACCGAATTGACGCTTGCGCCCAATGGCACCTACCTTCGTCAAATAATAGCGATAAAAAATAAAATCCGTGATATTGTTAATAGAGAATCTTTTTAAATCTTACTCTCTAAATCTGAAAATGTGAATAGTGGCATTTAACAAGTAAAAAGCCGTTCACATATATGCTAAATGTGTGAACGATTTTTCACATAAAATATGTCACTATTCACATATTTACATTTAGAGAGTAAGAAATCTGAACTCCGGACATAATAAAGATGAATCTTTTTATCGTCTTATCTTAGTCTCAATTATTTTTACGCGGGAATTCCCGCGAAATCAAAAGGATTCTTCAAACTTGGATCGCCCAGCCCCCGACAGGCAATTATAAACCACCCCCGCAGCCTCCGCCAGTGTTATCCAGCGGCCTGCGATAAAACTTATCCCTCCGGTCGTGTTTTTTGCCGACGCATCGAGCGATTGGAGTATCGAGTTTCGATCGAACGCGAGAGCGAGTGGAAGAGTGCGCTCGCGATCCGGAGCGACGCGGCAGCGCGGAAACGCGATACTCGGCGACCGCGGATAGTCTTGTTGCTCCTTTTCTCGCCTGGCTGCACGCACGACGGCCGCGCGTATTATGAGTCCGAGCGGAGGCCTCTCGGGTTCCGCGGGACTCCCCGACTCACCGCCGACCCTTTTACACGGCCGCTCTGCCGCGGGAGGCTGCTGGCTCGCGCGCACGCGAGAGGTGCGATGCCCCGCGGTCTTTTCGTTATGCTGCGCTCGAGCGAATTTATGCTTTGCTCGCTCGTTTGTATTTTTGTTCGCCGGTAGATGCGAGCCGCTCAATGGAAGGGGAGATAAGCGGACACTGACAAAAAATTACAGGGTAGAGTTTGTAAGATACATTTTTTAACACGGGGACAGACTTCGCAAGCCGTCAGGAAATTACTATACGTTTTCGAGGAATTCTAATTTTTATGGTGTTGTTGCTATGATTGTCGCAAACTTTACTATAAAATATGTATGCGAATTTTTTTTGTGCGTTATTAAAACTAGTAGATGAAATATAGAATAAATTGCACATAAAATCACATTACTCGTGCAACCCTAGCAGAGGAAGTTCAATTCCTGTTCGCTGGACTGTCTCTGTATAAACTAAAATTTGCTAAGTTAAAACTAAAATTTGTAAAAAAATTTTTTACAAAAAAAATGCTATTCGGTATTTGTATGCGTTCGATGGATAAAAAAATTTACTAGAATTTATAGTAAATAGTGCTGAACTTACAATAAATTTTACTGTACTTTCTATAGTAAACTTCTTAATTTTTTTCCTACGTTCCTGCATTACAAAACAAATTAGTAGTAATTTTTACTCTGTGATAATAATTTTCTTGTTTCGTCAAGTCTATCCCCATTTTACTAAAATTTATTTATTATTTTTTTTTCCAGTGTATCTATAATCTGAATTTTTTTTTTTAATCCGGATACTTTAATTCGTTTTGAGGTGTGCGGTCCGTTGTATACCTTTCAAATTGTTTTGAATGAATAATTCGAAGCTATAACTATAGGTAAAAGAAAGATAACGATGCAAAAATGATCAATCCTGAAAAAATATTGCTAAAATTAAAGAGGACATAAATTAAAAGAGATTTCTTAAAACACTGTCTAAACAAGAGTCAGTTAGAACCACTTAGCTCGAACGATCCTCCACTGAAATCGATCATTCGTTCGCATTTAAGAGGCGAGCATAAAACTCGAAAGCCTCTAATTGCTCCAAAATCCCAAAAGCCATAAATTTCTCGGAGAAAAAGTAAAAAAGAAAAAGAAAGGAAAAAGTAGGTAATATCCGCTGCCTCTCCCGGTCGCTCGGAAAACGGAGCCTCTCTTGGAGAGCACCTTGCGCTATTCTCCCCCCTCCACCGGATCCGCTCGCATCCCGGGCGAACGAACGCTCGGCGCACCAGGTAGTAGTCCTATTCTAGCCGGGCTCGGTGCGCTCGGCCGCGATGTACCCGTGTATTTTGAAGAGGCCGAGGCGCATGGATAATGAGAGCGCGAGCCGCTCGCGCGCCGCGAGAGAACCGGTTCTCTCGCGGCGGCGCACATCCTCCGCGCGCATAATGCGCGTATTATGCGAGAGGCGCACCGCGGGGACCGCGCGGCTTTTTAATAGCGCGAGCGAGCCGTTCCCCCCCTGTCCCCTTCTCCCGGGGAGCGCGCTTATTAAATCATCGCCGCGGAGATCCCTTTTTACCGCCTGCCTTTACGAGCGGTAGCCCTCCTTTTGGACCGTTCGCAAGTACCTCGCGTTACGCGCGCGTGTGGCTCCCCGCGTAAAAATAATTCTGACTAAAATAAGACGATAAAAGGATTCATCTTTATTATGTCCGGATTCAAGATTTCTTAAGATTTAAAAAGATTCTCTATTAACAAGCACCTAGAAATCAATTTAAGATCCTTTCTAGATCGTTGTTTTGATACAATATTAATACATATAAATTTAAAAAAAAATTAAATACCCGCGTAAAAATAATTCAGACTAAAATAAGACGATAAAAGGATTTGTCTTATTTTAGTCTGAATTATTTTTACACGAATTATAAGACGATGCGAGATTCATCTTTATTATGTCCGGATTTAAGATTTCTTAAGATTTAAAAAGATTCTCTATTAACAAGCACCTAGAAATCAATTTAAGATCCTCTCCAGATCGTTGTTTTGATACAATATTAATATTAGTTTAATGAATATAAATTTAAAAAAAATAAATATAAAGCCTTATTAAGATTAAAACGATCTTTATGAGATCTTCTGCGGAACGTACGTTACGTCGGGACTCCATGCCCGACGCTTCCGGAGTACGCGCTGGCACCGACGTCTGACAGCGTATACTCGGCAGATTTTCGTCTTCTTTTACTTGTTGCTAGTTTGCGAGTTTTAACTTCTAAGTAGGATACCAAAGAGATTTTTCAGAATTAATTATTTTTAATGTACGTACGTTGTTTTGTCTTTAGTCATGTTTTAGTCATTTTTAAGCGCTGTAGTAAATTCTTAATGCAAAACGTTTCTTCGCACATTATTTTTGGGTTCCTTGTACTACACTCTGTAGCAATTTTCTTTTTGAAATTTACAAGTTCGTTATAGCGTTAGTAAGCACGGCAGTAAATTTTTAATAAAAAAAAACTTTTCTTTTTCTTCTTTCTCTTCTCAAGTGATCTGAAATTACGGTATTAAAATTACGTTCGAAATTTTGACACTATCCGTCATACTCGCAGGTAAAAGCGATCGTTAATTAAACGCCGTTTAACCAGCAGATAAACCCCCGTACATCATTTCATGGAAGTCGCCCGGTAATCCAGCAACGTTTTACATGATAAACGACGTCGCGTTACGATTTCATACGGCGCGACGCACAGAACGAGTTCCCTCAACCGCGCTCGTTGCATCGCCGGTAACTAGGCGCTGCGAAATTAAACGTCAACCGTAAAACAAATCGCGCCGTCCTCCTGCCGAAGACTCCGAAAGCAAAAGAAAAAGACGAAGGAGCGGGAGAAAAAGGAAGGAGGCCTCGACGAGCGCCGAATTATCATAAGACGCTTCCCAGAGCGGGGACGAGTGTATAGTCCGTCGCGCTCGGCCGGACTCGGCCGATGCGAGATTCAAATGTAACAGCCGATGGGCGGAGCCGCCGTTTTTCTCGCGGCGATTCGCGGAACACGAGGAATTCGCTGATAGCACGGCGCAAGGTCTTCGGGCAAGGCTGCCGCGGGAGGAAACCTCGGGGACTGGTCTCCCCCTCGCGGAGCGCGCAGAATGCGGGGGCTGAAAAAAGCGGTCGGCCGAGCCGCCGCGCCCGTAATTGACGTTTTGCAACCGAGAGCCTGACCGATATCCGCGCGACATTCCTCCTGCCGATGCCGAAGCCACGGCGGGGTTATTTAGATGCCTGGGCATCTGGCGGGAGTTGGGAACTGGAGTGGAGCGAAGGTGCGGGTGTTGAAATCGCTGTTGCAGCTGCATTTATGCGGGACGCACTTTTTAATAGAGTAGATCGCATATTAATGAGAACAAATATGCCGGAGAACTATGCATGCGAGAATTGATTTATTTATACTCTATAAATGTAAAAATGTGAATTTCACATAGAAAATGTGGATAGTGACATATTTTAGGTGAAAAATCGTTCACATATATTTAGCATGTGGACGACTTTTCGCTAGTTAAATGTCACTATTCACATTTTCAGATTTAGAGAGTAAAAAGAATTTAATGCTGTCGCGTTGATTATAAAGATTTTAATTATTCCTCGCCAGTTTTTCGATGACGACTGGAAGGTATTATTATGCTAATCGAGTTGCGGGCGCCGACGATAAAAGTTGACTGTTTTCTTATTAACTTTTTGCGAGAATTCCGAAAATTAGCCAAATAAATTTAGGCAAAATCGATTGATTTAACGTTCGTGAAAAGAAAAAAAAAACATATAAAGGTTTCGCAAAGAAACCTCGCGGTTATGGATACACACGGGCTTTCTTTTTACGGAATCGATGTATTATTCATGAACGTTTTTGAATGCCCAAAAAGCGCATAAAAAGCCCAAGTGTCATAAAGTTTAGCATAATCGAAAGATGATTGATTCCGCGGGCCCACCCGAAAGGCTGCTTTTATAAAATGGAGCTAACGAAGCGAAACAGTTAAAAGCCAATCATTTTTCACGTTTATGTAATGCCGATTAATTATTCATGAATACGCACAAATTTATTCCAATACTTCTTAGTCACAATTAGTCATTCGCTTAAATATTCCTTTCAATTAAAACGATACGCCATTATAAGAAAGAACCCAAGCTCCAATCTCTTTATTTAAAATAAAAAAAAATCGTCGCTCTCGACGACACAAAAGAAACTGACCAAGAAGGCAAAGAAAAAAAAATGCAAAATAAAAGGAGTCGACCACTCAATTTCGAAAAAAGAAGCACACATCGTAAGCCCTAAACCAGTTTCGCGTGGCCGTCGAGCCCAACGAACTTTCGCTTGGAGGTCCGCGACACCGCGAGCCGCGCGGGTTCCGTTAATCGCGCGGAAGCCGGTCCCCGGGGATGGAAAAGGATTTTTTTTTTTCGTCAGGAAGGCGGTGCGGGCGAAAGGAGACTCGCGGACAAAGGCCGACGTTGCGACACTACGCGCGCGCTTGGCCAATCGCGCGATTGCGAATTTTACTCGCGATTACCGAGCGCAAGCGCTCCCAAGGTGGTTTATGCAAATCCCCGCTCGACTCTCGGTTTCGAGCCGGACGGGACGTGGGCGCTTTTATTTTGAGTGTCGCGAGGAAAACTGGATTCTCCCGGCTATTTTAGAAATCGAGAGCTGATTTTGCGATTAGCGCTTCGCTTTATTCACTTTGGAATGTTTAACGCGCTAATCTTCCGTGATGGATGTACGTAAATTCGCTATTCGGGTGCATAGAATTAAGCGCGGCATTTTCGTAGTTGATTGAAGCTAGCGAAATTATAGTTCATAAATACACAAAGTTCTCGGCGAGGCGCGTTATCAGAGGTGAGTGGAATCACTTTGGAAGGAAGTTGGTTTCCCCAGCGATTACGATTCCCAGGGAAAACGGCCAACAACAAAGACCGCGACTTTCTCCGTCGAATACAAGTACGCAGTTGAGCGATTGCTCGCGACAAACTAACTGCGTTCAAAATACGACGATCCTCTAAAATAACCTTTGAAGTTCTTGGAAAGTACATTTTATTGTTACTCGACAGTATAACGCAAGAATGCAGTGGTAATCCAATAAAAAGGAATCGTATTTCAAAAAGTTTCATTCGGATGTTCATTTTTTCGTGTTTGCAGTATACTATAACGAATGAGTAATGAAAGAGTAATCAAGTTTCTAATTTACACGCTAATTAAAAAGGAATTGCAAATTTTCTTCAATTGAAATTGACATTGTTAGGATTTCATTTTTTTTTCTCAAATTTAATAAAATTATATTAGCAGGTGGAGCAATTCTCTAAGAGAAACTGCAATCATGAAGATTTACAAGCGTCGTAATTAAATTTGTTAACGTCACAGTAAACTTTGAACAAATATATTTCAGTTTTTCACACTGAGAGAAATATTTAGGAAAAATTACTATCAAAGGAAGACTGAACCTACAGATTGCACTTTTTCACTCGGATGTTCATTTTGTCATGTTTGCAGTATACTACTTCATTACTATAATGAATGAGTAATGAAAGAGTAATTAAGTTTCTAATTTACACGCTAATTAAAAAGGTTTTCTAAATAAAATTTCAAATTTTCTTCAATTGTAATTGATATTTTTAGGATTTAATTTTTTTTCCTCAAATTTAATAAAAGTATATTATCAGGTGGAACAATTCTCTACTAGAAACTGCAATCATGAAAATTTACAAGCGCTGTAATTAAATTTGTTAACGTTCACAGTAAACTTTGATCAAATATATTTCAGTTTTTCACGCTGAGTGAAATATTTTGGAAAAATTACTATCAAATGAAGAACGAAACCACAGATTGCACTTAACGAAAAAATTACCGTTCCGTATCATAAATTTTACTGCAATTCTAGTAATCCTACTAAATATTTCTAAATACTACGAGAATTCTGGTACAATTTATAATACCAGCCTGCTAATTTTTTCACTAAATGCAGTCTGCGCTTCCGCTACTAGAATAACAGTAATTTTCCAATACACATCTCTCGGCGCCCGAAGCAGGCCGAAAAATAAAGAGGAAAATCACGCTCCAAAAAGAAACAACCCCACCCTAAAAAGAAAAAAAAAGTACACTCCAAAAGCACTTGGCCACGAAACTCCGAGTCCCGTTGAAAAAACGATGCATCTCGGTCTCACACCACACTCCTCGCGGAAGCACAACGACCAACCCTCCAAGTGGCGCATCAAAAAAAAAAAAAAAAAAAAAAACGCACACCATCCCCGCAGTAAACTGACCTGCCAGTCCAGTCGCACTGGTCGGCCGAGGGCACGGCGGTCGCGGGCGCCGCTCGGGACTCCGCGAGCACCAGCATCAGGATGAGCGCACCCAGGGCAACCCTCATGGCGCTCGCACGACGTCGCCGGGGTCACTCGGTGCTCCGCTCGCTCGCACGCTCCAAACTCTGTGGGACTGCACGGGGGAGGGTATCAGCGACTCAGGGCAACTTCCCCATCGGCGCCAGAACTCTCGGCCTCGTCACTGGGGTTCCGCGCGTCTCCTCATGACGGTCCTCACCGCGCAGGAGCTGAAGCCGGACTGACGGGACCGCCGAGCCGCTGCGGGGTCCGGAGAGCCGCAGCCGGGGAAGGGGCTTCTAGGCTACTTCTCCTGTGCCACCAGGGGCCCCCCTCCTTCTCGCTCTTTCTCGTCCGCCGACCTCCCCCACGCAATGTGTATACGCATTCTCGCTTTATAAGAGCTCGGGCAGCTTCTACAGTGTGCTACGAGAGCCGACTGCCATCGGCGTGTTGCTGTGCTCGTACGGAGTTACGAGAGAAAAATTAAAATTTTATTATTTTTTTTTTTTTTATTTAGTCTGGTCTGCTCGAGTTTAGCTTTTCTTTACGGTGGCGCTTATATTGGTTTGGTATTATATAGATTTTTATTCCGGGGGGGTAAAATTCGTCAATTCTATCTCATAAAGTTCAATCAATGGACATCTACTTTAATCAGTGGGAATTGCTCTACGAATCTGTACATAATGGATCCCTCGCTATACACTAATTACCGATGTTTTACACGTTTTCAACTTTGCGTAGTGTAGATTTGAATTAAAAAAACAAAAAAAAAAAATTGCTGGAAAACGTACGCGCTCGCTTTGAGGAGATAAGAAAAGTATATCGAATTAATTAAAAGGGGAGCAATGTTTTCGAAGGAACCAGTTTGTTATCAGTGTAGTTTCTGCATTCAGCAAATTGGAGCTCGCGTAGGGAAATTGGAAATTTCGCGGGGCATGAAATAAACTATATTTAACTAAACGTCAATTTGAGCGTACGACAAAAAATTTGACATTTGATACTATTGCAATATATTTCTTATCTTGCAAATTGGACCGCATGGGAGGAAAGTCCGGTTAGTCCTGCTCCGTTTGTAACGCGCGATCGTAATTATTTTTGAGCGCTTTTACAACTATTACACTCGTAAAACTCTAAACTTCAAAGGATACTGCGTTTCTCGTTTCTGCATAATATAAAGATTAAAATCAATGCTCGACGTGCAATTCTATGCAGAAACTTCCTTATGCCCCTCTCGGACTCGTTCGCCCTGGCATGCATTTTAACGCCGCGTCTCTCTCCACACATACACACATGGATATACCCGCTGAGCGATATATCTGCAGCAATATGCTGGACGCAGGCTGATTTTATTGCTAATCCCCTTTTTTTTTCATTTTCGAGCAGTTTTATTTTTTAATGTCATTTTATCATAAGCCAACTAATTTAGTGGTATATGAGAGTCCGTTGATTTTGAGCACCTCCTAATGAGGCGATTAAAGAGTCCAATTGAAACGTCGCTTCTGCGTTCTTAATCAATTTATTTAGAATCGATCGAGGAACGCGTTGACGCACAGGCATCAGCGCATCAATCGAGATAATCAACAAGCCTTTCATTCTTCAGCTGAAGCGTGTATACCAAACAACAGCCTCTTGATCCATCGATCCCGTAAAAAAAGTCTGGCCTTCCACCCCCGCAGCGAAAAACGCTTTATATCGATACAATGTCTTTTTTGTACTAACTATTTCCTACAAGGAAATAAATGTTATAGTAAAAAGTACTATACTTCGGGGAACTTTGGGTAAACTTTATCCTAACTTAAATTTTTTTACGCGGGTAAAGAATTTAAAGTGACTAAACGACAATACACAGAGCTGAAAAATGACGCTGTGCTCGCGTGCAAGAAAAAACAATAAAATAATTTGAAAAAAAAATTGCAAAAAAATGCAAATGCATTATACTCGTTTAGGAGGGGAGGGGGCACGCGAAACGTAACGCGAGGCGGTGAGGAGAAACGAGAGCTAGAGATGAGCTCCGCACGTGCGCCGAGAGGTATTATATATGGTGGCAGCGCGCGCCCGTGGAGTAGCTCCTCGAGGGGTCCGGATTTTAAATTTTATTATAGATCAGTTTTTTTAACAACGAATTTAACAATCAAACAAATTTATAATAGTAAATATTTTATCATTTTTTATTTTTCTTGTAATTTCTGCTGTAATAAAATTTAAAATGTTGACACCTTAAAATAATTTCAAAATCTGCTAATATCTGTAAAAGACTTTTCGTCTTAAATTTTCTTTAAATTTTCTTCAAATCGTTAATTGATCTCGTGCTTTTTTTTACGCGGGAATTTTCTTGGCTTATACAAAATTGATTTTAAACTTTAGCCTATTATTTTTTTTTTCGCGTACCTTTCCTAAAAAGCATATATACACCTTCGATGCACTCGGGGCTAAACTAATCCCTTCGACGATTCCTGTGCATTTAAATATACTTTCGACTTTTACAAGGCATTTTTGACTTTTAAAAAATATTATTCACTCGAACAATCGAAAAGGTTTTAGTTTTACGTGCGCGCCGTAAAAACTTTCGATCCGTTCGAAATTGTATATGTATATATAAACGAAAATAAGCGCGCGAGTCGTGCATCATGAAAAAGAAAGCAGAATACCGAAAGCTCGGCATAAAACTTTACTACCTGTTGAAAAAGAGTTGAGGCCCTCGTCGGCGTTGGTCGCAGGAATAAAGGAGGCCGCGGAGAGTCGGCCGGTCGTCGCCTTGGGCGAGGCGCGCGCGCGCGAAGGAGGAAGAGGAGGCCGCGCAGAAAGAGCAACAAGTTGCACGCACACAAGCCGCTCGCCCAGCCTCCGCTCCTAAAAATGCGTCCGCGCGCATTATATTCGCCGAGCGCTGCTCCCCATATACCCCCGTGGACGTTCAAACGGCCGCGAGCGCATATATATACATATATATACATATTTTTATATATAAGTGCGCTTACACATGCACATGCGCATTCACGAATGCACGTGCATATATTTATGTACGTGCACGAATGCATTTGCATTTTTGTGCATACAAGTGCACGTGTATTTTTCTATATGCACGAATGCACGTGAATATAATTATATAGATGTACGAATGCACACTGAGAGACCCACCTAGGTAAAATTTAAGAAATGGGTTGTAAAAATTAACAACTTCCTGGGCATACTGATCACAGACTGCCAAAAGAAAAGTAATTATCATTTTAGTTAATAATATTTACTATTTTCGTAGTAATTAATACAAACTAAACTTCGATAAAAATACCAACCAGGTTGGTAATAATTGAAAATTGTAAACTTAAATATATTTTCTTTCAATAATTATGAAATTAATTGTATTGTGTAACAGCTGTACTCGTAGTTTTTACCAACTAGTATATAACTATAGTAGCTTAAAAAAAAATAATTTTTTGACTCGATAAAATATTCAATAAGTACTATTGAAATAAATGTTTGCTTAAAATTTACAAACATTTCTCTCAGTGTATACGAGTGCATGTGCATTTTTCTGCATGCGCATATGAATGTTCGCGAATGCACGGACGTGCATATAGATGTCCATATGGGTGCGTATATGCTCGAGTCGTTACGCGGCCATATACTTACACACATGAACGCGCGTGCGGATGATCGTCCGGTTTTCCCCACCCCCAGACGTCCTCCCTTTAAGGACTCGCGGAATTGCGCCGCTCTATTTATAGGTGCATTCAAAACAAATGCGCAAAAAACAATGGGCGTATATCTCGCCGGGGATTTTTCCGAGGCGAGAGGAGAGAGGAGAGCGAGCCGGTACCTCGTTACCTTATCCGTGGCGCAGCCCAGTCCTTCCCTCCGGGCGCTTCGTATATATATATATACACTACCCGCTCTCTATCTCGAGAAAATTGTTTTACGATGCATTTTTGGCGAGACTCCTTTTTTCCTTTTATTTTTTTTAAACTTTACTGCGGGCGATTTTGTATTTTATTTGGATCTTTGGCGGTTGAATTAAAAAACTTTTTTTTTTGATACTTGGAGAATCGGGAAATGCACTTTAACTTATACACGTGCATGTGCGCGTGCAGTGAGAGTCCAGTTTGCCCTGCCTCTCGTCATACTTTCTTTATGGAGTCGTCGAATTGCATTGCTCTATTTATAGATGCGTTTAGAATGCATACGCGGAAAAAATAATAGGTTTATACCTCCGTCGGGATTTATTCGAGGCTAGGGACCTCGTTACCTTATCCGCGACCAGCGGTGCAGTTCGCCACGGGCGCCGTTGGGGCTTTAGATCCACGAGATAAATCAAAACCAGTTTGCGCTTTGTATTTCAAGATAACACCGTTCTGCGTTCCAGTGCAGACAATTTTTTTTTCCGTTTTTTCGTCAACGACATTTTACTTTTTTTTTTTTTGTAACTTATCGTCAACGACATTTTACTATTCTTTTCGTTGTTGTTGTAACTTCAAATTAAAAATACAAAACGTCGGCTATTTTATAGCGAGAATTGTTGAGCACAATATATAGAGAAAAAACTTGATAAAAATTGCTATTGTGATTGGGATTTTTTATTTGAAAAATAGTTTTTTGTAACTGAAATTTTTAAAATTACTTTTGTAATACTAAAAATTGATATTTGGAGTACTAATAATTGTTATTTTCCATACTAAAATTTCTCGAGTTTTGTCAAGACTGTCACTCCTTTCCCAATCACAATAGCAATTTTTATTAAGTTTTTTCTCTCGGTGTAATATATAATATATATATAATAATTCAAGCTAAAGTACAACGGCAAAGAAAAGGAAGTCGACGAGCAACTGGGGAAATAAATATTTATTCGTCACAAATATTTATAGTCGACAATCCGTCTGCGAGTCGTGCACAGTCACACGACCGGAGAAAAAGTTCGCAGCACGCTCCGCATAAATTAAAAAGTCACTAAATAACCGCGGGCTTCGCCCATCCTCCGCGGAGTAGAAAAAAAGGTCCCGCAGCCTCGCCTCGCCGAAAAACTGCGACTCGACCGTGTAATCACTATACCAGGGCCCGGCCTTTTTTTTTTTTTTATATAAACCCCGGGCTCCGGAGAGCCGCGCACTTTGACACTCGTCGCGGAAGCGAGGCTTCGAGTCTGAGCGATAGCCGGGTGTTTTCGCGGTCTCGCACTTTTTTTTTTTATTTCTCAGGGGGGAATTGCTGCCGTCGCCGGATGTGCGCCGCCGCGATAATTTTTGCCCGCGGATCGGGCTATCGTTACTCCGCCTTTTTTTTCCTTCGTGCGCCCCGGCGGATCTGGATCGTTCCTCAGAAGCACACGCGCGGCACGGTTATCATTTTTCGCAGCTTCCGCGTCAGGCTGCCTTTGCTGAAAATCAAATTGTAAAGTTTTCTTTTTAATTTCTTGATTGTTGTTCATTTTATCTAACTTTTTATATAATAAGTATGTCTTTTGTTAAAAAAAAAAAATAAATAACAATGGCTTTTCTTTACAATGAAGGAGAAAGAATAGAAATGGCGGTTCTTATTCAAGTAAAATTTGAGCAATCAAGCAAAATCAACGTAATAGGAGTGCTTTAGATTGTCGATAAGGCTACATATCTCCGCGAACGTAAATAAAAGAAAAAAAAGAGCAGAGGCAAGGATTCCTCTCGCCGCTGCTCGTATTGTCATCCTTAACGAGGTCCACTTGACTCCAAGACGCCTGACGTCACCAAGTAGTTTTATTCTCTCCTCGGTCGATTAAATGAGATCTTCGGGGCCTACGGCAGCGTATAAACACAAACAGCCCGGCAGATAGAAATGGAAAGTTCTAAATCTTCGCGTCGTTAATTATTTTTTTTTCTCCTCGAAAATATTTAGCCTCCGTCGTTTGTACAAGTACCAATACTTAACTTCCTAAACTAAAAAAATAAGACGCTCTCGTAGTGGTTCATCGAATTATTAATTAGAAGTGACGTGCGCAGAGTGATTGCTCCAAAAAAAAGAGGAAAAATTCGATTTCTTTATCGTGTCCTGAAACTAGATACCTACATGAAAATTCGAAGAAAAAAACGCACGACACTAAAAATCGTTCACACGTAAACGCCAACCCGTTTCTGTCAGTCCGTTCGACTTGGAACTGCCGAGGAAGTTCCTCGGGATTTATTTGGTCGCCGTGCAATTGCAAAGTCATGTTCAGAGACAAGTGCACTCGCACGACGTATTATTACGTTAAGGATATAAAACTGGGCATCATTTTTTTTTTCCTCTTCCTCTCCCAATATACTTCCTGCACGCAGCATCATATAAAACTGGGCATCATTTTTTTTTCCTCTTCCTCTCCCAATACTTTCTGCACGTAGCATCGTATTTTATCGCAGCGCGAGAACAATCCGCAATTTTTTTAAATCACGAAAATTCGAAAACAAAATAATAAGTCGGCGCGCATTCCACAGGGACCAACTGGATACATCAACCGAAAAATTATCGTCGATACTTCGCGGCGAACGAAGCATAAACCGAGCGAGCGAATACACGGAGGGAGGGAGGAGAGTATTAAGCGGGACGCGAGCGCAGGCCAATTGGGTTGAATTGAGCGCGCTCGCCTCTGGGCGGCTGGAAAAAAAATGATCGACTCGTGCCGGCCGGCGACGCCGTTGATGACGACTCGTCGGGGCAAACAGTTCCATCGGAATCGGGCCGCCGATCGGGGGAATTTAATCTCGCGGCTTCATTGTTTCGGACGGACACGGGCGACGCATTGATTTATGGAGGCGCGCTGGATTCGGCCGCGCGGATTAATTCGTTGGGGAATTCATCGCCGCGGCGATGTGCAATTGCTTCGTTTGCGCCAGTTGAGGCGCACGTGCGCTCCATCGGGCTGCGAATAGTGGGACGAGTATTTAGGCTGCTGCCTGTGGGAACGCCGCGACTGTTGGAGATGATTTGACGTAAACCGATCTCCGATGACGAATCGATCGGTGCTCTATGCGCGATAAAAACACTTTTTTTTTACAATCTGAAAAGAAAACTGTATAAATAGAGAAAAAACTGACTCGTTGAACTGTTTTATTATTAAAGGATACGTTTAATGGAATAGAGTAGAATAGTAGTTTTGTGAATTATGGTGTTCGCAAAATATATTTTTATTTTTTAATTAATAGAGTTTAATAGAATAGTGTGGTATAGTCGTTTATTATGGTGCTCTATGCGCGATAAAACCTTTTTTTTACAATCTGAAAAGATAATTGTATATAGAGAAAAAAATACTCTATTATTATTGAACTGTTTTATTGCTAAAGGATACTTTTAATAGAATAGTGTAGAATAGTCGTTTATTGTGAATTACGGTATTTACAAAGTTTATTTTTAAAATTCTATTACAGCGTGGATCGCGTGTTCTGCTTAAAAAAAAGAGGAAAAAAAGGATATGCAAATTCACGCCGCGAAAGCTACACTTTTTCAAATCATCTACGTCGCGAGGAACGATCTGCTTGTACACCGAGTCACCTGCCAGTCACTGGGAGATAAGCATGAAACACGAGTCCAAACAAGCCTCGCGACCACTTCCTGCTAAAAAAAAAGATAAATAAATAATAAAAAAAAAAAAAACGACCTCGAGCTTCGGCCGGGTGTATGCACCCCGATGAAAGGATGAGCTCCGCAGAAACGTGCGGGGAAGATATTCGTCTTACGAAAAATTGATTCATCAGCGAGTCGCATTGTGCTGGCTCGCGCGGGCGAAACATCTGTCGCGGTGCCCCGCGCACGTGCACGACGCCGCGAGGAATTTCGCCGGTAAACAAAACGCGGGCTCCATTCACTGGGGGCCACGCTTTCATGGCTCGAGATGTTTTGACAATTTTCGGAGCCACTGTATGCGGTCCAAGGGTTGTCGACCTGTTTCGCGGTCATTCGATTTTGAAAAATAAAAAAAAAATTGCTTCGGCTGTCTGGATCATTCATATTTCTTTACGAGAACCGCAGGAGTCTATGTACTGTTGGCCAATTAAATCTTGGCGCATAAACTTTAAAATTTTAATGCAAAGAATTTTGGAGTAATTTGAAAGAAAACGCAATGTACGTTTCTTTTTGGAAGATATGTTTGTTTTTATTAACGCTGAATTTTTGCCTTTCGCCAGGGAACATTTATAAACGTTTGTAAACGGATTTAAGGGTTTTCGAAGGTACGTTCGTTTCAACTTTTTCGCGAAAAAAAAATAAGAAAGTCGTTAAAAATTTTTATGCAAATTTTACTACTAACGTAAACGCATGTCGTTTACGTTATTCGTTTCACGTTTTGCTTCTTATTAGCGCTGAAAAATGACGTCGACCGAGGCGAGTTTGAAAAGCGTAGTAACGCGCTTAAATTCAAAAGAGAATTTATTACGCGTACGCCGAATAATCCTCGCGCTTAATTGATCAACTAACTGGACCGTGCCAGTTACAATGAGATTTTTTTCAATAAAAAACCGAGCCCACGCATCGTATCTTCCGCGGCGGTTTTTAAAATACGAAAGCGCGCCCGGGCACAATACTGTTATTATAAATTTCGAGACAAGAAAAAAAGTGTATCCCCTTAAATTGCGCCCGGAGAACCTGAATTTCATCAGTGACTCACCTTAACGAACTCCCTTGTCGTCGCTCCAGGGCTTATTCGCATATATACTCGCCTCCTCCCACTCCCCCTCCCTCCTCGTTTTCCCTATCTCCGTCTCGCGGAGGGATCGAGCGTATCGAAATGGAGCGGGAGGAGGTTGCAAAAAAAAAGGGAGAGCGAGAGGAGGCCAGGGGAGACGGGAGGGGACGAAGGGAGAGGATGAAAAGGCGAATTGAGAAGTAAAAAGACATGCGAGAGATAATGGCCGAGGAAGGAGGACGAGAGAGGGAGACCGAGAGGATCCTCGGGCGACAGAAATATAAACGGATAAATATTTTTAGATTTTCTGCGCAAATATTTTGTCCGCCCGATTTGTTGCTCCGTTCTTCTTTGCTGCTACACACTTTTTAATCATTTCATTGTTTTCCTTCAAAAATAGATGGATACAAATGATTACCGGTGCAGGTTTTTCTTTTATTCAATTGATATTAAATTAAAGTATATTAAGTAAAAAAACTGTTTTTGTGAAATTATAAAATGCGAGTACGCAAATTCAGTACGATAAAAAAGCGCCTGTAGTAGAGGAAATAAAGTTTAAAGTTTATTCATAAATAAAATCGAACTTCGTTTAAAAAAAATTATGGCGATCTTCTATACATACCAGAAATTAGACAAATAAAAAAAAAGATTCTTTATAGTAGAGGAAAAAAGTATGAATAAAATTGAGCTTCTTTTAACATTTCTTTGGCGAACTTCTATAGCCTAGTGAATAAAAAACAAAGATTCTATATAGTAGAAGAAAAAAGCTTAAAGTTTATTAATGAATAAAATCGACTTTCTTTTTAACATTTCTTTGGCGAACCTTCTATAGGCCACTAAATAAAAAAAGATTCTATATAGTAGAAGAAAAAAGCTTTAAAGTTTATTAATGAATAAATCGAACCTCTTTTTAACATTTCTTTGGCGAACTTCTATACATCTGCAGAGGCCAGTGGCAAAAAAGAAGATTCTATACAGTAGAGGGAAAAAAGTTTTAAAGTTTATTAATGAATAAAATGGAGCATCGTTTAAAAATTTTTTTGGCGAACTTCTATACATGGCAGAGGCCAGCGTGCGCAGGACAGGCGCGAAGACGAGAATTGGCCGAGTTATTACGACGGTCCCGGTCGCATTGCTATGCATAACGCGCGGCGCACGAGGCCGCGAGGCCACGCGTCCGGCCTCTTCCCCCGCTTATTAAGCCAATCCTTACAATTACGGAAAAATGCGCCCGCTCCTCTCCTACACGCGGCCTTTTTCTTTTCTCTTTCTTCTCGCTCTCTCTTCCTCTCATCCCCGGGAGGCACAAAATGCTTCAACCGGCGCGCCACCCCCGGGCCCTCCCGCACCGCCGAATTCGAGGGTCCCGCGTTTATTGCGCGCCGTAAACTCAATTTTCGAATTTTTTTTCCAACTGCAAGGTGCCGCGGCGCATCACCGGCTTTTCCCCTCTTTCGTACAATTGCCTTTGAGTGAGGCACGTTCCGTTTATTGTTATTTGAGGAGGTCGGCGGTCGAGTTTACTGCCGCTGATTTTCGGGTTTTCGGGTATTCGGGGGAAGGAGGTGAAAATATAGTTCCGTTTTTATTCTTTTATCCCGTTTTTCTTCTCTTTTTATTTTATTTATCGGTTTATACTGTCAGGATGCGGTTGGAATTTACGTCGGATACGCGCCCACGGCTGATATTGTTTTTTGCCTGCGACCGCACTTTTTTCGTCGGCTCTGCATACCTCGCGTTTATTACATTACGGGAATCGCGCGAATTTTCATTTATTTCTTCGATAAGGCAATTTATACTTTTTTTTTTAAACTTATACCCCGAATACCATCTTTTTTAAAGCCTGTAAAAATCTTAGGGTAAACCGGAGGAAGTCGCTACGAGCTAAGGAAAAAATTAAATTAAAAAGTTACGCAAATATGGATTGCATAGATACAAAATACATGACAAACCTACTTCTTGATTTTATTCACTTTTCGGAATTTATTAGTAATAATTCTCAACAACCGTTTAATTTAGTTTCTTAATAAATGAATATTTACACGGAGAGAAATGTTATAGTAAACATTACTATTATCCGTAGGAACAATGGGACATACTCGCCCTATGAAGATTTTTTCTATAAAATATACTAAAAATTCGTATGTACAAACAAAAATTTCTATTTTATATAGTAGAAATTGTATTTATAGTAATTTTTTAGTAAAAATTTTCATAAGTAGAGTGTAGATCCCAGTGTTGATACGAAATATAGTAATTTTTACTATAACATTTCTCTCCGTGTAGCAGATCGACGAAAGAGCGTAAAGCCGAGTTCGAAGTTCAAATGCGTATAAAAACGAAAAAAAAAAGAAGAAGGGATTGTTTAAGCCGCGCATAAAGATTCGCGTAGGTGTCCGGATGGCTGAACTGTAGCGTCGTTCAGCTCGTTCGCCGGTACTTCGTGTATAGGGATATCCAAGGCGCTTGGGAATTAAGTCGGCAATTTTCTCATGGCGGAACGCGGCGGCGGCGCTAACCGCACGCGGCGCTGCGCGGCCCAACGGTACTCGCATTAGCAGCCGTGTGAACGCCGACCAAATCGCGTTCGCGCTCGCGCGGATGGTCAGTCGACTCTGAAATTGGAATTAAATCAGCGCCGTTTTTTCCGCGAAGGATGGCCCCCCGTTCGCGATAGACGCGCGGCTGCCGGCCGTCTGGATCGGCTTTGGGGTGTATGCATTTCTCAGGGCGGCCTACCGGAGCATTTCGCGAACAGGCGCTCGTTGTTTTACGCCGGGAGATTCGCCGGAGCTCGATGGACCGTAGCTTTTTCGGTTTCGAAGTTTTGCGGGTACACCATCGCCGCCAGCCCCATTTTTTTATGAATTATTTGTGCGGTTTTACTTCGCGAGATCTTCGCTTCCTTTTTTTTTATATTAGCCAAATTTTAAATAGAAAATGTACAATTAAGAGTAGACATAAGGACTGTTAGATATTACTGTATTTTCACAAACAAGTTTTTTTTTATATTATTTTTTATATTATAAAGTGTGCAAAGGATGAATGATGAATATAGGATATAAGGGATGGGTGGAGTATGAGGGAGGGAAGGGTAGGTGGAGTGTGTATGGATTATATGTATACATAAGTTAAGTATTTTTCAAGTAATCAAAGGCCGAAATAAATGATTTAATTAATATTAGCCAAATTTGTATCGTCTTAATTCATTTCCATATTTCCATATTGTTTATATATAAATAAACTCTGTGGAAGTAAATGCAGTTACATGTACGTGTAGGATGGAATGAACACTCAAACACTTTTGTGTTTGATAAAAACTTAAAAAATAAATTAAAAACTTTAGTATCTTAGACTGCAAAATTATTTTAATAGACACTAAATTTATTAAATACTAAATACTACATACTGAAAAATAGATCGTATACTAAAAAAGTAGTAGGGTAAAGTTTACAATAGATTTTGTAAAATGGAGACAGACTTAAGGAGCCAAAAAAATTTATAACAATTTATGTATATTACAAAATTTATTTAAAAAGTTGTACAAGTTATTTAAAAAATTGTAAACTTTACCCAGTGATTCGTTTCAATGTAAAATTTAAAGATTCAACTGGATTTAGAATGAATGAAAAAATAATGCTTGAACACCTAGTTCCCATTGAAGAGCTTTGTACTTCGTTCCACTGAAGAAAAAAAAAGGATTCTACGCTTATAAATTAAAGATGAGCAATCGCGATTCTGATTTTTCGTGGGAAGCGCCGCGCTCAAACGAACCGAACTAATCGGATTCACCAGTCGCTCTCCAAGTCCCATTATCATGGTTACGCGTTTCCCAGGACGATTTTCTACTTTGCGCCAAGGGCCCGCTGATTGCGCCTCGATAAAAACTCTCTTGCCGAATAATTAAAGCCACCATCTCTCGGTGCACGCGTACTCGGCCACCAGAGAGTATAAGCATTCTTGCACCTTCGTAATTGCATTAACTCGACTTAATCGTTGCTTAGTCGCTTTTAAAATTCTGCGATGGCAGATTGCTCCCAACGCGTAGAAAACTGAACTCACGCTTCTTGCAAAAAGGTTTCCTTGTTCACGTGCACGGAATCGCACTGGCAAGCGCACATCATGGGATTCGGGTCGAACTCGCAGATGCCCAATGTCATCATCCCCGTGGCGTACTGCTCCTTCGTTATGTACCCCAAACCGTCGGGATCCAGGCTCCTGTAGATGCTTTCGATGTGACTGAAAAAAGTCGATCGATCCTGGTAAATCGTTAAATCCGAACCGGACAATTGCACGGAGAGAAAAGTTGACGGAGAAAAAATGTTAATAAAAGATTGTTAAAGGCTTGCAGTTGATGTTTACTTAAGTAAAATTTGCTTAAATAATTAGTAAATATTATTTAAAAACTTGATGGGTATAATTTATTTACTGAATGAGTAAATTTGATATGACCACGCTTAGTTAACTTGGTAAGCAAAGTTTGATTTACTAATTTAGTACACTGAGAGAAAAAACTTAATAAAAATCCCTATTGTAGTTAAGAAAGGAGTTATAGTCTTAAGGTGATAAGTATCATAAGGTGATTTAGTAATTTCCGTACTAAAAATTACTATTTTAATAATAAAAATTGTTATTTTGTGTATCACAAATTACTATTTTTCATACTAAAATTTCTCGTTTGTCAACACTGTCACTCCTTTCCTAATCACAATAGCAATTTTTGTTTAGTTTTTTTTTCTCGGTGCGCGTTACAAAACCGAATAGTATAAATGTGGCAAAATGTTTATTACATCCAAGTTTGTTTATTTATCCTAATTCAATTTTTTTTACGCGCGGATTAATATAGAGGAATAATTATATCTAATTCGTAATTGCGAAGGTGCATGCAGAACGTGAGAACGCAACGCGCCATTAGCGTAAAGGAGCGCAAAATGTGTAAAAGGAAGAAGTTCGTCAATAAACCAGAAGTGGTTTTAATTGCTACGAATCGAGCATGGGAATAAGATATCGAGCGAAAAAAATCCGTTTCCCTAAAATAAATTCCAGAAAAGCTGGTGTTGTCGCCTCGCGGCAGTCTGGTTGACTCCCGCTCTATAACCGTAAATGAAGATGTCGTTTTGTTAGCGCCAGGCACTTTCCTGGGAATATTTCGCGCGAAAAATGCAAATTCGTGCAGTCGCTTGAAAATTAATTCGATCGAAAAGTGAGAGTTTCCCAGGGACGATTTGTTCATAGTTTTGTTATTTATACACGGATAACCGGTTCGAACGTTACTTCTGCCTGAATTTATCAAATTATCACGTAATATTCAATTGATTGTTTTTTCCGACTTCTCTGAGTTTACATCTATTAATCATTCGGCCGATAAATATATTCTTAGTATTATTCTATATCGTGTAATGTGCACTTTGCCATCGGAAATTTATGTACACTTCTTCGTGCATTAAGTACACCTTTAATCTCTCTTCGTATATTGGAAATATTCAAATTTTAATGGAACCTCGTAACATAACATTTTTACGCTTTAAAATACTCGTTTAAATGTTAAAAAAAAAATTAAACAACAAAAGAAGTGCGTATATAAAAGTAACGCCAATGGCAAACATAAGTAACATAATAATAATAAAAAATAAATGACATTTCATTTAAAATATTCGTAATTATTAAAGAAGCACCTATAAAAACCACGCCAATGGCAAAAATAAAATTTCGAGACCCGCGCAACTATAATGAGAGGGCCTCGAGCGAGGGATATAAATCCCTGCTCGTCCCGGCACGAAAATCTTAATTGATTGAACTCTTGCGCCGGGGTAGCTCTTTGTCCCAGGCTGCATTAATTTCGCACGAAAAAGCGTTCGATTTGCCTACGCTTTTTGGTTCCGTAACTTTTTAACGAGGGTCTCTCGGCCGATAACCGATTGAAATTCAGGATCGAGTCCCTCATCGCTCGGGGGCGACTCGCTCCGGAGGGCTCGCCGATTTAATTGGAATACCCTCTTGATTTATTTCCAATTGCAAGGAATTCTACAAATTAGAAATATATATGTATTAGAAAAGTTAGAAAAATTGAGTGGATTCATTATTAAAGCTTTTCACATTAATGAACAACATTTCAGGAGCTACAACACTGCTATAAAAGCGAAGTCTCATCAAGTATTTTACGTTGATACTCAACTCAATAAAAAAAACGAATACAAATGTAATAACAAGAAACAAATGTTAAAAAGAGAAATCTTCAAACTTCCAACGACAGATGAACATATAAAAGCGTCTTCTGTTATCCAATCGTGACTCTTGGAGTTAATCTCTTTAAAAAATCATGACAACTGTTATTGTTAGTATAATTTTAATTTTATTAAAAAAAAAACATTTTTTAAATTATTTATTGCAATGCTGTGCAAAAAAACTTCGTTGTGTGGATAGATAAATGGTAGACTAATGGAAGTAATTTATAAAGAAAAGGAAAAAATTATAACAAACGAGGATATCTAAAATGTGCAAGCCGATATCAGTAAAAGATATATAATGGATCTACAAGTCAGAATATTGATGGCGTATGTAAAAGTAAAACAGAATCTTTCATCCTCGAAGAAGGTAAAAGTTTCAGTATCGGATAAAAATATAAAAACGAACCTTACGCGGAGATACTTTACATAAATCATCTTTAAATAAAGATAAAAATAAATATTGAAAATACACGAGATTTCATAAAAATTAATTTTCTAGAACTCGTCTCAAAAAATAAACAGATTCAAAAATATCGGTAAATCAAAAGGGTAGATTAATTTAAGTATCATCTATGACAAAAAACTAAAAAAATCAGTTTCTAGTCATCGACTCAAAAAATAAACAGATTTAACTGTATCGCAAAATAAAAAATGGGGGGGTGGACGAGCGGAGCGAGTAGGGGGGTACCCCCTTAGTATATATATATATATATATCTATATACACCTCGGCTAAAAGTAAACGAGGAAAGAAAAGGAATGGAACGCGCGGCAGAAGGGTCGACCATTTTTCGCGGTGAAAACGATTGCGACTGATGTTCAGCAAATAACAATGAAAGAGCGGGGGCTCGCCGGAGCGCCGAGATCCGGAGAGACAATCTAGGCACCTGTCATTACGGGGGAGGAGAAGCGGACGCCGGCGACGTTCGGAGGCAGCGATTATGGGGGCGCGAGGCAGATGGGAATAAGAAGGCAAAATGCGAATGGCGTTTATTTTGCAATTTAGAAAATGGCCTGCCGAGGGGGCGTCGGGGGAGGAAAGACTGACGGGGAGAGGGAGAGAGAGAGAGAGACACGGTCGGGCCTCATTGTCGTTTGCTGATTTGGATTCGCGACTAGCGCAATCTTCCACGATGCTAAATTACAAGTCTATCGGTCGCCTTTGACTTTTCAGACGCTCCGTATCATTTGCGGTGATTGTCGGTCCGTGTTTGCATCCTGGTCTTTTCTTCTCTTTTCAGAGTATGATAAAAAATAATTGAAGCATTTATGATTTAATGAAATCGTCGTTAAAATTTTTATCTATACATTAAACTTTTGCAAAGTACTCAATTATTTACGGAGACGTATGTGTACAAATTTTTTTAAAGTCACTGTTATTACAAGTGTCATGATTTAATTATTAACTGGTCTTTTCTTCTCTGTCGAATGTATGATAAGAAAAAATTAAAGTTCTGTGTTTAAACACTTGTATAACAATTCATCGTTTTTTGCGAGATTATTTAAGACAAATTTACCGTAATTGCTATTTCAGAATAATAAATATCAATTTCTGCAATATTTCACGTTTACCGTTATGCCAGTAAAGATTTTTTAATACAACATTTGCCACATTATATGTTACATATTCTCGTAAAAAAATTTAATCCAATAAGCAGCTATCGTGAAATAATTTTAAATTACAAAAAAAAGTGCCTTGAAGATAAACATTATCCTCCATCGAAATAAGGACCCTCATTTCGCAATAAGCAATAAGCTCACGTTACCGTAACAACTGGCTTCGATTTTCGGGATACTCAACTGATCCGCAATGAAAAAACGGGATCACCCAGACGAGTCCACGGCTAATGGGCTTTATACTTATCGGAAATAAGGTCGCCGCTCGTTCGAAAATCCAGCGAAAAGTAGAGCGAGCGTCTCCAAGGTCGTGCAGTCTTGTCGCTGGTCTTGCCCCGTCCCTTCTCCATCGCGAATGGGCGGCTTCCAGGAGGAGAACGCGTCTCATTTTGCGGCGGGGCCGCGGCGACAAAGCCGGAATTGAAGGGGGATTACCGCGAAAAAGCCCCGGGGCTCGGCCGATAATTTGACGCGGCGCAATTTTTCGTGTTCCGGGACCCGCCGCGTGTCCCCCGCTGTACTACTAGCGGGTATAGGGTTCCGACTACCGGCGCGTGCGCTCCTTTTTTTTTCGCCATTTTTACGCGACTCGGCCGTAATGCCTCATTACCGTTGATGGGCCCGAGCTGCGGTCGCCCGTCGCGCAGTTTATAAGGCGGCCCCTTCGGCCGAGGTGAAGAATCACGACAGCCTTCGCTCTATTTGAATCGAAGAGAATTTTAATTTTTATTTTATGTTTTTTTTTTCGAAAAAGCTTCAACCCCTTTTTTAGTAGCAAATTATTTAGTTTTTTTTTAATTCTTCTGATTGCACAGTTAAAAATCCATTGAATTCTAAACATTATTTTCTGTGTTTGCGATCAGAAGTAGAGAAAAGCTAAATGCCAAACTAAAAACTAAACTACATAATTTTTGTGTATAATAAATTATGAAATTACACAAATATTATGTTTTATTTTAACTGCTGTACAGTAAGAAAATGAGAAAAGCTAAATGCCAAACTAAAAACTAAACTACATAATTTTTGTGTATATAAAATATGAAATTACACAAAATATTATATTTCATTTTGACTGCTACAGTAAACTGCACAAATATTCAACAAAAAAGTACATAAATCTAAAAAAAAAACAAGGAAAAGTGTACGCTATACACAATCTTTGCGTAATTATTTTGCAAAGAACAAGAAACGCAAATTTTTTTAACTGCGCGGTTCTTTCAATTTTTGTGTTTTAGAAAGCAAACAGAATTTTTAATAAAAGAATGCATTTACGGCGGCGCATTAGGGACGCAAAAAGTTTTATATAAACAACGGCCATGAAAGGGATCGAAATTAATAATCTCACGCTATAAGAATATTAAAAGTACATAAGTGCAGCAGGCGCAAAAGTGTTTTTGATTGCCGCCGAGAATCCCGTGCTGTCATCATAACGCAATTAAGCCCGAAATAATGAGCCGCCGTACTCCCATCGGCGCAAATGAATCACCTTTCGACGTCGACGGTCGGCCGGTTTTTTGCCGCCCACCGACTTCCGGGGTGACTTTTTTTTGCCGCGATTCACCCCGGCCTCGTTTCGGCTTTTCGTAAAGCCAATTGTCGCGGGGCAGCGTAATGAGTTGTTCGAAGGACGATCGGTCGGAAACGGGCGATTATACTTATGTACTTCGCTCCCGGAGCGAAATATCAAAGCCAACGATTCCTCGAACTCGTTTGTCGTGGAGGAACTTTTAACGCGACTGAGATTCTGGGGTGACAACGACGAAACGCGATTTTATCGGAGACTAAGCAATCAGTTAAAATACTTTTACGGGTGTTTATTTCCTTTACATCGAGATAGTACGTATTGTATAAATTAATTACATTTTAGGTGGTATATTTTATTACGTACAATCATTTTATAAAATTGTAATGGTAAGTAATTAAAAAAAAATTTTTTTTAGATACTTAAAAAAAAAATGTTTACACTAGTAGATTTAACTTTGAATTTGGAAGGTAATTTAAATTTCCGAATTTTCAGTAGAATTTGCTTTATAGAACTGCCAGTCTATACTTTTCTGTAGAGTGATATTTACTTTAATCTACGAAATCTACTTTTCTGTTGAGTTAAAGGCCTAATTCAAGGGGACTGGATTGGGTTAAATTGAAAAAATACACTTTCTAGTATATTAGCTAAAAATGTATACATCACTTTTGATTACTGGAACTTTTTACACTTTAAGTACTGACACAATTTAAGCTATTTATACACTATTATGATCCAAATAGTACTTTTAATCTCTATTATTGTTCCATCAAGAATATCTTAAATTTGTATTTATTTGTCCACTTGTCGTAGCTTTTTCCAGTACGATGACTTATATGTCACCACACCAGGCTCAAATTACTCTTCATAAGTTGCACGTCAAATGTAACGGATCACTTATGTGAAAAAAATAAGAAAAAAATTATTCTAGACACTTACGTTTAAAATATTAGTAATTGCCTAATACTTTGCACGTAAGTGTGTAGAATAATTTTTTTTTATTTTTTTGTCATAAATAGTGTACAAATAGCTTAAATTGTGTCAGTATTTAAAGTATGTAAAAAGTTCCAGTAATCAAAAGTGACGAATAAAATTTTTAGATAGTGTATTTTTTTTTTCAATTTAACCCAGGCTGGCCTCCTTAACAAACGTTAATTTTATTCACTTTACAAATCAATTTTACTATTACGAAACAGTAAGAACTCCTTTTTTTTCGATGTAGATCAATGATGTATCATCAGCAGACTTCGCATAAAATTTCAATATGCTCATAAGCTATAACGCTCTACCCCCCAAAATAAACATAAACTTAACAAAGTACACATAAACGTATATTAAAAAAAAAATGTTCCCTTCAATTTCCTCGGAGGAGCAAATATTTCTTCCATTACAGCGTTGAGCGCCTGCACCGCGGACTTCATTAAACGCGCGAGTAGCACCGAGCGTCGTCGAAAATTTAATATACCCATCGTTGAATTGAAGCCGAGGTGAAGCAGCAGCTTAGCGGACACTGAAGTCGCGGGCTCTTTGCGCGTACGTGAGCCTCTTAATGAGCGTTGCATCTCCCCGGCCGCGGCACCCCATTTGCGAAAGGCACACCGCGTGCATCGGCGAGATGAAGAAAAGAGAGTCGAGCGGATCGTGCGCGCGTGTGTACACTGCACTCGGGGAGTAGAGAGAGAGAGAGAAAGGGGGGAAGGCCCCCGAGGCTCTTGAATTACCGCGGAGCGAAGAGTAACGGCGGCTCGACGAGGCCAGACCTGAAGAGCAGGCACTTATCCAGGAGATCGAACAGGTACCCGCTCGGATCCTCCGGCTGATCGGCGACGAGGTGGCCGATCAGGAAGTTGAACAGCTCCGGGACCCGGTGCGAGCACAGGTAGTCCGTTGCTTCCCTCTCTGCTTTTGTCACTCGCGGCTTAGTCTGCAAATTTGCCTCCATTTTATGTTTATTTTTATTTTTATTTTTTTATTTATTTTTTATTTATTTAACCAGAAAAATTGCGTACAGTAATTCCTATAGTGATAAACGAAGTTTACCGTTACACGCACAGAGAGAAATGTTATAGTAAAAATTACTATATTCCGTAGGAACAATGGACTAAAGATGGACTAAAGAGTCCTTAAATACAAAATTAAAATAATAAGGATACTTAAAAATAAATTTAAACTATTCACTGTAAACTAAAATAAAAAATAGAAGTTGAAAAGGGTTTAAACTGACCAATAGAGTCAATGGTCGTTAAATTATTAGGTACAGAATTCCAGAACCATTTCACTCCGTTAAAGGTAGAGTAGAACCCAAAATTAAAATGACAAGCTTGGTTCAACTATTGGCCTATGGATTCTAATTATCATAGATGGGGAGTTTATGCGAGAACAAGGGAATCAATTTTTCTCAATTGATAAGATTGTGTAAAATTTTATGAACTAATAATTCATAATATTTGTGTAAATGTAAATGAGCAATATAAATGCGATTAATTGATTTCTACACCTTAAATTTTAGTTTTTCTTTGTCATATAATTTTATTTTTATTGCGCTGTACAGGTTTTTAAAGTTATTTTTTTAATTTTAACTTTCGCTTTCGAAAAATTCGAGGCACTAGTGCAATAAAGGAGTTGAGAATGTCTCGGGGCCATTATATTCCATCGGCACCGGCAATTCTGTTTGCTTATTAAAGTAATTATCAGCCATCTGTAATTTATTTTGATTGAACCGTAGCGCGGTAGTTGCACATTAAATTACTTTTTTAAATACAAAAAAAACTGAAAAGCCATATAATTCTAGCCTATTAATATATTATCGCGAGTAAAAAAATTCATTAAAAATTAATATCATTAAAATAAAAATATACATTTGCACTCGCTCCAAATTAGATAATTCTGATGCGCCAAAACGGACATCTCATAAAGGTATAATCGGTATAAACTGAGCGAACCGCGCGACGACGTAGACGCGCAAACTCGATTCCTAAAATAAGGGTCAGCAATGAAAAATATGCATAAAGCAGCCCAGACATTTAAACTCCTAAACCCGTGTAGAAGCTCGGAGCTATCATTACAACACTACAAGGGCGAGCGCGCAAAAATTTGACTCACAATGAGGGACATTTACATGCAATTACAAAAGAATGCGCATATCAAGCGAAAGGAACGAAGAAGCGCAGGACGAAAAAAGAAAAAGAGACGAAGAAGAACCCAAGGGGAAGTCCAAGGAGCGTATGTAAAAAAGTAAGAGCAGCGTAGACTGCAACGAAACAGCGAGACTCTAAATTCGAAGTGGAAAAAAAAATTGAAAAACTGGACGATCAGCATAGACGCATGTGTGTCCTCCGGGGGCTTGCGAGGCGCGAGATCTGGACGAATTCCGATGGGTGGTAGGTTCGCACGCGGGCCCCCGAAAAAAAGGGCAGGGGGGGGGCCTCCTACGAGTTGGCGTGCAGAAAAGTGCCAGGCGCGCGTCTGGTATTCGGGGAACGCGGCCCTCGCTCGGGGGAAAGCGCCGGAATGTCTCCGGCTAATTTCCGCCTTGCGTGGGCCGCGATTATCCCCCTGACCGAAAATTGGCCGGGCCAGGTATTGGCCGCGGGCCTAATCGCTCCGAGACCCCGCGACTTCGGAGCTGCGGATGTTTTTATATTTATTGCGCGGTTTCGCGGACTGAGGCCGGCCCCTCCGGCGGATCTTTCCGAATTCTTCAGGGTGAAAATGAGAAAGGGGCTCTGGGCTTATTGGTTGATTTACGAAAAAGGTGGAATATTTTTTCGGGTATAGAAAGTTGCCCGGATTGGGGTGGCGTTAATTGGGCGATTTCAGCGCGGGCTTTGTAAAATAGTTGTTGAAATGATAATTGCGTTTTTCTTGGTGTCAATGAATCCTCAAGAGTTTTGTTGAGCTCACTAGAGAGCTTCGAACTAATTGTTCATTTATTTACAAAACTTTTGAGTATTTTTTCTTAATAATGTATGTATTCGCTGTCGGCTGACAAATTAAATAATAAGATTTTTGTAGATTAAATTTAATTAAATGATTAATGATCATATATTAGAAATATTAATAATAACTATGTAAATTATGTGGTATCAATAAATAAATAAATGAATAAATAAAATGTTTCATATAGGATACAAATAAATTTGAGCAAATTTATTTGGACTTAAAAACCAACCAAATCAAGAAAAATCTATAGATTTTTAAATAATTTCTCAAAACATTAAAAGCCCCACAACGACCAGCATGAAGCTCGAAGCAAACGTCACTCCGCATTATCCCTACTGCTCTTAAATATGATTCCGATAAATAAATGGAATTATAGATTAAATATTATTATTATTATTAAAATTATTATTATAGATCAAATTTAATTGAATAATTAATTATCATATATTAGAAAATATCTACTATATAAATTATGTGATATCAATAACTAAATAAATAAATAAATAAATACAATGTTCCAAGTAGGATACAAATAAATTTGAGTAAATTTATTTGGACTTGAATACCAACAAAGCCAACAAAAATAACTACAATCTAAATTACTCTCTCTAACAAATCACACCGACGCTTCTGAAAACATTAAAAGCCCGGCGTCAAGCTCGAAGCACACGTCACCCCGCATCCTCCCCACTGCTCTTAAATATAATTCCCCCTAACATCGGAAGCCAGAAAAAAAATCAATCTCCCATAACGCGATGCACGCGTTGACCCCGCGTACGAACCTCCCGCGCGTGTACTTAAGTATATATATGCAGTATAGTACAGTGGGGTTCCCCGGTTTCCCTCGGATGGCATAGGTGATGTTTCCCACGCTCGGCGCAATTTCACGTGCGCACCCCGCACATGCGCCGACACGTGACGTCGACCCCGGCTGTTTGTGCACAAGGGGGGAAAAAGGCCCCGGCGCGCGCGCGACCACCTTATGCACAATTGGCATCGCGCGCGCGCGCCTTTTTGAAAAAATAAACGCCGGGCGACGGCGCGATTGCTTTTCGACCTTTTTGTCCGGCTGCGGACTTTATACTTTTGGGGGAGTTTTTGCGCCGAGATGCAGTAAGTGCGCTATAGCCTCGTTAGCAGATGCGCCCGCTCCTCGCGCGAGCCCTTAAGACCGCGCGACGCTGATTGATGAGAAGCGCTACTCTGAACGAAATTTCATTTGAAATCTACGAAGAAATTTTTTTCGTCCTTTTTAATCTTTTAAATGTCGTTTAACTAAAATTTCAGAATCGTTTTAACTAAAAACGTAAAAGTGATGAAGTGTTCTTTAATTATACATGCTAATAAGTATAGATATTCATTTATTAAGAAACTGAATTAAACGGTTGTTAATTATAACAAGTAAATTTAAAAAAAAAAGTAAATCTTTACAAGAGAAAAGGTGAAATTTACGAAGAATGTTTTTCGAGCACTTTAGGTTCTTGTAATTTTTCAAAATTTCAGACTGTCGTTTCAAGTTGTGATTTTTTTGATTAATTTTTATTTTTTTTAATTAAGCAGTTGTTATTTAACAGATAAAATGTTTAAAAAAGCGAATCTTTACGAGCGACTTGTCACTTGTTTACATTTGGAGAATTTATTTTGAGAGCACTTCATCGCTTTCTGGTAAGAAAGACAAAGTGATCTGGAATAGTCACACTTCAGCCTCGCACAAGTGTGTTCATCTCCAAATATAAGCTCATTCTCCATTAATTTCCCCGTAATTTCCATGACTCAGCCTCTCTGAAAAAGTAAGCGATAAATTTCCCTTCCAAAAGCCAGACGTCAACCTCCAAATCCCTAAATTTGACTCAAAGAAACTTTTGACTAATTTAAAATCAATTGCAAACTTATCGCTCGTCACACGAAGTAACGAATTTTCACTGTAAATCCGTAAAACGTCATTAATTTACAGTGGTAACACTGCAACTATTTTCCTCTCTTAAAAAGGTGATGATGGCCTTTGTTGTTGAAGCTTTTGATTTTGTTATTTAATAGTTACTGTTGTTTAAAAACAAAAAATAAAATTTCTTGAAGCATTAAAATGCGCAATCCCAATTTATCGCCAAAATATTCGCCAAAATACGAGCATATACTGAACTTCCTAATTGCGATGCGCGAACATTTTTCAATTTTGAATAAACGGAGCTTTAGAATTATAAGTATTATGATTATAGGCGATTATTGGTATTATCTCTTCAAAAAAAAAAAGAAAATTAATGTAATCTCGAAAAGAAGAATGTAAAGAGCGCTAGTAAAATTAAAAATGAAATTTAAGTACACAAAAGTGAAGCCCAAAGAGAAAGAGAAGGCCGCGCGTGATGTCAGTCCGCGAGGGGTCCGCGAGGGGTGGTCGCGCGTCAAAAGAGGGCCGTTCAAGGCACGGGGGATTCCCCCCTGTCATTATACGCATGTGGGAAACTTCCGAGTTTCACATGGCCCCTGGCCGGAGGTGGGAGTGCGGCTCTTTCTTTGTTCGGCGGCGGCGCGTGTTTTCTTCGCCACTAGTCGTCACCCTTGGCTGCGACGCGCGACTCGTTTATTCACGCGTCGGCGAGCCCAGACGATAAGGGGCCTTCCGGAGTGCCGGGGAGGGTCTGAGTTATGTGCAAGTCGCGCGGAGACGCGGCGATAAGGGCTTCGATGATTGGACGATGATACAGTCAGGGGAAATTGAATGCTCGCTTTTCGACGATAACGATTCGAGGATGATGTGTAGCTTCGCGGAAGGAACGACCTAATTGTGCGTAGAGGAAAAATATCGAGGTATGAGGATTTATTGCGTCCAAGAATGATGCATTGATAAGAGGGAATTCAATTGGATTTCTATAAATCAATTTGATAACTTAAATGTAACGGCTGTTCCGTGCATGCGCGCGCTTTCAGAGGAAGCTTCGGAATTATGAGCTATTTGTAATAATATTGAAACTATAAATTAACTGACGTGGTCTCAATTTATGAATTAAATTATTAATTTAGAAAAATTTATTAATGTCTGTGTAAATTCGCTTCCGCTAGTTTATCATTAGATCAAAATAAAAAGTAGAGTAAGGAATTGCACACAGTTATTTATTTATTCATGTATTTTATCTATCTATCTGTCTATAGATTTATTTATTTATTATTTTTTTTTAATAAAAATTCAGTGGACTGATAAGTCCTTAAATACAAATTAGAAACAATAAAATTTTAGGAGTAATAAATTGATAACTAAAAGTATAAACAAATCTTTTAAAAAAAAAAACATTGTCTAACCTATAAACAAAATAAATATCTACGATAAAATTAATAAAAATCCTACAAAAAAAAAAAAAAATACTTACAATAAATCATTTAAAGCTAAATGATCATCAAATACTTTCTGAAATTCAATTGCCTATAATTTTCAATGCTTGAAATCGTTGTTTCTTAAAATCCTGAAATCTTCATTCGAGAAAAATTGCTTTAAGAAGTGCAATTACTCACACTGCAGCTCCTGTCCTCGAAAAACTCGGCGGACGCTTCGCCCTCCGCGGTTTCCTGGCACTCGCAGTCGGACTGGTCCCCGACGGTGTCCGTCATCGTTCGCACCTCTGGCAAAAAAAAGGGGAGACGCTCGCAGGTGCATACCGCGGGAAAAAGCGTCGCGCGCGTCTCCAGGACGACGGGAGTCGCCCGCGAGAGCTGGTCCCCAGGTTTTTCCTAGAACTCGCCCGGCGGGCCGCGGAACACCTTATATAGGGGTTCCAGGCGATCTCGCTCTTTTTTTTTTTTTTGCATGGTCGACCAGCGTTTCATGTACATCCCCATGGGAGAGCCGAGAGGGACGCACGCGCGCAGCAATTAGGCGCGAGCGCGACGCATCGGGAATTATGACATTTCCAGGGACGCAAGAAAGCCTTTGATTGCCGCGGGATGATTGCTTGTTTATGAGCGACCTCGATTCATAATCGAGGGCCGATTTGTCCCTCGTTTCTTTGACCGCGCTCACCGCCGTGCTTGATTGCTCTAATTTTATTGCGACGAGGTATTTTATTATGTTCTTTTGTATATTTATAGCGAAATCTGGCGCTTTATCCATTTTGTTTCATACGGTTGATTTAATTTTTTCGAAATTTGGCGCCATTTTTAAAAGTGATAATATCAATAATCGATTTTTTTAAATTTTGGCGCGATTTTTTAAAAGAGATTATATCAATAATCGATTTTTTTAAATTTTGGCGCGATTTTTTAAAAGTGATAATATCAATAATCGACTTTTTTAAATGTTGGCGCGATTTTTTGAAAGAGATAATATCAATAATCGCCATGATCATAATTTAATTTTAAAGTCTTGTGTATATTCAAAGCTGATAAATATGCATTCGCGCATCCTATTTAATGTAAAAATCCGTCCATCAATCACGTGCTCGTATTTTGGCGAGCATCTTGGCGACTAATCAGAATCACGTTTTAAAAGCTTCGCAACAACGGCCATAATTTTTTAAAAAGAGGATTTAACTTTCGGGTTAATATAAAGATATAATAAATTTGCAATTGTAACATTTACCGTTTAAATTTCATTTTTAATAATTCATATATTCCATTACGCGTTTATTTGTATTCCTTTGGCAATGATAAAATAAAAATCAAGATAAAAACAAACTAAATGTCCGACGGATAAAAAAGTATCTCCCGCATCTCAAGAATTGGGCCATTAAATCGGATGGAGCAGCGGAATCCAGTTCGTTTAAAAAAAAATGAACTCCCCCGAATAAGCAAACGAAAGCATCGGGGGTGCGTTAAAAAGGAAAAAAAAGGGAAAAAAATGGAGAAGTCCGTTGGAGATGTCGCGCGGATTATAAACTGCGCCGTCAGGATGAAATAATGGGCGTCAGCACGGCACGCGGGAATACGGCAGGGGCGGGAGATGGCGTTTAATTGAAAAGAAACATGCGCATATCTAAAAAGGAGCGGAGCGCACCGAAGTTGAGAAATCGCGCGTGGCGACGCGTTTTTTATGCGCCCGCCCGGGGGACAAAAATCGGCGCACGCGCGCCTCTCGGGTTATTAGGTTGGCCGAAGGGGGTAGGGGGAAGAGGGACCAGCGGTGGTAGGTACGACGAAAAAAGGAGGATCGCCGATGGTCGCGAAGGGCCGCCGTCGAACCGCCGATAAATCAGTCGGCGCGCGAGAGCGGCTCGCTCTCTTTGCTCCCTTTTGCGGCCCGCAGGCCTCGAGCGAGCGCCCACCGAACGGGGGATTCATTATACGCGGTGACTCGAAAGTATCGACGGGGACGCACTATGTATACCCTTCGTACCTTCTGCCTGGAGCCTCCTTATCTCGCCGAGGGATCCTCATCCTTATTTTGCTCCTTTTGCTTTTCGCTCTCGTTGTTATGATCGCCTTGGCGAAGAAAAATTGGAGCGAAAGTGCAACTCACGCGCGCTCATGCCGCGACATTTCTTCAAGGGAGGCTTGCCTTTGTTTATCGATTTTTATGTAGTCGCATTTGTTTATTTTAATTAAGTTGGTCTAAAGTTAAGAATTTCATGAAAAATTACGGATTTATAAATGGAAGCTTGATGAAGCTACAATTCCATTTTTGGAAAGCTTCAGAAGCTCAGAAAGGAGAAAAAAAAATAATATAAATTGCAGAATGTTTCTTAGATTTATAGTCTTAAAAGTTAAGAATTTGATGAAAAATTACGGATTTATAAATGGAAGCTTGATAAAGCTACAATTCCATTTTTGGAAAGCTTCAGAAGCTCAGAAAGGAGAATAAAATAATATAAATTGCAGAATGTTGCTTACATTTATAGTCTTGGTAGAATACGCCTGCCCTGAGAGAAAGAACTTTATAAAAATTACTATTGTAGTGTGTGTATAGGTCCACAAAAGTTTATCTAAGCCTTCTGCGGCTTAATATCGACCAATACTTTCAATCTTGTCAATCAATATCTGAACGGTAATTCCATTACCTACTCTACTTAATTCCATTTTATTTCAATTTACAACATCTGCATCTAAAAAAAAAAAATAATCACAAGTCGAAGTGCTTTAAAAATAAGTAGACAGGAGTAAACGCATCGAATCCTCCGCAAAAATCAAATGCAAATAAAAGCAGCTCGGCAAACGGTATACCAGTGGTAAGGAATTCCGGGAGGCCGCAAAAAAAAAAGTGCACCCGTATATATACCGAGCGAGAGCTGCGACGGGAGTAAATATTAATGCCCCGACGCTGGTTGACAAAGAGCGATCCCGAGCTCCTCCGACTCCCCCTCGCTTCGTTCCCTACAGCTCGGCGCGGTTTCTCGCTCGCCTTTGTCGACGCGCCTCGCGCGTATGTAGGTTATCAAAATGTTTCGCCGCGGGCCGATGTATCCCCGATAGCGACTGAGGCGCGGTCGGATTATTATCGCCGTAAACTAGTTTCGAGAGATCTTGCTGATGCTGGAGCAGTGATCCGACGAGATACACTCGGATTCTCCATTGCGTTTGCCTTTTGCACCGGATAAATAAAAGAAAAGTTTAGAGCGAAACGCGCTGCTACTGTTTTAAGAACTTTTTCTTGTGACTCTTCCCCGTAGACACTGTCTTATAACCCTATTGAAAGGATCTTATAAAACTCCATAAAATGGTGCAAAAACCGCATAAAACCATATAAATAATTTATCGGATTTTATAAAATTTTTATATTTTTATAGTATTTTATAAGATAGTTTCCACGGGGAAAAACACTAGAAAAATTTGCAAAATTAATAAAATCCGATAATTTGTTTATCAGACTTCATGCGGTTTTTGCACCATTTTACGGAGTTTTATAAAGACCCTTTCAATAGGGTTAATAAAATTAATGGAGACATTGACTGTTGAAAAGCTACAGGAAAAATTATCCAAATATATTTATTTATTTACATTCGACGGACTAAATGCACGGAGAGAAATGTTATAGCAAAAATTACTATATTCCGTAGGAACAGTGGGACATACTCGACCTATGATGATTTTTACTATAAAACATACTAAAAATTCCTATGTAAGTATCAAAAATTGCTATTTATATAGTAGAAATTGCTAAACTGAAAAAAAATTTGTTAACATTTCTCTCCGTGTAATCCTTAAGTACAAATTATAATACAAATTTAGAAAACGGTATAATTTTTTATACTATCTTTATTTCATGTAAAAAATGTTTGAAAATGTTAACACAATTATTTTACTCATTAATAAATTTGTAGAGGCTAAAGGATTGTTAAAATATTTACACTTTTCGCCACATTTAAAAAATGCAACGATTTTTAGAAATAAGCGCCGGTCAAACGATGGTAAAACAAGCGAATCACCTCTTGACGCTAGATTCAACGCTGCTTGTCGATGAAATAGAACAAATTCTTTTTGTGACAAAGAGAAAATTGTCATTGAAGCAAAATTATTTCCTCCTGTCGCAATGTGCACTTTCAGCAAGAGGATAATCTTTTATCACCAGAAGACATCCCCTCTTAGGTATGAAAAATCGCGATGAAATTCCTCCTCCAATAAACGGATTCCGTTGATCCTTTTTCCCCTGCACACCTCCAATTTACAGTAAGAACATTTCTTCCAGCATAGAAAGAATTGTAGAAAAAAGAAAACGCTTTTTTCACACGAAACGAAGAGTAACGTGAGTTCTCCGGAGCGTCATTACAAAATCTCAAATCTAAAATCAAATCGGCACGAGCGCACAAAAAGTCACTTCCAGTTCTTTCCCCTTTTCAGTCCCTCCTCCTCCTCCTCCTCCTTTTTTTTTCCCTCCGCAGCCTGTAAGTTTTTACACGGCGGAGATAAACGTCAGGGCGAGAGGGTCGGCCGCGTAGGAGTGGAATCTCGAGCAGCGCAGAGGCGTGTAAGCGAGGCACTTTGGCGCGTACCGTTAGCGCGCGGGTTCATTATCTTTATCAATCTCGCTGCTGCGTCTCCCTGGGGCCGAGAGCGCGCGCCGCTCTCGAGAGTCGCCCGACCGCTTGACCATCTTTGGCGCGCGCGAAGAGCCTCGCGGGGGACACGAGGAAAGGGAGACACCGAGTGCGCTCCGAAAAAGGTGGAAACGAGAAGATGACGTTACTCCGCGCCTGCGTTCCGCCGTCCACTTTATCTTTCTTTCTTTTGACGGGGGGCCTTTGTTCCAAGGCGGAAAAGAAAAATTTTCATCCAAAATACAGCCTCTATTGAAAGGGTCTTATAAAACTCCATAAAATGGAGCAAAAATCGCGTAAAACCTGATACATAATTTATCGGACTTTATAAAATTTCCACATTTTTATAGTATTTTATAAGATTGTTTACGCAGGGGTGTACTCGTGATGTCCTTCTATATATAAGCACGGAGAAACATTATTAGTACAATTTACTTAAGGGATTGCAGTAAAAAATGCTGATTTTTACCTATAGGTAAAAATACATAATTCAAATTCATAATTCAAAATTTTATATTTAGTATGCTTTATTTACTCATTCTACATTTACACACTGTGATATTATTATTTTTTTTGTAAATTTTAAATATGGCTGTAATGTTTTCTGTAATTATTAAAACTTATATATATAAGTAAAAACTAAAATTTTTTATATTTATTATCTTATTTGTAAATACTGTAATTTTACAATAAATATCCATTCTATTTAATTCCATTCTACTCTATTTCATATATACCGCAAAAAAAACAATTTTTAGAATACTTAGAAATCTATAGTCGAGTATTAAAATTTAAAATATTATTTTAAACATTTATATGTTCACTGTTTGAAGTATCAGGTATTCAATTAAGGTACTATTCAATCGACGTCAATTAATTTCATTCGTAACACCTATGATAAATAAATACCGATCAATTACTCGATGATCCTGCGTTTCAGTTGCCGTTTGAAAGTACATCGAGCCGATGAGATTGGCGATAAAAAAAATTCATTTTCAATTAGAACGGATAAATTTCGACTACTTCGATTTGTAATATCACCCGAGGCAGACTGTGCTCTTTACAACGATAAACCTTGACTCGTGCACCCGCGGATCAAGGCGAGTTAAGCATCTGTAAATTACATTAAGGAAATTGCAAAGGTTTACTCGATTAAGAGTTGAATCGTTTTCGGCACGGCGCGGCGTGTGTTGTAACGCAGCCCAGCGAGCAACACACACCCACTATTCTTGCCGAGTAATCCTCAACGGGGGATCCGACTGGAGGACCACTTCACGTCGGCGGTGATTTACTCCGGCGGAGTTCACAGTCATCCTCGCCATTGTGTTTGTAAATTATTTAGCTTAAACATCTTGCCTTCATTATGTGTAAATTTCTCCCCTAACGGCATCGCTCAACAACATAAAAAATGATTTAGTAGCGGTAATAAAAGAAATATCGAAGTATCTGTATCAGAACCATGATTTTATAATTAACTGCCGTTTAATAAGTTTTAAAAAATATATATATGTATACACGGAGAGAAATGCTATAGTAAAAATTACTGTGTTTCGTAGGAACAGTGGGATATACTCAACTTATGAAAATTTTTACTATAAAAAATACGAAAAATTTCAACTCCAATAGAGGAGTTAATGTTCACTTTACTTAGATCCAGCTGGTTTAAAGTTTAATAGAACCAACTTGTCAATGAAAATTTGACTCCAATAGAGTTAATGTTCATTTTACTTCACTCCAGCTGGTTTAAAGTGTAATAGAACCAACTTGTCAATGAAAATTTGACTCCAATAGAGTTAATGTTCATTTTACTTAGATCCAGCTGGTTTAAAGTGTAACAGAACCAACTTGTCAATGAAAATTTGACTCGAATAGAGTTAATGTTCATTTTACTTCACTCCAGCTGGTTTAAAAAGTAATAGAACCAACTTGTCAATGAAAATTTTTCTGAACAATTTTTTTCGTTACTTTAAAAGAAACAAAGTATCAAAGGAAGAGTTCATAAATTAAAAAAAAAAAGAAAGGAAGCAGTGAAGAAGAGATTCAGAAGGAAATGGATACACAGAACTATGTAAATTCCTTCGATTTGTACAACTGAAGCCCGTCAACTTATCTCCAAATGGACGTGCACTCAAGGACTACCGCACCTCCCTTCGTCCTCCTGTTTACACGTACACTCGAGCCAACTGCAGAGGACTGCGCACACAGACCGCGGTGACTTTGGAAAAAGGATAATGCGCTCGAGCACTCGGTCGTCTCGCGGAGGCCTCGGACCCATTGCTGCCTCGTTATCTTGTCCCTTTCCACGAGATACGATTATTACCTTCGCGCGCTTATTTTTAATGTCCACTGAGGTAATTCCAAAATCGAGGTGCATTTTATCTCCTCGTTTAAACAAGAGAAGACGAATTAAAATATGAACAACGACAATTTTGATATTAAAAGGTACTTTTTTTCAGTGGTTTACTCTAACGCGAATAGAATAAGAAAAAAACTATGTGCTTAGAGTGAATAAATGCTTCTTATACATTTTATAGAAGTTTGTACATGTGTGATATAAACGGATAAATTACCGCTGAAGTTATAGAAAATAATTCTTTACATTTATTTGTTTTTAAAGTTCATCATGTGAACGTCTTTTAAATTTAAGAAAAACTTCATCTGAAGTTTGTATAAAGTATTAATTATTATTATTACCTTTCGCTCTACTTAAGAGTAAACAGGTCACTTCACCATGGGAGTTAAATTGACTTTAAAATTTGACCACAATAAATTAATTTTCACTCTGCCACCCCAGCTGATTTAGCGTGGCGAGTTTATTTATTTGTTTTTTATTAAGTATCTACATAACGGTACCGATAGTCCTGCGAAAAAAAAAAGACAAAGTAAAAGGGGAGAAGCGAAGGAGGCGCGCATCGCCTCGTCCATAAAGAAGAAGCCGCGGTCCGGAACTCGCGCGCGGCGCATTATGCAGACGCGACGGCACGTGAGATAAAAGTCAAGCGACTCCCCGGGCGAGCTGGAGAGTAGTGGACGTGCCTTACGCGCGCGTATATGAAAATCGATGTAATAGCAGTTCGCTCCCGGGGCTCGACGTGCTTCTTGCTGTGCCCCCTCCCCTCCCTTGTTTTTACACCCGACAACCTGCCGAACACGTGTAATATTCAATGATCGCGGAAGCCGCTCGCTTTTAATAGTCCTAGAATAGGAGCGCACGTTTCGTTTTGCCCCGGAGCACGTCGCACCTTTTTGCCAACTGCGCGGAGTGGCAATTCAAATCTGGGCGCGAGCAAAAGCTTCTTTTGCGCCATTTCGCTGTTGCACAGGAATTCCACGGCGAACAAGAGTATTTTTTCGGATTTTGTCCCGATGAGAGGTACTTGTTTGGGTAAAAAAGTTAAGCAACTTTTGAGAAGTTCAAGCTGCTTATGTGAATCCCGCTCGCCGTTTTTCAGTGAATATTCATTATTCCCGTTAGTGGGGATCAGGTCACGGTTTAAAGCGAATATTCACGGAATGGATGACGTGAACACGATAATCGCTGTTTAAATTCGCGAAAATTTTACTGAATGGAATTTAAAGAGTAGCGGAGGTAATTTTAAAGCTCAGATTTTACGTCGAGTTGGGTAGAAATAACAACGTCCGTTGCTTATTTATATTATATGTATTATTACATTTATATTACTTAAATTATTAAAATGTTGCTGCTCAATTAGTGAAGACAATAATCGCTGTTTAAATTCGTGAAAATTTTACAGAATGGAATGTAGAGAGTAGAGGCGGTAATTTTAAAGCTCGGATTTTTTTCGTCAAGTGGGGCAGAAATAACAGCGCCCGGTGTTTTCAAAAAAGTGGCGTCGACCGCACTTGAAAAAGGAGAAAGGTAAAGAGTCCGTTTCCTCCCGAAAAGTCGAAGTCGAAATTTTTGAGGGGTTGAAATTTGAGTCGGCTCACTTGTCGAAGCGAGCAAACAGATGGAGGCTCGCGGTGGGCGCCAGACGAGTCGTTGACGATGAGGCGGCAAAAAGAGCCTCGCGGTCCGACTAGTCCTGCTGAAGGAATTCGAACTAGAACGGCGAAAAACGTGAGCTCACGGTCGGGTCCGGTTAAATTAGGCGCCGACCGGGGCGCATCCGTCCCTTAGCCTCCCCTTCTCGCCAGAACGTTCGTTGTGCAATTTTTGGAAGTTCCTCTCGAGGTCGTTATTCGCCGCTTCTCTGAATGAACTTTTATAGCGGGATGATTGCTCGAGCCACAATCGACAGGCCCACTCATTATGATTTCAACTGGTTAGAAAAAAATATTTCGTGCTAGAAAGAAAACGAAAAATATATTTATTTTATTTTAAAGTAAATTCAACGGACTTAATAGTCATTCAATACAAATATAATTTGAATTATAAAATATTATACAATATGATACAAATTTATACACCGTGAGAAAAATTTGTTAATTTTAAGCAAACATTTATTTCAGTACTTATTAAATATTTTATTGAGTCAAAAAATTATTTATTGTTTAGAAACAAATAAATTCATTTAGTTTTTTCTTCATTTTAGATAAGTAAAGTGCGTACGATGAACTTAATCCTGATTGTAAATTGTAATATAAAAAATACAATGAAATTACATCCAGTTATGGAGTAACGTATTCAAGATTATAAAATAGGTATAATTTTTTAAAATCTGTATAATTTATTAAAAAAATAAAACCAACTGAATTCCTGTATATACAATTTCCAATATAAATTTTTATTCCCTATAACCATTACAGTTTTTACATTTTGTCGTCAAGGTTTAATCTTTATTGTACAGTAAAGTCTTGTAATAAAATAAAAGCGCTAATTAATTCCAACACCATTCAGAAACATGATTTTCTCAACATTTTGCAGGAAGCGTGAGACTAGTAAACCTCACCTCGGCTAATTAAAACGAAACGAGTTCCAAAAGTTGCGGCGCTCGATAATAATCCGCTCTCGCCGTCGTGTGACATTTAAATCAATTAATTAAAAGGCCAGCGACTCTCGGGCCCGGAAAAGAGGATCGCTCGGCGGGCGCACCGAGCGCATGTGTGTCACTCGACTTCCCCTAAAAATTTTTTTTTTTCTATTTTGCTCGTCGCGTCGACGCTGCCTCGACTGCCGTTCACACGTCGGCCCATCATCCGCCCGGAGTTTCGCCATGAGGTGCCCGGCAAAAAAAGGGAGCCCGGCGTTTCCCCGGCATGAGCGTTTGAAAAAATCCCTCGGGATTCCGGCTCGGCAGACGATTAAATGCGCGGGCCCCGGGCGCGGTTACGTAACGAGTTAGGTGGGAATCGGTATATTTAGATTGGCGCGGCTCCGGGACATCTGCGGGACGTTCCGGCTCGTCTGCGACATTGAGCCCCGTTCCGAATGGTCCATTTTTTTTAAGCGCACGCATTGCCAAAATTTTAAGAATTCATTGTCTGCGGGTGCACTGAGAGAAGATTTTTTTAATTTTAAGCGAACATTTATTTCAATAGTATACTTATTAAATATTTTATCGAGTCGAAAAATTATTTTTTTGAAACTACTAAATTTATTTAGAAACAAATAATGTTTATAACTTAGTTTTAATGAAATCGTTACTTGATACAAAGTAATATTTAATAAGTACTATTGAAGTAAATCATTTCCTTAAAATTAACAAATTTTTTTTTCAGTGTACTTGCTAAAGTTTTTAGAGCGCGCCCTTTACTTTACAGTCCACAAAAATGGATACTTGCGGCTTTAGCAGACAAATCCAATTAACTTCTTCGCGCCAGTGTCCACATATGTGGACAATAATTTTTCAATATAATTTTTTATACTATTTTGATTTATTCTTCTATAGTCTAAAATTTTTACGTAAAAATCAGCGTATTCCTTCATCCATCGAATCCGATGTATATAATACACTGATCCAGACAAGTTCGGCGTATAAATCAGTCCGCGCGTCAAAATGACCTTTTAGGCCTTTCCCGTACAGAAAAAAAAGGAGAAGCTGAGCAGTCTTATATCGAGCGTATAAAAGCCGCGGCGCGCGCGCGTCGAAAGTCGAGCGGAATAAGCGCGCGAGGCCCCGGCAAAAAAGTCCCGCTAACGAAGGCAAATGCCCATTCGGAAGGAGCGCAAGAAGCAGCGACGCGCTTTCGATCGCTCGCGCGGCGACTCTTTCGAAAAGGAGCTGCGGCATTAAAAAGGAGCGAACCGGTCGCGTGCCTTTGATATATATATATATATACATACATATATATCTATATATATACATATATATGCGCGCACACGCGAAACGAGTCGTCGTCCCGTCCAGTTTCTTATCCCCGCGTCCCCTTTGTGCCTCGCGTGCGCTCGCTTGCCTATTTGGGCGATGCTCGTATGATGCATGCGCACCTCGGTGGGGACCCTTTTGCCTGAAAGGGCACACTCTAAGTGATGCAAATTTTATGGAAACGCCGAGCGAATCTCCTTTTGCACTCGCGCTCAAGTGAAAATGTCGACGCATCGATTTTAACCCCCCCCCCTTTAAAGCAATCTTTTAAAATGCTATAATAAGGTGGAAATTTGATAAAATCCGATAGATTTGATTATCCGGGTTTTTGCTACATTTTCTGGAGCTTTGTAAGACCGTTTCAATTGGGAATAGCAATGGCCGCGATTTTTGGTAGTGATAGAACTTTTATTTTCAAATTTAAGGCAGTGAAACTGTCACTATTTTTTACAGTTGTAATTAACAGAATTGACGTTATTTTATCAGCGATTATAATTTAACTGACAAGTGCAGTTGGTAAAGTGTAATTTTTTTACCTGCGCAATCATTGAATGTTTTATATAGTCGGTTGAATTATTATGAGTTTTTAATTTTTTAAATTTAAAACAGTGAAGTATCGCTAACTGTGAAAATGATTACTCAATTCATCATCACTATTCTATCAATGATTACATTTTTACTGAAAAATTGTTGTTTATAGTGAACGATTATTGTATTTTTTTTTTGTGGCGGGGAAGCTTACTGTCTTTTTGCAGTGAAATTGCACTACTTTCTTCAATAAATTGTCACTTAATAGTGATTACAGTTCACTATTTATCGTAATGTATATTCACGATTCTATAGATTAGCACTGATTCAATTAAAGAGAGCACGTGAAAAGCGCGAAAATCAAATTCGACTTTTAGAGGGGAGCTTATGAAGCAATTTACCGCAGCTATATAGGCTTTTAATTGCAGGCAGGACACGTCCCAGGAACGGAGCAAAAAATGCCGCGTTAACATTTTTGGGATGCATAGGCTTGCGGTTTTTTTGCGTCGGCGGTGGGTCCCCAGAAGGCATCCGCGCCGTCGTCCTTCGTTGCCTATCGTCTAGCCTTCTAACAAGCCCGAGAGAAGGAATTAAAGACACGTCGGCGAAAATAAGTCGACTTCTTTTTTTTTTCTTTTTTTTTTCAGCGGAGGAGGAGCCTCTTGCTCCGCGACGTTATTTATTATGCGTGCGAGCGGCCTTTTAAAAAACGGATTCGCCGGCTGCTGCGCAGGTTCGCTGAAAGAAACTTTGATGTCTCGGGGGCTTTTTTCCTCGCGCCTCTTTCTCCATTCTCCCTCAGCTGATATTGAAAATTCCGGCCCGGCTTTACCGGATCCGATTGATTAAATAAAAAAAGTTCAAATTGTAATGGATCGCTTTGTACAAATAAAATTATATTTATTTTTTTTTTCGGCTATATAAATTTGTATTTTTTACAAAAGGGATATTTCTCTCGTTTACACCGAGAGAAAAAACTTCATAAAAATTGCGATTATGATTAGGAAAGGAGTGTCAGTCTTGACAAGCAAGAAATTTTAGTACGAAAAATAGTAATTTGTAATACATTTATTGTTAAAATAGTAATTTTTACAATTTCCATACTGAAAATTAATATTTTTCATAAAAAAATATTCTCGCTTGTTAAGACTGTCACTCCGTGCTTAACTACAATAGCAATTTTTATTAAGTTTTTTCTCTCAGTGTATCAAATAAAATAAAATAAAATATCTATGTCGTATCGATAAATCGAAAGTAGATTTTACTCATAAAATTAACAGAAAGAATTAATTAATTAATAAAGTCTCGGTCTCTCTCGATTGATAAATACAAGCACATTTGTACATTTATATATGCTTTGTTCACAATCACATCGTAGACCTCTGTCGCTGATTAGCGCGTCCTGGAAACATAAATAAACCATCGTTAAATAAAAAAAAAAATAAAAAAAAAAAACATACGTGAATAGTGCGACACGAGGTAAAATCACTTACCAAGAAAACGTAGCAGTTCTCGCATTACTGAAAGCTCGACAGATAATTCCTTCAAACAGTTCAAGTGCGATATGGATTTTCTACGAAGCGTGACTTTAGCCGAGGCCTTTTATTTACGAGCTCGACACGTTCCAGAATTCCAACTCGCCCCGCGGTCATTCCACACACGAGTATATACCATGTACCGACGTCTTCCTCCTTTTTTTTTTTTATTTTTCATTTCGTATCGTCGTCCGTCCTTCGCGCGCACGCACCTCACAATCCATCTGATCGACGTGGCGAGCGTACCTGTCGACTCTCATATATATATATATATATTAGACTCGCGTAGAGAATTTTTATTCTTCATTTTGCCGGTGAAATTATGCTTTGATGAATAAAATTATGAGTATCGCTCGAGGGGATGGCCCGCAGCTTTCGAATGGGAGACAATGAGTTTATTTGCATCGCCGCGTTTATTTATGGCTCTGTTTTTGAGCTTTCAAGCCGAGCGAAAGGATTTTGGCGGGTTATCGTAAAATAGCTCGTTTAATGCCGCCTTCAGCGTGCGTTTTTTTTTTTGCGCTGCTAAATATTCAATAGAATTTTTATCTGCGGCTAATGGAAAATTATTAGCAGTCACAAACGCGCGCACACTTTTTACGAGTGTAATTACTTTGTAAGAAGTTAATTAATGTATCCGGCTTTCCATTTAAATCGTTCTGCATGACATTTTTCCTTTTACTCGTGAATCATAAATGGATATGAATAATCAATAGTCTTCGGTTAAGCGCGTATAATTTTCTATTTTTAACGCAATAACTTAATGTTGTTTTTTTTTTAACGAATGACGAATGCACTGCAACTCCATTTACCTGAGCTTAGAAGTTCGTAAAACGGAGTGAAAAATATTGTCGATGGAGAGAAGGGGGAAAAAGAAGGAATGCTGCTTTTATTCTTATGCAAACACTACTTCTCCGCAATATCCTGCACTTGGATATTTTTATGATTAGCGTCGAGGCGTTTACAGGCACGGTAAAAGATTTCTCGGGTAAACGCTAAAACGGTGATAAGGCAGCGGCGGAGTGTCGAAAAAAAAAACACACCAGCACGCGTCTTATCTGAAATTATACACGACGCGAGAAGGCTCATCGGAAGGTCAAAGGCTCCGCGCTCGAAAAAGGATAAGGCATGACGCATTACTGTGGTCTATTTAAAAAAATGTTTTTTAAATTTTTTTTGTCGATCTCCGTTTACATGTTTTCTTTAATCTGCGCGAAATAAAACAGTAAGAAAACACGGTATGCTATTTTTAACGATGAATAAGTTGAGATTTAAAAATCAATGGTAATAATTAAATTTTCAATTTTGGCCGGCTCCGCGGCGGAATGCAAGTATACTGCGTGGCGGTGCTAAACGGCGCTAACAGAGAGCATCCATTGCCAGGCGCCGCAGCTCCTGCAACGATAATTGCCGCGAGAGGCTAATAAATTCCGACGGGCGAGAGGTGCAGGGCGACGACGAAAAGCACTCGCGGCCTTTTAAACATTTACAGTTAGGTAGATGCTTTTCACGCGGAATCGCTTTTGCCGTCGGTATTTGCTCGTGTGTTCGCACGAGAAACTACACTATTGGAATATAGGCACGTTTTAAATAATTAAATAACAAATATTCTTTATATATTATACGGATTTATTAAGCACGTGGAAGGAAGGATCGTCCACGAGGAATTGAATCCTTTTTTTAGAGACTGACTAATATACTGAGCTTTTTCGAAAGTCTATTAAACAAAATAAGTGTTAATTAATCTAACATACACTGATCCTTTAGATTTTCTTTTTTCCATATTTTTTTTTTTTAACTATGAAAAATATTGTTTACTGCATTACTTAATGAATTGAGTGATAAACTTTTGCCGAATAACCCAATATCTCAATATAGAATATAATAGAATAATCGTTATTACTATAAAAAAAATGCTCAAATATAATATAATATATCAGTCTTTTTAAAAGAACAAATACGCGTTTAAGTGTAGCAACGTAATAACACAATAAACCAAGCAAAAACGTAATACAAAGCAACTTTCAACGCGAACGATCGAAGAAAAAAGAAATAAATGAAAGAAGAAGAATCAGGTCAAATTAAGACGCTTGATCCAGATGCTTACAGCGTGTATCTCGTCTTGCATTCGCGGAAGAAGATCGGCAGAAAAATAAGCCGCATCGCGACGCAATAATAACTTCCCCCGGTCGGGAGCCCGCAAAATCGTCTATTAAAAGTCCGAGGATCCACAGGGTTTAATCCCCGACAAAGAGACGAGGCGGACGGATATAACGTTTCAGCCTCCGCGCGCTCGCCAATAAATAAATTTTTGCGCGCGGCTAAGTAATACAATACCACGGTGCGTGTATCCGGCGAGGAAAGGGACTTGTTGCGGAGGGTCCGACGTAACGCAAGATGCCCCCGACTAATTTGTGAAATTCAATCGACTGAGCCCGCCGAGCCCCGCATAATACTTGGCGACCTGCTTGATTTTGTGGAGGTTTTAGTAGATCGCGCGGGTGAATAGCGATGAAGAATTTGCACTCGCGATGACTACAAACGGAGAACTCAATCTTGTACCTACTTTCAATATGAGTGAAGTTTTTTTTTTATTAAAAGCACTTGGAAAGAAAAATCTAACTTTTATAGTCAGACTGGGGGTACTAGTAGAGTTTATCACCAGCGTTACTCCATTAGTATGAAAATTCATGCAAATAATCATGGATTTTGAGCTTTTAAAGTAGACTGTCTTTTCATAGTAAAAAAGTTTATATAATTCTATAAGAAACATCGGAAAAGAGTATGAACGCCGTTGACGTTTTTTGAAGTGCCGCAACTCAAACATGGCGTAGCTACAGAGCTTTGTAGTAAGGAAGAACTTTTCCTAAATTACAATCATATGGATTCCAGTAAAATACTTAGATTTTTCTTTCCGGGCATGACGAATTTTTTTTTTTTTTTTTTGAACTAGAATTATTTTAAGAACCATAAATCGTATAATAAGAGGGAAAAAGATAAGACAACCTTGTCTTATTTTTTATTATACCTCTCTGTTTTGTCGTCCTTATCAATTTTTTTTTACTTGTACTCCTCGATTTTCATTTCGAGGCAGTGCGTTCTGGAGCGCAGTTACCCAAGAAGGATCCCGTTTCTGGAGGCGAGAAGATAACGAGAAGTAAATGTGTTGGTAAATTCGACACGGGGAGGTCGCTTCCTCGCGAGAGGCACGGACTATCGACAGATAGGCTGAAACGGGCATAAAGCGGTCCTCTTTTCGAAGTCGTCGGATACAACGCCTTCTTTCACGGGATCTTCAATAGCGAGTCGCGATTCTTTTTTTTCCTTGTTTTTTGCGAGTAAGATAAATGTCGATGAATTCGGACGAAGATGGGCATTTTGAATGAAAGCCAAGAGTTTTGCGATATTAGTTTTTTGTGTGAAATATTTTAAGAATTTTAAGCGCGAGCTTTTAAATTAATTTTTTGTACCATTACGGTATAATAAATAATGCAATTCTGACTTACTTGTATCGTTGACTTTTATGTAACAGCATTCCAAGCAAAACAAACGTAATTTTAATTAAAAAAAAATATATGCACGAGTTATGCATGCACGTGTAATGCGTTATTTGTAATCTTAGACTTCGTTGGGTAGTTTGAAAAAGAAACTTTGAAATTGTGTAACGCTGTAATGGATATATTTTAGAAAGTACGTCGTACAGTAAAGCAAATATCTCGTTTAAAGCATTGTGTTTGGCGATCGTGCGCGATAGCTTAGGACAATAATTCTTCATAAAAATCATTTCCGTGTGTAGTAAGTCCATTTTTCTCTCAGGATGTATTACGAAAGTAGCGGATGTCACGACAGGCTCCTATCACGACGTTTTCCTTATATGCCCAAGCTTTCTACAACTGCTAAAGACTATGCAGATTTTTATGCAGGATTGTGTAAATAAATTTAATTCATGTTTTTTTTTGTTTTTTTTAAGTGATAAAAATTACGAAAAAACTGTCGGTGAAAGAAAACAATCATAACCGAGCTGCAGGTCTATAGGCACGCCTATCGAGAAATTAAAGTAACGTTACCCTCGCCATCGCAAGAAACCGTGACCGTCCGATCCCAGTGCCCTCACTTTCCAAGGGTACACCCGTTTTTCCACTTCATCGAAGCAAGTCACGAAAAATTTCTGAACGGATCTTACCAGTTGTTATTTCATAACCGTTGGTTTGTCAAAATAGATAAAAATGTTTACTTATATGAATTTGACGAAAACGCCTATCAATCGTTTGGTAAAGAATGAAATTAGCCGTGTAATTATTTGTGAAAACGAAAGTTCACTTGTCGTAAAGAAATCACCACGAATCGTCGCGGAAAAACTAAGCGAAACAAAAATAAATAAATAATATAACAAGTGAAAATATGTTGTAAATCTTTTCAATTGTCTCTTTCGCCAGCATCTTTCTAATTCTATCGAGAATATTTAAAAAAAAATCACAGTTATTTTTCATTCGACTGTACAAAAACCCGATCCGAAACTGTCGCACAAAACTCGACAATCTCCAGCGCCCGGTACCTATAATGGATCGCCCGGGAACCCTCCCTTTTAAATCATGCCCGTGTAAAAAAAAAAAAAAAAAAAACATCGAAAGAGGAGAGACCGAGGTGCTCGTAATAACGCGGCGCGGAAACTCGCTCGAAAAGTCGGAGAAACGCAACGCGCGGGGCTTGCATAAATTCGAGCCGCGGCGCAGCGCGAACAATGGGGGTTGCATCTGCGTACAATGGGTCCACTCGCCTTTTTGCTCCCCCGGCCCTCGGGGCCTCCGACAATGGCCGCGCCCACGCGCCTCCGCCGCCCCGGTGTCGCCGCGAGATCTCGCGCACGGCCCTCGGACAGAGTTATGACCCGCCCGCAATACACGGCCGACTCGTGCGCGTTTCTTCCACTTATACACAAATATACGCGCACACTTGTACACATACACACGCGCACTGAAAAAAAAAATTGTTAATTTTAAGGAAATGATTTACTTCAATAGTGCTTATTAAATATGTCTTTGAATCGAGTAACAATTTCATTAAAACTAATTGAATTTATTTGTTTCTAAATAAATCTAATACTTTCAAAATATTAAATTTATTTTTATTTTTATTTTTAAATTTGGTATCTTTTGACTAGATAACATATTTAATAAGTAGCAACTTTGACTCTTGTTTAGCGACTTTGACTAGATACCATATTTAATAAGTACTATTGAAGTAAATTATTTCATTAAAATTAACAATTTTTTTCCGTGTATATACCTATGATATAGATAAAATCAAAGTATCTCAGCTTTATTTTTAAATCTGACAAAGAAAAGAATATTATCGCGCAATAAATAAATTACAGTCGTCGTATTAAATAAAAGAAAAAAAAAGTACTATTGAAATAAATGTTTGCTTAAAATTAACAAATCTTTCTCTCGGTACGTGTACGTCTTCTTTTTTGGATTTATTCCACTTGCGTCGCAAGACGACGGCGCCTTTTTTTTTTTTTTTTTTTTTTTAAGGAGGAGAGAGGCGCGACGTTTTGGACGTTTTCTTTGGAGCTGCGCAGTAAATCCCGCGGGCGAGTTCGCTTGTTTATAGATGCGTATCGGCCGCGAGGGAGTAGCGCGCGAGATCGCGCTATTTCGAGCGACGCGTTTCGCGACGGGACGAGCCGGTTTCTTCGGCGCCCTTCACGCGGCGATTTTCAGACCGATGGATGTTCGATTTTTCATTTATTTATTCCTTTTGACGGTAAATTTATGTAAATTAAACGGAACACGTGTTGATCGCGCGTTCGGCGATGTTAAACGCGATATATTGGGCCTGTTTTCGTCGACGATTTTTTTTTTTAATTAATTCAATTATTCAGATACAAGAGCGTTGAGTGTACAAAGAGGTAGTTCAATAATCAAGTTTTACCACTGCTTATACAGGAATAAATTATATTTAATTAAATTTTTTCTACAGTCTTTATTATCGTTTTATTGATTCTATTCTGGTGATTTTGTATATAAATTTTCAGAATCATCGCTATCCACGCGGAGAAAAATGATTAGAAAAATTTGGAGATGAAATGGTAAATAAACTTTGCTTAAAAAGATAAACGAACGAAGTCGTATACAATTTACTCGTGCAATAAGTAAATTATAAATTAAAGCGTCAAGTAATTTTTGCTGAAATATGTAAGCAAATTTTAATTATTTTATGTAAATAAAATTTACCAATTTTACTCAATATTACACTTATAATACAAGTAAATTCTGCTGAAATATTTAAGCAAATTTTACTTATTCTGTGTAAATAAAATTTACCAATTTTACTCAATATTACATACATATGTATGTAAATTCTGCTGAAATATTTAAGCAAATTTTATTTAAGTAAAAATCATTATTTATTACTGCAAGCCTTTGAGTAAATTTTACTTACGACGTTAGGTTTCCTTTTTTTCTAATTTTAAACGATGACCGGCGAGTGCAATCATTTGGAAATGCCGCGAAATGCCGAGCGAATGGAGAGGCTCGAGTAAATCACTACACTGAAAAAAAAAGGAGGAAAACAATTGCGGCAGATAGGACTAGGCGCACCTCGGCCGATAAATAAAAGTAACGTTATCCTCGCTGACATCAAGGCTTCGCAACGGTAGCCGGGCGTTGCTGCCCAGAGAAATCGTGACCGCTCGATCCCACTGCCCCGGCGCCGTACACGCGCGCGCGCACACTCGCCCGTTTTTCCACCTCATGTCGACAGGCCGCGCTCGACTTTCTTCGCAAATCTTGTGGACCAACGCCCGATCGACTCGCGATCGCCAAATCGAAAATTTATGTATCTAGCAAAATCCAGTGCTCTTTAAAATCTTTTTTTTTTTAAGATTGATTATTTATTTTTTATTTATTTTTAATTTTGGGGATGTTTTTTTTAAGAGATAATATTAACAATCGTCGAAATTTTAATATAATTGTAAAGTTTTCTATGTTCGCGCGAAATTGAAGAATTCTGCCTAATGTAAAAATTGGGAAAACCGGTAGTGGTTTTATTCTGGCGAATGTCTTGGCGATCAGTCATTAAAAGCTTCACAACAAAGGCGAGCCCTTTTTTAAGCCAGGATATCTTGTCGTCGCTTTTGCAAAGTAAAAAAAATAGACGTTGAAGATTTCTCTAAATAGAAAAGCTCATTTGAAAGTTTTACTGCGTAAAGTAAAGGTACGCATAGAATTTTTTCTGGTTGAAATGTGGCATTTGAAAGCTTTGCTGCGAATGAAAGCTCATTGCAAGCTTTACTCCCGCGTAAAACTCGTTGCTGGAGCTAGATGTTGGCAATATATTAAGAAATAGTATTTGCACTATGTCGTAAATATATTGGAAAAAATAGTAGTGCATAAAGTTTTCGATGCGTGTGTGTAATATTGTTACAATACATTGCAAATAAATTACATGAAATCTTTAAAAAGCAGTAACGATTTTTACGCGGGCTCTCATACAATACTAATTCTTTTCAGATAATAATCAAACTCTAAAAAAAAATTCATACAGAATTCCTTTTGAAGGACGTAAAAAAATTCCCTAACTCTCTAAATCTGAGAACGTGAATAGTGACATTTAATAAGTGAAAAGCCGTTCACATGATAAATGTGTGAACGATTTTTCACATAAAACATGCCACTATTCACATTTTCGATGTGAATTTCACATTTTCAGATTTACAGTGAAAGCTTTCTTTATGAAATCTTTTTCCAAAGTGCGCTTAATTCATCGAGTATTCTTTACTAAATAAATCCCAGCGACATCGCATACGCACTTAGACAAAAAAAAGCAATAAAAAATAACTGAACGAAAATTGAAAAATCCTTTACCACTCCTGGAAAAAAAACAAATCGCGCAGATCGACGCTCGGGCCGCGCTTCCTGCGGAAGAGACGCACGGTCACGAGCGAAGCGCGTACATACACTCCAACGGCGCGAGTCGGTAGAAGAATAAGAAAAGGAAGATCGAAGAAGCAAGAAGAAGAGAAGGCGGCTGCGGGCGCGTGCATCTCTCCGCGCGCGAGCATGTAATATACATGGGGCGTTCGGTGACTCAGCGTCCCCCCCGTGGCATTACCATTCAACCGGTTTTCAGAGCGAGCCACACTCGAGAGTCCTTTTCCTTCTGCGCGCCTACCTCCTCGGACTCTCTCTCCGCACTCCGCCTATATATATATATATATATATATACATATATATATATGCGCTCTATTCCGGCCGCGGCCCTTCCTTCTCTCCTCCGCGCCCCGCGCCACTTTTTGTCCGCGCGCCGCGATTTCTGTCTTATCTATTTCTGCTTTTGGAGCGCGCGTCGGCTGCGATTTCCTCGCGCTATATAACTTATACCGAGGCTTGTCGGGAGACGACTGGATTTTATTCACTTTATTTTTTACGTGTAATTAATTAGTTTCGCGAAAAAACTATGAAAGAGTAGATTCTACTACTGACGCGGTAGATTTAAATGTAAAGCGACAAGTTCACTTTATTTAATAAATAATACAAGAAATAAATTACAATAAAGAAAGAAATTAAATATTAAATATTTTAAGTATAAGGGATAAGGGTCTGCCGCCATTTTTACGCACTTTATAACTTGCGTCGAGGTTTTTTTTTTGCGTGTAATTAATTTGTTATGCGAGAAAAAAATGAAAGAGTAGATTCTACTGCTAACGCGGTAGATTTAAATGCAAAGTGAAAAGTTAATTTTGTTTTTTAAGAATCTGTAGAAATAAATTAAAAGAAAGTAAGAATATTAAATTTTAAGTATAAGGAGTTAAGGGGTCTGCCGCAATTTCTTCGCGCTTTATAACTTGCGCCGAGGCTTCTCGAGTAACGACTGGATTTTATATATTTTATTTTTTGCGTGTAATTAATTTATTTTAAGAGGAAAAAATATGAAAGAGTAGATTCTACTCCTAATGCTATAGATCTAAATGTAAAGTGACAAGCAAATTATGTTTTTTAAGCATTTGTAGAAAAAAGTTACAAGAAAGTACTAAATTTTATGTCAAGATTTAAATGCAAAGCGACAAGCTAATCTCATTTTTCAAGTATCTACAGAAATAAATTACGAGAAAGTAAAAATATTAAATGTTAAGTAGATATAACGAGCGTGAAAAAATGTAACGCAGAAAATATCTCGTTTATTTCACTTGAAAAATTGTTGATGCGCGAAGGATCGATCGCGATCGATGCCCGAGCAATTTGTTGCCAAAGAAGGCCTCGTTATTCAGAAAAGGACAGTCCCGGAGATGCCTTAAAAGATCCGAAACGCACGGCGATGCCAGATTAGTTGCCTCGCGGACGAGCCACGGACGGACCGCGCGATTATCTCCCGATGCGTTTGTTGCGTGATCTCCGTTACGTACTTCCTTACCCTGCCGTTTTCGTCGATCCTATCCATCAGATGGTAGATACCAGACGCAAAAGGCTGCGCTCAAAATGAATGCGGATACGACATAATTTAATTACTTCAGTAATTACAGATTTGATTTTACGAGCAGAGGTGCAGGCATTGCCTTGCGCGAGTGCCATACGTAGAGAAGAGAAGAAAGGAAACCCCGGAGGATGAAATTTTCGTTTGAATAGTCCGAGTGTGTATAGAAAAAGCGAAATTAAAACGTGACTGTACAGAAAAAATGTGTATATAAACGCGTGAACGCTTTTCCTGCGGGAGGATTAATGAAAAATTTATTTTTTTTTAACGTGCGACGATTTATTACTCGGATGACGTTAACAGTATTTATCTGTGTTAATTAAATGGGTGATATACCCTTTTTCCTCGGGATGCGTTAAGCTCGCGCTCCACATTCGTTTTTATTGCGGGTGAGACCGATTTGTTCTTTGTTTTTTGCCTGCACAGACTGACAACTGAAATTTATTATGTAAATAAAACTTGTAAGACCGTTTACGATATAAGGACGTTTATCGATTTCCTTCGCTTTTATACAATAAAGTTTTTCTGCTCACCAGGACGCACAACCGGTTCGTTACGCGATTATTTTTTCTTTTTTTTTTTCTTTTATTTAATACGACGACTGTAATTTATTTATTGCTGCGATAATATTCTTTTCTTTGTCAGATTTAAAAATAAAGCTGAGATCCTTTGATTTTATCTATCATATATATAATATCAGGTCGTTCAGAATTTCAAATATTAAATTCTAGTTTGCGTTCATTTTTGTTATAAAGCTCTTTATGTTTTTAGCCTGTCAAATGAATAAACAATAAATAAATTAACAAATAAAAATCCATAATTTATTTATCGTGCGAATTTTTGTCTCTTTTAGGTTTAAAAATAAAGCTGAGATACATTAAATTTATCTATCAGGTTTTCAAGTCTTTCATATCAAGTTTTAGTTTCTTTCAATTTTTATTCTAAAGCTTCTTAGTCTGTCGAAGGAATGAACAATAAATAAATGCACAGCCAAAAATCAGCTCGGAAAAAATCGCCAAAAATTCCGCGCTCAAGCACACGGGGCCTGCCAGCTTGGCTTAACGACGCGCTCATGCATAATGCAGCGGCGGCGGGTCCGCGAGCCCGTTTGCGCCGAGTCACATCTCGCGGGGGGATGACGCGCGCTTTTCGCCAGTGATCGGCCCCGTTTCCTACGATCGGGCCCGAAGTCATCAAGATTTTTTTTTCCTCTTTTTGGCCGTCGTTTTTTTTTTCCGCGCCCACTCGGATTTTCCATCCGATCGGCTCTTTGTCTTGCTGCGGGCGTACGGCACGAGGCTGACGGGGGAGAGCAAAGTTCGGGAGGCGCATTAGCCTGGTGACGCGCGTCGCCGAGAGTGGCTTTATCTCCTCGGAGTTGCTTCTTCTTTGGTAGCTTCTTTCTTTTTTTTTTTTTCGTTGGGCGTTAATAGAGAAATCGTGTATATCCGATCTGCATAGGTTTAAAAAAAAAAACAGGTACTTAATGGATGTCCGTAATTTATTTCGAATTTATGATAGAGCTATTCCTGCCCGGAGGTGTATATCGGCTATTATTTATTTTTGAATGTATTCCGCGCGCGCTTGTGCTTAGGTCATCCTTTATAGCGATTAAGAGGATTTTAAATTCTGCATCGGTAATCTTTTGAGGCTGAAAAATTCCATTACCCGCTTAAGTCACTCGTGACGTATCACTTTGCTTTATCGTATTCTTCAGTTTCGTAAATAAACATTTTTAAAGGAATTAAAAAAAAAGAATTATGATTAAATTCTTTATGCAGTGGGATTGAGAAGATAATCTGTTATTTTTTTAAGTTGTCAGTTTATTCGAATTTAAATTCAGGCATATCGGCAATTTTATAGATTATCAGTTTAAGAAAAGTCGATAAGCGTATACTTCAATTTAAATTGCGTCGCGTGGCGCAAGAAACCGGTAACATGAACTTTCACATTTGTTCAGTAACTGCACTTTATTTCATCTAAAGTTTAAATCGGCTCGATTAAATACCAAGCCAATTTCCGTTTAATCAGTGACCAGTAACCAGAAAGTAACCCATATATTATCTTTGAAAAAGTTACATTCTAAAATGTTATTAAACGGTTGAAAATTCTGTTGTGTTTTGTGCATTCAAATATAATATTACGAATATATATTGCTTTAATACACACTATTTTTAGACTTCTGTAATACTAAAAATACGTCTAAAATTTTTTTATCTTTTTAGTAAAATTTAACTAATTGCAACAATATTTCATCTTTACACTCGCAAAAATTTCATCTAACTCGTTAAATAATCCACTAAATAGCACTGGAAAATCTACTTATAGATTTATGCCTTTGATAAGCGGATTATCATTAGCCAAAGACGCTCCAAATATATTTTACATTTATTAAATTTGATCATGTAATTTAATTTGTAACGCTCGAGTAAGCGACGATAACGCGACCATCATGGGCAGAGAAAACAGGGGGGGAGCTTCTATTCTATTTCCATTTTATATGAAGTCGAAGAATCCATTTTTTGAGAGCGTATAATTAGTACCTATATTAAAACTTGAAAAAATGCAGAATAAGTGCTCAGCCTTTCTAGCTTTCCAAAAAATCGTCCAAGCCGGCGAGGAAAGCAGGAGGCTAAAAAAGGCACCTCATTACACAGCGCGGCGAGAGGTGAATGTGGCAAAAGTCGGACGATCCGGTTCTCCCGGAGCACTCGCCCCGAGCCAGGCGCGTGCCTCGCGCGAGCAACTATCTTATACACCGCGGGGCTGCACGCATTTCCGGCCTTCTATTATGTTACCTTTTTCTCGTCTTGCTTGACATTGCAATGGAGCGGCCGATCGCCTTCCCCGGCCAAGTATGCGCGCGTTCCCTGAAGTCGGAGCAACGAACGGGTTTGCCGATCTCGAAGCCAATAGCCAAGGACGCGAAGAATTTTGCAATTTCCACGCACCCTTTTCGAGCCTTCCCTGCTTTTACGCGTATATCCGCGCAATTTCCAGCGTTTCGGCATTACCAGCTTTAATTGAACGCATTAATTAGCCGCGCCGATCTCCTTATACCGATCTTCGCCGTCCCCACAATTCAAAGCTCGCTCTCGGAGCCAGAAATAAAAGCCTCGCGCGGCTACACGGAGAGAAATGTTACAGTAAAAATTACTATGTTCTTAACTTAACTTATGAAAATTTTTACTATAAAAAATACTAAAATTTCCTATGTACATGGCAATTTCTACTATATAAATAGCAATTTTTGCTATGTACATAGAATTTTTAGTTTGTTCTATAGTAAAAATCGTCATAGGTCGAATATGTTCCATTGTTCCTACGGAATAGTAATTTTTACTATAACATTTCTCTCCGTGTACATAAAGTCACTCGGAAAGAAAATCTAAGTATTTTACTAGATTCCATATGATTGTAATTTAGGAAAAGTTCCTTATACTATTATAGTGTAATTTTCATACTTCTAAAGTGTTTAGTACAGTCTTCTATAAGATATAAATTATATTATAGTATCATAGAAAGGAGCACATATAAATATAATTTATTCACATATAAATAAAGTAAGTGTAAAAAAAAAAACTTGTTAATTTCAATGAAATGATTTTACTTCAATAGTACTTATTAAATATTTTATCGAGACAAAAAATTATTTTTTTTGAAGCTACCATATTTTAATTATTAGTTTTAAAGTACACCATTACTTGATTCGAAGAAATATTCAATAAGTACTATTGAAGTAAATCTTTTCCTTAAAATTAACAATTTTTTGTGTGCATAAATCGCCTTACAGACTGCTTACTTTTTTAATATGAAAAGACAGTCTACTTTAAAAGCTCAAAATACATAATTATATGCATGAATTTTCGTACTAATAAAGTAACGCTGGTGATAAACTCTACTAGTACCCCCATTCTTACTATAAAACTTATTATAAAAGTTTTATTTTCGAGTGCAGTCTTCAAATTGTTATCGCGATCCCGAAACATCGGATATATAGTCGCAGGCGCGGAGTCAAGCGACTCTCGGGAGATACCGTGTGCATATACCGACGCACGTGCGCAGGAAAGAGACGAAGAGCACGTGCAGGAACCTACCTCCCGCGCGTACATCGGAGGAAGGCACGGTTCAGCCGAGGAGAGAGGAGAGGCCAGATAAGGCAGGAAAATAAAGGCGCAGATATACGCGCGCGTCGCCCGCTCCGGTATCGCGCCTTTGTTGCCGGAGGGGTCCGAGATTTATCTCGGCGCGGGCGCACTTATCGAGCGTATTATCGAGCGGCTCGGGCGTGTATATCGGCTTACCTCGGCCGCGCATAATATCGCGCGAAACGCACCGGGGCGAGAGGACGGGCTCGGATTACTAATGCCAAACGCGACTCTAATCTGCGAAAAAAATCGACCAAGTACACCGCGGGCGCATCCATTGTCCTGCGTGTACCCAAAAAAAATTCTTGGTAGCATTTACGCGAATAGTAAATGAAGATTGCTTAAAAAGTTAAGTAAACGCAATCGTTTAAAATTTACGCGCGCAGTAGGTAAATTGTACTGAATTTTTTAAGTAATATTTATGAAGCGGGTGTAAGTTAATTTCGCTCAAATATTTAAGCAAATTTTGCTTACGTGAAATCAGTATTTTTTGCTGCAAGTTTTTAAGTAGATTTTACTAACGAACTTTGTGCTGTATGCCTTCGGATGAGAAATTACAGAAGATTTTCTCGATTCTTGATGCTTTCTAATTTTCAGTAGATTTTCTGGAGAATTTTAGATAAATTTTTTATACACGCGCATAATTATTTTGTAAGGGTGACGTTATTTACTTATACAAACTCTTGTGAAAAAGGTAAATCATACAAATATTACGTTTTATTTTGACTACTCCAGTAAACTACACAAATATTTAGTAAAAATGCATTTAAACGCAATGTTTACGCTAGATTGTGTACTTCAGCGCCAGAAAATATTTTAAAATACTTTGATAAATTACATAAATTATATATTGTACACGTTATTCATTAATATTATGTCCCCACATTATTAGAATTTTATGTAGCGTCCAAGTACAAACAAAGTGCACATACACAATCTTCTCTTTAAGATTACGAAAGCTTCAAGCCTCCTAAATTTTATTGGATTTAGATTTAGATAATAAAATAGAACTAAAGTGAGTTTTAGTATTTACTTGAGATGCACTATTTCAATAACAATTCAATGGGTTGCTTATTGCAGCGGACAAACGCGAGTCAAGGAGAATCTGGTCCGATCGACCGAGCCGACATCGACCACACGTGCTCCCGTCACATCGGCTCAGTCGGAGGACAATGAGATTGGCCGCGGCTCCAAAGAGAAACGCGCGCCACCCAGACGGAAAGCACAAGGCCCCTCTCAAGCGGAAAAGAGTCGCGCCGCGTGGGCGGCGTCGCATTTGGCCGCACGCGGCGGTCCGCGAAAATTTTCGAGCGCGGCGGAACTCATCGTGGGAGGCTGCTAAACTCTTCTGGCCGGTTAATAAGGAAGGGATTGGGATGCCACTCGATACTGACTGACTTACTCGGTTCACGATGTTTCGGAGCTTTCAATTTTTTTTTACCTTGGGAATTGTATACACCGAGAGAAAAAACTTACTAATAAAAATTACTATTGTGATTAGGAAAGGAGGGACAGTCTTGACAAGCGAGAAATGTTAGTATATGGAAAATAAGAATTATTAGCACTCAAGTAGCAATTTTAGTATTAAAATAGTAATTTTTAAAATTTCAGATACTAAAAAATACTATTTTTCATATATAAAAAATTTTTACTTGATAAGACTTATAACAAACAGTAGCAATTTTTATAAAGTTTTTTCTCTCAGTGTACACAGCTGTAATGCTAATGAAATTAGTACATTTTATTCACTATTTCAAATACTAGATTTCCACTAATTCCATAGTGGAGCAATTTTCACTTTTCAAACTAGTGCATAGTCACTATGAATTAGTGGCTTTTTACTAATTCAACTTTAGAGAGTACCTTATATAGGCCGATATAAAAAAGACTTAATAACAACTGAGATTAAATCACGAAAATGACAAGAAATTTTGATACGTACGATTTTTTAACAATCGCGTTGTAAAAATAAAATGAAATACGCTGCAATGCGCTTGTGCTTATATGAAAGGATCAATCGGGAAGGCGATACAGGCCCTTTTATCGAAAGAATCATTTTTACAAAAACGAATCAATAAATAAACAAGCTGCCCACGTAGTCTTATGACAGGCCAGTGCGGCCCCCGCATCACCGTAAAATCCAGCCTTCGCCTCTCGAGCTTCGCATACAAAAGGCTCGGGTTTCGCGAGTCGCGTTTTCCTCGGCGCGGTCGAGCGAACAATGTCTTATGGTAATCGAGCGGCGCTGCTCCTTTTTCCCTTTGTCAAGTGGACACGTGGCCGAACGAGTTCAATTTTTTTTCCTCCCTTTTGGGTTCCTCATATGCGCCTTTTTGTCGCGGGGCAACTTTCGCGGAATCGCCCCGTGGCAAGTAATTGCCGATTTTTCGAGCGACACACTCGTCCGTAGCGGAATGCTTAACAGAGCGCTGATTATCACTCGGCCGAGTGCAGATTTGCATTGGACGGCGCGCCTTTCTCCGTCGCGGCTAACGCGCATAGGTGAAATGTGTAAGCGATTTAAAAATGACGCTTGATCGAGTAGGCTCATTATTTATTTATTTTTTTAGTTGAAACACACGGAACGGATTTTCTACGGAAAATTAAGTTGTACACGAAGGTTTTGCTTTATCTCTGATGAATTATATTGGTCAAATTTTATGCTTTTATCTTTATTCAGAATAATTTGACTTTCTCGTCGATTATCGTTTACTCCTAATATAAAAATTTCTATTTTCGCGAACTAAATGCATGAAGACTTTACCTTTTCTGATTAATTATGCTGTTGAAATTTTATGATTTTATCTATACTCAAAATAACTTGACTTTCTCGTTAGCAATCGTTTACTCATAATATATAAACATTTCTATTTTCGCGAACTAAATATTAAGTGGTAAAAATTGTTCTGCTTTTAAAATTCTAGACAATCATGAGTTTTTTGCTCTCCAACAGGCCGTGACTTGCAATTATTTCAGAAAACTTCTTGCGCGCACCTCGAAAGTGCCAGTAGTGCACGGAACATTAAGATTTCGCAAAAAGGCACTTCTATGCAGCGGCTGCAACAAAAGGCCCACGTGATCTTCGTAAATCAAGTCGGAGCAACGAAACCAGCCTCGGAAAATTCGCCCCCGACTCCAATTCATTATGTCCACACCTTCGAGCGTATCACCGTCGGGTCGCCCTATCAACTCGGGCGAGTAATTCATCATACGAGCGTATAAAAGCGGCGCTCGTTTCGCCCGGGGGGCACCGCCTCTCGCGGAAAATCGAGGGACAAAAATGCCGAGTCCAGGCTTTCTAAGCACCGCGTCGCGAAAGAGAAAGGCCCTTGCGCGTGCATTATATGGCCGAAGCCCGATAGCCCCGGTCGCCGTTCCATTTCGCAATCGATCCGGTTCTCCGCGTTCGCATTTTTAACTTCCGCGGCGCTGGAGCCGCGACGAAAAAGGGGCGGAGGTAAAAGGCACTTCCGCGACTGCCGGGTCAATGGTACCCTGGTGGCGGACGTTTTAGAGACTACGTGGAGAAAAATTATTGAACTTACAGTATAAAATTTAATGAAACTAGTAAAATCCAGCGCTCAATGTTCTCCTTACGCTGTTGTTTTTTTTTCTAACCGATTCTTCTAAATAATACATTCTGTATTATTTACTTACTTTACTGAATTACTTTTTTAAGATACGAGCAAAATTGAGCGCGCTCGAGTTCCTTTCTTTACAAGCATTTAAGTAACTTTTAATAACAATTTTTCTCTCTGTATAATCGAGTACTTTTTTACGGCGACTGCTTCTACTGGTTTTGACCGTTTGAATTTTTGGAATACGTTCTAAATATTTTTTTACTTTTCATGTGGTGCATTTAACATTTTATAAAAGTTTTGCGTTGCCATTATTTTTCAGTAAAATAAAAAACTTAAATACTGGGTCCCCATTTCAGGGCCGAAGATGCCGTACTAAATAAATAATAAGAATGATAAAATTACGCGGTTAAAAATCCGTTAAATTCCGAAGATTATTTTTGCATTTAAAATCGCCTTATAGACTGCTTACCTTTTTAATATTAAAAGACAGTCTACTTTAACAGCTCAATATCCATGATTATTTGCATGAATTTTCGTAACGCTGAATAAAGTAACGCTGGTGATAAACTCTACTATAGTACCCCCATAATTCTTACTATAAAAGTTAGATTTTTCTTTCCGAGCAGCCAAGTGTCTAATACTCAGCTCCCATTACGCAATTCCTATAGAAGCCATGAAAATGAATTTCAAACCGCCTGACCAATGCAGCCGCAGACTATAGTATCCTCGCTGCCACCTCGTCCATGAACAATAGCCCAGCGCGCGAGAGCTGAGGTCGCAGGGACAAAGGGTCTGGCGCAGGTAAGCTGCGTAGGAGATACACATTTTCTTTTTCTCTCCCCCGTGGATCTCCCGCGTCGGTCGCGACCCCCTCGCGCGCGACTCCGAGCCTCTTTTCTCATTGTGGCTCGCGTCAGCCGGAAGAATGCAACTCGGCGGTAGTCGCCACGCGGGGGATGGACGTGTATTTTGGGAATCTCTAATGAGGCTGTGCTGCTCCTCCACCGGGACAAAGGTCGGAAGAAACGAGTCCTAAAGCTGGCGGGGGGCTAACTTGGCCTCTTTGTCCTCCGCAGGGGTGGATGGCCTTTTTGCGGAACGGCGCTTTCGTGACTTCCATTATCGCTTTTTGTATGTTGATCTCCAATAGATAATTAGATGGGCTTTTGCTTTGCGTATGCGACGTACAATGACGGACTTTGTGCGCGCTCAGAATTGAGGAGGGTCCGCTTTTTTTTTTTTTTTTAATTAAAAGATCCGAAGTTAGCATAACGATCCCGAAATCAGCGAGTCCGAGGGAATCCACTTTCAAAAAAAAAGAAAAAAAAATAAAGAGGGGGAGATGCCCGTACACAACGTTCCGAGAAAATAGGGTCGCCGAGGCAGTTGAGAGAAAAAAAGGAAGGGTCTGGCGAGACTTTGACTCGCAAAAAGCCGCACAATATAATCTTGCGGGACGAGCGGGTTCGCATATCGGATTCCGGGAAACCCCTCGGTGACTTGGATTTTCGTCCGCCCCCGGCATTTTAATAACGGCCGCGATCGCCCCTTCGTCCAACGATTAAATTATTATCTTTTTTTTTTAAGAAAAGTTTTTCGACGATGCGTTGACAAGTCGAAATTTCCTGCTCTCATCGGACGATACACAGTATCGCCCATTAATTTGCGCTATCGTCGTTGCAAGCCTTACTTTTTTTTACGAAGCTTAACGTCTAAAAAGATAAATTCTTGAATTATACCTTGTCTAGTCTAATTAAATTCGAAGAAAAATTGGAGATTGAAAATTACGAGGTGCGTATCGGTGAAAAATGCATAATCCACTAGTATATTCTCCGCGGCTCCGCAAATGATTTACAACGCGATGGCACACTTAGAAAAATAGTGCAAAAGACCACGACCGGCTCCGATAAATTATTATCCCTGCAACCGGTCCCCGTGGATCTCGGCCTTCCCCGCAAACGTTGAAGCTCTCAACTCCTTTTTTCCTCAATTTTCCGCCAGATTAACTTCAACGTCGTCGAAGTTGGATTAAAAAAAAAAGGACCGTTTTTCTCGTGGACCCGACGGAGAGTCGCGAAAGTCCGGGATAAAAAAAAGTCGCGGAGCGGTCGCTGACAAATCGAGACTCGGACTTGCTCTCGAGGTAACCGGTAAAAAGCATCCGAATCCCCGCTGCGAGGGGGTGGGCCGTTCTCTCTCTCGATTAGGATTGAAATATCGCCGTACACGATGTAAATGTAAAGTGCGCCGCGGCGTGCTTTAATTTCAACATTTGTATTAATCAACGAGGCCAAAGTGCCCCGCCCGGCGAACTGGTAGCCCCGGTTAAAATCTTTACGCTCATTTTATTTTCAATAACGTTATATAGATTGCACCCCCTTTTTCACAATCAACCGATAATTTATTCTATTTTATTTTATTTTCAGTTACCTCATTCAATTTATTTTTTTTAAATAAAATTATTAAAAATTCTATACAACATTGCTTAATCATTCGAAAATGTCGTCCTCTTGCCTGTAGGTATAGTATAGAAATTTACATAAATAATTTACTACCTTTAGCTTTCTTTCTTTTTATTTTCCAATCAGAAAATTATATTAAAGTCTCGCATAAAAATTTATTCTGTCAGTATCGTAAAGATTGAACAAGAATCAATTACACGTATATCATATAAAAAAAATTTCTCGAGACAATGTTAATAGCGACGCGGCACTGGTAATCGATGAGAATCGAGTAAAAAGTTGAAACAGCTCGTTGAAAAATAAATAAGAAAAAAAAAATTAGCAGCGGACCGTCAGTCGAAACGCATCGGAGAAGAGGAGCAGCGAAAGAAAAAGAGAAGGAGAGGAGAGAAAGAAAGGGGAGCGCGGGTAGGCGTCCTACCGGTTTCTCCTTTCCAAATTTATGTCCCAGCGGCCGACGTCTCGGCTGCCCATATGTGGGCGGATCGCCGTTTACACGCGGCTTTTCGTCGTCCCCGACGGCGATCTCGAAAAAATAGTGCGCTCCTTCGGTGTCCAAACTGCCCGGGGACGGCTCGAGATAAGGGAAACTCGGTCCTCCTCCGAGGGATTTTTCACGCGCTAATGCGCCGATTACCCGGGACTTTTTTTTACATTTATCGTCAAGCGAGATTTGTGACTGAGGGGGCTCTAGTCTCTAGTATATACACTGAAAAAAAAATTTGTTGATTATTCAACTAATTATATTTAGATAATTGACACTTAGTTGATTTAACTAAACATTTAGTCACTTTAAATGTTTAGTTAAATTAACAAAATGTTTTGTTAAATCAATTAATTGATTTTAGTATGTAATATTTAGTTGATTCAACAAAAATTTTGTTGGATTAACAACATTTTTTTTCAGCGCATATACGCTTTCAAATTTCTTGCTTATCGCTGATGATTAATAAATAGGCACTTTTGGTTTTCTCTTCACTCGCTCACTCTTCCAAAGCGTTATCTTTCGGTGAAATTTATTTCCGAAGAAAAAAAAACGTATTCGCGCAAATGGGACATAGAAACGGCTCACTTAGCGTGTAAATTTCAATCCGCTTCAAGGTCCGCTTTCCATTGCGCTATTTCGCCTTCACCAGCGCAAAAAAGTCACCGGGGATTTTTTCGAAAAAAAAAATCTGACGGGAGTATAATTGCAGCTCTCGGCTCGAAAAACTTTCGTCTTTTGCACTCCTCGTGCAATTTTCGAGTTCCGTACGGGACAGTGAATTGTGCTCCTCAAGCACACGCGAGTCGACGATGTATACATGTTTATAACGGTCGATCAGTGAAGTGCTTCTAAGCGAGGCCTAATGGAGCTTTTTTTGATCCTAAAATTATTTTTATAAAAACCGCTGCCAACGTACTGGCAGTTAGCTTCCTCCATAAATAATTGTAACTGGCGAAAAACGAAGAGAGAATCTACCACTCTCTTCGTTTTCTCGATAGAGTAAGTAAAGAAATTAAAAATCCTAATTGTCTAAAAAATTAATGGACCTTCCAAACTGCCAAAAAACTTGCTAGAAGTGCTTATATAGAATAAAATAAAAAAAATCAAGAAGATTCATTCAATATTATACAACTATTTTAAAGCAATTATTCTGGTAAAAAATTATAAAATAAAAAGAAGACTATACAGTCTTCCTGATATTGTTTATATTTAATCTACTTTTTTAATTTAACACATCTTTTAGATTTATTAGATTTAAATAAAAACATTTTTGATGGTATCTATTCCCAGGGTAAGATGAATCGAGCCAAGAAATTCGGATGATCCGTGGAAAACACAAGGCTTCCGGTTTCGCAAAAAGATTACAGCATGCCTGCCGACTATTCAGTTCAGTGAGCTTCGCTACGGCTTCTAACGTGCATCAACGATAGCCGTCGGTGGGATGAACTTCGGTTTAATTTCGTGCGAAAGGAACCTGCGCATTCCGATCCCTTGATCTCATGAGAAATTTCCTTTGAAAGATTCCGCTTATACTTCCTCGGCATAAAACCTCATAGCTTTGACATTTTGCCTATTTCCGCATATTAATTTTTTTTTCTTTTACTTTCAAAAAAATTCCATCGCGTTAAAACACGAAGCCAGAAAAATCCTCGCGTTCTGTGCAATAGCAATAGTACACGAGGATTTTTTTTAAAATCGGCAAGGAAAGTGTTTTTATTCGTATTCAATTTAGTGACATGAGCATTTTCTTCTTCAGTATTTTTTTTTTATTTTCTAATTATTCAACTCGACAAGTTGAGATTTAAAAATTGTAGTCAGACTCCGCTTACTTTCTCAGTATAAAATAACATAGATTTGACATTTTATCTATTTGCATATATTACAGTTTCCTTCAACTTAACTTGCAAACTAAAAAAAAATCGATTGCGTTTAAACACGTACCCTGCAGAATCCTCGTATTCTGTGCAATCGCGACAATACGCGAGGATTTTTTAAGACCGACAAGGAAAGACTTTTTTTTTACAATCGTGCATTATCTGATTTATGCAACGAAACGAATGCAGTTTAAAATTGGAGGGATAGATACCTCGGGCTCGGCCATTGATGGATGTGTCCAAGCATCATTAATATGGAGTCTAAACATTTGGGGCGATCCATTTACGTTGTCGCTGTGCTTATCTGTCTCCCCTCGGCTCGGGGCCTCTCCGGATCCTTTCCGAGAAAAAAAGGCGAACTTAACACTTTCTAATCTATTTGTACTTGACTCCCCCAGAAGGCTGCCATTAGTCCTTGGTGCGTCGTAACGAATGAGCCGCGGATGAAAAAGTAGTGTCGTGTTCGAAAATTTCGTCCCTCGGCAAGCCACGAATGCTCGCGCCGGTGTAGAATTACGTGTTCGCATGCCCCGACTCTTCTCGTCCTCTCCGTCGTCCACCTTTTTTTCCTCTCGCCGGGTCCTCCCCGTCGCCTCGCTTTTTTTCCGCTCTCCTGAATGCGCTTTTACCAAAACAAGAGTAAACAGAGGGACCAGAAGGACCTCGGGGTATTGTCTCGGCTGATAATACCTATATACGCTTACCCGTGCAAAAAAATTTAAGGATAAACTTTAGCCAAAATTCAGATTTGATAGTAACTCGCGCATTGAAACTTTAATACAGAACTTTATTCTATATTATATAGAAGTTTAACAACTTGATTCTATATTTTGTAGAAGTGCACCAATATAATTATACATTTTATAGAGGTTTAGCTGCGGGTACACTTTATCCTAACTTAAAATTTCATGTTTGACAGTAGTTGATACTGACGTGGGCAATAAGACTTTAATACTGAACTTGATTCTACACATTATATAATTTGCATATAAAATCAGAACATGAACTTTGGGTATAAACTTTATCCTGCCCTGCCGGAAAATTAAGGAGCTTTTAGGCAGAATATGTTAAATCTTCTGTTAAGTGGGAAGATTGTATAATATATTTAGAGACTGTGACGAAATACTATAGCTGGTTGAAATATGTTCTAATTTCGATTATTTAATTTGAGGTTGTATAATCGCCGCCACGCCCACCGATTTTGTTTCTTTATCCCGTTTTGACTTTCGCGCCTTCGCAAACGGCTGCGCACGCATCTAAATCTTCTATTGTTTAATTCATAACGTCAAACCCTCAACATAATTTAATTATAATATGCCAAGCTATCATAATTGATTATGCTCGTAAAGTCTAGCTAAAAGTTAGTTACAACAACATAAATGATGCTTAATTTTCCTGCAGGGTAACTTAAATTTTTTTACGCGGGTTCATTTACATTATCAAAACTCCTTCATCTTCTTCGTTTACTAAATTCTTTACTTAAATAATCTACATATAGATTTTCTATAAAATCGTTAAAATTGACTATTACAATTTATCTCGATCTGCATTTACATTCGCATAAAAAAATCATCAGAAAGTTTCCCCGTAATTGTATACACTTTCTTTACTCAATAATTTGATCTTTATAATTACGATTTCCATTTCTACATGTATTAACTTACGTAAAGCTTCAAGTGCAATTTCGATGTAAATGTTTCAAAATTAACCCCCCCCCCCCAAACAAATCGACAAACACTTGTACTGTAATTCATTTTTCAAAAAAATAGTGCATTTTTCATTTATCTACTTAAGTTACTCACAAAAGAAATAAAATTAAAATCTAAAAATGAAATATAATTGAAATAAAATATAAACATAAATGAAATATAAATATAAAAATGAAGTAAATACGAACAAGGTCTCCTTCAGGAACGCGGCAAATTTAAAAAAACAAAAAGGAAACGGTACAATTTTGAGAAATTGGCTCAGGGTTGCCTCGTTTTCAAAATTGAGCAGCGCGGGCAAAAACCGTTAGTCATGCCCGTTAAAACCCCAATTACGTCGGGTTCGCGCGTGTCCAGCGGCGTCGAGCAAAGCGCGATTGCAGAGCGCGGCCCCGACGACTTTCACCGGCTCGTTGCCTCCGCGAGGCGAGCGCAGGTATATGATGCCGTCGCGTCAAAATCTCGGCCGCGTGCATTAACGACGACACGCATCGGTCCGCTCGGGACTCCACCTCCCGGTATACTTTCACAGGGCGTCGATGAAAAGCGTCCGGATCGACTTTAATTGGCTCATTGTTGCGGGGGCGCTGACAAACCTCGGGTACTCGCGGTTCATTCGACGGCTAACGAGTTTGCTCGCGATTAAAATCGTGTTCGCTTTAATTCAGAATTTTTTTTTTAGCCTTCGCGTGATTTAAGAGTATAGTCCAGTTGCGAGGTAGAGAAATCGGTATAAAAGGTCCTACGATATGTAGGGTTGTTGTTAAGGACGTCGCGATCGAGTACAACATAATTAATGAATGATTAATTTCGATCGAATTCAATTTGAGCCAATAAATGGATTCTATAATGAAGTGTTTGTTTTTATTTATTTAGTATGGTTTATTTTATAGTTTTTATTTATTTTATGCTTGGTATCTTTTATCTAGTCAATTCTAAATTTACTCGAGGTGATATTTACTTTTAGTACACTGAAAAAAAATTGTTAATTTTAAGGAAATGATTTACTTCAAAAGTACTCATTAAATATTTCTTCGAATCAAGTAATGATTTCGTTAAAAATTTCAGAAATCTTTACCTCGTAATTCAAGATCTATTCGCTTGTAACTTTTAGTTTACCTACTATAATTAGTTTAAGTTACTTTCATATTCTTTATTTTAAATTTTTATTAAGGACTATTCAGTCCATTGAATCATTAATAAATAAATAAATAATTTGCAATAAATCACTATGCTATTCTATTCTATTCAATTTTATTCTATGAGGCTCAGGAACGATCAAAAAAAATCCTCAGAACTCGAGCTATCAAATCCTCCGTCAAAATCGCTTGAACGTGCGTTTAATCACGCGCCTTGCGAATTCATCGCCGAAGACACAAAAGCCGCTGTACAACGTCGGGGTCGTAAATTAACGTCTCCAGGTCGATTGACTTGCGCGGCGCGTCTCCTCGAGCGATCGACTTCCGAAGAATATAAAATGCAAATGGCACTCCCACCCTCGTCGGCGGAAAGGCACGACGCGTCTACCTGCGGGGGCTCGGCCGTATTTTCATACGTGACCCTTCCGAGGATCCAGGGACTTACGAGAGTGCATCCCGATGGAAAAGGCTTTCCTCCGAGTTACGTCTATTTCTCGCGCCGGGGCGTGTGCTTTCAGGTGGGATAAATTTCGCTGCCTTTGTTGACGCTTTGTGGATACAAGGATAAATTTATTCGGCGTTAGACGGGGCGGGGAGGCGGCCGTTAAATTATGTCACGTAGCGGAGAAAATTTTAGGTGCGTATTATGTAAAGTGAAACTGGTTTTCTTGAGGTTCCGTGGCTAATATAAAATTTTAAGGATTTTCCGTGGCTATCCGCGTAAAAAAAATTTAAGTTATAAAGTATTATAACTTTAGATAAAGTTTAGCCAAAGTTCGTGTTCAGCGGTCGTTCATGAACTTTGGATAAATTTTTTTACGCGGGTACTACATTTTTTTTTTCAAAGAAAATTCAAAATACGCTTCTTTAAAGTATGCGGGCATCGTCTTACTATCAACAAATTTATTTCATTCGTGTGTCTCCTAAAAAAAAATGCTTTATACCTGTGTTAAAAATGATTTTTATAAAGTTTCCTTAAGGTCTTTAGGGGCACAATAAAATACGAAGTTTAACGTCAAATTTAATCCTACCGGTGGAAGATTCAATGAATCAAAAAAATTTTCTGAAGATCGACCCCAAAGAAACCCATACACCCATTCGTTTCGAAACCCTCAACAAAGATCCGTAGCGGCGATTTCAACCAAAAAAGGAGATTCATCCGTCAGGGCTACTCCTCCTTCGCATCAAAAAGAAATAAAAAAAAATGCGTACACGCGTAAAAAAAACGCCGAGGAAGCAGGTACCATCATCATCCTCCCTCGCGAGTGTAAGAAAAAAAAAGGAGCCCGAGGCTGTTCCCCCTCGCCGGACCGAGCCGGGCGTCACCGGGCCCGAGGGGTCAGTGTTACACTGGTAATTTTACACACTCGCGCACCTCGTCTAGGGCGAGCGTGCACCTTTTTAGAAACCGTTAAAATTAATGCTCAGAAGGGAGAGGCCAAGGTGAATCGGGGGAGGAGGCGGAACGAGTCCCAATCTGTTTCCTTCTGGCTTGGGGATGAGACCGCTCGAATTTTTAACAATGAATGAAATAGTGCCGAATTATCTTCGCGTTAGGCCGTTATTTCATTTTTTTTAATTACCTGCGTATTGATTAAAGGTGTCAATCAATACTTTTGTAAAAAAAAATGTTTAATTTACTCTATAAAGAGTAGAGTACGTTTGACAAAAATTTTTTACACCGAGAGAAGTTTTTTGGAAAAATGACTATTGTTGTAGTAAAAATTACTATTCAGTCTGTCAACCGAAGCACAGTGTAAAAATTACTATTCTGTATTATCAATAAATTGTACTAGAATTCTGGTAATGTATACTATAGAATTGTAGAAATATTTACTAGAAATTTTAGTATACATATTACTAGCATTGTAATTTTGCAATACAGAATGATAATTTTCTCAATAATTATGGCTTCGTTCCCAGACTGGATATTTCTATATTTTTTTTTTACAAAAATGTAAATTTTCAGTCTACTTGAATCCAACCCAGTCATTCGAAAACTGCAAACCTGAAAAAATTCAAGCAAATTTTATCTTTTTCTTCCACCTTTAATAGAATAAAAAGTTTATACAACTCTCTACCTAGTAATTTAACTTTAACTAAATTAGTATTTGTAGTTAAATTTTACTTAAACTAAGTTTAGTATTCGTAGTTAAATACTGCTCAGTCTGTTAAATTTTTGTTAAACGAATAAATAAATAAATAAATGAATGAAAAAAATGAATGAATAAATAAATAAATATTTCATCGAGCGCAACTATTTAGCAGAAGAGTCTTTCCGTTTTTACAAAATATTATTGGCTTTAAGTATTAAATCACACGGTTGTGTAAACGAGAAAACCCATATAAAGGGAAATCCTACTGCGGCACAATCAATTTTTCCATTCAAACGAGCAGCTTCACAAATCAAGCCTCGGGATCAATTCACCCCCGCAATTACGGCCTCGCGGACAAACGACTGCGAAGGAAGGGACCCTCGAGAGGTTCGGTAACGTCTCCATTCATCGACGGTAGCGATTCAGGCGCGTAAAGTCCCGAGACGGAGTGGAACACTAGCGAGCCTGGCGCTTTTCGTGTTTCCAGTCCGACATGAAAGGAGGGCGACCAAAAAGTTCGAAGGAGGCACGTCCGCGGCCTGAGAAAAAAAAAAGAAGCGGCGTAAGACGAGAAGACGGGACGGGTGCAGCTGCCGAGGGTCGCGCGGGGGTATAAAGTTCGAGGGGGCATCCCCAGATACGGGGGGAGTGTATAGACTCGCGACCAACAGGTTCTCCGCCCTGGACGGAAGCCTCTCCGTCTTCGTTACGCGCAGCAGCCGCGTATCCAGTGCGCTGACACGTGCATCTCTTTTCAATATTTTTTTTCTTATTTTGATTGTCAGACAGTGATAATCCAACTCGACAAGATGAGATTTGGAAATGCACTGAAAAAAAGTAGGGTAGAGTTTAGAATAACTTTTTTAATACACGCAGATTTGGCAAGTTAAAAAAAAATTATTTATTTATTTATTAATTCGACGGACGAGAAGTCCTTAGTATAATGAAAATTATAAATTTAATATAATAGACTTAAAAATAAATTAAAATTTTTATATAAGTAACAGCAAAGTTAACACGCATTAATCTGTTGAAATTTAGTAATTTACAGTAATTTTCTTGTCTTGCCAAGTCTGTCCCTATTTAAAAAATTGTTGTATAACACTTTACCCTATCATTTTCTTTTATTCAGTGTAGTAGCTAGGTTCGCGTGATTTGTCGTCAACATTTTTTCTGGAAGTCGCTGGATCGCCTCCGGTCGAAGCTAAAGTTTCTACTATTTTAATATAAAATAGAACCTAATTAAATTAAAAAGAAACGAATAGAAAAAAGTCGTAAAGTCAGAGATCGCAGCTGGAAATGGCAGCTTTACCGTTCAAACTAAATTTCACGCCCTCGTTGGCCTGAGAAAAATAAAATAAAGGATCGATCAGCTGGGATACTTCCCACGCGGTCTGTACGACTAATGGAGCCTCGAAGCTCCCCTTAAGAGACGAGGGAGGCTGAAGGGCTCGAGGTGGCAGCTAAATATAGAGGCGCGGAGTGCATCGGGGAGCTGTGAAAGGCGCGCGCGAGCACATGGGGGTTGTCGGAGGCCACAAAAACCACGGCGCGTCCCGTACATGTACTTTGACAAGCAGGAGGAGCGGAACCTGTTGCTCCGACCCGCTAGGATTTAGCCCAAATGTGTAACAATTGACCGAGTTTGCGCCGTTACGAGTCCTCCTGGTAAAGCTGAGGGCACCTGGCAGCTGCTGTTGAGTCTCCAGCTGATTTCGTACTATCTACACGGAGAGAAATTTTATAGTAAAAATTACTATATTCCGTAGCAACAATGGGACATACTTGACCTATGACGATTTTTACTATAAAACAGACTAACAATTCCTAAGTGTATGTCAAAAATTACTATTTATACAGTAGAAATTGCATACTAATTTTTACTATAACATTTCTCTCTGTGTAAAGTATAATTAGTGAAAAACTACTATAATTAGTGAATTTTCACTGAAAATTAGTGGATCGAGCTTCACGATTTAGGTATTAGTGGGGTATCTTCACCAAGTTTCACTAATTCAATTTTAGAAGATAAGGCTGTTCGTATACAGGAATCAATGATGTGGATGTACGGGGAAGAGTGGTTACTAATTTACTTTCGGTCTGAAATAATTACGTGATTAAATCACGTAATATGATCTGAGAATTACCTTATTTTGAAGATTTCTGAAAATTACCTTATTTTTAAAGACAAACCACATAAATTTTCAGAAATCATGTGATTTAATTACACGTGGTTTTCAAATCACCTGTTGATTTCAAAAAAACCACGCGATTATTTTAGACTGGAATAAATAATAGGAAATAAGGTTAAGCAAAAGCGCCAAGTAAATTTTGCTTAAATTTTTTTAGTAGAAATCAGTATTTTTCACTGCAAGCCTTTTAAGTAAATTTTATTAACAATTTTTCTCAGTGCGGGGAGTACTAATGACGGCGGAGCGCAGTTACCACTGGCTAGAGCTTCTGCCTCGGCTCTTTATCGCGGAATGCTGCGATGATTTAATGCGGTCATTTCGCTCGACAAGTACAGGCTCTGTATTTATTTTTACAATTTTACTAGCAGATCTCAATTTTTATTCATTTAAAATCGAATGGAAAGTTTGTCCTCGCATTTGGAAAAAGTACACTTAAATAAAACTATAAAGTTTATAAAAAAAATAGTTAAATTAGAAATTAAACTATTTAGTTGAAAATATAAAACAAGTACTGTAACTTTGCAGAACGTACTCTCTCCTCGTTCTTAAATCACTAGCCAATACTGATGGTATCGGAATCTTAAGCCAGTGCACGCTATAAACAGCGAGCCAAACATCATAGGAATGAACATTTTTCAAAGTCGCGAAACTGCATCTTACTTGTGTAAAAAAATCGAATAAAAAAAAAGGTTAGCGATATAAACCACTATGATGAAGCTGAATGAAACGCCAATGAAACCCTTGATCTTGACCTCAGCGCGGAGCCACCGCCCAGCTGCCATAAGGCCGTACCCGTGGGCCCCACGACAATGGGCAATAACCCCGTGCATGTGTACGATGATGTGCATCACCGGAGGCGCTCGGAGAGAGGCGCAGGCGCGATCTCTCGAGCCATCGGACTAATTCACATTGCGAATCGTAATTTTCCGCGCAGCTAATGCGACGAAGAAATGCACGTGGGCAGAGTCGCTTGATCGGCGATATCGCCGCCCCTCGCCCTCGATCATTACGTGCACCGACCCTTCGATCGGCCGCCAGTCCGGACATAATTTATTTTAAGCTCTTTCATGCATCTTTCACGGAGGCTGCGCGATTTTGCCGAACGTCCGCTTGGTTGAACATTTTTAAGGGCCTCCGAAAGTCAATTAAAAATTCAAATTTCGCGCCAAAATAATAAAATGCCAAAACAAAATAAAATGACCACAGATCGATATTTTTTGTCAACCTAAAATTAATTCTATTTAAAGGTAAAGTTTCGGAGGGCAAGTATCTCTTAGTTTTCCAATATTTCATTCATACTCATTTAAGCAAATTTCTTTTCTCGTCTGCTACATTAGGGCGCGAAATTTGAATTTTTAATTGACTTTGAGACTCCCCTAATTACGATTTACTATTTTTATTAATTTTTTGCAGTGAATCAGCGCAGAAAGAAGGCAGGCGCAGTTAAAAAGTGTAAAACGGATAGGATCCCGGCAGCATCCATTAACCAATCTATCAAGCATCTCGAGAGGCCACGATGGCGACGCGCCGAGCGCAATGACTTCATTGGCGAAAAAAAATAAAGAAACTCGAAGGAGCGAGCCTTTAAATGAGATGCGCGACATCGAAGGCGTCTTGGGTGCGCGCGGTGCGCGTTCCATTGTGCGGGCGCGAGATTGAAGACGATTGAGTGCAATCAGGGCCGCGAGCGAAACGCGTTCCAGACGCTATGAACGCACGACTCGACGGATCTCAGTCGCGTTCTTTTTTTTACGTTTAATGGATGGTTTTTATATTTTTTAGAAAATTTCAGCGTAGATTTGGAATATTTCGAGTTTTTCGCTGAAAGTATGGTAACGTTCGAATAAATTTTCTTATATGGGGACCGACTTGACAAGACAAAAATTGTAATTATAGCAAAGTTTACAAAGGTTTAAGCAAATTTTAGCAAAGTCTGTTCACATATTACAAAATTTATTGTTAACTTTACACTATAATTTTTTTAGTGTAATTTTAGAATGGTCAGTGATTAGGATAATCTGTGAAATGAAGTTTCAGACTAGAACTGAAAATTCTACTTTTATCAAATTACAAAAAATGACAAATAAATATCTAAAGTAAAGTCGCAAACTAGAGTGGGAGAAATGTTTTGGAAAAATCATTGTTATTGCAGTAAAAATTACTATCTAGTCTGGAAGCGGAGCCGCAGACTGCATTTAGTGAAATAATTACCATTCTGTATTATAAAATTTACTACAATTATAGTGATATGTACCAGAAATTCTAGTAAATTTTCTAATACAGAATGTTAATTTTTTCACTAAATGCAGTCAGTGACTCCGCTTCCAGACTGGATAGTAAATTTCCCAAAACATTTCTCTCAATGAAGCAAATCTAGTCTGGAAAATGAAAAAAAAAATCCTCTGGACGACCTAATCAAGCCCGGTGATTTACGCCCGCGTACGGCGACGATTCGTCGTAAACAAGAGCGAAGAGGAGCCGGCAATTTTCTCAAATGGGCTCTTACGCAACGCGCCCGAAGGAGTCGCGCGTCAAGCGCCGACGTCGGACGTCGCTCGCTCTGTGCGCAATGCTCCTCCGGAACATTGACCGACGTAGGTGTTCGCGCGCGGCTTTTTGTCCCCCCCGCTCGTCGCATCTCGCCGCCGACGCTCGTAAAAGCCGCGGAGGCGGCCTGATCTCCCAGCCGAGGCGAACGCGGAAAATCGGCGCGGACGAGCGGAGGGCATACTTTTCAAAAAAGGAGCTGCGGCCACTTTTTTATTTTCCGAGAAATCGCTGCTATTCGAGCGCACAAATTGCGGCCTCTTACACTCGTGGAAATTATTTTTCATTTCTCTCTCCCATAGGCGCGATGCGTATGCAAATACGCGCGGACTGCAAATTTTCTACTTTTCCTTTTACTTGTTGCGCGAGGTGCGCTTTAAGTGTACGGCGCAGAATTATTTAATTATCGTCTATTGTGTTTGCATGAAAAATTAACAAAGCGCGCGCGTTCTTTTATTTTGTAAAGGAAAATTGAGTAAAGTGGCGCAAAAACCGCATAAAAAGTGATAAATAATTTATCGGATTTTATAAAATTTGCATAATTTTTATAGTACTTTATAAGATAATTTACACGGGGTACTTTGATGCGTACGTAAAACAAATGTGCTTTCTTCATTGGGAACGGCAATCTAAAATACAAATCTAACTTTTTTTTATAATAGTTTTTTTATAAGAATAATTTTAAAATATTAAAATAAATAAGAAGAGTGCAAAATCCGCAGATACGAGCAGTTTTACGTAAAAAGATGGGGAATGTGAAAAAAAAGTAAAAAATGAAAAAGGAAACAATGGGCAAAGGGGATAGCGTCCCGGGCGCTTAATTGACCGTGACTCATATCGGCCGGTTGTGCTGCTCCAGACGCCCGCAGTATATATTTCCTCCTTCTTTCGGAGCTCTCGACGCTTAGAACTCGATTAGGACTAAAATTTGCGCATTACGACATCGAGGGGTTCGAGGGGGTCCCCGAAAATGCAGTGCCGGTTTAATTGCGCCGACTTGGCGGAATTCGGCGGGACTATAATCGAGGAGCCCTAATTTTTCTGTGTATTCGGAAGATGCGATCTTTTGGCGTGATGAGGCTTTAACGGACTTGGGGTTGATGATGATGGATGTTACTTCATTTTAATATGGGCAATTAACATTTTTTTACGATTTCTACGGATATTCGCTTTTATTTTCTCCTTGCGTATAGCTCAAGTTCTTTTTTTTTTAAACTGTTTTATAGTTTTTAAATATTTCAAAAGACATTCAAATAACGATAACAAAATAAAGTGATCTCGGATGGAAATTATTTGTCAGCCTAAAAGAGAATGATTTTATTAAGATATTTAAAAAATAAATTATTAATTAGGTCTATTTTAAGGTATTGGAAAACAAATTAATTTTTTATAAAATTTATTTAACTTTGGCCATAGTAAAGTTTTTAATAAATATTTAGAATAAAAGTTAGTGTTAATTTTCGTCGATAATGCCACCTCTGGTGATCTATATGTGTTGATCATTCTGTCCTTTTGAAAAGATAAGGTGGCGCCATCTCCCGTGATCTACAATCAGAATGGTAACAAAGTAAAAATGTGAGAATACCTTCCGATTGATATCACAGAGGATCAGACATTATCTAAAGTAATATTTCTGCTTTAACAACACGAAGTAAAGATTGAAATTACAATTTTTAATATTTTATATTTTAATTTTAAAAAATTAAATAAAAAGCTGAGGCTTTAGATTTAAAAGTTATTGAAAAATAGCTTTTGAGGCCGACAATATTTTATTCATTTTTTATTAAGTGAATAAATTAAATTTTTAATTGTGCATATTAATAAACCGCCTAATTCGATCTTATTATCAGTCACGAGATGCATTATGTTTTATCGTTAAAAAGAATACAATTCTTCGTTTAATTCCATATTGTTTTACGTCATTCACTTTTGACCTGAAAAATGTGATAATTGATAAGTTATCTCGCATTCTACATTTCTCTCATTAGACCTTTAAAATAAACCATACAAGACGTTAAAATTTATAAAGTACTGATACAAGAACTAAAATCCAAAGAAGAATTTTCCCAAAAAAACAAAATTTGTTATTATTATTTTATAGGTGGGTAATAAAAGAGGCTTACAAGTATTATCGTGTAAAAATGTATTTTATCTTTCAAAAGTACAATCCTCGGTCTTAAAATTAATTCAACTATATACTCGTACAGGAATGTTCAATAAATAATCGTTACATTCAAAACAACTTCAGACTTTTGCACTGAAATTTCAATTGTACTATGACTTTTTTATTCACAATAATTAGCCTGTCCTTCAACAAATATTTTAGCATCTTCAATTAGAAATCATAAGTAGTTTGGTCGTCTGATTTGCAATAATATCAATCAATTGATGATGAAGATAAATAACGAGTACTTAGCATCAGTGTTTTAGTTGAGATTGTAAATTCATCAATAAGAAAATATTTTTTTTTAACTAATTGTACCCGTCTGGTACGGTGATTAGATTATAAATTTAATTACTTCAAGATGTTTGATAATAGTGAATAGTGAAGAACAAAAATACGTTGCGCAAATTTCTTATAGAAAACAACAGTATTGTACAAAGTAATTCGCAAAAATAATTACAATCAAATTCATAATTATATCAAGAACGTTGCTAAATAATATTTATATATTAAATATGACACTTATATTACAATTAACTAATTACTAATTTAAAGAGTATTTATTATTACAAAAGTTTTTAGATTTAATTGCAACAAAATATACAGATAAATTTAACAATTTATATATTTATTTTTCAACAATAAGACCTTAGAATCGCTTATATTATAATGGAGTTGCTACCTAAACGATTACACTATTTTTACATTGAGATTAATAAATATCAGTGACACTTGCAAAAGAGAAAATTTTACGGCACTTTTAATTTGCAGATTTAAAATGATTCTTGCTGAAATAGCTTGCCGACGAAACTAATGACGTTCACTTATACATCAAGTTTTTATCTTGAAATGAATATTGATAAGACAAAACATACTTCTGCAAACATGGAAAAATTGTACGCAGTTTTATCGAATATGTTAGATTGTATTTTAAACTGCAGTAAATAAAATATTTGCATTACAAAGCTTTAATCACCGAACGCTTCTCAAGTAATCATCATCTCATTATTTATAAACATAAATAATTATTAACAAACTGACATACTTGTTTGACAATTGCGATTCGTGAATTGACTGACGATAAAAATTAATTAATGTATAATTATATAACAAATCGTTGTGAGTACTTTACAATTATCTTGGCACATCTCCAATACTTACAGTAAACTGGAGGATTCAAAAGATGAGATGGATATCAAAACGCGTTGATCGCTTTACAGAAGTAAAGCGACCAGTTTTTAATAACAATAGTCGATAAATATGAAAAATCTTTTCATATCATCCTAACAATTATCTATTATGATACGTCAGTTATGTCACACAGTCACATTATGAATTTTATGGACGTTACGTTTGACAAAAAGAAAAAGAATAAAATTTTGCATTAAAAATTACTACAGTATTTACTAAAGCATAATTTCTTAATGATTACATCAACTTTTGTATTTTCGAATTTTAATTAAGACTGTAGTATTTTTAACACTTTTCTGCGTGTAGTAATTTGATATAAACAAACTCTACCATTCAGAGCAGAAAATGTCTACTTCAAAAAGATCCAAAAGTGGATTATAAATGCATCCATTACTACAGTACAATCCATCTGGGATGGGACATAAATTTTCTGCGCAATAACAAACTTTTACGCATTTTACGCACCGCTTTAGCGCTATTTCTCACGTATAAACAAAAATTGTTCTACACGTGTGCGTAAATTAATTCTCGCTTGTCTGCGATTATCACTTCGTTTGGGCTACAAATTCCACTCGCAAAAATGAACTAGTATCCAAATAGTATATTTCTTTACATGTGCGAGAAAGTGATTTTAACCCTCGCACAAGTATATCGAACAGTTTTTCTCGACGCAACGTGTGCAGACACCATTTTACTCAGGCAATTTTGAACGAACGTACACAAAGACACAACTTTTACACGCCGTGCGGAAAGTCGTAACTTTACGCCCGTCGTGTAGAAATTCCTATTTCGGTATCCTCTCAAAATCGTTTGCGTAAAATCCGATCTCGTACAATCTTTGTATCGTTACACATACCCTATTGAAAGGGTCTTATAAAACTCCATAAAATGGTGCAGAAGCCGCGTGAAACCTGATAAATAATTTATCAGATTTTATAAAATGTTTACATTTTTATAGTATTTTATAAGACAGTTTCCACGGGGCAGGCATAAGCGAGGAAGCAATTTTAGCCATGAGCGACATTTTCCCACGACGTTAAAGATCACAACATCGTATAGAAGGCTAAAAATCGCTTTTACGCAGTTGCGTAGAAAAATACTATCTCGATTGGCCGTGAACGAGAAAGGAACGATTTAGTCGGAGTAATTGTGAGCCGCGACGTCGATGTCGGGGCACGAGGAGGAGCTCAGGCGCTTTGCGCGTCGGTGCCTCAATTCGACGTAGCAGAAGGCCAGGGTGCCGAGAACCAGGGAGGCGACGAGGATCCCCAGCTGGCCGTAAAGACCCAAGTGGTTGCTGTAGGAGAAGCTGACGGCCGCGGCGACCGACTGGCAGAACTTGAAGAGCGCGAAGGCGGAGGCACTCTCCGTGGCGTACACCGTGCCCAGCAGGGAGTACACCTGGGTGTTGAAGCAGGCGTCGCCGAGACCAAGGGCCAAACTTCCGGCCATCGCCAGGGTAGGGGATGCGGTGATCAATCCGGTGTCGGTCGTGTCCTGTGGAGTAGATGTTGGCGTTAATTTACCATTTTTTTCTTTCATCCCTACTAAAAAATCTGAGGTGAGAAATTTGTTTGGCAAGTTTAAAAATGTGAAAGTGGTTCTAAAAGCTTCTCCAGCCATTTTTCTACTGTCAAGACGATAACATGAAAAGGCACGGTTAATGTAAGAAAGATGTGTATTTATGGAGTCTTAGTTATACAGTCAAACTTTAATTTTAAAAGTGCCATGAGATTTTGGTATGAGATATCACCTGAGATATTTTAGTAGGGATGAAAAGAACGTTACGTTCTATTACTTGTATTTTTTAGTTTAGTTTACATTAAGTAGATTAAATTACTTTAAGTATATTTATAATTTGTACTTAAGAACTGTTTAATCCGTTGAATTATTAATTAATAAATAAAAAATGTTATTGCCGGTGTATGAAAAAATTTAAAGGCATAATACTAGTTAAGCGTGGTATTACGGTATATCAGATAAGGTGAAAGAAAAAAATCGACGAAAGTATTGAAAAAAAAAAAAATTTTACGGGAGAAACTCGTTTGACTTTTCGAGCAACTTTTAAATATTTACGTAGGACCATTATCAATTTCGAATTTGGATAAAACAAGTATTTTAGTATCACGTGTACATAAACTTGTTAGAAAGTTACATTACCTTTACGCAATGCAATTAAGTGACATTTCATCCAAAATTCAATTTTTTTTTATTGGCCGCTTCAATAAGATCAAAACAGGATGTGAGTGTAGCGATAGTATCGATAATATTTATGTATACGGTATACAAATTCAAAGATATTAAAAAAACATTTTTATTTCAATGCATATATGTGTGAATACCGTTACTTAATTAAGAAGTATTTTTAATTTTTTTTTGTATTATCCAATTATTCAATTATTGCACTTTCTTTTTTGTTTTTTAAAAGCAAATTTAAATAACACGCGTTCTAGACCTTCATTCTTTAAATTCAAATTGCAGCTATTTTGTAACATCCCAAAAGATTGCTTATTACGCAAGAATAATGAAAGTTGAAATAAAATAAAAATTCATGCAAAAATTAACTGCATTATAATTCATGGCGCCATAAATGATAATTAGTCCTCACAAGAATGACCCCTTTAGAATCCAGTTTTCGTGAAGCACCTTAATAAATAAACAACTCAAACATTTGACTCTAAAATGTACTATAAAACTGAATTAATTGAAACAAAAAACGTACTATAAAACTAAATTAATTGAAATAAAAAATGTACTACAAAACTAAATTAATTGAAACAAAAAATGTACTATAAAACTAAATTAATTGAATCGTTTTACTAAATCAGTCACGGAAATGCTGATTAGCTTCATACAGTGTCACAACAAAAAATTTGAAAAACAAAATAGCATTTACAGCTCGAGACCAATCACATCTCGAGAAATATTGACTGATAATGAAACCTCCATGGATTAAAAAATCATAAAAAATTTACTTATTGACGATGATTTATAATTTCATACGTCGCAAGAAAAGTCGCAGTAAAACTGCTTCTTAAAGCAGGGACAGACCTGCTAATTAAAAATATTTTCTATATATATCCTGCATCGCAAAACAGAGGACTATAATTTTGCTGAGACATTTATCTCTCCGCGAAATTAAGGATTTCTTAATTTTACACAGTTTTGTATAAATAAAAAAGTTTACAAAAGTGAAAAACACTGGACGCTTACCCTGAAAGGTGCACTGTTGGGCAAGTTGAGCAGGGCGGCGATAAAAGCGAAGACGTGAACTCCGAATCCAGTAGCAACGACCGGCCATCCAGAGCAGTTACCGAACCTCGAGGCGAGCACTCCGAAGAGTGCCCCACCCACGACCTCCCCGACCCCGATGCAAATTCCCGACAGCCCTATCAGCCTCTTCCGGTCGTCGCCCATGGCAGTGGTGAATCCAATGCTGGACGAATAGACGGACGAGAAGAAGGTGAGCGACAGTCCGGTGTAGACGAACGTCAACGACAGCAGCAGCATCCTGGCGCTGAAGAAGAGGCTGAAGGCGTCCCTGAGCGCGTGCCAGGCGGCCTGCAGGGGAGGTTCCCTGGGCTGCTCCGGGATCTGCAGCTCCTTGTCCTGACTGGAGACCCCCTCGACCGGCCCCAGGGAGATCGGCTGCGGCGGGACGCCTCATCGTGAGCAGCAGCACCAGGCCCAGCACCGAGACGCCCGTGAGCACCTCCAGCACCAGGGTCCGCACCTCCTGCTTGATCTCGGACTCGCGGAACACGAAGAAGACGAAGATGTTGCCGATGAAGAGGGAGGACTGGAAGATGGCCCAGAAGAGGCCGGAGTTCCTGGACATGGTGTCGTCGCTGCTGTTGATGGTGAGGAAGAGGCCGTGGCCCGTCCAGGCCAGGGCCGCCCCCACGCCCACGAGCACCGACGCGGCGTACAGGAGGCCGGTGCTCGGGTACAGGAACGTCGCGATGAAGACGACGTAACAGGCGCAGCCGCAGATTATGCTCGTGCGGGGTCCCGTCACGGAGATGAACGACGGGGCCAGCCAGTTGCACAGGGCGAACGTCGCGTAGATGATCCCCAGGCTCGTGTAGCCGTCCCCTTTGAAATTGGGATCGTCCTTGCCTATGCTCTCCAGCAGCGTTTTCTAACGAGCAAATCACATTTTTCCATAAATATTCCTTTTAAATATTTTCAATTTTTATTTATTTATTTATTTATTTATGTATATATGTATGTATATAATATATATAATATATAATACTTATACCTTTTATATTGTATACCTTAACGTCGTAATATAATAAATATAATATATATTTATATGTATGTACACGGAGAGAAATGTTATAGCAAAAATTCCTATGTTCCGTAGGAACAGTGGGATATACTCAACTTATGAAAAATTTTACTATAAAATTCATTAAAAACTCCTATGTATATAGCAATTTTTGCTCGGTTTATAAAAGTTTAGAATTTTAAAAAGAAAATTATCATAATTCATTTTACCATCGCTTACGATACGCAAAATATTCCGTTCCTCGCGAGAAATGGGGTTACTCTTTGCAACTTACAAATTATCTTGATTAATTAAACGTTATTTGATAAATAAAAAGTTTCCCTCTGCAGCGGATTTTTCTTTTTCAGGATTTGCAAATAATTGTGTTAATTATCTTATCGTTTTTATGTATAATTGTATAAACATTAAAAATAATGTAATTTAATAAAATACTTCGGTTGACGAAGAAATTATCGATAATTCAAATGAAATGATGCGATCAATAAAAATGAGCTCTGATATTCTCGGAATAAAGATGAGTTCCAATATTTTTTTCTTGTGATATAAAGAAACATTATAAAACGTAGTCTCATTTCGTGGTCGTTTCATTTGTTGAAAATTTAAAATTTTTGTATGAGCTATGAACATAATTGCACATTCGAAAATCATTATTTTAGTATTATTTGGTTCACTTTTGACTTTCAAATAATGAATTAAACTTACAATTACAAATCGTATAAAAATGACAATGACATGTTTATCAAAAAATTAAATCGATAGTGTGTCCTGATTCTGTTGTTTGCTCTAATTTGTTATAAGTTTCACTTGACAGTAGATAATAATGTACGATAATAAACTTTTTTGAATGGAATTGCAACTTTGAATAACGATCAAGAAAATTACATATTTTATTGATACATTATCCGAAGGCCTAAAAAGTGTATAATTACTTATTTATTCGTGAATTCGTAACATAAATATAAATTTGTATGGGTCACTATTAGAAGATAACCAATTTTGATCTGCGACATTGTGTTGGCTAAGATTTATCAATATACTATTGCGTAATTGTTTTAATTTAAATTTAATTTCCTGTTTCAGAGAAAAAAATATTATTTTGAAATATAAATATTGGATTTAAATTTTAAAAAATAATATACATAACTTGATATTTTTTTCAATGATTTTTTTTTCATTACTTTACGTCTTTGCCTATATTGGGAAATATTAAAGCAGACGAGATTGTGGAAATCATACTTCGCACATATAACAATAAATTGTGCCGATATTATTGAAGCGCATATTTGCAATCCAATTCACTTCACAGTCAAAGTTAACTCTTCGTGTTATGCTAATATAATGATAATTACAATCAATTCAGTTTTACAAATCTCGATAATTATTTAATCATAAAAGTATAAATATAATTCAAGAACATCTGATAACAAATAATCTGAACTCAATATTTCGAAAGAAATTTAGCATTCTGAAAGCATTTTAAAAGTAATTGTTTTTCAAGACACTTTGGCAGATCTTTTTAAGTAAAATAGTCAAGGATCTCCTAAAAAGCGTTTCGCAACCTCAATAAATCTAATGTCCTTTGCCTTTATAATCCTTACACGTACGTGACATTCGCTTCAAAACCTTAGCATTTACCTTGACGAATATTGAAAAAAGTATTTTTTTTTTACCTGAGAAAAGTAAATATATTCTTTCTACATTCATTTCGGTAATAAATCCATCATAATTGTGTGAAGACACTTAGAATGCCTTTAAAATTTATGCAGCTGTTTTTAAACTTTTGTAACAAACTCGAGAATTATGACTAGCATATTTTCGAAACCTTCAAGAATTCTGCCCATAGAATTCCGGTAAATATAATCGCAAATTTTACACCCATTATTAAATCTGCCGTGACTGTATTAAATTACGTCAGAAAATATTTAAAGAAATTGCGGAAAATCTATCGACGAGGACATTCAAATGCATTTATACGCCGATCCGCAGGTGTTTAAAAGTCTTTCCCGATGAAACATTTGTTGCACAATAAGAGGATGCCATTTATTATTTCACTCGCAATTATTGACGTAAAAACTACTTGTAATGTAACATTTCTCACTAATAACTATCCCATGGCTTCTACAATTTTTCAGACCAATTAAAGCTTTAGTATTGTTATTATTCCTTTTTTTTTTGCGTCTCATATCCGCGATGCAAATAAAATTTTTTTTTTACTATACACACTTTGAAAAATTTCTCGTGCACATCCAGGGAAAATCCGCTACTTAAAACTTGCGCTCATTAAATTTGAAATAAACAGTAAACAAATTAAAAGAAGTTTCGTACGAATATAATTGTCGAAAGGCTGTAATATCGCTTGGTAGTCACGTCATGTGTCTCCTAAGCAATGCATCAAAACTATCCAGCTCTCGTTTTCACTTTACTTTCATTTCTCCACCTCCACCCGCTAAACCCGCAGGCGGACACACGAAAAAAAATCTTCAATTTTAATTCCATATATAAAAAATAAAAGGAAAAGCAACTGATTCTAGTACCCTTCTGCTATATAGTAACATCTGACAGCAAAAATCAATACAAACTGTGTTAAACCGTAATTTACATTAAATGATTATTCTATATTCTATTCTATTATTTATCAATTATAATTGGCTGTGATTGTAACGACTGATCTTATTATACCTCGTAAAAAACTGTTTTTATTATTATTGATTTTTGTTTTGTTTTTATACTATTTGTAAATACTGCATTTTACAATAACCATCTATTCTACATTCTATTATACAATTCGGTATAGGTCAAGCAGATCCTCCAGCTGCTACTATACAAAATTGTTCTCATAACGATTGAACTTATACCTCGTTTAAAAACTGTTTTTTTTTTTATTATTTATTTTTGTTTTGTTTTTATACTATTTGTAAATACTGCATTTTACAATAATCATCTATTCTACATTCTATTCTACATTATTATACAATACGGTATAGGTCGAGCAGATCCTCCAGCTGCTACTATACAAAATTGTTCTCATTGTTTGCGAAAAAAAAAAAAGATTGACACATTAAGTAATTCATCGCAATTGGCATTATTTTCAGAAAACGATTGTTTCGTCGGCCTGCGGAGCAGGAAGCGCATTATCTTGGCCGTCGTGATAGGTATGCAAGGCGTGCGCGACTCAAGGCTCGTGCGATGCAGACTCCGGCGCGCTGCATACTAGTCGCGTCCACTTTCCACGGGGTCTACGCACTCGCCTGCCCCGTCAAGGAGAAACAACCGGTAATTTGAATACCCATCCAAAAAAAATAAAATAAAAAAAAATAAAAAAAAAGTCACGGACCGCGACTGGACAGCTGGTCATTCGTCCGATTGTCTTTTGCACATTTTTTTTTATATTACGTGACTGTGATATCGCCCGTGTTCATGTTTCAGTGAACTATTAAAATGACTGTGATATTTACTTTCTGCACTGTAAGTTAAGATTTTTATAAAAAAAAAAAACGACTATTTTATATATTTATCAACAAAAAAAGGCTATATTTTCACTCTAATTTTTATTTCGGATCGTTAAGTATTTATTTTTGCAGTAAAACACAAAGCGCAGTCGCACATTTTTCAAGGTAACTTCAGTGAAGTTAAATATTACTACATTTAATAGTTATTTAAATTTAAAAAAGAGTGATAATAGCACGTAGTTGTTTCGAACTGAGTCAAAAAATTTTCACTGGAAGTTATTTATAGTGGGCTTGTACACATACACGTTTGCGCCCGTGTAAGAGTGATTAGCGAATTACTCGTCGGTAAGAAATCGTTTCAGAGCTATAAATATTTTCGCGCGGTTAACAGTACTGTACTGCCGGTATCGAACAATAAACGGAGCGCAATCGCTCAATTTGTACTATCAGGCGTGCAATTTCGCGATCAGCGCTTCCGGTGTGTACCCCCTCCTTTTTTTCTCCATTAAAAAATAGTATTTTTCGACACAAGTGCATAAAAGTGTACTTTTAGCGAGTGGGGGAGTTTGTTACCCGATAGAAGTGAGTGCGTTAATCATGCACAAGCGATAATTAATTTATACGCGTGTGCCGAACAATATTTTTGATAGCTTCTGAAAATATAGCATTAAAGTGGTGATTTTTTTTATAGCTTCTGACTATATAGCATTAAAGTGGTGATTTTTTTTATAGCTTCTGAAAATATTGCATTAAAATGATGATTTTTTTGATAACTTCTGAAAATAGCATTATACTGGTGCGTAAAATACGTAAAAGCAATTTCTACAGTCTATCAAATAGCAATAAAGTAATGCGTGAAATGCATAAAAGCAGCATTTATGAAAAATAGCATTTATGCAACTCGGTATTTTTACGCTTTAAAAATCATCACCTTAAGCATTCGCTACGTAAAAGATTGTTCGACACTTGTGTCAGAAGTGACACACTGGTATGGAAAACTACAGTAAAAATTGTCCGCAAACTGCGTTTAAGCACAAAATCGCTTTTATGCATTTCACGCACACAGTATCAAAAAAGTTATTTTACGCACTTCACGCACACAGTATCAAAACAGTATTTTACGCATTTCGCACACACAGTATCAAAAAAGTATTTTATAATTTCTCCTCGAGAAAAAGAAAATACAAGTAAATTCGAAAGCCTACAAGAAGCTAACCTATCGCTTGGGCGATAAATATCCACTCACCTCGATGTTACCCATGGTCTGGAACGCGGTGAAAACGAGCATGAATCCCCAGCTGAGGATCATGACGTTTAGGAAGCCCCGGTCGACCCTCATTCTGGCGGCGCAGCCTCGGCGGAGCTGCGAACGTCTCCAACGTAAAATAATGGAGTAGAATCGCGGAGCGTCGCTCCAGCGGTGTAAACAACGCGGACGAACAGCTGCTCCGAGGTGAGTAAAGCTTCGCACGGCGCAGGTCCCGTGAGCGGAGCGCGCGACCGACTGTCGCTGGTGCGCGCGCGCCGCAGCCACGAAAGAGCCGCTCTTACTTACTCCGACGCGATGAAAGAGGGGAAAAGGCGAGGCGAGCGTGGAGGGACGTGCGCAGTGTGCGGCACACTGGATTCGTTGAAAAGTTGCCGCCACGGAGAGAAAAGATCTTGTGAAAAGTTCTATACTGCTTTTTAACGCAGGGACAATAAAACATTCTACTGAAAAGTTTAGTAAACCCCGTGGAAACTATCTTGTAAAATACTATCAAAATGTACAAATTTTATAAAGTCCGATAAATTGTTTATCATTGTAATATTGTAATATTGTTTATATTGAGTTTTAGAAGACCCTTTCAATAGGAAAGTTTTACTAAAGACTTGTAGTGGAATTTCCTATAAGTTCAGCAAATTTTATTGTACTTTCCAGTTAATTTGTTCATAACAAAGACGATAAATAAAATATAGAGTACCCAAGAGATACTCTCCCTTGTACTGTTTATTATAATTTATAAACAAATTATTCTTTTTTATCTCTACTATTTTATGGCGCGAAATTTGAATTATTTGACTTCGAACCTCTTTAAATTGCCCAATAGAGTCAATGGGTGTTAAATTGTTAGGTAAAAAGTGGCAGAACCTTTTCACTCTGTTAAAGGTAGATCATATATAATTTACTAAAGGTTACATTGTAGCTGTTCTTCTTGACGCTTCAGTCAACTTAGCCCTTATACAATTTTTCAACCAAAGATCGTTAAACAGCAAAAAAAAGTTGCTCTCGCAGATTTAAACGCTGGCCAATTTCAATGGCTTTTCATTATAACACAGAAAGCAGAAAAAAAACAGATAAATGTTATTTGCGACCCACTTGTGTCAATCACGTTGCTATAAAATCTAAGATGCACTTGAGATAAGCGCACTCTGACCGTTTAAAGTATCGTTAAGAGTGCTCTACCCCCCTGGCGAAAATAGACGACAGCCCGGAAAATTTTTATTAAAATCAATAAAAAAAATAAAGAAATTTCAGCTTTCGTTGTCGTCTGCTCTAGCCCAAGCCAGTTCTAGAGCAGACGACAACGAAAGCTGAAATTTCTTTTTTTTTTTTTTTTATTGATTTTAATAAAAAATTTCCAGGTGTATCTTGGTTTTCAGGTATATCAGTTTTGAGATCATATTGTAAAAATTCGAGAGGAAATCCGTCCATAAAAATTCAAACGCTCCGATTAGCTGTCGTCTATTATCGCCAGGGGGTATAAATCACCAATCTGACGGATTTCCTTATCTACCATACCCGACGAGCAGGGAATCACCGCGAGAGTCGAGTTGCTTCTTCGTTTTAGAAGCAACAGACGGTACTATACCCGCACGATGCCTCGATGCTTGCGCACCCATGAAAGTCCAGCTGAGCCGGTACGCCCCCCATAATACTTCCACAGAATAATTATTTATCAGTGCGTAGGTCCGGTTAGCGTAATCTTGGTCCGGCGAGTAATCTGCATTGGTTTTAGCTGCCGGTGAAAGTTGCGTAATTTGAATTTTTAGGAGAAACGTAAACTGGATATTTGAACTGCTTTCTTTTTAACTGAATTTCATCATCATCATCGTTGTGATGGCATTACGATATTTTGTTTGCATTTAAAGTTTTGTAATGCATTAAATGTTTCTGTGTGCAATTGATGGATATATTTGAAATTTAAAATTTAATAACCAGAAAAAAATTACACGAAGTAATTTCTATAGAGGTAACCGCAGTTACCTGCACATATTAATCTGGTTACAAAAAATAGCCTTAATAAGTAACTTAATCTAATATCCCAGTTAAAAAGTTAATTAATTAATAAAATTGTTAATTAATTAGTTAAATAGTTAGTTAATTAATTAAAGTATAACAAAAGCTAATACCTAATTACTTAATTACCCAAGACTTACTCCAATAACAGTATATCATATATTTCTCAAAATTTTAACATTGATATAACATTTTTAATTAGGTATAATAAAATTATTAACTTTTTACTCACATTTAAACACTTTAGATCATTCGTTAAGAGTTAAACATTTTAATAGCTTCTATATAGCTATTTTTATCATTGATTTTTTCATTTTCGGTAGTAATAAGTTTTTATTTTTTGTCTTAGATTCACTTACTATATATTTATATATAATTTAATATGAATTTAATTAAAATAGGTTGATTTAAGCGTGCAATATAAGATGTAGAAGGACGTAATGACTTCTGTGTCAAGGATTTTTTGTACGTTGTTGTGGTATATTATTTCCGAGAAGTGTACTCTTTTTTTTTATGATAAATTTAACTGAGATTTGAATTCAAAAATTCTAATATTTTTTTAATATAAAAAAACAATGAGCAGGATCGTCGTTGAATTCTTATTTGTAATTAACTCAAAACAATTGTGCTGTTGTCGTCATTGATTAACTTAAAATAAATGACGATGTGTCAATTAATATAGTCGTCGTTGAATTCTTATTCGTAATTAACTTAAAAGTTTGAACACGTCGTTCTACTTTCATAAAGCTCAATAAAAATTTTATCTGCGTGAGCAGAGTTATAAAGTTATATTATGTATATCCATCCTCCGAGATTTGCAGTGAAGATCGTTCCTATACTTCGTTGCCCTTCTGTTCTCTCACAGTGACTCACTGACCTACATTTCCGCGCGAGGGTGAAGTTTTCGTGTCATTGTTCTCACCCCAATTTTTTTTTTCCGACGTGAATGATTTTGGCTTTGTCAATTTTTTTTTTATTCGTCCACCATTCAATAGATAATATCGATGAACAATTATAAAGCCTGAAATATATTTTTTAAAAACAAAGTATTAATTAAGAAAGAAAATATCTAACAAAAATTTGTTAAAACAAAGTGTTGATTAAAAAAAAGAAATCATTTTACAACAATTTTATCGCTGCGAATTTCAATAAATACAATTATCTGAATGAAAGAGGAGTATACATTGACTGACTCAGTCCATGTGTAACAATAAGAAATTGTGCACTTTATAAAAACGATTATTTTCTTTTCGCTTATCTTATCGCTCCTGCGATAAGTCATGAATTTAAGTATTTGCCCAATCTAAATAATTTTTTTTTCGTTCCGCATACGCTCGAAATTATTTACAAAGGTATTGGCCAATTTTCTCGCGCGTATATGAAGTATATGTACATCCAAAGTGTGTTAATCCAAACGACCTGAAGCTTTCGCGTTAGCGCGGAATTAAGGCTTATTAAACATTTAGTGAATCACCTTTCCAATTAATCATCCAGACAATTACGCTTTATTCGCGATAGCAAGCCTAAGAAGATTTATCCATCTTCAATTCCTCGTTGGCCGATTTACACTCACTATCTGAATTTAATTAATAAAAAAATTATGAATTTAAAAAAACTTTACTACTAAATAATATTTATGCATTCATTTAATAAATTCTACGGATGATAATTTCTTAATATAAATGAAAATCACAAATTTCGTATAATAGACTTAAAACTAAATTAAAAATTTTATATAAGTAACAGTAAAATTTACAATTATTAATCTGTTGAAATTTGTTGAAAAAAAAAACACTTATTTAGAATAAACATTCACTCATTCATAAAGTAAAATTTGATAAGCGTGCAGCTGTGTTCTAAAATTATGGGACTTTTCCCTACACATCACATTATACAGAGCACCGAAAAAATTGAATTAAAATTTTTTCGAGCGAGCAAAGAAAAAAATGATATCGATCTCATTTGCAAAATGAAATTTGATAAATGTGCAGCTGCGTTTTAAAATTATGGGACATTTCACTAGATCGCGTTTATCAGAGCCCCGAAAAAAATTAATTAAACTTTTTTCGTGCACCGGAAGAAAAAAATTATATCAAACTTCGCGTACCACACCCACATGGAATCTCTAATCTAAGCTGAAAGTTGTATATCTATCGGTTGAAGGGGAATGAGCGAAGGGCGAACGTGATTCAGACGCGCGGAAGTGTCGCGCGATTCACTCTCGCTCTCCCTCGCCTTCGGCCGAGTCCTGCGGTGGAAGGATGCGGGAGCCGTAGATAGCTCGTACAAAGTCCACGTAAATATAGAATCGGCGCCTCGGAAACGCGGACGAAATAAGCGCGAGTCGCAGGTGGTGACTGTTCGATGACCCGCTCGCTGACTGCTCCGTCGTCTACAATTTAATTGACGTTTATTCTCAATGGTTGTGCAAAACTATAATTTAAAAAGGGAAGAAATTATTATATTTCTTTTTTTCTACAATTTTATTTATTCGTTTGTTAAATCAAAAAAATTATGACAGAGAGTAAATCCTAAAAAAGGTAAATTTATGATGTTACCTGTACATAGGCTTATTGTAGAATTTAATTGACGTTTATTCTGAATGGTTGTGTAAAACTATAATTTAAAAAGGGAAGAACGATTTATATTTTTTTTTTAATTTTTGAATGTATAATTGTTTATTAAAATTTTATTTATTTATTAAGCCAGGAAAATTTTGAGAAAGGGTAAATTCAAAAGAGGCTTTTATAAAACTTAGAAACTAACTAAAATTAATTCACATTGAATTAAACATTTGAATATTATCACATTTATATAATATGTAAATATACAGTTTTTAAAAATTGCAACAAGTGTTACATTTTCAAATTAAACAAAGTTTATATTTTCCCGCCACTGATTTTTAATACTATATCTCTACTTAAATTTAAACGTTTAAGATCATTTGGTAAACTAGATTGAACATTTTGATTGCAGCAATGTATCACAATTTTCCCTTGCTGTAAGTATTGATTACAGTCTTTATTATAGTACATCTTCATCGATTTTTTTTAAATACATCGTAATTTTTTGGTGACTTGAATATATTTTTTGTTGATAAATTTTTTTATCCTCGTATCTTACGGCGCGCTAGAATTAATAACCTGTCATTACAAAAAGAAAGCTGGGAGAATAGAAAAGAAATTTACAGCTAAATCCAAGCTGCAACGCCTGAAGATAAACACTCGAGTTTACCGAGTAAAACATTGGTGCCTTTTTATCGTTCTTTACCCATTTTCGAAGCCTATATTTTTTATCGACTGTATACCCATTTTCAAAACGTAATTTTGAAACGAACGCTTGGAAAGTTTAGACTAAAAAAAAGTTATACATTTAGAAGGAACGGAAAAAGTTGTGATGCCGATGTGCATCTGCGTATAGATGCGGGAGTTAAGCAATAGAGGCATATAACGGGAAGTTCGGCTTACACCGGCCTTCAATCAGTCGGGATTGTAGTCCACGTCCTTTTCGTTATAAAGCATGAAGTAGTGTTTTTATGCGAGTACCCAATCGAGTGCATTATTCAGCTAATCATCGCTTAGGTAGTAACAAGAAAGTCGCGATTAATGCGTGATGATTTCTTTCTAAACGAGCAATAATTATACTGATAAAAAATGTTTTTGTAAGTTTGATTCAATGCTTTTTTTTCAACTAAAAACTAAAAAACTAATGAATTAATTACATGGAGTACTTGTTTGGAATACGGATGAATCGAAAATAAAATTCAAATAATAGTATCTTTAATATTCCCTATTGAAAGGATCTTATAAAACTCTATAAAATACTGCAAAAACCGCAAAAATCCTGATAAACAATTTATCGGATTTTATAAAATTTGTACATTTTTGTAGTATTTTATAAGATAGTTTCCAAGGGATTGAATTTTCGATGTTATATTTAGTTAAAACTTTGTAAAGCTATTTCTGGGTACATAATTAGATTAAAATTTTTCTTTTTTACCAGACTATGTGCAAGGTATGTACGTTTACCTTGATAAGAATTACTATAAGGTAATTTTTCCCTGGTGAAATAGATAAGTCTTAAAATAAATAAATTTAGGTTTAGTTGTTGTAAAAATCCATGGATAAAGTAAATGTCTTCATTTTTGTCTTGACAAAAGATTTATTTTTAATTAACTGCATTGCAAGGATGTTTGCTGCATTTTTCTTGGAACCGATAGTTTGATCTAAAACAACTGAAAGTAACACTTGCCACAGATTTTGATTGTACACGAAATTCTTTCTTTCTTTTACATATTTAATTATCAATGATCAATTTTAACAATAATTGTAAATATACTTTGTGGTATAGCAGGAATTTATTTTCCTCTGCCGGATTACTATAACTAATGTATATGTAATATATGTATTACTCTGGTTGAAGTAAATAAATAAATAATTATACTTAAAGTGACTGTACCTTCATGAATACAGATAAAACTATTTTCACGCTATTGTTACGAAGTCATTAGTTATGCATTAAAAATTTATTATTATTGGGCAGATTAGATAAGACTCACTGATACCATCATCCATTAACTAATCCCATGGATAGCGATATAATGTAGCGATGAGAAAATTAGACAAAATTAAAAGAAAGCTCGAAATATTTAAAAATTTCATTGCCAAGCTCAGATCACACACAAAAGAAATGACGGCACGACTAAACGAGTGAAGCGATCATAATTTCCAATAGTAGCCTTATAAAAAACAATGAATGCATAACGCGCAAAAAATTATCTTTATTAGTCATCAATCTTACATAAGAAAGATCTGCAAAAAAATCTCTATTTACTCAACGCCAAGAGAATGCAGCATGCACGTTTATCCCTAATAAGCTCAATAAAAGTGCAGAACCGAATGAAAAGAGGCCTTCAGCGTGCGAAAATACTAAATACATATAATTGTACTATTAAAAAGCAAAAATTCGATGACGGCCGATAAGACGAGAAGCATCGGAGACACTGACGGTCACGCGGCGCGAAAGGCGAAGGCGAAACGAAAGCAAAACCCGCGTCGCAGCGTCTAACCTATACTACGCGGACACCTACGTACAGTGTGTCTCCCTCTCTTATCTCGCCGCGGTCGCGCGAGCGAGACGGCGACACTCGCCTTTCGGCGGGGGCGTGGGGAAGGGGCAGGCGGGCGGGGAGTGGGGGGCGGGAGGGAGCCACGGGCGGCGCGCGGGGCGGTGATGTTACGGCAGTGGCGCGCGTGAGATCACCGTGTGCGCGCGCGGTTATGACGGCTCGCCGTCGTCGTCGACGTCGTGGTCGTGCAGCTCGTGCAGCAGCGGAGCGGCCGAGGCACCGGGGCGACGTCCTCGCCATCGCCGAGCGGCAGCCCCGCGAGTGAGACGCGCTGCCCGCAGTCGGAGACCGCAGCCTCTGTCTCCCTCTCGCTGTCGTTTATCATTTTTTTTTTTAATTATTTTATTACCGCCGCTTTTGGAGCCGTCGCCGAGGCCTTGTGGAGTGCGCGCCGATGTGCTGGTGAGGAGGAACCCCGGCCAGTGCCCGTAGGCTCGGATCGGCCGCCCGAGTGCGCCGCGACTCGCCGACCATGAAGAAACAATTTTTCAGGGTCAAGCAGCTCGCTGATCAGACCTTCTCCAGGTGCGTAAATGTCCGGCCGCGCGGCCACTCGCCTCGGAGACGCCCCGTGCCGTCGATAAGACGTCGATGTTTTCGGGCTGCTCTGATTGCTTCTGTTTTTTTAACTCGCGCCTTCTCTTTTTTTTTTGTCTCTTCCCTCTCCTTTTTACTCTGGCGATTCGCTCGCGGCAGAAACCGAGCGTTTCAATGCGTATCTTCGATCTTTTATTCTTATCTCGTCTGCTATCTTGATTTGGTTTTATCTGTCCATGGACAGACGTCCTGTTGATTTTATTTTTTTTTTCTATTTTTCGTTTTAAGCTGCATTGTGCTGAAATTTTCTGAGCTCATCGTGTACAGCGAGCAGAGAATGATTTAATTTTCTATCTGCTTAGCGATGCACACGATAAGGCTTGTTTTGCAGCCGAATGCTAAAGAGCAATTAATATTTATGTATCTTGGTTGGCATCGGTTATAAGTGTAACTCGATTGTGGTTTGCTTTTTTAGAGCTGGGAAAACGGAGGTTCTAACCGATGACCTGCAGGCTGCAGATAAACATGTCGAACAAATCAGAGTCGCCCTTGTGGGCCTTAATAAAAGGCTCGGCAACAAAGTCAGCGAATCAAATATTCAGGATACAGCATACAAAGAAAAGCGCCTTGTAAGTATTTTTGTGCTCTGTCAAAACAGAATCGCAGATTTCTTTTTGTCAGCTAACTTTAGACTGGAGAGTAAGTTTAAGATTTCATACGTCAAATCAATTTGTTTACTTTTCTTTAGAAAAAGAACCCAGAGTATATTTTGGGACAAACCATGTTGGAAAATGCGGGTGAAGAAGGTCTCATGTATTACACACTAACCGAATGTGGAAGGGCACAGTTGGCATTGGCTAATGAAGCTGTAGAGCACGAAGCCAAAGTTGAACAGTATGTGTCTACACCGTTGCAGCATATATTGGAAACGGATGTTCCAAATATCATGAAGCACAAAAGGAATTTACAACGTTTAATCCTAGATATGGATAGCACAAGAGGACGGTATCTACAAGCTAGTAAACACAATAGTGGAGGTAAATTACTAAATATGTAAAAGGAAGAAGTTTATAACTGATGAGAAAAGGATTTTTCATTTAGATTGATTTCTCTTCCAGGTACTGCAGCAACAAAGGTAGATTCTTTACGGGATGAGCTTGAGGATGCTGAAACCAAAGTAGAGCAATGTCGAGATCATTTGGCTGCTGAGATGTTTCAATTAATGTCCAGAGAAACAGACCTTGCCCAAACAGTCATTCAGTATGTTAAACTTCAGAGAGCATATCATGAGAGTGCCTTGCGCTGTCTTGAAGATCTTATTCCAGAACTTGAATGTTATATAAGTAAGATATTGAAATTAACTTGGTCTTTAAATCACGAAGAATGTAAAAAAATATTCTACCAATCTGTGTGTATTTCAGATGGCAATGAAACGAAGCCAGTTTACGGATACTCATTAGAAGAGCATCTTCGAGTGACAAATAGAAAAATAGCGTTACCCATTCAACTTTGTGTATGTGCCCTCCTGAGGTTGGGAATGGAAGAGGAGGGACTTTTTAGGATAGCCAGTGGTGCTTCGAAACTGAGAAGGATGAAGCTCAGTTTCGATGCTTGTTGCATAACTCTTCCAGTCGCCCTTGAATACAAGGATCCTCATGTGATAGCCGGTGCGCTGAAGTCTTACCTTCGTGAATTGCCGGAACCTCTGCTTACTTATAAGTAAGTTGAACATTTTTCAACATTCCACAAAATTAATTTTCACCCCGCAGAAAAGAACTCAAGAAAATCTGCTGAAGAACGTAAAAACCAAAATGTAAATATTTCAATTGTGAAACGAAATGGACTCGTTGCAAGAAGAAATAAATCACTAAAAAGGCTGCACGACTCAGGAGACAGTATGTCGGGTGTGCTCGGTCTCGGATTTTCGAAATTTGACTGTATTCCCCAAATAGCCTACGCATGCATTCGCGCGAGTGAGTCAATGACCTAGAAATAGAAGAGAACGGTCGCGCGTATAAGTATCCGCGTAAATCCGCAGTCAGCGATGAGTCACTAATCGCGAATGCATCGGGTCCCTCTCCTCCTGGCCGAGTGGCGCGTTCGCACGCGAAATTTCGCGCTCTTATCCCATTGCCTCGAGGCTCGCGCGGCGAAGAGGAGCCAAGGAGAAAGCGAAGCCTTTATTGGACTGTATTACACAATGAGAGTTTCAAAGGGGGCTCGTCGCGAACGCGCGCACTGCCTACGATTGATATGACCTCGACGTGACTTGCAATGATTTGATGCAGAAAAATAATGTATACGAGCGAGTGGCTAAAGGCGTCGGAATACGGGCACCTGCGCTCCGCCGCGATTTCCTTTTATTTCGCCCGCGCCGTCGCGCGAGGATCTATTTTTAAACGCTCGCGAAAAATGAAATGAGTCGACTTCAGTTCCTCGAATTTATGCGCTCGTGTATGTGCTTTTGGATCTCCAGTTGATACCTTCATTTTTTTTTCTTCTCTCTATCTATCTTTTAAAAGGCTCCAATTGTTATTGTGATAAAGTGTGTTTGAAGTGCGCGACGCGATAATGAATGTTTACTTTTTTGTCATAGATTGTATCCTGAATGGATGGCAGCTGCAAAACTGACTCAGAGCGATGCAAGACTCAGAGCGCTTTGGGAAGTACTGCATAAATTGCCGACGGTGAATTATGAAAACTTAAGGTTCCTAATCAAATTTTTTGACGTCTTGACGAAACATCAAAATGTCAACAAAATGACACCCCACAATATTGCAATAGTAGTTGCTCCCAATCTTATTTGGAATGCTCAAGAGGATATCTCTACTGTAGTGTAAGTACCGACCACAATTTTGCTTGTATAATAGTCAATAAATTATTGTACAAGGAAAATTTGCATAACAATTGCACGTACAATTTATTATATACAATTTGTACTATAATTGTATACACAATTTATTTATTTATTTATTTATTTATTTAATAAAATTCAACGGATTAGAGTCCTTAAAGTTTTTTGAGAATGGATTTGGAAATTACAATATTAACTTAAAATTAGGTGAAAAGAAACAAAAGTGTAATATAAGTAGAAAATTGAATTGCATACAAGAGTATACATAAATCCTAAACATCTGAACAAGAGTTTAATTAGGACGACACTTGCTCCACTAAACACAAGTTATTAAAGAAGCACTAAATTTCTACAATAATTGTATATACAATTTCTTACAAAAAATTTGTATAATAATTGTATATACAATTTATTATGTACACTTTGTCCAATAATTGAATATAATTTGTATAATAATGAATAAATTATTATTAAATTATACAAAAAAAAAAACAACTGAAAATAAATGTACAAAAATGAAGTAACACTTTGTTCAACATTTGCAGGATGGATACAACCAATAACTCTAGTCTCATCGTGGATCAACTGATCACGTACGCCGACTGGTTCTTCCCTGGCGACATAGACTTCGACCGCGACATGGACCTGGGAATCGTGAACGGCTCAGAGCCGAGTCAATCGGTGGGCATGCGTCGCTGCATATCGAACAGCAGTTTGAGCGATCATGGCGAGAGTCCACCCCAAGGAAGTCCTAAACCGGCGACTCGCCGAAAAAATAAACCCGCTCCGACGCCTCCGAGCGGTAACACACCTGATAAGCAACAATCGCATCACCAAGTGCATCATTATGACAAGAGGCCAGACGATAAACCGCCGCCAGCTCCAGACAAGCCTCCTCGTCCTCTGGCTACGGCCACGCTCAACAGAGTTACTTACAAGGCACAGAAACACGACCATGTGACCGTCGAGTTGGTGCAACCGCAGTCGCAGGACAATGGCAATAGCACTAAGGCGACGCCTCAAATGGAGAAATTGGCAACCAGTCAGAATAAAAGCTTGGAGAACGAGGTGAAACCCATGGGTTTTGAGGTCGTCGACAAAGCTGATTTACTCAGGGTAACATTTAAAATCCGTTGAATGAGAAAATTTTATTTAATTTTGATTTAACTTGTTCTACATAAAACTATTCTTATTTCAGGATTACCAAAATACGGCGGAAGGCGCACCGCAGCAAGTAGATAATACTCCCATTAAAGTAGACAATCAGAGGAAAGATAGCGAGGAGGAAAAGTTGAGCGGTCTGATAGGATTTGAAGCGTTAACTATAAAAGCAGGAGGTTCCGCATCCGAGGTCATGAATAAATCCATTTCCGGTTCGATTGAGAATATGGAAAAACTTGACTCGCCGAAGTCGGTACGCGCGCCTGTAGAAAAACCATCGCCCTCGACATTGGAGAGGCGAAAGTTTCCTGTTGCTGCTCCTCGCTCGATAACAAACGTAACTGCGAGTCCACCAGGTATAATTAATACAACAAAAGACGCGATCAAAATTGTTTGCATTAAGTCGTTACAATTTTAAATATTTTTCTGTCACAGTCGAAGACAACGTTGAAATTCGTAAAAAATCAGAAGTAAACAACGCTGTCCCTGTAGACAGAAACAGTAAACCTGCCATTCCAGAACGTCCAGCAGGCCTTGCCCGACCATCCAGTTTGATTCGTCAGCATATTCGGCAAAGTAACGAAAACTTGGACTCTGATTCAGGGGTACGTAACAGTAAAATCAGCAAGTGAACTGCAACTAACCTTTTACTTGTAAATAAATAAACGTTTACTGTGTATATTAGCGTTTAGAATAGTGGAAGTGTTAGAAGAGCAAGTATGTCCGAGGGAGAAATTAATAATGCTAACTTTCAAACAGTTTGTAAAAAAATCTGTATTTTTCCGTTTTATTTTTACATGGTGTAGCATTTTATATAAAAAATGACACTAAGAAGTTAATTGAAAATATTTAAGCGTGACAGATTTTTGATCTACTAATTATGTAACTTATAATTATTGCAATAAGAAGTAGCATAGACGTACTGGTAAGACTACTTTACGACTGCTTTATTCTTCTTGTTTAGTTTTTAATGTTTATGCTGCAAAGCATTCTTATCGATATGATGATACATTTACTCGGAATTTAAGTTTATATTGCACGTGCGCTTATTTTTACACGATCATTTTTTTAATGTTGTGAAATCGTAAATATTATTTTATTAAGTTTTACTTTTCTTTTTATACAAAACATTTACATGTATTTTCTACTATTAATGTTTGTATAATTATAAAGCTTATTTAACTTTTAAAACATGATGATTTCGTTATTTATCTCATTTACTTAGTGTACATCTAACTCATATACTAGTTGCCTTTACACAACAAAACATTCTTTAGTCATAGCTTTCAATTTCACGAAAAAGAATCGATCAACGAGTTTCTCAATTCTCCAATCATTGCCATTCCAACAAATGCCATTTAAAATATACTAGATCATCAATGTGTTTACATGAATTTTATAGAAGTAAATAAAGATAAAAATTTTCAACGCAAGCGGCAAATCTGGCAAACCATACCAAAGCGTTAAAGAACAAAAATTCACAAAAAATTTCCTATTCTGCAGCCTTTAACCCTGGAGCGGACGCACTTATACTCTGTAGACAAGCAGCAGGTCAGTATAATACAAGTGGGCGGGGGTGTCGGCAGCGAGAGCAACGGTCCGAGCTCAACGATGAACTTGCAGAGAAGCCCCAGTGTGGGCAGTCGCCCGGTCTCGATGTCCATCTCGGCGTCTCAGGCAGCAGCCGCCGTCGGCGCGCACCAGCTGGACCGACCGGAGAAGCCGCCCCGACCGGATCTGCCCGACCAGGTGCGCTCCCACTCGAGGACACGCTCCGAGGGCAACATCATCGACGTGCAGACGCAGACTCACACCGTCATCGTGCCGAGGTCCACGCAGCACCAGGCGCTGCCTCAGCAGGCGCCGCCGGCCTCGCCCAGGTTCCACCAGCGGCCGCCGAGACCCCAGCCGCCGCCTCCGCCTCCGCCCACCGGCGTCAGGCCCAAGTCCGAGAGCGAGAGCACGAATCTTTAATCCTCGTGGTCCGCTGTCACTGTCCTCCGTCGCTCTTCATTTTACGCGCCGCAGTCGTGGACAGAATCTGTTGATACGCTCCTTTATTATTATTATTTTTATCGTTGCTTTGTATGCATGGAGAAAATTGTTTAAAATTATTAAGAGTTACTCTGATCTTTACTGAAGCCAGGACAGATTTGTAAAACAAACAAAAAAAATTACTGTAGTAGTGTGATCACAGACGAGACTCTTACATAACAAATTAGAGCTTTTATGTACACGGAGAGAAATGTTATAGTAAAACATACTGTTACAGTGGGATATACTCAACTTACGAAAATTTTTACTATAAAAAATACTAAAAATTGCTATGTACATAGCAATTTTTTCTATGTATATAGAAATTTTTAGTATGTTTTATAATAAAAATCGTCATAGGTCGAGTATGTCCCACTGTTCCTACTGAATATAGTAATTTTTATTATAACATTTCTCTCCGTGTATGTATTTGCAATTTTTGTACAATAGTTCACTTTACGCTTCTATGTATGTACTTGCAATTTTTGTACAATAGTTCAATTTATAATTTTATGTATGTACTTGCAATTTTTGTACGACAGTTCAGTTTATGATCACATTCTCAAACGAACAGTAATTTTTAGGATACTTTTGTTTTTCTCAATGTAGTAAAGAATATAGGAGTTTTTTAACATAGCTTTTTTCTACGTGCACTGGTTAGTTGAAAAAGGAGTATGAATGAACTGCTATTACTCATCGCGGGTGATAGCGAGGATATTGGTTATTGAGATGAAAATTGATATTTTTGAAAATTGTTCAATTGTTTCAACGCTGTTTGCAATCGTTCGTTTGATTGCGAGTATGTTAATACATTTTGACTTTTTTTGTGATACTATTGTTTTTGGAAACATTCCTAAAAGTTGCATTAAACGATATTAGTTCCATCGATCAATGTTAAAATTGTAGTAATTCTCTGTGCGAATTAATTCTGTCACATTTGTGCATTGATATAAGAAATGTTTTTTTTTTTCTTTTTAATTGCAATACGTTGTTTTTATGCATGTTAGTAAGTCAGTTTTGGAAGAATAATTTTTCAGTATTGAAGTTTTAAAACTTGTATGCAGATTTTGCCCATGATTGCTTGCATGCAATATGTAACAGAAGATAAACAGTTGATGTGTCTTAAAAATTATCAAAACAGAGCTTGCAACTTAAAAAAAGTATTTCGAAGCAGCATCCCCGATGAAAAAAAAAATTGTTTAACAGGGATAAAAGTTGCAAAAAAAAAAAAAAGAAGCTGGTTGGAATGAGGCCTATGTAACAATTTCGTTCGTACCTAGTCGACTCGTATGTTTTATAGTCTCGAAAACAATTGCCTACCGGAACTGCCGCGCAGTTTTGTCTTTCGATTGAAAAGAAAAAAGAAAAAAAATAATAACGCTCGCCTAATTCCACTACTACCAAGTTCCGCAAATGTTTTTTAAATAACGCGTCAGGTATTTTTGCAGCGTAGTTTTTTATACCGTTTCAAACAAACAAAATAATTGAGCCGTCGCCGTGCAATCGGCGATTTTCGTTTACGTTGGTGTGTTGTAAAAGATGGAAGCAATTACCGAAGGCACGAGTCGATCCGCCCCGATTTTTTATTTACAATATTTATCGCCAAAAAACGCACAATTCGTAAATGTGTGCTCGCATTTAATGTCATTACCTTGATCAGATTTTTTTTTTTTTTTTGTGAAACAGGAATTGCATCCGACAGTGCGATAATACTGCATTCGTCCACATTTTCGACATGACATATCTTTTGGAGTATCCACAAGTGTCGTTTATCTATTATGCTTGTTTTCAATATATTATTAATATTAAATATTATTAATTATTATTAATTATTATTAATTATTATTATTTGTTTCACATTAAACGTGAATATGAGATTTCAGTCAAATTGATCCTTACGACATAGTTTGTACATATATAAGTTTTTATTATTTTGAAACTAGAAATTTTACAATTTATGCGATTTCTGCGAGATGAAACTCCAATCGTATAATGCCTTCTTTTTAAATTTTACACGCTTAAATATTAATGAGAAGTAATAAATGATTGCGCAATGTCAATATCAACCAACTACTTTAAAAAAAAAAAATTATTTTTGCACATGCAATGAAAGGCAAAAACAATATTATTTTCATAATTACTATTAATTAATGTACCGTGGAGAGTTGTATGATCAAAAGATCAGTTTTGTTAATAATTGGTAGTTTATCAGATTTTAAAAGTTATTCCTGGAATGTTGAGAAAATTATTTTTCGTTCTAAACGATAAATACAAAATAAATGTAGTCGTAATTGGCAGGTTTGGCATGCATTTACCTAAGGAAAGCTTAGGCTGTGAATACATTGGAGTATTAAAATATGTATTTGTAAATAAAAAAATTCTTCAAAATAAAATAAGCGCTACACTTCTTAATTCACTTAATGTTAATATTAAAAATGAATGCAGCAGAATTTGACAATTGATCAAACTAATGTAAATTTTGACAACACAGACTTTATTAACATTTGCTCTCGTACATAGACACATTCTTTACATAAAATATTACAGCAGCTTAAAAATGGAGGCTAGAGCTTCATCAGCAACGTCCTTTGGCGACATTCCACTGTCATCCTCAACAAGTTTGACCTTTTTACTTAAAAGGATACCTGACAATATCTTCATGTCCACAGGAGGCTGCATAGTGCAAGGGAGTCTGACCTTCAATGTCAACAGCATTCATATCGGATCCAGCTTCGACTAGGATCTTGAATATTTCAACATCCCCTCTGTCAGCTGCCCAATGAATTGGAAGCATACCATTTTCGTCTTTCACATGGAGTTCTTGTTTATTTCGCGATAAGAACAGCTGCACTTTCTCCAGATTACCATCCTTCACCCAATCCAAAAGTTTCTTATCAATGTCTTTAAGTTCGGTGTCAGTATTTGGCAGACGACTCACAGCTACCCAAGCCTTTGAGTGTGACCTGTCTTCCTCTTCCCAGGTTGGATCCAATTTTCCCACTGCACGAATATAACTTGCCATTGCTGCCGCCTTACTCATCTCTCCTAAGCTCTTCCAAGCTTCCCATTTGTGCTTTGCTTCCATTTGGTACCAGCTTGGTGCTGGCACATCACAGGGACCACATGTAGCTTGCTTGTATAAACCATAAAAACCAAGTAATTGACCAGTATCTAGTTTAGATACTAAACATTGCAAATGGGACGCTGCTTTGTTGAATGTCTCTTCAAGATCTGAAGTTTGTAATCCAAAGCTTTCAGCCATATTTGAATTTATCTGACACTATTGAATGAAACTATGTAATGTGAAATTGGAGTTAATTTACAGATTCTTTCACAAACACTTTTCTACCATCTATTACATGATTTTTCAATAGAAGTGATTCTTTTAAAGATTCGTTGTTTTCAAATATTACACGAGCATAATTTTTACTTAAACCAGTATTTTTGTCATATTTAACAAAGACACTTTTTATCGATCCAAATTTTTCAAAGAAGGTTTTAATCTCATTTGGTCCAGTGATCCACGCCAGATTAGTTATGAATAAAATATTTTTTTTCGAAGCCATATCCAACTTTATGCTTTTTTTATTTCCAGCAAATCGATAGTATGACCTTGCATCAACTCCTGAACATCAAGTCCAGAATCAGCTCCAAGATTATCTAGCGATATATGTGAACAAGTTAGATTCCACTTGTTTAATAAATGTTCAATAGACCAGTCAGAACTGCGTTCTTGGTAAGTGCAAAGAAACTTTGCAGCTGGGTTTCTCTCCAAAAGAAATGCAATTGTCACAACGATATCTTCAAAAACAGAAGGATCGTAAAAGAGGTCTGAACCCAATATAAGATCCAAGTGTCCAAGTTTGAATAGATTGGAGAGAAAAATTCCCCAAGTTATGCCGACAACTTTTACTTGAGAAAGAACTCCATTTAATTCGCAACTTCTTCTTATATGCTGCAAACACTTGGGTAGTGTTGCAGAATCACTAAGAGTGACGACAGCTCCACACTTGCTTGCAACTATTCCAGGTAGCGCCGTGCCTAAAACATTTAATCTGATTACACAACAGTTCAAAAATTAATATCGTAGTAAGAAAAGACATCTTTACCAGAACCTAGTTCGAGCACACGTTTACCAGGCAGCTCTTTTCGGTGTTCCCATAAATACCAAGCCAAGACTGGAGCCGACGGCCAAGTGTAATAATAATAGTTAGCTTGAAGCAACTGAAAACAAAGTAAAAGCATTAATAAAGTCTTCGATCACATAATCACTCTTGAAAAACTCAAAAAAAAAAAAAAAACAACAGCAAGTTCACTTACAAGGAGAGGCCATCAGATTCAGGTGATCGATTTACCTCAAATTGGTTGTAGTGGCTCTTAATACCTCAACGATGAACTATGTAGAGTTTCGATTACATTATTTGTATACATTTCACCTACTCAATACACAATCTATATTAATTATCACACTAACAATCTAAAAAATCTATTTTTCATATCTCTTACCAAAGGTCAAGTTGCAAAAAGTGCAATAAAATGTTTTTGTGTGCATTTAAAATATAAATCTTATTAGCGTGATAATTAATATAGATTATGATATTAAGTAGTTTAAATACATACAAATAATGTTATTTAATTATAGGAAACTATCAAATAAGATAGAAAAAGCATTGTTTTGAAATTGGCTACAGCGGTCTTACTACTAATAAATAGGAGTCGCAGCCAAGATTAAGGTATAATATTTCAGGAATGAGAGACAGCGTCAGCTCCTGAAACTCTACTTAGTTCATCGTTGAGGTATTCAGAGTCACCGCAACGAATTTGAGGTAAATCCATCACCCGGATTCAATGGCCTCTCCTCGTTAGACAAGAAGAAAAGAAAACAACATTCGTCGGAAGAAAATAAATTTTCGCAGCGAAAACCTTCGTTACTTCGTCAAATCGTGCGCAATAAACGCTTTGGAGCACGTGCCAGTCAATCGCACCCGGGATCTAACCAAAAAGCGTGGACCCTTTACATCGCGTAACACCAGTAGCAGACGGCATTTCCCCCAACGGAATGCGCCTCGCGTCGCCCGCAGGACGAGAGCCTTTGAAACGCGCGTAAACAAGACAAAAAAAAGAAGAAAAAAAGGGACGCCGCTCACCTCGGGGATGTAGACCTCGAGGCTGTCGTCGACCTCGTCCTCGTCGTCGTTGTCGCGCGACGACGCTTTGCCCGACGTGAAAAAGAACTTTTTCACTTGCTCAGAGGCGACACCATCGGACATTAGGCCGTACGCGGATGTACTCGTGTGGAAGCCGAAGCTGTGCTCCAATCCCGGCATATCACACTCCCGCGGCTACTGTACACGCAGTCGCGTCGGCGTCGCGCACAACGCACACACCCACACGTTGGCTAAGTGTTGCCGTTGCGAAGCATCGCCACTGCTCGGCTGAACGCGCACTTCGTTATGGATACGCGACTGCTTGGGAGATGGAAGTATGCTCCGTGGGAGGCTGCGATCTTGACGAGCGACGCTCCCGCACTGTATATAGTCGTATACTGTACAAAAATCCCGTTGTAAAATTACTACACCTAATGTGGGTAATAAAGCGACCTACTTTGAATGTAGCCACTTTATACTGTTGGCTTTCACAATTTTACTAACACAAGAGTAGAAGTACCACCCGTGTATAGATGAAGTATTTTTAGTTGTCAGCACTTGCCCAGCTTTGAGGTTATAAATGCGAAACATTTTTCAAATTACTATGACAAATGCAAATGCTATAATTTGTGATTTTTTACTACATGAATGGCAATTTGTGGGAAGAATAATTTAGTAAAAGCTAAATCAATTTGAATGAAAAACAAATATTTTCTAATCAATGTTTTATCTAAATACAGTTTTATCAAATTGAACATCATTGTTGAATATTTATATAATAATTAATAAAATAATAAAGAATAAGTAATATCTAATTTAGTAAACTTTAACTTAACAGGTGACTCTTAAGAATGAAAAACAAATACTTTCTAACGAAAGTTTTATTAAAATACAGTCTTACTAAATAGAATGAAATGAAATTGAATTTTTCGCAGGCGATGTTTAAACAAAAGTAAAGGCTGTAGAGAAGTTAAAATTAATTTTGATGTGGAGAAAAGAAAAATAGGATTGATGTTTTTTTTTGTGTGAAAATTATTTGTAAATTATATTGGGGAATCTACAAGTGGCATGTGTATATGACAGCTGACTGTTGCGCGCCCATGTAGCGACGTTTCTACAATAAATTTTGAACACAATTCGAGGTTATAATTTCAATTTAGGATTAGACTACAGTGTAAATAAGAAAAATCTATTTGGATCTAGTTTATAAAAACAGCATAATTATTTAATTTTTTTATTTATTTATTTGAGTTAGGCGTTTTAATATTGAAGTATCGTTCGTCTATGCACCAAGAGATGCGCACATCCGGCAACTGCGCCGATGTATTCGTAACTTAATTGCAGTGTCCGACTGCATGAGTTTTTTTGTTTTTAACTTCTTTTGTTTTTTTTTCAACTTTCTACTCATTTCATTGTAATAATAAAATGACTCATTCACAAATATTATATAAACTTTTTTTTTAATTTCATTTAAGTCTAGAAATAATTTTATTCAAATACAGGAAACTAAAAATTAATTTTATTCAATTTAAGTATACTAAAAATGATTCACAGTTTATTGCTTAACACATTACAGAATGAATGGTTAAATTAATTGTTAATTAATTTAACAAAAATTAACAATTAACAGTTAATATAATAAATATATAGAATGAAGGAATAGTTTGATTTGCGTTAAAAATATTTGGTGGCCCTGAAAAGGGCCGATTTGTTTTTTTTTTTTATTTTTTTTACATATATTTTTTTTCAATTTATTAAAGGAACACTTCCAATTTACTTGGAGCTAGTGTACTTAGTGACAGCCTTGGTGCCTTCACTGACGGCGTGCTTGGCGAGTTCACCAGGAAGCAAGAGCCTGACAGCCGTCTGGATCTCCCGGGAGGTGATGGTCGACCTCTTGTTGTAATGCGCCAGGCGAGAGGCTTCGGCGGCAATTCTCTCGAAGATGTCGTTGACGAAGCTGTTCATGATGCTCATCGCCTTGGAGGAGACTCCGGTGTCCGGGTGGACTTGCTTCAGCACTTTGTAGATGTAAATGGCGTAACTCTCCTTCCTCCTCTTCTTGCGGTTCTTCTTGTCGCCTTTCGTGATGTTCTTCACCGCCTTTCCGGCCTTCTTCACTGCCTTGCCACTAGACTTAGGTGGTGCCATTGCGAGGGTCGAGCGTACGTGTTATTCGATCGAGAGATTCAATCGGAATGACTCGGGAACTTTTTTTCTCCCCCTTTTATGCTGGGCGGCCGACTGCTCCGCGCCAATCAGAGTCGTCCGTCCCCTCCACTCGGCTTGAAAGCGCCTCTACTGCCGCGGAGCTGTTCTGCGGAACTGTATATAAAGAGGCAGTTTAATTTTTCAAGGCATCAGTCCTGTTGGATCTGTCGCTTGAGCAAGTTTATTTTCTACCAAATCGAAAATGTCTGGACGTGGAAAGGGTGGCGGTAAGGTTAAGGGAAAGTCAAAGACCCGATCGAACAGGGCTGGACTCCAGTTCCCGGTGGGACGTATTCATCGACTTCTCCGCAAGGGAAACTACGCCGAGCGAGTTGGTGCTGGTGCTCCGGTATACTTGGCTGCCGTCATGGAATATCTGGCCGCTGAAGTTCTCGAGTTGGCAGGAAACGCTGCTAGAGACAACAAGAAGACGAGGATCATCCCGCGTCATCTCCAACTGGCCATCCGGAACGACGAGGAATTGAACAAGTTGCTCTCTGGAGTCACCATTGCTCAAGGTGGTGTTCTTCCCAACATCCAGGCTGTTCTTCTGCCCAAGAAGACTGAGAAAAGCTCTTAAATTGCCCTCTTGACATGATAAAATAAAAAAAAAACACAAAAAATAAAAAAAATCGGCCCTTTTCAGGGCCACCAATTATTCAATACGCAATGGTACAAATATATTTTATAACTATGTAAAATAGATAATTCAGAAAAAGAAATTGTTAGAATTAAAAAATTGAAAAACATTAGAATAATTCAGGAATGAGAATAAATAAATATTTAAGAATTAGAATAATTGAAGAATGTGAATAAATAAGTACTTAAGAACTAGAATAATTTAGAAGACAATAGTAATACAAAAATGGAAAGAAAATGACTGAGAAATGAAAGCAAAATAATTGTTAGAATTGTACAAAAATTAAATGTAAAATGAAATAGGAGTCTATTGATTAAAAAAAATTGAGTTATTAATTATTAATATTGAAAAAAAGTCAATAGCAATGCAACTCAAGTACCTAACCAAAAAAAAAATATACTTGTAATGCAAGCAGTACGTGCAGCTCGATATTGACGGCCATTGCGGCGTTTTGTATTCCACGAGAGTGTGCATGCATTCAGTTACTCTTAGTCACGATTATTTAGTTTTTTTTTTATCCAACGATAAAGGAAATCTTGCCCGTGATTAATGTTTTTTTTCTTGTATGTAACTTCCTCCATAAGCGAGAGTTATTTCTAAATAATTTTATTGTTTGGTTTGATGCACTTTTTGAGGTTAGGTATGGCAATCCAGAATACGTGAATTAGCCACAAATAATTCAAAGCAATTTTACATTTCTATTGTATTCGTTTTATTACGTAATTCTATAAGTCAAACATTCTTTCTAATATATCTTAATTATTAATGTTAATCGCGATTGTGTCGTTACAAAAAAAAATGACACATGACGCAATTCACATTCCATCCGTCGCAATTACTTCTTAAAATCAAGTACATTTCATATCAATTTTATGTATTTTATTTATTACATTTTCATGTTTTTGAGAATAAGTTAAATATTAAAAATATATTGTATACAAAATAATTATTCCATCGTTTCATAATTTGGTGGCCCTGAAAAGGGCCGATTGTTTTTTTTTTTTTAAATTTTATTTTTTTTTTCTATTTTCCTTATTTAACCTCCAAAACCGTAAAGAGTACGGCCTTGACGTTTCAGAGCGTACACGACGTCCATCGCGGTGACGGTCTTCCTCTTGGCGTGCTCGGTGTAGGTTACAGCGTCACGGATGACGTTCTCAAGGAACACCTTGAGGACACCACGAGTTTCTTCGTAAATCAATCCAGAAATACGCTTGACTCCACCACGACGAGCCAGACGACGGATGGCTGGTTTCGTAATTCCCTGGATGTTATCACGAAGAACCTTTCTATGACGCTTGGCTCCTCCTTTTCCCAATCCCTTTCCTCCCTTTCCACGTCCAGTCATGATGCTAAATTCGAAGTGTACTACTCGAAGTCAAGAAGCAAACTGATAAATTTTGTACGGCGAAATCGCGCTTTTATTCTCTCGCTGCTTGCTTGCCCCTACCGCTGCTCCAAAACGGGCGAAGCCTTCCCCCTCCACCATCGACGGTACGTCCCACTCCGAGTCGAGGTAGAGGTCGCCTGTATAAAAGAAAGCGAGATCATTACGAGAATTTATTCTTTCGTCGATCGCTCAACGAACAGGACCTCATCTTGCCATGGCACGTACCAAGCAAACCGCCCGGAAGTCCACCGGAGGCAAGGCTCCTCGGAAACAACTGGCGACCAAGGCTGCTCGTAAGAGCGCACCAGCCACCGGAGGAGTGAAGAAGCCTCATCGCTACAGGCCTGGAACTGTGGCTCTTCGTGAGATCAGGAGATACCAGAAGAGCACGGAACTCCTCATCCGCAAACTGCCCTTCCAGCGTCTGGTCCGTGAAATCGCCCAGGACTTCAAGACTGACCTGCGTTTCCAGAGCTCGGCTGTGATGGCACTCCAGGAGGCCAGCGAGGCTTACCTCGTTGGACTTTTCGAGGACACCAACTTGTGTGCCATCCACGCCAAGAGGGTGACCATCATGCCCAAGGACATTCAGCTGGCGCGTCGTATTCGAGGAGAACGTGCTTAAATATCGAATAAAAAAACAAAAAAAAAACAATCGGCCCTTTTCAGGGCCACAAATTTTTTCTAACGTTGAAACATTCATGTACTATACTATTTATTTATTTCAGGTTTTATTTACTTTAATTTATTACTGAACTTGACTAGGTCACGCGATTTTATTTAAAAAAAAAGTAATAGTCGATTTATATGTACATAAAAGAAATTAATTTCTTTTTTCAGTTATTTTTTATTAATTTAACAGACTGAAAGTACTTAATTACATAATTGTAAATTTTAAATATTTAGTCTAAAGTAAAACGTACAAGTGAAAGAAAATAATGCTAAATTCATAGTACTCGAATTTGAAAGTACATTTCTTAGTCTTTATATACTTTTAATCTTAAAAATCTTAAAAATAAAAAGTGCAACACAAAATGTGCTGAAAAAACGGTTACACAAGAGTACTAATCCCACTACTCGTGTAGTTTTTCAAACAGTAATTACATAATAAGTATTCCTCTATTTTTAAGAGTCTCGATCGTCATCATTATTACTAGGTACACTCGTGGTAACTATCTTATAAAATACTATACAAAATTTTTCGATCTTTATTTTTTTATTACTTTTTTTTTAACACATACACTTACACATACAAATAAAAACATATCCGGTTATATTTGTATATTCAATTATTTAAGTTATTTATTTATTTAAACCAGATAAATTTACAATGAGTAAAGCCTAAATAAGATAAACAAGGTTACTAAAACTAATTAAAACTACCTAGAACCAATTTATTTATTTACTTATTTAAAGAAATTAAACGGACTATAAACGACATTTTTGAAAGATCCAGTAGAGTTACAAGATGATATTGATGACATTTTTTTATAATTTGAAATATAATACCTAAATGTAAAGTTTTTACAATATAACACGTATTAAATCTTCCGATTGACTTACTTTTCTAATTTCCATACTAATAAAGTAACGCTGGTGATAAACTCTACTATAGTACCCCCATTCCTACAATAAAAGTTAGATTTTTCTTAATTCCGAGGAGGCAAAGAAAAATTGAAAGCAGAGCAACCGCCGAAAAAAAAAAAAAAGAAGCGATCGACAAGACTACACGGCTCTCGTCCGGCAGCAATCGATTCGCGATGGGAGGGGGGCACTGCCGAAAGGAGGGGGAGCGCCACTGCAACGGCCACAGTCCGGCAGTTAGCGCGGCAGGGCACTGGGTGCACTCCGCGCACTTTTTTTTGAGGTTATAGCGTCTGGCGTGTCGGCGCGCTATGTGTGAGTGCGCGCGCCGTCCTCGAGTGCAGCAGCGGGCCGCCGAGCGCTCCAAGATGTAGGCTGGCGCAGCGGCGAGAGAGCACACGCACGGGCCGGACTCGTCATCCTTGAAGGGTAAGGAGAGGCGCGCCGCCGGAGGGGAAAGATGCAGGCCCGGATTCCGCGCTGACGGGCCGCACTCTCTCTCTCTGTCGGCTCGACGCGAGCGACCGCCGCCAAAGATGGAGGAGCCCGCCGAGAAGAAGTTCCTGTCGAGGAGGCGCTCCACCGTCGTGCAGCCGCTCAAAGTCAAAGACGAGCGGGCCGCCACCGTGAAGAAGGTGAGTGGGATGCCGCGGGCGGCGGGCAACGTGTGCAGCTAAGGGTATAAACAAATGGCGCTTTGGCCAATAGAAATCCTCGGAGCTTGGTGAAATGGACTTTTTCTTTTCTTTTTTTTGTACTCGAGTGACCGACCGTCGTCGTTGTTGGTTTTCAGGTCGCGGCGATACTGCAGAAGCCCGAGGCCACCAGGTCGCCCGAGGAAATGGAGTTTCTCGCTTCCTGCACTGATATCGTTAAGGAAGTGAATTTCAGGTCAGCGGGGGAAGGAGGGTATTGTTGTCGTTTGAGTGCTGGTGTTTTTATTTTGATTTTGATAAAGCGCGTGGTGCGCTTCCACACGCTGTTGCTTTAAATTCGTGTCTGTTTACAGTTACTTTCTTTTTTTTTTTTTTTACCACGTATTTGATTTTGAAAGTGAAGTGTGTGCTACATATTTTACCTTGTTTCTGTCAATATTTAGTATCGGATATGGAAGTTTTTTCATTTCTCATATTTTAATGTTGGTTTTTTAACCGTTGTAATAAGTTAAATTATTACAACTAATCTACTGATTTTTATGTATTAGTATTATTTTGAAATAGCATAAAATTGATGATTGTTTACATTTTCTTTTCTTGACTCCATATTGGATTTTGAATGCGAACATTTGAATTTTAATACAGTTTTTAAGTGAATTAGTAAGATAAATTCTTATGAATGAGCTAAGAATTTATGTATATTATTTTATTGTTTACAGGCAAGAAAAAAGGGAAAGAGTGAAAGCGAGGTTAGAAGAAGTCGAAGATCCGTCAGATATTTTGGAAGAAAAATGTATTCGATTAGCAGCTGCTATTAGTCGAGCAACATCTTTAGCCGTTTACACCGGTGCAGGTATTAGCACTGCTGCTTCAATTCCAGATTACAGAGGAACCAATGGAGTATGGACCAGAATGCAACAAGGAAAAGATATTGGGTCAGTCGACAATTTAAAATTATTCCACTCTTTCTTCGAATTCAGGACGTTAGAACTTTTATTTTCAAATTATAAAATGAAATTAAAAGTTAATTCCTGCTTGCAAAAACAAGTTGTAAAAAAACTTATATAATTCTTTCAATTGATATTGTATCAGATGTAACATTCTTTTTCCATTGGCAGGAATCACGATCTCAGCCAAGCAGAGCCAACGTTGACCCACATGGCCCTGTATGCTTTGTACAAGGCTCGTGTGCTAAAGCACATTGTTTCACAAAACTGTGATGGTCTTCACTTGCGTAGCGGTATACCACGAGCACTGCTTTCCGAAGTGCACGGCAACATGTACGTTGAAGTTTGTCGGAATTGTAAGCCGGCTCAAGAGTACTGGAGGCTATTCGACGTGACGGAGAAGACGGCGCGGTATGCTCACGCGACTGGACGGACTTGTCACAAGTGTAACTCGCCGTTGCAAGATTCCATAGTTCACTTTGGTGAACGGGGGAACCTTCTTTGGCCTATCAATTGGAACGGAGCAAGCAGAGCAGCTAAACAAGCTGATGTGATACTGTGTTTAGGATCAAGTCTCAAGGTTACTGCTTTATTAATTTAATTTCAATCTATCTTTAAATTCTACACATTATGTTTACAAATTGTTAATAATAATTATTGATGTATTTTAATTCTGAGTATATGTTTTCAGGTCTTAAAAAAGTACCCTTGGCTTTGGCAAATGGATAGACCAGTGTCGAAAAGGCCACAACTCTACATAGTTAATCTTCAGTGGACTCCCAAAGACGAGAATGCCGTTCTCAAAATAAACGGAAAATGCGACAAAGTCATGAAAATAGTCATGTCGCATTTAGGCATTGACGTACAGAGCTACAATCGCGCCAAGGATCCAATTTTCTATCATGCTATTAGATTACAAAGTAGCGAATTAACGACGACCTCACAGCCCTGCTTAGAGGTTCCGGCAGTATTGAGCGATATGGAAAAAGAGGAGGAAGAAGAAATAAAAGAGATAAAAGTAGAAGAGCAAACTAAAGAGGTAAAAGAAGAAGAAGAAATGAAGCAAGAGGACGATGACGATGTAGAAATTATAGAAGAGATACCAAAAATGGAACAAAAAAACGATGCGCAAGTAAACTTGACAGGAAGGTGTGTTCAGTATCGATGCGTTCTAGTTTTCTGTCATAAGAATACTATAACTGTTGCTACAAAAATTTTAACACTACAATTATAATCTAAACACTTTTTTTTTTTTCAAATATTTTAACATCTCATTTGCCTTTATAAACCAACTATCTCTTGTATTTTAGGCAACCATCTCTTTCTGAGAACGTCCCCGATAAATCTGAAGAGGAAGATGAAGAAGAGTGTGAATCGCAGACGATGCTGCAGGAACCAATGAGTGCGTACCCTGCACCGTTATTCACCGCACTTCCGTTTCTGTCGATGGGCCTGCCTTTCCCACCGATGTACATGTACCCTCAGCTGACACCATTTTTTTACTACCCGTTTGTGCAAGTACCGGCGAATGCTCTCGCTCAAGAGGATCTGCCTCCAAAGCCGAAAGCGACGTGCACCTTTTGCATGGAAAACGAAGGCTCCCTAACGTGCCTGTACTACCAACGCGACAATGACGGCGATCCAGTGACGGATCCACTGGCGATCGCCGAACCGACGGACCCTGTCGAGGCGCAGGATGGCGCGGAGAAGATACTCGTGACGGATGAGAACGCACCCGCTGTCGTCACCGCGAAAAATCCCGGCTGGTTCGGCAAAGGATACCGCAAGGGTATGCGAAGAAAGCGGTAGCATCGGATCTTTGCTGGCGTTCCGCTTAATCGGTTGTTCCTTTTCTTACTCCCCCTTGTCGTTGGCTCAAAGTCACGATTTTTGGGCCGGGCGGGGACAGCGCGAAACTCGCTAAAGTTTTTACTCGCATGAATTTGAAACTTCACCTTGAAAATACGTAGATTTTCGGCGCAGGATAGCGGATGACGTGGTCGTATTTAATGGAACTCATAGTTCGTGTAAGGCTTGTATGTCGCGTGTATGACCAAGGGGCTTTATTCGACCGAGTGGACATTTCTCCATTCAGTTTATTTCCCTTCCTTTAGTCTCATCGTCGAGTGATTCCTTTTTCTTTTCTTATTCCGAAAGTCGAGTTAGATTAAGGAGAAAATGTTAGTATATATTTTTTGATCAATGTGAAGGCGAACAATGAATACTCTACTTCAGGTATTTCAAAAGCAGATGGTCAGCCAAGATACGACTCGGTTTTATCTATTTAAGCTGTATTTTGAACGTCATTTTACACTAGAGACTGAGCTAGACAGTAACTATTTTAACTAGAGATGATATTCTTACATCCAGAGCTGATTTATTAGAATAATAAATACGTAAGGTAGAGAAAATAGCGTAAGTAGATAAAAATCGATCTTTCAAAATCAAACGAGCTTGTCCATCGTGTTTTGATGAATTTCAATGATCTTTTAAAATAATCTTCCAAGAATTTTGTACCTTCTGAACGCCCCAGAATGAAATAAAAAAAAACAAAGTAGATCAGCTGATTCAGTATTAGCAGAATCCAATTTAAAAGAAAAGGTGGATAACTCTTGTTATTCATATTTTAAACACGTAGTATGTAAATCAAAAAGTGAGATTGTCTTGACAAGTTTCCCCCGATACTATTTATTTCTTTGTATACACATGCCCTCATGTACGGTAGCGTGAAAGTCAAAAAGGAGTAGCGCTGTGAGTCTGTTAGTCGAAGATTTTTTGACGGGACTTCGCGGCCTTATGTAGCAATATTTAACTGTGAGATAAAACATGTAGTCCGTAAAAGTGTAAAAGAAAAAAAGTCTTGTCGTTTTACATAGTAATTCAGTTCGTACTCATCAATTGTAACAAGAAGCTTTCGAAACTAGAAAATTGGACTTGTTAGTAAAAAAGCTAAATTCGTTTAGTCGCAAACATACATTTTTTTAATTACTGTTCGCATTGATCTGTTATTTATTTGATTAGTCGTTTAAATTGAAAAATTCTCATATTTTTTTAGAAATGAAAATAAATGAAAATCAATTAAAAAATTTTTCATCGTTTGCTTGGTCAAGCGAATAAAGCGAAGAAAAAGAGATATTTTAAGCATGCGAAATACTTTTGTTATAAAATGATATAACAATGATTTTTTTCTATGTTTTCATATTGAAAACTTCGATGTGATATCACATCCGATTCGGTGGTTATACAGCACTTTGAAGGATAAGATTTGCTAATACATTTAAAAAAATTTATTTTTTTTTACAATTAGAACATTAATCGATAACAGTGTAATTTATTTATTAAATTATTTTTAATACAAATTGACGTTTAAACATTGAAAAGTAAAGTTAATTGTTGAAAATTCGATAATTGTAACTTTAATTGCGATATATGAGCTTTAACGCATAATATTTTCTGTTCAAAATCAATGAAAATTGTATCTCTTGCGTACGAAAATTTGTACATATTGTGAATTGTCCTTATTATTTAAGATTATTGAGTTATTTAAATAATTCGTGAATTTTTGTTGTTTGTATACTTTGTGTCATTCTATAAAAGTTTTTATTATTTATAAATAATAAACCATTTTTTAAATAATAAAAGTCGAAACTTTTGCTTGATAACCCACCAAATTTATTAAAAATTAAAAAAACAAGTGTAAAACTACTCTCGTCTCGTCATTACTAATTAGCCGAATAAATATGTTCAACACGAAAAGAAAAACTAGAAAGAAACATCCAAACCCTTCAATCTTCATCGCGATCGTTTCAAGTCATGAAATTAATCAGCCCGAAAAATGCGATGGAAGCTAAACTCGAAATCACTTTAGGTGCGACGTGGGATTTTCTCCACAAAAAAATTGATATTACCTTCAGCACGTCCACTGCACTCGGAATCCATCCATCAGAATGCCACTCGGAGAAAACTGAAGTACTTTAAAATCATTCTCGAATCAAAGCAAAATCAAAAGAAAGTGCTACAAAAAAATAATTTAATTGTTTAAGTTTTATTTAGTCCGTCGAATTATTATTGTAAATAAAGAAATAAAGAATTCCTCGTATCGAATATCGACAGGGCAAGCGATAAATGCTTTCGCCGTAAAGTGCTTATGCCCGAACGGATCTTCCCTACTCGCTCGTGGGTTATTATCGTGACCGGCGGATATGAAAGCCACGCGCCCAATCGACAGCCAACTGCAATGGGAGTGCATCCATCAGGGCGAGACTTGCGCAAAAGTTGACTGATTGATCGATGAATTTCGTACGGAGGCGAGTTTTTTTTTTCGTCGGCCGGCGAATAATGGCCCCGGCCGTTTGGGAAATCAGGGCCGGGGGTGACGTGGTAATGAGATTATCTCTTACTTTGTTATCGAGTTCTTTGCGGAGTCTCCGTAATTTCTGGGGTGTATGGATTTATTAGGGTCTTTCCTCTTTGTCTTGTGCATTTTCTTCGATTTAATAAATGGATAGGTATACGCGGTTTATTATACTTATTTGGAATTGTGGCTGGAGCTTTCATTTTGATTTGAGCGTCTCATTGTTGGAAAAAGGCGGTGTATACTTTTTTTTTTTTAATTTTCTGATTGCAATCCTTTCGTTGAATAGATCCAGAATCCAGCGACCGGGTCTCGCTATCCAAGTACTTTCCCCCCTTTCTCCATTATTATTGCTCTATTCCATTTTTTTTCTCATTTTACTCATATGTCTTTTAATGTTCTTCCGTCTACCGCACGTACGTTTCATTATACATTCTTTTTGCAGTTTATTGTTCATATGGCTGCTTTATGAAAAAAGGCTAAAGATTCTCTTCGTTAAAATGAAGAAATTCTAATTTAGTTAAAAAAAAATTTTTATTGTAAGATTCAATTTACTCCTTCATCTAAAAAATAATCTCCTATCCTATTTGCATTTGATTAAGAATTGAAATATTACTTGAAATGTATACTTGACGTTCTGGTTTTAAGTAATGGCGCATCAGCAGTTACAAAAATTTAATAAACTTTTACTACTGCTCGTAAAGTGAGCATACCGAGGTATGAGATAATTTTTGTTTTAATATTTTAGATGGAAATTAAATTTACTCATGAATCTTGTTAATTAAAAAAAAATAAATAAATAAATAAACAGAGGCCATGCTCTGTTTGTTTGGCTTTATCGATCCGCTAAAATTATACAAGCAACAGGTAGGAAAAATTCAAGTATTTGTTTAATCGCTGAAGCAAAATCAGTAACTTAACAAGTGAAACAATGTATCTGTAAATGTTGACGATATTTATTAATTCAATCGTGCTTATAAAAATATTTATTAAAGCTTATTAAAACAGATTTAATTTAATAACCGATTTTCACTGTAGTTAAAGTTTCTTTTGATTCGTAAGACTTTTAGTCCGTTGAATTTATATTAATTAAAAAAATAAATAAAAGCCTGTCACTTATTCGATATGTGGAAGATCTTTCCCTTTGAATAAGTGAATACACACTTATTCAAAGTGATTTTCGCTATGATATTCAAATCTACACTTTCTTAAAAGTTCTCAGCGAAAATTATCACTTTCTGAATAAGTGAATGGTCTTTCATTTCTGAAATATTTCATTTTCACTATTTCAGAAGTGAAAAACCGTTCACTTATTCAAAATAGTGAATTTTTCACTGAGAACTTTTATAAGAGAGCACAAAACCATAAAATAAATATGTGAAAAATCACTTGACTATTTTTAATGTGTGAATTTTAACGTATTGAATTAGGGAATTTTGTTTTTTATTAGTGAAATTTGATTTCACTCATTACATATGTGAATATTCATATTTAATTAATGAACGTGTTTTCACCTTATCAAAATGTCACTATTCACATTTAATATGTGAAATTTCACATTTTCAGATTTAGAGAGTAAGCGAAAATCACCTGGAATAAGTGAATATTCCCTTAAAATGAAGACTTAAAAAGAAATGATAAGAAAGTGATATAAAGCGATGAAGCAAACTAAGCGAAAATTCCCTTAAAATGAAGACTTAAAAAGAAATGATAAGAAAGTGATATGAACAGATAAAACAAACTAAGCGAAAATCTACACATGGAACCATAAAATAAGCAATTAAAAAAATGACAATAAACTTATCTAAATAAATACACAAACTAAGCGAAAATCACATGGAATAAGTGAATATTCACTTGAAATAAGGAATTAAAAAACTGATAAGAAGGTTTTACAAAGCGATAAAGCTAAGTAAGCGAAAAATCACTTGGAATAAGTGACTATATTGACTTAAAACGATGAATGAAAAAATGATAAAGCGACAAAGCGAAATAATGGATAGTGCAGCAGTCCCCGCGCGAATCGGCCTCGCCACCCCTTACGTAACTGCGACCGCTGCCCCCCGGCGTATAGGTGGGCGCGCGTAGGACGCACCTGAGCGTCGTCTCGGCGCGCGTCGGCGCACGTGTCCGCGTGGGAGGGTGGGCGGCGGGGGCGTCGGTCGAAGCCTCGCGCCTGGGGTCGTTCGCCCGAGCTCGGGAGTCCGCGGCGTCGTTATACGCGGGGCGAGCGCGAGCGAGAGGGAGCGAGGTGTGTGCCGTCAGCTGGGCCGCCGCCGAATTAGCATAAACCCCGCGGGCGCGCAGCCCCCAGGAGCCGCCGGCGCCGGAGGAGGAAGGAGGAGGAGGAGGAGGAGGAGGATGCGGGAGGCGGAGGAGGCAGCGGCGGCGTGAGCGGCGCAGCGGAGGCCCCGGACGGTGAGTCGACGCCGAGAGTGTCCCCTACCCCCCGAGAGTCCGAGGAGGCTGCAGGAGGCGCGAGGAGCACGGCGTCGCGGCGACGGAGAGGAGAGTCCGCGCTGTTGCCATGGTGACTCCCCCTGATATGGCGGCGGGGTGCTCTCCTCCTCGGCGGGGCTTTTTCCCGCGGCGCCAAATTTCGGCCATGGCCGATCGATGGCCGACGTGCGGATTTCGGGTGTCTTCCCTCGCGGAGGAGAGGAATCTCACGTGTGTTTCGTACCTGAGCGCCGCGGGATTGCGCGAACCCCGCGCTTGTCTTGGAACAGTGAAATATTAATGGGGTGGTGACTATAGGCGCTGCTGCTGCGTGTAGGGGAGATATTGATATTGTGGAACATCTTGTACGTGTTTTTTTTTTTGCAATGCGTTCGTTGTACTCGCGTATATTTTATTATTTTAGATCTGGAGTACGCGTGTTTTTATGTTATTCTATTGGTTTTTATTATTATTGTTATTATTGCACTGAAAAGACTCGGTTACTAATAGCTTTAACAAAGAATTTATTTTTGTCACCCCCGATTCAATTTAACAAAATAAATTTTTCTTTATATTTAACATTCCAATATATTTTTCATTGTTTCTTTTAGGATTTAATATGTGATAACAACTAATTCTCTATTTTAATCACAATTCACCAAATGAACTTCAAATAAATTAAATTCATTAATGTATTTTATTATACTCTACTGGAGTAGTATAAATTTAAAAAAAATGATAAAATACCTTTGTTCTATAAACTGCATTTCAAATGTTAAAAAGTATCGCAATAATCAAATAATTGTTAAGCGACTGTATGGCTTTATTCGTGTGGATAATCAAAACATAGCACATCCAGAATTAATTATATTCGCTCAAAACAATCGAAATTCTAGACTACGGGAATAATTTGATACGAAATATGATATGCCCCGTGTTTATACATGCTTCATCCCGTAATTAATTAATCTCGCAATAATTATTCCACAAAAGTTAAATAAACTGACAAAAGCTCCTATTGCAACACGAAATCAATTATATCACAAATCCCATTACTCTCGTAAAGATTTTTTTTTTATACTATTTTTTATTGAAATCTTTTACACGAAAGTTTAATCAATTCACTATTTGCGCACACCAAATTTCAACAGATTAATAATTGTCAATTTTTCTGTTACTTATATAAAAATTTTAATTTAGTATTCACTTTATTATATGAAATTTGTGTTTTTCATTTATATTAAGGACTTATCCTCTGTCGAATTTATTAAATAAATAAATATATTGAACTACTCGCTCCGCTCGTCAACCCTATCCCCTCCCATTTTTTATTTTTCCCCTTTTTTGTTTTTACACCTTTGCTTTAACGATACAATTAAATCTTTTAACTTTTTGACTCGATGACCAGAAGCTCATTTTCCAATTTTCACTTTTTCCCATTAGTCTACCCTTTTGCTTTGCCGATACCTATTTCCCTACACATCACATTTACAGAGCACCGAAAAAATTTATAAAAAGAATTTATTTTTTGAGTCAAATTCTAGAAAATAATTTTTCCATTTTTCGCCTTAGTTTTTATCTGTATACGATAGGAAACTTCATTTACCCAATTGCTTTAGCGATATAATTGAACATACTTACTTTTTCATTCAATTTTCAGAAAACAATTTTTTACAACCATCTAAATAAATAAATAATAATAATAAAAAATCGAATAACCCACCAGACTACAAAATACAATTCTCCTCTCGAAAATTCCGCTCGAAGGCGAATATATACGTGCGCGCGACTCCTCGAGCGTCGCGGCGCGCACTCGAGAGGAGCGCAGCGTCGCCAAAATCACGGGGGCGAAAGGTCGCGCCGCGGAGCTCGTCTGATCCCGGTCGTTCATGCGATTTTTCCTCCGCACTCAAGACGATAAGTGATCGGGCCGCGCCACTCGCCTTTGACGAGTCGCGGGATCCGAATTTTCGCATCGATTGTGGAAGCCCGAAAAATTCGATTCGGCCCCTGGAGCCTCGAGCGCGCGATTCGCACGACTGAGCCGCTCGAGAGGCGAGCCTCCGCTCGCGCGTTTCCTCGCTTCGTAAGGTACGAACGGCTGAATGCGTTTTATGGAATCGAGGGATGCGAATTTCGTTTACGGTAATTTTATCTGCTTCTTTGTACGTTACATTCGTGCGTTTTTATCTTGGCGAATTTTTCGCTGCGAGCTGCAATTCCCTTTTGGTGGTGTGTAAAATGCAATTTTGAAGAAAATATTATGTATTTTAAATGAATAAGTAAGATTTGCGTACATTTTTTATCTTTATTCGTCGTGGTAAAACAGAAATTAAATAAGTTTAATTGTGTGCTTGCAAATGAGTGGAAAAGAGACTTGAAAAAACATTACGCATTTTAAAGGGGTATGAAACTCAATTAACAATTCGAATTTCGCGCCACAATGTTGCAGACGAAAAATAATTGATTTGTTTATAACAAAGAGTGTAAATGTTAAATCGTTGCTTAACTTATCTAGTGGTTTTTAGATATTTCATTTAGACTCTTTTTTAAAAGTAAATTAATAGTTTTTTCGTCCAATACATTATGGCGCGAAATTTGAATTTGGAACTTAAGATTTGTGTACTTTTGTCTTTATATTGCTCGTATTAAAAAAATAATAAATAAATAAGTTTAATCTTGTTTGTTAAACTTTCAAATAAAACACTTTTTGGTAGTTTAAGTAGAGGATAATAACATTTTCTCAATTTCATGATGAAGTGTAATACTGGAAATTATTTACTTGTAGCTAGAAAAGAACTATTTGTATATGCGGAAGAAACCACTCGATAATTTCACGTATGTCGATTTATAAAAAAATTGTGGCGATACCAATCGCTCGAATCATGAGTCAGGCTATAATTTTTAGGTCGCTCAAGGCTTTCAATGACCGTTAACTGTGTACACATGTATGCGAGATATGGAAGCGGTTGATAAACATGTTAGATTTTTTACTTCGCGCACGACTGTGCAACCTTTATCGAGACAGATAGTACCCGTTATCAATCACACTATCTGTCCCGTGGTCATTCTTTCGCGTTTTAATTCTACGACTCTACCACGCTACACTATGCGGACATAATTCCGAGTCACCTAAGGAGAATGTTTGTATTTAATAACAAAAAAATTAAATAATTAAATAATTTTGTATAATTTTTCATAGATAGTGTATACTGGATGTGCCTTCGTATGTTGCATACGTACTTTCATTAAATGAAATAAAATAAAGTAATTAATAAAAAATAAATATACAAATTCTTCAGAATTCAATTACGTAAATTTAGACTAGTTATAATTCTCTGTGATTTATGGATCAAGATTAAAAAAAAAGCAATCACTGTTGTAAAAAAAGTGATTTAATATGTACATATATCTTTCTCCTTCACCCATTTGGCCTTAAACCGCTGTATCAAGTCAAATTCATCCTTACAAATTATGTTTAAAAAAAAACTACAGTATTTCCTTTAAAAAAAATTGTACAAAGGAAAAAGCTCTGAATCCGTTGCGTACATCTGCGGTGCACGTGGCGTCGCAATGAAAAGCACCGCGGCTCGTATCTCTGTCGGCTCGGCTTTGTGCCTTGCGCTCGTCCCCGACACTTATTTCATCGGCGCAGCGGCCGATTTCAATTCGCGAGCTATCGCGCGATTGGTAATTAAGAGGAGTGCGCGCGAGCGCTGACGTAACGCGTCGCTCGCGATTCGCCCGCCGGGCGTACTTATTTAGAAACATACACCCGAACGTTTGATGCAATTCGACGTGTATTAAGATTGTGTATTTTTTTAGCTTTATTTTCTTTTAATTAGAGTTATTTATACCTTATATCAAAAATTAAATGCACAATAATGTAATAGAATTAAGTAAATTTTAAATTTTAAGTAAATTTTAACACTCGGATAAACTTATCCGATCGTTTGATGAGATTCGACGTGTATTAAGATTATGTATTTTTTTGTATTTTTATTTTTCTTAATTAGATTTACTTATACCTTATATCAAAAATTAAAGGGACAATAATGTAATAGAATTAAGTAAATTTTAACACTCGGATAAAATTATCCAATCGTTTGATGAGATTCGTTGGACATTAAGATTATGACTTTTTTTAATTCTAATATATAGAAATATCTTAAAAGTTAATCTTAATAGCAAGTTCTTTGGCACTTTGGAAGATTCATCAGTTTATGAGAAAATTAAGATTTTTGTTACTCTAAAGTCTGAAGAGTAAAATCGAAAGACAGAATTTGAGTAAAAAATTTCCATTTTACTCAAAATTTCTCCCGATTTTAGTCTTTAGATTTAGAGTTATAGTTTTTTTTTATTTTTTTAGTTTAATTTTAAAATTTACTAATATATCCGCCTAGAGTTTACTATGTAGTCTAGAATACGGTTGAGTTAATCAAGTTCTTTCAATACTTCATTCTCTTCGTTTTTCATCAATTAAAACTAGTTATAGAGGAATTAACTGCGAATATATTGACAGCGGATTTCTTTAAATTCTATTAATTTGCATAAAAAATTAAATAGTGAATAACAAAATAAAATTAACTAAATTTTAACGACAAAAATATTCTCCGGAGCTAAATTTCCGAAATTCTCGCTGTCATTTCGTGATACGAGAATCCGTAAACGCACTTGAGCGCTCATTATCAATATATTGGCAGCGGATTTCTTTAAATTTTCTATGAATCTGTATAAAAATTGAACAGTGAATAACAAAATAAAATTAACTAAATTTTAGCGACAAAAATATTCTCCGAAGCTAAATTTCTGAAATTCTCGCTGTCATTTTGTGATACGAGAATGCGTAAACGCACTCGACCGCTCATTATCGAAAAGTGACGTTAAACGCCGGGAGCTCGCTGAAAAAGGTACACAATCTGGAGAGATTCTGGAGTACCCTGCTTTCCGATAATGTACATATACCTGCAGACCAATTTTTTCCCCGCCGGGCGATCGCCTCCTTCTTTTCTCCGGTCACGTCGAATAATTTCGCGAGTCGCGAGGGCCTCGGCCTCGTTTTTCAAGAGATGCTCTCGCGGTGACGCCACGAAGGCTTCTTTTTTTGCGAGGAGCACTCGACGCTCTTTTTTGCCGGCGGGATCGTCGAAACGATTAGTCACAGGCCGACGTCGGATCCAAGCTTCATCCTACACTTCAGTGACAGACGCCTCGACGCCAACGTGAGCGCTGGTCGTCTTTTAATGTCGAGAGCTCGATAAGTCAACAAAGACGTGAAATTCCACCGGAATTTTTTTTTTTGTATTTCTCTTTCTCTTAGTTTCGGGTATAATAATGAGCCGACCTTCTGACGAGCAAATATTTAGGTAGTTGGAGATTCGAGGGTCTTTCGAGAAATTCTGAAGATTAATTTGAATCGGTGTACTTGGCACTCGGTTTAAAGTAAATTTATATAATGACGTACACTTTTTCTTTAAATTTGATTCTTTTAGATTCTTATACACCGACAAAAAATGAAGTAGTTCTGACTGTTTCGCAACAGTGAGATTTACTGGGAAAAAGTATAAACTGCTTTGCAAAATCAGTAAAATTAAAATTTCTTACTGTAAGAATAACAGTTTATTTGAAACGCAATTTCAAGTTTATTGGAGAAGCTAGAATTACTTTAAGTAAAAAAAAGTAGAACGTCCTTTTTCTTAAAATGCGGAATCTACTTTGAACAAAAAAAGTAAAATGTCCTTTTGGAAAAACTATAGATTCTCTTTATTATGACCGATGTTATTCTTTCTAATTGAAAATAAATATAAAAGAAATAATAAAATTAAATTCTAAAATAATTTTTATTATAAGAAAAGTAGAATCTGCTATTTTACGTTTTTCAACCGTAAAGTAGATCTTACTATACAAGGAAAGAAATGTTGTATAGTAAAAATTACTAAAATTCCGTAGGAACAGTGGGATATATTCAACTTATGAAAATTTTTACTATAAAACATATTAAAAATTCCTATGTACATAGCAATGTCTACTATACAAATAGCAATTTTTGCTATGTACATAAGAATTTTTAGTATTTTTCATAGTAAACTTTCTACTATGTAAATAGCAATTTTGACTATGTACATAGGAATTTTGCGTATGTTTTATAGTAAAAATCGTCATAAGTTGAGACTTCAGAATATAGTCATTTTTGCTATAAAATTTCTCTCCGTGTACAGAGAAGTAAATTTGTCATTTCTTGAAAGCAGATTCTACCAAAAATACGGAAAGTTAAATAAACTTCTTTTTCGGTGTACACATTGCTTACGTTCAAAATTTAGATGGTCGACAATTTCAGGTCTACTAATTGAAAGAAAAAAAAATTGCAAGGAGTAAATTAAAGCTCCCCGCAGCTCGAGACTCATTAAAAATCGCTTGACCGCCAAAGCGGCAGGTCGAGCGAGCAGTACGGCGAGAATGAAGCGCAAAAGACAAAGCGAGCTGGAGCTCAAAGGGCCGAGGCGGCCGGAGGAACGGCTCGCCTTCTCATAAACGGCTCGTCCTGTCGCGCCGTTCGCGAACAATGGGACTAATTAACATCAATTTTCAAAGCGAGCCCTCCCGGACTGACCGGCGCGCGAACCTCCAAGGCGAGCCGTAAATCCACGCGGAGCCTCGAGAGAGACGCGGACGGCGCGATAGGAGGGCTGCGGTAATCGCGGAGCATTTTTCGTCGGCGTGAACCGGGCTCTCGTTTGTTCGCCGAGGGTTGCCTTACGAGGTGCCGATCGCTCGGCAAATAAAAGTAATTGGAGCTGCGAGATTCAATAAATTTTAGCCGACGGGCCAAGCTTTTTACGAAAGAAAGCAAATTTATTTATTTATTTATTATTAAGCCAGAAAAATTTACGAAGTGTAAATCCTAAAGAAGGTAAAATATGTTACCTGTGCATATAGGATAGATGTTCATGCTTAATGATTGTATGGACCTGTAATTTAAAAGAAAGAAAATTATATTTCTTTTTTTCAATTTTGGATTTATAATTTTTTACTTCAATTTTAGTCATTTAGTAAATAAAGAAAGTAAACTAAATAAAACTAGATTTTTACATTGACTACAACATTTGAGGATATTAATAAGATAATGTTAAGTTTTATAATTTGTACTCGGCGTTATAAAATTTTTCAACAATTTTATATTTTTATATTATCTCTAAAATAAATTTAGGCATTTAACTTTTTTGGATTAAATGTTAAACATAATCGATGAATTCAATGATTGAATTCACCATTCTGGTCAGTTGTTCGATTTATAATATTTAATTTATTTTTTTTAAATTAATGAATACATTCATATTAATCTGTTCGATAATATTTTCAGTCCTAGTCGAAAGATTTTTATTTAATTTAGTTTAAATTTTCCTTCTAGTCTAAAGATTTTTATTCTAGTCTACTTTTTCATTTTAATCTAAAGAATTTCATTCTAGTCTAGATTTTTCTTCTAGTTTACATTTTCATTTCAATCGACATTTTCATTCTAGTCTAAAAATTTGTATTCTAGTCTAGATTTTTCTTCTAGTTTACATTTTCATTTCAATCAACATTTTCATTCTAGTCTAAAAATTTGTATTCTAGTTTAGATTTTCATCCTAGTCGAAAGATTTTTATTCTAGTCTACATTTTCATTTTAATCTAAAGATTTCTATACTAGTCTAGATTTTTCTTCTAGTTTATATTTTCATTTCAATCAACATTTTCACTCTAGTCTAAAATTTTTTATTCTAGTCTACATTTTCATTTTAATCTAAAGATTTCTATACTAGTCAAGATTTTTATTCTAGTCTACTTTTTCATTTTAATCTAAAGAATTTCATTCTAGTCTAGATTTTTCTTCTAGTTTACATTTTCATTTCAATCAACATTTTACATTCTATTGTAGATTTTCATTCTAGTGAGCTGCCACCTAATTATTAACACAATTTCTCACATGTGCTCTTTAGCAATAAAAAATAAAGGCCGCCTAAAATCCATATTACCTCACATCGAGCACAGGACGAAAGACTCAAGCCGAAGCAAGGGAACACCTCTCGAAGAAGAAAAAAAGAAGTCGCAACCCGAGGCGCGCGCCGTGGCCTCCTCGTTTAGCATCGTGAGAAAGAGCGAGGTCGGCGCGCGGGGAAATCGCTCGTGACCGAGCCGAGAGCACCGGGAAGCCGCGGGGCGCATGACAGCCGTCAAAATAGCCCGGGTTCTCATGGGCGCGCGCAGAAACCGGCGGTCGCGTCACGCGCCGCGGACAAAGGCCCCGGCGCGCTCCAGCCACCCCCGCGGCCCAATTTGTCGCGCGATCGCATCTAAATTGTCGTCGCAGGGCATCCCCCTCCTTCGTCGCCCCGAACCGCGCTTGAATATGCATGCGCGTCGAGGTGCAGTTGCGCAACCTCGCGCTTCCGCGGAGACGCAATTGCTATAGCGTGATTCTTGCGGGTCGATCGCGCCAGTCATCGGCTCCGAGGGGCGACAAAGACAATTCGGAATTGGTCGAGGGGATGCGAATTGTTGGGAATTGAGGGAGATTTTTGTTTTATTGCTGAATTGGGAATTGATTTATTAACCATTGCGGGGTTAACACTTAATTCATTTGTTGTATTTGAACGTAGAGAAAGGTTCTATTAAAATTGCTGAAGCATTTTATGAAGTTCCATTTTGTGAAGCAACGATAGACGAGATAAATGAAAATTTGTATTAGATGGTATAGAAAAATTTACTAGCGAATATTATTAAATTAATTAGATATTATGGTTCTATTAAACCGTAGTTGTCAATTAATAAATAAATTAAATATTAAATCGGCTTCAAAGGTTTTATTCAATTAGGTCTAGACTTTCCTTCTAGCCTAAAGATTTTTATTCTAGTCTACATTTTCATTTTAATCTAAAAAAAAGTTTTTTTTTAACTTACTACATTTATTTAGAAACAAATAAATTCATTTAGCTCCAAAGAAATATGCAGCAAGCACTAATGAAATAAATATTTATTGAAAATTACCAAATTCGTTTCTCACTATAGTTACTTTATTATATTTACTCAATTAATTATTTATTATTTTTAAGTAGGCTTTACAATGAAAGTGTAAAGATGCATTTATGATAAGAATCGCCAACATTGAAATTCAATAAAACTTAAAACATTTTTAAAACATTTAATTGCTTAATTTAATCTGAGAAACCGATTTGTTATTGAAGTTCCTCATAAATAGGTCAAGATAAACAATAGATAAAGTGAATTTCAGTCATGCATGCAATTGAATTTTATTCTAAAATCTTTATCGCTCTTATCGTATATCATATCTTTTACGTGGTATCAGATTTTGCGATAATTGAATTTCATGCGTTTAATGAATTTCCCCGAAGAATATGGTGCATGGGCCCATCCCGCATATCGAAGCCGTAAGTATCACGATTTCACACTTGTTCATTTGCGAATAATTATCTTACACTTTATATATCCTCGCCTACTTAAAATTATGCTTCGAAAAGATGCAAATAAAACATTTCCAGACTCAATTATATAAATTCCACCTGCGCCTATCTTAAAATTACTTTTTTTTTCAAAATTCATTTTGACTCGCTTTCTTGCTAGAGAAAAAAAAATTTTTTTAAGGGAGATCCGTGACATCGGAAACAAGCTGCAGGTGTAGCCGCATGCCTCTCCGTCCATATCTAATCTTTACCCTTCTGTTTGCTCCTCGTGTGCGCGCGGCTCCGAGAAATTCCTGGTCTCGCGGGAGCAGCTTGAGAACGACCTGGAGGTCCACTTTGCCGGACCCACCTAACGCCCCTTCGCTTTTCCCCATCCGACGAAATAAAAATTTCCGGATCCGGGGCTCCTTTCGCCTTATCGCTACGCCTCCGCGTTACGCTGCCTTTTTTACACCTGCGCGAGTTTTTCGAGGTGTTTCTTCGGTGCGAGGGTTTTTAGAAACTTGATAATAGTAATGAAGATTTCCAGGCCGCGTGTGAATTCTATCGGGTATCCGTGAAGGGTAAATGTACATTTCTAGTAGATTAATATAATTTTTTATTGAATTTCGTCAAGGTGAAAAATAGATTAAGGAAATTGCTACGTTCAATTTTAAAATCGAAGGACGTAAGAACTTTATTTATAGAGAAAGTGATCGTGTCAAGTAAGAATTTAAAAAATTAATTATAGAAACAATAAAAAAAATTGCTACTTTTAATTTTACAAGTAAAGGAGATCAGAAGTTTATTTATAAAAAAAAGTGATCGTGTCATGTCAGACTTTTATTGAATTCAATCATGAATTTATAAAACTATAACTGTAGAAACTGTAAAAAAATGGCTACATTCAATTTTAAAATTAAAGGAGATAAGAATTTTATTTATAAAAAATATGTGATCGTGTCACGTCAGATTTTATTGAATTCAATAATGAATTTATAAAACTAACTATAGAAAGTATAAAAAAGATTGCTACATTCAATTTTACAATCGAAGGAGATAAGAATTTTATTTATACAAAAAAAGTAATTGTGTCGAGTAATAACACGAACGTAAGATTTTATCGAGTGACTTCACTAGCAGCCGGATATTAATAAAAATGATCCGCGCACTCGAGATCCAACTTATTTTTGAAACGGCAAATGGAACGTACGCTGGAATACCTACAAGCCGCAGATGATTCAATTTTTCGCCTCGGGAAATTATTTTGCAAGTCGGAATAGCGATAAGAACTTAACAATTTTCACTCGCACTCGCACACGGCGCTATTAAACTTTAAATCGCCGGCAATCAATCTCGCGCCGCCGATATAAACAACAGCGAAGATTTTTTTTCCTTCCTCGTAACATAATGCCTGCGTAAACGGCTGCCTGGTGCAAAATTAATTTCCCGCAACAAAGCGACGCACAATGGAGTTTCAAGCGTCGCTCTCCGCGCTGAATCTCAAGTAACAGCGAGCGAGCCTGAGCCTTTGCGCGTCCGCCTCTTTTCGAGCGCGCTAAATCGGTCCGCTTCCTCGGGCGGACGTCCGTCGCTCTCCATTCGCTCGATTTGAGCCATTCTCGCCGCGGTTCCGCTCTATTTTTCTAGCCCCTTCCCATTTCCCTGGAAATTCGTTATACCCGAGGCTCGAGGCGCGATCGTCGCATTCCCCGTCCGTCGCGCATCTCATTTCCTCCGTCCACCCTTTGCTCCTTTTCCTCTCTCGCTCTAAAGGATCCATCCGTCGCTGCTCGTCCTTCTCTGTCTCTCGCATTCAACAAGTCAATTTTCGCCTCGTCCCCGTGCACACATCCGTGCGCGTATATACCTGCACCTTCCTCTCCGGAAGTTTTATCTGCACCGAGATTGAAATTACTGTCTCTCCGGAGGAGGGGGAGGGGGAAGGAGCTCTCGGCCCGAGGGTGTCCTCCGCCGAAGTTACGAGCTGAACTTTTCCTTTCTTTCGTCGACGTCCCTATCTGCGCAGTTTTTTCTTCGCGAGCCTTCCTACTGTCGCGTCCCGCGTGCTTAATTTCACCGGAGGGTCGGCGAATTAAAAAAGTTTCCCTGGCCTCCGCACGGCTGTTTGTTCCTACATTGAGCCTAGGGAGGTGCCTGGACCCGTGCCTCTTTCCTTGGCCATTCAAATCGTCATCGCATTTTTCATTAATTTTCTCGGCGAGGACTTTGTAGTATTATTCAATTTGTAGAAATAGGAATGGAGAATTTTTATAGAGATGTAGGCTTGTAAATTTGAGTAGAAAGTAGGCATTTTTGTACACGTAATAGAAGAAAAATGATTCGTAAAATTTACTCTTTCCTTGAACATTAAAATCGTCATCCCATTTTTCATTAATTTTCTCGGCGAGGAGTCTGCCGTATTATTCAATTTGAAGAAATAGAAATGGAGAATTTTTACAGAGATGTAGGCTTGTAAATGTGAGTGGAAAGTAGGAATTTTTTTACACAGAAAAATGATAGTAAATAAATTTTATTTAAATAATTAATTAAAACTTACTTGTGCAGTATTTATTTAAATTATACTGCATTTTTTTAAGCAATATATACTTACTTCAATAAGCAAAGCAGATATTGGTTAACGCATCAAGTAATTTTTTTTTTTTAAATATTTAGACAAATTTTAGTTAACTCATTCAGATCCAATGTGTATTGCATTATACAAAGCTATTTTTTATTTTATTTAAATTTTGTAAAACATGTTTGTGATAGCCAAAAATAAGCACATGGATTAGATTAAGTGAATACTTTTTCATCTCATAGTGGACCTTCAAATTATACTAGACTAAATGTAGTTTGAGAAAATTTGCATTAAAGAAAAAAAAGAAGATTCAAAAACTGAAAAAATTGATTAAAAAATGATCATAAATCACATAGAATTTTTTTCAGAATTTTTTTTATGCAGGAAAAAGTATAAAAAATTATTATTTTTTGCTGCAAGTCTTTGAGTAAATTTTAATAATAGTTTTTCTCCGTACGTTTTTGATTTTTGTACATTCTTTTAGTTTCGAAGTGACTGCTTTTAAACTGCGCAAGAAAAATTTTTTCCTTCAAAAATAATGCAATCGATAATCAATGCACATTGGCAATAAAAAATCTGTGCGCTAACGGCTTAGAATTTTTTTTTATAAAAGGAATTTTTTAAAAAATCTTACCTCGCAACTTTGATTCACCGTCGACTGTCATAATCTTTTTTTCTAAGAAATCTCCGCTTCAAGATGAAGTTAATAGTCGTTTATTAAGTATCGCACTTCGAAGTTGAAACCCTACATCTTTAGTTCCGTTTTTTTTTTCTCTTTTTGCCATAATTCATGCGTTCGAGGATGTTTTAAGGTTTCCGCGCCGTAAGTTATCTTGACAGCTTCGAAAGTATTTTTTTTTTCTTCTTTTCATCGGATTTATATTCTTGCAGGAGCAACTCTACGTCAAGCGGAAGCTTCAAAGTACAAACGCACGGAGAATCTACGAAGAGCAGTAATAAAAACGGTAGCAGAAGGTACTCAAATTTTCTGAAACAAAGTTTCACGATTATTTAAACAGCGCAATAATCCTAAACGCTTCGTAAGCAGATATTAACTCCAGTTGATTAAGCCAACACAAAGCGATCGCAAAATAAAGCCTCCCATACGGTAGACTCGCGGCAGTCATTATCATTACTGCCGCGTCGTTAAATAAAGTAAAATACATAAAATAAGGATTACCCGCAGTCTTCTCGATTCCCAATCCCACATATGATTTATTTTTACGACGAATGTGTTCCGCTCTCGGCAGAATCGAATTTTCGCGTTGCGCAATATTTTTTTTTCGAGGAGGTCATTAAACGCCCGCCACTCTCGTGTTTGCTCTTTTAATCTTAGGTGGCTTCTCGCTGCGTCGACCCTCGCCTTGCGTCGTTTTTTTTTTCTTCACTTCAGCTGAGTTCTGGGCTTCGTCATCAATTTACGTATGATTTTTATACTCGCAATGCAAACACTGTTCGATGATTGGGATAGAAAGTGAATTTTTTTTTTCGATCGAATTTAGGCAAAGAAAGTATGATGGCAATCATTTCTGTATCGAAAGTAAGGAGACTGCTCGATCGGAAAAAAGGGAACATTGCCTTTTTTTTTGTCAGCGGCAGTGTTGGTGACCGTATAGCGGAAAAAAGTCGTAAAAGTTCGATGAATAAGCAGCGAGGCCAGGGCGATAGAAAGTCAGAACGAATTTTCACTCGGGAGAAAAAAAACGAAACGAAGGTACGGAAGGACCGCGAAAGTCGTTCGAAATCGTGCAACTCTTGAACCCGGTAAACTCGAAACGAACTGCGCCGAACTAAAAAGTACACCGCCGGCGAGCCGCGCGAGAAGAGTGTAAAAAAAGGCGCAATAAAACACGCGATATAGAGGCACAAAAAAAAAGTGAAAAGTCAACTGAAAAGTGTACGAGGGAAGAAAGAGTCGGACTCTCCTTATGAAAGAGTGGAAAATCGTTGACCCCGTTTCTGCCGCTCCTCGAGGCTCTTTTTTTTTTCTCGCTCTCGGCGTATTTCTTTTGTAGGCTCTTTCCGTCACAACGAGGCGACACCAACCAGTTTTCCGTGAGCATAATACGAATAACAGTCGGTAGATAATAATGCCTCGGTCGCGCGCATCAACTATATATACATATATACATATACATATACACATATATATACACGTTTCTCTGCTCTTTTTTTTTCTACTCGTCTTCTTCCGCCCCCACCCCTTTTATCTCGGAGTCGAGCACCTCGCGAGCAGCCAGTGTCAATCCACCTTGACGGATGGCTCTTGCGGCAATCGCTTCGTGAACTTCGTCGATGCACTTTTTTCCCCCGTACCCCAGCGAGATTAGAAATGAAAACACTTTCGGTAATAAAAAAGTTTCGACTCTTATTTCTGAAACCCATTATTATGAAAGTAGCATGCAGAACTCTTTCTCTATTCTCTATAGAAAAAAAATATATCATTTTTTAGTCTTTTTATTAATTATTACGTTATTTTTATTAATAATACTTTATACAGTAAGCATTATATTGATATAGTTTTTTTTTTTAAATTTATTAGTTTTACTAACATTTAATAGTTGAAAATGCGAATTCTTGGTAAGACTTCCCCTAGGCTGAGACTAGACTAGGCTGAGTTTTTCTTTGCCGATAGTTAATTGTTTTTTATTATTATTAAAGTGTAAAATGCGACCGATGTTGGTTTTTTGTCGCAATAAGATAACTCGTGACTATTTTATTTATTGCTACACTTCTATAACAAAGAAAAATTTCTTTTGAAATATATTTTAAAAATTCATATAGTAATTTCTATCGAGGTAAGCGCAGTTACCTGTACATAAGCTGGTAGAAAAAAAATTCTCTAACTTAATACCTAAAAATAATCATATATAAATAAGAGTAAATTATTAACTGTTAATTGTAGATGCATTTCATCTTCACTTTTCACAAATTAATAAACCCGATCGATTAGCAAGTAATTTTTTAAGCGCAGTACCTGTACATAGGCTGGTAGAAAAAAAAATACTAATTAACTTAATACCTAAAAATAATCATATATAAATAACAGAAAATTGTTAACTGTGCAGTACGCCGGCAGTTATACCGTGATAACCGTCCGTCGGATTTTCGCCTTGAAATCGTCCGCAAGGAACCAGCTGAACTTGGATCTATCAGCGACAAATGCTGGTAATTTTAGCCATCGGGATGCAATAAATATCGACCGCACCAAAAGTAGTTTAAAGCCTGGTGGTGTGTGCCGAAGCGCGCCGGTACGCCCGGTACTATCGTCGCGGCACTCCCGGCCCGATAGCGCAAAGTGGAGTAGCGAGGAAAACGCGCGCCGGGGTGCTTGCATCATTGCCACGAGCGTAGCATCAATTCATTATATCGATAGCGCGCCCGAGAATTTTATCGCCGCGAGCGGCGCTCCTTTCTCCTCTCCCGTCGCTTTCCTGCGTCGAGGTTTGATTCCCCCCGCGAATTATTTATGCCAATAGCAAGGAAATCACTGCTTTTTTTTCTTACGCGCAGCGATGCAGGTTGAAAAATCTGTGCCCTCGACAAAATCTTAGCGTTGATCCGGTAAATAATAATATTAATTGACTTATTTTTTAATATTTTTATCATTTTAAAATATAAACGTGTATGTGAAAATTCCAGACCAAGTTCTTGTTGTTTAGGTCATTTTAAAAGAGAATAAACAAGTGTGAATGGCCAAAGTTGAGAAAACAACAACAAAAATATTCGTGAACTTTTTTAGAATAATGAATGTACTTTTTCAAAAAATTCAGAAGAGTAAAAAGTTCTTAGAACTAGCCAAAAGATACGCCCGAATTTTTTCGAAGTGTTTTGAGAAAATCTTTTTTAAAATATTGTATATAAACATTTTTTGATATATTCAAAAATTTACTCACAACTCTTCGGTATTCCCTGGATAATTTTAAAAACTTGTTACTGTTATGAATTTTTTCGAAAAGTATATCGTTTATTATAAAAAAAAATCATGAATGTTTTTTTTTGTTTTCTCAACTTTTTTGTGTAAATTGGCCTAGAAAAAGTATGCTTAAGAATTGACCGTGCACAATTGTATATTCCCTTTTCACATGACCTAAGCAACATGAAAAAATTAGTCTGGTAGGTGTCTACAAAAAAAAAGAAAATTCAACTTCCAAAGCTGAGTTGTTTTCTATCGGCCGTGAATTTGCACAAATGTTTTTATGCTTCTTTAAGGAGGTTCGATAATAAAATGAAGATGGTTAGAAAGTTTTGAAAAACTTTTAAGGTAATTGTAAAAATATGAAATGGCTCGTAAAAAAATTTCATAACCACTGTAAATATATAGTTTTTCTAAAAAAACTATTAAACATTACGTTTTTACGTATATAAGAAGAAAATGTTTCGTATATTTTTTTTAATAGACAGAATATATAAAAAATACGGATATTATTGTTAAATATTATTAGAGCCCACCAAATAAACTTGTAACTAAAGAACTAAGTATATACATCTGAACATTTCAAAATAAGAAAATTTAGCATTTACAAGATCTACCGAATCTCCTTAAAGTATTTCTCCTTAAAAAGATAGAATATTTTATTCAGTGAAATAATTCACATACGAGAAAAGTTTTTTTTACTCGAACACATCACGTTTTTCAAATTTCCAAAAAAAAAGGGTCTACGTGTCTTCTGTGGCTTCAGCGTGTGTTCCGCATTTCCTGAGGACACTTCTGCATTCTCAACTACTTAGTAACACAGGATCCTAGAAAACTACAAAGCTACTTCCACGCACAAACCCATTTCCCGAAATTAAAAAAAAAAAGAAAAAAAAACGGGTGGTTCGTGCGTCACCGGACATCGCGATAGTCATCTCGTATATTCTTCTCCCTTGAGTTGTAATTCATCTCGTATCCCATCGCATCCCCCGCGTAGACTTCCGCCCCGCCGAAATTCGTCGCGAGCGACTCTTTACGAACAGAAAAAGCTCGCACCTCGAGAAGGTTGCAATTAACCGCCGATGAAGCGGAAAGCTCGCTAATTCCATCGTTAACGTCGCCTGTACGACGAGTCGCGCCTGCCTGCTAACGGATTCGGCCTGGACGACGTAAGAGCCTTTTTCTCCGTGGATCGTGATTAGCGTCCCGACGATTTAGTCAGTCTCGTCGCTAATGAGTGTCGCTACTTGGGACGAGGCGCCGGAGGCTAATTATGCGTTTGTTTTCGAAGGCGTGGATGCCTCCGCTCGTTAATAACAGTTCACAACGTAATCCGGTAATTGCTGGATAATTTTTTTTCCTTTGGTAAGGAGCGTATACCTCCAACGGTATAGTCCGTGACGTTTACTAGTATAAGTCTCGAGGATGTACCAGAAAAGGACACTTTAGTTTCTATTCGTGTTATTAAAAATTAATGATGCTGTTTTTATTAATTTTTATTAATTCGTAACTTTAGAATAAGTGTCTACACACTGAGAGAATTTTTTTTTAATTTTAAGCAAACTTTTATTTCAATAGTACTCATTAAATATTTTATTTATAGTCAGAAAATTATTTTTTTTTAAACTACTCAATTTACTTAGAAACAAATAAATTACTTTAGTTTTAATGAAATCCTTACTTGACTCAAAGAAATATTTAATAAGTACTACTATTAAAGTAAATTAATTCTTTAAAATCAACAATTTTTTTTTATGAGTGCAGGATATACTAGAAAGGACACTTTAGTTTCTATTCGAGTTATTAAAAATTAGTGATGGTGTTTTTATTTTATTTTTATTGATCCATAGCTTTAGAATAAATGCCTCGAGGCGATATCGTGCCTGTTTATAGTGAGATCTTGAGTAGAGTTATTATTTATTTAAAAAATCACTTTATAATCTTTATTGTAGATCCGAGAAAATTTCAACATTTTTACGCTATTTTTCATTTACTTAGAATAAAAAGAATTTTTTAATTTGAACAATTATTAGGAATACAATGAGTTATACCAAACTTTAAAACTGTTCTTCCGTATATTGAATACTATTCGTTTTAAATGAGTATTTGAAGGTAGAGGAAGTAATTTCGATTTAAAATATGTTCTAAGTTACCGTGAAAGAAGATGAAAAAGTAGTCTAAGGCGCATGGCGGACTATCGACATTTTTCTCCTCGTAAAAAGTTTTTATATGGGGCTCTATTCTTTGTCCTTGCGCACGAGATGTCTGGAATTGATTCTCATATTACATTTCGCTGTGACATGCTGCACCGCTCAACTAAAATTAAATTCGCTGAATTTTATGCAGATCGTAATTTCATGCTTATTTAACATTGAATTCTTTTTTTGATCCACAAATACTGTGAGTAATAATTACAATTTACTTAGTATATAAAGTCTGTGAAGACAATTATTTTTTTTTTGTTATTTTTTTTACATTTCTCTTTTTTCAAGGTAGATTAATTTTTTAATTGTTGCCGTCATATTTTTTTAATCAAATAATATCAATGATCGCTGTAATTATAATATAATTTTATAATCGTAATATTATTTGCTTGTTAATAGTATTTGTTGAATATTTCAAAGAAATATTTACCGAGTAAGTAATACTGAAGTACATAAATATTTACTGAAAATAGTAAAATTTGTCCGTCAGTGTACTCAATATAAAAATGAGGCAAGCAATTGCTTGCTTGTATTTTGGCGACCAATCAGAATTTTAAAGTTTACGAGAGGATATATAAAATATCGCACTAACTCCGAAACTTATAAAATTTTCCCCGCAAACCATTGTTTTGCAGAACTTTTAAAACAGCGCGATACCACCCGCCATCGAAATTTAAATATTGATAGCAAAAAAAAAACAGAAAAAGCTCGATCCATCAAACGGCATATCCGAAAACAGATAAAACATCGCAGGCTCGACTCCGGACGATATTCGAGCGGAAGCATTGATCCCCGCGCATTTGGTAAAGTCCGAACTCGAAAACTCCTCGGTACACGCGAGAAAGGGAGAAAAAGAGCGCAGAGCCGGGCCAATCTCCATCGGCAAACAAATCGCCTTGGAAAGAGCGCCGTTCCCCCGAGGGAGAGCGCATAGAGAGACTCCGCGCGCCGCCGCGAGGAGCGTCGCGCTCGCGAGCGCCACCGACTCGCGGCGGCCGCGGCGCTCGACCGTGGCGCTGCGGTCGCTTGGACCGTGCCGCCGCGCGGCCGGCCGCGGAGATCGCGCTCGGCGTCCGCGTCGGCAGGACGTGCCCCGCGCCAACAGACGACTAGTCCCGGCCGCTTCGTACGCCTATACGCGCGCCTCCCGCGTCCGACGCCCGCGCACTGCAGTCGGCAGTCGAACTGGCCATCGGAGTGTGAGTGTCTCTTTTTTTTTATCTGTGCGCGAAGGGCAGCCAGGAGAGCATCCAGTGTGCGCCGCGAGTGCGGCCTTTGTTTACGGCGGCGATGCCGCGAGGCTGAGCGTGACGTGCGCGTTGGATCGCGGACGTGCGCGAGGGGATGGTGGCGCGCGGGGCTCGCTCGGCCGCGTGTCTCGCAGCCACCGTCGGGAGCCGGTGATGCCCGACGCCTCCTGAGCGTTTATTTTCGTTTTTTGTTGGTGCCTGTCGTTCTTTTTTTTTTTTTTTTGATACTTTGTGCGACGAGCCAAAGCGCGCGGTCCAGCAACTCGTGCAGCGGCGGCAGCAGCAGCAGCAGCAGCCCACCATTTGCCCGCAGCCAGCAGCAGGAGTCATGAGACGCATAAGCGGTAAGCCATGCTCGACTTTGCTGTAGTGTTATTTATTCCCGGGAGAAAGTTGCTACCGGACGCAACTGCAACCTCCTCACCTCGATAGTTTTTTTATTTGTTCTTTATTTTGTCCTTTTTTTGGTACATTTTCTTGTTTTTTTTTTCTTTTTTGGGGGGAGGTTCGAGGATGATTTGGGTGAATTCTGTGTGAAATTGGAGGAGAGTCGAGTGACGTTCGGGAGTCGTGAGTGGAGATGAAGGGAAGATGCAGGCGGTCGAGGCCGTGAAGCGGATGAGGTCATTGCTTTTAGGAGGGGGATTTTTGGGGTCCTTTGGGTAGTTATTTCTTTTCCTTTGCCCTGAGAGAATTGAGGGGGTGATGCTTCATCTTATTGATTTTACAGAGTCGTTTGATACATTTTTAAAACGTCGCTCATTGTCTCTCTCGTCGAATTATGTTAAAGACTGTGTGGATATTGCGAGGAATGCGTGTTTTTCTTTTTCTTATACCGAGAAAAGTACTCTCTAAAATTGAATTAGTGAAAAAGCACTAATTCATAGTGACTATGCACTAATTTGAAAAGTGAAAATTGCTCCACTATAGTAGAAACATCTATTGAATAGTGAATAAATTGTACTAATTGAACTGATTGAAATAGTAAATATATGCACTATTGAAAATAGTGTAAACTGCTAATAAATTAATGAAATTAAAATTTTTTGTAATTGGGAATTCACTATTTTAATTAGTGAAAAGACCAAAATAGTTACTCTTATTTAACAAATAGTTTATTCTCCACTAAGTGTTTTTTACTAATTAAATAGTAGAACACTTTTTTACTACTTCAATTAGTAAAATTATACTATTTGATTGTGGGTTTTACTAATTGATTAGTGGAAAATCTGATGATCACTAAAAAGATTAGTGGAATTTCCACTAATGCAACTTTAGAGAGTAAGGAAGTTTTTAATTTAGCATTTTTGCGGAATGTAAATGACCATTTGAATGCGAGAAGCTGTTTATTAATTTCTAATCAGTTGACCTCCAGAAAATGTTTTTTTATGCTCTGGTTGAAAACTGCGATTAACACGTGCGTTGTAATGTAATTATTTACAGCGATAAAATATGCTCAACAGTAATAAATAATGAGTCACCAAAATTTTGTTTGCGAATTTAACAATGCGATTTACAAAGTATGATTATCATAACGCCTCTGTAGAACTAATTAAATTGAATAGGCGTTATATATTTACAAAAGTATTATAAAGAAAAAAATGGACTCGCGAAAGTACATCCAAATTAAATGTTCGCAAAAAAAATCTTTGTTCTTCAGTGACAAAAGTGTAAGTTGTAAGAATTTTTTTTAAGCTAAGTAAATAAGGATATCTCGTAAAAGACTTAAACTCCAGCGGTAAAATTTCTTTTCAACTCCTAAACTTGCTAACGAAGTTTTTTTTCCTCCTCAAAAGGAGCTAAAGTTGGGTGTCTTCACTTCTTGACCGTAGAATTTTAATTTCAGCCAAGAAAACTTCGTTTCATTTCTGTTCCTTAAATACGAGAAAGGGAAAGAAAAAAGGGGGGAAATTAGTTTGAAACTTTCAAGGTAAGCGTTGCGTAAAATCTCGACTCTCGGATAAAGTTATAGAATAAACCGTCTATTGCCCGACAGTAACAACGAGCGAATCAATGCGATAGGGTTTTTTTTTTTTTTTTTTTTTAAGCGATATAAAACAACGAAGTTTTTATAATTATCCGCTTCAGGCGCGATAAGATAAACAAGCGATCGCGCGAACAATGTGCGTGTATATAACGGCGTATAATTTATAAATAGTAGATCTAAATTCAATGAATAAATAAAATCAGCAATTCAGAAACAATGTATCATTCCATATTTAGAGGAATTTCTAGTAAAAGTTATTATTCTTTCTGGGAAAGCCATCACAGAATAACAGTTCTAAAAAAGAATCTTACTTTTTATTAGAATTTATCAAACTTTCTTGTAAATTTTCATCTACATTGAGTACATTTTACTAGGAAGTAAATAATTCTATTTATATTGCCATTATTTCTTCCAGATTTATTTATTTCAAAAAATAATCTTACTTTCCAGTAGAATTTATCAAATTTTAATTTAAATGTTCATGCACTGAAAAAAAAATTGTCAATTTTAATGAAATGATTTACTTCAATAGTACTTATTAAATATTTTATTGAGTCTAAAAATTATATTTTTCAAGCTACTAAATTCATTTAGTTTTAATGAAACCATTACTTGATTCAAAGAAATACTTAATAAGTACTACTATTAGAGTAAATCATTTCCTTAAAATAAACAAATTGTTTTTTCAGTGTACACTAATATGCTTTAAATTTTACTACAAAGCAAGTAATTCTTTTCAGAATGCCAACATTGCTTCCATATATATTTATTCAAAAAAGAAATAATCCTACTTTTTCGTACAATTTATCAAACTTCATTCTACATTTTCACATGCATACAGTAAACTTTAAATAATTCTTCTCAGAATTGTAATATTCCTTCCGCCGCTATCTCAGAATTGCACTGCAACATCAACAATCAATCAGTAAAGCGTTGCTTTCGTTTCACCCCTCGCACAACGAAAAAAAAAATCATCACACCTAAGTTCACTGTCGACTTCCTCCCCTAACTGAAAAAAAGGGAATGATCCATTTTGGTAGGTATCAAGGTGCGTCCAGGGTCTCGCACACATGCCGCCACCGCGAGCAGCTGTCCGATCGGCGGACCTCAGCTGCACTTCCCGCAGGACACTGCCCCCGCGCCGTATAACCGGCGAGTGTGTGTACACCCATTGTTCCGTCGCGCGCGAGTCTAAATCCGCCGGCGGTGGGGGCGAACGAAAGACTCAGCCCGAGAAAGCGCACTGGATTCGCGCGAGATGGAAAAGGCGTACACTCGCGTATACACACATGTATACACACGTACACGCGCAGCCCGAGCGTCCTTTGCACTTACGTAAGTCCTTGGCTCTCGGAGTGCGAGCAGAGAGAGAGAGAGAGAGAGAGAGAGATGGAGCGCAGGATATTCGCCCGGCCTTTTTAGCTATAGTCTCGGCCAAGGAGCCAGTTCTCGGGCGCGCGAGCGGAGGATTTTCAAGGCTGCCTAGAAGCGAGTACAGGCGCTGCCGAGAGAGGCCTTCTATCGGCCAGGCTTTCGGAGAAGCGTTCCGGGACTTTTAACCGGACGCGAGGCTTGTCCGATAAATAATTGGAACGTCCATCGCCGTTCCGATCGATCGGACAAACGGGATTTTCGATGGATTGCGCAACGCTGAGATAATGACGCGTCCGATCACTAATTGCGCCGGCGGCTGGAGTGGTGTGTTTGTCTAAATTGACGCTAAATTGTCTAAAAATATTGATGTCAAACAAACTAACAGTTCTTATGATTTAACGTTGTTGCTATGATGCTGATTCTGCATGTACACTGCGTGGTTGTCTCGTCACGTTCTTGTTAGAAGATTGTATAAATGTCAAATGCCAAATCTGCATTAATACTACTGTAGATTCGACATAAAACTATTTACATTTAAATGTATGCTAAAACGGCATTAGTTTTCGGTTAAAAAAGCATTAAATTTTTTTCCCACTGAGAAAAAAACAATGTCAAGCAAACTAAAAGTTCTTATGATTTACGTTATTGCTATGACGCTGATTCTGCATATGTACTGGGTGGTTGTCTCGTCACGTTCTTGTTTTAAGATTGTATAAATATCAAATGCCAAATCTGCATTAATACTACTGTAGATTCGACATAAAACTATTTACATTTAAATGTATGCTAAAACGGCATTAGTTTTCGGTTAAAAAAGCATTAAATTTTTTTCCCACTGAGAAAAATATTAATGCCAAACAAGCTAAAAGTTCTTATGTGGACTCAGCATTGTAGCATTATTGCAAGTCTTTGCTTCTCTCGCGTTATGATGCTATTATTTCAGCATACGTTCTGATGTAGTTGTAAAATCATGAACATTTTTTTAAAAATTGTACCGAAAATGTTCAGAAATTATTAAATAACAAGTATGACTCATCTTTTAGAAAAAATGCGGATAATTATAATCTTAATTACGAGATTGAAACAAAAATAAACCCGCCTGTAGCTGATTTTGTCCGATTTTGGCATTTTTTTTTAGTCTACCGACTGGACTACTTATATAAATATCAATTGCTAAACGTGCATTAGTACTACTGTAGATTTGACATAAAACGAATTACATTTCTTATTACATTTTGACAAATTACGAATTACATTTTGACTTATGCTAAAACGGCATTAGCTTTCGATTAAAACGGCATTAAATCTTTTTCTCAGTGACGCAAGAATTCAATAAGCGGCGGTGTTATCAAAGGAGACGTTAATGTTTGTTCAAAAATAAAGCGAGTTTGAAAAATTATATCAAACGGTGCGGGGGAGAAGCCGCCGAGAAAGTTATCTAACAACTAATGAGCCTTTCCGATCATGCCTATTAAGCAAATGACATATTTACTATTTCCACGGGTAATCGGCCGTATTAGGACACCGCGTGCACTTTCTAATTCATACTTTTAAAAAGCACGCGGCGAAATTAATAAGGGACCCGGGCGAAGGATGTATTTTGTCCGATAAAAAGTACTATTAACGAGATAATCGTTAATAAGCCTAAGCCACGCGGACAGCCGTGCATTAGGCGTTATATAAATGACACGTACAACGTTGATTTATCTGTTATCGCGAGAATAATAAAGCCGTTTTAAAAGGAGTAGATCGAGCGGATTACAATGGAAATTATTATCGAACCAATCAACCGCACTAGAAATCTTCAAAGCTTCGCTATGATACTGTACACCCATCGATTTATATAGGCTTTGTAGCGACATAAAAAAAAGAAGACTTAACCATATTGATTAAACTCATCTCGACTGCCCCTTTTATGCTCTCCGTCTGGTCTCCGAGTTTTTGCAATACGAGCTCTGTTATTAAATGGAGAAATATCACTGCGACCGATTATCGTCCATCCCGATCAGGATATTTTCATGTGCAACGTCTATCACGATGTAAAAGGAAGAAAAACTAGATGTATAGCCTCTGGGAAAGATCCCCGCGTTCCCCGACAATTAAACCCCGTCCTTCAACTCGCCACGAGTCAATGCAGCGTAAAATCGCTCGACTTCGCCCGGGGCCCCCTCGTCCCGGTTCTCTTCGCTCCCGATCGAGTTCTGGTTATGAGATGCGCGACGTCGGCCGTAAAAACTTTCGCGGGCGCTCCGACTTCGCGGGGGAATGCACGCCGGCGGGAGCATAAAAAGAGGAAGGAAAGAAGCGCACGATACGCATCGACTCGCCGGCACAAAAGGGAAACCCTCGGCGGGCCGTCCGGTCGGCCGTGCCGGCCAACAAGGACGGGCCTTGTATCCGCTAGATATACGAGATTTCGCTTCTCCCGCTCTCTTCTCTCCTTCTCTCTCGCGCTCCGAGCTTCTGCCTGTTAAAGGGAATATAAGCGGGGGAGTCGACGGAGGAAATCTCGCTGTCCGGCGCACCAGGAATTAAAGCTGCCGGGGGGGTTGTTATACAGCCCGGAAGAGGGAGAGAAGACGCGCGCGCGCGGCGTAATCGGATTCTTAGCGTTAAGACGCAGGGGAGAGCGGAGGTGCATCGATCGTCTCTCGTTAGCCCTTTCGAAGACTTACGATCGCCGGACCGGAAAAAAAAACTCCGGGGGATGGAGAGTAATAAGGCGGAGGTGTGAGGGATGCAGCGACGAGGCGTTGATGAACATTCGTGCGAGCTAAGAGGCTTCGGGTGGCGGCGTACAAGCTTTCGCTTGGATTTTTTCAACGGCGCGTTTTACGAGTACGCAAGGGGATAAGAGATTTTCATTATTTTGATCTATTTCGTGCGAGCGAGATACCCGGCGTAATTTAATTTTAATAAATGCGCGAGATCGGCGCGATAAGCTGCGCTTACCGATTTCATCAAGGTTTATTACTTGTTAATATCCGTCGCCGTTGCTTTTCTTATCTTTTTATTTTTTATTTTTTCTTAATAAATTGAAAGTATGATACAATTTTGAAGCTTAATCACGCAGAAAAGTATCAATTAAACGCGATGCTCGGCGATAAAATTCGTGAAATTGTTTTAGATCGGTGGAAAAAAAGAAGTTTTACGGTTACATGCTCGGGCTTTGCAACTGTTAAAGAAAGCGCGCGCGTTAAAAAAGTCGAAAATAATTTTTACAGCGGCTTTCTCTTTTTCTCTTTTAAAGAAGGCACTGCGTTCTTTTTTTTTTTTCATATTTTACTGCCTTTTAAAATGCGTTTAATGCATTATATTCGGTATGAACTGTATTTCACGTGAGTGCGTTCCTTTTTCAGGCTTCAATTATCGCGCGTTACTGCAAATGCCCTTAATTCGATACGATCAACAGGATGCGCGGCGCAGAGAGAAGAAAAAAAAATCGGAGCTCGTCGATAAATCGCTCAATGAAGCTAAAGATGCGCCTCGCGAAAAGTTTTCCAGCGCGACTCGGCGCACTGTACATTTGTGCACGTAAGGATCGTAAAAGGCGCGCTTTAAGCTTACAAGTTAATTAATTCAGTAGGAATGTAAAATGTGAATTCGCTCCGTGCAATATTATCCGTAAATTATGCAATGTAAATTTCGACACGTGTACAAGTACATCCGAGAGCACAATGCACTCGTAAACTCGGCGCGGTGTCGAGAAGCGCTCCGCTCTCGCTACCGCTGAAATAACTCGAAAATTCATCGCCGCGCATAAAAAACACAGTCGGCCGCTCGTCGCAATAAATTAAAAATTGTCGAACGACCGGCACTCGCTTGGCGAATCGAGGAAAGAAAGAAAAGAGGGGTTGGAGCCGTGGTAGTATGGGGGGAGTAAGGGGGGAGGCAGAGCAGCTTAAAGCGGCGCGTTACGAGGGCGGGCTCGTAAAATCTTAGCCGCGTATATATCCTGGCATTCGTCCCTGGGACTTGTTTCTCTCTTTCTCCCGGGCGTCGTCCGAACTTCGACTGCCGTCTCTCTCTCTCTCTCCCCGCAACTTCTCCTTTTCTCCGGGCCTGTTCTCCCGTACGCTCGGCGAGGGCGATACCTTCGCTCCCCCGCCGTAATAAAACATAAACCGTAGTGGAAAGTACCGCTCGAACGAGAGAGAAAGAGAGAGAGAGAGATGGAGCCTTTCTCCGTTTCTCTCCTCGCGATAGACCCTCGGATTTCGAAGGGATCGAAGACCGCTCTTGAGAAATTCGAGATACTCCGACCTTCTCCTCCTCTCCGCGGGGGCACGGCGGGCCTGCCGATCCTTTTACACGTTCCTCGAAAATCTCCGATCCTCCGTTCTCCGCCTCTCCTTTTCTCGCTCGCTCCTTCTGGACCGAGCCAGGGGCGACGGTTTTTGCAACGACGGCAGCGAATTTGTCGACGATTAAAGGGCGAGCCTCTCCGTGGTGGAGGCGCTCTATCGATCGGCCCGCGGATACATGCGACTTCGCCGAAAAATGAGGGGAGAGTTGTGGTGGATTTAAGGAGTCGTCGACGTGAGAAATGACTCTGGCTGAGGCTCCGGAGTGCAGCGCCGGGAGAGCCGAGGCCTGCAACCAATGGTCCTACTATCGGCCTTTTCTGTCTCACACCTCTTCATCTCCTTCTTTGGGCGATTTGCTTTTTTTTTGTTTTGTTTTTTTTTTTATTTTAGTGATCTCCCGTGCGATCGCGGTAAACAATGTGGATTCGAGGCTTTTCGGGCAGTCCGAGATTTTGTTGCCACCGCAAGTGGTCTTTGGGGGCGCTATACTTGCACGCAAGTGTGCAGGGGATTTAATGACGATGGGATTACTTTTCGTGAGAGAAAAATACTGCAACTGTTTGAAATCTAAAATAGAACAAAATAATCGTTCACCGTGTATTTCTTTTTGTTCTTTTTAAAGGTGGTCGTTTGTAAACCAATGTGAAAAAATTACAGAAGTGAACTATTTTTGGTTATTATACCCTTTGAAGAAAGTAAAAAAATAATTATTTTCATTGTGTTCTGAATAGAGCAGTGCTACTAGACATAAAATTTGCTAAATGTAAAAAAAAAACACAAAGAGTGTTTTAAGCGCTTCAAAGTGGCTCATCAGCAAAAGTAAATACGGGACACGCGATATTCGCGTATTGTACACATGGAACAAACAGATATCGACTTGAAAGCGGAAGCCGGAAAAAGAGTAAATCGCGGAGCGAGCGAAAAAAATACTAAGTTTTAAAAGATTGCGAGAAGGGCTGCTTGGAGCGGAAATTCCACGGCCTCCGCCGGTTTATCTTTGTGCGTTCGTCATACATCCACGAAGCGAGGAAAGCACGATGCTGGAAAAGTGGTTCTTTTCATTTGTATAAGTAAACCTATAATTTCCCTTGTTTTTTTTTTCCTTAAGTAAAAAAAAATTTCTCCAAGTTTTTTTTTTTTTTTTTTTTAAACAGACATTATAATTGAAAATAATTACCTTTTACGAACTGGAATATATTAATGTTTAAATTAGAAAAAAAGGATATTAATTATGCATTAGTTTCTATTTATCACTAACGCGTACATCATCTTTAAGTCATAAACTTTTCAAATTCATAATAGTGAGCAGTCAACTAGCAATTACACTCAACATAATTAATAGAGAACCGTCAAAAGTGTAAATTAAACGAAATTACGCAAACCTCTGCACCTCCGGCAAGGTCGTTTTTTCCTCGCTCGTCCTTCTGCTCTCGAAAACGCATCCCCTCGATCCCTTAAAAAAAAAAAAAAAAAAAACAGAAAGAGAGAGAGAAGACGCGAATGTAGCTTCTTTCCTCGCGAAGGTCCGCCGAGCAGCTCTCGGTGTTCATTTACGTGCCCACGGTCCATTGACCCCTCGCATCTCTCTCTCCTTTCTTTCCTCTCTCGCTCCCTTGCCCCCTTCTCTCTTCTCGACTTCGCGACGGATTATTTCGCTGCAGTGCAGCGCCGGCGAAACAATCGACGTTCGACGCGTCGCCCCCCCCCCCCCCCCGGACATGTCGGCGGATTTTTTGGACCGACGCCCAGTGCGGAGAGTCGATGCACTCATCCGGTGTGAGGCCGCCGGTTGCGCAAGAGATTTTGCCGATCGACCTGCATCCGAACGCGCTCTCTTAGAAAATTCCTGCTGAGGCGATCCTCCTTCCTTTTTCCACGTGGACTGCTGTGTACCGTTTGCCTCGCGAGCGGGTTACGTAACGCGCTCACGCGTTCCGGCGGTTTTCCTCGCGCTTGCGTCAAATTCTCTCCGCGTTTTCGGATGCAGAGTTAAGTGGATTTCGATTCGATTTATTTTTTTCTCCCCCTCGTCGGTGATACACTCGCGAATTTACTCGTTTTGCGTAAATTCGCGATCGACGTATATCTCGAGGAAACGCTCGGTGCCTTTACGTAACTTTACGATTTTAGATATATACTCGATACTTTGCCGCGAACGCTGATGATTAATCTAGTCGTTCATCGAATATTTGCGCTCGGTTAAATACGCAGAGGAAATTTTTTTTATTAATTCAGCCGCTCGCCGTACTACCGACCTGGCCGCGATTCATTAACGTAATCAGGATAATTCCGCGTACATGTTCGCGAGTGCCAATAAAAATAAAAAAAAAGGACCGACGCAGAATATACCACCGGCTCGAGAAAATTCATCGAGTATATTCCCGGTCAGCCTAAAAAACACGGCTCTCTTTACGAGCGTAAAAGCATTAAACGTCGCTGGGATAATGAAGCCATCCCGTAAATCTGAATATCCTGGGCAACCCGAAAAGTGCATTTCCCCGCTCTTGTACAAGATTAAAAAAAAAAAGAGAGAGAGAGAGCGGTATACGAAACACGAATGCTCGAGTAAAAATAAAAGAGAGTGACAGAAGATGGCTCATAAATAAATAAAAACGTCAGCGGCGCACTTCCGAAATTATCGATGCAAATGCGGCGGCTTCCGCGGCCCACTGTGCGCGGCTTAAAACCGTAAATTCGAAGCTTATGCCGGGCGCATAATCTCGATATCTCCGTGGTGTTAAAAGCCAGCGACTGCGTCCTTGTCTGGCTTTTCCGGTGTCTATATACATCGCGGGGAGAAAGAAGCGCACGCGTGGGGAGGAGACGGGAAGAAAGGAGATGTGACGAACCCTCGCGAGAAAGCTTATTAGGAAATAGAAATCCCTATCCCCCCTCAGACATCGCAGCGGAACACACACGAATTCATGTATACATATACACAAGGTGCGGGGGGAAAGCGGGGACGGCAGCTCCGGAAGGAGGTCGATTCGCGCGGGCAACCCATGTGTGTAGGCGGACCTCCGTAGGGTCTATGATCTTCTCTCTTCTCCCTTTCTCTGTTTTTTTTTTTTTTTATTTCTTGTTTGTTTCTCAGGCGCGATGGTTTTATCGTGCTATAAAAATGATAGTCGACGGCCTTTTATTTCGGTGTTTGTGTGTCTTTTGTGTGCAATGAAATTTTGTAGGTGCGTACGTTTTTCGTGTTTCGTGTTTATTTTTGGGAGGGCATCTCGCCGCGTTGGAAAGGCGGTTACGTTCGGCGAAATTTATGTTTTCGTGAGGCATAATTCAGCCCGGCCGCCCAAGGGATTGATTATTCATTTTGTAATTAATTAAGCGTAAATATTACATTACTCTGAATTAAAAGTCAGTTGATTTCGGTGAGCGATATAAATGTGAAAAATATACGGCGAATGAGGGGAATTAAAATAAATAACTGCGTCTTTCGTATGCGTTTTATTTATTAAATAGCGGCTTTACGTCGCGCGCTTTCCTCGAAGTAAAATTTACGGACGCGAATCGCCGACGACAAATTAATTCCCTTTAAATACGCGTTCGCGCGATTAAATATTGATACGCGCAGTTTTCGCACGTCGTTTATTTGACAATCACTTTGTTCGGTAGAGTAGCTAAACTTCAATAGGGACGCTTTTTTTTTGCTCCCCTCGTTGCAGTCGGCACAATGGCCACAAAAGTCTAGTAGTGTCAGAATTGAGCGCTGAATTTTTCCGCGGCAAATCGAGAAACAATAGTTCGGAAAAAAAAAAGAAAAAGAAAAAACGACGAGCACCGGTCGAAATGCGCCGGCATGCGTGGTGAATCGGAAAAAATTCTCGACCTTCGTATAGCGTTTAAGCGGTATAAGCGCGCGTGCAAACGCTTCCGCGTCTTTGTGATGAAAGAGTGGGAAGGGGAGGGGGGACCGTGCATGTTTTGTATCCGATGCGTGTGCATCGCCGCAGAAACTTTTTCCTATTTCAGATTCGTTTCACTTCCAATTTTCGAATTTTTTTCGGAATTTCGAACTGGTCTCTATAATATTTAAACCGAAGATATAGTATAGGTTTTAAAAAAAAAAATTATATTCCTTTTTTTTATATAGATATATTCGATATTTTAGTTCGAAATACTTTTTCATAAAGCTGAAATATCATACAGGCGGAAAATATTCGATGCGATAAATAAAATCGGAACAAAAATGGAATAACGACCAGGTACACTTTGCGATTTCATGAAAAAATAATAATAATAATACAGTGCAACGTCGCAGCAAAAATTTGTTCGTCCAATGAAATTTTCAGTGCTGCACTCACGGCCGCTCCCGCATAGTATCAATTGCGATGAGGAAAGGGAGGGGGGCAGTGCATCGATACATTTTCCGAACAATGGTCCTATCATTATACGTGTCAGAAACAGTGGCCGGTGCCTCGCCGCTCCGTGGAAAAAAGCCCGCGCTTCTCATCAATAACAGTCACTTTTACATCGACGGCTCGCCGGCTAAAAAAGCGAAGAATAACGCGGCAATACGACACACGTCAGTCCTAATCGACGGTCCAATTACCGGCATGATTCACGATTCACAGGCTCCCATCCGTCGGAAAAACTCATCAACGATAACAATTTTATTTCGCTCTTTAAAAAAAAAAAATGAAAAAAAAAGAAGAAGCATGGAAGGGTGAGACAGAGAACCCTTCGGCGAGAGATCCGCAATGGAAACAAGGACGGGAAAATTGCCGGACTCGCGCGCGTGAGAAAGACGAAAAAGGAAAGCATGCACGGCCTATCCTTCGATGCACCCCCCCCCCTTCCCCCTCCATTGCGAGATCGCCCGGAGCACAGAGGCGAGTGCATGCATGCGGGCTACTACGCGCCACTTTTCACGCTCAAGAAAGCGCGATGCGAGACCCCTCGACGACTTATGCACACCGAGCTCTCCATTAGTGCGATCTTGAAATGAGACCCTGCCGCGATGTGCCGAGCTTCACCTCTCCTTATATGCTCCTCCCTTCCTCCTTTTATTTTTCTCTGCTCTTTTTTTTTATTCGTTCCCTCGCGTTGCCAGACTGCACTCCTGATGGATCACTTTCAGGTAGTTTAAGTACTATCTTCGAGCAGCCTCGGCGGGTATTGCTCACATTGATGTACCTTATTTATCTTCCGCAAGAGCGAGAATAATTCGTGTATAAGCAACGAGCTTCTTCGTATTCAAACATTTGCTCGGCTTTATTTTATACTTTCATCTTTTAATTGTTTTAGCAGCGAGAAATTTGTCATTTGGCGAGAGAGAGCCTCTTTTAGTGCGATACTTTAGAGCCGAAAGAGAGGCGGCCAATTGAGCGGAGAGTTTAAAATTAAATAAAGTTATTGTAACAAGTTTTCATTAGGAATTAAACGAACCGCTCGCCGAGTCTTGAACCGTAGATGTATCACGTTGATACGGCAATAAGGAAGCTATGTCTTTATTCATGCAGCGCACGTTGTTATGCTACACATACTAATTTGAAAGCAGGAGCATTTTTCTGTTGTTAATCGAACGACTGTCACGGCTGCGGCTTGATTTAACGATGAGGTCATGAACGATATAGTTGTATTGTATAATGCGCGAAATTAAAGACAATTTTTTCGTATAATTATCATTTTTTATATACTCCAAAAATCAATAATCACTCCTTAATAGTGTACTCACGAATTAAATTCAAGTCTATTGAGTCAAATTGACTCTAATAGACTTATCTAAGTGAGTAAAGCTTTAACCCTCACCCATTTTCCTTCAAAAATGTGATCCATTATATGATCGTATTTTTTTTTAAGGCGTTTAAGTGTTCTACGATTATAAAAAGAACATGTCAACATTGCGCCAAATCAATGTTGATTCGCATTAGACCAACCTCTTATGGTCTGTAGGGTTATACTGCATATTGCTAAAACTTTTATTAATTTAATTTCACTATAAAATTAAACTGAAATTTTTACGCCAATAGAATTAATTTTCACTCTACTTCACTCCAGTTGATTTAGCGTGTACAGTTAAATATTGAGTAAAGATAATTAAGATTCTTTTATTTGATTAAGAAGGCAGTCACTGCACATACAGAAGTGAATGTAAATACAAAAAAAATATCGCCATATCTCACATTATACAAAAGCAATTCGTGCCCCTCGTCGCAGAGCTCAAATCGGAGGCTGGCGGCGCGACCCTTTACGTAGCTATATACCTGTTATATACATATACCTGTGGGAGGCGGTGGTGGGTGGGCGTCGTAATGGGGCGGCGGCGCGCTTGCGTCGTCGACCTTGAAAAGCAGACGACACGCCGCCGCCCGTTCAGCCCCGGGGGAGCTCGCTTTATTCGATCGGCCGGACTCGCCGCAGCCAGCTCCCTGCGCGCGACAATGCGCGACGAAAAAAAAAAGAAGAATCGTCGAGGGCACTCCACGAATTAAGGAGAGCCATGCGTGTAACTCTGCCGTCGTATGGCGCGACGGCGACGAGTGGATCGTATTGACTCGACCGGATATACCGTGGAGAACGGTACAACTGGCCTTTTTTTTGTATGCGTTGTCGTCGCGCAGGGTCTCGCTTATAAGTGCGAATTTTTTTTTTCAACCGGCTGATTTGAGCTTAAGTACACGGAGAGAAAAAGATCTAGTAACAGTTACTGTAGTGGTTTTTTTTTTGTAACGCGGGGAGGGATTTGACGAGTAAAATATTTTACTAGAATGTACACCGTAGATTTTGTTGAATTTGCAGTAAATTTTATTATACTGTCTGGTAAAATTTTAGTACACTCTCTAGTAAAATTTTACTATACTCTCTAGTAAAATTTTCTATTTGTCGAGTCTGTTCGTGCGTTACAAAACAGTCTAGTAATTTTTACTAGTCCTTTTTTCTCTGTGTATGGATAGTTTTACATTCGCATGTTGCTGTTACGCAGAATGTTTTTGTTCGCCCGATAAATAAATGGGGATTTTTCAGGAGCAATAATTAATGCTGTAGTTACTTCGATACTCTTTAGCTGCACTTTATATTTATACACTATTTCTATTCCTCGTGCGTTTTTTGACAGTATCTGTGTGTAAAAAGAGATCGATTAATCAACGACGCGCCGTTATCCCACATCCTCCGAAAATAAAGAAATTCTCACCAGTCATCCGGTCCGACGCGACACGTTAGTAAACACAGCATCTCCAAACATCTCCATCAGCATGGAGACTACTATTATAGCGACGGGATTCGGAGCGCTTGTATCGATTGAGAAATTCCAAACGGCGCTAAATCAAAGCGAAATTATGCCTGCCACGCGTAAAACAAACGCGCTTCGGAATCGCCGCGTATATTTCCGTCGCGGTTGGCTCATTAAAAAGAGAGAAGCTACCGGCCGGGAAAAAGGCAGGAGAGGCTGCGACCGGACGCGGTCGTAATTCACCGTTTCCTCGGGCGCGCGCGCGCAAAACTCGCCACCGTCGGGTTTCTCAAATTATACCTCATTAAAATCACGCTCCGACAGAGCGGCAGGGGGGGGGGGATAAAGGCGGCCATAACGCGCGGCGATGGTGACCTTGAAGGTGCGTTGAATGCGAGCAACTCGCTGGCCGCGATGCAGATAAGAGAAACCGTTTCGCCCTTACGGCGTTATGCAACGCGGCCGCCGCGCGATCTTTATGGGCGTCACGCTCCTCGACTTGCCGAGCGCGCGGCTCGCGTTACCGCCGAGATTAATTTTTGTCCCCGGCGGTGAGCCGCGCCGCGCGATTGATATTGTTCAGCTTGTCGTGTCGTTCTCCCTTTTCTCTCTCCGCTGAATCGCGGCCTCGCGCGCTCGTTGAATTCCGCAGATTCAGGCGTGGCTCGCGAAGACGCCGCCAGCTCTTTTCCGGAGGAATGACCCCATTGGATGTTATCTAGATGACGAAATACTAATGGATACACGGAGAGAAAAGTTTAGTAAAAATTACTATACTATTTAGTAGTGGAGGGACAGACTCGACTAATAAAAACAATTTACTAAAAAGTTTCGTGAAATTTGCTAGGCTTATTGTAAATTTTGCTACGAGTCTATCATACTTTCTAGTAAAATTTTTTATTTGTCGAGTCTGTCCCTGCACTACTAAATAGTTTAGTAATTTTTACTAGACTTTTCTCTCCGTGTAGCCTGCTAAAACTTATTCTTTTTGAAAAATCTTTTCGTATTCCTGACCTTTGCAAAATGAATCACTTAACTTATAGAACACAGCGAGGATCAAAATCCTTCTAATTTGTATTGTACAATTTTTTTTTTTCGATACGGTGTTTATCAATTAAAAAGTATTTACAAAATATTTATCAAATAAAAGTGCAGAAAATGGTTTTAAAAAATTCAATTGATCGAAGAGCTTTAAAATTTGAGGGAATTGGCTGCCTCGTCGCAGTGCGAGCATGTTACATTTTAATATTTGATAAAACAGTTTATAATTCAACAAAACGTACAAGAATCAAAACATCTTACAAATTTGTATAGCGCTATTTTTTATACGATATTCACCAATTAAAAAGTATTTACAAAATATTTATCAAATAAAAGTGCAGAAAATGGTTTTAAAAAATTCAATTGATCGAAGAGCTTTAAAATTTGAGGGAATTGGCTGTCTCGTCGCACAGCGAGTATGTTGCGTTTAAATATTTGATAAAAAAAGTTTATAATTCAGTAAAACATACAAAGCTTTTTCATCACAAGTCAGTTACAAATTCGCAAGAGCGAGCAGCTGCGCGTGACTAATTTCCAACAGAAAAAAAAAGGAGTCACGTAAAAACGACGAAATATTTTAAATTCCAATTTTCTCGATTCGCAACTAAAACGTTGATAACGCTCTGGTGGATGCTATCACCGCCAGGATCGGATTCCCAAGAGAAAAAACAAGGGGACGTGAAAAAGCGCAAAAACTCCGCGGCGACGGAGGTCGAATTTCGCTGATAACGCGGCGTAGTTTACGAAACGAACTGGCTGCGCTCGGCACGAAGAGGCATACAGAACCCTCCGTCGAACGCAAAGTATAAGAAAAAAAAAAAACACGTCGCCTCGCAATTTTTCTTGCACCGGACGCTTTGACGCGCAGCCAGCGGAGTGCTCCAATATAAATCTCCTCTTCCCTGTTGGCGCGCACCCCTTTCCCGGCGGAGAACGAGCCCTTAATTAACGGGGCGCCGCGTCTCCAGGTGCGCGTAACAACGCCACCCCGCGTCATCCGAACCGACGCCGCTCCCCGGGTTACGCTCGCGAAGGAGGCGCGGCGCGAGACTCCGGAATAGACGTGGCAACGCGGCCGAGGGCTCGCGCACATGCATCGTACAAGTAGGCCGAGAGTCGGCGGGTGCGCGCACTCGAGTGGGCCTCGTGATTTCGTTCCGCGACGACTGTACGTTCCATTTTTTTTTCTCTCTCTCGCTACTTCTCCCATTGTCTCGCGCCGCGAGAGCCGAACGAGCTGGGATGAAGTGGGCTTCATTGGCGGTTTTCGAAGGCTCCCCCCGGGGAGGACCCTCGGACGTGCGCTTTTTTTACAATACGAGCGGTGACGTAATGCTGGCCTTTATGCATTGAAAATTAGACGGGAGTTGATGGGCGCAAATAGGCAGTTTGTTGTTCCACTTCGAGAAGCGCGCGCGCACGGCGGTTAAACTTTGTGCGCCAAGAAAGTCGTGAATTTCGCTTGACATCGGCTCGAAGGATATCGAGATCGACGCGATAATTTTGGCTTGCGAAAAAAATACGCATAGGCTTGGAAATGTAATAAATGCCCATTTGCGTTTTTTGTGGAATACAAAAAATTTTTTTTTTTATAATGAATCTGTCGGTACGGGCGATAAAAATTCGGAGACTTTACGATTCCACGCCTCGTAAAAATTTAACTCTCTTGAGAATTGACGAAAAGTCGTAAAAATTCGGCGAGGGAGAAGAAAGAGGAGACGAAGGACTTTCGAAAAAACGAAGAGGTCCTTTGCCGATCAATTATTATGCGTGCAGCCTGGAGTGAATCGACGCAAAACTGGCTTCCCTTCGCGGAACCCGTCCCTCGAGGGCAGGCTCTAAAGGAGTTTGAAAAAAAATATATAATAAGTAAAAAACAGGAGAGGAGCACGAAGAAAACGGAAGGAGGCACGTGGCGCGCGCGATAGCCAGCAGTCGCGCGCATCTGCCCGATCCCCAGCTGCAAGCTCGCTTCGCTCCGGTTGAAACTCATCTCCGTCGCGATAACTATAGGCCTGCTAATTCGGTAGCTACGAGGCGTCGAGTCGTAAGTGAAAGAACAGACCACCAAAAAAAAAACGAACGAAAAAAAAATTAGTTAAATGTATAAGTGCCGAGGGACAGAGAGAGGGAAACGATAAAAAGAGACGCGTGGATGTGCATCTATTTTTAGCGGAAGGATATTGAGAGCATTAGCTGTCCTCGAAAGTTATGTCACGCGTTCGCTAACGCATCGGGTCTAATTAGCAAATTAAAGAAAAAAAAAAGCACCTGCCGAGCGTCTGTCTCGGAACAGGATGCGCTACGGCGAGAGGACGCAACGTCGTGCGAAAGAATTTCCCGAGCTCTTCGTTAACGCTACACTTAATTAAATTGTAAGTAAACTCTTAATGAGTAGGCCATATCTTCCGCAGGAAAACTTTTTTTCGGTGTGATGGAGTGCGGCGCATACTTAGTGGACAGGACAGGCAAGAAGCTCCTTTTTATACACTCGAGGGTCGTTATTGTGCGCCTGTTTCCACGGATGCAAAGCGCATACGCTGCGATAAAAATAGAAATTCGCGCGAGAAGCGTTCGATTCTCTTATCCTTCGCAGTTTGCACAGCTGAGTTGGACTTTGTATTTTACGGTCGTCTCCCACTCTTTCTGCCGTTTCGTTGCGTAATTTATCGTACGGTTTGTTCTTGGATGTTTCGCGATTAGTTTCTTTTTTTTACCTCTGTCGGTTGTTTAGGTAATTGTTCCCTGTCCGTTAAATGGCTCGTACTTTTTTTTTTTTTTAAGGTCAGAGCTCAGGCTTTTTTACTCGACGGTATATACGAAGCAATTGCAAATGATTCCGCTTAGAAAAATAGCAATCGTTTTTAGTTCGCGACAAAGTCGCTCGACGAGGCGTTTTTGTCACTCGAAGTGCCGGGTGCGTTTTAAAATAAAAAGAAATGAAAAAAAAAATTGGTTTTATTATAGAACTTAACGAAGGACAAATCGAACTCACTGTTGGCGGACGATTAAATTTCCCAGAAAGACTATTAGACACAATTAACGCACGCCCATCACTATTAAGCGGAGTCGATGAGCAGCGAATTATGCAAACTCATTCGAACGAAATTTTGTTGTGTGTGAAAAGTTCGTCGAGCAGAAAAAAATTTCTCTCCCGCTGGCGGCTGACAGGCTAAATCAGCCTGATTTCTGCTTAATGAAATCACGATACACTGCAGTATACTTATTCGGCTTAATAAGCTTGATTTACAAGTTATCACCGCGCTGACTTGTATCGGAGGAAGAAAAATTCGCCAATCTATATAACGTCGAAATAATATTGGAACGAGACTTTTCTGAACCTAATTCATTTGAGCGTGGAAAATGTAAATAACTGATTGTGATTATTTGATTGCTCAATTATGAATAATCATTTGATAAAATATGATTGGCATAACGGATTTTTTAAAAAAGAAACTTCTACCAATAATATTTCAATGAACATTTTATATTAAAGTGTACAAATATATTCACACACGTTTATGTACACCAAGACAGCATTTCTGTGAAAAATAACTATTGTGTTTTATAATGCAGGGACTCGACAAATAATTTTTTTGCTAAAGTATATTAACATTTGCTAGACTTGTAGTAAATTTTACGACACTGTTTAGTAAAAATTTGTTACTTTACAAAATATATACAACTATTGTGTTTTATAACTCAGGGACTCGACAAATAAAATTTTTGCTAAAGTATATAGTAACATTTGCTAGACTTGTAGTAAATTTTACGATACTGTTTAGTAAAAATTTGTTACTTTACAAAATGGTATAGTAATTTTTACTAGAACTTTGCTTTCCGTGTAGGATTATATACGATGCACCTTTATCGTTTTCTTTACGTCGTTGAGATTTTTTTTTTCCTTTAAACGTCACGAAGAAATGATTTGGCTAAAGGACTACGGAGACGTCGGCACGTCGACGGGGCGCCGCGTGCGTCGAACAGCCCCGCGGTAACAAGGAAACTCGTGCTGGCCTCATCTAGCGCACGACAAGCGCGCCGCGTGTTTTTCATTAGGTTCCCCCTTGTTGCGCGTCTGCGTCGGCGGCCCTTATCAAAGTTTGCCGAAAACGGCGGTCGCGCTCACGCGCCTCGAATTTTCTCGGATCGGCGAGCCCGCGTGACGGGCGATTAGCTTCTGCGGTTGACGGAATTACACGCCGTCCTGAGTGAGGCTCGCTCAGGCGCTTTCCTTTACTCTCCCATGTATGCACGTCTCGTCGCGCGGCGACCGCATTGTTCTTTGTCGTCGCGACGGGGCAATAAAGCCGACAGGGAATTTCGGCACTCCGACGATAAGGCACTTTCGCCGAGTGATTTTAATGCTCCATTTGCCGTGTATCATATTCGGTCCTGTAAGCTCGATTTTATTTCTCCCTGGATGAAGGCTCCATTACGTGGTATTAATTTCTGCTTTCGTTCGTGACATTTTATTTGACTTTTTCTTCTCTTGATGAGTAAACAATTTCTTTTTTGGGGGGGGGGGGGATTATAATCAACGAGCCGATGAATTTATGATGCAAAAGTTGATGTCATTATTTTGCAACGGTAGGCTTGGAAATTAGGTTTTTAAAGAGTGACTGCAAAAAGCAGAAAATTCACAATTTTTCATTCGGAAAATGTTCATTAGTCATAAACTATTAAGAAATTACTCGACGTAATGCACGAAGAAATTGCAAAATTTCGAGAAAAATAAAAGACTCGTTGCATATTTAGAAGAATGGGCCGGGAAAACAGGTCAAGGAAGAGTCAGCAGTAATAGGGGAATACGATGATGAAAAATGTGCTATGCAGATACATAAAATTCATGAGAAGTCTGCCGAATTAACCCAGATTGCTCTTTACAAAAATATTACCCCACTGCGTAAAATATCATTTCAAAATAATTAATGTCTTCCTTTTTTGTTACAAATAAAACTAATTGTGTCTCTTTTTATTTTTGTTACAGGTAAGTTTAAATTTACCACGCAATTAATTCTATCGTCAAAAATCGTAAGTAAACACCAAAACTAAACAATATTATGACAAATCACTTGCAAGCTCCCAGGAATTTCTTTCAAATCTAAACAATATTGCCCACACTTTTTAAAAAGTAAATTGAAACTCGCATAGACAGTGGAATTAACAGATATTATTATAACTTTATGGAGCGTTATTTCACATTTAACAAAAGAAAAGGCAATTGTTTCATCTTTATTCTTCGAAATTCAGCCAAAAAATCTCAGAGTTTCAGCTAAGCTTTGATGTAATGACGCGTGGAGTCTGTCTTTGACATAACCCACGGCTTCTCTTCCTCGCGGCTAAAAGCTAGTACGAGGGAGAGTCTCGCGCTTCCTGAGCCTTTCTTTTAATTTGAAAACGCCGCACCCCTTGTCCGGGCGTTTCCACGAGGGGCTCCTTGCGCGTCCTCGCCTTTCCGTCACTTTCTTGTCTCGGACTGTCGCTTTGTCTCCCCCGGAGCTCGCGCGTCGCGTTTTCCTCCCTCTAGCAGATCCAGGGTCTTTAATTTTGCGACTTTTTTTACGCAACTTTCAGCGCCTTTTTTCTTCCTTCTTTTTCAATTATTCCGCGCGTAACGAGCGGAGTGACTCGCCGCGCGTTTGTTCGAGAGGTTGTTTTGAAAATTATTCGGAGCATAATGGAAGCGCGACCGGCTGGCTGAATGGCCGGGGATGGTTCATAAATTACAAGGCGACAATGGAATACGCGCGCCAGAGCCGGGACAAGTGAAAGTGTCGTTTAAAGTTGTTTAAGCCGACGATAAAGATCGAATGCACTTGGCGAGCGCGCGCTAAGCTTTCAGTCACTCAAAGCTCGCTTCTGCCGCGTCGTTCTCGAGGCATCTCTTTACTATTCTCGCGCACCTTTTTAACGAGAAATTTATCCTACCTTTCGTGGAACTATAACCATATTTTTTTTTCTAAAAATTCGCTATCGTTTAACGGCGATAAATAAATCGGGAACAAACGCGAGATAACAGATTTTACTCCGTACACTTGCGTATACGTGAATATTAATTACGATATCGTCACGCTCGTGAATTATTCCATCTAGCCGCGAGTTGCTATTACCTCGTAATTTTCGCGAACAATCTCACTGGAAAAAGGAGGACGGCCGATCGCGATATTTCAATTAATTTTGATAGGCAGCAGCAGGCCGCGATGTTAACAGCCGATAAAAGCGCAGGCGCATTTTTAATCGCGCCCTTGCCATATGGCATCGATCACGCATCCCGTTGACGCGTGACGTTTGCGAGGAGACTTTTTAAAATGTTATACTTCGGAAACTTACGAGCGCTGCGCGCCGTAAACTGAAACCTCGTCAGTCGTTAGTCATTCCCTTTGAAATCCATACGCGCTGTTGCCCCTCACCCTGCCCCGCGCGTGTGTGCACGCGGGATTGGAATAATTTATGACCTCTAATGCATCGAGAGCATTACCGCCGTCCGTGACGATCATAATGACGGCTCGAGAAGGGCCTAAGCAAACGGTATAAGCAGCGTTCGTTTATCTTTCGCACGGCCGGATCTTAAATCCTTTGTGGCTGTAATCCACATCCGAGTTCGATATCGGAGCCCGTAGTTTGAGTAAATATAAAGTGTACACGCGTGTGTGTATGTGCGACCCGTAGTTTGGTAAATATAAGATGCGTAAGTATGCGACGAGGGTCTGTTTGAGCGAAGGAGAGGAAAAAAATGTTACTTCTCGGTTATTGTTGAATTAAAATTGTGTGTGCATATTGGAATTGTAACGAATATACGATGGAGCGCTGATAGAATCGTGACGTCAGGCCGTTGCCCTGACATTCTTCGTGGATTGGTAAGCGAGTGACGCAACGGTGGCTTTAAAAGTCTCTCAAATTTTTTAACGTTCTGTTAACAATGGAGCACTTCAACTGCAAACTTTTCCGCCAAACGTTAACTAAACATTGTTAAAGCAACTTTGAGTATAACACGCACAGGGTGGGGTATAAAAAGTTATACCGAACGCTCTCAATGCGTTTGAAAAATGTCGCCGCGTCATTTTGCAGTGCAGGAAGCAATCAAAAAGGAAAAAAAATCGTCGCCGCAGATATCGCCTTTCGAAGCATCGCGATGGATTCGCGTGCGTTCTTTGTGCGCGACCGTCCATTTAACGAGTGTCATTTCTATTCGTTGTTTTTTTTTTTCCTCCCCGCCGAAGTCGCTCGCTTTTTGTCCGGCGCGAGTGCAGTCGCGGGCTAATTTTCCGCTCGATAAACCCGGCTAATTGCAGGCTTCGTTAACGCTCTCGAGCTTCGATCCAGCGTCGCGCTGAAAATCTCCCATTGTGCTGCGGGCGACCTCCTGTGGCGCGCATGCGCCAAAGAAGGCCGAATCAAGAAGTCTTCACGGTGATTTCGTAAACGGCGCACAATTAGCGGGGTCCCTGCACTCGAGGAGTGATGAGTGGTCGTGTCCACGTGTGCCCTTCGTCGATCACGTATTATCGCGCGGTTTACGTTACACGCAGCTGGAATCGTGGATTTACCGAATGTATTCTACACTGCGAGTCTTTTTGTCGGCCTGGAGGTGCGAACCTTGCCGGTTCTTTTTTCTTTCTCTCGTCGACGCTACGTGATTCAAAAAGGAGAGAAAAAAACGGGTATTTATTTGGACACGTGCTTCGCTGGTACGGAGTAGAGAAATTTTTTGGAACTCTGTACGCTCGGAACGAGGCGAGGCTGTCGTGAGTGTAGCCTGGTTTCGAGAGTGAATAAAATTTCACGGTAAAAAAAAAGAGAAAAAAAAAATGTTCGTTCAGTCGTAATAACAGGAAATCGCTCGTAAATCGTTTTGATACTTTTAGCGAGTGCTTTTCCATAATTGCACTGCTCGCGTTTATTAAAGAAACAATAAATCGGCAACTTCCGTCCGAGGCCCATTACTCGTCGCGGTACTCTCCACGAGCCGCTTCTATTCGATACTTCGAGACGGGAGGGCATGAGCGTGAAATTTTCCATTTCTTGCAGTATATCCCCGCTAAATCCAAAGGTTACTAGACGCGCGCCGGCTAAGGCCATAAATAACGCCGTAGGAATCCGTAAAAAAGTGCAAGCGGCACTCCGCGTCGACCGATGGCCTTATAGCCGCGCGCTGGAAATAAATCGCGTCCACCGCTTGAGAAGTCCTATTCGCTCGCGCGCGCGTCAATGTCCTCCGTTGTTTATGACTAAGTGAAAATAATTACAGGCTCGCAAGAGAGACCCGCAAAAAAAAAGTAAGCGCTCGCTATAGAGGAACGACCGGGCGCCGCTCTCGTTTCACATCGAAGGTCGCGATCATCGCCCGCGGTCGTCTCACCTCGTTTTAACATTTTTCGCGATTTACCGACTGCTCAAGCTCTCCGGCCCATTCGAAAAATTTCGTAGACGTCCATTGTCCGCGACAATTATTCCGAATTCCGACTCATTTCTCAATCGCGCCTTTATGGCTCATTGTTCGGAGACTTTATTTGCACGAGTCCTACGCGCGAACGAGAGTCTCTGAAAAGTGTTATTCTCAATAATCGCCCGGGTAATTGGACCGCGAACCTCGTAAACAAGAGCCCCGCGTAATTCCTCGCGCTCGTAATCGAACTTATCGGATAGAAGGAAAAACGAGGAGATCCGAGGCGGACTCTCTATTGACTCTGCACTCGAGGGCCCGAATGTAAATGGCTCCATTTCAATATTAGTTCCCACATCGGTCTCTTCCCCTCCCGTTTCATTTCAATCGCTGATGAATATTTCATTGATTAATTCCAGCGCGTCGACGTCTTTGCTCCGCGGAGCAGACTCGTTCCGAGGCGCCGAAGTTCAACTTTTCTCCCTTCTCCTCGATTCGCGATATCCTGCCGCGCGCAGGCCTTTTCATTATCGTTTCCCTTAATTGAACGAGGAAACTTGGCGCTTTGCGAATGATTTTTGTTATACCGCGCGGGATAAATTTAATTATCATTTACGAGGGTATTTAGCGCTCATTGCGTCTGTAATTACTTCTGGTTTAAATGTGTCGAGCATACTCGGTTGCCGAAGAATTCTACTTGTGGCTAAATTTTTCTTGTAAGAACCGAGTTAAATGGAAAATTGTCTTATTATTCAACTTGTAATTGTTTGTTAAGCTCGAATTATTTATCATTCATTGTTTCACCGAGCCAACGTGATTTATTTACAATAATGATGCATTAGCATACGTCAAGTAGCATACTTATTAGTTAATGAGTCTCGACTCCGTTTCTACTTATTAACATTATTTATACTTTTTTTTTATATACAAACGTGCATTTACCGCACTTTATGTATTCCGCGACCATCGATAATTCTGAATAAAACTCCATCGAAGTTAAAGGCAGCGGAAAAAAAATTGTGCGCTCGGACACGAGAAGTAATGAAAGCCGCCTGCTTTGCGTACGCATTTAAAACGAAATGTTGCAGCTTTTTCATCGGAACGACTGCAGTAATCTCTCTCCTTCCTTCACGGAAAAAAAAATAAAAAGGAAAAAAAAATTCACCGCGATATTCTATTCATGTTTCACGGTCGGCAGACCCATCGCTTCTTCCTCGGTTATTTGCCCCTCTCCTTTTTCCTTCGTCGTGTGTCTCGTCCTCCGCTCGGCTCGTTATTACGATTCGAAGCCGGGAGAGTCCGGCCGCCGGAGTCGCCGAGTGCATAAGTACACGCGGCGGCGCTTGGGTCACGAAATTCGAAGCTCGCCGAGTCATGACGGCTGCACTTCGTCCCCCTCCGTTATGTGTGTGCGCGCACGGCCGGGGCGACGTGGCAACGCTGCAGACGATCAAAGAAACACTTTGTAGTCGGCCGCGATTCGAGGGGACTCTGCGCGCACGCCGGCGATGTTTCACGCGCCGAGACTCGTGTACACTCCGTGTATATATCGCTGCTCTCGGACACCGAATTTCGGCGCGTAAGCGCGTGCATAATACGCTTCGCGCATTTTTCGACGCCAGCGAGCACGCGAGTGGAGTCCCGAATTTCGAAGCGCTCGTCTTCATTCCTTTTTTTCTTTTTTCTTTTTTTTTTAATTTCGACGACAGAGGATAAGGGAAAGCTGAGTAGTCTGGATATCTGCGGTGGGTATCTTGGATTGAGTAAGTAGGATTTATGAAACGCGCGATCGAGGGAATTGAATGAAACGTTAAAGCTTTATTGGTCGCGGCGCGCGCTCAACAAGCCATTCATTCCGAAGCATACCAGATTCTACTTTTTTTTTTTCTTTTACTTTGCGTAGTGCGCGAATTACGATGTTTGATAGCTACAGCAGTTTCCACGGCGAATTGAATCCGCCGGGGGGAAAAATGCAGCGCTGAGTTGCACATTAATTTTGCTTCTTGGAAACCCCTTTTGATTTGAGTTCGCGTGAAATATTCGCGCTCGCCGTATTTATTATGCGAGTAACGCGCGCTTTTTGTCTACGTCATCGGTGTATATATTTGCGAATTCATATATTCGCTCAGATAAAATCAAGTCGCATTCGGGCGACATACTGCATCAGCTGTTCGCTCGTTTACGATTCTGAGATTTGCATGCTTGGTGTACGCGCGATAGGCGTACGAGAGAGTATTCACTTTTTTCAACCGATTTGTTTCATCATCGCCGAGGTTTATTAAAATTTTAATCGTTCGCGCGATTTTATCTTCTCGTTATACGATCAATAAAATTTATCTCCTCGAGATTTCACGTCAATTTTCACGACTCGCTTTAAATTCGTCCTTTCAACGCGAATTAAGCATTAATTAACGATTATTTAAATAATTTACAGTCTTCTTAACTCCTCGGCTAAAGATCGCCTCGGTCACGGACGTCGGACGCGTTTACCGTTTTCCCCGATCGAACGCAGTCTCCAGCCTGGAAAAACGATCGACTCGAGCTTGAGACAAAAAAAAAAAAAATTCGTCATTTCGAAAGTTCGTCACGAGCGCGACCCTCCGCGTAATTATCAAGTCCGCACGACGAGCTCCGGTTCCCATAGCGCATATGCGGCGCATCCCCCCCTGGGCCGTCGATAAGGCGACGGTCGCTTAGGCTAAGGTCGCGCGGGTCTATCTTCCGCGTGTTTTTCCCGACCGCGGCTCGGACGCCTCCGGCGATTAACCCGTTTCCCGCTCACGGCTGACTTCACCAATAACCTCGATTCGATCGGCGCGTTACGCTCCTCAGGTGAAGTGGGCGGATCGCTCGGACACCCCGGTGGCGAGGATACGAAAGCCAATCGAGGCTTTTTCTTGTTTTAAAATGTACGGAATATTTAATTCCTCGGTTACATCTTTATTTGGCTGGTTCTAATCATTTTTAATATCAATTATATCCGTGTTTTATTGAAAAATTTTGCATTAAAATTATTTCTTTAGAATCTATGTATAAGAACGTAATGTTCAATATTGCGGTTTATTGAAATATTGGTCAGGTTAATAAAAGTTTTTAACAACAAAATACTTCTCAAATGATTTTATTTCATGAGGAAGGTACGTCAGATCACGAGGACTGTGGCCCAGAGTTTTTTCCAACTCGTTACCATAAACTGCTTTTCTTCGAATCTTTATTTATGATAGGGTTTAAAGCGCTCTCATATTCGGGAATCAAAGAAATAAAAAACAATAATAGAAAACTAGGCTTGCTTTCTTTGTCGGATGATTTTTGTATCAAGAATATTTAAATAAATAACGCTGAATAATCGAACATTATTTTTAGAAAAGTTATATTGACAATCGTTATGAAATTTTTACACGAGTTATTTTTCACAATTAATTTAAAATTTGGTCAGTACTTTCTGACAATTTTTATTTCGGTGTCGACCCTCCTTAAATCTCCGCGTCGCACAGTACAGTGCAAGATCCGATGTTGCAATAAATGATTTTTGCGAAGCTCTTATGTAGGTTAATGCACCGGAAATTAATTTACTTGTATAAGCAAATTATGGAAATGTTCATTCGTTTTGATGATGTTTTAACACTCGAAGGACGCTCGATTGCTCAACGTTTAATATTTGACGATATCCAGCGATGAACAGTTATTTAGCATAGTATTTAACCCGCGGAGCGTGTACGGAATCTATTACGCGCATTTACAGCTGCAAGGAACATTAAAAAAGCAATTTTAAAATCTCAATTTCGTTTTACGACTGGAGCTTCAATTAGCCTTAACAGCCAGCACTCGGCGAGACATTAACGTAAAAAAAGGCAAAGAAAGAAGCGAACGATCCATTCCTCTGAATCGGAACTGCATTAATTTTCAACACGAATTTACAAGTTCATTCTTCGCCGATTAGCGTCGTCCTCGGGGAGTGCAGTCCGCATGTCCGAGAAAATCGGAGAAAGTGCCGCGGGGCTCTCCGCTCGTCCGAGAAAAAGGCGGAAAAACCGCAGGCGGAGGCCGCAGCGTCTTATGGGTCTCAGATGTTGCGGATGCTTCCACTCCGGGGGCCGGGCGAACTCGATCCCTGCCGTCTGGTCGCGCCGATCTGCGGGCTTTTTCGAGAGGCCAGAGACATTCGAGCGCGCGCGTTTCTCTAATGAACTCTTAGCACCTGCTTCCGCAAGTACGCCTGTCCCCATCTGCCGCGCTCTTTTGTCTTTGTCTTTTTATTCGCGCAGTCCGCGAAGTCTTCCGCGGTGGAGTCGAGCGACATTTGAATTGCCAATTAGCGGTTTGCCCTTCGCTCCAGTCGAATATTTCGGTTTCGGTTCTTTTTCCCTTTTTTGGGGAGGGGAGTGGTTACGATGGGAAAATTATGCGCGAACCTACTGGGGAGTAAAGTGCCGCTTTCGGCGTTTAAATTGAGATCGATGATGTTTGTGCGCATTAAAAAGAAACGAAAGAAGGAAGAGTCGAATTATTTTTGACAAATGTGCGCCGCTTAAATAAAATAAGCATTGGGAGGTTTAAAGCGCCATTTATTTTTAAAATAACACCCGTCCGCTCGAAATAAAAGAGCAAGTCATCGAATCTCGAGAATTACGGCCTCGTTGGTCGTTTAATCAAACCCGAGTTCCCGGCAAATCGTGAATTTCACTTTTTCCCAGCAATCGAGCGAGTAGAGGCAAGAGGCACCTTCTAAAACGCGTGTCGCTCGCCTCCGCTCCAATCGAATCCAGAAAACTCAATCCACGCCTTGTGAGCCCAGAGGGGAAAAACTGGGACGCCAGTGCCATTATACCGATCGGAGGGAAACCGATGTTGTCGATTTCTAGGCAAACGCACAACACTTTCACCCAAGTAGCGCGTCGCGAGGGCCTCCATTTTCGCAACTTTCGTTGATCCGCCGGATGCATAATAAATCCGCTGATCGGGCCCCTCCGAGTCGGGAAAAATATGCACCGAGTGTTTTACCGTTAAAATCTATAGGAGGGGGCTTAGATGGAGGCGAAGATCGCGCGAGTACTTTAATGTGGGCAATAAAGAGTGCGCCTGGCGATTGGGTATCGGATCGAGCGGGGCGCGCATTTATCGCGCCGGGAATAATTTTCGAGTGGAAATTATCTGGAAATTTAAAGCCGCAACATTAGCGTATCTTGATGGACGGACGATATGGTGACGGTTTACGTATTCCTTTCTTCTTCCTCTCTTCTACTATCGTTTTTATCGCTATTGATTGCCTGCAATAATTTAAGCTGTCAATGAAAGTGTAGAAATTCTTATTTAAAAATCCATTAACGGTACGTACTGTTTGATACATTGGATATACATGTACAGCGAAACACCAACAACTCAAAATTTAACACCCGCGTAACAAAATTTATCTTAGGATAAAGTTTACCCAATGTTGAACATGAACGTGGACAATGAAAACTACATAATAAATAATTTTGCATTACTTTATACAAACTTTAGATGAAGTTTTTCTTCAATTTAAAAGACAATCACATGATGAACGTTACAAACAAATAAATGTAAAGAAATATTTTCTATAACTTCAGCGGTAATTTATCCGTTTATATTACGCATTTATACAAACTTCTATAAAATATAAGAAGCAAGTTTATTAAAGTCTCATTGCCCATGTTCATATCAACGACCGCCAAACATGAACTTTGGATAAGCATTATCTTAACTTAAATTTTTTTATGTGCGGGCAGTCTTAACTAAACGATTGTAGAAAATCTAATAAACTTGTGTATTTTTTTTCACATTCCCTCGCGTCTGAATTTACAGAGAGGTAAGCAAGTCTCCCGCATCAAAGAACTAATCCGATTTCGCTTTTTAAAGAGTTTACCAAAAAAAGCAGAAGTCAGTGCGTGCGTACGAAGCGCGAAATGGAAAATTCGTTATAGCGGAAAATAGGCGAGGGACTATACTCGGGGTTCTTATCTCGCAGCCACGTGGTTAATTATTTTTCCACTTGTCCCAGCCAAGAGAGGGACGCTGGCTCTTCCGGGTTCTTTCTCTCTCTCGGACGTCGCACAGCGTACCCTCCCCTTCGGGTCGCAGTCCCCCCGAGACCGAGAGCCTCGGCGACACAACGTCGAATCAATGGCGAGTCGTCGATGCCGGTCTATTTGCGCGCAACCTATGCAGGACGTGTCTTAGTTTGTTCTCATTTGCATGGCTCGTGCGGATCCGAGCGTTAAAAGTCACTTTGCCTCTTTATGTTTAATTCAAATTTTTAATTCCACTAAGAAAATCCTTGTGCTTATTGCGTTTCTAATGCTCATATCGCAAAACGAATGTCACTCCGTATATTTATTAATTTTTTTAATACGTTTATTTAAAGTAAATTAAAAAAGCATTAGAAAATTACAATATTTACTACTTCCTGTATTGATCGAAAGTATTTCACAGTATTGTTCCTTTTCTTTTTTTTTTCTAGAAAGAAATATTTTTTTCTACGGTTTATTCTCTTTAGTTTAAAGAGAATGCTGCAGTGGCATCTGAAAAGTTGACGTTTTATTAACAGTATAAAGCGATTATCGTCCGGATCCAAATATTGCTTTACCTCTGATCTGGCAATTCATTGAATTTTCTCGTGAGCTCAATAAGAATCCTTTCCACTTGTCCGCATTTTCAGACAGCCGAGATCCGACCTGCGAGGCGAATGAAAGAGGCAGAGAGCCGCGCATCGGGAATCCACCCGCCGCCACCACTCGAAAGCAGCTTCGGCCGTCGACGAGCCCTCGATGCGTACATTTTTTCGCGGCGGAAAATCGCGAGCTGCCGCGGTAGCGATCGACTGAGCGAAAGTTCACGGCGAATCCTTGACGAGAGAGGTCGTCTATTTTTCGTCTGTCGCTGGATATATTCTGCGCGTATATACACCCCGACGCAGTTTCCTCCCGGAAGTCGGGGATGAAAGGCGCAGGGCCGGGAGGGGGGGGGGCCAAGATGAAGAGAGTCACAGCGAATCGATACTTTGCATTTAAATGGTGCTGGACGAGGTTGGGGGGAGGCTGATTGCTCGCTCGGTCTATATCGTGTGGCTTCGGCTTGGCGGGCCGAAATTTTATGCCGACTGGCAACCGAGTGAAACGCTATAGTGTCGCTGCAATAGTCTGAGGTTTTCTTGGCTTGAGGTATATACTTTCGTTTTTATTTTTAATGAAAGCTAGAAGTATTCGAATGAAAGTTCGGTGAAATTAATTATTTCAGTGTTACAAGGAGTTAAAAAAAAGATCAGTTTTTTTTTTGTTTTAGTGTAAAATTCTTTAGTGAATTAATGTTCATGATAGTTATCGAGAGTTCAGTTTTTTTTTGTTTTAGTATAAAATTCTTTAGTGATTAATGTTCATGATAGTTATAGAGAGTTCAGTTTTTTTTAATATAAAATTCTTTGATGAAGTAATATTTATAATAATTTTTCTGCATGCTTAAATTTACGTGAGTTTTCTTTACAAGTGAATGTGGCAAGCGAAGGCCTACTTTTTTCCGGTCATCAATTTCAAATTTGAAGTAACAAAAGAATTATTGTCCGGCCAGCAATATAATAATTTCCTCACATCCTCTTCATGAATGGATCCCATTTGAGTGGAGCAGGTACACGAGCAAAGTGCTGTCTTCGCTTTCAAATCTCCCCGCGAAGAGCAGCTTTTCTTTCGAGTAAATTTTGAACACTCATCGTCGCCCGAGAAAACTTTCATCGCAAATGGCCCCCGCGCGGCTGAAAACGAAAGTTTTCCTATAATCACAGTCACGCATACATCCAGCAGGATCAAGCCATTACGCGCGCTCATTTAATGACTTAATTACAGCCGTCGTATTAAAATGAAAAATAATATATAACGTGAAAGGGGGATAACGCATATACCGGGAGCAGGCACAGTCCTCCGGTCGGACCCGCTGACAAAAACGCCCAATTATTTTTCCGCCGGCACGCAAAAGCGCGCGCGCGATCCGGATTTTCTCCCGTCACGTATAAACGACGCAACATAATTCACCGCGCGCGCGCCTGTTAATTAATACATCCGCCGGGGCGCGAGCTCGGCCATCGACACTCGGGCACGTTCGACCCACTGCGGTGCCGATCGATCGACTCGGACTACTTTTGGCCGGCAGCCTCCTTGCGCGCACCCCGTCGGGGGGATAAAGCCGCGCGCGGAAGTCGACGCGATTTTCCGATCCGACGCTCGACGGAGGGAGCCGCGGGAAATCGAATCACATCGCTTCCTTATTGCATTACTCGCTGCGTTCGATCTGAGACGGCGATACGCCACGAGGCCAGAGACTGTGGTTGTGGGCATTTTTTTTCTACGGTGATCGAAAGTTGCGTCCGGTTTGGTGAGGTAACCACTTGAGCTTTCGACGGAAGTTAATTACTTCTCGGTACCATCTGCAAAGGATGAGATAGTAAAAATCATTCGATTCGAGTGATTTTTTTTTAAACTCAAAAGCTTCGTCTTTTATATCGTACTTAAGAAAAAAAAATTAAAAAATTATGCGGTGAGTTTTTGTTCGGGGACCCTGGCGTCAAGATGTTGAAAATCGTCGGTTTCTAAATGACGTTTCTTTTAACGCGTTGTTAGAGAGCAACTGTGAATTTTGTCGAGTACAGGCGTAAACGCAGGAGAAAGTTTACTAAGCCGATATTATTAATTGTTGAAATATTAAACTATAATTAGATATAAATATCCGAAACTTTCACGTCCCGCCGAATTAACGACTCGCAATGAATAATCCACCGCCAGTGGTACGGCAGATACAACAACGGCAAGAAAATTAAACCCCTGACGCGACGCATTAATTTAATTTCCCGCGGAGGATCGACTGTGCATCCACCCACGGTCATCGGGCAGTAAATCAAAAGCGCGCAAAATCAATCCACATGCCCGCGAAATCATCATTGTCGGCGCCTGGAGGCGAGTCAAGTCGGTTATAGTGTCCCTCCTGTAACTCACTTTTACGGCGATCGCGGGAGAGAACTCAATCTCCGGGCCTCCCCCGATGACGCCGCGCTCTTATCATGAATAATTTATGCGCGCAACGCGAAGAACAATATTTCTCCGCGGCGAAAATTGCCCGGCCGCGACTGAATTATTCATGCGCCGACCCGGGAGTGAGTGAAAGAGAAAAAGAGAGAGAAGAAAAAAAAATAGCCCGTTCGCGCGCTATGGGGGGTTAAAAAAAGGGCCGAGGGCCCTTGGAGAGTGCACACGTGCGCGAGAGGCGACTTTCGAGGGGTGCGCTCTTGACCTTCGCGGAGGTATCCGGGAGAGGTGGGAACGGTGTACTGGCCGTGGTGCCCGATCGTTTGTTTTGCTGCGGGTGAGAGGAAATGTTTGGCTTCGAGCTCGGTGAGATGGCGCGAGATAAAGGATCGTACATGGGCAGTGACTCACGTGGTCGATTCGATGGGTTAATTCGAGGCGGGGTGAGTGGCAGATTTTAAATAGACTTATTGTTTATTTTAAATTATGCCCGGAGTTTAACATTTTAATCGGAGGATTTAAGGCTTTCGTGATATTTAGAGTATTACTCGTTTAAAGGGTGAGTTGTGAGTTTTCTTCAATTTATCGTTTAATCAAAGCAAATATAACATTGGAAGCAGAAAAGTTCTAGTCATCGTCGTCGATGTAATCTGAAGGAAACTGTCAATACTGATTGAAATTTGAAAAACTTTAAGATAGATATTTTTTTTTAATCGATTGTGGCGACTGGTTTTTAGTTGGCTAGTTGATATAAGCTAATCATAGCTAAAGAAACTTGTCAATATCAATCTGCCTTTTCTTTTATGAATAGCGTTTTTTTTTTGCGGCCAGCAGCGCTCGGTTTCATTTCAATAAGAAACAGCTGTGAAGGTCTAATTTATTTTATCGAGCAATCAAGGGCAGTTTAACCGTGAGTCATCGGTGTATCAATAGATTTTCTATGGTACTAAACTCTCAACTAAAAATTTAATCTACTGCCAATCAGTGCACGATCTTTACTTACATAAAAATAATAATTCAGTACTCGAGTTTTCTGTATATAGGCTTCAGTTACGCATTGACGTTTGCTCGAATATAAAACAAACGTCACACGTATAAATCGTAAAGCATCGACCGCGCGGCCGCGGCGAAATCAGTAACGGTCCCCAGATAAGCGGCACTAAAAACGGCCGCTCAAATAAGTTCAGTAAGTCGCTAAAAGAAAAAGCGAGAGAGAGAAAAGGGGACAGCGCCGTCGAATATATGCGAGAAGCTGGCGCAGCGGAGCCTTGGGCGTGAAAATACCGAGAGCGCGACCTCAGCGCCGATATAAATTAAACGACATACCTGCATCGGTGCGATAAATAGTAATTACCCGCGCCTCGTTCCCCGCGTGTTAATGTATGTTTACGAAGGGCGAATGGCAATCCCGCAGTTATTCATTGCCCCCCTCCCCCTCGCCACCCCTCCCTCTCTCGCACGAAGAGGGAGAGAGACGATCTTCGTGCGAGAGCTAGAGAGAGAGAGACGCAGGAAACGCTTAGGAGGTTGTTCCTTATCAATTGACGCTGTACTTTATAACTAGGGACCGCTCGTTTTGTCAACTCGCAGTGCAGAATCCCAGGTATTAGCCTTATCGTCGCGGCGCCGCGAATTCGGGCGCACCTTATCGCGTCGTGATAATTCACTCGGCGTTACGGGGACGAGTCAAAACCACCGCGAGAATTTGCATCCCCGCTGGTGCACTGCGTATCGGGATACATCACGTAAAATATTTCATCCAGTTCGCTCGAAGCGATTTGTCTTTTCTTTCTTATATATATTTTTTTTGCGGGCTTCTATCTGCCCGCGCGATCGGATGATTGCATTCGCGAGAAAAATTCTGTAAAGGGTGTAAAAAATTTTTTTTTATAACTACCGACGTACGGTTATATATATATCAAGATTTTTATGTGCTTATCGGATTCTTTTCATTTTTTTGTTGCAGGTAAGCTACAATCTTGCTGATTATCTTTTTGGTGTTGATTTTATTCATTGGATGAGTATAAAAAATATTATTCTTTTTATAAAGTCTGATAAATAGTATTATTATTATTGTATTTACCGCAGGATTTAGTTCGGTTTACACGATGATTCCTTCTGATATTGTAGCTGCGAGCTAAGTAAATTATTTCTTTATTAAGAAATCTGAAATATTCAATTTATTTCCAATATCCTATAATTAAAACTGGCTGCGTTCAAGCAGCTGCAGTGGTTTCGGATTCCCCCATAACTAACGGATCGCTGCCTTAACCAATACGAAATTATTCGCGAATATAAACTTTCATTATAAAAAAAACGCGCACGACCGCCGCCCTGAGTCTTGGTAAAAATTCGATATTTATTGATAGACCACCGATTTTATTTCCAATAACGGTGCGCGCGGCTTCGAGAGTGACCATACGCGTTTCAGCGTCTGCAGCTTTTACTTGGCAGTGAGTATTAAGGAACAAAAGGAGAGAAAAAAAAAACAATGGAATGAAAACCGATAATGCGACCGCATCGATCCTTTATTGAGTGCAGATGCAAGAGAGCGAAAGAGAAAAGCGGAGAAAAGGGAGCAAAACGAGCGGGGCGTCGCGGTGTATGCGCGCGGCAAAAATAATAAAAAAAAAATAAAAAGGAAAAATGAAGAGTTGGGAAAAAATGCGGAGAGCAGCGAGGCAAAGTCGAACACGTCCGCTTCTGTGGTTTCGAACCTCCGCGACAGGTAAAAACTTGGTCTGCACGCGCAGGCTTGGAAATCGGTGACAGCCGCGTGTGCACACCTTACCTGCGAGCCGCGCGAGAAAAAAAAATGCACGTCTTTTATCTTTTACGATTATGTACACGGTTTGCGCTTAGTAACGAGCAAACACTCGCGTGTGCGAGAAGATTTAAATTTTAAAACTTTTTTTTTTAACAGGGAGAATTATTCACTACACTCAATTTTTGTAAAATTAATTCAATTATATCTGATTAATAAATTTACGCCTCGGAGAACTATAAATAAGTTAAGCTTTCAGTATAAATCAATAGCATATTAATTATTCTCGCGAGCGAGCTTAGCTTGGCGTTATTTGCAATGATTAATTAACCCACAGTTTCTAATTCGAGCCATATGGAAACAACTGAAAAATAAATTTGTCATTCATTTTTTAATTTACCAAACACACGGAAGTAACTATAATTCTTATAAATACACGTCTACACGGAGAGAAATTTTATAGCAAAAATTGCTATATTCAGTAGGAACAATGGGACATACTCGACCTATGCTCTCTAAAATTGAAAATGAGAAATTCACTGTGAAAATGTGAATACTGACATTTAATAAGTGAAAAGCCGTTCACATGCTAAATATTTGAACGATTTTTCACATAAAATATGTCACTATTCACATTTTTACAGTGAATTTCACATTTTCAAATTTAGAGAGTGACGATTTTTACTATAAAAAATACTAAAAATTCCTATGTACATAGAAAAAATTGCTATTTATATTGTAAAAATTGCTGTGTACATAGGAATTTTTAGTATGTTTTATAGTAAAAATCGTCATTGGAGGATTATATCCAACTGTTCCTACGGAACATAGTAATTTTTGCTATAACATTTCTCTCCGTGTACAAACGTTGAAACGAGACTTCCAGACTTTAAACTAATTTTCACATTCGGCAAAAAATTTCGTTCAACGTGCAAGATTTGGTAGCCAAAGTAAGCCCGCAAATCAAAGCGGCGAATTTTATTACCTGGGGACTCTATTGAATTCCCGCAAAGTGCAACTTTTGAAAATCCGCCGGGATTTATCGACTGCTTGGCCCGGCGGCGGTTATTAACGGCCGGCGCGCATAAACAGACGCGCGCACGTGCAGCCGGCGCGCGGGGCTTTATCGCGGGCGGTAGTCGTCGCCGGCGGCGACATAAGCGCGGAATTCGCGCGTCCGCCTGTCTTATCGGCGCGATTTCACGGCGCGCCTCCGGGACCTCTCTTCCCGCTCGCGGCGTACGTGTCGCCTCGCCCAGCAACCCTGGCGCGTTTTACGAATCTCTCTTTCTCTTTCTTGCGAATGCGACTTTTTCGTTATCTTTTGTTTGAACGACGGCGAAAAAGTGCGGCGTGACCATGCACGCGGTTTTTTCTCTCTCTCTCGCCTCTTTTATTGAGCTGCGTTTGCCGAGGGAAACTCGCGCGAGAATTTTACGACTCTTTCGCGCGTGAGCTTCGAACTTGCCTTGTTTCTGCGTTTGAATGTTAAAATTGTTTTATTTTTTACGCAATCGCTTTGCTTGACTGGCCTTGTTTTCATTTTTTTCCTTTGACTGGGAGTTATATGTCTAAAGGTGGATTTATTTTTATATAATAAAAGTGTGCAGGCAAAATTGACGAATAAAAGATAACTGAGATTTTAGTTTAAGTGTACAAGCAAAATTGTCGAATAAAAGAGAAAGATTTTAGTTTAGAAGTGGCAAAAGTAAAGTCTTAAGTTGTATTGTCAGTAGATTTATAAATGTTATCAATATTTATATTTTTTTAATTCGTATTGATATCACGGAAAATGATTTCGGGCGGTGAAGATTAACGGACAATGAAAAGTTTAAAAAAGTATTAACCATTTGTTACAAGTCAGCTGATTTTCAACGACAATAATTCAAATTCAAAATTTTCAGAGGCCATGCAAAACGAAATCAATAAATACTGGTGAGGTGATTAATGGCCTTTTGCTTTTGCACGGTTTCCTACCGTGACTGGTACATAAATTTCAATGAGGACTATTGGTATTTATTGTTGCTGTTATCCAATCGGCTTATTAATTTAAATATTCCATCAATCAACATCATTTATTAATTTTATAAAGAATTCGCGTGCTACTCGCATACCTTTTTATTGTAATCAGATTTGTTTCTGGACATTAAAATTACAAATGATTACACAGATGATTCTTGCTGCAATGATTAATCGACATTATACAGTTTTCAAAAAGATTGCGCTGCATGTTACTGTAAAAAAAGGTTTACACAAAAACAATTACTGTAAAAATAATACTTCAGACAAAATCACTCCTCTGAGTGCACATTCGCAAATATCATACATCCTCGCTACAATAAGTAAAAAATTTACCGCCAGGCGAGCTTCAAAACACTAAGCAAAAGTACACAGCAGAGAGAGAAAGACAGAACTACTCTACGAGAGTGAAAATTCTGGCGGTGGTGCGCGTGAATTCCACAGTCTGAAAACGCAAGGGGCGAGTGCGACTGGCATTTACGAGGTGGAAGGATGACTCCGGACTTGCTCGTCCATTCGCTCCAGTTTCGATTGAAAATACGCCTTGGCCCCGGAGGCTAGATGTTCAATTACTTCCTGTGACTTCTCTCGCCGTCTTTATTTTTCCTCCCCTCCTGTCGACCGCGTGATTCCGCTTTGCAAGCACATTTTCTCGTGTGGTCCAGCACACACACACACACATGTGCAAATCCACAGCCAACGGGAAACAACTCAGCTTTGGAGGTTGAATTTTTTTGAAGGCACACCTACCAGACCAATTTTTTCTTGTTGTTTAGGTCATTTTAAAAGAGAATAAACAATTATGCACGGACAATCCCTCTGCATACTTTTTTCTGGGCCAAAGTAATACAAAAAAAGTTGAGAAAACAAAAAGAAAAACATTCATTAATTTTTTAATAATAAACGATATATTTTTTTAAAAAATCCGTAAGAGTAAAAAGGTAAAAAAAAATTCAACTTCCAAAGTTGAGTTGTTTACTGTTGGCCGTGGATTTGCACATATATGCGTATATATACGTGCACTCGTTTCTAGAAAGACGTTTATTGGGGACGTATTTTCCTTAGGGCTGCGCGAGGCGGTTATCCCCGATGAAATTGTTATTTACGTGGACGACGTGGAGAAGTGGGTCGGCTATTTAGAGCGATGCTTATAAGGAATAGTCCGCTTGGGAATCCGTCGAAAAAAAAATGGACGCATTTTTACGCAACGTTCTGCCGCGCTGTGCGTTTTCGGAAAATTTATTTAACTACTGACCCCCCGGGTTAAAAGGAAATGCAAATTTTAAATTGCCTGCGTCTAACTGTTCTCGCCGCTGCCTCTGCCTTTCGACTGGCGAATAGTTTATGATGTTTTAACGATATTTATTTATTATTTATTTATTTATTATCATCAAACAGGCTTAAAAGACCTACATAGTGGAATGAAACGAGAAGATTTAAAGTAACCGTAAAATTCGTTAATATCGTGAATAATATTGTGCCGAATAGATATGCAAAGTATGGAAACTCTAATACTCGAAGTATTGTCGATTAGTTTATTTTTCGCACTTTTCGATTCACACTGAGAAAAATTTTTTGCAAACCTTACTATTCAGTCTGGGAGCGAAACCACAAACTGCATTTAGTCAGAAAACATTACCATTCTGCATTATAAATTTTACTAAAATTCTAGTAAATATTTCTACAATTCTAGTAAATATTACCAGAATCCTAGTATAATTTATAATACAAAATGATAATTTTTTTCACTAAAATTAGTCTGTGGTTCCGTCTCCGTACTAAATCGTAATTTTTATTACATTGATAGATAGGATCCTTTGATCCAAAGTTAGTGTCTTTAATATAAAGTCATACGCGTTTAATATAGTCCAAGGCAAAAACAGCCATCCACGGGATTTTCGTGTTGACTATTAGGAAATATTTGTTTAATGCTAATGCATATTTACCTATTTCAAATACAATGAAAAAAATTTTTTTCAAAGGCGAGATTTTGAGTCAAAGGATCTTTTCTATGAGTGTAGAATAGCAGTAATTTTTCCAAAACATTTCTCTCAGTGCACTGATGCCGCGCTCGCGAAGGAAGCAGAGGAGGCGAAAAGAAAAGCAAATATCATGGCACAACTATTCAGTGGCTGCAGCAACATCGAGAGCAACAGTCGGGAGGGGTCGAGGGCGTATGCCGGCATATCGATCCCCCCTCGGCTCGTCGGCTAAAAAGGCATATATACCAGACGGTCCTACATCTCCTTTCCGCGCACATCTCCTCATTTTCCTCTTTATATTACCTTCGCACTTTTCACGCTCCTCCTCTTCACTCCCCCGCTCCTCTCCCTTGCCCCCTTCGTCCGGCTGACCGTTATTGATTCGCCGGCTGCTGCGAGCCTGCACAAAGCTCCGCAGGCAGCTGCGACGTTGCTCGGAAAATCGCTGCGGAGGGAGGGTAGGCGGAAAAGTCGCGACTCGCGATTTTCTCCGTCTGTTCTGTATATACACACGACGAATGGAAAAAAAAAGGAGGCAAGGTGTCCCGTGTGCGGAGGGCGAGTCCCTTTTCTTTCACGCTGGCGGGGCTGTTACCGTCCTCGTAAAGTAAACGCTTTTTGTTTTGACGGGGTGAGATCGGGTCGGATCGCTGTTTTCGTTCTTTGCATCGCGGGAGGCTCGTGGTTTTGCAGTTGTTTGCCTTGGGGATCAAAGGCGACTATGGTTTATTTTTCAGCAGGCATATTCGGCAATCGTGAATCTGTTTCAGTTTTGCGAGGGCAAATAGAATTTTTTTTTTGTTTCGCAACGATAAAAGCTTTCTCGAAGTGTGCGGATTACTTTTATATCTTTTCGAATTCCCATCGCGCTTCTAACATGCCGCTCGAAAGAGCGAAACGTTGAATTTATACTTTTACGAACATTTTTACTATCTGACGAGCGGAGAGTTTTAGTGGCGTCGCTTGCGCGCGAGTAGTGTTCGATGTTTCGTTCGCGCGTACTCAAAACATCGGAATATATATATATAATAGCTAACCTCGTTTACTCTCGTTCACGCTACAGAAAAAATCGCTTAGCCGTTATGTATACGCACGAAGTTTCCGAATCATTTCCAAAAAGGAAAAAAATTTGAAAAATAATAATTCCCATGACGGCGGGGTGCGGAGGAGATTCAATAACGAAAAAACGAGTTTGTAAACTTCATTCCCCGAGATTGAAAACTTGAAATCGACATCAAACTTCGCCACTGTTTTCCGCGCGCGGAAAATTTCCATCCATCCGTGCAGTACACCGATGCATTGCTTTCCCGCAAAAATAAAAAAAAAAGAGACAGAGGGAGTCTTGACTCGTCGGGTCAATTTTCGAGCTTAATCCGGGGAATCCGGCGGTCCAATCGGCCGGCACTAGTAAATACACCCTCGCAAAGTCGATAAAGTGCGTGTTTTTTTTTTAACGGCGCGTGTACGCAGCGAAACCGGGCGCATCAATCGCGATCCGAGGGGGGGAGGGGGGGAAGAGTGGGACTCGCGTATCGGAGCCAAGAGCGACTGCGCCGTAAATTAAAAGTTTAACCGGCGGCGCGGCGCGCGCCAGCTGCGTCGCACATCCGCCCCCGCGCTTAATGGCCACGCGCCGCCTGATCGATGCGTCCCGCTGCTCGCTCCACTCTCTCTCTTATCTCGGCCCGACTGCCGCGCGCACTCCGGATTGTAATATTCTCGCTTTTATGCCGGCTCCGGGAAAAGCGAGCCCCCGGCGCCGGAGGCAATTTTCGCGGCAGATGCGCCCGGAAGCCCCCCCCTCGCCGGATGTACAAGGCCGAAAGCCGCGAGAAGCTCGCGCTTGCGATTTTCGAGGGGATAATTGTTGTTTATCGACGGGGAAGAAAGTTTCGCGGTGCATATTCATGAAGCGGGGAGCCGTTTTTCACCGGGAATTACGTGCGAATATTTTAATTCGCCAGCGAGTGTATACACGCCGCAGCCCGTGGACCTGGCGGTTAAGAGGTGTCCGCGCGACAGGCCGATACTTAGGCTGACGTCATGAAAGTTGTTATACAAGACGATTTTAAACGCGTCGTGGAATTTCACTCGAGATTTCGATCTCTTCAGCGGGACGACGATCCTTTGTGCGACCGAAGTGCCACTTTTTCGGCGTACCACGAAGTTTCACCATTGTTTCACTAGTTTTACTATGTTCTGTGGCGCTAACGAAACGATTTTTTTAAAATATATGTACAGTCGAGTAAAAGTAGCAACTCAAAAGAAAAAGTGAATGTTTTCGTAGAAATCGCTAAAGTATTTTTTTTTTAAATTTTATTAAAACTAATCGAACTCCCGTCATACTTCTGCCAGTAGCTATACAAGAATGCATTAAAATTAATTGGCACTGTAGTCAAACAATCCAATAATATTTAATATAAAAATGAAAGTTACTATCCAGTTATAGACATAAATATATTCTTATCACTGCAATTCTGATAATGGGGATTTCCCTCTGGCAGCGACGATTCATCCGAGAAAAAAAAAAAACAAATCAGCATTAAAAGCATCGCATTTCCGCATGACAAGCGATGCAACAACGAAAGAAAGCGCCGCGCGAAGTAAACGCTTTTTAATACATTCGCCAGCGACGCGTGAGGCGCACAGCGCGCCCCTTCGACTTTTCCGATTTCTTTGTGCGCGTAGGAACGGGGGTAAAAGAGGGGGTTGGGATCCCCGGGGCCATTGTTCGGCGCGCGGCAGAAGAAGCGGAGACACGCGCCCAGCTCGGGAAAGCCCGGCCCGCCGCGATAATTTCCAGGCGCGTGGAGCGCGCCGGAAAACGAGGCGCGATTGTGTGCGCTCGAAAGGGACGCCGCCGCCGGGTCGATAAGGACGAGTCTGGTCCTCGGCGCGAGCGCGTGCGTAATGACGGCGAAACGTCGAAAATTCGCCTCCGATATATATGTAACACCGACCTCTTCGACGCGACGACGATGATTTATCTCGGTGCTCCAAGTTACGCCGTTGTACGACACCAGGGATGTGGTTTAACGCGAGCGACTATTTTTTTTTCGTTCTTCTTTGTGAATCGAGAATCTGGCAAGGGATTTAGTCTTTGTTTTCAGTCGACTGAGCAGGAAAGATTTACATTGATCGTTAAAATTTTGGGTGAGGGTGTGATTTACTTGTCGTTATAGGGCGGGCGATTGATTTATTCATGTGATGTTTTTTTTGTGGAAAGAATTGATAGAGATGAAGTGCAAAAGTTAATTTGATGAACAGCGTAGTCGTTCGCTCGATGCTCGGAGCTATATACGTGTGTGTAAAAAAAAAGTGAATTTAAATTGCGATTTTTTTGTCCTTTCATATTTAAATTTTAATGTCTGAATTAATACGGGTGAAAAATTTTCGTTAAATTTATTACAATCTCCTTTGGTCGACTATTATTTCGCGTGCGTCTAATTAACATACGTGGCCGCTTTAAATATTCATGAATTAATTTGGACTCCGAATGAGAATTTTTCCAACAGAGCAAAACGCTGCTTATTTTCTAACGTTTTTATGAAGAATGGAATAAAATATGGAGCGCACTAAAAAATAATTCGCAGCTAATCTAATCGTGCTACAGATAAATATGCCATTCAGCATATTTACGTCAAATGTGATAGATTTTTTTTATCGGGCTCAGGAAACGTTGAGTAATAAAGCTTTAAAGTATCCCGATAAAATATTCAAACGATTCGCGTATTACGCCCAACAAATTAATTTTATCGATAAATAATAAATTGCATTGATAAACATAACGTTTATTTTAATTTACACCTTTATTCGTTACGCAAAAAAAAAATGCAATGCCTCTAAAAACTAATTACGCAAATAAAGAGCCTAGCACCTTGAGTAAAGATGGATAAAAGGCCTCGCCAAAAACGTCGGCGCATATAAATCTCTCTTCGACTCGACTGAAGCATCGCGCGACAAAGAGAATCGCTGTCGCTCATTATTTTCGAGCCGGCACTCGGCAAGAATGTTGTTATGACAGACGCGGGTTCAGCAGCCTCCTCCGTTTTTCTCTCCGATCTCCCGAGCTCGTCGAGGCACTCGCGACGGCCATTGCGACGCATCTCCCCTTTTTCACCAAGGCATTGCGTTGTGCGCTCACGTGAACCGCCATCAGCTCGCACAGTGGCGAGCCTATTCCGATTCCTTCTACGCGGCGACGCCGCTCTTTTTTTTCCGATTTATTTTTCTAGCCCAAGGTCGCCGTTTCACCGCGGCATGAAAATTATCGATCGATCGAGAAGGAGAGGAAAAAATCCTCCGGCGGTATATGGAAGAGGGGCGCACTTAGTGAATAATTGCGCCAGCCGCATTCCGACGGTTAACCGAATTAAGTGGGCTTATCGGGCGACCAATATAATGATGTGAGTAATGGCAAGCATTTCAGGCGATGGTTTCCTTTCCCCCCCCCCCCTTTCTCGAGTCTCGACCTCCGCTAATTTGCCTCCCGCTTCGTTACTTGTCTGCCTGTGTATAAAAGGTAATTTTGCCGCTTAACGGTTTATTGAGAATTCGTCCGATTTTTCGCCCCCTCATTTTGCTTAAAAAGGTTGCGTCGAAATCTCCGGTATAATCCAAGCAGGCGAATATTTCAAGAATCAATTTTTTAAAGCGTGTAGATGCAATTGCATTGCGTTAGACGCGTTTGAAATCGTAACAAGACAATAACGAATACACGTAACAATTTTGATTTACGTGGGAACGAAATTATTACATATAGGAGTTCAGCTACGAAGGCTCTATTTTTCTATCGAATCCCGTAAAAAAGTCACGTGCCGATTCTAAATCGCGGTGCACATAAATCAAGCGACGTCGAACCTTCATTCACCAGTCGCAAGGATTCTATAATTCATCCGTGGCTGACCAGCTCCGATTTCAAAACAATCGCTCGGCAATTCCCACAAGCTCGTGTCCTCGTAACATTTTTTCCCCATTCGGCAGTGCAACGCCATCGGAGGCATCGCAAAACCCAGCCAAACCCGATTAGCTGGCCAAGAGATTCTGCATTGTTCGAGCTATTTAATCTTCCCAAAAAAAAAAAACATACAAAGTCGCGGAGTGTCCCAGAACCCTTGACGACGCGACGCCTAATTAATAAAGCAGGCGCGCTCGGTCACGCGGCGGCCAAACGGTTTCCATCGTTCCTAAATTACTCGGGCCGCCCGCGTTTCATTATTTATCGCGCGAGCGATTGCTCGTTGCTAATGAAGTTACCGGGCTAACTGAGCGCGAGCTCGTTACGTGCGTTGATGCGCTGCTTTGACTCCTCGACGCTTTTTCAATCTGCCCGTTTAATAGTTTCGAAAGCTTTATTGTGTCATGTCAAAGGCGTAATAAATATAGAGGAAATTCGGGAGTGTTTGTCGCGGTTAATAACTGTGTGTTTACACTTTCTTGTCAAAACAGCTGTTCATATTTTCGGTACGGAAAGATGGGGGGTCGTGATTGAACAGATGCACAGATGCAAAATAAACTGGAATTCTCTTTTTATTGTAGTGAAATATCGTAAATAACACTTGTAATAATTTTTATTAATTTATTAGCATACATAATATTTATTATTAACATACATAATGTTTGTAATGTTTTACATTCAATCGTTTACGATTTTTTAGTGAATAAATTCGACTATTAAAGTTATTTAATAATCAGATAATTAGAGAACTACAATGTTTATCGATTTGTGCTTTAATTATCTGATTCGATCGAATGAATGCTCATAAATTGTACTTTAGATAATTAATAATTTCTGTGCTTTCTGTCAAATAACTCCAAGCATAAAAATCGTTTACCACAATCGTTCATTGAGGTTGTGGTTATAGTCACGGTTAAATTGTATAGTATTGTTCATTTGAAAGTAGACATAAAAGATCAGAGTACATATGATGATGAATTCGCATTCGTTGCGTACTGCTTTGAAAAATAAGAAAAAGGAGAACAAAATTAGTCTTACACAATTTACACTTCTACAATCGTTAAGATGCTCACGATCTTACGAGTTTGAGAATTACATAAACCACACACTAGCAGTACAACAATTGTAACTTTATATACATTCTTAATCATCCAACAACTTTTCACAAAGAAAACTTTACTCCGCATAAATCGCAAGTGGGTAAAATTACTCTTCAAATTATGCGGCTCGCATCTCCCTTTCAAAACAGCTGCGCACTTCGAACAGCTGCTCGCGTTTATTTTCGTTGGCTACATTCGAAATTAGAAAACAACTAAAAACCAACATTAGCGTGAAAGATAAAAAAAAAAGCAATCGAAATGTGAGTTACACAACGAATGCACTCCATTCATAACAAGAACCCAGAATAATCACGAGGGCACCTCGTATAAGGCTCGCAAACGAGCAGCTGTTTTTTCAAGGCAGCCTCCTCCCACGAGCGGAATCCCCGAGTCTCACACTCGGAACTGAAAAGTCATCGCGTCGCGGCGATCAATCCTCCTCTCCTGCGGCGCTCGCCTAATCAGCATCATCAGCCGGTCGTTCACCGTCGCGGCTCTGCTACCGTCGCAGCAGTAAACAAACGCTCGCGCCGCCCGGAAAATTCGCGCGGCCTATCAGTCCTCTCGTTATGCTAACAAGGCATTAGGCGGCGAGAGAGAAAAAGCGAGTCGTCCTCGAAAATCGTCGCGAGGCGCCGCGCAGCATCTTTTCCCGTGCCTGCCGCTCGGCTACGCCTACGCCAGCGCTGGAATTCATTAGCCGGGGATTAGCATTCCCGCGGCGGCCCGGCGCATCCCGGAGATGCACGCGACGGGGGAAAGAAATCGAGCGAGGAAATGCGCTGCTCGCTCGAACCTGTTACTTTCCGTGTGATTTGTCTATGTTAATTCTTTCGTTCTTTTAACGGCTGGGTGTTTACGATTTGAATAATTTATGCTGATTGTGAATTATTGGTAATGATTGCTGTCTTTTTTTTTGTTTCAGGTAAGTCGATGTACTGTTATTCATTGTGGCGAGGTACTGGTGAGTTTTAATGAAATGTACGCGCAGAAAAATAGTGAGTAAAATTTACTGAAATAGTAAATAAACGTTGCTTAAAACGTTGGGTAAACGTAGTAACATAAAATTTATTCATGCAGTAAATTTAAGCTGATTTATTCAATTAAAAATCAGTACTTTTTACTGCTAACTTTCGAGTAAAATTTTTCTCCGTGTAAAAAGTTCATCCACTGCGGATGCTGTAATTCTAGTTGGCTATTACGATATTCCCTGCATTCTTAACATCAACAACGCACAAATTTCGCCGTGATACAAAGAAATAGACGCAAATTCCTCGAGCGAGCAGAAAAGAGAATAAAGTTCAACCAAACGCCGTGGTGGTGCTCCATTGAAACTGTCGCGAGGCTCACTCCCACTAATTCAAAGAGACATTCCCCACTAATTTCGAGGGGGAGAGAAAAGAGAAGGAAAAAAAACGAAGAAAATCCTCCACTTCCCCGAGAGTGGGCGCTCACTCGAGGGGGGAAAGACTCGGTGGGCTTCCACGACAGATGCTGACACCATGAATCACAGTATTGCCGCACTCCGCCTCGTCTTATACTCTCCTCCTTTCCTCGTCTCCGCTCGTTCCTCTCCGCGCGAATTCTAATGAGAAGTACATAAAAAGTGGCTCTTTTTCTCCCCCCTTTACCTCCCAGGGAAAGGTAAGGCCGAGGGGAAAATTTTAGCGCGGCGATTGCGCGTACACCCTGCAGTCGTTCGGCGGAAATGAGATTTGGTCGCCGGGGCGAGTGTGACTTTTCTGTTTTATTTCGCGGCAGAATTAAATTAGACGCGGGACTCGTGGATTCTCTCGGAGAATTGAAAGAGACGCCGGGTGTCTGCACCTTTTTTTTTCTAAGGTCTTCAAGAATCGCGGGGAAACCGAGATGACTTTTCACTCCTATTTTTTTCCAGCCGAGAGAGAGAGAGAGAGAAAGAGGGGAGGATGCGATGAATAAAAGAGTCCACGGTTGATAAATTTCTTGACTTACTTCGCGCGCTTAATGAAACTCGTAATTTCTCTATTAAAAATGCTATGCGTTTGAGAAATTATCCTCGTTACTTTTAAAAAATTAGACACAATTAGATTTTCTTTTCAAAATTACTTAACAATTCTATTTCAACCTCAATTTCAATAAATTCTATTTCAACGGGGCGCTGTCACTTAAGAATGGGAAACCTTGAAAACCTACCATTAACCCACATCTCTTGTTCGCCAAGAGCTATTTCATGCGTCGGACAATTACTACCTGAAAAAAAAATATGGAGAACACCCAAGCGTCGAACTCGTCCGGTCGAACACAATGGGGCTCAATCAACGTCCAGCGTGTACTGTTGCCGGTGCTTTTCAACGCGGCACATGTCGCGGCCTCCTCCTGATAAGAGCGTCTCGCAAAGCCAAGGCCCGAGAGCGATCCATCAAACCGTCGCGCGAACTTCATTGGCGGCTCGTCGATGCCCCTCGTTGTACCTAGAAACTGAGGAGACGCACCGCCCGAGATAAAGGGCCGTCGAAACTGCGGGGCTGATTGCCGGAGCAAACTTCGGCCAGACGTATACCTGACCGTCGCTCTTCTCTCTCTTATATTATCCCCGTAGCTAAAACTCATCGCTCGTCCGTCTAGTTTGCAGCGGTCTGATTGCCGTCGTTGCCAGGGACACATCCCCTTACCCTTTTCAAAGTTCGACGCGATGCTTCGTACTTTTCTGCGAATGTTGATAGCGTACTTCACGCTGTAAAGGATTTTCTTCGGTTCTCTGGATTAATTTTGTTTAACTGGCTAAATTACCCGCGTAAAAGTAATTCAGACTAAAATAAGACGATAAAAAGATTCATCTCTATTATGTCCGAATTTAAGATTCCGAAAGTAATAATTACCCTCGCATAATCAGTCTTTTACACGCGCTCGCGACTTCTAAAACCGTCGCGGAGTTTGGAGAAAGGGCAAAAAAGAAAAGTAGAGTAAACCTCCCCATGTAAAAAGACTCGGTGGAGACTTTCAGCATCGCTGCGGCGCGTGCAACCTCGGGTTTCCTAGGTTGATTAAAAACGCGCGTCAACATTTATCTCCGCTCCCCTGACCACGATGAAAAAGAGCGAGACTCGCGCAAGGAGAAAATAAAAAAAAAAAGGAGGAAGCAGCGCGTGGCCAACAAAGGGAAGGAGGGTGGGAGCGAGAGAGTAACGAAGCACTCGGGCTTTAAAAAATCTCCGTCTCTCCATTGCAAATACACCGACTCGACGCTTCTCGCTCGTAGGTACACTCCCACACGCCGCATCCCTTTATTCGCGTGCCAAGTCGACTATCGATCGAGAGCCCCCCGATGGCCATTGTATCGCTCGCGTCTGCCTGCGCGACCATTAAACTTCGGCCTAGCCTTTCTCTCCCCTCGCACCCCCCTCCCCTCGTCCTTCTCTATGTCGCATAATTATGCGAGGCCTCGGCGAAGGATGCGAGGAGAGCGCTGCGAAATTTCCTGGAGATTTTTCCGGGAATCGCGGGGTTCAACGACCTTCGATTTATCAGGGCACGATAGTCAGCTGATTTTTGTCGGCTTGGTCTCGATCGGAACTGTTTTCCTCGTAATTTCGTTCTGACGAGAAAATAAATTTGGACGGATGATCGAACGTGTTATTACGGCTCGGGCGATGTTTTCTCGCTCTATAAAAAACACGTTAAGGTGTATCATTGTGTGCTTAGGTGTATCCGAGATAAAAAAATCCGGTGGTCCCTCCGAGTGGAATATGTTAGGCACGGTTCATTCCACGCCTTGGAAAAATAAAGCAACTGCTGCGGATGCTGGGGATATTTACCGTTCCCCGAGGTGCTGAGAATAAGTTTCAAGATGACTCCAAACTTCCTAAATGAATCTTTGAAACATCCTTGAAAGTTTAAAGTGACCAAGATTCGACTATCTTCTTAAATGCTGTGGCTCGAAAGCTAAAACTTTAATTGGCACTGGAACCTTGTTAAGGTAACAACTTTAATGCGATTTTCATCGCTAATGAAATTACAATATTTCCCTTTGAAGTCGCTCAACTTTTGGAATCAATATCTATTCATGCCTTGATGACTCCCCAAGAATAGTGCCTACAACAGCAATTTTAATTAGGTTCAGCTCTGCTGAAAAATTTAAATCCTCTTAAAAGGTGAATTTAATTATTCTCGAAATATGAATTAATAAAAGCAGATGGAGATAAGGGGGATAATTTATTAAACGTTAATTGGAAAAATAATAGCCAGAGAAAACGCGATATAAAACACGAAGAAAACAAAATTCGGCTGAACAATATTCATCCAAATATAACTAAGTTAATAATTGAAACGAGTAAAACAAACTTAATAAAGTTTTACTACTTTTAGAATTAAGATCTACTATTTAGTATAAATTATTTACAAAATTGACTGTGATCGCATAAATACATTTTCCGTAAATTTTTAAACGATTGCAATGTTCACCATAATTACTACGACTGAACTTATGCTTAACTCAATAATTGTTTCGTACTAAAATTTATTTTGATTTTATATTACTTGTAAATACAGTATCGTACAATAAAATTCTATTTTATTCTATTTGAACTGTACTCGTAAACGTCTACAGTAATTAAAGAACTATGAATTTAGAAAAAAAAAGTAGAAACTTAAACCCGAGTCCATAACACTTACATGTTTATTATTCATTATTCTCTATTATATTCTATTGTAAAAAAACTGCATAAAAACTAGCCCCGGTCGTAGATTAGGTGCATTATTTAAATGGAAATTACAGTATTTTCCTGTAAATCGCAATTTTTCGAAGAAAATCCTCTCGCGGGGACTAAGCCCCGTGGAGCGCGAGCCCACCCCGTATCAGAAATTACGCCGACGGCGCTAATCCGCCGCGGCGCGAGTCCGGCGCAAGGCGTAAAAAGAGCGGCGTCGGTGGCGGCGAAGCGCTCGATTTGCATAATCTCGCCGGCGCGGTTTTGGGGCGCGTCCGCCGCGCCGCGGCGCTCCGGCGACGTCAACGCCCTGGCAGGGCGGCGCGCGCGTCTGCGACGCCCCGCAATTAGGATCGATCGCGCCGTGGCGCACACGCCGGATATATTTCTCCTCTTCCTGCCTGCCTGCCAGCCCGCGCGATCTTATTTGTGCGCTTCGGCGAAGATAGCGCGACTCGGCTGTCGGCGGCGACGCCAAGACTGCGCTTCTCGATCTCTCTCTTTCCCTTTCCTGCCGGGAAAATTGAAAAGCTGATGCTTTTAACGCTCGCGATCTGCACTGCGATGCTGAGTTTCCGAAATTCAAATTTTCATTAGATTTTTTTTTTTGAAAATTAAATACAAAAAAAGTGGGTAAATAGTACGCAATTGATTGGTGATTAATAAAGTGGATAGTTAAAACGAGAGAAATGTTTTGGAAAAATTTACTGTAATTTCTAGTAAAAATTACCGTTACTTATATAAATTTTACCAGAATTCTATTATATTATATTATTCTAATAAATATTAGTACAATTTTTTAACGCAGAATGGTAATTTTTTAAGTAAATGCAGTCTGGTTCTGCTCCCAAATTTGATAGAATTTTTTACTTGAGCAATACTAATTTTTCTAAAAACATTGATTTTAGAGTAATTTATATAGCGCATAGAGGATCTCCATTGATTCAACTTTAAAAAAGTTCACACACAATTTCACAGACTCAATTTCTAAAATATTTTCATCTAGCACTAAGTTTCAATTAAATTAAAGAAAAAGTCGTACCAGAAAAATCGTTTGTGCTAGTTAGTGCTATTTTTAACGCTCATGATCACTGCGCGATGCTCCGAATTTTCCAAAATTCAAACAGAGGAATTTTTTGGTTCGTTGAAAAGTAGGTAAATAATACACAATTAATAATACAACGTACCGTTATAGTGCACAGAGGATTTCTGTCAACCTCTTCACGCCGGTGTCCACATACGTGGACAATAATTTTTTATACTATCTTTATTTCATGAGAAATCTTTTGAAAATGTTTACACAATAATAATAATAAATTTGTAGAGGCTAAAGGATTGTTAAAACATTTATATTTTTCACCACATTTAAAAAATACAAGAATTTTTAGAAATCAGCGCCGGTCAGAAGACGTTAAGAAAGTTCACACGCAAGTTCAAATTTAAGAGGCTATCTATTTTTAAAATATTCTTAACTATTACAAGCCTTCACTTAAATTAAAAAAAAAAAAAAAGGCCACAGTAGAAAAATCTCTCGAGCTAGTACACACCGCGAGCTCAAATTCATCGGCCTCTCGCTCGTTTATCACTCGGCGGGCGATGCGGCGGCTCCGGCCGTCCTTCGTCGTACGCGCCGCCGCCTCCGACTCTCGAACTCCCAGCGGAGGAAAAATCCAGCACGCCGAGGCCCTTCGCCTCGGGGACGTAAAATTATCCGTAATAGGGTTGCACTTTTCCTCCGCCGCGCGGTCCTCGGCCGCGACATGTTTATCACCTTGGGCCGGCCGGCCTTCGCATAAACATTTTCCACGACTATGCTGTAATTATTTCCGTGTACGCTCCATTACCAAGGTCCACTCTTTGCCCACCCCCTCCCCGCCTCCCCCTGAGACTTTCCCCCTTACCTCCCGTAATAATTGTTTTCGCACGGAAAGTGGGCGGGCCCCGCGTGTGCGCGCGCTTTTCGCCGGGCCGACGGCGAAAAAAGAAGCGACGGGCTTGTCCGCGCGCGGCGTTTACGAGCCTTTTACGCGCGGTGCTTAGATTCGGAGTATCGATCGTATCGGCCGCGCCGTGCCTTCCTCGGGGGAGGCGTCCGCGCTTTTCGCCATTAGTTTATCGGCGGGACGATAAAGGTCGGGATTTACCGTGCAAAAAGCCGCAGAGTATACTTTTCCACCTTTGATTCATCGACGGAGATTCGGTAAAAACAGCGCAAGTGCATTAAAAAAAAAACAAATGAATTACCGATATGATTTATGCGTTACAAACCCGCGTAAAAATAATTCAGACTAAAATAAGACGATGAAAGATTCATCTCTGTTACACGGAGAGAAAAGTTTAGGAAAAATTACTATACTATTTAGTAATGAAGGGACAGACTCGACTAATACAAAGATTTACGAAAAAGTATCGTAAAATTTGTTAGATTTATAGTAAATTTTGCTACAAGTCTAGCACATTTTACCATACTTTCTAGTAATTATTAACTAGCATTAATTATTACTATTAACAAGCACCTAAAAATCAATTTAAGATCTTTTCGAGATCATTGTTTTAATACAATATTAATATATTCAATTTTTTAATTTTCTATACATAAGATCTTATGAAAATCGTTTTAATCGTAATCATAATATCTTATATTTATTTATTTTTAAATTTATATGTATTAAACTAATATTAATATTGTATTAAAACAACGATCTCGAAAGGATCTTAAATTGATTTCTAGGTGCTTGTTCATAGAGAATCTTTTTAAATCTTAAAAAATCTTAAATTCGGACATAATAAAGATGAATCTTTTTATCGTCTGATTTTAGTCTGAATTATTTTTACGCGGGGAAAAAATAAATAAATTTCAGCGTAACGTTGCGTTTTAAAAAAGTCCCCGGGCACCGCGTAACGTCAGGAAAAAAAAAGGTTTGAAGAGTCAACGTAAAAGACGTTTCTCTCGCGCCGGGCGTTTCGTGCACTCACAGAGTAAACAAACGTTCGCCGCGTATCTCGCATTTCTCACTCGGTCGCCTGCGACAGCGGTAATTACACCCGCGCCGCGTAAAAATTCATGAAATCCCCGGGGAGAGCGTTTCGACGCGTCGGTGGTGCGCGGGAATGTCGCGAGGAAAAAAACGGCATTCCTCCCGTTATGTCCTCGAATGATTCATATTCGGCGCGCGAGCCAAACTGCCTCCTCGAGTGGACGGACGCCTTGGGACGGGAGAAAACGCGACGCGTTCGTGTCTTTCTTGAAAAGTGGAATTTTATTTGAAGAGCTTTTCCGCCCGAGGAGCCGTGAATGGGTATGCGGATGTTGGCTCGAGTTGTGTCAGTGTAATTGACTCCTGATGATTACTTAAGTATGGAGTTCGCGTCACTCGAGTGCCATATAGCAAATCGTACCGAGAAATTCACGGCGGTCGTTCTTTTGGTGTCGCGACTAAAAGTCGATGTACCGTAAGAAAAAGAAATTCAAAATGTGATCGATAAAATGTGGTCAAGAAAAGAACTCGCCGAATATCGCATTAACAATATTTACGGTGATTTAATAGCTCGATAAAATCGTCTAACACTGTAATAATTGCGTTGGAACAACGAGAGCAATAAACATCGCGATCAACTTAATTCGAAGTAGCTTTAATGCATGTAATGTCCCTTCGGTCACGCTTTTCTCTCAAAAAGTCGTGCCTAGATAGCATCTAAAAGCGACGCGATCGAAGATAAAGTTACCATGCTGAGTGAAAGAAACGACGGAGAAAAGGCGCGAGCGACTCTACAAAAATACGAGCCGACGCGAGGGAAAATAAAAAGGGCCGGAGAAAATGAAAAAAGGCAGGCAGCCGTCGGGTTTAATGGCTCGAGAGGCCGCGCCGCGTATTTCGAGAATCTTTATCATCTTCGGAGTATTTTAGAACTCGAGCGCTCTCGCACTTCCGGCAGCTGATACCCTCCTCCAGACGCGAGCGCTTCGAAGGGTGTAAAAAAAATGCTGACCCATCGCCGCACACCGCGAAATCCTTCGACGTGGAATTTTACTCGTGGGCTCGATTCAACGGCAATTTAATCAACGTCAAATCGATTCGATGATCGATGTAAATATTCATGAGTCCAACTCTGCTCGCGACGATGAAGTCCTCGCTCAGCCATAAATCGAGATCGGCATAAATCGGTAATTACGCGTCGAATCGCAGCGCGTGGAAATTATTTCAAATTGACACCGACAACGGAACGAGAACAAAACAAAAAAAAAAAGAAGGATTTTTATTAAAATGTCGATCTTGCGTGCAGTAGATAAATTAAATCGCGCGGCGTTTATAATCGAGCGATATAAATAATCGCCGATGCGCAGTGGTTCAATTTGCAAAAACAATTTTCAGTCTAAATTCAAATAAGCCGTTTGATTTATACAGACACCAGCAGGAAAACAGTGCGCTCCTCGGGCCGAACTCTCGAAGCCATTTTCATTTTAATAAACCGCCTCGCCTTTTTTTTCCGCAGGGACGTGTATATACACGAGTCAACGCATGCCTGCCTGGCGTAGCGCGCGTATACGTTTTCATTATCCCGATGCCGGGCGTTCGCGGAGTAATTTATCGGCGCATTGTGCGCGAGCCCGCTAAAAGCTCTTTAATTAATCTCCCACTCCGTAACCCCTCCGCGTGTGCATCAAGACATCCGGAGATCGATATTTTTAAGTCCCGTTACGCTAGCGTCGTTTCCGCTCTCTCGAAGGGAAGACGGGTGCATCAGTCGCTGTGGCTTATAAATAATCGAGCCTGATTTACGAAGGGTCACTGTGGGGGGGGGGGGGCGTTAAATCACAAGTAGGTGTAATTTCCTGATCCGCGGCGAATCTTATCGGGCGCGGCTATTATGCGCAGGCGCGCATATAGAAAGCGACGGATAAATCGCCAGTTAATAATCGTGACAAATTATTGGCCGTTAGCCGCTATATATCGGGTGGGAGTAGCTTGGATTATTATCGGGGCGCGGGCCATTTTTTTTCCGGCGGGTAGAATGTGAAAGTCGGGGATTTTCGACGATAAGGAGGTGAAGTTTCCCCTTACCAAATTTGACTGGACGAAAGTTGCATCGTTATTGACTCGCGCACTTTTTTTTCCCATCTTGTATGTGTATATACACCGGCGAGATAAGTTATTTTTTTTCTTAGCAGAGTTTGATTAATGGGCCGGTTGGATTAAAAATTGTCAAAAATTATGCAATTTCTTGTTTGAAAAGATGGTTATTGAGATTGTCATCTTTAATTTGATCCTGCTCAGGCTAAACTGACGATAAATCAGGTGCAGATTTCGTAAGTCACACGGCCAATAATTAAGAAAAGAAACGAACTATTAATTCGAGTGTTTCAACAATAACACCTGGAGGGAATTTATCGTGGGGCTTCGTCTCGAATCGATTGAATCATTAGAAAGCAGCGACTTTAACGGATCGGCTCCGTACAAAAATAATTGAAAGTAATTATTATTAAATACCTGCCCGCAGCAAAAGAATGTAAATAAAATGCATTTTTCAACTCGCCCATCGATTTAATTAAATATTGCTCTTAAAATTGCTTAGTGCAGTAACGAAGCAAGCTTCGGATTAGCATAAAACGCGTCTCGAACTCCGCGAAAGATGACTGCACCTAAAAATAGAAGAGAAAGGGAGGACCAATTAAAATCGACGGGAGAAAAGCGGCAAAAATCTCGGGTGTCGTCCGTGGCAGCGACGCGAGAAAGATAAGGTGGGGTGCGCACAAAAAAAAAGGTCGCGGCTGCAGGATGAAAAACGAGGCGAGGCGAAGGTCGCCGCGCATTTTTCCCGAATACAAATTGAACGTAACAAGCCGAGAGGCGGCGCGAACCTCGCCCGCGGGGAGCTCCGTTATCGTATCCGGCCTCGCGTCGTGCGATCGAATTGTCGAGGTAGAATTTCTTCGTCCTTCTCCTCGCCCCTATCCTCATTTTTTCCGCTCACGGAATGCTATCTTTTTTTTTTATATCTCGATCGTGCGCATATAACTATCAGTAGCCCCTCCCCTTCCACCGCGATTCTCGAAATTCCCGCGTGTACGATATTTTTCGACTCCGTTTCGTCGACCGAGTGCAAGCAATAAAAAACACGTCGAAAAGTTGGCGAACTTTAGCAGTGCGCGTTTAGGGAAAGTAAAGCTCGAGTTCTGCAGTTTCACCCGCGCTATCCCGTGTATTTACATATTCGACGCTTGCGACTGCGCGAGCCAATGCTAAAGTGAACGAAGTTGAGTACTTTTTTTTTAAGCGAACATAAAAATGCTAATCCACGTCTCTGGTCGAGTGTGTCAGGGTAACGCGCGCATGTGAAAATAAACATCGATTTTCCGTGGAAATTTTCGCACCGCGCCTATACTGATTCCGCGGCTTGTTAATTTATGGGTTAATAAAGTGCGAGATATTCGCGCGACACCTTGTAAAAAGAAAACGGAACTTTGGCCTATTACCACGAGGAAGAAATTAGTCGTTGAGTAACTGAAGCCGCTTATTAGAATCCACGTAATGATACAAAAGTAAAATTGCATAATTCTGCGAGCGCTAAAGTAGAAATCCGAAGTGCTAATGTTTTCGCGGAATTCTGATGAATTAATTAAGCTGATTTTTTTAACTCATTAATCACGACGTCCGCTCCGGAGATAGAAGTGTAAAGGAAGTAGCAATATAATTTTAGTACTAATGAAAATTTATTACAGCATTTTTTTGAACATTTATCAAATTTGAGGAATAATTATAGAGTCGTAAAACTCTCATTATATCTTTTCTTCTGAAACTGAAATTCTATATCACATTATTACCTTTTTTTTGTTATAAATTGTCATTTCGTTAGAAGACGATAGTTGAAAAATATGATAATCTTTATTCAAGCACTGATAAGAAGCCAGAAATATAATAACCGATCCGATTAAATTAATTAAAAGACCAAGCACATAGTATCACTTTACAAATGCGTCTATACAACTGAACCGTGAAGATAAAAAAATTTAATCATCTTCCTCGAATATCTTCACGCAATTTTCAATAATCGTTCCCTGTTACTTTCATACTGTCCTTTTAAAATCGCCAAAGTAACGTCAATGTTACAAACTCAATAAAAAATTTGAATTCAAAATTAGTACCCTATTTATTAGGGACAAGGACTCGTAAAATAAAAAAAACAGTAAATTGCTAAGAATAATATCTTTTATTGTTCGAGATTGCACGCTAAATCATCTAGAATGGAAAAGAGTGAAAATTAACTGTGTTAGAGTTGCATTGTCACTTAGAGTGAAATTAAATCACTATATTCACGTGGACTCAAATTAAGAGTGAAATCTGATTCCAACTTTTTTAGGGTGTAAACTAATGAAAACACAAGGAAGAGTGTAGATTAAACACCAGTCTTTATTTTTCAGATAAGTGAAAACACAAAATTTTAACTCTGCAAAGTTAAAATTTTTCCGCGTGTGGTGGCCATTTTTATAGTAGTCGCCCATAGGAAGCGGATTAGGCGCGAGCGATGGAGGCTCCGGTGGCCGAGATACTCGGAGGCCGATACGCTCGGTTATCTGTCTCGCTCGAAGACGCAACACGCACGGAGAGACTCGCGCGCGCCGCTCCCACGTACGGCCCGCGGCTCCATCTTCGGAGGCGACGGAGTTCGTCCACCTCTTTTCCTAGAAGCCACTTCCCTGTTCTCTCCGGCTGCGATTTTCTCGCTCCTCCGGAAATGGGTCTTGAGTGCGCGATATTAATTTTTAATGCGAGAGGTCCTCGGACGAGGATCCCTTTTTCCGGGTCCTCCGCGATGCGATACGGGATGGGGCCACTTAAACGTGTTTTCGGCCGTTGCCTCAATGGCTGGCGTATATATACAACTTGTTTTTCCTCGCGTTTTGATTAATGGAACGATTATTGCCGGCTCGGATAAGCGAAGGTCCCTCGTCTCGTTTGTAGCTTGCGCAACTTTTTTAAACTCGATAATATTCGTTTAATGAGCGATCGTTTGAAGGAACCCGGCATTACTTGGAGCTGCGTGTGTACTCGTGAAAAGTATGACTATAAAATAGCCCAACTCCTTTTTTTTTTTGTTTTATTTACTTATAGCTATTAAAAAATTTTATTATTTGCAGATAATTCGCATAGTTGAGTGTAGTCCGTAAAGTATGAGAATAAAATTCTATGCTTTTCTATACTGCTGCGCAAACAGAGAAAAAAAAAAGTAGAATAAGCGATTCAGGTGTATATCAGTCAAATGTAAATTTGACTGTAGCTTGGAGAAAAAACGCGTCGAACGTTGTATTTTATTTAACTTTTCCGGAAAATACAGAGTTGAAACACCGTAAACGTAAAATCCCGTGGTTTATCGATTAAAATGGATATTATTCAAGCAGTTCACGGGCGAATTTATATCTCGAATCCATTCGAGGCGAAACGAGTCGATGTTAGGCTTAGTTTCACTTCGGCAATCAAAGCAACGTAACAGCAAATCAACTTTTAACAACACCATGGCCAGCGTTTACGAGGCAGATAAAAAGCGATTTTACGACACGATTATAAACGCGTTCTCTGACCTCCGAGAAATCGAAGGTTTCTTGGAAAACTCTTCCGTCCACAAATCGAGACGCGTACTGCACCACTCGATACTAAAGAATCATCCGAATTTTAATAAATTAATAAGTAACAGTTCCTACTTAACCACCAACTAAAATTGTCATCGGGTTTGTTTTCGTATAGTTTTTACGTTAATTTTTATTATTCTTTCGTATTGTCTACCTATGAGTTTACGAATACTTTTTAAGTTTAATTTTTTGAGCTTTTATAAATTTTACTATTTTACGTTTGTAATAGCCATGGCCACATAGGACCTTGAGTCTTCGGACATTTAAAAAAATTCTACTCCATTCTATTGCATGCCCAAAAAAAGGCGAGCGACGGCGAAGGTCCTCAAATATTAGCAAAGAAACTTCCGGAGAGAAAAAAAAATTTTTTCGAGAGGACTAAAGACCCGCCTTAATTAAGAGTCTCGATCGACGCATCAATCACGCTTAAAGAATATTTAATTGCCGGCGGGGACGCTCCTCTGCGCGCGCATAATCCAATTCGTCCCATTATCGCAACGGGATATTAATAACCGGCGCGTCTCCGAGGCGATATTTTTTTTCTTCCTTCATTTCGACGGCGGTGCGACCTCTACCCTTCCATTTCCGCCGTCGTCGCGGCTCTCCCTTTTTCGCGCTGCACCTCCGACGCCCCCGCGACTCGGACGTCGCCGCTAATAGAATGCGCGCGACTTCGCGTGCGTCTGCGCTATTTTTCATCGCTCTTCCGCCCCGACGCTTTTATACGTCTTTTTGCCCTACCGAGTAGCAACGTTCGCGCCACGGCACTCCGCATTTTTCTTCGCGGTCGAACGACGCCTTTGTGATTTCGACTGGAATAATTTCTTATTTTTTTTTGTCTGTTTGTGCGTTGTAGTGCGCACTCGACTCGATTGATCATTTTTTAAATCTTCATTTGGATTGCAACATTAACTTTTCTTAAATATTTTTAACACGTTTCTTCTCTCTAAATCTAAAAATGTGAAATTCACATAGAAAATGTGAATAGTGACATTTTTTATGTGAAAAATCGTTCACATATTTAGCATGTGAACGACTTTACACTTATTAAATGTCACTATTCACATTTTCAAATTTAGAGAGTTCTGTTGTGTAGTCAGACGATAATTGCCATTAGTATTGTGTCAGCTACTTATTTATTTATTTATATAATACTTATTTATTTAGCTGTTAACTTGTTATCGTGTCGTTTCTTATACATTTATTATTTACAGGAGTAAATTTAGATTATTAGCGTGAAATTGTTGTTTTTATTTATTTTTTATATTTTATTTTTATTCGACGAGAGTAGTATGTTTTATCTAATCATTTTACTTTTTAGTATCAAATATTTTTAAAATTGACTGTGGCATCCGCATTAATACATTTGTCTGTAAATTTTAAATGGTTGTCATGTTCTCTATAATTACAACGACTAGAATTTTCTTGGTGTTACATTATTTATAAATACTGTATCTTACAATAAAATTCTGTTATTGTTTATTCTAATCGCATTCATAAAAATATTCAGTAATTACAGAACTTCTAATTAAAAAAAAAAAAGCATAAATTTAAACCCGAGTCCATAATATTAACATGTTTATTATTCCCTTAATAAAACTTGACGATTTCATCACATTTGCAAATGTAAATTTTCTCGTCAATGCATTCATTCTCTCGTTGAAGAGCGAGAGAGAGAGATAAAAATAAATCCCGTAGCCTTGACCTCCGCGTCGCAGTCGCTCAAAAGACGGCGTTGTCGCACCTTTTGCCGGTGGCCCCCTTTGTCCTGCCGGCCAACGCCGTAAATCGCGGCCGTAAATGCGCCGCCAAGCGTCGCTGGTATTAAAAGCGTCGCGCGATTATGACTGATTTGGGGCTGCGTCGCAACTGAATAATCGCGGCACTTAGCTCTCGCCGGCGCGCGCGAGCGCCTCATTAAAGCCCCGCAGGCGAAGAAAAATCGCCGCCCGACGTTTATTGAGTCGTTCGGGAAAAATTAAGGGCGCTCCGGGGAGACGCTCCTTTACGCGCGTGGGACGAAACATCCCGAGACAGCGCGCCGCAACTTTGTTTGGGAAGGCTGAATTATCGCGGCGCGCGCGATGATAATCTCCAGCGCCTTTTTTTTTCTTTTACTTTTTTTTTGCACGCGTACAAGTCTATTTACCGACGGGCCGTAAACAAGCGTGCGAGAGCGGGCGAGAGGAAAAAATTAAAAGGGGAAAATGTAAATCTCCCGCGCGCATGTATAAAACTATTGTTTTTATGCGCGAATGCACTCGCACAGCGCCAGCTGCAATTGGAGCTCTCGAGCTAATGAATGTTGAATGAGAAAAACGCATCGCTACCGTAAAGAATTATCGTTCACGGCGTAATAAAGGGGAAAACGGAATACCCGGGGAGAAGTAAAGCTCGGACTTTTTGAGGTGCGTATTTAGTTGCATTAAACTGCAGACGTCGTCGTCGTGCTTTTTCAAGCCGGCCGTTCAATTTAGTCAGGTGCGCCGGGAGTTCGCGCTTGGCGCGCGTGAAAATGCGCATCGGATGCGCGTCGCCGCGCGCATTACGGGCGAGGCTGTAAAGTGGGATTCTAATGCGCGTCGCCTCGGACGGACCGAATTGGCCGGCGCGCAAATAGCGGAGAACTCTCTCTTTCTCTCTCGCGGGTTTCTTGAACCCGCGCAAAGGCTTAGCGACTTTTAGTCGCGTTCTGCGGAATGAATTTTATCTTTTACATTTTCAATTTGTCGCACTTCAAATTTCCACCTAATTTTTCCCCCCATTTTTCTTTGTTACAGGTGAGTTACGAAAGCCACGCTACAGTCAGGCATTAATTATACTCGTGTGCTAATGTCATCGATTACGTAAGTTTCGTATTTTTAACATTTATAATCACTTTGTATACTGTGGGAATAAAAACACTTTTGACGCTTATATAAACGTTTTTACGTGCGTAAGCTCAAAAAAAAAAAGTAACTTAATTTGAGGTAATAATAATAACGCACAGTAGTCCTTAAAAAAAAATTCGCATTCATCCGTGACTTCAATAACAGTATTTACGATACCGCACAAGAAAGCTTTGCCCAAGAAAGTATCCCCTAACGATTTCGAAAAAAGCAGCATCCTGGCGTTTCCACAAAGACGCAGAAACCAGTATATACACACATATTCGCGGGAACAAACGAAGGCAAACAGTCGAATCCGAAGGCGAGGCGAAGAAAAGGGCAGCGCCCGTATAACCTACATAAAGAAAGGGGAGAGCCCCGAGAGCTTCTCTCGCCGGGCTAATAGTCCGTCATTAAGTCTCTGCGTGGAAACCGCTGCGGCGTGCACGCGACTCGCCCTTGCGCTCCGCTGTTCTACCAATTGGCTTTTGTCCGCCGGTATTTGCGCGGCGCACGTGCGCGCGCCCTTTTTAGGCGGCCGATTAACTTTTGCCGCCGTACAGCGCCGAGGACGGCTGCACGTGCATAGACCTCGCCGAGCGGCCAGACGCGTTTTGGCGCGAGTGCATAAGGCAGCCGCGCGCTCGTTTGCCATCTTGCGAGGGCTTTTTGCGCGCCGGGGATATTCGAGAGTTTTTAGCGGCGGCTGCGAGCGTTTATACCGCTTCGAAGAGCTCGCCGCTGTTAAAGTCACTTTTCTGCGGAGTTTAATTTATTTCCATTCGAACGCGCAATTTTTTCACTTGCGCAAACAACGGCCTCGCCTGCAGACTGTATCCGCGCGTTTTAAAGAACTCGGGGAATATTGTTGCTACTTATTGAGTTAAGTTTAATTTCGCGAGAGGAGCTTTACGATCTTTTGTTTACATAAAAGATTCGAGCGATATTTTTTAAATCCGCTGTTAAAACGTGAATTACGAAGGCTTAAGCCGCGGAGGAGAAATATAATTTTTTTTTTAAGTTATATGGCAGATGTTAAAAAGTAAGAAAAGTAAGCTTGTATATGGGTACGAAATATTTTATAGTTACGATCTGCCTCGGTGCCAAGCGTAAAGACCCTCGGCACAATAGTTCTTTACGACCTTGTAAATTAATAAATTTCACGCTATTGTATTTTAAAATACAATTTTTTCCCATTGAGCGACTCCTCCGGCGCTCCTCTTAGTATTAATAAGCGGCTCGCGTGCGATAAAAAGTAGAACCGACGATGTCAGTCGCGCAACTGTCAAAAAGACAGACGACACCATTGCGAGATTATTAAAAGTCGTGCGCGTAAATAAATGAGGGCAGAACTGGAGCAGCAGCAGTGCGATTAAGTCTCAATCCCACAGTGAAAGAAAAGTATTCTGGCATATAAAAAAAAAATTGTAACTGCGCCTTTCGAAGCCTGCGGTATAATTCCATTTTTTCATATATATATATATTTTTTTAAATTATCACATTGTTTCCGTTTAATCGCGCTTTTACTTTTCCACGGCAAATCCGCGAGAACGGGATGAAAAAGGGAAAAGAGGGGAGATTTTTTTCCTCCCGTGGCCCATGTTAATTGTGCCGCGCTCCCATTGCGGTGAATGGCGTGCTCGACGCGAATTATGCTTTTGTGCAGAAAATTACCTCACACTTAGAAAAGCGACGTGTAATCAACTGCTCGCACTTTTGTAATCAGCAACGATGAAGCGCCCGGTGTACCTTTTTTTCCCCTATCTTCCTAATTATCGCGGCCGTTAATTATTACTCTAAACGAGCTTTTATAAGCGCATTTCCCTAAACAACTTCGTCTCCCGGAATATCCGATAGCGAAAGCTGCTTTGCATCTAATTCGAGCGCGTTCAACGGGAAAATTTCACGCTTTTCTTTCTTGTCGTTTTTTTTTTTCTCTCGGCAACTCGATTTAAAAACAAAAATTGACGTTACAAGCCCCGCGGCGATTAAGAAACCATTTTTCTACGTACTGGGCTCTAACGACGGTTTAACAAGCTTTTAACGACGTCGTTAAAAAATAAAGCACCGCGTCATTTCCGTATCAATCCGCGCGGTATCAATCAATGCACATCGCAATTGAGAAGCGCGCGACCGGCACTTTTCGCGCTAACAATAACCGGCAATTCGCGGCGTCGAGCTCGCGCAGGGCCGCTCGCGAAAAACAATGGGACTCGGCAAAAATCCGCCCTCGATCGCCATTGTTCGCCATGGGCTCGCGTCAATTATCTCACTTCCTTCCTCCTCGGCGCGTCCCTCCTCCCTTCACCGATTATATTTTTGAGCGCGTATTTTTAGCGTTTGATCGACAGCGACGATATCGAGCAGCGCCTCGTCAAACACATACACTTTATTTTTTGTAACGAAGCATTTTCACGTTTTTTTTTCACCCTCTGGGCTCTCGTATAAAGTGGGCTAAGTTTAAATTTTTCACCGAAAGTCACGCGACGACTTATTCGTCGTAAATAGACCGTACGAAGGGAGGAGAAGCTCTTTGAGGCGAGATGAATTTTATCGATGTTCGATTGACGCTAACGCGGAAAAAATCCGTTTTATGCTTATTCTACAAAGTTATTGATTTATCAGAGCGTCGAGGCTTTTCAATCGATCACGCGTTTCTTACTTCGCTCTGATTAATGGTTAAGCGAGCGATGGTAGTGTTTGTTATCTACAAATAAAAGTGCAGTGGGCGTCGATTACATCAGTTACATTAATTACTATAATAACAGACACGTTAATCCAGGTGTATATCGAGTTACGGGAGTCCCGTTGCAGTGTAAAAATTAAAACACAAATTATAACCTTTTCCTTTATGTATGAAGAAATTACACTCTCAAAGAACTGTTTGAATAATTGAAGAGTGTAGATTTAAAACGCGAAAAAAAAATTCGTACCTTCGTGCTAATTTGAATTTGAGAGCGCTTACTGCGACGCCATAGCGACTCATCAAAATTCCAACGAAATTATCAAACCTTTGCCGTTTTTTACCTCGCGCTCACCTCGCACGCCTGCATTACCAGTGGAGGCAATTTCGAGGCGGCCCGTCGACGCGCCGAGGCTTACAAAGGGCAAAGGACGCGGAGCCAGCAAATTGGCTCGAGCGCGCGCGCGCGCGTAGCTGCAGTGACGAGAGCGGAAAAAAAAACGCGCCCGTGACCGTCTCGTAAATTAAACTTCCCGCGACGCTGGAGTAATGCATTGCCCGGCGACGAAATTTTAACGTGGTTACTTTTTTTCCCCCCCGGCAGGTTTTTTTTCATCTCTCGACAAACGAACTCCCAAAGACGTACATACTGCCGAGCGTCCGGATGGAGTTTCAACTTTCATCGCCTTCTACCCGCACAGAATGGAATTGATTCGTCGAATTAAGAATTTTCAATTAATTCGTTATTTAATACACCGCCGCATAAAGAATCCCGTAATCTCAATTCGAAGGAGACACGACCCGATCGCTTAAAGTTTCGCAAAAGTAATCTCTTTTTTATTTATCGAACAAGCATAAATTCAGGCGCACATAAGAGCTCCCCGCAAAAAGCCGTGCCGCAAAATTAAATTTCTCGTTATCTCGAGCGCGGAGATACATTTTGCGCAAACCTTTTTAAGCGAAACCTCCGCCCCAAAAATAAAGAAGAAACACGGATAATACGACGTGATTCCGCAACAATGTCGTAAACTAAAGTGCAAACTCACATTCGGCATCGGAAATCATCGTCGGCGAGATAATTTCTCGCGCGCGGTGTTTATTTATTATTATTTTTTCCCCAGTTAAACACGCCGCGCCTCCTAAAGCCCCGCGAGAGGCGCGAATTTTCCCAGGCACCTGCGAGGGTGAAAAAAAGGTAGGCGGCGTCCCTTTAATGTCTCCGCGGGGTGCAATAAAATCGATAACGCGCGTACCCGCACGAAATACGACGCGCGCCCGTGAATAAATATCCGCGAGAGTAAAGTCTGCGTGAGGGACGCGCCGCGCGTATGACAAATCCGCGGCTTTATGGACGCGCCGCCGCGAGGAGAAAGCGCTCCTCGGGAGATAAGGGCGCGCGCGCGGATGAGGTGAAAGAGCGAATGGGAAGAGCGCGACGAGAGTTGCTTTTTCAACGAGCCCAGGTCTGTGCACGTCGGCCGAGTCTCGCTTATCTTCCCGCCTTTTCGCCGAATGAGTTTTTTACGAAAGTTCCTTGGGGCTTCTCTTATGAATTTCAGGATTATCTTCCGGCTGGCTTACTGTGACCACTATTTATGTCTTATTATTTCTGTTTTTTTTTTTTGTTTTTTTTATATAGTAGTATGCGTACACAACCCTACTTTTCTTGTGAATCTTAGAAGGCTTCTTTGTAGTTTATTAAAGTTGTGAAAAAAAATTTAGAAGACTTCGTGAATATTTTGAAGCAACTGATGTACGCTATAAAATAGTCTGTTACTAATTGTTTCGTACTTTTTTTAAAATCTCTAAAAAAATCATGCCTGTGAATTTTATTTCGAAGTATGTCTCGTAAAATAAAGATGAAAAAAATTGTCATTCCATACTAGGTACAGGTAACTGCGTTTACCTCTATAGGGATTACTTATGAAATTAATCTGCAAAATAAACAAACAGATAAATAAAATGTACAGATTGAAAGATTATTTAATAATCGCTTTATAACAGTAGTATAATTGAACGAATCTACTTGATTTCTTTTTTATTTTGTTTTTTTTTATTTTCTTATAGAATTTCTCGCGGTTCTACAGGAATGCAAATGCACAATAAAAAGAAGCGTTTCCGTAGAAAATATAACTCTAAAAAATATCGGCGCATTTGAATAACGGTAACTATAAAAGCACGCACAGGCAACTGCCAATCCAACAGAAATATCAATAAGACAAATATAAAACGGCAGTCACGTTGAGGGATGAAAACAATGTCGTCGATAAAAAAAAAAGTGAGAGAAAAAAGAAGAAGCGGAGTAAAAAGGTAAAAACCGCGCGCGCAGCCCTGCGTGGAAACGCGACAATTGGCTCGGAGCGGCAAGAGTCTCTTTATACGCTTCCGCGACCCTCATCTCATTCGACGCGGGCAGAAAAGCTCACCCGTAAAAAATACCGGCGGGGTGCGTTTGCTTCGCTCTCCTCGGTCTCAGGAGCGCGTTACGTACTCCCGCAACTCGCGCGGCATTGAGCGGCTTCTTTTTTCTTTCTTTTTTTTTCTTTTTTTTTTTTGTCAAGGTACATCTTCGCGCGGCGCCCCTCGCAGACACCGCGCCGCAAAAAGAAGGAAGCGGGCCGCTCCTCATTTTTACTTGCGCTATCGATCCTGCGGCGAGCGCGGCCGAGCCGAGGGAGCCTTGCGACGATTTTCCTCGGCTGGCGGAATGTGAAAATTGGATGCTGGACGGTGTATAGTGGCGAAGTTCATTTTCGAACTTACTGAATTTACCGACCTGCGAGGATCGTTTCTGCGATCATTTATCAGTTTCTAAAAGACATTTTGTAATTATCTTGAATCCATTTTTATATTATTTCGTTATCATTAATTAGTAACTATTATTTTGATGTAAACTATAGCGGATGTTTTGAAATTAGTATAGATTTGAATTTAGATATTTTATATATTTAATTTATATTATATAGCTTTCTAATAATGAATGATAAGGATTTAAAAAAAAAAGTTTCTTTTAATCTATGATTTTAAGCTTCGAGAATCTTTTTCGGGAGAACGTTGAAAAAACACATTAGTAACAGTGGAGATATTAAAAATTTTTATAGAGATAAGCTGCATTTGAATGATAATTTATTTCATCCTGCAATCTTTTAAACGTCAAAATTAAGTAACTATCGGAAACGAATTTAAATGGAATTAAAATGAAAATTTCACTTTTCATCTCTTTAAGTATAAAAAAAAATGAATCTCGCTCTTTTTCCATCCGAAATAAATCCGCAACTGTTCATCAAACGCAACGTTCGGAAAAGCTGACACTCCGATACGAATCTCCGCGTCAGGGCAAAAAATAAAAAGAAAAAGCCTCCGCAGAGCTGACGAGCCAACAAAGTGAAGAGCGCTCGGCGTGTGTGCAGTTTAAATAATACCATCGGTATCAGCGCCTCGGCGTTATATATACCGGGCGCGCATCGATCGCTTTTCATTCGGAAAAGCGCCTCCCCCGCAGCTCGTCCGTCGAGCTCCTTTGTCCGCCGTCACGTCGCCGGCCGCTCAAAGACACCCCCGCCCACCACCGACCGGTCGCTCTTTTTAATATTCGAATTTCCTACACGCGCCGGGATTATTTGGCGTTCGGTCGCCCCTTATCGATCCCGTTCAGCCTCCTTCGGGACGACGTTCCATTAGAGCCCGCTTCCCTTTCCGGGCCGCCCGATTATTTATTTACTTGATTTTTTTTGTTTATTTGTTTTTTGCTTGCATCCCTTTGTCGCGCACACGTACCGCCGAGAGAAACTTAATTTACGACTTATTCAGTCGAGGAGACACGCGCTCCGGCGCCGGGATTATTACATTAGCGCGCGACAGGTTTCCGCTGACACGTTCGTCGCGTTCGATTTATGGCAGCGGCGAGAATTTTCTTTGTTAATCGCGTTGTTTACTGCGCCGCGCGAATGAAATTTTCGACGATAAGCCGGCCGGTGCGCCGCGCACACTTGGCAAGCGACGCGAAACCAGTTTTTCCACTGATTTAGATATAAGCTCCGCTCGAGAGGAGAAAAAAGTTTTTAAGAAAGTTTATTTTCGGATAAAAAGGTAACTATCTTCCGGATCGTTATATTAAACGCAGTCCGGCTGAGCCGCGATTCCGATCTAGCCTCGAATTAGCCCGGCCTAGTCCTCGATTACACTTAAAATAACGACGCCGTTTTCCGAAGAGCGAAAGCCCGTAGTGTAATAAGCCGATGTCCCTGCGCATCTTGGGTCGTTATCGGCGATCTCGAGGAAAAAGTCCCTTCGAACAATTAAAGAAAGAATTTGCATAATCGGCCGCTACGATTGTTTCCCTCTTCCGGACGATCCTCACTTTTTCGCGGGGGAGCTCCGATCTGTCTCTGCCGATCGTATAACCGTTAATAATGGAGATTCTCATTACAGGCCGCCGTCGGTTTCAAGATCAGTCTTCTTTTCTCCCTCCTTTTTTTTTTTCGCTCGCTTATTGTTATTCTCGCGCGCCGCCTTTATTTCTGCGTCATCCACCTTTATGGTCCACTCAGATTCTCGTAGCTTTTTCTTATCTCGACTACTTTGCCGACCTGACGGCTTCTAAGAACGAGTCGCTTTCTTTTATGCTGAACTTTTTTTCTCTCTCTCCTTCTTTCTCTTTTCAATTCGCACAGCTTTTGACATGTTTGTTCGCAGTCCGTGAAAAAAAAATCACGAATGCGCCGCGCGAGCTTCGAGATAATGCAATCGCTTTATTATTTACTTCTAAGATTCTTAGAAACTTACAATTAAGAATGCAACTTGACCTTAAAATCTACTTTTTACTTGCTAATTAGAAATTTTGGTCTAATTATATTACCAGGAATTACTTATTCCTTCGACCAGTTGCAGGAAAAATGTCAGGTGAAATAACACAAGTTGTAATTGAAAAAGTCTATGGAAATCACTTACTTGCAAAAAAAAACTGAATTAAAAATCTGCATTCGCGGGAGCGCCAGATCCAACTAGGCTGCGTATCATTACTCAAAAAAAAATCTATCCGAAGGGAAAAAAATAAGAATGCAACTTGACCTTAAAATTTACTTTTTACTTGCTAATTAGAAATCTAGCTCTATAATTAAGTTTTTTAGGGGTTATTTATACCTTCGTTCAATTACAGGAAAAATGTCAGCTGAAATAGTGCCTAATCAAACCCCGAGTGTCTAATCAAATTGACTACACATAATACTATTAAAAAACAATTTGCAAGTAAAAAAAGTCTGCTGAACTCACTCACTTGAAAAAAAATTGAATTTCCTCCACCCCAAAGAAAAATCTGCATCCGCGCGAGCGCCAGATTCGAACAGGCTGCATACGATTACTCAAAAAAAAAAAAAACAATCCTGAGTGGAAAAAGTCAAGTGAAATTCGAGCTGCTGCCAGAAAGCGCTCGCCAAGTCAGACGTTGCGCGCGTGGGCGTACGCGGCTCGAATTGAAGCGTCGAGCCAAACAAATGCGCCCGATCGATCTCGGCAGGCTGCCGCTTCCGTTTCCCCCTCCCCCCCCCCTGACCCCCCGTACCTCGGGCCGCCGCATGTGCAGCTCGACTCCCGCGTAGGAATTCCGGCCCCCGCGAGACAAAAGGCCGCGAGAGAGGGAGAGGATCGCGACGGCGCGTCTCGATGGGACCCTCGCGACTGCCGCTGCGCTTTCCCTCCGCCTCGAGAGGCGCGCGCGCGCGCGTATTGTGTCCCCGCGCCCGGAGGATCGGAGGGATCCGCCACCCTGATGCGCGCGTCGTCTCGACTTTATACTTCTGCTCGCTTCTTCTTTCGCATCGCTTGCACTTACATCCTTTCGAATGCGCGCTTGTTAAATGAACTTTTATACGGCGGTCTTGTCGTTTTTCGCACAAACTTCCTAACGCGTGTTTTTTAATTTTCTAACAAGAGAATTATAAATTCGTAAAAGTAGGAATTGGAGTAGAATACTCTCTAAAAATAAATAAGTGAAATTCACATTAAATAAGTAAATTTGAAAATGTGAAATTCACTTGGCAAATGTGAATAGTGACATTTTTTTATGTGAAAAATCGTTCATATATTTAGCGCATGTGAATGTCACTATTCACATTTTCCAAGTGAATTTCACATTTTTCGAATTACATGGTACACTAATTCTACGTGGTAAGTGTACGATTACTCGTAAAAGTTTTTTGCATTGTGGTAGGTTCTGATTGTTCTTATAATTTTTACGAGAAAATTCTGTATGCATAATTAAAGATTAATATTAAATAAAATAACGTTTTATTATTCAATTATTCAGATGACTAACTAAGGTATTTCATTGGTATAGGAAGTGAATTTGAAATTAGCATTGTTTAAGTAGGCCATTGTATTAAATAAATCGCAAAAATAGTTAGATATGCTCAGGTAAATTTATGCACGAACTCGCGCGCAGCGCCTACGCTTAGATACTTCTAATGAATAAATTCATTTGTTAAAGATTAGATTGGCCCGTTAAGAGGAACTCGTGGTAACAGTTACATTATCTTAATTTATTGAATACGATAAGCAGGATGAGCCGAAGCCATCGGAAAAATCCTGTAAAAAGTAAATTAGCTGATAAGTAGGCGATAAAACGTCGAAAAAAATCTGTAAGCTTGAAACGTTTCGAGAACACTTAGCGTTCTCTAAGAAAAAAAAAGCTCTCTATAAGTACATGCTGCAAGACTCCGTTAAGAACTTGAATATACACTTTAATATCCGAAAAAATATTTAACGGTAATAAATTTAGGATATTCTCCACACTTTACTACATGCAAGTGTATCCAACAACAATGTGTCGTCAAAAATTAACATAGTGTTTACTTATAATTATTATACAAATATCATAATTTGTAATTTAACATTTTCTTCCGTATATAATCAAGAAAAATTCACCCCTTCTATTAAGCATTTACTATTTTATATGAAGTGGAAGAGATCTGACCTGGAACCAGCTAGTTTTGCCTACTTTTTCCCTGATACCTGACAAATCCCTGCTTTTTTCTACACGGGATATTATAAAACTAAATATTTCTTAAAAAATTACCAAGTTAGTATCTCGGTGAACTATCACCATCGCGAATAAAAGAAAAAGAAAAATATCCCATCGTCGATGATTCACCTGGCATCTAAGCGCCTCGTGGAAAACTCGCCCGCGCTTTTTGACGCGTTCGCTTGTGCAAGAGCACCTAGACTGTCAACGATGAATTCCACCGGCGCGCTGAGTGCAACAAGCTTGCCGCGCGCGCGTGAGTCAGTGCGCGCGAGAGGAGGCGATCGACGCGTCCTTGGCGCCGCTGGATTTATCAATGGAAACGGCCTCCGCGCTTTTGTGAAATATACATTGATGGGAGGCGATTTGGTAACCGCAGTCGCCGGTTTTGGTAGCGACGCGAGCACACACGGAATTTCGGATGTACTGCGTCTTGGAATTAGAAGACGTTGCTGCGGATGACCAGGTCGAATTTTGGGAGGACGAAATAGAAATTATTTCAATTTTAAACATTTTTCTTGTGTTTAAAAACGTAATTTTTGTGTACAAATTGTGGAATTACACAGATATTATGTTTTATTTTTCGAACGATTCAGTTAAGTACTCAAATATTTAACAATAAATTTTTGTTAACGAAGAGTGCACACTAAACATAATTCTTGTGTAATTATTTTTGAAATAATACGAAGCATAAAATGTTTAACTGTGTATGCTAAGTTTTACTATTCCTTTTGTTTCTTTGTTAGGCGCATCACACCAAGTACGCGTAAAATTTATTTGAGTTTTAAAGGAGGTATGCGTATGTGTATATACGCTGAGGAGAAGATTGATGGAAAAATAATCGCATTTACGATGCAAAAGGTTAACAAAAGTGTAAGAGATACACACGCAAGATAAACGCGGCTATTCGTCGAGATAAAGTTTCATCCACGATGGCATACTTAAGCCAGTAATGGAAATCGTTTTTCCATTGCAAACAAGCTTTCTTGAGAACTAGTATTATAAATACGAAGAATTTTTCTCCGATCCCTATCGAAATTAGCTCAATTAACGCAAAACCTGCAAACCTGAGGAAATAATTGGCATCCGTAATAGTCTTGAATTAAACAACAACGACAGCAAAAAAAAAAAGTTGAATGCGGCAACAAAACCAGGTGGAGATTTCTACTCTAATAAACTTCGTTCATTACGCCAGCAATTAAGATCTCAAATCTTGATGTTGCTGTGGCAAACAAAAAGAAAACGGATAATTAAAACAAACAAACACGTTAAAAATTAGTTTGCCTACACCAGCGCGGTAATAGTCAATAAAGTGCCGTTAAAAAGCATCGGCGACGTCGATTATGCGCGTAACCAGTATCCCGTGTATCCGAGCGATCAGTGTCAAATCAGCGGCGCTCCCCGCGCAAGAATAATTCGATGGCTCGCCCTTTGAATTTTTAAAGCGACGCTGAAGCGCCTATTGAAATTCATCGTGCATTCGCGCAGCCCTCCGCGTTCATCGCGTGAAAAAAAAAAAACCAGAGGCTCTTTCCGTGGCCCCCCGTCAATAATCGAATGATCTCTGCCCGTAAAACTCGTTACGCTCCTTCCTTTTCGCCCCCTCGACGCTCGGAAAATTGGGCTTTCCTTTTTGGCTAAGTAACGCTCCTTTTTTTTTTATTGGATTCTTTGTTTGTTTTGTGATGAAGAATTCCATTGAGAATGAATGGCCGGGCGTTAGGTGGATCGCGGAGGCAGGCCTTCTTTTTCTATTCTTTTTTGAATTTACTTTGAAAATCGAAAGTGCGAGTCTAGAGCGTGACGCTTTTACGAAGTTTGATAAGGTTATTTATTCCTGCCGGTGACTGGGGGAGAGCACAACCAGTTCTGCGAAATTTTATTTATTATTCCAGGTAAAGGTAAAATTTATAATACCGTCAGTTTCAGCGAGTCTGCGTTTATCTGCGTTTCGAGTCTTTTATTACAGTGATCCGAAAGAAAAAAATTGGTCATTGATTATTCGTTTTAAACAGATAAACGAATGATTAAAAAATTATTCATTCATCGTAATCGCAGCATCACTTACAAGAAACTGGCTTTTAAATCAATTTCTGCTTTCGTAATCGCAGCAATTGATATTTCTAATATTTTAAGAAAGTATGTGTGATTTAAAATGATCGTTTTCATTCATTTCGAGTTAACTACTTTACTCAATTGTCAAAAGTACTAAACTGATGGTTTTAAAACGGTCTAATTTTCATTAACCAGTCAAATCAAGTAGCTACCTACTCCCGACGATGAAATGCAATTGTAACGGGCAAATTGATTGGAGATTCTCCGATGGAGCAATTTCGTCGGCTAGGAGAAAGATAGAGAGATGAGGCTAAAGACTCGAGCAATGAAAACCCCAAAGTGAAAGGGTTTAAATTGACTTTTTGCGAGGAAACGTCGATACGTCCGACTTTCTCTGGAAATGGCCAATGCTAATCTGGCCCGAGAGCGTCAGGTGGACGAGCAGCTTCGGCGGCTTAATGTTTTCCCTTTTTTTTATGTACTTAAACGAGACTACCCGAGCTCGAAAGTGGAACCTATTTTTTTTCTCAATGCTCGTAATAAGGCGCCATTAGGAGGAGGATTTAAGTGAGTGCTTATGCCGTTGATTGCACAGCAAACTTTTTTGCGTATTAAGCGCGTACACGAATTTAGTCAGGCGCTCGCGTGTAACAATTTCTAATACTCGTGTTTTGTTGTTTCGTTTAATTTAGCTCGAGTCTTTTTTTTTTTCAACGAGGCTGGATTGAATTCACAAGGCAAAGCATAAAAAAATAACGGAATGAGGTTAATAGTCGTGGAATTGCTTGTGTTGAAATGCTCGCGAATATCGTAGTTATGTCAGAATAATTAAAGTTAATGGATAAAAATCTGCAGCATCTCTTTGATAAATGTATCCGGGTCGTTATTAATCGAGGATTATAGATCGACATCAATTTTTAATATTCATAAAGCATACAAGAGGCGTGCACATTATTTCCCTTTTATTCTTTGACGATACAAATGTTATTCGTTCAAATCTTGCTTGAAATAATAAAAAAAAATGAAGTTTGAACAGTTTCATAAGCTACTCTTTAAAGTTGAATTAGTGGAAATTCCACTAATCTTTTCAGTGATCAGATTTTCCACTAATCAATTAGTAAATCCCACAATCAATTAGTACAATTTTACTAATTGAAATAGTAAAAAAAAGTGTTCTACTATTTAATTAGTAAAAAACACTTTAAATTAGTGGAAAATAAACGATTTGTTAAATAAAATAACTATTTTGGTCTTTTCACTAATTAAAATATAGTGAATTCCCCAATTACAAAAAATTTTAATGTCATTAATTTATTAGTAGATTTCACTGTTTTTAATGGTGCATCAATTTACTATTTCAATTAGTACATTTTATTCACTAGTTCAAATAGTAGATTTGCACTAATTCATAGTGAAGCAATTTTCACTTTTCAAATGGGTGCATAGTCACTATGAATTAGTGGTTGTTCACTAATTCAACTTTGGAGAGTATAATAAAGCCCCACTAAAAAAAAAGTCGAACAAAACTGTGAATTTTAAGTCTAAGAAAGATCCAGCGGTGAATCGAGAGAAGAGGGGGGAGTGAAAGACTCGGATATACAGGCTGGAAGTCCGGTGGTAGGGCCGGGCTGCCGTGCCCACGCCACGGCGACGGACGTCGGGGCACGCGAGTAGCGCCGGGCCCACGCGGCCCGCGGAACCCGTCCACCCACTTTCGGCCTCGGCACCTCTCCCGACGATCCCCCACCTCCCGGGGCTCACGGCGCGCGCCGCGACTCTTGCCATTTAAAACGACTCCGGCGACGCAACGTTTCTGCATCCGAGGCACACGCACGCGCTCACACACGCCCGCGGCTTTCCGCCTTCCACCGAGGCGAGCTTTTTTTCTCCTCTTCTTTTTCAAGAGTGAAAGAGCCTTGCCGGGGGGGAGGACAAGTTTCGCCTGGCCAGTATCCTTTCGACGCCGCGCGGGGCATCAACGAACGAACCGAGGCCTGGTGCGCGAATTTTTCCCTCCAAGCGAGGTCCGCCCTGCAGTTTCTCCGGGAGTGAGTGTCGCGGGTGATCCGATAGACTCATTGGCACGTGTGCTCGTTAATTTTGGCGATTTTCTTTTCTCCACGCGGAAGAATGTTGCTTTAAAAATTACTATGCATCTGTCGCTAAAGCAAGAGCAAACGCGAGAATAAAATTGCTATAGTAATTTCTAACGCAAAATTTTTCTCCGTGTAAGTAACTTCAGTTTATTTGTTACCTTTGAAACGTAATATATCGTGCACGGAGAGAAACGTTATTGTAACAATTACTATATTCCATAGGAACAGTGGGACATACTTGACCTATGACGAGTTTTTACTATAAAAAATACTAAAAATTCCTATGTACACAGCAATTTTTACAATATAAATAGCAATTTTTTCTATGTACATAGGAATTTTTAGTATTTTTTATAGTAAAAATCGTCATAGGTCGAGTATATGCCACTGTTAAATAAGTGACTTCGTTACGCAATGCATCTAACGCACGGTGTGCCTCTCGCTCCCGTAAAATTCACACCACCCGGTATTTTCTCACTTCGAAAATAGCTCGTATCTAATCTGAGCTCGACAAATAACGCGCATATAAAAATAGTGAGAGAGAGGAAGAGAAAAAAAACGTTATCCCAAGCGCCTCCGATAAGATATTACATTGTCGACCGCGCGTTCCACCTGGAAAATCAATACTTTCGAAAGGGAAACAATCCGCCCGAAACACCCACGAATCTCGAGGAAAAAAAGAAAGGGAAAGCGACGTTGAAGCTCGAAATTCATCTAATTAATCGTCGCGCTTTCCCCGCGCGCGTCGCGTCTCCAATTAAAGCGGTGCGTGCCTCGAGTGCGTGGGTGTGCTTCCTCTCGCGTCAATTTTTATTTCTCCCCCCTCCCTCTTTCTCGGAGGAATCGACAGTCGATCGCTTTGGTTTTCCCCTCCGCGGATATACAAACTTTTCGTGCGGGCGCTCGATTGAATTATCGGCGACGACTGCGCCGGGCTCGATTACAATGCGGACGTTTTTTTTCGCGCGCTCTGGGGGAGAGGCACTACGGTAATGAATTTCGTGTCGCGCTTTGTTTCGCGGCGCGGACACGTCGAGTGCGCCGAATTGAAATTCCACGCGCGCCCGGCTAAAGGGACTTTCGGGACACCGCAGTCGAGCGACGTTCGCCTTTAATTTGCGCGAGAGTTGAAAACCGACAGATTTGACGGCGGCTTTGTGTATTTTTTTTTTTTTTTTTTAAAGCCGTGTTCGTTATACAGTGCCGACGGTGAAGCTCGTCGCTTTTGTTGTCGAAACAGAGGACTCCGCTTTTTAACTTTTCATCTTTCTTTCTGCCGAGCGCGTGCGTTACTGGATTGTAATCAAAGTTTCGTTGATGTTTGTCCGATTCTTCAATTTTGGTTCAAGCTTCGCTCAATTCTCGCTTTTAAATTGAAGATGAAAAATAAAGAGCGAATCTTTGTTTATATTTTAATTCAAGTATAAACAACGGAGTTTTCAACTTTTGAATAATAATGCACGATTGGCTCCGCGATAACGACCATCAGATTGTACCTTTTTATCAAACGGGATGTAATGAATTTTATTAAACTTTCCCCTCGCTACATAAGGACTTTGAAAAAAAAGAAAAAAAGAGGAATGCCTCGAGCTTCATCGATATTCAACTTATAAGCGGACTAGCCAACTCTCGACCTCGCGTAATCCGCTACCGCAACTAAATCGAAAATTCTTTTTCCAAGCGCAGAGAGAGCCCCGCAAGCGCCGATAAAATCTATCGCGCGGGGAGCGTCCGTCCATTAGGGCTTGGCTGGATGTAAAGAGGCGAAAAAAGAAGGGTCGACTGCTCCTCGAAGTACACACCGGAGAGAAAGCCTCCGCGCGATCCGCTTCGATCGAGCGTGGAAAGCGCCGAGGACGTCGGCGAGGCGGCGATCATGCAGGAGCGATAAAATCGTCCCCGGGGACATCGCCGCCGACGTCCGGGGACTTTCGCCCGGCCTCGCGGAGGCTGCTATGCGCCAGGCTCGTGCGCTCGATACACATCGAACGCCTCGGGAGGCGCGCGGCTAGCCGCCACTCTGGGAAGCTTGGATCTCCACGAAGAGGACGGAGAGAGGGACGCGACGAAGAGGCGGACTGCCCGGAGAACGAGTAAGAAAGCCGGCGAGCATATGCCTTATGCCCACTTGTTATTGTTCCGCTGCAGGAGTGTGTGCCATTAGAGGAAGTCGCGGTCCCGCTTTGTAACTTCTCGTGAGCGGCGTTTTTAGGCGGCTGATATGTCAGTGCCTTCGGAATCGCCTATTAGCCGCGATCGATTGTTCGCCGTCGACCGCGCGGATTTATTGATTGATGGGGGAGTACAATGGATTGCGGTTCTATATCTTTTTTTTTCTGTAACAACACGCACAAAAATAAATTCTTGGTCTTAGTAGACCGAACCACTTAAACATTATTTACTTAATTTTAAAATGAATTTCGTAAATTGAAGAATATGTGTGCTTTAATATAATTCTCAGTAAGTTTACTAGAAGAATAAAATCCACTGAGTTTTATCATTAACTAGTAAAATCCAGCGCTCAATGTTCTCTTTACGCTGATTTTTTCTAACCAGTTCTAATGTATAATATACATTCTGATTTTTTAGTTAAAATAATTTTGTAGCGATATTTAATTTTTCAACAAATTTAATTAATAAAAACTATAGTTAAAAAGGTTTAATGCAATGCTTATTTCATTAAATTGTTTAATGGAAAACTTAAATCTTTAAGAATTGAACTTTGGCGTCAAAAGAAAATGCGTTTCTAAATTTTTCGACAAATTACATTCATAAATTACTTAAATGCTTCAAAACAAAAAACATTACTTTTTTTAATCAATCAACAACCTACTTAATCGAAGATGAATTCGTTTAGATTTTCGCTTATCCACGGCATAAATACGTTTAACTTTATAATAAGTAGTGCTATTTAGTGGATTCCTTTACCAGTTAGATTAAATTTTTGTGAGTGAACGTTAATCGATTGTCGTACAAACTTAAAGCTCATTAACTTTTGATTTTGTATTTTTCTTATTGTTTGTTGTACTGCGACGAGAAAAAAATATTCTTTCCTGCTAATTTTAATAAATTGAATGTTGCTTGTTTAGAATCAACGCGATACCAGGCAATTTTTAAAGATAATTAAAAATGCAATGTATTTTAATTATTACAAGTGTCGACGAATACCGGAATTTTTAATAGACAATTAAAAACGATTGCATTTCATTACGAATGAATTAAATTTTAAAAAATTACGCTATTTATTCTTAAAAATCTTTATCTTATTCAATATATTCGAGTGATTAACTATATCAGGCTTTTATATCGGCATATTGATTCTGACGAGTAAAACGTAGGCAGGAAAAATCGAAATTCGACAGCGGCAAACGATCGAGTGGGAGAGCTCTCGAGGCGGGCACTTGCGCAAGTCATTCAAAAGTTTCGAACTTGAGAGCGGGAGGAAACAAACTGGCGGTGTCTTCCATAAAAGGCGATGTGGGGCGTAAGAGGTTACATGTGCACCGCTTCTGATTGAGCGGGGAAAAAGTTGGAGCATTAACTTTTGCCGCGCGCGTTTTTCTCCACTGCGTCCGTGCGAGATCAGCCTCATCGAAACGAATATTTTCGCCAGCTCACCGCATCCCGAATCCCTCGATATTTATTTCGGATAATTAAGCCCGTGGGAGAGTAATTAAACTTTCGTTTCGCTCGCCGCACGTGTACACTTGTCGATACAAACTTGAAATATTACAAAATTTATTCTTACAAATTCGCGGGCGTAATTGTTGCAATTTATTAATTTGATCGAGCTTTTCAATTACGATTCTTAATTTTTTTCAATGTTAAATATAATTAGACGTCTCATTATCCCCGTTATTACTCGCCAAATTCATTTGTCAGTGTTCATTTTTCCGCGGGCGGTGCCTCGTTTACAGACGTAAAAAATATTACGCAGCATACAAAAATTCAATCTTTCCTTTAACATAAACTAAAGCTCGCGTACGCGTTTAACGTTTCGTGAAAGCCGACGATAAATTATACCATCCAATGTATTTCTCCGTTTCTCCGCTCATATTAAATGCGACTGGCGAAGTCGAGCTGCTTCGGGGATATAATTGCGTACCCCGGGATATTGCGTAAACTCCGAAAACGCGTTTCGTCAACTTCCTCCAAGTACACACACTCGATTGCGACGGGAAGCAGCAGGGCGCCTACGGCTGGGCAGGTTTAACCGTGACCTCAGCTTTGGCAGATCACGAGAGCAGAGCGATCCCTTCTCGAGGCAGAATGGCGATCACGTGCACGGGACCGCCACCGCTGCCCCCGGGCAAACGATTCCTGCAGAGGGCCTCGCGCAAGCTCACCGTTGGCCCAAGCTACCGCAGCTTCCGTGACCCGAGCCTCGAGGCCTGGATACCCGCGGGCCAGCGGCTCGCCACCCCGCGCGATGACGACGACGTCGACGACATCGACGGATTCGATCTCAGCAGCATCAAGATCGTCGACGAGCCCACGCGGTTAGACTGATTCTGTTTGTTTGTTTTTTAAGGGGTAGACTTGCGATATCCTCCTACAAACACGAAAAATGATCTTAAATGCGGGGCACAGTTTAATTTAGTGGATTATTACGAAAGTTTCGAGGCAATATTCAAAAATATTTTAATGCGTGTGCTGATATTTCAATGTGAGTCAATTGAAAATATTGTATTTTCAATGGGTTTTGAAATTTATTGGATGCAAGATAATATTTGAATGAACCCGTCATGGTAATTTCAAGGGAAATTGAGTATTAAACGAATTTTTTTTTTTAATTTCATTAACCATCATTTTTATTAAATTTTCTCCAGTTGCTGGCTAACGACCAGCTGACAAGTTTGACCAATTAAGTGGACTCGTTGGTTATCGACTGTTAGAACAATTGGCGAAATTTCATACACTGAGAGAAATGTTTTGGAAAGATTACTGTCCAGTCTGGGAGTGGAGTCATTTAGTGTAAAATTTATAGTACAGAAATATATAATATTTACTAGAATTGTAAGTATTACTTCGGATAAATATTATAATACAGAATAGTAATTTTGCAGTAAATGCAGTTTGTATCTTCGCTCCCTGACTGTATAGTAATTCTTGTTGGAATAACAGTAATTTTAAGTGTACTCTCTAAATCTGAAAATGCGAATAAAGACATTTAAGAACTGAAAAGTCGTTCACATGCTAACATGTGAACGATTTTTCACATACAAAATGTCGATCACTATTCACACTTTCCATGTGAATTTCACATTTTTAGATCTAGACAGTAAAAATGGCCTACCGTTGGCGAACGGTTGGTGCTCGCAAGTCTGCCCCCGCGCGATTCAAATTTCGACGCGTCCGAAGCATAAACCGATCACCCAACGAAAAAAAAAAAATAATAAATCAGCAGCGGCAGCCGCAGCTCAACAACGGGCGAGCGCAGCAGCGCCTACTATTCAGCGAGCGCGTCGACGAGTCCGTCGCGCGCCCCCCTATTGCGGGGCGGCGGCGGGCCCCGCGTCAGCCTGTTCCGCAGCAGATCCGAAGGAAACCTGGCGGCGCAAGGAAAAAAGCAGCGGCAGCAGCAGCAGCAACAGCAGCAGGTCGCCACGCCTCTCGATCGCTGCATCCGAGCGATTTACGGCAGCTGGCGCAACCTCATGCAGCGTAAGTCCGATTCCACGTATCAGCGCGACATAGCCGCGCTTTTGGCTATGTACGGGAGCCGCGATCTCCCCCACCTGCCGCCGTATATCCTGACTTTCTTGCGCCCGACCAGTCGCCGAGCCATCCTCCGGCCTCCGATCGTGCCGCGGTTAACGATGCGACGGACCTCGCTGCCTCGTCGGACACAGATGCGCACACACACACACACACTCGGGGAAGATCTTCGCGCGTGCTTTTCTGCGGCGAGGTGTGTTTTTTTTTTGCGCGCCTGGCTCGATGTGATCGGATGTCGGGGAGAGGTTTTCACGAGTACACACGAGGCTATCGGTAATTTTTTTTTTTAAAGAGCTGCTGGAATTCTGATGGTTTGACGGCGATTGGCATCCGGATTAAGCGGACTTGCACTTCTGGGAGACTTTATTTTTTGAAACGCTGTCGCTCCGTTTCACAGGCGGAGAAAAAGGTTCTGATGAAAATTACTAAACTAGTTTTTTTTTATGCAGGAGTATAGTTGAAAAATTAAAGAATTTACGAGAAATTATAGTAATTTTTACAAGAACTTTTCTATCCGTGTACTTACTATATTTGCTTCGCTCAAAAATGACTAATTTTAATAACGATTAGAAGCTAGTATAGTTTATCCAATATCGTTTCATCTTCCACTAAGAACAAGCCATTTCTTAGTTTCGTGGCTATTTCACTAGACGGATTTCTAGCAGGGATAATGAACTTGATTATAATGGAAATAATTAATGGAATGCTTTTTAACATACTGATAAGGCAATCAATGAGTTTACAATCACCTAAATTTATAATTTCTCACCTGTATCGTCAGTTTCGCTCCTTTTATACGAGTGCGATTTTTTTTTTAATTCAGAAGAAACTAGAAAAAAGTGAGAACCAGATTGACTGTTGCTCGCGAGTACGCCATAAAAAGAAAAAATTCCTTGGCTTTGCTTTCGAAATCGCGCTCTATCCGGCGAGTAAAGCCTGCAGCTTCGGCCTCGTAAAAAAATCCAAGAATAGCCCGATCGAGTCCGCCAGGTTTCGCGGAGTTAGCAGTCCCCCTCCTCCCCCCGCTGCACTTTACCCTACTAAATCTCCTCTCCCGTGCGTTTTTTTTCCCATTTCGGCCTCGCCACATTCGGCAGGAGAAGCCGCGCGGTCCAAGACTTCTCAGACGCGTTCGAGTTACCGTCGCGCTCGCTCGCGATTTTTCGCGGATATCGTCGCGGCGTTAGCGCAAGTACCCCGCGGAAGTGCGGCCGGCGCACGTGGGGGACCGGTGGAGAGGCGTTCAAGCGATTTTCGCTTCCGCCTCGATCGGACACGGCCGTTATCCGCCGCGGACGCTTATGCACCGGGGGAACGAGACTCCCAGGGATTTTCTCTTTGTGCCCGGAATTATGAGGCTTTCAGGAACGGCCGCACCGTTAGAGAACGAAGCGCTACTCGGCATCTCGTAAGTACCTCACTCCACTCGTAAACGGTCGAGGCGATTTTTTTTTTTTGTTTCTTCACACTTTGATCGCGAGCTAATGGCTGCAGGGGCGTTTCGAACAAAAAAAATAATAATAAAACGCTCGACGCACAGCATTATCGGCTTCGGGGAATTTACTTATGCGAGAAAACTCATTAAAAGGCGGTAACGTAGTTCCGCGTAAGTACGCTGGCAAAAACGTTTCATTAAAGTCGCTCGGTCATATCGCATAATAAGACGATCGCCGTGAATTTTACTTTTTCTTTTTCGCTTCTTTTGTACCCCTCGAAACAATTGCAGCTCTTGGCGCTCGTCCGGTTAATTAATTCGTACAGCCGTAGCGGTGCGCCGGACGCGAGCCGCGCACGCGCCCTTCAAGACTCGCACGTAAAAGCGCGATAATCGTGTCGGCGATTAAGATTTCGATCTTCGAGCGAAGCCTGGCGTTTTACCCTCTTGGCGGAGGGCGAGGTGAAAAGTTTCCGCGAGATGCGGCGAAGAAAGGGCACTAATTGGAAGTGTCATTAGGGTGGAGCTCTGCATTTCTTGCCCCGAAGTCTTTTTTTTTTTTGACAACTTTATTTTCGCCGAGTGGTGATTAAAATTTCCTGCAAAGAGCGCGCGGGATGCTTGAATTTGAACGCGCGAGAAAGTTTCGCACAGGTGTGTCGGTGCTTTGCAAAATGAGCCTGCTGGTCATTGTTAGGCTAGGCGTTAATTTGCATGGAGCAAGATAATGGTTTAATCTTAATATTATTTTAATTACTGCCACGCCAGTTGACCATTAGCGTGATGTATGCGGTAATACATTATGCACATGAGTACTCAATTTATTAATTAATATTGATTTCAAACATGTTTACTAATTCTATGTCTTAATAATCTTAATAATGACTTATATAATTAAATAATTCTAATAAATAAGTTACCTTGAAATTGATGAAAAAAAAATTAATTATACATTTTTTGTGTTGTAGGTAAGTGTTTAATCATTGATCCATGCCATTAAGAGCAAACATTAATTCTCGACGAGAGGTGAGTTGCTGACATTTATTTATCAGTGATATACGCAAATTTTTATTTTACTGCGCAATCTGAAAAGGTATTTTTACAGTTCGTTTAAAAAATGATTCTTTTTATATTTTTCACACGCGTCATCACTCGTTTTTCGAATTAAGCCATCATTATTTTATTCGTTCGAATTCCTACAAAATTTCTCCCCCGTTCCATTAATCAAAAAAGTAATCAATTAAGGACCAGTCAAATTTTCACTGAAATTTTTATCTCGTCAAGTCCAGTTCCCATTTCGCTTAATGAAGCGGAAAAAAATCAATAAACCTGTACGCCACCGCCGTCGCCGTTAACCAAAGTGAAACTCTTGAATATTTTTATAACGAGCAGCGACTTCCTAAACTAAAAAAAAAGTACGATCCCCCCATAAAAGCCATAATCCAAAATCAAATTTCTCGTGAAAGCGCTACTCGCAATTTACCAGATAAATAACTTTAAGAAGTAAAAAAAAGGATTCAAAGTATCCGACAAAAAAAAAGTGTCCGCGTCTGATCGCTCAACATCCCGGGCGATTTAATAACGGGCGTTTGCTCTCGCGCAAGCCTGCAATGAAAAGCTCACGGCTCGGAGCGAGTCGAGGATCCGGCCGGGGGACGAGCGGGATGAGGAGGTGGAGGATCGAAAGAACGAGCCCGGAGACACGGCGAGCGTACACACCGGTTTCACGGTACATGCCCAAGATAGAGTCGCGCGGCGGGAGGAGGACGCCTAGAGAATGGGAGGAGGGAGGCTCGCTCACGCGAGATGGGCCGACGCGATGTCCGTAAACGGCGGTGGAATGACCGATCGATCGCCCGGCGGGGGGGACGAGCTGCTCGCCTCTCTCGGGCTAGACGCGCGCGCGCCGCTCGAATCCAACGCCGCCGTGCCCCGGTCGCTCCGGCGCGATGCCCCCTAATGATCGCCTCGGCTGATCTTCTACACGGAGAGAATTCTAGGCTGACTGCCGTAACAACCCCATGCGAAATCGGCTACGGCAACCACACTAGGCTTTAGGAGCTCTGCCGTACTAAATTCGGGTACGCGCGGTACCATACTAGCGCCATCTTCAGATTTCAGTAGCAGTTCTGTAAATTTTTCGAACATTTTAGTACGGCAGCGGCCCGAAATTAACTGAGCTTCCGTCCCACCGTGGTAGCTAAGCTAAACTTTAATATTTTGTGGTCTAGATTAAGAAAACGTTCAGGGGAACTTTGCCGAAACCTTGCGCAAAAGTTTATCTAAACTTTAGCCAGACTTTGTTAAAATATTGATGAAAAATCTTTGATAGCATTTACTAAGTGCAGCTGAAGTATAGCCAGACTTAAAAATTTCTTACTCAGCCTCAAATATATTGGTTGACTCGACATCGAAATATGTATTATCTACTTACTATTGTTTTTTACTAAGGATCTAAAAATAAGATAAATTATTATTTTTCTAAAGGAGTGACTTTTTTTTTGAGATATAATAATTTGTAAATATTGTAGGTGTCAAAAAATGTTGTTGCACGATAGGAAAGGCAGTTTCATGTCAAGGATACCACATTTTTAGGGGGTTGTAGATGAAGTTTAAGTCACGAGATGGCCGAGACACATTCATTGGGTCGTTTGGCCCACTTTATCCAATAACTCTCCCTTATGGTGTACTTTTGACTGTTGTGATATACAACGCTTTCAATTTATGGCATGAGACTCGAGGCGCTCGTACACTGATCCGTCGGGTACTTGCAAAAGGAAAGATCGAAACAAGCTGATCTACGGGAAAATAGAGATTCGTTGCCTTATAAGTGAACGTAGGAAAAAATTGTGCAAACCGATGTGCTAAATACATTGGAATTTTAATTTTCTACGAATCTGAAAGAAATTAATTTATGCTAAGATGTTTGTACAATTTTTCTCTTTCGTCGGTAATTAAGATTATTATAAAATTATGCCTTGGAGGAACAAATTAAATTTAACGGTAACAATTAAAATGAAAATAGGACATTATAGGTAAAAATAGCCCACACAACAAACAAGACAACAATTCTTCATCACTTATCCCAAGAAAAAGAGTCTGCGACCTAAAATGGATTGTCTTGCTTTTATAGTGTCTCTCCCCAAGTCATAAAGTAACGATACATAATCATTAACGTTTCATTCGACAATGACGCATACTTTTACTTGATGGGGGAGACGAGTGCTTTGTTCACCGCACTAAACTGACGTTAGCCTGAAATAAAATGCATCAAAATAAATAATATTATATGCTTAATTGTTGACTTAACAGCGATAATTAAAAACTTATTTATGCTTAAAATGCAATGCAAAAATTTATTTGCTTTTGTAAGCTTTAATTTATATTGTTTCTTAAGTTACACTCGCAATAATTATTCGCATACAATTTAATTAAATTTTGCATTATTATTTTATTTAATTTTTATTACTTCTGACCAGCCAGTTTAAAGGTACTTTCGCAATGAAAAAGCAGAGAAGATGTAAAATTGCATGCATAAAACTTTATTTCTGGTATACCGTATAATACTTAATTACAATATTCTTATTAAAAATTATCACAGAAAAAAACAATGCAGTCATTTAATCATACGAGAGGATGATTATCGACATGCACTCGTCGACCGCTCTTGCACCATCTAAAAAAAAAAAACAAATTTTAGTTGAGTAATTTCAAATATTTATGTGACTTCTAATCAATTAACTCCTTACATTCATTAACGACGCTCTTCACTGGCAGCACTCTGCATAAACGATTAAACAATCCAACAAACGGAATATCTGGAAAAACGCGTTTCATGGTACGCAGAATCTCTTGCCTACTGTCGGACCCTTTTTTGCAAAGAGCTTGCAAATTTTTGTTGCTGTAGGGCGCATAGAGCAGACCAGTGCAGTATCGCTTGCGTGTCACCTTCTCCTTCAGCGCATAAAGCTTGCACTCGATTTCGTCGCGTCGCAAGCGGCAGTCGATAATCGTCGTCCAAGATTCGACGCTTGGACCCACTATTCTTAGTGCCACGAAGCTTCGCACTTTATTTGAAAATGTTCGTTGTAGGAGGAGCCTGTCAATAATTTGGGGCCCAAATCTGCTCCCCAAATTGTGTCTCGATCGTCTCCAAATCTGTAATAAACAAAACAATTAGTAACAATTTGTTCTTTTACTTTTTTTTTTTAAATTATATTGTAGTGAATAGATTACCTAGTCTGCAGTGACTCGATAACTTTCTCGGCAATGGAAAATCCTCTGTGTTCGTGGGCGAACAGTAGAACTGTGGACTTTGGTCGTTCGTAACTATTGAAGCCGAGTTTTTCGACAAGACGATCAGCAATTTCCGTGAAATTCCCATGCCCCCGAGCCCAGGCCACGTGGACGTGAGCCCTGCGCTTCACGCTTGGAACAAAAAGTCCCAAGATACCGCAGTTGCCTGTCAACTCGAGTTCGCACTGATCCTTCGTACCTTCGAATGCCACATCCTCCGTCGTCAAATATTCGCTCACTTCCAGCGTTATCGCCTTGTTAGGTAACTGCTTTTTAAAATCTACCAGCACTGAAACGCATCAAAGTCGACCTTTCTAATTTACCGCAAAAATGAAAAAAAAAACGGGAAAATAAATCTGGGCGAAAGACTCGCCTTTTGCTTACTTTTCTCGTAGAAAGAATGGATTCCCAGGTTAATCAAGCGCTGAGACTTCCCCAATCTCTTGTCGTAAATCAGCAGCGATGCGTACGGCTTCACATTCAGCATGCCAGCCAGAGCGGGAGTTTCCGACTCCGTCGAGTCGTCGAAATCGCAAGTTAAGCGTAACTGCTGAATGTAGCATCTTTTAGATGACTCTCGCAATGCAGCGTCACGCCACGATCTGAAAAGCGTACATTTTGGTATAATATTCCGCTGCTCTTTTAAAAAGCCGAATGAAGAATCGGCTTTCACCCGTAAAGCTACAATTCAAGAGAATCCAATACACCTTGTCAGACTATACACACTTTCAAAGGATACATCAGATTCTAGATACTCACTTGCATACTTTGCCGAGGATACACAAATCTTTCATGCGAAGATATTTGCAGATGTTATCCATTGCATCGTGGAGTACGTGCTCCGCGTTGATTTGATGGTTAAATTGCACTTGCACCGACATTGCGCAGCAAAAGTCGACTTTTACTTTTCACAGGATAATGCTTCTTGCAAACACTTGCTAGTCCATCAAAATGGTTGACTGTCACAACGAGATTTTGCCGATTTACCAGAGTTTAGAGGCATTCCAAGTGTCCTACTCGTTCCAAGTCCGATTGGATTATGAAACGAGGGTCGTTTGTTAACGCGCCACTACGCATGATTTTGCAAATTTGCGAAAGAGAGAGAGGGGGGGGGGTACTGGTGGGTTGTCCTAGCACAAGTGATTTCATGCAGGTCTAATTACCTGACCTGTTAATGACTTTACTGCGATTAAGAGTACACGAGGGGAAAAATTTACCTTTTGGTTTCGGAAGAATTGCTTTTGTGCATTGTGCTGATTCTGGATTCTAAGAAATTGTATTATAAACTTTCCAAATCGCACTGTTGCTAATGAACTTCCATTAGCCGTTTGCCTAAACCAAAGTAAGCTTCGTAAATTTATATATGAAACTTTTAATAACTGCCATTACGCAAATTATTCAGAGAAACATTACTTTTTTTTTTATGCACAACGAAGTGTAGCAGGCAGCAAACAAAGAGGCCGTTTTATTTTTTACGTTTCCATTGGAAAATTAGATTGAAAACAACTTTCTAGAACAATCGTAAATCTTGCTAATGCCGAGCAATATTTACCGCAAATCTAAAGGATTATTATAATAATCGTTGGAATTAATAACCTCGGGAGGAAAGGCCTTTTCGAAGATCGGGGAATATGCATGTAAGAGGCAAAAAGCCAGCGCGACCACTCATTTCTGCTCCACAAAGCAAATACGAGAGGAAATAATTCCCATAAGTGTTACACATACATAAATGCGTTGAGTACATAAATTATGCATAGATACACTTATGTATACTGGCATACTTATGTAAAAGGCTCACATTTATGGAGTACTTATCGTAAGGACCGTTGAATAAAGTCGATTAGATCGCATGAAATATTTATTGCTTCCTATTTAACATTTACAAAAATTTGGAATTTTTTTTTAAACGCATATACGAGCAATACCCGCGCGTAAAGGCAGAAGTCGAGTCACCTGGAAACTTCAGCTGTAATAATATGAGGGGGAGGGGGGGAGGGATCGACAGTTGAAGCTGTAAACTGTTCGTTCCCGTCTCCAATCTGTCGAATCGAGGAGGCCGCAGAGAAGCCAGGGGAAAATCCGGGAGGGAAAAAGGCGAGCGGGGTGTACATTACACGCCGCTCCCGCGGGGCTCGCGCCGAAGGGAAACCCGTTTACGGCCTGATGCGCGGCCATCTCCGGGTATTATCGCGCACGGCTTCGAGAAAAGCAGGAGGATCGCTGCGCGCCTGTGATAGCGACGCTCCCCCGAAATTCTCCGAGCTATCGTAAATTAAAGCACTTTTCTCCCTCCCTTTTTCTCTCTCCAAATCACCCGACGAAATCGTCGAGGTAATATCCCGCGGGAAGATTCGTTCGTTTCATTTTTACAGCGCCTATCCGTCAAAAAAAAAAAAAAAGTTATCCGAGTAGAGTACAGGGAGGGAGGAAGCCACTGTCTTAAGTAAACACAGCGGCAATTGGAACTTTTCTCTCCACGTAGCGTCGGAAGAAAACTCGCCTTTGAATCTATCCCCGGCGTACAATCGTCCGCGTTTTTTGCTCCCTGGGTTTGATAAAAACGCGGACACCGGAAGAGAGAAGATTCCTTTCGGCCGGGCGAGGAGAGTCGGCTGGAAAAAAAGGAGGTCAATGCGCGGGGGAAGAGAAAATACGAGGAGGCGCAGGAGGAGGATGGAGAATCAATTGAGGGAAGGAGGAGGGGGCAGGCTCGAATCCCTGGTGCAATTTGCAAGGTCTTCACCAACGCGTCGGCCGGGGGGAATCGTGATTTTTCATTCCGACGCCGCGCCGTGGACGCGATTCGCCTCGGATAAGTGCGAGCTCTCGGTATATTGCTCGAGGAATCTGCGAGAATGAACGGACGTTAATAATGAAGAATAAGTGTGATTTTCGATGAATTCGATTTGAGCGCAGCTTTCATTCCTCCCCTGCAGAAAGGCGACGCCTCTCGCGGAGTAAATGGGAAGTGCCGCGCCGACGGAGAATATTAATAATAATCGAATAAAATTGTACGGGACGATTTCACTTCTTTTTTTTATCGACGCGCTGCTTACGTTCATTCGAATAAGTGCGCACTCGAAAAGAAATTTATAGTGCGAAGCGGCTACAAATCCAATAAGCAGCGCGAAAAACTGCTTAGGTTCGTGTACGTGCGGCTGGGTAAAATTTATTTATCGGTCGTGCGAGCGCGCGTGCATTTGCCACCGTATTTATCCATTACGCAATTCTACCATGCCTTTTTGCCGTGCATTTGTCGACGACACGTTTTCCGAACAACTCGCCCATAAATCACTGCATTTTTTTTTTCGTCAGCGGAAACTTTATAAAAATGCTGTTTTTATTATTACGAATGCGCGTGGCCAAAAACATTTACGAAATTTTTAAAAAAATGTCCTCCGTCGTTAAATAAAGCATTCCATTGATGTATACGGGGACAATAATTTTTAAGGCAGTTGCGATGGTATTTAAAGAGCGCACTGTGTGGGATTTCACGGTGGAAATTATCGCACCACGAGTGCCTGGACATTGTGATATTTCAGGGCACTTATCGCGAGTAATAAAATTGGCGGTTATCACTGGTAATAAAGTTCGACTTGCCGTAGTACATGCTGTTTGCTCTTTTTTTTTAATAAAGTCTGGTTTAAATCAAATTGTAATGTGATCTTCCGGGAGTCGTGAATTTAGATTAGAGGGGATGCTCGTTGCTGAAAAAGAGGTTGAACTATCAGATTTTGCTGATCCAAAAACGTCCACGCCATTTAATAATTTTTTTATTATGCTATAAGAGCCTCTTGTTTTTGTAATCGTAAATATTTACTTTTTAGTGAAGCACAGATTTTTATATTAATAGAGATAAACATTTTTATAATAAATTAGAATTTTCGCAGAAATATCAGAAGTAAAAAAAATGATAAAGTTGACGATAAACCAAATGATAGTATTTTCTTTTCATAAAAGACCATCTTTATTTCTGAAATCAGAAGTTCGTGAAAAATTCGTTGCCCCAAAAAGTATCCCTGGATATAAATCTTGAGAAACTTTCCTTGCCGGAATGGACAAATAAGTGTAACATACCAAATTGCACCAAGAGGCATAAAGGTCTTGCCAAAAACAGGACTGTAAAGAAGTTTTAAAACATAAAACATCTCTATCTTCCTATCCTCAAAGAGAATAAGAAAAAAACTAGTTCAGATCGCAAACTTTTCCTTTTATTTCCGAAATTCAAAGTTAAGTATATATACAAGTGCATTCCCGAATTCCGATCGTTCACATCGATTCCTCTGCAATTTTGGACCACTGCCCATTAAAGTTCGAATTTAAATTCTCCATACAAAAAAAGAAAACTCTAAAGAACTCCGTCTCAGAGATTAATTCGAGAACCAATAAAAAAGTCGATAAATCCACTTGAGATAAATAACACCAAGCCTCGCCTAGACAGACACAATCGTCAATCCCGACTCCGCGACACTACGCCGTCGCCTATTCAAAAAAAGAATAAAAAAAAATTATTGCTAAGTACTACAATAAAAATACTTAAGTAAAAGTAAAATACTTAAGTACTCTAAAAAAAATAATTAATTTAAATTTTCTTTTTTTATAACGTGTTTTCCTTTGTTAGAAGTGACGGTATGCGTACATACTTCACTCGGAGAAAAACATTTTAGTAAAAATTACTATAAACTAGTTTGTAACGCAGGGACAGACTCGACAGATAAAAAAAATTACTAAAAAGTATAGTCAAATTTAGTGTAAGTTCAGCAAAGTTTACTGTAAATCCAGTAAATAATACTGTACTTTCTCGTATTTTTTTTTCACTAAATGCAGTCTGCGGCTCCGCTCCCAGATTGAACAGAAAATTGTGTCCAAAACATTTCTCTTTCAGTGTATAGTAATTTTCACTCTCTAGAACTTTTCTCTCCCTTAAACAGTACAATAATTTTGACTAGAACTTTTCTCTCCCTTAAAAACAGTACAGTAATTTTGACTAAAACTTTTCTCTCCCTTAAAAAACAGTACAGTAACTTTGACTAAAACTTTTCTCTCCGTGCACGCATCAAAACAAGCCCAGGCGCGCGGAGCGATCGACTCGCCTCGATAGATCGCCCGAAAGGGGGGAGGGCTCCCCCCTCATCGCGTTCGATCGAGCCACGGTTTTTCGCCTCGGCTTTAATTGAATCGCCAATGAAAGCTCGGTCGCTCGCCTTTTTACGCGGCGATTGTCGGGCACGCGTTGCGCAAAAGCGCGCCGAGTCGGCGCCGGCGCGATCGTCGACTTCGCTCTGCTCGCCGGCACGCGCGCGAACCCACGTACACGCGCTTAGTGAGGCTCCGGGGTCTAACGAGTCGACTTCTTTCGTCGCCGGTTCCTACGTACGAAACTGGCAGGATCCCGATCACGATTAAAGCCATTACGGCGTCGGATCGATCGGATGTTTTCGTTGATCCGCGGCTAAGAAAGACGCGCGACGATGAAAGTGCTGCGGCGAAAGTACGAGGATTGCTCGTGCTTTTTGTTCGACAGAGGTAACGTTGTCCACTGTTATATTCGAGGATACCTTATGTAAAGTTTTTTTTTTGTAGTTGTTGTTACGTCTGGTTTAGGTATGCGTGCGATCAATGGGGTATCGATATAAATTTGTATGACGATATTGAGGTGGCCGCTCGTATAGTATCGATAAAGTTAACGTATAGGCTAATCAAAGTTTGATTGAAAGAGCGATGTTTGCTTTGGGGCGTTATTTAACGCTAGTCATTGAGCGCATAGCGGTGAAATAATGCGCGATCGCAGCGCGATAAAGTGAAATTACACGCTTGTAATTATTGCGTCACACGAGCGGCTTTATACTAGTCCCCGGTCTTATTATTCTCATTAAGTTTCAATGGAGCTTTGCAACGACCTTGCGCAGGTATAAATTTTCAGACGTTAAATTAGAAGCGCGCTTCTTTTTAAATAAGCCTTTTATCGTCGACGACATCAATTTACGGAGTAAATGACTTTAATCTACTTTGATGATTGCAGTACATAAATATACGGTGTACAGGCAGCCAAGGCTTTTCCACTTTTCAAAATAGCATGTTTACTGCCTCTGTCAATGTTTCAGCAAAGTTTAAATAATAATTTTCTTGTACCTGCACATTGGTAAAAATTTTCATTAATATTTACCCGCTGTAGGATTAAATAAAGTTGTTAATTGCCGGTTGAAGCATTCAATATTATCATTATTTTAATGAATTAAAAATAAACTTAAATTACCAAGTAGCAGAGCCTGGTTTACGAAGTTAAATAAACAAAATGTCTCTTCTAGGATACGCGAACGTCGAGTGCGTAATACCCGTATTTCACTCTAATAAAGTAATTCACCGCGGTTTAGAAGTAGATCAAACGCGCGATCGAAAATTATTTAGATATTTATCAACAAATATCGGGCTGCACGCTGAAAGAATGTCCCGAATATCGCAACTGTCTTAATGTCGAGCGCACATTGTATATCGACTAAAGTATAGTAATTTTTATCAAGCCATTAAGTGGAATTCGAGCAGCCCCCTGATTACAATGTACCCCGGGCGAAGAAGCTCAACGTCCCGTTACAGTTCCATCGCGGCGTTTAAATCTTTATGCAACGCGACCGAGGCACGAAAAATTTCCGTATTAATTATTACCTTTTTTTCGTACTGTGCACCCGTAAAATTTGCTCCCCCCCCTCCCTCGTCGTGTAATAAGTGCAGCCGTCCGCGCATAAAAGCTCCGTTACTCGTCTGTTCGCTTGGGAGTGAAAAATGAGCGGTTGGCTCGCAAAGGAGGAAGCGGCCCGAGAAAGCGTAACCTCGAAACAAAAATCCGGCCCCGCGGCCTTCTTTACGAGCGACTGCGAATTAACGGCTCCCCCGCGCGCGCGCGAGCTCAATTAGACGTCGAAGAATTCGTCCTTGGCACTTGCCGGGGAAAATATTTTCCCGCGATGAGCAACAGGTGGTCGCATGCAGCTTCGGCAAACAAGCCGTTTTATCCGTCACGAGAGGCTATGCAGTTCCGCCGTTCAACGCGCACACACACATATATAATGCACGCGTGCGAATTTTTGCAAAAGAACCCTCTCTAAATATGAATAAGCGAAATTTACGTGAATGTGCACTCGTTCGAAGTGAAAAGTCTTTCGTTCAGTCAATTTTTCACTTCGAATAAGTGTACATTCGCTTATTCGAAGCGATTTTCACTTATTCATATTTACACGGTACGAGCGGGGCGTTTTGCAACATCGATCAAGTAATTTCAGCGCTGGCGCGACATTCGACTCGGCGGAGTGAAGAGAAAAAAAAATGAGGGGACGGAATTAGAATAAACTTTCATCGAGGCTGAAATACTCGAAGCTCGCGTGGTTAAAAAAAAAAGCGCGCCGGCGGCAACCTGTTGATACGCGGCGGCCGCATTGTCCGGCGCCGCCTGCCGCCCACGGCCTTTCGCGCGACGGAAAAATCGAGTGGAACGGGTTTTCCAGCGCCCGTTTTTCGGAATCTGGTGTATATACCGGTGGAAAGAGATACGACGTGTATGCATCGATCGGGGATGAGATCAACGGGATAATAAACATTTTTTCGTTAATGACGGATGGGTCCGATTCAGATAAGGTCGGTCGGTCGAGGAATTTTTTTTTAATGACTCGGGGAATTCGAGCGTTTTTGACGCCTTCGTAGAGGTGCGTTGAGTAACGGGTACAGCCTATACTATCGTAGGTGACTGTGTGAAGTTGCCTTTGCTGATGTGTATATAACATTTAGTTTTGACTTTTATGATATTCCATTTGCAAAGGACTGTACGGCCGTGTGTATTTTGCTGAAATGACCAGATGAATATAGCCTGCGTTGGATTTGTATTAATACGAAATTTGAATAAATTTATTGCGACGCAAAGAGCCAATGAAGATTTGCAAGTGACATTTAATAACCACAACTTTATAACGTCGGTGATATTGATTTAAAATAAATAATTTCCGCGGAATTAATTTTAAATTCGCGTTCATTATAATAATGAAAAATCGCCCGAGCGGACCTTTATTTAAAACGTAGGATAATAAAAAAAAAAAGAAGGCGATTAAATCGTTCTTCGCCGCGGCCGTAATGAAAACGCGGCTTCAATAACTATTCATCACGGGAGGAAAAAAGTTATCGACGAGCCGCGTCGCGTCCTTTCGCGTTTAACTCGAATCCCAATAACTCCAACAAGCTAAACACCGTGTCTTCGCGGATATAAAATAAATAAAGGGGAGAGAGAAAAAAAGTAGCCCGGAGTAATTGCGTCATAAAGGAACTTTACGAGATGCGCCACTACCAGAATCACCGGCCTCTTTCGCAAAAATCCCGAGAGGTCCGTGTCCGCCTCCATTACCGCGTCCTTATTAAGCGACGATTCGACCGACGCAATTATCAATTAATTACATTGTAAGGGCGCGCAGCGACAGCGGCGCTAACGGCACCGCGTCACGATCGACCCTTGTAATTGCGTAACTCGATCGACGCGGCGGAATTCATTAAAAATTAATTCGATGCCCTGAGTCGCAAAGTCACGGTCGCTCGCCACGGGTCACACTTCTCCGGCGAAGAATGGACTAAACGCATCTGTTAAGCAAGCGTTAACTAAACGGCGCGTTAAATTAAATCGCGATTTGCTCCGTTTTTTTTCTCGAGTTGATTTTTCATTTTGGATCGTTATACCATGATTAGTGAAAAACTACTCTCGTAAAGTGTAGTAAAAATTACTATACTATTTAGTAGTGCAGGGACAGACTCGACAGATAAAAAATTTTACTAGAAAATATGGTAAAATGTGTTAGACTTGTAGCAAAATTTACGATACTTTTTAGTAAAATTTTTTATCAATCGAGTCTGTCCCTACATTAGTAAATAGTAAAGTAATTTTTACTAAACTTTACTCTCCGTGTAGTGAATTAGTGGAAAGAGCTTCACGATTTAGGTATTATTGGAGCATCTTTCACTAATTTTAGTAAAGTTTCACTAATTCAATTTAAGAAGGTAGCGTTTGGCCGCGAGTCGATGAACTTTTGCGTGCGTCGAAAATGGGACGGTCGCCTTATAGCGACGATCGAAGTCGAGGGGCGGCAAGAAATGAAATTAACTGAGCATTTTTCCTCGAAGTCGGAGGGGAAGAAGCGATGAAAGCGCCTTTCTCGCGTTTCCCGGATCGGCCAAAACGGGCGCGCGATGTGCTTAGGATTTCTTGCGAGTCCGGCGCGTTCATCAATCGGGACCGTTGTCTTGTCTCCTCGGCACGTCCATTTACAGATTAACACTAATTCTTTTTGCGGACCTTACCTTATAACTTAATCGAGGAGATTTTTTTTTTAAATTAATTTTTTTTTTCATTACGATCAAGGATCGACGGTGCTTTACGCAACGATGACTCATCACTGGATATAAATAATTACGTATATCTATCGGGGATCAAGCGTCATCAATTTCTTCTTGGATCTGGGTGTACGCGAAAGGCGAATGTACAAAGATAATTAATCAAAGTTAAAACGTAATTGAAAATTTCAGCGAATCTAGCAGGTACGATTTGAAATTAGATAGAGGATAAATCGGAGTGGAGGTCGATCTAAGTAGCGTACGTGGCCTCGAGCTTGGCTGCGGGAAAACAACGGTGTCGATCGGCGAACAGAAGCTCGCGAGAAATCCGAGCGCGTATATATCCCTCGCCCGATTTGGGATCGATCCGGGAAACTCGAGGAAGGCGCTCTTCTCTTTTTCCACGGCTTCTTATATAGCCCCCGCACGTTCGGAGAAAAATTGTCGGTTAATTTCATTTTTTGCGCCATTGATTCCCGCGAAGCGCTAGATTCATCGCCCAGAATGGTCAAGCCCGCGATGTCCTGCAGAAGCCGATTAACGAAGCAAATTATTTCGTGACCTATCGGAAAAATGAGAACTCCACTTTGACCTTAATCACTTGTATTAGTAACTTAAGGGGGGCTAATACTTAAAAAAAAATTTGGTAGAATTATTTGTAAAACTAAAGTTATGTAAATGCATTCCATTGTTCAAGAATTGAGCCTAGATGGAAGTGTGTAAACTTATACCATGTTCTTATTTCTAAAAAAAAAATTACATCTGTCTACTAGCCTGCAGGTACCATCAGTGAATTTACTTTAATGAGACTGAGTTTAAATGATTGGCAATTTATGTGACACTGGTCTGAAACGTTCTTGGATTTAAATTTATTTGACTAAATAGTTGAAAAAATTTAGTAACTAAATAGATCTATAAAAATGAGGAATTCAAAGTAGTTTTTGTAGTCCCATGAAAATCCATTCACCTGCAGGTTACGGCAGACGAATTTTTTGATAAATAAACATAACGTAACATGAAATGAGTTCGGAGACTCTTATTCAGGCTCATTTATTCAGACAACAGTCAATTATTTAGTTTATAACTTTTGCTCTGTGAATGACTTTATTAAAAAGAAGATTAGGTACAAATACCCTTCAAAAAATAGTGAACGAATTGAATTCTCATCTGAAATAAATTTTTTCTTGCAATTTACTTAATAGAGCGTCTTACCGACCATCGTAACAATTTTTGCGAGAAAATTCTTTCCGTCCGCGCCGCCGTCTGTGCGGCTTTATTTTGCAAAATATAGTTCAATACGTGCGAGTTCTTTAAAAATTGTTTTCATTCTACCTCGAACACTGCGCCGATATCTTATTCAATTGGCAAGTTAACGCGCCGGGCGCAGGCTCGTCGTTCCCTTTACGAGGGGCTCTCTCGAAAATATACTGGCAGTTCGCATCGCGCCAGAAGTGTAATAACAAGAGCCGAGGCGCATAATGCTGCGCACGTGCTGCGAGGAGCTCGTCCAAGTGTTTCTTGGGCTCCCCCCCCCCCTGAACGGCCAGCGCTTATATATACGATTTTTATAGCGGCTTCATTAGTCCGAGTCTTACGAGCTTTACGCTGTCGATCTCGGATTTACCTTTTGCGACGACGCACAATCCCCTCGCGCGGGATTCGGCTCATTTGAATAATGAGGCGTTATTTATATGTCGCCCGCCGCGTGTGAAGACGGCGATAAGGTACGGGATTACCTGATAGGCCCTAATCTCGTAACTGCAGATTTGACGCGGAGGATGCTTTTTTTTTATGGCGATCATCGCTCGCGATAAGAGATTATATGAAAAGTTAAGCCGTCAATCCCGCACGCGTTCGTTAATAAAATGTGAAAATATTGGTTTTATGGTAATGAGGTGCATGACTTTCTTCTCGCGTGAGAACACCGCGGGTTTGGAACAAAAATTATTCATACTTTAATAGTAGAAATTGCTTTTATAAGATTAAATAGAATTACATTATCGCTCATTTTATAATTATGTGCAATTTGCATAAAATATATTTCTGTAAGAAGGATCGCACTCGTAAAAAATGGATTCTTGGTCTTAGCAGACAAATCCACTTAAACATGTATGTAATTTTTGAATTGAATTTATTAAATTGAAAAATGTGTCTGCTTCAGTATAATTCTCAATAAGTTTACTACAAAAAATAGAATCCGCTAAATTTTTGTCATAAAATTGTTAATTGCTAGTATTTTTCTGGTTATTAGAAACTTTTACATTTATTCAATTCTTTTTATTGTTAACGAATCAATTTAAAATTTCTCCTGCAGTCCATTTATTCGAAGACGACAATCTACTTATTCGAAGCAAGGATTTGTATAACAAATTAATCGTAAATTATCGTCTATAATAAATAGATTTTCCGGAGCTATTTTTCTTCTACCAGTTAGACTAAAATTTTGTGAGTGCAATTTAATCAAACGCTGTTTATAATATTAAAAATAAAAAAATCGGAGATATTTACAACATCCGAATTCGCTTGATTTATAAATAACGCACCAATATAAATTTGGAGCGGATCGATCCGGCATGATCAGCCTGGATACAAAATTAAAACTGCCAATAACGATATCCACCCACTTGGTAAGCGAGCCGTTAAGAGCAGCACCGCCGAAAGTCCAATAGTCTGCCGTCGCCGGGCAATTTTTATGCAAATGTGGAACACGTGTCGGCGCGTCTTTTCCTTCGATGGCCACCCACGTGCCGTTTACGCGCCTCGGAACTGGAACGCGACACAGAAAGGATGCGTCTGCACGCGTGGGCAACGCCGTTTTTGCGGGCTATCCGGGCCGATCGTCGGCTTCTTTTTTTTTTTTTATTTTTTTTTACACTGACCCGGCCAGACAAGCAGTGATTAAGTGGAACTTCGTTAGAGTGTGGCACGCGACTTTCAACCGTGGGCTTCGCGCGTCAAGCCCATGTGTATTTTATCTCGACGAGCTTATTCTATTTTCGTTTAAATAAAATTTCTTCCTGGAAGAAAAAAAAATTTAATACACGGAGAAAAGTTGTCGGTAAAATTTAGTTTAAAAGCTTGCAGTAAAGAACATTTTTACTAAAGTGCTTAAATATTTAAGGAAAATTTATTTGACGCTTTAATTTATATCTGATGCTTTGCTTAAGCAAATAAGTAAACGTTAGTATAATTTACTTGCTATATAAGTCAATTTTATATGATTAGGTTCTCTTAACTTTTCAAGCGAAGTTTATTTACTATTTCAGTGTAGCTTCACGAAGAGAAATTTTATAGTAAAAATTACTATGTTCCGTAGAAACAGTGGGATATACTCGACCTATGACGATTTTTACTATAAAAACATACTAAAAATTCCTATGTACATAACAATTTCTATTATCTAAATATCAATTTTTACAATGTACGTAGGAATTTTTAGAATGTTTTATAGTAAAATCGTCATAGGTCGAGTATGTCCCGTGTAAAAAAATTTAGTCTGGCAATAGTCTGGCCCTTAAAGTTTGGCTAAGGAGACGATCCCAGACTTTTTGCCCTACACTTTTCCAGGCAGATTAAATTTAATTTATATCATATCTGGCATATCGAGACTAAATTTTTTTACACGGGTCCCATTGTTCCTACAGAATATAGTAATTTTTACTATAAAATTTCTCTCCGTGTAAGTAAGCGTTCCCTCTTGAATACACTTTATTTAAAAAAAAGAACTTTGTATTAACAGAAGTAAAATAAAAGGAATAGATAAAAATTGCGATAGTTTTCAGCATCAAAAATTTGCGCGATAAAGTAACAATTGATTCGCTAATCTACAAATCGTCGCCCCCGACGCAGCGCACGTACGAGCAGTTCTAAATGGAAACTTTGCTGCAGGAGCGACCGAAACAAAAAGCCCATTTTCTCCCCCCCCCCCTCCGCCTCCATCGCGGCAGCTTTCGTCTATCGCCGGGGCGATAAGGCCTGCGAGCACTTTATCCGCTGTTTGCTTAGGAAGCTCGCACCGGCACATCGACGCGGCCGGACGAAAAATAGGTGGGTGGGGCGGAGCCGTGACGCTGCATCCGAAGTACCGGCTTTAGCTCCTCAAGCCGTTCGCGCGAAAACCTCCGATAGGAATTCGCTGATGCCGTCAACCCGTTCCCTGGCTCCGGCTTTTCGGGTAAATCGATGACTGATGGCCGCGCGATGTTTTCCCACCGACTGCGCCGATCCCCATCCGTTGTACCGTTGCTAAATATTGCCTTACGCTGATTCGAGCAGTTGATTCGTCGAGCGATGCGTTTTAAACCCTTTGCTTCGATAACATTTAGATTTTTTCTTAAATTTCCTTGTGTATTTTAAATTAGGTACATGATTTATCGACTTGAGCAGTTGATTAGTCGAGCGATGCTTTTTAACGCTTTATATTATAGCAATTATATTAATAATAAAAATTGCTATTTTGTGCATTAACAAATTATTATTTTTCATACTAAAATTACTCGCTTGTCAAGACTGTCACTCCTTTCCTATTGTTGCTACGGAATATAGTAATTTTTACTATAACATTTCTCTCCGTGTAATGACTTAGGCATTCCTTAAGCTTATTAGTAGTTTATGATCCCTTAACGCCAAGTGTATTTGTAGCTACCGATATTAGCTTATTGTTGTTAACCAAACTACCTCGATAAGTAACTTTTCTACCAGCATAATGTCCTTATGCATTGTAAATTAAATTAGTTTTTATATAGACCGAAATCATTTTTATAATTTTAAGTTTCTTTTTGTGTAAAGTTTCTTAACGAATCTTAACCTATCTAAATAAGAATGGCGGTCTGATTATCATGAACTTCGAGATCGAGAAAAGAGTTTCACGTTTCAACACGGTGTAGTTTCATCAAAAAGGCCAACTCCGCGTGGAAAAAAAAGTGAAATTCCCCAAGCGCACAAAGCTTTCACGATGAAAAATGATGAATTTTTGAATGACAATGGTGCGGAAGAGAGACCTCGGCTACTCAACGAAAGGAAATGCGGCCACGTCCAAAAGCCAAAGAAACGGCTGCCGCGTCAAGCGCGAATGTCCCCCGACGTGGAGAGCACAGGGTAATTAACTTTCAAAAGACGCACTCGAAACTTTCGGCTCTCCGATTCTCTCCATCTTTGCCCTCCCCTCCGCCTCTCGGAATCGAAAAAAAAAGAAAAACGGGAGAGAGAAACGCGCAGCGCGTTAAAAAAAGTCTCTCTTTCCGTCGACGTTTGCGCAAGCAATTGAAGGCGCCTGTTGACTCTGGCGAGTCTGGCTCGTCCTTACGTCACGGGCTTTTAGCGTCGAGGGGCGGTCCGCGACGTCGGGTGGATGTCGCAAGAGGCAAGCCTCGCGCCTTTGATAATTGCGCGCACGCTTCGCGGCTTCCTCGCTTTTTCCACGTCGCTCAATGACCGTCTGTCTTTCCCGGTTGTCTTCCATTTCCTTTTTTTTTTTGTCCGTTCACGATTTTTCGAGATGAATCCAGTTACTTCGTTACTGCCCGAGAAGCGACCCGACTTAATTGAATGAGGAACAAGGGACATTCAGATAAATTTAGACGAATTGACCAGTCGGCGTTGATTGGGTGCAAGGTCGAAATGGCCACGGTTTATTTGCTGGGTATGATTGTTTTCTATTCCCGCGTGCGAGTGGGCTTTGAAAAGTTGATAGAAAGTGACCCGAGCACGGGAAATGTTGTATTTATCTTCAAACGGGTGTAAAACTTTTAAGATACACATTTACGAGGGCTATAAAACGATTACATTTTAAACTGGGGATTTAAAGTTTCTCCTGCGGGGTTTGATTGACACTAAATGCACCTAATATTTTATTGTCTCGGTTTAACTCCTTCGGGAATGTAAATCTGAGATTTTTATGCTCCGCCGAAAAATACGGCTAATAAAATAAATCGTAGAAACTTTAAATCTGTTTGTCGCGAGCGGTAACAGCGAGAAATGCATTGAATTTTTTTGTCGGGAAAATTACTTCTTTAATCCAGAAATAGTTTGCGCGCATTTCCCTGAAATTTCTCTTAACCCGGCATTGTGTACTCGCGATATTAATACTCCAAAAAGCCGAAGCAGGGTGTTGCAATACCCGTGGAAGCATCAACAGATCATAATACTCAGGGCATCGAAGCAGATCCAGCTCGCACTTCTCCGAACGTTAATTTCAGATATTTTCCGAGTGTTCGAGGCATCGACAGCGATCCGGAAGTCGGATTTAGAAGAAAAGCCTGGTCGCTTTGGCTTGGGCGCAATGAGAATGGGCCACGACGAGTACGCCCATTGGTCCATCAGGATTTCACGGGAATTTGAATTTCCTTGGATATTCTCGCGAAAGTTACGACTGACCAACTGCTTCAACGTGCTGAATTTCCCGCGTGGGCGAAGGCAGTTGAGAATGGAATTTACTGCAACGAAATAAACGCGAAAAATTTTTTTGGAAAATTTATCCGTCGTAAAACGTCGACGAAGAGCGAGAACGTCGTCTTTTGTGAATGTGTCTCCTTCGCACAGAAACGCGTGAATCCTCATTATTATCGACGTAAGGAGAGAAAGTTTCGGATGATAAATTCCACGCTGGGGAAAAATTTTGCCACTGTTCGCGATGGATCCTTTTTTCTCGCGCTCCTCCCTTTTATGTATACCACTTTTCAGGGTTTCCCCTTTTAACGGGGTTTCCGGGCAATTTGCCTCGGTGCTTGCGCGAATTTGCTTACTTTATATAGACACTGTTCGTGATGTGCGCAGAACGGCCGGGAAACTTTCGTAAGCGAAGAACTGCGCCTGACGTTTCCTGCGTAAAAGACACCCTAATGTACTCTAGAGCTTCGTAAATCATGTATTCTCCCCCTCCCCCCCCCCCCCATAAAGTTCTGAAACTTTCCATTTATTAACTTCAACCCCGGCTTGAAATTGATCACATTTCTAAAACGAAAAGTATCATTTTCCAAATGTGCAATTGCAAAAGTAATCAATCTAAATCAGTATCATCGTAATTTATTTATTGGATATGAGAAACATAAATAAGCCTTTTGTTACCCTAACGAAGTTAAATAATAGAAAATTATAAAACCTACAATCGTTTGTATAAAAATAAAATATAATTGACCACTAAAATTTATCACTGTCAAAATTTCCTTTACTATTAAAATCGTTCACTGGTCTCTTTACGCTATTTTTCTAACGTAAAAAATAATGCATTCTCACTTTTTAATTTAGAAAAGCAACGCAACAGTATTTAATTCCTCAACAAACTTATTTAATAAGAACTGCAGTTAAAATTTGTTTTAATACACTGAGAGAAAAATTTTATAAAAATTGCTATGGTGTTTAGGAAAAGAGTGATAGTCCTATCAAGTCAGAATTTTATATATGCAAAATTTTTAGTATCAGAAATTTTAAAAATTACTATTTCAATACTAAAAATTACTATTTTGAATGCTAATAATTGTTATTTTCCATACTAAAATTTCTCGCTTCTCAAACTATCACTCCTTTCCTAATCATAATAGTAATTTTTATTAAGTTTTTTTCTCTCAGTGTACCATGGAATAATTGAATGCGTTCCTAAATTTTTCAACCAATCAAATTTACGTATATTAAATTCTTCACTTCGAACGTCATCACTTTTTTAAGACAGGACATAATCAGTCTCTCTCGCACCAATAAACGGCGTACATTTTCAAACGTCGGTCGAAACATTTGGAAAACTCTGAAAAATCGGCCGACGAGAAAAAAGAAAATTTACAGTTTGGCAGAAAACGGCACCCCATGATCCCCGATAAAATTCGCGACCATTTCTCCGCCATCCTTGGCTCGGCGCGCACCCGGATAAATGCGAGTTTTGAAACCAGTTTCTGGTATTGGAGCAAGGCGCTCGCTCGCGCGGGGGTATCATCCTACAAAATCTCATTTTGCATCTCCCAACGTGACAGAACGTGTTTCTCGCTCGTCGACCGCCCCCTCCCCGCTCGCATAATGCAGCTCTCCGGTCTCGCGCGTTCGCCGAGCGAAACTACCTGCATCTCGAACGGAGCGTCGCCCCCCCCCCCTCCCCCCGTTGGTGCCGACGTCGCATTCAAAGCGCGTAGTCCTTTGTTCCTCGGATGAACTTTCAGCCTGAGCGTATGCAGCCCGAAGGGTTCGCCGCGCGTTGCGCACTAATTGAATCGCGACGAAAGGCAAGGGGGGAGAGTTTACGACTGCGTTATCGGTCGTTGTGCGCCGTTGTCAGTGACATGCGCCTTTATCAGAGACACGTACACCTACCAGCCAGGTATTTGGAAAATATTTCGTTCGCATACTGCAGGAGTACGACGTCGGTTGAGAAAATTCATGAATTTTTTCGATGACGGTAAAATAGGTAATGTTACCGTTACTTCCATCTCACTTCGATTCTTTGGTGATAACGGAGAGTGTTACTACACATATTTTTGTCGCCTGCCTCGATTCTTTTTTTATTTGGCAGCGCGTAGAAATTCGGATACTCTTACTTAAAAAAAAAGAAAAAAGAAATTAGTTGCAGTAAGTTTACGAAATAATTATCGCAATTAGAAGCTTGGCATTGGAATAATTTGTGCAATATAAATAGCGGAGTGAAACAGGATAGCATTTTTCCGAAGTACAATCGAAGTGAAGCTTCCACGCGAAATTCAATGAAATAAAAATAAAAAGAAAAAGGGCGAGATAAACGTCCCATAAATATCGAAGCATTCAATATTCCGAAAAAAATGTTCAACTCGAAAGATTTAGTGCTCGATGTGAAGGCGAGGCGCGGAAGTGCAGCGGCCTTCGGGAGGTGGGAGGAAGGCGGACGGGAGGATGTAGAAGAAGACGAGGGGCCCCGAGGCTTTTCGGTCCGGCCTCACGAGAGAGAAAGAACTGGTTCGCCTTTAAATTTAGACGCCTTATGCACAGTCCTACGCAGACGACGAAAACCTGTTTGCTCTCTCATATATAAGGCATCGTCTTGGAGCCGCCACTTTTCGAAGCCCGCCCCCTTCTTCTCCCCTCCCCCACTCGCAGGCCTTATCGCGTCTCGGTATCTCGACGGAAAAATCGCTCTTTCCAGCCCGGCCTTTTGTCGATCTCCCCACGGTAAAGATTTTTCCTTCGCCATCCTCATTCCCACCTCAACCCTTTTTATCCCGCACTCGCGGTTCGTCCGGTTCGGCCTCTTCTCCCGTTTCTGCCGCTTTTTTTTTCTCGCGGGTGTTTCTCGTTTGTCCCAGGATTCCCGCGGCCCTTCGGCTTCGTTAACATACTAAATTACTCGGGCGCTCCGCTTCGGCAAAAGTGTCCTTGTACTTATTTATCGGCCGAGCGTCGTATACGCGCAAATTGCCCTTTATAAATTAACACCGCGATCAACAAAGTTTTTACGAACAGTAAAAGAACATTGACCATCCTTCTGATGAAATTTTTATCCGGATTTCTCATAAACAGAGCAGTAGATACGCTCGTCCCGGTTTTATGATTTTCATGGGGATCGCAACTTTTTTTCAAGTTCGTACACTGGCCACGGCGAAAAGCCTTAATTAGCCGGACGGAAAAGGTAGTTGCTTCATCGGCGATTACGTAGCGGAGCTAATCAGCATGCGAATTGTCGCTTTTAATTTTATGAAACACCCGCGACGAAAGCCAATTAGGCTTCGACGTCTCCCGGCGAAGGGAGGAAAAAAAATAGCACACAAAAAAATCCATAAATCACGCATCGCCGATCGCCCTGGCCTTATCAAACGCGCGATTCTTAACTGCATAAGGCGCAAGAGGAGACGCGCAATCAGAGAGGATCGCCGGATAAGGATCTCCGACACTCTCGAGCAAACGCAATCTTCCACGACTTTCTATACGAGGACGCGGACTCTTTTTTTTATTTCTCTTGAGAAATCGAGCCTGACGTTCATTCTGCCTAGATCCTTCTTTTTTCTATATTGTCCCCCTTAAATTAGCATTGACAATTAGGCGTGAATTAATGCGAAGGGTGGTTATTAAATAATTGTCTAAGTACCGTTATTGAATTAAAGTGCAAATTAATGAATTATAGAGCGCGATGTTGATTGTGATTATTCGTGTGATGATCTAAGACACTTTTTCTTCCACAATTTATACGGGAAATTAATGAACGTGCCAGTAATGCTTCTTAATTGATATATTTACCTTTTTAAAAACGAGTACAGTTTTAAACGACTTTTACATAAATTGTTTTTTGGTCCGGAACGCAAGCAGTGCGTCTGCGTCGGGTCTGCAGTTGAAACTCGGCTAGCAAATTATTATTCGAGAGGAACTGTTTAAAAATCCAGATTTTTAAATTAACTTTTAAAATACTTCCGTAGCCACTTAGCGAAAAATATGTGCGTCACGCGCAGGAATTTTAAGTGAGTCAGACGTCTGGAAAAAAAAAATGCACTTTCGTCAACTTATTTTTCCACTCGGAAATTCTCAGAAAGGACGTTGCAGGAAAAAGAGCCCCGGGAAGATTTATTTTTTTCATTAAACCTCGTAACTTTTAACAACGGCCGCTGATTGCGTGCATAAAATATTTTTTCCAAATAATTTATTGCGCCTCCCCTCAATCACTGAAAAATAACTGTCAGCAGCGAAGTAAACCCTCCCGTGGCAATAAAACAAGTGGCGCACAATAAAATACGCCCGTTAAATATGAATCCAGCGTGTATTGGCGATGTTAATTACGAACAAATTTTTAATAATAATAATTTTCTAATCTCTCGAATTGCAGTCGGCGGTATGAGTCGACCGTCGAAGGCAGTAACCCAGGCTAAGAAGGTGGCGCCGCCAGCAGTCCCCAATGACTTCCGGCACTCAGGCTCGTCCTTCGGCTCGGCAGGCTACGCGAGCAGCGAGGACGGCTGCTTCCTGCCGGGCGGCGTGCCCGGGGGCGGCGGCGTCGTCGTCGGAGGCAACGGCAACGGACCCAACGGAGACGACGGCTCCTACGGCATGCCTGCCGGCAAGAGTCCTGGACCCATATTCACCCATCCGGGATTTTCCTTCCCACCCATGGTCGGCAAGTACGCTCACGCCGAGGATCAAGGTACGTAATCTTCTTTCTTTTTTCTAATACTTTTTTCCGCGCGAAGAAAAATGTATAGAAAATTTATTGAAATAGCAAATAAAATTTGCTTGAAAAGTTAAGTAAACGTTGTCATATAAAATTTATACTCGTGCAGTAAGTAAATTATACTCAGAATTTTTTAACTAAATATTTAAGTTAAATATTTTAATGTTTAAATAAATATTGCTTAAATAAATTGATCAAAAGTAGGTACTTTTCATTAAGCAAAGCAGAAGTAATTTAAACCGTCGCAATAAAGTTTGACAGTTCTTTGTTTTTCTAATCGTTCAGAAACACATTTGCCGCCTTGGACATACGTTTTATTTTGACATTCGTTAAAAAAAAATATCGATTGAATAATATTTAATAATCGATAACGATTTTTGTACAAGAGAAACATATTTCCCTTGAGCGTGAAAGCGTTAAAAAAGTCCATTTCTCGCCCATTACTATTTCTCCAGCTATGAAATTGCCATTAGATATGTTAAATTTCTACCAGGGTAAAAAAAAAATTAATTCTGTATTTTTCCATCCAGGGATCGACATGACCCAGAGTCCGGGTAGGGATAGCCCGGGCAGTTCGGGCTCGGGTTCGGGATCCAGGCACTCGACGGCCTCGCTGGACTCGGGCCGTGCCTCTGGCTACCACCTGGGTCCGCGCAGCGCGGGCGCCCTCACCTCGTCGCCCCGCTGCTCCATCAGCTCGCTCGGCAGCCACCCGGACCGGCCGACCGACCTCGACCTCGTGCACGCCTGGCTCACCGAGCTCCAGTTCGAGGAGTACTTCCCCCTCTTTGCCTCCGCTGGCTACGACCTCGCCACCATCACCCGCATGACCCCCGAGGATCTCACCGCTATCGGTCAGTATCCTACTCACCTTCTGCTAGAATTGTAACAGAATCGTCCATTTTTTTATTCTATTTTATGTTTCGATTACTGTTTACTCGAAGTGTAAGCGCGTGCGTTGAATTTTTTAATCAGAGGAGCAGGAGAATTTCGGGTTTGAATGGAGAAAGGAAAGGGTCACGATGTCGTACGGGATAAATATGCATTTGCAGTGTTGATGATTTCAAAATCCCGATTTGTATGCGACGGAAACTCGTTTATTATTATTAAATCATTTATTTCGGCCTCCTGGCCCAGAAATGGACTTGGATTCCAAAGTACTTAAGCTATGTATACATATAACCCATTCACATTAATTTTTTCCATACACCACCTACTCTCCCTTCCCTCACACTCCAACCATCCCTTATATCCTATATTCAACATTCATCCTTTGCACACTTTATAATCTAAAGAATAATATAAAAAACTTGAGAAACTCGTTTATTAAATTTCTCTGCAAGCGCTTGAGACTAGTTTTTGCAGAATTTTCGCCGGGGAAATAAATTAGTTGTGTATTGAGTGTAAAATTTGTAGCTCCCAATGATTAAATAATTATAGATGATAAAATTAATGAAATTTGAATAATTAAATTTCACGTCTATCGAAATTTCGTTATGCCACAAACGTCCCGATTAAGCGCGCGCAAAAAATCACAAAATTATTATAGCATACTCCGCAAACAAGTTTTTGCAAATATCTCCACGGTTTACTTGCATTCGTCGACAACGTCAATCATTTCTCACCTTTTTTTCCATCAAAATTAATTCGTTATAATTCACGGTACGATACCTCCGTACAAAAAAAAACAGCTCATAATTAATCGAGTGTCAAAAGAATGTATTACACAATCAGTGTACAAAAAAAAATCCTAAAGCTCCCTGTTCGAAGCGCGAAGACAAACAAAAGAGAGAAAAGGCTTAAAAGCAGCTCCGATCGAAGTCCCTGCTCGTCCGGCGAATCGACAAATAATGAATACCCTTTCGCGAAAAAAAAAAGGGGGAAAAAAACGTCGGTACGCGGCTGGCATACCTCAGCGTCGCGTCACATCCGCGCTTCGCCGAAGGCACGATTAACGCTCTCGTGTGTTGCGCCCGCAGGCATAAAGAAGCCGAACCACAGGAAGCGGCTGAAGGCCGAGATCGACAATCTGAACGTGGGCGACGGGCTGCCGGAGCACGTGCCCGGCTCCCTGGAGGAGTGGCTGAGGCTGCTGAGGCTGGAGGAGTACCTGGGCGCGCTGCACCAGCAGGGCATGCGCTCCGTCGAGGACGTCACGACGCTCACCTGGGAGGACCTCGAGGACATCGGCATCGTCAGGCTCGGACACCAGAAGAAACTCCTACTGGCCATCAAACGGGTCAAGGACATCAGGGCCGGCAAGCGCATACAGCCCCTCGACTTGGCCAGACTGCCGCCCCATCCCGGACACACGCAGGTACGCGAACTTTTTCTTTCGATTTAAGGGGCTACACATTTAAATTGTAAAATATAATTCAATATAAAAATAGTTAAATGCAAAATATAATTCGATATAAAAATAGTTAAATGCAAAATATAATTCGATATAAAAATAGTTAAATGCAAAATATAATTACATATAAAGTATAAAAACAACTTTTTTCAATATTCTACATATACTCAAATAAGCAACATTTCTTCTACTGGTTAAAGGCCTGTTTACCTTTACTTTAGAAAGTATAAGACTTCTTTACACGCCTATAGTTCCTAATTATTAATTGAAGTCTCATCGAACACTGTAAAATGATTAACAATAATTCAGTGTACGTAACAGTTGACGTTCATCGATGGACAAAAAAATCTCAATTTGGAGTATAATATATATTGTTTAATAATATGTTGGTTCTGCTATTCATAGGAACAGAGGGGTTTGATTTTGAACGTGTAGTATTTCTAAATCGTAATAAACGCAAACACTTTCTGAAGTCTTTTTATATTTTTATTTATTTTTCAAACTTTCCAATACGAGGACTTTCTAAAAACTATAATGGAAAAAGTTCTCCATTTTTATGTTGTTACCTGCAGATATTGGAACTTTATTTCCCGTGATAAATCAGGCAGACAGGATAAAAATCTCTTCAAAATATTTGGCTATCAAATTTTTTTTCACTAAATAGATTATCGGGTTTTCCGATCGTAAATTTCTATGGTGTATTCATTATCTACCTTAGAAGCAGGAGAAAAAAATCCTCATTTGAATATTTGAATCAATAAGTACTACACTCTAAAATCTTATCTTCACTAAAAGACCAATTTAGTAATTCTTAGTGAATACTTACTTCACTAGTACTTGTTAAATATTTTTTTGAAGCTAAATAAATTTATACGTTTCTAAATAAATTTGGCAATTCCAGCAAAATAATTAATCGACTCAAAGAAAGATTTAACAAGTACTATCGAATAATAAATATTTACTTCAGTTCAGTTCAGTTCAATTTTTAAATTGCCAAATTTTTTTCCAGTGTATTAAAAGAAAAAGTAAAGTGACTGAGAACTATAATAATAAAATAAATGAATCTTGGACGGATGTATTTTAATAAAAACATTTTTCAGGACGTGGTGATTCAGCGCGGCGGTCCGGACCTACCATCGCCGGACGAGGACTGTTCATCGCCGATTTTACGATCGTTCCAGCGACCAGCGGACAGCGGCCACGGCGGCAGTGGCGGCGGTGGTGCGCCAGTGGCAGCCAATTGGCGCAGTATGTACGCGGCTCTGCCCGGAGGTTTGGATTACGGAGGCTTAGGCCGCGTCGGCAGCATCGGCAGCGGGAGCATCATCGCCGGGGGCGGCGGCAATTCACGCGGCAAATCCCTCGAGAGCCTCGAGGACGTGCCCCTGGGCTATCCGCCCTCGCCCGCGCCTCAGTCCCATCATCCGCAGATACTCGACTGGCGGCCGCGCAGCTACGACGACGGCGACCTCACGCCCACCAACGACCACGCCATAATCATCGAGAACATCGGCGGCGGAACACTGCCCAGACCCAGACACTGCCTTGTCCGGCCCAGGCCTGTTGCTAAAGTAGGAGTCAAATTTTACTTTAGATTGGAGGATTCGTTCGACCTGTGCTTTTAAACTGTTAATATTGTACTGTAAACGTTTTAAAAGCATCTAAAAGTGTTCATTGCGTTGTACAGTAGCTTTGTTTAATATTAAAATATAAAATGTTTGTTGCACGCTAAAGTTTTTAGAGAGAAAATCATTCTACACACAGACAAAAGTTCTAGTAAAGGTTACTACACTGCTTTGAAATGCAGGGACAAAATCAAAAAATTAAAAGGTTTACTGTAGGTATAGTAAAATTTACTAGTTTTATAGTAAATTTTACTTAAAAGCTTTACTTTAAATTTTACTTTACTAGTTTTAATTTTAAAAGCTTTACTCTAAATTTTACTTTACTAGTTTTACTTAAAAGCTTTACTCTAAATTTTACTTTACTAGTTTTACTTAAGAGCTTTACTCTAAATTTTACTTTACTAGTTTTATAGTAAATTTTACTATACCTTTTAGTAAACTTTTTAGTTTTTCGTGTTTGTCCTAATAAAATTTACTAGTCTTACAGTAAATTTCACTACTCTTTGAGTAACAAGTTCTCGTGCCTTCGCTTTCACGTTTAGAGTACTATTATCATTCTAAATTTCCGAGTAAAAGGTTTTGACTCTAAAATATTACTCACACTCTAACATCCACTCTTACAGAGTTACAATGAAAAATGTCAACAAACGCTCTCGCTTAAAGTGAAGGGCACACTGTTAAAAACTATGGCGCGCGTTTAATGCAAAATAAGAGCACAGGTCGAAAAAATTGTGCCCAGCTAAGCAACATTAGATCTACATAAATAAGAGTAGACGTTCTTCCCGCAGATCCAAGCGACGCAGGGTTCATACAAGTCGCTGCCCCGCGACTTTGACAACAAGTACCAGCTGACTTACGGGCTTGAGAGTAGTCCGAGCCTGATGAAGCGACGACCGCCGTCACCACCGCGGCGCCAGAGTTCCGTGTCGTCGGTGAACAGCGTCGGCAGCGGGAACGGGGACGTGGTTATCGACTGCAGCGGCCCAGTGCCGACCGCCGGCTGCGAGCAGCTCCTGATCCAGCATCAGCATCATCACATCCAGCACATGATGTCGGCGACCTCGTCGCCTGCGCATCAGACGCAGTCGCAGTCGTCGCAGACTCCCTCGGCCACGTCGTCGCCGGTGCAGCTCGGCCGGCCGCCCTCCTCCATGTCGCGCAGCTGGGGCAGCGTCAGCGCCAGTGTCAACGACGAGCACGAGCTCATTGCCACTCTTGCCCTGCAGCACCGTAACGGCTCCGACGCCAGTTTTAAGGTACCCTTGTAACAATGTTTTTTTGTTACTTTATAAATGACTTTATTCGATTAAAGGACATTCTACTTTAATAAATTTGCCAAGGGTCTAAATATTATGAATTTCGCATTTCAGTCGAGTTCAAGCACCGAGTCAGATTCGCTACCATTCGCCAACGAGAACGCCGGCACGATAAAGCAACGGGCGGCGCGAGCAGCTCAGGAATACGCCAACAGTCCCAGCCACGTGATGTCGCAGCATCACCAGCATCAACACCAGCATCAGCATCAGCATCAGCATCAGCATCAGCACATGAATGCTCCGCCGGGTGTCGGTGCAGCGGGCAGTGAACCCGCCGACGTGCTCAGCGACATCGGCAACATGTTAACGAACCTTACGAACGAGCTCGACGCGATGCTCGAAGAGGAGAAGCGCCAAGGCCTCAATCCCTAATAATCGTCGTTCAGTCGCTGCCACTGCCGCCGCCGTTGTTGCTGTTGTTGTTGCCATAAAAGAGACACAGGACCGAGACTCCCGCGCGTGGCCCAGGGATCCGAGAATAATCGCGACGCCCTTTCCAAGGCGCTCATTTTTTTACCGATCGACCGACTGAATCTAGTGGACCACATGGCTCTGGCTCGCGGGTAAATGATTATTTTCACAATGAAAAAGGCTGCTTACGGAGGAGTAGAAAGTGGACCAGGTGGCTGCACACACGTCATTGTCAGTAGTCTCTTTGAATGCTTTAGTTTCTTCTATTTAAGATGACTATCCTCTTTTATGAAACTTCTTTCGCGCTGTTTTTAATATTTACATATCGCCATTGTTATGTATGCGTGCTATACTACGATCACAATAATTTAAACATAATTTTTCTGTGATATCGTATATGCGTCTATATCGAATTTCTTAGTGTAATACATTGATTTTATAAAGCATGAAAGAAATGTATAAAGTCATGGAACTATTGACCTTATGGTTTTAAAATGACGTCTGTGTAGAGCCCACACTATATTTGACTATCAAAAAAGAAAAAAAAAACAGAGCTTTTCGACTGACTTTTTGAAAAAAAAGTTTATTCCAGTTAAAAAATGCAGTTTTCTACATCTTCCGCTCCTTTTTTTAATTGCATTATTTACTCGACGAGTCTTGACTATTGTAAGCCATTGGTTATAGATATTTTGCACAATCACCGAATTGTTGCGGTGCTTTTTTTGGATACAATTTTATAGAAGCCGATGATACACCGACTGACCGCGAGCATTTATTCCGACGATGTAATTCATTTTTTTTATCGAAAATGTAACGTTCACCTTTTTAAAGACTAAACAATACATTCCACGATGTATTTGAGTTTTCCACTTCCGTCCTTTCGAAGCCAGCGATAGCTTTCGTTAGAACGATTTTTCGCTACATCCACGTTCGATTTTACAACTGTGGTAATCCATACAGAGCTTTGACAATGTAGAAGATATAGAAAAAAAATTACATTAAAAGCGAATGTAACTGAAAAGCACGTTTTTTACCTTCCTACCGTCAACTTTTATATTAACGAAGATACCGAACTTACACGAATCGTGAAAGTTAGAAAAGCACAGTATTCAATGCCAACTACAAAACATTTTATATTCAAAGCTGCTATCGAGCGTTATCGTAATTATTCTATAAAAGCAGAAACATTAAACATACAGAATTAAGCTCTACTTTATGAAATACGATTTGCAACGTATGTAAAATAATCGTAATTCATCGAAGGGCACGTAAGAACGCATAAAAAATTAACTAAAGCGCATTGCATTAAATATTGTATACGTCGAATAAAATCAAAAGAAAATTGTAAGAAATCTAAACTATTTTGATGTCTGCGACTTTGAAAATAAATCGCGAAACAGATTTAATTTCACGCAGTTGACAGAAGTGTACAAGCGAGAGAATTTTGCACAGAATGTCCGGAAATTATTGATAACTCGCGTCAGACTCTAACGAGCAGCTACAAAGATGTTACATCCAAAATAAAATAAGAAAATAAATAAAAAAAAATGAAACAAGTCGACGAAGCCATTTCTCGACGTCCTGTGTGCCTCGATTTTATTGCGAGTAACGAGGAGCGCCTCCAGATACGAGTGCGAGAGGCAACTTAAGATTTAAGAGCGCTAAGAGTAAAAAGAGGAAACTCACGCTTCTTAAGATTAACTTAAAACATGTAAGTTTAATCGATATAATTGAAAATAAAATGGAAAAAATTAATGAATTCGTGCCCGACGCGTAAAGGGCTGCAGACTTGTCTTGTTAACTATTGTAGGTGTATAGTTATATATAGTATATATATTATATAAATGAAGATACCATGGGTGAACAGTGATTTTGGGAGATCTCGCTTTTCTAAACTTTTTGAGAATCTAATGCAGAGCAAAGGAAGGAATGTGAGATAAAGAATATAAACGTATAAAAAAAGTAAAGCATATAGTGCAAGTAAAAAATATTAATCGTGCGGCTAAGCGATTTTTACAGTATAATAACGCGCGCGATAGATTTATTCGTTTCGATACTTTTGTAATGTACAGCATTTACTACAAGTCGATGGTTAAGGACGAGGCAGACATTAAAACTTTAACGTATAAAATGTAAGAGAAAAATGTATGAGCGTCACTAGATGTTTGCATTACACGAGCCGAGTAAAATGAAAAAGATTTCGAGAAAATTTTTCGTTCACTGTTTTTTGCACGAGTAACAATTTTAACTCGAGAACTAAGGACTTCGATAACGCGCAAATGATGTTTCTAACGACTTTTACAAAAGGCTCGAAGTCATTGTTTTCTACATGGTAGACAAAATATTATATATATAAATATATATTATATTAGTTATAGTTTTTGTACAAAGGTCCGCGACTGAAACGGTTTTGCTGGCGAAGCGAAGCCGCTTGAGCGCTCGCCTACGAAGCCGCAATGTACGCCACTCCTCTCCTCCCCCTTGTCCCACCAAATATCCACGTTTCCCTTCCATATTCGTTTCAATATACGAATTGAATATATCGATTATTTTCGGCTTCTCGTCGATTCACTGAGTAAACATTGTTTCCAGTAATCATTGTGATCGAACATAATGATCATGAGTGAAAAATCAAATAAAGCGACTTGACGCGACACGTATTCTTGTTCATTCATTTAGTACATTTAATAGCGATGCATTCGTAAGTCACTTTAATCCTTTTCCCGCTGAAAATTTTATATTTTGCTTGCAATTTTATTTCAATTCATGTTTATTTGTAAAAAGAAGTTCGTTTCTTTAATCAGTTGTTAACAGATGTTGCCTTTTCTCCTTGATTCTGTACATAGGTATTAAAATTTTTCATGTTTTAAGTTCCAAGTTTAATTTTAAGTATATTTCGTAGTTTTTTTCAAGCCATACACGGAGCTTACTTAAACGAAGATAAAAAGGAACGTACCCCTTCGAAGGCAGCGTTGACGAAGAAAAAGTTATTGAAGATTCCGAGACACGATACTCGTTCTTGACTTGCCCAATTGCAAGACTGATTAACAATACGCGTATGATTTGTATTCCGAAAGAAGGTTTAACGCGCACTTACGTAAAAAATCAATGATTTCGTCTTTTATATTAATTTTACAATACACATGAACCGAGTGTATAAAATTGTTAATAGTTAAAAGATAATTTTAAATTATAATTAAAAAATTGCATCGTTTGTAACAGATGTTATTTATTATATGACTATACTAACTGAATAATATAATACTAACTTGACAGCAATAAAAAAATTATATCAAAATGTCAAATGAAGTTTATTGAATTACTTTCGCTTACGTAGTAGAAATTACAATCTCCTGATTAACGTGCAGTTTTATGAATGTCACACGTGCGCATATAATTGAATTAAGTCAAACCTTGCTTTATAGACCTATAAACAATTTTTTTATAAGCTTATAAATTATATATTAAAAAGTTGAAAGAACATCTTGCAAAACATAAAAGAAGTACTTTGTCTAAGCTTTTTAGTGTTTTGTCATTAGCATAGAAGCTATAAAGTCTTGTTATCATTATTATAATTATTTAAAAAATATTTAACGTCAAAACAATATGCTTTTATTTTTTTTATACTATTTACAACAAAAAATTATTTAAATGAATTACGAATTTATAAATTGCTTAAGATAACTATCCATGTTTTCGTTTAAATGCCAAAACTTTATATTTTTTATACTTCACATCAAATACTTAAAAAGTTAAAAATTATATATCAGCAGCAAAAATAGGTGCAGTAAGGTAATAACCATCAGAAATTCTTGATCAATTGTACTAATGAAATACAATAAGCAACCATATACGGAGAAAAAAAATGTTAGTAAAATTGATGTAAAGGCTTGCATTAAAAAGTACTGATTTTTACTTGACGCTTTAATATATATCTATTTTGCTTAATCAAGTAAGTAAATATTGTTTAATAAATCCAGTACAATTTACTTACTACATTAGTAAATTTTATAGGATTACGTTCTCTTACGTTTTCAAGCAAAATTTATTTACTATATCTTAATAAATTTTACTAATAATTTTTCTTCCCTTATCATTTGTTAATTATTCAATTTATTATTTATTTTAATTTAATTATTAATTGTACCAATCGTTTTTCTCCGTGTATAATTTGTTATTTATTACATTTTCCAACTGCACATTTACAACTACGGATTGAGTAACTTAGATCCTCCTTCCTAAAGGAATAATTATTAATTAAAAACTCTCTAAATCTAAAAATGTGAAATTCACATAGAATTATTAGTCGCGATGAAATTCGCTCAGAAGAACGTGCATAGAAGAAGCGCACAAGCGGAGAAATAAAAGCCCCGACTGCCCAAAGGAAGCTCGATCGATGGACACCCCCCGACGGCAACCCTCTCCAAAGCCATTAGCCGTGGGCAATGGGCACCATTGCGGAGGCTGGGCGACCCTCTGATTAAACGGCCAATCTGCCCGGCTAAAAAGGTGATATCCCTAATTTCGCACCGGGAATCAATCGCCGGGCCCAGCCGAGCCCGCCTATCAATCAGGCGGCGCGCGCCGATCGACCTTCGACCCCCGCCGGCGCCGTATGCACGTCTACCTCGCGCCGCGCGTCCCCGGGGCCGCGGAAATGGGTCGCGGACGAGGCGATGCGCCGTCGAAAGTGGGAGGCTGCGCGCCGCCTCGTCGCACAGCGGGAAAGGAACAACTAGGCTGTCACTAATGTCCCGCGAAAGGACCAGTTTTCGTTCTTTCGCTTCAAACGGGCCTTCTGAACACTCGGCGGCGGGAAAAAACGTTTCTCTTTTTCACTAGTTTTTTCTTCCTTTCTTTCTTTCTTCCTGCTTTTTTTTTAAATCGCGCCTGGCTAGGCGATTGCCGTCCGGTGGTTTTGTTTCCGTGTAAAATTCGCTTTTCACCGATGGATTCCTTTACCTCCTGCTTCCGCTTTTTATTTTGAGGAACTAGGCTGGGAAAATCTTTTCTCGTTTTTATTACAATTTGTTGAATAATCGTTTGAGCAAACGAGCTGTGCCTGCTTTTTTTTACACTGTTGTTTATCATTTTATTACAACATGTGCGTACGCGATGTTTTATATTGTTTTGTTGCATATCCTTTTTTTAATTTAAATAATCATAAGCACGAGCGAATTAAATTATTGAAATGAAGCTTATTACACTTATACGATAAGTAATTCACTCGTTCGACTGAATTAACAGGCGCAAAGCGAACGTACATTGTTGCAGTTAATTTTGAAATTAAAATCGAGGTCGATATTTACGATCTGAATAATGCGAAGCGTTTGCGTCAGTTTGAAATTTGTATTGTTATCGTTAATGTACGTGTTTTTTAATTCAAGACACAATCAGCAATCGCGCGAAATGGAAAATTGAACCACGCGCAAATGACCTACATAACTCCGAGCTCCAATGAATTCCCAGCCAAGTGTCACTCCTCCTATTTTTCTCGTCGAATTGGCGTTGTTGAACGTCCGACGACCGAATTGCACAAACGATTCTATCAACATTTGCCTTCACCGGAATTTCTACAAAACTCATTATTTAATTGAGCGTCGTTTCCACTGCGCAGCGTTAACTTTGTATTTTTAAAGCCCCGACCGCAATTGTATCCTTTTCGATCGATCCTTTCAAAAAGTCGTCGAGAAGCAGTCCATCCAAAAAAAATCTTCTCTTAAAAAAGTGATGATCAGATGTTGTGAAGCCTCGAAAACGTGAACTCGGTTGGTTCGTAAGTATATTCCAGAATGACGCTAAAATTAAAAATTTCTAATCTCAAAAATGAACCCGCAATAAACAGTAAAGAAAGGAACTTGAGCGCGCTCGATTTTGCTCGTATCTTAAAAAAGTAATGGCTTTTGTTCTGAAACATTTAAGTAATTCATGAATACATACAATTGGTCGAAAAGTTTATAAACGCATTTTCATTTAACGCCAAAGTTCAATTCTTAAAGATTAGAGTTTTCCATTAAACAATTTAATGAAATAAGTATATTGTATTAAACATATTTAACTGTAGTTTTTATTAAGTAAATTTGTTGAAAAATTAAATATGACTACGATGTAGTTTTTATTATCTAAATTTGTTGAAAAATAAAATATCACTACGATGTAGGTTTTATTATCTAAATTTGTTGAAAAATTAATTATCGCTACGGTATTATTTTAACTAAAAAATAAGAATGTATAATTTAGAAGAACTTAGTTATTGAAAAAAAGCAGCATTGACTGGACATTAGTAAAAGTACTAGTAAAAGAAAAAAAGGCGAATGGAGGCTGTATAACAGTCCCGCATTACTCTGAGTGTATATACGGCAGTCGGCCGATGGCTCGGCAGCGCAAAGAAGGCAAAGTAATCCATCCCCCTCCGGCCGGAGGAAATTTCGGCAGCTGCGCCCTGAAAGAGCCCCGACGGCGAAGACGCGGCCGATGTATCGAAATCCGATACGCGCATGGAAGGACACGCGCGCGCGGCCCTCTTTCTCTCCCTTCCCCCTTTTTTCTCATCCCGTTCCCCCTTTAACGGGCCGGCCGAGCGTAGGATATCGCGTAACCGAGCTCGAAAACGTCCGGCTTTGAATTTCCATCGTCAGCGCGCGCCTCCTTTGTCCGACCAGTTTGCCCCCCTTCGCCCCCTCGTCCTCGTATGCTGCACGTACGAGTCGCGCCCACCTCCTCCGACCTCTGACTCCTTTCCTCGTTCTTTTTTTTCTTCCGGCAATCTGTTGCTCTTTCGCGGGCTTCGATTTTTGCGAGGAGGCCATTGATGACTTGTCGAGTGATCCAGGCTGATGGAATTGGGAACTGGGGTTGGACGGTTCAATTTAAGCGGCGCCTGGGTGATTTGATGAGGCGCTTGATGTTTTTTTTTTGCGGAAGGGAATCACGAATTTTTCCTTCACACGTACTCACAATTTTTTTCCATTTTTTAACGTAATTAACGCTATTTTTTTAATAAGATATAATAATTTGTTTAATTATATCTATTTTTCTAAAATTAATACTGCGGGGAAGATGACAGTGACATTAATCAACATACTTTTTCAGTGGCATCTTATCTCAAAAAAATCATGAAAATAAATATAACATGCTGATTTTTTTGTCCAGTGTGTAATATGTAACGTTAGTTATTAATTTTTGTGATTATTAAAGATTTTTTAATTTTTTGTGGCATTTTCCCCGCGGGTATAGGGGATACCTTATTACTAAGTAATTAGGTTTTATTAATATTCATTAATCAGGATTTTTTTTAAATTAAAATATTTTTATCTGCTTAACAGCGGATGGATGTACTCTCTAAAGTTTAATTAGTGAAAAACCACTAATTCATAGTGACTATGCATTAATTTGAAAAGGGAAAATTGCTCCACTATGAATTAGTGGAAATCTACTATTGAAATAGCGAATAAAATGTACTAATTGAAATAGTAAATATATGCACTATTAAAAATAGTGAAAACTACTAATAAATTAGTGAAATTAAATTTTTTTTTAATTGGGGAATTCACTATTTCAATTAGCGAAAATCGCAAAACAAATATTTTTTATTTTAAAAATGTACTACACTAATTTAAAAGCGTTTTTACTAATTAAATAGTAGAAAACTTTTTTACTATTTCGATGAGTAAAATTGTACTAATTGATAGCGGTTTACAATTGATTAGTGGAAATCTGATCACTAAAAGGTTAGTGGAATTTCCACTAATTCAACTTCAGAAAGTATGCAATGAAAAATTCATTAATTTTGTTTCTCCTCATTTTAGAACAGCTATAAAAAAAAACGGGAACAAACTTAAAGATAAAACTCGCAAGCTCTTATCACGCCGCCGACAAAAGAATCGATAAAAAATAAATTACAATTCACATTGAGCGCGCAACAATGGAGGCCCATCCATATTAAAATTCCCTGCATACTTCATCCGCGACATCCATCAATACCGCATTTTTCTTCCTCGGCATCAAGGACAAATTCCCTCCTCCCAATATCCTCCTCCAAAAAACATCGAATGTCCATTATGCGCGGGGGCTCGTCGACGCTCGCCGGAGAGAAAATACAGCGCTCCGCCGAAGTCGTTTAAAAAGTTACTTTCCAGCGGCGCTCCGTGAAAAGCGCCGCGGCGCCGAGCGAGCGAAAAGTAATGGGCCACTCCCGCCGGCTTAGAGGCTAATCCGCGCGGGGGAGGCCGAGAGAGGCTCGAAAAACGTAAAACCCTAATTTACGACTCTTATCATTTTTCGGTAGAGCCTCGACGGAAAATCGCATCAGCCGTTTCTCCCCCCGCCCCCCAGCCCGGTCGTGAAAGTAAAAGTCCCGGTGAGCGGAGATATAGTCGCGACTCTCTTTCCTGTCTTCGCCCGGGGTGTATAATGCGATTTCCGAACTGATGTGGCGTGAAGCGATTGGGTTATCTTGCGCCGGAGGTTCATTGAAAAAAAATTTAATTTTTTCTCTCTCCGATCCCGCCAGCCTTCATTCTTCCGGGGCGCGACATTGTTTCGTCCGACGAAAATGCGATAGGCGGACTCGTTTGTATAATTGCTTTTGATTGTCTGCAGTGGGTGCGCTTTTTATTATTATCTCGAGAAGTGCAGCGGATACAATTTAGGACGGATATTTTGAAAAGGATATTAAAAGCTCGTTTGTACGGTGCGTCTGCTGCAATTAAGAGATTTGGCTGAATTTAGTCCTCATCGAGATTATTAAAAGTTTATCTTTCTTTTCTTTTTGTTTTGAGAGCAGTCGAGACGATAAATTTTTTTCGTGACACATTCTGACGTTATCTTAATTCTTTTCCAATGGAATACTTTTTCCAAGTAAGTTTTTTAATGTACACGGTTTTTCTTTCAAATGTACGTACACTTAAAATATTGTTCAACAAAACAAAATTTCCAATCTTTTACAGACATAAATAAATATAATAAAAGAAAAGAACGAAACTGGGTATAATTTGTATCGGAAGAATTTACAAGAATCAGTGCAAAAAGCGCGGCACATCATTTACTCGCGTAATTACCAACACTCAGGGTGATCAAGAAGATCTTACAGAAGGCCTGCAAACCGCACCGAAAGGAAAAGGAGTATAAACGATTAAAAAAATAAATAAAATAAAATAAAAAACGCACTGGGGGAACAACAAAGCCATTAGTCCCTCCTCTCGTCATTAAAGAACCATTTAACATCGGATCATCGGAGTCCATTCAATATCGCGTGACTCGATAAAAGCGACGATAATAATTCGCGTCGGTCTTCTCGGGAAATCATTACGGCGCCGCACGGCTTTTTGCGCGCAATCACTGTACTCCCCTTCGCGACTCGATTGACCGACGTTTCCGATGCGCCCGCGGCTAGCGTGTGATTTTCGCGATCGGCACGCGATCACCACCCGCTCAGAAAAGTCACGACGCTTTTTCGAATTCCCCCTCCCTATAATTTGTACATGATCTTAGTTCTGGAAGCTTTTTTTTGTATTTTATTTTTATTTATTTTTTTATTTTGTAAACGGGAGTAAATCCCATGGTACAAACGAATGTAGGAAAATAAAAAAAAAACCATGGGAGCGTCACCGATAGTACACGTCAGCTTGAATTGACACGCGCAGTAAGCTTATACGGAATAAGGTCCCTGTGATATAGGCGAGGTGTGAAGGTTTGGACGAGGCTGGCTTTGAAATGCTGATAAAGCTGTCACGATATCGCCGCTGCCTGTATTTCTCAGTTTGGACGCTCCGATAGATTAGACTGCATTGGATGCGACTTCGATGAAACCAATTACCGGTAAATTATTTTTTAAGCATTCAGATTTTAGTATGTAGCACGATAACTGGCGTACATTAAACGCTGCGTCACATTTGCATTTTCCACTTTAAATTGATTTTTAATGCTTGTTATCGAACGCGTACTGTACGATCTCTTTTATTTACGCACAATTAAATGAGTTTGTTATACTAATGTACTGCCGATAAGTTACTACATTTTTCGTCTTTTTTCATTTTAGCAGTCATTCGACAGAAAAATTTTACGATTCAAACTACTTTTAATGCTTGTTATCGAGAGGATACTGCACTATTTCTTTTATTTACATATAATTAAATAAATATATTAAACTAATCTACTGCCGATAAAGTACTACATTTTTCATACTTTTTAATTTCAGCAGTCACTTGACAGATAAATTTTACGAATTCTATAAGTTAATAAGCTGATATAAATAAATTCATATCTACACACTGTAAGTTATAAGTTTATAACTATTTTTAAAATAAACTGTGTTTAATTACGTTTAAAACGATTAATTAAAACTATTCTTTTAAAAATAGAATAAATTACAATAAAATAATAAACGAAAAACGGTGAAAAATGAAAACGCACAAATTGTTTTTGTATACACGTAATACTAAAATTGCAGTCCCGCGTAAAAATAATCATCTCTATTATGTTCGAACTTAAGATTTTTTAACATTCAAAATGATTCTCTATTAACAAGCACCTAAAAATCAATTTAAGATCTTTTCTAGGTCATTGTTTTAATACAATATTAATTACATTTAAATTTAAAAAAAAAATAAGTATAAGATATTATTATTACGATTAAAACGATTTTCATAAGATCTTATGTATAGAAAAGATCTTAAATTAAAAAATTAAAAAATCTTAAATTCGAACATGATAAAGATGAATCTTTTTATCGTCTTATTTTAGTCTGAATTATTTTTACGCGGGGTCCACAACAAATATTTCACGACTCTTCGTGAAAAAGGAATGAACGCGTCCGGTTTCCCGAAACCTCCCCCGTCAATTAAAAAGAGGCCAAAAACCATTCGGGCGATTTATCGGGGGGAAAAAGGGTCGGGAGCGGAAGTGACCCTTTTACAGGCGCTAAGCCCATAAGACCGTGAAACGACGAGTGCGTTTCGACGTGGGCCACGCGGGGTCAACGCCCCTCGGCGCTAGATAATTTCATTTTTTTCGGAAAACTGATAACGGCGCGCTTCACGATCTCCTCGCTCGTTGCATTGCGAGCGATACTCCGCGGCGGATCATACGCGGCCGCCGCCTATTGTTTACATTCGACCGAAGAAAGTTTCTTTTTACAGTCGGATTGTTTCTCGACTTTTTTTTATTTAATTGTACGCTTTCGTTCGGCCGCGTCCAAACGTCGGGATCGCATCACTAATTATCGTCGGGATATTGGCTATACTGAAGAAAGCGAATTTTCACTTTTGCATGAAAATTCATTTTCTAAAATGTAAGTGCCGCTTTAACAATGTGCTTTGTGGATTCAAGTTTTTTTTTCTTTTTTTTTATGATTATGGGAGTGCTATTATTTTCTCGGAATTATACTTTTACTAACATCTGCCACAGTCGGTTGAAGTGCGTATATATACTATACGGACGGTGAGAGTTTGTACGATAAAGGTAAAACGAAACATAAAATGTTGCATTTAAATGGTTGTTATTCAAGTAATAAAAATATCGTTTGTTTTCATTTTTCATTGTTAATGAACTATTAATAATTACTCAGTTTAAATAATCGTCTAGAGGTTGATTCAACATTTTTTTTTGTTCAAAATGAACTTTTTCTTTTAAAATTAATGTTTTCACCTCTCCGCAACTGTAATTTAAAAAAAAATGTAGGACATGAAAAAAAAGTTGTTTCCTAGACAAGCGAGGGATTTTGATCATTTTCAATTTAAAAAAAAAATTTTGACAGTTGGATCATTTGACGTGAATTAAAAAACATACGATTATTCTGTACGCAGAGTTTCAAAAATACCAATAGTTTATAATAATATTTCACATAAATAAAGAAGTGACCTTTAAACATTTTTGACAGTTGGATCATTTACGTATTAAAAAATGTAAAATAATTCTGCAGAATTGCAGTGATGTGTTCCTTTAAACATTTTTTTTTTAAATCGACTGCAGCTTTATATATTTAAAAGAAAAATGTCAATAGTTTATAAAAACCTTTCTACCTCATTAAGCAAGTGCCCCTTAAACAATTATTTTTTAAATCGACTGCAGCTTTATATATTTAAAAGAAAAATGTCAATAATTTATAAAAACCTTTCACCTAATTAAGCAAGTACCCCTTAAATAATTTTTGAAATAAAACGGAAAAAATTCAACCCCTCAATGAGCGCAGAAGAAAAAGTGAGTGCACAATAAAAACATCTCCCCAACAAAATAAAACATTATATTCGTGAACCTCGTCACAGGAACTGGCCCCCAGTAACTACAATACGAAGCCAACCGAAAAATTTTTGCATCGCAGGCATCGCCAAGGCGACCAAAATAAAGGAGACAAGTCGCGTCGTCTTGCCATAATATAAGGAAAGTCCCTTTCCAGCGTAAACCGAACCTGGGCCCCAGGTATACGGCATACAAAGAGCCGAGAGTCAAGAGTGCAGGGGGGGACTGCAGCGGTCAGCTGCTCGGCCTCCCGCGGGTCCCCGGCTTTTCCCCGCTTTTCCAGGTGGCCATGGGAGGAGGGGGTCTGGCGCGCATGTGGTCGACGCGCACCCCCGACCGCTTCAAAGGCGACGATAAATGGCTCCCCGTACTCCGAGTGCACCTCCCCCCCCCTCCCGCATGAACACGCCGCAGCGTAATTTACGCGGCGCCTTTCCTCCTTTTGTTTCACGATTTTTAAACTTTTTTTTTAGTTTTGTCTGGAGGAGCGGATTCGTGTTTACGGTTGCGCGATCGGAGGAAGTTGAAAGTTTCCACGTGATTATTATTAGGCTTTGGTGAGTTTTTTTGAGCGGCTTTTTGTATACTGGGCCCAGGGTCTCGTCGCCGTGAGTAAAAAGTCAACGACCACGTGCGACGCAGCTTGTTGATTTAAATCGTCATTTGTAGTTAGATTGTGATTTGCCTCGCTTACGCGCGATGCTCGTTGAATTGAATATTGCCCCCCACTCTGTAAAGTTGAATTAGTGATAAAGCACTAATTTTAATTTATAGTGACTGTGCACTAATTTGAAAATATAAAATTGCTCCACTATGAATTAGTGGAAGTCTACTATTTGACATAGTGAATAAAATGTACGAATTAAAATAGTAAATATATGCACTATTAAAAATAATTGCCCATGTTCATATCAACGACCGTCAAACATGGACTTTGGATAAACTTTATCCTAACTTAATTTTTTTTTTACGCGAGCCTCCGTTAAATGGAAAGAACAAATTGAATTACGTCGCTGGATGACTTTAATTTTTTTGACGTAAAAAAGACAAGGAATTAATATCTGTTTTACACTTTTTTTTTAGAAGAAAATTAGTTGTACGTAATAAGTAGTAAAAAAAGGAAGTGACTGAAAAAAATTGAATGAATGAAGTTAGAATCCTACACTGAAAAAAAAAAGTAATTACAACTTTTTACACTGCTAAATCTGCTGTGTAAAAAGTAGAAGCTATTTATTTTTTTTCTTAGCAGATTTAAAAGTTAAATTAACTTCTACTTTTTTACCAGCTAAATCGAATTGTAAGGAGAATCTGCTTTACAGAACTGCCAATCTGCTTTCCTATGGATTAGATCTGCTTTAAGAATTGTGAATTTTGCTGTTTTTGCAAACTATTGTTTTACTTACTATTGAAACAATTTTTACTTACTATTGTAACAATTTTACTTACCATTACAACAAATTTTTTTCTTACATTACTATTGAAACAATTTTTACTTATTATCGCAACAATTTTTACTTACTATTGCTACACTTTTTACTTACTATTACAACAATTTTTACTAATTATTGCGAATCATTATATACATTTACATACTATTTATAAGAATTTTTTTTTCTTGGTGAACCGCCTGTACGAGCTTCAAAGGAAAGAAAAAAATATACGCATCCATCGAGTCTTATTGAAGATATACGAGAGGCGCGGGGCATTGTAACTCTTCCAGAAATAAAAATTTTCCGCCTTGAAGCTAAAGGACGCGAGCGTCGCACATAAGCGTGGCTCTGAAAAGAAAGCGGAAGCGCATTACTGTGGGGTCGGGCCTCGGCTCGCGGAAGCGCGTCCGTCGGCTGCGCCGCGGGGGTCGCGGTCGAAGGTGCGCCGCTTCCGCCGGGGGGGCATATCTCGCGAAAAATGGAGCGCCGCCGCGAAATCGATGGAAACGAAGGCAGGAAGGCCAGCGGAGCGCGGCGAGAAAAGGGAGCGACAAAAAGGCGGAGGCGACTGGTGAGAGAGAGAGAGAGAGAAGGAAAAAACGAGAGCAGTCGGGAGGTTGAAAAAAGGAAGCGAGGGAAATTAAAAAAAGAAGAAAAGAGGGGACTCGTTTGTAAAGAAAAGCTTCTGGTGAACTTCGATGCGAGCGATCGAGGCGTTCCCCTTTCCATGCCGGGACTTTCACTGTTTGCCACTCGCTTTGTCGTCACTTTTTTTTTGTCCGATTGTCCGAGGTACACGGAGAAAAGTGATTAGTAAAATTTAGCGAAATGGTAAATAACTTGGCTTAAAAAGTTAAGTAAATGTATAGACATATAAAATGTACTTACGCAGTATAAGCAAATTATTTATTGAATTTCTTGAGCAATAATTACTTACTTGTTTAAGGATAGCAGATGTAAGTTAAAACGTCAAGTAATTAATTTTGCTGAAATATTTAAGTAAATTTTACTTATTTTATTTTACCTTAATTTTGTTTAATTATTTAAGTAAATTTAAATTCTTTAACTTTAACCTTAATATTGCTTAAATGTTTAAGTAAATTTAAATTCTTTAATTTTAACTTAATTTTGCTTAATTGTTTAAGCAAATTTAACTTACTTAAAAACTAGTATTTTATATATTTCAATTAAATATTAAATTAAATATTTAATTGCAATTTTATATTTCAATTAAATCGGATATGTCTGCATTCAAGACGTTGGTAAACGTCTGAAACGAAGCATCAACCCCTATGGATACCAGGGGATCATAAAAAGTGCAGAGGTAATCTAATACCCGAGTATTTCCGCATTCAAACGGATGTAGAAACTCGACAACGAATAGCTGGTCCTACCAGGAACATAGAAAGTTGGAGGAGTGTCGCCGTCCGAGTTGAACTACTCCTCGGCTCGGCTGCTCGCCTGATACCTCGCTCGCGCCGGCCTCTCATTCTTAGAAAGCGGTGAGGAGCGCCGAGCGCCGCCGTCCGAGTTGAACTACTCCTCGGCTCGGCTGCTCGCCTGATACCTCGCTCGCCCGGCCTCTCATTCTTAGAAAGCGGTGGGAGCGCCGAGCGCCGCCGTCCGAGTTGAACTACTCCTCGGCTCGGCTGTTCGCCTATACCTCGCTCGCCCGGCCTCTCATTCTTAGAAAGCGGTGGGAGCGCCGAGCTCCGCCGTCCGAGTTGAGCACCTCCTCGGCTCGGCTGCTCGCCTGATACCTCGCTCGCCCCGGCCTCTCATTCTTAGAAAGCGGTGGGAGCGCCGAGCGCCGCCGTCCGAGTTGAGCACCTCCTCGGCTCGGCTGCTCGCCTGATACCTCGCTCGCCCCGGCCTCTCATTCTTAGAAAGCGGTGGAGGCCCGCCGGCCGAGTTGAACACCTCCTCGGCTCGGCTGTTCGCCTAATACCTCGGTTGCCCCGACATCTCATTCTTCTCTCGTTTCTGACGTTTTCAGGGCCGCCCAGGCTTAATGTTTAAATTGGAAAGAACTAATAAAAACGGAAAAAAATTGAGTAAAAAGTATTTTTGTCAGTTGCTATTAAAAGATTTCTTTTTCACGTAAATACACTTTATTAATAATTATAATTTATTCATAATTAATTAATAACTAAGATTTTTAACTTTATATAAAGTCGAAAAGTTTGTCGCAATTGTCGAAAAGAATTTATATTCAATGCGTTTAGTCTGTTGGAAAAAATAAATTAAACTTTTTAAACTTGATAAATATTAGAAATATAATCAATAAATAATTATGTTTTACTTGCACTCGTTCTTAAGATTTATAACATTTAAGATGAACAAACCAATGCATAAGTTCTCCCATATTATAAGTAAATTGCAGAGGAAGTGAATCTCCAATCAGTCATGTCACTTCACTTGTACTATGATTGTCTCACAGCTTTTAAAGTTATAAATAATTTATTTAACAGCCATGAACTTGCTGAATTATTTGAATTAAGGCAAAATTGATCGCAGCGAAGTGCAAAAGTGAAAAATGAATGAAGATTTTGATAACATAAATTAAATATGGAAAAGTAGTTCGTAACGATGTACAGATTTGAAAAACAAAAGAAGAACTTGGTAAAAAATTAAGTATGGAATAATAGATCTTAACGAAGTACAAAGTTGAAAAAAAGAATGAATTTGATAACATAAATTAAACACGGAAAAATAGATCGCAACGAAGTACAAATTTGAAAAACAAAGAAAGAATTTGGTAAAAAATTAAATACGAAAAAATAGATCGTAGCGAGGTACAAAGTTGAAAAAAAAAGAATGAATTAATACCGAAGTCAAGAACCGTAGCAACACGACGCGAGAAACTCCCACATCGGCATAGTCCTGAAGAGAAACCCCAATAGCCCATCTCCCCGATAAATCTCGGGTGATTTTCCAGCCTCTCTCGTGCACTCGAGGCGCGCAGGCCGCCCCCTTTAACCAAGTGCATTAGAACGCGAGTTAACGGGCGCGGCGGAAAAAAAAGGAGAGACCCGCTCGGTCGGGCACGTTTTCGAGCGCGCGGAGCCGACTTTTCCGAGCCGCTCGTTATCTCCATTCTGCCCGGGATGAAAAACGCGGATTACGCGCGCAGGAGGTGTACCTTTGATTCGAGCGCGCGCATAATGGACCCGCGCGTCGCAAAGAGGGGACCCCGTTACTACTGACGAATTCCTTATCCGACAACTTTTTTGGCTCTTTTTTTTTAAACTACCTTGGCTTTGCCTCCTTTATCTTCGTTTTCAGTTCGGTTTCTTTTATTTATTTATTTTTTTTAGGTAGATTTATACGCTAAAACAGGCGGGGTCGATCTTTTTGTTTTAAACTCCTTTGAATTTGGCTCCTTTATATTTTTTATTTGGTTTGTCATTTTTTAGAATTTACTTATTTTTTTTATTCACGCTCAGAAAGTCGGAGTTGAACTGCACTCTTAGTTTTTAGTGAAAAATTACTCACTTATCTCAAATAGAGTCAAAAAATTAACACGAATGGAGTGTTAATTTTTATACTTAATTTCAAAAAATAATTTTTTTTATTTAATTTCACTTAAAGGTAATTAATTTCACTATAAAATTAGAGTGAAAATTTGACTCCAATAGAGTTAATAGTGTGGACGCTAAGCGATTCTGCAACATGTTTCCGTTTGCACTTGCAATTTAAAATTTTTTTAGTTTACACTTCCGCATCATCAGTTATGACGAACAACTCCAGCAAGTGAAGACGAACTATTTTTTTTTTAATTTATTTATTTCTTTTAGATTTTGATGCTGTGCGGCGCAGCGACAGTGAGCGAGTTTCGCCGATGCTAATTTTATCGCGAGGCTACTTTGTCGAGTGAGATTTTGTTACGTGGCTCTCGGGAAACTGCTGATATATAATTTGAGTTATTTAAAACGAATTTCCTGAAATGGCATTATGTAAAATTCGGTCGATTAAAAGAAATCCTTGCGCGGCAATTTCCTCGAGCGCTTTTGGAATTCGAGTGATTTTTATTGTCTTTTTATGTTGAATGATTTTCACTATTAAAGAATTTGACGTTGAATGAGTACTTCGAGTTTTGCTAAGTGGGGAAATATTTATTTCCTTTTTTCTGCGATTGTGTCACACTGTAATGTATCTTCGATGTTTTTTTTTTTAATTTTGTATAACTATATAACCATATAAGCGAAAAAACAAACTTCGTAATTATATAAGATTAAACAATAAATAAATTACAGAAAAAATTTGTTTTTAATGATTTTAAAGAAGTAATAATTAGGTATTCGATCACTGTACCGATTGGTAGGACACATACTTTAAATAGCAGTTGTGAATATGTACGACGAATACTTTTTACTCGTTAGCCACGCTACATCTGGGCAGCGATGAGTTTAATTCTTGATTTACGGTTACTTATCCATCACTCATCACGCGTCTCATACCATTTTTCACGGGGAATACGACAATGACCATGTCATTGCCTCTTCAATATCAAACTGTTGCACACTTACCTCATTCGATCTTCAATGTAACGGAAAGATTACGCTCACAATGAAAGATCGGATTTCTTAAAGAGGCTTTAAGTGGATAACGTTACTAAAATTTTGAATAAAATTAATACTTGACGGACGATAAAAAAGTACGATGATTTTAACGCTGCGTGTATTGGAGAAAAATAGACGCGAATAAAAAATACATAGACTGGTATTTACTGTAATTAAATACTTTGTTACCGCGATAAGAACTTGTGTAATATATACCTACAACCTTCGCACATTAATGTTTTCGAAAAATAATTTGAAAACAATAATTTTTTCGTTCTTACACACAGAATTAATTTAATTCACAAGATTGAATTCTTTCATGAGCATACAGAACTTTAATTTTTAAATCTAAACAAATTTTTAAAGGAGCCATTCGTTTACTCCACCTTCAGCTAAATTAATGAATAAATTAAAAATAATTTGAAAACAGTAATTTTATCCTCCTCGCAATGCCAACTAATTTACACAACAATGAATTCTGTCATAAGTATATAGAACTTTAATTTTGGAACTTAAATAAATTTTTAAAGAAAAGCCATTCGTTTACTCCACGTTCAGCTGAATTAATGAATAAATTAAAAATAATTTGAAAACAATAATTTTATCCTCCCCGCAGATAAAATTAATTTAATTCACTAGATTGAATTCTGTCACAAGTATACAGAATTTTAATTTTGAAACTTAAACGATTAAAAAACAAAGCAAATTCTTTTTGCTCCCCTTATAAGTATTCAAATTAACCCTAAGCATTCTCAACTCGACCGAAGTAATTTCACGAAACTTCCGCTTCGCAGCACAGCTCCAAAAACGCGCCGCATCAAAAATCAATTTACTTTTCCCGCAACCCAAGAGCAACGAAAAAAAAATCACGAATACCCAAATTCACAAAAAAAAAAAAAAAAACACCCATATACATCCTCAACCCGATCAATTTTTCAGCGAACTCAACGCAGCGTGCGCTCCAAAGCGCGGGTGAATCCTCGGGCTCTCCCCTCCCGCCCCTCTGCCCCGGCGGCGGCGGCCGCGCGCACGCGTATACCTGTGCGCTCGCTTTGCGTCAGAGTCCCAGCGCTCGGCCGAGCCGCTCTCTTTCCCTCTTTCTCCCCGCGAGCGGAGCTGCCTGCCGCTGGCGCTGGCCTGGCTGCCTCAGTGTTCGCCCGTCAGTCGAGCGCGCCGCCTCGTCGCCTCGCTCACCCGCCACTGTGTGTGCCCCCCCTTCTCTGTCCCCCCCTCCCCCGTCGACCGCATCAGCGCGGGGACTTCCGCCCGGACGAGTCCAAGGGCCCGCGTGCGCGCCGCGAGTGTCGTGCTGTGTGCTCCCGAGGACGAGGAGGAGGAGAGCGACGCCGAGAGGACAGTGTGGCAAGTGTGCAGCAGCAGCAGCGGCGGCGTCGAGGAGCGAGAGAGACGCCGAGCCGCCGGAGCGAGGTGCGTGCCCCCCTGCTGGACGGACGGCGGCGGCGGCGGCCCCTTGGCCCACGGGGAGTCGATGCACGTGCATCGATCGAGGCCGCCGCCGCTCGATGGGCCCTGGAATTCGCCAGGGCGATTTTTAAAGCTTTTCGCGCGTCGCTACGACCGAGAGCGCATCCGCGCCGCCGAACTGTCCCGTTAAAGGCTGCTCCTGCTGCTTTCCGCTCCTGCGTGCGCGTATATATACGATGGAAATGCTTCGGCCGCGTTTTTTTTTCTTTTTTTTTTTGTTTATTAGGTCGGTCGTATCTGGAGAAAAATCTGTGTGCTCCTCGAGACTTATTTTGTACACATACAATAACATTTCGTTGTAATTTCTTGTCGGAATGGTTTTTTATTTTTTCTTTATTAGGTCGGTCGTATCTGGAGAAAAATCTGTGTGCTCCTAGACACATATTTTGTGCACATACAATAACATTTCGTTGTAATTTCTTGTGGGAATGATTTTTATTTTTTTTATTCGGTCGGTTGTACCTGGAGAAAAATCTGTGTGCTCCTAGACACATATTTTGTGCACATACAATAACATTTCGTTGTAATTTCTTGTGGGAATGATTTTTTATTATTTTTTTTATTAGTTCGGTCGTACCTAGAGAAAAGTTGGTGGTTCTCGATATTTATTTTGTACAAATAGAGTAAAATTTCGTTGTGTTTTCTTATCGAAATGGGTCAGCCGCGTTTTTTCCTTTTTTTTTATCATTAGGTCGGTCATATCCGGAAAAATTCTGTCTGGTCCTCGACACTTATTTTGTAGAGATACAATAACATTTCGTTGCAATTTCTTATAGAAATTCACAAAATACCGAATTTTTCATAGTTCATATTAAAAGTTACTTTTTTTTTGGTTTACTAAAGGAAGAAGAGATTTGTGAAGTGTATAATGTAGAGAAAACCTTTAAGTATTTAAGGTAAATTTAATTAAAAAGTACAGTAATTTTTAATGTAACATTTTATTCTGCGTGAGAAGGTCGGACGCAGAGAAGTGTTCGCGGTACAAAATCTGTTTGGTCTGTAGCACTTTTTTTCCTAGAGATACACAACAAACTTTGTAATTTCACATTGGAATTTACAAATTAAATAATTTTTTAAACATGTTATATCAAATATTAATATTTTATTTACCGAAGCAAGAAGATATTTGCGAAGTAAATAAAATTGAAAATATTTATAAACCGTCACGTTTAGCAATCATTTTTAAACAGTCAAAGTTAGCAAAATCTTTTACATGGTCAAGCTTAGTAAAAATCTTTTAAACAGAATCACATTTTAGCAAAATCTTTTGAACAGTCAAGTTTAGCAAAATCTTCTGAACAGTCAAGTTTAGCAAAATCTTCTGAACAGTCAAGTTTAGCAAAATCTTTAAACAGTCAAGTTAGCAAAATCTTTTGAACAGTCAAGTTTAGCAAAATCTTTTAAACAGTCAAGTTTAGCAAAATCTTTTAAACAGTCAAGTTTAGCAAAATCTTTAAACAGTCAAGTTTAGCAAAATCTTTTAAACGGTCAAAATGTTTAATATTCAGGTTCAATTTAATTAAAGGCTACAGTAATTTTTAATGTAACATTTTTGTGAGCAGAGGCCGGACGCGGAGAATTGCGGATAATTCCATTGTGGTGTCATAATTGCGGGGGCGAACTGTGGGTTAATTAAAAGAGCCAGCGAGGTATAATAGCGTTTGTCGATATTGAGGTCTGGCCGACTACCGGTATTCTTGTTTGCTCCTCCGGAGCCGTCCACAGGAGGAAAGTATCTAGGCTGGCGCTGCGAGAAGATCTAATCGATCGCGTCTTATTAATTGCCCGGATGGCTTATGCGATGTCCACCGTCGTCGGGAATTTCTTCGCGCGAATTTAATTTAATTTCGCGCGGAGGTGCGCCGGCACGTAAAATCGTAGATCCGGGCGATTACTCGGCTGACAGTAGATTTGTGTATATCTGGGTCAAGCCCCGAGTTTAAGCGCGCGCGCGCGAGCCTCTTCGCGGATGCTCTGAAAATTTAATCGCGCGAGTTTATTATGAAACAATAAAAAGGATTGACCACGATAAATTTCTTCGTCGCGATGAATTTTACTTAAAGGCGTTTTTTTTTCTCCCCTTCTCTTTTATTCTATTTTCCTTTTACGCGCTCGCCGATGGTCTGGTTTAAAGGCTCGATCCATCGTGGAGTAAATTGACGAAGAGTGAATTAAAATTTAAGTGTAACAATAAAGGCGCCGATAGCTTCGTATACACACCCGAGCGATCAATTTTAGCGCTAACCGATTTTTATTCAACTGCTAAATTATCAATAATGTACAATGTCATTATTATTTCGGCTCAATACGAGATCGCAGCGGCGGTGGTCGTCACGCACTGCGTTTTGTTAATTTAATAATTATGAATATTTAGGATTTAGCAATTATGATTAGTAATTTTATTCAGGAATCGATAATTATTTTATTAATTTAATAATTCGACGAAAGTGTAATTCGGATCGATATCGCAGTTTAAGAAAAATAACACGATGAAAATTTAAATGCGACGTTATAGCCCGGGAAATTTTTAGCCGTTGTTTGTGTCTAATTCAAGAGCCGCGGCCTATAATAATCCATTCTTCTCGCGTAACCGCGAGAGGCGCGCGGGCATAATAGTAATTGCGACTTTTTCGCACGCGCGACGAACAAAGTCGGGATCGCCTCGACTAATTCGTAACTTTGTCTGCGAAACTAAACCAGGAAAATGAAAGTTTTCTTCTGTTGTTTTTTTCTTCTTTTTTTGTGGGACAGGAGGAAGCTGCGGAGGGAGATGTTACATCGCCGACGATTAAACTCGCGTTAGAATCACGGAATCGGTCGTCGACCCGCGCGCAATCTTACACAATTTCGAGAGAAAAAAAAGAAAGGCAGGAGGGTTCATTATCAACTTCTCGTGTAACTTCGTCAGTGTTTTTTCACAGCTAGATTTTCTCATAGGATAGACCGAAGTCATCAATTCTAATTGATATTGTACTCGTCTGTATGGTAATGACAAAAAACGGCATTTAATTTCATGTTACTTCTACTAAAAACGTCGTCATTACCGTTGGTTAATGCGCATCCAATTCTATACAGAGTGATTACAAAAAAAAACACAAAAAAAATAGCATTATGTAACGTATAATTAATTGTTTTTCTAAACGCGCGTTCAAAAAATAATAATAAATTGTAAGTCACTTAACGTCGCTCGAAATATCACGGTATAGTGCTCACAGAGGTATAATTTTCGCAAAAACATCGGCATTAACATTACACATTATGCAACTGAAACTTAAAACCATGACTCTATTTATCTGCATAGCGAAACATTGTTAATGCCCCCCCCCCCCTTTATTTCATTTCGCACACTTTAAAAGCAAATATTTAGAGTGTACGTATCGTTTTATAAAATCCATAACAACGACAACATTAAATAATCAATTATATCAAAATAAACCGTGACGAATGTCTCCTACCTCGCAAGATTACAGCTGTTCGCTCAAAACTAATTTCCCTTTGAATTAAAATGCAAAGCGACCGAAACAATTGACTCGATAAAATCCCCCAAGACTCCGGAGCGATAAAAATAAGGCAGTATAACTTTGACGACTTGAAAGAGGCAAAGTAACTCAATTCGCATCGTCCCCCCTTCGAAGCGGTCGCCGAGTGCTTCCTCGCGCGGGGCCCCGTGGATTCCCGATGCATAAGGTGCGCGCCTAAGGAAAATTAGAAAAGGGCCGGGACGCGGTTTACGACGTACGCTTCTGCCAGCAATTAAACGCGCGTTTATAGAAAATAGTTTTTGCCGGGGGTAATGGGCTCGCCGGGCCGTGAGAGGCGGCGGCGCGCGCCGCTGTAGAGTGCATATACACGAGACACGCGGAGGAGGCCTGCGCCGAGTGAAAGTCAGCTCCACGGGCTCTTTTCCTTCGGCCGATCGAACGATCCCGATCTCCCGAGGCTGAGGCGAGCCGCGAGCGCATTAGAGAGAAAGGGCAGATTCCGCCTTTTTTTCGCGGCTACGGCTAGACCTTCTTTCTTTTGTCTCTCGTCTGGACCGACACCCGGAGTCGCTCTGCCTTCTTTTTTAGTTTTCAATTCCGATTTTTTTTTTATTTCATACTTAATAAACGAGAATAAATCGTATAAATAAAGCAGACGTATTCTTCAATTTAATAAATTTAATTTAAAATTAAGCAGATAGTGCTTGAGTAGATTCTTTTACTAAAATTAAGAATTCATTGTTGTCAGTGTAGTGCAATGTATATAAAATACAAAGATAACAACCAGTATATTACACGGAGAGAAATGTAATTTTTTAAATTTCTGATACTAAAAATTACTATTTTGTATATATAAAATTCTCACTTGATAAGACTGTCACTCTTTTCCTAACGACAATAGCAATTTTTATAAAGTTTTTTCTCTCAGTGTACACAATCTACGAAAAAAAAAGTTATTTAATTATCTTTCACTTATTTTTGTTTTGAATAATTTTTTAAGGATTAGATACATTTAAAATTTAAGATTCTAGAATTAAGATTGTTTTAAAAGCTCTTGGTCTTTTAATAAGTAAATAAATAAATAAATATGTAAAGGTGCGTTATACTTTGCCGCGATTTCGCGAGATAAGAGCGGCAAATTTCACGCCGTGAGCGGCGCTGGTTGATCGGGTGCGGATGATTGGTTGTTAAATGCTAAGTATTTTTGTTGGTTGAAAGTAGAGAGAAAAAAAAACCTAATTTTTCCATTTTTTTTTTTAGATCGTTATTTCGTTTAAGTTTCTTCGGGTAACTGCAATTTTAATAATCGACCTTGCGTATTTTAAAATAAAACCGCTTCTATTTTAAAACTATAAACTTGCTGTTGCTAAACCTTTTCTCGCAGCAGGAGGCTGAATTAAATTGAATTACTCGTGTTAAAATTTGAAGCAGCGCGTACTTTTATTTTTCTCTTGGATGTCTCCCCCTGCAAACTAGGCGAAATCTGTTGAAATCCTTTAGAGTCTGCTGCGCTCCCCCCCCCCCCCCATATAATCACACATCATTTGACGAACGTATCTGATTACACTTCAACGACATTCATTAGTCTCTGCCTTATTTTTCAGTGGGCAATTCAGACAGCGCCAAGAGAAAATCCTTTTCTAACGAACTGCAAAAGCATACGAACTCCGAAATGGCGAAAAGACATTTCTGTTTCCTCGATTACACGCGTGCCTGAAATCTACACTCGTCATTACCTCGAAGCTGCAAATCCTTCCCAGAAAACGTAAACCAAAACCGTAATATAAAAAAAAGAAGATTATTAATTACATCACTTGGCTGCTATAAAAAAAAAATCGTACATAAGTAACGAGCCTTGCGTATTTCGTGCTTGCGCAAAATGACAAGTAGTCGTGAGCGGTTATTTCGAGCGGAGTGCATTTGATTTGGGTTATTACGAGTACATATGAATGAATATCTCGCTCATGTTCGTTAGTGATGCGACCCACTTTCTCGATACTCCGTCATTTTTTTTCCCCTCTCTTCCTGCTTTGTATGCAGGTAAACTGCCCACCGCTATCGTCCGCACACTTACGTGTATGCACGTATATGCATATAGATATATACACGATGTAAGTGAGCTGGTGGGAATGCATACGCGATCCACGCGCGAGTCTCAAGTACAAGGCCATGAAATCGATTAGAAATCAAACTATGAATATTTTACCATACCCATCCGCCTTCAAGTTGATTCTTGAGTCCGCACGTTTTGCGTTTCAATAGACTATCCTCACCAATCCTGCTTTTTTTCTTTCTTTTTTTTTTTTTCGAGTGCGCCAAAATTTTCGTGCCGGAGGGAGCAGCTGGTTCATCGACATCGTTTAATTTTAATTGTAGATGAACTCAGCCGATTTAATGCAGCTCCAATTTAGAGTAAACGGCGAAGGCATCTGCCTGTTTCTCTCGCTTTCTCCGATGGATAATTAAAAGTAAAAGCGAGAAATCAGATAATAAAACTGAGAACGTACACCGGGAGTTTCTCAATCTTTTTTTTTCCATTGTATTTGTTTGCCGTGTGTCAAATCGATTTTTCTCGCTCGCGTTATATCCTTCACTCCGCTTCATTTTATCACGGATCCGACAATGAAATTATCGAAACGCGCGGAGAAAGAGAGTACGGTCGATAAAGTGTAATTTTTTATTAGACTTTCATGCGTTTATAAACAATCGGATCTAATTGATTCAACAGTTTTCTCCAATAGAATTATAATAAATAGCGCATGCGGCGATTCTCAATAATCGTTATAGCCTATATTCAATATATCATTATGCTAATGCCTAAGAAAATCCGTGAGATCCTTTTTATCAGCTGATTTGCACCTGCTTCGGTGGAATTAGCGACAAACTAAATTAAAATAGGCGGAAATCGCTCCGCTAATCAGTACTTCTGTTTCCGCGCAATTAGTCGAGTAGATCGTTTTAATTTAAACAATTTCATAAAAAGTAGGCTAATAAAGGAAATAATAGGAGTTCTATATTATGCGCAATCAACACATTGATTAAAGATTCGTGTCGTTACAAATCAAACGAATTATTAAATGACATTAACTTTTCGCCAATTTAATTTCCATCAGGAAGCAGAATGAAACAATTCCCTTGGCTAAATCATTTAAACAATATAATATATCAAGTCTCCCTCGTCGCGCGAGTGCGCGCTGTATTATCGATTTTGAATTTTTCAAGTCCCCCGGAGCCGTCGGCCTGAGAGAGGCGCTCTGAATAAATAATGCAGTGGCGTCAGGTGGGCGCGAGAGGCGGCGGTGAACGTCAGAGGAAAATAACGAAACGCGAGACTAATCGGCCGCCGCGAGAGTAGTGCCCCCCTCGACGCGAAATCGATTGTCACGGGGCGCGATCTTGCAGAAACCTGCGGAGGAAAATCCACTCCGGGCTGCTGCAGCTTCCTCCCCTTTTTCTTGCTCGGCGTTGCGCGTCGGCCGTGCAAAAAAAAAAAAAGCCGCCGAACAATGTAATTTCGCGCGAGGCGGCGGCCTCCTTTGTCACGCTGATTCAGTACTGACTCGCTTTGATGGCCGTCATTAAGAGGAAGCGCGAGCGATGCACTCTTAATTTCGTCTCTCCCTTTTTTTTTTCTCGTAATTCGCGGAATATCGCGCGAAATTCGAAAGACCGGAAAAGTATACTCGTTTTAAGCGCAGAATCGTGCGTACCGGTCGTTTAGGGATAGATTGTGATTTAAATGGACGGGTGCGCGCTGAGAATTGCAAAGTCGTGTAACGCCTGCTTATGAGAAAAGAATTTGCGCGCTGCCGAGGAATTCTCCGTTCTCCCCTTCTTCGCTGTCTACTTTTTAACGTAAATAAGTGATACAACCATTGCCGTTTCCTACTCTTACGGTAAAGTGATTTTCTTTATTCTATCCAGTTGAAGAAGCTGCGAAACGTACCTTTAAAGGATTGCACTGAAATCCAAATCGGCTTTATGCAACTCTCGTAAATTAGTTATCGTTGGGGATCTTCGGATAAACTTTAAGACGTACGTTAACAAAAAAAATTATCATAATGATAACAAACGTTTAAACGAACTTGAAAGAACAAAAAACGTTGATAATCAGTCAAGTTTAGCAAAATCTTTTGAACAGTCAACTTTAGCAAAAATCTTTTAAACAGTCATGTTTAGCAAAAATCTTTTGAACAGTTAACTCTCGTAAATTAGTTATCGTCGGATCGTCGGATAAACTTTAAGACGCACGTTAACAAAAAAAATTATCATAACAATAACAAACGTTTAAACGAGATTGAAAGAAGAATATACGTTGATAATCAATGGAATCAATCAAGACTCAAGAATCGTTTCTCATTAGGAGGAAATCACATTGTGCCTCGATAATTTAATGGATCGCAAACAATTCCCATGATCGCCTGGGCAATAAAATTTGAATTTGAATTCTCCAACTCGAGGCGCAAAACAATACCCAGACTAATAAATACCCGCACAATTCGCAATCACCAGTCCATTAAAATTAAAAAAAAAAAAAAAAGAACCAGCCCCCTCACTGCCGGCGTCGTTCATAACCATCGAGCGTTACTCAAGCGAGCAGTGCAACCGCATTGCACATGGCCCCGTCGCAAACGTTAATCGATCAGCGGCACCTCGGCGCCTCGTAACAATCTCGGCGACACCAGACCCAATCTCCCCCCTCCCCCCGGAATATAATATATCCTTATCGAACCGATCCCCCGAGTGACGCAACGGCGGGAATCTCATTGTTTCCTCGTTCCCGCCGGCGAAAAAGCGCAGTCGGCAATTAGCGATTGTCCTTTTTCCCCCCTACGGTCAGCCGCGCGAAAAGCACATTGGAAATTTAAAAAGGCCGCGACCGAGAGCGACGAGGAGAGTACCGTTTGTCAAAACGATCGCGATGGCAGGCGCGCGCGCGCGCGAACGCGACGGTAATTTACGACGTAAACGTACGCCGTACAGTTAGCGGAGAGAAAGAACGGCGCGCGCGAGTTTTAGTCTATACTGGCGCGGTGTGCAAGTCTGTTGCTGCGCGCGGACCCCGTACTCGCTCGCCCGAGCTACTTACTTCTATCGAGGCTGATGGGGGGCTCGTTGTCTGCCGCTCCCCTTTTTCCACTATTTGCTTTATTGCGCCGCTTTCGAAGTATCGCTTCTTCAGCGGGCGCATCCCGAAGATTGAAGAGAGCGTCCAAATGTTACACTTACGAATTATCTGTTAATTGATAGTCGTGTTAATGTTTGCTTATTTTTAATAATAGTTATTCATTTAGCCGAGTACGAGGGGACAACAAATTACAAGCGTTTAGATGCTACTTTGTTTACCTTCTTTAGGATTTACTCTTTGTAAATTTATCTGATTTATAAATAAATAATAATACGGTACAATAAAATAACCGAACGTCGACTGTTACATACAAATACATGTTTGCTTATTTTAATTATTATTTATTCATTTAGCAGAACGGAGACAACATTTACAAGCGTAAGTATTACCTTCTTTAGGAATTTTACTCTTTGTAAATTTATCTGATATAATAAATAAATGAATAAATAATTACGGTACAATAAAGTAACCTAGCAGAGGAAACAGTTTTTCCTGTGCGCTGTTCTGGATTTGATGGAAAAGAAAAACTAGAAGAGAAGAGAAACTTAAGGCTAGAAAAACTGCAATTTGTTTTACTTATTTATTTATTTATTAATATATTTCGATATTGATCACACAAGTAAAGCCTATAGAAATAAAAACAGTTACTTGCACATGGGATGGAACGAACACTTAAGCACTTTTTGATGAAAAGTTCAAAACTAATATTTTAGATTAGATTAAAATTATTAATAAATTATTAATTTTGTATTAATTTTTTTTTCGTATAAATTGATTGCTCTTTAGTACAAAGTTATTAAAGCTAACAACGTTTTAATATCAATTAAACCATGAATATTAAAGTGGTAATTGAAAATTTTAAGAAATAGAACTAAATCTACGAGTTTCGCAGCGTTTACTCGTTAATCATGCAGATTAATTTCTAAATTAATTTTCGCGAAAACTGTCGTTTGAATTGAAAACTTAATTTTCATGCGCGTACTCTGACTAAATGTAAAAAAAAAAAGAACGAAAAGGAGAATACTTTTTTTTTTTTTTTTTTTTAAAGATTATAAAATTTAAAGAAAAATTCTATGTCTGCAAGTTACAATCGCAGCGCTTGCTGATAAATTATGCAGGTTAATTAATGGGTGAGCACGGCTCGCGCATACGTGATAAAGAAGCAGTTAGGTAATAGCGCAGTAAGGATTAAACAATACTCCTTGAGCCTAATAGCGTATGGCTTCACGCTTTCTGGCACTTAGAAAATTATTATCGCGGATAATGTCTATGAAAAGTGCGCATATACGGGGATGTTGAGAAATGTGGGCGAATAAATTCTTCCTTTTTTTTCTCTCTTTCTGTCTCTTTCGCTCTTTCTATCTCTTTCTCTCCGAGAGCCAGGCCGATTACGTCGCTCTACTAAATGTTCAACCAGTTTTAATGGCGAAATATTCAGAGCTGGAAAATTCATGGTCATGAGAACCGCGGACGTGTTTCGATGCTATTTTTTTCTTCTCGATTTTAGAAAACCGAACTACTGTTATGCGGATACTCGCCTACTTTTGCGCGGATTATAGGCTTTGTTCGTTCACCGAATTTCTGAAATTCGTGCGCTGCTTCCCGTACTTTGCTGATTAAAAAAAAAAAAAAAATATTAAACAAAGTTTTCAGTGCCTCGTAGATTAGCAAAAAATTGTCACCGCAGTGTTTACACGTGTCTCTATATCGGACGACAGTTGTACAAGAAAGTCAGCCGCATAAATTAACCGAGAAAGCGACAGGATGTCAAAAAATAACCGTCGCACGCTCAATGCTCCTCTGCGCTCTTAATACTCTTGTGAATTCGACTTATCCACTTGCGTGCAATTGAATACACCACCAATATCCTGTCAAGTTGAATCAGTAAAAATATACTAGAACTACTGAGAATTGCATGGCTAATCGTTAAACAGTGTAGCTTTTTAACGGATTTTTACCTCACTTCAGCATAATTACATCTATAATATAATTATAATTGAAGGTGAATCAGTAAAAAGATGCTAGAATTAATAAGAATTGCATTGCTAATTGTTAAACAGTGTAGTTTGTTAATGAATTTTTACCTCACTTCAGCATAATTATATCTATAATATAATTATAATTGAAGTTAATATATAATATTATAATTTATTATATATAATAAATTATAATTATTATACACGGAGAGAAATGTTACAGTAAAAATTACTATGTTCCGTAGGAACAGTGGGATATACCCAACTTATGAAAATTTTTACTATAAAAAATACTATATACATAGCAATTTCTACTATATAAATAGCAATGTATAGAAATTTATAGCAATAGTAAAAATTGTCATCGGTCGAGTATGTCCCACTGTTCCTATGGAATATAGTAACTTTTACTACAACATTTCTCTCCGTGTAGTATACTTTATTTTGGCTTGCAATATCCGCGAAGATCAGTAGCCTCTTAGTGTCTTTGTCCCTTGCTAAAATACCATCGCGTCGCGACTCATCAAGACTCAAAAAAAAAAAATCCAATTCCACCGACAAAAAAAAGTGCCCCCGGCCAAATAAAGCGACAATAAGCAACCGGTCGCCGCGACAAAAGAAGTCGCCCGAGAAAAACCGAGCGTTGTCCTCCTCTCCCCGCGGTTACCTACAACATGACAAAAAAAAAAAAAAAAAAACGCCCCAAGACAGCAAGTCCAAAAAGCGTCCGTTCGGACGTCCACGTGCACAAAGAGTCGAGATGCACCCGGAGAGTTGGTACGGGGGTATGGGTCGCGTTCCACGCGAGTGCGGCGCCCGCTCGAGTGCAAAAACGTGCGCTCTTGCACACACGCTCGCACTTTGAATAATGTAAAGCGGAGAGAGAGAGAAAGAGAGAGAAAGAGAGAGAGAAGAAGCCGGAGTCCGCTCGGCCGCGACTTATTACAAGGTTTGCTTTATTTTCCAGGCGGAGCGCGCTTGCCGAGAGCGAGAGGAGAGTGGGACCAGTCTCGCGAGAACCGGAATGAGTCTGTGGGAGCTGGCCGGCGAGGAGCGGCCCGACACCGACAGGACGACGGGCCAGCAGCCGGGCCGCCTCAGCAGCGCCTCGGCCGGCCGTCGGCGATGATCATCGAGCTGCCGGGGAACTAGCCCCAGCCGAGCGTCGTTTCTCCTCCTTCGAGGCGCCTCGACGACGAGAAAGGAGCCTGCAGCGACACGCGCAGAGCCAGCCGACGAGAACCGAGAGCGCAGAGAAGGAAAAGAGAGAAAGAGAGAGAGAAAGAGGCAGCGCCCGTAGAAGAGGCTCCGCGAACAAAGGATCCCCGCTCCCTCCAAAGCGAACGAGCGAGTGAGAGGTGGGCGCTCGCGTTGCCGTGGAGACCCATGTCCAGGGCCGTACGATGGCCGGGGCGCTGTCAGAGAGTGCCCCCCGGCCCGTGAGCGTCGTCCGCGTGGAGGCGGAGCCGGCGGCCTCCCAGGAGCAGCCCCAGCCGGCCCTCGAGCAGGCCGCCACCACTGCCACGGAGCTGCCGGCCGAGGCGCCGCCGCCGACCGCCGACCAGAATGGGCCGCAGCGCGTGCGGTCCTTCGCCTCGACCGAGGCGCAGACGGAGCTCTCCAGTCAGCTGCTGCAGCCCGAGGAGCTGCGGGACGCGCGGCGCCGCGAGCGCCGGATGCGCCGCCAGCACCGCAGGGCCATGCAGCGGGCGAACGGGGCCGCGGCCGCGGCTGCCGCTGCGGCGGCGGTCAGCGGGGCCTGCGCGGGTCTGCCGCCGACGTACCCGGGCCCCGTGGGCTCGTGCCTGGCCGGGGCGGTGCAGCCGCCCGGGGCCGCCGCTGCCGCGGGGTTCCTGCACCCGCCGCCGCCGCATCTCGGCCTGAGGGGCCTTAGCCTCGGGCTGCCCTTCCCCGTGCCGGCTAGTGTCTCGGCCTTCGGCAGGTGAGATTTGCTTTTTTTTTTAACGGTTTATCATTTTTCGAGGTCTGCACTCTCTGAATTACGTTCAGTGAACGCTTACTGTGAATATTCACTCTCTAATGTTGAATCAGTGAAAAAGCACTAATTCGTAGTGACTAAGGACTAATTTGAAAAGTGAAAATTGCTCCACTATGAATTATTTTATTATGAATTATTTTATATGAATTAGTGGAAATCTACTATTTGAAATAGTGAATGAAATGTACTAATTGAAATAGTAAATATATGCACTATAAAAAATAGTGAAAATTACTAATAAATTAGTGACGTTAGATTTTTTTTTAATTGGGGAATTCACTAGTTCAATTAGTGAAAATCACAAAATAAATATTATTATTTTATTTAAATAAACATATTTATGTATTTTATGTTTATTTTCCACTAATTTTAATAGTACAACACTTTTTTACTTTTTCAATTAGTAGACTTGTACTAATTGAGTAATGGAAAATCTGATCACTAAAAAGATTAGTGGAATTTCCACTAATTCAACTTTAGAGAGCACTATTTCCATTAGTGAAAGATCAACTTTTTAAAGTGAACACTCACTGAATGGATAAGTGAAATATCATTGGTTAGCCAGTGAAAACGACAATCACTGTTTAAATTAGTAAAAATTTCACAGAATGGAATTTCAAGAGAAGAGGCGTTCAGAACAAAATTTAAATCAAGCTTTGTTAAATTTAAATGCTGCATTATGCGAAATCATTGAGCAGTGCGATAATTTATATAAAATAAGCAGGTGAAATAATTTAACAAATAAGAATCTTATTTATACAACGAATGTAGTAAAATAGAAATGCGAGCACGGACAGACACACACACAAAATATAGAATAGAGTGGTTTTATGGATTAAACTGTAACTCGATTAATTAATAATCGTAAAAACGTACGATGGGCATTTTTGTAACAAACTAAGAAAAACTCAATTTTAAATCATTTCTTTAACGAAAATGCGTACTTCGAGGAAGTTCTTTATAATTGCTTTAAATAAAAAGAAATTTAATCGCACACTTCAGTAGTAACAGGTGCATCCATGCAGACCCGTCTATCGAGTGCTTTTTACTTTGACGACAGGAACGATTTTTTTTTAAACGATGACACAAGTGAAGTTCCCGACAAAACGGCTCCGGCTTAATTAATTTTCATTACTCCAGTTAAGCGACATCAACGCGGCTATCGAAGTTATTAAAACAAAAAGCGAACACGCAATAATCACTCGGCTCCCAACATTGTTGAATTTCAGTGCCAGCGAGCGAGTCGGGGGGTACTTCCCCGCAAAATTAATATTCCCGCGCGAGTTATAATTAATTTCCGCCCTGTCATATAATTTTAATCCATCAAGGTACACCGAGCGCGAAGGCCTAAATTCGAAACGGACTGCACCGGCCGATCCTTACATTAAACGCGCGCTTTTAATTAATCCCTCCCGTGGAACGGAATTTTTCCGCGACGCGACCTCCTCGCAAACAAAGGGACGGAACGCAGGCCCCAAGAATAAAATTAAAATATCCTCGGCGGAAATTAAGCGATGCCTCCTCTCGTTTAATTCCAGTAATTTTCCCGTCTGAAAAATCGATGTCTCGCCTAACGGTGCCGAGGTGATCGCGGCGAAACAGAAAAGAAAACGTAAATGCAAAACACCAGCCGAACTTCGGATTAGGCCGCCGACTTATCCTCGGTAAATTATCGGCCTGCGATGATTGGGGCGTAGGAGTTTTAATCTCGAGAATTTATCATATTGTCTGGAGGACGGATAATTGCGGCCGTGTGGGGGGGGGGGGGGGTTACGTGCAAATGCCGAGAAATTAATGCCCCACCGAACTCTCGAGTCGCGCAATCACGACAATGTTATAGAAAGTCGCATGCGATGTGCTCGGGACAAAAAGTAACGACCGGTGTAATATACTGGCCGGGCGGTTATCGCGCGCGAGTGTAGGTGTGGCGGGATATTAAAAAAGTTCGGGACGTTTTAGAAATTAAAAAGGGGCCGAAAAAGAGTTTCGGTGAAATTTTTGGTGCTCGGCACAGGATTATACACTTTCCATTTTTTTTTTCACTTTTTTTTTCACTTTTTTTTTTGCGGGCCCGCGGGTACACACAATAACTGCGCTTTTATATACCAGCGGATGAGAGTACGTTTTTTTACGACGTTTCGACTCGCTTCGTGTACTTTTTGAGGAAATTAAATATTACCGGCGATTATGTTGGATAAATTTTAATTGCGCGTTTTATTAAAAGTCTAAATGAAGGAGGAAAACATTCTTGTACTTGTATATGCTGTTTGTTTTCAGCTTGCGTTTATAATAGTAATTAAATTTTATATAATTTTTTAATTATAGATTTCGTTGAAGTATTCTTTCGCTAATAGCGAGTAAATGTACGGTTATAAATAATCGTCGTTGTAAAAATATTAAGGAACTTATCATTGCTAGCCGCATTAAAACGGTAAATTTACATTCATAAATTCAAGCTAAATGATATGGTTAAAATTAAATTTAATCAGTAGATTTCATCGTATTCTTACAAATTAATTCTCATTATTAATTGAAATAATCAATCCTTCACTTTTCCCCGTCTAATATTAAACAACTATAATAAATGGTCGAAAGAAATTGTGCAATCAATAAAACACTTTGAAGCCGAAAAAAATCGTTTAATCAATCGCAAAAAAAAGCGTCGAATTGGCCCAGAAGCCAGACGAGCACAAGAAAAAAGTTCGTCACCCGGATGCGGCCCTCGTCAGAGAACAAAAAGGCGCGACCTGCGAGCGGAAGCATCTGTGCGCGCAACAGTCGGCGGCGATTGCGCGACGAGCGACCCCGTCGGCGCTATCGCCGTGCGCACGAGGACGATCGCGCGCTTATCTTGGGAAAGATCGAGCTTGCGACACGCAGACCGTGCGATTACGTCGACGACGCACCACTCGATGACGACACCCCCTCCCACCACTCGCGCTCTCCCCATCATATTTTTTTTTTCTTTCTTTTTTTCTCCGCTCATTGTTCGTCGATGCGTTTTTTCGTCTCGCGTTTTTTTTATTTTCTCCAGCCATTTTTTTTATATATAGACAGGAGCAAGTCGTGGGGTTGTTTTTGCGAAGCTCACATATGAGGGGGGGGGGGGAGAATTGCGCGGAGGAATTAATATCGGCGAGTAATTGATCGCGTTGCCGGTAAAGGGGTTGGCCGTGCGTCATTATCTGCGAGGATCGGACGCAAATCGAACGCTCGGGTATTGATTCTTTTCACGGCGGCCGCGATAATGGAGTCGCTCCATGGGCGGCCAGATTAACCCATCCTCCGTATTAATGCACTTTATTGATGGCGCCTATGCGGACGTTCTGTTAATTCAATTGTTTTTTGTCCAAATTTAATATACGTTTTACTTTCTTTAGACGCGCGTGCGACTTAGCTAATCTAATTCATTCTAATTAATTCGTTATGAATTGCGTTCAAAAGATTTTTAAAACGTTTAATTCGTGCATTATTTGCTCTAGTTAATTCACCGTTGAATCTATGACGCAAAAGCAAAGTTTAAATAGGCATTTGTATGAAATATTGATATTTCAAAACTCCGCGGAGACGGACTAGATTAATTGTTCAATGAAATCGTCGTAATGCGAGTTTGATATTTTCGAAAACTGGATAACCCGGTGAAAGTACTTTTACGCCTGTCGTTTAAGCGCAGGTTTAACAAATGAATGTGCGCCTATTAATCAAGGCACGGCTTTTAAGCATCATTCCTCTCGATATGGAATAATAATGGAAATTAATAAAACCTCATTAATCAGAGGCGAAAGTCAGTTTAACCATCCATGTAAAATAAACAACGTCGAGTTTATTCTCTTTATCATTTATAGCTGTAACCAATAACGAAGCAGATTATACGGATTTTTTTTTCACCACATAAAATTTAATGAAAATTGTTCTCTTAACGTTACGCGCGTCTTGAACAAAAAAAAGGGAAGAAACATTTCAAGCAAATAAAATGAACTATATTATAATTGAACCGCGTAAATTATTACTCTCATCTATTTTTAAAAAAAGGAGCATTCGTAAGTGAATCGAAATACAAAACTTTCAAATCCTTCGAGTTTCGCCAGTCCAAAACCGTACAACGGAGCAAAAAAAAAAAAAGCAGTGAAGCATCCATGACGAATCCCAGCCCACGCTCTCGTGAGTCCTTTCGCTCCCCGACGGCGACCTTTACGCCGAAAAAAGGAGTAGAAGGTGTGCATCAATCAAGCTCCTCTCGGCGGATATTTCAGTGCGCGGAGCTCGCGTGCCGGTGCGGGTGTACCGTTATACTTCCGCGAGCTGCGCACATGTGTACCAGTCGATTCCCAGTAACTCGAATATACGTACACGCATGTCTGTATATGTGACCGTATATGCATGCCTATATATGCGAATGTACGCCAATGCCTATATATATATGAACGAACGTACACAGACACGAACGTATTATACGTGTATGTATATATATATAATACCATATATAAGTTTCCGTGGAGTAGAAACGTATATTCCGCTTGACGTTGAATGATGGCCGCGCAGATCGGAACCGTCCGATCGGTCGGCGATACACAATCGATCGTTTCGGCTTTTGTCGCTCGGCCCGACCGATAGGCATCTGCGGCCGTCCAACGGTGAGAGCTCTTCTTTGACGCCGCGCTCACTTATACTTTACCCTCCAGTGGGATTATTATCCGTCGCGCGCTGGAGAACCGTTAACAATTAATGCGCGCCGGGAATAGAGAGAAAGAGAGAGAGGGAGAGACTGCGATCGTAAAAATCTCGTATCGTTGCCTATACTCGTGCGCGTTCCGTTAGAGATTAGGCGTTTTCATGCGAGACGAGGATCCGGGATTTTTCAGGAGGCTGCTGCAATGCTGTTTGCCAGCTCCGCTGAGATACGATGCGGACGAGATTAATTTTCTCCTTTTTTTTTTTTAAGTTTTTGCGTTATTTAGTGCACTTTGTGCAATTTATTTTACGCTCGAGTAAAAAAAAGGGTAAATAAAAGTTAGTAAAAAGTTAAATAAACCGATGCGATAATGCTGATATCCACCGTGTCTGTGTTTGTGTGTGTGTGTGTACGCGGAAAAATACAGCGTATAACAAAATGTAGATTACTATATAGATTATTTTCTGTTATATAAAAGCGATATTTCTCGTTTAGCTATAGTTTTAAATAGACGCATTCCTTTTAACGGCAGCCACGTAAATCAAGTTGCCTATTAAAAACCGTATATAATACCTTGATAAAAAAGATAAATTACACAGTTTTTTTTTTCGTCGATACTAATAAACACCTCGATTAAAATATTAAATGCTATAAAAATCCATAAAATATGCTAATTTTATTGCAGCGACAACAAAAAGTTAAAATTTGTTCCCCGCGCCGTGTAAAAATAGAAGCATGAATTTTGCAAAAAAAAAAAAAAATAGAAACAAAGAAAAGGGACACTCGATCTCGCGAAGAACCGGGGCGTCCCGTGTCTCTCGCGCCGTGTATAATACCCTGATAAAAAAGATAAATTATACAGTTTTTTTTTCGTCGATACTAATAAACACCTTGATTCTTATTAAAATCCATAGAATATGCTAATTTCATTGCAACGACAATAAAACGTTAAAATTTTTTCCCCACTGTGTAAAAAAAAGAAGCACGAAGTTTGCAAAAAAAAAAACAGAAACAAAGAAAAGGGACACCCGCAAACATCGTCGCTTTCCTCGACCCGTGAAACTCGGTTAAAACCGCGATCTCGCGAAGAACCGGGGCGTCCCGTGTCTCTCGCGCGACCGCGGCGCGAGAAATTCGCGTCTCGGATATCGCGCGGCGCGCTCGCGGGGGGAAAGCGGCCGCCGCGGCGAAAATCCGCAAAGCGCCAGAAAGAGAGCGAGAGAGACGCAGGAGGCAACTCGAGAGCCCGCGCCCGCGCGTCGCTCCTTTCTTTTTGTGCGCTCGGTTTTTCGAGCCGGCGCGCGCCGTGAAAGTGAGCCCCGCGCTCGCGGAGAAAGAGCCCAGGCGAACGCGCGGCACAAAATCGAGATCAGCCAGGCGCGCATCGCGGCGGGGGCGCCGGATTCCTCTTGAGCCGGAAATGCAACGGCCGCGAGCTATATTTAGCCCGCGCGAAAGAGAGAGAAAAGAGACTCCCTTTTTATTTGGTATTTAATGTTTTTTTAACCCTTTATTTCGCGGGGGGGGGGGGATAATTATCGCGAGCGACCCTTGAGGATTTCAAATTTCTTTTATCGCACGATTTTTCGTGTGATTTCTTGAGCTTTTTTTAGGCGACCGGAGAGGTGAATAGTACAAGTGTGTGTAAGGTCACTTTATGAATGAGTGCGGGTCGTTTTTTATTTGTGACATAAGAGAGACAATTTTTCGGTAGGGTTTTTTTTTATATATATTATACTTTCACTCATTTTCTGTTTAATTTCCTGGTCGGAGATTAATTGGTGCTGTAGCATACGTATATGACCTAATAAAGTAAATGGCTAAAGCTTAATTTTTTTTAAATAGATTGTTTTGGTTACTTTCTTCGCTTTGGTTTTTTGTTTTATGTTAAATTCCACGATTTCGTTTCATTCGTAAGAGTTAAACTTTTAGCGAGAAGCTACGAAAATTAGTGTAAATGGTTCTTGTATATCGTCCCTCGTTAATTTAAAATTAAAGTTAAAATTAAGGGAGCTGATCTTATTATAGCCATTATTTACATATTTAATTTTAGAGATATTAATGGATGAAAATAGAATCAAATTTTAGTCGAAAACAAACTTGACACGTGCATTTCAAATTGTACACGCATAATGAAGGTATCTACATATAATTAACACGAATTCTTGATTTGATCACTTTATATTTTATAACGGACAGATCGATAGTGTATTTATACTGTTTTCGAATCTTAAACTTGAATCGTATTTCATGAAAAGAAAGGACACCTTATAAATATATATAATATATACGTGAAAAGTGTCAATGCATCAAGACACGTAACATCGAATGTAAACAGCACTGCAGCTGGTATAATAAAATCGTTAAGTACCGGTCGATCCAGTTCGCCTATTTACACAGGCAAAAGCCATAACCAAGCCCAAACTATTTGTTTTCGATAAGCGCGAGGCGAGGGCTAATTTCATATTAATAAGGTGCCATGAGCGCATCGCTCCTTATGGAAAGTCGTAGTCGAAAACCAGAAGCCCGATCCTCTCGCGCTGCGGCCTCGCGATGTATACTGTTAAACCCGTGACGAAAGCAGAGCGGCGTACTTTTAATTGGCCCCCGACCTCGACCTTCGAGCCCCGTAAAATCGATTCATCGCCTCCGTTAATCGTCTGCTCGATTCGCTTCTCCCCATTTTTCGCTTTTTCGCGCGCGCATCGATCGATATCCCTCGGGTGCAGCGCAATTACACGGACAAAATTGCACAAAAAAAAAGTAAGAGAAAAAAAAAAAGCGTAGTTGGCAAGGAGTTTGGGAGAAACGGCTAACGATCGTCGTTAAAAAAAAAAAAGGCGAACGCCGCTTTTAGGCTCTCCGCGTCTTATTCGGCGCGTCCACTTTTTCCTCTGCTCTCATTTTTTCTCGCTCCATCTGAACTATCCTTCGGTTGTGATTTTTCGTGTCGATCTACCGCTGCATCCTAATGCTCGGGGATTTCAACCTGGTTTCAAAGTTTCTAATCAGTCCGAGTGCCTTAAAGGAAAGTCCCTTTTTTTGTGCTTTACGTAAGCTGAAAAATTGTTCGCTCCTAATTGTATATAAAATACTGTTGAAGGCGATGACGAAATTTTACCTTTTTTTTCTTTCAAAGCTGAATCTAATTATTGGAGGATTGAATTATCGCGCAATTTTAAAATAAGCCGTGGTTCGCGGGAAAACAATTCGGCGACTAATTTTACAGTCGGCTGTCTGTTTACTAATTTATTTTAGTCGCCCTTGTTACATAAATTATAACGATACTCTTGAAGATTTTTTTTACAGAGTAATAGTAAATTATGTCGATTTATCTTGCGCACTAATCTTTTTTAAATTATTCAAAAGCCATCTACCGTAAATGATCTATTTTCTTGCCAGCTATTTGAAATATTAGAAAGCGATACTTTACTGCTTTGTTTTATGCTTTTGAAATCAAAAGTATTCGTTAATTAAAATATTTTTATCTAACGCGCGTAAAGTACGCGAATTACGAGATAGGCTGTACGCGTTTTACTTTAAAATCAAAGCATAAGTCATTAATTTTTAAACTTCTTACGAGTTAATTAATACTTGCAGCTAATTTTACTGAATTCCTCACGTAATTTACAATTTGCACAAGTAAAAACTGACCCTGAAAATAATTTTTAAAAAAAATAAAATAATTATGCTACTGAATTTATCTATATTAACTATTTTCTCATGAAGCGAATCAAAGCAATTTCTCAAAGAGCACAAAAATAAGGGGAAAAAGTGAGTGCTGCAGAAATCGAAAAATTCTCTGAACGCGAGCGCGCGCCGTAAATTCGCGGCGTTTGCGACGTAGTCGATAGTCCGTGGATCGCGCGCGCGAGTCTGCCGCGCAGGATGCGCTCTCGGCTCCGACGGCGTGGAAAATGGAATAAACGTCCGTTCGCTTTTCCGATCGCCGCGGCAAAAATAAAAGGCCGCGGCCGCCGGGAGTCGACGCGCCGGAAAAGTATCCTCTCGAGTCGCGGCAAATTGAAAAGTTGCGCCGCGCGCGAGAGTCGAACAATGAGCCGCGGCCGCAGAAAAGCGCTCGCCGGCGAAAAGAGGGCCACCTACTTTTGGAGAACGCGCTCGCGAAAATTTATATCGCCGCGCACTTTTCCGCGTTTTTCTTTTTCTTTGTTTCTCTTTCTTTTCTTTTTTTCGGGCTGCTAGAACGTCGTTCGCCTGTGTACGTGCGAGCAACTTTTTCAATTGGATGGTAAGCAGGTAAAAGTTCTTTTGCCTCGTTTTGGACTGTCACTGGGAAATGCGCTCGGGATGTTAAGAAATTAATTTTACTTTTGCGGAGAAATTCGTTAGAGCAAACTAACTCGCGAAGAAATGTTTCTTGGATGTAACGTGCGCATTAAATATCTGAAACTAGATTTTATTTCAATGATTTTTTTTTGTCGCTTTAAAGATCGGAATATTATTTTTAGACTGGAAGTGAATAAAATGCATAATGGCTTAATTCCAATTTGCAAATTTCTTCTCCTATGGTAACAACTTAAACTGCTCGTTGACAAGCTTCGCAAGTCCCATTTCCCCAACTCGCTCTTAAACTTCTTCTACGTCGAAAAGTGTACAATTTATTAATCTACATATAAATTACTGAATTTGTGATCAATTTATTATCGTATCCATTCGATTTTAATGACATTTAATGAAATGCATAGGAGAAATCGCGGCGCATTCTTTTCGAATGATTTAGCTGTGCCCGTTTTCGCTAAAAACTGTAAACATCTTTTATAGCTTTACCTAGAATTAAATAAAATGAAATAAAAAGAAATATATAGAATCGAGAAAGATGATTTAAAAATTAGAATGAAACTACCAGAATGGACAATAAAAAGCTTCTATATGCAAATTGATCTTATACTTTTGAACGATGTAAAAATTAAATAAAAAAAAATAAATAAAACTTATTTGAAATCACCAATCTATAGAAATTTCACTGAAAGCAATATGAATTTAATAAAGCACAAGTTAGATCGGCAACGACACGAAGAAAGTGTCGTAGCGCACAAAGTAAACGCGATCCGATCTTCAGAAAAGCCTGTCGATAAATTAAACGAGACTTTCAGTTCCGCAATATCCTCGAGCTTTTCAACGTAAACTTTTACCCTGACGCTGACGGTCGAAATGAAACAAAAAAAAAAGCAGGAAAAGAAGCGCACCACGCAGCGGACACGCGGCTGCTCGGCGTAACGAGGATGGAAAACGTTACCTGGCGTATAATTCGAGTGGACGTTCGCCGAGTAAACGAGAACGCGTCATCCTGCGGGACGGACGTGTCAGCGGCAATAATGGGCTTGAGCTTCAGGACTCGCGGAGCGAATCCCGCGCGCACCGAGGCTATCGAGCTATACGCCGCGAACCCGCCAATCCCCTCGTTAATCCGCGAAATCGCAATTTCCGAAATTCCCTCCCCTGCTGCTAGATATAAGCTCCATTCCCGACGGCCAGATGTTCGTCATCTTCATTTGCTTCGCTAGTTTACACGCGTCGCGATTAAAGGACCCGCGTAATTTTATATGCATCCCCGTTTTCCGTTATATTGAATTTACATTGCATTGTCAAATTACATTGTTAAATTAGTATTAATTTAAATTCTATGTATAGATAATGATGTAAAAAAAAAGCATCCTAAGTGTTTTTTCAGTAAATGAAGTGCTTATAAATTAGAACAACACACCGTTGAATCCTGTCTTAAAAAAGTGATGGCTTTTGATGCGAAGCTTTTAACGCGTATAATTCTGATTCGTCCCCAAGGTACGAGTAGGTGCGTGATTTTTATATTAGATTATTTATATTTTCAATTTAAAATATACAAACTTTTAAAGCTCTATCATGATTCTGTTGATTATTGATATTATCTCTTTTAAAACAAGTTGCGCCAAAATTAAAAAAAAAACATAGTCTAGCTGTAAAAAAAACCTCTCTAAATCTGAAAATGTGAAAAGTGACTTTTCACATCAAATATGTCACTATTCACATTTTTACACTTAGAGAGAACAGAATATAAATTTTGCTAGTAAATAAAGAAGTAGGATGTTGCGAGTACAGTCACACGAAGTAAACGATCAGCGCGATGACGAGCTCAAATGCTACATTCCAATTCCAAACGTATATATACACATCAAAGCATTTAAAACGCCAACGTAAAATCAACCGAACAACCCTCAAACAGACGTTAAAAAAAAAATAAGCAAAAATCCCGGAGAATTTTCCAACGCGCAGACGTGAAGGCCGTCCGATCGATGCGGTCCGACTCACTTCGAAACAAATGTCCAGCCGGTGCGACGCTTTTTGCGGACAAATTTGCCCAGCCGGCCGTGCGCGGCTAATATCGTGCTGGGGTCGTGCAGTACGCCGGCGTCTCGTTACGTAAATACGTCGGGGGCCGTGGTAATCGGCGAAATTGACGCGGTCGCCGACTGGAAGAATCGAATTTGCGCGCCGGCGAAGGCATCGCTCCCGATGCTCCTGCGCCAACCCTCCCGACGGCTCGTCGACGCGGTGAAACCGAGCGTTAATTGTATAAGCATCCGGTGCGGAGGATGGGATCGCGCTGTTGCACTGATTGAGTTGCGTAAAGTTTGCCCTGTGCGTTTTCGGTCAGCCGATCCGATTAATATTGTGTGTCACTATCGGGAGGATTGTTTATTCTGCTTAAAGTGTCGAAAAAATGAATTTTGCTTTTGACAATTTGAAGGACATCAATTGTTCGTAATCTTTAGTGAATTTATTTATTTATTTAATCAGAAAAAAAAATCGAGGTAAACGCACTGGTCCAAAAAAAGAAAGAATTTTGAAGGTAAATCTTGTAACGAAAAGATTTTTTTTGTGTTTAAAGTTACTGAGAGGAAATTAATAATATGAAAGACGATTCATGATAAATAATGTAAGGCTTATAAATTAAAGCAGTTTAATAACAATAGAAAATTTTATAATGAAACACTTTTTTTTTTCTTCTAGATATTAATAATAAGAAATTGCTTTATGTGACATAACTTAAAACTAGTTAAACTGTCATACCGCGCAGCGTAGTAATTTTTCATAAAGGAGCGAGTTTATCAGCCATCTACTAGAAAACACAGTAATTTTTGCTAACCCATTTATCTCAGTTATAGAGCAAAAAAAAAAGTAGTCTTTAGAAAACTTATCCTCTTATTTTTAGTTTTCAAAGTAAATCGTCAACCTAAAAGGAAATACTGTAATACTTCTTAAATTATTATCCCCGATGATAGTACTCTACACGGTGCACTAAAATCTCCAAGTAGAGGCCATTTTTTTTGCTCCTCAACCAAGTGAAATAACTCGAACGTTAAACGTTCGATGCACTTAGTAATTATATTCAAATAAAAGTAAAATAAAGTTATTTATCCCGAGTAACGATTATAATCAGTCCCATAATAAAATAATAGATCCAACGTCCATTCGTTAAAAATTTCCACTTGTGTGTGTGCCACGCGAGGCTGTAAAGTGAAATGAGTTAACGACGCAAAAAATGTTTAATTGGGAAACGTCGAAACCGTTTCCCCCGTTCGACCGAAAAGGAAAAAAAAAGCAAAACCGCCGGACCGAACTTCCAAGTAAGCCGCATTTTATTACAATTTAATCGGCTCGAGCTCGACACATAGAGTCCCCCTTCACAATCGCATCCCGACACTTCGCCGCGAACGTCCCGTTACTCCTCGTTTTTCCGATAAGCCTCGCCCATAGCTCCTCGACAAAAAAAAAAACGACAAGACAATGTAAACCCGTTAGCGGCCGTAATTTTTCACGAGAGGCGTCGCCTCGAATTCGAAATTACGTGCAAGCCTTCGGAATAATGGAGAAGAGTCGCACGACAGCCGAGCGTTGTAACGAAATTTCCGAAATAAAGGCGGAGAATTTACCAGTCGACGGAAGGCCGAAGACGCTGAAGTCAGACAATGGGGGAGGGGGACTTTCGTTGACCCGGATAAATGGACGTAGAAATTCCACGCGCTCGCGCCTCGATAATTGTTTTCCTCGGCGGGGGGCACAAAGGATTGAGCAATGCGAAATGAAATAACGAGTTATTGTCGGCGGCGGGTATCGCCCATTGTTCGCCGCCTGAAAACTCGCGCGTTTTATCGTGAATTTTCTAAAAAAAAAAATTATCATCAGGCGAGTCCTTCGAAAACGCGCGCCTGGCTCTTTTACGCTTTTAGCGTCGGTTTGTTCATTGTTGGACTCGCGGTGACTTTGCATCTTAAACGAGCGTCTTGCTCATCCCGCAATTAGCTGATAATTGCGAGATGGCTGGGGGAATGTAGGCGCTAAAAACTATCAATTTTCTTACTAAAAATTCATTAAGCTTTTCGTAATAAGCGACGGGTCTGTATTACAGTGTTTAAAAGTGTACCCTCCTCCCGCAGACGGGAAATTAGAATAGAAGCGTAAGAAGTTTCTCGTTCGCGCGAGACACCGAGCCGAGGGACTTTGTGCGCCGCTCTCAACCTGCAATTTTCAGGAACACCTTATCCTCCTTCGAGTCGAACAATTGCAGTTTAGAAATTTTTCCGACCCACTTAATAAACTATTCCTTTTCTTTCTCCTTCCATTTACTTTTTTTTTGTGTATCCTTTTTTTTTCTTCTCGTAGTTTTTGTTCTCGCGGCCGCTCGTAGGAAGAAAAGTCCAAGACTCAAGGCCCCAATTACATGTTTATGCGTTGGTAATTGTCGGTCGGTGGCAAATGACAGGCCCCCCTCGGGGTATAGACACAATAAAAAAAGTGACATTCCCCGCTCGAATTTTCGCGTCGCCCCCGAGAGTGAAACGAAGAATCCTTTCATTCTTCAATCCCGCGGCCTCGCGTAATTCCTCCGCGACTGCCTTTTCATTCGCGATGCTCCGTCTCCATTATGTCTCTTTTCTTTTCTTTTATGGGTCGCGGAAGCGCCGTCTATTTTTTTTTCCAGATTTGAGAAGCTTTCGTAATGAAAGAAAAAAAAATAGGTTACGATTTCTTAAAGTGTAAGCAAACACGCGCTGTAATTTGATAAAAAGAGAAGAAAACAAGAGCAGATGGGACTCGCTGCTTTCAGAAACTCGATTTTTTTTATGACACGCCGATTAGAACATTTTCGTGTAATTTTATGATTTCATTACGAACAAGATAACAAGCTGCGGCGTGTTTGTATATATAAAATAAAAGCGCCGACGCAAAGTTGGCCTCAATTTTACGGAATTCTAATTACGGAAAAGTATAATACCCCCGAGGAAAACACGTACAGCGTTTAAATTCTGATTAATTGAACGTTGAAACAACCACTTAAAAAAAAGTATGCAAAAAAGAAAGGCTGTACAATTTTCCCTAAAGAAAAATAAAATAAAAAAAAAGGAAGGCAAGGAAAGGATGAGCGTAAGAAAACAATTCAAAAAAAAAGCTTCGCGGTGCTGAATTTCGAAAAAGGATATGACGCGCTCGACGAGGTGCCTGGAAATGATATTTCCCTGATAATCTCGACGCCCTCATCAGCCGGGGAAAAAGAGCGGACTCTCTCGCCGGAGTTGAGAAAAGGAAGAAGCCGCGACTCGTTAGCGGCGCATCGCATGGGAAAGCGCGCCTCTTCCTGAGCAAAGCCCCGGCGCGAATTCTCGAAACACCGCGGACAATTAAAGGAGCGGCCCAATCGCTAATTCGAGCCGTGGGACACTTTGCATTTCAATCGTGTCGTCCTCATCGCAACGCGATCGCTTAGAAAGCCGCGATGTCGCCTTTCCACGCGAAACGCAGAATCCGACTGATTGACCTGAAAAAAAAATATGCGTGAGACTGCACGGAGAGAAAAGTTTAGTCAAAATTACTATACTATTTACTAATCGAGGGACAGACTCGATTAATAAAAAATTTTTCTAAAAAGTATCGTAAATTTTGCTACAAGTCTATATATAAGTCACATTTTACCATACTTTCTAGTCAAATTTTTTATCTGTCGAGTCTGTCCCTGCACTACTAAATAGTATAGTAATTTTTCCTAGGATTTTCTCTCCGTGTGGTACTCGGCTGCTTTATAATCGCAAAGAAGGCGAAACGTCGTGACCCATGTAAAAAAAAGTGGGTATAGTTTAGGCATAATGCATTAATCTAACATTAATCTAAGGCACAGCTTTGACACAAAAATGCGCATGCTAAAATTATTCATAATTTTTGTATTAATTTATGCTTAGTCTATTGAAAAGATTTATTTTTTTTTAACCAATCATAGAAACTATTCTAGTGATATAATTTTGAAACATTACTTTTTATTATTAATCTTTATTTTTATTGATACAGTTGTATATAATTAAAATGAAACTATTTGAACAATAGTAAACAAAAATTTTAAGTAATTATATTTGTTTACCTCCAAAAATTTTACCATAACCATAGTACCATCCTGAATAGGTTCAGAATTTATGCACAGATAGAGCATAAACTGCACCTACTTTAAAAAAAAAAAAACAAAAATATGTACAATATTAGCATGCCCATTTCTTTATCAAAACTATGCATTAATTAGTTGAAACTATTATACATAAATTAAGCATAAATTATACCATTTTTTTATGTCGGTACGCATACGAAGCAGGGCGGACTATAAATTTTATGTACATATAACACATGCAATCAGTGAAACGAGCCTCAATTAATTTTTGCCGTGAAATTAGAAAATTCTGCAGGATCCCCCCCCCCCGCCGGCGGCTTTTATTATTTCATAAACCACGTTCCGCCGGCAAGTAGGTTGAAAATTAATTTTTTAATTATTCCGCCGGCTGCCTCTATCTCGATTCCTCGCGGCGATCCCCGTCGCTTTTGACCCACAAGCCGACGATTCGCGTATACGCAGAGGCTCTCACCTCGATCGATCGGACGACCGATGCAAATCTCCAGTCCGGGTATAGAGAGGAAATGGGGAGGGAGGTTTAAAAAAAAAAAAAAAAAAAAAAAGGCCCTCTCGGGCAGTACGCAGTGTATATACACTCGGCTGGCTTTTCATTAAGCGAAACTCGCCGGGCCGCAATCAGCCGGCGCCGCGTAGTCTTCTCCCAGCCGCTATCTCCGCCGTCTGCAAATCGCGCGGACGTCGCGGGGCAAACAGTGACGCGCCCCGCGGCCCTGGAATCGTCCCACCGAGATTAAGATTCGCCTTTAAGACTGACCGCGCTGGAAACCCCTTTCACAGAATTAGGAGATTCATTCCGCGGCCGGTCGAGAGCTTTTCAAGAGCCTCCTCTTCTGTGCGCGTCTGTTTCATAAGGAATCACTTCTGGCGCTTTCTTATCCCGTCGCTTTGTGAATTAGTATAATTGGAGAAATGTGGACGGAGTCAGGCTGAATGGCAGCCGTTTGAGGAATTAAAGGGAAATAATTATTGCGGTGTGTACCCCTGGTATCAAGGGGTCAATGATGAATTTTTTAAGTTTCGTTCGCTGAGAGAATTTTCTGCAAAAAATTGCAATGAAGCTTGAGGAAGCAGTTGAGGAGGTTGAGAAGCTTGAGGAATTAAAGGAAAATAATTATTGCGATGTGTGCTTCTGGTATCAATGATGAATTTTTTAAGTTTCGTACGCTGAGAAAATTTTCTGCAAAAAATGGCAGTGAAAGCTTCTCGTAAAAATTTTCAAATGAAAAGTTCACTTGAAAGTTTTATGGAGAAATTGCGGTACATTTTTAACTGAATTTTGCAAGAAGTCGAGGAAGTTTTGTCATTTTTTTAAAAGCAAAGCTTCCTGATTGTAGGAGTGAAGCTTTACAGCTTTTATCGAAAATTTTCCATAATTTTTATTGTAAAATTTGCACAACTTACGGTCCAAGATTTTTTATGTAATTTTTGCGAAAGAATTCGCTCAGTGTATATGTACTCAATTTTCATTTCGAGCACAGCGGCGAGTGTATTACTTTCGGCTTAAAAAAAAAGGTGCCGATGTTTAATTTGTCTGTCGTATTTTTTTCAATTTGCAATTGTTAATAAGATTTTTGATTAAATGGACTTTATGAATATGTAGGTCGGGAAGAGCCTGCGCTCGCGCACGGAACGAAAATTCGAGATTACAACCAATTAAGGTCAACCTTTTCCTTTTTATATCGCCTGAACTTGCAATATTTTAAGTCAGAAATACGCGAATGATCCATTAATATGCAATAGCGATGCAATCACACAAAATTTGAATCTTTTGCATTTCTAGTTAATGACCACATCGTTTTAAAATTTAGAGAAAAAATTTTTCATTTATTTTTTTAATTACCGCGGTACGCTCGTTTCTGTTTTCATACGCCTAGGCAAATTAAAAACGTTGCGCAATTTCCACGCTCCTTATCATGCGGATTTAATGCGTCAATTTATATTTTAAAGATGCTATATTTTCCATAGACAAGCCACGATTTTTTTACAGACATTCAATAAGGAAGAAGTAATAATCGATTAAAAAATTGATTGACAGAGCCATTAGAAAATTTTTACTCAACGCTGTAATGGTATTTATGACTAATGAGGAAGTATACCATATCAAGGTTAAATATTTATCTTGATTCATTTCTATACGTACGGGTAGAAAAAAACGAATGATCCGCCCCATAATTAATAGTACCGGTAAATGACCATAAATAAAACATCAACCGTTGCTTGCTAAAATGCACAAGAAATCACCTTGACAAGTGTAATATCGCGAAGAACGAACAATCGGAAGAAATAAAAACGCCTCGTCTCTTGAGTGACGCAAGTATTAACACTCAACGGCGACGCGCGCACCCATCGTACCTTCGACCGAGAGCAAATATCCTCGAGCCACAAAGACCCGCGAAAAAGAAATTTCAGGCCGCAGTTTCCATTCGACCAGATGTCCTTTGTTCCGCGCTGAAATTTCATCGCGACTCACTGTCCTTCCACGCGGGGAAAGTAACTTCCGCGCGAGCGAACTTCTCGTGACGTTAGTAGTCGGAAATTAGCTGAAAAAAGTATGTAAAATATTGTAATAGTGTTAGCTGTTTTATTTATTTTATTTTTTATTTATTTATTCCAGAGTATAAACTATATTGCATTATGCAGAAAAAGTAATTCACGCATAGGAAAATAAATTTCCGGAATACAAAATTCCCTAAAACCATAGCTCACATCTATATACAAACTCTTTCATATTGTTTGACTTATTGATATCATTTTACAATAGCAAAATATTTTATAAGTAAATATTTACTAGAATAAAAAAATGCACTACTGTAGAGCTTAAAAACACCCACAAAATAAATTGTTTATCGCAGTAAAATTCAGTAATTTGTTTACGCGCAAAAAATTAAAAACCGACGGAAATGAGTAGATCCGCTGAGAGAAAGAGAGAAGATGCAGCGAGTGTGTGTCAGTGGGTCAGCGCCTGGACGAGCTATGCACCTCGCCGTAGCTTCTTCTTCTTTTTTTTTTTTTCTTTAAATTTTTTTTATTATTCTTTTGCTGATCCGAATGTGGTTTGATGTTTGCAGGGACGCAGTGCCAAAGCAGTGCTGCGGATTGGGTTCGCCGCCGGTGCGCTGGTCCATCCTGGGGGTCGGCGTCGTCGGGCTCGTCTGCGCCGGCGCCGGGGCACTACTCGGCGCCCTGCGCGCTACCGGACGAGATCACATTGCCGTTGCTCTACTCATGATAGGTAAGTGCCTTTCGATTTTTTATTCCATTTGTTATTTAATTTTTTTTTTTTTTTTACACTTTTGTGTCGACGATGATTTTAGTTTTTTTATAAGACAAACATTATTGACGTACAATCGATGTGTTCTTGTTGTTTTAGTCAGTGAGTTATGAGGTGTACGACGATAATTATAAAATTATTTAAATACATACGCGAGAGAGGATTTCATTTTAAATTTAATGTCATCATAAATTTGTATATCGGAGAAAAAATGTTTTATTTCACTGCGATTTTCATAGAAATTAAAAATGCCGTCTGATTTATTTTTTAAACAAATAAAAGAAATTGGCTTATACGAGCTAAAAATTTCATAATTTTTATTTGCAACAACACTTAGCCTGTTCAATTTTATTTTAAACTCTAAAAGAGCGCATCGGTCGCTCTCACTTTGAATGACGCAGTTTTGTATATAAATATCCCGATTATTAAAAAAAATATATGATAATAATAAATAAGTTAATACCGTTCATCTCTAAAGAAAATTTTAAAAATAGCAATTGCGGATTATAAATACGGTCGACGAATATGCCTATATACACGACTTAGCTGCCGCTCTTAACAATCAGTTCATTCAAGGCAGGAAACACGCTAATTTTACACAAATGCATTGCTCTCGAAAATAATGAATTCCACTTTTAGTCGACCACACGTATCTCCGAATCCGGGTAATTAAAAAAAAACTGCAAATTTATTCTCCTCTCTCAGATAAAAAAAAAATCAATGTTCCACGAATTAATTGAAATTCGCGCTGAAAAACGTCTCTGAGTTTTCGATAAAAATGCAAACGACTTTCTCGAGTTGACAGCGAATCCAGAATATACGGAGAGAAATGTCAAAATTAGGGAAGAAAATAAAATACGAAATAAAAACACGAAAAATAAAAGTTCCTATCGTAAAAATTGTCATAGGCCGTACATCCCCCACTGCTCCTACGGAATATCATCCCTTTTACAATAACAGTTCTCTCCGTGCATATACAGTTAAAAATTTTGTGTTTTGTGTTTTTTGAAAATATAATTACATTTGCGCTACAAAAAATTCTAGTACCTATGTGTAAGGATACAAAATTAATGTATAAAGTATAATTTATAAAAGAAAGTATTTTAAATTGACAAAATATTTATGTACTCCCTGGAGATGTATTAAACAATTTACTGTATAAACCTTGTGTTAAATTGCACTTTTATTAAATATTTGTGTAGTTTACTGACGCAGTGAAAATAAATCACAGTATTTGTACAATTTCATAATTGACACACAAAAATGACGATCGCGTTATGTCAGTTCAATTCTAAACACAAAGATAATGTCTACTTTCTAAATTTAAAAATGTGAAATTCACTATAAAAATGTGAATAGTGACATATTTTATGTGAAAAATCGTTCACATATTTAGCGAACGGCTTTTCACTTATTAAATGTCACTATTCACATTTTCACAGTAAATTTCACATTTTCAGATTTACATGGTAAAATTACACGAATTTTTAACGGCGATTAACAGACGAAATTGCACCGTAGAATACACGCCGAGCTGCTCCGACGCGTGGATCGTGGCCTGGGCTGCAAGGAGGCCCGGCCGCTTTCACGGCCTTGACACTGCCCGGGCCGTACTTGCGTATACACGCTCCGGTACTCGCGCCCACGCCAAAAAGTTTCCGGGCTCGTCCTCCCGCGCCCTCCTTGACCCACATGTACCGCGGCCCAGACTCCGCCCGATGCATTTCCCGTGTTTGCTGTTTCGTTCCTTCCTGCATCTTCTATACACACACACACACACACACACACACACATATATATATATATATATATATATCCCCGACGTACTCTCTGATCCTCTGGCCTTTGCCCCCTCCCCCTCTCCTTTTAACACGTGTTCCGATGCGCTTCTCGTGTTTGCTGTTACTGCCACTAGCAGTATCCCTTCTTTGCTTCCCTTTCGACGCCCTTCTATTTTTAAAGGCTTAATGCCCCCGCGTACCGGTACTTTGGCTTCACTTTTAGCCTCCTGTCCTCAGACGAGGGTTAACTCTAGTCGCGGATCGATATCGCCTCTATAAACGAGATTCTTGTGTACTCCGTTCTCTATTTCTCTTTTTCTTTTTATTATTATTAGCTTAATCTCTCTTTTAAATCAACCTTTAATTGACTTATCTTGTATTTCTTTTATTAGCCTTTAGGTATTTCTTTTAATAGATGGAGAGCGTAGGCTGATGCACGTCGGCGAGTGCATATATATATATGGGTGACCCTTTGGTCGTATGTCAATTTGTTAATTATAAATTATCTTTTATTATACACTTTTTTTTCGTGAAAACTACGGTGAAGCTTTCCGTGACTTAAAAAATTTGGCAGTGATCTTCCCGTAAAAATTTCGAGTGTTTCGAAAACGTCCGTTGATTATTACGCTCCTTCAGTGTATAAGAAACGATACACTGAAAAATAAATTCACATTGTTAAATATTTCTTTAAAGCTGATTTAATTTATTGTTATTGCTAAATACATTTAATAATCTCGGAAAAACAATTACTTGATTCAAAGAAATATTTAACGAGTGTTACTTAAAGTAAATATATTTACTTGAAATCACTGAATTCGCCTATCGGTGTACATTTTATAAGACTATAAAGAAATTCTTGCTAAAAGGACTTCGCAAGCTTATGAATACGAAGGGGAATTTTTAGAGGCATAGTGGACTAATTTAAAAGAGAGCCCAAAAATCATTCGACGGGTACATTAGCTATGCAATTTTGTGCAACACACGGAGCGTGCAACTTAACCCAGAATCTTTTCAATGGAATCTCTTACGACAGCGCGAACCTTGACCCAAATATTTACCTTTTTCCCTATTTACCTAAAAAATGAACCCTTTGATAAATCGAAAGAGACACGTATCGCGCTTCCTTTATTAATGCACGCGGATGTGTGCTTGGCGGAAAGGAACGCGGGCGCTTTACGATCACCGATGGGATTTAATTAAGAGTTGAATTAAGTGGCAATGTTTTTTTTTACAATCTAGAGAAAGAGAAAGAGGAGGAGAGCAAGAGAAGAAATACTTGTAATATTTTGTAGGTTAATGGATTTTCAGGTTGATATCGTTGACCTTGATCCAGGAGCGATCCTCTAGTTTGCACGAATCGAGAGGCTGCTTTATTTTTGCACTTTCGCTTCCGCGAGACGCGTAAATTGATATGCGAAAAACTTTTTCAAGTGCGTTTCATCCTCGTAAAACGCTTATATATTGATTTTATGGCCTTGAGGTGCCCACACGTGCACGCCGCGAACGAAGAGGGTAATTGCCATTTTATTTTTAAAATGCTAATGCTTCGATCGTCCGCGTTTCCGTAGGTGTATATCCCTACTTTAATTTGCGTGCCGCGCGACTTTCTGCTAATATTTGGACAGAAGTTATAAGTGCGATATAATTTAAGTTGGTCTCGTTCTAGAATTAATTGAACGAAACGCGTTTAAAAATTATTTTCCTAATTTCATATTCACACGATATTAAAGTCACCAAAAGATTTTACGTCTATCAAACAGATTTTCAAAACGTTTATCAAGATTCCATGCAAATTGCAATTATCTTGATAATTATGCGCTGAAAAATAAATCTCCGTGGTTGAGCGCGCGAAGTGCAGTAGATTTTATTATAATTAAAAAAAATACGCAAATTTTATTAGGACGCGCTTATTAGCAGCGACTGGACTGGTGAATTTTTCAACCTACTTGACACTTTGGTAAAATTGAAAATTCGCGTACGCCGGACCGGCTAAAAAGCTATTCCAAAACTATTTCGGTTAGGCAACTTTGCTCGCCCTCCGGAAGTAAGTTGTCGGAGCGACCTAAACTGTATAGTAAGTGAAATTTCATATAGCGCAACTTAATCAATTTGCGGTAAACGTAGTTTCTCCGCTACACGGTAGAGCGAAATCTCCCACAATTTTCCGTTTCATTTAGATTAATTTATTATATAAAATATAAAAAGCACCGGCGCTCGTGAAGCCAATGTTTGCCCTTTAAAGTAAAAGAAAATGCGCAACGGCCGGATTAATTTGCAATAACGACTGAATTGCGATCATCGCGCATGATTAAACAAACATTTTACAATAATTACGCATTCAATTTAAAGGAATATATGTACGTATATAAAATACCGAGCGCCGCGCATATAAAAATTATGCATATGTACATACGCTCAATTAAACGATGCGTACGTGAATCAACGCGAGTCAATACACCGCGTGCAGCGGGATGAAGGAAAAAAGCAATCATACACTCAGAAAAATGGATTCTTAGTTTTAGTAGACAAATCCACTAAAACATTATCTACTTAATTTTAAAATTAATTTATTAAATTGAAGAATATGTCTGCTTCAATGTAATGCTCAATAAGTTTACTAGAAGTATAGAATCCTCTGAATTTTATCATAAATATGTTAATTGATAATATTTTTCTGCTTATTACAAGGACTTTTTCATTTATTCAATTCATTTCACTTTTTATATTAAGTGGAAACTAATAGTTAATTAATCAATTTAGAATTTATCATTGCAGTCTGTTTATTGGAAGACTATAATCTACTTATTATCCATACTACGCTTATCCACGGCATATGTAAGTTTGACTCTATAATAAGTAGATTTTACAGTGCTATTTAGTGGATTTCTCTACCAGTTATAGAATAAATTTTTGTGAGTGTATCCAGATTTATACGACGAGCAATTACGAAAGCGTTTATACAGCCGCCTGAATCATCGGGCACGCTTTTGCCCGAAGCTGCACGCTCGACTGTCTTTTCCCGCGTGTGTTTTCACGCATCGGTCGTCGTCGATATTTCTCGTCCACTCGGCTACTCTTTACGCCTGCGATAATTCACGGCCGGCGGAAGCCCGCGAATAAAAGCCAGTCGATAGCGTTATATACGTCGTATAAGTTGTATATGCGTTATGTGCGGCTATATATGTACGATTCATTCGGCGAGATTTCGGGGATGAGATTTTTATTACTTCAGCGGGAGATATACGAGCGACTCCGGTGCTTCGGCCACGAGGGAACTTTTTTAATTCATCGCTCGACGACGCGAGCTCCTCGCGCCGTTCGGAAAGTTTATGCGGCTTACGTTCATTTGCTAAGTGTGCGCGTGTGTGTATCGATTGCGCTGGAGGAGTTTTCTTATAGATCCGCTCGGGAAAGTTTCTCCCATGCAGATTGGAATGCCTTGGACAAACGGAAAATTTAAACGCTGCCAGTCCGGCGCAAAGAAATCGCCAATTAAAAGTGTCAATAACGATTTTTTTTTTTTAGATTCTTGAGTTATATCGAACTTTCGGAAATGCTGACCCGAATGCATTTTTTAAGCCTAGAATTGTGTATACAAGACGTTTACATGTATAAACAAAGCGAGAAAATCCATTCTGCTGTCGTACGGTCTCGAAAATGTTTCTCAAAATTCATTTGAATGTGAAATATACGTGGGTGTGCAACGGAAACGCTGCAGCACGGCGACGAAGAGAAATTTAGCAAGAAATTTTCGTGATTATACGGAATAAAGTCGCGCAGAGATTTAAATGGATCAAATTAACCGGAAGCATAAAATAATCCGTTCGGCAACTTTAACAGATGTTGAAAACGAACTTATTTATTTAATTCAGCTCGAGCGCGCGCGCTCGTGTGTGTATATATATATACACACGCAAATGAGCACTAAATGCACTGAAAGTTATGAGCAAAAGTTTGAGCGCCGCTTCATTTCCATGCAACACCAGTACGATTTATCCTCAATTAACTTTTTGAAAAGCGCACCTATTGTAAGAGACGCACGCGCATAAGTCCAAACTCTCGAGAATATTCAGATGCACGGAGCATTTCCAATATTTCAGTGCGCCCCGTCCGTATAACTTTTCATTAAAGCTCCTTTTTTCTGTTGTACAACTTATCCCCCCACCTCATTTCTCTCTGTATCGAGTTTAAATCCCCCATGAATCTAAATTTCCAGTAAGTTTGCACCCTTGTTCCTTAAAAAAAAAAAATCCGTAAAATACAACCACTATGTAATTGTTGATTTAACAGAAACTTTTGATTAGTTTTCTCGAAAATATACAACTTGGTAATTTAAAAAACAAATTCGTTTTAGTTCCTGCAGAAGAGCAATTAAAATTTCGCTTTAGCTGCATAATGAAATTTGAAATACAACGTAAACCCTCGACTAATTAAACGCTAGCAAAATGAGGTAAATATACTTAGCGTATTTCCAGCGGCTGTGTACCAAACTATAAAAAAAAAAAACAGTGGTTTCAAAATAGAAATAAGAAAGCACAAATTTTAGCATTAGCGCGTAGAACGGACGGCGTGGAAAATTAGTCCAGCGCTCGGCAGCCCCGAGAAAAGTCCATCCATCAAAGCGGAGCGAAATCGAAAATACCAATAACCGGTATAAGAAAAATGACGCTTGCAGCAGGCTCGCCTCTCGTCGGGACAAAGAAAAGAGATGAAAGAAGCCTCTCCCCTCTCTGTCTCTCTCGTTCTCGACGGCCGTTTCCCGTTCGGCGTTTCCCTCGCGCTAATAGCTCGCGCGCGCGGTGCATCTCCCCTTCGCCGGGAGAGTCCTCCTTTTCGCGGCCTTTCGCAATCCCCCGCTCTCCGGGCCGATGCACCGCGTACGCTGCTACTCCCAGGGCTGTAAGCACCTTGGGGGGAAAGCCGCGCGCGGGCACATGCGCAATTCCCGCGAACGCTGCTCGCGAGAGCTCTCGAGCGCGCGTTGATACCATCTCGACTCGACTCCGCTCACCTTTCCATTTTTTCTCTCTCTCCTCACCTCGAACCCGAGAAGGTCCTTTTTTCTTCACCTCGGAGGCAAGTGACCCGCGACAAGTTTCACGACGGTGGCTTCCTACTTTTTTTTTTCGTTTATATTTTACGAATTGTTCTAATCATTTTAATCTACCACCTGTGATATTATCGTTTAAAATGTGCGGCTTACTGTTTTAGTATTAATTATTTAAATATGACTGTGATATACTAAATGTCAAAGTGTATAGAAGCGCGCATTGCGGCCTCGTAGGCAAGTCATTTTTGCGACTTAGACTTGCCTCGAGACGCTACTGTGCCTCTTGTTTTTAGTATTAACTATTTAAATATGACTGTGATATAACTTGAACGCTATTTTATTCTTTTAAAACGACTGTCGTATATATTTATTCTTTTATACGCGCTAAAACGGGTGCAGTCAAATTTCGCTCTTATTTTATAGTGAAACGTTCGTATAGTTAAATTTGACTCTACATGAATAGAGTGATTTTTAAATTCATTTTAAAGTAGAGAAAAAATAAAGTAGCATATTACAAGTTAAGCCCCTACCTGTTGTTCAACTTAAGAGTACAAAAATCTCTCTATTTCATTCCATCAAGGGATCAGTTAATTTCACTATAACATTAGAGTGAAAATTTCACTCTATTCCATTTTAGCTGATTTAGCATGTACATTTATTTTACATTATAAATCTTTAACGTTTTGTAAATAACGCAATTCACAATAAACGACTATTCTATTCTATTTCATTCTATCGGATGATAGATTTTCTTTTATATGTATTTAATAAGTTTTTTTGTTTTAATTCAAAGATGGTTATCCTTCTTTGTTTTATATTTTTTTCAAGCAGAAGCTCGTTTCTCCGACGATCTAAGAGCGCGAAGTTTCCTCGCGGCTTCAATCGCCGCGTCGCCGTAATTATCGATTTCGCTATCGCTCACCTTGATTCGAATGCTTTTAAAACCACGCACCATCAGAGTTGCGCATTAAAAAGGTACACCCGTCAATTTTTCCCGCCGCTGAACAACGTTACCACGAAATCCTTCGCTTCCATTGCGGATGTTAAGTAATTAATTCGTTTGCCGCGCAAATTACATGCCTGTACATCGAGAGAAAAAAATTTATCGGATGCTCGCACCGTGTAAATTTAGACTACAATGTCGGGTATTATCGATTCCAGCGAGTATTGTCGACATTACGACACCGTGCTTGTACTGCTCTTCTATATACGATATACGCAACGCCGTCGTTTCGTAATCCATTCGTCCTTTTTTTATTCTATTCCAAATTTGACATTTCCACATACTCTTTAAAAACGAAGCGTTATCCTTCTTTCTTCATTCTTACACAAAATGAAAAGTCGAGTAAAAATTACTATACTATTTAGTAGTGCAGGGACAAATAAAAATTTTTACTAGAAAGTATGGTAAAATGGATTAGACTTGTAGCAAAATTTACTGTAAGTCTAGCAAATTTTACGATATTTGTTAGTAAAATTTTTTATTAATTGAGTCTGTCCCTCCATTAGTAAATAGTATAGAAATTTTTACTAAAATTTTCTCTCCGCGTACAGTCGTACCTCGTATATTTTAAAAGTAAAACCAATCTAATTAATTACCTCCAACGAGAGCGAACAGTAAAAACAAAAAAAAAAAAAGAGAAAGAGAGAGAGAAATAATTCAAACTTTCGAGCAGGTCGAATCGGATAACAAACTTCTTGGAGCAGCCTCGTCAAATTGAATTGGTATACCGTGAGAGCGCAGCCATGGGGTCGCAAAATTCCGCTGCATATATACGCCGCGCGCGGCTGAATCGATGGCAGCGCTTTGTTCCGCCCCCACCCCCGAGCTCCGCGAGTGCACTCGAAAACTGCAGCGCCGGGCGGAATTGAGTCGGACCCGCGAACATCCGCCGACACTCGGCTGCATTAACGAGCAAACAGGCCGGGAGATAGGCGGCAGGTCGATAGATACGCGCGCGACAAAAGGAATCAGGGGTCCACTTATGGAACTCGGGAGGTCGCCCACGGCGCGACGTAACAACGCGCTAATTTTCGCGCAGCCTTCGCGTCCACGGCCCTGATTTTTCTGCGCGTTTGACGGTGCGCCTCAGTGCAGCGACGAGCACTGCGCTCTGCTTCCTAGAAGGAATATAAAATAAAAAAAAAATGTTAAATAAAAATTTTAATTTACTTATATAATACATGATAAAAAAATATCTTCTCTACGGACTAATTCCATCAAGTTATCCATAAAATATTCCCACGCAAGTGCGTTCCCATCGAAAAGCTCTCAGATCGATCGTTGCATACAGCGAAACAAGTTGCGGCGTTACAACATCCCCGCTCGATTTTTCCCGCCGCGTCGAATGAAAAGCAACGCGTTGCCCCCGCTGACGCACCTACACGCGCCAGATAAAATCTCGAGCCGCGCGTCGATCGATCCGCGCGCGCGGCACTACGACAGCCTCCTCCAGTCGCGAATCGGCGCAAAAAAAAAGTAGAAGATGAAGAGAGAGAAAGGCCAGAGCGAGTGGATCACTCGCTTTGTCGCCCGACCACCGGGGATCTGTTATCTGCGCGCGAGCTTTTCAGCCGCGAGCTTTTTTCCATCGCCGCGGCGGAAAGCGACGATGCTAATTTCACAAATGGCCTTTGTGCAGGCGAAGTGCTTGCGAGCACCGGGATAAAGCAGCGTTCGGTTGTTTTTCCCGCGCGTTTCATATATCAAGCACCCTGTGACGCGAGCACACCCCCCGCGAAAAAAATCGTACATGCCTACGTGCTTTCTCTTCTTTTCTTTTTATCGCAAACGTCCCATTGGCAAGTTTAAGCTTTTTATACGAACATTTAATAAAAGTTATCCCTGGACTATGTATGAATCGTCCCACACGCAGAGAAATGTTATAATAAAAATTACTATATTCCGTAGGAACAATGGGACATACTCGCCCTATGACGATTTATACTATAAAAAATTCTAAATATTCCTATATACATAGGAAAAATTGCTATTTATATAGTAGAAATTGCTGTGTGCATTAGAATTTTTAATATTTTTTATAGTAAAAATTTTCATAAGTTGAGTATATCCCACTATTCCTGCGGAACAGAGTAAAAATTATTATAACATTTCTCTTCGTGCATATTACTATAGAAAAATAAAACGTATACATTATATCGGTGCAATAATAAAATTTACTACTACTTTTTTTTTTTTTATTCCTCGGGTTTGCCTTTGCTTTAACAAAAATCGTATAATAATTGGTGGCTCGACATTTATTCTCCGCGAGGATAAATTGCACTCAGTCGTATTTGGCGATTCTGTTTGCTTGCCATTTAGAAGGTAATGCCTGGGTGAAATGCTTTTTGGGGCGATGTAGAGCGAGCGAGGATTTTTCGTTCGTTGCTTTTGCAAAAGTAGTCTCCCGGCCGCGATGAGAATGAAAATGGCTGGTAAACAATTTCCTATGGCTGTGTGCGCCCAAAGGTGCATTAAAGCACCGTTTTATGCGCGCGCGGAATTATGTTAAGGCCGGAGTGGCGGTTTTAAACGGCGTAATTATAAAATCAGCATGAAAATGCAATCAAACTAAGTACGCGTTTTATTATATCCCAATTGGTCGAGTTTCTTTGAAGAACCGCTATACCTTCGATGGATATAACCAAGACACTCGCGCTCATTGCTAAAACTAATAATCAGTTCACGGACGTTGTTATAGTTAGTTTTACAATCATCTTGCAATCATAAACAAATCTTTTCTCAGCTGATTTAAATTATTGTTCTCTGCGGTCGTACGGAACACAAAAGAATTTTTTTTTTATTTAACTATTTTACGATGTACTCGGGAATACAAGAAACAATGCAAAATTTTGTAACTCTGCATTATTCCACTTCTGAACGCACTTTATTCTCTATCGTAAAATAATGTTACATAAATAAAACTAAAAACACTGCGAATTTATTTTCACCGTAAAAAATATTGATTACTATATTTAATTAAACTTTTTTACTGCACCTGATTGAAAAAGTAAGTTTATATTTAATAAGTATTATCTAAACTTTCCAGTCGCAATCCCACAAAAGACAAGATCTTACGTCTAGGAAAAAAAAGAGAAACTTATCCCATTCAAAAAATTACACGACGACGAGAAAAAAAAAAGATCGCACTGGATAAAAAGTAAAACATCGTTCGATCGATCAGCGAGACAAAAAAACCATTATACGCTCTTTTTTTATGTCCGCGCGTTAAACTCCTAGACTTAATTCATTAAGCCGCGGCGCACGTACACAGCCTCAAACACAATTACTCCGCGATCCCCGCGTAGCCGTCAAACAGCGCGTCGCTCGATTTCCCGACTCATCTTTCCCTGCCTCCCCTCCCCCCTTTCCCTTTTCCCTCTCAGACCGAACGTAGCCAGCGAGTGTACAACCACCCTCGTGGCCGCTTAAAAGAACGTCGCCCTCAAAGGAATTTGGGGCCGCCCCGTGGCAACAAGTTCGATCTCTCGACGAGGACACTGAGCGCGGGAGGCTGCGGCGCAATTAAAACACGCAGCTCTCGGATTACGCGCGCTTCGCGTATCAAACGGGGAAAAAGTGGAGGACAGAAAGGGAGAGAAGGAAGACAGACCGTGGCAATTCGTTTACGCGGCGTAAACGTCGAGTGGCGAGATAATGCGCTGAGCCTTTTGTTTTAATAGCTTGCGCGATGCGACTTCTGTTCAGAGCCCCGCTCTCTCTTTTCATTTTTTTTTTCTTTTCGTCGAGAGCCTTTTTTTTTGTTTGACGCGCCTGAGGATTAAGTTACTTAGGGAGAAAAAGCCTTTTTTTATGGGGGCGGAAACGAGAGCGGCTGGAGTTAATATTTAGTGGATTGTTTCTGTTTTTGTTAAGTTTATTTTCAATGTGTACTTACGGTAGGAATATTTATAACTAAATACAATTGCAAGACTTTTTTCTCTCGCTTTTACAAGAAGACTACCCGCGTAAAAATAATTCAGACTAAAATAAGACGATAAAAGGATTCAGTCTCTATTATGTCCGAATTTAAGATTAAAAAAGATTCTCTATTAACAAGCACCTAAAAATCAATTTAAAATCTTTTCGAGATCATTGTTTTAATACAATATTAATATAAGTTAAAAAAAAATAAACATAAGATATCATTATTAAGATTAAAACGATTTTCATAAGATCTTATGTATAGAAAATTAAAAAAAAATGAATATATTAAACTAATATTAATATTGTATTAAAACAACGATCTCGAAAAGATCTGAAATGGATTTTTAGGTGCTTGTTAATAGAAAATCTTTTTAGATCTTAAAATCTTAAACTCGGACATAATAGGATGAATCTTTTTATCGTCTTATTTTAGTCTGAATTATTTTTACGCGGGACTAGCAGTGCCACGATAATTTAAAAGAAAAAAAAATTATCAAAATAATGAATCTCGCAACAACGAAAGAAACGTCATTCCTATGTTAGGATATTGAGTACTTCGGCAATTTTTCTTGATACTTAGAGTCGTCCTATCGATGCGGTAAATTTTTTATTTGTTTTCCATGAGATCGACCTCCGTGGCGGCTGATCCTTCGTGGCCGCGAATTTCATGGCCTCGCACGAATTCCGTAGACGCTTTCAGTGGTATTAGAGTCAAGGAGGCTCGTCGCGAGTACGGAGATTGAATGGATCGGCAATGGTTCGGTGAATTTTTTTATTTTCGCGAGCATGATTTTTTTTTCGGAGGTAAAGGCACCGGCGCAGGGAAACGCTTCCACTAGCCGGATACAGGGATTGATGGGGATTTTTTTCAATGCGTCGTTCTCTATGGGCTATTATTGATCGGAGCTGCTCGTATTTTTATTTTTTTTTTATGGAATTCAGCAAAATATGCTTCTTGCGCGTGGAAGTTGATTGGCAGACTTGTATACAATGGTGCATTGCAGTCTTCCTTTAAATAAGAAAAAAATTTAAATAATTCTTTATAGCGCACGTCGTAATTTACAATTCAAATGTACAAAGTAATTATAATTACCATAAAAATAAGTACGTCTATATTTTTGTGAATAAAAAATCCTTGAATCTACTTCAGCAGCTACTTGTAAAAGAAATACAGTCGATCGTTCCATTGGGCATCGATTTGAATGCTTCGACTGCGTAACATGCCTTCGTTAACCTCGTGGAAAAAAAGTGCAAACTTACTGCGGTTTTTCCCATAATCCAACTTGATATTTTTATAGAGCCTTGGCTGGTACGCGACGCGATTCTCCACTCTTTTTCTCGTTGCGCTCCCGTTCCAGAGCAAGTCCTAGACCTTGTTTTCTCGCGACGACATGGCCGTAAAGATTCGAACTCGATCACGACAGGAAAAAATTTATATTGGACCTTTTTTTTTGTCCTTCCATTGAACGCACTTCTCAACGCGTCACGTTCCATCGCAATGAAACCGAAATCGACTCGACTCCTACATACAAAGCTTTTCAATTGAGCTCAGATTGCTCTTTTAATTTGGCGGCCGCTAAGGGGAATTGATGATGCTTGCGGGTGGCGTCGAAAGGATCTTTGATTTTTTTAAATTGCAATGCATGAAAAACAAATAAATTATTTATTTATCTATTAACAGTTCGATAGAGTAGATATTCCTTAATTACAGATTTGAAGTACAAATAAAAATAATTAAAAAAATAAGAGCCATATCATATTTCTACAACTTTGATATAGAGCAAGTCTGTGGACCCCCATAGTATTCCAAACTTCTTGATGTTACAAAAAAAAAGTTTTTGATGAACGAACTTTTACTCCTCGTGCGATTGTAATATAAAGAAAAAGAATTGCTGTCCACCCTTACAAAAAACTCCCTCCTGTCAAAGTGCACCCTTCAAAATGAAAGAAAAAGCTGCTCTCTTCGAATCAATAGATGTGCGTACTCGCACTATATATACTTATACAATCAAATACAATTACACCCAACCGCACCTGCCACACCCACCTTTTCTGGATTAGCGTCAAATTTTTCTCAGAAAAGCAGCTGTCTCTTAAATTGCCTATAGCAAAAAAAATATATCTCAATTTTTCGCAACAAACAAAAAGCACATTTCAGTTTCGCATAACGATTCAAATCTACCACAGAGAATGGCATACACACTCAACCCCGCCAAGAAGAAAAACGCACTTTTGCAAGTTTTCATAACTTCTATCCTATTCGCTTTTAGAAACGTACTTTTTTCACAACAAAAACACCCGCACAGTGCCTTTTTTTTCGCGGAAGTCGTATTTTCCTTTCCGCGAGAATCTTCTTTCTCTTTTCTCTGAAAATCTGATGAAAAAGTGACACACGTTCCTCGCCGATAAATAGGAGGAACGAGCTTTGATTTTTCATTACTTTACGTCCCCCCAAAAATCTATACGGAAAATCCCGTCTGCACTCGCGCCCTCCAAAATCTCCATTCAACTCCGCATGCAACTGGATCCCCGAAGTGACGCGTCGCGCCCGATGAATAAGCCCTGCGAGCATTAAACGCTCGTATACCGACGGCCGGGACCGACAATAACGAGGGTCGCTCGTCCGTGCGATACGCGCGTCTCGAGAGATGCGAGGGGTATACACACGACGCGCATTCGTCACGGGTCGCGCACAATGCGCCCACAGCCGATTATATCTGGCGCGTCCGCTTTTCCCGCCCGGCGGATGACGAGTTTTCAAAGGGGGGACGCACCGCCGTGAGTCAGAGGGTCGTCTCGTCGAGGGGAAAACGGATGGCGGCTGCTTTCGGAAAATTGGGGATGGCCGAGCGACGATTTTCGCGGGGGATTTAATTGGCCGTGATTGAATTGGCGCCCTTATGCGCTCGAGGATTTGCTTAATTTCACACTGCGTTGTAGAAAAGATCCTTTGACTGAAAGTCACCTTCCGAAATTGAATTAGTGAAACTTTACTAAAGTTAGTGGTAGATGCTCCATTAATACATAAATCGTGAAGATCTTTCCACTGATTTTCAGTGGAAATTCACGAATTATAGTAGTTTTTGAATAATTCAACTTTAGATAGCAATATCGTTAATATGAAGCCGAGCATATTTAATTAATTTTTTATCACGCATTTAATTAGGATTTATATTGAAGACACTAACTTTGAATCGAAGGATTTATCTATCAGTGTACTCTTGTAAAAGTTCTCAGTGAAAATTTCACTTTTTAAATAGTGATTATTCTGTGAGTATAAAGTGAACCTCAATTTTCACTATTTTAGAATTGAAAAACCGTTCACTTATCCAAATTATATGAAATTTTCACTGAGAACTTTTAAGAGAGGATACGTTGGACAATTGAATATGATTTTTTTCAGCATCGGAGGAATACATTAGAAAGCATTTCGCTAACGTAATAATTAATTTACATTCAATCTTGAAATGGATCTTAAATTTGTTATCGCGTACTCTCTAAATCTGAAAATGTGAATAGTGACATTTAATAAGTGAAAATTCGTTCACTAATACTCACTAATTCACATTATTTCTATGTGAATTTCACATTTTTAGATTTGGAGAGTATATGAGGATTGGATATTTAAAGGAAATTCGGAGCCATTCGTTTTGCACGAGAATAGCCGTTTCATCCTTGATTCGAATTGTAAGCTTTATCTGTCTTCGTTTTCATCGATCCGCCTTGTTTAGCAGTGCACGTAACTATCCTTCGAAAGTCTTGAGTAACTAAGAATAATTCGCCTTTGGTTTGCAGATTTTCTTAAATGCATCGTTACCTACAAAAAAAAACGATCTAGAAAATTAAATTTTTTTTTAATCAAGTAAATAAAAAAATGTTTGAAGCGTTTATAATTTACATACGTTGCTTTTAGATACACGAGGTTAAGCCTTTTCATTCAATTATTTTTTTGTTTTTAATTTTAACAATAAAAGAGAAGACAGCTCATTTAGAGTTTGCTCCACATTTCAAGTATTCACTTTTTGAGAAAACATGCAAATATAGAAACGAGCAGTACTTCAAACAATTTTTAATAAATAGAGTTGTTTTTACTAAGGAATAACGTTTAATGAAAAACAAGAAGAAAAAAAGAACGTTTAATTAAAAATGTCCACCCGTTTGTTTACAATTCCAAGAGTCTCTCGGGCGGATCGCTGGGAATTGAGAAAACACTTATTGAATCCTTGCATAAACAGAAAGACCGTTCGATTTATTCATACCTCGGGATCGATAGACAATGCAGAAGCAGCCAAGAGTCAGATCGAGGACCCTTGTTTAAAAGCTTTGGCCGATAAGGTAACGCCTCGGTTAACCCCATTTAAAAACCATTTTTGTTTACACATAACCCAAAGCTGTTCCTTAACAAAAAAAAATTTGAACGTTTTTTACGACATTCCCAGAAAAAACCCCTGATCAAAACAGTAAGAATCTATCGATACAATCCGGAAACCCCGTGTACAAAACCCCATGTACAACAATTCAAAATAGACCTAAAAAAATGTGGTACGATGGTCCTGGACGCTCTGCATCTCATAAAAGCCCAGCACGATCCGACGTTGAGCTTCCGACGCTCCTGCCGAGAAGGCATCTGCGGAAGCTGCGGGATGAACATCAACGGCGTCAACACACTGGCCTGCATCACGTAATGACCAGACCACCCTCGCCAATGCTAATGATCAAGACGAGACTCGCTGTTCGACGTTTGTCGCTTTTCAGAAAAATCGACAGGGATCCGCAGAAACCCATCATAATATACCCACTGCCTCACACTTACATCATAAGGGACCTGGTGCCGGACATGACGCACTTCCTGAAGCAGTACCAAGCGATCGAGCCTCATTTAAAGCGTCCCGGAGAGGACGATTTCGTCGGTTTGAGGCAACTGCTGCAAAGCGAACGTGACCGAAAAAAATTGGACGGCTTGTACGAGTGCATCCTGTGCGCGTGCTGTACTTACTCCTGCCCTCCGTACTGGTGGACTGGCGACAAGTACTTGGGTCCAGCTGTGCTTATGCAAGTACGACATAAGACTCTTTGGTTCTTAGAATTTGGCGTTAAACAGTTTTACGTGGAAAAATGTTTGCGTTAAAAAAATGTCATCGTTAAAAATGTTAGCGTTAACAAATTTGTACGTTAAAAATGTTAGCGTTAAATAATTTTGGCGTTTAAAAGTTGGAATTTCCTCGGTAGGCGTACAGGTGGATCATGGACTCGAGGGATCTGGACCACTCGGCGCGGTTACTTAAATTGCGGGACTTTTTCTCGGTGTTCAGGTGCCATACGATATTCAATTGCACCAAAACGTGCCCCAAGGGGTTGAATCCGGGGAAGGCCATCGCTGAATTGAAACGACTGGTGACTGGCTTAACCACCAAGGAAAAGTCCGACTTGGAGAGTCCGCAGCCCAACAGATGCAAAGGAGAAACCGTTGTTACACGATGCAATTAGATTATATGCATAACTGAACTCATATTTATTGTACAAATTTAACACTTTTTACAATGTATCAAACATTTCGTCAAATAAAAAAATCTTCTACGTGAACTACGTTGTCTTGTCAGTTGTCCTCGAGTAAACAACAAATATAAATAAATGAAAAATTGATCGCACTCTGAAAGAATCTACACAGCGACAATGAAAAGTCTGCGATATTTTTTCACAAAGCTGCATTGAATTGAAGCGACTGGTGATTGTCTGAATCACCAAGGAAAAATCGGCCTTGGAGAGTCTGACATAATGATACAATTTAATTAGATTATAAAAATAATCCCGTCAGTTTATTATGAACTACGTTGACTTGTTCTCGAATAAATAACAAATATAAATAAATAAACAAAAAATTAATAACACTTTAAAAGAATCTACACAGCGACAATGAAAAGTCTGTGATATTTTTTCACAAAGCTGAATTGAATTGAAGCGACTGGTGGATTGTCTGAATCACCAAGGAAAAATCGGACTTGAAGAGTCTGACATAATGATACAATGCAATTAGATTATATGCATGACTGTACTCATATTTATCGTACACATTGAATAGTTTTTAAAACATACCAAACCTTTCGTCAGATAAAAAAAAATCCCTTCAGTATTTTATGAACTACGTTGTCTGGTCAGTTGTTCTCAAGTAAACAACAAATATAAATAAAAGAATCTACACAGCGATAATGAAAAATCTGCGACTTTTTTTCACAAAGGAAGAATCGGCGAATCGATAATTACAGGACTGCTCGCCGCTATGGAAGGAGCCCGCGGCCACCCTCGCGCGCTCGAGCCCTTCTCCTTCCGGCGGTGCGCGTTCTTCCCGCTTCATTCATGCTCGGGTGGCCTCCCTTGGGGTCCCGTGCGTACCTGCACCGATTTTCCACTCAGTGCCGGGCTTTCGGGAAAATCGCGTGTCGGGCGCACGCGTCTGTCGGCGGCACGCGACGCTAATCGCTTGCCACTCTTATACGATTTCCCCTGGCTCCGGAGAGTCGAGACTTTTCTCTTGATGGAGGATTTATAGTGGCTGAATTTTCGCGGAGACAATCGCCTCTTTCCTCTTCCGATACCTTCATTTTTTTTTTGAGCATTAAAATTTATGATGGCTATGAGGAAGTAATAAATTCAAATTAATAATTTATTGCTAATGGAAATTATAATTGAAATTGTAATCGATTGTTGCGCTCCATGAAATTATACTACTACAAGGGTTTGCGGTGTGTGCGCTGAAACAATAATTTTTTTAATTAGGGATGCTTCAATGGGACAGAATTGCTTAAATATTGTCTTTAAAAAGAAAAAGCTGCCGCAATTTTTAATATGTTTTTGTTACTATTTACACGTAATCGAAAAATGGTGCAGCGCAGCTTTTACCTCGACATATTTGCACTTAAATAAATATAAAAATTAATGCAATTTTATTAAAAAAAATAATAATAATTGTATGGTTAAAATATGATGTAACAAACGAAGCTAGTTCCTTGAAAATAAGTATAAAGGGGAGACGCGATAAATTCTCTCAGCGAAATAAAAGAATACCTCCCTAATTAAGTAGAGAAAGATAAATAAAAAGAAAAGGAGGAAAGAACAAAATGAAAACTCACTGATTAAAGCAACAACGAGGGCCGATATAAAATTAAGAATAAAGTCACGCACCCGCGAGACTCTTCATTCCGCTCGAGTGCGCGTTAAAAAATTCATTTAAACTCCCCCGCGTCGCTCGGGATATTCGCGCATACAAGAGACGTGAATTCCATCCGGAGAATAAGAAGCGGGGCGCGAAATTTCAAGTGCCTCTTTCTCCTTCACGCCTCGAATGCTCCATAAGAGATTCAATATCGCGGGGAGTGCGCCAGTCGATATGCGGAAAAATGTCCCCGCGACTTCGCCCGCAATGGTCTATGCACTGTCTTCTCTTAAAAAAGTGATGACCGGATGTTGTGAAGCCTCGAAAACGCGAACTTGATTGGTTCCTACGTATATTCCAGAATGGTGCTGAAATTCAAAATTTCTGACCTCAAAAATGAACCCGGAATGAACAGTAAAGAAAGGAACTTGAGCGCGCTCAATTTTGCTCATATTTTAAAAAAGTAATGGTTTTTGTTTTGAAGCATTTAAGTAATTTATGAATGTAATTGGTCGAAAAATTTAGGAACGCATTTTCTTTTGACGCCAAAGTTCAATTCTTAAAGATTTGAGTTTTCCATTAAACAATTTAATGAAATAAGTATCGTATCAAACCTTTTTAACTGTAGTTTTTATCAACTAAATTTGTTGAAAAATTAAATATCGCTACGATATTATTTGAACTAAAAAATCAGAATGTATTATTTAGAAGAATTGGATAGAAAAAACAGCGTAAAGACAAGATTGAGCGAAGCACGCTGGATTTTACTTGCGATATTATAATCAAATATGTTTTCAGGGATCGGCGTGGTGCTGGTGACGGTGTCGGCGGTAGCCTGGCGGGTCACGAGCCGCGAGAACTGCAGCGGCTTCTTCGGCCTGACCGGCATCTCGGGCAGGATCCCACCCGCGCGACCCATGCACCCCTATGCTGCCATGATTTATCCCGAGTTCCAGTTCAGAACGCCGCCTCCAAGTTATCAGGTGAGTCGAGCGCTGATTTACGCTTCGAGGGAGTTTTACGAGCGGAGAAAGGCCTCGGCTGCTGGGCATTTTACTTAAAAAAAAAAAAAAAAAAAAACAAAGAGTCGAAGAATGGATACAGTGCACGGAGAGAAAAGTTCTAGTAACAATTACTATACGCAGAGACAGACTCGACAAATGCAAAATTTTATTAGAAAGTATAGTAAAATTTGCTACACCGAAAACATTTAATAAAAATTTTGGATTTTATTCCACATTTAATAATTCTTTTTCTTTTTCATGAAAAATTCCATTTAGTCCATCAGAATGTTTAAAAAATAATAGAGACGTTTTTTTACTGTTTTCATTTTAACGTTCATTAACGGAGATATAACAGATTGAAAATTATAGCAACAGTGACGTCAGGACGGCGTATTATACCTATATTGTGCACAATAGTGACGTCAAACAGATTTTCAAAGCACGCTACCTTTGTTAGTTAGTAATCATTCAATTGAAATACATGTCGATTATTTTTTCTTATTCTGTTAGACAGATACAATAAAATCCAAAAGAATTTTTCACTAAAAATCCGAATTGTTACGACTTTAATTAATGTATATATGTATGTATGTATATGCATAGTATTTTGTATATAGATTAAATACAGAACTTGATAAAAAAAACTAAAAAAAGATTTTCAATTAAATTCTTTTAAAATAATAAAATGACATATAAATTCATTTAGTGATAAATAAATCTAAGAACTGAATAATTTAAGAGTAGCAGTACTAAATAAATTGAAGTATTGAAGAATTGAAAAGTAATAAATTTAAGAATTGAATAATTTAAGAGTATTAAATAAATTTAAGAATTGATGAATTTAAGCGTAATAAATGAATTTAAAAATTGAATAATTTACGAGTACTAAGTAACTATAAATTAATTTTGTTATTCTCCATCCGCAGGCGAGTATGCAGGAGTACAGACTGCGGCTGCTGCTGCTGGACCGCCTGCAGCCGACGTCTTCGCCGCCGCCGACGTACCGGTCGAACGCGGGCAGTTGCGCGACGGGGGGCGCCGCCGGGGCCGCGGGCGCCCTCCCCGGGCCGACGACGAACGGCAGCCTGCAGGCATCGGTGGGTCGCGAGAGCAGGCCGCCGAGCTACTGCGGACATCGTGCCCCCCAGCCCCACCAGTCCTGCTCGCTCCTCGTGCCCTCCAAGAAGGACGCGAACCTCGTGCGCATCGTCCAGACGGAGAGCGAGCCCGTCATCCTCAGCGGCGACCAGACGCCGCCCGTCACCGCCGTCGAGGTCCTCGCCCACCTTTAGTCAGCCTCCCTCCCACAACCCCCACAAACTACCCCCTCGCGTGTCCGCACGGCAGAAAAAATCTACTAGAAATTGCAATTTAGGATCCTCGCGGACTGGCGTTGATGACCTTATTATTGCAAATTACAATAGTTTCTTGTAAAATTTTGCAGGAGTTACGAGAAATGTGTTTGAAATTGATTTTATGTGACTCCGTGCGTAAAGCAGTGCGTGAAGCACAGTTGCGAATTCTTATACTTCATAAATCAGATCTTTACGCCCTCGTTGCATAAAATATTGTTCGACACTTGCGTCAGGAGTGATTTCTGGACTCGTGTGAATGATCACCCTTGCTTCGCTCGGGCGATATCCTTCTATTCGTCCGAGAATCACTCCTGACGCACTAGTATCGAAAACTACTATTATTGGCGATGTTAGTCTGCATTGAAGTGACATTAAAAGGGACTACTGCAATTTTCAGGAAAGAATTTGTCTCCGTGCGTAGATTCTTTTTTTTTTGTTTGTCTCTCGCGCCTTGTACAGAAGAGCCCCGCGCGCCGACTGTGATGTACATACTACGACGCCTCTGTGATCGCGGTCTCCAGTCGGCCACACTGCACGGCTTCTCCGAGCCGAGATGGATTTTGATCTTGCGTGTTATTTGTAAATAATTCGAGTGTATACTTTATATTATGATTCTTCTTGTTTTATTGGTGATTGAGGAAAAAGTTTGGGGTGCAAAAATTATGACAGTCTTTAACGAAACGGGGATGCATTCAAATAATATGTAGTAAATGTAAAATTTTAGTGCAGTGTCTAGTAAATATAACGTAGTGCGACTGTATGCTGTAAAGTTTAATCTAAGCATGTTAAAATTTACATAGTCACTGAACTAATTTATTACAGTTCTTAAGTTTTCTTAAAGATTAGAGTAATTTTTTTATCCTAAATTGTTCTCCATGTAAAGAGAGTTTTGATCGTGTAAAAAGTTATGGATTTTTTTTTTGTAAAAGATATATGTTATCGATTAATATACCTACCTTTAGCGCGGTATTCTAATGATTTCCTTTAATCTTCATTCTCTTTTTTTTTCTTGTAAATAAAAGTGAAAATGAGCATTCGTTATAATTGCGGTATGACGAATTTTTTACTTATCATGATTGATCAAACAAAATGTATTAAATCACACAACACTTGCGTTTTATTGCAACTTCTGTTTTCCTGCTTTTCTTCTTGTTTTTAAAGATGGTGACGTATAGTTGCGCGTGATAAAACTGTTGTATTTAAAAAGAAGCGTTCGACCGAAAGAAAGAAAACAGTCTGCGAAATTTCACGATGGTTGTATCGGATTGTGCCATAGAAATGTTCTTTTGTGCCCGAAACGAAATATTTTTGTACAACGTATATATTAATTTTGGCGCCGTCGTGCTCGTACGGAAACGAGAGTTTAATATTTAATAAAATTCGCGACATTTTTCATAAAGTTCAAAGTGTACAATCTTTCGAGCTGATTATCATGGGAAGCGGAAGAGCAGAACCGCCCTAGAGAAACAAAAATTATACAATGTTTGTGACCATACCAAGTTTCATGTATCGATGCATGTGACGCAAATGAATTAAGGCTTTAAAAAATCAATGTTCAATATTGCTAATGTAACAGTCGAACCTTTGAAAGTGTACTCAGCTTCGCATTATTTTTCGATGGTCCTCAAAGGAAAATCTTTCATTAGTCCTTTCCCTCGTTAATTCGATAACAATATAAGTCATACTTGTAAGTGATACGAAGAAAATGACTATTAAATAAGAAAAAAAAACATTAAACTGTAACATTGCCAATTAAATAGCTCGTAAAAAATGTAGATTATACTTGTGAACTGTATATTTTTTTCTCGACTCAACGACGAAACATGTAAATTTCAGCGTATACATATATACAAAAGTAGCACATCACTTATTCTTGAATTAACAATAGTCTGGTAGATTTTCCTTTACTTTCTGTAAAGTTCCGAACTATTTATTACGTGTACTTGTAATAAAAACTAGGCGGAGAAAAAAGATTCTGTTGAGAATTGCGATAGTCTAATTCGACCTTCTTTAGACTGACGTTTGAAAAATTGCTATTAGTTTCTTGCAAAATTCATAAGGATCACCGTAAAACAGCGAAAGAAGCGGCAATAAATTTTGCAAGAAATCGTAGCAATTTTTTTTTCAAGCTATCAGCTCGCGAGAACGTTAAACTGAACTGTCGCAATTTTTTTCCTCCGCGTACAAAAAAAAAGAACACACTATAAACAAAATTTTAAGCGAAGAGATAATAGAGTTATTTTTCTCGTAACTTACATGTAAAAGAGAGACAGAGAGAGATAAAAAAAGAAGAGAAACAAACGATCTTGTAATTCTATCCGTAGTTGTCCGCATGTGGAAAAAAATGAAACCGTTTAACAGTTGTAATCTACATTGTTAGAAGAAAAAAAAAAGCAGTTTTAATGGTAGTGATCAGCAACTAGAAAATCACGGCGCTACCTAAACATCGCCCACGAGGTCGGATCTTTTCATTTAGCGAGTGAAGCGATTGAAATTCCGATGCGACTAAACGACAAATAGGATAGACAATATTTAAAGCCAAATTCGCCGGTCTGCGCGATCGGCGATTTGATTCGATTGGACCTGTGCTTGAACGAAAGCGAAAGACGCTGACGTCGCATGAGCTTTCGCTGTTTTCTGTAACTGAAAAATAAACAAAAAAAAAAACATTAATAATTGTCATCACGGGGCTATATCTGTACGCCACCCCTGAAAAAAGTAACACGAGTAATGCTTTTAAAAACGAGACTCGCAATCGCTGAACTTCTTTGCTCGCCGACGATCCTGGATCGACGCGACGAGTTTTAAATGTGTGCATGTACGATTAGATAACGAAACGAACGTAAACTCTTTTAGTTTAGCCGAAACTGTGCATACGAAAATTAAATAACGAACTAAACTCAAACATTTTAAACAAAAAAGAAAAAAAAAGCGTACGTAGCGAGTAACTATCTAAGTTAATTTCGAACAACGGAGAAGAGGTTCAAGAGGAAAAAAAACATTTACATCTCGTAATCGCGAATTCGAAAGACCTTGAGAAGGTAGCGACAGAAGGAAGGAATGCGACGACTTACGTAAGATTTACAATAAAAAAAAATGAGACACATATACACACACACACAAACACAATTTACAAAAAAGTAATAGGAAGAGAAAAAAAAGCTCACGGGTGTTGTGCGATTCGATATATGCATTCGCGATATTTTTTTATGTATGCGATGAAATAATAAAAAAGCCAGCAGGGACGCGAGTATTTTCGCGAGGCGTGGAACGAATACTCGAGTTTCGCGCCTCGCGGCGAGTAATGATCGGACGACGATGTATTAAGGCGACGGAGAAAAGATGGGTGGAAGAAAAACGAAAAAGTGCTTGTTACGCTCAAAACCAAACTCGCAATGATTCGTGATATGTTTAAGAGCGATAAGGCGATTGAGTTGTCGGTCGAATTAGTAGTTCCTTAATATATTGTAGGCAAATTTGTATATTGAAAAAAAAATAAAATATATATTTATCTGACTATTTACTCAGGCTTGTTTTATATTTCTTGGTCCAAATGTAATGAGCACCTCAATTATTTATTTTTTTACTTATTAAAATTTATACAAATTTATCATTTATTGTTTATTATAAGCTGTAGAAAAAGTACGAACAAAACTGTTTTAGTTAAATTTAACTCGAAAGAAAACTGCTGCGAAGAAAATTTAATTACAGTGACCTACATTGAAATGAGACGAATTAAAAAATTTTAGAATTTCCCTTTTTTAATTTATTAATAAATCAACAGATTTGAATTATTCATAGTTTTATCTATTGCAGTTTTTAAACAATTTCCACATTAATAGTACAACTTCAGTAAACGCAGAGGAAAAATGAGAAAATAATAAGAAAATAACGATAAAAAGGATTAGAAGTTGGATTCAGTCTTGTGTCGCCTTAGCGAGAAGAACATTGAAAAAAGTAGGTTGCACTTGCCTAAGCTCCGGGATAATGGCATGCACATTTAAATTAAGCCGCGGCGAAAATTGCGCGCCTTTATTGGTCATCCAACCTCCAATGCCTGACGACCTTCGCGCCTAACCTTAGCTGCAGTATGGCAGCTTTCAAGTTTCACACGTGCATGTTTTGCTTAAAAAAAATTCTTGGTGTATACTTTAAGTGAAGCAGGGGACATCATACTCGTCATTAGGCAATCAAATATGTGTGGAATATTCTGCACCGTGAGTTGCGTAAGCACTGAAAAAAAGCCATGCAAAACAGATGAGTCTTACGAGGTAAGGATAGTCTTTTTCGTAAATAGCAAAGTATACTTGTGAAACTATCCAATAATGAAACAACAGTGTAAACCTTGAGAGTTAAGAGTTTGCACAGAAAATAGTTTTCTTTAATAAAAACAAGTTTTTTTGCCAATTTCTTTCTTTTCTTATTGATCGACAATAGTGTAGCTTGTATTTAGTACGAGAGTTTAGAAGAATATATTTGAAATTGGTGATTTCTTTGTTCTTTTAGTGGACGTTATGCAAAGATTTTATTGCCAACCGTGGACCAGATAGTTTGCACGGGATAAAGAAGAATCTCACGGACCAATGGCAAGGTCAGTTCTATGCAAGTGTATTATGGATGCAAGGATTGAAGCCAGTTTCGCAACCACTTGTTGACACTGACTGCAATATGCTTCTTTGGAATGGAGATGTTTTCGCTGGTGATATGGTAAGATTACTAATGTTTGCTGTCAATAGTCGAGCTTGAATTTTTAATAAATATGTATTCTTTTCTATTTTTAGTTCAAAGAGAATATTTGTGATAGTGAAAATGTTTTACTAAGTTTAAAGAGTTCAACCGAAGTTTCTGCAGTACTGAATAAAATTAAAGGACCATTTTCTTTTATTTATTATCAGAAGTCATCTAATTCTTTATATTTTGGAAGAGACAGGCTAGGAAGACACAGTCTATTACTCAGAATAAATGAAGAATGTAAATCAATGGTCCTTACATCAGTCGCTGATAAAAGTATACAAAATATTATACAACTACCAGCAATTGGAATTTTTGTAGTTGATTTAAATAAGGAGAAATTAACTTTAAAGTGCTTGCCCTGGTATAAACCAAATGAACGCTTCTTTAATAGTATAAATGATTTGAAAAACCAATATAATGCAGAGATCCAAGTAGTTGAGTCAAAGTGTTTATCAAGTATGTACGATTCATTCACAAATGTACAGCCTACATCTGAAATGGGTTTCCTAAAATTTACAGAAGATATTAAGGAGTATAAAAATTTTGATGAAATTATGGATTACTTGTTAAAGGAAGAAACTGTTCAACAACTTGTTAGTCATTTAGAAAATTTGCTTAATGAGTCCGTTAGAAGAAGAGTTAAAATTATTCCAAGATTTTGCAGAAACTGTACAAAATTAAATGAAACTGTGGAAATATGCCCACATGTGAAAGTTGGAGTGTTATTTTCAGGTGGATTGGATTCGGCTATTTTAGCAGCATTAGCTCACAATCATATAGATATTGATGAAACAATAGATTTAATTAATGTGGCATTTGAAAAAAAAGGAAACTCAAAGTATGATGTCCCAGATAGAATAACTGGAAGGAAAACTTACAATGAATTGTTAAAAATTTGTCCCAAAAGAAAATTTAACTTTCTTGAAGTAAGAAATTGATTAAACTAAATTAAGCTTTTAAAACAGATGAAAATAAATTACATTTAATTTAATTTCAGGTTGACGTATCGAGTGAATGAATTAGAAAAGTACAGATCAACACGAATTGCAAATTTGGTATATCCAAACGTAACGGTTCTCGACGACAGTTTGGCTTGTGCTGTTTGGTTTGCCAGTAGAGCTAAGAGCTGCGAAAACTCAACAAAAGAGTCTTATGAATCGACCTGTCGAGTACTTCTTCTTGGTATGGGTGCTGATGAACAATTTGGAGGATACATGAGGCATAGGACGATACTAAAACGAAATGGCTGGTCAGCCCTTTCGCAAGAATTGAAACTTGAGTTTGAAAGAATCGCTGAGAGAAATCTGGGAAGAGACGACTAGAATGGTAGCCGATCACGGCAGACAATCCAGACTGCCTTACTTGGACGAGGATTTGATTGAATTTGTGCAAAAGCTTCCAGCTTGGAACAGGTTCAACAATTTCATAATTTCTTTTAGAATTTAATTAATCGCGATCATTCATTTCGTTTGACATTGTTCTTCAAATAAATGTAGATAAGATACAGTAACTTATCTGCAAATCTATAAAAAAGAATATACAAGGAAGTAAAGACTTTAAAAAAATTCCAATAAATTAATTAACGGCGTATTTTGCTTGATGATATCTAATCTATTTCATTTTAATTTGTGCAGGTGCTGTCCAACGGAAAACTTTCCAGCCGGTCTAGGCGATAAACTGCTGTTGCGCTTGCTGGCACGCAAGCTTCAACTCGTCGACGCTTCAAAGTTTCCCAAACGAGCTTTTCAATTCGGCTCGCGCATTGCCGATAGCAAAGAAAACGCAAAGGATCTGTCTAAACGATTGTAATCGTTGTGTATTCTCTCGTTTCATTTTGAAATGTTGTTTACTAATGATTTCTTATCGGCCTCGCATAAAGGATAGCTTAATTGAGTGACGCGGGGTCAATGAAATTATATCTATACTGCTGCCGTTGCGCACGAAGTATATTCTTAGCAGTACATTAAAACGATGCTTACACTCAAGAGTAAACTATGGACAGATATAAGAGGCTAGTGGACGTCTATTTAAGTCCAGCGCCGCCGGGTTTTGAGGTGGAATTCCGCACCCTATTAACACGTGAGGCTGTTGAATTTTTGCATGACCTTATTTTGTATTTTCAAAGTAAGATCGACGATCTGTATACTGCGAGGCTCGAGAGGAAGTATGTCTTGCAGAAGACTCGAAAGATACCAAAGTTTCTTAAGTCTACATATGACGATGAAGAGTGGAAAGTGGCTCCAGTCAGTAAGTTTAAAAAGCAGATGCCTTTATTTAATATTTAAATAAATAAAGTTAGCCTGAACAATATATTAAGGTCAATTAATCTCTTTTAGATCATAAATTACAAAATCGCCACTTAGATTTGGGAGATGTTAGTCCAAGTGATTCAAATCGTTTTACACTGGCCTTAAGAGCTAACGTGCAAGGAATCCAAGTTGATTTCGATGATGGTCATTGTCCTACGTGGAAAAATCAAATAAAGGGACTGTACAACATTTACAGAGCTGTCCGTAATGAAATTCCAGAAGTACCTAAAATTAGTGATGCACCAATTCTTATGCTTCGACCAAGAGCCTGGAATATGATAGAGCATAATATGAGCATTGATGGCAAGGAAGTTCCTGGACCATTGTTTGATTTTGGTCTTTTGATGTTCCACAATGCCGCTATCCTTGCTCGGTGTGATTCTGGACCATTTTTCTACTTGTCAAAGATGGAAGGTGCACTAGAAGCCAAATTGTGGAATGAAATATTTGTTTGGGCTCAAACAAGATTGCAGATCCCTTATGGTACAATTAAAGCTTGCGTTCTTATTGAGAATATTCTGTCTTCCTTCGAAATGGAACAGATTTTATATGAATTAAAAGATCATTCTTTAGGTTTAAACTGTGGCATTTGGGATTATGCAGCAAGCATAATTTCTAAATATGGAAATGATCCCTCATTTACACTTCCAGATAGAAATAAGTATGTAAATATGAGCAAATCATTTTTAAAGAAATACATGCAACTAGTGATTAGAACGTGTCATAAGAGAAAAGCTCATGCAACAGGTGGAATGGCAGCCAAGCTTTTGCCCTCAAAGCAATCTGCAGATTTTGATAAAGTTATCGAAAGTGTGCTAAGTAGTAAATTAGAAGAGATAAAAGCAGGCATTGATGGTTTTATGGTATATGATTTTGGATTTATAGATCATGTTCACAAAATGTGGAATAAGTATGGAGGACCTCTACCAAATCAGATAAATTATCCTGGAACTTCTGAACTAATTACCGAGATAGATTTGTTAACATTGCCAAAGGGAGGTGTAACAGAAGAAGGATTGAAGCATAATATTACAATTGCCATACTTTTTATCTACCATTGGTTGTGTGGTGAAGGAGTGTTTGAATTTATGGGAGCTATTGAAGATTCTGCAACAGCTGAAATCTCCAGAGCACAAGTTTGGCAGTGGATTAGGCACGCAGCAAAAATAGAAAATCAAAATAAAATTATAACAAGAGAACTGGTTTTTAAAGAAGCCTCGATCATTTTTGATGTATTAGTAAAAGAATACGAGTTTGATAATGCATCAAAAAGAAAATTGGCTGTTGCGTTTAATGTATTCTTAGAAATTGTAAATAGTAGAGATTTTCCAGAATTTATTACGACTTATTTAAATGATACATACATTTTTCGAAATCTACATGCTAATTTGTAAATTTGTTATAAACATTTGTAATAAAGTACTACTGAATACTGCTTTTAAACTTTTTGTTTATAAACCTTTGAAAAAACGTATTAATAAAAATAAAGAATAAGTGAAAAAGTGTAAAGTAGATGCAAATTGTTATAAAAAAAATATTGAAATTGAATTTTTAATAACAATAAAAATAAATTTTAAAAAGTGTAACAAATTTTTATCTGTTCGAATGGTAAAGTAGAATTTTGACAGATCAGAAAGTTATATTAACCTAAAAAGTAATTGTTGTGCTCCTACATTATTTTCAAAATAGTGTTTGTGTTTACAATGATAAGAGTAATATTTTTATTACCAAAACTTGTGATATAGTCACTATTTTTATTCTAAAGCTTTTGAAAATATTTTTGATACTTGAAAATGCCAGAACGAATTGAAATATGTAAGTACAATAATTTAATTTTTTCTTTTCTAATTGTGCAGTAAAGTTCTAATAGTACACTTCTAAAATAATCTTGTTAATTTTATAAGGGTGAAAAAAAAATTACTTTTATCTTCTTTTTCACGGCATATAACAAGTGTCTTTTTTTTATAACAACTTATTTACAATTATTATTTCAAGCTATAATTCCTCAAGATTTGCGTCAGGAAGAAACAATTGTACAAATTGCTGAAGCTTTAGATAATTTAGATTTTGCAGTGTCTCACATTTTTAATTCCATAAATGAAAGAATTTCAGAAAATTCGAAAAGGTAAGTGTTTACAAAAACTTCACTGCATGTTTGTAATATTTTCATATTGTTTGATTTGTATTCTGTTTTCTAGGCTTGGTGATATTCGATCTCGGGCAACAAAACTCCAAGGCAGATTAGAGTACCTTCAAAATAATTTAAATTTGAAAGCTGTAAAAATGTATTCTGCAGCAAAATATCCAGCTAATCATATTTATCAAGAATATAAATTGGCTGTTGAGCCAAAATGTAGGAAAGAGATTTCCGATACTACAATTTACAAGAGTCCAGTTCCAATATCGGATGAATATGACTCAGCATTGACTGTAAATAGTAAAATAGAGAACGGACAATATATAAATAGTTTCAATATGCAAGAAAAGTTGCAATTTTACTATGTGAAATCGAAACCCAGTTCAAAAACAAAAACTTTTGAAGTTGAAAACGATAGGACCAGGCAAAATATTTCTTCAATCGATTCTCTTTTGCCCTTTAATACAAAAGACTCGAGAGGAACTCTCAATACTCAGTCAGGACAAAATGAAGACAAAGCTCAAATTGGTGATGCTCCAGATTCCATTTTACAACCATGGCATTCTTCTGAAATGGAATCTCCATCAACTTATTTGTATGCTCCAACATTAGGAGAGGTAAAATTACATTTACATTGTATTACTTTTCTTGAAAAATATCTATTCATATTTATATCGATAATCTTTGAATTCAGGTACCACAAATGAATGTTCCGCTTACACTGCCAGACTTGCCGGGTATTGTAGATGATGAACGTTTCATCCTCGACCTAAACTTTCAAAGTCCAATTGCTCCATCCTCAGCTGTGGCTACACCAACTATTCGCAAGGATCCCCCTTCGCAATCCATTGTCGAAGAAGATCCACAAAGCTCTCAAAACCTTGAGAAAACCGTTTCCAAAAGTGGAACGATCACAAGTAGCATTCCAGTTCAGCCTAGTCGTGCACCTACTCCTCCAGTGCCTGAGGTCAAATCTACAGCTTCAACACAAGATACTTCTGATGCTCCCCCAGCTCCAAGCCAATTGGCGCCGCCTCCTCCGCCTCCACCTCCACCTCCGCCACCCCCAGCTTCGCCTCCTGAAGATAATCAAGAGGTAAAGCAACCTGCGAAGAAACCACCTGCTAAAGCAGCTTCTATACCTGTCGATCGGAGCAATCTTATGGCTGAGATTCGAGACGCTGGCGGTATTGGCAGGGCTAAGCTACGGCACTACGTGCCCAGCGACAATACCCAGGATCGTTGGTCTTCCGCTTCCGTCGGTGGTGACTTGATGGCCGACCTCCATGCGACTTTGTCGCTCAGGCGCAAGTGTATCTCTGGCATGGCTAACAACGCCTTTGCGAGGATGTCCAGCATGATTCCACCGCCGCCAAAGCCCAACGGGTCCTCCGCCTCTGACAGGAACTCAGCGACCAGCGAGTGCGAGTCTCAGGATGACGACGGATGGGAAGATTGAGGGTACTAGATGTCGAAGGAAAAAGCGAGTGTTTTATAAAATAGATTTATTTTTGTTATTAAAATGTCATTTATAGATCATTTACAACAAATACATTGTACAATTCCTATGTGTGCGATATTAATTTAAGATCACATTACAAAAAAAGACGCTTTTCTAAAGATAAAATTGAAATCACATTTGTGGCGTTTCTCGCTGGCGTTTTACTATAACAGTTAACAAAAAATATGTATAAAAAAGTAACAATGTATTGCTCTGTCGTATTTGGGTAAGACGCTAATTTTTTATAATGACTTATGGAATCTTTATACTCTGTTAATTCATATACAATGAAAGTGTACATAAATTATAAATAAATATAATAAAATATAGTACGTATATAAACCAACTATTTTCATTCAATTTACTGAGTATAATTACTTCATTTCAAAATGGACTATATGTATTTCTGAAAAACATCCTTTCCTCTCTCTGATCTTTTGATATGTTTGCATTTGGGCGTTAAAATTATGCCCTGAACAATTAATGGTATTTAGAAATATAATTAATTAAAATTATATAAAATAATGTTTTTGTAATATATAAGTATATCTTCAGCAGAGTTAAAACCGCACTAAAATATGTGCAAGATTGCAAATGTATGTACAAAAATTGCATTTACTTTCAAATACTTTCACTTTGTTCCATAGAGTTGGCCTTAAATTCATTATCTCTTTTTTACAATTCAGTCAAATGAATTGTAAATTCATTAATAAGATAATTTTTAGAGATAATGCATTCTATATAGCATGCACATGTTTATAAAATTTATCTTATTAAAAAAAATACAATTCTATTTTAGAAATATTAACAGTTGCATAATAGTTAAAATATGAATTCTATATAAAATATAATAAATCAATTGCATTGATATTCTTTAGCCTTAATGAATATATAGGGTACTTTTAAATGCTATCTATCCTCCATTACCTATTAATGAAAAAAATATCCTCCAAGTTTCAAACTTAACAGATATTGTCAACAAAAAATTCTAGAAAAGGGAATATTTAGCAGTGAACTAGCTAAAGTTGTTACAAATTTGGTGCTACCCAGTCGAGGAAATTCTTCGCAAATTCAAAGCCCAGGAAACAAGCTGCATTTGCTGGAAAGGCTCGAAGCATCACAGGCACCACACCCTTGTAAAGAGCCTTTGGTCCTTCTGTCTTCATTAGATGAACAAAAACTTCTCTAACTCCTCTTTTGTAAGTTCCCTCAGGAGCTGTACGAAAAAAAAACAGAGTTAGTTTGTACATATGTTCTATTAAAATTTTTTTTTTCTCATAAAAAAGTTCACCTGTTTGGAGACGTGATTTCAAAACATCAGGAGGCATTCCTATTATCCAATTAGTTATTCCTGCGCAGCCTCCAGCAGTTATAGTTGACAAAAGTCCCAGACTTCCATCTTCATTTTTCAAAGCTCTCTTTAGAACTTCATAAGTAGTGAAATAAACTCCACTAGCAGGTACATCTGTAATAAAAATAATTTATACATTACTCTTTCCATTTTGTCAAATATTTCACATATATCAATTAATAATAGAGAGTATAATGTGCGTGGGTTGAACAGATAGGGGACATCCTGTGGGTGATAGGAACCATAGCACGTAAACAGATAACACGCTGATGTTCTGAAGTTCCTCTCAGTGCATAAGTACAGACTGAGTTCTATACCATCGTTATATTTTCTAGTCTAAAATTAAGTGAATGTTAAATGGTTAAACAATGAGTTTTGCACATTTCTTTTTGACAACACTGACTTTGGTAAATAAAAATTTTAATGTTTACAAAAAAAAGAATCAAATAATCATCTACATAAATTAGGGATGGAGTGTAGCTGAAATTGTCGACATTGGCGGCGTGTGGGAAGTACAATGTCCACGTGAGTGTTCCTGTGAATTTCTCCGATTTGCAGATTTGCCATTACATCAGAGGTTTAAATATTCTAACAGCATTGATGTAAGTAAATAATAAAAAAATTATTTATTAATAAATATAATAAAGATTATTTACTGTATTTTTAAATATAATTTAAAATGTTTGAGACATTACAATTTAAGATTATTGTCAAGAAATATGCAGAACTAACATTTAAAATTACTTTTACTTTTTAGGATGATGCAATTAATAACATTAACGATCATCCCTTAGCTAATGAACTCTTAAAAGTGGCAATATGCATAATCACAGAAAACCCAAAGGAATTATTGTCAAAATTACCAGAAGATGTGCAGGTGACTTGACATTGTTAATAAAATTAACAAGTATAATCTTATTACTAATAACTAATAAATTAATATTTTTTAGATTTTTACACTTTTAGAATCAGGTTCAGACACCTCAAAAATAATTTTGCAAGCAGAAGATATGGAACAATTTAAAGATTTAATATCGTTAGATATTCAAGGAATGGAGAGAGATTCTTTAAAAACTAACAGTGTCGAAGGAAATAAAAGTGATAAAACTGGAATTATTTTATCAGCTGATACCCTACTTCCACTGGCCAACACATTAGTTTATTTAAATTTAGAAAAAGTAACTTTAACAAGATTAAGTCTACATGACAAAAGCAAAGCTAATCTCGTAATTAAACCTGTGAACCCTCCAAAACTGGAATCCGATTACCATGGAAATCGAACAGGTCATAGATTAATCTTTTTAAGTCAACAATCTGGTAACAATGAAGATAAAGAAATTTTACCCTACAACCTTTACAAACAAGAGATGGAAGGATATCGTGAATCTACAAATTTGTTGACAAGTTTGAGTGCATTAACACACCTCAGAATTTTCGATTGTGCTTTAGAAGATGTATCTTGGCACATGTTTGACGGTCTTGAAAATTTGCAGTATTTGTCTTTGCAGAAAAATAACTTGAAATTTATACCCGAATTTTGTTTCTATGGAACTCCAAATTTAAGGCATTTATCTCTTGCTGATAATGACTTGCTGACTTTATCAAGTGTAGACTTAGCTGGGCTATTGGTCCTTGAAAAACTTGATCTCAGTGGCAATAATTTAACATTTTTATCAGAATTGTCTTTTCCACCATTCCCAGCTCTTATATCTGCTGATTTACGTGAAAACCCTTTAGATGTCATTTTTCCAAGGTATGTATAGAATATATTTACTGAATAATAATATTTCAATAGATATACATGAATTTATTCATTGCATATTTCCTTACAGCACATTTGAAATAATGAATAAAACAGTACGACTGGAGTTGGGTGGTGGTGGAGCAAATCTTAAATTGCAAAAAAATGCATTTTTAGGACTAAAAAATTTGGAAACGTTACATATTTATGATTTAGATGTTCCAGTTCTTGAACAATTTGTTTTCCAAGGAATGCCATTACTGAAAGAATTAAAATTGAGAGGAAAAATAATAAGAATTGACTTTGATGCATTCAATAGTCTCAGTACCATTACTGATTTAGATTTAAGTCATTGTCATATTGCAGATATATCTATGGATGCCTTTTATGGACTTGAAAATATTATAAAAATTGATCTTTCTTACAATGATTTAGAATATATTCCACCAGGATTATTTACCATTCAACAGCAAAAAAAACTGAAAGAAATAATTCTTACAAAGAACAAATTGTTACATTTACCTCCAGATTTTTTCAAAAGCTTACGAATGTCCCACAAACAATTTCAAGTACAAAATATCAGATTAGATGGCAATCCTTGGGACTGTAGCTGTGATATGACAACTTGGAACCCTCATTTGGTACACTAATTTATCATTACTTTCTCTGTTCATAAAATATTGATTTTAAAGATTTTGTTTCTTTTTGAATAGGTGAATAGAACAAGGGAAACAGCCCCACGATGTTTTACTCCTAAATCTTTGAGAAATGTGGGTATATTCTATGCACTCCGCAAAGGTGGACTGGACTGCAAGTGGCCAAAACGTAGGTTGAGAAGGAAACATGTTTATACTCAAAATATTGAGGATAATGAAATTTAGTCGATCAAGTTATTTGTACTTGTAAAAATTTTAACAAATAAAACATATTATTACCTCTTAAAAGAGTTGCACAGGAACCTTTAAAAATACTTCTTAATCCACCTTCAGCATACAACTTCTTTACACAATCAACAGGTCCATTGTACTTTGGTTTAGCGTCTCCATGCTGTATTTGCAGAAGACATTTAATTCGCTCCCCAGGAGCCATAATGGCTGTGGTAAAAATACCACTAAAAGCTCCAGCGTAAAACAGCTGAAGCTCAGACAATTCTTCATTAGGATCCTTCTGTTGCAATTTCTTTCCGATCCCAAAGCCTAAAAAGCTCATTGCAAATATTGGAGCAACTCCAATAAGAGGAGCACCCATTCCTGTAATATATAAATGAATTAAGGATAGAAGGAATAAAATAAAATTAAAGCATTATAACTAATTATTGATGGAACACAAAAAATAATAAATCTATAACTATATTATTCAACTGTACCTTTGTAAAATCCTCGGAAACCCTCCTTGGTCAAGGTTTTCTTTGCGCAATCCCATGTTCCCAAATAAAGTGGCACTTCATTGGGCCCTACAGGGGGCATAGTCTGTAATCTCACCTGTTACAAAAACAAACATTAGATTATTCTCACACTCCACAAAAGTCTGATTAAACCAACAAGATTCCTCATTGTAAAATTACATAATTTACGGCCTGTATCTGATAACCGGAGCAAACACCAGCCAACGAGAAGAAATATCAGGTAACAATAATGCATGTTCTTGTCGAATGCTTGAATGAAAGTATCCTCATTCATAAGCGTATCTCTTCTATTAAATTCATCTGGGTCATCAATTACAACATTCGAATCAACAATTTCAGACTTTTTATTTTTACTTTGTAATACTTGCAAATTTTTCCGTACTCTTTAAAAAAAAAAAAACAATAATTATGCATTTTTCACAATATTCATGCAGTAAAATACACGTTGATAACCACGCCAAATAATACTTATTACGACGCTCCACACAGACACACAGTACATAACCTCACCTTAATGGTGTCCAGCGGATGACCCGCGAGGATCGTGCAGACGCCCCCGAAGCCGCCGCTCAGGAAGTACTTGATGGGGCTGACGTTCTCGGACATTTTCGCAGAGCACGAGGCAAGGATGACAGGCAAGACCGACGGGCTCGAGGCGGCGTGTCCGCGTGGTGCTTCTCACTACTATTGGACGCGAGTGTGACTGCGCAGCGTCCGGCGCGGCCGTCTAGTCGCCTACTGCAGGTCGACGACGTGTCAAATTAATCAGCGATGTAAATTGTCATCCATTGAGCTTAAGTAATGATCATCCACGCGATCTCGAGGCCAACGCACAAGCGCCATATGCGCGCGAGCGTAGATTCCTCCTCCTCGTGCATGATGATGTGCCGCGGACTGTACACGCAGCATCGCTGCTGGGCAACTGACTGCATTATTGGGGAATATACATGCAGTTTGCAGTGATTTACAATCTTAGAACTCGATTTATCACGACGCGCGTGGATTTCTTGTTTGCACTTTTTTGCAAATTATGTCAGCGGCGATAAGAATTATCAGCTTATACTTTTATTATTATCGCTTAATTAGTATTAGTGTTTTTATGTAAGTGATTTTGTATATTTTTTTGCTACAAAATGCTAAATATATCTAGCAGTGTTAATCTAAATTTATGAGAGTGAAATCGAGACAATATTTGAGCAGGCAATTTTTTTACTTTATATAAGAGTGAAAAAAAATGTTTAAGGATAAAATAAAAGAATTTCACTCTTTGTAAATAATGATTTATTGATTTTACTCTTTGGTTAAAGATTAAAATATACACAAGGTAAAATGTATCTTTCGGTAACTTCTGAAACATTTTTTTCATATAAATACTCTTTTCGTAAAGATTATAATCAATATTCATAATTATAATTAATATTTATATATTATAATCAATATTTATAATTTTATAAAGAGGAAAGATTTGTCATAATTGTTGAAAAGAATTATTTTCAATGTATTTACTCCTTTGGAAAAGAGTAAAACGAATCTTTTCAATTTCATAAATGTTTGATGTAGAAATAAATCATTATTTACAAAGAGTAAAATTCTTATGTTTTACTCTATTACAAAGTAGAAAGTCACTCAGATTTCGTCTCGATTTTACTCTTTCGACTTTATAGTGTAGTATAAGAATGCTCAACATTTGCAAATATTTGTTACGAACAGTAAAATTCTTATGTTTTACTCCATTATAAAGTAAAAAGTCACTCAGATTTAGTCTCGATTTTACTCTTTCAACTTCAGAGTGTAGTATAAGAATGCTCAACATTTGCAAATATTTGTTACGAACAGTAAAATTCTTATGTTTTACTCCATTATAAAGTAAAAAGTCACTCAGATTTAGACTCGATTTTACTCTTTCGACTGTCGAGTGTAAGACTGTAGTATAAGAATGTCCAACGTTTGTAAATATTTGTTGGCCCTGAAAAGGGCCGATTAGGAAGTACAAAAAAATGTATTGGTAATTTAAACTTCTTGAGAAGCCATCTGCGACGATTTCTCAGTCTTCTTCGGCAGGAGCACAGCCTGAATATTCGGCAAAACTCCTCCTTGAGCAATGGTCACACCAGAAAGCAGCTTGTTCAGCTCCTCGTCGTTGCGGATGGCAAGTTGAATGTGACGCGGAATGATCCTGGATTTTTTGTTATCCCGAGCGGCGTTTCCCGCCAATTCGAGAACCTCAGCGGCCAGATACTCCATGACAGCCGCCAGGTACACCGGAGCACCAGCACCAACTCGCTCCGCGTAGTTTCCTTTGCGGAGAAGCCGATGAATACGTCCCACCGGGAACTGAAGTCCTGCCTTGTTGGAACGCGTCTTTGACTTGCCCTTTATCTTGCCACCACCTTTGCCGCGACCAGACATTTCGAATTGGATCTAAAATGTTCTGCGATTCGCGAGAAAAATATTTAATTTTATTTTTTTTAAATAACGACGAACTAAACAATTTACTACACCAATGTGAACAATAATATTAACGATGATACGAACAAACAATAACACCAACGGATTTCCTCGAAACGAAATCGTAAGAGGAATATTTTTCTCGACGGTTACGCGAGTTGTTATATAGTCGCCCGGCAAGCAGCTGCGAATAAAGATCACGAAAGAAGGGGGAAAAAGAGCAGATGCTAGACATGGAGAGGGTACGACGAGTCTCGAATTGCTCCTCTTCCTCGGCTTCCTTTCTCTCCGATTGGTGCGTCGCAGCCTCGTTTCGGAGTATAAAAGATGCGCCGGGCATCGTGGCCCAAATTATTTCACTTTGGGAGCTCCGAACTGATCAGATTTAGCAAAATTTTGGTTCGCTGGTTCTTGAAATTAGAGTAAAATTACTCGAAATCTGGACGCTTTGAAGAACGGAAGCGATAGATGAACAACGAAAAAATAACGATAATAAAAGATACAGTCACATAATATACTCTTTGAATTAATTGTAAATAATTTATAAACTTGGAAGCTATAGATGAATTTATATGTCTAAATTAGGTACTACTTGGATTCCTATATTCAAAAGCTGAAGACTTGTATTCAATTTAAATGTTTGGGTTTTTACTGTCCATCTTTAGATTCCGACTCAATGTAAAGTAAAGAGTCGAACTTTAAGAACGATGTAAACGTATAACAAACTTAATTATTTAATATAAAAGAGTATGAAAATAAGTAACTTAATTTTTCTCTACAAATCTGTAAAGTAGATGATAAATTAATGATTTTTCAAAGCATTTCATTTCTTGATTCCGTATTCACCATTGTTTTTTACTAATCTGAAAAAAAGTAACTTGATATTAACCGATGAGATAGTCAGTCCTTCTAAGGGCCCACAAAATATTTAAACGCTGAACCTACGTTTCATAAAATTATATTGTCAATTTTCAATAATACAGTTAATTACATCCCTTAACAATAATATACAAATTACCAGAACGTATAGTCAACAGTTTCATGGATAGGCGGTTTAATCACTTTGAGAATGTTTATGTTTACATTTTGAATATGACTTATTCAAAATCATTTGTAAGCAACAAGTGGATACATGGTGAAAATGTCAGTCGATAAAAGTTATAAGTGCTCTCTTAAGAAATTAATTTCTGTTAAGTATATTTATTTTATTTACACGTTTATTCTAGGGAGATTATTTATTGTTCAAATTAATTTTAGCAAAATCAAGATATTGTTACAACCACATCAAAATTTAAGCCAATGTTAGTAAAAGACCTTATGCAAAGTTTTGAAAAGGACAACAACAGAAGTAATAAATTTGTTTATTTATATACGTTAATTGTAATATGAAATAATTCTTTTTAAATTTAATCTCTATTTAGAAACATCGCAGAAGAACAGTGCTTCTCTATCACAATTTGTAGAGATTCGTCCAAAGGTACAAACCTTTCATAAATCTACATACGGTGAGAGTAATAATTTTATTTATTATAATACTATATATATAAAATTAAATAAAAATGATAAGTGAGTTCTAAAGATAATTAATATTTTTATGTAGGTTCTTCTAAAAAATTTGAATCAAAGATATCAAAAGTGGGAGGTACTGTTAAGGATACTAACAAAAACGGAACTAAAAAACTACAAAAAAAAGCAATAAATAAGATTGTTGACAATTTAACTTGTCAGGGTAATCTTTCAAAGGAGTTATCAGAGATGCACATTCCCAACATCAATAAGGAACCTTGTAATTGTACAAATAAAATGCAATTGTCTAACAATTGTGCTCCGAAACCAAATTTTGATTCACCAAATATGATTAGCATTTTTCAAAATATCGTAACTGAATTAAGATCCTTCCTCGAACAATCTGTACAAGCACACGAGTATCAAGTTTCTAAATTAAAACAAATATTAAATAGTGTTAATAACATAAGTAATACAATAAACGATACAGAAGTTGATCTATCAAAAGCAGCTGCAGAAAATATTGAAAACTCCGCAAGAATAAATACAAATATATATTCAGCAAAATTAAATGTAGATAAAAACTGCAGCGAAGAAAGTACAAAATCTGTAGAAATAGCTGAGCAAAGACCACGACCTCCACTGATAAAAATAGTGAGCAATGATGATACGAATCAACTAATGGACTACTCGGATATCCTCAACAAGTCTCCAAATGAAAATCAAATCAGCTATTTAAATCCAAAGATGCCAAACTTGAACAAAGTTTCTCCAGGTCAAACACTGGGAGTAAGATGTCTAGAATTCCAAAGTCGCAGGCGATCCTTGTCCCTACCTTCGGAGTCAGATTTGACTCAGAGCAGCTTCACAATGTTGGAGAAGAAATTGAACATTGTACATAAGAAGTTGACAGACATGCCATCATCCACTCCACCGATGTGTCTTTTCTCCTCGACTCCCAGTTTTGCCAAGCAGTGGGATAAAAGAGGCAAGCGAACAGTAAAGGAGTACATGAAGCTAAAAATGAACAGCAGTCTCCTCGTTACCCCAACAGATAACTGGTACCAGTCGCGATTAGAATCTTCTGATACGGACGATTAATTACTTAATTTAATGTATTTCAATTAATTGTAATCAATTTTGTTGTGTTATACAACTTTAAAGTTTGAATAATGTTACAATATAAATTGTTAATGAAGAAAAGTACTATAATTTGTTTGAAATAAATTCTATTAAATTGTAGAAGTGATTGTTATTTGGAAAAAATATAATTAATTTAATTAAGTTTCCACTGCAGGATTTCGATTTCTACCACTACTACTGCAGTTTTTTTTTATAATTATGTTTTTTTTCTTTTTATTACAAGTAAGCACATATAAGAAATATTATTTTCCTCTTCTGGATTACTTGTACTTTACTTGTATAATTACACTGGATTCGATAAAAATAAAGAAATAAATACTATAGGTTAGATTAGTTAACCTAACCTATAGTATTTATTTTAATCTTATTTATAACCTATAGTATTACCTTACAATCTTTCAATAATAATTTATATATTATATTTCAATATACGTTAATTTTTTTGTATGCAACAATGAATAGTAAATACTTATTTTAACGATAACTAATTTAATTTATTAAGTATTACTATGACGTTCTGTTTACATTAATCTTTTTAATTCGCAATTTTTGTATATAATTAGGAATAAATATTTCAACGTTAAATTATTTGTTGGCCCTGAAAAGGGCCGATTGTTTTAAGGGGAAGGGAAAAAGTAAATTAACCGCCAAAACCGTAAAGAGTACGGCCTTGACGTTTCAGAGCGTAAACGACATCCATAGCAGTAACAGTTTTCCTCTTGGCATGCTCGGTGTAAGTCACAGCATCTCGGATGACGTTTTCCAGGAAAACCTTCAATACACCACGAGTTTCTTCGTAAATCAATCCAGAAATACGCTTGACTCCACCACGACGAGCCAGACGACGGATGGCTGGTTTCGTAATTCCCTGGATGTTATCACGAAGAACCTTTCTATGACGCTTGGCTCCTCCTTTTCCCAGTCCCTTTCCTCCCTTTCCACGTCCAGTCATGATGCTAAATTCGAAGTGTACTACTCGAAGTCAAGAAGCAAACTGATAAATTTTGTACGGCGAAATCGCGCTTTTATTCTCTCGCTGCTTGCTTGCCCCTACCGCTGCTCCAAAACGGGCGAAGCCTTCCCCCTCCACCATCGACGGTACGTCCCACTCCGAGTCGAGGTAGAGGTCGCCTGTATAAAAGAAAGCGAGATCATTACGAGAATTTATTCTTTCGTCGATCGCTCAACGAACAGGACCTCATCTTGCCATGGCACGTACCAAGCAAACCGCCCGGAAGTCCACCGGAGGCAAGGCTCCTCGGAAACAACTGGCGACCAAGGCTGCTCGTAAGAGCGCACCAGCCACCGGAGGAGTGAAGAAGCCTCATCGCTACAGGCCTGGAACTGTGGCTCTTCGTGAGATCAGGAGATACCAGAAGAGCACGGAACTCCTCATCCGCAAACTGCCCTTCCAGCGTCTGGTCCGTGAAATCGCCCAGGACTTCAAGACTGACCTGCGTTTCCAGAGCTCGGCTGTGATGGCACTCCAGGAGGCCAGCGAGGCTTACCTCGTTGGACTTTTCGAGGACACCAACTTGTGCGCCATCCACGCCAAGAGGGTGACCATCATGCCCAAGGACATTCAGCTGGCGCGTCGTATTCGAGGAGAACGTGCTTAAATATCGAATAAACAAAAAAAAAACCAATCGGCCCTTTTCAGGGCCACCAAACTTATATAAACGTTGAACTTGCTATTGTATATTAACTATTTATTTAATAACAATTACTCAAATATTCCAGTAAAATATTCGACAATTTGTTTTCCTGACAAGTTACTACGAAAAAAATCATATTTAAAGAAATGCTACAAAAATGATGTCGCAAAAATTATGAAAATTTAACAATGAAACCTTAAAAGAATACAAATAAATAAAATAAAAGTGTCTATCAATAATAGACATTGTAATGTTTAATAACTGCAATGACATTATTGAATTATTGCATGTACATTAATTTTACTTTTTCTTTTGTAGAAGTCTATTTCACAAATCTCATTACTTATTATTAACAATTTCTTAAATTTCATTACTTGTTATTTACAATTTTCTAAATCTCGTTATTTATAATTTTCTAATATTTAATTGTCATTTACACTTTTGTAAATGTTATTTGTTATTTTCAAATTTTCTTAATCTCCTTATTTATTCTTGTCTAATCCTGAATTATTATTACAATTTTGCAAGTGTTATTTATTATTTTTTAAACTTCATTACTTATACTTACAGTTCTCTAAATTTCATTATTTCTAACTTTTGTATCAGCTGTTATTTACAATGTTTATTTAATTTGGTAATAATTAGTCAAAAAAATTGACTCGATCTGCCATTCAAATTTTTCATCGACTGGGATACTTCTGTTTTTTTGTTTCGTTTTTATATTTTCCTTAATGTAAAAATCATATAAAAAATAATAAATATTAAGGCTAATATTCAATGTATATAATTATTATAGAATAATTATCGAGCGTATAAATAATTTGTTTGGCCCTGAAAAGGGCCGTTTGGTATTAAGCTTGTGGTAGTCCTGAAAAGGACTGTTATTTTTCTTCTTTTTTTTATCAAGTATTTACTTCAAGTTTTTAGGCTTGGCTTTAACAGCGGTAGCCTTCTTCGGTTTTGGCGCTTTAGGCTTGGTAGCAGCCGGAGCCTTTCCAGTCTTCTTAGCCTTCGACGGGCTCTTGGGTTTGGCCGCTTTAGCGGCAGCAGGCTTCTTCGCCGCAGGTTTCTTGGCAGCCGCCTTCTTCTCACCTGTCGGTTTCTTGGCTACGGCCTTCTTGGCGACGGTTTTCTTCTCTCCGACCACCTTCTTGGCTGCTGGTTTCTTGGCCGCCGGCTTCTTCGCCACCTTCTTCTCGCCTTCTGCCTTCACGGCGAGCTTGAATCGACCGGAAGCTCCGGATCCCTTGGCCTGGACGATGGTCTTCTTCTCGACGGCGGACTTCAGGTACTTCCTGATGAAGATAGACTGCTTCTTCAGGTCGACCTTGTACTTGGCCTCGATGTACTTCTTGATGGCCTGGAGGGAGGAGCCCTTCTTGTCCTTGAGCGCGGCGATGGCGGCGTTCACCATCTCGGCGGCGGACGGATGAGTCTTGGGCTTGGCGGCAGCGGCCGTCGTCGCCTTCTTGGCCGCGCCGGTGGTCTTCTTGGCCGCGACCTTCTTAGGGCTGCTCGCCGCCGGGACCGGGACTTCCGCGGGAACTGCTGCTGCTGTCTGGGTCATCTTGGATGATTGTTTTCTTCCGATGTTGCTTCTACGAGGAGGCAAGAGAGAATGACAGCAAAATTTTGTTTCGAACCTTTTGAGCAGTGAGCGCGGACGTCGGAGAGAGGCCCAGGCGCCCCGAGCGCCCGGCTACCCTCCTTTTGCCGCGTCATTTCCACTCGTCCTTTCGCTTTAATTTGCAATAACAATATCGCGCGCATTTTATCCGTCGAAATTTGTGGCCGGCGATTGTTAAGCGAACTTTGTTCTACGCGATGGAAAAGTCCCGGATGGAAATATCGATGGATTAAGCTTTGGAACGTTGCTATTACGGCGAACCGTCGCTGCGGCCAAAGCACTTTTTGATAAATAAAAGGCTGTAATTAACGAACAAATAGGCGAAATTGAATATTTAATTGTTTACAATAAAGCTAATATGTTATGTTATTCGGCAGTTTCATTTATTTTTCTGTACTACTTTTGCAACGTTTAAAAACTCGTATTTATTCTCGGTTACCATAATGCAAGACAACCCATAAGAATAGTACCCTGTAAATTGCAGAAAGATCGTATCCACTCGAATGATTTTTTTTAATTAAACGTGTAAATGATGATTATCATTTCGTAGCAGCGTTCTAGGATTAAAAAAAGGTGTTAGATAAATAAAATGAATGATTTCTTTTGTGTTACATGTAAAAGTATCAGAATGCTGCATACGCTAATGCAAGATTTACTTAAAGTATAAATTATATATAAAAATTAAATTATTGCTTATTCTTTCACATTTATATTTATTCATATTAATATCGTTATTTATGCGGGAATAGAATTTATTACATCAGACTAATTTTATCGATTATAACAATTTAAGATTCCGTGTTTTTTTTTTTTTTTTTTTTTTATAATACTTTTCTATATTACTTTTTGCATTATTCCTTCTGGAGGAAACAGAACTTTTAAAATCATAGATGGAGAGTTTTTGTGGATTCCCCTTTATTCCAGGCAAATACTAAATATTTTTCCTTTATTCTGTATGAATTAGAAGAACTTCAAACTATAGCACTTGCATCTAAAAAAATCATCTTACCGATGATATAACCGAATTATTTTATAGAAAAACGTGATTAAATTTTTTAAGTCTTTTGACTAAGAAGTAAGAATTGAGATAATTAATTTAAAAAAAATAAGAACATTGTTGTGAAATTTTGTCATTTAAGCGTCAATGATAATTCCTCTGGAACCTTCACTTCTTAATGGCAATAAGAAGAAACTACTAATAGACCATGAACATAAAAAATTTTGGTAGTACTATAAAATTTGTTATATCTTTCTCTGACCCATTATCAATGCTATCGATCTACTTTGATCAAGATTAATTTATCATTTAACTTGGCTTAACAAGTTATTGGGTATTTTTTTTTTCACGATAACACTTTTTTATTATTGACAAATAAGGACACAAATTCTAAGGGCACACTCAACGCGGATTCAAATAAGAAAATCAATCCAAACACGGTTTCTCGCATTTTACTACGAGAACAACCGAATTAGCCTAAGCATTTAGACCATTAGACCACCGACCGCCCCGTGATCAACATAAAGGAGGCTCACAATGTGGCACCATCCAAGGTAGAAAAATTGTTCTATTTTGGTAAATTTCGTAGCACATTTTGAATACAGAAACTTAAGAATAAACTCGTCAAAAAGTTTCTATCGCTTATATCTAATCATTGCAGATGGATCCATCGTCTCTCCTTATTGAGGATCGTTAACATCTGGGCGGTTCACTTGGCAACAATCAACATGGAAATGGAATTCACTTACAAATAAGTGCAAAGGATTTTCAGCGAGATCAAGCTCACAAAAGTGTATGTTATTTTTTAAAAGGGTTCTTGTTTCATAAACAGGACATCCGTAAATTTATTTTAGAATAAACATTAATTACATCTTAATTAATTCATGCACTGAAAAAAAAATGTTAATTTTAAAGAAATGATTTAGTTCAATAGTACTTATTAAATGTTTCTTTGAATCAAGTTAAGAGATTTCATTAAAACTGAATGAATTTATTTGTTTCTAAATAAATTTAGTATTTTATAAAAAAAATTTTTTTTTAACTCAATAACATATTTAATATGTATTATTGAAATAAATTTTTGCTTAAAATTAACAAGTTTTTCTCTCAGTGTGCGACGCAAATAATTGCATTTGAAAATTATTTGGAGGATATAGAAAATTATTGTATGATAATTTAAGAGATTTCTAAAGGTATCTTATATATATATTTTTTTTAATTAACATCAATACGACCTAACTAATTTATGCAACGCAACTAATTTCATTTGAAATATATTTTGAGGATATAGAAAATGACTAGGTAAAAGATAATTTAAAAGATTACAAAAGAAAACATAAGTATTTTTTTTGTAATAAATAATAAATTTGAGAATTATGTTGAGGATATAGACAATTGTAAATTTGATTTAGGAAGAGTGAAAAAAGAAAAACTAGTACTTGTAAAATTATTTTAGAACATAATACGACCTAATTAATTCATGCAACGGAATTAATTTCATTTGAAAATTATTGTAAATGATAATTTAAGAGATTGGAAAAGAAAAGTTATATTATTTCTTTTTATAATAAACATTAATATAACTTAATTTATGTAAGGTAAATAATTGGATCTGAAAATTATTTGGTCATAGAAAATTTTAATTAATCGCTATATATTTTTTATTGTATATATGTATGGTGTATATAATTATATAACGTAAGTTCATGCGTTTAAAAAATGTGGTGGCCCTGAAAAGGGCCGATTTTTTTTTCTAACTGAAGGTTCCAATCAATTATTTAGAGCTGGTGTATTTAGTGACAGCCTTAGTGCCTTCACTGACGGCGTGCTTGGCGAGTTCACCAGGAAGTAAGAGCCTGACAGCCGTCTGGATCTCCCGGGAGGTGATGGTCGACCTCTTGTTGTAATGCGCCAGGCGAGAAGCTTCGGCGGCAATTCTCTCGAAGATGTCGTTGACGAAGCTGTTCATGATGCTCATCGCCTTGGAGGAGACTCCGGTGTCCGGGTGGACTTGCTTCAGCACTTTGTAGATGTAAATGGCGTAACTCTCCTTCCTCTTCTTCTTGCGGTTCTTCTTGTCGCTTTTGGTGATGTTCTTTACCGCCTTTCCAGCCTTCTTGACTGCCTTGCCGCTAGCCTTAGGAGCCATGATGAGAGAAAAGAGCAATAAATGATATACAAACTCTAGATGTTCTTCGTTCACAGATCGAAGATCGAATGACTGGAAATTTTTTTGTTCCGCCTTTTATTCTGCGTAGTGGGGCTGCTCCGCACCAATCGGCGCTCGCTCCCCTCACCATTCGGAAACTTGCGCTCCGATTGGCGCAGCGTCTCACCGGTGAAAGTCTATAAATACGAGCCGCAAAAATTTTTGAGCACATTCGAGGTTTCGTCTTCGTTCGGTGCACTCAACTCATTCTATCAAAATGTCTGGTCGTGGCAAAGGTGGTGGCAAGATAAAGGGCAAGTCAAAGACGCGTTCCAACAGGGCAGGACTCCAGTTCCCGGTGGGACGTATTCATCGGCTTCTCCGCAAAGGAAACTACGCGGAGCGAGTTGGTGCTGGTGCTCCGGTGTACCTGGCGGCTGTCATGGAGTATCTGGCCGCTGAGGTTCTAGAGTTGGCCGGAAACGCCGCTCGTGATAACAAAAAAACCAGGATCATTCCCCGTCACCTTCAGCTGGCCATCCGCAACGACGAGGAGCTGAACAAACTGCTGTCCGGTGTGACCATTGCTCAAGGAGGAGTTTTGCCGAATATTCAGGCTGTACTCCTGCCGAAGAAGACTGAGAAATCGTCTTAAATTTTTATCCTTTGCCCTTTTTTTTTCAATCGGCCCTTTTCAGGGCCACCAAATTTTACAAACGTTGATACAAACTTTCTTTTGTTAGTGTTTATTCATTTCAGAGTGAAATATATTGCAGGAATTATTACAAGATAGTAATCCTAATCCTACAAAGAAAAGTAAATTTCCTGTTTGCAGGTACGGATTTTAAAACTATATATAAACTGTTTTATTATAATTTTACGAAAACAAAATTATAGAAGGAAGTTAAACGATAAAAAAGAAATTAAAATAATTATGTAATTTCGTTGAAATTAAAAGAATATATGTAGATCTTTTTTTTTAATATGTATGTTAACTGAATTAAAAAAAATAAAAGAATATATACATTTTTTTAATACTTATCTAATTAGACAGTTTTATTCCTAAAATAACAGAAATTCTAATTGTTTAGTGACAATTGTCTAAAATTTACGTTCATCAATGCACTGTTTGTGAAACCATTAAAAAAAAAACAACATCGCTTTCAATAATAAGTATACGAATGAAATAATTTTTTTGCGACTGTAACGAAATATACAATTTTGAAGATATTAAGGTCTATTTCTTTTAGTGACCTAATGAATGACAAAAAAAAACTTTTCTACATATGAGACAACTTGACATTTAGACACGCACATTCAGATGCCTCCCTGAAAGGGCCCTGTGGGAACAATGTTACAAAATACTACAAAAATGTGGAAATTTTATAAAGTCCGATAAATTATTTATCAGGTTTTATGCGGGTTTTGCACCATTCTAGAGCTTTATAAGACCCTTTCCATAGGGCCAGTAACCAACTAACAAAAGTCTGTCATTTTACAAAAAATGATCCACGGATACCGCAGCAGAAGCCCAGAAGCTTGCGATAAATTATCTAGCTGTCATCTAAGTGTCACCTAACGTTTATCTACGCCGACCAAGATGCTACGCCTCAACAAATGAAAAGCGTATAAAGGCGAAAAAAACGCCGGCAAGCGTTTAGTCCTCCGATAGTTTCACCGAAGGTATCATGGTGCGAACAAAAAAGCAAACGGCTCGGAAGTCCACGACGAAACAATCGAAGAAGAAGGCCCTGGCCACAAAAACCGGCTACAGGCCAAAGTCTACTCCAATAATAGGCAGATTGAGGAAGCCTCATAGATACAAACCAGGTGCCCTCGCGCTCATGGAAATAAGGAGATACCAGAAATCCACGGAGCTGCTCATCCCCAAGTTGCCGTTCCAGCGGATTGTGCGCGAAGTGGCTCAGCATTTCATGCTGGACTTGAGATTCCAAATGACGGCGTTGGAAGTGTTGCACGAGGCCTGCGAGGCGTACATCGTCGGACTTTTCGAGGACACGAATCTTTGTGCCATCCACGCCAGAAGGGTCACCATCATGCCCAGGGACATTCATCTTTCGCGCCGCATCCGGGGAGAAAATTTTTAAATTTTTTTTGTATAGATTTTGAATAAAAAAAAAAATAAAATAAAAATAAAAAAAGCACAACGGCCCTTTTCAGGGCCCAATCAATTTGTTAAACGCTTTTGCGAAGTGTACTGTAACTTGTACAATTTTTTTTTGCATTTGTTTATTTTTCGTCGCCAGAGTTGGAAATACAGCAAGTTGTAATATTTTTCTTACGTATGCGACACGTAGCTTGTACACTTTTTTTAGATTTATTTATTTTTCGTCGTAAAGGTTACGAGTAAAAGGATTTGTTGTTTTTTTTTTTTCAACCGTAGTAAGCTGCACAATTTTTTTTTTCATTTGTACTTATTTTTCGTCGTAAAGAGTAGAAGAAAAACACAAAAGAAAGTTGTAATATTCTCTCTTAAAAAAGTTCGTTCTAAGAATTGAATACTTGTATTCTTATGCATGAAAACAAAGGCCTAACGTTGCGGGATTATCACGTGAAAGCGATAACCTTTCATTTTTCTGATGAGACAGTTGAAAATGAATGGATAGTTTTTTCAGAGTCTCGTCGAAATTACGCTACGAATTTATAAAAAGAAAAGAAAGGAAATAACGTTTGAACCAAATTATTGTTAATTTATATTACAAATTTTCTCTTCATATAGTGTATTTTTTTTGTACCTCGTAAATGTCCAATCGTCGATTTAGTTTTATTATTAAAAATATTTTTTAAACAAATCTAAATGTCTTTTTAAATATTTAAACTTAGAAATTGTCATAAGTTCTTAATAAATCGTTTATATGTGATCATTCGAGGTTTAAGTACCTATTTGACTTTCATTTGTAAATTGAATGTTTTTCATAAATAAAGGAAGTAGTGCCAACTTCTAAACTTTCACCTTCGTCGAAGCACCAGTTGCTGCTTTATGGCGTCAGTACTGCGCCAAGATTCGTAATTCACAAGTCGTGTAGAGGTTAAATGTCGAGTTTCAATGTACACAAATATTGGTACGTAGCTTTTTGTGTAATTTATGAATACGCGAGGGACATTCTTCGCACATTGGAATACTGAATAAGATAGTGGAAACTACGTGATCTCAAACAACGAAAAAAAAACTATGATAAAGAAAATTGCAGAGTGCAAGTTACTTCTTATTTAGTTATTTTGCAACTGGGAAGACGCGATAATGTAAGTACAGTCCAATACATTTTACCACAATGACATTCTAGCCTAGAGAAGTAAAATGAGTATATTCTATTGCAGATTCTAATCAGTGATGTAGTTCTTAAAATACTGCCTTGACATGGTAGTACAATCGGGATAGAATCATCCTGTTTAGAGTGGATTAAGCAACATGAAGCTTTTTAAGCTTATTGTTCATCAGAAAAACTTTAGTGGTGAAGATCTTATTATTAATCCAAAGGATTATCCTGGTATAAGAACCGGAGATGTTGTTGAGATATACCACCCGGATGACGAGTTCAGTCGCCTGCTCCTTCAGGTTACCTGCCTTAAGGAGGACTTGCAGGGCAGAGAAACGATTAGTGTTGAATCGAACATAGCATCAATGTTTCAATTGAGAACTTTTGGAGATGTTTACATGAACGTTGTTAACCCGGAGGATGTAGCTTTAGATTCGGTTGAACTTACTTTCAAAGACCAGTACATGGGTCGCAGCGAGATGTGGAGATTAAAAAATAGCTTTGGTAAGTGTATATCTAGTTTATAATGTTCAGCAAAAATCACTTTTAATGACAAAAAAAAAATATTTTGCAGGTCAACACGTGTGTTTATATGAATAAAAAAATTGAATTTTGTGGTGGTAGCATAAGATCTCAGGTGTACGAAATGTGGTCACAAGGAGATAGAGTGGCTTGTGGTGTCATAACAGATGATACTAAAGTAGTTTTCCGCTCTTCCACAAGCATGGTTTATCTTTTTATACAAATGAGTTCAGAGATGTGGGATTTTGATATTCATGGTGATCTTTATTTCGAAAAAGCAGTCAATGGTTTTTTAGCCGATTTATTTCAGAAATGGAAGAAAAATGGTAGCAATCATGAAGTAACAATTGTTCTTTTTTCAAGAACTTTTTATAATGCAACCAGCTTGGAAGAATTTCCTAATTACATGCGTGAGTGCCTGCAGCAAGATTATAAAGGAAGATTTTATGAAGATTTCTATAGAGTTGCTGTACAGAATGAACGTTATGAAGATTGGAGTAACGTTCTAGTGCAATTAAGGAAGCTTTTTACTGACTATCAAAAAATAGTTTTAGAATATCATCAAAAGCCTGGTATTGTAATTCCAAAAGCGTCTAATTCAACTGCAGCTCAAGGGAATTTTTTAGAAGTTTTAAATATGTCTTTAAATGGTAATGATATTTTTATTCCTACAATCTATCACTTATTAAATTTTGACTAATGTTTTTTAATTTACAGTATTCGAGAAGCATTATTTAGATCGTAGTTTTGAAAGGACTGGCCAGCTCTCAGTAGTCATAACACCAGGAGTTGGGGTTTTTGAAGTTGACAGAGAATTGACAAATGTTACCAAACAGAGAATCATAGATAACGGAGTTGGCAGTGATTTAGTTTGTGTCGGAGAGCAACCTTTGCATGCAGTTCCCTTATTGAAGGTACAATGTCCTTCATAATATAATTACAAATTAGAAATTCTTTTACTTAAACCTTAAAAGTACTAATTTATTAACAGTTTCACAACAAAGACACCTCTATGCATGTACCCGATGACTACAGCATGCCTCATTGGATAAACCTTAGTTTCTACTCTACGAACAAGAAGATTCCAAATTCAACGTTCATACCTCGCATTAAATTGCCTCAACGGGTACCAAAAAACGCCTGTGAAAATGGCTCTGGAGGCGGCGGTGCCTCCAGCAACGGCGACGGCAAACTTTTAAGTAATAAGGGCCGCATCCTGCAGGAGGATACACGCGAGTATTTGCACAACTCGTTCTTCGATTACGACGCCTACGACGCTCAGGTTTTCCAACTGCCACCGGTGCACACGACGAATTTCCAGCGCATCGCTACTCGCACGAAGAAGACCAGCGTCGTTTGTATGGAGACGCATAACAATGCCCAGGCGCTCAAGCTGCTGAAGAGGAAGATGTCCGATCCTGACATACATCATCCACCACCCGAAGTGCACGTACCGTCGCTCTCCGCGATAGCATCAAACTCTACTCTTCGCAGTGCTGCAATATCCATACCTCCGCGGGTGGAAAATCCACCGACTAATGAATCGAACGGCGAAGGTTAATACTTGTTTATTAAATGAGTAAAGCAATTTTTGTTCAAATTTTGTAGGAAAATTTTTTATTTAAATTACGCATTTGACTGTGCATTACATTGTATTACTTTATTATTGACAAGTTAGTGAGCCTAGTTCTAGCTAGTAACTACAGGTACTTGTATATAATATTTTCTGTAATAGAATAACTTTTCTTTTTATTTGTAAATTAAGAAACGTTTTAAGACTACGCACATTAATTAATTATATTATGTTATTGTATTTTTGCAAACTTGAGTAGCTGCAGCTATTTTTTTTATCTTTTTTTTTTATTCATAATTTAAGATTACTTTGTTGAATGACTATTTTGTGACTAAGCACACTGATAAATTTTGTCTATTGCGACAGGAATATCGAGGACCTCAACGAAGAGCGAACTAACGGACGGCGAGATTTCACCTCCATTCCGACCAGTGGTAGGCAGTGCTGGCAGTCCAACGAATTCCCTGGTGCACCATACGCACAACCGTCACCCATCGACGGGCTGCGTGCGTCCCAGCCGGGCGCTCATCAACCCCTTCGATCCATCGCACGTCACCATAAAGTTGACCAGCAACCGTCGACGTTGGACGCACATCTTTCCCAAGGGACCCACTGGCGTTCTCATCCAGCAGCATCATTACCAGGCAGTGCCTGCTCAGCAGCAACAGCCGCAGCAACAGCCGCAGCAGCAACAGCAACAGCAACGCGAAACTCAACAGAGCGACGCTGGCTCCTTGCTCAGTGGCTCGCCTACCGAAGGCAGTGGATTTACTCTTGGACAGCCTGCTGCCACTTCTACTATGTCCCGGTCTGCCTCGCAGATCTGCTTTACAGAAAGTAAACAACTAAAGATTATTTTTATTTAAATGAACATAAAAGAAAAATTGAATTTAGTAATTTGTTTTGTGAAATTGTATGATTTATCTAATTTACTTGTTTATTTTTAGATGCAAAGATCAAAGCACAGCGGCTGACGTTACCGTTAATTAACAACGTGGACAAGCGTGCCAGCGGCTCTAAAAGTCTGACGCTGCTTTGGGGAGCTACTGGCGAACAGGAATGGACACCTGCTCTTACAACCGGTTTGTATCGTCACTTAACCGGCGATGATTACTGAACAATTGTAAACTGTTCTTTGAGAGAAAAAAAGAAGTTACTTCATTTTTTCATTTTTATTGCCTTATCGTAATCAGCTGAAAAGTCTCGTCGAGTGCGTCGTGAGAGTCGCATGCACCGTAAAGGAAGTGATGCAACGAAATATTTATTTTTTTTTAGTTCACACATATGTCAGAACTGCTATATTATGGAATAGTCGAAGATCGTCGAATGAAGTGCCGGAAGTTCAAGAAATCTCTTAAACCTATGAACTAACATTTCATTCTTCGATGACTTTCTTTTTCATGATTCATGGCGCTCGCTTCTTGTGTGTCCTCATGCTAATCTTCTATCATTTTAAAGCATCATGGTTCTCGTTCTTTCAGAAATATTTTTTTTCTAACTTTAATTGCAATTTAATTACAAAAGAATTAAAACCAACAAATAGATCTTTTTGTTTTAATAGTTTAAAAAGTGAGTGTGACGCTTCGACGACACTCATGAGGGTTCAGAAATTACTGCACAAATTATTACTGCTTAAGAATGTATGGTACTCAACTTCAAAATTATTTTCAATTTTTTTTACAGGTTCATTTAAAGAATTTTTTTATTTTTTTTAGTACGTATAAGTAAAGTTGCTCGCAATGATAACGTGCAAAATAAATAATATGTATAGGATCTATCGCAGAGCGAGAGCGATTAGACTTTGGAAATAACAGCTGTTCAATTTATATTTCCATGCTGTGATACATTCGTTGGGGGATGCAACGTTGGATGTGCTCGATGTGCGACTGTGATGTCACGTTAAACAGCGATCATAGGTTAGCGGATCATGCATTTTCGAGGAGTTTTCTCGTTCGGTTATGGTATACTACTATCAGAATTAAAAAAAAAATTGTAAATGTATAAACTATCCTCTTAATTTTATCAACGTGTATTTAGAAAGATTCAAGTTTGTTCCGACTTGTGTCTCTACTATCGTGATGCCTGTGCCTTTACCACGACACTTCTGTATTATTCACTAGTGCATGCAATTCAGGAGATGAGAAATTTACGTTTTTTGTTAATGATTCTTTTCTTCTTTGTAATGAAAATTTTCGTGGTAGAGTCTGAATGGATTCTTTTGAGATTATTAAAAAATTTTCCATCTCCTTAAAACGTAGTAAATCTTTCTAAAACATAATTATTATGCGTCCGAATTGTAACTAACTATAACGTACCAAGTAAGTAAGTAGAAAACCACTGAAAAGTTTTAATTAAATTTCGTTGTTTAGTTAATGTGAAGTATATTATAAAAAAAAAGTAAAGCTTATTGTGAAATAATTACACAAACTTTTTTTCGTCACTTTATCTTGATGTTTGCATGCGCTTCTTTGCCATCTGTCTCATTTTTTCTCGCTCTTTTCTGTCTATTTCATAAAACACCTTTAGCAACAAAAAAACTTTTCTTTAGACACTCTCCAGGTTTCAATCTATCGGCACTTCTCTCCTCACTGTTGTCAGCAATCGCTCGCTTTCTATCTACGCTCTACCACATCTGTCTCACGTGTAGTCGGAAATTATTGTACACTATATTTCATGTAAAAACAAAATATTCACGTACGTTTTACTTTGATCGAGTAAGACCTGCACCTGTAAAAGTAGAAGCGTGATTAGCACGAAATTAAGGAAATTTATTGTGAACAAGAAGTTTTTTTTTTTTTTTCATTTTGGGTGAGAGTAAGGAGAAGAGTCATTGAAACGTATAATAATATAGAATATTTTATTAGGCGTGGACTGGAAGTCGCTGACTATCTCGGCGTGCCTGCCGATCACCACCGACTACTTCCCAGACAAACGGAGCTTGCAGAACGACTACGTCGTATCCGATTACAACCTGCTGCCGGACGACGTCAACGCTGACTTCGCACAGCAGCGAGCCATCTACAGGAAACCATTGTCCACCCCCGAAGTTTTCAGGGAGCTTGTGTCTCAACGTCTTGCACAGGTGTCTAATTTATTTATTTATTCATGTATTTAATTATAGTTCAATCGACAAAATAGTTCTTAATTACACGGTGAAAAAATTGTTAGTAAAATTTGCTTAAAAATATATAAGCTTAATTTATTTGACGCTTTGCTCAATCAAGTAATTAAATATTACTTAAAAAATTTGCTACAATTTATATAATGCATGAGTATACTTTATATGACTACGTTTAGTTAAATTTTTAAGCAAAGTTTATTTACTATTTCAGTAAATTCTACTAATCATTTTTCTCCATGTACAGATTTGAAATAATGACATACTTAAAGTAACTTGAACTAATTAATATAATTCAATTAATTAAAGTATACTTTATTTTTATTTCTCAGTACAAAATGATTAACGAATGACTGTCTTTACAGGGATTCCAGTTGATAATTCTACCTCCGAATAACAAGAATCAAATAACTACACCTGGATCTAACACAGTACCTCCGATAAGCTCTGTAATGCGTGGAAGACAGACTGACTCCGAACACAAAGAGGAGTACTTGTTAAGTATTGGAAGGATATTTCACAAAATTTCATTATGTGGAAATTCGATAAGTGTGACTAGATACAGGCCAAGGTAAATTTAATTAGCGAGCATATTTTAATTCAATTCTCTTCTCTTTTTCTCTTGCCCTGAAAAAAGTTTTTCTTTCAAGAGGAAATTCCTTGATAAGAATCAATAAAAGAAAGTAGATAATGAAGTTTTATTTAAAAATTTTAGGCATCCTTATCCGCCATTCAACATTCATTATCGCTACCGTTTTCATGCACCGCATCATGATACATACGAGGTATCTTGGGTCTCGTTCACGACCGAAAAGCTTGAAAATTACAACTGGAATTACTTGGATCATTACATTTGTACAAGAGGAGATACAGACTTTGCTCTAGTCGAGGTACCGTATGTCTCTAAAGGATGATACTTCCAAATTGACAATCATCTTTCCTGTATTTTAATTTATCATCTTTTTGTATTTTAAGTCGGTTACGATGCAGCGTGCAAATGTTAACAAATCCACGTTTTCAGGCGTTAAAATACTGGAGGTTTCGGGTATTCCTGTTGCCGCTGCAGAATCAAGCAACGCGAAAGATACTCGAGGGTTCACCTCACTGCGACATTTACACTCAGTCGACGTCAAGCGAGCAGACCTCGCTCATGGATAACTTCCTTCGATTCATCGAGGGCTGGCTCAACAAAATCCGACGGCCTCACCCGAACAAAAACTGGGTATTCACAATTTAATCGAAACTTTCTACCTATAAATTTTTTGCGAAAGCTCAATTATTATTTAACAAGTTCTATCAGTCTCGCCGGCGGCCGAGACTACTGCCATTTTTCAGCCATTGTTCAGTACTGAAGAAATTTAGTTTTTAGTTTGTCGACGTATGCCTCTCTTACCCCTGCTCCCATTGCACTGTTGGGTCTGCTGCATGAGACGGCTCGACATAGCACTACTCGGCAATAATAACTCGTTGGTGCTTGTTTAAAGTTGATCGTTAACAATATACCGGAGTAGACATCAACACGCTAATCACTACTATGTTTAACCCGTAATGACAATTTGATAGACACACATTCGTGTTTTATTTTGTAGTTACTTGATTTAATTTTAGTATTCATCCAGCCATTAACCAATTCTTCTAAATGCAAGAGATGTAACAAACGAAACCTGTCAGAATTGTGAATGAACGTAGCTCTAAATTAATCAGCTCCAAAAAAAAAAGCGTCAACTCTTATCAAACCTAAGTATACTCTCTAAAAATGAATAAGTGAAAGTCACATCTAAAAAGTGAACGTACACTAATTCTACTTGATCAGTCGTTCACTTATTCTATACGCGAACGACTTATCACGTTGTAAAGTGTGTATTCACTTATTTGATGTGAATTTCACTTATTTATTTTAGAGAGTACGTATAACCATGAGTCGCTGACTCTGTTTTAAATGTATTATACTTTATCCTCTGTAAAAAAAAAAGAAAAGTTGACGCTTTTCATTGGATATAACAAAAACTGAGGAAGACATCGAAGACGCACGAAACCTCCATGTACGGAGGTTTGTACAGTTGCGTGAAGGACTGGGCCCGAGAGTCAGCATGGTGTGTTTCAGAGCCCGACAGCTCTTGGCGGGGTACCCCCGAGAGATCCTGCCTCCCATCTGACCAGACGCAGGCACAGCACGAGTCTGGTATCCCTCACTAACCAGGTATTTGTCTCACCAACCCTCTCACCCACTCACCCTCTCTGCGCTGGTTATCGTTTCAAAAAACTTTCTCTTTCATTTATGTATTTATTTATTTATTTTTTTTTTTTGTTAAATGAATTTGTTTGAGGACAGGAATCACAAGTTGAGTACTCGTTAGTTTGTCAATTTTGAGTGTCTTACACGACTCACCAAAACTCGACACATTAATCTATATTTTGTTTTTCATTGAATTGTATTTTATGTCTGTTCTTTATTTTCGCTTGATATGTACCGCCTTGATTCTGTGCGCACGAATCTCAAGTTACCGATCGCCTCTTAAGTTAAAAAAAATTAAATTTTATGCGCGTAATATATAATTATAATTCGTAGAATAAATTGAAATGTTAAATTAAAGATTAGACGACGACGATGGGTAGCTTGTGAACTCTTAGGCGTTGCGAAGCTTTGCTGTCACACGCGCTGGCGTTCTCTGCCTCTTTGTAGTTGAGCGCGACAGACTCACCTGGAGCGCATCGGAGGAAAGAACGACCTTCGTTTGATGCACCAGATGCGGCATCGTGAGAGCCTCCGGACTAATATGACATTTTTTCTTTTCTTTTTTTTTGTCTCTCCGTCCCGATTTGCGTTGGCGAATTTCAGCAGACCAGCCTGGTGGGCAGTTCACCGTTTCGCGAGCGACTCGGAAGCAACCGCCTGCCCGAGAAGCCCAGACCAAGGTTTGACATCACTGCCAAGTAGATTTCTTAGCCTCGTGTGTGAGACTCTGTTTACTAGTGTCATCGGCGTGTCTTGCTCGCTTGCGCAAAGTTTTTGTATTCCTACTTTTTTTTTTTTTTTTTTTTTATATGGCGATGTAATTCTTACTTTGATATTTTGACTGATATTTTATTCGCACTTAAAGTACTGTCGTTCGAATTGAATTTTGTTTGTCTTTGTTATTATTATTACTGGATTATCGCATTGTTTGGTGTACGTATTAGAACCGGTAGAGTTGGTATGTAGAATTTGTTTTTTTATTGATACATTGGAGTTCAATTTAGCGATAGTGCTTGCAACGAAGGAACGGTATTAATGTGACTATTTTTTATTTATTTATGATCTCTCCGAAATACTGATTGAATATAACCACGAAGGCAGTACTGACTGGAGTAGATCATAAAGCTCTTAGATGCTGTGAATTAATTTACTTTTTACTTTTTTGTTATATATATAGCTTAGGTTGCTGGTGGCCATTGACATCTTCCTCCGTAAATTAATGGTTTGCTAGATCTGGGATTTCTCCTTTAGTTTGCCAATTGTTATTAATATATATCATGCTGTAAACATTTTTTTTAAAACCTTCAATGTGTAGTACTAAATAATTTTATTTTTAAGGAAAAAGCTTTGCTTCAAAAGTTGCTTTCTTTGCCTTAGCAATGTTTCAAAGATATTTTAAGTAATTACAATTCACAAAAAAAAGATTCACTTCTAATTTTTACACGGTAGATTGAATTGTGAAATTGGAAGTTAATTTAACTTTCTGAATTGTCAATAACAAACTGCCAAGTCTTCTTTTCTGTAGAGTAAGATCTGCTTTAAAAAATGCCAATTTTGCTGATCGTGCAAAGTTTTTACTTTTCTTAGTCTAGCATATATTACTGCTGCGAAACAGTTAAGAATTACCTTTTTTTCTTTCGGTGTAGTTATTTTTATACAAAAAAAAAGAAAAAACAAGACCGTAGCTTTTTCCTAAAAAAACTTTACAATGCAGCAACTACATCACTAATAAATATCTATAGCTCCCATCAATTATCAATGATTACTGGCAGCAGTATCTTTTTTTTTTGTTTCTTACTTCTTCCTTTACATACATATGCTCTACTGTATCATTTATCACGAAGGTTGTGCATGAGAGAGTGACGGGGTTCTTTGTTTAGGAGAAGCACGTAGCTAATGCAACTACGACCACTCGCACGACCCTCGACACTCCTCGCCACATACCAAGCAGGTTTGTCTCTCTCTCTCTCTCTCATTCTCTGTCTTCATCTTACTCACTCACGCTATTTCGTTTTTTTTTTCGCGAGCAAATTTCGTGACCAAGGGGAGGACGAAAACTGGTTCCTCGCTTGGATCACTGCTTCGGATGATTCGTGGGCTTAACAGGATCCTTTTATAGTTTGGGGACGAAGTAATAACTCCGTGGTTTTGTCCACTTTTTGTTTCTCCTTCGTATTGTTCATAATTTTTTTTATTCTCATAATGGTTTCGGAAATATTTGAATCCTGAGATTGAGAACAAGAATGCGAATTTTAAAAGAATATATACGAACGACAACTGATGATTTTATAAGACATTCTTCTCGCTTTACGTCGAAACTTTAATTAAATTAACTTGATTAATAATCATTTTCAATAAATGAATCTTCTCGACGTACATCGAAAACTTAATGATTGCCTTTTAATTTATATTATAACAGTAAAATAAAAATTAGCTATTAAAAGTGAATCGGATTTCTTTTAATATTAAGTTGCAAAAAATTATTTTTATTTTTGTTAGAGTCGTGTACGTTATTAAATATTTTATATAGACATTATCCTCATTTTGCTGAAATTGGTGACGGTGTCGACCGAAGCTTCGTACTTTTAAGATTTACATTTCACAATATTCAATACTTCAGTAAAATCAACCTTCTTTTACGACAAGAGGTTTGTGTCTCGTAAAACAATTCTGCGCGCAATTACCTGCGTACGTAAAACAATTCGGCGCGCAATTACCTGCGTACGTACACACACTCACACACTCACACTTTAAATGCTCAAGCTTCTTTACTCGCACTTAGGTGAATTTGTGTTTTTTTTGTGCATCCATCCGTTGAGTAGTTGCAAGTTCGCGTGCGCATGTTACGCGTGTGAATGTCAAGTATGCTGATTCGATCTGCTTTGCGAATTTTCGTGGCGATTGAAATTTATAGGATTTTTCTTCTCGTTGGGGACAGATCGGGGTCGAAGGTGATGGACCGAGGAAGAGTGTCGCCTGCAAGCGAAGCAGTACTACCACTGTCCATCGAGCAGCAACAGCAACAGCAGCAGGACCACCTGGAAACCAGCGATGAAAAGTAATTCGATCCATTTTTTTTATCCTCACTATATTTTATTTTTATTTTATTTCATTTTATATTTAAATTTTTATTGTATTTTTATTTTATTTCATTTTATTTTTAAATTTTATTGTATTTTTATTTTATTTTATTAATTTACGGATACTGTACCCATTTACAAAATTTATAATTGTAGTGATAATAACAAATTAAAGAATAAGGGGTTTTCTAAGATAACGAAATTAATAAAACTTTTATAATAAAGCTTTCTTTACCAAGGTTTTTAAGCTGCAATTAACATGAGAATTATTACTATTTTTATGTATTTGATTAAAAAATGAATGTAATTTACGTTTTTTTTTAATCAATTAAATGCTCATTTGAAGCTGTAAGAAATGATTTAAAGATATAATTTACACTTGGCAAATCTTTAAAGAAAATGTTTTGTTAAATCTACTTATTTTTTTTCAGCGTTAAATTGATCATTACACTGTTTCGCATCGAATACATTTTTAATGACTATAGAAGTAGTTTTAAAAAAAATTTACGATATATATTAATAATTTAAATGTTCGTCAGCGTGGCGGCGGAGGTGACGAAGTTGAAGAGCAGCGCACCCCACTCGGAGATTCTGGAGGCGATGAAGCAGCCGCAGACGGGCGTAGGATTCCTGACGCAGCATCCCTCGCTGCCGAGTCAGACATTCGTCAGCGCCGACGCGGTGCAGTGGCTCAATGGACACATCGAGGGCGGCCTCACCGTCGACGATGCCGTCGGGATTATGAAGGTGAGATCGGACACTGACGTCGGCTGCGAATGCTCGCTAAAAATGAATAACACTTTTTTTTCTTCCGCAGAGCATGATCCAGGAGAAACTCATCTGCCACGCGTCCGGAGACTTTTCTAAGCCATTCGTGCTTGGCTTTTACCTTTATCACATTGTACAAGACAAGGACAGTCAAAAAAGTAATTTTTGTTTATAGTATATACATTTGTTATTTGTAGAATTTCATTTCATGCACTGTAGGTAATAAAAGTTAAGAGTGGATTATTAATAATACTTAACAAGGGCAGTAAAAAAGTAATTTTTGTTTATAATATATACATTTGTTATTTGTAGAATTTCATTTCAAGCACTGTAGGTAATAAAAGTTAAGAGCGGATTATTAATAATACTTAACAATAGGTCAGTAAAAAAGTAATTTTTGTTATAGTATACGTTTATTATTTTATAGAATTTCACTTCAAGTACTACTGTATATATAATTAAAATTGAGAGAGAATTATTATGGCTACTTAATTAATCATGAAATTATTTTTTTAGATCCTGATTATTCTTCTCCACTCGGTGACCTGCAGAGCTTCGAGAACGAATGGGTGGAGGTGGAGATGAGAGCACCGAAGGGCTGGTGTGAGCCTCAATCAAACTCCCACTCGAATAGTCTCCTAACAAACATATCTCATCCTATATCAATACCTAGCTGTGATACTACCGATGAATCGAATGTTCCTGTCTTTCTTAGAAATGATCTAGATTTATCAGATGTCGCGGACGAAAGAGATTGGACTGGTACGAGTACTGCTCAATCTATTAAGAATCTACTACAAAAGTAGTGGTCATATAAGTTTTATTAAATTAAGTCAATTTGAATTTTTGTTTGCAGTGCCGTTGTATAAACACACTTATCTCGACGTCGATATTAATAATAAGAGCGATCGGGTGGAGTGGGGACATTTGAGGTATCAGTCAATTTTCAAACCAGATCATGCTTATGAGTTGGTTGTACAGTGGGTGGCTGCTTCAGGGAGCATAGTCGCTGATCTTGTAAGTTTTATCTGTAGTAATAAAAATATTGCTGCACGGAGAAAAAAATTTCTTGTAAAAATTAGTATACTGTTTTGTAACGCAGGAACAAGCTCGACAAATAAAAAATGTTACTAGAGAGTATATTAAAATATACTAGACTTACTGTAAATTTTGCTGAACTTGTAGTAAATTTTACTACAAGTCTAACAAATTGTACTCTATACTGTCATATAAATTTTTATTTATTAAGTCTTTGCCTTCGTTAGAAAACAGTATAATAATTTTTATTAGAAGTTTTCTCTCAGTGTGCGTACAATGATAGTAAATGGAAAATGATTTTTTAAATATTAATTTACAGATATTTGTTTGGCAACGAAAAGCACAGTTGTGCGGAATTCAAATGGTACCTATTCCCAGTGATTTGCTAGCTTTACCATTTACTGCTAAGAGCGATCCATTGCGTGGACCAATATTTATTCCTTTAGACACAGCGTGCCTAATGACTGGTAAAAGATATCTTTTTGAAGGTGAGATTAATACAGTAAATTTTACTTTTTTTTATATAATTTTCCTGCAAACCTTGAATTACTCTATCTAATTTTAAAAAATCCGCAGAATTTCGCGAGGACACGTATGCCCAACGGCTATTTCTCTTCCAAGAGGCGATTCTGCAACGCTTCGGCTTCGTACGATGCTTCATCGAGGGCAACGAGAATGCTCACCAGTATGTACACGTAACTGGAAACGCGTTCATCCTGGTACCGTCGACAATAAATCCGCGACCACGACAGCACGCAGGCACGAGCGTAGCGCGACGTAACACCGGCGCAAAAAGATATCCGGTACACGCCGACCAGCCGAGCCCACATGAAGCCTACATAACGCGTCATGTCAGCGGCAAGAACAAGGATGACTACAGCATGGATCGGAGGGTTGGAATTCATTTTACTGATGCGTAACTTCGTTTATAGTAGTGTTATATTTCATTGTTTCAATTTTCAGATGGGATTCCTGTGGTCCTGGAATCATATGCTCAGCCGGAAGTGGAAGTATCCCACGACGATAACAGGCGACGAGCTTTTCCAGAAAAAGATAATTCAAGACTTTCGGCACTTTTGCTCGAATGTCGATAACAGATTGAAGAGGTTCTGGGATTCTTGCTGGGAGCTCAAGGAGAAAATCTGCACGAAATCCAATTGATTCGTGGTTGTAGTTTATCTGACGTGGTCACGCTTTTCTAGTCCCTTTATTTACCACGAGATTCGTGACGCTGCGCGATCCGAATTGTTACATCGCTTTTTTTTATGGACGTGATACGTGCAACGAAAAAAGCTATTTTTTTTTTATGTAAAAGTGTACGAAATACTTGTTACATCTATTAAGTCTATGAGGCTTTTTTACATTATTGTTCTGTAAAATTTACCGCGAATAGACATTACTGTTTTTTGTTAATAACGTCGTTCGCATTGCTCTGTACTATAATTGTATAATTGATACGAAGCGTTAAAAAGATTAGTGATGTTAATATTATACATTGATCGATATTAACAAACGGATTTTAAGTGATATAACTTTTCTACTGAAAATATATGGCAACAAATATTAAAAAGTAATTGGTTATTGATGCCTTTTTCTTGATACTTTTTTCCTGATCCTATTTTTGCAAGTAAATAGATAGTAAAGTATTTAAGTAAATAAAAAACAGAAGCTAAAATTTAGAAACAATACAGAGGTACAGTGGTGTTTATAAAATAGTAAATTATTCTTTTAATGTTTATATAAATATTACTCATTTTTTTATTCAAAATATTCATACAATTAAACCACTTATTTTAAAAAATTCAACATTATGATTGAATTTTTTAGGCACAATAAAAATTAATATTTTCTGGATATCTACAGATTTTAAAGAAGGCACTTTTGCCACCGGTTGTTACTATTTGAAGAAGTCCACAAGGCACCGACTTTTCATGTTACCGAAGCGAAGGCAACAAATTGAAACGTATGTCAAACATTAAGAACGATATTTTAACGTTGAAATATTACTGTGATGATCGGATGTCGCCGATGAGATTTTTTTGCATTTGAAATCACATGCTCAGTCGAAAGAGTCAGAACTCTTTTACCAACCGTTTGCAGAGAACCTGTGAATTGTGCTGGAGGAGCTCAAGAAATTCTCTACTATCAGTAAAATGATTGGCGTTCGCCTTTAATTTTTATCCTTTTTAATGTGAAAACTATGGCGCTGGCTAATTTGAATTAGTATATTAGATTTATTGTCCCGACACGTACAAAAAAGAAGTTGATTATTCTACATTCACTTCATTCACCAAGCCTGTAAGACTTTTTTGCATATAATTTTTTTTAATTTAAGCGGGTTAGTATTGTTATTTATGTTAAAACCATCGTTCGTATTATTTTGTACAAACTAGAATGAAGCGTTATAAAGAAGTCATATAAATGTTAAAACTCGATCAGTCAATACATTTAAAACGACTTAACGTTTTATACTGAAAATGTACAATATCATCGAATATTAAAAAAAAAATCAAATCTCTTACGCTAGTTATGTTTTTCTTTTTTCGGTCGTGTTTTATAAATAATTATAAACAAAACGTTTATATACGTTTAAAAGTGCTTAAATTTTACGCACCTAAATGACTAAAATACGAAACTTAAATTACAGTCTAAACTTCAGTATGGATGTTTTGAAGGTGGAGTTGCAAAATACTTTCTGTTTTTCGACATGAATGATTTCCTACAAAAAGAAACATAAATCGTTATAAAGATTCTTTTTAAGAAGAACTTTAAAAATTTCAGAGCATTATAAAAAATGTAAAAGGTTAACATACGAGGAACTTAGTGGTGTGTGAAAGAATCCTCTTGATGCCGAACGTTTAAACAGCGATTCTGTAGAAGGAGTATGTCGAAGTTGAGTATGTTTAGGTGTGCCTATATCGTTGACGCTTTCGGGATTTACAAAATTTGCCCAATAGTCCGACGGTATCTTCAATAAGCTTTCAACGATCTAAAAACAGTTACAGATTACATTAATAATTAATGAGAAATTTTTTTAATATGCAACATTTTAAAATGAACTTTTCATGAACTCACCACTGCTTGACTATGCGTCTCCTTTAGCATCATATTATGTGAAGGATTTTGGCTACTGTATCCTACTAGAGTAGGGCCGAAAACTTTTGCCAAATTTTCTATGGGCATTTTACACTCTGGCGTGCTAGAAACTCTCTGCAAATGCAATATTAGAAAAGCTAGAGTGTCTCGATTAGCCTGTGGCAGTTCCGATATGCACTGGTATAAGGCAGCCTCGCCGTCCTCTTTATCGGCGATGGTACACGCTTTGACAAAGTCATCCCTGCGAAGATGAGTGAGAATCGGCTCCTTCAGAGAGCGCAAGAAATCCTTCAGTGTCGAACAAATCGTTGGAATGTCGACCTCTGAGAGATTTGGTGCTCCTCGATTCCTTAGAAATTTTTCTTTCAGGTTCTTGACGTCGGTGCTACCACCGTTGACGCGGTATAAGCCCTGTTCGTTCATACCGCGCAACTCAACCTCGTTGGTGCAGTGTACTACGAGTGATGGAACCATAGGTGGTATTGACGGTACGTAATCAGCAATTGTTCCCTAAAAATTAGAATAAATTAGATAAAGAAAATAGAAAGTTTTCAATTCGTTTACAAAGATCATTTTTCGATGGCGATAATGTAGGAAAAAGAAAGCAGAAGCAATTCATTAAAAAATATATATTTATTTAATTTAATCTTTGAAACATTTTATCCCATGCTGGTCAAACTTAAATATTACGCAGCAATGAGTTGATAGTCAATAAATAAGCATTTTCATTATCACAAAATTATTAGAAAAAAAAAAAAAGAAAGAAGTACAATCATTTTTCAAATTTGATTCATAAAGAAATATAAGTAGTAATAAAGATCAGTTACAGAAATTCAAGAATAGTCACTGACTTATCTTATCTGCAATTTCAAATATAACGTACCGATGATCCGCGAAGTGTGGGTGTATTTCCTGTTGGCACACAAGGAAGTGGCACGAGATATTTACACTTCAAATGACTTACTGCTCTGCAATCTCTACATTTGATAGCAGCTTTACCGAAACCAATCCTAAAATTATTAAAAAGAAATAAAAAAAATGTTTATGAAGAAGTAGGAATTAACTACCTTATGGGATGTTTGTTACTGTTATATTTTTATTAATATTACCTTTTACCGCATGGTGTGCAAATTTCTGGTTTTATTACTTTCTTTTCCATAAAACTATGACTTCTTGATGATTTTGTGTTTAATGTATAGCCACCTATATTTGGACTAGGTTTAAAACCATTTTCTGAGTCTGAATTAGAAGTGATAATGTCCGCTTTGGGTGCAGATGGCTGAAAAAGAAATTGATTATCAAATAATATAAAATATTATTTAATTTCTTACATCTAAAGATGTAATTTATTGATTATGTTAAAGAATAAAGTAACTTACAATGGGATTTACATCTTGATTAGCGTGATAACTCTTATTACTTGTGCGTTCTGAACTCTTGCGCCTTTTACGCGAGTTGTTGGCTGATGTGTTGGTTTGCTGAGGATCACGATTCTCATCAGCTGGTATAGCTTCGATGACTGACGATGCGGTAATCGCTCCTTCCTTAGGCAATGTAAGAGTTGTCGTGGCTACTATTCTGTCTGAACTATTGAGATCTACGGCCTTCTGGAGAACACTCCTTCTTCTTTTATTAATCACATACTCGCCACTGGGGCGATGTTCTTTCCACTCACGCTTCTTCTGATTTTGTTGGAGTATAATACTTGTGTCAAGATCATCCTCTGATTTGGAGAAGCAGCTCGAATCGCTTAGTAACAAACCAGTCGAGTCCAGCTCTGTTATTGTGTTTAATCTAAAAAATTGAAATAATAACATAGAAATACAATTTTAAAAAATTGCTAAATTAATTCACGAGTACATTTTTTTTTCTACAACTTACTTATCATGATTATCCTTTAAGTGAGTACTATTTCTGCCATTAAGAGTTGTATTATTCAAAAACTGTAGCTTTTCTCTGGTCTCATCATTTAAATTTCTTCCTCCGTCTATTAGTAGCAAATCTTTAACACGAGCAATTTGTCTTTCCTAAGAAAAAAATTAATAAATAAATATGAAAACTTAAAAGATTAATTCATGCCTAGAATAAAAATATTTGAAAAATTTAAACTAACACATGAATTGCACTGTTCTTCTGCTTGTCTTCTCATTTTTCTCTCTTCATCCAGTAAACGTCTAACATGGCTAAGTTGCCTTTCAAAATTTGCTGCTTCCCGGTGAGCTTTCTCTAAAGCCGAGTGTAAACGTTGACATTCCTGAACAGAAGCTAGCCACTTCTGTCTTACCTCCTCTTGATTTATTGCAAATTGCAGAAATTCTACAAATTAGAAAAATATATATTAGAAAAATTGAGTGCATTCGTTATCAAAGTTGTTTGTATTATCAAAAACATTTCTGAGCCTCCTGGCAACAAATATTTTCAGGAGTTACAAAATTGCTCTAAAATCGAAGTTACATCAAGTACATTCTGTTGATATTTAACTCAATAAAAAAATCCAATGCAAATGAAATAACAAGAAACGAATGTTAATAAAAAATCATGAAACTTCCATGTACAAGCGTCTTAGTCATCCAACCGTGGAGTAAATCTTTTCGGCTCTCATTAAAAAATTATGAACTCCAAAAACACGAATCTTCGAGGATAATCCACGACAATCGTCAAGGAAGCATCGCCTGTGCACTAAATGCTTAAAAATAGTAAGAAATGCGGGGCACTAACCTCCTTCGCAGGAACCGTTGAGGAGTACGTTGGTGCATCTTACGAGCTCGTCGTGGCTCGCCAGGATCGACAGGGAAGTCGACATGGTGCCTGTTGGGGTTACTCGTGACTTCCTCCGGGGGGACGCGAGATCCGGGTGATCGCCGCGTCTATCGCGCGCCCGGTCACTCCAAGGGCCTAGCCGTTGACAGAAAACACAACGCTCGAACTGGCGCAAACTGCCGACGCCGCGCCAACGAACGCACGGAAGCCGCGGACTGGTCTATCGGTCAGCCGTACGCTTTTCAAATCTAACCAATCGACGCGCTCCTGGAACGCCAATTGGTCGCCGCTAGGCGCGCGGGAATATTCAAAATCGTTAAATCTATCATTTGATTATTTATGTATTTATTTATGTATGTATTTATTCATTCATTTATTGTTTATTTATTTATTTATGTATGTATTTATTCATTTATATTTATTTATTTATTTATGTATGTATTTATTCATTTATTTATTTATTTATTTATTTATTTATTAGTCATTCAACGGACTGAAGAGTCCTTAAGTACAAAATTTGAAATAATAAACATACTTAACATAATGTGAAACTATTTACAGTAAACTAAACTAAAAAATACAAGTGGAAAAACGTGACGAGGTATTAAATCATTTTTTTCTCTCTATTTACTAGTAAACAAAAACTAGTGCAGTTTTTGCATTTGTTATACACTTGCAAAGTGTAATTTTAATTTTATTTAAGAGAAAAAAAAAATAATTATTTAGCGCAATACTATACAAAAAAACTGATATGGGCATAATCGACGACCTTTTCTTGATTCTTAAGGAGATAACCCTAATGACGAAGGAAGATTATTTAAATTGAAAATGGAGTTACTTTAGGGGAGCTAGCAGGTTCTATTTTTCGACGTAGTAAATTTAAAATTGTCAGTAAAATTTACTTATTAGTAAGCCTTGCAATAAAAAATACTGCTTTTTATTCTAAAACAAAACTTGCTTTAAATATCTAAGCAATTAGCTTATACTCAATTAATTAAATATTGCTTTAAAAAATTCGGTACATTAATTATTGCATTTACTCAACTTTCTAATCGAAGTTTATTTACAATTTCAATAATCATTTTTCTCCACTAACTGCTCGCTTTTCCAAAGAAGCTCACTAGCGGTTCTAGCCCCCTTAAGTAAGCATTCTTTAAAAAAAAAATGAAGTATTCCTTCTTTTCATTATAAGAAAAAAATTTGTTTTTCATCCTCGACGTCATTATAAACTACTATATAAGCTTCCGTTCTCGTAAGGGCAACGTCTAGCGCGCCCCGCGTACGAAGGTGGCGCGCGCGCGCGCGCACGCGGCTTGATACGGCGCCGGTGTCGGCAGCCGCGGCAGTCGAAGCGCGCAAGCCGCAGCGTGAGCACACGACCGCAGCCGCGACTCACGCATCAGCCAGGCACACGCGCCGCTCCAACTCCCGTCGTATACCTTCGCTCGTACCTGCGATTTTCATACAGTGGGGATACTCGCCGGCCACGAGGGTCGCACGTGCACGGCAGCAGCCCACCGCGAAGGATCACGCAGGACACTCGCGGGGCCGATAAGGGGAGCTCGATCGATAGGCCCGAAGGTCGCGCGACAGTCGCGCACTTGGGGCGCCTTGACCTTGGTCTGCAGCCGCAGGGGCGGGAATTAGCGGGATGCCGGCCGACGCGGAGCTGAGCACGCTGCTGAGCAGGCGGCAGAAGATCAACGAGGACCTGGAGGAGGGCCGCGAGGTGAAGAAGCAGTACAGGTTCGTCAACGTCTACACGGAGTTCCACGAGCTCAGCAGGCGCGAGATCAAGCAGTACGAGCAGACTTTCAACAGGTGAGTCCACCCCCCCTTGTATTTAGGATTTTTTTTTTAACCCCGTGGAAAGTTTCTTGGAAAATGCTACTTGTACAGTCTAATGCGAAGAGTGCAAATTTAACAACGGAAAAAGGTAAATTGAGTAGTTTACACTTTACAAAGTGTAAATGTTGCTCTTTAGACTTTAAAGAATAATGTTTAAGATGTAATATTTACACTTTCTTAAGTGTAAACTAAGGAGTTTACACTTTTCTGTGGTTAAATTTAGACTTCTCGATTTAAAGTGTAGTGACTTTACAAAGTGTAAATATTACACTATATAATTTCTTTAAAGTCTAAAGAACATTTACACTTTCTTAAGTGTAAACTAAGGAATTCGTACTTGTCTGTAGTTAAATTTACACTTTTCGATTTAAAGAATAGAAAACAAAGTGTAATATTACTCTTTAGACCTTAAAGAAATTATAAAGTGTAATATTTACAATTTCTTAAGTGTAAACTAAGGAATTCGTACTTGTCTGTAGTTAAATTTACACTTTTCGATTTAAAGAATAGAAACAAAGTGTAAATAATATTACTTTTTAAACCTTAAAGAAATTATAAAGTGTAATATTTACAATTTCTTAAGTGTAAACTAAGGAATTCTCACTTTTCTGTGGTTAAATATACACTTTCGGATCTGAAGAGTAGAAACATTACAAAGTGTAAATATTACACTTTATAATCTCTTTAAAGTCAAAGAGTAACATTTACACTTTCTTAAATGTAAACTAAGGAGTTTGTACTTTTCTGTGGTTAAATATACACTTTTGGATCTAAAGTGTAGAAACTTGCAAATTTTATAAAATCCGATAAATTGTTTATCAGGTTTTATGGAGTTTTTTTAAGAATCTTTCCTTCAATATAGGAAAGCTTTATTTAGGCTTCCTGTGTGGGCGATTCTTTTGTCAGAATTTTATAAAGGGTTTTCCGCGATTCGACGGGGAAAGTGGGTATACAGTCGGTGCGGATCGATGATGTCTGCTTTGGATTGTTGACGCCGACTGATTTAGGTATAATGCCGGACTTTGTTTATTTGAGCCAGTAAACGTGTGTTAAGTACTGCGCATTCGGCAATACGGGATTAATTTTTTTTCTTCGAATAATTGCCATAGTTGGGTGGTGCATGTACATACGCGCGTTTTTATTTTTACGTGATAACAGTCGGAAGGTCGGAGCGAAGGTGAACGTCTTGCGTCTCAAGTTTTATCGTGCAATTTTAATTGAAAAGACAACTTGCGTTTATATTATTATTAAATTGTAACAATATTAAATTCATTGCGATGTAAAAGCAGTGGATTTTTATAGCATAATTATTTTATGTACAAATAAAAAAAAAATAAAATAAAATTTATGATTGACTATATGGCCTCTGTGCGGTTTATAAACATCTGGACGCACAGGTATTCCCTTTATCCGTTCGCGTTCTCTCGCTTTTTTTTCCCGCTCTTGCATTCTTTTCTTTTCGAGCCCCATTGCTGGTTTCGCTGAGGACCTAGCAGCACAAAAACGGACCTTCTGTTTGTGAGGTCACCAATGTACGCGTGTAATAGCTGTAAAATCTGAACTTTTCGAATGCTTGCTCCAAAATTTATCCACTGTATAAACTTTTGTTTTTATTCTTGCAGAATTCTAAGATTATACATCTGGATAATGACGTATACTCGTTTATCCATGATTTTAAAAAGTAATAAAAAAAATTTTGATTTATATTTGAATGAGGAAGTTGAGTTACTGTGACGAACTGGCACACACGGTTTATGCAAATACGCTTGGAAATTATACATTGGTGTCACGCGCTCACGCGATTTCAATAAAACGCGAATACGACAAAAAGAAACGGTGAAAACCGGTAATTTACAGCTTCGAAGTTGAATAGACACGAATGAGATAAAGTTAAAGTTTTTCAGGTGCGTTTCCTTTTCATCGACGATTCGCTCCCTCTACCTGAGCTTCCTCTTGTTGGCGGATGCTTTTCCCTCATTAGCAGTGCAGGAAGATAAAACAAAAATTGAAAAATATTGCGGCGCTTCTTATTGATTTAGTTTTATCGCAAGAAACGGTTTAGAAACGTAAACACCGCGAACGGCATTTAAACTGCAGAATTTTAGAGCAGATCGTAATCTGGCAGTTGCGCCAATTAAAGAAGAATTTCGATCCATAAAATTAACGCGAAAAGCGAAATATGATTTTATAAAATAATTCTTTTCTGCGCGTGCGTTTTTCTTTCTTTCATTTTTTTTTTAAATTATAATTTTATTCGTCAATTTTTAATTAATCTTTATTGTACGGTCAATAGGGTTTCCACGTATCGATTTAATGGAGCGAATTTACCGAGCGTGAAATTAATTGAATTATATCACGACTTATAATTTATTTCATTGAATTAGAGAGTTCGATATTTTACGCAGTATATAATAATACGAAAATCAATAATTACAAGCTTATTAGTCTGCTTAGATATAAATTTTAAATGCGGTCGTTTTTCCTAATTAATCGATTATCTTAAAACGTCACTAATAATTTCGAAATCACTATATGACGATAGTATTAAATGCTTGCACTGCGCTACCTGTTTAAATCGCTAATTAATTAAGAAATAATAGCTTGTACCATCGGAACCACGCAATCGCGTAAATACTCGACGGTTTTTCTACCAAGCGATACAATCTTATCACGCACAACTTAATCTAACGTTTAAACATCAGCTCAAAGCTTAGTGATAAAAAAGTGATCTTCACACCTGTCCGTCCCGAAAACTTTCACCGTGCCTCGCGTCAATCAAACCCATCGACCTATTTTCTAAATCAAAATCTAAAATTAAAAAAAAAAAAACAAAGAAAATAAATAAAAATAAAATAAAATTTTCCAGTCACTTCAAACGTAGCAGCGTTTGAAAACGTCTTGCTCTGTTTGCGTCACACATCTTGATTCTCGCCGCCGGTAGATTCATAGGTACACGGCCGATCGCCGCGTAAAAAAGGCGCCGCGCTCATGCATATACGCATGCCGCGGCGTTTAACGAGGCTACTAAAGCGCGCGCGGCTCGCGTTGACGAAACGAAAGTAGGATTTTAAATTAGAGGCGAAAAAAGCCGCGACGACGATTCCCGATAAGCATCGCGCCGATAAGGCGCCGCCGTCACTCGGTTAACTGTAAATTTTCTGCGTGACTCTGCCGAGACAGAGGCTAAAGAAAAAAAAATGAAGAAGTGCGGGGGAGTCGTTTTCATCATAATTGCGGGGTGTTCGCGTGCGCCGACGGAATGAGGTGATAACGCGCGGAAAATGTGTCGAAGCGATTACACGCGCCCAGAGTTCGGAGAAAAGGCTACTGAAGAATTGGCCAATTTTATTGGGAGTAAATTGCTCGGGAGCTGCATACACCGGCGATAATTTGAACATGCCGCTCGCGCGACTCTCGGCTAACGGTGCGAAATCGAGATGCAGGAGATAGTGAACATGTATATATATATGGATGTATACACGTTTATATACCGGTGATTCCTCGAGGGATCGCGATTAGGATGGGAGAAAAATTAGAGCGATTATTGCCCTATTATTTATTATAGATCGAGAAATTGTTTAACGGTAAATCGGATGCCGTTCCACTTCGATACGGTAGTCGTAAGTTACAATCGCAACCTTGAAATTACACTTGACGCAACACACAAACCATTGCGACAATTGAATAATCAGCAAGTTGATGTTCCCCATAATTTATTAAAAGGTAAATAAATGATAGGAGACAATGATAAACGTACTATCGAAAAGTTAAAAATAGTAAAAAAAATCTGACTAATCCGTAAATAGTGAAGTTTCTTCCTTTAATTGACTGTGATATTGCATACCTTTTTTTGTAAATTCTATACGCTTAATTTTAGAATTGTTATGTACTAAATTTCTTTCATTTTTGTATTTACAATAAACATTTATTCTATTTTATTATAATTCTTAGTTAAACCTCACTATACACTGAGAGAAAAATTTTAAGCAAATACTTATTTCAATAGTATACTTATTAAATATTTTATTGAGTCAAAAAATTATTTATTTAACACTACTAAATTTATTTAGAAACAAATAAATTCATTTAGTTTTAATGAAATCATTACTTTGATTCAAAGAAATATTTAATAGTACTATTGAAATAAATCATTTCCTTAAATTTAACCATTTTTTTTCACTGTAATTATGGTAGTTTCTTAATAATTTAATTTTAGATAGTCGAATGTGCTAAGCACGATACTCTTATCGGCTAAACGACAAAAAAAATTATTTAAAAAAATCGTAAACCGAGAGTACCTTTACACAGCGCCAAGGCGAAAAAAGAAAGCGGTAGGCAGCGATCGTAAATAGCCCCTCGCATAGTATAGAGTTATTAATGTGCTTCCTGGGGACCGATGGGTCCGCACTGATCGGGCATTCACGACCGCGCGGCCCGAGGAACGGGACCGGCGCGCGAAGGCCACATTTTTAATCTCCCTTGGGATGGGCGTGCATTGGATTACCTGAAAGGCGACGGTCGTCTTCGATAAAGACTAAGCCGATAGCATCCTCACCGGCAGTAGCGCACACTTACGGGCCGAGCTTAGCTTAGCGAGAATTGGATCATCGGGTGCGCGTCAACTCGCCGCCGCGGAATTTAATATTATACACGGATAGAATTATCCTATAAAAATTACCTAAAAGTATCGGTAAAAATTTCTAACTGCTTAGTAAACCTACGGTGTCACCATGTACTGATATTGTTTACTAACGCTCGGTGCAATTTTTACTAATCTAGTTTGTAAATATTAATAAGAAGCAAAACCAGATGCAAAACAAATACCAAAGCGCGCTTTGCGTAATTTTTAGTACACGGTTAGTTGTAATCCAAGTCCATTTCTGGGCCAAGAGGCCGAAATAAATGATTTAATAAAAAAAATAGTAGACGGTTAGTAAAAATTGTCGAATTTCTGATTAAAATTTAAGTTTTCGTAGATAATAAGTAATCATTGTCGTGTAATTTTTTATAAAGTGTCTATAAATTTTACTAAACTCATAATTCACTAAACAGTATAGTAAAATTTAAAATTCGCATTGTATTTATTTAATTTAAAGTAGTAAAAATTACTTAAAATTTAATAAAAATTGCTAGAAAATCAAGGCGTCTCACGATTGCTGTTACAGTGTGGGTAATTTTTACCCAACTATTTTCTCCGTGTATACTTACCGTCCGGCTGGTCGTACACGCCTATAATATGTACGAATAATAATATGCATAACGCGCGGCTTCGATAAAAAAAAAGTTCACCGGAAGGAGCATGAATTATTAATTCGTTATTGTTGGGGGAGTCGTGGGGTGTTCCTCGAAATCGCGCGATCGTTTAAATGGGATCACGAATATTGCGGAATTTAGTGTGATTGCACTTGCGACCGAAAGGATGTTCGGTGAATGCGTGGCCGTGCCAAGCGCGAAAAATTGTCGCTTGCACTTTTTTGCCTGCTGCGCTGCAGTTTTCATTCTATGCTCACGGATTGCCACTGCAATTGATATTTCGAATATTTTAGGCTTTTATTTTTAATTCTACGTATTTTTACGTGTAAAATAATTAATTTTTTTTATACAGTCAATTTTAAATTTAGGGTATTGTATAATATTCTCTAATAATTTTTTTTACACACTTCTTTTTACCGCGACGTTTTCATCGTTTGCGTAAAATCTGTAGCCTGCGGCATCTTCGATAAAATCATCTCCATTCGACATTCTTTTAAAATATCTCGAATATTTAAAAACCAAATCCAGCATATGCATATATTCCTCCTTGAAATAACATACGAAGCAACAAAAAAAAAAAAACGAAAATAGTACTACCTCCGTCATCCAAACCCCCTACCATCGTTCTTTTTTTTTCTGCGTCAAGAAATAACTCTTTACGATAGCAGCGATTCATATAAAACCTTTCGTATCTGTTTCTCAGCCTTCGAACGACATCGCGAGGTAAAGCGACGAAGTTCTCACGCTCGAGCAGGCCGCGCCAGTCGCGCGTCAACGTAACGTCGATGCTAAAGAAGGGAGAGTATAACGAGGTCCGGGCGCGCAAATTGCCCGGCTCGGTGAATTTTGAACCGTGTGTGTATATATTCAGCGTGACAGAAAAAAGGAGACGCACGTTGGCATCCGCCCGCATTGGCGCGACCGATAAAAGGGAAAGGAATTTCCCTCTAGCGACTTGCTGGAGTATATTGTAATTTTCTATGTACAAACTTACATTCTAACATTAAATTAATGAAACTCTACTAAAATTAGAAGAAGATGCTCCGCTAATACACCGGTGAGCTGGCTGTGATTTGGTATAACCACAGATATAGGATAGAAAAATAGGATCTCACTAATTAAAATGGTGAATTCCCCAATTAAAAAAAAAAATAATTTCACTAATTTATTAGTAGTTTTCACTATTTTTTAACAGTGCATATATTCACTACTTCAATTAGTACATTTTATTCACTATTTCAAATAGTAGAGTTTCACTAATTCGTAGTTGAGCAATTTGCACTTTTCAAATTCAGTTAGTGGTTTTTCACTAATTCAACTTTAGAGAGTAGATAGTATAGTGCGTCTTGTCAATTGGGAATTTGCGTGATGCATTGTTCTTTTTTTTTTTTTTTTTTTTTTTTATCGCTGGGTCTTTAAACAGTTATTTCCGGCTTATCGTTCGCAGAAGAGTTTATTCGACGACGAGGCGCCTTCGCGCTCTGGTGATATAGACACTTCGGGTAACTGCTGATAAGTAGTGCTATGACGCGATTGAGATCAAATGCTGATATGCGATCAGATTTATTTAATAACGGCGAGTGTGACTTAATGTTTGCGCAGTTTGTTTTTTTCATTGCTGAGTGCGTTACTCATTTAATTAGGAAATTTCGTAAACAAAACTGTGGATAGATTTATCGCTGTTCAATATTTATATATCACCGTTTGTCTTGAATTAAACTTCGAATTTCAAGCGTAATCGGGTGCTTGAATGTAATTAATTAAAATCAAATGAACTTGTACGAAATTCAATTAGCTTATCTAAACGTGTCGACATTTACGCGGAAATTCAACGATCAATTTAGTTAAACTGATATAAAAGCAATTTCAGCGTAATAAAAATGAAAATTAAGTTTAAAAAAGAAAAAATTTATTCGTCCCTGTCAGTGACGGTAAATGTACGCTTCACTGAAACGGGGAAGACTTCGCGAGGGCGAAAAGAAGTTTCATTCAAGACCACCCCTCTGTGTGAAATGTAGGTCATCGGGGGAGAACGAGAGGCTGCCGAGGGTGGACCCCCGAGGGTAACTTCAAGTGGCGCAGTTTCCCTCCTCCGGAATTTCGACTATGGCATCATAATGACAATGCCGTTCCCTTTCATCCTCCACTGCGACATATTCGACGTCGATTTTTTGTCTATTTTTTTAGTTACAATAATCCTTAAAAAAAGCAGTGTGAAAATTCTCTAAATTATATCTAAATTAAATATAAGTACTGTAATAATAGTATAGGAGAGAATTTTCGTCTATACTTAGTTAAAATAATCCTCAAAAATAAGTTTTAATAAGTTCATACTAATTATTATTAATCAATCTAATAAGTTTATACTTATTATTATTAAATTGTTAATTTCTAATAAGATTACCCACATGATTATAGTACAGAAACGATTTTTAGTTATAATAATCCATAAAAAAATGAAATAAAAAAAAATCAATGTGGAATTCTAATAAGTATAAGTTCTATAATCATAGTATGGGAACGAAAAAAAAAATCTGCAGTACGACTGCAGTGACCCTCTAAGGTTTAAAAGCCATTGATTATAATTTTTGTCTCTTAACAGCCAACGTAAGTACACTGCAAAGTTGCAACCGCAACTTCTTATCGACCCCGAAAATCGAATAAACACGGACGAGCCATTAAATCCGATCGCAGGCTAATAATTCCTCCGCGTGTCTCTCCTCGCAAAAATAAAAATAAAAAAAAAAGCATCGCTTCGCATTAGGTACAAGGAAACCTACTCCGGGCTCTCCGTCATTAGGCGCCGGGCTCGCTCGTCTCGTCGTTAAAATTTCTCGGGAGCAGCGAGCCGTTCGCGTCCCTCGGCAGCCCGGCGACTTATTACCGTCTGGCGTTAGCCGCGCAACCCTGCGCGTGCAACCTGCACCTCCAAAAGCGGCCCGCTCCAGAGGAGCTCCTCGCTCGCGCCCGCATGCCCCCGACGAATTTAGCTCCCGCGGCCTTTCGCTCCGGGCTCTCCTCTATTTCGAGGCGCGGGCGCGCTTTCCTCTCCCACGGCGCTCGCGAGAATACCCACACACACACACATACGTACAAGGGAATCGGAGCCCGCCGCCGTGGATTTATGCGGCTCGTACCTACGTCCCGTCAACTCTGCGGAATTCGCGAGATATCGCTTGCCAAGATTTCCAGAGATAGCCGCGGTGAAAATTTAGACGAGAAATTCGGAGCAAAAAACGCGCGAGATTTATGCCGTTATTTGTTCCCCGTGTGATTAATTCCGGTATTTAAGCTGCCGTTCGAAATAAAATTCTGGGTGGATATTGTACGAGGAGGGGGGAGGGTTTGATGATTGCCGGTGTACTTGAGTCGAAATTGTAGTGCCGTTTTCTAATTTGAAATTTGAGACTAAGAAACGAGCGCGGCAGAGTCTGTTATTTGAGTTCGCGAGGCGCACCGTCGAACTTCTTGCTTTCGTCGAAATCGTTTTGGGTGAGAAAAAAAAAAGAATGAATCTCCATGCAGCAGCGGAGAGGGACATCGGTCGATCGGTAATCGATTTTCTAGGAAGGAACAGCGCCGTTGCACTTATTCGAGAAAGTCGTTACAACCGGCCAATCATAGAAGCTAATTGCACGCTTATGGATCGTACAGGCGCGCGCGCGAGACTGAAATTGCAACTTGAGTTTTGCCTTTAAACGGTTGAAGGCGTTGTAAATCTTCCGATCGCCGCGTAAGAAAAAAAGGAAGAGGAGCCGGCGCACTTAATGCAAATGTAATAAACGCAAAACGCCTGTCAACAATTACTTCATTCGTTATACTACTTCGTAACGCTTTAAATCGCAGTTTATCCCTTCTCTTAAAATGATATGCGTTTATTTATTTTATCGTTGCCCTGCAGAAACGAAGGAGATTGTTACACTTTGAAATTTTAATTTTCCGTACCGTTAACAGTAAAAACTACAAGCTTTAGCTGTGTTTTAAAAAAATTGCGTAAGAAACTATGAATATTTTTTTTAACGTTTTTTTTTTCTTTAATCTTTACGAGGGAGAGAATAATTTTCTCGCCGTAAAGAGAACAACGTTTGTACCTATAATACTAAAATTGAATTCATTGTCGAACAAAACATTACAAACTGGGCCGTTTCCAACTAAATATTTTTTATCATACCCGCGTACAAAAGTTTAAGTTAGGATAAAGTTTACCCAAAGTTCACGTTTGACATTGATATGAACATGGGCAATCAGACTTTACCGAACTTGCTTCTTATATTTTATAGAAGTTTGCAGATGCGGATAAATTACCGCTCAAGATATAGAAAATAATTCTTTACATTTATTTGTTTTTAACGCTCGTCACATGAACGTCTTTTAAATTTAAGAAACACTTCATCCGAAGTTTGTATAAAGTATTGCAAAATTATTTATTATTTAGTCTCATTGCCCACGTTCATATCAGCGACCGCCAAACATGAACTTTGGGTAAACTTTATCCTACCTTAAATTTTTTTACGCGGGTAGGTATCCACGATGACTGTGATTTAGTTCCTTTTTCTTCTAGTTACTGGCAAGAGTGACCGAAGGGTCATTCGCCCACGCGTCGGCGTCTCGAAGCGGCCACTTTTTTTTCCTCCACGGCGACCTTAGGTGCGACGCGTGGGCTTGGGGGACCTCCCCGGTGCTCGCATCCAGTTGTCCGTTTTAGAAGCCAACCCCATCGGTGCTTCGACGCACAGCGAATCGATACACGTCCACCGACGCGTAAAACCTCGAAGAAGACTCGCTATAGGCGCTTTACGACGTTGCGCCGCTTTACGAGCGCCTCCCTCACGGCGGCGGGCTGTTTACGTCCGGGGTCATTTGCGCTCGCCGAGGGGCGAAAAAAAAAAATCGACGTTGTCGCCCACGGGGCAGCTCGAAATCTGCGCTTTCTATACGCGAAGCCGTTCAAAGTTTAAACGCATACGTCGAGGTGCTTATCACCTTCTTCTTCTTCCTTTTTTTTTATGTTACTGCCGCGCGCGCCTATGCACTTACCGCGCGGCTTTTCTCGGAGGCATCGAGAAAAAATTACGGGGATACCGCGTGCTCGTTAGGAGGAGCCGAGATAAAAAAAATCATTTTAAAGAGGAGTTAATAACGAACGGTCAAACGTTCATTATTGCGAGCTCGAGAGTCCATCCCCCGAAGACGGCGTCGATCGTTATCGAGGAATAGGCACCTCACGGCGGTCGCGTCGGAAACAAACGAAAACGAAAGCGAATTCCGGACGAGGCGGACCTCTTCGCTCGTCGGAATGCATACGCACGCATAAATCGCTCGGGCGTCGCGATCAATTAAGGTCCTCCGAGCGCAGGACTTTCACCGCGCGACCGCAAGGACGACGGGAATTTTCCCGCGCGCTTTCCCGCGCCGCGGAGAAAATCAAGGGTGGCCTTTTTTGCTCCGGCTCGAGGACGCGTGCCTTATACCTTTTTTTTTCTTTCGGGGTCAGGTCCATCGTGGGGATTACGAAATCCGCTCCGGAGATGTGACGGCACTGTGAATCGCGACTGGTTTTTTTTTTACGTCTGGGCTAGTCCATTGGAATGCGACGGTTATTCCGTACGGTAAATAAGAATTTTTGTTTTTAAATTTTGTTTTTACGTGGGTATAATTACGTGCCTTTGATAAATTTATACGAGTGCGTTTGATTTTATACGACATGAATAATTTTATTTTAATTAATTATTTTTCTGTATCTTATGTTTAAGGCAAAATGTAAGTATCTTATATTTATCCGGTACATTTAATTAAAATTATTTGGTCGGCGTAATGTTGGAATTCGAGAGAAAATTAGGTCATGCGTGAAAAGGTTACAATTAACTTTTACGCTCGCGCGAAGTACGTGCGCTATTTGCTGAGAAAACAAAAGTCTATCCTACGCATACACAAACTGTCTTAAATCGTGTATTTTAAATAAATTATTTTTAGTGGCACTTTATGAATTTTCGGTAGTACCATTAAACAATTTAACGTTTAATTTTAATAACACGGCCAATGCGTAAAAAAGAATCGTTAAAAGTAGTGAATTTCGCGGGAGTTAAGCGTAAGAAGTATAAAGTATAAGTAAATGATATGGTGCAAGACTTTACGTGCGACATTTATACGGCATTGTTGAAAAGAGACGTTACGCAAGGCGTTTATTACACAATATTGCTCGCTTTATCGCCGCTAGGCCTGCCAGCATGACGAATGCCACTTATTTTGCAAGTGTTTACTTTTTTAGGTAGCGCCTAACTTTTTATGCAAAGTTTAGCAATTGTACGATTTTTTTTTCTTTCCTTAAAAAAAGAATTGCGGTAAAACGCACCGCTGCAGTTAGCACCTTCATTTGTAGATAAAACACTGTCAAAGCAATTTTTTTTTATTGTATATTGTGAAAAATTATTGAACATAAGTTACTAAATATTTATAATAAACTGATACCGTTTTACTTTATTTGTTTTTTTAGTTATTCGTAAATATAACGATACCATTTTTAATAAAATGCATAAAAAAAATAGTAACTGCAGTTTTAAAAAGGTAAAAAATTTATGTACACAGAAAAAATATTCTTGTAAAAATTACTGTACTGTTTTAAAAAGCAGGGACAGACTTGATAAATAAACCATTTTACTAGAGTGCATAGTAAAATATTTATTAATCGTACAATAAATTTTATTACACTTTCTAACAAACCTTTTAATTTTTCTAGTATGTCCCTGCATTACAACGCAGCATAGTAATTTATAAAACTTTTTTCTCCGTGTAACAATATATAAGTAGGATAATTTTGAAAAAAAAATTTAACTAATATTTCGAAATGAGCGTAATTGAATGCTCCTATGCAGACGCGCACTGCACGTCCTTGGAGACGTGTATCAAATTCTGAAGGGACGAGAGGTGCCGTGATGAAACGATAATGCTGGAAGACGCGCGGCTTTCGCGCACTAAGCGATAGCGAGATTACGGAGAAGGCGCCAATTTTGCGCTCGTGCCTCGAGGATCCACTGCAAACGACGGGAAATGTAGAAACGCGCAAGAAACGTGCATCTATTATCGAGTAAATTACGGATTCGTGCAACGCTCAAGTTTCCAGCAGAGATTTTTCCATTTTTCGCGGCAAAGGAACGGCGATAGCCTGATCGTCAATCCCGCGTGCTGGACTGCACTAAAAGTCGACTGGGTCTTTCTGCGAGAAAAATTTAAATTTGAACTCTTCCGAGTTTTCTGCCTCGATAAACCAATGCTAATTTTCGCCCATATATAGCCACTGCTCGACGACTTTCGGGCACGTCGCTTCTCGTTTACCCCGGGGCATTATTCACTAATTATATCCTCCGATATGAATGCATTTACAGAGTTAAAAAAAAACGAAAATACTAGCTGTTCTACAGAAATCGGACAACTTATTATATGCGGATATAATTATAGCTGTAACTCTCTAAATCTATGAAAATGTGAAAATCACTTAGAAAATGTGAATAACGACATATTTTATGTGAAAAGTCGTTCGCATATTTAGCATGTGAACGGCTTATCACTCTCTAAAGTTGAATTAGTGGAAATTCCACTAATCTTTTTAGTGATCAGATTATTTCCACTAATCAATTAGTACAATTTTACTAATTGAACTAGTCAAAAAGTGTTCCACTATTTAATTAGTAAAAAAACTTTTAAATTAGTGGAAAATGAACATAAAATAAAAATATTTATTTTGTGATTTTCACTAATTGAAATAGTGAATTCCCCAATTAAAAAAAAAATAAATTTCCTTAATTTATTAGTAGTTATCAACTAGTACAATTTATTTACTATTTCAAATAGTAGATTTCCACTAATTCATAGTGGAGCAATTTTCACTTTTCAAATTAGTACATAATCACTATGAATTAGTAGTTTCTCACTAATTTAACGCACTTATATTAAAAGTCACTATTCAAATTTTCAGATTTACGTGCTGGTGATAAAACCGTTGAATAATACCCCGGGGGTCTTTAAATCGTCTTTAAAGGGCACTTCCGAGCGCTAAAAGTGAGTCTTCCCGTTAAAAAGTAGCGCCAGAGGAGGAGGAGCGCGATAAGGGCGGCGCACTCGAGGAGGCCCAATTTCGCTCGCGCGTGTGCCTTTTCCGGCGGCGTAATACAATCGGCGAGCGCACCGTTGACACGACACCGCGACACACGTGTATATATGTGTATACGCGAGCGCGGCCAGGTGGGCAACGACCCCGTAAGCCAAGAATCGCCTTTCTCTGTTCCGCGGCCTCCGCGGCGCGCGAGAGCCACCCGCGCGCGAAAAAATTTGCCCGCGAGTCCTGCGGATGCGGCGGTTGCGTTACACGCCGTGACTACCGCGCGATGCCAGAGGGAAAGTGTCGCGACTGCGAGGTGAGCGGCGCGCTTATTGCAGTTTCGCGTTTCATTTTTTTTTCTCATCTCGTCTTAATCTGCAATCTTGCCTCTTCCGGAGAATTTTTTTTTTAATTTTATTGCACTTAAGGATCTCGTCCACGGGGTCGTGGATCATGAGTATCAAATTACTTTACTATATTGGATTAAAGCTAAAAGATTAGTTTTTTTTTTTTGTACACTTTCACTTGTAATTTTTAAAAGGTATATAATAGTTAGTTTTAAGTTACTTTAATATTTTTTTTCTCAATTTTGTGTTATTATCATTATTATAATATTGTTATTGTTGTTATTAAATAAATATTTTTTTCTTATTTTTTTTTTTTAATTTTTTAACTTTTTTCTTTAATGCAAATGACATAATGTATCTTTTTTGCCTTTAATTGAGACATTTAAATGCTACGATCTCTTTTCAATTTCAAATTAAATTGAGAAGATTAAAAAAAATGTAACGCAATAAATAGCCACCCACGTTAGGAATCAATCACTCTGCCTCCATGGTTATTAACTGTACGCGCCAAAAAAAAAAAACAAAAAAGAGGAATCAATTTATTTTTCGTCGAGTCAATTTCACAATAACATCTCATCAATTTCCCGTTGGCATAAAAAATATAAAGCCTCATTGAAAATCGAAGCTGCGTAGTCGATTAAAAAACATTCACCAAATCGGATCGACGGCGCGCCTCATCAAGCCTCATACATACATAGTGCACTCGAGCATTGAAATATAATATTTAATAATCATTTTCTTTCGCTTTCCCTTTCGAGCATCCTTCTTTTTTTTTACATAACCGCAGGTATAAAAGTAAGCGGCGCGCCGGAAGGAAAAAATCGGATGGTCGCGTGTGAAGCTACCGGAAGGCGAGTGAGAGCCCTGAGACCGCGACGAAGTAATTGTCTGCGCGCGCGGGGCTTATTTCCTGATTTCCGAGCGATTTACGTCGGCGAAGGCACGCTTCGCTCGGTCCTTATCTTCGATTGTGAGATTTTTTTTCCGATCAGGCGTCACGACTGGGATCGCCGACGGGAATGAAAAACTGCGTAAGAAGTTCGGGGAACGTCGTTGCATCAGTGCCATTTGAGCCTATAGTTTAGGTGTACACTGTTGCATTCGAGTCATTGGAAAAAGAAAGATGGTAATTTCATATACGACGTAGCGTGAAAGGAAAAGCGCGGTCACACGTGAATGCCGAAAGAACAAAACGCGAGCATTGCTAAATGATTTTTTTTTTCATAACGTGAGCTTACACCTACGCGCGAGTGACACAATGAAGTCCTTCTGGAAAGATTCGGATGGAACTTTGTAGTATAGAGAATATTTTTTTTTTACATTTGTCCCGTCGTATAGGATTATTCAATTAAGAGCTCCGGAAAAAGTTGCCTCACTTCGTGCGTAATTACACCTCACAACTTTTTCCTGCTTTCTTATAACGTACAATTGATCCAATAACAATAGACTTGCTCAAATTAAATGTCTAATTTAACGTCTAATTTAGCTCAATTAACTGATCACCAGTTTCTCATACAATTACATAAAAACTTGCACACTTAAATGAACGCACGCGTAAATTTTTTGTACATACTATTATCCGATATAAAAAAATCATACACTTATTTCCAGGTTGATAACACAATCATTGGCTAAATTAATTCGTTATAATTATATCTTATCGTCACAATCACTCACGACGTATTAAACCGCGACAGACTAAAGAATAAATCAACAGATTATAAATAAAAAAAATGATCAAAGTTGCATATGGATATCTGTAGAAGATAAAACTATCATACTGCAAGTTGACTAAAGCAATTTGAATTTCAGGTTCGACGCCGGCCGCGATGGCTTCCTGGACCTGGCGGAGCTGAAACGCATGATGGAGGTTCTCGGAGCACCGCAGACTCACTTGGGCCTGAAGGCCATGATCCAGGAGGTCGACGAGGACCAGGACGGCCGCATCTCCTTCCGCGAGGTCAGCGAACTTGACGAGCGCACTAGAAATATCGAGCTGTCGCCGATGCTCTAATTTCATCCGCGAGTCGTCGGCCTGTATATTGAAAAACGATATATCGGACGGGAATTGCGAGTGGCGCGTCGTCGAATGGGATGGCACTGCTTTTATTTCGGGACGCGACGTTTTATTAGCCTTCGCCGGCGGTGCTATGTTACTTTCATTCCGATTTCGTTGATTTAGTTTGTTTGAAAGATTTCCGATTGAATCGTAGAATAATGGACCTTTTGGAAGGCTTTAAATCAGATTTATTTTTAAAGTTAGAAGCCAGTGCACTTTTGTTCCGTTTGAAAATTGAATTTTCTTTTATTTTCTAATTCAATATTTGGGATATTTACATACATATTATATTAAAAATTACTATATTCCGTAGGAAGAATGGGACATACTCGACCTATGACGATTTTTACTATAGAACATACTAAAAATTCCTAGGTACATAGTAAAAATTGCTGTTTATATAGTAGAAATTACTATGTACAGAATCAGTTTTAGTATCTTTCAGAGTAAAAATTTTCATATGTTAAGTATACCCCACTGTTCATACGGAACATTGTAATTTTTACTATAACATTTCTATGCGTGTATAAAAGAATTCAGAAGACTCTAACCATAATTATTGTTGAAATTTAGTATATCTAATGCACTTTTTTGGTTTGAAAATTAAATTTCCTTTTATTTTGTAGATTCAACGTATATCTGGGTTTAATTTATAAAAGAATACAGAAGGCTTTAATTATACCTATTGTTAATTTAGTGTGCCCAGAACTCTTTATCTGAGTTTTTTTAAATTAGATAATAATTTAAATTAGATAATAATAGCTGTATACATTCATTACATGGTATTGCGTAGTACTTCATTGTGAAGGGCTTCTGCATAATTTTCACCTCGTGCATGCATAATTGACGTTTATTCGTTTTGAAAACTCCACGTTAAAGTCGATAAACGACACTTACACTTAGTTAACAAGTCGGTCGTGAGAAATATCTGTTAGCGCAAGTTGCGAAAGTTCGTTTTAAATTATTGGAAAGTCACTTAAATAATGACAGCTTCATTTGGAATTTATTAAAAAGGAAAAAAAATTTAAACAGACGTGAGAGAACGGTAAATTCGAAATCGCAGTTCATCATGCTTCAACGTCAGATCCGAGACGTACGCAGGAATTATTCGCCGAACGTCGGAACAATCCTCATGTAAAATGCAAGGTCAATCGCCTAATCTCCAATTCTAAATGAACTTCTTTCAGCGGAATCGACAATGCCGTCTTGTCTCGTTTAAATAGTCGCTCATTCTCTGCTTGTTCGTTCTTCTTAATTCGATCGCTCTTCCGCAAATCCGAGCCGCGTATATCAATATAAAAATTTCCCCTAACACATGTACACAATTAAAAGGAAGTCGACGTCAAAAAAATGTAAAATAACCGAGCGGAGATGATTTCAGCGGGCCCGCAGGTGAATCACGATTTTCGATTCGTTAAAATTTACGTGACTCAGGCCGCGCGCGAACATTACATTACACTCCGCACCCTCGCAATCCGATTTATCCTGCGGCGTAAGTACGGAGGCCACGGCGCGCATAGTCAATGCTTATCGCCGGCGCACCTACGATCGACTCGTTTTTTTTTTTTTTTTTTTTTTTTCAACGCCTCGGAGATGCCGTTCGCTTTTAACTGTCGCGCGAAGAGAAAAAAGGGAAGGCGCACGAGGTCGCTTTTGTGCGGTCAGTCAAACGAGGGGTCGTCCAGGTTCGCGACGCGTGACTCACCCGCCAAGTGCTCTGTAAGTTGAGCGAATCGCGTTCTCCCCTGACGCATTTGGCGGTTTTCCTCGTCATTGCCTTCTTGTTTTACATTTTTTTAAGGCGATTTAATGAATTTTGAATGCCGAAGAGAAACTTCTTTATTAAATTAATATTTTGTACACCAAAATTAATTTGTAAGTTTACAAGCATAAAATTGTTTTTCACGGCTTTTTAACGTTCTCGCGCTTTAGTGTGCGTTTATTAATAATTTTAAATGGCCCTTGGTATTTTCTCTCTCCCGGATTTATATTTATATATTTCTCCTCTTATGTGCATTTTATCACGTTTTTTTTTTCACTTTTAATCGAGTGATACTTTCTCTCGTCGCTCACGTATTTTTATCAGCACTTTATCTCTCTTCAAAGAAAAAAAAAGATCACCGTTTATTGTCTGGACCGCCGCTCTCTCGCCTTTCATTAACTCATCTGTTAAGCTTTGTTCAACGCATTTTTTTTATTGTTATTAATTCCAGAGAATTTTTCATTGGATAATAAGCGCCTTCTTTTTTTTTAAAGGACTTAACCGGTGCAAATTAATTGTGATTGCCTCCCGTGAAAAAAAAAATAAATAATGTACTCGACAGAAGGGACGCTTAGTTCCGTTTCCTGCACTGTATCATACTTAATGTCCACCCGAACAATCAGTATACAACGATTTTAAGAGTTTCCTGCGTACGAACAAAAAATTTTCCTCTCGCCACATTAAAACGTTCTATACTCGATAACCCCGACAATTCTAATGACGTCGATAAATATTAAATAAAAAAATAAATAAATAAACATCTTACTCCGCGCTGCAAGTCCCGTACGCGGATGGATCTTAAGTTACGGTCATATTTGCATAATCTGCCGATAAATTTCGTCGATCATTCGCTCGTGCCTCGAGTAATCGTAAAATTTATCGAACGCAATTCGCCACCGATGCACCCCTCGGTCGGAAGTTCCCGGTACGATTTTTCACTCCTCGTGCGGTTGCTCACACCGCGCCCCGCGGTGAGTCATCGTGATATACAGACCGGGCGCCGACGATAATCGCCCTGGCGATTTTCCCCTCGCAAGCGATGCACTTGACATTACCTACTTTGGCGATGTCGGGGTCATTATCTCCCTACCAGTCGGATGGACATTCGCTCTTTTTTTTTTTTTTTTTTTTTTTTTAAACCGGGGGGACGAGTCATCGACGCGGCAGGACAGTTTGTTTATGTACGACGGAAGTTTTTCTTTTTCCCTTTCTCGTTTTGTACTTTATCTGCCGCATTCGCTTTGTTCGCGTTTTTTCGCTGGACGAGCGAGGAACGGTGATACACATGTCACGCGAACGAGTAAGAAATGATTCACTCGACGTGCGCTGGATTTGCCGAGATTTTTTCTTTTTTATTTTTTTTTTTTAATTTTTGTCTTGGTAAAGTCGAGGATTGATTCGTTACAGGGTTTATCGGATTTACATGGCGCTTTGTTCATCGGAGTAATGAGTTCGTGTAGCTTATTCTTTTTTAATTTTTTTTTTTTACATTTATTTAACCAGGGTTATAATCATATCATATTACATTACATTACAAAGTATAAAGTACTAATCCAGCAAAGGAAATCATTTATGTTCACTGGCCTAATACAAAATTATTATTAATCTTTTTTTGATTTTTTTATTTATTTTTTGAAGTACAGAAGGAATCAGTTTATTAATGAATTAAGTGAGTTCCTATTGTTTTTTTTTTCTTTTCTTCAAAATAAGTTCTAATTTATAAAATAATGAATTACGTAATTAAAAAAAATATTAAAAAAATTAATCGTTCCGTCTTCGGAGCTTCATTGCTCTCCTTTTATGTCACTTTTGAGCAATTTCCATTTACTGCTTAATTGCATCTGCGTAAAATCGAACTGCTGATGATGCAAGCAACTCCGTAAACAGCAGTAAACGTGGACAATATAATCTATAAGCGGAAGAAAAATCCTTCTTACAATAATAATCCGCGTGTGAGTCACCGTGCGATACCCACGCAATTGGACTAGGAATCTCCCGTTTCATCAAAATGACACTGCTTTCCTAATGCAGCAGAGGAAAAAAAATGAGTCACTCGGCCACTATGTCACTTCGAAATACTATTGTCTCAGCCACTGCCGTATAGCTTAAAGCTCTAGGGTATTAAAAAAAAAGTTTCTTTGTGCCGAGTTGAGGGTGTCATTATACTTTTGAAAATTTTGCGGTAATGCCCCTCGAGAAAGGAAAAAAAGGAGTTTTTTCGCCGATTAGGCGTCGCGAGAGTTCTCCGCTCGATTCTTTGTGCGAAGCTCTGCTTAATAAGGAACGGCGCGGTATATTCAAAAGAAACGTATCACGTATCCACTATTACTTTCACTGTTCGAAAGCTTCAAAAAGCGGAGAGTCGCTATTGGAAAAATCGAAAAATTCACGATTTTTTATGAAATTCTAAAATTATTTTAATTCATGTTTTTGCAGTTCCTTCTGATCTACCGCAAGGCGCGGGCGGGCGAACTCGAGTCCGATTCCGGCCTGGGACAACTGGCCCGACTCACTGAGGTGGACGTGGATGAAGTCGGTGTCACCGGCGCTAAAAATTTCTTTGAAGCCAAGGTAAATTGCTTTTTGACGAATCGTGCGTTTTTGAGCAAAAGTCTGTTTAAAATTTTTTTTCTCTCTCTATAGTCTCCTGGGATTCTTATTTGGTGGATTCATCCTTTTTAGCATGCGCAACATTGTTCTTTATGCGTAAAGTCCGTTTGCCTGCGATTTTAGTCTGACTAAACTTTTTTTTTTTTTCTAAAGACCAACTTTAACCGCGGAAATGGTTCTTTGTTCCGATACCATCAATACTGTTATTATTTTTTGACAGTACCTTTGTTATCGGTGTAATTGTAATTTAAATTATTTTTATCTAGCCTGTAATTTACTTTGAGTTTGATTCCATTTGCTGCTTTTATATGTTGACAGAACTAATAATAAATACTTCCAAAGTTTTATGCAATGAATCTCTACATTAAATTTTTGACAATCAAATAAATAGATAAATAAAATTGATAAATTGCAATAATTAAACCTAATAATTTAAAAATTGAACTAGAAACTTATGAAACTATTATTTCAGATCGAGCAGCTGAGAAAGTCGAGTAAATTCGAGGATGAGATTCGCATGGAACAAGAGGAGAGGAAGCGTGAGGAGGAGGAACGAGCTGCGAGGCGCGAGCAGTTCCGGCAGCGTGCCGCTATTTTCGGCAAGAACTGATTTCGCGAAGAGCCGTATATTTATCCCAGCGCAATGCAATAGAGCAGAGGCGTCGTTTTTTTCTCGCTCGCGCCGTGCCGACGCTTCGAACGAAAGGGAACACACCAAAAAAAGAAAGAAAAAAGCAGCAGCTCTTCAATGTGCTTCATTTCGGCCTTCGTTTTTAAAGTAAAATGCGACTAATGTGCACTGTACAATTGTAGGCTATTTGAATTCTCCTTCGTCCGCGCGCCTGGGTACCAGAGTATTCGAATTTAGAGTGTGAGAGAAGAGTTATTATATACATACGCATATATACGTTATATTGTTGTTGCCCGTGTTTTACTTAGGAGTCGTGTAAAGTTTACTTAAGGGTAAAAAAAACGCATAATTTTCTGCACGCCGGTTGTTATTCATGAAATCGAATTGTGTGTAACGTTCTATATCCACCGAGGCCTTTTAGATGAACGCAACGCGTGTACCAGCGGCGCACTTTTGCATGCAATGTTTACTTGCATTTTTTATCCATATTCGAAGCGAGAGTAAAGGAGAAAAAAGTGGCTCCATGTGAATTGTACACGATAATCATTGTTGCGAGTTTATCGAATCTCGCACAGATTGTTATATCGTCGCTAACGTTGTGCTCGTTTAAATAATGTGCGTACAATTATAGCATGGATTACCTGCAAGATTAAAAAAAAATATATATATGTACAATTTGCTCGCATTGAAATGAAAAGAAAAAAATCGTTCGTCACATAACGATTGTCAAGTGTTAAATTTTACAAATTATGCATTTTTAAACTTTGTTTTTATTCGAAAAAAACTTTAGCAATGAGTAAGTAGTGGTACAAACTTTAGCATTTTACTGCATTTTAGAGCGGTCTACGTTATCACGCCTCTTTTTTTTAGATTTTAAAGAAAGTTGTCAACAGAGATGAACACACAACGACTGACGCACACAGTAACGGCATACACGTACGTTTCCGCACCATGGCGCGACGCGTATACGCGATTTTTAGCCGATTTTATTTAGATGTTTAGGATTGTTTGTATTTAAATTTTACGGAGATAAAAAGTCAATGGTTTTACGAAGTTACGCGAGGAAGGTGTGTTATGTATATATATAAAAAAAAGGTTTGTGTGTTGCTGACACTATAAGTTTTTAAAGAGTTTTTTTAGAATCATTGTTTCGTTAACTGTACAATTAACGGATAAGTTGTCTACTACTTATTTGAGAAAATGTATGTATTATTGTGATAATAAAGTCTTTAAACGAAAACCCGAAATGTTTTTATTTTATTACCGTTGTGCTTTAATTATTATTCTAAGAACATCGATAAAAAGAACTGTTTGTTTGCTTTTATAGCTGCGATATTATATATTTCACGAGTAAATATTCATTGTAAGAATTGAATCAAAAGATTCCCTTACTCTCGATTTTTTTTTGTAATCGCAGAAGTTTAATGCATTGTTTGCCGAGAGTACGTTAAAAAAGTCGCTAAATAGTCAATGCTCTTTTTGCGACAGTGTCTTGTTACGTTCATACGGTGGAGTCTCTTAACGAGACCATTCATTAGAATCGCCGGGAGAGACTGAGGAATAAATTACTTCATTCATAAGTTCCTCGCACAGTCGCATGAACGAGATTCGCTATATATGGCTTTGTATGCATCAGCTGCACAACAACGAGGTGAAACTATATTTATGGTACTAAGTTTGAATCTCCTCATCCATTCGCGCTTGATGACGTTTCAAATACATTGTATTTATATAGTCATTATCACTTTTTTAAAATAAGAATTTAAATAAATCAAAATTTTTTTAATTAATTTTTATACAACTGCAAATTATTTCTAGTAAATTATACTAGCACAATTTTCAGTGTATAAGATTGCGTATTTTAAGCAGAGAAAATGTTGCGTTAAAAGAATTATTTTGAAAGTACTATAAAAAAAAGAAGATAAACTAGTAAAACAAAAAGAATTAATGTGTAGTGGCCAATAAATTTTTAAATAATTATTTTAACTTTCACTGTTACATTAAATTCTACTATATCAGTAGTATAACTTTACTATGCCAATTTTTATTTTCAGATAGTTTAGTCTTGCTTTACAGAAAGTACAACAATAATTTGTTCTGCGTGTAAATAATAGTTAACCCCCGGCCAATTTTCGCCATTTTGGTTAGTTATATTGACACGTGTCAAATCGTAATTCGGCCTCGAGCTCCGCATCAAAATTTCCCGGCGACATTGATCCTCGTGCGAAAATTGCGTTCGCGATGCTTTCCTCGGGCGCCCGGATGATCTCCCACATTCAAATTTTCGCGCGGTCCGACGCCCGCTCGCACAGTTGGCAGACCTGAAATTTCAGCGCGACGTTTGGTGCGCCTTATATACAAACTGCTCGCGATTTCTCTCGAAAGACTCGAGTCATCGGCTCGCGACTTCAGGTTCACGTCTGCAGTTGTCCCGGAGCCGAAGCGTGAAATACGCGCACCGATATAAAGCACCCAACGAGGCGGGCATGACGTGAGCTTTGCGCCGCAGCGGAGTGCAGAGGACCCGAGTGCTTGAGTCGAGCCGAGGATCGCGGGGTACAAAGGCCAGCGGACGGGTGCAGGCAACCAGTGGCCGCGGGTGCGTTACGTTCCGCAGTACCTAACCTAAAAAAAAAGAGAAGCGCCCAGCGCCTCCGCCCTTTGAACCCTTATTTTGAGCGTGCCGCTAAATTTGCAGGGACGACGGGAGAGCAGCCGACGGGCGAGCAGAGGCAGACTTCCGAGAGGTTCGTACAAGACTTTCGCGCGCCGAAGTCGCGAAGAACTCGCGAGCGCGAGTGCAGGATTCAACGTTGCTCGCGAAGCCTTCGCGTGCCCTTTTTCGCAACATATTTCACCAGCGATCGGATATTCGCTTGTATTTAGACACTCGGTGGATCGTTTGCTCGAGGAAGCTTCGGTGAAGGCATCGCGCGTGGCCGCCAACTCGAGCGGCGTCGACTCCTCCGCTGACTCGAGGCACTGCAGCTCCGATTCCGCCGCGGTTTGAGGTTAGGTGCGCCTCCGCGACACTGCGGGTGCACTCATTTCGCGGGATTCTGCGAAAATCGGTCGCGCCCTTGGTCCTCGGGAGGTCGGGCGCCTCGGGCCTCGAGGCGGTAAGCTCGCCGCGCACCCTGGACGAAGGAGAACTGACGAGTGCATTTCTGTCGACAGAGAGTGACTGGGCGAATTTGGGGGTGGAATGGCCGGCGCGATGTTGTTCGAGCGGGCGCAGGCGGTGTCCATGACGAATCGGAGCGAGGGCATCAACCTGCTCAACGAGATCGTCTCGGATCCGAACATCGGCATCGCCGAGGACGACGAGGAGAGCATCCGCGTGAAGGAGCAGGGCATCCTGCAGCTCGGCGAGCTTTACAAGAAGGAGGGCAAGGCCAAGGAGCTGGCCGACCTCATCAAGGCGACCAGGCCCTTCCTGAGTTTGATCAGCAAGGCCAAGGCGGCGAAACTCGTCAGGTCCCTCGTCGATTTCTTCCTCGATCTCGAGGCTGGCATCGGTATCGAGGTGAGCGACTCCATAAGTGCGTCTGTACGACGCTGCGTCATCGTCCAATTCGGTGGGCTGCACTTTCTCTCGCGAAGCGCCTTTTCCGTCGTTTTGCGACGTTACTGTTTGTTTATGTCTTGCGTGCGTAGGAGATAGTGGAAAATTTTTTGTTTCTGGACGATGGATTTTTTTTTTTTATGACCTTCGAGACTAAATGCTTTTTATTAGAACGTTAAAGGGACTTTATTTCATCTGAGGTTTAAGGAAAATTCAGTGGTTAGATTTATTTGACTTTTAACCGGAAAGTTTTTGTGTTAATAAATATTAATAAACAGAAGTAGCAATTAATCTTTGTGACACTTTGTTCTAAAAATAGACCGGCAGACAATAACATTTTGTTACAATGTTTTCCGTGGTTTTGCTTCTTTATTATATTTTATTTCTTTGGTAAAATAGTTTATTTATATTTTGATCTGTTACACAGGTGCAATTGTGCAAAGAATGTATAGAATGGGCAAAAGAAGAACGTCGCACATTTTTGCGACAGAGCCTGGAAGCAAGGCTAATTGCACTTTACTTCGATACTGGCATGTTCACAGAAGCGCTGCAACTTGGTTCGGCTCTTTTAAAAGAGTTGAAGAAGTTAGATGATAAACAATTATTAGTAGAGGTGCAACTGCTGGAAAGTAAGACCTACCATGCTTTGAGTAATCTTGCAAAAGCAAGAGCTGCTTTAACTAGTGCTAGAACAACCGCAAATGCTATTTACTGTCCACCCAAAATGCAAGCTGCATTGGATCTTCAATCGGGTATCTTACATGCTGCTGATGAACGAGATTTCAAGACTGCTTACTCCTATTTTTATGAAGCTTTTGAAGGGTAAACTTATTTCTTATTCAATTAATTGTTATTGTGGTTACTACTTTGATAAATTTTTCGATTATAATTAATTTACTGTTACAGTTACGATAGTGTCGAAAGTCCTAAAGCTTTGACAGCACTGAAGTACATGTTACTTTCAAAGATTATGCTTCGTGCACCTGAAGATGTTCAGACGATCATGTCAGGAAAATTAGCAGTAAAGTATGCAGGACGCGATTTAGATGCAATGAAAGCTGTAGCTGAAGCAAGTCATCGTCGTTCTCTTGCCGATTTTGAAGCTGCTGTGAAACAATACCGCCAAGAGCTCAAAGAAGATGTTATTGTAAGAGCACATCTTGACTCATTATACGACACAATGCTTGAACAAAATCTTTGCCGAATCGTCGAGCCATACTCCCGCGTACAGGTTAATATAAAAACAAATTTCCTTTAATCGTACACTTAATAATTTATATTTGAATCATTTACTTAATTTACTTTAAATAAAAAATATGTACTTAGGTGAGTCACATAGCATCCTGCATATCGTTGTCAATTTCTCAAGTGGAGAAAAAGCTGTCTCAAATGATCTTGGACAAGAAGCTTCGAGGTGTCCTTGATCAAGGTGAGGGTGTTTTAATAGTCTTTGAAGAAACACCAAGGGACAAGACCTATGAGTTGGCTTTGGAAACAGTGCACAGTATGGGAAAAGTTGTGGACACACTTTACCAGAAAGCCAAGAAACTGACCTAGCCTTATTTAACTGAAATTTGTACAATTAACAAACTATTATAATTACTATTATTACTATTAACGATTAGCTCCTTATTAAATACCGTCGATGAATTGCACTCTTTTCTTGTTTTGGATTGACGAAGTTTGCAATTTACTTTTACCATTTTCAACGGTTTATCAGTTTCTGTACTTAATCGTTGGATAAACAAAGTCGCAATAGATTTCTTTAATTCATCTCGATCAGAAAAACTTGTGGAAAAATCATTGTTTTTACAAACCACTTTTTGCTCATTGAAATTTGATAAACAATTTAAATAAATATTCAAATAAAGCCAAACGGTTTATGATTAATTTTATCATACATAAATGAAATAATATTAAGATTGATATGTTAAAGTTCGAAGTCGTGAGACATTATACAATTAATGCATTTTTTAAAGTAAAAAAAAAATTAAAATAGTGATTTATTTAAAAAAGATTTTTGAATAAGTTTTGTTTTACTATCAAAACCTCCCAAAAGAAAATTTATAACGGATTCTTCAGCAATAAATAAAATACACAAATGTAAATTTAATTTTTAATACAAAAGACTTAAAAGCTTGGAGAAATTTTAAATCGCGTTTTAAGTATTTTTATATATTTTTACACGAGAAAAGCTTAAAGGTCTTTACAGTTGCTGAGATACATTTGCAATTTCTTTATAAAGCAATCGGATTGTTTTCGCGAATAATTTGTGGTAGTATGTAATGATAAACATTATAAATTATAAAATATTCATTTTAATAAAAAAAATTGTGGTGCTTGAGAATCACCGAGTTATTTCTGTTAGTAGGACACTTACAATTTAACCACCGTTACTGTAATATCTTTTATGTTTATCTTTACATTTTTTTTCATAAAAATTAATTTCTTGACAGTACTTGTTTTGCTATAGCACAGTATCCAATTTGCAGAAGTTAAGCGAATGTACATCCGAAGCGACTTAATATTTTATCACTGTAAAGTGAGAAGAAAAGAGATAATTCCACGTGTATATGCGTGACACAAAGTTTTTGAGATGCGATGCTTTCTGCTGACCCTGAATGTTGAATTTCAGATCAACGCCATGAGCTATAAAAGAAAACTCGTGCATTGCGGCTTTTTAATTTTACAAGGGACAATATGCCTATCGAATGCTTGATGATGATTTATAATGAATGAATTCTTTATAAATATTTGTATTTTTAAACGATTGAATTATTTCAAAAGTGTACATATTCGTAAAATGTTTATTTAGATGTTACAGTTAATACTTGAATATTATATTATAAAAAAAATCAAATTTAGGATTATACGCGTTTTAGACTGTAGTTGCGTACTACAAATCGATTATATTACAGATGCATTGTTATAAAACGAACAGCTTTATAGTTAAACAATTAACGACAAAAGTAAGCGTTTGCTTTAAAGTAGTTTATTACATTTATAAAGCTTTTTTAAATTTCTTCTATTTTATTTGAAACTACTTACATAAATATTCATTGAAAACACAAATGCAAAATTAGTGTTATATTATCGTGCTCCAATGCATTTACAAAATCCAACAAAAATTAATTTTTCAATCGTTATCGCATACTTACAACTTGCGATAACTTTATACCCGTTGCAGAATAAATACGTAGATAATCAATTTTCAGCGTAATTTCATTCATAGAGCAGAAAAAAAATTAAATAAAACAAAGTACAACGGCTTAATTATTTTTTTATCGAGACGTAGGTGTTACAGGATAGGCGTAATCTCAACAAAGCGATAAATCTTATCAAGCGCCCCCATCCATCGAGTTGTTCTGTGCTCCCACACGAGTATCACTTGTGAAAAAAGAATCAAATAAAATCGACGTCGCATTTATCTTGCCGTTGTTCGACGAAACTCGCCCGTAAACGGCGTTTAAGTCAGCCGCTTTTTCAGCGAGAAACCTTATATATACGCGAACGCGCGAATGTAGATTAATCCGTCCCTGGTATATACATATATATATACACGCGCACGAGTAAGTATACACATCGGCCGCTCCGCGGGCTCGCGTTGCGGGAGTCGCGCGCGAGCGAGACAGAGACGCCGAACGAGAAAAAGAGAAGGACAGCGGCAGCACGGCGGAGCGCTGAAGTCGTCGGCTGAAGTGTGCCTCCGTGCACCCTGGTCTCGCTCTTCAGTCACTACGCAGTGTCGTCGCGAAAGTGATTGCGCGAACGACCGTCTCTCTCCCTCCCTCTCGCGTGCGCGCATACACACACACGCGCGCGCGCGCGTGTGCTGCTAGTGTTAATATTCCCCTCGGCGGGGCCAGTGCGCGACACACGTCATGTCGGTCGTGCGCTCGGGGTAAAGGAGGCGCCGCAGCGGTGTCGGGCGTCCCTCGCTGAAAAGGAGTCGCTTCCACAGACGCTGGAGAAGATGTGAGGTGCGAGTCCAGAGGACACGAAAGCGCCAAGGAGCAGCCTCGCCTCTCGCGTGGAGAGAGGAAAGAAAGAGAGAGAGAGAGAGAGAGAGAGCGGAGGAGAGCAGAGCCAGCCAGCAGGAAGTGGCCCAGCGGAGCGCGACGTCTCCCCCTCGAGGAGCGACCTTCCCCCACCTGGTGTGAGTAAACTTCCAGGGTTCCTTGCTCGCGAGGCTCCGCCGTCTGTCTCTGTCGCTCTTCCCCGGCGGGCGACTCTCTCCCGACGTATACGACGGGGGTTCGACGCACCTTAACCTAATTTCCCCGAGTAGAGCACTTGCGGGCCCCCGAGCTCTTGTTTCGTCTCTTCTGCTTCTGCTTCTTTTCTCTCCTTTTTTTTTAAATACACGCGTCCGCCCTCCCACCGTCATCCTGTCCGTTTACACCGTTCTCCCCCGCGATTATCGAGGATAGAGAGAGAGAGAGAGAGAGGAAGAGAGACAGAGAGACAGAGAGACGACGAAGCGGGAGATAGACGAGCAAGTGCATCAAGGCAGGCCAGCGCGCGAGATAAAGTTCTGTTCGGCCGTCGTGTGCGTGCACGGGCTGTTTATGCGAGGCCCGTGACTCACGGTGTATCGGCGGGACCCGCGAGTGAGCTGTCGAGGAGAATGTCAATATAAAGAGGCCGATGCGCGCGGTCTTTTTTTTTTACCTTGAAAAGCCGTGCGAGGTTGGATGTATAATGCGCGCGCGAGAACCTCGCTCACCAGTCGCTTTCTCGTTTTCATTCAAGTTTGGTGAGTTGCCGAAATGCCAGCGCCGCCGCCGCCTCCGCCCGCGCCCACGTTCAACCTGGGAGGAGGAGGCTCGCCGGATCAGAGCAGAGGTGCTCTGCTGGCCTCCATCCGGGAGGGCAAGCAGCTGAAGAAGACAGTGACAGTGGACAAGAGCGGTCCTGCCATCAGTGGTGAGTTTAATTTCTTTTTTGTTTTTTTCTGCATCTCATTGTCTTGGTCGACATTGGCCGATGGCCAAGAAACTCCTCGCTAAACTGGGCTTTGTTTTAATTTTTAGGAAAGGTGCGAGGAGAGCCTTCCAGCACAACATCCTCGAATATAAATGCAAAAGGCTCATCAGCGAACACAAATGTGGGAAATAGTATTAACAATGGAAATCCCATGGGACTGGGAGGCCTATTTGCAGGTGGTATGCCCAAGTTGAAGCCTACTGGTATGAGGAGTAACTTGACGGAAAGGGATAACGGCAATAATGTCTCTACAAATATTGGTTCGGCCACTTTACCCAGTGTCAAACGGGGTCCACCACCAGTCCCGCCACCAGCTGCACAAAAACCACAAATTTTCATACCAAATGTTCAGTCGAATGAGTGCAATACAAATTACAATGCGGAGACACCGAGGAGCTCCTTTGGTAAACCAACATTGGCACCAAGACCGCCGTCTTCCACTGCTGTGCAGCAGAAACCTTCTCCTCCACCTAAGAAGCTCAGTCTCTCGACAAACAATTCTGTGTCCAGGTATAGTTCTGCTGAAAGCATTTAAAAATACAATTAAATTAAAATATTAGTTGCACTGACCTAGTTCAATACTTTTAGCTATTCTCAGCATTTTATGTATTATTTATTACAGGTTTTTTTTTAAGGAGTACACACAATACTTAAATACAAAGCAAGGTATAGAAAAATAAACTAATTTATTTACAAAAAAAAAACATTACAGAGCGCAGAGTATGCGGGTACCTCGATCGCCGCCGGTGCTGGCATCGACGCCACCCTCGCTTCACCAGTCACAGGACTGCCTAAACGAACCGATGCAGAGGCCAGGCAACAGAATCCTGAGACCCCCGGGAGTAAGGCCACCCTCGCCACCATCATCGCGCACCACGAGTAATGGAGCACCGATAACGAGGGTTGCGCCACCGCCACCTCCGTGCCGGGCGCCGTCAATGCCACCGCCGCCGCCCCCTCTGCCTCATCGCTCCTCGTCGTCAACGGCGTCGGCTAATGTGGTTACGGCTCCCCAGCCACCGTCGTCGAGGTTGGCGCCTCCCGTTCCACCACCTCCGACGCCGCCTACCCGGGCGCAGTCGTTGCAGCAGCGCAATGGCCAGCCACCCATGCCTGGACCCGCCGAGTTCGAGGCCCGATTCACCGACATGTTTCACTCGATAGCGACCTTCCCGATGCCCGAGCCCTACCGCAACCTCACCAAGGTCTACAACAGTAAAACCGGTGAGCCCGCCTACAATGCCAAGGGCTACGGGACACTCCTGGGCCAATTTATTTTAAGGAGACAGTCCTCTAGTTTCGACGTGTGATCGCTAAAGCGTCGCTCTAAACGCCCGAGTGGACATTGAAAATGCTAAACTGAGTCGTGCCACTTTTGTTATGCCAAAGAGAGATTGTAACACTCCTTCATGAGAGAATGCATGCAGCCTGGCTTGCGACTAATTTTGTAAGATATTTAACGAAAGTAGCGTTACAAACTCACAGAAATGGCGCAAGTGCTGCGGAAATATATTACCATACTTGCCGACCAAACTCGTAAACTCAATTCCACTCGGATTATTGAAATTTTTCTTTTTTCTACTCTTATTAAACTATTTCTTTATGTAAAAAATGGTTAATGTGAAATTTTAGATATGAAAAATGTTCAATCTAATTTTAAACTTGTTTTACAAAAAATGTCTGGCTCAATATCGATGTTGATTTCACATTAATATTTTTTACAATCTTTTCTTTCAGTTTTAAGATTTAAATTGCTTGTGAAGCTCTTGTAGAATGAGGTATAGTGTTTCTCTGGGTTGCACTAGAGATGTGTGTGAATATTACATTTGAACAAATTTTATTTAGTTGTACGTAAAATGTTTGTATTTTTTTTTTATTACTAAAAAAATGTTTTCTATATTTTTCATTTGATATTTAAACTTTTGTTTTCAAATCTGGAACAAAAAATTGTGGTTAAAACTGGACATGGTGTTACTACTAAATTTAGCTGGACTAAATTAGACAATTCAAAGCACTTGAATTAATTTACTTAAGCTAATCCAAATTCCATTGAAAATTTAAAATTCAAAAACACAAAATTTACAATTTAAGAGAGAATTTTTTTTTATTTTTCAATTTCTTTAAATAATTGGCTATATTTTAAAATGAAATGATTTAGTGATTTTAATCTCATTCAATCAAATAGCAATTATTAAGAGATATAAACTGATAAGAGGACGTTATAGAGGCCCAAATAAAACGCAATTTAATTATTTCAATTAACAAAAATAGTATACTTTTGCTTACTAATATTGCTGATAAAAATGAGGCTTAATGTTCTTTTTTGATTAATATGATAATGTTTATATTTAATTGTTGTGTCATAGAAACATCTATATTTATAAATAGATAAAAATGATGCTAGTCCTGATTAATACAATACAATACATTGACTCATGTTTAATGCAGATTGCAGACTGCAAAATCATATTAATGATTAATTCAATCATAGATTAAATGCAAAAACTTTTTGAATCACTATTGTACAAAAGGTAAAAGTTTAAAAACATTTGGCCTTATTACTGACAATGTAATTAAGATTAATACACTGTTGTACATAATATGAAGCAACTAACATTGATATTTATACCGCTGGGGTTTGATATCGCAATATCATCAATCAAACCATTGTTAACTACTTTAGCCTAATAAAGGTACTATCGTTTAAAACTGAACCCTAGTTGAACCACTTGCATGTAACCAATGTAACATTTCATTTCTTCTATCTATCCATTCTTCTTTCTTACAATTTATCAACAATATTTTGAAACGATACACAACATTTTGATGACAATTTCAATTCATTTGAAAGATCAGATGTTTTTAATGAAAAAGAATAAACTCCACCGCAGAGCTAATCTTCCATCAGCAATTAACATTCTTGACTGCAATGAATTGAGATTCCATCATCTTTATAATTATTCTCATGACTAAGAAACCGGACTCTGGCATTTATGCTCTCGGAAGGAATTTTTGCTTGTAACTCTCTTCTGGTAGCCATATGATGTGTGTGCATATATCCTAAACTCTTGCTAAGTGGTAGCGAATACTGTTCTTCATCGTACTGGGCATGCCACGGTATCTCCCGCATGCGATTGGAGATACTCAAGCGGCGTCGGGCCAAGCGAATAATAAAAAGGCAAATTACTTTCTGACAAGTTGCAGCGGCGAAGCAGCAGGCGCCCGCACCGCCCTTGCGATCGATCTCCAGCGCGGGTGGCACTCTCCACAGCCAGATCGTCCGCCAGCAACAGCAACAGTCGGCCCCATCGTCGCAGCAGCAGTGGCAGCAGAACGCCGCGTCCTCGGCCTGTTAAGGAAGGCTACGCTCTTGTCTGTGCTTTCTTCTTTTCTGTTGGGGAGAGCCGCGCCATCCGGACGATCTTCCCTCGCCTTATTTATGAGACGGAGCATGAGCGCCAACGTTTTAGCCGGAGGACCGATGGGAGCCGCTGGTCGAACTTGAGAGTCGCGTATATAAATAATATTATATTGTTTGATGGCATATATATATTACACGGGACGACGGAGCTGAGGGCTCCGACGCGGCGTGTATACGCATGTATAAAAGGTGTGAATGAGCGGAAGATTATAGACGTGAATATGTGTCTACGAGCTCCAAAGTGCCCCCTTCGCACAACCATTGTTGAGATATCGCAGCGAAAAAAGCTCAGAATATAGTGAATCTTACGGGAAGCTCGTCTCTGAGACTTCTATATATTTGTGAGTGAGGTACGATTTTTCGCAGTGGTTTAGTTGATGGTTCTGGTTTTTTTTTAGATTACGAGGGTTGACGTGTTTTTAGAGTAACGGGAGCCGACCTTTTCTGAGACTGTTGTTGCGGCATTAGGTTACTGGAAAAAAAAAGAGTATGTTCTTGTACTAAGTCATGCATGTATTCATGTTTTTGCTAGAAAATTAAGGATAATTAAAGAATGATATAGTATTTTTTTTAATTTATTGATCGTTGTCAACGAACATTTGACGCGTTTTAAAAAGTTGCACTTATTTTAGTCGATTAATGATAGCCACGAAAGAATCTTAGACTAAACTGTTTCGAAAAATTGTAGTTTTTACTCAACGAAATTTAAAACGGCATGCGGTTATGGCGAGAAATGCAGCTACAGAAAAATCGGTAACGTCTGCGTTTGAACGACACGAAAACGAAAAAATATTTTACCTGGTAATTGATGGCCAGGATGATTAGTCAAACAAATTTTTGATCAAGTAGGAATCTCGAAGTTATACTAAATGAAATACACTAGAACTGTGAGTCACCTGATTTTTCAAAGTTTGTTTTTTAACGCGATTCTTTTATCGTATTAAATGTTCTTTAACATTACGTGAAATTTTATACTTTTATAATGATTTAGTTGCAATTTTTTAATCGATTCATTAACAAGTACAAATTACAAATTGCATAATTTACAATTTTATTTATTATCCTACTTTGCCTTATGTAATATAAAATGACGATTGCCGAGCAATCGCAAATTTTCGGAAAATAGGTGAACTCTGCTAAAAAGCAATTAAATGATATTTACATTCAAAACTATGTCAAGAAAGTATTCAAACTTGCTGAAATATTTTACTGTAAAAATGTACGTATGTGTTTTCGAATCGAACGATTGTTAATTAAAAATAATTTAACAATATAATGTAAAATATTTCAGCGATTTTATTTCAGACATTTGCTTTGTAAATATTTCAGTAAAAAATATTAGAAAATGTTATCTTTTCGAATAAATTGTGATAATCTTATTTGTTTAATTATTTAATTTTTCGGTCATTATTTTATAAAAAAAAGTTTTATAGAAAAATCTGTAAATATAACATATCACAAAAAATCATTTATCAATTGAATTCAAATTTGGATACTGCTATAAAAAATAACTTTATAACTTAAAGTTATGAAATTTAAAAGATCGTCACAATTTTTTGAATTCTTTAATGATTCTCTACTTTGATACATATATACATATACACAGCTAAAAGAAAGCAAATTTTTAGTTACAACTGCCATTGTCAAATGATTTTAATGCGCATATATTATTTATGTAGTGTCATAAATGAGTGACAATCTTTATTTGTCAAACAGTTGCGATATCTATAAATTGTGATAGACGAGAGATTTGCAGTTTCTATTTTAGCGCCATGAACTTCTTAGTTAAAGAAAATTTACCTGCGTTCTCCTCTTCCTATTTATCATAAAACATCATCGGCGCCAGGAAAACATTTTCTTAAAAAACGAAAAACTAATATTATATATCAAATGTAAATGCAGATTCTTTAACAAAATTTTTCTGGCACCGCTGATAACGTTTACGTGAAAAAAAAAGAATATTAGCAGTGCTAGAAAAAAGATTTTTCCTATGGAAAGTTTAGCTGAAATTTAGTCTATGGCAGAGAAATTACTGTAATGAAAATTTGCCAAATGTAATTATTACTTATACATTAATAATAATAATGATGATAATAATATTATAATGATTGTATATATCGGTTTGGAAACAAAAAATACTAAAAATTACTGCGATTATTTTCGTTGAGCTTTGTGAGAAAATTATTGCTGTTCAGATATTTTACTAATAGTAAAGGGCTTAATGAAAGGATTTCTTTATGTAAAGAACTATAAAGTAATTTTTATTGTTTACCTTAGATATGAGCAGTGCTAAAATACTTGTTTTGTATTCCAATTGTATTTAAATTCCATAGTCATAGCCAGAATCTTTTTTCTGATGCTGCAAAAGAGTGTACGATGCACTATTCTCCTTAGGTCCTATAAACGCGTACAAAAAATGAGAAACAAACTAATACTGACACATGACGATACATATTACATGTATGTGCATAAATAATTATCTTGTAACATTGTTGAAACTATAGTGATTACGTATTTTAAAAAAGTATAAAATGAGGAATTAAAAAGAATTTAAACAAAACATATAATAATCATCGAGTTTTATTTAATTAAACGTACAGAAATGAAAGAGTATCAAGACAGAAGCGCGGAGGCTTGTTCACGCCTCCAGCTCCTTCTCAATGATTTGGCGATACTCGTCGAAACCTCCCTCTATACATTTCACCGAACCTCCACCACATACCCACAGTTCCTGGCAAACCATTCGAATCAGCCTTTCGTCGTGAGATACTAAAATTACGCCAGCCTGAAAAGACATTAAGATGTTTGAGTTTTATCACCTTTTATGAAACTTCATTGAAACGACCGACAATTTTTTTCAATGAAAAATTAATAAAAGAAGTAAAAAAAATAATTTTCAATCAGGCTCACTTGACAACTGTTGATAGCCTTGCCGAGAGCTTCAATTGATTCAATGTCAAGATGATTCGTCGGCTCGTCCAATACCAGGAAATTGGGCATAGCAGCACTCATAAGTGCAAAGGCAACTCTTGATTTTTGTCCTCCTGATAACGAATGTATCGTTTGAAGCGCCAGATCTCCACTAATGCCAAAGCTACCCAGCATTCGGCGGTATTCTTCAATGGGCTTACCTAGAAAAGTAATTAATAAATCATCATGTATTTAAAAAATGGTATTTTTAAATGACATTGCCTTACCAGGAAAATGATTCTGCAGCAATTCAACGGGACAGACCCTCAAATCGAGCTGATCGACGTGATGTTGACTGAAGTAACCAAATTTAAGGTTGCGATGCATGTGAACCGAACCGTGGCTCGGACTGAGTGAACCTGTTATTATCTTGAGGAGCGTCGTTTTACCCGCGCCGTTTTCACCCACGATGCAGATGCGCGACTGCAGGGTGGCACTGAGGCAGACGTTGGTAAAGAGGAAGTCAGTGCTGTTCGGGTATTTAAACGACACTTCATTAATTTGGAGTATCGGAGGATTGAGTTGCTCGACGTCAGGGAAACGTAGCGTAACTTCGCTCTCCTTCTCCATAGGTTTAAGGTCAGGCCTGGAAGCAGAGCCAGATTATAATTATTTAAATAAATTTCTTTATTTTTTTTATGAAAGCAAGTCTAGTACTTACAGTTTTTCAAGCATCTTGATTTTGCTCTGAACGCTGGACTGCGCGATTGGCATTGTATCGAAACCGGTCAATGAACTCTTGAACGTGAGCTCGTTTCGCTTGCTGAGCTTCGTACTCTCGTTGTTGATTTCTCTCGCGTTCGCCTTTCGTTTTGGCGAATTGTTCGTAATTGCCGTGGTAAGACTCGATTTTCTGAGCTTTCAAATACAATATATCCGTTGGTACCTGGAATATAGTAGTGACATAAAATTAACATCTAATTACATTTAAAAATAGATTGAAATAAAAAAGAGACTAACTGTGTCAAGGAAGTTACGATCGTGAGATACAACAAGTAACGTAGTGGACCAAGTCTGCAAATACTTTTCAAGCCACATGATGGCCTTGATGTCCAACATGTTGGTCGGCTCGTCAAGAAGTAAAAGATCAGGTTTGGAGAAAAGAGCGCGAGCAAGAGCAAGCCTCATCCGCCAACCACCTGAGAATGCCTTAGTTGGCCAGGACTGCCTCTCCACCGTGAAACCCAAACCTGAGAGGATTGCACTTGCTCTTGCTGGTGCCTTGTCCACCTCTGCCATCTGCATTGCCTCGAACACCTTTGCTGTTGGTTAATATTTTGATTCAGTTATTTTTTCATATCAACACCAATCATGTAGTAGTTCTAAAGTGTTTTAATGGTAAGTTTCAGGAAATGTGAGTGATAAATTCAAGCAGTAGTTTGAACCTTACCCAATTCCTCTCCAAGAGAATCATTAGCTTTACCGCCTTCCTTTTCAATCGCCGCTTGCAATTCAGCCTCACGAGCTAACAGTTCACTTCGCTCCTGATCTGACTGTAAAACAGAGTTGAGAGCGGATGTATCGTCGCCCGCTACTTCCTGTTCCACGTGCAAGACTCGAACGTGTGAAGGTATTTGCAATGATTTGCTGTAATTAAATGAATATTTTACATTAATTTAAGTACAATATTTGATTATCTTCAATTAAAACTGTAATACAGTATCTGCATTTACTTGGAAATCATTCGCAGCAGTGTAGTTTTTCCAAGACCATTACGCCCAACTAATCCATAACGTCTGCCAAAAGCTAATGTTAAGTCAGCACCTTGCAACAGCACTCTGTCTCCATATGCTACATCGAAATTTTCTATCCTAATGTCATTAGTTCTATTTGTACCGCCCTTTGCTTCCAATCTATTGTCCTTTTTACTGATTACTTGACTAACTGTTGCTGTTTCCAACATTGGAAGAGCATTGTTATTCTTTCCACTGCCAGGTTCAGCACGGTTTTCTTGTTTCTGCTTTAGTTTAGCTTCTGCCTTTTCTAATTTTTTTGCATCTACTTTCTGCAAAATGAAATATATTTTATGTAAAAGATAATAAATTTTCAATAAATCTAGTAAAGCAATTAAAGTTACCATATTGTCATCTCTTGATGTCACCCATATACTTTTTATTTGGTCGAGCTCTCCTTCCACATTTGAGGCCATTGATCCCATGTGAATTGGTACATTTAATACTTTGTTTACTCCATTTTTCCGCCTTTCCATCTTCCCACTCCCACCCTTTAACATTTCCAGTAGATTTGTGCATATTTGCCTGCAACGATGTAAAGATTATTGAATTTACATTAGTATAGAAATGTTGCTTACAGTTATTATCCGTCGCAGCCTTTTAATACAATACAGTGAATACAAATTGACTCACCTAACCTCGTTCTCTGACTTTTCTTCTACCTCATGCAGAACTTCACCAATGGCTTCGTAGACCTCGTCTGCATCCTCAAAGTCATCTTTCGAGCTGCGGAGTATACCTAAACAATATTGCACAACTGTATTAAATAGTCGCAAGCTTCAAACCTTAACTTTCTTAATTCGAAGCCTTGGCTCTAACTTTTAACTACACAATATCATCCGTCGATTTAACAAACACATCAAAATAAACATTGGAACCCCTTTAAACTGTGAAAAAGAGGTATACTCCAAAGCAGCAAGCTGCGAGTGCACCTTAACAGATTGCCAAGGTTTTTAATCAAACCCCATTGCCTGAACCACTTGGAAAAGTTCCCGAGAGTTTCAACTTCTCGTAAAACGTCGCCCTGAAGGAGGAACATCGCGACTCGCAGATGCCAGGGCAAGCGAAAGTAGGACGCGCTCACTCAAGAGGAAAACGTGTACTGGTACCCGTGGTCAAAAAATCGGAACACAAAGGGAGAATCGGCCTTTGAGGTTAAGCTCTTACCTTCGACGTACTGGTACAGCTCGTCGTCGATCGTCGGGAACTTGCTCCTGATGTAATTGCCGCAGGCTGCCATCGCAGCTGCCGGGAGGAGCTTGTGGGAGTGGTGCGCGCCACGCGGATTTCACCCTCTCGCCCGCGACGGTGGAAGGAGCAGGCGCTCGATGGTTATAGTCACTGTGTGGCGGCTGCGTAGCGAGGCGCCCGAGGCGCGACACGACGGTGCTCCGAGCAAACGTCAAAATCGCTCCTCTCTACACGGAGAGAATTCTAGGCTAACTGCTGAAACAACAAGTCCGCCGCCATGCGAAATCGGCTACGGCAACCACACTAGGCTTTAGGAGCTCTGCCGTACTAAATTCGGGTTTTAATTGGCATTACTGAAAGTATACAGCCACAACGCGAGTAGTTTACATAGTAAGGTACATAAAGTATTTTAAGTAGAAAATTACATGAATATAAAATTTAAAAATTACAGAGTTATAAATATTAAAGATGTTCTTTTAAAACGCTAAACCGGTAATCCAAGGGTTACCAGATTTATTGTATGAGGGATGTGCATAGAGTGAAGGTGGCCGCAAGTTGCGGATAAGCACATACATAAGCCGTGAAGTGCGCGCGTCTCCGATCGATTTAGATATTTTCGCCAACACCTATTCTAGAAAAAATTATTAAAAATGCCTAAATATTAATTTAAAGGACAGAAAACCAAAAAAATTAAAGCGCAGCCTTTAATTTGTTTATGCCTCAGTTGCAGTGGAAATTAATAAATTAATAAATTGAAAGAATTGTTTCGGAATGAATTTGAATAAAGATTTTTTAAATTTTAACAAATATCTTTATTTGAGAATTAGCACGGATTAAGAATTTCGATTTATACAAGGAAGTCGAGTTCACTTCTTTACATAAAGACATTCATATTTATTTAATGTCTGAATAGCTGTTAACTACCATGATTATACGATCAAATTTTATTTAATGGTCTTTCTTTTCTTCTTCCTGACCATTAGGCTGGACCTCTTCAGTGTGAGGGAAAATTGTTGGATTATTGATTGGATCTAAAGCTAACTCTGGATGAGCATCTCTGAAATCTTCCATAGTCATCTGGCTGTACTTAAGTAAACCTTCTAAATCTTTTATTTTTTTTTCATTTTCAACAATTCTCTGGTTTGATTCACTGATAAAATTTTGAATATGGCTCGCCTACAAAGAATTATTTAAATTATTAATATTTGATATCTAGGAAAATATTGGAAAAGGACAGTTTTATAACAAAAGTCTTATACAGACTTTATTTATTACCTTTACTGAATTGCAAAAATTTATATTCCTTTATTTCTTAATACAAATGCATATTCTTAATTCGAATTGAATCTGTTTTAACTATAGTCACTGATGATCATATAAGTGTCTTTAAAATACTTACAATTTGTTTCTCTTGAGTCTCAATATCTGCTGTGTATTTATCTTGTGGATACGGTACTTTAAGACTCTCATATTCTTTTTGGAATTTATCGACCAAGCCAGCTACTGCAACGTTCTTCTTGTAATATGCCCAGTCAATCTTTGGCGGTGTTTCTGGATTCTCTTGGACTCTAAGCAGAAAAATTCACATAAATATCTCATATGCCTTCAACATTCTAAGTTTAAAACAAACACAGCAACTAGCGGATCTACTGTACACCAAAATCAATTAGATCAAGTTCAATCATACGATCTTAAACTGAATGCAAGTTAAAAAATAGGAACAATTTTTAAAGGTTATCTCCCATTACATAACGAATATTCCCCAAAACGGAGCAATTTCAACGTACCTTTTGAGATATTGATCGGATTTAGCCTTGAAGGCAGCGAAGGCATTTCTCTCGGACTCGGGGAGACGCTCAGTGAGAGCAGCCCAGTTAATGTTCCTGAGGGCTCGGCGAGTGGCCATGGTGATCTCTTCAGCTATCCGCAATCAGGAGCAGAACACCGGAGAGTATTCCGGAGTGTAACACTCGAATCCGGGTCGTTCCAATTCCGCAACGACGAACGGCATGAGTTTACCGCGGCTCGATCAGATGATTCCCCACGTGGCTCGCGCAGCGCGCAGAAGATGGCAGCACCTGCCGGGATGCTTAGTGCGAAACTCGAGATTTTTAAATGGCAACATTTTTTAAGTAAACTTTTGATAAGTGTAAGGGCGAGGATTCGAAGATGAAATATTTAAGAATAATAAACTGAAGGATTTAAAAATGTATACCAACTTTTTTTTTTGTAAAAAAACATGTATATATTCTTAAATGTTTTATATCATCTATAATTAATTAAGACGTGGATAATTTTAATAAAAATTATGGGAAGTTTTAAAAACACTCTTAATTTTATAACAATTGATAATAATTTGTAATTTTAAATGTAATGTAACGTACTTAGTGCGAAACTCGAGGTTTTTAAATGGCAACATTTTTTAAGTAAACTTTTGATATTTTTAAGGGCGAGGTTTCGAAAATGAAATATTTAAGAATAATAATTAGAAGGATTTAAAAATGATTATCAACTTATTTTTGTAAAAAATATGAATATATTCTTAAATGTTTTATACCATGTATAAATAATAATTAGGACGTGGATTTTAATAAAAATAATAGGATGTTTTGAAAATACCTTTTATTTCATAATAATTCGTCATTTCAAACACAATGTTATATGCTTACTCTAATTGCAAAAACATGTACGTAAAATAGATATTTTTTGTAATTTTATAATGACATGCGTGAAACTTAGAATTTTTAATGGTGCATTATTTTATTTATTTAACCAGTAAAAAATTTCCATGATATTCTATTGGAAGATCTTCCGTACATAGATATATAATACAATGTAAATCCTAAAAAGGTAAATGTAGTTACCTGTTTAGGCTGGTTTTACTTAAAATTAAAGAAAAGACTTAAAGCTAATAAAAAAGCTAAGAATGTATCTTTTTAACGAGTAATGATGCATTATGATGCAACAAAATATTTATTAATCTCCAACGCTTATCGAATTTATCGCAAAATGGAATTATAATTTAAAATTAAAATTGCTTAATAATTCTACTGAACTTTCATGGAGGGTGTGCAAGATTATTATTTCGCAATTTAAATATTGCATGGAATTAGTTAAATTATTTATTGAATTACTTGTAGAGATAAGCAAAAAATTCAACGCGTTACGCAAAACTTTCATAAATTTAATAAATTACCGACACTTTCAATGAATTCGATAAAAATTACGTATGTAATAAGATAAACAAATAAAATTACAAAGGTACACAATAATAATAACAAATTCGCCTCTTCATACGAAAAATAGTCTTTAATTGGATCGAAATGTGTGCACCGGCAATAGAAAAAATATACGAACGAAGTCGAGAGTGAAATTCCATTCGATCAAATTGACAAAGAAACTTTTATTAAAAAAAAAAAAAAAAACGTGAAGATAGAGGAGAGAAGAGAAGAAAGAGCCGCGCGTACGCCCCGGTGGATATAATACACAGAAAAAAAGCGCGTGAGACTCTTAACGAAGAGGCGACGGACCGGCCTCGGTGAAGTGAAAAATTCCCCGAAAGTGAGGAAAATGCGAGAGAAGAAAAGCGGCCAGCGGCTAAATACGATCTCGGCCTCGGCCGGGCAAAAATTTTACCGGCGCATAAACACTGCAAACGGGCTCGTAAATCAGGCTCTCTCGGCGGTCGAGCGCAGCGCGAAGAAGTGACCAATAAAAATTCGGCGACGAAACCACCCTTGGTGACACTATAACGCTTTCGCGATCGTCAGCACGGGGCACTGCCGTATATATACGGTCTCGAGGATCGCTTGTCTATTTCTTCGTTTTTTTTCCTTTTCCTTTTTTTTCAATGAATTCCATTTGGTGTCCTTGAGGGCACTGGGAAATTTATGATAGCGCATGCTTCTTCTTCTTCTTCGCTCCGAGGTTTCTGATGAATTTTGTATTGAAGCAGGCTGTGGAATTATTGCTGGGAAAATTGATTTGTGAGAATTCATAATTCTTGAGGGACTGCCGAGGTTATCGAAGTGAAGGGTTCCTTCTCGAACGTTTTTTTTTTAATTTTTGCGTCTTAAATTTGCTTAGATTTTCGTTGGGTATACTTATTCATTTATTTTACGAATTCAAAAGACGAAATTAGTCTTTTGTTGGAAGGAAAATTGCAGCAGTTAATTTTGATATGAAAATTTAAAAACTTAAATCGACACGGAATATATGCCAAGTTATTGAATTAGATTGAAATTATAAATAAAATTTAAATACTTAGTTTGTATTCCTTGATAATAGGAGAAAAAAAAAACGAAAAATTTCCTCGGTCCTCTCAAATTTCGCAAAACCAAACACATTTTTCTTCCGCGATCCAAAGGCCCTGCGTGACGGTATACAGAAAGACCTTAAAATCTCCTCTTTCAAAACAACAATATTTTTCAGGTAAAAGCAGTCTAAAATCGAGCGATGCAACAGTTTCACAACCATCCAACAAATGCCACGTGCAAAAAGCCCATGAGGCGGCAATTCATATCTCCCCCGTCATTTCCAAGGCGTATAAATGTATAAGAAAGCGCGCACGAGGCCAACCCGACGAACGCTTCCTTGCACAGAGCCACACGCACGCACCCGTTGATTTGGTCTGTCGACCGTCGTTACGAATCGGACAAAGCATCTCTCCCACCCCCTCCCGGGGTCTAAGCATCCACCGGAGATAGGACTGCCTGGAGGAAAAACTTTGTCGGCCGAGAAACGAACCGAGAGAGAAAGAGAGAGAGAGAGAGGGCCAGGTGTAGGAGGCTCTCGAAAATGCAAAGTGGTTTTGGGATCCTTAGTAAATCCCAGTACTTTTCCACCCAAAGACAGAGAGAGGGAGAGAGACGAAGAATCTCATAAACGTTACGCCGGGCTCATTGAAAATTTTCACGGAACGGCCAACGATGCAGAGCCCGACGGTCGCAGAGCCTGGGCTGGCTGATCGATTTTACGGGGAGAGAGGCGGGTGCATTGTTGTTGCCGCGGTCCTTCCTTAAATTAAGCCGGGCGCGCGTGTGTCCGGGCATAATGTCGTCCTCTCGCTCGGAACTGCGAGTGCAGTTTCGGCTTGCGGAGCCGGCCTAATCTCGCGCGGTGCATTGTCTTTCTCGCGTGCGTTTTCGGACCTTTGTTCCGACGAGCGAGTTGATAATGTCCCCTGCAGCCCTGCGGCGCCGACGGTGTATGGGTATCGAATAATGAGCCTAATTGCCCGATGCCTGCACTCCGTGCTACACGCCCGTGAGCATGCAAATTGCATTGCGCTCGTGTGTGCGTGCGTTGTGGACGCTGGGCCTCGGCGAAAATTGCGATGGATTGGTGATTTTCGCTGAGTATGTTTATGTAATTGGTGTACTTTGATCTGCGGCTGCTGTGTTTAATATTGGACTAAATTACCCACTAAATTCATATTTAGTCATATTTCTGTGGTAATTTTGAAAAAAGACATAAGTCTAATTTTTCGAAATCGAGATAAAACTATTTTCATACACTGAAATAAAATTTTGTCAATTTTAATAAAACGATTTACTTGAATAGTACTTATTAAATGTATCTTTGTATCAAGTAATGATTTTATTAAAACTAAGTAAATTTAGCAGTTTCAAGAAAATAATTTTTTGACTCAATAAAATATTTAATAAGTTCTATTGAAATAAATGTTTGCTTAAAATTAACTAATTTTTCTCTCGTTGTACTCTTTAAATGACAATCTAACAGATTTTAAAGCTTTTCGCGTGTTATTGTATATTTATTATTAAAAAAATAAAGTAAAAATAAGTTTCACAATATAGTTGCCTTCTACAATTAAACATAAAATTGTAAATCTTGAAATTGTGAAAATGTGACTTGTGCCCTTTTTCAAAGTCACAACAAATATACTTATTCATAGAAGTGAATTTCATTTCGAATAAATGTATATGCACTTATGCACTGATTCGAACTGCTTTTCACTTATTCATATTCAATACGTAGCAGTGAGAAATCGCTGTAATTTAGCAAATTTTATAAAAAAAAATATGATAAGAGAATTCCAGTATTTAGTGATTAGTGCAGCAATTTTTTTTCTTTATAAAAATGTAACTTTTCATTCTAATTTAAGTTTAGGAGGTAAATGATTGTTTACTCTACTTTTTTATCCAAAATTTCTTATAAATCTAACAAATCCTGATACTCATGTAGACCTTGTAAATTTTGTAGAAACTATTGTAATTTTTTTAATTACTTTCCGGGACGATTTTGAAAATGACTATTGCAATTTTCATCGGATCTTTTCTCTTCGTGTACTCACAATGTCCAGACGTTCAATATTTTTCGCGGGTGTCTTTTTCATTAAATTAACAATAAAAAAATCGTTTGCAGCAGCAAAAAAAAATAGTCGACAAATCCAATTAGAAAATAATTCCTTATCTTTCTACCGGCCTTTAAAACGAGCCCTTAATCATTGGATGTAAATCCCGAGCAAAGACAAAGATTTACAGGAGCATAAAGAAACATAAACGCGTCTCCACCGCTCCTGACATAATTTCCCATCTGCTGCGGCCCTATTGACGACGCGTTTTACCAAATTCGGCCGCCTGTAACCTGCCGCTTCCGCCGTTGCACTTTGTCCACCGCAATACAGTCGTCGTTGCACGTGACGCGCAGCGTGCTGAGAAGAGAACCTCTCGCCTCCTCTCGCTCGCTCCTTTTTTCTCGCAGCGGTTCCACCCACAAGTCGCTACGTGCCTCCGGCTCCTTACCTATTCGTCCCCTTGAAATTTCTTCGGATCCTCGTCAACAAAGGCTTCCTCCACGGTGAAAACCTTTTGTTTCAGGCTTAGTTCTCGCTCTCTCTCTCGACTGTTTCTTTTTCTCCGGCATTTTATGCGCTTAAATGAGAGATTCCTATAGCGGGCAGAAGTTTCTGCTCGAATTTGTCCATTGGTCAGCCAAAGTTAGAAGAAAGGCCAAGTTTTCAGGTTTGCTGTTTCTTGTATTTTCGAAGGCACACTTTGTTAAAGGCATTTTCATTGTATACTTTTTTTTTTAAACGAACGAGATGCGAAATTTCTGCATGAACAATTGGGGTGTACTCTTGCATTTCGATGAAATGTGGTATTTTGAATGTATCTTTCTGTTTTAAAAAATGAAAATTTTTGTGTATTTGTATGTTAAATATCACTAAGGATACAAGGAGAGAAATGTTATAGTAAAAATTACTATATTCCGTAGGAAAAATGGGACATACTCGACCTATGACGATTTTTACTATAAAACATACTAAAAATTCCTAGGTACATAGTAAAAATTGATATTTATATAATAGTAATTTTAGTATGTTTTATAGTAAAAATCGTCATAAGTCGAGTATATCCCACTGTTCCTACGGAACATAGTAATTTTTACTATAACATTTCTCTCCGTGTAGATTGGACTGAATAGAATGTAAAAAAATACAAACGTAATAGTACGATATTTAGGACAAAACAGCGAGATTCTATAGAACCCTGAGTTTCTATAGAAGGCTCTATAGACCCTGAGATTATAATATAGTTCTACGTAATTGTACTTAATTTTTAATTTCAAAGCTAAGGCATTACTTAAAAGCATTTAATTGTTTAACAAGCAAAGCCCTTTCTATTCTGTGGGCTTATTAAAACAGTATTTCGTTTCTAGTTATAGATTAATGTTTAATTTTGACTTAAACATCTTTTTAAGTAAACAAAACTGTCTTAATAAACAATGCCTTTCCTTTGTTTTATTAAAAATAAAATAAAAGATAAAAGCACTGCAAGCTCGCCTTTAAAAAAGCAGAAAAAAAATAACTATTCGAGGAAAGTCCGATGGTTAGCGACTGCATGATTCGCAGGATCGGTGGTATAAGTGCGGGAGGTACTGCACAGAGAAGGCAAAGATTTTGCGCACGGGAGAAGAAAATTGGTCGAGCATTCGGCGAATACGTCTCGACTAGTCGATGTGGGGTGTCGAATGGCATTTGGAGCCTTCTGTCCTCCTTATCTGATCCGAACTCCAGCATTCGGATCTGGATTTTCTCGCTCAGAGAGCCCTCCCTATTCGTCCCCGATGAATCGAAGAACTCGCTCTCTTTTTCTCTTTATCTTCCTTTCTTTCCTTCTCTCACCGCGTGAGAATTGTATTTATTGAGATAGTGAACAGCTACCTCGCTCCGGCTTTTTATATGCGGGAAGCGAAGCATAATTTCGGAGTTTAACGACTGATTATTGTGAATCCATGATCGAGGATAGTTTTGTTCGTATGATATTATGTTTATTTTTTATTTGCAGTTAAAATCTACGAGACAAAATGTTAGTGCTTCGCTTAAAATATATATTTTTTTTCTTATTTTTAAAGGTGCAGGAAAAATTTTGCCGCTAATGCTATATAAATGATAAAAAAGCAGCTTTTTCTAATGTGCATTCGAATTGACGACGTAGCGAATGAAAATTAAATTATAACAAACACTTCCTTAGTCATACAAAATAACGATGCACTTCAAATTCTCGTGCCTCTTTCAATAGTCATCTCGGAACTTTTATTTCCGGCGAAGGATAAGAGAAAAGTTAATTCGCGGCGTGCAAAAATTCATTCGCAAATCCCGGCGTCAGACTCATCTCGGCGATTCCCGGAACTCGCCTTTTTTTTTACGGCGGCGACGCAGTTTGCCCCCTTTCCTGCGCTCCTTTCCCCATTTGAATCTTTTTTCCCCGTCGTTCGGACGTTCGCTCGGGCTCGTTTCTTTGTCGATTTTTCTCTCTCGCGAAAGCCCCCTTTCCTTCGCTCGACGTTTCTACTTTTCCTTTTCTCACCCTTCCCCCCTTTTTCCATCTATTCGCTTTGCTTCTCTTTCTGCCTTTATACTGCAGCTTTTAAGTTTACGCTTATACGCTTTAGAAACGAGTATTCTTTTACTTCGTATTTTGTAATTCTACTTGGTCTATCTTCAGCTAATTAATTAAGTAATTTAATGGAGATATATCATTGATTCATAATAAAGCCCATCAATAAAAAACAAAATTAAACAAAATTCAACCACGTGAAGCTTAGTAATCTCCAATATGCACTGACTGCATCAATTCCGCCACTGGAGCACCGTTCAGGCGTGTTAATTAGACAAAACGGTACACGCCCCACGCTAAAATTCGACGGTCCTCGAAGGGTCCTATAGCCGCGACCGCGGGATATCCGAGAGGTTTCCGCCGCCCCTCCCGAGGGAGGTCAGGGGAGAGGAACTCGGAGCGATTCACCGTCTCCTCCGGCGGGTTGCGCCGGAGCAGGGGGAGAAGGGGGCGAGGGGCGCGCGTGTATACCAACGCCCACGTCGGCGGTGCTTGCGGAGGCGTCGCGCCACTCTCTCTCGGAGGGGCGACGTACTACGTAGTTTCGCTCTTGGCTTGACCTTGAAAAGGCTCCCCCGTCGCCCACGCGCGGTCGCCCGCGGGTGGGGCGCGCGTTTTCGTTCATCGACGCGCGCGCGCTAACGACCCCCGGGCCGGGGAGCTTTGCGCGCAAGCGCACCGCAGGAATGGGCTTAATCAACCGGCGAGAACTTTTCCAGACGCTTCTCGTCACGGAAGAGTTTGGAAATCTAAATATTGATGTTTTAGCGATTCTTTAGGAAGTTTATGAACAACTATACGGGAACGTTCGCTGACGAGGTAGTGCGAGCTTGCAGGTGGATGCTGGAGGCAAAATTTATGTACACTTGTTTCTATCATTCATGAGAAAGATAGTTAAGGAGAATTTGGTGTACACTGTTAAAAGAGGAAGGCAGAGTTGAAACATAAAAAATATTGTAACGAATTTTATATTAAAACAATTTATAGTAAATGTTCTTTTATATTTTTCTCAGTGTGTTGTTGAGTATTTTATTTATTGATTTATTCAAAAAACAAAATACAAAATACGTAATTATCAGAGCAAATTGAGATAGAATCCAGTGCTAATGGTTTAGACAATTATAATTAGAACACTGGTTGGATATAATATAAACTTGGATTTAATGCGCCCTAATAGATAGCAATCATTTACAAGTAATTTTCGAAATTACGTTTTTAAGGTTTAACAAAAGAGTTCATTAGAGCTCATATGGGTTTTCAGACCACTGCTTTGAAATAAAACAAAAGGAAACATTTTAATGTTTAGTTTATTACAAATTTTGTTTAAATTCGATACAAATTAAATTTTACTAGCTTTGTAGTAAAATTCCATTAAAACACTTTTTCTAGAGTTTGCCCTTTCTTTAGGATAAACTAAAAAAAAATTTCTGCTCGTAATAGTTTATCATAAATTGTATGCCCCCTACCCCCAACCTCTGGACTGTTGTGTATTTCGGGCGTGGGATGCATCGCGAGTGTGTTGTCCTCAAATACCAGTGTCATTTAACTGTCATACATCTATCAGTTCATTCGAGATTCGCAGAATCGATGCGAAGAGGACAGGACGAAAAGCAACCGCGAAACGGTGAGCTTTCATTGTCAGGGCCACCGAGAGGGAAACGCGAGCCCCGGCATGGCAGATATCGTTTAATGAAGACTTCGAGCAGTCGTGCTTTTCGCGGGGGTGGTTGGAGCCAATGCGTGGGCGTCGCCATCTCGCTTTTCTAGGAAATTTCGTTGTTTTCCTTGTCACACTCTTCCGCCCGTATAGCAACATCTCATGAATTTTTTTTTTATTCACTGAAACGTAGAATTTCAGCAAACCTTGTAGAATGTACATCGCATTTAATGACGACTAAAACGAAAATTAACATCGAAACAAAGTCGTCATGCGAATTCTCTTAAAAAAATAAAGAGAAAGCTTGCAAGCTCTCTCCTCACGTCGTTACTTGAATGAGAATTAATGAAAAGTAAAACAAAAGGGCGAAACGTATACGCAACAATAGACAGGAAACTATGCGGCTACGCACTTCGCAGCTGCGTGAAACTGGCGTCACGAGACTCTAAAGTCGAGGTCGTAGGGCGGAGCGGTATATAGAAAGCTCGTCAAGGCTCGCTCCGGGAGAGCCATCAATGAACAGATTTTCGCCGACGCGTGCGCCCTCTCCCTCGCGGCAATGACGTCAGCGGCCGGCGGAAAATTTCGCCGGCTTTCCCGGTCGTCCCACGTGTCGCGGGCTGCAGCGTCGATCATCCCCCCCTGTTATCCGTTCCACGCCCTCCTTTCATTTCCGCATTTCCAGAGGGAAGAGCCCGACGATGATGCTCTAAGTACCCTCTAAACGTGTACAGACGAAATTCATTGATTCCACGCTTGAGAAGTGAATACATTCATTTAATTTAGAGTCGAGAGGAGTTTCGCTTGTATTCATATTTTCGAAACGACACTTTCGAAACAACGACCCGAAGGATTTGCTCAGAATTGTTTCCTCGCAATTCGCAAGAGCTTGCAATTCAAAATAAACATGCGGATATACAGAACCGCTTTTTCTCCATTGAACACTCGGCTTATCTTTTCATTGTGAAAGGAGACACAAATAGAAGATTTCCCTATTTAAATTCGCTTTGTTCGGAAAGATCCGCGGCTCTAAAAATAAACGAGACCGCCGTCATTTTAAATTCCCTTCGCAGAGCACGAAGACAAAAAAAAACGACAAAGAGCAACGATATCAAGCAGTCTGACGCGAGGCGCTCGTAATTATCATGAGAAAGCTCGAAACCGAAGTAAAATTGCCGGAGCTGGCGTCAAGAGTACACGGCAGCTGCGAGGAAAGGTGCGAGAGAAAGAATGGAGGAAAATTCGCGAGCGCGCGCAATGACGCAGATAAGACTTGAGGGGCTCGAGGGAGGAACATAAAACGGCGGCGGGGGGTGAGCGCGTCGCGAGGGGGTGGAAGGGGGACAAATCGCCGGGCGTCGCGGAGCAGGGGGGTTGGCCAAGAGTGCCGGGGCGTCCGGGGTGGAAGTCAAGGTGAGCGTCCCCTCCACCGCTGGGCGCGAGCGATCGTTAAACCGCGAAAGTGCGAGCGGGACGAAGAGAGTAAACGCGCGCCCACGCGCGCGCGGGCACGTACGTGACGTCGGTCGCTCACACCTAGAGCTCCCGAGCCCATTCATAAACCTCCGCTCTTGCTAATTTAGCGGGCGAACCCCATCCCCGGCTCCTTGTGTTCTCGTGTTTCTAGTTTTTTGTGCCGGCGCGTTTTTTTTTGTTTTTTAACAAAAGATTTAAATGTTGCGCGCTGAGCTTGCGCAAGCTTTTCACGATTTACTTTGAACGACGCTCGCAATGAAATAGTTTTCAATGCAGTGGGAGCGTGGGATACATTTTTTTTGTTGAGGAGCTTTGATCAATGATTGTGTGTTGTAGATTTTTTTTGGCGAAAGTAATACCAAATAAATGCATTTACGTGAAGTACTGAAAAATTGTAGTAATTGTTTTATCATGAAGATCCAAAGGAAGTCGGTTTAGTCTTATTTACTGTGAGCTTCGTCGCAAATTTTCATAAAAAATTTCTCTCAACATATAAATAAAAAAGTCCCAGAAAATGTTCTCTCATTAATATAATTAAAGTGATATACGCATGAATAACTGATGATTCTTATATATATAAATAAAATAATAATAAGTTACGTAAAATACGTAGGTAAAATTTATGTCTTCATTTCGTTATGAATAACTCACCGCATAATCCTCGCCAGTTTCTCTATTAGTTTTTCACCCAAGCAACAATTCGATTAATTATCAGAAAAAGCTCGACCAAACATCCGTCGGCAATCGGACGAGTGAAAAATTCAACGGCGCCCTCCTATCGCCCCGTTGAAAGTTTAATTTCGAAAATTGCGAGAGAGGCCGCAGACGGAATTAACAAGCGCCAGCCCTGCGATTTACAATTTTCCAAATAACGAAGTTTCCTCGAGCCTCCCTCCGGGCTCTCAGAAATTTATTCGCAAGCTAATGTGAAGGAAACTTTCAGGGCTCATCGCGCGAACCCCGAAGCAACTGCCTTGGGGCACCCAGGGAGCCGGGTCGGTGCGGAGGCGCGGCCGATAAAATAGCGGTACCGAGTGCAAATCGTTCCTGGGTCCGCAGAAAGCGTCTCCCCGACTAATTTCGTCCTCCGACAGCTATTTTCCCTCGACGCAATCGATACCCGGGGAATGCTCCTCTCAGCGACGTGAGGGGGCTCTTGTTGCGTCTTATTGACTCTGGCGTTCACGCGACGCACTCTGCTTCTTTCCTCCGCTCCTCCGGGGACTCGTATATCTCGTTTCAACGGTCGGATTATTCTTTCGCGAGATCCGATAGACAGAAGCACTGCGAGTCGTGCGTTCGATTTGAAAGTCTGCAGGATTTGCGGGATGGATTAGGTAATCGGCGAAGCTGCAAAAAGAAGAAGCTACAATAATAGAATGTCCAATGCGGGTGCTGGAAAAAGGAAATTCGTGCGTCATCGAGGCGCACTTAAGCTTTTATGAAATGATAAGGCCGCTGCGTATAAGTTGTCGTGCAGAATTGACGAGATCTTTTGAAAAAGGCTGTTAAAATAAGCTTTATGTGCAATTCACGATAATAATTTATTGTGTCTCTTATTTTAATTAGTTATTCTGTTTATACGACTTTTTTGGGGCGTTTTATTAATGGATAATGTATTTGGATAAGTAACGATTGTTCTGTTATGTTATATCCTTTATCTTGTATATAATATATTTTTTGGATTGTAAGGACTTTATAGTTCGTTTAATTTCTTGAAATAAATAAATAAATGCGGCGGTACATTTAAATTAAAGCATCAAGAATGAGTGGGACGTTTCATAAACTTCGCGTTTCGCTTGAAATTGAAATCAGATAATTTTTTATTTCAATTTCAGAGGTCACTATCCAGATAGTGCAATTTATAGAATTCCGCTAGCGGAATGACAATGAAAAAAGATTCTTTTATTTCTCCAACGACGATCAAGAATCATTCTCAGGAAATTTATATTATTATATTAGTTCTGAATTAATAAGATTTATTTATAGATTAATAGGTTTTACTTCCTTCAAAAAAAAATTAAAGCTAAACGTTTATTAAATATCTTCAATTTCTATATTTTTTTTCCTAAGAATTTTTGCATACATTCGTTGAATTTTAATCAATTTCGATGTAAGACGCACTAAGATCGGATAATTATACGTGACATCGCAAACTCTCGATATTAAGGGATAACACCGTCAAAAAAAGCGAATCTCTCGTCTTGCACCGAACGAATGAAAAAGACAAGGAGCGAAAGGCGTCGAGAAATGGTATCTCGCTTCTATTTGCCCCGCACATCCCTGCAACGGTATTATCACTAATGTCATTGCGTCTCCACGGTTCTCATTCAAGCGTGCAGCTTTCCAACTAATCCCCTACTAATTGCGATCGATGCAACGATCGTCAGCGAAAAAAAAGGTCACTCTTTATTCCCGATAAGCGAATGCGCGAAAGAGAGGAGAAAAATAAGCGTGCACGGCGAACCGGCGCGGATTCAGAATTGAAAAGTCACCCCCTAGAGAAGGAATGAGAGGGGGTAGTTCGCGCGGTCCCCCACCCCCGCATCGTATCGATTTCCCCGCTAATGTCGCGCGACTCACGGAGAGAGGGCGCGTTCGTGGTTCAAGGGTGAGCGTCGGCGAGTGGGGGTGGTCGGGGAGGGTAGGGGTGAGCGGGAGTCAGGGGCTCCGCCGGTGCGAACCCTGACATTGGCCCGTTAAGGGCGCCGCCGCGGACGTCACGCGCTCGCCTCCTACCCTCTTCCTCCTTCAACCCCTCCCCGTGGCGAGTCGCGCCACTGCACCCCTTTATCTCCCTCCGTTCGACGACGAAGGCGAGATGATTTTTCATGAGGTGAGATTTTCGCGGGAACGACGGGGAAATTAGAGACGACGTGTCCTTCGCCAAGGTCGCGGGAATTACTTGCGCAAATTTTCGCGTGATCCCCTTTTAATTGGATGTATTCCTTTTTTCATTCTTCGCGCTCGATGAACCTATCGAGTGCGTAATCCGTGATACGCATAAACGATCGTTGCGAGTGGCTTCGCAATTTTAAACAATAGTTATTACACTGAGCAACATTTATAATTCAATTTGTTAAAAGTAGGTAAATAAAGTTTGATATAAAATTCTGGTAATATTTTCTAAAATTTATTTGTTCTTTATCTGTAAGAATTTATTGACTAAAATTTTCTATAAACGATTTCGTTGATTGTCGTCAAAATTTGAATACAAAACAAATTTTTTTAATTGTATTATATCGGATACTGTTGATCATAACACTCGTAAACTTGCTATTCTATTGTTTACCGAGCCAGTATAGAAACTATTGAAAATGAAATTATCATTTGAAATAAACATTTCCCATTACAAAAAATAAAAAATAAAAAATAAAATAAAAAAGTCATAAATAAAAATATAAATGCCACCTTTATTTCTATGATAATCCGTTGAAAACAGTGATAGCCGCCCCTCGCCGTTAGCGCGTAGATCCCCGACGACTCGCGATTCATAAATCGTGCGACGGGGCACACACGTGCGTAGGAAAGCATCAGGGATCGACCCTTGCCAGTGGGCACGCGTGTGAGTTCGAACAGTTGCGGAAAATCGAAGCTCGCGGAGGGTAGGGGACGGATGGCTCCGGTGGCTTATGACGCACTTGCGAAGAAACAGTCGCTTTTGCTTCCGGAAAGCGATTCAACAGAATTACTGTACCGACCTGTGCACAGCACGAATCTCACGCCCGACGGTATCGGAATTACGTGCGTCGCCGAAGAACGCGATCTGTTGCTTTTTTTTATTTGTCGCGTTCAACGAATAGTTCGAATTCTCAGTTGACTTTTTCATTTTTTTTAATCTTCGTGTTTAAGGTGATTGTTATAGAATTGATTAATTGATTGAAGTAGACTGTAGACGATGAGCAAACGATAAACTTATATTTTTTTTTCGTTTTTTTTTAATTAATCCAGATATAAAAAAATGTTGTATTAAAGAAGTATATAGAAGAAGAGTAACAATTATTTTTATAACAACACCACGTAACATTTTGTTTAATTGTATGACTCTTAACAGTTAACTAAATTAATACAGTTCGTTAAATTATTATAAGAAAACTTGAATGACATATGTAGCTAAGAATTTTTAGCACAAGCTGTCACTAAATGAAAGTTTCATTACGCGCATTAATTCAACTTCCAAACTCTTTTGTTGTTGAGCAGTCGGCGAAACAACCGCGAAATTTATCTAGGAATATCACGAATGCGTGCGTCCAGGCTGAAATACACAGTGAGAACCGGCAGCACGGGGAGGGGGAAGTTGGATACAGATTCCGAGGGAAAATCCATCCAGCCCTGTGCATCGAAGGAAATGTGGGCGAGCCTCTCCTCACCCGTGGATGGCTTGTTAGCCTCCACATAATAGAGGGTAATATATATATATATATATGTATAGGCCTTGGAGCATTGCGATTCCGAGACAGCGAGGCATCCTCGGAGGTATGCGCCTCGGCTGACGGGCCGAGCTCTTGATTTAAAAGTGTCCCTTTTAATCCGGACGAGCGCGACCTTCGCCTCGACTCTGGTCCCGAAGTTGGAAGAACTTCGCGGTTTCACTTTTCAAAAGCGTTAAGATGAAACTTCATTTAAGATTGCAAAATGAATTGGACGCGGAAACATCATTGCAACAAATCGCTCGGGCCTTGATTAATTTAGTTTAAATGCATTTTCGCTTTTTACGCTGATTGCTTAATTGTAGTAAATTCTATCGTTAATCGAAAATGGAGGTGCGCTGTACTGTCCTTGTTAACTAATTAAACATAACAAGGTACACAATTTCATACTGTTCGCGGGAATAATTCACAACCAACCGCTCAAGTAAATAAATAAACAACTAGATAAAGAAGAAGCATGAGCGTTCATTGAAAATTTATTAACAAAAAACGCGCGCAGAATTTTAAAACAATCCCCGCGCGGAATGATGAATGAACGCTAAAAATAGAAGCAAGCTAAAAACCCCCGATTCATTGTTTACCCGAAGAAAATGAAAAGGCATGCGCCGTTAATAAAAAAAAAAGCGTCCCCCTGAAAAAAAAAAAAACAAAGATCGAGCGGAAAAGAAATGAATGAACGTCACTCCCACCCCAAGCTACGAACACAAACACGCGCAGGGCTGCGTACAACCGCGCGCAGCAAAATTCGCGCGGAGTGGTGTATTATACACCACGTAGTGCAGATTATATCGTAGGCTCAGCCCGGACTGATTAGCGGGCCATTCATTGCTTTCCAACGCCCACGCGGCCCACAAGTCGCTAATCGCCGCCGCGAGGATGCCCTCTGAAATAGACGGCCGCTCGCGACGTTCGCGTGGGCGAGGCTCGAGGAGGGAAGATTGGAAAAACGCCGGGCGGCGCTCGCCGGCTAAATTTAACCCTGGAGCCCCCGGAGGGTGGGGGGTGGGCCGCCGGTCGAAGGTTACCGCTTACGCCTGCATCCGCGGCCGAGGCATGCACTGTGCGCCGGTCCGTAGTACATGTATAGTAAGGAGCGGAGCCGGCATCGAGCGCTCCATTCATGGATTGCCGGCGCACGCGCGTCGCGGCCAGGGGGGTCGAGCACGCGCGCACGTCATCCGCCGGTAGGTCGTTACGTGTATATATGCGCCCCCGAGAACCCGGCCGGCGAAGGCATCGGGATCGCCTAGATGCGTAGATCTGCGCCGCGCGTACCGGGGATTATTGATATAGCGGCCGGCGCATTCTTCCATTCATGTTCGGGGTTCGCGTGGGCGAGCCGGGAAAAATTTTATGTCGGCCTGATAAGCAACCGGTCGGGGTCGTGGTTTAATAGCCGCACGAGTCTGATCGCGATATGTCCGATGTTTGCGGCGTAGAATATGGGAATGTGACGCGTTGTGTTTTCAACGGTCGTGGTTGTGTACACAAACGCCTACCCTTTAATGTCGTAGGGCTTGTGTCATCAGAAATTTATTGTGATCTAATATACTTATGCTTTTGATTAGGATTATATTTAGATTGATGGGCTTACTTGTCTTGCTCGTGATGTACGGTGTATACACAATAAGTTATAAAAAAAAATCATTCACTTTTTGAACGTAATATGAGATTTGTATATTTGATCTGGTGTCTATATAAATTAATCACTTATCAAGTGTACGAGTATCCAATCTATTTTTGTGATTAACAAATTTAATATAAACACTCTAACCAGGAAATAAATTAAATGCTATTTATTTCACTAGTAACAGTAATTTTCAAAATAAAAAGGTCAATTTATACTAATTTATACTATTATGCTAATTAGTGTTACTCTAATTTAATATAAATTGACCCTCCTTTTGTCCATTTAATAATTTAATACACATAATAATCGTATACTAGTCAAGAGAGATCATAAATGAGGACATAGATAATTGACACTGCAAAAAAAAACAAATAAATAAATAATAGTTTAGAAAAAAGTAACTTGAATTAAGTCTGATAAGCGTGTAGGTGTACAAGAGTTTACCTTGTAAAAAGGTAATTATATATTTATGCAGGTGGGAGTTGAACGTAGGTGAACGCACAAATTTCGAAGCTTTCAGGAGCTTTAAAATAAAAAAAAAACATAGAGGGACTGATGAATATTTTTTTGAAAAAGTTTTATACCCCACAGGGAAAATTAATGATCAACCTGAATAGCTCTCAAAACCTATAAACTTATCATCAAACTACACTGATAACTTTTATCATGTCAAGCTGGCATCTACAATTTTATCAAAAATATTCAAAATCGTCTGTACACTTGAAGCCAAATGTTGATAAGTTCAAGAGTAAAAGTAAATCGTTAAGTCTAAGGAGAATATCTACATAATCTTAGACAATGTTCTCTCCCCTAAACAAAAATTACTAAAACTTAAAACTATTAAAATTTCTAAACTTTAAAGAAAAAATAGTCAAATTATTTTCAGATTCGTATAGAAACAGCAGGCGAATATTATATTTACACACTAAATTGCTTAGTCTACATTTTCATAAAAATTTAATCACACTTAAAAGTTTTTATGGAAACATTTGTTTGCAAAATTATGCAAAAAATATCGCTTTCGAAGCTAAGCTTCAGCTGACATTTTAAACTACAAGAACAACAAATTAAATACAAAATCTGTCATTTTAAATCAAATCAAAGAGAATAGACGAAGCGAACGTCTCAGTAGTTTTTAATAAAAGCCATCGGTATTCCGGAACGAACATCAAAGTAAACACTGCTCCGCCGAGGAAAAAAGGTGCACGGGATTGCTTGCAAACAAATCGCGAGTCGCAGGGTAGCGGGAGCATCCTTTATAGCGGAGGGGGACACAAAGGAGGCCGCGGGGACGAGCGGCGGCTTCGAGGGTGCGAGGGCACGAGGAGCAGTCGTCTCCGGAGCGACGACGCCCCATAGCGATCCTTCAGCGGGGGAGCCTCCTTCTTTTGCATGTCAATGGCGCGAGATTCGCTCCTCCGCGGCTCGAGCCAGCCTATGCTAACGAAGGCCCCCGCACTTCGGGAAGAGACGGTGTATGCGGAATTAAAGGAAGAATTGAAGGAAGAAAAAAGAAGAAAAAAATAAATCGGAATCAAACGTAGGAGAACGAAGAAGGAGGAATTATATAAATAAAAAAACGTGGTTTTCATGGTTTTTCGCGTTTTTGTGAAAAAAAAAACAATTTTGTGTGCGCGTGCTAGATGAGAGGCGGAAGATTTTTTTGTCGGCAGTCCCGATGGTTTTATTGGGGGACGTTTTTTCGCGTTCCATATATCCTTCCACTGACGACGAGCGAGCAGAGCAGATTTTCCGTCTGAAAAAATTTAATAATTTTAGAATATTTCTTCGCTCGTCGGAAGCTGCGCGGTATTGCAATTTTCCTTTTATTTATTTCTAAAACTAAATATTTTTTTTTTAATCCAATTATATTTTTGCTGAACGACTTAGACACAACTTGAATATACTGCACTGAAATAAAAAGTTAGCTAGATTCAACTAGAAAACTGTTGAATTCTCTTTATAAAATTATTTAGTTTATTTAACTAAACATTTATAGTCTAACTAATCAAAGTTTCAGCTAAATTAATTAAATATTCAATTTTTTATCTAAAAATTTTCGTAAGGAGGAGGATTTAACGAAATTTTAGTTCGATTTGCAATATTTTTTTTACAATATAAAGACAAGTTTTTTAAAAATCTTCGTGTCACCCTATAAGTGGGTACTCCAGCGCGAATAATCGGAGTGAATCCATTTTGTTCAAATTTACGAAGTTACACTCTCTTGTATGAGAAAAGAAAATTAATCCGTCAAAATAAATCAAGGAATCTGCGTAAACCGTGCATTTTTAAGCGCGTGCAGAGGGACACCATTGGCTCATGCGACCTTCGGAAAAACGAAAGGTCAGGTACCGCCTCGGTGCGACGAGCCGACAGATAGCACCGCACGGCCCTCCCGAGACTGCAGATAAGGCTATTTTCATTATCAGACGGATGCATCAACATCCCGAGTCCAGGGCGCGCGTAGCCGCAGCGCTGCGCCTTCTCCTCTACTTGGCACTGGAAACTATTCGCTGCTGGCTGCTACTGATTTCCATTGGTGCATGTGGAGATACTATGCATTGTCTTAGTTAAAGTCTTATTTAAAGATTAAAATACATTTTCAAGTGCACGAGATTTTTTTTATATGCAAATCATTTTATTTCATGAATGAGGAGTGCATTATCGCAATTAAATTATCACTAAGAAAGAGTCACTAATTTTTGTGCAATAAATATTTTAATAGACAGCTGTAGATTGTTATGTACATTATTTATTATTTTATTTATTTGTTTATCTCAGTTTTAAAAAACATTTGTAGTAGCAAGAACTGTGTATTATTCCATTGTCGATACTGACCTATTACAACACTATGTGAGGCTTAAGTTAGTTTACCGCGTTGCCGCTATGTACATATATATATATATATCTGTCATCTATAGAGCGGTCGTCGGGTCCTGAAAGACTCACCGCTATGTTTTCCGAATGGCAGCTGCTCCGAAACGACCCTTACCTGATGCAGCGATTTTCCCAAAATTTTCCACGATCGCTAATGAATTTTCGTCATTCAACTATTCTCCGTGAACCGTTGAGAATAAGCTTAAGCTGCTTAATTAGCATACCCTAAAGAAAGTCTCTAAACTCTAAAAATCAGGAAAGACAAGCATTGTAAAAAATTGTTAAAGTCTCGTAGTGGCCTGTTCCACGAAGATAATAAAACAAACTACTACATTTTTCTATTTTTCATGAATTCTAATATTTGGTGATAAAACAATTCACGAATAAATCCTATTACGATTTAAAAGTAATTAGTACTGACGATATGTACAGTTTATTGGAAGCTATTGTACATGCTTTTTTATGTGATGCAGATAATAAAACAAACTACTACATTTTTCTATTTTCATGAATTCTGCTATTTGGTGATAAAACAATTCACGGATAAATCCATTACGATTTAAAAGTAATTAATACTGACGATATGTTCAGTTTATTGGAAGCTATTGTACATACTTTTTTATGTGATTGCAGATAATAAAACAAATTTCTTCGTTTTTTTATTTTCATTAATTCTACTATTTGGTGATAAAACAATTCACGGATAAATCCATTACGATTTAAAAGTAATTAATACTGACGATGTGTTCAGTTGATTGGAAGCTGCTGTACATGCTTTTTTTATAAGTGTAGCCATTTACTTCGTATTTTTATCCTCCGTTGCGCTCGCAAACGAGCGTAGTTTCCTATTTACTCTACTTCATCGTAAATCGTAAATCGTAAATCGTGTTCAATATATAAAAACCACAGAAAAATCCCAATCCTCTCGGTCTCGGCGCAGCCGTCTGCGCCCAATCGACAAAAATCCTTCAAAGGCACATTTTCCACGTCTTATGGCCGAGAAGAAAGAATAGCCGTTCTCTCTATCCTCCGCCGATCGGCGACTCGAAAAGCAGCGGCAAAGCGCTGACATTATATAGAAACTTCACGAGGTTCTCCCATTAAATTCTCGCCCACGAAGAGGCCGAAACAACCGTTAAGTCCACGAAGGTATTCTTCGAGCTTCGGGGGTGAGTCTGCCACGCGCGCGCGTGCAAGGAGCATAGACCCCTGAGGGGGTGGAACGGCCGCGGAGTGCGTGGGCGCGTGGAGCCTTCCTTTTTGGCTGATAAGCGCGCCTGTCGTTTGGCCTTTTTTATCTGCGGGATGGGGGAGGTTTTCGGCCGTCGAGTTTAAATTGCAGGGAGCTGTTGTGATGCCGGTGCTCGCCGTCGCCGTGTACGCGCTATTCTGGCGTTTGTTTACGTTTTAGATTTGGAGTTTAGCCGGGAACGCGCTCAAGCAGACTGGATTGTTGTACTTGCGTGTGCTTGGGGAATAATTAAAATTGTTAGACTTACTGTAGTTTGCCCTGAATTCGCGAAACTCCTTTGGCCGCAATTTTAATTTTACGTCTTCTTTCGCATTATTTTATGTTCGTCGTTATTGTCAGTTGCATGGGTTAATGTAATACTTTAATAAAAAGAGATAAATAAAATAAGAATAAAAATAAAAAGTAGTACAGTATATAGTTTCGTAAATGTAAATCTGTATAGGTACTTAAGTAAGTACTAGGCATAGATTTTATTAATGGAAATAGTATACAATTAATGTAATTATTTTTAATATTATATAATTGCTGGACTCATTGAGAACGTCATTTATTTTAAATTCTATAATAAATTTTGTGGATATAATATATTCATGAAAATGCGCGCGAGAATTGTAACGTATGAATTAACTACTATGACGGCTTTACATTTTAATCAATAATACATTGAATCACCATGAAATTTAATTAAAACAAACTGGTATTTAACACATTTAAAACATTTAAAACGCAATAAAAATACATTTCACACAAATGTAAAACATTAGTTAATTAATCCTGTTCAATTAGAACGTCTTAAATTAATAAAACATTGTTTCTTTAATAACATTATACGAAAAGAAAAAAATTAGACCTGCTCGATTATAAATGAAAAGTCACATTTTCGTCGGTGGTTCCGAAAGGAGAAAAAAAAATCGCGCCAGCATGAATCAAAAAAGCTGATTCGGAAAATTTGAATGAACCCTCTATCTCTCTTCCTCCCTCCTTGAACAATCGCAGCCCTACATCTCTTTTTTCCTCGCAAAACACAGCGACAGTGTAGTCGCGCAGATATACACCAAGCACATAAAAGCACGAGAGAGGAGCTCTCCCACCCTCCCCTGAGGGTAAAAGATCCTCTCCTCTCTCTCCCTCTCTCATCGGGGGTGGGAGAGGCAGAGGCGGCGGCGCTGTCGGTGGCGGAGGCGGCGGCGGCGTAGGGGGAGGAAAAGGACGGTGAATGAAAGCCGGGAGGGGTGGAACGTTCCGACGTACCGGTGGAAAAGGACGGCGACGTCGCGGTGCGCGCGCCCATTGGTCGGGGCGACTCGCCGGGGGAGTAGGGGCGCCGAGAGGGCCTCGTTCAGGCGGCCAAGTGGCGAGACTCAGCTTCAGTGCGGACCTGCCACTCGAGTCGTCGACACACGAGCCCCAGCACCGCGCTCGCCAAGGCTCACGCAGCCTCCCCCGGGGACCCTCTCTCTCTCTCTGTCACTCTACCTCCGCCTCTCCTGCCTCCGAGACCGTCCCCGCGCCCGGAAGCCGAGGAGTCGGACGCCGCTCACCCCCACGTGCGAAACCAGCCGCGCCGGCCCCACCGCCAGTGCGCAGTCGAGCCGATCGAGCGCCCGGCACTACCGGCGGTGCGTATACCAAGTGGCAATTGAAGCCGTCGCAGTCGCAGCCAGACGGCGGAGCAGAGACCACCACGCGCCAGGACGATTCCAGGATCGGCCGGCGTGTTATGAGAAGGGAGTTAGCTCAACTCAGGTACGTCGCGTTTTATTTTTCGCCACCCCTCCTTTTTCGCCGTTCGCTTATTAATGACGCGATCAATGCCGATCGGAGCCCCCGTCTTTCTCTCTCTTGGTTTTTTTCCTACAAAAGGGGGACTTCTATATGTGGTTTTCAGTGGGGAAGAAGTCCCCTTGTGCCTCGCCCGGCTCCCCTCGCAGCTTCTCCGCCCCGGGAAGTTTCGTGGGGGTGCGCGGGAGGGGGTTTTCATTTTCACCGGGTGTAACGGAAAAGCCGGTTGTGGAGTCCGATGCTGTTTCGCGGTTAACTTACAGCCAAGCGAACTTCCGACTTTCCCCACCCCTTCCTTTTTCTCTCTAGACCTTCGCTGTTGTTGTTGCCAGTTTTCACTGCGTCTTTCCTCATGATCAATTTCATGGTTTCGGCGCTTATATTTTGATTTCGAAATATTTTTTACGTTAGTGGTAGCAATATTGTTTAATTAGATGATAATTGTAAACGAGCTGGCTTTGCGATTATTTGCGTTGATTGTTCGGAGTGCAGGGGATGAAAAGTATTTGCTCAATTTTGTAAATCAGTATATGTGAGATTCATAGTGCACAAAATGAAGAGGCAATCGATATGGAAATTGAACGTTTTGCGAGATTAATTTTTATACGCGCTAAGTATGTTTCGAATTACTTTAAATTCGGTATAAACACGCAAATATTTCAGCACAACTCAATATCGAATGTCGGGTACGTAGATATAAATCATCACGATTTTATCCCCCCCCCCTTATTGTCGTGCGAAATTCAAGCGAACTTCCAGAACCACCGTGACAGTTCACAATGAATTTCGAAAAATTTATTAAAATCACCAGTAAAAAAATATAACGTCACGAAGCGTTTCGGAGCGTTTCGGAGCGTTTCGGAGCGTCGGTGATGACGACACGCCGCTTCGACTTGATGCGGGGTCTCCGAGTAAACATTGCGACGTAGGAATATAATAAGTCACGGAGCGTCCTGAGCCCCTGACCTTTCGACGCTCGCAGGGAGCGTTCGGTTTTAAAGGCCGCTGCGCGACGCACAACGGGAGATCGAAATTTTAAATCGAAAGGAAAAAGTCCGTTTGCCGGTTAGGCGGCTCTAATGAGCGTCTCGTTACAAAATAAAACCGACCGCGTGAATGCTTTCTTCTGCGAGACTGGAGGGTCTCCCCTATTTGCATTTTTCGTGGGACGATCGTTTATCGCGTTCCCGAGAATCGAAATGCTCTTCGTAGCTTTTAATAACTGTCCCATTGTACCTTTTTTGTTATGGTGTCTATTGATTCTTATAAAAGTATTTTTGGGGTGTACGTCCTGTATCTTTATTCCACAGAAAATTTTGTTATGTATTTTAATTCCAGTATATTAACTGAAAGTACATATTTAATTATATTGTTTTGTAAATACTAAAATCTTCTCTTAATTTTAATAAAAAAAATTATTATTTATTTGTATATACAGAATTTGCTGAATAAATTTAAGTAATCGACAGTATTTTTAATACCTTGAAAAGTGTTGACAAAAATGTCTATTAATAAGTTTGTCTAGTACCATCTAATATTAAACATCTTTGATAAAGCTATTGATTCGAAAATTACGCTCGAAAATAAAGCACCTATCCAAGCATTTTTTTTTTACAGCTTGAGTGAAATGAATCGATGATACGGAATAATTTAATAAAACCCGTAGGTATTTACCCGTAGGTTCTCGTAGAAAACGAGTAAATAAAAAAAATAAAACCGAAACGAAGACAAACGGATCGCAAAATTATCCACCGAGCGCGCGGTTAAAACGATACAAAAATATACGGTCCACGAGAAAAATCGATGAGACGGTTAATTCGATTTTGCGTGAGCCCGGGGAGGGAGAGAAACGAATAAGAGAAAAAAGAAAGAGAGACAGACGCAGAGAGGAGAAATAACACGCACCGAGGGATGAAAGCGGCGCGGGAGAGCCGCCCGGGGCAGAGACGCTCGGTCGATCCGCATAACCTTTAAATTAAAATTCGGCGGACCCGAGTGGAAAATATGCGCCTCCTTTACTCTCTTCCTCGTCGCCGGAGCGACCCCCGCCGGCCGAGCATGCGCCTCGTGAAAATATCGACGGGCGCCCGAGTCCGAAGACGAGATCTCACTTTTTTCTCTTTTGCGGTGCGAGAGGGGCACACCGGAGAGGGGGCTATTAGCGGGATTTTTTATGGGCAATTAAAATCCACGTCGCCTGCCCACCGGAAAGCAAATGAGCTTCCGAATGCCCGGTAAATTAAAGGGGGATTCTTGATTTCCGACAATCTACCCTCCTTAATCTACTTTCTTCGTTTTTAAATTACAAAATCCTTCAAATTTTCCGAAAAAAAAGCTCGTTTATCAAGATTTCTTTCACTTAAGCTCGCTGTAAAAAAATATTTCTTTTTTATTTACGAACCATTGACTGCGAAATTGTTGAAATATACAAACGAAGAGGAATTCTTTTGTTGTACAATACGTTCAAATAAATATATTTTTATTCGAACCTCGATAAAAATCAATGACTCCAAAAGGATATAAAACGAAGTCGTTTTTACGACACCTAAAAGACGCGTTCAAGCGTCGATTTTAAAGAAAAAAAAAAGCTTACTAAATACTTAAAACACTAGCGACTAATGAAATAATACGATTATTCGTGTAAACTCGCTCGAGATAAAGCCAACACTCGTCGAATTGCGAATATATAAGTCACCGAACTCAGGCGCAAGCCTGCAAGCTCTTTAAAAGTTTAATAGCTTCGAAAGCGCGCATCGCATTTGAACGAAGAATCGGAGCCGATCGACGGAAAGACGAGGTGCCGTATATCCCCTCGCCCTTCCTCGATGCCCCCGCACAAATTCCCGGCGACAAACACGAGCTTGCGATCGCAAACAGCGCACATATAGCTTTTACGGGCGCAGAAACGTCGCGCGCAAGTTCGCACTCGCGCGCCGAAAAAAAGGCGCTCGGGGAGGAAATTCGAGGAGGGAGGAGGATAAAGACAAAGAGAGAGAAAGACAGCAGTAAACGTCGGGGAGATTTTTCATCTCGGCGGTGGGGGCGGAAAGCAAGAGCAGAGGGCGGCGAGTATCGATTGCGCGCGGCTGAGGGAGAAAGAGAGGGCAAGGGCCAGGACGCGGCCACTTTCGCTCTCGTTTTCAACAATGATGACACTCGCCAACTCGCGACTTCAAAAGGGATACGATTCGACGTGTGTACAGTGTATACTTTTATTATTACGGTGTGATGACTTTTCGAGGCGATAGCCTGTATCTAACACGACGAATTTTATGGGTCGTTGCGAGGAGTGCCTTTAATAAGATTCATTGGTTAATTTAATTATTAATGAATTATAAATCATAATTCATTAATTAAAATCATAAATAGTTTATGGCAACTAATAATCACTTTAATTATTTAAGTGTTCCATTTAAATCGCAAGAACTAAAAGAATTAAGTTGTTATTTGTAGAGTTTATTTTCACAAGGAGACAACAACATTAACGAGAGAATTAATGTTTACAGAACATGTTTTCATTTCCATTGTTAACATTTTATTTATAATATTTTAATATATTATTATTAGATTTACGTTTCTTTATACACCAAATAATAAAAACTTTCATAATAAGCTCATCGTAAAAATGAATCTTTATAGTATGCACATAAAGCTCTTTAATTTTTCCAAGAAAAAGCTCAGCACTTTCAAATGATGCGAATCACCCTATAATGTTACATTTTTAAACGTAATTTTCTCTCACATTACCTTTTACGTTCACATTTTTTCTTCAAAATATTTTATCTCGTGTGCTTTAAGGTGCTTTACATATATAATTTCAGTTAACATTTTCATTTCCCTCGTAAATACATACTTACCCCCAAAAAGAGAAATAATAATAAACAACGAGGCTTTTTCAGCGTACGAACCATTTGAAAGCAAAATCGCGTCTCCAGTACAGGCACCACTCGATTATTAACCCCCCTTCAGCTCGAAAAGAGAAAATCATCGTTGCCGACAAGACACTCCATCTCGCTCCAGCCGGGGCACTTACCCGTTCGCAAAGTACATACCTACTCTACAGGACCCATAAGCGCGTAGGGCGAAGATGGCGGCGCGCCGCGTTTAATGGAGAGTAGCGAGAGAAAAGGAGGCGAGGGGGAGGGAGGGCGCCTAATCTACTTTCCAGCCGAGGCTCACCAACAGGCGCTTGTGTCTGCGTGCGTAGGTGTGCACGTGTGTACATACACATGTACACGTGTACATTCGCGCAGCGAAGGACGCAGACGCCGCAATGCCTCGGTGTGTGTACTGGTAGAGCGGCAGATCTATAGGTATAAGCGCGGCAGCCTCCCCCGAAAGCGAAAGCGAGTCGGCCTTCCTTACGGATGAAAACGAAATGAACGCTCGCCCGCCCGCGCCTTGGTTCGTTGACTCTCTCGCGCAGGTCGACGCCGTCGGCGAGACGAGCTTTTTTTTTATATGTGTGCCGACCTCTTCTTCCCTTTTTTTTGGCCTCCTCGCTTTCCCTATACCTTCCTTCGTGTCCTTTTTTTCGGTACATAGCCGCCCCCGCAGTTCGCCGGGCACGCCGTAGACACTTATATTCCGCGTATAAGTCGAGGATTTTATCCGGCGGTGAACTTTTTTTTTGCGCGGCGGTGGAGAGGGATAAGGGCGGCGGGGGAGGAGGGAAAATTTACCCGGGGAAGTAGACGCCCCGTTTATTGGATTTTTTTACGGCCCTTTCACGCTTTTGTTGATTGGACTTGTTTTTCTTCTTCGTTAGGTAGATTAGATGTTTTGCGCTCGCTCGGCACCGTGTATATAACGTACTTTATTCGTATTTTTTTTTTCTGGAGATTCGCCACTTTCTGGGAGGATAAATTTTTGGGTACTCTTTTCGCATAAATTTACAGAAATCGATGAATTGCCGACTGACGGCTTGTAAAACTTAAAATAAATCTTTTAATCTCATAGAATTGTTGGAATCTAGCGTAAATTGTAATTTTATTTATATTTCATCAATTAAGAAAAAAAATGGTCAGGTGTAACTATAATTATGCATAGTCAAGGTCGTATAATCCTATTCACGCTGAGGGCTTACAAGATGAGCATAAAACTTTGCGAATAATAAATTTTATTATTCAGTTTTCATATACCTGGAAAAGACGAAACCATCCGGGACTCCGAAACTCAGGTATACCGATTTTGGGCCTTTAAGCCCACATGCACATAATAATGTACACCCTCCGCCTGCTCGGCCTGTTCCATCAGGACGATGTATCTGAAATAAAGTAAAGGCTAGGAGGTCCGCTGAACTGGAAATTTTGTTGTTCTGTGGAAAATTGTACAGCTGGATGTGCTTGAAAATGTTTTTCTCCGATCCTTACTGTTTACGGATGAATAGATTAACAACTCGTTACGCTCTGTAATTCGAAAATTTATGGCTGATTGAACACCGTGGATCTTGCAAATGAACTGCATTAAACATAAATATAAAAGTATTTTAGCAATTCGATAAATCAACGATCGGTATTTGTGCATGATCATCTCTTAAAGAGGCACATTGCGAAGTATTTGAAGAAGTAATTTGACGGATTAATCGGTTATTATCTGCTCAGAATAAAGCGATGAAGTGAAAAACTTTTTCATTGCAGAAATTTGAACATTTCAACTTGATTCACCATTGAGTTTTAATCTCGCTTTAATTAAGTAGATTAACGAAACGATCGTGAAATCTTTTAATTATGAAATGTGCATTCATGTAAATGTTCACCTTATATGAGTCTTATAACAGGAATAAGAAAATTTCTTAGTAAAGAAATAAAAAATAGAAAATAGTTATGATAAAAGCGAATTAATTCCTATTCGTAATCGTGCACCTAGAATTAATTCCTGCTCTTTAAACCGACGACGCGGAGTAGGCCGGGAGGGGAGGTGGTAAAAAAATGCTAATTAAATTCGGTAGTGGCGCAGTGTTAAAGGCAGCGGGCCCGCTTTTTCAAAGGGCTTACGGCGACATATGTGCAAGAGCGAGAGATGAAAAAAAAAACTGGTCCACCCCATTTTTACGTTGGCCGCGCGCTTCTGCGTCTCGGCGCGCCGCCGGTCGATCGAAATAATGCGTACAGTTGACGCGAGATAAAAGATTAGACCGACGGTCCGCTGGTTCTACGGGCTTGGACTGTGTAATTATCGACCGGAGCCTCGATGAATAATTGACTATAAGCTTTCACGAGCTGACGCTATTTGTACGTTTTTTTTTCACTTTCATTGTTTACATTGTTTGAGCTCCGTCGTATTTATTTCAGGATAGATACTTTCGATAAGCTTCATTCGAGTAATCATTGATTTTAATCCGTAACATCGCTTCGATCGGGAATTCCTTACACGCTCCCTCGTTATTTTTTAAAATTGTCTTTGCTCTTACGTTTGAAAAAAAAGTGCATTATGCTCCTCTCATTTATTAAAAGGAAATTCATTTTACTGACAAAATAGTTGAAATTTACTTTTACACGATGAATTAAACTTTTGCGTTTTAATCAACAGCCATTAAATTAAAAGAAAACACAAAATTTCTGTTTTGCTTTTCATCGCACTTCTTTTTACCGGAACTAATGGAATTATTCACGAAACCAGGTAATACGCTGTGTTACGTTGATTGAACGATCGATACACGATATAGTATAAATGAACACGAAAGAAAAAAAAATCGTTAAAAACCAAAAATATCATCTGCGAGGCTGTTGCTTTAAAGGAAAAAAGGTCCAAGCTGGCATCTCAAAACAAAAACGAGCCAACGGCTACCAAAAATTTTCCACTCGTGCTCCTGCAAAGCTTCCCGCATCCCCCTCGAGCCGGGCTTTCCGCTCCCGTAAAATCCCGCGCGAGAATACTTATGAAGGAGAAAAAAGTGTCCCGACTGACCCTAGGGCGTCGGAAAAGTCTCGGGTTCGCGAGACTCACTACTGTGGGGTGGGCCCCTCGTTCCGGGAAAAACGGCCCCAATGACTGCTCCGGAGAGACCGACACCGGCAGCCGGCCGTCTTTATCTGGCCGACAAATGTGGCCCTGCCCTCGTGGGGGAGGGAGATACGGGTCAGGCCTGCACTGTGTCGGTGGGTTGCCGCTCAACTCGGAAAAGCCGGCTGCCAGACCCTCTCCTCTTCTCTTCTCTTCTTCAGTCTTCTCTGCTTATATTTCTCTTCGTCTCTCTGTTCTTTTTTCTCTTTCGCTCGTGAGGACTTTTCTTGGTCACGGTTGGTGCGAGTTCACGGGGATTTATGTCTGCATTACATGGCTATAGCAGACTGCGACGAATTGGTGCTTACATACTGGTGTGGTGATCGTTATCGATCAATTTTAATGTTAAAGTCTTCATGGGGGACTTTTAACGAGATTTTTTAAAAGTTTGCTTCTAAACATTGCAGATTGAGTGAATTAAGTAGAGAGAGAGAGAGTATTCGTGTAACCGTTATGCTGCATTAAATTAACGATAACAGAAAGCTAATTTTAGAAATTTTTTAAAGGTACAGTGCCTTGATCTCAATTTCTGGTCGAATTGACACTAGAAATAGAATAATATTTTTATTGAAGGTAGAATAAAAAATTAGGACTATTATAGAAATTATTCCCTCTTATGATAAACATTTAGGAATCCTGTAATCTTGAACTATTTTTGATATTTAAGGAAAATCTGAAAGAAAAAGGTAACATTTTTCTTGAAAAGGCACCGTTTTTTAAGATAATACCTTCTTTTATTCTCCTGCTTTTGAATAAGACTCGTAAATCTTTTATAAAAATCAAAGGCGAGCAAAACCTTAAAACTTTTTTTCTACCGAAAAGCTGTCCCAACGAAATAAGTGTCGAAAAATGCACAGCTTTGCCAGAAAAAAGAAACATTTTAGAAATCTACGCAGATACTCATATAGGAGTAGCCCCATTTTTCTAAATTAAAAGGACCGTCTATGACTGATTCGTCTTCATGAATAGTCACCGGAAAATTATAAACATGAGGGAGAGAGGAAGAAGGGTGCTTTTCGCCTCGAATTTTTCCGTCGGCGATGGCACGTCGCTCGGACCCCCATAAATTTCCTCGCCATGTTCCCTCCGCGCGATTGGTGTAATTTTTTTCCCGAGCCCAGCCTCTCTCACTCCTTCCGCCGTGGGATCTGCGTAGCGCGTCCGAGAGGTGACTTTTCCCCGAAGGCGGGAGCTTTTGTGATCGATGCGCAGCGCCGGGAGATGCCCGGGCCCTCGCATTATGCGAGGCACTTTCCCCGATTATTAAAGGGACGCTCGCGGACGCCTCCGTGCGAAAACGAGCTTTTCCTTCCCCTATACCCGACTTTCCCTTTTGTTCGGCGCTACCGACTTTCCCAGCTCCGGTAACGCTTTTTTCGACCTTCGTTTGCGCGATCTTTTTTATTTGACGGAGAAGGATGAAAAAAAAAACGCGTGTGAATTGTTCGCCGGACTATTTATGGAGTTATTAAAGTTTGAATACTTTAGACTAGTTAAGTACTTTTAGATTCTGGCGGAGGGTGGCTTCTGGGATATTGAGTTTCGGGGTGAGGGCGAAAAAGTAGCGGACTGCGTCTAAATGTAAATTGTAAAGTTTCGAGACTGAAATTGAAAGAACGTAATTGCCTTCGGCGGTTTGAAGTCGCCTTGTTTAATTGCCTTTTCGTTGTAACGACTATAAAATAAAGTGCCGTGGAATAAAATACTATTCCAAATTATTGAGTTAAAAATACCGGCAACTGATTATTAATAATTCACGAATGCATTAGACACAAAATTATAAATAATTAATAAATTGCATTACTTCCTCTTTTTTCTTTTGATATAAATAGTTAAAATTTTTTAGTTGCACATATCGAAAAATTAAGTTGCCTAAAATTAAATAATTAACACTGCACTAATCAAATGCACAGACGTGAATTCATTATTTTTGAAGGAGCGTTCTGTCAACAAAATAATTGCAAGACAATAAATTAGCCATTAAAATAACTGTAATATATACAGTATCGAAAATATAGCTTTTTTTACTCCGCGGACATTCAACCCACAAAAAAATCTAAGATCACCCAGCATCAGAAATAATTAGGCACTCCGCCGCGAGAGCGACAGCTGCCAGTCCCAAAAAATCCTCGTACAAATGCACTCACGCCGGCTCGTTGCAATCAGCCAATCAGCCCGCACACACCGGCGATTCCTCTCTCGCCGGGAGAAATGACGGGCCAACAATCGCCGATTGAGCGCCGACGAAAAAAAAAGGCTGCCGCGCGGGGGGATGCTGTGCTCGAAACCGGTAAGCCTCCGGGAGCGGAGAAAGTGTAAAGGGCGAGAGCCGCCGTCACAACTACTACCCCTCGGCATCTGTGCGCGCGTCGCACGCGCCTCGTGCGGAAGGGTAACGGAGGCCCAGATTCACCACCCCTCGTACCCCCTCTCTCCCTTCATCCCTCGGTTTTATTGATTTCTCGGGTCCACGTGCGGCGCTCGCGGGTCCCCGAGCACTGCCGGAGGAGAGCGGGCCCCGACAGTGCTGGATCTTGTTTTGACGAGAGTCTGCCGCGGCACAGACGCTCCGCACGTCTGAAGGTGTGCGTACCCGGGGGTTGCTTCTTCTTCCGGATTTTATTTTTACCGTCGAGGGTTGCGAGAACTTCCTCGTTCTGTCGCAGCTTGGACTTTATGGCGTCACGCGGATAATTTGGTAAACCGGATTTAGACGTTTGGCGATGGCAGTTTTTTTCTTTTCTCGGCTTTGGTGTGTACTTTATTATATTTTTTCTGCACGGAGATAAAGCGCGATAGTCGATTTTAATGTCCTCGCAGCCTGATATTACGATGAAACGTTACAATAGTGTCTTGTAAAATTTATTGTAGTTTTTGTATGGTTGACAAGAAACTGTTGTAATTCTTTCAATAGTGTCAGGACAGGTATGCGAGGACATTAACATTTTTTAGAAGAGAATTTTTCTCTGTGTGTAAATTAAGTATCGCCATACTTGTGTCTTATATGTGTGAGAAAAATTGCTTCTTAATCAGAATAATTTGTGACTTTTAATTTTAAGAAGTTGATGGCTTTTAATTTCTCTTGTCGGAGTCTGAATTGTCACAGTGGAGTACACGTATACATCATTAATGAGCACGGTATTCGTACGCTAATGTTATGACTTTAGATGATTAATCCGCAGTGTTTGAAATAAAGTAATTAAACTTCGAAATTCTCGCAAGATGCTAAAGTGTACATATAAATTTATTTCATTTAGCCTTCAAGGAATGCACTTAAATATTCTTCAATTTTTTTCATCTCAATTTACGTAAAATTATCTCATTAAGGAAAATTTTTCCGATTTCAAGAAACTCAGCTCACGCTATTCATTCAGCAATTAAATAAAAATCAACGATAAATTCGACTTTTATTTTCTCATATTACTCATTAGAGAATAATCCCCAGTGTTTTCGTCGTCTTTTCCCTCTCATTCGAAAAAGAAAAATTCATATAAGTAACAGATGTTCCTCCTTTTTCAGCTTTCACTTTCCTCATCTCCGACCCACCCCTCGCATTCCGCCGCCTTAGGATATATCATGCCTAGTCCTGCCGCAGCCAGGCCTCTCCTCTCCTCTCTCTGTCTACTCATTTCTCCGGTCCCGTTCTCTCAGGTCGTTAGTTGGTTATTCATAACCGGTGTCGGGATACACTTCCGCGCGTAGGACACTTCCGTGTTCCTCCGACAACGTGGGTTAACCAGGGTAAGAGTTCGAGAGCCGGTTCCTACGCTCGGGGGAAGAAGTCACGCAGGAGCGGCTCGTTTTTGTTAAGAAGGCTGTTTACATACGCGTTACGGATGCTGCCCTTTGCCCGTAAACTATTTTTACGCTGCTGTCTGGTGTTTCTTTTTTTTTCTTCTCTTAGTTCGTACCTTCTCAAAGTACTTGTTTCGAGAGACTTCGGGGAAAGATTTTTTCTTTAAGAGGAGGAGGAATGAATGCGTCACGAGAAGCTAGACATTTTAATACTGCAGTCGGGCTGCCGGGACGAAAGCCGTGACCGTGAATTTAAAGTTTATTGCTCAGTTTTGAGAGGGTATGCGGGTACACGTAGGCACGCCTCCATTTGTCCAGGTATCTCAATTATTTTCCGAGATAAAACTGACCCCGGCATTCGAGCGTCTTCTTTTTAAGTTGAGGAAATTTTTGCTTGGCGTTTCCGACGCTCTAAAATATGAATAAATGAAATACACATCGAATATAAATGAATATACATACTTATTCTAATTATTTTAATTAGTCGTACACATGTCGAATAGGATAAGTAATTTATAATTATTCTATTCGAATTTCACTTATTCTTGTAAGGAACAGTAATTTTATATTACAGAATTGAATATGCTTATTTTTACACTGTAAATAAATGTTTATTTTTTTTGGTTACAGATCTGAGTCAATCCGCAGAGCGACGTTGAGGCACTAGACCGTCGCGCGGTAGACCTAATGAATCCACAAGACCTCATAATGAATCATGGAAAAAACTACTTTAATCGTGGGGTAAGCTACTACTCGTGGAATCCCTCTAATCTTGTGTCTGATCCAATTTGCATGCCAGTGCAAAATTCCGCTATTGTATCCAAGGTATGCATCGCCACGCTTATTTTTTCCTTATATTTAATTAATACACTAAACGATTCTTGCACGTACAATCTTAGGCTTTTTTTTATTTTTTTTTTATTTGAGAAAAAGGTATATACAATACTATATTTTTACCTTAGCAATATTAGTTCAATCGTCAAATGAATAAGGGGATAATTAGAGCAATAGCTTTTTCATTTTACCATGTTACAGCAAATATGATGGCTAATTAATTTAAAATTTATGTGATGACAGAATATATGTACATACTAAATCCTTATTTTAGTATTGCATTGCTACTTAATTAATATTTCACAATGTTTATTTTGAATTGATTGATAGTTTTACATTTTTTCTTTGCTGCGTTTAAACAAAAAAAGAAAAAATAATGGTAATAAAATAAGTATAGTATACATGTACTTTAACAATTACAGCAGATAACTATCAAAATACCATTTGAAATTATTTTACGTAAATAACACGTATATCGATTATCTAATGCATCATAAAGTATCCTCAATTTCTTTTAATATTGTAGCGCCTTTTTCACATTGTACACTGTATCAATAAAACGAATACAACTCACAAAACATAAAAAAAAATGCGCCTTCGATCATGCTAAATCAGATAAAATGAAATTTCATTCGAATTAAAGAGTGCGACGCAATTAATCAAAATTTATATCTGCAATAAATAAAAAATTTAATTTACCATACTATAAATATTTATTTATTTTTCTCTATAAATTCTCTGTAGAATTCAATTTATTTCTCTATATAAATTCGATCGTCAAAAAAAAAAAAAAAAACGATTCACCCTTTAACTCGAAAGAAACTTCACCCTTTCGATTTAGCGTGTCCAGTGTGCGAGTATTCAGAGTAGATCGTGAGGATAAGTGTGAATTTTTTTTCAGGGGATTGACACATCGCCATGGAGCGTACAGTCTGGCTTCTCGAGTGTAAGCCCACCGGGCACTGCTTCTACGAGCAGTAGCCCCAACTCAGAGTATGGCCAATCACCAGACGACCTGAGCGTTGACTCGCTCATCAGCAGCCTACTGCGGGTCGTCAACGGCGACGACTTCAGCACGAGGAGGAACATTCGACACACGTCGCCCATTGCCAACTGCAGAGAATGCACCGACGTGCCCTGCGACTCCTGCCTCAACACCTTCAAACTCGTAAGTTCGCTTACCACCGTTTAAAATATTTTATTGATAAATTTTTCGGAAATAGTTTACAAGTATATACATCGAGAGAAAAAACTTAATAAAACTTGCTATTATGATTAGGAAAGGAGTGAGAGTCTCGACAAGCAAGAAATTTTAGTATGAATAATATAGTAATTTGTAATACACAAAATAGCAGTTTTTATTATTGAAATAGTAATTTTTACAATTGTCGTTCTAAAAATTACTATTTTTCATAAAAAAATTCTCGCTTGTTAAGACTGTCACTCCTTTCTTAACCACAATAGAAATTTTTATTAAGTATTATCTCTCAGTGTATACATTTATTGATTTGAATATATGTAATTATGTTAATTACATACAATTCATTTGAAAAATGATTGAAATTCGTTTATCCGTGGATTAAATTAGTGAATAGTAATGATTAATCTGTTTAATCTGTTCTATTGGCTATATTTTTGTATACCAATCGATATAACTATAGTACACGAAAACGAAGTAGATCAAGTGCGATGCACTTTTCTAGTATTCCGTTTATTTCGAAAACTACAGATAAATAAAACGAAATGATTAGAGTTGATATAACTATAGTACACGACGTACATCAAACGCGATGCAGCTTTTTAGTACTTCGTTTACATGGAAATCTGATAAAACATCTTTACTCTTTAATTCTGACAAATAAGTAAATAAAACGAAATGATTACAGTTGCAGCAGCAGCACTCGCCGGTGCACCCGCAGTCCCAGCAGCTGTCGCCTCAGATCTACATGGCACCGAGCGAGCCTTCGATACGGCCGATGTCCATGGAGATCCCGCCGCCAGTCCTGGTCCACGAGTGCAGTCCAAGCCCAACGGCTCCTCTCTACTGCGAACTCCATCGCGACGCTCAGCGCTTTTACTGTCAGACCTGCAGTCGGCCCTTCTGCTCCGAGTGCGGACACCACCTGCATGCCGGCCACGTGACCGTCCACCTCATGGAGGCGATCGAGAAGGCCGGCCACCAGGCCACTCAAGTGTTGCACGAGGCGCAGCTCGGCATCGCCAGCCTGAAGGAGGACCTCGACGCCCTGCAGATCGCCGCCGAGATACTCGACCAGAAGTCGAGACAGGCCACCTCCGACGTGATGCTGTGCATCCGCCGGGTGGTGCAGGCGCTGGAGGCCCGCGAAAAGGAGCTCGTCGAGAAGATCGAGAAGAGCCGCCAGAGTAAATTCGACTCGCTGAAGGCGCGCGACGAGGGCCTCAGGCAGGGAATCAGCAGACTGACCAGGGCCTCTGACAGACTCCAGGACGCCATGGAGGCGGCCACCCTTGCCAGCAACCCCTTCGACCTGCTTGTTACCAAAGACATGGCCTCGGCTGAGGTCTTCCAGATGCGCACTGTGCGCCGGCACTGGCAGCCGCTCGAGGAGAATTGGATTTCTTTCACCGGGCCCGAGGGTAACGCCATGAGCGCCATTGCCAATTTGGGTAACGTCATCACCAGCAATCCTGGACCCATCGGCGATCGGCGCACTGTCCGCGGACGCGGTAACGGCGGCGCTTCACCACAGGTAAATGATGAATTCAGTTGAGCGTTGATGTAAGCTTCGGAGTTTCTGTTTTGAATTTCTGAAATGTAACGATGACTGTCAAATGTTATTTAAGAAAAAAATCGTTTTTTAAGGCAGAAAGAAGTCTATGCAGATTGACTAAATTGAGATTTGTTTTAAAAACAATCGTAGATTCCGTACGATAAATTGCATTAGTACACAGTTTATATAATTGATTGTATGATTAACTGGTGTAAAAATTTAAAAAATGTTACCGTAAGAATTTATTTCTCGTCATCTGAACTGTAAATTCTGTCACCAAAAGTATCTATATATTTTGTAATATTGTAATATTTATTACAAAATACTAAAACACTATAACAAAAAACTAAAATTAAATTAAAACAAAATAAATTGCATAAAAACAAAGTATAACTAAAATAAAAATTGCAGTTCTTCCGAGGAGGCTCACCCGCAAGCTCGTCAAGCTCAAACCAAAGTTTCCCGCTGTCGCCTGTGCCACGTGGTCGTGCAGTCTCAGGTAGCGGCTTCCCCGTCGTAATCCACAACGGACTGGTTGGTCAGCAGGCGGCCAAACTTCCAGTAGTACAGATAGGCTCCAGCGGCGACATGCAGGACAACCTCTGCCGACCCTGGGGCGTCACCTGCGACCGGGACGGCAACGTCATCGTCGCCGACCGATCGAACAATCGCATACAAATTTTCCGCATGGACGGCAGTCTCGTCAGGCGATTTGGCACACACGGAACAGGACCCGCTCAATTCGACAGACCGGCTGGAATCGCCGTTGACGCGCGCAGGCGCATTATCGTCGCCGACAAAGATAATCACCGAGTCCAGGTGCGTTACACTCTGCGCTCATAAAGAATAAATTAATGTACTTAAAAGAAAAAGGTTCGCGTATAAATTACTATATTTTACTATAAAAACTAATCGTCAAGTATAGTAAAGTACAAAGAGTAAGAAACGTACACCAAAAGTAAAACTACTGTACATTAAATTAGATTATTGCACATTGAAGTATAGACTACTACACAGTGTAACACAAAAAAATTGATTACTAATTATTTAATTGATGTTGCAGGTGTTGACAATGGACGGCCAGTTTCTGCTAAGCTTCGGCGAGAAGGGAAGTCGTCTGGGCCAGTTCAACTATCCGTGGGACGTGGCAGTGAACTCCGAGTGTCAGATCGTCGTCTCGGACACGCGCAACCACCGCGTCCAGCTGTTCAGCCCCGAGGGCATATTCCTGCGCAAGTACGGCTTCGAGACGACGAACAGCATGTGGAAGAACTTCGATTCGCCGCGTGGAGTCGCCTTCAACCCCGAGGGTAACATCGCCGTGACCGACTTCAACAACCACCGTGTGGTCATAGTCGACGCGGACTTCATGAATTCCCGGGTTCTGGGCTGCGACGTGGGCCACGGCAATCGGCAGGTGCAACGGCCCCAGGGGTTGATAGTCGACGATGAGGGCAACATCATCGTGGCCGATTCCCGCAACCATCGGGTCCTCATCTTCGACTCCACTGGGACGCTGAAGGGCCAGGTCGGCACTGCTGATCGGGGACCCGAGCAGATGGACCGACCATCGGGCGTCGCCCTCACTCCCGACGGCAGGATCCTCGTCGTTGACTTCGGCAACAACCGCGTCCTCTTGATCTGAGGATAAGGCGCGGGATTGCTTAATTTTATTTCTGTGGGACAATCGAGATTCGGAATTAAAATTCTTTATCCTTTAAGAACGTGCGATTCTTCAGAATTGCGATGCAATTGAATATTTGTGCAAGCGAATCCTAAGGCTGGATGCGTTTCTGAAACGTGAGACAATGCGGATTCGATTATTCGTCTGCTTTTAATGTGTAACGTCTTTCAATGGCTCGGAGCATCGAACGGAGGGGACGAAAAATGATAAGGCTTATTAGGGGGAAAAATTGATATATGACGAAGTAAAATTGACGGTAGTGAACAATGACCGGACGAGGAACGTTTTTGAAACGTAAGAGAAAGATTAGTGTGGATTCGTCTTTTCGTCGGCTTTATATGTATAACAACTTTAAATCGGTTCAGAGCTTTAACTAAAAGAAGACAGGAGAAAGTAAATTTGAAAAAAAATTATATCATAAAGTGAACGCCGCGTGTCGGATGATACTTGGATTCAGGTGAAAGAACGATCGCGAAATGATGGGCGAACGATAAGTGTCTTTGGCGACCCGAAATTTACCGTTCGTTTTCCCCTCGCTCCGCGGACGCCGAACGAATAAAAGTTTCGCGTCATAAAAATGAAGGTTACTTGCAAAGTTACTTCAATCACGATTTTATCGTCAACTGAATTGTACAGAGTATAAATACTTAGCTTCACTGAATTTTCGAAGAATAAATTCTTCTGGAGTACCAAGGAAAACAAAAATGAAAAGGGACCTTTAGACTTCGCCCATTATTTTGCGAGACGCGCTTCTTTGATGTACAAATTTTAATGTTAGCTGATGATAGCCAACTAGAGTTCAGCCCCGCTGATCTAAAACTCAAAGTTCGTTTACTGATTATTAAAAAAAATGAAGGGAAAATTTACAAAAAAAAGTAAAACGATGTCTCCAAAAATTGCGCGTGAGAAAATAAATGGAAAATAAAAGATGGTCTTCCATAAGCGATCCCTTTTAATGTAATTATTAAGACGAGTAAATGACAAAATGAGTTTGCTGAGATCTAAAAGAAAAAAGAAAAAATACTACTTCGACTCGCGGCGTCACTTTTTTTCTAATTTACTTTTTTAAACACGTAGTTTTAAGATAAAATTAAATTTATTTTTATTATCATTAAAATGAATTGTCTGAAAACTTAAAGATTAAAGTAACAAGGACAAAAACTCTTTTTAAGTAAGAGTAAGTTAACGATCGATAATAAGGATATATTATTCGACTATAGGTATATTGTTAGAACAAAAGAGCAATACTTTCCTGATGCGAAACAGAATGATTTAAAAAATGAAAAGAAAGAAATATAGCTTATAGAAACGATGAAAAATGATAATTGTAAATGGAGGTGAGAATCATGACGATTTGCAAAGGCTTTGGGTAAAGCATTTTTAAAATGTACGATTGTGCATGTGAAAGTCGATGCGATTTTATATACAATTAAATTATGAGTTGTGATTTTCTCCCCTGGCGAGTTCAGTAATTTAAAGTTTACAGTTTTAGATGATAGCGGATTTTGTTTCTTTTTTTCGAAGAGATCGAGGACACGATTGAAGGAAAATTTGTAAAATTTTTGTCGCAATGTGATAAGTGAGAAATGGTATAAAATATCGATAACCTGTTGATGCAATTGATAAATTAATTAGTCTGAGCGCGAACTCGCCTAAAGTTTTAAGTGATTTTATTATTTTTCTTTTTATTAAGTGACTCTTTTAAATTTTTTCGTGGATACTTTTTTAACCGGCATTTTATCGTTTCGCACTTTTGTTCATTTTTGTTTCCTCGAAATCGTTGTGCAACGATTGTGCGTGATTTTAGATGTTAAGAAGATAAAGGCGGCAGTTTTTTATGGCCAGTCGAATGATGTGTGGTATATGAGAATTAGATTTTAGTTATTCATTTTATTTGACTGATTGTAGTCGGTTTTTATTTGTATGTAACTTTTTTATATTTTAACTGATTATGTGCCAGTATTTGTTACCTCAATTTTATTCAATTTTTCTTCTCTTTTAAAATTACAAGATAAATAATATTTTTATCACAAATAATTGGTATTATTATATTATGGTTACGATTATTACATCGATAAGTAAACCTAATGTTTAAGAATTGGCCGTGCGTTCCGACACGTCGTTCATTTACAAAATGTAAAAAAAAAAATGAAAAAAAATTCAAAAAACTGTACCTGCACGCATGAGACGTGTCGCCTCGGCGCAAAGAACAAAGTTCCTAATTATTAATTTGACCAGATTTTCGGTTACTTATGAGTGAGAAAAGTTTATAGAGAAAAAAGTGGAGATGAGACATACATTAACTAATGGAGGAAGTAATGAAAGTTGAGATATTGGAGAATATCACGAAAACGCGCGCAAAGATACTGTTACTTCTGTCAAAACATCTATTCCCCTTTATAATTTGCGGTGCATGATATAAGGGTGCGAGAGTTAAGTGTAAGCTACTCTTACTATCATTAAACATTGTAGCAGCGTTAAGGTGATAAATAAAGTCGAAGACCATCGAATACCAACTGCTTTCTTTATTTCTTTTTTTCCTTGTTACTTTTTCATACCGACATTTAGATCCTTACTATTCTTGTTCCTTTCCTTTATTTTTAAATATAAACATTAAAAAGTTCAAAATTGATTTTCGGTGACTCGCCTGTTATATTGAAAAAGACAAAAGCTTTTTAAATTTTATAAAAATTTACATTTTTTATAAATTTATAATATTGCGAGATTAATACAGTATGTGAATTATGTTTGATTGAAAATCTAATCAGACTTGCAGAAAATTCAGTTCGCATTGGAAATGCGTAATCCCGACCCCACTCCTATGAATGCAAACTATACTTCATCAGACGGTATGATTGTTTGATCGATAAATTTCACGATGTCGACTTCAGAGGAGTTTAACGATGAACTTCACGTTTGTTTTTGTTGTCGCGATCAGTAACTATAATTAATTTTAAAAAATTTCGTTTCTTCGATAAATATCACACAAGAATATTATGTCGGTTTCAAAGACTAAGAATGCCGCTGTTGATAACAGGTACAGTATCTTTTACGTTATAGAAAGTTGCACGAAAATTTATAACCTCTAGATTAATTATACAAAATTAAAAATATACATTAATAACAATTATTCAATTAGCTTACTAATTACTATTATAGAGTTTACCAGATACTACACCAAACAGCTATCACAGTTTATTATTAATTCAATACTTGCTTAGCAATTGCTTTACTCAACAATTAATTTACAAAGTCCTTTCTTTCTCCCTCAATTATTTTATTAAAAATTACCTAATTTAAAGATCAATACAGCATCAATTACGCAATTAAAAAAAAGTAAATACAAAATGTATGCAGCACTGAGTTTGGATCCAAAGCGCCGTCTTCGAAGAGCCAAACAGATACGAGCAGAAATCAGCCAGTTTCGATAGTCACGGGCGAGCCTTTTGGGCCTCGGATATGCATGATCGGCGAGCAAGCCGAGCTCGAGAGCTCGGACGACGAGCCAGACTCCGAGAGTGAAGATGAGAGTCGTGCTATCAAGGAGGAGCTCAACGCCGAGGTGCCTGCTGAGTTCTGGCACATGCAGAAGCTGATAAAGTACATGAAAGCCGGAAACCAAACCGCGACCACCGTATCGCTCTGCCTTCTCAAGGACTTCGATCTTCAAAGCCGAGTTGGTCCACTATTTTTTTTGTCTCCTTGGAGTTGCTCTTTTTCTAAAATAAAATATAATATTTCTGAATATTTTTTCGCTTTAAAATGTACCATATTTCTCTAGCTGTAAATTAAATTCTCGTTATGGATTTATCTGGACTTTTTATTTTTTGCTGATAAGAAGAGTACATATCTTTCGAGTCCTGAATTATTCGCAAACTTTTATATTTATGATATAAATTTAATTTATTACTTTATTTCCGATAAATCGTAGGTGATCCAACGAGTAATCCATGAGATGGGAGGTCTCGAGGTGCTCGTGAATCTGCTGGAGACACACGAAATAAAATGTCAACATGGATCTTTAGCAGTGCTATTACAGATTTCGTCTACTGCCGATATGAGGCGCCATTTGATTGATCTTGGTGTAGTTACTCCTCTCATTAAATTACTGAAGCATCCCGCAAGGGAAATTCAAGTTCTCACCGTGGAAACCATGGCCAACATTGCTCTTATGAAAAAAGCTCGGAAACAGATTCGACTTCGCGGTGGAGTTCCCCTTATCGTACGTTCATTATACATTAATTTTTTGTTCAAAAGAAACGTTTTAATCAAATTATTAATTCATAAAATTACTAAATGTTTATTCTGTAAATTAATAATTTAATTAATAATCTTTACATTTAGAAAAGCTTCGCCACACAAATTTCAAACTTTTTTTAAAAAATACTCAGACTAAAATAAACCGACTAGTAAATAATTATGAAAATAACGTTACTACTACAAACCATTATTCACGCAGCTGGACATAATGGACGTTCCTGATCAAGTGGTCTTACAGCCACCAGAAAACCTGACTGATACAGACAAGGAGCTGTTGTCAGTGGCCATTGGTTGCGCCAAGGTCTTAAATTCGTTGAGCAGCAGCCCCAAAATTGTAGCGGAGCTGCGGCGTCACGGCGCCGTCTTTCAAATCGCCCGTTTCCTGAAATCCGAGACGACCGAGTTGATCGTGCCGACGATGGGCGCCGTCCAGCAGTGCGCCGATCTGGTAGGTGGCGGAGGTTCGCGTCCTAATTCGCTGCACGCATCGCTTTATAAAAATGTCCTCAGAAAGATTTCAGGCTGGCGTTTGAGCGCATGGACATCATCTTCGACATAGTGCGTCACCTCAAGAACGACGATGTCCGACTCAAGGAGAACTGCGCTCTGGCAATCTTCAAGTGTGCCGTCAACAAAGTCACCAGGAACATGGTCCGAGAGTCCGGGGGATTGGATCCACTCTGCAAACTCGTGCAAGATCCTGAAGTAATAAATAATAAAATTTAATATAATAAATTAATAATACTAGAGGATAAATTACGAATAAACTTAATTAGGTGTACAACAATAAGAAGCTCCTGGCAGCGGTGACAGGTGCGATCTGGAAATGTGCGATGAGTCCGGAGAACGTGAACAGGTTCAACCAAAACAACCTGCTAGCCGGCTTGGTGCCACTCCTCGAGGAGAACGAGGACGAGGACGTCCTCACGAACGTCGTCGGCGCCCTCGCCGAGTGCTGCAAGAACCCCGTCAACCGGGACATCCTCCGACTCAACGACGGTTTGCCCAAACTAGTAACTCACACGAAGCATCCTTCAGAAAATTTCAGCTTTCGCGTATCTCAGATTGCCTAAAAAAATTTATATCCATTTATTCCATTCAGATAAAACTGCTGAGCGCGACTTACGAACCGCTGCTGGTGAATATACCGCTGGTGATCGGCGAGTGCGCGGAGAACGAGGCCTGCATGGACGTGATAAATGACCAGGAGCATGTCCTGGACGGAGTGCGTCTGGTCTGGTCGCTCCTTAAGCACCCCAGCGACGGGGTCAAAAGGAACGCCTGCCTGGCCTTGGTACCGTGCATCCGATACGCCAAGAACTCGCCGGAGATGGTGCGGGCGTTCGTAGGCGGCCTGGAGCTCGTAGTCAGCCTCCTGGAGAGTAAGGACGGCGAGGTCCTCAGCGCGGCTTGCGCCACTATCGCCGAGATCGCAACGGATCCTGAGAATCTGGGTATTCTCACTGATCACGGGGTTGTCAAGAAGCTTGCTGATCTCGTCCAAACGGTCGGTATCCTTTTTTTCCTTTTATACTTCCGAGTTGATGCTAAAATAAGATATTTATGTTATTATAGGTACTTGTAAGATATTTTTACAGAATTTTTTTTCTTAACTTTTAGGAGGATGAGCAACTCCGGGCGAACTTGACGTTGGCTATAGCATTTTGTTGCGAGTGGGGCTCGAACAATTACGAATTTGGAAGGCTAAATGCAGTGGCACCGTTGGTCAATTACTTAATGAGCACAAACAAGCACGTCTTAAAAGGAGTCTGCATTGCCTTTTATCACCTCAGCAAGGAACCCTCGAACTGCGTCACAATGCATTCGTGTGGAGTCGTGAAGGTACGAGGATAAAAAGTAACGGATTGTTTGAAGATAACAAATGAGATGCACTTTTGTTCCACTTAATTTATTTATCTTAAACTGCGTAAAAGAATATCAATATCAATAAAAAGTCTCCGTATTGTTTAGCACGTGCTTCGGTTGGTCGGATCAGAGGACTCCGCGGTGCAAATAGCAGCCGCCACTACTATTCGGCACATTCGCAAGCTTGCACTTACAGCTGAAAAGTTCCATTACAAAGAAATGTAAAGTATCCTCTGTATTTTTTTTACAAATAATTTTGTAATCGCTCGCGCAGTAACAATAATCGCTGTTTGGCGGTTAATTTATCCTTTTTTTCTCTCTTTTTTACAGAAGTACACTTGCCGAAACGGATTACCATAACTGAAGAATTATAATAGAAATTTTGTTGAAGCAATGAGACAAATTTTATTTGCAAAACGTCGAAGTATCCTACCAATAAATTATTTTTACTTTGTGCGCTAAGAACGTAGAATTCGGCTTTGAGTCTGTAATCAAACGCTGTTTGTACAAACGTCTATAATATATATATAAAAAAATCTTAATTAAACTACCTCAACCGTGCAATTTGACGAAAAAGAAATTGAAACTTACAATTCTTAAAATGCTTTTCTTACTAAGTAATGTACAGCTTCTAATATTTAACAACACTTAATGAAATTATCACGTAGTTTTTTCACGTGTACTGAAATATTCAGTTTACTTGCAAAATCAGTGATTCGTTTCAAAGCACTTAGCATATTACATTTACTTTAACCTTTCTTTAATCTAGTTTGAGTGCATTGAAGAATCATGTACATTTCTAGTGCAATTTATTGATGTCAGTTTCCTTGAAAAACCGATATCTTAAAGTAATATTGACTTTGACAATTCACAAGACAAAGTTTTACAAAATATTGTTTAATATTCTTTGAAAAACTCTTGATGCAAAAAATTTACATGTATCTTATAAACACTGTACTTGAGAAAAATTCATATTATCCACACATTAGATGGTATGCAAAAAAAAATGAAAATGGCACATGCAGTGTTTCTCATGGAAAACTGACAACTACGAAAATCCACTTTATAACAAAAATAGTTTTAGGCACTTTGCAGAATTGGTTTTTGTCCTATTTGTAGATTAAATTAGATAATTTAAAAAAAAAGAATTTATCTTTAATGCAAACATTTAGCACAATTATTAATCAAAAATGAATTATAAAGATCTTTTTTTAATATATAAGGGATTTTCGTGTTGAAATTAGCAAATTAAACTTTACAGGAATGGGTAAGAAGAATTTATCGCAGGTCTTGATATTCTAACATTTGGAAAATATGTTACGCTAGGAAGCCTTCATATTTATTCACTCTTATTCGCCAAACCACCTGCTGCTTTTAAAGCTGAAACAATAGATTTTAATGATTAATTATAAAGATATTTGATTCTTCAAAGACTTTAATATAAAAATACCCACTAGCTTTTCGTGCTTCATCTATTACACTATCTACACTTGGTTGATATTGGAGGAATTTTGGGCGAATTATACGCCGATAGATAATCAGAGATCCATTATATTCTGTTGGTATCATGAGCCAAATATAAAAGAGACACTGAAAAATAAATACATGAGTAAAAAAAGAATTTATACTAATTTATACTAATTAGTTATTTTTTAAAAAGATTCTTAACTATACCTTAGCCAGCCAGTAAACTGGAAACCAGCCAACAATAAAGTCAGAGAAATATTCGATAATTGTAAAAACAGCAAACACTACCCAGTAGGTAAGCCATTTTGTATCATCGTCTTTCTCTCTGGTTTCTAAGGCTTTCATAGAACAGTACGCTGGATACAAGAATCCGACTATGTTAGAAACCAGCTGTTGTCCCTATGCCGACGACTAGATAGAGGGCCAAAAATAAGACTGATGCTAAAAGGAGAATGCACAATTAATTACTTGGATGCTCTCTATTAATACAATTTAACTGAAAATGTATTCTCAGAATATCTGTAGAAAACCTTAAGTTTTATGAATAGATATTGCAAGCTACATCTGGATAAGTCATTGTTAGAAAATCATTGTTAATCGTGTATACAGATTTCTCAATTGATCTTGTATATATTTTCAGCTTTATCATGACAATTTTTTATTTACCCCAAGGTTAAATTTATTAGCCTCAAGCAACCAGTGACACACTTGAATGACTTGTGTAAATGTGAGTTCCCTCCGAATACTCCAAATAGGCAATTAATTACTATTTAACAACAAAACACAAAAGTCATACGAAATCGTCTCCAGTCAATTTTCTTTAGCCAATCGATTCGCGCATCGCACCGCGGCAGAGTGAAATCTAGGCAGCGAGCGTGTTCCAAGCATCCTAATAAAAATTCCACTTTTCGCGCAACCTAACGCGGCATCCCGCATATTTCGCGGATCATCATCGAGTTACGTAAATCCGAGCGTAAATTACGAGGGAAAAAAAGGAAAGAGGAAGGCGCGCTTTCGCCCGCCACTAAGGACGAGCCTAACCTCGAAAGCCGCGCACTGCACTCACCTACGAAGATGTAGAGCCTGTCGGCGCCGGTTTTTTGCTCGGCGAACAGCAGGTACTTGCTCCAGGGTTTGCTCTCGTCCTTGAGCGCCTTCTCCAGGGTCTCCTTGATCGCTACGACGCGTGCCATTGCCGCTGTTCTTTGTCGTCGTCTAACTGGTTGTGATTCGGCGGAATGGTCCTTCGGATTGTGACGCGGACGCCTCTATGCGTGTCTGCAGCCGAAAAATCGTCCGCCGGAACTCGCGGTCTGCGTCTCTCTGCGGGGCTTGCGCCTGCTCTCGTGCCGTCCTTGTCACTCTACCGCATCGCGGGAATCGCGCTTTCGCGTCCCGATAAGTGGCGCCACCTGCAAAGATGTTTCGTCAAGGTCTGCGAGCGGCGCGCGACGCTTTGGAAATTCAAATTTCTATTTGCATTTTGGTGGCGAATAGAATTCGAAGAGAATAGTTTTTTTTGTTGTAAATTTCATTATTTACAAATATTATAAAGTATAATGGTTATACAAAATAAAGCGGTTTCAAGAATACGTAAAGTACAAATATTTTATTACATAAAGAGTAATAAATTATAAGTAATAAATACAAGATAAATATTTTAAAATTGCAATACGTTTGTCGCCTTCTTAAAGCGTGGACGCTTCAACTACGCGGCTGTTTTGAATATTTAATTATGTTTGAAGCGATTTGTATGCGACATCACGTTGGTAAGATGCACATGTTTTGTTCTATGTTAGATTAAACGATAATTTCGTTATTGAACAGGTGATAAAGGTAAATTCGGATGCATTAAATTATATATACACATACTGAAAATAGTAAAAAGAAGTTTAAATAAAATGTGTATTGTTGTCTATTTGAATTAAATTAAGAACTTGAATTCAATTTAAGTAATTAGTTTTTTATACTTATTTTACAACAGTACAAAATTATGGTACGATTTTTTAGAAAGCAATGTATTCATTAAAATGTTCAAATATTTTAATATTTCAATTTCTGAAAGTGCATAAAACGTTAAAAATAAATAATCAGCGCGTGTGTGAAATTCAACGTTACCAATTTATAACATTCCCAACTTAAGTTACCATTCTACATTACCACCGCTGGTATAGTAGAAAATGGTAATTTTATTTGTTTTATAGCTACAAATAAATGTACACTCATACTTCGATATCATCTAAAGAAGTATTTATTACTATTTTGATTTTTTATTTTATTATCACACGATTAAAAGTCAAATTTTGCAATTTACATTTTTTTTGATTCTTTTAAAAGGTAAGAACATACACGTTTCGTGGTCCCATGGTGTAATGGTTAGCACTCTGGACTCTGAATCCAGCGATCCGAGTTCAAATCTCGGTGGGACCTTCTTTTTTTTTTTTAATTTTGTTGACATTTTAATTAATAATAATTTTTATACTTTATGGAATTGGGAAAAAAATTATTTTATTAATAAAAAACTTAATATAATAGTTTCAAAAAATGAGGATTAATACCTGGGGTCAACACTTGACAGTGAGGTTCTGATACACAAATGCTTGCCTTTTTTATTTTTGTCAGCTTGCTTTGTAGGATGTTTCTATAAAAAAAAAAAAAGAAAATTAATAAAATATGGGTTGAAAATGATATGACTATAGCTACTACGCAATTATCACTTCCCTATTGAAAGAGTCTTATAAAACTCCATAAAATGATGCAAAACTCACATAAAATCTGATAAATAATTAATCGGATTTTATAAAATTTGCACATTTTTATATTATTTTATAAAATTCTTTCCACTGGGTTGATTATTGCTTGATTATATCACGCGAGTTTTTTAAGTATGAATGTCTACGTTATAATTCCTCTTTTAAAATCTTATGAGGCTCATAATTAAAAATAAAATGGTAAAGGATGTAATTAAAAGATAGGTAAGTTTATTAATAATTATATGTAATTTTTAATGGTTTCCAAAGAATTTATTTGAGCTTTGGTATAGTACAATACTTTATGGTTATAGTTATTAATAAGAAGCGCTGAAAAGCACTTATTATTTATGAACATTCGACTGCATAGATATGACAATCACTTTAGCCGAGTCATACTTTATTTCACTGAACACATATACAGATTAACGATTCCATGTTCGTGACTCTAATAGATTTTCTTATCGGGTTTTAATCGCAAATATACAAACTTATAATTCATTGATATGTCATTTATTATTTAATGTTAAATCGACAAAAATGTACAATTGAAATAAAAAAAGGATAGTTGCTAATGTCAAAAAATGTCTTTCTGGATAGTTTTCACTTTGTAAGAGGCCGGAGAAATAATTGCATTCTATACCAATTGGAAAATTATCACATTTACCATCTAATTTGTCGACCGGATTGATTTTAATAAAATACAATTGCTAGCTACCATTATTAAAAAATATAATTTTTTTTAACTAATAAATAATCGTACGCTTACATCGATAGATTACATCTACATTGATATTTATTATACATTCGTTATATTTTTTTAACAATTCTTATGACTTTTTTTTCATTTATAAAAAAAAATAATTTTTCATCCGTTATAAAATTTACAAAAGATCGACCTCTTGAGCAATTACACAGACTCATATGGTAACATTTTTTTAGGATTTGTAAATACCGGTATTTCAACTATATCCTAGTTTAATTAAATTACATTTATTACAAATTCGAACAAATCATATTCATCGTGCAAAAAACAAAAAAATAAATTATACAATAATGTTCTCTCAATTAAGTACCACAAACCAATCGCCAATATACATTTTTATAAAGAAAATTACAACCCTTTTGAAAAAAAAATATAAATAAATTGAAATACCGGTACACTCCCGGTAACGCCACTATTCTTAATCACACTAGCACTTGCACTCGCCATTCCATCGTAGTAATAAATTAATTTAAAAGAAAAAGAAAAATATCGCGACGAAACGCAAAAGTCATTATGTAAAAGGGTGAACTCGTCGTCGACGATCACTCGGTCGAGCTCTTAAAGAAGGACGATCGCTTGGGCGTCTGGAGGAGTTTGTTTTCGGCGGCGCGCATCTTCGCGCACTTGACCAGCAGGGCGATGATCGTGAGAATGGCCCCGACGAAGGAGATGACCCCGAGGACGACGAGGACGATGAACCAGCTCTTGAAGGTGCCGATGCGGTCGGCGAAGTCGCAATTAGCAGCTGTCGCTGTCGCTCAGATTCAGCGCGGAGAAGTTCACCGGTCTGAGGGAGATGAGCCTGGTCTCCTCCACGGACACCTGCCGTCGCCTCGTCGTGTTCGCCGGCTTCTTAACGAACTTGTACGTTATCGAGTACGTGAAGTCCTGGCCGTCGTACGAACCCGTCGCGCTGTAAAACTGGATCAACAGGGCGCTACCTGTGGACACGATAGGTACCTGCAGGAAGAATAATCGATCGTTAATATGTTCATATACATTTATGAATAATTTATTATTTGATAATCGTAGAATAAAACTTTTATAACCAGAAAATAAAATTTTTATACACGGAGGAATAAGTTTAAGACTCTTTTGTAATGCGGGGACAGACTTGACAAATAAAAAATTGTGTTATAAAGTACACGGAGAGAAATGTTACAGTAGAAATTACTATGTTCCGTAGGAACAGTGGGATATACTCAACTTATGAAAATTTTTACTATAAAAAATACTATAAATTTTCATAAGTTGAGTATATCCCACTGTTAAAGTAGAAATTTCTATGTACATAGGAATTTTTAGTAGATTTTCTAGTATAAATGTTTGTAAATTTATACTGATGAAGTATTAAAAATTTATTGATTTCTGTATGTCGAACATTTGGATAATTATTTTGAAGTAGTATAAGAGCAAATAAAAACCTACTTCTGACTAGGACTAGGACTACTAAACATATTTTATTTTTTTTTTTTAATTTTTGCAGTTATAAGAAGGCACAAATTCTTAGCAGACTCCAAAACTCTTTCTTCTCCTTTATTTTTCTGGATGTAGGACAGAAATAGACTATTGATCAAGTAACCGCGTCAGAAGCAACTAAATCGAAATAGATTGCAGTCACTTTTAGAGCTATCGTTATTTCTTCACTCTCTCAGACTTGAATTTTGTCTGTATGAAAAAGTTGTGCAAAAGAAACTATATGATTCACTATCATTTTGCATTTTTTGAACTTCTTTTTTTCTTTAATGCCTATTTTCGTAACTTCTATTAATTCTAGAATAATTTAAACTACGGGATGAAAAATTATTTACGTAATTTGATCCATTATGAGTTTATATTTATCACGAATTTGTTTTACAAAATTTGAAAAAAAAATCAGAGGACAGCTTTGAACATTCTCCAATATACATCGGGTCTGGAATGTTTAAAAATAATAAGGTAGCATAAAAAGTAGTAAAAAATAGTAAAAAAAAGAACTCACTTGAATATTATTAATATCATTATGCGTGGCATCGCAGAAGGACCACATGAGGAAGCTGCCGTTCGAATGAGTCCCGTTGTACACGGCGATCTCGTTTCCAGGACAATAATCGAGCGTATCGTTCCGCCTGCTCCTGGGCGCGTCCTCGTCCTCCGAATTCTCGTACCTCACGATCTTCAGCAGGACGGAGACCCTCTCGTTCGACTTCCCCGTGAACCTGTAGCTGCAGAGCGTATTCGGCGGGTACCAGCTCCTGGGGACTTGATGCTGTCGCGCGATTTGTCGCTGCTCTTGTAGAGGTAGTCGCAGGCTGGCTGATGGCGATCCCCGTAGCCTAGGACGGGATTCGCCACGGCCGAGGTCGGCGTCGCCTCGGCCTCCTGCAGACTCAGGTGGAAGCCGTCGTGCATGATGGTACCGTCGCGCTCCGCGTGGAACTCGACGATGACGTTGCGACCCCGGGAGAGGATCTGCGGGATGCGACCCTCGCCGCAGAACTTGCCGATCTCGAGGACGCGGCCGTTCACGTTTTCCAGGAGGGCCAGGTAGTCGCCCACGCAGCTGCTGCTGCCCAGCGTCAGCAGCGAAATGTCGTGAGGTCGCCGACGACGCAGGTGGCGGCGGTGCTTCTGGTGCTGGGGCTCCTGCGGGTCCGGGTTGCTTTGCTCCGGAAAGGACCTGTTCGTTTCATTATTTTAGAATTTTATTTTATGTGATAATTAAACAAGGATAAAAGGGACTGAATTAAAAACCTCATTACTTTCATTCACGAGCAATTATTAATTTATATATTGTTTGTATTACGTTAAGTTATTTTATAGAATTTAAATTTTTTGTATACATATTTTCTGTGTAAGGACTTTCAGTCCGTTGAATTTACATTAAATAAAAAAATTTATGTTAATTATTATTTGACTTATATAGTTGATTGCATATGGTAAAAAAAGATTTTTTTTTAAAGCTCTGCGGTGCTTATAGAATATTTATGCGAGAAGAAATTTTGAATTAATATAAAATTAATATACATAACGTATAGAGTTTAAAATGTTACCAAATTATTTGTATAACGAAAATAGTATCAGTAGTGATTTTACATGCAGAAAATTGTTGTTTTAACAATTGTTTATATAAAGACTAACGCAAGTAGTCAGAAAAAAGTACTAATTTCTACGTAATTTTACTGTTAATATAGCTAAATTTAATAAATCGCCGTAGTAAAATTTAATTGAATTATTTATAAACATTTATTTAAGAACGAGCCTTATACTTCTGTTAAAAAAATCAACGGTTTTAAATTCTTCTTCTTCGTTCTTTGCTGGCACCGCAGCACGTACGGCCATCAACGGGTTTTAAATTATAATATATAGAAATCAGCAATAAAAGAATTAATTTTAAAATCGACAATCGTAAGAATTGTAGATAAATTCGTTAAAATTTTTATATAATATCTTCCTCATCCAAATTACGAATAGATAAAAAAAACTAATTGACCCGTAGATCTATTTTTCCTCTAGAAATTTATCCTCCTCTCCTGGTGATTAGAGCGTTAATAATTTTTTTTATTCGCACACAAATCGCTCTATCCGCTCTCGTCCATGCATAATACATCAAAAGCTCCTCTCCCCGCTACAAGAAAAAGCGGCGAGCATCACCTGCTTTTCGACCAGAACAACTGATCGGTCTTGGAATTCCTCCTGGGCTTGGTCAGCTCGTTGATGGAACGGTCGCCGCCGTTGCTGATCCGCTCGTCGTCCCCGTCGACCGGCAGCTGAATCCTCTCGTAATCGGGGCTGCTTTTTTCGCGCTGATGCGAGGAGCCCAGCCGATGATGATGCTGGCCGCCCCCGTGCCTCATTCGTACCGCGTGCTCCGAGCGATCAGTCTCGGGACCCTCGCTGCCGCCGCCGCTCACCTTCCTCGACTTTTCGTTATCGGCCCCCGAACTCGACTCCCTCGGGCGATTCGGCTGATGCTGACCCCTCGATCGCCTACGCTGCTGGTGCTTCTTAAGCCTCGTTCTCGGGCTCTCGGGGGCCACCGGCTGCTTCTGCCCGATTATAATCTCGTCCTCCTCGTCTCGATCTGTCGGAGAAGTTGTGCCGTGCGTGTAATACCGGAAGGGGGATCGGGAATGGATTTCGAGCAACTTAAGAGGGTTTATTTACTGCGGGGATACGCTTTTATTGTTCTCTTGGAATAGCCCTTTTTTTTCTGCCTTCTGCGCAGGCCTTTCCTTCTTATCGCGACCTTTTTCTTTTTGTTTTCTCTTTGTTTCGGATAGCTCGATTGGGCGGAGTAAATATTTTGACGGACACGCGCGGCTTACTGAAGTTGAATGGTGCTCGATAACGCACTTGATGTACACTTTCGAGATGTTAATAAATACAATTTAGGATTATTTCTTGGAGTTTCTTAGTAGTTCGTTAAACACTCGGATGTACTTCATCTTTTATTACGCAAAAGAAGGAAAACGTTTTTTTAATACTACTTTAACCCTTTCAGACTAGAATTTTTTTACCTGCACGAAAAAAATTCTATGCGGTCTACCATCATTCTTTTACTAGTCAATTTTTTCAATGTTTGAATCTTCTTTTTTTTTTCTTCAATGTTAATTTTCACAAGCTGCACTGAGTCCAGAATAATTTAGAGGCCCACTACGAGATGAAAAATGATTGACTTAATCTGATTCATGCGTTTATTTTTACCTATCGCGAAGTTGTTCTGCGAAATTTAAAAAAAAAATTAAAAAAATAATTTTGTACATTGAACAGTGTATATGGGGTGTGAATGGGATTAGAAAATCGCGATGAAACTACACTTTGACAAACAAAATTTATGAGAAAAAAAAAAAATAAAACAACTTACCAGTCTGTGCTCTCGATGCCGTCCTCTGCTCCTCGGGCTGGTCCGCGCTGGGCGCCGCCGGACCGCCGTCCACGTGCTCCTGCTCGCAGAACTCGGACCTGCAGGCCTCCTGGCTCGTGTGGTTCATGAGATTGTACACGTCGTCGGGGGTGCCGCCGATGCGAAATCTGCCGGCCTTCGATTCGAGGGCCACTCGGCATCTTATTCCACGGGGATAGATGCCCGGGTAGCCAGGGGAGACCAGGCGGCAGGTTCGCCGATCGTTGCGGTTCGAACATTCGAGCGGACACTCGCCCGCCGAGCTTGCGGCCAGCGAGGGTTGATGGTGCACGTGGTGCCGTTCGTTCGCCAGCCGCGCTGGTAAAATCGAGAATTGCGCCGAGAATATCACCGGGTTTTCCGCGGCGAAGCGACTCTCCGAGTCCAGCACCACCGTCAGGTCCGGACCCCGGCGCAGAAATAGTCTGTTGATTGGAAGAAAATTACTTATATGTATTATTTTATTTATTTCTTGTTATATGTGTTTGCTTCTTCTAGAACTTTGTCTCATTACTAATATTAATGTTTTTTTCTAACTATACTATTAATTTGTTATCCTTCGTTTTGCATATTGATCTTGTATAACTTTCATATTTCATTATTTTTATATTATACTTTGTATAATAGACTCATAAGTCCGTTTAAATTTGATTAAACAAATAGTATATGCACCTCGGAAGTAAGTAAAAAATTCCCTGAAATCGCATATTTGTTAATTACAAGTTACATGGAATATGAGACATTTTTTACTTTTTCTCCCTAGATGCATAATGTACTATTTATTTCTTCTTAGGCTTAAATTATCACTGGAAAATAAATTTAGTCGGCTTCTAAACAGAATTATAAAGAAAAAAATTACATTGAAAAAAATAATAGGCAAAGTTTACAATAAATTTGTACCCATCCTGCAAAATTTATTGTAAACTTTGCCTGTTATTTTGTTCAGTGTACGTAATTTTATTTATTGCTATTTAAATTGTTGCTTGAAAACAAATTTAGTAGCATTCTAAACAAAATATTTTAAAATTTCAAGTAGTATATAGTAGTCTTTCTATATTGTACACAAATTAATAAAAGTATTTTAATTTTTTGTGCAAGTTTTATATAGTAATTTTTTTAGTGACTTTGATATTAGACTAGACTTACATATAAGTATTGTAATTTTATCAATTACAATTTTATAATTGCATCCAAAGTGCCGTACTCTAAAAAACTGAAGAAAATAATGACTACACATTAAACTAAAAAAAATTGAATAACAAATTAAAAAAAATCATTACAATAGACTCGATATAAAATCCAAGCGCGAATGTTTAAATCACTGAGCTAAAGCAATCCCTCATTAAAATTAAACCGCGCAACCATCGATCGAGCCGCATAAAAAAAGGTAAAATAAAAGGAAGCGGCGCATTCATCACCAGGGCTCTGCGGGACGGGGATTAAGCGCGTCGCGCGAAGAAAAAAAATCCTATCGTCGTCGCGCGAGGAAGTTCAGCCCCCCTCGAGCGTAAAAGCGTGTCGAAATACCACCGCTAAGGAAGACGCTCGCCTGCGTCGAATTGGCCGGGACGAATTGGCGCATGTTCTGCATCCCTCGGCGGCGGCATTCAAAGGGGTGCACAATGCGCGCCGTACGCGTGTTTTGGACGCGCGAGGGGTGTTTTCTCATTCTCTCTCTCTCTCTCTCTCTCTCCGTGTTTGCTCTCGGCTTAGGGGAGCCCGCAGTGCTCGGCGTTTTGTCGCCCGCGGGACGTTTGCTTTATGGATGGAGATTGACGATGGGAACTCGATTTCTTGCCGCCGATTCGATGTCACGCCACTTGAGCGCCGCTCGTCCGTGACCGGGAAAAGCTCTCTTTGTTTTCCCTCGGCGAATTACGGCGCGACGCTCGATGAGCTCTCCGCGATGCACGCTTTTCTATCCAATCGTTTGGACTCTCTTTTTTTCTAAGATTGATTGTAGGTCTGAGCGGGGCTTTACGGGTAAACGCGTACAAATGTTTATTTCTGTACAAAAACTGTTTAGAAAAAAGAAGTTGATTGAAATCGTTTCTTTTTGGTGCAAATTCATATACGCGCGTATGACTTATTTTTGCGCTTGTTGCCTCTACATAAATGAGAAAATTTTCAAGTCAGTGCTTTGGACTGTGTGAAACTGGATTGTACGTCTTGTACAGAAATGACCAGCTTGTACACTTTTTTTTTATTCACGAAGACAAATTCTCTACTTGAAATTGTAAAAGACACTTTTAATTTTAAAAGCTTTTTTATACTTTTAAATATATTTTTTACTCGTATTTACCACTTTTTACTACTGTTTAAAATTATTACATGGATGTATAAAGGAATTAATTATATAGAGACTTTCTTCAAGCTTACAGCTGAATTTCGATGAAAAACGACGCTTCAAAAAATATCGACAGCCAATTTATAGTGAATAACACCGGTGCACAACGGCACCGTAATTACCGGTGGATATAGACAAAAAATATCAATTTCTCCAATATCGCAAGTGTCCCGGGCGGCGAGTTCATCGCGCGAATACATCGGAATGATAAACAAGCGACACCGTTTAAACGAAAGCGCAGCGCGATAAATCAAGAGGGACTTCACGGCCGGGCGGAGTTCATTGATCTTTTTTTTCTGGTACACTAGGTGGGTATATGTGGCACTTCGGCGGCCGGCCAAAATTTTCGTCCGCATGCTGCCGGGCTTTCTCTCAGTTTTTTTTTTCATGTAAATTCGGTTCGGAAGGGGAGGGTCACAATGAACCCGCTGCCGGTACATATAGCATTTCGCACGATCGCCGCGTGTCTCGAATCAACAGGAGCTTCCGGGGCAGTTCTATTTTTGCGGACAGTAAAGTGCCTTTTGTATCTCCATCCACGATTTGCAACGTCGATTTTCATTTAAAGTATAATGAGTTCATATTCGCTTGATCTTTTAATTTTTAATGAAAAAGTAAATGAATATTCAGCTTGAATAAGTAAATTTTCGAATTTGCAGAATGCGTTGCATTCAAATTGAATTGTTTACTTGAAAAATCCTGACAAAAACGGATTCCGTCAAAGAGTATGTAAAATAAATGTATATCGTATGTATTATACTGATTTCGATTAAACGATTGTTGAGGTTTATCTTCTGATTGAAGAATAATTTTTTTAAATATTTTATATCGCAAGGATAATGAAATGGAATTTTACGTGAAAACAATACAACGGCAGAGTGGTTTCATTGAATCAACCGCGAACTTCTTCGTACGCTTGTATTTCCGCCAGCTACACTTAGAGCAGATGAGAGTCTCCAGGGCGAAGTGCTCTCGATGCATGCTGTTATTAATCAAATATGTAAATTAAAACGATTTATTTTGCAAAGACTGTTATAGAATCGTATAAAGTTTGTAGAAAGTCGATAAAGTGGTATGTACATATTTCTACGTAAATATAATTTGTCTTCATTCATAATAATTGTTCTCTAATAAAAAAAAATGCTTTAAAAAAAAAAGTCCGTACCTTTTTTCGAGAAATCTTCGGAAAAAGAATTAAGAGCATTTATAATAAGAATAACACTGATTTTTTTATGCAAAAATTCCAGTGTTAGCAAACTTTTTGGAAATCAATCACATTTATTCAAGAAATTTTTACGCGGATTGAGCTTCGTCGTAATTTTTACCGCAGAAATTTAGTTCCTACATAAATCAATATACAATTAAATTTTCTTTAACCTGTTTTATCATTTTTTTTATCGCAACAACATTAACAAGGACATAAAAAGAGCGCACCTACCACGATTAAACTAATTAGTTCAAACGAACAAATAAAATGGCGTATAAAGTTCCAATTTGCAAACTCCAAGTACTCCAAAAACATCTCCGGTTTCCGCGAATTAACCCTAGCAGTCATTCCAGGAAAAAAGAGGGGGTATAGTGGCGACTCCGGGGGTCAAATGAGTCAAAACTCAGGGGGCAGGAGGTCGAGCTTAATTAAAACGCGCGCAACAGTCGCCCGGGCCCTTTGTTCCTCTGGCTGGCCGCGAGGGGATGACCCGCCGTTGCTTCCGCGTAGCTCGTTAAAAAGTCGGTCGGACCTGGAGAGGCTGCACCGCAGAACGCCTCGGTGTTTTCCTAAGGCCGCAGCCAAATTAAGCGGATTCCTCACGCCTCTGATGTCCGGACTAATATATCAGCGACGCGCGCGTTTCTACGACCTTTATTTCTTTTTTTTTTTGCTCTTCGTATAGCTGCCAAAGCAAACGCGCGTCTCCGAAATTTCACGCGCTGGTGTCGCGCGTGCGTTTCTTGTGTGCTTTTGCTCTACGAGACTCGTAAAGCGTCCCGGTTCTAGTCGTCCAACTTGTTTAGCTTGACGGCCGCGAGTTTCCTCTCTTAGCTCGGAGTATTAATGTCGGGGGGCGCGCGAATGCCCGTTGACGCTCGCGTTTAAGGGCAATCCTGGTGATCCGGATGAAGGCGAATTGAAAATTTTGTAGAAATGAGAAAATAAAAATCTTTTAATACCTTGAGATAATGTTTTTTTTTTATAATTGTATTAAAATTCCTCACAAAAAATGCACGACGAAACATATAATCGAGTAGACTTTCGGCAAAGCTTTTTATAACTTTTACAAGAAAAAGCTTCAACATGTTTGCGAAGAAAATAATTATTCATCGAAGGTTTAATAGCTATTTTTTGTATACAAATTAATGTACAATTGTATTGAGACAGGCGCTTGTTAAATAAATTCACTAAAAATGAATATAAAATATCGTTTTACGCAAAAATTTAAAAAAAAAAATGTTTTCCAGTTGGATATTTTAGTAAGGATTTTCATGCGTGAAACAATGTATATATATAATTAACCGGCGTAATTGAAATTCGCATAAAGTTTATTAAGCCACTGAAAAGTAATAAAAAAAATTGCCTCCGGGTAATTATTATTTTCGTTATATTTATTTAAAAAAAAAAAAAAAGTATTTTCGTTCAGGCGTACGCAAGCGTACGCAAAAGCGGCGAATTAATTTCAACGCGTAAAGGGATAAGAGAAGTTTCATCTCTGTCAAAAAGAGAATAATTACAAAAATCCCGCTGACGCAGCGCGTGTCGCGCGGAGAGTGCCTCCCGCGCATATTACGCGCAGAAGTAATGGAGCCGAGGTGACGGTTTTCGCTATGAATGCACGTAGAGATTAATTTTTATTACCTTGTCGCGTTGCCAGTTACGTGTCCGCAGTAACGACCGGCGCTTTCGTCGAGATCCTCAAGCTCGTCGGAAAACTGTACGTAAGCTCCCTCGCACCTCGCGTTCCTCAAAACGCCGACTTGCATTCTTCTGATCCTCATTTCGATAACCTGAAAAAAAAACACAGTAGAGGGGGATGAAATAATCAGTCGCGGTGCATCGGCTACTTTTTCGCGTTAACGACTCGGAAAATGTTCTCACGTCATGAAGAAAAAAAAATTATAATTGACTGAAAGGTAAAACAAAAGGAGCAAAATATGTATATTACTGGAAAAAAGCTCTGGGTGTTCGTTAAGAAAAATAAATGTTACTTGTGTAATTTTATAATAACAGTTGAAATTTAATTTAGTACGCAAATTGTAAAGGAATTTAATTATTCTAGTCATCGTTAATTATCAGTGTTGTACATTATTTTATTCTAAATATTATAATTTTTAATTTATTATATACTCAATATTTTGAAACTGATAATTTCTAGTTACGTTTATTCTCTAATCAATTTATAAATGTGACTACTTTTCTAATTAGAATCTAGTATATTACCCTACAGTATAAATGATTCGAAATAATTTATCGATAATTCAATTGCTATTCATTGGTCAGTCTTTGACCAATCACTATTAGTTTCTATATCATAAGAATTTGTAAATTCAAACATCGACTATTGAAGTCAATTTCATTTATCAAAATTAGTTTAGATTGACATGCAGAACGTAATAATTTGGTAAATTAATTATCATTTTCAATTTGTGGGATCTAATATAACAAATATTTCAGTAATAAATCTATTGTCTCAGATTCATATTTATATAATGTAAGATTTAATTATCCAGATATAATATTTTATGCATTATAAATGATTATAAATAATTTGAAGCAAACACCAAATTTGGAATCAGAATTTATCTAATTACAACCTATGTAAAAAAAATCAATCGAATTATTCGAAAAGCTTCAATCAAATATCATTAAAATTGCAACGAGTTAACTCTCAGGTGTCGATAGCGAATCTCAAACCAAACATAAGGCTAATCCAGTTTCACCGGTGTAATGTCCGTTTGCTATTGGAAATCAATCAGACAAACTTCAGCAGCGATTCGCCGGGTGTACAACTTTCACGAGACGTTCGGCTGGCCGCGCGTTACAAAATTTCATCCAACCACGGGAAACCGGTGTGCGAGTTGCCGAAGGTAAATTGGAATTGTTCGTCACTCGGCGTTTGGATCGTTGAAATTTGCCCAAGAACATGTCGACCGACCAATTGCGTCCATCCCGGATTTCAAGTTTACGCGACCGTTATTAGCCCTCCCCGTATGTGAGGTTCCATCTCGTTCGGTCGGGCGTTACTCCTATTTTCGGTTATACGATCAACTTCGACGTGCCGGTGACGTGTAGGAAACGCTGACCCGGCGAAGTTTTAGCCTTTTCCGCGGATTGACTGTATACGCTCAAGTGGGTCGTATATCAAGGATTGATTTTTCTTATTCCAGGTCGAGACGTTTCGGACGTTTGATCGGCGCTATTTTGATTTCCCTTACCTGAGGATCTCTGAGTGGCGCTCTTATTCTTACGACGCATCTTCCCATGCGTCCGGTCCACCGGATCCATCCGACGGAGTTTCTCACTGTTCGATTACACGCTGCAACAAAAGAATTAAAAGAAGAATTTATTTTTTTGTTAAAAATAATTATTTTATTATTATTATTATATCTTAGTGGCGTACAAATATATGAGTGGAATAATACAAAATCTTGTACATTTATTTGCAGTTGCTTTATACACAAATTGAACAATTTATATACAGGATTTTAAATCTAAATAATTATTTTTATATATTCTCATGTTTCTCTACTCCACGACTTCAAAAATTTCTCACGAACTTACGACCTTTTCTTGGACTCAACTGGACATAAAGTGAAACGTCTATTCTACCAGATTCTTACGAGGCGCATGTACTTGGTTCATAAGTGCGTCATTTGAAAACTTCGCAAGAAGTCCCCATTTTGGAAAATCCTAGAGAGAGGAAAATTCCTCCATTTTTTGACGCCCGAGAGAAAATAATACTTTGGTACTGTCGATCATAAACTTTTTGATATAACTATCCTCTCGTCCGTTTGCCAAATTTTTATTGCGATTTTTTTATTCTCGTGAAATATTTATTAAGGTAATTCAATTATTTATATATTTTAATTAGTACAATTATCATCTACGAATTGTTGCTTTCTTCTTTTTAATTTTAATTTACTTTGTTAAATACAAGGCTAAATTTAATTCTTACAATGCTTAATATAGGAGATTTCTCTGTGTATACACAAAACATAAATTAACAAGTAAAATAAAATTATAAATTATCAAGGTGCTCGATGTCACAAATGTATATGAACAACATTTAGCGATCGCCGATCTGCTATTTGTTTTTAAAGCCCAAGCGCTTTAAACTGAGTGATAGTTACAAACAAAGGATAAAACAACGAAAACTTAATCTTCCCACGAGCACAGCGAAATCCCCCGTATAAATCATGAGCTCGCAGACGTTAAAGACCCGTACGTTGATAAGGATTGCCACGACGACAAATCGCGATATTTCGCGCTATTTGTTTATCTTCCCAGAACCAGGAGCGGAGATTTTCATTAGCCACCCCCTGGTACCCATCCACCCCCTCCCCTCAGCGTCGCTCTCGATAAGGAATTTATATCGTTCACAGCTCATCGACTGTGTGGCGCGTGCCGGTGAAGAGGAGCATGATTTATTGTGCGATCGATTGTCGCGTGTACACATGGGCGGTGCGAGTACTGCGTACGGGCGGCACGCGTCCGTAAAATCGGCCATTATGCTCGCCCGTATGCGCTTTCCGGAGGTGGTATCGCGGATTTGGGTCTATAAGCTTCAGATAGGAGGGATTTTCTTTCTTTTTTTTGAAGCGATAAGTATTTAGGGATTTGGGCTTTGCTCGAGAAGATATAGTTTTGAAGGTTTAGTTGGTAAAAGTTCAAACTTTGATATTAATAAGGTGTACTTAGTTAAAATATTTTTTTAAATATTCAAATAAATGTAAAAGCGAATCTCTCGTTTTTTTTTAATTTCAAATATATTGTAAAAAAATTTTTAACTTTTTCATATTCTACTGTACATCCGCATCGTTTAAAATTGTTTTCGCGCATCAAAAGTATTTTATTATTTCACTCGTACACGTAAAAACGCTCGCTTCAAATGCACTTTAATAAATTATACATGTTTCATAAACAAACAGGAAAATTTAAACTAAAAGTAACACAAAAAAAAAAATGTTGGGTATATTTATTTTAAAATTTCCATTTGCCCGATTAACGGGTTTTCGAGCGCTATCGCTTCGTAAACAAAACGCAGAGGGAAAAAGCTCGGATATTTCGGGCAATCGAGACTGCACGCCGCGAAAACAAACAGCCAATAAAAATTGGCAGGGAAGCTCCCCTCCCGCTCCAAAAAAATCGTGGAAAATAATCGAACAAAACGACGAGTTCTCCCCCGAGGCTCACTTGGAGGTACTCACCCCCTCGCCCCCCGTGAAAACTTGACCCCCACCCCTTCGTGAAGCAGGGGTGGAGGGCGGGAGAGCCGGTCGCGTGCGGCAGCGATATATACAGTCTTGGAGCGCACGTGCGCGGATTTTCCGGGCAGCCGTGTTATCGATAACGGGTGCAGTGTACACGGTGCGAACGCGACCGGCACCCTTCGAGGGCGCCTGCGCGAGAACCAGGGAATTAATGTTCTACTTGCCTTTAATGCGGCTCGTCGAGGACGTTATACGGCCGCGGATTAAGGCTCCCATCCAGCGTCGACGAGAAAAAGCCAACGCGAGATGGGGAATTAGAGCCGCGGTGACGATCGCCGGGGATACGGGGTGGATGGGAGATAGCGAAGGGGCGGAGACTGAGGCTGTGGGGAATTAGTAAGAATTGAGTTACGACCGCGGACTTGTCTGTCGTCTTATGCTTATCTGTGAAAATTCATTTTTTTTTTTTATGTAAAGATAAAAAACTTTTTTTATTTTGTTGAATTAAGATACTAAATTTTCAATTGCTGGGGATTTGTAGAGTAAAAGTTTAGAGATTTGCAGATAGATTTGTTCACTGCTATAGAAATCTGGAAATGTGAAATAGTGAATTGTAATCACGATAAAATAAATGAACGATTTTTCAAATAATACTATTCTCTTATTTTCGAATTTATATAATCAATAGGTAATTAAGGTACTTTAGTCAAGTTTATTTTAGGTAACACAGATAATTTAAGAGCTTATGAATGGTTAATTCATTGGATAAAGAAAAATAATTAAAATACAAATAGATAATGAGCAATAGTGAATTTTTCATTAGAAATTGAATTGATAAGATACTGGCAAATTTGTAGATAATCGATCCCGCGTATTCTGTATATTGTATCCTAAAATACAGTTACTTATTTTTCAGATTCTTATAAAAACGATAAAAACAAACATGTACAAAAGTAGTTTTATAATAATGTAAACTTTTCCTATAAATTGTAACATTGCATAAATTTCTGTTTCATATAACATACCCTAGATATCCAATATCGAAGTCGGTACTACTTTTCGAACATAACTTTTTCATCATTCCCTTTTTTTTTTTATTAAACATAAAGAATTTTACCACATACCCTAGTTTGAATAAAAATGCGATAATTTCTCATACTTCCGATTTCGTAAAGCGGCGAACTAGCGGGAAACTTTCGTTGGCTCGCACGAATGAAAAAATTCGTATTCATTTTCGCGCATTCCGGCGATACATAAAAAGCAGTCCGCGAGGATACTCCCCGCGCCGTCGAAGCCGAAGCGATTTCCGCAGCCGGAAAGGAGAGCAAATAAAAGGGCGAGGCTGGATGAGGGTGGGCTGGATACTTGGCCGATGGAGGGTGCTAATCCGGCGACTTTCGCCGATTACGCGGCAGTAAACGGCCGGCCGTCCGCGGCGATTACCGGTGCGCACACTTTTTCCGGCTCTCGTCGGGTGGGAAGCGAGACGTTCGAAAAAATGAGAAAACTATCCCACGCTGGGGGGTGGCGCGGGGCTGGCAGGCGTAACGAGGCGCCCCTAAGCCACGCTGTAACGAAGGCAAAGCGGTTACTGCTTATCCCGCGAGTTTTTTGTATCGCCCCCGCGCCAAGGAGTGTCTCTCGCGAGGGTCTGCTCGAGAGTAATTGCACGTTCCGTTCCCTTTCCTTTTTTTTATCTTTCGGCTTGTTGGCTTTACTGTTACGACCTTTTCTTCCTTTTTTTTTTTTAAATAAATTTTAACGCATCGAATGCGCTTTGTAGCTGCATAAGTATTTGTCGATTTGTTTGTGGCTGGATTGAATAAACGATTTCGTTGTAAAATTACTTTCCATCGTTTTTATGGAATTTATATTTTAAAACTTTTTTTCTTGTAGCAGGTTGAAATAAATGATTCAATTGAATTTATAAATTAAATTTATTAGAAAAATATGTAATTAAGTTTATATATGAATTTTTGTTATAATAAGCGACAATTTTCTTTTCTCTTCCCGCAAGCTTTGATAGAGCTTCCAGCCATATTTTGAGCTATTATAACACTTTAATAATTTTCATCGATTTGTTAATAATAAAAATCTTTTAAATATGATTTCATTAAACTGAAAAAGCGAAACCAGTAGAATATGTTTACCTATTCTTATTTTAATAATTACCTAAAATTATTTTCTCCCATTGTTAAGTAAGCTACACACACTCCATTATCTCACATAAAAAAAAATAGCATTGTTGTAAAATTCGAGATGAAACTTTAAAAGTAGCATACTTTAAGCTCTTCCAAGTTTTTTTGACTGTTTACTAAGCCCTCCGAAAAAAAGAGTATTACAGCCCGCAACAGACTCTACGCGCCGTCGATTCACCGTAGAAAAGTGTAAAAATGTCGCATAACGGCGCGCTTTCAATTACTTTAATCAAAGAGAGCGGCAAAGCTCCGGTCCGGAGACAGCAACGCATTCGCGGCGAGACACTTTTTCCTCGTGCTTTTTTCACCCTCACTGGGTGTCTTCCTTTTTTGTCGGGTTGCCGCGTTTCCGGCTTGAGGGTGTCCCGTCGCTTATCGCGCGGCGACGCGGAGAGAAAGGGGATTTCGCGGCTGTTTAATTATAAGGAGTGAGGCTCTGTTGTGTTGCGGTCGGGGCGACGAAGAAAGAGAAGCGGCCGCTGAGTCGCCGGATTTTTTATGGAATTAGGGGAGACGCGGCGGGAAACTCTCGACGCTTAATTTTTAATCCGGCCGATTTTGTGGTTAGCGAAGTTCTTTTCGAATCTTTTTTTCTTTCTTTTTTTGACGGCAGTATTCCATCCTTGCACCTTGTTAACATTGAAAATGAATTAAAAATCTTTAGTTCGTATTAATCTTTTAAATTGTCAACGTGAAATTAATTTAACTGTAGGAGAAGTCGTGCATTTATGCAAGTACATGCAAGTTTTTTCAATTAAAATTCAAAATTTTTGTAATATTTTATGTTAAAAAAATTTTTTTTTTGGATCCGGTGAACTGGAAAAAGCATTATGTCAAAGTACTTGACGAGACAAAATTATCGAACGTTGATGAGCTTTTGATAATATCATTTATTAGCCCGTTAATATAATACTACTGTAATGTACCCACTGCGACTTCATCATGTGCTTTATTTGAAGTAATTAAAATGTAATTTTGGATTACTTTATTAGCTAATGTACTTTAATACCGTATAGCGTCGAGTTAGTATACCCTCGAGCTTGCAACTGACCACTCAGATAAAAGAAATGATAATTATTTAAATTTATTTTATTAACACCAATTCGTTAATCAACAAATACTTTTTTATTAAAAAATTTAATGGTTCAACGTCTTTAAAATAAAATGTTACAAACCGAAATTCAATAAAATCTCCATTTTTTTTCCTTTACCAAACAGTCCAATAATTCAACGATACATTACTTCACGATGTACCCACCAAAAATAAACGGCAGTCGAGGAAATAGAGCAATCAATGGAGGACTAATAAAGTCTCACTTGGGAATTTTCACTAAGATGACCCTCAATCGTCTCCTTAAAAAAAAAAAAAGAGGTTGAAACTCTCCAGAGCATCGATACTTGCCAAGGCGCTCGGAAAACTAACTCGTACATCTAAAATTAATTAATTTAACGAAAAACTACCATATTATTCATGAAATTTTCCTATAAATTGGTGATATAAATTAAAATGAATGGGTTTACTGTTTAATGACGAGCTGAGCCATTTGCTCTAATTTTAATAGTTTTCGCTCTAATTTAATTAAAGAGTAAAGCGCACGAGAAAAATGCATCGGTCGATTATCGTCCAATACTCCCTTCTCTCTTTTTTTTCTCTTACGATCGCTACATAGACGGCCAAAAGCGAGAGTGTCGCGTGCGAGGGGTTGGCTTGAGAAATCGGTCGCGGAGCCGAGAGGTCGAGAAGATTCGAGCACTTTTGTTCGGCGCCGCGATTTTAATGGGGACAGCCGCTCGATTCCCAATATTAACGAGTTCGAAAGGGAAAGCTCGCTGGGACGTCCCCCTCCCCGCGCGAAGGTCCGGAGATGGGCGACATTAAGGGGATGAATTTATCATTTATACTCGATTAAATTTTTATCAAAAAGACGCGTGCGCCGCGGGAGAGCGGAGAAGAGCTCCCCGGCGTCGAGATAATGAGGTCGCTCATGCGCGAGCCGCTGACGGTTAATCGTCGTTATGACGCGATTGTCGTCGAAGCCGCCGGATTTCGACGCTTATACCTCTCGGCGACTTTCTCTCTCCCTTTCGATTTCGCTTTTCCCATTGTGAAGTTTAATCGGCTTCGAATTCACACTTTGTACGAGGCGCTCGTTATTTATCGCGCCTCGCGAAGCTCCCAGTGAATCTTGTATTATATTCCGAAAACAAGCTTATATTAGAGTAACGAGGCGTTTCCCGATAAATGCCGCCGCTTTCCGGAGGACGAGGTTTTCCAGATGATTTTCAAAAGAAAATTTTTCTCTTTGGCATCTCTAATGTTTATCTTAGGCGAATTAACTCAAAGTTCCTTGTTCGTATAATATACACAGATGAATTGTTAGACCGACTTAAATATACGAAACAAAATAAAATAAATTTACATTATTACACTCACTACATTTTGTTTGTATTGCTTTTTAAACTTATATTACGAAAAATGAGACAGATAACGATTTTTTGTAATTAATACAATTAATGATGCAATTATTTGTTAATTTATGTAAAAGTATTCTTGAAATTAACTGTTTTAAATCAAAATTGAATCTCATTTTAATATACAAGGCTGGTAATAACACTTAGAAAGCCGACAAATTTTTTTCCCTCTTTCATCACTAAATCCATTTGTATTATAACAATCAATCAAAAAATTCTAATTACAGATCCTGCAGTATTCATTCGATGTGATTTTTTCATTTCCTTTATCCGCCGATTTTCTTGCGGTATCTTTTGCTTTATTTTTTCGTCGTCCTTTTAGTCCCATTGTCCATTCATTTTTGCCTCCCTCTCGCGTTTGTTTTTTTTTTCAGTCTCCATTTAAACCACAGCACCCGATCGGCCTCTGATGGTAATCCGATTCCGGCTGAGTTTTCCAGACATTCGATCGTTATATACTCGTTTTGGCCTCTCCCCTCCTTTCGTTTCCGCGCTTCCTTTGTGCGGGCAGACATTAAAAGTACGTCGAAAACTGAACGAATCGCGCGTCTGGTTATTTATTTTTTTTAATCCAATAGATTTTAACTGAAATTCCTATGATGACTTTTTAGGCGCGTCTATGGAGATTAAATCTGCCGGTGAAGCGCGGAGAAATTATCCGAACGGTGGAAAGGCCTTTTTATGGGAAACGATCGAGTTTTATCTTGTCACAAGTGCACAACTGCAAAGTACTCGCAAGACTTTATTCTGATGCTCACGCGAATTTTAGCCGATAAGAGTTTCGGAAGAAAATTGAGACTCGAGGCGTTGTTTTCAACTTATCAAAGTTATGTCCTTCTTCCCGAGATCTAATAAGACAACGCTTTTGAAGGAAAACGTCTTATTTCGAAGTTTTTGAATGGGGAAACTAATTCGCTTTGATTTCTTTCACTTTTTTATTTCTTTTCTTTTCTATCGCCAAAAATTCAATATTCGAAGTTTAATCCGGTCATTATACAGACATTTGTATTCTTCTCAAAAGAATTTTAAAGAAACCAAATATATAATTTTCAATTTTTTCTTATTCATCGTGAACGTTAAGGATTTCTTTTCTCTTGAACCCGCAGTTTCTTTAAAATACCATTTTAAACCGATCATTAAAAACGATTAGCACCATCAGCAAGAAAAGTAAAGCTTCTCATAAAATTAAAAAAAATATATATATAAAAGAAAAATCTTAAAAAAAATCATTAAAGCCCTGTATAAAAGAGAACGAAGCCGTAAAAATTTACATAGAGCCCTTTGTCCGCTAACGAGAAGGAGCCGCGAGAGAAGATCCAGCGTCTTATAATTTTGCGGTCTGTGAAAAGCGGAGGTCGATTGATTGGCACTAATCGAAATGCAGCGACCGCGCAGAGGGTAATAAAGAGCCGCGTCGGGAGTCGAGTAAGTCGAGGTCCGGGCCGACTAATTAATTGGCATCGATGCGGCCAATTTGATTGAGCCGAGTGGACTCCCGTTTCCCTAAGAGCCACTGAAGCCCGACGTCCCTGTAATATCATTGTTGGCGCGGCTGGAGAGAGCCGCGGACGGAAGAAGATATTCGACACTCGACGTCACCGCGGGAAATCGCGGAGGACTTTGACGGATCGACGACGGGCGCCGGGACGCTTGTCAATGCTATTTTCCTCTGATTTATTTCCCGATTCGCCGGGATTCTGATACTGATTTTGATATAATGGCCTGAGGGGGTTGAGGATCTGACGCGCTACAGGCGCTTCCTAGACCGACCCGAAGCTTCACCTCCACGCGTGCTACTTCCGTTTTTTTTTATACGCATTTAAAAACGTCAATGGCTAGAACGATTACTCCTTTTGTTAAAAATAAATAAATAAATAATGAAATGTGATTTTTACAACGTTATTATTTTTTTGTTCGCAAAAGGAATAAAAATTTTAGTAACGAGTATAACGATAAGTAATTGAACCATTTATTTTTTAGTATTACACTTTCGACCGGGTGCAGATTACTGATTTTTTTAGTTTTTTACTTTAGTTTAGTTGGGCATGTTGTCGAAGTGTCCAAGTGAGTTTAACTAAAATAAAGGAGACCTGATTAAAGCTGTTAGTTAATTAAAAGTTTTTAGTTTTTATTTTCACTGATTTACATTGTTTAAGGACTTTCCAAACACACTATGCTTCTGATATGCGTGACTTTATTTTTTACTGGGTACATTTTAGTATTCTTTTTTTTTCACTTTCCGCAAAGAACTGCAGAAAGCTGCGTCAAATGGAACAAAATACGAGCGATTCTTTTTTTACAAAAAAAGTAAGAGTCCGCAGTTAAAAGATACATTTAATTTAAAAACTGTGTAAAAACGAAAATCATATAAAATCATTATATTATTAAAATTCATTTAAATTATATTACAAGTAAAATCACTTAATTAAATTATAGAAATGCATAAATACACATACTAAAACGATTGAAGTGAAATTTCACTCTTTTTTTATAGTAAAAACACTCGTAGAGTTAAATTTGACTCTGTTGAAGTCAAATTTTACTCTTCGTGAGTAGAGTGATTTAAATTCCTTTTAAAATAGAGTAAAATTCACTCTAAAATAGAATAGCATTCCACTCTGCTTAACAGTCAAAAAATCACTCTATTTCACTCCAATCAGCGCGTAGTTTCAATAAAACAACACTTAATTTAACGAAATGTTAATGAAACTGCACTGAGAGAAAAGGTCGTTAATTTTAAGCACACATTTACTTCAATAGTACTTATTAAATATTTTATCGAGTCAAAAAATTTATTTTTTGAAACTACTAAATTTATTTAAAATTAACAAATTGTTTTTCAGTGTGATATATCAAATTCAATTATTTACCTAAAGTAATTCCCACTTTGCTCGCTGCTATTGCAAACTAAAAGAACAAGAAGCAAAAAGAAACTTCGTCTCAGCATCTTTAAGAAGCATCGCATACAACCGCAGGAGCGGGAACCCTCCAGTATAACAGAACAGCAAATATAAAGGCCGCTTTAGTACACAGTATCCGCGAACAAGACACTCGCAGTTCGCTCAGTGCCGGGAGTGCACTTCGCGGGGAAAATTCAGTGGGTCGTGGAGCGCGTCGCCGTGGCCATTGCGAAATTCCGGGTGAGCGCGCGCGGCAAGACGCACAAAGCGCGCTAGGCGCAAGTTATGCGGCGGCGAGGCTCAACAGCCGTTTTGCGGCTTCGAAACGCTTGATTTAATGAAAATTATTATCATTGCGCGCGCCATACCGAGAGAGAGAGAGAGAGAGAGGGTGGGTTAGGGGGTGGTGGCCGCGGTTGTTTATTCGCGCGCCGCGACGCGCACAGGCCCCCGCAACTCCGCGCTCAAGTATCTTCGGAATTGCCGAGGAAGTTGGGCGCGAGGGTTCAATTTCGAAAATTGCTCCATCGAATCAAAGCGCACCGCGTGAGCGACACGTATCCCGCCGCGGCGCCCCTTGATTAAATTTCGCGGTAACGTGACGCTGCGCGCCTGAAACGCTCGCAGGATTTTTTTCACCCCTTCATTCATGTGCTCGTATTTTTTTTTATGTGTGCGTGGTTGTCCTAGAGAGTTCGGTGTCGCGATTTGGCTTCATCATTCGATGCGCGGTTTATTTGCGGCGGCGCTGTAATGATTGTTGCACGCGCGCTGCTAGGATTTATTGAATTTCAAATTTGCGGGAGACATTCGATATTTGATTTTAAGGCGAGAGTCAAATCTATGTAAATATTTCGCTCTTTTGCGCGCGGTAGCCGTTATTCCTGATTCGAATTAATACGTATTTTTCAATTTCGATCGAAACGTGATTCTTGTTTTTTTGTCGAGAAATAATTGGTTATATGAGAAAAGAATATTTTTGTTACAATTTGAAGGTTGATTGGCTTTTTTTAATTAAGATTAATCAATGCGTTATTAAAAAAAACTGTAACATATCTTTTTCGATACAGGTGCATCGAGCTTTTTTTCATTAAAAAAAAAAATATAAAATTTTATCGAAGAAAAATTTCACCGAATATTTCATTTCCCCTGCCAGCAGAAAATCTATCGCCTATAAACGTGATTTTTACACGTACCGTCTGCTGACAAACGAACTTAATTTTCCTCCTAAATTCGATACACTTTGACTCTAGTGAAATTTGTTCGTATCACCGGTGTCAATGTAATTACACCCGACTATAAAGTATATATACCCGGACGCGCTGGCAGAGCAGCTTCCCGTCGTAAAATCCCGAAAATTTTCTCGCCGTTGCGTTTTTTTTTTTTTAATCGCGTAACCGGGCAACCGTTAACCTCGTTTCCTCGCCACTTTGTCCCTCTTCCCCCGCCGAAAAAAGGGCCGACGCGCCGCAGCACAAACTCCCTCTCAACCGACGAAAGTGAACGTCACAAAAGAAAAAAAAAATAGAACAAAAAATCTCGACCGGACGATCGCCTCTGATTCGTTTATCGCGCGTAATGTACCGGCGTTAATTGGATTGGTCCGTTCCGCGCGCTTCTATGTATGTGCACACGCGCGGAGTGACGGGGAGAGTGGGTTATCCCTGGCGCGGGACTGAGAGAAGGCTTTATCGCCGTCCCGAGCTAAGCGCAAATGACATTCTTGATGACGGGACGAAGGCGGCCAACTTAACCGGCTTTAAACAATTTTCCAAGTAGATTGAACAACAACTTGATTATGCAGCTGCATGCGAGGAGCGCCGCCGACGTCGATGATGGCCCCGGCGCTCGTTAACGCCGATAGAGTTACTTAGACGACGAGTTTTCCGAGGACGAGGCTTCGACCCCCCGCGGGCTCTCTCTCCCTCTCTCTGTGCAGAGAAGACCCGTTCAGCTTCCCGCTTTGTTTTTGACGGCGGAAGCTTCGCAAGCTCGACGGCGGGGGGCTTGGAGGAACAGTATCCGGGTGTATACATATATATACACTTCGTCGTCGAGTTACTTTTTTGTCGTTCCTCTTAAGAGCAATTAGTATATCGGTGTGGAAATTGTCTGCGGACTTGTTATTTTCACGAGAAAAGTGAAATTTATTTTTGGTTGTATGTAATCTTTTTTTTTTTGCCCAGTAATAATAGTACAGTTATAACAGTATTCATGTCGATAAATAATTACATGCCATTACGTTTTACGTGAATATTTTATTTATCCATTAAAAGTGCATATTGCAAAGGATACTGATGCAATTTTAAATTAAATTTAATTTGCTTTAATTATATACATTTTGAATTGCGTAATAAATTATTTCAGTTTAATTTACCGAAGAAACAATATTTATATATATTTAATGTTAGTAAACGTTTATATATAGTTAATATTAGTAAATGTTTTTAAGCGAGAAATGAAGGGCTACGCACACTCAGGTGACGGAACACAGTTATTGGCTATTTTGTGGAAATAAAGTGTTTATTTTCGGTGACATATAAAGCAGAGAATGGCAGTCGCTGCAGATGATCTTTCTGTAACGCACTGAGCTTTATTAACTGGTAACATCAAAACCACACTCGAGCGAATTTAATTACTTTGCATATTTTGAATATTACACATTAGAATGAAGCATTTGCATACTTGACGTTTGCGTATAATTATAAAGTGTAATGTTTACAGTGATTAAATTATGCATTAGCAAATATATTGTAATTGATCCATTGCACGTACATCATTGATTATGCAAAATTAGAAGGAGGCGAAAAACAGTTAAATCATTCAAATCTATAAAGTAGAGATGCAAAAAAAATTGCCATAATAACTGAATAAAAAATTAGAATGATTGTTTATAAAAAAAATTTAGTATAATCTATTATTAAATCAAAACGTAATAAAAGAAAAAATGAATGAATGTCCGCGCAGTAACAGATATAAGCTACAAGTTTATTTCCATAACCTTAATTAAAATTTAATTAAAACATGTTCTGTAATTGCGCAGAAATTTTACGAAAAATGACAACGAAAAAAAAATGAACGATTCTCGAGATTCCAACATCTTCGATCGTACAACAATGTACACGAAGAATTTTGTTTAAACAAAAGTGTATATATATAATAATTTTCACAAATTATTAACAATTTTAGAAAAACAATAATATTTTCTTGTAAAATTGGCTATAGTTTATCTAACTATTACAATTTTTATTAAAGAAAATTTTTCTTCGTGTACAAAAAAAAAAAGAGGTTGAAAAAATTATTATTTCAACAAGTATAATAATAAATCTTCGCATAAATCTTTTAATTCGCTATTTAAAAATCATTACAAAAAAAAACAAACTCAATACACTATCTTCAACTGATAGTGCGTATTATCAGACCATGTAATATATATCTGTACAATCGCTAACTGATATAAGTGCACTCCAAGTCGTTTATTCTTCCGTACACGGATACACATCTTACATCACAAGTCCAAAATTAGAAAGCACGCCGAGAATCCAATCACCAACACGCCACACCCCCCGCACGATGAGAGATTATTTCAAATCAGCGACGCGATAGGGGGGTCAAAAGCGTCGGCGACAAAAGTAAAGTGCCCCGGGCGACCCCACGCAGCTTCTCGCTTTATCTAATTTACAAGATATACAATTAACGCGAAAGTACATCTGGATTAGAGGCCACCAGCTCCCTTCGCACTCTCTCAGGGCAGCAGGTGTTGGCCCTCGGGTGCGGGAGGGGGGGGGGGATAAAGCCGCCGACGCTCCCTTCCGATAAAAGGGAGCCGCGGAGAAAATACGCGCGACCGCGGCCCATTTCCCTCAAAACTTGCGAGCGCCCATTCGCCGGGAAACTTACTGCCCTCCCCCCGTCCGCACCGGTCGGGAATTATTCGCGAGGATGGGCAGAGCGAGGCGCGCCGGCGACCCCTTATCGCCGCGGCATTCGAGTGGCGGCGGTTATTGTTCGCGCGTGCGCGTAATCGCGCCTCGTAAATACGGCCCGCGGGGGAGGATGCGAGCGTCCCGGGTTTTAACGGAAAAAGCGCGAATTGCAGCGAACGTCTGCGGTTAATTCATGCGCTGTGTGTTGCTTTATATGCGGACGGCGCGCCTTGGCGGAAAACGCGCTTTTCCAGTGGAGACGCGCGGGTGCAATTATTTTGTCATTTCTTTCTGTATTTTTTTTTGTTCGAGGAGTGGGCGCGATAAAAATTAACCGTAGCTTTGGGACACACTGGCTTTGGAGAGATTTTCGCGAAAATTTTTACGTTGAATAATGCAAATTTTACTGGGGTGCAGGGTGATTTACGTTACTATTTTTTTCTTTTTTTTTTTTTTTATAAAATTTTGAAAGTAAATTATGTGGAGAGAAGAAGAATAGAATATAAATTTTGTATAAAAATTGTGCGAATATATATTACAAGCAAAATTTTACTCTTTATAGGGTCGTATTTGATATAAAAAGTATGCTTTGAAAGCAGGCGTAATTTTATTATCACTAAATTTTGTCCACACACGTTAAAAAATATTTCTCGTAAATAAATATAGACCTTCCAAAGTACTCGTATTCTTCCTCTAGCTATAAAACATGAATTTGAATTATTTTAAATAATGACTTGATAAAGTGTAATTAATTTTAAAATCATATCCGACTATCTAAATCAGTAAATAAATGAATATAAGTAACAAACGTTTGAGACGCATAAATTAAAAGATCTTTCCTATTTCTTTAATAATTTCATACTTTCAGACAAAGTGGGAGAAACGTCACAAAAAAAAAATGCAACGACAGCTCGACAATAAACGCGAGAATTTTTTTTTAAATTCACTTTCGTGGAATAGAACGCAGTGCAACTCGTCGGGACGAATTTTTCAACGCAGGAAATGAAATTTTCTACAGTAAAATGGGCATATCGCCACTCAAACACCATGAATCTCCATTTTCGTGGTACATGCCGACACTTCAACCCCCGACGCTCTCGGCGTCTGCTTTCCACTCACTTTCCCTCTTTCTATCTGTTTCTTTCTCTCTCTTTCGCTTTTTCTGTATCTCTCTTATGGTTGCCTCTCTGTCCTTCCAATGCTGTCCTCATTTTCAGGAATAGAAACGAATTTCGAGGATTACGGGGGTGGCTCGCCCACGAGTCATAAAACAGTGGGTGCCGGAGAGAAAAAAAATGAGAAAGCAGTCCCGATTTTCTCGAATTCATATTATACTATTTTCGAAAATCCACGTGGCGCGTCGAGAGTTTGATTCTTGCCAGACACTCGGGTGTTGGGTCGATGATACGCCGAGCGAAGTGTCGGCTCCTCCCGCTGCCTTTTTTTTCTCTCCTCGGTGCACTCGAAAGGCCAGATGGCCCCCCTTTTATTATTGACAGATAATTATTGGTGCTCTTCGGTTTTTCTCGGGCCGCTTCTTTTTTTCTCTCTTTCTTTCCACGGCGGAGCTTGGGAACCTCGTTAATACAGGGAAAGAGCCCGCGGGCTATTTACTTTGGAAATTAAATAACGCGACTGGCTTTTGTGAGCCTCAGTGTTTTCCTTTTCGCTATACGCGCGCGGATACACCTGTTCGGTTGATGTAAAAGCCTATTACTCCTCCTTTTTTGTCCTTTCTTTCGACGAACGTTTGTTTAGGAAATTCTTCAGTTCCGCGCGTTGTTTGCGATCTCGAGCGCATGCGAGCCTCCTCGTCAGTTTTTTCCGCTTAGTATGCATATTATACGAGTTATAAATATATAATTACTGATGCAAGCTCATTGAAGAAATTTAAAAAAAATAGATAGAGATTTAATTTTAATTTTTTGTACGGTCCGCCTTTTGCGCTTCTTATCAGTTTATTATTTACTATTTATTTTTATTACTGTGCGATAAAAATGACTACATTTTTTTTAAATAAATGTATTCTTGATTATTATGTATCCTCTTCTCCTAACAAATTTAATGTAATAAATTAAAAAAATTAAAATAATGCCAATCAACTATGACAATATCATTCGCTGCATTAAATTAAATACTTGTGAACTTCATTGTCATTTCTACAAATCAACAGATATTTTATTTTTTTAATATTTCAGTTAATTAAATTTTGTTTAAAAATAAGTTTAACAATTAACAGTGTTAAATGCAACACTTTAGACTGACTTAAAGCGAAGAAAAATTTTAAAGTCAACCGAGCCGTGCGCAAAGCGAACCACGACAGGTCCAGACTGAGCAGCACCTCGGTCGCGCAAAAAGTATAAGGGGAGGCCAGCGAACGTCACGCTAAGTATAGGGTAGGCACCGGCGCACACGTCCGACAGTCGAGCGCACGTGAAACGTCGACGACGTCGCCCGCCTCGAATGTCGTAACGGTCGGACCTGCCCCCGGAGATTTTCGACTGCACTGGGTTCGGGCTTAAATCCCCGGACGACTTCCTAAAAGATGAAATGAAACGGCGCCGATTTTAGGAGGAATCCGATGATTGAGTGATTTGTAGCGATGGAAATTTTTAGTGCTTTGTACACTGGTTAATAAATGTCATAATAAATTTGATGATAAAATTGAACCATTTCCAATTCAATATTTTTAATGCAATAATGTGTTCCTATATTAGATTATATATTTAACGAATCAAGTATTACGATGAATTTAAAAGAAATACATGAGTATATCGGTATGATCTACAAGATTTCTAGAGGCATTTCAGATTGCGATAAAATACCGCACTTTATCTTTCATCACAAAACGCTACGGAGTCTATTAAAACTAGCAGTTTTTCATTAAATTTCTTGAGTAATTTTATTTAACTTGATTACTGGGATCTGAACTTTTATATTACTCAATTAGTATCCAACATGTGGTATTGTTACTCTACTGTAATAACGAACTTGAAAAAAAATCTACCACATAAGAAAAATCTATTATTTATGCCAAGAACATTATTAACTAAGAAAGTCTACTTTCAGTAGGATAAGGCTGTGAAATACAGACGCTTACCATTTTAAGGACACTTCATGAAACTTTCATAGCGAGAAGTTAAAATTTTATCGTACGAAAATTCAATCAACGTAATTGTAAAGGGAATCCTCGCCCGAAAATTTATGATTCGCCTAAGATCGTCGCGAGGCCTCCCGCGGAAATGTACGGCGCGATGGGGGCGGCGCACCCCCTTTGCCAAAAGAGGTTCACAGCTTCCCGGCGATAATACATAACGACCGAGGCTAATTTACAATTATCTCGCGTCCAATTCACCGGCTAATTATTACTCGTTAGTCGGCGCCACGCCAGCCGCTTATACGGCGCTATTGCCCTCACACGCTTACGTATATACACATATGTATATGTATATATGCATATGTAAGTGTGCAACTGCATGGACGGGCATCTCCGTCTCTTTCTCACGGGCGCGTGCACCGCCTACTGAATTATGGAAATTGCTTTTCGCGCTCGTAGCCCCTGGCCGTTATTAGTACGATCAACATTTGGATTTCTCGCGCTCGAGCGCTTTTGTTCACCGACATAAAGTCTTATACAGTTTTTGCTTTTCCTTTTTTTCCTTTTACACTTTTTCGAAGGTAATCGCTGGTCGCTTAGCACCTGTTAACTATACTGTCGCTTGGATTCCGATAACGAGCGACTTTTTTTCTTTCTTATCCATTGCTTGTGAAATTTAACTGTTTGAATGCTTGTTTATTTATTCATTTGTTTGTGGATACAATGCTCAACGGGCTGTAAAGTTGTACGTGGGAATTACAAAATTAATGAACACTCATTGCTTCTGATTGAAGTAATTACAGTAGACGATTTTAGTTATTTACACTTGGGCAAAGTTTGCTGAGAACTACAAGCCACGTGAAATCTTATATTATAAATAAGAAGACGCAAAATAGAATTTTAATTCAATAATTTATAAAAAAAAAATAAAAAAATAAAAAAGTACGTACTTTTTATTTATAAAAACCGCATATAAAATAATAGGAGCAAACAATCGGCAATAAAATCTAAAACAAAGTCATCGAATAGCTTTTTCCGATTCGTTTTCTGTTACTGCACACATTACACTTCACTTACAATTCAATAATTACTCGCGACCCATTATTCATCTTTTAAATTTTCAGTCGAACACGCAATTGCATCAGCACTCGCGTATAGCACAAAAATTCATTATCTCAATTAGTTGCACATATAAAACGGCGGACTTTCATTCGCATGGTAAAAAATTCCTTTCCAACTTCGCCGGCTCATCCCTTTTTCCGCTGATGAAAAAAGGGCTATGAATATCTTGCGCGATTAAAGCTGCCGATTTTTTGCTCAGCCGCTCGGAAACGCCTATGCGCTCGCATGCGCATACTTATTCGCACGAGCTGCGCCGCGGACGGCGTCAACTGTAAAAGGCGCGTGCGGAACGAGAGAGAAAGAGAAAGGGATGAAAAAAGAGTAGAAGAGAGAGAGAGAGAGAGAGAGAGAGAGAGAGACTGCGAGAAGGAAAGAGAAGAGAGAAAGTCTTCTCTCTTCTACCGTATATATATATATAGTGATATATGTGTACGGTAGCGAACTCGGTATTGAAAAGCAATCAGGCCGTCGGTGCTCTTCCTACGGAGATAGGCCAATTACCTCTTGTCCAGTCAACTTTTAAATGTTAATGCTCAATTTTAAATCATTCACTGGACGGAGGGCAATTCGCTTTTTTACAATGGATCTGAGAGGTGGAAATTGCATTATGTCCAATTATTGCTCTTTATTCTTTGAGGAATTCAATGTTATTTGGGAATAAATGAATAAATTAATGGAGAAATTATTTAATTGAAAATGCATTAATTACGTGGCAATTAGCGATGCGAAGATTCGAAAAATAGCGTGTAAATGGGATTATGTAGTCTTCATAATGTAAGTAATTTCTGAATGAACAGTACTTAAAGATTAAAAAAAAATGAGATAAATAAAAATGTGCTGTTGATCATTAATTTAATCGTTTAAATTGTAGAAATTTTTAGGTATTAATGTATTTAAACTGAATTAAATGGAATCACAAAGAAAAAATTATAATATTAATTATATTTATTACAGTTTAAGAAAAATGATACGATTCAATTTAATTCCTTCTTGGTGAAACACTTGGTAGTACGAGAAAATCTAAGGTGATCATTGGATGGACTTTTATCAACCTCAGACAAAAGTATTCCCAGGATGCAGGGTTCTCCAATTTTGTTCTTGTACAAATTTATAAAAAAGAAGCCATCCGTTTCCATTTTTTCATCAACCATGATGACTTTACCCGACTTGCCCTGTTCGTCAAAGTGCACTGCTAATATGTATCTTTCCACCTTTGCACCCTGTCTGATATACCCCAGCATCACTGTCAATAAGCCCTTCTCCAAATTAAGCATATCAAAGTCCCTTGGCCTAATCCGATAATCGCCCACCGTAGCCTCAGCCTCGAAGATCGTATTTTTGCCTTCCGCATCGTATTGTTTGCACGTAACTTTGTTGTCATCGTAACTACAGATACTGATTTTATTTTCTTCAGTTGCTGTGGCGATGGTATGAGGTGGTTCCACAACCGATAGTGGCGATTCGTCGACTTCTACAAGAGATTATTTCAAATTCGTTTAATATATTTATATTTTACTTATTTTTTAAATTAATTAATTCTTTTTAATTAGAAAATATAGCAAAATGGAAAATTAATAGACGGTACGTTTAAACAAATTTTTAAAAATCAGAAACTCACCGCCATTTCGAATTAGATACACTTTGGAGAGAGTATCATTGTACAGTTTAAAAAGTTTTCCCTGGTCTATCTCCAGGTAGTAGTTATTGTCGACAAGATCTTTCATACCAAAGCCAGAGGCTTCTTTCACTACATTTCCTTCGTAGTCCAAAGTGGATTTGCACAAAGGACTTCGGCAAAGATTTCTATTACTAAAAATGACGTCGAAGTTGTTCTCGCGAGAATTGATGAAGACCATTGGTGGACGGGGCAATTTTGGATTTTGGATATCTACCGTATCAATGGTGGCCTCCTTGATGTTACAGCTATTCATGTTTACAATGATGAGTTTGGCTTTCTGACTATCTCTAACGATGAAAATTACTTTGTTGTAGCCAGTATTTTGAAGTGCCACGGTATTCCAGTATGGTTTTGAATACTTCAATTTCAAATCGCAGGTGCGAATGGCAGTACTTTCGTTTGGATCGGTGGATTCTATGTTGACTTTGCACTGTTTCACATTGTCGCTGCCTTCGCAAACTGCGTATAACAATTCATCTTTGTGAATGTTATTAATGGAATAGATCACATCCTTTTCGCCGAAGTCATACTTCTTTGTGTCAATTTTGCTTTCCTCCGGAGTTGGAGTGCCACTAGCCAAGGCCAAGCACAGAATGGCAAAAGTTGCTGTTAATCCTCTCATGGTAACTAACACTAAAGATTTAAAAGAATGACTATCGTTTAACGATTTTAATTTGTTAGATTTTTATATTTTTTTCTGCGCTTGAGGCATTAATGGTTAATTAATGAAAAAAATACGTTAAAATTTTACTTTTTTATAAATTGATTTTAATCGAGAAGCCAATCGATATTAGAAAATTTAGCATTAAATTACCAATTAAATTGAACTTACCACTTTGCTGCAATTTCTTGAACTAACGCCTCCATAATTGAGAAGCATTAGTTTATATGCAAAATTATACGTCACGAGTAGTGCCTATTTTTTTTTGTAATAAAAAAAAATAAATAAATAAAAATAGCTTATCAAGTCGACTCATGAGTTAATTTGATAAATGAATGTAATAAAGAGATTATTAAAGTCTACGTCAGCTCGGGGTTATCCAATGATTTTAATTATTTTGCCGTACAGCGGTCAAGGCTATTATTAAAAAATTTTAAGTAAATTATAAATAGCCGTAAATAGAAATGAAAGTAAAATCTAATTTTTGTTTTGATTTTAATTATTTAAAGTTTAATAATAATAAACGTTGATTTATATCCTACTATGAAAAAGTTCTAGAAATGCATTATTAATATGCATCATTAAATCTTGGAAAGTTTATTTGTACTATCACCAGCGCTAGTAGTTAGCTTTTTGAAGGTGGAAATTCCTTAAAGATCAACGTAAACATTGCATAATAAAGATAAAATTTATTATGCAAAATATCTTTATCTATAAAGTTTTTACTCTGCCTGTATTTTAAAATTGTATAGAAGGTATTAAAGAATTTTCAAAAATTTGGCAATTTATTTTTGTATAAACAGAAGACAACAAATTAATAAAAAATTAAAACTTCTCTGTTAGACAGAGATTTTTTATCTCGACCATTATTATTATTATATTTAAAAAAATTAAATAATTATTACTGTACATTTAGTAATAAATTTATCATTGACAATTAAAATAATTAATAAAAGGTATGTAATTGCGACAACAGTGCGTAGTATTCACTAATGTCATTCGCCTCTATGCAGCATCAATCAACCTCGTATTTAGTACCCGGCCAGGGTATAGCTTTTATACTAAAATTTACAAAAATATTTGTTAACAAATTTTGAAAAGGATCATAGCAAAACATACTAGTCTCATTAGTCATTTTGCTTAAAGAAATTCAATTTGAAATGACACAATTTTGAATACAGTGAGTGTGTATATGTACAGTGTACACTATGACGTCATTGATTATCCCCCCTTGGGGGCGCTTGAGTCAAATACGGAACTAACGCAAACCTCGTCCAACAGAGCAGAGTGGCGCAGTGGAAGCGTGCTGGGCCCATAACCCAGAGGTCCGTGGATCGAAACCACGCTCTGCTAGTTCGATTTTTTTTTTTTAATTTTTTTTCGATAAATTAGCTTTGACATTCAACTTTGTTTTCAATTAATTTAATTTTTTTGCAAAAAATTATAGATACGTTTTATAATGTATTTAATGCCTCTTTGTATTTAAATTAATTTTTTAAAATAATACCATTTAATTCTTTGAAAACGCAATTTGTTTAAATTATTCTAACGATTTAGCTGAATTTGTTTAATTATTCAATGAACACAATTCAATTATCTTAATTACTTCGTTCGACAACTGATTTGTGGTTTCGTGAAACTCTAATTTCCGTTAAGTAATCGTGAATTAAAACAAATTGACATAAAATATTTTTGAATCAATAGATGATCCTATTATTTCACGTCATGTACAGATCAATATTTTGCAGGAGCATTAATATCAAAATAATGTTTTTTTTATTGAATGACAAAAATAATTAATTAACATATTTAGGAGCATCTAGTAGATACTGTGGGATGTCAAAATTGAATTATAATAGAACAGACGCCTAATGCCGAACGAACAAATATATCCTCAACAATTCGCAGCTCCTATCGTCTAGATCAAAGAAGCTCAGTATTCTCTGAATCTGCAATTCTAATGCCAAACATCGCGAGGATAGATTCCCTTTGTAAAATCCAGCTATCGCGTAGATGTTGTGCTAAAAACTCCCTTTGAGCTCGGCAAAAAACATTTGCATGGCCGAAAGGATTTCACACTTCCAGCATGCATTCGCCGTTAGCGATGATGGCTTTCAAATTTAGCATCTCAATCAAAGAATTTAACATTTTATGACAAAAAGCTTTGCTCTTAAAGCACTTTTCCAATTAAAAGTCGCGCAAACTTTTAGCGGGAAGTCTTGAACGCTCGCGAAATTATCATTAATGAAATGCACACTGTTTCGACAAACCCTAGTTATAGCAAAACTTATAAAGGGATATTTTGACGCAAGTGTTTATACACGATTTACCTATATAATTTAAATTGACAATAAAATAAATGGTCGCAATTATTAAATTTGTATATAACAGATTTTCCTTGCTTTATTGCACGTTAGAAAATTCATTTTCTAAAATCAAGCGGCAGAAAGCAAATAAATCAAAGTGACTGTTTGATTACACAACCGATTATCTACTACTTTTCCCCGAATTCACGTTTATTTATACAAGTAATGTGCGCAAACTTTCGTCTCAAGGTAGAGAGATATTTTTAAAAATATCAACTCTTTCGTCTACCCACCGGTCGTTTAAAAAATCATTTTGACTCTTTCAAAACGTTACCGATTGTCAGTTTTCAGAAATAATACTCACGATATTGAAAGCTTAAAATAAACTTTTATTTCAATTCGTCCTACAAGCACCTATCACAAAATTATCTCTCAATTCAAAAAAAATAGAAAAAATTAAGCTCTATTTAACAACCCGAATAGAATAAATTCCCCGCATGCCGAATCACGTATAGAAACCGGTGGCTTTTTACTCTCACATCCAAAACAAAGACAAAAAAATTTAAAAAAGTGTGCAAAAATAAAGAAACTGCTCACGTAAAAGTAAATTGTGCACCGGTGAAGACGCGCGCACAGGGGGTAGCCGACGCACATAACGGAGAATAAAAATTCCCGCACCCCCGCGAGTGGGTACTCTTCGTTTACGAGTCGGGGCGCGAGGTCGCCCCGGCGAAAATGATCAGTTGTAATAACTTTGGGCCGCGGCGCACGTCCGCACGCAGCTTCGCATGAATATTCATGGGGTTCGGGGGGGCTCGCTCCGCTCGCGCCTCGGCCCGAAGGAAAATATAGGCGTCCGGGTCGCGTGGAGGCGAGACGAGCGTTGCGCCGCGCACTCGAAATAATTAATCAGAGGTGGTGCATGCGAGGACACGGAAACCGCGTCATCCCCGATACGACGGGGGAAGACATGCGGTCCCCCTGAAGGATTCTCGCTTTTCAACTTTTCCCGGCGAAATTTCAAACGCGCGTGTTAATTGAATTTTCTTGTATAGTAACCGAGGAGCGGGGGGAAAGGATGTGGACGAAAGTTATTGCGGTTTTCATCAAGACCGCTGGGATATTAATGCGCTTAGTTGTGATTGGTTCCTTGTCGAGCGCTTTGAGTGTAAACGGGCTGCGGCAATGAACAGCTTTGAGTGAAATGCTCATGATAGTGCAATAATATGTACATGTTTGTATGAAAATTCGAAAGTAACATTAACAAAATATGTGTATTTTATACTCGGGATTGTAATAAAACATTTTTATGTAAAATAATGCTTTTTTTATTAGATTGATTTTTGAACTTTTGTCATCATATACGCTTTATCTAAAATTCATTGTAATTATTTAACTTTGTTGAGCGCTCCGGATGAAATTCAAAATTGCGCTGCTTCTAGAAATATGATTATATGCCATTATGTTTGTAAAGCGTCATTTTAATAAAGAGAAATTATGCGAAGCAATTCAATTAACTTTTGAAAGTAATAATTAAATTTGACTGTAAAACACTTATTATATTCTTTTTTCTCATTCTAGCTGTGACGATGTTCCAAGAGAACTCAATATTTCACTACTTCAAATCATCGTAAAAACAAACAAAGAACATATTACATTGCTAAATAACAACGTGCAAGTCACAATTTTACTAAAAAAAACGTGCGCAAAATCGTACTTTGCACAAGGAATATTGAGATAGTACAGTTCCATATATGTGCGGGAATGCGATTTTAACCCTCGTGTGAGGTTTGCGCACGAGCGAAAAGGTCACACGAGATTAAAATCACTTCCTCGCACAAGTATATCGAAACGTTGTTTTTCTTCACCCCGTGTGCAAGTCGCGATTCTCCGCAAGCGAATTTGGGCGAGCGTGCGGAAAATCGTATCTTTGAGCACGGCGTGTAGAAAAAAAATTTGATTCGCGTAGATTTTACTGTGCAAACTTCTCGCTCGCTAAATTAAGTTCGCACTATACCCGCGCGATTGAACGACTCGCCGGCGACGAATACAATCTTCTTCAAGAGTGAAATATAATAAAGAAGAAGAGAAAAACAAGAACGCTCTTTTACACCCACACACACATACCTACACATGCACCTAATCCCGAAATGTAAATTAACAAGAACGCATACGAAATAAAAGCAGCGAACGCCGAGTTTAATCAAGCGGCGCTCATTCTCGCGCTTGGCCGACGTGAAAAGCGTCCGCCTGATAAAAGTGAACAAAGCGCCGGGGCGCGCGAGTACACGAGCGGCGTTACCTTTGGTCTCGAGGAAGGCCGTGGCCAGATTAGTCAGGTCGAAAGACAGCAGCAGCAGCAGCACCGCGAGCCACCGGCAGCAGCAGCCGGCAACGGCTTCCCATCTCATGTTTGTTATTCCGAGTGAGCCTCTCTCTTCCTCGCTCCCTGGCTTCCTCTCTCGCTCTCTCTCCTGCTGCGGATCGCGACCTCACGTCCCTCTCATATTTTCCCGGCTGCGCTCGCGCCAGCCCCCGGGGTTGACACGCGCGCGCGGCGAGAGCTCGAGAGAGGCGGACGACGACACGAGGGTGCTTATCACCTGGCCAGATAACACCTGCAACACAAACAAGCGGAGAGCGGGAGTCAGTACGTGTGCACGCGCACTCCTTCGTGTAATTAAGCGAAGGACCGTCTCGGCTCGGGGGTGTGGGGGGTGGCCGCTTCGGGCTTTTCCGCACGTTTATCCTCCCTTGTATAGTAGCCGGGGGGCGTTTTCCTTCTTATTCCCTTTATTTTTTTTCTTTTTCTTTTTTTAAATTATTTTTCTGCTGGGTTATAAGTGCGTGGAACTGTGTACAGCTGGTGGATGTGTAATGTGCTTTCGGCGATTTTTGCGACGTCCCACGGGAAAGCAGATCGCGGATTAGCCGCTCCGCCAGGGTCGTGGCTTCTGGTCGATTAAATATTTATTATGGTCTTGACAATTTTAATAAAACATCAAGCCGGCTATGGGTGAAATATTTAGCTGTGGATTTCTTTTGTATTATTTTATAAGATTCTGAAATCCTGTTTTTCACGTTTATATTTTGTTGGATATTATTTTTTTTTTCGTGTCGAAGTTGAAGTTTAAAGAAAATTGTAACAGTGTTTAAGAAAAATAAGACGATATGTGTTATAAATATTTCTGGTAGAAAATTAATCACCTTTTTTAGTTAATGGATTAACTAAAGGATTAAATTCGCTTTAGTTGCATTGAGACGAATAATTAATTGAAGTCTACGAACAAAATAATTTTAGAGAGAATTACTAACTTTTATTTTCTATTATTTTATTCTCTTTATTTTTTATACGTGAGCAGATTATGTATATCAAAAATATTTATATGAAATAAATAAATAAATATATTAACAATTCACTATCACTGAAGAAATAGCAAAATATTTCATCTCACACATTAAATATTCATAAAAAAGAAGACACTTAAACTCAAGTTTGATCATACAGTGCGCAAGAAGCAGTTAATACTCGCGCAACTTTGGTAGTAACGCTGTTCTTACATTTTATTTTTGGCCTTTAAATAGGCAAGGTATCGCATTGTTAAGGTGAATTTTATGCTCGTAATTAGAAATTTTAATATCCCAGAATGAATGTTTAACATACTGATCACCTTCGAGAAATGTGCACTTTAGTTCTCTCTCTCGCATTATTATTACGGCGGTGAAATTTATTTACGATTAATAAAATCTTTTACGAGCTGCATTTTAAAGTTTTCAAAGAAGCGTTGTAACTTGCTGTTGCGACCGTTAAACGTCTAAATATGTGTGGAGCTTGCTAAAAACGATGGGAATATTCGAAATTCCAGCTCCGTGTTTATTAGTGCCCATAAGTCGAGCGCGAAAAAAAAAATTGGACGAAAAGCCGCGCTGCAACGGCGGGGAAAGATAGTTTCAAAATTTTATGGGAACGTAAATATTTATCGTTTGAAGTTTAGAATCAGATTTACGCCTCGTCTGCTTCACATCTCACGCGGTAATAACACAGAAGTGAAACGTGGATTCTGCTTGCATTAATAATAATTTACTTAGCCATATTCCTTTCATCCCTGAACTTTGAATTTCACTCGTCGACGAGTCCTAATTAAGCCCTATGTTTTACAAGAACACGTGCAATAATTACCATTAGAGACTGAATGGATTTTACTTCGCTATACAATGCTAAGCTTAAATCAGCGTATTTCATCTCAGTCTTTTACACCCGCGTACTTGTACCTAGAAATTTGTCATGCAGTGGTTTCAAGACTTTATTTATTACTTCGCTAAAATTACGCTTTTAATTTAAATTCCTTTTTCGTTAGAGTCTATTGTCAATACTAATTAAATATTTCTTATACGCTTGTAAAACTTTTTCGTAAAAATTATGGTGCAAATAGACGTTAAATGAAGTTTGCAAGCTCATGAAATTTTTACTTGAATTTTGAACGATTGGTGGTGCCTTGTAAGTTTTATATAAAAAGCTCTGTAAAAAATACGGAGCCAGAAGAAATTCCGGAGCTTTTCTTGAAAAAATTTCCAAAGCGCAATTTTAACGGGAAAAGCTTCGTAATTTTTACAAGAAAATTTTCTCAGTATATAAAACCAATTAAATTTTGGAAGGAACAGCCCACTCGACGGGCTCTCAATTTCATCGTAAAAAGTTGAACTATAAATTTCAGTGGCTCTCGGCTCTAAAGAAAAGTGAAAAACTTGCAAGATCGACACCTAAATTTGCCCGTACGAGCGACGCATCACCATGCCCGGGTCACATTTTAAAAAACTCCCGGACGATGCCATTAAAAGCGACCCAATAATTCCCGAGCGGTAAAGCGCATACGCGCCAATGCAGCGCCCTGCAAGCTGCCCTCGTAAATGCACGAAAGACGATCGAGGAGCTTACGACTATTTTTTTTTATCCGACATTATAATTGGCCGCTTAGTCTTTCGCGCGAACTCTGGAATCGTAAATGTTCCTCCGGGCGTCGTCCTCTCTCTTCTTCCTCCTTTATGGAGTCGACCGCGCCGGAGATGAGAAATGCAAATGTTCTCGGAAAAACAAGTGCTGTGCAGGATGTGCATAGCAGCGCGGCGACGCTTCGCGGAATAAAGTGGCCCGGCCACTTCGTACGCGGTATTATTCTTCTTCATTTACCCTTTTCCTTTTTTTTTATCCCGTCGCTTTATTTGCCTGGCAGGCGACCCGGATTATGTGTACAAATGCATCGGTTAAGTGCGGCACGCTGGTGTTTTTTGGGAAACTGGATTGCTTGTTTTAGTTGGACAAAATAAAAGCTTCAGCGGGAGTAGATGTGTGCAGTGCATTAAATCTGCTTCCTTTTTTTGGTGCATCGAGATCGAGACTTTTGCGGAAAAATAATATAACACCGACGAACCGCTGCGCTTCGTTGCAATTTGAATACTGGCGCATGAATAATTATGATTGCTTGTACCTTCGATGAAAACATTTTTTTTCCTTTTTTTTCTTTTTAAATTTCTACAAAGGTAAATAAAAGTGTTTGTACTCCAATCGGGGTCAATTGTTGAGATTCGTACTTAAACGAGAGAAATAATTAATTAGTGCACTCGGATAGATTGAAGTGCTTTTTGAACTGTGCATTTTAATTGTACCATTTAATTGTCAGCGAAAGTCCGCAATTACTGTGCCGCATCGCTTTCAGTTGATACATAATATTCTAAATTTTTATATCAGTTGTTGAGAGTATTTTTACAAAGTAAATCAAAGTAATTATTCAAACGTAAAAGTAAAGAGTTTCACTATTTAAAAATCTGAAATATTTTAGTCATATTTTTTTTTAGTTTTAAAACTATTATCAAACACTTGTTTGCAAAAACGTTTATATAATTTTAGCAAAATTCTTAATAAGGAAGTCTGGCACTTTAGATTAGAGATCAGGGGAAAACGTGAGGTGAACAGCAATATTACGGTCAGCGGTAGCCGGCTCACCTTCACATTATATTTTTAAATTTTTAAATAAATTTAAAATACGAATAGATTCGGTACAAAATAGACCACCGAGTTAAATCAGAAAACTTCTTTCTTTCCTTGTAGACTTGAAATTAAGTAGACACTACACTTTATCGTAAAAGATTGATGAAAGTTGCAATAGCCACTCAGATTCTATTGTCAACGATCTTTCATCTAAGCACTACTCCCCTGCCTCCCAATCCCCGATAAATAATTCATCGGAGTTTAAAAAAAGATGCGGCAAAACCAAAACCAGCCCCACCGACAGTCATTAAAATCCTCGAGAGCGACATCCTCAGGAAACTTTGAGCGAAACTAGTTAGAGGCCACTCGTCGTCGGGAAATCCCGCGAAAATCAAACGTCACGCGACTTTTCCAAACAGGCTCAAAGGCTCGCCGTCATCCCTGCTCCTCTCCTCTCCTCTCAAAGCGTGGAATAACAAAGGATCAAAGACGCGCTCCGAGAGCGGACCTATAACCCCCGGATAAATCTGCGTCGCCGGACCCTCGGCTAAGTTTCGGCGCTTGGGGAAACAGGTCACGGCCGCGCGGCCGACGCTCCGCGCGCTTCCAGCCACCCTGCGGCTTTAAAAAGTTTAGGAGGAGGTTAGAGGATTCCCCGGGGATAATCAGGTCGCTTTTTATTCTCCCGGTATTACCCAACTTCCCCGCGTCCACTCCTTCTTCCTTTTTTTTTTTATTCTTTGTACTATATACGTTCCGGTATCTCTGCGCGCGCTACGCATTGCAAATAAGCCGCGATACATAATATACCCACCCTTCGCGTGATATTTTACTTTTTAGAGTGGGCACTCCCTCTCGGCGCCTTCTTTTTTTTTTCGTTCTCTCAGCGAGCCCTCCTTTCTTTTTTTTTTAGTGCTTCCTACTCTCTTCTCCGGTCCGCGGACCGCGCTGAGTGATGCTGGCCTACTTGGCTACGAGACTGGAATTTTTGTGGGTTATCGCGTAGTCTTTTCTTTCTTTGCCCCGGCGTTTCCACCAGGGAGTCGGGAGTAATTTTTTACATTCGAGGTGTAATTCAAACCCCTTTCCTCGTGTCCCTCTTTTTTTTTCACCGACGCGCGGCTGACTCGCGTAATTAAGATGATAGCCTGCTTCGTCGCGGAGGAGTAGATTTTATTACGCGAAAGAAACGTGCGCGAAATGTGGGACACTTGGGCATCTTATTTACCGGCTAAACGTGCCTTTAAGCGCTTTCGAAGGAAATTGACTTTCGGTAAGCTTCTTTAATAACTTGGGATATTACATTGCAACTCTATCACTCTTTTTTTTTGGTATTAAAACTTTCAATTTGTCCGTCAATTATATCGACGATCCTTGAACTAAGATAGTTATATAAGCTTGAGAGTAAAAGTTGTCGCATCGAGTCGGAGAAGGCTAAAAAATAAAAAAGAAGGAGATTGAGAGGAACGATTTCCGATTTCTCGCAGTAAAAAGAATAAAGGAGTCCAGGGGTGCATCTTACAGCGGCGAACTTTCAATTAGGCAATTTATCCTGCGAGTCGAGCGAGGTTGCGCGGAAAATTGAACTTTTCCCCGATCATCCGTGAAATTTGCCGTACACATCGGCCTGATTAGGATCGTCGCGTCTCGCCTCTTTGTCGAATTTTCATCGCACGGCTTATCTTTTAATTTATCTGACCGGACGAGGAGAGAGTAGGAAGCTTTTGACAGTCCCGGACCAATCCTGAAGATAACAGAAATCCCTGCCGCTCATATCTTCGCTGAAAAGGGTGAGGGCATAGGTCGCGTAATTCAGTCGAGATTAAAGACGTTGGTAAAAAAAAAAAAAAAAAGTGCACGCCGGCAGAGCTCAATGGGTCTTTTCGCTCGTCTTCGCGGGATCCTCCCCACCAGGGTAGGTCTTCCTTTCTGCGGCGATGGGGCGAACCCCGGCGACCGTCAATGAAATGCGGAGACGCAGAACTACGGGAAAGGGGACGACCTGGAGCAACGAGCAGTTTTTTTTACTGTTGTCCGTGACGTAAGTTTCTTGGTAGATACTGTTTGCGGAGCAAATCGCATTGAGGAATTAGTTGATTTCATTCGAAGTGATTCGGTCGATTGTTAATGCTTTTTTCTGGACGTGATAAATTCTTATCACTCGTTGTTAGTGAATTGAGATTTTTCAGAGATTTTCAAAGAAAGTTCGTTGAATAAAAGTACGATGAAAGTACTTTTAAAAATCAGAATTTTTAATCCTGGAATCTTTTGCAGAGAGGCTCCAGAATAAAAAATTCAATGTCTAATAGTTTGTCAGTTCGTTTAATTAAATTTTATTTTACAATTTCCTTTTTTAATTCAGACTAGCTAATTTTGAGAAACGATCAATTAAATAAAACTTTATCATATCCAGACGTAGATCCTTATTTTTCCTGTCTGCATCCTTTTTAGCTCTATCAACCCTTAATTATTAACCAAATTATCCTTAAAAGGGAAAAGAAAATTGGCTTCCTTTTTGAATTTCAAGCGCATAAGAAATTTCTTTGCAAAATGAATACCCGAAAAAAATGTTGAAATAAAAAAAAAGCACTAAAATTTATCTGCGAGAAACTTCATTTATAGCCCACTTAAATTTCCACAAGCTTTTTAAATTTTTTAAAAGATCTCTTAATAGCACGCGCATACAATACTGAATACCGAACAGCTACTTAGTACATGCGTTGTTTTATTATTCAAAAAAAAGAAAAAAATTGAATGGGCAGAATTCCTTCATCAAGGGCACAGAAAAGCAGAAGAGATCGAAAAAGGAAAAGTCATCGAAGTAAAAAGTACAGAAGTGCCGGAAAAGGGAGGAATTAAAAGAGGGAAAAAGGTCGGTAGCGTAAATACTCTGGAATAAGGTAAGAGAGAGAGATAGACAGTGAGAAAGAGAGTAGCCCGTAGAAAGCGAAAGACAAAGAGAAGGCAGGGCCGGATAAGTGGATAAAAAGGCAGCACGAGCGAATAAGAAAAGTTGGCTGCGGGAAGAAGGAGAGGGAGGGGGGGGGGGGTAAGGGAGCAGACCCCGGGCTTGTATATAGTATATATAAAAAGCCACCGAGGCAGATAATTTTAGCGGCAATTACCGAATCCAATCGGGAGTTGAATAGACGAGAACGACCTTAGACGCCGCGAAGTCCCGCTCCGATCGACGCTGCCAAGACAGCGCTCTGGACGCTGCCGAGCGAATTAGCCGCGATTCAGCGGGGGTAAAAGGTCTACGTCGCGAAACCGGGGAAAATTCGGGTAAAAGAGACGCTGACGCGAAACTCTTCCCTCTGTGTCGCGGATCAGGCCACAAAAGGGCTGCTTTTCGGCCGCTGCTGAAGCATCGGCCCTTTCACCGTAAGCCCGGGCTCATATCTTTTTTTTTTTTTGCGCTTGTTAGGGATAATTGCTCCTGCTCTGCGGGCTTCCCTTACCTCCGTATAAATAAACGCGGACGCTATGCGCCGCGAACTTTTCTCCTCCACCTTAGCTTCTATACCCCCGGTTGAATTTTCCCTTTTCCGCGAACGTGAGTTACGGGCTCTTACGTGTAAGTATATATGAACGAAAAATTTCTGGTCCCATGCGAGAGGATTTACTCGTGCCATCAATTAGTTTAATGCGATTTCGAGATACATTTGCGGCTTTTGCTGAGCAACCGAGTCGCTTCAAAAAAGTAATTGATTTTTATATTATTTTAGGAGTTTCTTATACGAAATATTTTTTAAAATTACGAATTGATGGAGGATCATCTTAAAAAAAAAGTCTTCTTCCCATACATTTTTAAATTTATTAATTTAAGTTTTTATTAAGTTTAGTAGAAATTATTAAGAAATATATTGTAGATCTTTCGTATAAAATTTTCTAGGCGACGAATATGCTTAAGTAATTAAAATAAATGAAACTCGGTGAAAATATAAATAAACGATTTAATGTAGATTTTGCATATATCTATAAAGGTTTATTGATTAGTCGATTGTAATTGACTTTAAATTTACGTTATTATCTGTCTACATTTATTGAAGATTCAATATGAAAAGAATGTATCATTACTACTCTTCTTAATTGAACAATGCAATCTACCCGCTGGATTCATTTAGAAAATCAAATTCGCTTTGATAGTACCATTTGCCATTTTAATCAAGTTTACCATTTGCGTCAACCAACCAATGACAATGTAATCACATTAGTGAATTATCAGTAGGGCCTGATGAACCCTATATACGTAACACTACAGTAACAATTATTGAGGAGAATTTATTTTTGGCTTCTATATATATTTTGTTCATGCATAAAAAATAATTGCCTCTAGAATTTCTATTTAATTTGTCTTAAACATAATATTTTATTTCATTAAAATAAGTAAATTATAGTCACTGAATGTTGGAAAATGAGTGTAAATAAGACGATTTTATTCTCATAACTTTATTTAATTTGTCTTCCATTATTAATTAATAATAATCGTAAAAAATTGTTCTCTAAATAATCTCATGACAAGCAATCCAAATAATCGTAAAAGCTTCCAACAAGTGTTCAAAAAATAATTAAATAAAACGTTAGCCGTCATAACTACAAAAATTAATCCCGTCGGCACTTCAGCCCCATCAGGAGCGATCCTTCATCATAATCGCGAAGCTCCGCTGTAAAAATAGCGTAATAATGTTCGAACTTGTCGTCGCTCGCGCCCCCCTAATCCCCGCCGCCGCATGAAAAAGCGCCGCGTAAATCGTCGCAAACAGAGGATGTCGCATTATGCCGAACATCGCGAGGCGATAAGCCCTCTTCCCCAATACCCGGGAAAACACGAAAGACTACTTAAGAAGCCCGCCTTCCTTCGCGGACGCTTTGAAAAAAAAAAAATAATAAAAATTGAGAGCCATAAATTTGCACGATTGCGCCCTCCGAAATTTCCAACTCCCCCCCCCCCCCCGCGTAAAGAGAGACTTGCAATAGGCGCCCGCGTCTTTGGCAACCGTAGACAAGCCGTGAATCATCGCGAAGATCCGCGGGAGAGTCGAGGATTTTTACAGCCGATGGTGCATAAGGGCGCGCGCAATATGGACGCTATTTTTCTTGAAAGCTTAAGGCAATTTTGTCATCCTGATATCGCTCCTATTCTCCCGAGATTTATCACGGAATAGCTTTGGTTATACTTTTTTATTGCTTCGGGGGGTCTGCGCCTGGAGTTTCTTTTTTCCCTTGAATTATGGACGATAACGAGTATCTTCAAATTGCTTCGCAACGTCTTGCTTTTATTCTGCAGCGCTCGTTATTCAATTATTAGATTCTTTTAATCCCTTATTATACTTTTTCTATTTTATAAATTATCCTATATCGATACAAAGGACAGTTGGATGAACAGGTATTTCAAATGAAATTCAATGAAATGAATATTTTAATCAATTATTGAACAGAAGATTCACGGTGTTATAAAAGACTCTATATATTGCTTGATTTAATTTAATCATATTTTTAAATAGGAATACTTCATTTCAATTTTTACTGTGTTTTTTTTACGCTTTATATGCAATACTAGATTGGACTCTTAAAATACAAAAAAAATATTTTACTCAGAATTTTGAAATGAACGAGTGTACAATTTTTTCAATTTTTCGATCGCTCACAATGAATAATAATTAAAAGTTTCACCCACCAAAATTAAAAAAAAAGAGTCGAACGACCACTTTAAAAAGTAAATATAAATTCAGTTTAACGAGAAATCGAAAGTCAAACGTTCTCGCCGTCTTGAATCGAAAGAAGAAGGCACCTCACGATAAATAATTGATTTGACACGGTTGAAAACCTCGGCGTCCCCTAAATTCGATCTCCCATAAACTCCAGTCTCGTCGCCCTAGGTGGGCCGCGCTCCACGGCCTCCTAATTAATCGCGATTCTATTTAGCCTCGCGCAAAAGGCATCCGCCTTCTTTCCTCCGGCCCGCAATTAATTCCGTCATAGGGACACCCTCGCCGAAAATTTATGGTAATAAAACGTCGCGTCGCGCGCTCTTTATATAAATTACAAGTACACGGCACAATTCGGCCCTCCGAGCCTCTTCCACTCGAATATCACCAAAAAAAAGAAAAATAAAAGAAAAAAAATATGAAGAAGAACAGAAATCGAGTGTATATCACAGGGGCTCCCTACAAGCATTGTTGGGACCAGACGCGATGTCCGCACAAAAGTCAATGGAAATGCGAGTAAATATAAATCGAGAATCATCGGGGCTGAATGCGTGGACTAGAAAAGGCGTAGCGGAGGAAAAAAAGACGGACTGGAGGGGGAGGAAAAAGGTGCATACATACGGGGTAGAAAGAATCGGCGATGGGGGAGAGATGACGGGGCCCGTATGTCGCTTTTTCGAGTCGAATACGACCGACCGAGGTTTTTCCTTTCCCGGAAAAAAAGAAAGGAGGAGGAGAGCCTGTCCTCCCACGACGGCAAACAATCCGGGAATATTTATGCCCCGCGCCACTTGAATTATCGTCGCAGCTTTCCGCCGCGATTCGCGCGGGCTGCTGCAATCCTCCCGAGGCGACCTCTTATTTTTCAACGGATCGCCGCGTAATCGATGGATCTTGAGGTAAGAAAATCCTGGTTATTCGTAATGCAGTCGCGCGACGTTTTCCTCGACATGGAAAGGTGTAAGTGTGATGCCTGAAAGTTGGAGAAAGGCAGGAAGCTTTCTCCGGATCTTTTTCTTTGGAATATTAAAAAAGTAAAATTTGTGCTCGCGTTACTTTTTGAAAATGAAGGTGAACCGCCGGAAGAAGGGAGAGGAAATGGCGTCTCCTTTAATTTTTCAAATTTACGCGCAGAAATTATCGTGCGGTGGGAAGCGAGGAGGGCCGGCGAAATTGCAAAGTTCGAAAGGGCGCGAGCGAGTTACGATAATTCATTACATTATTTAAATTTATCGCCGCAATTCTGCCGATTCTCGCGGATGTTGCAAAGCCGGGGAGAAAAATTCGCCAGCACCGACGCAGAGCTCTCATTTTTCAACGGATTGCGATGCGATCCGCAGAAAAGTGTCGGCATATTTCTCTCGGAATCTCCCTTAAAGTTCTGCCTTGCAAAACTCGGCTAAAAAAGCCCGTCCAAAATTTTGCGCGGGAGGAAAACGCATTTGCTTCGTATGTACATTCTCAAGATTTTCCTGGGGAAGTGTGCGCACAGTGAGATTCCGTCTATTATCCCTCTCGTCATTGCAATCCTGAAGTTCATTTGAAATTTTTTTTTTTATGAAAATATACGAACTTTTTGATGAGAAGTATGAGCGTTAAGGAAGGAAAATTCTTTACTGTAAAAATTGCAATGATCAATTTTAATATTCTCACAGACTGATCTTATATTTGCATAGTTCTTGTAAGTTTTATCAGAAATTATGTGTTACTACAATTCTGAGATTACTTCAGTAAAATATTTTGAATTATTTATTTTAATGTTTAGATAACAGTATTCGAAAAACAGCGATTATAACTATACTGTATAACTAAAAATGAAAAAAAAAAATACAAAAAAGTGAAAAGTACGTGTAGATAGATCAAAGCGTCGTCGCATCGCGGCAAAGGCTCTTACGCACGCGACCGATAACGCATGATCTCCTCGAGCTCGGATCTCGATCTCGAGCTGGCGCGCCAAAACAAAAAAAAAAAAAAAACGCTTCCCGTGCTGTGAACGATAAAATCGTCACGTGGATCTCGAGAGCCGAAGCGCGACGGATAATCCGCCCACGCTTCTCAGAAGCGCACAGTCTGTCTCCGTTTCATCCACCCCCTAAAAAAAAATAAAGAAAAATTCGTCGACGGATTTTTTTTTGTGACATCGAACCGTGAAAATTTCCGCAAAGTGGGATCGCGGACATACAGATGATCGATCATTGTTATACTCCGCGGGCTTACTTTGCGATCGAGCCTAATGCGACAATTATGGTCCTCGTCCCTCAGGCTCTTCCTTCTCCCCGCGCGCGCCCTTTCAAGGAGCTTTATCCGACTCGGGCGAGATCGCCTTTTGAATGTCGCGGGTCTCGGGGCTCCGCTGCGCGGCCGTCTGGAAATCGCGGATTTCGGAGGCGGACGGGGCCTAGAGAGAGCCCGGGGATTCTGGAGCAAAGGGAGGACAGGAGAAAGAGCCCGGGGACGTGCGAGCGGTATAAACGTCGGATTACCGGATGAAATATCCGATTCGCTTTTCTTTTAATCTTCCTAATTAGTTTTAGATCTTTGTCCGGACACTTTATTTTTTGCGCTTGCAAATTTATGGGTGTGTAAATTAATTATGTGAGAGGACGAATTGGTATTATGAGTTTACGTGCGTATTATAAATGATTTATCAATGCATGTAATAATATCGCCTGGAAATTTGTAATAAAACTGCATGGAGAAAAAAGTTATAGTAATAATTATTATACTATTTTTTAACGCAGGAAAAGACTCGACATATAAAAAATTTTGCTAGAAATTATAATAAAATTTGCTAGACTAATTGTAATAAAATTCACTGTACGTCTAGCACATTTTACTATACTTTCTATAGTAATTTTTTTTATTTATAGTGTGTCCCTGCGTTACAAAATATTTCAGTAATTTTTACTAGAACTTTTCTCTCCGTGTAAAAACTAATATATGTGATGTTTACTTCAATTTTTAAGAAAGCTATTTTTTTAATTTTAATCTTGACTATTTTTTGTCCGATAAACTTTGGAACATGCTTCTCTTGTAAATTTACAAAAGAAAATCATTCACAAAATGCTTAAAAAAAGAAAGATAAATTTGTCTTTACGGCATCCTTTGTATATTTATCAAAGCAATTAAATCTTCACCCCGCAGCAAAAGAATCGTTAAAATGAAAAGCGCCGAAAGTTTTTCCTGAAAAATTATATGCCTGCTTAAGTGTACGCGCGCGCCGAAAACGCAAATTAATCACGATCGTCGCAGTTAAGGCGATTCATCACCGGCGAAATAAAAAAAAGTTAGCATCTCTAATTAACAAAAAGCATCACGCGGAGAACTCGCGATAAAATAATTATTAATGACGGCAAAACCTGCCTCGCGTCTGCTTTATCTTTAAAAAGCCTCGGACAAAGGGACCTCCGCACCGTAGACGAAACGGGAGGGAGAGAGGCAGGGGGCGACAAAGAGATAAAGAGGCCAGGAAAGAGGAAGGGAGAAGGCAAAAAGATTTCGGGGCGCGCGGTCGTCGCCGTCGCCGGCTAATTTACGGAAAAACGCAGCGATCCGGAAAAGCGGAAAACAATTGCCCGAGATGCGCCGAGCGGGGCTAATGGCGGTATGGAAGACATCGCGCTCTCCCCGCTCAAAGGAGAGATGCCGAGTCGATGGGATGTATAGCGCGTATTTTTATGCATGCGACCCTCGGCTCCAGAGCGCATTATACGCACATTTTTCCGAGTAGAAATTCATGCGAGCTCGTCGAGGCGGTTCATGAATTTTCAAAACGCCGAAGATGGGCTGCTCTCTCCGCGTCTTTCGTATAATAACGGACCTTCTTACTTTTTTTTTCTAGCTTCGCGGGATTTTCGATCGTATTATGTTTGGATGCGGAACGAGTTGAGTTTTTCTACTTAAAAAAAATCGTCTGTTGATGTAAATGCATAAACAGTTAAAAATTTTGTGTTGTTTAAAAAATAATTTACTGTAAGCATTGTGTTAAAATGCATTTTTACTAAATATTTGTGTATAAGTTTATTGGAGCAATCAAGATAAAACATTATATTTGTGTAATTTCATAATTTATACAAAAAATGATGTTCACGTTGCGTCATTTCAATTCTAAGCATAAACATAATGTTTAGAGTTGAACGGATATTTAACAGTGTATGCTAGAAAAAAAAAGTTGAAACTGTAGAATACGTAGAATATTTTAAAATATGTAGTTTATTTACGTAAAACTAATCTGTTCTTTTATTTATCTTTTTAATGACAAATTTCCTTACTATTACTATAATTTATTTTCATAAAAATGTGTTTATTTTTCTATCAAAAGAAAAAAAAAAAAAAACAAAACAATTAATGCGCTACATTTACAAATACCTGAATAGCTTGAACATCAAACGTAAAATACGAGACAAAATTGAAACACACGAGCCCCAGTAGTCCATAATCGCAATATAATGATTTGCCTCTCGCATGAAAATTCAGCCCCGCAATCAAGTTTGCGCAATAATTAACTGCGGTATTTGTACTATCTTGAAACGCGGACGGAATTACCCCAATAGATAACGCATTAATTACAATAGCTTAGCATGAAATTTCCCACGCCGATGTGCATAAACAGGAACGACGCAGTGAACCCCACGACATAATACAACCACCGAGTGAGACCCGAAAGCAGAAATGGAGCTGAAAAATGTGCAGCCATACAAGACGAAAAAGCAAGCGGTGCGGAGCAAAAGTGTAGGGTCGAATCGAGGAACGGCGTCTCCGCTACGTGTGCACTCACGAAAATTCCAGGGGCAATAATAAATCGCAGGCACCAGGGAGAAGATCCCTGCGTCACCCCCGCAGCAGCTTAACATATTTCAGCAGGTGAAGAGGGTGATACCGAGGCCTCGATAGACGCGCTAATAAAACGCGCCTGAATGAACCATTAATTCCGGGCCGCTTGCTCTTTATTTTTCTTGAGCTCGCGCGAAAGCATTTTTTTCGTCGTCCATTGTCGAGGACGCGCCGAGATTATCCGTCGGGCGTTAGTTCGGATGAGGGATTCCGTTTTTGGCAGGACTACTGTGTGAATGTGTATATATATATATAATATATACACCGGTTTCAAAGGAATAATTTCCGGCCGGGATTTTCCTCAATTAGACGACCCGCGACCGAAGAGAGAAAGAGAAGGACGGGACAAAGAAAAAAAGGAGGCAAATGGAAATAAACGATATTCCAAATATCGTTAAGCGCGGAAGGAGCGATGCATTAGTTTCGGCGCGTCGGACACAAAGGGACGCTAACGACGATAAATAATTCATGCATCCCGGCATTCCTCAAAATTCATAAGACCAACGGGGTGGGAAAAAAATGTACAGATTGGCCGGGGGTTGAGGGACAGTAAAAATCGCAGTCCCACTCCCCTTGGTATATACTAACAGATTTTCCCCGAAGACCATTACGCGAGAAATCCGGGCGTAAAGGAGGCGCGCCCGCCCCTTCGAAAAATCGCGTATATGCCCCCCTCGCCGTTTGAATATTCAACGTCGTTGGGCGAAATGGGTAATCGACGTTTAGCTCGAGTGCGCCTACGATTGCGCCTATGTGCAAACTAGGCGTCCGTGTCACTTTGATCCTTGTGTCTATATATAAAATAGACGCTCGTTGTTCCCTGTATAATAGTCGTTGGATCCAGGATCCTAATACTGCATCTGTTTTAATGGGCGTTGGAAGGGACCGGCCAATGAATTTTAGCAAATAGAATCTTTGCTGGTCAAATACGAGGATTGATTTATTAATGTGTATATGTACATTGGATCTTTTTTTTCTGCGAGAAGAAAGGAAAATTGACTGCGCCTTCAAAACAAAGCGCTATTAAACCGTAAGACTCGAAGCAAACAATTATTGAATCGCATTGAATAAAACCTTTTTGTTATTCGGTGAAAAATGTTGGGTTAAAAATTGCTTTGGTATTTAACTACGACTACAAAATTTACTGTAGCGCAAACTGGTGAAAAAATTACTATTACTTTATTTGTAGTAAAATTTGCTAGTAATTACACAACTTTTTTTTTTCATTTTTCGAGTATATATATAATTTCTTTCAGATTACAGCAATTTTTTAAGTAATATTTTTCAGCGAGTGATTTTCGTAGTAATTATAATAAAAAAAAATTACATCTCGTAGAATGCCAGCTCGTTAAAAATATTGCGTAAACAATGAATATAGCTCGATGTAAATTATTTATAACGTGAATTGAAATTTAAAGTATAGCAATTCGAGCGATTCCAAAAATCCCCGGGGAAAATAATGCAACGAATTGTTTCTCTCCTCGGTATTTATTAATGCAATAAATGCAACGGATGGAAACTGCACAAGCGAATTTTTTTAAAGAAATAACAAACTCGAAAAAAAGTTACATAACGTTTATTATGCAGTATAGCAGAAGCAACGTATAGTAAATATTAAAGTATATCATACAGTCAAATTGAGTATTCAGATACTTTATAAAATTTCTATTATTTTATTTTACGAGTTTGCCATTCTTTTAGTAAACACCGCAGACATTTTTAATGCAATTTTTTTCTCCCCGTATACAAGAAAACGCCCAACCATAAATGTGAATATTCCCGGTGGCAGGGCGAGAATTTTCCATTCTTAAGCAGATGTCTCATCGATCTCCGGCGCACTCGATCATCACCCGTATATTCACCGACCAGCAACAGTCCATCGTTCCGCGCGCGGAAAAGTCTGCCCATCTGCCGAATCCCATAGTCTCTTTTTTTTTTCTTCGCTACGGCGATGCCCCCCGGGGAGAGCGAGGCTCGTTCCGTCTGCGCCTCGTAGGCATAAGCGACGATCCGGTTTCGGCTGATCTTTGACGTCGCGGGGATTACGGGCGTATTAGTGGATTAGTCGCGGATCCGAAGGACCGCGTCGCTGTTGACAATGGGGCACTTGCGCGCTATTAATTTACTCGCTCGAGCGGGCGCATCGCCCCCTTCGGAGCCATGAATTTCGTTCGCCTTTGTCGGCGCATCGCGCGATCTCGATTGTCGCCAGCGATGTGATTTGTGTCGCGTTTACACAGGATCTTCATTTCTCGTCAATGAATTGCCTTTGCTGCGAGGCGCCGTAAAGCCCGAAATGGCTGCGCGGTGCTTGTTTGCAGTCGAGGAATTAAGTGCAGCGAAACGGCTGTACGTTTTGCATTTGATTTATTTTTATTTGGGGATTTTAGTGATTTTATTGGGTTGAACGCAAAAGAAATCGTCGATTTAGAAGGATCAGGGTGATTTATATGGAGCAGATTGATTTTCAATAAAGAATTTTTTTTAAATATAACGAAATAGTATTTTTTAATATCTAAGAATAGTACTTTTTGATTTATTCATCAGGATTGAAAATTTAGTAAGGATTGTTCACACAGAAACGTAAGTTGCTCGAGCCAAGAATTTAATTTTTTTAGTTTAGAAATAGAACTAATTGTATATAGTAATGTAAGCCTGGATTCTCCTTTCTTGAAAAGAAGGATAAGAGGAAATTGTAAAAAAAAGTTTTTTTATATATATATTTCATTAATTTCCGTTCGAACCAAATAGAGGAAACTTTTTCCACTTGGTTACAAAAGTTAATTAAATAAACAAAAAGCTTTAAAATTTTCTGCTTTTCACATTTGAATCTTTGAAAATTTCGCTCATTTCCACTGGATACAATGCTAGTAAAAAACCGTTCGGAAATTTGTTCTAAATATATATAAGTGTTGATAAAAATAAATGCACTTTTCATTAACTTTCCAAATTCCAAAATTAGAATGCTTCATCATCAAATCCACTACTCGTAACTTTCCGAATGGGTATAAAAAATAAATTAAACGCGAAAAGCTCTCAGGACTTTTCTACTAAAATAATATAAAAAAAAAAGATAAAATAAAATAACCCACGGAAAAGAAAAGAACCACTCTTGTCCCTCGAAGGAGAGAACGTTAAATTTTAATTTCCTACAAAGCACAAAAATTACAATCGCCATTAGAAAAAGTTCTTCACCGCCAAGAGAAAAGAGAGAGAGAGAGAGAAAACGGGGGAAAAATCCGTCGCAAGCACGGAAGCCGCTCGAGCGCGAACTTCCGACTGGCGTTCCGAGATAATCCAGTCGCGCTCTCTCGAATAATAAAGGACTCAATTTCGCATTAACCCGGGAAATCGCGGCCGCCGCAGGCGTGAAACTTTCAATGGGCGGCCCGGAGGCGACGCGCCGTACCCCTACCACCCCTTGACAATTAATCGAATTAGCCGTGGCCGGTGTGCGATCTGCGATTTTCGGCCTAATGCCGCTGCCGCCGGAAACAACAATTGACGAGGGCTAGGGCAAATATAGGCGCCTCTTTTATTGACGGACGCACGCGACGGAGGGAAAAAGTTTCCGCCCGGGGAGGATTTGCTCGGCGGAGGTCGCGCGATAATGGACGTTTTAAAGTTTTTCGAGTTCCATTAAGAACATCTTTGCCGCGGATTATTATTCAACATCTTGGGAGATTACGCGGAAGTGCTTCGGGAGTGAGCGCGCACCTCTTATTGTAAAACATTTAGTAACTCGAACAATTTCAATTACTCTCCTCGTCGGCGGAATTTCACTCGTAAGATTTGCGCGGGACAATCCTCGATGCAATTTTTATGCGGAAATTTTAATGGATTATTTTATGCAGCTCCGGTTTATCGACAATTTTGAGCAGAGCAGCCTAATTGAACTTTTGTAACTCTCGCTCATAAATGGAGGATTTTATAGTTTCGTATAAAAAAAAATTGAATTTTTTTCCTTATAAAAATTTGTGGCAGTTCTGATATGACAAATTTCTCTTGTGATTACTTGGCGTAGCCTACATTGTTTTCTTCTTTTTAAATTTTAGTAAAATTCCCGAGTTACGCGTATTTAAATTGTTGGAGTTGAGATACCTATCCGGAACAGCATTTGCACTTTTGATTGACACTTTAAAATAAATGTCAGAATAATTAGAAAATTTCTGAAGTTATTCTAATAATTAAATTAAATACATCCTTCATTCACTATATTTAAAATATTTAATACGCATCATTCAACCAAAAATTCATTCTTTAATTAATTAACATTAAATTTTTTCTTATAATACTTCCTAACATCCGGCCTTTTTTAACGGAGGAAATCCGATCAACAAAATTCTAAAAATCTTGCTGAATGTTTTTTATTACTTCCGATAGCTCGACGAATTAGTAGTTAGAATATTTGTTACTAACTCAATAAATGCAGTACTAAAAAGTAGATAATGCTTAATTAAATAACTTTACTCTAATTTATTTGCTTTATTCTAATATTTCAATACGCAAACTTATTTTTTAAGGATTTTTCATTCCAATAAATGAAGAAACAAATAATTATAATTTAATGAATTAATTAAAACTGAATTCCAACACTAATAAAAATTTTTAGATTTAAATGAAATCCTTCAGGGTCTTTTCGGTGTCCAAAGCAGCAATTCGCCCGCACAAAGGCGCGCCAAAGCAATGAGCGAGAAAACGATAATCAAAGCGAATTATTAAATAATCGTTAAAAGCGGCAACGCCAAGTAAGCGGGGGAGCGCGCGCCAAGTAGCTCCTTTGAAAAGGCCCGCCTCTCGGAAGTGCTCGCGGCGGCACTCGTCTCTTAATTGAGTGAGGACTGATTTACAGTTTGTTTATTTAGTCGCGTGGAGCGACTATTAGCCGGCAATAAAACTCCTTAATCCCGGGGATACGGACGACGGAGAAAAACTCTTGAGGGGGGGTTTAATGTGCCAGCGCCGACGTACAACCCGGAGGTCGTGTCGTGGTAAACATAGTACCAAAAGAGAAAGAGAGAGAAAGCTATAGAGACGCGCACTCGACCCAAAAAGCCAATTCAAACGTTTTAAGCTGGTATCGGGTGTATTGTGTCGCTGCTCCTCGATCGACCGCTTGTCACTTTGCCGCTTCGGAGTGCATTGCGGGGCTCTTCTTGGGCTAGTTCACTTTTTGACGGAAATTTTGCTTAATTGAGCTTCGCGTAGAAACGCGAGGCTTTGCTAAAAGCTCTTGGGATATTTCTGATTCGCGCGGGCGGCTTGATCGGGAAAGCGGACGCTTCGGGCGAAGCTCGCGTTACAGTGTAAATTGGCATGGTTTATTCGGATATCTGGGGGAATTCGCCACGGCAATATTAAACTTTGAAATGAGAGGCCTAAATAGAGATTTCGGAAAATCTGGTCTATCTTATTGCAAGTGCATTGAACGCAGTGCTTCGTTAATTGCATATGCGTACTGTGGCGTGGAATATTTATTCTTTCGCTTGTTCAGGTGTAGAATTAGGTACCTTATTTTAGATATCATGATTTATTTTAATATATATATTTCAAAAATTTACGATTGTCGTAGTTAAAAAAAGTAAAAAAGTCACACCGAGAGAAATCTTGTAATAAAAATTACTCTGTTCTGTATTAACAGAGGAACATACTTGTTCTATACCGATTTTTAAGATAAAACATATAGTAAAATTACCATGTAAAAATTACTATGTAATTTTTACTATAACATTTCTCTTCGTGCAGTAAAAAAAGAACTCTAAAATTATCATATAATTTTTATAAAAAGTTACCAATTTATAATAACTGTATAGTTCAGAAAGTCCAAAAAATAACAAATTAAATAAATTTAATTATTTATTGAATCACACGAACTATAGAATAAAAAATTCAACATAATTTTTATACCATATATAAAACTTTGGTTTACAAACGTCTACCTTTTTTATATTTCAATTGACTTTGGTAGGTAGACAAAAATTGTAGTTGCAAGCTCACAGAATTTCAATTTGAAAATTCGAAATCCCATCAATTGCCATCGCGCAGCGGGCCACTTAAGCCTGCCAGAACTAAAAACGTCTACGACAAAAAGCTTCTTTTCCCGAAGTATCGTTTTCCGGCGGTCCCCGGGAGCATCGCATCCCGTCAGGTGGCGACCGAAAGAGGAAGGCTGCGAGTATACCAGTGGGCTCTCGGCTTTACAGGCGGACGCGTGCCGTGCGGACGAGCGCAAAACGATCGAGGAATTCCCTCTCTCGCCTCGGTTATTTTGAGCGATTGTTAAGTGCCTTCCACTCGGAACTCGCGCGCGCACCACTGCTGGCGACGTATTTACATGGGGACGCCGGGAAGTCGATAGCACCCTCCAACCCCCTGCGCTCCCCCCTCCCCCCTCGCCCCCTTTCTGCTGGCGGCGCGCAGTGATTCAGATTTAACTCTATTAAGTATATGTCGCTACTCTTTTGCCGTCAGGGCGAGAACACGGAACGGCACTCGCGAGGCTGAAGGGCCTTGGGTTGGAGCACGATTTGGCTTACTTAGCGATGCCGACGCCCCTTGACTTTTTGTTCTCTTTCGCTTCGGGGCGAATCGAACTGGCTTAATTAGCCGCCGGTTATGGGAGTCTGATTATGGAGGAACTTTCTTTACTGCGGCGCTTCGATGGTTTTTCTCGACCTCGAACTTCGAGTTTTAACGTTATTTCCATTTATCACTGTTGATTGGGTAAAGTTTGAGTTGCACGAGTTGAGCTTGAGTATAAGTAAATGGACCGCTGGGTAATTTTTAATTTAATTTAAATGATTTTTATATTGTGCTATTTAGATAAGAAATTGAGGAGCTTTTATAATTTTTGGCACGAAATCCGAACGGAGCATGTTTTTATCGAATATTTAGAAGGCTTAATGGTTCATCATCTCTTCTGACCCCATTATGTATCCCCTTCTTTCCTAATTAAAGGATGAAACTATTTTACAGAGGCAAAAGGAGCTCGAAAAGGGTGGCATCGTCTTAAACAAACGAGGAGGAAGAAGAGAGCGTTCAATTGAAATGGCAATTTGTATGAAACAGACATCACAAAATAAATTGTCTATTAGAGTTTTCCTTGAGGCATATTAATATTTTAAAATTTCAAATATATTTTTCTTTTTAAATTAAATAAAGAGAGTAAATTTAATGTTGGCGCTTAAATTTTGTTGGTTCGACCAAATGCATTTTAAAATTTGTGTCCTAAAATTATTGTAGAATTAGATTTTACAAGAATAAGAATAATCGTATAAAATGAGATAATAATATTCTGTTATTTAATTATATTCTAAAAACGACAAAAAAAGATAAATAAAACTTAAAGCTTAAAATGTTAAATATCCAGTTCATTCGCTCGATCCGTTAATAAAAAGCATTATCTGCGTGATAAAATAATAAAATTAAGCAATCTTCTACAAGAAAAAAAAGTTCAAACAGTCCTAGTGAAAAAGTTAAAACTCAGAAAAGTACAAATGGACTACGCACAATCAATGGCAGCAGTTATATATTATAAAACGTCACTCGACACTGCGGCGCTGTTAAGGGCCATCCCTGAGTGCCCCAAACCCACCGGAAGTAGAGCCCCCGGCGGAAGCTGAGCGCTCACCTCGCAATCCACGTAAAAGCTAATGGAATATTTGCGCGGGCGCAATCAATCGACCAGAGGGTGGAGGGTGGGGGTTGCCGAATTATCATCCCAGCCGGGCATCATCGGCAATTAGTTAATTAAAGGTAGATCCTGATCCACATGGCGCGCTCCTTTCGGACCCGAGTCGCGCGCGTAAATCAAGCCGCGTAATTAGATGCGCGCAAAGCGAAGGGGGTCGGCCCCAAGAGCCCGTGTCTTTGTCCGTCGTCGGGCACACATCGGGCCGCCGGATTTACGACACTTCGCGCTAACGGACGACGACCCGGGTGTAATGTATGTGCGTCGCGCGAATTTCGGCGATTTTGAACTTTCGCGACGATCGGCCCCGACGCGCAGCCGCTTTAATTAAGATTCGCGCGCTGCGAGGCTGCGCTCGTTAGCCGGAGCGACTGCCTTGATTGGCCGCTAATTTACCCGTTATTTCGTTATACGGAATGACGTGTGAAACTTAATCCTATTTTGCGAAATCTGATTTGTTCGCCTGGTGTTTCTCTCCTTTTTTTACCAGGGGATGCTGATTATAGGTGAAATAAATGTCCGGCATTAAAAACGTTTATTCGAGTTTTATGTTACTGTTTTATTTGTATGATTGTAAATTGAATAATTTTATTTCTGCGAAAATATAATAATATAAAATAATTAACGTGTACATTAATTACTATTTTTTTAAAATAAAGATTATAAATCTTGTTGGTTATATATAATGCCCACCGGATACTGCGTTGTACAGTTGAGTAAAAAACAAATTTTAAAAGATTTTACGCTTGAAACTGACAGCCCGTAAATTTTATATAAATCATGAAATTAAAGAACTTAATTACGTGGTTCAAATGATTAATTAAATTAAACAATTGAATTATAAATAACCAAATAAACGTATTGACTTTAAATTTTATTGAAAATATAAATCCTCCATGGAATTGTTCTTGCATACGATATTTTTGCCATGAGATTCAATACTGTGATTACTGACATTCAAACGCTATTGATTCTTGTATTAGCGAATGCTTCAATTAGTCAATGAGGCGGCTGATCTTTGGCCAATGTTACTTTGATCAAGGTAAATAGCCTCGACTGAGTTGACGATCCCATTGATCTGATGCCACTCTATACGGAATATATTCCAAGTTATCAATAGAAGTAGTTATCAATAGAAGAAATTGAATTATTTTTTAAAAATATTAGTCAAGTCTTTCTCTCTTATCTTTCTTCCTTTCTTTAGCCATTTACCGTCGAATTTTATAGGAAGACAGAAGACTTTAAATTTAAATTAAAGTCAATAAAATTACGTCAGTACCATTTTTGAACTCTTTATTTTTTCAATAAGGGACTCGTAAAGTCGAAGCATCGGTTTTTAACCTTAATTACCTTTTGCCGTTAGTTTCGCGATTCGCAATCTGGCGGTGATACAGGTGTCGCCGAAGGTGATGAAGACGCGGGCGAATTGTCGCTTTCGGGCTGGTGCAGGTGTCCAGAATAATTTAAACTTCCTGCGAGATTCTACTTTGATTTAGTTAGCTGCGAGTTACTACCTCCACCGACTGAATTTTCCCTTCAACCGAGTAAGGGCTTTCTTTTCGAACGTTTAAAATTATTCTCAGCTAACACCGTGGAATCGATTTTTAATTTATTCGTTTAATTTACCAAATGAGGAAGTTTCCATAATTTACGTAATAGTATTATTAAGTCGTTTTTTTTTTAAATTGCATTTCAAATGAAAGCACATTTTTACTTTCAAATTTGTATTTATTTCTTCTGCAGTTTAATTTGAAAAGTTGACCGCAGCGATATACAATTGTACATCCGCCCGAATTTTCTCGTTTAATTTTGTTTCAATGCGAATTTTAATATCGGCGCGGGTATTATTTTCTTTAAAATTGCAGTGGTTAATCATTTTGATTAAAATCCATCATTCCGCAGTTTCTTTTTTCGCCCTTTAAGAGGATATGTATTTGCATTTCAATTTCATCATTTTACATGTGGATATGCAGTTGTCCCGTTAATTTTAAAATAGGCATTAGCGTGTAAATTCGACGGATCGATCTCCCCGGCATTTCAGCGTGCGAAAGCTTTTTAATTAAATTGCCAATCCTATAATACTTGAAATACATAGAATACGATACATTCAACATAAAAAGAAAAACAAATATTAACGCAAGGTGTTTCGTGAAATTTGTGCCTTTATTTAAGATAATTAGATAAATAAACAACAGTTTTTACGACTTAAAAGCGATAAGACTTTTCAGTTTCTTTTCTTTTTTTACATATAACTTTGCATAAAATTTTTAGCCACTTCGTTAATTACGACCGTAGGAGAGTAGCTTTGATAATCTTTTAGACTCTAATTTTTGAGTTTACAAAAAAAAGAAAAAATATATTTTAAGTATCTTAAAGCTTTAATCTTTTCTTAAATAAATATATATATGTAAAGCTAAACAAAAATTTTAAATAATTTTTTTTTTAACTCTTTATTATAATTTTCAATAAAAGCTGCGTGTATAAGAGATCAAGCAGGTCGCACCTGACAATAGAAAAAGTAGTAATCCTTTCCAACCGATTTCCGTCGGTATCTAGTATATGCGCGTACATCTCGGTACGCGCGTAGCGTATCCGTAAGAGTTTAAAAATTCTCCTCCTCGAGTGAAAAGATTGAATTTAAATAAAATATCCTCCATCCGCTTCTGCGTAACGTTCGCGTGCGTAACTCCGGCAGGGAATGAAATACGTCCTATTCTTGCGCGCATAAAGGAAAAAGACTTGGATAAAGGAAGATCGAGTCGTTGGGGGTTTTACGGCGCTCCTTTTACATCGGAGCGGCGGTCATTCAAATTTGTATTACTCGCGGCGCTGACAAAACGTCAAACCAAAAGGGGAGAGGGGACCCAATTAAAGCGCCGGCGCGGGGCGTAAAAAGAACACCGTAAAAGAGCCCCGGGGAGGAGAATCGCCGAGTGACACCGGGAGACGCATTACTCGCCTAGAGCCTTTCCCTTTACTTTCTTTCGCCCTCTTTCTCTTTTTATTTTATTTTCGCGCTTTCTAATCAGACAGCCGAGCGTCTCGGAGCTTGGACTTTACGTCGGCGCGATTAAACGTCCGGGCGATTTTTCGCGCGGTCGTTTACCCCCTCCCCTCCGTGGCAGAGGATCGTATCGTTTGGAATGCGAAAAATTAAATAGCTTCGTGCTGCCTGATTAACGAAGCTATTGGAAACCGAGTGCTTCAAAGCTAATCGAATAGTGGAATGAAACTACTCAACTCCACTGAGTAAAACAAAAAAAAAAAAAAAAAAAAAAAAAGGGAGGAAAATCGGTTTCTGCTTTGAAAGGTGCATACAGTGCTGTGTTGTACTGGTTTAAAAGGCATGTGTCTGCATTCAGGCTGAAACGGATAAATTTAGCGGGTTTTTGAATCAGCTACTACTGATGGTTAGTATCTTTAATTTTACAGTTAAGTGTGTTAACAACTTTACCAGTATATGAAAAAGTTTAAAGTGCACGTATATACATAACAATCACTGAAGCTACACTTTAAGTTTATCAATGAACATTATCAGTAAATCTGAACGAAAAATTAGAATTTTTAGTTGAAAATTAGGATTTTTGTAGAAAAATTAGGATTGTTTCTGAAAAATCTTATAAACAGTGTGCACCGTATACTTTATCCTTAACTACAACGTAAACCCAGTAGATTAATCATATGAAAATTCAATTCCACGTTTCTGCAAGCACATGGTGTTGTTCTAAATCAGAACGACATAGAGCGCTCGTATAAACAAATTTCTCGAATTTTCCGAAAGTGTTTTTTTTTGGAAACTCTCGTAAAGTCTCAAGAGCTCGCCATCCTTTTTTTCCTAAATAGCCTTCCACGTCGCAACGCGTCGAAATTTACGTTACCACCGGTGGAGTTTTCCCCGTGCGCTGAGCGCATCTCGTTAAGTTTTACGATAAAATTCTCTCGCGGCAAGCGCGAGCGACTCCACCGGGCGTATAAATATCCCTCCCCTCGAAGGGGGCGGAGGAAGGAGGGGGGTAAAAATCGCATGAATAAACGATCCGTCGCTCGGGGTGGAGGAGGGAGGAAAGGCGCACAGAAGCCCACGTCAAAACAATGCGGCGACGACGTCTTCGCAAAACATCCGCCGCGGGGTGGGAAACATCGAAACGGCGCCAGGCACAAAGGAGAGGATAGAGGCGAGCAACAAAAGGAGGGAAAAAGGCGCGCGCGCTGCGCAAAGGAGACTCGAGCGATGCACCATTTATAAATAGACGAGATGCCGGGTGGAATGGGCTGATGGGCTGCTCTTGATTCGGACGGGAAAAACGAGCGACGCGCATCGACGTCTCATCGGGCATTAAGCCCGCGTCAAATTTCGCGATTTAATTACGCCGGGAAGAGAGGCCGAGGCTCGGTGTCTCCGGCGATCAAATAGAAGTCCGGGTGCCGCGCGGCGAGACTGGAACGCCGCGGGATTACGGCGGGAAATGAATTTCGCCTCGCGTTCTATTATGATTTAACTCGCTAATGGTCCTTTAATTTTACAGCGACCGCGTCAGCGCTTGACAGGCTTCGTTTTTGCTGGTGAACCGAGGCATTTTATTTATAGACGGGAGAAGACGGTGTCTGCTTGAACGCCGCATTATCGAATGCGATTTAAGGGATGTTACTTTTTTTTGTTTGACGTGATGCGCTTGATTGGCTTTTCTAAGCTGACGTTAATATCGATAAAAAATGACATGAAATATATTATTTCACAGCGTTTGTCGGGATCTAAAAAAATCTTCCTAAATTGATTAAAAAATATTTAATTTCTACTACGGAATCAATTGAATAAGTAATTGAAATTCACAGTGAACCATCTCAATTTATTATTGTTTTCAACAAAATTTTATCAAAAATAATCAAGTAATCATTCAATTCTAAATAATATAATTCTGGAAGAATTAATCTCCAGATAGAGCGAGTTTCGACATTTATGTCTGTTAACAGCTTCAACTGGGACAACATTTAAGAGTCAATAACCACATTCAAAAAGTCTAGTAATCCTTTTTTTATTCTTTTTTTTGTAGAGGTGCTAACTACGGAATTTACGTTTCTTCTTCGATCTAAACTTTAAACTTAGTTTTCGACGATTAATTATAATAAAATATACTTTTTCGACAAGAGCGTCATTAAATTCTCAAAGTTTTAATTTATATTTCAAATTCCTGAAAAGCAAATGAATAAGAAGAAAAGTGTAAACTAAAACATCACCCACCTTCACCTTACTACAAACTACACTCCACCAGAAGAAACACCAAAATTTTTTGTCACCCTCCCGACTAATCACGTCAAGCTCAACGCATCGGTACAGCCACATAAACCCGATCTTCCTTCCCCTCAAAAAAAAAAAAAAAAAAAAGAATAAAAAAAAAGCAACACCGTTCCGTCGAAAGAGTTGAAACAGAGGGAGGACCACGTTCTGTTTGCCGGCGTAGAATTTTTTCCCGCGCGTCACTCTACAAAAACAAAAGGGGGTGCCCGGACGATCGCAACCGGAGACTTAAATTGGCCCCTGGAGATTACACAGGGCGTACCAGTCGCGCGGGTGTAATTAGTTTTTTTTTCTTCCGATCGCACGCAGGAAGTTCAATTTTTTTTATCACCCCGTCTTCTTTTTGTTGCCCTCGCGTCCTCGCGCGGGCAATTCGCGAAGGAGGTGTGGCAGTACGTCGCGGAGCGCGGCGCGTACGTGTCGAGGAGGCGAAGAGCCGCGGGCGAAATTCGAGACTACAGTGCTACGACGTTACGGCCGCGCGCGAATAGACAAGCAGCGGAGACGGGCTGTGTGGGCGCGCGACAAAGAGACTAAGAGGGCCGCACGTGCGCCCGGGAACCGGTGCTCGAGTGTGTGTAATGAAGATAGCGACGCCACTTCCGAGGCCCCGAGTGTTCCAATTAACAGTTCGATCGACCGTTCGACGTTGCCTCTATTTCCTTTTTTTTTTTGTACATCGAAGTGTGAATCTTTAAAGATACTCTGTTGCATTGCAGCTTAAGTATATGATGTATTACTTTGTAAAATGGTGAAGAGACTTTGTACGAATTATTTATTTGATAAGATTTATAGTTGGTAACAAAATAAACAGTTGCTCTACAAGAAATTGCGTTGACGAGTCATTAAAATTGTAAAGATTTTAATAGGTATTAACTGCTTTTTTCATGAATGGATTTATGTATCCATAGATTAGCCTTTTTATTGGTCATTAATGCGCGTACACGTAAACTATGAAAAACTCGGAGAAATCTACTATAGAAATTGTTGCAATTTTCTTGCAGATTGTCAATTTGTCAAATAAAAATTGTGTTTTTTTTTTTTAGAAAAATTCACACGTTTCTTAGAAAATTTCACACGATTCTTAGGATAACGTAGATGTTTCTTAGAAATTTTCACGTGATTCTTAAAATAATTCAGAGGTTTTTTAGAACAATTCATAAGTTTCTTAAAAAACTTTGCAGGTCTTCCATAAAAATATTAAAAGTTTTATAAAAAAATTGTAATAGTACGTAGGAATAATAAAATTTCAAGAATGTTTTTTTAAAAAATAATTTAGGTCTTCTATATGAAATGAAATTAGTATAGTAAAATTAATCGGCTTGGCAATCTGTGACAAAATTATAACAATACTTTCTAAAATTCGTCGGAAGATTTCCCTCCGTGCAGTACGTCATAAAAGCGCGATGAAGAAGACTTTCATTTGCGGCTTTTAGCCGCCTTTATACCAAACCCAACTATAAAGCACACGAGATACCTACTCCGCGCACTCGCGGCAAAAGCAGCGTATCAAAACCAAAAGTACGACCTCGACAATCATCTACAAATTAAACGGACAATGACATTCTCCGGTCGTTAAAAAGGAAAGTACCTCCGCGCACGGACAAGAAGAAGACAAAAAAAAATGGAAACAAAAAATGCAAGAACGAAAAAAGCCATAAAGCAGCGGCGGCGCAGAGAAAGAGGGTAGAAAGAAATAAAGTCGGAATATTAGGATGGCGGATCGCGGGAATAGAGTTAACGAGAGGAGGAGCGCGCGAGCTCCGGAGTAAGGTTCATTTGAATCGGCGCGCCGCGCGGAGGAAGGAGAAGGAAACCGAGAAAAAGCTCCTCGGGCACACTTGCGCGCGCCCCGCATTAATGGTTATCGCTGGGCTGAACAAACATGGGCCTTGGAGGAAAAAAAAAGAGGAGAAAGAGAGAGAGAGAGAGAGACATGCAGCACCGGGCTAGACACGAAAAAGATGAGTCGCGTATGTGTACCCAGTCGGGAGAGATATAAAGCCGCGGCGAGTCAGGTGTGTTTCGAAATTAATAAGCTTTTCCGCCGGGCGCGCGAGCGCCGCCCTTCCGTCAGCTCTTAATCGCCCGCACGCGTTTCTTATGGATAATTGCGTGCGGACACGGAAAAGATTATGTTTTATTTTTCTCAGCGCAGTTTCTTTTTTTTTAGACTTTTTCAGGTCTTGATGGCATAGAAATAAGTTGTACAATTTTTCGGAGTTCTTTTCTCTCTTTTTTTTGGGCGAATAGAATTATTTGATTACCAATATACAGTGGTAAAAAATAGTTGTAAGTGCGATTAAAAATTTTTTTGGATCCTTCTTGTATAAAATTATTTATTAAGAATGTTGTTCTTAAACTTATTAATTAATTATTTTTAATATAGTTTCTTATAAATACAAAGCTGAAAAGTAAATTCTTGGTTTGAAAGAAATATTCATTTACTCTAATTAATTATTTATTCTGATGTACTGCTAATTTGTCTATTAAAGAGCTTTAAAGAGTTAATGGACCATGAAGTCTCTACAATTACTTAATTTTTTGTTTCAAATCATAATCGGATATTTCAAATAAAACACTGTTTATTATTTACGTCAAAATATCATTAGTCAGATTAAAAAATGCTGCGAAAAAAAGGAAAGCCCACGCTACAGATGTTCCGGCAGCAGCAACAACATTATTAAAAAATTCCAGCTTTTGTAAAATCCCCAGCAGACTTTTGATTTAATCAAAACTACTAAAAACTTTCTATGCACTCACATCCGACAGAAATACTCCCAATATTTCGTCCAAAAAAGTAGAAAAAAAAGCTCGCTCGCGAAAAATCCATCCCACAGGTGCACTGTTTTCCGTGTTAATCAAGACGTCGCCGCGGAAAATCGCCGGAGGCCCATCGCGACATACAGAGAGCGAATAACTCATCTCCCGCGCTCTAAAAACGAGGGAGCGAGAGAAGAGATTCGCAGCGGATCCGCTTGGACCGGAAAATCCATTGACGCGTCTCGCGGCCAGATACGTATCGCGCGCGTGTCTCTTCCGTATTCAGCGATGGGGGGAGCCAAAGCATTGAGGGAGACGCGCGAAGCCAAAGCCCGAGCAACGCTCTGTGATGCCCGGAGCTCGGCGTAATGGGTGCATTTTACGCGGACAGCCCGATTATCACTGGGGCTGCTGGAGCCGCGCGGCCCGCCGCTATTCAGTCTATGAGGCTTGTCTCTGGCTATCTTTGAACGTGGTCCATTGTGGCTCGGTTGGGATACTGTCTTCCGCTGTATTTTGGGAGTCTTTCATTTTAATTGACAAAGTTGAAAGCACGCAACTGGAGCGCGGAGAGTTTGTTGAGGATGTACGATTTTTTTTTTAATTCAAGGGCTTGTGAATTCAAAAATTTAGTCTAAGGATGTTGTATTAGTCATTAAAGTGCAAAAGAAGGTACGTATGAACTATACGGAGCGTTTTATGTGCCATTGACTTAATTAGAACAGTGCTGCTTATTTTACGCTTTAAGTTTTAAATAATGCTTTCCCGTAATAGCAAATGTTCTGTAATTTTTATGGAAAAAGCTTTGTGAAGAGCTTTAACCGAACAAGATTCAGGTAATAATTACAGTTATAATTCCCTGTAAAAATTTTTAGTGCTTGCAAGTTTTCTATCTTAAGAAAAATAATCGCTATTTTATTTTTTCTATACGCGCAATTTTTTTATCGTGAAATTCACCATAATTTTTATTAGAAAATACGGAAACTTATCTTCGCAATACGAACTTGCCGATTTTTATCGATCGCCCTTCTTTATCTCGCTTTCTTGTAAATTTTATTATTAAATTTAAATAAATGACTAAAATATTTAAGAAAATCTAATGTCAGTGTATTTTTCCTTTGAAAGTGTAATTCTCATTTTCGCGGAAACACTAATTATTGTAATGTACATAAAACATTCATTTATAATACTTTATGTATATGTCGAAAAAGCTTTAAATTTCTGCTTTTCATATTTTATACATACCCTATACACGTTTACTTTTTTTCTAATGTACGCAATGACCAAAGTTTCAAAATCCGAAGCTTACGTTTTAATCCTGATTTCCACAAAAATCATCATTAACATACTTTATTCGTAAAATGTAATATTGCCAGGCAAAGATAATATCAGAAAACTAAAATTTACGAGCAAAAGCATTGAAATTTCGCAGTTATGTTATAGGCGCACTGGCCGCCGACAGAAGCGAGTTATCGTTTTATTTTCACTTTGCTTTCTATTTTTCAGATTTTCGTTACGAATGGATAAGCGAAAAGTCTTTTTTTACACGATAATGGCCGCACAGACAGTTTCGACGAATATTTTTTTGTTACGCCGAGGGTATATTTTGTAGCGCTATTGGAGGGAGTAACGACGCGTCCCTGCAATATGCAGTACTAAAAATGTGACAAAGCTATTTGAAAAAGTTATGGAAAAGCCGGCTTACCCAGTGCCGTGGCCGCACTCCCTTTCTAGGATTATGGTCATCGTGATTTGCTACGCTAATACCTCTTTTATCATGAGGTATGAAAATAATTACCCTTTTTGTCCTGAATACCTCAATACCGCGGCGGAAACTGCACAAATGTCTCAAACTAGCTAACAAACACCAGAAGACCGTTTTTTTTTTTTGTAAAAATACAAATTCTTTACTCAATTGCCATATAAATATTTTCAATAATTATTAATCCAGCAATAATTATTATTCTATGCATATTTGCCTTAAAATCTCGTAGCCCGCTTGTTGCGTGTATCGTATAATATCGAAATGAACGATATAAATAAAAATAGATTTAAAAAATCAATAAACAAAACATTTCAACGTTAATTGATATGTGGAAATGTAACGACAGCTGCAAAAACGATCCCGACTGACGATCAAAGCGCGCGTCAAACTTTTTCACGAAACTGAAAAATAAAAAAATAAAAAAAGGTGAGATAGAAAACGAGCGAGCGAGACAATCCGCGCTAATTATTCGAGTGGGACGAAAACTCGTAAAATTCGGCGCATTGTGCCGGCGTCCGCCTTTCTCGCCGTTCGAATATATATTCTCCAAATCCGTCGCTAAATAAAGCCTCGCGAACTCGATTCCGATAGTCCGGGGGGCCTGCCGTTTTTCGTCCCGGCGTATTATTTCAAGCTCCGGCGTGAAAAGGCGACCCCGAGAAAAACCGTTCGCACCAATTAACCCGAGCCTGAAATGAGTCGTATCGAGTGTTCGGAAGAGGGGGGATGAAAAACGACGGGACGCGGGGGTGGGAAAAAAGTTTGTATGGCAAATACTAATCGTACCCGATTTATTTTTTTAAACTCTCCTTCCGGTGTTTTTTTTTATAAGGCTAAGAGAAAAGGGAACCTTTTAAGTCGGTCCCTTTTGTCAAGTGTCCGCGATTCGACCTGGACAACTTTTTTATAAATTCGAAGGCTCGAACCTTCATTAGCTTCGGGCTTTAGTTTCACAGATCCTTTTTTTTATGTAGAAGAACTAATTCTTCACTTCGAACTAAAAGCGGGAAGCTTTTTTTTTCCGTCTCGCTTGACAATCAATCTGTGGGAATTCGAAAAGTAAATAAATTCAAATCAGTAAATACAGTTGTAGTAATTTTTTTTCAAAATGTTTAGTATATTTTAGTAGTTAGTATGATAATTAAAAATTCTCTAAAAAATTTCCCTCAGAGTACATACTCGGACAGTATTCCATGATTACATAAGGACACTTTGTTTCATCAAGCACGCAAATACAAAATAATTGTTATCAAATGTCAAGGCTTGATGCAATACAGTACCCGTGAAATGACGACTTTTCACTTCACCGCGCGTTCATTAATTTAATGATCCGGCCGAGCAAACAACACCTCCATATATACTTTCGATTTTACCAATTATTATCCCGCCGCATTTATTAACAAGCGCGAGCAGCGCGTGTAATGTTTGGCCCTCGTTAAAACTGCTGTTTTGTCGTAATTACGCGGCCGCAATTATTAAGTCTGATAATTCAATTTTCCGACGCGCTGCTAACCGCAGCGACGACCCTCGTCGATAAATCCATCGAGAATCGCAGTCTCCCGAGGAGACGTCCGACTATCCTAATTAGCGATCTCTAATAAGACTAGGCGATGTAACGCGCAGTTGGCGGGATCCGTCAGACGCTGTCAAATCCGCGAAGCGCGGTGCGTGTCGCGAACATCCGGACTTACTTTTATTAGAGTACCCCCCCCCCCTTGAAGTCGTGGCGTGACAACTAATTAATTAGCCGACTGATCGCTTAATTAGACAGTCGTATAATCGGTGGGTACGTGAAAGTGGTAGTTTTAAAGTCTTCGGGGCAGGGATTGAAAAATATTGGGATCAGAATTTTGGAGCAGGCTAATTTAGAATTTATAATGTTGTTTATATATAAAGCGTATTTACGAGTGCTTGTATGTCATAATTAGCTGCGTTGTAAATATTATTAAAACCTTTTAAATATAATTTAATTTATTTGATGCGTAATAGTTCTTTTTTTACGGTATTGCATATATAGAATTTTGAGTTTTCTGTAAAAACATTTTGTATGCACATGTCAAATTTCTTTCTGCTGCAATAAAAATAAAAACAATTTAAAATAGCAGCGGAATATAGTGCCGTCTCGTATTCTTTATGCCTCTCAACTTTAGTTTTAAAATTGCGTTTCGCAACAAATTTCTTTCGTTTTCAGAACGGCAGATAAAATTTCGATGGCATTTAAAAAGACATTGCATTCTCGGCGTTGAGAGAAAGTTAATCACAGCAGGCAAAAAAAAAAACACGCGACAGACGATAAAGCCTCATTAATAATTAACAATATCGCGTCGCGCAAACTTCTCATTGAAAAACGTATCTCTCGATTGTCTGTCTTAAGAAGATCATCTGCTATGTAGGAGAGGTCAAAGAGAGGAAGAGGGCAGTGCAATTGTCATGTGTACGAGGTAATTTTGGCAATGACGTATTCATATTTTGAGACATTAGATACTCTGGGAAGCACTTGCAACGTTGGCGCATTTCTGTAATGGAGATTATATGTTATTCTGAACAAAATTTATATGTATGTACATTTCCTTGGTATACTTATTTCTTTTTCAATTTGTGAAATATTAATCAATAAAATCGTAGGCTAACGCTAAAAATGTTTTTAAAATTCGTTTAATGTTTAAGATATAGAATAATTCGAAAGGCAAAAATTAAATAAGTAGAGAATCGAAAGAATAGGACAATTCTTAAGAACCTCGAATTTTGTACACTACTTGTATTTTTTCATGAAAAATTTCAAACAATATTTTTACCCATTTTTTTAGCTTAGTTTTAACATTGTTTTTTTTTTAACGTTTTTTTAGCTTAGTGGTATCAAATGGACTTGGAAAAAAGTTCTTAATTGAGAAACAAATATATACACATATTCTACGTTATAATTCGTAATATTTTCACTTACTCGATGCGAATTTCACATATTCATTTTTAGAGAGTATACTCAAAAAAGTCGAACCCGCACATAGAAACTTTGCAATTATTGCACTCATTCAACCTAACTATCGAGAAATCGGCAGCGATCGGCAATGCTCCGCTCGTCTTATCGCTTTTCATTATTCTAATCTCGCGCGCGCCGATCGCCGTGGATCGGCATCAAAGCGCGCGCCCGCACCCGCGGGGTTATCGTCGCGAGTACACGCAGTCGCGGGGGGATGCCCGCCGATCGCCGGCTCACGACGATAAATGCCCGTCAAGTGCTTTTCAATTGGGATAATCGTCCGGGCCGACGGGGCGAATCCGGTCGCCCATTGAATTTCCCGCGGCGAGCTTTCAGCCGGGCCGGACTGAGAATTAGAGCCCGCGGCCATTCATCCGACCTCTCTCCGGCATCCTCCCCCTCCCCCCTTGAGCAAAACTGTACACCGCTGAGGGTTTTCTTGTTTTGCGCCGAACGAGTTTTTCCCGTTCGCCAAGCTGGGCTCTCGAGGGCGGACCTATTTTCCGGTTAATTGGCCGCTTTCCGAACTGCCCCCGGGGGCTTTTCGGGATGTAGGAATTATGTGGGTGTAAGTGTTGTTTCGTCGACTTAATTTTTCCGTATTGTATCTATTGTGCTATGAGATGCGAGTGAATTGCGGGATAATCGAGATGTTTGAATGAATGAAATGGTACTGTTTATTTCGAAGTTTATTGGGGTAATTGGCAAGATTGAGCTGAGTTATTGCGCGCCTTAATCAATGTCACGATGATTTTTATATAATGTACAAAAGTATTAGAGGAGAGCTGAGCATAATGTGAACACTGATTGAAATTAACATGAAGCTACTTTCTTGGTGCGAAAACAAAAAGATTTTTTTTAGCGAACGTTGTTTGTGACTACGCTAATAATTGATACAGGGAGATTTCGCTGAAATTAATAAATATAAACAAATTATTTGTAGAATTTATTTTTACCGTAGCGTCATATTTACCTCATTTAAGAAAAAAAATCGAAATTTGACTCTAACGTGACTTGTTTATTTTGTAACATGAATAAATAAAGCTCAACGAAATATCAAAAGTCATTGACTTCTTTGATACGCTTGTGTACAGTATATTTACTCCATTCATATTTAGATAGACTTGCAAAGTACTGCTTTATTTATTTGAATAAATCAACTTTTGTGTATATTAGAAAACGTTTATTTTCACTCCAAACTTTTAATCATTTTATTTTATTCTTTTATTTTAAGCGAGTATCTCTTAAAGATACAACAAAATAAATTTGTTTCACATTAATATTATTTACATTATTATTTTCTACTTATACTTGTATTCTCGTTCACCGATACACCATCCCTCCAACTTTCACAGCCATCAGCACGTCGATGCATTTCAACTTTGGTACTTGGAAAATTTTCCACTTAAATTTACCAGCCGAACTTAAGAAACATCCAAACATTTTCAACCAAAAAACTCCCGTCCTTAAAGCTCGCGACATTCGATTACGAAACGTCAGTCCACCCTTTCACCCCGAGTACTTTGCACTCCACGGAATTTCGCATTCTAAACTTACCTCTCAATTCCTCCGGATGAAGTAAAAAAAAATGTATATATCCTCCCGTCGTCAGCAGGCAGAATCGCTTGCCACCTTAGTCACTCCTTCCTCCGATTCACAAAAGCTCCCGCACATACCAGTCCAACCCCGCCAGTGGCGAAAAGCTCGAAGCCCACCCTCGCGAAGCCGAACGCGCAGCTCGAACCCACCGGCGACGAACACGTGACCGTAGCCGGCGAGCGACTGCGATCTGGAAAAAGTTTTTCCCCCTCGCGATCATAAGTGGCCCGATCGCACTCGAGGACGAAGGGAGGGGAGGGGGCGCGCGAGTCGAAACGCTCCGAGGGGATAAAAAATCACGGGTGGCACGTGCGCGCCGGAGTCGGGCGCGCGACTTGACAAATGGACCACCGGCGCATATGGCGCGTAGCGCGCGACTGAGGAGAGCCGAGGAGGCCGCCGGGCAACTTTCCACCATCCTCTCGGGCCGAGTCGTCCCCACCATCGGCGGCACGGCGCGCGCGCGTTCCGCCACCCCCGTGCGGCCGCGCACGCCACCGGCAGCATCCTCCGTGTATTCTTTCCTTGCTCGGGTACGAGCTCTACTCCTCTTGTTTGCTTTTTCTTCGCCCTCGCGCGGAGGAGTGCCTCGGCGATTCTTTGTCGCTTCGCCGGGATTTAAAAGCTGCGCCGGGGCGCTCGAGCGGCCTGTTTACGTTGCCGCGGTTATGGCTTGACTTTCGTGAGCGGCTCTGGCGAAGTCAATGGCGAGATTATTTGGAAATTGAGGGAACTGTGCCAACGTAAGCTAATAAAATCGTCGATTGGTGTTTGCTCGTTGATAATCCAACTGATACGCTTGAAATCGAAAGGGAAATTTGGTGATTGCGGGGCGCGATTCTTTAAGATCATTTGAAAAAGCTGTGCAACGTTAATTTTTTATTGTCGGGTGGTTAAATAACTTTTTTTTTTACTTTTTTTTATCGTTTTACTTTTCGCGTAAGAAAGTATACAAATTTAGTAAGGTTTAGTGTATAAAAAATAGTAATATTTAATACTCTGTTTTTTTAATTTAGGAACGTTTTCCATTAAGGTTTAGAATAAAAGGATCCTTTTGTTTTTAAACGCATGTTATTCAAGTTGAAAAAAAATTAATTATTTTTCAGTTAGATTTGCTATTACAGACCTGCCAAAAGGGGATGTTCTTGAAGGGAATAAAAAATGATAAATAAATCAGGATTACCATTACAATTTTATTTTGATTTTGTTCCGATGAAGCTACAGATAGTCGTAAAAAGACAGCAATTTAAAAAATTAATTTCTTTGTTCTTGCATGATCATTCGATATATATAAATAAACTTTTAATTGTTTTTTTTTTCAATTGCATTTTCTTGATGTTTAAATAGAATAATCGAACAATAAACAAAAATAAAAGTGTAAATAATTTTTACTTCTTAATTAATTTAATTTAAATGTAAAATTACATTGTTCCCTCAAGTAAATTAACATATTCAATTACAATGCACATTGTTTATGTAATATTGCAGTACAACGTACATCCCCTCTGTAAACTAATTTCACGTACAGTAAAAGATAATATTTTAACTATAGAACATATTTACATGTTCTGTTCATATTTATCTTAAAATATAAATTAATAAACTATACTTTAAAAGATTATAATATAAACTGGATAAAACGCGTAAAATAAATTTTGCAATATGTTTTTCGCAACTCTCTTTTACTTTCAATAAAGTAAGTGCTCAAAAAAATCTGACTTATTACCACCGTGTTCGAAAACTTTAAACATTTCGCGTCTCCCATAGTAGCCAGAAGGCACCATTTCTTCTTTTCTCTTCTCCGCCGTTACTTTCTCATGTGTTCCTTGCCTGCGCGGCGCTACCGACTTTTTACTCGTATTTATCTTTACCCACCTCGTGTTTTACTTTCTTTGAAGTTTTCCCGTGTAGCCTCGTCTTATTTACCTGCTCATCGATCTTTCACATTTCGCCTCTCCTATTACCGACCTTTTTCCTCGACATTAAACTTTAATTGACGTTCAATTAGCGATAAGAGCGATTTCACCCGGCGAACTTGCAACTGCTAAATTCAATAATTATTGTCGCTGCCGGCCGATTTATTGGCTTCGCCGACCCATGGGAACGCACCGAGAAAAATAAGGTAATAAACGCCTCGCTCGAGAATTTTCGTCAAACGGCGCACATCTGCTTAACGCGTTAAACAGTTTCGTCACGGCGCCTCCGCGCGAATTATAACGAACAAATTTTAAAATAAACTACGAAGGAGCTCGGGCAATAAACCAGCGGCTCCACTCATCAGAAAGTATACGGGACATTTACCAATAACTTTTTTTTTTTTTTTTTTTTGAGCGACCGTCTCCATATGTTCGCTCAAAGTTCACCAGCGTACTTTGCCCAGCGGCTGCATTTCTTCCGCAACTTTTTTTCTGGAGCACGCCGCGGAGAAAAAAAAGGTCTTAAAAAAAAAAAAAAAAATGTAACGCTCGCTCCTGATTCCAGGGACACTCGTCGCAACGCTCATTAGCAGCGATGACACGCAAAAAAATCGGAGCCTTGCGAAAAAAAATTGCTTTTTTTTTGTTTTTGCGCCATAGCCCAGCGGCCATGACGAAAAAAAAAATTAATTTGTGAATAAAAAAAAAGTTTAATAAAATCGCCGTTGCAGCAGCATCTTCCTTATAGCTGCATTTTTCTCATCTCGCCCGCAAGCTCGGCATAGCCAGGTGCTCGTGTCGCTCTTTCTCCCTCGGACAGGTAATTGCGCGCGCCGCCCAGTGACATCGTAGCCCTCGGCCTCCATTGAGGGAAAAAAAGAGCCTGCCCCGGAGGAGGCTGAGCGAGAGAGAAGGAGAATTTCCCGCGCCGTTATTCGGGAATGTTACGCCGGCGACGCTCTTGAAAGGCGTTCTATTCACGTTTCGGGAGGACGTGGAGCGAGAGAGAGAGACGGAGAGAGAAAAACTGAGCGGCAAAGAGAGAGGGCCGAGCGCGCGACGGTGCATTGTGCCTTATTGACTGTCCGCCGAATGAATTTCGCCCCATCGGGTCGACGTGTATTTTATGGGCTGCTGCGCGTTATACTCCACGGAGATTTTCTCGCTCGTGCAGGGAACTTTGTTCCTTTTACGCGAATGAACGAAAGCTCAGTCGGGAAGGCGGAAAATCTTTGAGAGAGGATTGCTCTCGCGGTCACCTTTTATATTCTCCTCTCTTCGATTTTTACGCTTCCCTTTGTGAGCGTCGAGAGAGCGGCTAGTATACCTCTAATAAAATGTGCATTGTATCAGGGTAATTTTTGATTCAGGACTGACATGAGACCGTGCGCACTGCCTCTATTGTACGAGGGTATATGTTCATACTTGATTTGTTATCTTTAGAGCCCCTGTACTCGATGTCGTATTGGAAGAGGATCAGACTGTTTAATTCTTACGGGAAACTAGAGTTTTTATGTGAGATTCTTGAAGAATAAAATGTTTTTTTTTTGTTTAATTTCTCGACATAAGTCGTGTAATGTTCGCATGCTTCTTGAATTCTAAATTTGTTATTGTAAAAATAATATGGATGTCCTCAGAACAGTATTGGCATAAATGATGAATCTATCAAGTTACAAAGAAGAGAGGAAGAAAATTAATTTAACAATAGTATAAAAGTAATAGCAAATGAGAATTATATGATTAATTAAATAGAAGAAATAATATTAAATATTCATAAAAAGGATGAAATTTTTTATTGCATAAGCAGATTAGTTTAAATTGTAAATGAGCACTTCAGAAGGAGAAATGCCATTAAAATTTTAAGCCCTGAAAATTCGCGAAATTAAGTTAAAAAGTGCTAGACTTCGTCAAAGTGAAGCAGTAAATTATTCAAGGACTAGGAATGCACAAGTATATAAAAGGGAGCAATGGCAGAGATAAAAATTGCAAAGTCAAGAGACAAATCTGTTTCCCTCGCCCTATGTAAGACACAAACTTTTTACATAATTGAAAGTAACATCTCTTCTCGGATTGATCGCGATATTGCAAAAATTTCCAAACCAGACATTTCCTCCCTTTTATTCAACAGGATATTTCGTAAACTGAAATCACATGCACTCGGTAATAGATTATATAAAGTTTCGTACAGATTTTAAAATGCAGTTGTAATTTTGTTTTATTAACGCCAGATCTTTTATAAATAATATGAATGTTCGCAGAAAATGTTTTTATGCTTTTCCAGATGGATAAATATGAATAATTTTCTCGTCGCATATTCATAAGAAGTAAGCTCTTGTAGCTAAAAGTATTAATTGCCATTAGGCTCATTTAATATTTATTTTATACATTGTGACCATTAAATCATAATAATTAATTTAATATCCCGTTGTAAAGCTTATCGGTTCAAAAAGCATTTAAGAGAACACCTCTTTAAATTAAAAAATAATCGTCAATTAATTTACCGTTAAGTTTCAGATTTTTAGAAGATTTTTGAGTGATAGCACAGGTAGATTTTCTGATATACATTAAAAAATTATTTCCTAATTCGTTCAATAATTGTATAATTTACTGTACCAACTAGTACACATACAGCATCCAGAAAAAGAACCTGCACATGCCTTCATACTGGACACAATCCCCCACAAAAAAAATTATCTTCACCAATTAATATCAAGACAACCCTCGACAAAATCCAAGAAATAAGAACGCGGAAGCCCTCAAAAATCACTCGAGAAGCCCCCGCGGGGTAGCCTCGCAAAAATAACGGTCCTCGATCATCAATTTTCCCACGGAATCGAGATAAAACGCAAGAAAAAGGAATTAAATGGAAAAGCAAATCATCCGTCGAGGAAGCACGCGAGCTCACGTGCGCCGGGATTCCCGAGGTATATATGTAAGCGCGAGAGTCGCGTTCTCGCGGGGATAGTTCGAGCGGCTCGGGGCTTCCGGGCAAGTTCGGCCGGGGTCGCTTTGTCTCCCCGGCATAACCCGCCGGCCGATAGCGCACAATAAGTCTCCCGACGAGCGGGGGACGCGCGATAGCGCCCGCCGTCTCGGGCGCAACTTCGCTACGGGGTGCGATTAGCCGCCGCGGCTCCTCGGGATAAATCAAGGGCCCGCGCGCTGGCCCCGGCATGACGCAAAGGCCGAGAACGTCAAGTGAACTCTATAGCTTTTTTTGATGGGTTATTTTTCTTTGATTAACTTCCTAAGTTTTGGCTTAATTTACGGGGGGTAGCTTGTTTCTGAGGGAGTTTTGTGGATCGATTTGCGGACACTACGGGTTATTTAGTTTATGTACACTGCAGGAAAATGTAGGAGCTATTGTCTAGAATATATTAAATTTTATTTTAATTTAAATAAAATTTAACGTATCCCTGAACAATAGATGTTAATTTTTCGGCAGGATGTTATGCGGTGTATTACTGGTATGCATGTAAAACCTGCTTTACAGAACCGCCAAATTTACTTTTCTGTAGAGTAAAATCTATTTTAAGAAATATTAATTTTACTACTTTTACAAAACAGTTTTTACGGGACACATAAACAGCAGGAAAAATAAAGTAGCAGAGTTGGGCATGTTTATACATATATGCTTTAAGCATCGCAGGTATAGAGTTTCCCAGTATAAATTAAAAATAATGTATGTATAACAAAAATAATGACATAAAAAAAACAATATATATAAAAACAAAATATGTATAACGAAAATAATGACATAAAAAATATGATAAAGTATAGGGCAATCATATTTGGTATTCTTGCAAAAACTGAATAAATATAAAGTCGCTTTATAATTTTAAAAAATGTTCACTTGTTCTATTTTTAATTGGTTAATTAAAGGGAGATTATAGGGGCAATTATAAGAAGAGTCGCAGAAGATACAAATATTAAATATATTTTAAATAATATATTAAACTAAATTTTACTCACGCTTAAACCATTTCCATAAGGATAATAGTCCTATTTACTTTCTCTTTAAATTTCTGACTGTTTAAATCTATTTGTCTCAATTTAATTGTAATAATATTACTGTTTGTCATTACTGAATTGTTACTCGTATAATTTCCTATGATAATCATCTTTATAGCATATATTCCTCCTGCGAACAATAAGTTATCTTTATGAATTTATGAACAATATCTTTCTTTGAAGTAATTTTTTGACTCACTGTCACAACGGCTCAAGTTTATGATTATTCGAATAAAGCTAAAGTATTAGAATCTAAAGCTTAATTTTGAGATATAATTTCAAGCTGAAGTACGCAGTATCGAAACATACGCAGAAAGCAAAAATAAAAAAATTAATCGACATACAAATGAACTTTAGTCGTTGTTTAGAGTAGTCGTATAGATACAATATTGCTTACCATTTCTAAATTCCTCTTCTCATTTATTATATTATAAATATTGATATAATATCAAATAAATTATTTAGTAATCAACCTTTCGTGCTATTTATATTATTCAATAAAAGGGCTAAATTTACTATACAAATAGGGTGGGTGTAGGAAAGGACAAAGATATGCCACTGCCATGATAGTGTGCTGCTTCATTTCAATGACACTGCTGACATTACAGTATCGTTGGACAGTGGCAATTCATCACTGCTGAAAAGGCCAAAGAGGGGGGGGGGTATATCGAACACTAATTATTATTCTAATTTAAAATTTGCTGAACAATATAAAAAATACTATCATCGATACTTAATAATAAATGTAGGGAGGAAATTTTGAACAATATAAAATAAATGTACTAGATTGAAAAAATATCCAATTTACTTGCATACTTAATAGAATATTATATGAATATTTAGAACTTGTAATGTTATTTCATTTATTTTATGATTTTTAAAAATACTTTATCAGAGAAAGGTTGATTACGTGTAGAATAAAAATGACTCACAGTCGCGGATTCCCTCGTTGAAGACGACGGCAGCTAGGCCTCCATCGTCTTCTTCTGTACCTTGGAGACCTCAGAGATCCCTTCGAACCCCACCACATGTTGGCTGGAATTTTAACCGAAGACTGAGGGCAAGGTACATAGAAACAACAATAGAAATTTGCATGAGAAACTAGATATGCTCTTTAGAAATGATTTAGTGAAAATTCGCCAAATCATATCCAGAGAGTGTTTCAGATACATTAATTTCTATGAGTGTTTCTATTTTTGATGAAACATCTAGATCCTCATCCGTCAGCAATATAGTTGATTTGCGTGAAACCTAAAATAACACATGTATATTACTAAAAATAATAAAAAACATTAAGTTGAGTATTATTTTACTTCAATGTAGTATGTATTATTCAAAACTAAACTTCTAAATATACAAGTATATACAATTTTCAAATGAAATCAAATCTGCAAAATTTTACAAAAAAATTAATTAGGGGATTCAACTTTGTTCTTATGAAGTTTGGTAGCTGAGACAGAAATTAATTATAAATACACTATTATAAACAATATTCGTCATACCCTGAGCAATATTAAAGAAACAAATTATTAGTAATGAAGCTAATAACAGTTTTAAAGAACGATAACATTTTTATATAAACAATTAGATAGAACAAATAGAAATGTTTCAAAAAATTCTAAAAGCTAAGATAATCTATTTAAAATGATTCTTAAGTCTCTATTAATAATAATTATTTAATTTTAATTAATGTATGAAATATGATTGCTATTTAAATATTTTGTATTAATTTATTAAAACTATCTATAGATGATGTAAATTTCTATCGATATTATAACTAAAACGTTCCATTATATTCCAACATCTTTTATTTAACATTTAGTTTCTTTAATAGGGTTTCGAATAATATATTTAAATACCTTTCTTTAATGTGATTCTCTTTCATAAGACACCATCATAAATGGAACATGATGACTCATTTTTTCACCAAAATTAGAATGATCTTTGCTTTATTGTTCTTTTTCAATAATCGGCTATGTAGCTTTCCCGTTTTAATAAAATGCTCCTTCACAGATGAGTCATCAATTATCTGAAAAAAAAATCAGTGGAAAAATTATTACTAGTCATTTAGATAATGTACATCTAACTAGTACTATTAACACTGTTACTACTAAACAAAAAAATTATTACACAAAATGCTTTCAATCTATTAACAATAGCAAAATAAAACCTGAAAATATAAAATAACTAATACGTTTACTTAATTAGCACTCAATTATAAAAATGTGCTATTTTGGTCTATTGTGTTAAATAAAGAAATAGTCAGACAAGTTAACGCCTCTTTTTGTTAGTTATAATAAATCTTTTACTATCTAATAATAGTTTGTCATGATTACATACCTGCAGATCATAGAATACTGCTGTCTATAGCAGTTTGCGGGAGAATGTCGCTGTAAGAAGACTATAGGCAGTGCTGCGGGAAGAATGTCGCTGTAACGTTATGATGCGAAAAGGAATTAAGTGCTGTAGATAGAATCATTGTCATAGTCCTTAGGTTAACCTTGTTATGTTCGGAAAAAAAAAGAAACAGCTCTTACAATAATTAGTATCTGTATAATTTGTCGAAACAATTTGTAAAAAACAATATAAATTTCTTTTAAAAAATTTAGTATAAAAGCTTTAAATATCTATTTAAAATTTCTCATATTTAATAATTAATATATCTTTTGAAAAACTTATATTTACTAATGAAAGCACAAATCCACCTCAATTTCGTTTGTAACAACAAGAAAAAAAATTTTCGATGTATCGTTCAAAGTCTACTTTGTATACTTTAAAATATAGAAAAGATCATACTTTTTTCAGAGGGAGATTTTGTCTATGCAGTCACCATCCACTAAGTTAGCTGCTGGGATCAGGTGAAGCTGTCCGTTCTCTGGTCAAAGGCTGCAACTCTGGCTTAATTTGTCAATTAGAAGCACTTCCTATCCATTGTACGTAATGGAATGCTTATCTGAAAAATTATTTAAGTAAAGTTAAAGTAGTATTTAAAATAAACTTGATATAAATGTAAATTTTTAAATCTCTGCGACCAGTTCACATAATGACTATAATTATTTCTGTAAGAATTGTTTAAGTAATTAAAGAATATAAAATAAAATAAACTTTTTTTGCTAATAATTACTAAGTAAAATCAAACTTTATCCCAGTTAAGACTCTTCACGCCCACCTGTGCTACCAGCGCTTGATGCACGACAGGCAGAAACCTGCATTCTCCCCCACCTCCTTCGTGGCGGCATGTATATAGCTATCCCGCTTTACCTACGTTTTATACGTAAGTACCCTAGTTTTATACCATCTTAAAAAAAGTATTAAACACCGAATTAATGTAACACATTAAGCATGAATATTCTTTAAACCTACTTCTGTTAGCCTTTTTATGACTCTTCGTTATAAAAGGTTAATAATTCGATGCGGGAAATTATGTTTATTATATCGCGAGAAATAATGCCAATTTATACCTGTTGTCGGTATTGACGGGACTCTCGCGAGCCGAGTACGCTGCCGGCGGGGGTTAGAAATTGAAAAAAGAAAAAGTTCTTGTACGTTCCGCAACGAAATTTCTTTTATTATAGTGCGGGTGGAACATCTACCGTTCATATTTTACCCAATAATGTTAAATAAATGTAAATTCATACCATAACTCGAAATGATCTGGAAACCGGCCGGAGTTCAGCCTCCAAAGACTCCTCTCGCCAGACTGAGTAGCTGATACAGCGGCGTTGAATTCGCGAGCCGCGGCGGCCTACCCCCCCCCCCCTCAGTTCGTGGAACCCGTATATATAGATATAGCTTACAATGTTAAATTTTGGGATGCGAAATTCGGACGTTTAACGATGAAATAATGAAATGTAATTTTTAATATCAAGCTAAAACGCCGTCTAAGGCATGAAAATGAACTTATCTCGAGGGAATTAAAGATAATTTAACGTTTTTATGGATGTACATAACCGCCCCAGACCGACGATATTTTATCGACAAAGACCTTAAAAATGACTATTCCTAGCAAAATTAATGCATTTCTGTGTCTTAGATGTCGTATATGATCAATCTTTTATGTTATTTTCCAGTAATTAATCCTGAAAAACGTCAATTCTAGTTTCACGCACAGCAAGCTACTTTCTATATACACGCTGTCGATGGCAACAGTTTTTGGATTCCCAATCCTTTTAATCAGTCTGAAATACCGTTATATCCTTTCCGAGCGTCTAAAAATTTATTATTTTTCTGCGAGATTAATGCATATTCGTGCCTCGCATAAAACCTTGGCTCAATATTCAATGCTGAAATTCATTATTTAATTGTTAAATTATAAATTTTATTCGCCGTAGTCCGATCATAGGGAAGGTATATCTATATGTTCCGAGTTCCACGAAAGTGGAGGGGAAGGATAAATCTCAGGTGCTCGCGATTCTGGCGCTCGGATAGACGTCCGAGGAGGAGATCTAGGGATGTTCGCTAAGTCACTCTGCTTTGTCATTGTATTAAATCTTGTTGCAAGCTATTTATGAGCATACTTATTCAGTAGAATATTCTAGCGAAATGTTTGAGGACCCATGATTATTTATGTGGCGAAATGCAAAAACTGTTGCAGTTTTCCAATTGTTGGCAGCAAAAATAAACTTACATGAAGAATAAAAGTGATAACTACTGGATTTGCACAATAAAAGTCATTGATCATTTGATAAAATAAAATTATTAAGTTCTATAATTTTTCTTCTATCTTTTTTTAAGAACGAGTAACAAATTTAAAAAATTACATTCCTATTAATTTTATTTTACAAAAAATTATTAGTAATCAAAGCTAATAACAGTTTTGTGAAACCTTCAATTTTTTCAGGTAAAAAACAATATAAATTTCTTTTATCCTAGTGGAAGGAATTTAATTGTATAAAATGCTTTAAATAACTGCTATTTAAAATTTCCATATTGAATAATTAATATATCTTTGAATGAAATTGCCATATTGGTTCCGGACTAATGAAAGCACAAATCTACCTCAATTTCGTTCACTTTTATGAAGTTTATATTTTAGAAAGAAATTAACTTGTCACTACTTTTGCTTTATCCGTAACAAAACGTTTCATTATAATATTATATATCACATGAAATGTGAATGCTATTTATGTCTTTTATTCATCTTTAAAAAAAATATGAAATTGTCTATAAAAGATACAAATAGCTATTAATATTATAACTAAAATGGATTCACTTGAGCATTTTTCGAATAGCAATAAAATGCTTTTACAAAAAGATCTTACTTTTTAGAGTAATGAAAAATCAAGCTATTACATGCTCCAGTGACTGCACTAAACATGATTGATAAAATACAGTTTATTTACTAGAATTTGTAATATGGAATGCCTTTATTTTGTAATTCTATATTTTATAATACGTCATAAATGAAATATGACGATTCATTTTTTATTGAAATTAAAAAGATCTTGTTTAATTGTTCTGATTTAATAATTGGCTTCGTAGCTTTTTCGTTTTAATAAGTCGCCGCTTCATAGATGAGCCAACAATTACCTGAAAAAAATTAATAGAAAAATTGTTACTATGAAAGTTAAACAAATAATAAAATAAACGTCAGCCTTTCGTATTTTTAATAAGTAAACATTATTGTATAAAAGTATTAATTGTTATACTAAGTAGTAAAAAAATTTTATTAATTCTTCTTTGATGTCTTAAAAGGGCGTACTTTCAATCTTATTAACAATAATTTTTTATAATTAATTAACTTAGTATATTTACAAAGGTAAAAATCTAAAAATGTGAAATAACTATAATAAATTAAAGTATTTAATGATAAAAATGTGCTATTTTGCTCTATTGTATTAAATAAATAAAATTTAATAATTGTAATAGTCGACATACCATAAATTATTTTATGTATATTCCACTGTATTCAGCTTTTCCATTTAAGGATTCACGATGATTGAATAAGATTAGTAATCGGTTTAAATGCCACAAGGAAGACTGTCAGGAATATGGATAGACTTATAGTTCACTCCCGTCATTGGTAGCTGCATTTGATTTCTAAATAAAAAAAAACATGAGTTAATTAATCGTTGATCCTTAATGGAAAGCTGAATACTTGAATTACAAAATATATTTATGGTATTGTCGACTATTACAATTATAAATTTTTATTTATTAATACAATAATTAATATATAATTATATTTATTAGAAAATTATTTTGTAATAATAATTTGTTTGTGTTTAGTAGTAACAGTGTTATTAATACTTTTTGAATGTATTATAAAAATAAGTAAGGCTGTGTTATTTATTATTTGTTTAACTTCTAGAATTTTTCTATTAATTTTTTTCAGGTAATTGTTGGATCATCTATGAAGCGGGCGGATTAAACGAAAAAGCTACGAAGCCAATTATTAAATCAGAACAATTAAACAAGATCTTTTTAATTTCAATAAAAAATGAATCGTCATATTTTATTTATGACGTATTATAAAATATAGAATTACAAAATAAAAGGCATTCCATACTACAAATTCTAGTAATAAACTGTATTTTATCAATCATGTTTAGTGCAGTCAAGAGCATGTAATAATTTTTCATTACTCTAAAAAGTAAGCTTTTTGTAAAAGCATTTTATTGCTATTCGAAAAATGCTCAAGTGAACATTTTAGTTATAATATTAATAGCTATTTGTATCTTTTATAGACAATTTCATATTTTTTTTAAAGATGAATAAAAGACATAAATAGCATTCACATTTCATGTGATATATAATATTATAATGAAACGTTTTGTTACGGATAAAGCAAAAGTAGTGACAAGTTAATTTCTTTCTAAAATATAAACTTCATAAAAGTGAACGAAATTGAGGTAGATTTGTGCTTTCATTAGTCAATATAATTTTTCAAAGATATATTAATTATTCAATATGAGAAATTTTAAATAGATATTTAAAGCTTTTATACTAAATTTTTTAAAAGAAATTTATATTGTTTTTTACCAATTGTTTCGACAAAAACTGTTATTAGCTTTGATTACTAATATTTTTTGTAATAATATCTATCCAGTTTATAACTTATTATTTTTATTAAAAACACATACAAAAAAATTTAGAACTTAATAATTTTATTTTATAATTAACTTTTTTGTGCAAATCCAGTAGTTATCACTTTTATTCTTCATGTAAGTTTGATTTTTGTCTGATTCCTAAAAAATATAAAATGAATGAAATAATATTATATAATAGGTCCTCAACATTCGCTTAATATTCTACTGAATAAGTATGCTCATAAATACTTGCAACAAATGTAAATACATGACAAAAGCAGAGTGACTTACGAAACATCCCTGATCTCCTCCTCGGACTAATCCGAGCGCCAGAATCGCGAGCACCTGAGATTTATCCTTCCCCTCCACTTTCGTGGAACTCGAACATATAGATATACCTTCCCTATGATCGGACTACGGCGAATAAAATTTATAATTTTAACAATTAAATAATGAATTTCAGCATTGAATATTGAGCCAAGGTTTTATGCGAGGCACGAATATGCATTAATCTCGCAGAAAATAATAAATTTTTAGACGCTCGGAAAGGATATAACGGTATTTCAGACTGATTAAAAGGATTGGGAATCCAAAAAACTGTTGCCATCGACAGCGTGTATATAGAAATAGCTTGCTGTGCGTGAACTAGAATTGACGTTTTTCGGATTAATTACTGGAAAATAACATAAAAGATTGATCATATACGACATCTAAGACACAGAAATGCATTAATTTTGCTAGGAATAGTCATTTTTAAGGTCTTTGTCGATAAAATATCGTCGGTCTGGGGCGGTTATGTACATCCATAAAAACGTTAAATTATCTTTAATTCCCTCGAGATAAGTTCATTTTCATGCCTTAGACGGCGTTTTAGCTTGATATTAAAAATTACATTTCATTATTTCATCGTTAAACGTCCGAATTTCGCATCCCAAAATTTAACATTGTAAGCTATATCTATATATACGGGTTCCACGAACTGAGGGGGGGGGGGGTAGGCCGCCGCGGCTCGCGAATTCAACGCCGCTGTATCAGCTACTCAGTCTGGCGAGAGGAGTCTTTGGAGGCTGAACTCCGGCCGGTTTCCAGATCATTTCGAGTTATGGTATGAATTTACATTTATTTAACATTATTGGGTAAAATATGAACGGTAGATGTTCCACCCGCACTATAATAAAAGAAATTTCGTTGCGGAACGTACAAGAACTTTTTCTTTTTTCAATTTCTAACCCCCGCCGGCAGCGTACTCGGCTCGCGAGAGTCCCGTCAATACCGACAACAGGTATAAATTGGCATTATTTCTCGCGATATAATAAACATAATTTCCCGCATCGAATTATTAACCTTTTATAACGAAGAGTCATAAAAAGGCTAACAGAAGTAGGTTTAAAGAATATTCATGCTTAATGTGTTACATTAATTCGGTGTTTAATACTTTTTTTAAGATGGTATAAAACTAGGGTACTTACGTATAAAACGTAGGTAAAGCGGGATAGCTATATACATGCCGCCACGAAGGAGGTGGGGGAGAATGCAGGTTTCTGCCTGTCGTGCATCAAGCGCTGGTAGCACAGGTGGGCGTGAAGAGTCTTAACTGGGATAAAGTTTGATTTTACTTAGTAATTATTAGCAAAAAAAGTTTATTTTATTTTATATTCTTTAATTACTTAAACAATTCTTACAGAAATAATTATAGTCATTTATGTGAACTGGTCGCAGAGATTTAAAAATTTACATTTATATCAAGTTTATTTTAAATACTACTTTAACTTTACTTAAATAATTTTTCAGATAAGCATTCCATTACGTACAATGGATAGAAGTGCTTCTAATTGACAAATTAAGCCAGAGTTGCAGCCTTTGACCAGAGAACGGACAGCTTCACCTGATCCCAGCAGCTAACTTAGTGGATGGTGACTGCATAGACAAATCTCCCTCTGAAAAAAGTATGATCTTTTCTATATTTTAAAGTATACAAAGTAGACTTTGAACGATACATCGAAATTTTTTTTTCTTGTTGTACAAACGAAATTGAGGTGGATTTGTGCTTTCATTAGTCAATATAAGTTTTTCAAAGATATATTAATTATTAAATATGAGAAATTTTAAATAGATATTTAAAGCTTTTATACTAAATTTTTTAAAAGAAATTTATATTGTTTAAATTATTATATACAGATAAATTAATTAAGCGCTGTTTCTTTCAGAACAATAACAATGTTACCAGTGACTATTGAGATTCCAGCAGCACGTCACAGCTTTGCCAGTCTTCTTAAAGCGACATTCTCCCGCAAACTGCCTATAGTCTTCACAGCAGTATTCTATGATCTGCAAGGTATGATAATCATGACAAACTATTATTAGATAGTAAAAGATTTATTATAACTAACAAAAAGAGGCGTTAACTTGTCTGACTATTTCTTTATTTAACACAATAGACCAAATAGCACATTTTTATAATTGAGTGCTAATTAAGTAAACGTATTAGTTATTTTATATTTTCAGGTTTTTATTTTGCTATTGTTAATAGATTGAAAGCATTTTGTGTAATAATTTTTTTGTTTAGTAGTAACAGTGTTAATAGTACTAGTTAGATGTACATTATCTAAATGACTAGTAATAATTTTTCCACTGATTTTTTTTTTCAGATAATTGATGACTCATCTGTGAAGGAGCATTTTATTAAAACGGGAAAGCTACATAGCCGATTATTGAAAAAGAACAATAAAGCAAAGATCATTCTAATTTTGATGAAAAAATGAGTCATCATGTTCCATTTATGATGGTGTCTTATGAAAGAGAATCACATTAAAGAAAGGTATATAAATATATTATTCGAAACCCTATTAAAGAAACTAAATGTTAAATAAAAGATGTTGGAATATAATGGAACGTTTTAGTTATAATATCGATAGAAATTTACATCATCTATAGATAGTTTTAATAAATTAATACAAAATATTTAAATAGCAATCATATTTCATACATTAATTAAAATTAAATAATTATTATTAATAGAGACTTAAGAATCATTTTAAATAGATTATCTTAGCTTTTAGAATTTTTTGAAACATTTCTATTTGTTCTATCTAATTGTTTATATAAAAATGTTATCGTTCTTTAAAACTGTATTTATAATTAATTTCTGTCTCAGCTACCAAACTTCATAAGAACAAAGTTGAATCCCCTAATTAATTTTTTTGTAAAATTTTGCAGATTTGATTTCATTTGAAATTGTATATACTCGTATATTTAGAAGTTTAGTTTTGAATAATACATACTACATTGAAGTAAAATAATACTCAACTTAATGTTTTTTATTATTTTTAGTAATATACATGTGTTATTTTAGGTTTCACGCAAATCAACTATATTGCTGACGGATGAGGATCTAGATGTTTCATCAAAAATAGAAACACTCATAGAATTAATGTATCTGAAACACTCTCTGGATATGATTTGGCGAATTTTCACTAAATCATTTCTAAAGAGCATATCTAGTTTCTCATGCAAATTTCTATTGTTGTTTCTATGTACCTTGCCCTCAGTCTTCGGTTAAAATTCCAGCCAACATGTGGCTGGGGTTCGAAGGGATCTCTGAGGTCTCCAAGGTACAGAAGAAGACGATGGAGGCCTAGCTGCCGTCGTCTTCAACGAGGGAATCCGCGACTGTGAGTCATTTTTATTCTACACGTAATCAACCTTTCTCTGATAAAGTATTTTTAAAAATCATAAAATAAATGAAATAACATTACAAGTTCTAAATATTCATATAATATTCTATTAAGTATGCAAGTAAATTGGATATTTTTTCAATCTAGTACATTTATTTTATATTGTTCAAAATTTCCTCCCTACATTTCTTATTAAGTATCGATGATAGTATTTTTTATATTGTTCAGCAAATTTTAAATTAGAATAATAATTAGTGTTCGATATACCCCCCCCCCTCTTTGGCCTTTTCAGCAGTGATGAATTGCCACTGTCCAACGATACTGTAATGTCAGCAGTGTCATTGAAATGAAGCAGCACACTATCATGGCAGTGGCATATCTTTGTCCTTTCCTACACCCACCCTATTTGTATAGTAAATTTAGCCCTTTTATTGAATAATATAAATAGCACGAAAGGTTGATTACTAAATAATTTATTTGATATTATATCAATATTTATAATATAATAAATGAGAAGAGGAATTTAGAAATGGTAAGCAATATTGTATCTATACGACTACTCTAAACAACGACTAAAGTTCATTTGTATGTCGATTAATTTTTTTATTTTTGCTTTCTGCGTAAGATTCGATACTGCGTACTTCAGCTTGAAATTATATCTCAAAATTAAGCTTTAGATTCTAATACTTTAGCTTTATTCGAATAATCATAAACTTGAGCCGTTGTGACAGTGAGTCAAAAAATTACTTTCAAAGAAAGATATTGTTCATAAATTCATAAAGATAACTTATTGTTCGCAGGAGGAATATATGCTATAAAGATGATTATCATAGGAAATTATACGAGTAACAATTCAGTAATGACAAACAGTAATATTATTACAATTAAATTGAGACAAATAGATTTAAACAGTCAGAAATTTAAAGAGAAAGTAAATAGGACTATTATCCTTATGGAAATGGTTTAAGCGTGAGTAAAATTTAGTTTAATATATTATTTAAAATATATTTAATATTTGTATCGTCTGCGACTCTTCTTATAATTGCCCCTATAACTGCCCCTACTAACCCAATAACCCTATAATCTCCCTCGACCAATTAAAAATAGAATAAGTAAAATTTTTTTAAAATTATAAAGCTAATTTATATTTATTCAGTTTTTGAAAACTCTACCGCTATATGTAAGTGTAAGTGTAAGTGTAAATAATTATTATCTTTATACGCTTAATTTTTAAAAGAACTAATGATACAAGTTCATTTAAAAAAAATGTTTTCTTATTAATTGGCAACATTCTATATTTATCCCCATCAAAATTGTAATTATTACAGCATTACGAAATATTTTCAAAGAAAACAAAAAGATTCCCTCACTCACAACTACAATAAATCCAACGATAATAAAAAAACTGTCCAGCGCCATCCAATTAAAACATCAAACACCATAAAGTGTAACTTTTCAAGAGAAGAAGAGAAAAAAGTCTTAATAATCCACAATTAGTCGCTCGATAACAATTCGAGGAACGAGAGTGGCTCTATCTCGAGCGCACCTACGCGCGCGTCGCCTGAACAGGTCTAATTCCCGCTCGTACATCACTTCTATATTTAAAGCTTTTAAGCTCGCGCCGCGGCACGCGCTATCTTCCTACACTCGCCGCTATACTCGTGCGCCTCTCTCCCCGTCGTTTGTCAACGCGATTGTTTTTACGGCTCGTCGGCTGGCTGGTTCACTCTCTTTCTCTTTCATTTCGCCCACCTTTAATTATAGGCCTTCTTCGTCAGGGCAAATTTACGATTTGATGGCCCACTTTCGAAGCGATTCGGGAAAACACGAAGGGCGCTGCAGCTCATTTTTATTTATTTATTTATTATTTTTTGAAATGCAACTTTTAAGAGATACAGCTTTTTGTTTATTTACGCCAGATTTTTTCGGGACTATTTTCGGTTGCTTTGTACACGTAACGAATACAAGTATTTCGAGAGCTTTTGCGTTTAAGAATGTTTCATCGGAGGTGGACAAATGACTGTTAAAAATAAAAAGGCAATTTGTTAGTTGTGCTTTTCGTTGTATTATTCTTTTTTTTTTTAATTTGTCACTTTGCGAGTCTCTTGTAATTGAGAAAGAAGACTGGGCTTGTAAAAATAGAGAGAATGTTTATTTAAAAAGCACGATTTTCGATACACGAGTAATTTATAAGTTTTTTGGTTTGTGGCGATATCGCGCTGCTTAATATTAAAATATTTAGGCGTTATTGTTACTCGAATACTTTATAAATTAAAAAAAAAACGATAGTAATTTAAATAATAGTAAAAGTAACTCTTAAATGACTAAAAAATTAAAAAAAAATATTAAAATAAAGCAGTACGTTTTTCAATCTAAGTATTATAAGCGCGCAAAGGGCGAGGAATTCTGCTACATAATGATTGTAAAAAAAGTGGAAGCTCAAAGCGTCTCGTTAGCCCCGAGTTATAAGCGACGTCATTTTTTCGGTCTCCCCGCAAGTGGATTTTTAAATGCAGAGGCTCCTGAAAGAGTAAGAATGGAGCGAAAAATTAATAACTGTCAGATCGCCCACCCCTTCGTGATCCCTGGCGTGAAACAGTAATAATCGGCCGAGCTTCTGAAGAGTCTGTATAGCCCTTTCCCTTCTTGCTCGAGGAATCCGCCGCCGGTTATTGGGCGCCTTGACAAATGATACTTTTGGCCCGGGGTCGGACAGTGCTAGAGCGCACGAAAAATGGCTTGTTTGCGTCGGTTTGCATCGCGTCCGAGGTGTTGCTCGTATCTCGCTCTCCCGATGAAGGCCTCGTCGTAAATCACGGGCCGATATACCCCGAGCGTGCGGAAAATCGTCGCTCTTTGAAAGTAAAAGAAAAAAAGAAAAAGTGGTAGAACATTCGGGATCGAAATTAATTTTTTTTTCATCTTCGAACGAGGCACGATTTCGGTGGAGCTAATTTTTTTATGTCCCGTAGGTTTATAGATACCGCGGGCGTGGAAAGAGTTAGTAACTAAGGTTACTTTTTTTCAGAAGCAGGCGGAATAAATTTGAATGAGATTAGCCGGCGCTTGAGTCTCGTAAAGCAGCTGTGAAAATATTCGAATCATAAAAAGATGATAACTTCTTAAAATACACTGCTCGATACGTGTTAAAATCGAAATTTCTCTCGTCGCCGCGGAGTCGTTAAAGCCTCTAATCTAACTCCGATGCACGTAGTGCTTAATTAATTTTTTTTTAAAAAGAGGGAAAATTTGGAAAATAAATAATCCAATGCAGACTCTAGAGAAACTCTTCTGCGGGTAACGGATTGGGTATATCTCGGTTTTATATAATACTGCTGCCTTAGAGCTGGATAACTGGATATCTGGAAGAGGACCTTCGAGGAGGCTCAGAATAGACCTTCGCAGGTAATATGTTCAGCCGCGGCATTTTTAATATGGAGTGAGTAATTTGAATATTCGGAAGGAATACAATAAGCGAATGGCTGAACCGAACTAATTTTGTTAATCCGAACGCAGATCAGAAAGGAAAGGGATGATAGACAATTTTTGAAATCTCCTTTTACAAAAATGTACAATAGATGCAAATACGCTGGTATTGTATAGAAAGTAAGCAGAAAAGAAAGAGTACTTTCTTTTACAAAAAAGACCTCCTTTAGTTTTTAATTATACTGAAACTTTTTGACGTTTGCCTAATTTCAAATTAATTATTAAAAAAATTAAATTTACTTACTGAACTATTATTTCCATAATCACAGTTATAATTTGATCGCCACAATATTTAATTTCTAACAACAGTTTCTTATCCCTCAAGAAATTAGTCATGCGCATCGCTCAGTAATATCAAAACTCTTATATACAAGCGAAGAAACAAGTAAACTCATCTTCAAAAAAAAAAAATAATAATAATAAAAAAAATAATAAATTAAGCGCACAAAGCCTTAAAATAGCCAAGTTTAATAAGACAGCTTACCCGCCGATTAGTTTAACGACTTAACAAGAGCACTTACGCGCAACGAGCGGCCAAATCAGAAAGAAGAAATCACTTAAGGCGAAGAAAAGAAGTAAACGAGCGGGGGTCAGCCGCAGAGGAGAAAAAGAGATTCAATTTCGGCAGGACGGCCGGGTGATATAAGAAACACGCGAGCGCAGCGGGCGCGTATCGAAAAATAAATAGCGCCTCGAGTGTTGTCATTAGCGGTACAAAGAAATCTCCAGGGCGAGCTGCTCCGGCACGTGAGCGATTCTAAGATGAAAACGATGGGAAATGCACGGTGCACCGGGACACGCGCCTCTCCCGGCCAACGGCCATCCTTTTGTCTCGGCGTACGATGGCACTTCGGGGGCTCGTAATGACGCACCCCCCGGCCCTTTATTTCTATTATCCCCTCCTAGAGGACGGCCGAAGTATTCGCGATAAGTGCGCCGAAGTTTTTTATTCCCTCCGCCGGGACTTTCGAGTGTCCGGCTTCCAATCGCGCCGTTTTGTTTTTCAATTGAAGCGACGATCTTGCGGCTTGGCTGAAGGTACGAGAGGAATACTTGAGGGCCGCTCGCTGTTTACTCTCGACAATATGGCTCGAACGCTATTATGACCGCCACCTCCTTTCTCTTGTGTATTTTTTATTAGGCTTGTTCGAGAGGGATTCTATTTTTATATTCCCTTCGTCCGAGATTTACAGTTACTATTTTCTAAAGTTAAATCATAGTAAAAAACTACTAAAATTATAGTGATCACTATAAACACTCGAGCTTTTTCCACTAATTTTAGCGAAGTCTTACTGATAGTAAAACTTCACTCAAAATTTTAGTATTTAGGATGACTATATTGTAGGATTTTAAACAAAGATTTTTTTCACAAATATAAGTGTTTTAATACTGAAAAAATCTTTAACAAATTTGTAATTCCGCTGTAGTACATGCGACAATACTGATCACTTAATTCTCTGTTGAAGAAATTTGACTGACGTAAGCGCGTGCGGATAATCTATTTCCATCCAACATCGCATCGATCGACGTGATACTTAAGCATAATTAGAAGAACGAGAGCGAAAAAAAAAAATAAAATAAAGTTCTGCAGTGGTAATAATTAGTAAATGTTTGCTCATTTTATTAAAGCAACTTTATCACGCTCAAATTAAAAGAAAAAAAAATGTAATTAGTTGCGAATCAATAAATTTGAAATGTCCACATCACTCTCAACGTAGAAACAAAAATGAAATATTCCCCCCGCAACTTTTAATTTTAATAATTCTATGTAGACAGGCCATAATACTCGAACCATCGCGTTTCTACGTGTCCAACGCACTTTTCCGAGCACCCCTTCCCCTTCGTCCCCCCGTGAGCAAACTTTTGGCCGTGCGCGCTTACAGGCGCGCGAACACAGCCGAGCGCGCATTTAAAATCGCGCGGCGCGCCCGGCCGTTTGTGGCAGCCCCTGAGCGGCGATAAATTATATTCGGGGCACGCAAGAGGGAGAGAGAGAGCGAACGGTCCTCCGGGGGGTAGCCACTGCCGAGGCGGTATACCGGCGGCACTTTGCTCGACGTGTCCGCTGCGCCAAATGGCACTTTCATTGCACTTGCCGCTCGCGAGTTTGCATTCCGCACTGCGATATCCGCCGAAGCCCCGACCTTTTTCTCCACGGTGCTGGCGCGATTTATCACCTTTTTTAGGGACGCGCGCGGCGCACCTCCGGGATGGACGGAATTAAGGAGGCGAGGTCGCGGTCCGGATCGTCGTCGGCGTTATTTATATCGCGCTTTATCGGCTGTATATTGTGGAATTTACAGCTAGAGAGTTTCTTTTACACGCAGGAAATATTTTGGACTTATTAAAACTCTATGGAAAAGTAACGGCACAACGGAATTCGGGAGATTCGTCATCTTGTAATACTTTTCAAAGCGGTATTCGCGTTTTAATGTCTGAACGAGTCTGCTGAGAATTAAAAAAAGCGTGTACATCAATTGTAATAATTTAATACAGAATAGGAAAAATTAATACTTGGAAGTGCACAGAGTCGGTGATAATGTACGGGAAAGTTAGTTAAAGCTATGAAAAGTCATGAAAAGCTCGTTCTTTGTCAATCGTCAAAAATTCACTTTGACAATATGAAAATGTGCTCGCAAAGGCGGATGAATTTACGCTAATTCAGCTGAAAAATTGCTCCTCGGCGCCAACAAACAGTCCCGTAATTCTCCGTATCCGCGTTAACGAATCGCCGATAACTGGGATGTCGCCGCGGAACAGCCGGTTCCGCTCCCGATAAATCACGTCGCTTCGTATAAATTATCAATCGATATAGCTTGTATCCACTGGCTCTCTTTGACGCTTTCAAATCGTTACCCGCTAGTCCTTGTATTCCATATATTTCATACAAAGTCTTTTTTAGTCACGAGATTTACATTAGAATAAATTTAAAAGAGGATTTATTGAAGGTTTTAATTTAGTAATTCCATTATGAAATGCGTTAGCTGGTAAACCTTAATCGAAATATTTCACGTATGTTTTATAAAAATAAATATTGTAAGTGTTATGGTGTGTGAAATATCGTTCGAAAGGTGTTTCGGGTCATTAATCACAGAAATATTTTTCGATGATTCAAAAATTCTATGTAATGTTTTCTTTTACAAAGGCTGGAAGCATACACTCTATACATAAATTTGATTAAAAAGGCGAAATATAAATCACATTTAATATTTTGTACTAATTTTTTTTATGTGATAGTATAGAACAGATGATTTAGAAAAATATGTAAAAAAATATTTGTCTTGCATAAACAACAATTAATAATATTAGATTCAATTAATGTAATTACCGAATTATTTAAATTTATAATTAAATCATGTTTTTTAAGACAAATTCTAATCAAAAGTATGACTTTTTTCGGAAATTTGAGATTAACTACTTTTCGCAATTTTTCCGTGTAGAAACGGTGATAATTTATGTTTGTTGTATTATAAAGAAATCAATCAATTACTTAATGTAATAAATTTACCATTTATAATTTATTTACATATTAAGCTTTACTCTGACAGCATACATGATTTACTGAATTTAATACAATTAAAAAAAACCGCGATACGATAATCAATACACGTACATAATTAAAATATTAAAAAATGAAAATTGACGCGTTCATTATACATCTAAGATCATAATCTCCAAAAAAAAACACAAATTAAATGACTAAATTTCAATACCGCACTCGAAAAATATTCATCGAGGGGACCGTAAATGCCGCGCGCGACGCCTACTTTATCCCCGGAAGATGCGGCGCTCAATTTTTTGCCGCACAAAGGAGCACTTGCCTTATAATCTCATAGCGGCGCTTCGCGCGGGCTTCGAAAAGGCGTACATCTGTTTATGTAAATCGCGATAATGGCCCTGCGCGCGCGCGCGGCTCCGGGCCGCCGCGATTTAACGGCGCAGCTGCGCTGGCGGGGCGTCCCATTGTCGCCGCGGGAGCGGGAGATGCACCTAATGATCTGGCTTGTCGGGGCCCCGTGCCGAATGACTTTTTGAAAGTCTGTCGCCTCGCTTGGCTGCCTCCCCAGGCCCGCACTGGATTAGGGGATGTACCAGTGACTTCGAGTACATTGTGTACTCGCGGAGGACGCGTAATTTATGGGGGTCGTTAAAAATATTTCGTACCCGCGGTTGCAGTCGTTCGATTTTTTTTTTCGTTACTTCTTGCTGGAAGGATAGATCGAGTGGCGCTTCTAACGTATATAAACTTGATATGGATCTTTATTCGCTGGGTATATGCAGTCTGGCTTGATGGATTCGGATTTCGGTTTGACTTTTTATGCGTTTAATTATTTAGATGCTGTATTTATTTTTCGGGAAGAAAATTCCCGTATATTTTATATCAAAATTTGTACCGACGATGTATATATGAAAATCTACTCTCTAAATCTGAAAATGTGAATATTGACATTTAATAAGTGAAAAGTCGTGCACATGCTAAATATATGAACGATTTTTCACATAAAAAATGTCACTATTCACATTTTTAGATTTGGAGAGTACAAAATACTTTTTAATGTTGGTAGCGGATATGTCACTACTATTACACTATTGTATGCAAGGGATTGTTTTAATGTTAATTAAATAAAAATAAAATAAAATATACTATTTCATAAAGTTTATTATGAAGTGTAATATAATATACAATAGTAATTCTTTTGAGACTGTCGCAAATAGATTACAGTACAATTTTTTCAAAAATTTTTCTCTCAACGAAGAATATAAATGTGAACACACAAGTAATGTGTATATGTCATACAATCATACAATCAATGTAGTAAAAAATTACCGCACTACAGATTTCCCCAAAGCGAAATAAGAACCACCGAAGCATATAAGATTTCCATAACAATAATGCGTGAAAATGGTACCTTCGTAGCACCCAAAATAAAGACTGTCACCGACGTAACAAAAAAAAATTTCGAATTTACGAAACACAGTTCACCTATACACGAGCGGACAGCAGTGTTCATCGCACCTCTTTTTCTCCACTGCCTGATCGATTGGCTGTCATCCTCCTTTTCTCGCTGCGCATCGCCTTGTCTCCAATTCTCGGGCCCCGTTCCGCGCTCACGTACGGCGCGACACTTCGCCTTTGTACTCGCGCACGCGCTTACGATCGCGATCGTTAATCTCAATTACTTCTTGCTTATCGATTCGTCGCGCGTAAGCTCACCTTCTCTTCTGGCGCGTTGGTTGTTTTCCTTTTTTTTACATTGGTGTGTGCGCGCGCGTTCGACGGTTTTCAAAAGGGATTTTCGTCGAGTTAACCGGTGTTTGATCGGGGCTTGATCAAATAGCGTGACTACAAAGTTTTTCTGTTATACGAGCGGGGACAAAGTGCCGGCGAGATTTAGTGCGCGAGGAGCCGGACGACTGCTGCTGCGGCTGTCGTAAAGCACTTTCGAAACTTAACTTTTACGGGAATGGTTTTGTCATTAGTGTAATGCCTCCTTGCGGAGGGAGCGACGGCCGGCCCGCGAGATCGAAAATTTTTCGCTTTTACTCGAATTGTCTTTCTTTTTTTCCGAAAGGTGATGGATCGCTTTAAGGCAAGTTCGTTCGTTGTTACATTTTTATTTTATTTTTTTTATTTCTACGCTTTCTTGGAGTGGCGTTATACTGACCTGCTTTTCTTCGCAAAATTGGACGAAGGAATTTTTGAAAATATTCTAGTCTGTTCTGATGAAGTAGAAGGTCATCGAGATAATAATCTTAGGAACTGAATTTTCAAAAAGAAAGAGCTAATAATTAAAGAGCACTGCCATCACAAATATTGGACATTTTTTACTAAAAATTAGATCCAAAAATGAATAGTCCGATTTGTCACTTTCTATAGCTGACGTTAAAAACTTTTTTTTACTAAAAGTACAACTCGTTGGTTCATTCCAACACAGTAAAAGAATATCTTCCTATTTCCAGAAAGAAGAGTGAAAGATACATTTTACAAATAACTCAGAACCGTCGACTTTTCAAAGCAGAAAATTATGATAATCACCCCAAACAGCACATTTGAAAATATACCATAACTTAACGAGAAAATAAAGAAAAAAAACGAGAACTCGTTCGGAGGAAAAAAATGTTCCAGAATCTATTGTGCCATTTAAAGCGACGCGGAGTAACAAATCCAAGCCATTCCCACAGCCATTGTGCTCAGCTGTTTGAGCATTCTTTTTAAGTGCAAAGCACCTCCCGAAAATATTTAGACCCCGAGGCGTTAGAAGCAACAATGCGACCGGGCGTGTTTCGTCCTCCATCCGCGGCGGGGGCACACGTGACTCCACGAGCTCCGCGCGGGCGCTGCATGAATACGAATTCGACTTTCAATCTCGACGGCTGCGAGGTCGAGCGACGGACGAGGCGCGATAATTCATCGATAGCCGCGTAATATCGGCTGTCCGCGCCGCGATATTGCCACTTGTCCGACGTGTCTCGTATATTTTTTGAATCGCGCGCCATGAGCTTCGACCGCCGGGAGGCCAAAGTTTCTTCCTTACCCCCCCCCCCCTTGACTGGAGGGAAAACCGTATGTCGCACGGTTCGTTTCATCCACCCCCTCGACTCTTTTCCTTGCAATATCGCGAATGTTTTACGGATTCTCGGACCCCTCGGCTTTCCTTTCGTCGCCCGCTGCCGCTGGAAAATTTATCGCCGATCGCCGCCGCAGCCTCCCTCATTATTTATGGCGAGCGCGTATTAAAAATATCGCGACGGATTTACACGCGCCGCTGTTTCTTACTTGCGGGAAATTTGTCGGTTTCGTCACTTCGGGTGTATAAATAGAACGATTAATGAAAAGTGAATACGAAAGTGTTTTACGGTCGTTTTGAAATCGAGCTTTCGAGCTACTAATTATTATTGCGTGCTCGAAATACGGGCTTCTAATGAGGAAGTAATAAATTTTGTATAAAAAAAAATATTGATTCACCTTAGTTAATCGAAATTCATTTTGTTGTGGTGAAATTGAAATTGGCCAGCTTGGTTTTTTAATAATTATAATGATACTTAGCAAAACATTCTGCGTACGACAGTGGATGTATAATAAAAGTAAAAATATTTGTTATATGTTATATTTATATATTTATTTGTACATCCAAGTGGTAACAAAAAAATAAAAGTCATATCACGTAAAGTTCAGTAAATAATTTTATTTTTAAATTTACTACCGCGCAGAATCGCGCTGTAAAAACTGCAATGTTACACTGTGATGATCATAAAAAAAAAATCAACGCAAAACTGGATCGATCTTTTCAGCTATTTTCCCAATCTCGACCTCACCATAGATGAGTTAATCAAAGTCGTTTAAAAAAATTCTCAAAGAAACAAACTTCGCAGTTCATTACACAATTTTCCACATAAACAACGAAGCCCTCAACTGCTATAGGATAAAAGCAGGGTGGCGCATCCAGCTAAACTCGAAACTCCTCGTCGATCCTCCTCCCAGCGCACCTGTTCCACCGACCCCCGCAAAATCGGCCTTCGCTTTATCTCTTTTCGACTGTCTTCTCGCTCACGGCGCCTCTCGTTATTCTCGCTCAATCCGACATTCATCCTACGGCTCCGATAGCGGCGGGGGGGAGCGTCGACGCGGACGTGACCTGCTTGTGTACACGCGGCGTAACGGCGCCTTTTTTTTCGCCGGAAAACTTCGAAGTCGGACGGAATGGCCCTTTTCCTCTTGTTCGCCCGGGCGACGTGCGCAGCGATTTAATCGTCAGTGGCGCGCTTTATGAGCGCCGGGACCGCGCGAATTTTCGCGAGACCGCCACGGGACTAGGTATCTCTCTCGCGGGGTGCGTTTGCCCCAGGCTACTTTATTTCCATCGGCGTGGTCGTTCGCGCGGCGGGGCGCACGCGATTCCCCCGGACTCAATGCTCTACTCTTGGTCGAGATGCCCGCTGGTCACGGATGGGATAACGTCTCGTTTCTACGCTGGGAGTGCCGCTGGGACGGTCGCTACGCTCGCGTTTATTGCGCCGCTTGGATCGTACGTCGAGTGGAGCGAGGGGGCCGAGAGTAGTATAGGGGAGTTAGTAGGTGTTTCGATCATCGTAATGGATACGTTGAACCGGGTTTATTTAAACTGCTTTCGATGAAATCGTTAGTTACTGAAATTCATTGGTGAGTTCGGTTGGATGTACTCTGTGAAGCAGAATTGTCGCGTGAAGTTTCTGGATCGATTTTTTTCGTGTTAGTAGATTCAGATTTTGTAAGTCTCGTACAGAATTTTATGTAGAATTTATACATCTTTTTCTTGCCACTTCTACAGAAAATGTATACAAAAAGTTACCTAAGGCTTTCTGTAGAAATTCTAGAGAAAATCTTCAGAATATTTTTATACAGATTTTCTACAGAATTTATGAAACATCTAAAGCATAAATTAAAAAAAAATGCCTGTTATTTATGACGTCGATTGTGGATTCTATTTTTATTATATAACATTTATAGAACAAAATTGCTTGTGTTTAATTTAATTATGTATTAAAATAAGAAACATTATACAGTCCTTTAGATTAAATTAAAAGCAATATACGAGAGGACGCCACATTGACATCATTTAAGACATCACAAACCCACTGCATATTTTATTTATATCAAAGTAAAATGAACTTCAAATGGATGCCTTTTATACTCTTTCTTTTTTATATATACTATAACTGCAGTCAAGCGAGTAGACATTTCTTAAAAATTATTTTGCGTGCCAAATTAAGTACAGTTACTGCACCAAAGCTAAACTATAACAATGGTATAAGAAAAAAAGACACATCAAACCATGTAAAATGCAGATTTTCGAAATAACCTCGTCAAGAACGAAGAAGCATCCCAAGAATGTTTCGCAACCCCTGCCGAGCGGCGCCTAGTGGTACTACAGTCGCGGATTAACATTTTAATAAAAAGGCAAGGCCTACGTACGCCCTCCTGCGAAACATTCCACGAAGTTCATTGAAATCCGAAACCTCAGCTCGCGCAATATACGATAATGACCCCAATCTCCTCTCGTCTCGTAAAAGCTTTGATTAAAAAAAAAGACGGAGGGATGTCCCCGGAAGGCGATCGCTTCCCCTTTCGCCGGGGGAAACTAACGTCGCCGGGGGAAACTATATACAAGGAGCGCGGAGATGACACAGGCAATTTCGCCGTTTAGCCGTCCCTCTCGCTCTAATTTTTTTGCCCGGCCTCGATTCCGCGTGAGAAATGACTATTCCCGAGATTAGTTGCAGGGGAATCGGCGTCGAGTGGAAGGGCCCCGGTGAGAAAGTAGGTGCTCTCGTGCCGCCTTGAAAAATGAGAGGCTCGCAAGCTCGAGCGGCCGTCCCCTTTATTAAGCGATCCTACACGCGGGTCGTCTTAAGGAGTCGACACTTTCCCACCCTTCGGCGCAAGGCACTCTTCCTTTTTCCTTTTCTTTCCCTCCAGCCTCTTATCGCCGCTGCGTTATACTTCTCTCTGCGCTGCTTTTCCGCTTTTGTGATATCCCTTGCAGTTACTACGGCGCTTTGTCTTTTCTTCGGCTGCCCCGGAGGCTGGCGGGAGGAGATTATCTCGAGATTACGCGCTGAGGAAATTCATCTTTTTTTTCCTAGTGCGAGCAAGATTAATTGAATTTATCGCTGAGTTCAAACTAAGGTACGCGTAACTGAAACTAACGCTGGCGATTGATACGTTACTTTTTTTCGGAGGTGATTGTTTGAGACGGTCACTTGTTTTTTTGTGAATTCTTTATAGAATCTGTTGATTTCATAGGTAAGATTAACAAAAAAAAAAAAGAATAAAATCTTAGTTAAATTATTTATTTAATACGAGAGGATTAATATAACAAATTGAAGTAGTACCAAATTGAACGATATTTTATATAGACGCTACATTTAACTAAATCTTGCTGCTTCATTTTTCGTTAAGAATAATGTTAATGGGTAAAAAAGAAGAGACAGTGTAAAAAAAGAAAATCAGGATTTAGCGCTCACGTATACCTGTATTATTCAAATATTAAGAAGAACAAGCAGCCCTTCAAAATTCAAGTCCACAGCAGTATTAAAAAAAAATCGCGATTTAAACATTAAAACTCGTGTATCTATTATTAAAATATTAAGAACGCGAGGCAGTGCTTAAAAATTCAAGTGCAGCATTAATTCCCTCGTTCTTATAAATAATAAAAGTGCGCCATGCAATCTACATGAAGCAGCCTCCTGCCACCGGGCAAAAAGTTCGACCGTCGCGTCGTGAAGACACGAGCTTGCGACGCACCGAAGAGCCCACACCCTCCTCTTGAAGCTTACGGAAAATCGAAAATGGATTACGCGTTCGCAGCAGCGTGAAAATTTACCCACGGGCGATCTCGGCCTTATATAATTCGGAAATTTCAGCTTCTCCTACACACCGTGCGTTTCATAAATATTTGACGAGGCGTTCCGCACGAATTCTTTTTTTTTTTTTTTTTCACGCGCACATACGCCTGAGCGACGCGATGAGGGTGGCACACGGCCATTCACCGCGACGAGCCTAATTCGGCACTTTGCGCCTGCGGCTCGGGGATTTATTAATTCATGTAGCGATCCGCACGGATTATGAATGCAGATGAGAATCCGGTTGGCGGTTTACTGCTTTCCTTTTTCTTCGCCAGCGGGATATGCGAGACACGTGCGCTAGGTATAACGCGTATAAAGTGTGATTAGATGGTTAACAACGAGGTGTAATATCTTATAACGCGATGGAGTGGTAAGTATTGCCAAGTGCATTTGTTATCCATGAAAAGTGGATTATTTAGTACCGTAGCATCTTGAAGTAAAAGGAAATATTCATATATATACATCATACCGTGTAAATCTGCAAATGTGAAATTCACTTGGAAACTAGGAAATAGTGACATTTAATACGTGAAAAGCCGTTCACTCGAATAAAATTTTTTTATTTTTTTCAGGACGCAAAAACACATTTTCTTTTTTTATAAAAAAAAAACTAAGGTAGCTGGAATTATTTAATTTAAATTTTCTTTTCTTATTCTCTGCGTTCAATTATTAGTAGTTTTTAGTTTTTCTTATTTATGTATTCAATTAATTTTATATCTTAATTTTTACTTTAAGACTATTTAGTCCTTAAGTAACGAACTGAAAATAAATAATATATAAATAAAATAAATATAAATATATGTACACTTTTCCTCATCAAATAAAAGCTTATACGATTCTACGTAATGCACGATAATTACCCCGGTTAATCATATCCCCACTACGTCAATTCAGTCTGAAGCATTTGCAGCAGCGCCCATTTACTTTCCCCGAGAATCTCACCGAGCCAACAACAATAAACACACCCGGGGGAAAAAAATAAAATCCAAAATTCCTCGCACGAATTCACGGGATCGCGTGCAAGAAAGCCCCGCGTGATAATGGCACATGCGCGCGTAAAGAGAGAAAGAGAGACGCGGTTTAACGAAATTACTACGAGAGCCGACCGATTGCAAAAAGGCGGCAGGTAGCCACGCTGCATCCGACGGGTAATCATCGGACTCGTCGTTACCGTCGGACGAGGGTGGGTGCGGGGGAGTCCGCCCCCGCGGGACGACGGTTGGAGGACTTTAACATGTCGCGCGGTTCGTTCAATTGCGCGGCGCTCGGCTCTGTTTGTTATGCGTCAGCGACATCGACCCGAGCCGGCTATTTGCGCGGCCGTCGGACCCCCAGGTCGCTCTGTCTTCGTGTCCGAAAGTCCGGCGCGCCTCGTCCATTCGGCTGTAATTAATTGGCCGCTTTGCAGGAACCCCTAGACCCGACCCACGGCGCGCGCTCTCCAGGCCCGTTCGTTGTGATTTTGGATTTTTAACCGCCGGATGGAGACTGCCGCTGTGTTTGTGCAAATAAGGAATATTTAGAGTGCGATGTTATTTCGTGCACGTTGCAACGGTTGGAGTAAAATTATACTCTTAGTTCATAGCGAAACACTCGTACAGTTAAATTTGACTCTACACGAATAGAGTGATTTAAAATCATTCTAAAGAAAAGTAAAATTCACTCTAAGATAGAGTCCATACCGAGTACTCTACTTAAGAGTCAAAAAATCACTCTATTTCAATCCATTAAGAGAGTTCATTTCACTATAACATTAGAATGAAAATTTGACTCCAATAGAGTTCGTTTTCACTCTACTTCACTCCAGCTGATTTAGCATGCATTTTTTATTTATTTTTTTTTTATATTTCTACACAGCGTGTAAATTCATGATTTTCAGAGAGGGTGTACTTGCTAACCGGACGAGGCTTTTCTGACTTTTTGGGGTGTCTTAAAACATGAAAATGTACAAGCATTTTTTTTACAATCAATAGTAGACATTTTTATTATTATCAAAAATTAGAAAATGCTTGGGTTACTTTCAATTTGGTTCAATGGAAAAATTGAACTGTGTAGCTTTAGTATATTTAAAACAAGACTAAAGTGTGCGCGCGCAAAAAATGTGAGATCTTGAAAATGCAGATTGTGCATCGACATACACACTTTTTCGATTAAATAATAGAGAGCAGTTTCTCGCGTTTGACGCAGGGCATAGAGCTTTGTCCTCTGGCTCCTGAAAATTGCCACTACGGATACGCGTACAAAGTTCACCAATTTCATTTCACTTTTTAAGCTCTCTTTCATGTTTTCCGCTTTTACTTTGTTACATTTCTTTATTCAGTCAACGTTAAAAGTATACATACTCTTTAAATACTAAAAATTCTACATGCACACTGAGAGAATTTTCTTGTAAAAATTACGGTAGAGCTCGCATAAAAATGGCGCGAAAAGAAACATAATCATAAGAGAGCTTGCAAGCACTGCAATTTTAACCTAAATCTTGTGCGTGAGTCTTGTTAGGAAGCTTTCCAATTTTCACACGAAAAAATTTACAAAAATTACAAAGTTTTTCTCGTAAAAGTGACGGAGCTTACAGAGCTTCCGCTTGTAAAAATTACAAAGTTCATAATGCAGATAATAATTCCGGTGATTTTCCCATTAAAAATGGCCAGAGCTTTCAAAGTCTTTTATATAATTTTTATGAGAAAATTCTGTGTATATGAATATACGAGCTTCATACAATCCACCGAAATACCAATGTAAACATTTAAAAAAAAAAAAAGAAAGACCGAACCAATTACCGTAATTAACTGAAACTTCTGTCGAAGCTTCAGTCGAGCTGTAACTCACCTTAACACACTTTCCAGACATCACAGGCGCTCCAGCAGCGAAGTTGGCAGCTTAGCGCGACCAAAGTCAGTTCATTTCATTATCCCACACCGAAGTGTTAAAATCGCGGGTCTGCGCGACGTAAACACGGCCGCTGGCGTAAAATCGCGCGGAGTGCTACTCGATGGTGCAAACTTCGAGTGCCTTGGCGCAGAAGAAAATCCGACGGGGCAGCCTCGCTCCTTTACAAAAGCTCGACGCGAAACTTGGGCATCCCCTTCGCGGTGCAATCTCGAGGAGGCATTAACCCTCGGCGAAGGAAGACGTTAATATCGGCGGGGCCCTGTCGTGCGGTTTGACGCGCTAATCCGACGTCGCGGCCTCGACGTTCTCTCTCTCGTCCATAAATCTCGACGGAAACTCAGGGGAGCGCGCCCGATTAACCCGGCCAATTAGTACACCGCCGCGCCGGGTCGTCGCGCGTTAAAGAGCGGCTGGTCGCTTCCTTCTCTCCTTCTCTTTTTTCGCCCTCCTCCCCTGGAAAGGGAGAGCCCACCCTGTACGGGCCGCGAGTTTGATTTAAGACGAGCCGGACGGTTATGTACTCGGTGGAATGCGCCTGCGAGTAGTTGAGCACTAATTATTTAATTGAGGGAACTGCGGCGCGAACGTGCCCCAGAGAGGGCTAAATTTATCTCCCCGGGGAATTTACGAGGGCGTGGGGAAAAAATTTAGATGCATACGGTTATACGTAACAACTGGCTGCGAAGTACTCTCGTGAAAGTGTATTAAGCGCGCAGCGGGCTTTTACGACCCGTGCGGCCAACTTTTTTTTTTCACGTTCGGGGAAAGCACAAGCAGGCCTGCCGCCACATCTGGGGACCGGGCAGTGTGGCGCTACTTCAAAGGGACGCGGTTCCGATTCATCCGTGCAACCCCTTTCACGGCTCGCAATCGGTGAAATGCCACGGCGACGAATGGATTTATTATTTCCACGTGGAGCCCGCGAGAAGTATGGAAATTAATCTTCGCATCCGAAGTATTTTTGTGGATTGCTATTGGATTTTAAAATCTCTTTTTTAAGACACTGTTGGAACTCCTTTTTAATATAAAATTCTTTTTTTTATAATGCTTTGTTCAGAGAATGACGATCATTTTGCTTGGTGGGATTAAAGCCTCTATTGCATCGTCATAAAATCATCGTCATATTTTAGTGGAAAATCGCTGCAAGGATCAATTTAAACGTAGAGCCCTAATAATTAAAATTAAAAAGAAATAATGTATTTTCTAGAGATCTGATATTCTCCCAGCAAGTACTCTTCAATACTGTCTGGATTAAATTTTCCTAAAAAAATTTCTCTCCGATAAGCACTCCCTTGAATTTCACCGAAAAAATTCTTTCCTGTAAATTCCCTAAATCTACATCCGTCAGCCCATAAATTGCCTACCTCCAGTCAAGGGTACACGCAAAAGTAATGAAAACACATTGTCTGTATACTAAACATTGATAAATCGTCGCCAATCTGCGCGCGCAAAGAAACCAGTCCCTTTTATAAAAAGCCAATATTTCATACACCCGGATCCCGGAACAATCGCGCTTTTCCGCCGGTCGCGCAGCTCCCCGAGTCCTTAATCTCGCGGGCATTCAGCGGATCCGAGCCCAACCGAAGCGGCATCTAAATAATTCCCATCCGCCAAAAAAAGAAATCTTGAACCGCCGAGGCGTACGCTGTACCTGCGTATGCCAGAGTACAGAGGACCCGCACTGGATCGCCGGGGCGGAGACGCGCGCGTAACTTTCGCGGGGTAGCAGCCTCCCCCGAGTGGCAAATAGCCGGCGTAAAACAGACGGGACGGTCGGGCGATCCCCAGCGGGCTCGTACTCCCGCGCAAAAACATTAATCACGAGCCACTTGTTATCCCGGATAGACGTTAAGCCGTTATTACACTTCCGCCGGCGCGCGTGCGCCTCGATTTGTTTGTTGCGCCGATTGCGCGCCGCGATGAAAGTCGGATTTCTTCCTGACGCTCGTTTTTTCAGATTTGAGGGATGGGGGCTGTTATGCGCGAAATTCGGAGCTCGCTGGATTTTTTTTTAATTTTTGAGAGGGGCACGATTGCCCGGGAGCTTTCATTTCCAGATTTACATTTTCGCGTGATTCCGCGGGCGGCTGAAATATGGCGGGATGTTACTTTTTAACGGGGATTTGAAAAATGAGTTGGACGTGTTACTATAAGTTTCGGTGGGAATTGCAGTGACGGATTTTGAAACTGAAGATGGGACTTGACGTAATCTGTCAGGTAGTAGTCGTCAATAAGTTTTAAAATTTTAATGAGGAGCTTAACATTGAAGTTTTAAAAGATATGAGTATTGGAAAAAATGAGTTATTTGAAAAATAATGTGGATGTAGTTTATTTTGACGTTTCTCGGTTGGATAAGCTAAAAAATCATTCCAATTTTATAATTCTTGAAATATCTGATCGTATTGTGTCGTCGGTAGATGTAACAAAATCAATAACTTAAAATTAACAAGAAAACCAAATTATGGTAATTAAAGTTGTATTTGTGCACGAGAAAGGACCAATTATCAAATAAAAATGGTAACTTAAAATAAACATTTATAAAGTTTGACAGATGCAGAAACTGAGCCCATGAATAAAACATAATTTTGATCCTCGGTTTGCAATAAAAATTCAATTCAATTGTCATATAACCTTTGGAGTGTTATGAATAAAACAGAAAATTACTTATGAAAGTGTCTTTTCAAGAATTCACAATAAAAACTAATTCTATAATCACATTTTACAGCAATATCACATGAATATCAATTTACTTTAACCAAATAAATTATGTTATTATACCCCTGCAAAAAGTCGATTCCTCAACTTCACCTATATACCTTTCTGCTTTATCTCCGTTTATCTGCAAGTCTAATATCGACCTTTTATTTGTCCCCGCCTGTTAGAAAATCTAATTAAGCAGGATTATAAATTTAACAGCTCCCCGAAGAAATCCAATTTGTTCTAATTGAGTCGCGCCGAGGAAAATCTCAATTTTCCCTAATGAGGTAAAAAGCCCATGGATTCCGTGAAAGATCGGCCGTTTGTCAAAGTCTCGACCGGTCTTTAGCGCGCTTTTTTCAGCGGATCGGAGGCTTATCCCGGCTGCGGGAATCGTTCGATAGGCAAACGTAGCGTGAAATTCGCGCCCAGGCACGTAGCGGACGCTCTATGGGAATCGCGCGAGTTGACTGCTCAAATGACTCAAAACCATTTTTATTGGCGGTATGGATAAGGGTGACACTTGCAATGTCAGACGAATCGCCAATTTTCCTTTCCGTATTAAACTGGAATTTCGAATTCATTCTTTTTTTCGATAGATTTTTGTTCAAATATACTTTGGGTGGATATACGATGGTTGATATAACTTATATTTTTGATATTTTATTTTAACTTTATATTTTATTTTAAGCTATGTTGTTATTGTGCTCTACACGATCATTATGTACTGCTAAATAACTGGATATTAATTAATAAAGAGAAATTATAGAAAGCTCTTACTTAGTAAATATGTTTTGAATCAGTGCGAATACGCTCATTGCAAAAAGATAAATAAAAATAAATTCAATTTTCATTAGAAAATTTTTTGTCTTCAAAGCGTTATCCAATTAATTTAATTATATTATCTAACTGCACTTTTCATTTTGAATCCATAAATGATTAAACAGGTAGAATATGAATTTTTAAAAGCTCGTTCGTCAAAAAGATAATTGATCGTTCCATCCATTCTCCATTATAAAAGCGAAGAGTACAAACTAATCAACAAGAGAACAAAATAATATAAAATTCATCCGTCGAGTTCTTAAAATTCCAAATTCAATTTTCAGAGTGCACGTCTCATTGTACCTGTACCTTCGTTCATTACAATGATTTTTCGATCGATCCGTATATTTTCCTTCTCTAAAAATACAAATTTGACAAATTGACAAGAGCAAAAGACAATTATTCAAAGTTGCTTAATTCAAAAATTAATTAAGTCCTCAAAATTCCAAATCCAGATTTCGGGGAGTATTCCGCGTGGGATCGTAATGCGCGTTTCATTACGCTTCGTGCGAGGCTTTCGTCTTGGCGGAAGCGTCCTCGGGGGACGCGCGGGAGATGGCAATCTGTACAGCCGCGGTAACGAGATTCATTTCTCCTTCGATTCGAGAAACTTTTTTTCTTTTCCGAGTACTACTCGCGACTTCTTAACAGTCACTCCTTCCTTTTTTTCTCTCGCAGACTCGTCGTTTGGGACTCTCGCGGCGAACGCTCCCCGGGATTAGTCATCCCCTGGTTTCGGAGCTCGTGATTGAAATTTTGAACGGCACTCGAATTTTAATCCGCACCCCCGTGCTCTCCCGGATAAAGAGATAGCGCTGTGACGAAAAGTACCGGATTAATGTAGCGTGTCATTAGGCGATTATGCAAATCTCGAGAAACTCTTTATTAGTTGAAAATTCATTAAATTTTATTTTTGTTATATCTTATTTTTTTTAAGAATGTGATTAATGATCGTGGTAATGTAATATACGACACTTATGAAGAAAGGAATTTTTTCACCCATTTTCCATTATTTACTTCGCGCGAAAGAGAGAAATATGTACTCCATAAAATGAGGCTTTACAGGATTTTTGTACAATAGAGCCTTAGTGGAAAAAAATGCTAATTTTACGAGCGTTTAAAAATTAAAAATTTTATTTAATAATCTAGTATGCTTCTTATATCCATCCTTTCTTTATGAATAGGTTATTGTATCCATTTTAATTTAAATAATTTATTTGCAGTTATATTATAAAAACATAATTTATTTATTAATCTTCGTGTGTTATTATATTACTTATACTTTATCGGATTTTAATAAAAGTCATGTATATTAATGATACACTGATCAGACGGATTTTACAATTACGTTCTTTAATTAAAATCAAAATGGTATTAAATAAATTAGAAAACTTTTTTTTATATAATAGAATAAAGTTTAAAAACACTTATCTAAAATACTTTACACGTAGCTTATACGAAATATTGCGAATTTATTGTAGAAAAATATCTGTATTTCTAAAAAAAAAGAAAACAACGATCTATAATAAAACTAATTTTTCCTGAAATTTAATAAACACACTCTAAATTATTAAAGTTTTAATCTCGATTGTGCATCGGCGAATCCGCGGAAGTTCGGCAATCCCATTACGAAAGCGAAAGCCCACCGGGGTCAGCCTCCGCGGAGGGTGGAGTTGGGGCGCTTTCATCTCGCCGGCAAGAAAATCGCGGCAAAACCGCTAAGTACCCGGCGAGCGATCAATCCGCAGCATCCCGCAACAATGGGCACCGGGCGCACTCTCGGGTTTTCCTCGCGGCGCCCCGACCATAATGTACCGAGCTAATAACCCTCAAAGCGCCGGAAATCGACGTCCGCCCTAATAGAAAGATAAAGCCGGCGGCGCTTCGCTTTTTTTCCCCGGTGCAGCTCGAGGCGCTTTAATTGGCTACTACTCGCGCCGCTCGCGACGCGCCATCCTCCCCGCGCCGACGGCAGCCGAAAGTGCCCCTATAAATTCTTGCTAATCTGATTTCGGAAGCGGAATCAGACCCCCGTCTCGGCTGGCGAATCGAACTCCCGCTCGATTTTGCGCGCGAGGACGCAGTCGCAGGGAGAATAATAGATTCCGCCCCCTCACGACTTTCCGCCCGATTTTTTCCGGCGCACCCTTTGCCTATTTTAACACTGACTGCGCGTATTTCACTGGCTACCGACGCAGTTTTTTTTGTTTGTCTGCGGCCGCGTGGTTTATCGGCGCATCGATTTGTTTCTGCCCGACGTGAATCTGCGTAACTTTTAATTCATCGACCTCGGCTGCATCTCTAATTCGGCGGTGGGAAAAAGAAAAGTAGTTTTAGTTACTTGGAATGGAGCGTATATAACGTTTTACCGGGGGCATTTTATCGAAGGGTGCTTGCGGGGAGATCGAGGCTGGATTTTTCAGAATCTTATCAGCGCGCTTGATTGATCGTACTCGAAGAAGTTCGGTAAGGCGCCGTTCAATCCCGAACTCTCGGGGAGTCGAATCCAGCTTAACAAATTTTCAGTGGGATTTAAGGATAAACTTGCTGCACGGACGGCTCGCGAAAAGTTGATTTTCACCTTAAAAATTGTTTGCATTATCATTTTAATGAATTTGCTTTGTATATATTTTTCGAGCAGTTTTTCCATAGGAGCGTTTGAACTTTGTATGAGAAGATTGAATGCTATTGAAATTGAATAGTTTTGGCGTTCCTCCAAAAAGTTTGCAATGCTATGAAAAGTAAAACTTTTGGTAAAAATTGTACGTTTCGAAAACTTTAAAATGTAGGAGGAAAAGATAAAAAAAAGAAGAAAAACACGATAAACAGAAAGTGGCGATTTTGAGTCCAACGTGCTTGAAGCGATTTAAAAATTTCTATAAAAAAATCCACTTGAACTACTTCTAAACAGTATTTAATGAGATTATAACGATTTAATCAAATCAGTCATTAAAAAACTTAACGATTCCGTTATCAGTCTATTAAAAAGTACGTAAACTTCGTTGATGATCCAATTTGAAATATGAACTTCATCAGAACGTTTTGAATTTTGGCACCATTTAGTTGGAAATTGACTCATTAATCCTCAAAAGCTTCGCATAATCGAATTATTTTAAAATTATTTTTTAAACATGTTTATCTTTTGTATAGACCCATAAGGTAATTGGTTAAAACAGTAAAAAATTCTATTATACCCGTCTGATAAAATCTCTACAAATAATCGACAAGTATTTTTCCTTTCTATTTATTCATTAATTATGACATAATATATGTTTGTATTTAAAAAGTATACGATACGATCATACGATCATCTCATCACCTAATAATATCAACGTTCAACATCTTTGAAATTAAATTATCAATTAATTAAAAAAAAAAAGAAAATACACGCGTCGATTATTTTCAACATTGCCTCGGTCGTATAGTTAACCAAATAAAAAAAAAACATTTTTTTTACCGAACCCAAGAAATATCGGTTCCTTTTAAAAGTTGGACTTGCGCGCGGGTGCAGCCGAAACTTTCGCACGTGCTCGAATTTCCGCGCGATTCGAAGGGACACCGCCTGCGGCTCCGCCCCCGGAGCTTCCGGACGGAGCGCGCAGGGCCCATCCCACGAGCCGGGGACGGTCATTTCCTATCGGTCAGGGCCATTTCGGCCCGGCTTCGGCTTAATCGACTCGTGTTCGAGCGCGTCCATCTGTTTGCGCGGCGTCGCGTCGCTTTTCGATTTTCAAAGACTCGCCGCACCTCCTAATGCGGTTACCGCTTGCTGAAATGCCTCTCTACCTTCAGCGGAAAGCTCAAGTTTGATTTAGAAGGGCCAGCTGAAATTTGTCCGGTTTATTTATGTTGGGAAGTAGATAGGTGCCCATTTGTTTACTTTCAGTTATTTTCTTTTTCAATGACGAAATGCTCTTGCACAACTGTAAATATATTTTAGACTTGTAAATTTGAAAAATAATTTTTTTAGACTGGATTAATTAATTAAACTAAATTTTGTATTTTAATTTTTCGAATATATAACTGCAGTCTGTGGTAGGACGTACAAGTACACTATTGCAATTTTTAGCAGAGAAATTTTCTCTGCATTATTTCCTGCTCAGAAAAGATAGAACTGTTAAGATCCTAAAAGCGCTTTTGAAAATCGCACCATCTCTTCTCAGGGAAGAACTTTGACTGCTAGTCCGTGGCTTTAGCAATCAGGATCGGCTTGCTCTTTTTGCAACCCCTGTAGAAATAAACAAAAATAGTTCTCAGAAGTAGAAGAAATTAGTTACTTATTTTGCAAAATATTTGCAAGATCAATGAGCATCGATTTAATTGGTGTAGTTTACCCGGATGCAAATTTTTGCAAATTATATTTTATATTAATTCGATTAATTAAAATCGTAAATTTTAAATAACGTTGCATAAATAAGTTATACAATCACCTCTTGAAATAAAGTCTCAAATCAAGATAACAAATAAATACGATAATTTTAATCGCATTTTAATTATTCAACAAGACACTATATACGGCACGAGAATTGATTTTCAAGATAAAGAATAAATCATTGTATCGCAGGAAACAATTAAAGTGGCAACGATAAAATTCAATAATCACCAAATCCATAAATCTTCCGAGCAGGTATATCGCGTAACTAAAATCACGCGCTAAACCTAACGTCACCTCGCAGAATTAACTGTACAGTCGTGCCCAACTCGAAAGCCAACAAAAAAAAGGAGTCTAAAGGGGAGGGAGGCGAACAACTGCACAAAGTCAGAGAAAACTTTTCTTATCAGCTCCTCGTCAACGTGCGTCGGAGAAAACCCCCTGGACGCAGCAGGGGGGAAGAGGGCCAAGAAAAGAAAACAGCCGAGGAAAAAGGAGGATGAAAGAGAGAAAAAAAGCGACAGTAGGCAAGACGGAAAATTTTGTCACACGTGGGGGTCCTCTCAACTCCCTTCGCCAGGCGGACGATTTATCGCGAGCGTGGAAATAAAATCAATACACCGCGCGGGGGCGGCGCTGATGCAATTAAGAGGCTCGCCGTCTGAAAAATGTGTTTCCGAAGAATGGCGCGGCTAAAGTACACTCGAAAAGCAGTGAGGCCACCCCTCGCACTTTTTTTTATCGTTCTACCTTGTATATATAGAGAGGCAGAGTCCTTCGGCCTCTCGGCGCGCCCAGGCGCGCTAATGAAAAATGTCCCTTATCGCCCCTCTGCCCTCCCCTCGCCTCTTCCTTATAGCCCGGGCGAATAAGACGGGATTTTCGTGGGAGGATATAAGTGTCCCGGGGCGAGGTGTACGAAGTCCGGGGAAAGTTAGTGAGGTGGGAGGCGCTCCCGCGAACTTAACAAGGAGTGTTTAGCGGCTTTTTCCAGCGCCGAGGTTTACCCTCTTAAGACCGGGATTCGCGCATTCATCTGAGGAGGTGTATTAAGCCTGAGTTATCTGACGGCTCTGGACTTAGGAAAGCCGCTGCTAAATTACCACCTGCCGTTATGAATCTAATGAATGTAACGAAGAGTGATAATGGAGCGCACTCGTCGAGGTAATTAACTTTTATCGCTTTATACGGAACAATAGCTCCGATCTTTCAACATTTTTTGTTATTCTGAAGTTGCCACTTTTTTTTATAAAAGAAATATTTTTCGTTGTGAATAGTCTGTAAAGTTAAATAAATTTTCTATTCTCTAAATTTTTTTTTTATTTTTTCGGGGAGGGGTTGTATCTTTTTACATCTACTTTAAGTTTTGTAAATTTCGATGTTTTATTAGAATAAGTAATTGGAAATGAAATTAAACGACTTTAAACCTTACTAATAATTTAACTTTCTTTCTTCAATATATGTTGATCGGAAAAGATTTGGTATAAATAATAGTATGGCTTGTTTAAATCGAAAGGAGTGGAGGTGTCCTTTGTAATCGATTTGCGGATATTAATGTGTCTGTAAAGGTCTATTGCTTGAAGCGATTATGACGGCTCGTTGAACTCAGCGCCAAGTGTTCTTTTATCGATGAACAAATCAATTTCAGGTCCATTTAACGAAATAAACTACTTTTACATCGGGGATACCTCTATCGCAAGCAACTTTTAAAACCACTATAAAATATTTCAATTAATGTTTTTTTTTTTTTTTAACAAATTTAGTTTTCGATGTATACACAGATATTTCTCGAAATCAAACAAAACGAGCTTACAAAAAGTTATTTTATATTTCGGAAAAAAGTAAATAATTACTGTTTGTGAATCGAAATGGATTTCAATTAATGCATTGTTTTAAATATTACGTAGGGATGACAATGAATGTAGATACTTTTTTTCTATTTATTTAATTATTTATTAATTTATCATTCGAACGAGTTTACAAGTCCGTTTTACAATAAAAGCATAAAAAAACTAACAATGGAATAACAGTTCGCAAACAAGTAAATATCAATTTTTAATTTCGCTTTTGCCATTGTGATCAAAATATTTAAAAAAGAATATAAAAAACGGTAGTTTTTCTGTGTACAATTTGTATAGGCATACGCATTTTGAAAAATACAAATAACTAATCAATTACCTTAATTACAAGTTTCGATTTCGCCTTTACTATGTAACAACTTCCAAAATATAAAATTTCATCAATAATCAAAAAAAGAATCATTAACCTAACATTTGTCAAGCTGAAAACTGCAGCGGCAACTTTTCCTCGTCCAACGAAGTTTTTCAATAAACAGAACACGCCGTTTTCTTTATCTCGCGACATTTGAAAAGTCGAGAAGCAGCCTCGTTAGACAAAGCGGCTCGAGGGGCTCAAGTCGGAGAATTTACATAGAATTCGCTCTCTGATACCATTTTTATTAAGCCGAGGGTGACTGCAACGGCTGAATACGCCGGAGATGTGGGTCATCTCTCCTGCGCCCCCGGAATCCGGCAGAAGCGACCGCGCATTAGATGCATGCGCGGAATAGAGAATCAGGAAGCGAGCAGGGGGAGGGGGAGTTCGCCCGGAAAAGTCCCGCAATAACCGAAGAAAATAATGGGGATGGAAGGGGGAGCGAGAAGGAGGAAAACTCTGAGCGAGTGAGAGAGACTGGACCCTCGCGCACTCGTGCAGGCCGAAGTGCGCCTCGTTTCCGAATGATAAATTTCCCTTCCGCGTGAGAAAAAAAAATGTTTGCCGGGCGGGCGCGACACCCCGACAAAAGCCAGATTCCCCGCGTCAAGACGCTCGCCGTGGACTCGAAGGCGAATTTATTGCGATTACCGGGGGATATACAGGCGCCTGCCCCACGTTCTGCGCGTGGTTTTTGTCAGCGCCGGGTAATTTACGAAATTACAGAAGTGCGATTTATTTGCTACCGGCCAATTGTAAAACTTCACGGTGTCTTGTTTCTTTTGACGGGGTTTTCTTTTGTTGCTCTCGAGTGGAGACGGTTATTTATGCTTTGGCTTACTTTTTCTTTGTGCTCTCTTTTCTTTTTCGATCTCTTTGTGTATACAGACACTTTTAATTTGTGGTAAAAATAAAAAAGTGAGACACACTCGGGCACAGTTTTTTTTTTAATTAAAATTTTATTTGATGCAATGGGAATTTCTTTTATTGTTTATTTTGTTTTAGTTATATTTTACTCGCGGGAGCGAAATGCAAAGTAATAAACTATGTGTACTGATCTAGTGTACAGCAATCCTTTTCAATATAGGAACTCTTTATTTCACGAAATACAAACGTCGTTATTTATTCTATATAGTTTTGTTCAACTTTTCGTTGATTTATTTTTCACAATTTCTATATATCAATACTTACATTCTTCGTAGTCAATTTTATTACTTGTTATTTTTTTGTTCTGTTTAAAATTTTGGGAAAAAATTCGGTAAATAATTTTAATCATCGATACGTAAAAAAAATTCACGTAAAATAGTAGATTCAGATCAAGATGACTAAACATAATATATTTTTACTTCAATTTACAGATTTTGAATTAAAGATTAACTATTTGTAACAACGAAATTTTAAGAATTCCTAAATGTTTCACTTTTCTAAAATAAGCGATAAAACCACACCAGATCGAAGTGGAATCATAATTTTCGATTATGTGCTTTTCAAAATACGCAGAATAAAGACCAGCCTTATAGATAAAGCCTCTTCAAATGAAGGATACAAGCTCAGTAGGTACCGTTCTAATCTCCCTAAGCACGAGCGGACATAAAAAATAAACCTATACTAAACATCCCGAACCAAAAGCGCGGCTATCCACTGCAAAACTAAAGGAGCCTCCGAACCGAAATCCGCGCACGAATAATATTTATCCTGCATGTTTAGCGAATCGCGCGCAATAATGTACGCACCCCGTGTAAACGCAACAAATCGCTGCACCAACGTGCGTTTCGTCCACGACATTCTCCCGCTCGCGCGGCGCCCATGGAATTTTCGATGCCACCCCCTCAGCCGGGCAAATATCGCCCATCGCGAGCCCGACCGAGTACAGTCTATTTGGCCACGGCGCAATTAATAATGTACGGCAAATAGCCTCCGCGGGGGCTTTTGGTATCGAAAGACCGAACCCTGAGAGACGACCTCCTCTCCCCTTCCTCGGGGGAAAAAAGGGCATCTTCGAACCGCGGGGGTTGGCGCGACATGTATATATATATATACACACACACACACACATATATATATATATATATAACGGTATCGACCGCCTCCGTCTCTTTTTCGGCTCCTTGTTTTTGCCCGGCAACTCCAGTCCGAAATTGGCAATCTCAATTACGGCTCGTGGTGCGTATTTCAGGGTAATGTAGGACTAATTGCGAGCGGCCGGTGTGCGCGCGCGCACGTGCGAGGTGCGTGGATACCCGCCGTCGGTTTGATCTCATTTGCCGGCGTTGCGTTGGCTGCGGCTTGCCACCCGCGCGCGCACTGACCTATTAGGATTTCTTATTGGATTAATTGCGGCTGCCGTTGGTTGGCTCGCTTTTTTTTTCTCTGTGCGCTTAATCGAGTTGCGCGCTCCGCCGACAAACGGGGAAAAGTTTTTCGTTAGCTTGTGGGTGTTTAAGCTTCGTTATTGAGCAACGGAGTGAGGGGGTGGTAATTTCTTGTGGGTATGTGTGATGTATGTAGACTTGGATTGAAGAGGGTGCGGTGAAAAATTGGGCGAAGAAAAATTGCTGTTTTCGTGAGGGACGGAGAGGCATATTGATTTTGTAGTGGTTTTTTCAATACGTTTGTTCACAATTTATTTTTAAAATATTCCTGTAAAGTTACATTATTATAAAAATCTGGTGGAATTTTTGGACGGCAGCTGACTACATTTCATCAAATACTTATAAGAAAAAAAGGTCATTTTTTTTAGTATGAACCCTGCCAGATTTAGGAGTTGTGGGACAAAAATGGAATTGAACATATTCTGGGCAATAGTTCATAAATTTTTCGGCTGAAAAGAATTTTGGAAAACAAGTAATAAATATAACAAATTTCTGAAAAAAAGTATGCTAATGTTTATTTCTTTAATAAATGAAAACTAAGCTTTTCTAACTACCCTTTTAATTCCCAGAGAATCGAAAATAATCAATGGAATATATTCAATGTGCTTACAAAATGTATGTGAAATATGGTTACAAGTAACTTTCGATTTTAATTACACATGATGTAATAAACTGTATGTAGTAAATATTAGAGGTAGATAATATCGCATTACAAATTAAACGAGGAATATTATGGATCATTATAATATTAATATATTAATTACATTATTTACATTTATTATTCCACACTTTTTATCAAAAAAAAAAAATCACACAGTTTCGAATCTTCCCAATCATTCGCAAATTCAATCACTCTAAAATAGACAAAAACGAAAAATGCTTCGGAAAAATTATCCTGACAAGAAAATCTGCGACAGCCCCATCATAGTGCAGTGGCTCACAGCTCCACCTCGGAAAAGCCACTATTTTTGACAGTCGCCAGGACAAAAAAGAACAGAGACATAAGCGTCTCCGCGTAAAACAGCTCGGAAGAGCGAAAGAAGCGGAGTAGCGGAAAATAGCCTCGGCTGGGTGGACGTATGTTCGCCGTCGGATAAGCCCCGGAAGCCGAGAGTCGCGCTCCCGCCAAATTGGAATCGTTTTTTGAGCGGATAATGGCGGAAGTGGTCTATCAATTTTTCTCGCCGAGAAACGTGCATTGTCCCGCAGCGATCTGCCGCCGAGTGTCGCGCGCACGTAGAGCCGATGCTAGCTCGCTGCAATCGTTAAAAAGTTTTCCATTTCCGCGTGAATTTGCTGCCGCTCCTTCCCTCTAACCTTCACTTTTTTTGTACAGACTTTTACTGCCGTTTTCCAGTACCAGGTGATTGCGATCGCGGCTCGTCGGGGCTTCTAAACGACTCTCTATTACGTTTGACAAAAATTGGGATGAGCTGTCAAAAAAGATTTAAATAATTGGAGTTTGTTATTGGTTGTGTTTTCGTAGTCAATTTCAATCTTCTGTTCAAAATTTTTATAACTTTGCACTTTACAGAATGATTTTCTTTTGGATTTATAAATTTGTTTAAAATCAATTGGTATATATTTACAAACAAACGCTATAGCTGTAAATTTATTTTATTTTATTGCACTCATTAAATGAAATAAAAGAAATATATCAAATATAATTGCATAATTAACTTCTTTTAAACAATTTTATAACTACACTTTATACTACTAGTTTAGTTGCTGATAAGGCTATTTCCACGAAACAGAAATCGACTTTACCGTGTGTGAATGTTTTGTCTGTTACAATAAATGTATTATTTATTAGTAATAATTGAAAAAAAATTACGTTAAATAGGCTGTATGAAAAAATGTTCTGGTTAACAGTTCATAATAGTTTAAAAATATTTTTTTATAAGATTGTACGCTCTATTTTACTATCGACAACTGATACGGTAACAAACGTAGTAACACGCTTTTCTTAGTATGGTACAAGTCCCCGAGAGACGACTTAAATGTTAATAAAATTAATGTTGATTTTAATTTTCCAATATTCAAGTGGCAGTAAATTTAATATTTTTGTAAAAATTTATAAACATTACTTTTATCTACACTGTATTATAGTTAATTTCAAGAATATCGTGTCCCGTTGTTAAAATCAGTTTCTATATTCAACTGAAATCTCGCTCGGGCATAGTAGGATAACGAAATTTCCTTAAATATCGACATACTGAAAGCACATTTAAACGATTTGAAAATACAATTTTTTCTCGAGAATTCCTAATTAAGATTGGGTTATTAAAATGTTTAAGAACGGAAGATAGTTTTTTTTTTAATTTAATTTATTTTTTGTGCAAAAATTTAAATATTTTGTAGAAACGAACAAACATAAACATCCATGAAGGACACTTGCTAATGATAAAAACGATAGTGCGCTTAATTAAATAAATGATCGATGAATTAACTCTCTAAATCGTTTACTTTTTGCTGAGTTTCGCAACCAATTCTTTGAAGGCCTGTACTCCTTTGCCGTTAGCCTCCTCGTACTTTGGTGCTTCAGCCTTTACCCTCGTTAGCCACTTGCTAGTGTTGTTGAATTTGCTTAAATCGTAGTTTAGAGCCTGAAAAGTACGAACAGTCATTTATAAATTTTAAAATACATACTCATTCTTTCACAATTTTAAATAATCATTAAATTTTTGTAAAATTTTTCCAAAAAATGAGAATAATATTTTTATTTTTCACATATACAATGATAAAAGAATTTTACCTCGTAAGTGGTAACAGTGGCTAGAATCGAAAGGTCAGCAATCGTGAGGTTGTTACCGGCAACGTAATTCTGGCCTTCAAGGAACTTCTCAAGGAATCCAAAGGCAGTGCCGATTTTTTCAAATTTGGCTGGGTCAGATGTGCCTCCATAAAATAGACTTGGATACTGAAATAACAATTTCGTATAATTTTGAAGCAGAAAATGAAAGAAAGAAAAAACAATTTTTTCATTAAAACTTACGTAGTAGTCAGCCAACGACTGGTAAAGGGTTCCCATGTCGAAGTAAAGTCGCTGATTGACGACAGCGCGTTTCTGAGGGTCTTTTGGGTAGAGCGAGTCATTCTTGCTATATTTGTCTGCCAAATACGAGCAAATAGCTCGACTGTAAAGAATAGATTTTTTAAATATTTAAAAATGTAAAATTAGTAAGGATTTTTTAATTACATTTTCACTACTTTTCAAAATTTTAAGAGCATAGTAGAACATAAATAAATTTAAGGAAGTTAGATAAAAACTCATCGTTTTCACTTGTATAGTACTTCTTATGTGAAGACGTAAGTGCTATAAAATAAGCAATATATTTTTTTTTTCGCTATTGAGCATTACTATTTAAACAAAGAAATGTATAATTTTATGAAATTCAAGTAATCAGTGAGTAAAAATATTAGAATTAGCATTTTAAATTAATTACCGCAGTGTAGTTCTAGGTATTTTTATTATTCATAGCCAATGCAATAAAAAAGGCAAATATTTTTCCTTGCTAGAGGAAAATATATTGAACTAATAAAAATATATGTTTACCTCTCCCAAACGGCGAATCCATTGTCATCCAGAGTAGGCACTGTGTGTTGTGGATTAAGCTGTAAAAAATTATTAATTACTCATAAGAATCTCGCGATATTACTGAGTTCGAATAAATATTTACGCATCAGGTAATTTTCCGTAGAGCAGAAAAAAAAGATGGAAGAGTCATGTCGGCTTAACGCAGCCAGGACTCGTCATTCGTTTCTCGCGCATAGATATACCATACACTTGCAAAGTATTGATGTGTTCCGTTTTCTTCGTGGATCGATTTTTGCCGCGACGGGACTGCGCGTTAAAAACTGCCGTGACTTTTTGAAGAATACCCTTTTTCCCTTTGTTCGCATAATACCGCTGCAGTAAATTCAACCATCGATATGGCTTTTCTAACTGACCCCCTTTTGTAATTATCTTTACTTGAGCGCTTGAAATGTCTTCATTACTATAGCCACTCTTCCCTAAACGTGAGCTTTTTTTTTATTTATTTTGCAATATTAATTTTTTTATTTCGTTTATAATATTAAGAATTATTTGAAAGTAGAATAAAACAGTGGAAGGGACATTTAATAATGTAGAACTATTTTAAATACAAATTGGAAATCTTTAAAAATAAATATAAAATAGTTGTAAAATATTTCGAATAAAAAAAGTTGGTAGATAACGGAAAAAAAACTTTCAACGAAGAATGTATTGCTCATCTTGGTATCTGTTCTGATTGATTTATACGCTTAATTGCTATATACTAGCGAGATATTATCTGTTGGTATTTAAAAAAAAAAATTTCGCGCCTTAGAAAATTCCAGAAAGTTCAATAACTGGTACACTTAAGGCAGAAATCAGTACTTGCCTTGAGGTACTCGGGCTTAAGGTGAGCCCCAGTCATGAGGTCCGTTAACTTGAGGTTCAGATCCACGCCTACAGCGGCGGCCACTAGCTGAACCGCTCGGCATGGAGCGCTTCCGGGGACGTAGTACAGATCAATGGTCATCTTTTCGATCTGAAACATGAAACGTCTAGTTAGGAGAACAGCGAACTTCGTAGGATTTTTTTTATTTCGCTCGAAATTTTGCGCTTTAATAGCGATACAAAAAAAAATCATACAATGTATTCATTATAAAAAAAGAGTTTTATTTTACTTTTTTTTTCAACGCTTCTTGTAAACTCGTAAAAATCTGCCGCAGTTAACGAATCGAGGGTAAAATCGTAAAAGAGTCACGCGTTAATTGAAGGTTATTAAATAAATAAAGCGAGTTCCGCACCGGTCGTTAGCCCTTTACCGGGTAGAATTCGCTTGCAGCGCGTTACTACCTACGTACATTTACAGTGACAAGTATATTGTGAATTCTCGTTGAAAAAAAAAGAGAAAAAAAAGGAGAGAAACTCGCACGACTATTAAGAAAAGCGAGGAAACGACATTTTTTCCCCGTTAGATCTGGAAGCGGCTAGAACTGCATAATCGCACGGATATGGGAGCGGTCGGTGCACTTCCAGTCACAAAGTGCCCACGCGATATTTTGCTCGAGTTTCGCAACATTTTTATTGACGTATTTGTAGGATCTGCTGGGATAGTCGCGTTTCATGGCTTTTTATCGGGTTCAATCTACAATGCCGTCACTTTTTGCTGTATACTTTTTTTCAAGTACGAAGTTAGACCTTCTTTATTTTTTTTTATCTTGTCTCAGTTACATCGTAAAAAAGGACATTGTGATTTTTAACTGTTCTTTTTTTTATGGGAATTTAATAATGGATTCGTTAAAAAAATTGTTACGTAAATTACGGTCCTGTCCTTTCTGTAAGTATTATTTAAGGACGTACATTACTTACTGTACAAACAATTTACGTGATACTTTTAAACAAATGTATAAGAATTATATAAATTAACTGCGCATTATAAATCGCAGCAAAATGTTGCGATTTATAAATAATTAAAAAAAATTAAAACACGTTATTATAATAAATAATAACGCCAGAGATTAATTGTATCCAATGCACTCGAACGTGTTATAAATACATATAATCTTATCAAGCGATAATACATCGAAGATAAAATGCTGCAGAAAATCAATAACTTGCTTATTATCGGAAATCTTACAAAAATATTTTCATGGAACAGCATCAATAAATGAACTATAAATCTTCGTTTGCAGCTTAACGCCTCCCACGCAATTGCATCTCAATCCCTTCCTCTCTGATGCTCGACTCCGCAGTCGCGCATTCTGTTGGATATTTTTATTTCTCGGTCCCACTGCCATTGGCCGCCGTGCCGGTAGGAATCCGCCAGTCGGAGATCGGCTCCGATGGAAATAAACGGGCAATCGCTTGAACACATCTGGCTTTAACTTTGCCGGCCTTCTTTTTCCCGAGTATTCTATTTTTTTATCAGCCCGAAAGCGAAGGCCTCTTCGGGCGCGGGAATTATTATTATGTGCGTCGATCGAGGCTACGATTGCGCTATCCGTGACGGGCAATTATACTAGCGCTTACACAGCGAGTCAAGGGAATGTCGCTTCAGCGCGTAGTATCCACAGTGCAAATGGAATCTGTCACGCATTTTTTTTTAATTAGCGCCTTTAGTACATTCAGCGTTTCTTTGCTTCTTTGCGGGTGGAATGTTGCTGGGGATTTTATAATATGTATGCATTTTTGATTGGCGTGCATTACAATCTCTTTGAATATGAATAAATGAAATGCTAGTGGAACAAATAAACATATTATTCTACAGTGATAATTGTCTTTTAGATATCTTGGAAAGCAAAATATAATTTGTTTATATTGTAGTTTGTTTTGGTATAGTTATTACATCTGGGCAAATTGCATACGAAACGTTTAGTTTAATTTTGTATCTAGTTACAAACTTGTTACATAAAATGAATGTGTATCCATTTATTTGTTCTTAATTTCACGTAATTATATTTAGAGAGATATTAGTTTGAGTGAGTTTTGCTGTACAAATTTTATTTTAATTAAAAAACGTAGATGACATCATTTTTATTATACTTTTGCAGTTGAGAAATTCCGATGAAACAGATATAGCCACTCGAAAAGTTAGTTCTACTTGTTTCTTATTAAAAGTTTTTGAAGTTTTACAACAATGCAACAATCATCACGATAACTTCGTTTACTCTTGTAGATAACACGAAGAATTTTTATTTACAAAGCTGCAAAGTGCTGCCGAGTAGCGTCAAAATTTTTAAATGGAATATTTTTGTTTGACTACGTGGTGGAAGTCCACGTTAGCAACTGCTGCTTTGAAATATACTGAAAACGAACTTAAACGATCGCTATACTTTCAAATCGACAAATTAAAAATCGTATTATCAATAAGTGAAATAAATTTAATTGCTTTCACACTGCGCCCAGATTTACAACTCCTACGATAAGAAACTGATATCTTCATTTAAAAAAGCTCACATTATAATCTATCGAATTAAAGCCATTCACTCCAATCTAAATCAACACTAAGAGCAAAGTAGCAGCAAAAAATCCAGTAAACAACCAACCGCATCAAAGCCTCGACGTGAATATAAAAAAAGACGAAACCCGCGGTCGAAATGAATGAAAAATTGACGTGTGGTACTTACAGCGTAGGTAGACGATTATTTAAGGAGAGTCACTGCAATTTGCGTGCGTACACTGCGAGAGCCGCGAACTGTCTAGTGCGCCGGCGTTCGCCGGGCGCCGTTATAAACTTGGCTCGCGGGAGCGTCGCTCACGCTAACCCACGCACACACCTCCGCGTATGGCGGTATAGTTGTATATATGTATACCGGCTAACAGAGTTGCACAGTCATAACGTCCGGGTTCCCGTGTACTCATCGGGAGATCGCGCGGGGCTTTTGCCGAAAGACCGGAAAAAGAGGCCTTTCCCGTGATTCTTATACACTTTGACGCAATTGAGTTTACCGATAATTCGGCAGCTCGGGTAGGAAATGGAAAAATCGGACACACTGACGTGGCGATCATCGATTGAAAGTGACCTGGTCCATGTAGGAAAAAAATTTTGCATGGTTTTCTAAGGAAAAATTGTGCGTTAATGTATAATTTAAGATTTCTGCAACTTTTTCCAGTTCGTAATTTTTATATACAGATTTTCTGCAAGAGCGAAATATTGCGGAATCATTGATAGGTTGGATAATCGAGATATTTTAATGAATTTGAATGTTAAGCTTGTATTTCATCGAGTTCTTCGATTATGCACTTTTGTTGTGTACTTTATTTGTACAAACTTTTTCCCTTCGAAGGAAGTACGTCTTAGGATTTGTTTATATGTACACAAATCAAGTTTATTAGGAGCTTGTAATGAAGTGATTTTTAACTTTTACAGTGGTAATTATAGTACTATCTTATAGTGCAGAATGTTATATATGTTATATTAAAAACTCTGTAAAAGGAGAGGCTCAATACTTTGGTAATTACTTTGCATATACCTAAAAATAATTATTCAGCCTTCTAACAAAAGTAGGGCACAACGCCTCTCTTTATGAACATTTTTGTATAGTCATAGTCCATACAATTTAGCAGGATTCTTCTTGTTATTAATTACTAAATAGCAAAAAAGTAAAGGACTCTCGAAGACACTTGGTATAGAATTATATTTTTTTGTCGGGAAACTGGAATTCAATTCATAGTTTGATACAAAGCATAGTCGTGAAAAAGAATTAAATTGTATAGCGGAGATTATTAAGTATTAGAGATTTTATCTTGTCAATGATCGATTTGATGGTGTAAATTGTTTTGTAAAATGATTATTAGAACGGGCATAATTCACGATAAAGTGACGAGTTTAATTGCGATGCATAAGTTGCGCGATATTTCGTATTTTTAAAAATTGTTTAACATAATGCTAAAAAAAGTGATATCACTAAAAATGTGTTAAATATATAATAAGTATTTTGCTTCTGGTCGTTTCGACTTATAAAATTATCTTATCATTCATGAAAATTGTGGTATTATTGTTATAAGCTTGGAGAATGATGTTTTATAAAAATATATTTCTTATCTGAGTACATAGATATTCAATATATAAGTAATATGGATTTATCCTGCTATAAATACCATACTCTAATATATACAAAGATTATAGTGAAAGATTATGAAATGTTCACTTTACTTATCGTAAAGAATGACTTTGCAGAAAAGTGTTTGAGTCACTTAAAATCGCATACATTTTAGAAAAGCTGCTACGTTATCGGATAAGTAAAATTTTTTGTTTACGCAGTTATTTGAATAATCATTCACTAATAATCTCATGTTAATGAAAAGCTCCTTTCACTGAATTGAAATTAAATAAAAAATATAAAAAAATAAATTAAGTAACGCGAGCTTATAAAATATGCTTTTTTCTTAATTTAGGACCTTTAAATCACCCTGCCGGGGTAGGAAATACAAACAAACGATGAAAGCTAATTTTTTATCGTCCAATTTCTCCTTTGCAGCAGTTGAAATCTTTCCCAGTGGAAGTTACATAAACCAAACCACGCGATAATTTAATTCCCCGATAATGCATCGATGGTTAATAAAAAGAGAATCTACATAGAGGATAAATTAATGGACGTTAGGAAACCCTGCAACATTTTTACCCACAATTTTTTCTTCAATTCTCCATGCCAACAATATTAGCAAGCCCCAGCTACATTATAGAAAGTAAAATGACCGCATCGCAAAGTACCCAGCAATAAAAGTGTCGCGCTGAAATTGCGCCTGAGGTCAAAAGTGAACTTGGTATATGACAAGATGAAACGGGAGCGTCGAGCACCGGACGCCAATTGGCCGTGCTTTTAGCGCTTGCACAAAAGAATGCGAGTCTGGTTTGCGCAAGCCACGTGTCCGTAGGTGTAGAGCAACGAGCTCATAGTGAGGACTTAATGGGAAAATATGCCTTGCCGGTGCGAGCGAGTGAAAGCGTTCCGCTCGGCGGTAGCCTTGATTCGGGCTCGTGCCCGGTAGGCACCACATCATCGTGACTGCGCAGGTAATACTTGGGTCTCCTCTCGCTATGACTAATACTGTCTATTCTACATCTCCTGTCGTGTACGATTTTTCTCGAAGTAGCCGTAATACACGGTGACGAGGAACTGCCGATTTATCCCGCGGTACGACATTTATAGCGGGAGGAGAACGTAAAACTTCAGCATTGAAATTTTGATGGCCTCTCTCAGATTAATGGTACTGTGTACTTGCGGATTTTATTTTACTGGTGGTTAAAATTAACTTGTTTTTATTCACTTGGGATTGCGAGTGATAATACAGGTGTATTGAGAGAATGGTGATGATGGTGCGATAAATACTGTGGTTTGTGAAGGTTTCTTCTTTTAGCTTTGAACATAAGTTCAGTAAAAAAAATATGCAAAACTAAAAGAAAAAAAAGAGTCAGTAAATAGCATAAACTGTAATTTACGCAGGCGTTAACTGTTTAAGAAAAATTAAAAAAAAAGGTGCGCAAATAATTTAACTAGGCTTGAAACCCAAGGATAAGAGTCATAGAAGATTGGCTGCAATATTTTTTCGCTTCATCGTAATCAAAATAAATTATCGGAAAAAATAGCCCTCCCTATTTTTTTGTACTTTTTATTATGTCATTTTCTTTGCGTGGATTATACGTAATATCTTTTATTGTCATAAGGTTTTACAATACGAAAATAAATAATTAAATTTAAAAATAAATCGTATGGATTTTAAGAAGTTTTCTCTTTTAAATAGGGCTTATAATAGTCGGCTTTTTGCTGGAAGATGGATATGCGATTTTCTGTCTGCTTTATCCTTGCGCCGAGTTTCTCAGCTACAAACGCAGCTAGTTCAGAGGCCAGTAGTTTTTTAAACTAATATAAATTAAAATAATGTTAAATAAAAACACTTTTTCATATTACAATATCTGCATAAAAATTTAGATCAACATTACCAGCTCCAATTGCGAGTTTTGTCGTATGTCCGATGCCAGAAGGTCAAGAAAATGTATATAGGAGTCGGTAGAGTTTCCAAATCTAATAAAAAATATCTCAGGGATAAAATGATATGTGTACTTGAATTAGTGTTTACTTAGAAATAAAAGGCGATTACCATTTTAATTCATAAATTTTACTTATTCGACAAATAACTCGAGATTGTATTAAAAAACCTTCAATTGAATTGCAATTTAAATTGACAGATTCATTAAGCTCTAAGGACTCAGCCCAAAGCATCGCCTTGCGTTACTAAATAAAAACTTAATTTTTTTCTGAAAGAGTCACTGAATAGAAAAATATTATTACCTGGACTTTATTTGCTCGAATTTTTCATTGACAAAATTCAAGCACATATTTATACGATTCTCATCTCCTGAAGAGTATAAGCAAACAGATTTGAATACCGAGGGAACTTGCTTTGTTGGAATAATTGAATCATTCATCGTGGCTATATTTAGGAAATTGTGCAAAATGGTGATATTCTGCGAGCAGGCTAAGTATATTAGCATGGCTTCCGAGAATTTTTCCTGGTACCTCTTGAGCATTTTATTCCAAACAGTTTCGTTCGCACCGTACAGACCAACGCACTGGGCCCATTCTTTTAAATCAGTAGTTCCCCTGAAAATAGCAATAAATATAAGAAATGCCCTTTAATGTAAAAAATATTTAATTCATGTACCAACAATTCGGAATTCTTATTATCTAAATATGCTTCCAGTTGCAACGTCGCATTTCTCCAGCAGCTCTCATATCCAAAATGACAAGCCCAGTAATTGCTGATTCTTCTCAGCAATAAGGTGGAGAAGTCGTCGTCCAATCTATCATGATAACCGATCTTATCAACGAGGGGCGCAATCAAGCGAACGCTAAATTTCTAAAAACAAATTGAGCTAATTATTGGTGAGTTAAAATTTTTTTTTTAATAATATTGCCAGAGCCTAAACTTATTATATCACCTTCAAACTTTCGTACGCATGGGTATTCGATAAATGGTAATTCAAGAAACTGAATATGAATTGAGCATCGTACCACGGAATATAATCGGTCTCCCTCTCCAAGTACGATAACAGTTTTATGAAAATATTCATGTCTAATTGTCTCTTAAGAGAAAATTGAATTGCGTCATTAATAATTTGGGCTCTATTGACAGGGGCTATTTTACAATAATTTTCGCTGTTTAAAAAGGCTGCCAATCTTTTCCAATTTTCTTGATCGTACAAGACGCGATAGTAACCTGTGAAATGTAATGGAATGATAGCGCTTATCCTATTAAATCGTTATCGCATATAAAAATAATAAATCCGTTCGATTTATTCAATAAATTACCAGTTTGTTGAATATTGAGAACAATCCAATCTTCGGGAGCAACTCCGTCAATCGTTAAATGCGGATTATCTGGTTTTAGCCAATGCGTTGGAAAAGTCTTATTAAAATCTGGGTTGGTTTTTGTTGCGTAATTGATCGGAATCCACCACTTATTTGAGACATTTTGTTCTGTTAAACCGAATAATTTAATTGCCGGAATTTGTGTTACTTCTATTGAGCCAGTGGTATAATTTCTAGTGACGTTTAAAACAGGATAAAATGCAGCATTCGTCCACGTCTGCATCACTTCAGCTATGTTCAGATTCTTCAAACGTTTGTCATTAGAGTCGTTGATGGCAATTTGAATCGATTCCCAAAAGTCATCTGGACTTACTGAATTGTATTTGCTATATTTTTTCAAAATTTTAAATAAAACAGAACAAGGTAGAACTTAATTGTGCAATATAATAACTCACTTGGTTTTAAAAAAATTCACGATCCCAGCGTGAAAAATCTTTTCAGACAAAAAATGCGAAAGCATTCTAATGATCGAGGCACCTTTAGTTTGCCATACACGTATAAAAATAATAATAATAATACGATTAATTACAAATTAGAGTATTAGATAAAAGTATTTTGGAAAATATTTCACAATACAAATATGTTTCGAATACCCATGGATGTTGAAGACGAAGAACGCGTTATTAAGCATTTAATATCTTGGGGATGGTCGGACACGTCTTTATTTAATGGCGGACTATCCGTAATTTTATTAGGAATAAATGATCTGCGCTGTAATTCCCATATCGCAAAAATTTCTTGAAGTCGCCAATGAGGCATAATCTACAAAAAATATCGTAAGCATTAAAAAAAATTTATTTACGGATTCGTACTTAAATTATTTAATAATTACTTTATCTGACACGTAGTATTTGATGTACTCAGTAAGTCCTTCATTTAACCACGAATATTTCCAAGATGACGGACTTATTATGTAATTGAACCACTGCTTAACAACATCTCGTGATGCTCGCAAAACTACATCCTTCTTTTTTTGAGGACCTGAGCGTTCATTATATAAAGCATGAGATTTTCTAAAATTATACAAAAAATATTGAATAATCACTGGCCTATCCATTAAAGATTTTTACACTGAAAGAAAATTGGTAGTTTTCTTTAAAGTATATTAACCAAATAAATTCCTTGCACCAATGAATTTTTAATCATGAAAAAGAAATTATCTATTAGGTACCCCATAAAAAATATTTTTTTAAAACTACTAATTATTTTTTTCAGTGTATAAATTAACTAAAGTGATATTGCAATACTTGATTGTTATAAAACCCAGGCTAGCAGAAGACGAAACCTCTGTTTCCTCTGGAATGACAAGATTAACAAAAGTATCCAGTGGATAATTAATTTTTGTCAAATTTTCCATTACACCCATAGCTTTTTCGTGCGTGTCTTGCAATACTTTTACAGATTTTAAATCTGCTGCCGTAGCGTACGTAGTGTAAGTTTTATTATCGCCCAATTTCGTTAGGTTTTTCAAGCCACTTAATACAGCAAAATTAAGCTGGTAAGTAGAAGCATTTACTATGGGATGATAATGAGACCATCGTTGCCCTTCTTTGTAATCAACGTAATTGTCGGGTGTATTAGCCATAATAGTGGTGAAATTTAAGGAAGTTTGCATTGTAAAGTATATTTCTGCTTTTAAGTCAGGTTCATCACGACATGGAAACACGCGTCGAGCCGAAGTAGGAAAAAAGTTGGTCAGCAGCATAACTCTAGGTTCAAACATTTAGTTCTACTGTTAGGTAAAAAAAGATAATAACGAGTTTGGTTTAGTCCTTACCTGAACTCGCCTGTACTGTCTGTATACGCTTTTCGATAAATACCTACAGCATCGGAATTAATTGCACCCATGTAATTTATTTCGAGCGTGTATCTTCCAGGCTTCAAAAACTCTTTGAACGTCAAGGTCACAGTTTGTTCTTTTTGATAGTAAACAAATCCTGCCGGTCTAACCGTTTCAGACGAATCCTCCATTTCGTCTGAGTCCTGAAATGAACTTGCATCGTATTCAACATTTGTTGCAGGTTTCAAATCACCATAAGATTCATTCAAGCTTCCCTTTAAAGTTAAATAAACTCCTTCCTCACAAAACTCTAAGCCGCTCGAATGCAATGTTACATTTTTTGTTGGCTCCAGGATGAGTAGATCTATGTGAACGTATCCACTAAAATTACCGTCACTGATGCAAGGATCTATGTAAATTTGGTACCTCAAGGGTTTAGTATTGTTTAAATACTGATAAGCTACATTATTAATTAGCTCATGTTTTTCGTCACAATCGGTTTTTGTTCCTGATACTAACACTAAAAAACTCACTAAAGAAAATAATAATATAAAGTGCTTTCCTTTTAACATCTTGCACGAGCTACTGACGAACTCCATTTGACACGTTTCTTATAGCCATGCGGTACCTGGTAGTGCACTTATTGAATTAACCCTGAACGAGAAACGAATTGTGCCAAGATTTAGCTAAAATGAATGCATTCAAGATGAATGTCCTATTTTAGATTCAGTCAATTATATAGAAATTATAGCTTTAAATAATTTTGAAATTAAAGAAAAAGAGAAAATGAATCATACATCTTCTTTAAAATGCGACTTAGAATTAGAAGTTTTAAGATTTGGACAATGTTCTTTATTAGTTGTTAGAAAGTAGAATGAAATGTATAAAATGCGGGCTGGTTAATGAATGAGGATTAGAGACATATTAACCATTTTAGACTAACCTTAAACAATTGTTTAATTTGATATAAAGAAAATTAAGTTTTTACGACTGTATGTAAAAAAAATTCGGCATTTTTTTATTTATGTTTTATCGACGGTTTCTGTGTTTTATAAATGGATGGTACTCAATAGAACGATTCACAAATTATTGGATAGTAGAGTGGGTCATATACGACAAGGCCTTTGTAAGAATTCTATTACGACAGTTTCATCACTTTAAAATTTATTTAAAAATTAATTACACTTATTTAATTAATGCCGGATTAATTCATAATTTCATACTAGGAGTTTTAGTTTATTCAAAACTTGAAAGTATTTGGTCCTTGAGGTAAAAATAAAAAAAGATTACTTTTAAATAGATTACAAACTTTATTTCAGAGTGTATTACAATTATAAAATTACAAATATGCAAATATATTTTATATACACGAATAGACCATCCATTCTTTTGTTTTCATTCTTATAATTAATATAAATTACCTAAAATATACTGTATAACAATATATAAATATGTGTCATTCAGTAAAAAGAATGATTCACAAATTATTCTTTGAGATTATAAAGACTAATAATGATGCGATAAGTCCCAATGAGCTGCTAACGGTTCCAACGCCGTTGTTTTCTTGCTTAGGTATTACGAATTGGGCTGTTAGAGTTTCGTTATGCTTTTGTAGCCATTTTAGGTTGCTTTCAGCGAAACTTATAGCTTCAGCAGTTAACTCATTTGGAATGAAAACGTTCAAACTATCCATGGCTTTCAGCTAAAGAATCAATGAAAAATGTTACCATAGCCAATATATCTTTAAATAATCATATTTAGAATACTCTATATTTAGAAATAATTTAAGTTACCTTAGCTAATTGCTCGTGTGTTGTGATTTTTTGACCAATTTTGTTGATTATATTGATCAATGCCTTCTTATGATCCCTAAAAATGAATACGGAATTTATTATATAATGTATCGCAACAAAGGTCATTCTATCTGTATAAAAACTTACAGTTTCCAATGAAGTTTGAATATGTTTGGTCCTACAAAGTCTAAGACTGTGTCAACACCAACTTCGACGTTACTGAGGACATGGATAATCGCAGACTGAAGATATTCCCTGGTTTCATTTGTCAATGAGTAATTTAAATACCACTCTAAAATGGTTTTCTCATTTGCGCAACCTAATGCACCTATCATAGCAGTCTTTTCACTGTAATTCTCATGTGATTTAGATTTTTTGAATACTTGTTCCCAAAGCCCTTGGTTTGCATTCCTCAAACCTTGACAGAATGTAACTGATCTCAAATCCTTCGAAATTCTAAAAGTATTTTCTTATGTTAGTTAAATTTAGAATTAATGTCAATTAATTTTGTAATGTTAATAAAATTTTACGTACATTGTTTCGTTTTTTAACCAGGCCACGAGTTTTTCTTGCATCTTCGCTCTGCAATCTTGATGCCCCAAAGTGCAGGCCAAATTAATAATCGAAATCCTGTTAAGTTTTTGAAGACGATCATCTTTGTTACCAGCTTCCTCAAAAGTAATATTTTTTACTACAGCTTCAGTTGCATTCAAAGCGAATTCCTAAAAAAGCATATTAATTGATAAAGGTAGGCAAATATTACTACAATTTAATGATAAAATAATTTATACCTTAAAAATAGGATAGAATGCTGTATTGACCAATTTTGAATTAAGGTATGAGAATGTTTCGTAAGCTGGATACCATGCAATGTAATCAGTTTCATTTCTCAAGTAAGCGGTCAAAGATACAAGTGTTTTTAAACTTAATATGTCTTCCTTAACAAATGCTAAAGCGTCGTTAATTAATTGAGCTCGATTAAGCGGGTGAATATTTTCCCTATTTGGACTGTTGAGGTATTTACTGATGAGTTCCCAGTTTTTCTCGTCATAATTTACCCGGTAAAATCCTGTTAAATGTTTTGTTAATTAAATATTATTAACCTAAACGTTTAACAATCTAATGTAAAGTTTTATGTAACCCACCAGTTTGTTGTTTATTAAGAATAATCCATTGTTCCTTTTCTACATTGACACTCATAGTTGTATTATTTTTACTAAACAAAAATGTAGCTGAAGTATTTTTGAAATCCAGATCCTTTTCGGTGGCATAGTTAACAGGGATTTGCCACACGTTGTTTTCTTTTTCTTCAGCACTAGCATTGTATGTGAAAAAGCGCTCTTGTTTAAGGGTTATATTCTTTTTCTCATAATCTCTTATCACAGTTACAAGTGGATATCCCTTTTTATTAACCCAATTATCCATCATCGTTTTGATTTCTATGTTGTTCATCTTTTCTGCATTTAATACTTTTTGAATGGAATTAAAAAGATCATCTGAAGTTGCTGCTTTATGCCCGCTAAAAAAAGTATTTTTAATTAATTGTTTAGCAGGTATCATTGAAAAAAAAATTTCATGTAATCGTAAACATTTACAAATCTTTTAAATATTGTTGAAGACCCTTCTTGAAAATTTCATCTGTTAGGTAATGTTGCATCATGCGAATAACAGCCCCTCCTATAAATTATTATATTTTATTAATAAATGATAAAGTGTCCGAACAATTTCAAAATAATATTGGAAGTTAAATTATTTGTTCTTATCTAATCTTCGAAATAACTTTAATGTCTCAGCTTTCTTAGGCTCAGCTTTCTTAAAGGTATACTTAGATAGTTATCAAAATGTGTCGCCGTCAAAAGAGTGATTATTAATCTTAGTTTCACTTGTAATAATTATTTTATGCCTTTTTACCTTTTTGATAAGATATATTATCAAATATCGCACTGATCTGTTTGGGACTTTCCACATAGTGATTCATCGGATGAGTTTGGTTACTGCTATCGATGTTAAATGCCGTTGTTTGAATTGACTGTACAACTGACTGTTCCACAGAGCGTGTAGCATTCTCTACCTTAGATTTTTTAAATATTTTTGCAATTATTTCATTATTTTTGTAGAATTATTTAGATTGATATAAATCGTAATTTATAATATACCTGATCAGTAATATAACTTTGGAAGAAGTTGGCAAATCCTTCATTGAGCCATAAATATTCCCACCATCTGGGACTGACTAGATTTCCGAACCATTGATGAGCGAATTCATGTGCAATTGTTTCAACGATATTCTGTTTTTCTGCAGTGGTAGAATTTCCTTCATCGTGAAGGAGAGATTGTTCCCTACTCACGTACATTTATTATATATATTGTTAACTATCAGGATATGAATATAAATTGAATTCAAATACCTGTATGTTACTAAACCCCAATTTTCCATGGCGCCAGCAGTAAACTGTGGTATAGCAATTTGATCCATTTTACCTATTTCAAACGTTATGTTAGTAAATTCTTCCAATTTCGCAAGAAGTTTTTCACCCTTTTCTACTGCAAATTTTCCAAACTGTATAGCATTCGGCCTAGCGTACACAGTAAAATTTTTGGCGCTATTCGTTACATTCTCGAAATTTGAAACAACGAATGCTAATAAGTAAGTGGACATTAGAGGAGTTTTTTCAAACTTAGTGATAACCATTTCACCGTCAAGAATTGGGTAACCTGTTATTTTCTTTGTATTAAATATAGATGTAAAATCTTTGCGATGTCTAATTGTCATATCAAAGGTTGCTTTGTACTTTGGTTCATCAAAGCATGGAAATGCGCGGCGGGCACCTACAGGCTCAAAATGTGTTGTCGCGAGCCATCTGCAAATATTTCATTTAAATGTTAATAATTGCTTTAAAATTTTATTTTAACATTGGGTAGTTTTCTTACACTTTTGTTTCATTTTGTGCGGTGTAGTGACTTCTATAAAAGCCCCGTAAATCATCGTTTAAGATACCGGTGTACTTTATAATTAACTTATAGTCCTCTTGTGATAAATCGCCTTCTTTTGTTGGAATAATAGTTAAAAAGTTTGTCTTTTCGTCAATCTGATGGGATACTGGTACTTCGCTTAAAGGTATTTGCTTTGAGGAGTCAAATCGATGTAAACTTAATTTTTTGATATTTAATTCTTGTGAATGAAGTGTTATAGTATTTATCTTTTTGTTCAAAGTCAAAATAATCGTCACTGTACCATCAAAAGTAAAATTCTTTGATTTATTTTCGTCGAGATAAACTGTTAATTCTATTTCATAAGATTTAGGTGTTGCAGAATCAGATAATCTGTAAGATATTTCTTCTGCTTTTCTGGCCACATCTTGTCCATTTTCTAGATTAATTGGCTTAGTGTACAGTGATTCTGCAGTCAGAAAACATGCAAATAGAAGAATGCTGCTTATCTTATACATTTTGTTACTTTAACGACTCCTATCAATAGCAAAATAGAAAAGTGATTAAATTATAATTAAAATATTAATATTATTCGGCAATTAAAATGAATTAACTTAATAACTGGTCGAAAAATTTGTTCAAAATTAACATTGCAATAATGTCTAAATTATTTAAACGGATTCACGTACCTGTGAGTCAGGAGCGTATCTTGTAAAACCAAATGTCCAGTGATATTTTCAACAAGCACACAATACGTGGTCTAAAGTTTGAACTGGAAAATCAGCGGACTTATATGATCTACGTTTGAAAGGTTCGCTTGATAAGACCGGTAATCTTCTCTTTTTTATCTTATCTTGTTCTCTATAAGCAATTCTAAATTAAAAAAAAGGATGACCGCAAAACGTTTTGTTTAATCGTGATCTAAAATATTTTTCTGATTACAGATTATATTCAATTGTGTTGCTTAATTCTATATATTTTTCAACGAATTATCAAAATATCCAACGCTCTATTGTTTTATTTAATAAATTTTTAAATTGAAATAATTAACAAACTAATAAGTGGCTTAACATTAACATTTTTTTTTAATAATGAAAAATAATTATTATTTTTTGAATATATTTTTACACCTCAAAAGAATGTCCAGTATGAAAAGAAGCTAATAAATGCGTAGAAAAAACATCCGATGAAATGGTTTATATCTTTATAAATGATCGATTTAATCATTAATTTATTTTTTTATGAACTGGGTTATTATTTTATTATTTTCAGTGTACGTAATCGATTTTTAAAATTTGATTATTAATTTCAATTTTTAATGAAATTAATCAAATTTACCTTACGCAGAAAAATTTGCTTTTATAATATTCTTTCCCTTATCTACGTAATTTGGCAGAATATATAAAAACAATAGAATTAGTATTATTTCAGTTGCATATTTCAGTTTTTTTACAATGTTATTCTAATTAGTTTTTGAATATTAAATAAAGATAGATTTGTATATATGCTCAATATTACCGCCGACTTTCTATTACGTAGCGTACTCTGGTATCAGCTTGAAGTAATATCTTCTAGAAACTCTGTCGGTATTATCTATGAGGGAACAAAAATGTTGACGCTGCTTTTAAAACTATATGTAAAAAAAATTGAGTAGTTAATAGAATACTAAACATACTTTTTTATTTAAGATAATAACATTTAATATAATAAACATTTAACTGAATGTAGGTGATAAAAATATATTTAAATTTTAATTAATTTATTTTATGCTACTTAACAAATTATTTTCAATAAATAAATTAACTTAGATAGTTTACAATCTGAGTAATTAATATGTTAACCCACATTATTCTTTCTTCGGCCGATTTTGTTACTATTTCGATAGCTTCCAGCGTAGTATTTTTGAATTTATTACTGTTTTTCTGTGTAAACAGTGTAAACTAAAAAAAATAACGTTTCATTATAAATTTGTAAACATCTTTTTACTTTTAATAGAATATATTACCTTTTCCAGCTGTTCATTAGAAACTATTTGATTTCCAATAGCTTCAGCAATTTCATCAATTGTAATTACGTTGTTCCTATAAAAGAAATAATAATGAATCTGTAGAATTTAAATAATGTAAAAAATAAAAAAATATATAAAAATATTAATTACTTTTCCATGACTTCTTTCAAGTTAACGTCAAGATAATTCAAAATTGTTTCAGCATTTTTTGAACTGCTGCTCGCCAGTTCTTGAACAATAGTGTAGTAATATTGCCTCGCTATTTCGCTACTGTTGCGGAGACAGAAGTCGAAATACCTATATGAACGCAATTAATTTAAATTATACAATGATAACGTGCGTAAGATAACTAATAAATAAAACAAACAATCAAAAAGTGCGTACTCTTTAACGAATAACTGGTTTTTGGTGTGCGCTAGAGCAGTCATCATCAAGATTTTTTCCGAATGTATAGTAGTTTTTATAAAACGCTTCCATAATTCTTTCCAATCTTCGTCCGTGCCCTCGATCACTCCCACGCGATACACGAATTCTTTAAAATTAGCTGGTACACTTAAAAAAGAGATATTAAAATTTTAATATCAATTAATTGCTATGCATTGCAAGAAATTTATGTAAAACTCTTTTTTAAAAACTATCCCTTCACCGCTGCAAGACTTACACTTTATTTTCGTCGGCAATCCAATCATCGAAAATAGATTTCGACCTCGACACGCAATCATCATGGTTCAGGGAACATGCTGTGGAATGAACCAAATTCCGTAGCATTTTTTTCCTCTGTGAATCCACGGGTTGCTCCTCAAAGTTCAATTGTTTGTAAATAGGATTTATTAAGCCTATTGCGTATTTCTGTAAAAAGAGTAATTCAATTAACTACTGTTTTCAATCCAACTATTTTATAAATTAATTTTTTTTTTAATGAGTGCTATGCTATTCTTTAGATATGACGTGTGCATAAGTATTAATGTGTTTCAGAAAGAGAATGGAAACAGTTTATTATGATTTGAATTTATAGTATTTCACAAAAATTATCAAATAAGATAATCTAAACCTTAGTAGGGCATAAAAATAATCGGCTTTTAAAAAATCTTCTTTTTAGTTGTGGAGTGTTTATATTATTGAGCAGTAATTTAAATCAAATTTTTTGTTTAAATATTTACTTACCCTAAAGGTCGCCTGAACGTTGGGTTTGAGATCAAGTTTATCGTCCAATAATTTAAAAGCCTTACTAGCAGCGAGCCACGGCTCGTACTCGTCCTCTTGCTCGAGATATCTGGCTAATCCAAGAGGGAGATCGTACCTCTCATAACCAGCCTTGGCCAATTGGAATGCGTCATCTATCAAAGCGGCCCTACTGACGGCAGACAGCAGTCGAAAATCCCGCGAATGCAGCAGCTGTTTCAGACGATTCCACGCACTGGCATCATAGTTCGTCCGATAATAGCCCACCTGCTGGGGATTAAGCAAAAACCAGTCCGTTTCGGCGGATAGTCTTATCACCCTGGACTCACAACCTAACCAGATGTAGCTTTCGACGATGGTCCGGTTTCTGGACACCAGGAGCTTTACCGGCACCCACCAGAGGCGGGGCTCGAATTCTGCGGAATCGTTGCGAGTTGCGGAGAAGGGTTCTTGAGTGATTCGCAATCGATGGTGACCGGCGCGTGACGCTCTTATCAGAGGATAATTCGGCTGATTCGCCCAGGACTCGATGAATTCGCTAACGCTCACGGGGAGCTCAGCTTGGCTTGCGCTTGAATTGAGCGCCAATTCCAAGTGCCTGTACACGTCACTCGGATTTGCGCTCTGGTATTGTCTGGAATTTTTTTTATAACACTTCAGATTTGTTTTGTGTAACGACATTGGAGTCTATTAAAAAATTGATGACCGTAAAGTCACAAGTTCGACGAACTATTTCTACAAAGTTCATTTATCGACGAAAATTCGTAACGATTTTTATCGGGATAACAAGTGAGTAAAATACATCAGAAGTCTCTTACTTTTCCTTTAGGAAGGAGCGCATAGCAACTTGGAATGTCTTTTCTCCCACGACGTGAGAGATCATTCGAATTATTGAAGCTCCTGCAAGGAAAATCGAAGTTACAGAATTAAAGAAACTATTATTGCAGCTAATATTACAGAAAGGAGGAATTTACAAGTTTACCGACCTTTTTTGTAAGTGATAGTATCGAAGGCATTTTTAATGGAAGCTGGACTCCCTACATCCTTTCCATTCAAAGTTCGTTCGTGGGGATCAGAGTCCTCTTCCATAGCACGTTGCAACTCCTGCACCGGGAATAGGTCCATCAGCCTCCACTCTGGTCGAACTTTGTCAAGAGCGTAATAAGCAAAGAAAGTCGAAAAGCCCTCCTTCAGATAAACGTAGCTGAAGAAGTCCGGAGTGACCAGGTTACCAAACCAAGTGTGGGAATATTCGTGGGCCACTGTGAGCAAATTGTTGAGTATGGTGCGGTCGGCGGTGACGTTGTACCAGACTAGGGGCAGGGACTCGCGGTACGTCACCATGCCCCAATTTTCCATGGCGCTGAAATAAAAGTCCGGCACGGCAAACTGCTCCACTTTACCCAGAAGATTGGGCAGACCGGTATACTCTTCTAACATGGCAAAGATCCTCGGGCCGACGTTGAGTAGAGGGACGCTAGATGCCGGTTGAGGAAGTTCAGAGTCCTCGAAGTGCGTCCACAAACTGAAGCGAGAGTTCACTGGGGAGTGAACTTGGCGGAAGCTGTGTACTGCCCAAGCCACTAAGTACGTGGGCAAACGAGGTGTCCTCGCAAATTTCGTTATGTAATAGTCGCTGCCTTTGCATCTTTAAACAACATTGTGTACATTGTATCTTCTGCAGGTGCAATTACTTATGAATGAAATACAAATTTGAAGGTATGTTATTGCTGAGAAGACCAGAGTAGATTAATGTAATTAGCAGTTCGTTTAAAAAAGGATATCCAGTTAATAAAATAAACTGCTTAAAAAATATTTTGGAACTACTGTTTAACTAAGTTACTGAAACTTTCAGATACTGGTGTTTAACGGTATTTCCAAATACTTTAACTGTCCTCCACTTTAAACATTATGCTTGGAAAAAAAGTCCAGAACAAGTTTAAAATTCCACGAATTTCTTTTCTTAAAATTTACAAACATTCTAGATGAAAGACTCATCGAATGAACAAGTGATTTTTTTCATCGCACAACAGACTCAAAAAATGCACAGCACAAGTAAACTTACGTAGCTTTCTTTGACTCTTGGAGAGTATTCGAAGCCACACTTTCATTTGCGTAATGCTTTATCGTCAATTGGAAAGTCGCTTTGAAACCTGGTTCGTCCATGCAGGGGAAAGCTCGCCTCGCGAAGGTCGACGAAAACTGCGTAATGCCCATCCATCTACAAATAAACAACAAACTAATTCATAAGATGGCTGTGTCTTATTAACAAATTCGTCCCAGATACTCTCTAAATTTTATCCTACGAATCCCATCAATGAATTTAGTTTAAGTATCTCCTTTTTTACTGATTAAGTAGTGCAAGTGTCACTATTTTTCCACTTGTTTTTTAACAAATATTTACTGAAAAATTCTGTGGATTATTCCCTAATCCATTCAGCGAATATTCACACAAACTTGATCCATCAATGAAAGTAGAAAATATGCCAAACAAAAACAGTAGGATGTCACTGATTTAGAGAGTAGCCCTAAGTAAACTGCGTAACCCGAATTGTTCACCTGGATTCGTTGTTAACTTTGTAGGAGCTCCGATAAAATCCATAAACACCGTCGAAAACCGTGCCATTAAACCGCAGCTGCAGCGAGTACCTACCAGGCGTCAATGGATCCTTGGCCTCGATTACGTGAAACTCTCTCTGGTCATCCTGAGTCTGATTCTTTATAGGAACATCCTGAAGGATACCTCCAGTCTGTATGCGCGTCAGTCGCGTGTCGTTCGCGCAAATGGACAGGAACTTTTGGTGTAGCACCACCCGGTCGGTGCTCTCGGTCACTGACAGCTCGATGTGAACTTTGCCTCGGTAGGCGGACTCGCCCCTCGTAACGTTGGTGCTGAGTTCGATGTCGTAGGACAACGGCAGGACGTTTCGGGGCAGTCGGTAAGAAGAAGCCGGGAGTTTCTCGGCGCCTGTTCGGCGCGCGTCGAGCAGGCAGAGGCAGCTGAGAGCGAGGAGTAGCTTGCCCATGACTACGACTGACTGCGCGGTTCAGGGAGACGCTCGTGCGCCGAGAGTCAGCTGAATATAAGCCACTTATCAAGCTCGTTAACTCGGTAGCCGGCTGAGCTTTTCAGAGATAACGACCGTTTGAGGTCGGGGAAGCCCAAGATTTATCCACTTTTAAACGGCACAGTTTAAGGTAAGATGCAACGATTGGACTACTGACATTTATGACGAGGTTGAAGATGATGATGACCAATTAAGAGTATATATAGAGGAGTGATACTTGTGATTTGAAGCGACGCAGTTTCATTGGTAAATATTGTACTTTTTTATTGGGGGGAATCTTATCTTATAAATCGCGATAGTATCTGGGCGTTGATTTGCTTGTTTGTATAGGCGCGGTGATACTGAAACAAATTTCAATTTTTAAACAATAGCGTGATTTTAGACCGAGATAAATATTGGTTTTATATATCGTATGATTTTGAACAAATATACCACTTATTAGCACTAGATATTCGTAATACGACTGATTTCTATAAAAAGGGTGAGACAAATGATTCTTGTGAGAAATCTTAATTAATAAATATCTTTTTTATTTTTAGATGTAATTTGGTTTTTTCCTTTTTCAGTAAATTTTATTATTGCGAAGCAGACATATGTGTAGTTTTATGTTTCTTGTTATGAAAAAACTCATAAAATTACACAATTCTAAGTAAGTCACGTCTGAGTCGGAATATCTAATTAAAGATACTCACGGTATTGGCATACTTACAGAATGTCATATCCAGTTTAATTATCCTCGGTTTTTTAAAACAACCAGTTTCGGTTGCGTCAACCATACTAATCATTTTCAGCAAATGCCTTTTGCACCTTGTCGTTGAATAACGGAAAAGTTTCGTAAATTTTAAAATTAAGATTTTATTAAAGATAAAGTTTAACACTTTCTTTAATTTAAATTCTGAAATATAGGAGAAATCTTTCTTGTTATCTGCCTTTTTAAAACGAATAAAAAAGTATGGAAAAAATATCATAGGTAATATGACATAGAAAATGCATTTAGAAAATATTTAAAAACATTAAAAAAAATATTTAATATTTAAAATATTAAATATTTAAAAAATATTAAAAAAAGTTGAGTCCCTTATATGGATAGATTTATTACTTTTCGTACAAGTTAATCTTTTTGTGAGCTAAAATTGATATAAATATTGAAATGAAATATAAAATTTGCGGTATTTATATCTCGTTAAAACATCTAACATTAATTTCTCCTTTCACTTACAATTATATAATTTGCCGCAAGAAATAGCACAGCTTATTTGGTTCCGCAAACAATATTTGTGTATATGCGGGTTAATTAAAATAATATATTTAGACGGTCGTTAATGACTCTTGGGTAAGAAAGATACAGAATAACATGTTACGTCAGGCAGGAAATTATTATTAGATTTTAGTATTTATTTTATTTAGTGACAAACTAACTTTAGTACACTCAGTGTAAATTAAAAAATCTCGATTCATCTTAGTAAATATTGTACATAAAAACTAACAGATCTTTTTAAATTTTATTCCATGCAAAAGAATGCAAAACGTCTGGACTCCGGCTATGTACTCCAATAAAGTGAGAATCGTTGGCCTCGCCTTAATTCCAACAATTACAAAGTCATTCGGGGTATATCGTTTACTATGCTTTGACCAGGCACAGGAGGGACAAACACCACGAGGAGTTTTGCCAGGGATGGGGGCGTTACCAGGGACCTTGACGAGTGCTGAGGTTTGCTGGGTTACTTGTTTGGATTTGCATGTAATTGAAATCGTCTACGCGTCGACCTTCAGCAGGAGTTTACTCTCGACCCGCAGACCTTAATATTGGCTGGTTGATACGCCTCACTCGCATCGCCTCCCCGACTGTCGTATTCGTCTCTACGATCTACTCTCCCTCTTTTTATTTATACGATTCGGTTCACTTAAAACGGAGTTGCGTATGTTCAATCCTTATAGATTTTGGGGAAGAGATGTTTATTTTTCGAGACTGTGTCTTCTGTACAATTTTAAATTGGAATTTTAATGGATAAAGAGTCTTTTGACTGCTTTATAAAATGTTATATCTCAGATTGAGTAAAGTGGAATAAGGGAGAAAAAAATCTGTTTGAATAAATGAGTTCGTAGTGTTTTGAAATTTTTTAATGCAACAAAAATTTCAGTTGTTTCAATTAACTGTACAATGAGATAATTTTTTTTGTGTAAAAATGAGTGAAGCAGTCCCTAAAAAATATGCGAAAAGATTCGAACAGAACAACCGACCAAATCCGACCAAAAAATTTCCATGTTTATAAATTATCCTACAGTTATACATCGTTCCAACGTAAATTTTACGGAAAATTTTGAAGAGTATGAAATTTTTTTATGCAGTGAAAAAAACTGTTGAATATTAATTTTAATCAAAACATAGCAATTTCTGTTAAAGCACTAGAACTAAACTATAAATAATTAAATGCTAAATTCAGACCTTTAACGGTAATTTTATTTTATTGATCGACAAAAAAACAGCTATACAGTGATCGAATTGATCGATAAAGTACTGACAAATAGTGATAGATGACTTTACCCTAATTAATTTCGCGAAATTATTACTCACCGCGGCTAAATATTCGTCCAAAAATGTACTGTTCAACGACGATAAGGGAACAGCCCAGGAATATTCAATTATCGCTTATCGGAGTTTTGCAATTAGGTTCTGCGCAAGGCCTCTGCGGCGATTTAATCGCTTTTAAATGGACGAATGACAGCGGCTCGTCGAAATGCACGCTGCAATTAGGAAAAATCAGCGGCCTACATCAAGATATTAATTGTGCTCATTTAAATGCGCAGACGGACTCGTGACCCTTCAATTAGCACTTTAATTTTCGGGATTGACGAAGGTGCGACCGATGCGTTTCGCAAAAATGAATATTCCGTGTCCAAGCGAACCTTTCATTTTTGCTGTCGGACGCACCGGGCAAAGGGATTTCACAGGAGTGTCTGTCAGACACAGCGTCTCTTTTCGTTTAAGCAAAATGTGTATGCAAGATCGATGCAGGGTAATCCGCTGATCCAAAGCCAATACGGATTTTAGCTTCCGTCAATCAGAGATGAAAGGGAAATGTTGCAATTCAGTGTTGAAGCTTGCTCTGCAATTTCAATTAAAATTTATGATGATTTCTAATTATGTGAAGCGTGCAAAATTTTCTTTTGGGAAGGCATAGCATATAAACGTAATTTTTATACAAAATTGATGTAGTATTTGTAGATTTTTTTCACCAATCTTATAAAAAAAATGAAAAATTTTCTGAAAATTTTTTGTTGAACTTCTATAAAAATTCTGCAAGAATCTAAAACACTAAAACCCCAACTCAACCACGCCAAAAGACACAAAAAATAATAAATCTAATATAATATGCCTTTAGTGCAGACTGCGGAATAAACATAGTATATCACGTCATTTAACGGCAAATAAATCAATTTTCTTTTCTCATTGTAAGATGCAGGCATCCTATATATCTTCGAATATTCTACTTGTAATATGAGTAGGTATTTATTTTGATACACAATTTTGAACGCATTTCAAATATATCGAACAAGTGAACGAAATATTTTCTTATTTATTTAACATTAATACCGCTTATAAACAATCGAATAGGTCGGGATATGCCGTCATGAACCATCCAAGCTTCACAATCACTACGTAAGGATTTCTTACTTCGGGGATGCATATAAACAAGTCAGAAGACTGTGCCCGGCTGTTAAAAAAAAAAAGGAATCGAATGAACCCTCGGGTCGGTCATGCAAACAGCCGGCCTGGCGCTCGCATTAGCAAGGGTTCAAACAATGAGGATCTCGCATGTACAGGGTGCAACCACAATGTGATCGCGTCTCTTCTCCTTCGAAGGTGAATAATTACACACCTTTAACGAGCGTTGCCCATTGCCGTCTAATGAGTCGGTTGACTTAATGAGGCTGCGAAGTGGCCTACATCGATGTCCCGTCCCCCCTCTGCAATTTTAATCTCACACCGATTTTCCCTTAAGAGTACGAGTCAAGAGAGAAAAAAATATTCTTTGAATTTTCAAGCTTCGTTTACAGAAATTAGAATGTTTAAGTCGTGTAAAAAATGTCAGTCTCTACGGTATATATGAAGTTTGCAAATATACACGGAGAGAAATGTTATCGTAAAAATTGCTATGTAAAAATTTTTACTATGTTTTATAGTAAAAGTCGTCATAAGCTGCGAATATCCCACTGTTCCTATGTAACATAGTAATTTTTACTACATCATTTCTCTCCGTGTAGAAAAAAAATTGAGGAATATTTTTCTTTTGACTGCGTGGCATAATCTTAAGAAACTTGAAAAATTTTTAGTTGATAATGCACGTTAATTTTTAGCAAATATTATACTTGAAAAATAACCCAGAAACAGAAAAAACTGCAATACTACGTAAGTGTAAGGAAGATCGACACATTTTTATGACGATAATGGCTGCAATACGATAAGGGTGGTTTCTGTCCGACGATAAAATGCGAATCATGTAAGTGACTATTAGTTGAAATTTTTATATAAATTATTTAGATTATGCGAAGAGGCTACGCTATTATGTCGGATTTTCTCTTTTTTTATTATGCTGTCTGAATGTAGCATTAAACCAGTCATAAAATTAGAAGAATAAAGTTGAAGGAGAATAATTTATTTTATAAATTCACTGAGCTTATTCTTTTATTCATTACTCTCCACTTACAATTATTCGCGTGAAAAATTATCTCCTAGTAAATTTAAATGTATCTTAATCTTAATACTCTTAAAGAATGCTTCTTCAAACTGACAGTCAAAGAGTACAAAATAGATCACAGAAGGAGAAAAAAATTTGACTCTTTCTTAAAATCTACGCCTTTGAGATTCATCTCACCCTTTGCTAATATAAAAACCAAAAAACTATTTTTTTATTCCCCAAAATGAAATTATCATCCCTCGTTATCCGTACAGTATAAATTTTTCCTCTGACCCCAGTCGCGAAAAAAGAGCTGATTAGCCATTAACTCGAGCCGCGACACGGATATCGAATAAAAGTGTTAAATGACGCATACCCGCAGTACACCGTGGGAAGGTGGAGGTCGCCCTCCAGAGTCCCGGCGTCCCATTTAGCCAGAGCGGCGTAACCGAGAGATGAGAGATCGATCTGCCGGGGAGGCTCGAAAATTTACTCGGCTTCCGTTCGCGGAATTGAATAATTGCTGGATAAGAGAGTCACCCGGCGCGATTCCTCTGCATAATGAAAGAAAAGCCGCGGAATGCCCGGGGGGCGACGACTCCCCCCCTCGAACCCTTCGCACACACGAAACCATCGCGATCACGAAGACGCGGCGCTATACGCCTTTTTCCATTGTACGGATCTGCCGCTAATACATGCGGGTTATATAACGCCCTCGGGGAGGCCAACAGGCGGCCCTTTGTGCCGCGCTAACAATGCCTCGGGAATTTTAAAACGCGACCGAATTATGTCTGTTGATATATTATGAGTACGAAAAAATGTAGGCTTTTTTTTCTGGCTCCAATTTTTTTTTTAACTCCAGATACTGGCTAATTCGTCGGCCTCTTTCGTTACGCGGGATGGGATTTTTTTTTGTTTCTCTTTTACTTTCGGAATAAGTATTCCGCGGCACGGATTTTTTTCCTGTTTGCCTCTCGACGATTTATCGCTTTTCTCATTACTCGTTCGCTTTCAGCGCCGACGGAATTTATTATTGCACGGTAATTCTCGGTGATGGCCGTTTTATTTGCGATTGAATATTTTTTTGTTTGTTTGTATAAAATAATGCGCTTTTTTCGAACCAATTCTTCTGGCTGCGAATCATCATCGAGGCACTCACATTCTCATCAGTATACCGTATCGGAGCAAGGGAAGTCAACGCGTATCGGTGAGATAAATCAGAATCTCATCGAACTTTTTCGTCGTCCTCCCAGAAAAATTTCCGAGGCACGCGCGTCGCGCATATTGAGTATATATTCCCCGTCGCGAATTATTTTTTTCCTCTGCCCTGCATGGCGTATACGTGCGCGGAAAACCGATCGGCGATAATGACCCTAGTTGTTTGCGCGTTATATATAAAAAAAAAAGAAAATTAAACAAAACACACCGTCCACGATAAACCTCGCCGCGACCCCGAAGCACCTAGGGTATTATTCACTAATTATATCCTCTGATATAAATGCGCTTATCGAGTTAAAATAACCGGAAAATAGTAATTGTCCAAATAAATCGGACAACTTGTATATGCCGATATAATTATATCTGTACACGCTAAACCAGTTGGAGTCAAATAGAGTGAAAATTAATTCTATTGGAGTCAAATTTGCACTCTAATATTATAGTGAAATTAATTCTCTCGATGAAGTGTACTAAACCTGTAATGTATATACTCTACTTACGAGCAAATTTTACTCCACTTTAAAGTGAATTTAAATCCTGTAGAGCCAAATTTGGCTCCAATAGAATCGAATTAACTCTACAAGTATTTCACTATAAACTAAGAGTGAAATTTGTCTCCAAACCTTTTAGCATGTTGTGATAAAATTAGTGAATTATACCGCTGCGAAACTGCAAACTCCGAACCGGGTTTGCAGATATACCCCAGATAAAAGATTCGAAGCCCCGCAGGGACTAAACATCGCTAGAAAGCGCATCCCTCTCTTTCTCTTCGAAAAAAAGACACTCGAAGAAGAAGCGGTGCTCAAAAAAATGCAAGCGAAAAAAAAGATTCTTTGTTCGTCGTGACTTCTCACGGACGTTTCACGCGCGCGACCTCCGTCTTTATTTCCTCCCACCCCCGAAAAAAAGAAAGGGTATTTATATAAATGGTAGGGGCAAGTCTCTCCTCCCCTGTCTCTCTCTCTCTCTCTCTCTCTCGCCATTTCTCAGGTTGAAGGAGTTGCAGACGCGTTTCTACACGAAGACGCTGATAAAAATGCAGAATGGAGGTGTCACGGGAGTGAGTGAGAGAGAGTCGCCCATCCCCCCGAGCGATCGGTCCCGCTGTCATCATCGTATCGCCCATTCTTATCGCGCGGGCGCAGAGAAAAAACCGGATGATATCGCGGCGCGCATTTACAAAGGGTCGCCCTGCCGGGGATCTGACGCGGATGACGCGAGGCTATATAGTTGCCTTTTCGCGATACTCGCCGAGTCTGCGGGATTGCGCGCGTGCGCCGGGCTTTGTTGCACTTGGCGGATAATGCATGTACACCGCGCAGTGGGATCCCGGCGGATGGATTTCATTGCGTCGTCGCTCGCCTCCGAGTGTCCGTTAACGCCCGTTAAAGAGGATGACGTTACGTCGAGGGGCTTAAGCGCTTTCTCCTCGACGATAATGCTCTCACAATGCAATATCTGCTTTCATCCGAACCGATGTCGATGTTTATTGATGATTTCCAGGGATAGGGACGGGGCTTAAATTAATAATTCTCAATTGTTTATTTAGATGGAAAATATTAAAGCCGGGGTATCGTGTATCTGGGTACATAGGTTTATTTATGTATTACCAGAGCGAAATATATTAAAATATTATGATAATAAATGCACTTTTAAAACAGCAAACTGGATTATTTTCAGTAGACGAGAACAAGCCTCCTGTTGGCTGATCCAGTCCAGGTAGATTGCATTTTTTAATTGTCTAGAATTGAGGGACTTACTTCGCGCCTTGTGATAATTTTGTCACGTTTCAGGACTGATGAGAGGCGAATTTTCTCAAATTTTCTCTATTCAGTTAAATTGATGAAATGCAGGGAGAATTAATGGAATGCCTTTCATTAATTAAAAACTATTAAATTAAGATGTACAAATGTGAAATAAAAAATTAATTACAATGAGTAACAAAAAACTGGGAACTTTATTCCACTTGTTTTTATACTTACCTTTAAGAGTGTAAAAAGCCATAAATTTAATTTAAATTATTTTTCAATTTCAAAACACATTTTGTTTAAAGTAGATACTAATTCGAAGCGATAAATAGTAAAAAATCAGGTCGGAGTTAAAAGCAAATATCGATATCACTATCGTAGTCGCGAGAGTTAAACTTAACCTATTTTTTTATCGAGCAAGATGTAGGGAAGTGACGAAAGATTTACATTCCTCTCAGAAAAGAATGTGCGAATGTCAAATACATCACCGCTCGATATTTCGCAGGCCTTCTTACACACTTAAAAAACATTTAAATGCATAAATTATTTAAGATTTCATATAATTTATGTATTCATTTATTCGTGCACATTGTGAATAACACTATTATTAAAAATAAAAATGAATTTATTTTTATTTTTTGTCATAAATCTAAATGTCTGAGATACCGCGTTACTGCAGGCTACTAATGTAAATCACTCTTGAAAAAATATTTGAAAAAAAGTTAAAAAGGTCAAAATCGCTTTAAAAAATAAAAGTTTTGTAAAATGGATTTTCCTATCATAAAACTTAACGGCACATTTAAAAAGTATAAAGATTTATATATTTTTCAAGGAATTATACAGTTCAAGTACAACTCTTATTACAGATTTTGACGCGAGAGCTCAAATAAGATTTTTGAGCACGATATCGCCTCTTCTCCAATTTTCCACGCAGAAGCAGACGCCTGGAGATCGCTTACGCTAACGAAAAGTGCAGAGAACCAAATCGAACCGTTGGCATATAAAAGAAGCCCAGACCAAAAGAAACGATTGGATCAAGGCGGAAAAGCCGCCGCTTACTTTTGCAGTCGAGTGCGCGATCGACGCGGGTATATAAAAGAAAGAAGGGGAAAAAAAGGAGAAAAACGGAAAAAGAAGCGGCTGGCATTTAGCGACAGGTGGAAAATCGATCGGGGCAAGAAGTGCGCGCTGACGAGATTATCGAGTGGAAGAGGGCCGTCGACGGCGACACCGGCGATGGGAGTCTCGGCGACGTCGACGCAAGGGCTGCGCCGACCTTGTTACCGCATTAGATCGGCCAAATGACATTTGCCACACTGGAAACTCGACGCGCCTCCCCACCCCACTCCTCTCCTTGACAGCCGGCAAAGACGCCGCGCCGTTTTGCTTGCGGCCTTTGCAAACTGACTGTCGCGTCACGGCTACCGGCGGCGCTCGCTCCCCCGCCTAAGTGGGATAATTTCATTACGCTCGCGCTTGAAGCTTTCAAACCATCTCTCTCCCTCTCTCCGGGTACGCTCCTCTCGCGAACTGCACTTGTCGGCCTGGGTAATGCGACCTCCAGCTTGCGTCTTCGCTGTAACGACGATCTTGCTAGACATGAAATTTACCGGCCCTTATTTGTCTTTTCTACTGGGTTGTATAGTTGTAAAATGTGTATCTTGGAGATTTCTTACGTAAGAGTGTAGGTGGATAATTTTTTATTGAGAAATTTAGTGTTTTTTTAGATGTACTACTAACATATTCTCTAGATCTTACAGGTTCTGATATAGAGAACTGTGAAAAATCCTGCAGAATATTAAAAGAAGTTTAAAATTTTTTCATAACATTTGTACTTAGTTTCACTAAAAGATTTCCCTGCATAGTATTTTTGATAGAAATGTCTACTATCGCAGAATTTTCTTGCAGATTTTTTTGCAGAATTTTCTTGCAGAATTTTCTTGCAGAATTTTCTTGCAGTATTTTCTTACAGAATTCCAAGGTTTCCTGTAGTTAATCCTGTAGAGAATTTTTAATAAATATGACAAGACTTGCTACGTTTTTTATATATCATCCTTTTTTAAATTTAGACCTAAAAGTTTAAAAAAAATCTATATAGCAATAAAAAATCGATACAAAACGTGTTTATGACATGAGTCATCGTATAACGTTAGTTGAAACGACTCTATCGAATTTTTTTTCTAAAAAAAAAAAGAATACATACAGTTTGTTCGCTTTCAATTGGTTTATAAACTTTTAATAGAACCATTATTGTTATTATAATTATATGTTCATATTATAAATAGATTGTCCAAAAAAATTGTTGGCTTACTTTTGTAATAAACGCCAGTCTTTTTTTTTTACAGTAATAAATTTTCTAAAAAAGTCATTTTTAGATTGCAACTATCACTTAAAAGATCGAATTCGAACGGAAATCTTTTTTGCATAGAACTATAAAATAAACAATAACAGTAAAAAAAAAATAACGGATATAGCTATCACTCAACCAATCACTGCAAAGAAATATTAACTACAATGAAAAAGGCATCAATTTTTTTATAAAGGAATTAGATCCAGTGGAGACTCCTTTTGCAGGTTCCTTTAAAATAAACGATAATAATAAAAGAAAATACTACCCACGAATCAACCAATCCCAATACGAGAAATGTTAACTACGACGAAAAAGCCATCGACATTTTATAACGGGATAAAGCTTTATAAAACAATAAAATTTTAAGAAACTTCGTTAAAGATTAGTGCCTTTTTATAACCAACATTAAAAGAGCCACTTTTAGCAGATCCCGCGCCGTGAGGAAATCGATATCTCCGGCTTGAGGAAATGCCTTTTAAATATTTCTCATCGAAGAGTATACACATTCAGAGAAATATCTGTAGTCAAAATTACTGTACACTGACCATAAAATTCGTTCATACAAACTGAGAATCTGAAAAAATGACTGTATTTTATAGCGAAACTTAGCTTGCATGTATACAAAAATTTACAACGGAGTGTGGGTATAAAATAGTATGAATATTTTTCCATATTGTCAAATAGTACAATAGCAATTTTTACTACAGACATTTCTCTCAGTGCATTTTACACAAAATGTTGTTTACACTGAGCGATCACAAAATTTTAGTCTTGAATGAGCGTAAAAAATAATAAAGTACAAAAAACACACCCCCTCTATCAACTTCTTAAAAAAATAAGTAAATAAATAATTCTACAATAAAAAAAAAAAGAATAAACTCAACATCAATGGAGGCACCCATACATCAACAATCGGATCCGGCGCGTTCGTTCTGCTTTTGAAGGGAGGTAAATTGCGCCTCTCTATCTCGCTAGCTCGGATTTCCCTAGACCCTCAAAGGCCGATCCGTCGTCGCCGTCGCCAACTGCAGCGGCGCGTGCCTCGCGCGGTGCGACTGACCGCTTGCGCAAAGTCTCGCGCGCGTGCGGGGCACCCGGAGCAGAAGGGGTGGCCTTTCGCCATCTCCGACCGGCGTTACTTTGTGCGTCCGCACTGCAAATATTAGCGGAGGATGATGAGGGCCTCCGAGCGTCTTCTTTCTTCTTTGGGACGCGACGCTTTTCTCCAGCGAGACTGACGCTTTTCAATGGGCTGTGACGAAAATAAAGTCGGCTGCCACCCCCCCCCCTCCCCCCACTCGGCTACTGCCGCACTCTTGAAGGCTGAAAATTCGCCCCTGCTACTGGGAAAGCGTCGCCCTGGCTTATTGAGAAATTTGGCTTATTGTTTTTTTTTTTGGGGGGGGGGGGGAAGAAGAGAGGAGTTTTGGGATTTCCAAAACGCAGTGTTTTTGTCGGGGGGTTGCGACAGATGCCGCGAGAAGTTCGAAGCGCGCCTGGTGCAGAACAATGTCGGAAGTCGGACATGTTATACCCAATATCAGGACGAATCAAGGGGGGTAACTTTTTTTATTCGATCGGTCGAGTATTATAGTCTAATGTACACATTTAGTTATTCAACTTTTATTGCTCTTGCTACGGTAGTTTTTTTTTTAACAAAAAATAATCAAAGATTTTCGATGAAAAAAGTTGTTAATGAAATTGTTTGGCATTGGCCGTGCAAAATAGTTTCGATGGAGGATATTGAAATATTTATTCGATTAATTTACGAACGGCTATTTTTATACTTGGAGTTCCATTCATGTCATCGTTGAATAGTAGTCAATGGAATGCTTTAAAATATTTCATACAAGGAAGTAAAAATTGAACTTCATTTACGTGACATGCATCAAATGAGTTATTTATTTAAAATTAATTGTTACATTGTGCTGGAATCTATTAATTTAGTATACTATGAATTGTAATACAATGTCCTAGTCCCTTTTATATTATTAAAATATTGATAACGACTGTAATAATGTTTAATCAATTAATAATATAATTATAACTTAATTAAAAGTATATGCGATAAATAATGGCAACTTATTTAACTACAAGTTACATTAATTCAGTTGCACATTCAATTTCCAAATGAAACAAAATTGTCAATCGATCATGCATACTTTGCAAAAGGCTACTTCATATTTGATGTATTAAATAAACAGACAGAATTACATGAATCAATTTAATTAAATTTTTTTATTTTTAACTTCGTGGAACAAAGGTTTATCATTCGTAAAGTTTCATAAAAACGTTATAAAATGAAAATTTATGGAATTCAATGAACAGGAAGAAAGTATTTTCCAGCGTTTGTGGGAAAAACGAGCAATATTTAAATGTGATGAACATTTTGAAGATTTTCTTGGAAATGCAATAAAAAAACTGTCACCTCGCGTGACTTGCGTTTGAGCGTCTATATTAATAATGTCAACGATTTTGCAAGATATAAAAGAACAACTTTTACAGGGAAAATTTAGTCAAAGAAAACTTTTAGTGAAAGCTGAATGTTCAGCTTTAACACTTGAAAGTCACGTCACTCACTTAATCGCCCAATCACATTGAGCAGTTCCTTTGGACTAGAGTGAAAAATCCAAAAGTGCCGAGTGAATATCACGTACCTTCTTTGTGAAGAATTTTCGAGGACAAAGATCGGAAAACTTTTCGAAAATCCATCAAAGGTTAAATCTTTGTTTGTCAATCGTCCTTACACAAAAGAGGCGTCCTTATCATTAAAAAATATTTTCTCGAAAATATTTATGATAAATTTACGCTTTCGTAAATGCAGCCGGATTCCAATGAACGAATCCCTAACGAAGGGTTTAACTCATCTTCAACGAAGGATTCAAAATCAAAAGAATGAAAGCTCCGACCCTACGCATTCTGCGTTGGATACACTTATGCATCGACACAAAGTAGCCTGGTAACAAAGTGCGCGTTTTTTTTTCTCAAAGAAATGTTTGTTCCTTTTTTCCTTGCAGCGAGTTCGTATTTTCAAAGAGAATCTTACGAGCGAGTCGGCATAAAGGCGGATACGTCGATCTTCAAAGGGAAGCGAAATAAAGTATACGATCTTTAATCTATTTCAGCAAACTCCACCCATTGTGTTACGTAGGTAGCCAAATTATATTTTCGAAAAGCTGAAAGGCTTTGCTAATCGAAAAACTCGTTTGAGAGTTAAGAATTAGATTCCGCCCGGTGACTCGAATACAAGTAAATTAAGTGTTTTATCAGCCGCGCCGCCGGGCAAAGGATATACTGTCCTCCCGCCCGAAGTAGAAAAGTCCCGGCTATAGTCAGACCGGCGATGCATTTGTTTTGCCTTCTCGCATCTTCCGAGAAATGACGGCGCAAATTCTCGGGTGTTTTTCATAAACCCGTAGATGCCACTTAGGAATGCCTGCCATTCCTACCTCGAAAAATGCAGTAAAACCGAACAACTAGTAGAGGTTGCAAAATTCGATCGGAAAATCACCGAATCCTCTTGGCTCTCGATATTTTTTGTAAAATGAAGTCTTGCTTATGATGAGGCAGGGGACTTTCAATTCTCCCTGAATTTCCGCCGGCGTAATCCTCGTAACCCAGTGGCGCGCTTCCGATAAACCGGCCGGCCGGACACGTATGCGCGCGAAATCGCATAATCCCTGCGGGCGACCGATGCGTTACGTGCGGCCTTAGGTTCGCCCGGCAAATCTCATTTGCAGCCTGAATGGGGCGCGCGGCGAAATATCCGTGACAAGAAGTCGCCGGGCGCCGCTCCTGGGGTTGCGAGCTGAAAATGTCAAACCGCCGGATGAGAGGGGGGAGGGCCTTGCCACTGGCCTCTATTGCATACAAATTAGCTGCCGGCGTCGCGCGCGCATCAACTTTGCATGCGACAACGTGCCGATTTCTTCTTTTTTTTTGCGTTTTATCCGGCCTTTCGTTTACATCTGCACGCTTTTAAATTTGCACTCTTAAATTGCTCTTGCTTGAACCTTGGCTACCGCGGCTCACGGCGCCTTTGTTTCTAAGTGTGATAAAGTGACACGAGCAAATGATAAGCTGAAGGTATATTTTTATGAATAACGATAGGCAAACATCTTTTTTCTTTTATGAGAATTAAATGTTCTATTCAATTGCGTTTACAGAATTGAAAGGTTATACATAAATAAATATAAATTATTTATTTCCTTAATCTATTTATATATTATTTTATGTACTAAAATATAAATATTGATATAAATATGATTTATGAATATATAATATGATTTTTTTAAAATAATTATTTCTTTTGTAAAAATGTATATTTGTCAATATTTTTATTTATGCATACAATAACTTTAAATGAAATATAAAAATGAATTCAACAAAATATTAGATAAAAGATTTTAAGATTGATTTAGCAGCTTGGATTTTTCACTTTCATTGCGACAACGAACCGATTTACTTTTTACATTTTCATTTAACTTCGTAGTTTTGAATTTGCCCTCTTAAATTACTCTTGTTTGGACTTTAAAGTTTTACTTTCTCTCTAAATGTGAAATAAGTGAATGGGTCGTATATTCAAGCTTGCGAAAGTATTTTCCTTGAGCGACAAATAAACGAGTTTTTTTTTTTGTAAATAATGAATTTTTATTTCAATGCATTTGCGGAATTAAAGAAAGCAACGAGAAAAGGATTTCAATTAATGGCAAAAGTAGTATTTGCCCATTATAATCCGTAGAAAAAGAACAGACGATTCAAAATTTTGCATGCATATTAAAAGGTTTTTCAGATTCCTTTAAAACCCTGCATTTTAACTCAACTTTAAAATAATAAGTCTTGTTAGTGTAGTATTAAATCACTCTGAATTAAAAAATAATAATACATATCCCTTATAAGAAATGATTATATTTAATAGATTTTTTAAAACATTAAAAAAAAGTATAAATATTTAAATTGATCAAATTAAAAAAAAATTGTTTAAACGTTTTCTTAATAACAATTATATGCTCTCTCACTTCTTATTGTACGTAAATCGTGTGATCCTGTTCATATTCTTCTTCATCTCAGTTTAATTTTTCACTATCCACTGGGACTGTTAGTAAACCAGTGCGATGAGTATCTCCGCTATGCATAACATTGCCTTATTTCAAAGAACGGGTTCAACAAATAATACATGAGCGTTGTCATTGATTTCCTCGCAGGTATTTGAAAAACATTTTTCATTTAGGATTAAGGACGCGACACAAATTCAATATTTCCACTTCCTTATACTTGGAATTTACTTCACTCATGTCGACATTTATATGTGTCGTATTTTTGAGGAAATGCCCATAGAAAGAAAAAGCTTCTGTTGCTGATTCAGCGAAATATGCAATTGTGAATCTGCGCTTCCAGAAAATGCAATTTTATAATATTTCAGTTGCGATAACTAAGTGACAAAAAAAAAGTTTATTCCACTCCTCCCGTGCAATCCTATCCTATATCGACGAATTTTTTCATAAAAAAATTAAAAAAAAGGACTAATTTGCCTTTGTACTACAAATTAATTCTTCAGAATAAGTATATATTAATGCTTTTCAAGTGAGAATTGACCATTCTTGGCAAGAAAGTTCAATAATTGTGTAAGAGGCTTTAATACAAACATTTTAGCCACAAGTCCATTGTTACTTTTATCACAAAAATACTGTAAACACTGTTAGCGGAAACTTTGCAAAACTTGCACGCATGGGAAACTTCGCGAAAAGTAGCTTAAGTATATACGCTTCTTGAAATTCCCACCGTTATACTTATAAAGTGTATACGTTTCAGTAGTAAATTCATATGAGAATAAAAAAAAAGTTAACAAAAAAAGTCAGCTTAAATTTTAACTTTCGAATTTCAATCATTATCCTACGCCCACTAAAATCATTTCCATTTTTATTGCATTACGAAATGAAACATTCAAATTCTAAAGTAAAAAAAAGGACGAAATAGATCTTCATATAGACAAGAATGCAGTCTCTTCTAAGCCCTCATCTATCCCTTCACCTGTGACAGAGCAACGCACATGTCGCGTAGTCATTTGAGTTGAAAAACATTCCAAATAAAAAGGCAGACAAAGAGAGAGATAAATAGAAAGATAGAAACCCTTTATTTGTCGGAAGGCAAAATTACAACACCTGCAATATCAAACATAATTACAAAAACAATAATCCATGCCAAATAATGGTTCTTGCATAAGTGCACGTTTACTTCCTTTTAAGAAATGTTTTTTGCCATAAAAGCGGCTTCTCTTAAATTACATGAATATTTACTATACTTAAAAAATTGATTTAATATATTAACAATTTTTTTTGAGTACACATTAAGTGTAAAAAATTTGTTATCTTAGCTGGCATCAATATTTTAATGCAATATTTTATTAAAATTTAAAAATGATTATTGGTATTGTTTAACAAAAAACCTCACGCATTATACAAGAATTTTACTTGATTTTAAATAGTTCAATTTACAATAACTATATTCTATTCTAGTTAAAAGGTATACAGATAAGCAATCCTTTACGCGTTGAAATCTACAACCGATATTACAATTTAATACAAACAATAAATAAAACCAGAACGTAATTAATATTCTTCGATCAAGGACTTTCAAGGAGTATATCTATAAAAATTCAAAATATACAAATAAAATAAAAGCGAATCTTAAGTATCAGCCATAACAAGATATTAGTCAAAAAATATATAAAAAGAGAGCTGTAGCATAGGGGGGAGGGGGAGAGCCATCGACGTCTTCGACGCAGGATGTCCTCGTCCCTGCGCGACTGTCGACGACGGCGACGGCGGCCCACAGGTGGGGAGGGCGGCGCGAAAAACTAGTCCGCGCGTGTGCGCCGGGCTGGGGTGGGCGCCGACGGTGGTGGGGGTGGCGCGCGCGCTGCCCGGCAGCCTCGGAGTGGGCCGCGCGCTTCAATTCTCGGCCGCGTGTCCGAGGCGTCGCGCGCTCGCCCGCCGGAGCGAGAATCGGTGCCCGAGGGGCTGACACGAGGGTGACGCGATGCTGGCAGCGCGGCCCCGGCGCCGCCCTCGCGCGTGAGACGACAATACCATGCCGATCGAGCCCGAGCGGCCGCCCAGGTCGGGATGATGCCCTGGACTCGCCGAGGCGGGCCCCCGCCTCTGAGCCCGCGCCAGCCTAGAGCGACCACTGCTACCGAGGCCTACCGACACTGTCAACCAAGTCCGATATTTTTACCGATTGATAAGGTGAGCTGAGTCCTTAGGGCTCGGGCGCGCCGTGCGCTTTCGCCGATTTTTTTCATTGCACGGAGATAAAAGTTGTTCTGAAAATTATGGTACTGTTTTGTAAAGCAGGGATCGACTCAACAGATCAAAAATTTTACTAAAAAGTTCAGTAGTAAACTTTGCTAGACTTGTAGTAAAATCTACGATATGTTCAGCAAAATTTACTGTAAGTCTAGCAAATTTTACTATATTTTCTAGTAAAATTTTTTATTCTTCGAGTCTGTCCCTGCGTTACAAAAGATAATAGTAATTTTTTTTTCCGTGTGTTTCTATACCCTTAAAAAAACTAAACGATTGTTTAGCCCTTTTTTCGCTGTGACTCCATTGTTCTTTATATCGTTTATGAGCTTTGCAATTATTCGTGCTTGCATTCGTTTATGTATTTATTTATGTATTTATTTTTTTATCATTTATTTATTTATTAATTTGGTATAATTTATGGATTAAGCTGAGAAGAAAGTACGTAACGCTAATATTTATAAGAATTAACGCACGGTGTTTAAAAAAAAAGTAGTTAAAAAAAATTCTTAATGTAGTATAATTGACGTATAAAGTTAATATTTTAGTGCTGAAATAGAAACACGGTCTCAAAATGTTGTGCTATCTCGAAATTCCCACTTCAAGTCTGTATATATGCACTGCATTTGAATAAAAGCTGTATTATATTAGGACGATAGTTGAATGTAGTTTTTTTGCTACAATTAATATTCCAAATATCAAAATTAATATAAAGTAAGTAATTATATCTATTTAACAAATAAAAAAACTTTATTCTTGGAAATCTGGAAGTATGGTCAATATTGTGTTACAAAAGTTTAACACGGAAACTTTGAAAAGACCGACTTTCGTCAAGTGTGAAAAGTCTAAACGTTGGTGTGATTTACATTTTAGGTGCTTTTTGTGTCAAATGGAGGAAAAAATACTAGTGCCTCGGTTCTATATAGTGAAAATATTGACGTGTGAGAAAGAATGGAAAAGAGAAAAAGTGCTCTATTACACTACGAAAGAGAGCAAGTAAAAAGCGGTACTATTCGCAATTTCGTAATGAACACACTGCGACTTTCAAAGAATACAAGTTTAACTATTTGTCTGATAATCAGCCTGTAAATCTGATTAATTAATCGCTGTCTTATTATATCGAGGCAATGAACTAATATTCCAACGTGGAATTTAATCGAAATTAATTAACGATAAGTACGAACGCCATTTCCAATAAGTTTCATTCGCGACTTTAATACTTCAAAAGAAAATTGGAATTAAAATCGGCGGCGATTCCTTTATCCCCGGAGTTCTTTGCAAAATGGCATTGAAATTACCTATATGTTTTCATTCCCATATTTTTACTCAATGAAAATTAGTCTCCTTTGATGGGTGCTCTCCTCGTAAAAGTTAGAAAAATGAATTTTTTTTATCCATTTTCATTAAGCTCTTAAAGCGATCTCGAACTTAAACTTTAAACGTAGAAAAGATATTTAAAGAAAACATGCTGCAGGTACAGTCACTGAAGAAGTTCAAATCAAAAGTTTTCTCGGTGTATTTTTACATTCCATTAAATTTTCCAGGTTAATCATTATTGAAAATCCGTCGTAAAAGATAAGAAAACTTTTCAAAATCAAGAATTTTTCTTGAGCATTCTTTAGTAATTCGACCAAATTTTTTTAATAAGATCTTTTTTTACGAAATGAACAAAAGTTGAGCGTGATATAAAAATTGTAAATCTTTATTAGAGAAATTTCTACAATTTGACGGATTTCATTTCTACAGTATAACTTACTCTAAGGGAAACGTATTCAACTCATTTCATTTTTTTCTCCAAATGCATATCACACTTCATACATTAAAACATACATAATAATTCATTTATTCCAATTTAGAGAGAAAGTTAAATTTTTGCTTTGATTTTTGTAATAGCAAGATCATCCATTAAATTAAAAAAAAAACGCGATTCAACTGGTCAGATCAATCCTCTCAAATAATTACCGATCAAATGTAGGAAATCCAAACAAAAAAGTATTAGCAATGAAATAATAAATAATAACGAAATAAAAAATCAATTCAAAATTTGCATCCTAAATAATGCCTGTGCCCTCGTAACGCAAGAGTAGGATGGTAATAGCGCCAGTCTCGCGGGGCCGAAAGTTCGTCACTCGATCGCCGTCGGTAATCTTGCAGGGCATTCGGCATTATTACGACGTCGGGGGGATACTCGATTTCTGCACGACGGCTCCCGCGCGCGTCATTTGCGTCTGAGGCGGTTAGGACCTTTGAAGCCGCTCGGAAAATGGAGCGTCGGGGCACCGAAGGCGCGGCGCTTAATGAAACCGGCTCACCACTCGCCGTCCGACTGTGACCGCCCGACCGGCAGAATCAGGTAAATGCGCGAGGGGATGTCGCGCTGTGCAAGAAAGTTCTGTACGCGATCACGGGTACCCCTCCTTCCATTCTCTATTTCTTTAGTCTTGACTGTCTAAGTCTGGGAAAATTTTTCTTGAGACATGGTTGATTTAAAAAACAAAATTATTCTGTACTAATTTTATGTACATTCAATGGATATTCGATGTATTTTAGCTACAATCAATTGAGTGTTTGTACACTGAGTAAATGGTAGTGTCAATTTTATTATATTTTAAAGTAATGGGGAAATACACTGGACCGAGATTGAATTTTAATGGAATTTATATTTAATATTAATTTTTGCAATAACGTTAGAAAAAAGTATTATTTAAAATAGCAATTTCACTGCAACTTTTTTTTAAACTAGTACGTTTATTCTCTCTTTTACTAAAAAGAAGTAATATTTTTTCTCTCTAGTAAAGTTTACCGCAAGATTTTTCACGGTGCACTGTATTCATTTTTTTATATCAGTATTTCCATAATGTTTTCCTGTATCAAAAAAGGAGTATTTCTCTGTCTCTCTCTCCCTCTCTGTCTCTCCTTCTCTCCACCTATCCCTGTGATCTTATGATTAATACTGTTGATTCTTACCTTGTTGTGAGGGTTGAGTATACACCGATCGGAGGAAATTGTTTGTATTAGTTTGCGGGGATATTGGATACCAGGTGTCAAGGATGCAATCGCATGCTATTCCGCTGCGTAAATTAAAAATGTTCACCTTATTTTCGCGATTTTATTGCTTTATTTATGTACCTCCAAGTAAAACAAAAATTTTGACCCAAGATACTTTCAGTTTATTATTTTTTTACTCAACCTTAGATTTTTAATGGGACGGTGCCAATCTTTGATTTTATGCATCATCAAAATCTATTTAAATATTGAGTAATTATTATATCTAATTGTTAACAATCATTTGTTATTTTAAATAATTTTGTTGATTACTCTTTCATGAATACGAAACGCGGCAAAGCATTTGGATGTTCAACGGTGACACGTCTGACCAAATTTGGCTTGTACTACTGAACATCTAAATTCTATTCATTGAAAATGCAAACGAAACTCTATCAGCCTGTCAAAGTTTAGCAACGAACTTTCAATTTTAATCAGCGTTTTAAGAAAGTGTTTGAAGGTACAACAGCGACACGTCTGACCAAATTAGGCTTGTACTACTTGCACATTTAACTTCTATTCACTGAAAATGCAATCCAAACCCCAGTACTACGTCAAACTTTAGCAATGAATCTTTAATCTTAACCAGCATTTTAAGCCTCAAATTTCATACAAAACCATTCATTTTTACAAAGTGCACACGAAATATCGAATTTCCAGGGTATATATCGAACGGCAGCGACAGGAAAAATAAAATCTTTCAGTTCCGAGGCTCACACGTGAGATAAGCGCTGCTCGGCATTATCCGCTGCTCGGATTGCGAAAAATCAATCATCCCCAGATAAAATCTCTGCGCCACTCCCCGGTCCTCGGGAAAGAAAGCGCGGCTGAGCCGCTAATGATGCAAGATTCGCGTAATCGGCCGGATGAAGGTACACGGAGCCTCCCCGCGAAACTCCATTTTTTTCAACCGATAAGATTAGGGGTTGCGGGGGGAGAAAAAAAAAGGCTAAGAAAAGCAGGGACCGCGAGGCGCGCCGGCGGCGGTAATATCTCCGGGGAAGTATCCGACTATGAATGCTGATAGGGGTTGGACTGCGTTGTGCTCAATGACGCCGGGCCGAGAGGGAGGGAGAGAGAGACGCGGCCAGATACGGAGGGAAAGCTAAATGTCCACGCCGACTCGAAAGTCGCGTGTATCGAGGGGCGAGGGGAAGGGGCGAGCAGCCCAATGGAGGCCGATATGACCTCCTCCTACGCCTGGGGAAAATGTGCCGGATGCGGCGTATCGTCGGCACTCGCCAGAGGGATGCACACCCCCCGCACTCGCGAAATTCCCGTTTCACCGGCTTACGCGCGACGACTGTGCAGCTCGCGATTCGGAGTCCGGATTTTCTTCTGTAGTTCTACTTTTCGTTTTAGATCGATTGATTTTTTGCGTGGAAAATTATGCGAAGCGGTTTTTTTAATTATTTTGCTGTTCGTATAAATAATTTTAGTGTTATTTTATGTTAGTTCAGCGTTACTTTGTATTTGGGCTTAGAGAACTGGTGTGAAACATAATGGGGGGATTAAACTGGAGATTCGTAATTTCGATCTGGGCAAGCGTGTGGCTACGCAAAAAGTTTAATTGAAGCCGTTGCTAATCTGTAGAGGGCAATTTGTGTCGTTAAAAAATATACAATGGAAATTTCGTTGAATATTTAAAGTATATTTTTTTTAAACGATATAAAAGTTTAATTTAAAAAACACTCGTGCCTGAATATACGCGGCTTTTTACTACTTAAATACTTGCACTAGTTGTGCTATTAATTTTAATTTATGAACTTCGTTTATAAATTTTTCTGTCCTTTCAGTCACATTTTTAACTGATATAGATGCTTATCTTAAAATAACTTTTGTCTGAGTATACACTGACATTTACCACTTACAAATTTAGATTATTAATATTAATTTGAAAACTTTCTTTAGTTAACATTTCAATTTCTCTAAATTTTTACATCATATTTTATTCAACGAATACATAACTTTATTTAAAAGATATATATATTTTAAAAATACATTGTATATCCTTCAGTATTAAATCTGCATTTCTAAATTTAGAGCATTCCTAATCATCATACTTACTTGACTGTTTGCACCTCCCTATTAACCTTGCAATGGAGCTACCACAATGCTAAGAAACTCCGAGGTATTCCTGTACCAGTACTCTAATTAGTTCCGTCAGTATCCGCAAGACTGATCTTGTCTTATGTCTGATAAGCCTCGTAAACAAGCGTTTAAGTAAAACACCGTAAAATTAATAATGACACAAATTATAGCGGAGAGTCTACGCATTATAAAGTAAACTTTTCACGATTTACAATTTGTATACTAAGCTTCAGCAATGACATCGTCAAACTTTTTACGATCGCTTTGAAGTTTTTAATATTTTCTCTTTCAATCTTCCTTCTTTTTTTTTTTAATTTATCGCTCATAATAACTTTGCCCGAGAGAAAAGTGAATTTCAGCTGCAAAGTAACTCGTCTAACTACGTAAAATTGAGTAAGCACAATTGACTTACACGCGCCCCTCTTCTTCTTTTTTTAACCATCAAATGTCTTTTACTTCTTACATAAAACACATGCAGACTTTCGGCTCATTCCGCTCACTCGAACAAAGTCCCGCTTACCGAACTTCGGATAATAAAATTCATGCGAAGAAAAAGCAGAACATGACAAAAAGAGCCGGTTTAGCTTCATAAGGAGTTCAAGTAAATAGAGACCCCAAGTTAAACAAGTCCACGAGATCCGAATATCGTTAATCCGTCACCGCGAGACACATCTCCTCCGCTGAGCTCGTCTCGGAACTGTTCTTTTCCCGGTGTGCGCGCAAACAAATTGATGGATCCTCGAAGGATCCGATCAGCGTTTAATGACCTTTTTTTTTCTATTAAACGCATTATAACGGGCTGCGTCGGGTTACCATTATTCCGATCCCTCATCACTTGTCACTCGGGCCTCCCCGTGACACTGACACTCAAACAAGGGGCGCACGTCGGAGCTAATCGCGACCCTTTGGACAAACAGAGGGAGAGGCCTCCGGTAAGGTCAGTCGATTCAATCGGCGTGACGCTCATTTTTCAGCATCGATTTTCCGCCCCTCTTCTTCGATTAAATCAGCGGCCGTCTGCCTCCTGTGAGGCGACGGCGCGTGTTCAGGCGTTAACTGCGGGGCGGCTCTGGAGCCGATGGATGATGATCCCCTTTGCCGCGCCTGCTTGTCCATTCGAGCGAGCCTAACACCCATGCCGAGCCTAAGTTCGTTTACAGCGGTAGGTCGTGGCTTCATCTTTCTTTGCGCCTCCAAGGTGTTCTCCGTGCACCGAAAGACGCTGTTCTTTTTTCTTTTTGCTAGCGTTTCGCTTTTCGGATTTTTCAAGAATATAAAGCTCAAGTTTCGATGGGTGTCGTGTGATATTGAAAGGGAGAACTATTTCTTTACTTAAATCCTTAAACGGTGTAGGTCATAATACAAAAAATAAAGTAACTAAAAAAGATGCAAAGATAAAACAATAGGTAAAAATTCAATAATATGTGAATTACATTTAAATTTAAAAACTGAAATTAAATGTTTAAAATACAGAATTAAATATCTGGAATTATCTTTTAAAAGTGCTTATTTACAGTGCGTAATTTACGGTTGATTTATTGAGAAAATGTTCGGCCGTTCTCATAACTTTGCTCTGAATCAATATTTTTTCATTGGCTCGTTTTTAGCGCAACTTTTTCCGTGATAGCTTTTTTCATTTATTATTATTTTTTTTTTTTTTGAGTTTACGTCGTGTTGCAGTTATAATAAACTGTTTATTTCTTTTCAATAGGCTCTAAAAATTTACACTCGTCGATAAAAATAGAAAGTAGTCAGTGAAAGCATTTTATAGAGTCAAAGGCTACATTATAAACTTGGCAGATTGGACCATTATCTTTAGCATCATAGTATACTTCACGTTGACTAATAATTTCCAATAAATGTACTATACTTTATAAAAAACTCTCAACGATAAAAACTTTATGTGTACAAAGAAAAAGTATGGTGTCAAATTCCATATTCTGTTGTATAAAAAAATAATTTTAAAGGTAAATTTAAAATTCCTTAATATTTTATTTATTATTATTCTTTTAATTTAAAAAAATTTTAACTCAGAATTATATTACTATCCTCATGAACAATGGCCCTCGAACAATCCTCCATGCAAACAATCGTTAATATTAATCCATCCTGTACATCTCCTACAATCCTCCTATAGATCAAAGCAAAATAGATAAATCTTCGAAGAAATAACAATAAAAATAAATAAATAAACATGAAACGAGCTTCTGCTGAAACACAAGAATTCAAAGTACCCGGAGCAGCCGAAATATTCGTAGACGGTATTGGAAAATCCATCGGGTCGCTTCAAAACTGTAAACAATAAACGACGATGACTTTCTTCTTTCGTCTGGATTTCGTACAGCCCCGGTCGGGGGTGTACAGCGATGCTATCGCGACTGCACGGTCCTCCTATATACTCCCGCCATTAGCATGACCCGATTGTTCAGTGGGCAATCGTGGACCCCGACTACCTTTTTCTTTAAGCGGCCGAGGACGAGGAGCAGCAAGCAGCGCGGCCTCCGACGGCCGTCGTCGCTCGATCCCGCCACTTCTTTTTTTAGCGGCGAGAATAACACGAATGGCTTTCCCGCATTAATTTCCATCTTTTTTTCCTCCCTTCGGTCCTCTATTCTGGGAGCTTTTGTCTACGCTATTCCCGACGAGCCATCCAGGAGGTACGCTGCGAACTTTTAGAATTGAATGCGCGACTAGAAACGAGCGGATCGGTTCAACTACCCGTTTTACTTCCGGTTTATAGCCAAATGAGTTTTCGATCGTTGGGAACTGCACTTAGGAGTTATTTTATCATTCAATTTGGTAGAGTTGTTATTATGACTAGTACCACTTGTTCAGGGTGTGATAAAATAAATTGATTGAAACGGATAATAATGACTGGGTTTTTATCTCGATGGAAGAAGGCGTTTTGGATGGCAGATATAAAGTCCTTCATCGAGCGAAAACAACAATGAAAAGCTCATTAACCTTGTGCCTAAAATAATATAATGGTTTTCCGGTTTCAGACGACCCGCTTGAGTGTACACTATACGCCAGACTCTAAGTAGTCGTTTTACGATTAATAAAACAATCCTTTAATTTTTTTACCGATATTTTTACTATATACAATTTTAATCTTCACCTTTATTTTTAACCTCGACAAGGGGATAGACGGCAAATGATGCGCAGATTATTTATCCGCGAAGGGGGTGGAATTCGCCCGTCAATAAAATTCAACCTTCGCTCACTTTCTTCCGAGCCACCGTCTCACCAGATTGTACTTAATATCGCGCTCGGCAAATATTTGGCCTACCTAGTAAGTTTGGCCTCCTTGCTTCCGGAGATGCGAAGGGGATCCGTTTTCCGCGTCACTCGAAAACGGCAAATTTGATCCGTCGGCTGGCGCTCATTTCACGCAAGCGTGCACAAACAGTTTGCGTGATTTTTTTTTCTCGAATTGTTCAGTCGTGAAGGTGGTGTATAAATACGCGCAAAATGCAAGAAGTAACGTACATCGAATGCATCATTCAACGTACCGTGGCGTCCTCCGCACATAATGAAAAAAAAAATTCCGTACATCTTTTTGCTCGCCTGTCCTATTATCAGGGAAACCGATCGATAGCCACGTGCAAATTCATTCCTCGCATTTCGCGCGGGTGTACAATGAGGCGTGCTTACGTACGCGCACACATGCACTCGCGTGCGAAATCAGCACTTGATACATTGACCGTCAGCTCTAAGCCTGCAGGTATATGTAGGATTGGCATTATAGTAATGCAAGGTGGCATGTAAATACTTAGCGAACAATTTTATCTTGCGTAAAACATGTAATTTTTAATAGGAGGTGTTTACCCTTTCTTAAGAGACCTGAAATTTGAGAGAAACGCGAATTTTTTTAAGACTTCCACCTGCGTTGATAAATTATTAGTTGTCAATTGTTTTTGGCTATAATATTAAGCGTTTTAATTCGTTGTTGATTTAGTGACGACATGATATGAAATGAATATGATCATATTTCATAAAAAAGTGACAATGATAAAGACAACTGAATTTTTAATTTGACAGATTGCAGATTAAGAAGAATAATCATAAAGGGTAAAAGCGTGTTTTTGAACATCTTTGTTTTTTTAATTGCAATTTTGAAATTTTAAAATTAAAAAAATAAAGTGTACTCTTAATATTAATTTGCGAATTTTTCTATTTTTTCTAATCACATTTTTTAATACATATAAAAGTTTAATTAAAAAAAAAGCTCGTGTCCGACTATACTCGGATATTTACTACTTACATATTTATATAGTTGTACTATGAATGTGAATTTGTGAACTTCATTTATGAATTTTTCAATTCCTCTCAGTCATATTTTTACCCGACATAAAAGTTTATCAAAAAACGTTCGTCTGGCTATACACGGACCATTACTACTTGCGTCAAGTGGATCGCCCTATTTCCAGAAAAATAGTTATGTTTCTTAATTTATTTTTTTAAGCGTTTTCTAATATACCACAGCGAGGCGTTGAAGCTTTTCTACCCACCTCGCCGTGAAAATGTCGTATCTATTTATTTTTATTGCAGAATTGGAAAATGCATTAAAAGGTGTTTTTGCTTTTCGGTGGGGGCGGCGTTTTTGCGCTTATCGGTTCCGATTGTGGAACGACGGCATACAAAGCATCGCTTCGGTGCTGTGCCTTGCATTGAATTGACATTAATCATGGAAAAACTGTTGTCGCCATTTTCGTTATATCGCCGCATTGCGACTCGCGCTCGAAAAATGTTGCTGGTGCCCTTGTTTTGGTTTTCCTCTTTTTCTATTTTTTTCCGACAAGTACACAGTTTTTATTTAACTAGAAATTCATTTGTACGAAAGCTAAGCGTCAAATAATTCAATTGGCAAATAAGACTGCAATTTGCCAGTACAGTTTAACCCACTTTGCGGAATAGTCGGTTATTATTAGAAGGTAGTTATTTTCTGATAACGAGATTTGGAATAGCAGTGAAGTGCTATTTATACAGAATACTGAAAAACTGTTAATAATTTAAGATTTTCTATTCTCATTTAATAAATATTATTAGAACGTCGGTTAGCTGCAAAATGGGAGAATGTGGGGTATAACGGGCCTCGGAGAAAAGCAGAATTCTTTCGATAAAAATGTTTAATTAGTCGTTTTAAGTAAAGTATTACCATTTTATTTCAATATTGCAGTAAGTATAACCTTCATCAAGGCTATATAATTACAAATAAATTAGAAAATGAATCATAAAAAGTATTTTGCATATATGTTAAATGTAAAATTAAAGTAAATTTCGTAATTTCTTAAGCATGGAAGAATCGATCAATACCTTTTCGAATTAATGAATTTCACTGGACAGCTACCGTGTCGCGCAGGAAAACAGAGTTATACCAAAACCATTTCCCAGAAGCAATCGTTACTTTCCTCGTTACGAGGATATTTTTACGACTAGCATAATGAAATGGAAATTAATAAAAAAAAGGAGGGGATGGCGTCCGATTGAACGAGATTCGAATGCTCCTGAGAATGTGGATCGAGAGACGGAGATGTAATGCCAGTATCGCCGTGTGCACTTCAAAATCTCGGAACTCGTTTTAACAAGTGAAATGCACAATATTGCTACGCGAGGGAATTTTTTTCATGCTCCGTTTTAAACTAAACGATGATTGGTCCTCTCTTGCTCGACTTACTTTGGGCTTTCGTCGGAGTGGCAGGAGGGTTTCGAGTGCACGGTAATTACTCTCGCTTGGATGCGGCGCGACTTCGCTTAGGAATCGATATCGACGGGCTACTGAAGACTATCGATGAATGTCACACAAAAGGTGATCTTCATCTTTTCATATGAGCAAGACATCTTTTTTTTTTAATTTTTTTGCTCGATTGAGTAGCCGAGCTGTGTAGACAGTGACATGAATTCATTTTTTTAATAATAAATAGCTGTTCTGGAAGAAATTAGAGAACGTAATAATTCTTTGTGAGTTTAGGTTTTCCGGATAACAATATTGCTGCATAATATGAAATTGGCTGCATATTTATGAAATGAATGTCAAATGCGAATTTAATATTAGTATGAAAGTTTAACTACATTAGTTAGCATAAAAGTTTAATTTCAATTTTTTTTAGATGTCAAGAAATTTTTTTCTTTTTTTATTGCAATTATTAAAACTTTCACTCTGCGAAATCGTCCACTTATCTTCCAAGTTATACATTCAGCTGCCTGCTTGGCTTTATACACGCTAGAACAATTTTTAGTAATTTTTTAATGCAACACATTTCTCCGAGTATTACTTTAACCTTCGATAAAAGAATTTCGAAGATCACTCCTTACACAATTTCACTTACAACTTCACTTCCAATTTGTCACTTACGACTGAAGTCATTTAACAAAGTGCGAAGTAACGCCGTTGTTTAAGTTAAATGAGCGAACATCCGATTTCGCCGCTTCTCCAATTGGGAAAAGTTGCTGCGCCTTGATGAAGACACAAGTGGATAACGATCGATCGGGACCCTCGCCGATTGGAACGAAATTTTTGCGCTTTGAAGTTCCTCGCCCGAAAGGATGGTAGAGCTTCGCTTTTGTAAAGATTTTTATTGCGGCACTTTTTTTTCTCTCGCACCGACCGCGCCGCTCCTCACAAAAGGTCCACGCAAATCAGCGGCAAAGGGTTTGCTATACCTAACGAGCGGCATTAATGGAATCCCGATATGACGCGTTTATCGCTGCAGCGACGAGAAGTTATGTCGGCGAACGATGCCTCGAGCCTTCAGGAATGCGATCAATTGTGATTTGCGCGCGTTTGCGTTGAGCTTTTGCTCCAATCGTCACCTGATACGCCTGATTATATGTCTAAAAAATAGGATCTCGCGCAATAAAATGTGATAAATTGATTCTGCCGAAAATAAAGTGGCAAGAAGCGCTGGATAAGAACTGCTGTAACTACTAAGTACTATAATTTTTTTTTATTAATTACAGAAAACGTTTGTGAGTATTTCTAAGTATTTTACTTGTAGATACTCGTCAGTAGTTATGAAATCAAAAAGTACTAATTGAAAATAGCAAAAAGTGTTTCTATGATTTTGTATATATGTATACTATCTGTATACAAATATTATATACTTTAAAATAATAAAAGTACGATTCTTTCCGAACCTTCTGCAGTGTCTCATATTTCTGACTCACAAGTGGATAACTGAAGACAGAAATTTAAAAAAAAATCCACGAAATTATTATACAGAAAAATTGTGTGTAAAATTTGTACAAAAGAAAGTTATACAGATTTTTAAAGTAGATTTCTTGCAGATTTTGTGTAAAATTTTTCGATGCATTTATTTGATTAACGCAGTAGCGGTGATATTATTAATTGAAAATCGCACAAAATATATACCCTAGATCTATGGTATTTCAGCGATATTCACCAGTATTTTGGAAACGATGGGTTAATTGTGATTTTTCCAATGGATTCGTGCGTCCCGACTAATCAAAACGGGAGTGCGCACGACCGGGGGAGATGGAATTACCGCTGCAGCGACGTAACTGTTATTAGCATTAAATCAATCTGAACGTTTGAACGAGCAGAATTTCATAATGTTTGTTCGGCTCCGTGCTTTTGCCATTCATAAGTTTATTTATTTGGCGAGCAATTAAATTCTCGATCGCGTGTAACGCTGATAAAAAAACAAGCGTGTAATTTATTTATATTTGCTGAACTTCATTTTTGCCATGGTGGTGAATGAGCGATGCAATTATTGCGTTCTGTAGACGTTAGTTTAATCGAATGTACGTATTACACGTGGGGTAAACAAATTATCAAATTCTTGAAAGCTTTTATCGATGCTGATGAATAACAGTGCAGCTGTTGCGGATCGCATTCTTTGCTTTAACGCAATTATAAATGCAAACGAATAGCAATTTTTGTTTATCATTGACAATTATCATATTTGAGAATGTAAATTCAATGATACTTTAAGCTTGCCAGTGGAGATCATCTTTTTGAGCAACTGTGGATCATTTTTTAAATAATATTTGTGTTGTTTCCAGGATCTATGAATCTTTAATGTAAAGGGACTATTCTTCAGCCACTTTCAAAATGAAATTTCATACACTTTTATAAATAATAAGAAGGCTTTTTACATTAATTAATCACAGAAGATACTTGATGTTGATACAATTTCCGAAATAATTTTTTAATTCGAATTCTAGGTCGAGTAGCCATCACGTCAGAACTTTGAGTGATACAACTTCAAACATTAAATTAGTAACCTGAAATCAAATTCCACATTCTGCGTAAAAATCTGAAATATTTACAGAGAAGAAATTGAATGGAAAATACATATGAAAGTTTTATTTACCATTGACTTGTTTACGCTTCGCAACAACATCAACTCTTCAATAGTTTATTTTATTTACTTTAGTATATAAAAAAATTTCGAGCAACTTTTTTTCATCCCAACTTCTTCAAAGAATCCAGCAGAATCCTTCCTCCGACATAACGATGTAACAAAAATTTCTCGCCCGCACAATAAGCATTTCTCAAACTGAAATATCTGAAACATCGTTGACTGTCCTTCAGAACGCAACGCAATTTACGCAAATTCCCTGCAAATCATTGCTGATCAGCTGCCAGTGCCTGGCAATCTAGCAACCGACGAGAAGTCCCTTTAACAGGAAAAAAAAATTCACCTCCATTTACGGCGAAGTTGTGCACGTATATATCGCACGCTTTCAAGCCTGAATATTCGTCACGACTTATTCGCCGTAAGGTCGAGCGACGCGTCGCCGCGCTCGGTCAACTTTTTCAAATCTAAGCCCATTCAGAGGCAGCCGCTCGTACACAATAACGCCGTACGCCCGGAGATTTCCATCTCTTATTCTGGCCCCCTTTTTTTTATCCGCGCGCGAGATAAAGTCGGAAAGCAGCCCTGGGACGGAGAGGCGCGCGCTTTATTCGCGAGGAAAGATCTTCCTGTTTGCCCTTAGCGGAACGAAAATGAAATGGCTCGTCGAAGACGATCAAACGCCAGGTTTTTCCTTCGTTCTCTTGAGAGAAAAGGGACGCGCGGATCTGACTATAGTATATATACTTTTTTTACCAGGCGGGCCAGCTGCTCGTTTACCTACGACAAGTAAATGAAGAAGCGATCGTTTCTCAGGGTATTTATTTATTATGTCACTGTCTTGACGTGCTACTCTTTCGGCCTTAGACTTCGTTAAAGTTTCATTCTGGGACTTTATTAAATGAAGGATTTTTTTTCTGCGTAAGTCAGACTGGAGCTTTAAGGGTATTGAGGAGAAGTCCTTTGAAGTGAAACTTCCAAGTATGTTCGCGAAAAGGCAATTTTAAATGCGTTTGGGTAGAATTGAAAAATATTTAGCGAGTGTAATCAACTTTGTGAGTTTAATTTTAACGAACAGTTAAATATCAAGCTACCCCCTCTTACTTCATCGCTTGACTATCGGATTCTATATTACGCTGGTATCGGAGGCTGATAGTTTGTTGTCGAAAACTAGCCGAAACAAAATTGAACTCGATTATATCGAACTTCAGAACAACATTTACTCCAATTTTCAAACAACTTAATCAACTCAACTTTCATTAACTATCCTGCTTTAGTGTGTGTACAGGAATATTTTGAAGGTAATTAATTCAGTGCATTTAATTGGACTTTAAGGATTCATCTTTGTTATATGAAAATTCTTAAATTGTATATTATTAGAAGTAGAATATTGAAATATAACACTGAAACGAAAAAAAGCAAAAGTAAGCGAACGAGAAAAATGGAAAACTCAAGAGAGTAGAAAAGACAAAGCCGCATCTCATTGATTTTTTACTAAAATCAGTTTAATAGGTCATGCATAAAAGGCCGACAAGAGATATGCAAAAAAGGACTATTGCTAGTAATGACGCCACGTATCTGCTAATATTGCATTACAGTAACCGAAAAAAAATTTACGTTAAAGTAATTTATTTATTCCTTCGTTTTTGTTAATGTTTTTACTGACTAAGTTGAATCAAACTTGTGCAATTTTTTTAATTTTCTGTCACATAACTCTTCAAAGTTTGTTTAAGACTGACTGAAGTAAAATCTTCTTTCTCGATATTTGCACTACTTAAACACATTTAATTTTCTGAAAATATGAACTAAAAATTAAAGAATATTTTTTCCTGGCTGTATTCTACTATTAACACAGACTTGTCTTCGGATTAAAAAAAGTTAAAAAAAAAAATACCATTCCATGAAAAGAACTGAGTGCTCGGGCGTGTAACTCGGACCGACCATCGGAAGGCATTTACCGCAAGGGTAAGCCGACGTCAGCAAATGGAATTTTCCAGAAGTCATCAGCTGTAATAAGGAAATCTTTTCGCTCTGCTTCCTGTTGCGCCTCCGCATTTAAATTGTGCCAATTTCAGTGGCGCCTGATTTCTCTCCGCGAAAATTCGATTAACGATTCGACTTGCGCGCATCGAAAGGCGCGCGAAAAGACGAACGCCGGGCGCCTTGAATTATTTGCAATTTCGTTTCTCGCTGCTGCAATCGCAGGGCGTTATGATTGGAAAAAACGGAGACTTTGACGTAAAGGAAAAGCTGCGCGAAGACGGAAATAGCAAAGCAATTAAGATGCTGTCACATTTAATTGAAACCTTGTAACACTCACCCTGGAAGAAAAATAGACCAACTTTCCTCACGGACCCTATGAGATTCTTGTGGTATTCTCCGGGTAATGGCTAATCCCTAGTCATTGGTTTTATCAAGTATATACTGCATATAAATTTTTGCGATGATTATTAAATTATCTGGATTTACGAGATTTTTGGAATATCTTGTGTTAAATAAAATGTCGTAATTGTTTGATTTTTTCCAATAAGTATATAATAGTATAAAATTCAGAATATGAGAGGAAAAAATCTGGATTAAAATCATTGAATTAAACAATACAGAACTAATTAATTAATACATTTTAAAAAAACATTTATTACACTTTTTTAGTTTAATCTTTTACAACAAAAACATTTTTTATTATTGTAGAAAAAAGAAAGTATTAAAACCGTTTGAAATATTAAAAAAATTGCCTTATAGTTTCATAAAATAAATTAATCAACATTTTTTTAGTATTTAAAACACAAAAAAAAACTAGCTTATCTTATTTAACTACTTCAATATAGAAAGCTACTTATAAAAATTTCTTGCAAAGAAAAAGGAATTGTAAAAGGTTTGTAATACAATAAATAAAACTGTTAATTTGAAATTTTCGAAACTAGTTATTTATGCAAATTTTTATCAAAACCTTTATCTCAATAACAATAAGGTCTATCCACCATCTTTTTTTTATAAAATTTCCCCTTCTTTTTATAAAATTCTAATTCCTTCTACATCCTTTTTCTATCTTGGTTCCACGCTGCAGCGTCATAAAATTGCAGTGCATATATTCACTGCGTGGAACGCGAAAAAAAAGTATATATAAGCTAATTCAAGGCGGTGGGAAAGCAAAACCAGATCCTCGATAGAGCCCCGCGACGTTGAGGGAATTTCCAACCTCTCGAATGAGTAATTAAACGGAAATCGTCTGGCAAAAGTGCGCGCCGATAAAAGGTTGATTAGAATTTCAGACTACGGCAAGTTGCGCCAAGTGCCCGGCGCACTTTATATACAGTCGAATCGTCCTACCCCGACTTGAAAACCATTTTAAAAAAGAAATTCCAATCTCCACGTTGGCGCAATGAAATTTCCATCAGAAAATCATCGCCCAATCGATTGTAATACTTTTAATTTGAAATATTTATGAATTATCGGAATTCCTTCTCACCCGAGCACCACTTCGCGTCATTTTTTTTTCTCCACTCTTTTTTTTCTCCTTACACGCGCCCGCTATTCGGGCTCGGAAAATCCCTCAAATGAGAACTCGTCACCGAGCCCTTTGACGGGTCCACGTAACGAACGCTTATCAGCTGTGGAGTTCGTCAAAAAAAAAAAAAAAACAGCGGCGTGGACTAATTTGCGTAAAAAAGACAAGGGCCGGGGATAAAAGGAAAGGCAAACAAAACCGAGAATGAAAAAAAACGAGAGGAGCTGGTCCTGAATGAACATTAAAATCAGGACAGGCTCACGACACATTGGTCGGGCATCAGCGTGGGGAGAAGGGGCGAGGACAGCGGAACTCATCGGGGCACGTGAAAGGCTTTGACAGGATTGACGTTGCGCCAGATGATCGGCACTACGAGTGTTTTACCGTATCGAAACAACCGCCCGGTGTGTAGGAAGCCCAGCGCCTGTAGGCACTGCACCCTATACAAATTCGGCCGCGCGAATCCGGCAGGGTGTAGAAAATTACACACCCCTCGTAAATTCCCTGGGCTCTGGCGATTATTCGGCGCATTTATCGAGTGGCCGACCTTCCCTTTCGCGCAGAATTAGCCGAACCCCTGGATTTAAAAATGAATTAAGGGCGCGCTGCGCGTTCACTGCGAAGTCTGTGTGTGGTTTTATTTAATTTTTGAATATCCAAAAATACTGCTTGAGATTGTAACGGCACGAAGTAATTATTTTGCATTAAAAATTCATGTTTTATATGCCTATATAGTAATCATTGTAAATTTATTAAAACTTTAGAATTTTGATTTAAAGCACTATAGATTTTTCTATAATCAGAAGGGAATCACATACTGGAAATTACAATGCTTCTATTTTGAGAAATAATTTATGCTATATAAATATTAAATTTCACTAAGCTGTTTTCTCTGTGTCGTTCATCAATATTTTTATCGATATTTTAGCATTTTTTCCTCTTTTATTTCGAATAACTTTTTATAGTCAAAGGAGTTAACAGTAGTAACCTTTTTTCGTATTTCGAAGCCACAGTTTCGGCTGACTGATTGCTAGTTTCGAAATGATTTTTCTTATTTTTCGAACGGTAGGTCATATTTTGAGCTTCGAAACGCATATACTTTTTTTTTAAATAACAGAATGCAGTTCGTATCACCGATACTTTTTACTTATTTTCTAATTAAAATAAGAGAATAGTGATAAAATGTACAATCATCTACCAGAATTTATATTTTAAATTGTGTTTCATTTAATGGATCTATCTTTAAAAAAAAAGGTAGAAATACATTTATATTCAATACGTAATATTCTACGTAATGTTTAGTCTGTTTTAATCACTTTTTTTTATTTTCAAGAATCCTTTGAGAATCTGGGAAGATCTAATGGAATTTTTTTCCCGAGAATCAAATAAAAGAAATATTATTTTACGTCAAGCACCACCATTTTTCGAAGCCAAATTATTCGCACTACATAAATCTAAAAATGTGACGAGTGTAACATTTAGTATTTGAAAAGCCGTTCGCATGTTGAATAACTGAACACTTTTTTACATAAAATTTGTTACCATTCAAATTCTTCAAACGACTTTTACACTTTCAGATTTAAAGAGACACAGCAGTCGTTAAGAATGCACTTTGTCTTGCGTAAATGAAGCAACACGACACAACCAGGAGTGGAGTATTGAATGTAATTGAAATTTTAGCTCGAGTAAATTTCTTTAGCAAGCATAAATATTCTCTCCTCTGCAATTTCATTGAAAAACTGCGCGGAAAATATAATTATCCTTCCGCCCCTCCACCTTCATCCCGTCCGAAGAATAAAGTGAGTTATCTCGCTTAGCAGAGAGCGATTAAAGTGGCGAAACTGCGCGAGGACTTCATTATTTTCTCGCAACAAGCAGGCAAAAGAGTAAAAGGAGAGGGATGAACTGAGGTGCGAACAGAAAAAAAGGAAAGTATAGAAGCAGGGGAAGAAAGGCTTGGAGATATTGTTTATCAGTAACGGGGTACCACCTCGGAAAAATAATTGGCACTCCTCGGGCGAACGGCCGTTAGTTAACTCGAGTAAATTACCATCTGGTGTGTGCCCCGACGAAATGGAAGGAGAGAGAAGGATGCGGCGGAACGGCGCAGAAATTTATGCCTTCCGCCGGGCTTTTAGCTACGGCTAGTTAGCGCGGCGTAGTTTACTTGTAAAAATGAACTTAGCCGAAGTCGTTAGTCCTCCCTCTGACGAAAGCTGCGCCCGTTCTGTTGCTCCTCGCTAACAATTCTTCCCCTTCGCTCTCTTGTTCCCGATGCCCCTTTTTCCAAAACATTACACACCCAAAGTCTTGCTGAATAAGATTTCCATCCGGGCTAATGTCATTTCTATCTCCGATTTTCTAACTCTCTCTCTCTCTCTCTCTCTCTCTCTCTCCTGTTTTCTCTTTTTCCTCCATTCGATCTACCCAGCGAGACATCGCTCGACAAAGGTAATGAAATTCCCTGCTGCAAACGTGATTAGGTGGGGCATTCGATTAAAAAAAATTGTTTTTTCGAGCGAGCAGCGAAGCGTATCAATTTATTCAATCTTGCCTTATACGCCAGCCACTCGGTAACGCACTCTGCAGAACGTGAAATTCTGAAAGGTTATCTGTGCGTGACGTGTCTCTGCCCTACTCCCTCATCACCCTGTCAACCAAACTAGAAACTTGAATTGTACTGCACCGCAAAGTGCCTAAAGAATATCTAATGAAGAGCGCAATTCGTGTTCTGAAATTTGCTGTAATACCGGAATATAACGAAAGTTAATTTGGCGAAAGTTATTTACACGTATATACTCAAACTGCTTTATTTTACTATTTAAAAAAAAAAAAAAGCTCGACTCACAAGTGAAATTTGGCTTAATCAGATTGACCCTTATAGTAAATAAAAATTTATTGATTTATCTGCATTCGTATAAGATTTTTTTGCAACTTGAATAACACCAATTTTACGTATTTGCATAACAGAGTGTACTGCTACTATTCGTAAATAAAGTAATATTAAGGAATGAAGATTCCAGGGCTTTGACCGTAGTGACACTGTCTTTGCGGCATCAGCTGTAGATATTGTACTCGAAATGACACTGTCGCAGTTCTTAAATGTAGAATTTATTTGCCTCCTCGTTGTTAAGAGAAAATAACAGAGAGAAGATTACCTACCACTTGTTTTTAAATTCCAATAATTATCTTTAAGTTATTTCTTTATTTTTTTTTCTACCCAATTTTTACTGGCGTCCATTAAAATGAAAATATTAACTGTATAAATCAGTTGATAAAAAAGTTTGTACGATGCTAAAAAAATCTTTAAACAAAAATTTCATCGAATAACCGTCTACAAGCTGAGGATACAAAGTTGAGTTCCAATATGTGTCCAGAGGCTCGGAGAGAAATTCTTTCGCATCCTTTCACTTCTCGATAAGAAGAATGGAACAACTGAGTCAGCTTAAATTTTTTCACTTTGCAGGATGCACCCCAGGTGACTGAGTACCGAGTCTGAAGGTGAAGCGACCAAGAAGATTGCTTTTGCCGACCGTGGGCCTTGATCAGTAGGAGGGGAATGGAGGAGAACGTGACGGACATCGGCCTCAACGGCACCGACGCCAACCGTACTTCCACGTCGATATACACCATCGGCACTAAATTTATCGAAAAATGGCAAGTAACGACTTCTTCAAATTTAATTCCCCCTCCCCCCGCAGCGAATTACCACTCGGTCTTTCAGAAAAACTGAAGGGTGTGGCTTTTTTATCCCCTTTCAAAGGCAGCGAAACTTCCGACCGTTGAAACGTGAATGCGGTCCGCAGACCTGCTTTTTGCGACAGTCGATAGGAGACTTTACTCGTTCATTAAACTTATTCAACGTCAAATTATGGTAAAGGAAAAGAAGAATACGGGAGAATTGCTTAGGTATTGCGAAAAGGTAAAAAGTGAGTTATTTCACCGGCGTAAATGAGCAGGCGAGCGTGAGTCGGTGAATCGATACTCTTCGGTGGCTGATTGTTGTTCGAGCCGAGTTTTACGAGACAGCTTGGCCTCCATTATTTTATTACCCGGTCGTTTTGCGGCGGCACTCGAGGAGGCGCACCGCGGACGAGGTGCCTGGGCAGCGGTTCCTTCCTCCTTTTTCCCACCGGGAAACCTCGTCAGCCGCGGTCTTCTTTTCATCCTTCATCCAATTATTCCGGAAATTCGCTTGTACTTACGCAAGCCGCATAGCTTCCTCTCGCTAGGGAATGTGTTTATTAAAAAAAAAAAAAAGAACAAGGGAAATGCCTCTTACGCGTCGACTTTCGACTGCTCTTAAACTTTTTTTTGTTGTCCTTGCTTAATGTAATTATTATTTTGAAATAAAAGAAGGATTTTTCTACGACTCGGTCACGATTTTTTTTTAGCTTTTTTGATTTATGAAAAATTTGCGGGATTGCTCCTTTGAAGTCCACGGTATCCAACGTTCGCAGTGGTGAGTTCGTGACCTTTGAACTAAATCCTAAGTTTGCGCAATGTAGTAATGTACACGATTTAAAAAAATGAAATTTCATTTGTCATAACAGAGCACTTTACGTAGTTTTGTTGTTAATTTGATGTACGGAAAATGTTTCAAGAGTTTAAAATAGTGTACCTTTTTTATTTTTACTTTATTGCCTATTTTTCGGTTGTATCATTCGTGATGCTAAAGCACAGAAATTATCTGATAATCCACACTTGTTGTTCAAAATAAAAGTAAAGCGGCAATTTTCTGGTAACAAATACCGCGCAATTCTTAATGTAACACAAGAAAAATATTAATTTTTATTTTGGTATAGTATTCGCTTTTTTCGTTCTTTTATTTCTAGTTAATGGTGAATTAAAATGATTAAATAATTAATTTAAATACAAAATATTTTTGTGCGATAAGATGTCGCCGATACAGTCAAACTTTTGTTGTTTTTATTTCAAAATTTCCTTTCAAATTTCAATGTAAAGTCTCAAAACTTTCAGACGCGCTAAATACAAATCTTCGAGTTCCAATTTCATAGAGCTTCATTACAAAACTCCATTTGAAAAAAAAAAGACAAAAGCAGAAAATAAAAAGCAGGAGAAACAGAACTCGGACAATCGGCAACATAACAAACTTTCTTTGGTAATACTCGTATTTCTCCCATTCAACGACCGAATGCGCAAAGCTCGACCAGGGCGCGCCAGCAGTCGTAATACAGACAAGAGCTCCGCTCGCTGTACATCTAATTTAATCACGATCACCGGGGAAAGGAGAACATAGTACACGGCTTAAGTTCCTGCAAGGCGTGGCCCTACGGTTTCTGCGAAAACGGAGATATAGCAATAATTGGCGAGATTCGCCGCCTCCGGGGCTGTAGCAGGGACTTGCGCCTCCTGCAAACAGCAAAACGCCAACACTACTGGGAGCTTCATTAAGTCGCGAGCAGTAAGCGCGACTACTCATGCAGCCAATGTTTGCCAATCGTTAGCGCCGAGCTATACCATCGCCTCGTAGGTGCGCACCTTTGGCTTTCTTATATATACAGCGAAGTGATCATGCGCGGGGGAGCTTGCAAACTTACAACTGCTATCGCTACTTCTCCGTCAGCTTGCTATTCCAAATTTTTTTTTTATTGAAAATTTGAGTGAACATTTTTTTAGCTAAGTAATAATGCACGGAAGGAGCTTGCGAGCTTGCAACTGTTATTGTTGCTCCTCCGAACTTTTCGTCAAGATTATATTCACGAATATTAGATTCTTTACTGAAAATGAACATTTTTTTCAAAGTAAGTGACAATGTAAGAGTTGAGCTTGCGAGCTTGCAACTGCTACCGTTGCTTCACCGTATATTTCGTCGTCTTTCTATCCCGAAGTTCTATTTTTCTATTGAAAATGAACAGTTTTTTTCGAGCTAAGCGATAATGCAACGGGGGAGCTTGCGAGCTTGCCACTTGTGTGCCTTTTATCGCCTTTCTATATTTTCAAATTTTACTTTTTCATTCAAAACATTTTTTTTACTGGATGAACCCTTTGTATGGCTCGAACGAAGGACCTCTAACGAAATAAAATCTCGAAGCTCTCATCGATTGCGAAACAAAGCGATAGATAAAAATGTTTTCATTTTCATATTTACCGTTTTATTAAAAAAAAAAAAATTATTCCGCTGCACGAACATGTAACTTATTCTTTTTTCTATGAATATAGAAATGTATTTACTAAGAGTTAGTTAACAGATTTTTTTTACTATTTTATTAGTTTTTTTTTTATTATTCTATTTTATTATTATTTTTTTTTTAACAGAATAAAATTAAATGTCGCTTGGTTTTTATTACTTTAGAAATTGATTTTTTCAGAATGTAGCGTTTTTTTTAGCTTCAAAAATACTTTCGGAAAATAAAGTTCCCAAGTGAATTTAACAACTTTATTAAATCATTATATTTTGTCAAATTTTTCAGTTAATATTTTTCTTTGTACTTGGCCTATGGTCAACCTGTTGCCAGCCAACTTTTACGGCACAATCGTCTTTTCGCTATTCAAACTCAAGGAAGAGAGTGGCTGAACATTTGAGAACGAACGCTTTTGAAGATCGCGCGATTTTAAAATTAAGTGAAAGTTCGCGTGCTCCCGGGCTATACTAAACTGACCTCCAGAGCGACTCTCATCTGGATACGGGCGTTGAAAAAAAAACACCCGCAATCATCGAAAAGTGCTTTGTTTTCCTTATTAAATGTTTCGGCTTTTTCATACTACGGCTAACGAGCAATTATCTATATTATTATACCCGAGACCCCGAGAGTACGAATTTTTTTATTTATTTATTTTTTTTTACGGTACACGAAGCTTTTCATCCAATATTAACCTCAAGATTTTCAACAAACGCGATTCCTCATTCTGTAATATCAGCAGTGCTTAATACCTTCATTACCGTGCCCTCCTGAAAATCCCTGTAAACAAACAGAGCTTTCATTCCGAGAGTCAGGAGCCCGAGAAGCGGCAGGGCTAAAATAGAAATTTTCAATTCGCTCTCTCGAAAAATAATAGCCCCGATTCCGAGGAGCCGGAACGCCGCGGAGTCGTTAAGACGTTGGAAGGAGGAATAAAAAAAAAGATAAAACGACAGGAAGAGATCGAGCTGGAGGAAACCGGAAGGTAGACCCACTCGATATTCGCCGTGCGCTCAGTGAATCCGTAAATTACCAGGAGGGAGGAGGGGGAAGGAGCTTCAGGGAAAATAATATTCGCGAGATGATAAGCGATTTTCGGGGCCGAATTGAGCGGCATCCTTGACCTCGAAGGTTCCCATCGGCGAAGGATGCCCGAGGAAGGGAAAATAAAAGAGCCGAGAGTCGGCCCAATGCCGAGCGATCACGCAACGTTTCACTGACCCAGAGCCGGGCACCGTGGTGTGTGGCCATCGATCGAGCTCTCACGGATTGCTGTCCTTTTTTTGTGTACTTTTATTATTATTTTGTTTTATGTTTCTTTTTTTTATGGGCGATCTTCTCCGCGGGGACTTGTTTTAGGTCCGTTAGTCACGATTCTTCGGTGTTTGTGCATTTTCGAAGGATACGCGCGGAAAAAATATTTTGCTAAAAATATTTCAATAGCGTACTTTAATATTCGCTCTCCTGTATTCCAGTTTTCCAATAATGCCAGTCAGTGAGAACATCAAAATAGACCATTGTAAGTTTCAGTATAGGAACTTTTTTCTCTTCTTCGTATGCGAATAAAATGATTTACTAATTAACTTGACATTGTTAAACATTTTACTTTTCTTTGCAAATTAATTATACTCCGACAAGGTTTCTAATAATTAAAAGCAAATACTTTTTTGAATTTTCTTTATTTCACTATGATTTATTTTGTTCAATTTAATTAGCAGTACTACGTTTTATTTTCTTTAAATTTTAATGCAGTAGAAAGAAAAAGTGAAAAAAGTGATAATAACAAAGATTAAATTGAAATTTACATCTCGATCACAGAAATAGTTTAAATTTATATTAATTTCAATCAGTCTGTAATTATCATGAGCTTTCCCTGTTTCACTCTGTAAACGATCGTTGTAAATTTTCACTCGAAAATGAATCTCCGCACGCGCGTTTTGCGTTCAATGAAAACAGTTTTGAACGTACCGATAAATGCAACCGTCATAAATGATGTGTGAGCAATTATAGCCCACTGTGCTCTACTTCATTCGCATGAAAGATCAAATAGTCACTTTAATAGAATCGAAATCACCGGCAGTGCAACTGCCTTTCTAATTAACCAGAAACAATTACCCGGCGATTAAAAAAGAAATAATAATAATAATTAAACCCTACGACCAAATTAACTTACAACCTGGCCGCAAGATACATGCCTCTACAGCGCAAAACGTCACACGAGGCGCGCCCGACAAATATATTCCGGTCGATTCTCGAATAAGAAAAAAGAAATACGTGAAAAAGGAAAGTAACGGCGCGTGAGCGATGAAAAGAGAAAAAGGAGGAAGAAAGGCCAAAGGAGATAAAGGGAAAGGAGCTCTCGACTTTCGTCGCGCAATTTAACAACGACCTGGGCAAATTAGACGAGGGGCCGTAGATTCTTGCAATCGGACTGTAGGCCAGGCGGAGCCTCTGATTAAAGAGCTCCTCATCCGCGCGTTAGGTGGGACGCTTTCCGCGGAAAATCGAATCCGACGATAGCTTTATATACCCTCCGCGACGCGCGCCTTTCACTCGAAGAGTTGCGGCCCGCGGCTACGTGCTAGACGCGTCCGGAGGACTAGGGATCTTTCCAACTCCTAAATTGTACGGAAACTTCGCGTCCTGATTTTAGCAACGTGCGCTGCAGCATAATGCCGGGGTACTCCGCTGCCAGAGTCGCGCCAACTCGGCGCAACAATCGGTTGAAATAAGTAGATCGATCGATCCGAGTGAAAGCCTTCCCTTCCTCTCCTTTTTTTTTATACAGAGTGTGTGCATGTGCGGCCTTTCTTTGAGGAAACGCTTCCCATCGCCGTCCATTGCCGATTGCACCTGGCCATTTCATCCAAATTGAAGGGTACTTTCCCGCCACTCCTTATGTACCCTCCTCCATTCGTGTCTTTCTGATGAAATGAGTTTTTACTCTGCGTTGCTGCTATTGCACTCTTTTAGTTTCGAGAAAATATTTTATCGATAAGAGTGATCACTTCGAGGAGCATATGAAACGAGAAAGATTTTTCTATATAGTAAAAATTGCAGTAGTCAATTTTAATGCCCTCTCGAAAATACAATAATTTCTGGAAATTTAAAAAGTGTTTTTTTTTTAAATTACCTGTAATTCTAATTAATTTTGCGATAGATATTGTAAATTTTACAAGAAACTTATAATTTTCCCGATAATTCGTCAATCTGTGAAGGCATTAAATTCTTATTTAAAATTTGTTGATACTTTTTAATGAAAAAAGTGAAATTGTTTAGTTGAAAATTTTCTGTGTAATGAAAAATTTCTTGCACTTTACAATATTAATTGTCGAATTTATTATAATTACAGCATTCAATCTCAAACTAACTTAAACTGTAAGAAGATACTTAATATTTAATTGAAACTACGATCGACAATACGACGACTCCAAAGCGAATCAGTCCTGCTCTAAAAATGAATCATCAATTCATCAGGCATACCTTTCTCCGTAGCACACACGACTTATCAAACCAACTTGAAAATAAAAAAAAAAAAAAGAAAAAAAGACTGAACCGTCAAATCAAAAACTCGCAAGCACATTACCTTAGTAAGCGAAAAACGCAGTAGAGCTCGGCATAAAGAGCAAAACTGAGCTGAAGTTAATCATCGGGCTCTACAAAGGCTTACCCGTCCGGAGACTCAGGCGAGCTCCCTTAATCCGAGCGGCGCGTCTCGCGCTGCACGTGCGCCACTCGTGAAGTATACAACCGAGCGCCAACTTCCTAATCCGCGAGTCGCTCCGCCCGCGACCGGGGATGCCGTTTTCCCGGAGAACTCGATGCAAACGCTGATTACGACGATGACGGTCAAAATGATTGATGGCTCGAATACACACGGCCGCCCGCTGAAAGTCCCTCGCGGGGGAAGGGGCGGCCTTTAAACTACCGCCGCTTTTATACACACGTAAATCCTCTCTCGGCGTGATTCCGCTCCAAGTTGACTCGAAAAGTTCGGGTGTTCGTTCAGTCCATGTATACTTATTTTTTTTTTTTTTTTTACCTTGACTCGATTGAGCGGTTTCGACGCGCGCACTTCGGGATCGAATAAAGCGAAAAGTGGCTGCAGTTCTCAGCTGGGTACCTGCACGTTCGACAGTTTATTCAGAGGTGGTTTGGTTATTTAAGGACACTTGGAACTTTATGTAGCGATATATAAAATTTATTTGAAAAAATTAAAGTACTCGCTTAGTTGATGGAGTTGAGACTCTGCAGTCACGGATTTTTAACGATAATTGCAATATTGGAGAATTACTAGACTAGACTTACAGTTAAAGTTTCGTTACTAAAAAATTAACACTAAACGTTGCTAAACTAATTAAAAGTTGCAAAAATAAATGGCTACTAAAAGTTAATTAAAATGTCAATGTTTGTAACTAGTTTGACTAGAATCATGGTAAATTTTGTAGAGAAATTTAATGGATTGAAAGTTTAATAGAGGAACCTCTGTATTTCCAATCGTAAATTTGAAAATATTCAAAGCTTCGTGTTTACATGCCAAAGTCAATGATTTGAATCGTAAAGCTTTTTAGAGCTTTCTTTAAGCATTGAAGCTTCTTTCAGAAAGAGAAAATAACGAGATAAACTTGTCTTATCAAAAAGCTACGTTTTCTGTTCAGACCTATAAAGTTGCAAATACTTTTTTATTTTCAACATTTAAATATCTTATTTACTTGACTACAATAATTTATCGGTTTATCGAACTGGTCAAATTGAGATATCCAATTATAAAAACTCTTTTGATTCACAAAGTAAGACCTGCATAGAAAGTTAAACTTCCTCGATAAAAAGATCCAATTTTTCAGTTCATACGTGAAGTTCTAAATAATTTTAAGCAGAGCAAATGAAGGCGTAGAAAACGTCAACTCTTCATAATTGATGTAGCGATAAAAAAGAAAAGATAAAATAGTTTCAGCAGATGCATATACCTTTTCAGTGTTATCGCTCGCGCAATTTCCTCAGCCTCTATTTATCCTCAAGTTCCGAACTTTAATTTCACAAAGATAAAGATTCTCTTGGCAAAGCACTGGCACATCTATAAACGAGCAAAGTAACGCGCTCCTCTCTCCTTCTCTCCTCTGAAACTTAAAATTTGTTCCATTCAAACGCGGCGCAGCCCAACTTCATTGCCCTGTTTGTTTCGAGATCTGGAAAAGCCGTGCCCGGGAATCTGCGGGCGGCAGGGATAGGCTATGTATTCACGAAAAAGCCACGCCGTGGGCTTGATTAAAGATGCACCGTCAAAGCAACCCGCGCCGCCCGTGAGCCACTTTCGGGGCGGGAGGGGGGGAAAACCGGCAAAGCTCGTGACTCCGGTGCGCTCACGGCCTTTTTACCCTTTGCCCATTGATTTTTTTTTTCTTTTTTTTTATTTTAAGTCCGTAGCTTCGCGATCGCGAGCTTTTCGCCGCGATGGTTTAGATTTTGCGGAGCTTTCAGGGAGGCAACGGCGACGGACCACTCTGGCGGAGTGTCGGATTTCGCCGGCGGGAGTTTTGAATTTTCACGTCTTTAGCCTTTCTTTTTTCGACGGTGTGAATGCGATTTTTTTTTTATTTCGGGAGGGAAAGTTCTGGGCAGGAGAGATCCGTTTCATTCTACTTTTCGACTTCACTTGAAGCTGCAATATACAGCGACTGCGCTTTAAACTTCCGTGATTTCGGAATGAATTCTGAGATGGGTGAAACCCACTTTGGACTGATGAATGCTGTACTACATTGTTAGGTGGGTTTTATGAGAATCCTCCCCTCACCTCACCTCCTGCTCTTTCTCTCGCTTTCTCTACTTTCTTGCACATTTTTTATGAATTAGTTCTTTTTGAATATACGACCGAAAGTTTTAGTTTTTACAAAAATCTTTAACTGAGGCATAGAGTGTTCCGGTCAAAATTTTTTATTGATTTTATCGATGTTGTTACTAGCATTAAACTGTACGGGAATTATATTCTAAAGTTTGATTTGAACACCCAAAAATATTTTTTCGAATTTCTTCGAGCGTCAAATATAGAAAAAAAGTCCATTCTCGAAATGCCAGGACGAACAACAGTTTCATTCAGAAGGATTTCAATTCACCGAATCCAGCAATTAATTTCCGTTCGCGTCGATTTAGCCTAAAGGAAAAATTCAGTGCCTCCCTCTCGTATATTATCTATCCTCTCGGATAGAAAAAAAAATATTGCCTACTTCCTACCTTTAGGATGCGCGTATACCCGTACTATACGGCGCCCGGACGAAGAAGTGCGAAAGCACCTTCGACGGCAAATGTGTGCGCAGGGTACACGTAAGGGAAACTAACGGCTGCCGCAAAGCAAGCAAGCGCATCGATATTAGACAGGCGGCCTTTGATCGAAATTTGTGCCTTGCTCCGGCGCCGCGACACATACGCGGCCAATAGGGGAGGCGCCACTCACGAATATAACGAAATGAAAACGTGCTCAGGCTGTAAAGTACTTCAGCTGCTTTTCTTTGCAGCTGTTCGCCGAGGCTTTTAGAACCGCCGAGTCATCGTAATGGTATTTGGAGTCCTTCTTATGAAGGACTATAACTCGATATTGAAAAAAAAAGTTTGCGAACAACTGTCGTTACTATTTGTGGCTTTGTGTATTCGTAAAGACGTATGTGAATAAACATTTTGTGTATTTTGTCTTTAGCGGTAGGAAATTGCACTTCATTTTTTATGAATATAAAGAAGAGTTTAGAGAAGAAATCAAGGAACTCTATTCTTTATGGAAAAGTATAATTAGTACTTAAAAATAATATTCTTCGTTGTCCGTTCTAAACATTTAGAATTAAACGTATTTTTAATAATATATCGTAACTGATCGTAAACTTATCCACGAAATTATTTTATTTTATGCAACTCGCATCATTAATTAAAGAAGTGCCTACACATGTCCATTGACAGGAGTACATTTAATTAGTACTCTATTATCGAGCACACTTCATATAACCAGGAATGAAGGCTAAACTATGCAGTTTCAATATGGATTATTTAAAAAAGTCAATAGGAAATTATTGATTTAACTTTCAAATAACAATAATAATTTTAAATATAAATGTAATTTGTTAAAAAATTTAAATTACGAAAATCGCTACACTATAAAAGCAAAATTTATAGTGATCCAAAAAGCATTAATAAAAAACTTTTATTACACCTAAAGAAATTTAGTTAAAAATCGCAGTACATTACAAGTAATGAAGTACTTTAAGCTTAAGTTATACCCGCACTTAAAGAAATTTCATTAAAAATCACAGTCACAAGCAATATCACGATATTCTCTAAGTTTAAGTTTTAACAGCACTTAAATAAATTTAATTACAAATAGTCTTTCGATAAAGATAATTTCTCTTGTGCGCAACCCTCTTCCAAAACCAAGCTAACAAGGTTAAATAAATCTTCATAAAGCAAGAATAAGTACTTCAGAAAATACGTCAAATAGAGACATGACATTAACTAAAAGTCCTCAAGTATAAGTAGAAACTGTAAAATGAGAATCAATTGGCTCGAATAATTGTTGCACGGCGCATCTTAGATTGTCTTTATCAAACTCTTGTCTTTGCGCCTCTATTCGCGTTCGTACAAGTCGCACTTGTCGCTCAATGGCCTGCTAAACTTACACGGATGTTGCGCGTCTTCTATGCAACGTCGGATCAAATGATCCGCTTCACTTGAGCAGGCTAACCTTGGCGCGTAAGCATTGCCTCGATCGAACAGGACCACAATAAACGCGGAGAGCTTACAATGCTTCAGTCGATGAAGTTGTTAGTGGACACCTTTGACAGTATCGTTTCATTCTCTCGGTCGTCAGTATTTCCAATTACAATTTGATCCGTGACGTTTTTTTTTTTTTTCTTTTGATTCGTGCAATTTTCATCGGTTCGCGCGTACAATGTTCCAAATAAGTGAGTTAAAATGAAAGTACATTGAATTTGACGGAAAGCACTTAGCGGTAAAATAAAATGTATTACATTTCGTGATAAAAAGAAATGATACTTACTGTCTATCGTGCAATAAAAAGCAGTGCATCGTTCGTTGGAAAAGAAATTCACAATTTTAACAAAACAATTTATTTTATAAATGAATTTAAATTCGGAGAATTAAATTAATTTACTTCGCAAATCATTGTTGAAGCATTTATTTAACATTACTATTTCCAGTGTATTTAAAAAAAAAGAAATTACTTTTCCTGAATTTTCGTATATGAAGAGAATAAATATGATAAATAAATAAGAGCGATATATAATTTCATTCGCGAGATAAATTTTCATTCACCGCGGCGGATGCTGCGCTCTATGTTAATCAGCAATTTTTTCAAAAGTAGGTCACCAAAGTAAATCGCTCGAATTTTGCGCAATAAATTGTACCGGTAGTAAAGCGCGAGGAGCTCCTAAAACAAGTTCGAAAAAAAAGAAAAAAAAAATTCGAGTCGACCGTGCGTATACCTCTATCTTTATTTCTAATATTACACGCCGCAGTCATTCCGTTTGAGTGAGCCAAGCTCCGAGACTCTTTCATTCGAAGCGACGAAGGTCCCCTGACTCGGGCCTCGCGCTATTCTCCGCGGAGCTTCCGAGTCGTCTCCCGGCGGGCGGCGCATTCCCCATCGAACCAGCGCCACGTTTCATTTTCTCCGCGTACACCTAACGCCTTCTTTCGTGATCCACTTCGCCTTTCTCTCCACCAGGGAATTTTAAATAGTCGCTTGGAGAAGTGGAGGTCGTAATGATTACCCAACTGTTTGGGGAAATTGGAAACCATAAGGAGCACACATTTTACTCAGTACCTATACCTTAAAACAAAGGACTGATTACTCTACTTCAGTCAATCGTTACTATAAGTTTAGTAGTCTTGATACTTACTGGTTAGTTACATTTTACATTGCAAAAGTTTTTATTTTTCTCTTAGAGGTAAAGAATTTCGTAAAGAAAAAAATTAAAAAAGTAAGTGGAGAGTCAATGATTTATCAGGAATTTCAACGTTTACTGGGGGTATTTCTCTTTCGGAAAGAGTTGAGTAAAGAAGAATATTTTATTTAGAAAGAATTAATATATTTGATGAATTTCCAGCTCGTTACTTGATAATGTACATAACTTTAAATTTTATAAGCTCTTATACTATTTCCGTCATGCGCATATCGCGAATGTTTTATCAACTTATCACATGTTCTTTTATGAACACATTATCAATAAATAATCGATCTACCATATTCACGTATATCTTAAATAAATAAAATATCCTATGTAACGTGGCTGCTTGTTATAAAATTGGAAGTGAATATAGTGCAGTACGCTTGAAGAGCTCCGGGGCAGTAGAACGAGTCACGGTATAGTCAGACACGCTGCATTAAATCTCAATCTCAGTCGAACCAACTGCGATATCTTTGATATTCCATGATGTAGAAGAGCTCATACGCAGTAGTGTGAGTATATTTAGGATCAGACCGAGGGAGGAGGCGAAACCCCCATCATATAGCGACACGTCTGATCATACTCGGACCCATACTACTGCGATAGAACTCTCATTGCACAGCCACTCCACGAAATAATAAAAAAATCAACGAAATAATAATTGTTCAAACGCATTCATACGACAAGTATCTTGCCTAGTACCTACTTCCAAACCCGAAGAAAATCCCCTGTCGCTTGCACGTGACATTAATATTTTTATTAACTTATAAAAAAAGAGCTTTCTATCGAGAGCAAAAAAAGTGTTTCGAAAAAAAAAGCATCGTCCCGACGGTCGAATCCGAAGCCCCGGCAGCGGAAGAAATCCGAGACTCTGAGTCCCTTTAAAGCTGTGTTTTAACGAACGGGAGGGATGGGTATCGCATGGCAGTGCGCGCGAGCAACGATCGCAATCCCCACGAGAAACGCGCCCCTCCTAACCGTTGCAGGCCGAGCAATCGGATCTCGGGAGCCAAATAAAGCTGGACGTATAGACGTCGGGCCGTTTGATGCCTGGCTGAAACGACGGACTCTGTACTGTCGCTTCTGAATCGTCGGGAATTGCGAGGGTCGAGCGCGCGAATGGATCGCGAACAAAAAATTCCGTGCGACGTGCGGTGAATGTTTACTTTGTGCCTTGAATGTACGTCGAAATTTTCGGCTCACATTGTTGGGATGGGGCTTGTTTGATGGAAAATTAAATGCTCGAGATTATTAAATGATTGGAGCACAATGTATTGTTTAATGAAGAGAGGCAGATTTATCGAACATTTATTATTTTTTTGTAATTCGGTTTTTAAAAATTCCGGCGATTATGGTATTCGTTACCTACGCTTCCTGTCGAATGAAAGTGCTGATCCTTCTAATTGTTGCAGTTAAAAGAAAAATGATTGGCTTGAAAATAAATTATTGTTTCTGTTAGTCTTTTTTAATAAAAAAATAGTAACAAGGTGTTTTTTTATTTTTATAACATTTTTAAAAGAAATTAAATTTATCTACAAATCTAATAAATCAGATAAGCATTGCGTAAATTACTTAACTCAATTTAAATTTTATGATAAAAGCAGCAAAGAAAAAAAATGAAAAATAACTTTGCAATCGTGTAAAAAGTAGTTGAACACTTGTTTCTAATACAAAAAATTTCTGCAAAACACATTTCGAACCTACGGTATTTACTCTAAGTATCATGCAAACGAAATGATGAAAAAAGCGCAGTGCGATATGCAAATTGCTTATAAACATTTTATAGTCTAATAAATATGTAAACCATATACCACAAGCGATTCGCTAATTGCATTATGACAACATCGACGTGGTAAAACCGACGGGCGCTTGCGGCAAGTAATTCCCCCCCCTCTCCAAATAATTGAAATTCATCGAGAGTACTTTATTCAAATTTTCAGCCGAGTGCTCCAAACTAATTGGCGCGCACAAATGTCACGCGCACAAAGTATTTATCAAGCAGTAGCTGGCGTGTTTCTTATTCGGAAACTTCGTTTAAAACGACGCGAACTCCACTTAAATTTAATTCACCCACGCATTAGGCCCCCCCCCCACACTGAAACTACCTATTCATTTATTTATAGACGAAGAAAAGGAGGGATGCAACACGATAAAGTACGACTAAAAACTTTTCGCTTCATTGTCGGTCGGCAATGATGAGGCACTTAAAGAGACAAATGTTGGCCCACACCCGGAGAGCCCGTCGACAGTGCTTTCGACGTCAATTTCCGGTTAGTCTACAGCGCGCGGGGCTGAGGGCGTCCGGTCGACTTTTAAAATTCCGCGATGTTCCTCTTTCCGTCCATCGATCGACTGCTCTCTAATAAGGTCCAATTACTATTTATTGACATTTTCTTTTTTATCGGTTGTGTGCCGATTCTTTTTTTTTTCTCCTTTCTTTTTCTCCCTGCTTCGTGAAAAGTGGGTTGGTTACTTTTCCCACTGCTCGGAGATAATAATTCATGTATCCGGAGGATTGCGTGGATGAGAAGATCAATGAACGTTTCCTGCGGGTAAACTCGTAACAGCTAAAATTAACGCCGAATGAACAAAAGCCGGGAGTAATAAAAAAAATTCTTTCGAATGTTAATGGAGGCCCTGCCAATGCTCAATGAGAATATTATTTTCAGCGTCTTTTTTTCTATGATTAAATGAACAGTTAAATCAAAGGAAACGCACATAAAATGCGTAATTCCACATCGCGCATGATCTATCACCGGAAAACATAAAAAAATCATTTGCGCACATGTCCATAAGCCTGGGTGTTTTATGTCCCGCGATAAAGATCCGTCGAATATCGTATAAAAAAAAAATAAAATATAAAATGCATCGAACGAAGCGTAATCTATCCAAGCAGCACGATCACGATAATTAAGAGTAAGCGGAGCGAGTTAGAGAGTCACGACTTAGTCCGATTCGCTGGATTTCGGAGCGCAAGCGGGATTATAGTGCACACATGGAACGTCCGACTAAAGCCGGCCTTATACTACTTGACTGACTCTCTCGCGCGGGCATTAAAATGACGAGCTCGTTGTCCGTTAATTTTTCGTTTCGTCCGGCGTTGCCTGCTGATGAGGTTCGCGCATTGCGGCAATGACGATTCAAAACACGTTTCAGGGGAGTCGCGCCCACTCGGAGCACGAAATACTCCGGATAATACCTGCTCCGCATACGTATGACAATCCTAATGGAAGATAAACGTTATACGCGCATTCAATCTGAACTACATGTGAATACATTATGGCGCAGTTAACGTTCAATTTAAATTCTATGAGCCTCGATATAAATAATTGACCGCTGAAGAAGTGCTGCCTTCTTGTTTTTTATTTTGTGGAGGGGGAAAAGCTCGGTGCGTTTAATACTTGCGAGTTTCGATTCGGTTTATTTTATTTATTTATTTATTTATTTTTATTATGCATTAGACAAAAACCTAAGGGGTAGTGTTTTGGTAAGTGTAGAACATTCGCAGATGGTGGATAATCAGAATGATTTCGAAGTCAATATATAACTAAAAGGAGCTCAGCTTTTGAACACTTTACATATATCAAGTTAAAAAATAATTTTCAAACAACTTTCTTGATTTCTTATGTAGCAGTAGAATAATAGATGTTATTTATGTATCATTAAATCAACTCATACAAAATTAATGTATAGTAGAACTAAATTTGTCATAGAGATTTCTATCTGTCGATTCCTTTAATATTTTTTTTTAACTTCCAAATTCTAAAATTCATTCCACAGATCCTGCTTGATAAAGAATTTTAAAAACCATCGAAACAAAAAATTGAAAAATGAACCTACTACTAAATATTCCACTCGTTAAATCGCAGACCTCTTATTAATAAAATAAAAATATCGCAAGCTCTTACAACAATGAAATCCAAATATTAATTTACAATTAAAGGTTAATACGATTTCCTACAGTAAACACGTTCCGTGGCAGCAAACGTCAAACTAACGTGTCCGACCAAATAACAACGTAAAAAGAGAGAAAAAAACGCATCTCAAGATCCGATGCGAATCTCGTGCACCGGGCAAGGCGTCGACGCCAGACGTCGCGTCAGGGGCGCTGTAGGAAAAGGAAAAGTCAAGGCGGCCCGGATGAAAGTATGGCGCGCGCCGATAAGAGCTTTATCGCATCGGAGCGTGGCGCTCGTCGCCGCGAGGCCGCTCGCGCGATCCCCCGACCTCGCCCCGTAAAAATATAAATTACTGGCTGAGCGCGGCATTTTTTCGAGCCGCATACAATTTTTCACGGCGCTTCATATCGACGACCTTGAACTTCGCGATTTATCCGCGAACGAAATGCCACGGAGCTCGGCAGCTTATCGATCTGCCGTGTCGCGCGCTCTCGGCCCCGTTCGCGCTGTAGGGACGCGTCCGCGCTCATAAATATGCATTTGCCCGTGTGAACAAGTCCCTGCGTGGTTCACCCAACCGGACAAAATTTTCTTTTCAGCCCTGCGCATTTTTTTTTCCGAGAGCTGAAGGTAATGAAGTCTCGACCGGTTCCGGACTTTATGACGACAATTAAGCGACACTAAAGGATCGCGTTTTTAAATTTCTTAAGCACACTGCAGTTAGTATATTTAAAAATGTGTGCAGTCATTCGTCAAATTAAAAAAATTGTGTTAAAAGATTTTTTGTTTTAGTTTTCGACGTCGGGAAGTACTTTTGAATGCGAGTAAATTGCGAAAAAAAACATTAGAGCTTTTAGAAATATGTCAGTGAAGAATCTGCAACTAACGGCGGTACACTAAATCTACTTATCAATTCATGTTCAGTCATCATCGAGCCCTTTTACTTAAAGAAATTTAAAATTGAACTCTATAAAAAGGTCGACTGCTAGGCAACAAACTTTCGATCGATAAAATAATTCGTCACGATAATTTGACACCCTACTCTTTATAGTACACTACAATTGGTCACTTTTCATTTTCACGCAAATACTCCGTTATTAAAATAATTCATAAATACGTAAGTACATACTTGGCATATGATCCACTCCCCAGAAATAAAAAGTCAATACACATCGAGTAGCTTCTTGACCTCTTAACGCAATCGACTCTCAGTTAGTTTAAACCGCACTTAATTAGGCCGACGCTAAAATTTACGCTCTGCAAGCCATAAATAAAAATAAATGCACAAAGTGCTAAAGAAGCACGCGAATTCGATGAAACGGGCAATGCTGGATTGCTGACACTTGTCGCTCGTCGTGTACAATTGACGCGAAGAGTCCGGGCATTGATCGAGTCGCGCGCGGAGGCAACAATCGCATGGCATTTATAACGGGCGCACACCCCCCAATCGAGCCGACAATTAGCCGTCGAGAGTGAGGGCAGGGAAAAATGGGGGGAGAGAACAGTAGGTACGGCCAGGAAAGGATCACGACAAATGCAAATCGAGAGCGGCCGGCCGGCCCAATTAACAGCCCCCCCCCCCATTGTGTCCACCCCTCCGTAGGCGAATATTAAATAGCCGAGGCTTTTTCAACGTGCGATCGCATCTAAATGCTCGCATTACCTGCCTTATCTCCAGCCCATGCTCATTATAACCTCTTTTTTAATTTTCTTTTCTGTCGGGAATAAGAATTTAAAAAAAAGCGAGTGTAGAGTATCCAACGATTTTCCTGGAATTTCATCGCTCGCAAGAGGTACTGTTCTTATGGAAGTAGTTGAGTAAAGAAGAACATTTTATTTGGCGAAAATTAATTGATTTGTGAACTTCCAGGTCTCAACTTTAAATTCGATAAACACTTAATAATTCCGTTAGTCGAGTATTGTGGAATATTTTATTAATTTATTTCAATAGTGGATAAGTAAATAAATAAATTATATGCCCAATCCATGAATATTTTAAATAATCAAACTATCCTACTTAACGCGCTTGCTTACATTTAAATAGGAGTTCAGTAGTTCAGCAGATAAGAGTATAGAGAACCAAGATAAGTCTGAGCATATACGTACCCATACTAATGCGCAGAAACTCTCCTTGCATAATAACTCCAACAGTCACTTTACTACACCAGAATTCTTTAAATAGCCTTTTCAGATGGCGTCATAATTTGAAATAAAAAAAAATCGTGTCTGGTCGTACATGGACCCTTACTACTGCGAAGATGTCCTATCAAATCTCACCTTAGGCACTGAAAAAAATTTCAATTGAAAATGTTATCAAATCATCCTAAAAATATGATTTTGATAAGTCACCTGCATATTTAATTAAATTCATAAAATTTTTAGTTAAATAATCGATCTAGTTAAACAGTTTTGTTTTCAGTACAGAGACTCCTACTAGAAATTTCCTTCGTCATGAATCCTTGTACTACACCATAATTCTCCAAATTTATCTACTCAAGCGGTGTCATCATTCGAAATTACAAAAAAATTCAGCAAAAGTACCTTCAGCCAATTGCCTGAGTAAAAGTCCGCGATATTCAAATGCGCATTTTTATGCACGTAAATTAGTGCATAACGTCTTTCCTAACGAAAAAAAAGCACGTCTCAATTTACCGGAGAAATCTAACACGCCATCCGGCTAGAGAGCCTCTACGAAGTCTAGCGTATCTCTCCTGGTTGCTGCGAAAAAAAAGCATCTCGTATATTTCCCCGAAGAAAACGCATTTCGCGAGAGCCTCATAAAAAAAGGCGCGCTCCGCGAGATTCCCGCGAAGGGAAGCAACGAGAGCTTCGCGAAAGAAGAGCGAAGCTAAACTCTCGAAAATGGAGTTCTTCTTCGCGACAAAATCGTCCAGGAAAAAACTTTTCTTCGTCGCAAAAGTCCCTTGGTTTCGTCACGGCATGCTAGTTTTCTCTGCAAAAAAAAAATGAAGTGTCACCCCACTATTGTACGTACGTATATATTTACAGACGCTAAAACGGTTGGAATCAAATTTCACTCTTAGTTTACAGTGAAACACTCGTAGAGTTAAATTTATCACCATTGGGGTAAAATTTGTAAAATAGGGGTAAAAGTAGAGTAAAATTCACTCTAACGTAGAACAGCATATTACAGATTAAGTCTCTACCTTTCGCTTTACTTAAAAGTAAAAAATCGCTCTATTTCACTCCATCAAAGTGGTTAATTTCACTATAATATTATAGTGAAAAATTGGCTCCAATAAAGTTAATATTCACTTTATTTCACTTCAGCTGATTTATCGTGCACAAACACAATTTTCTTGAACATAGTTCTCGTTTATTTTATTATTTTAAATGCAGAAAGTAGTTTCGCGTAAAGTAGCACAATTTACTCTCTTATAAATTATCGTGACTCTCTTATTACTTTCGCGTCGGCGAGCCCTCCTCCCTGAAAGGCTGAGAGTAAGCAGGGGTTCGTGGGAATCGCGAGTTTGATCAAGAAAGTCCAGGCTATCGAGAATATCGAGAGACATCCCCATCTTCACTCTAATCGGAAACAGCCGAGATGCGATGGAAGGGGAGCATCTCGCTGACAGTTTGTTCCTTAAGGCGAGAACCGACGCCACAGCCGTGCGAGTTATTAAACGGGTTCGCTCAATTCCCTCGAGCGATCGAGAATGTTCCCAGGTATACGAATGAATGGCCCATCCGACGTGATATATCCACGCCCCTCGTTCTAAGGCTGCACATCATTAATTTAGAAAGGTGCTTTTCGTAGCAGTTTGTGGATAGAGATTGGACCTCTCAAACTTTTCCATAGGAAAAATATTTTTTATTGTTGTTTTTTTCCCCTAGGGATTGTACAGAGAAATAGGAGGCTTTTTTATGTGCTTTATCCTTAGAGATTTTGTTTCGCGAAAATTATGAGATTGGTCGATATTAAAGTCGATGCTGTTTGTATACGTTAAGAAATTCATAGTAAGAGAAAGATTACCGACTTATTTCTTTATTTTTATATTTTTGTTCTAGTAACTTAAAAGAAAGAAATAATAATTTTAATAACTTATAAGTAATAAAATAATAGTTAATGAAGGATTTTTATATTTTTAATATTTACTTCATTGAAGTATGTCGTAATACTTTTAACTGAAAAATGACTTCGAAACGTTCAGCAAGACCATCGCGTTTTTAACATCGATAAAAAATCACATGACAAAAGTACTTAGAACTTTTTGAAATGCTTAATTACACCGCAATTTAATCTTTATAAACTTAAGTAATATTATCGAATTAGCTTTTTTCAGGGCTAAATTTCAATGTAAGTGCATAATGTAATACACGCAATCTATCTTAAAAAATAAATAATACCGTTTAGTAGAAAATACTTTTTTATGACAGATGTATCCATAAAAATTATGTTTGCAACGTTGAAGGAAACACTATCTAAAAATCACTGCCACAAAATTTCCTTTTGATGGAAACTACATATTCTGAACAATACGCAGGTGTTCATTTCAAAATAACACGTAATCAACTTTTTCATTCGACGCTTTAAAATTTAATTCAATTTAAAATTTTAAAGATTGTCCATCAACATCGCATTACATTTTATTTCTGCAAAAGATGCATTAAAAATCAGCGCTATTTCGAGAATTCACCCTGAATGCGCACAAAATGATGACTGGCCTTTAATATTTTTATTTTTAGGGTGGCATAAATCGAAATGGTAAATTCGACGCAAATGTTCGTGACAAATGCCGATGTCGCGTGTTATATATCACTTGATAGAAACGATAAATGCGGAGAGTTTTCATTTTAGTCAAGAAGGTCTTATCGCTCGAATTTACCTAAGTAATTGCAGCGTTGCCGTTCCCCCTGACGTTTCTGAAAAATTACAACAATCCCGCGTATATGACTCCCGCAAAGTACAAAGCTTAATTGGCGTACCATCACGCCACGCAGTTCTGTTAATCGCTTAATAGCTTGGCAAGTTCGACATCGCCCCGCCGGTTCTTCGCAATTCTTCGAAATTTTAACCTCGATGGAAAACTTGCGTCGGGCTGATGCATTATTTGCGGACTTCAATGTTTTAGCAGATCGAGATTGAGCTTTGCATCATCCTTCAGTTTGATTCCTCATACAAATTCCACACGCGACTTTAAATAATGTATATGTTAAAAATGTTCCGTCATATTGAAAAAGGTAACATTTAAATAATCTATTTTGTTTTCAAATAGAGAATTTAAAGCGGTAACTCGTTGAGTATTTTTTTTACACGAAACTACTTCAATTTTTCTACCGTCACGTTAGCGAGAACATCGAAAAAGACTACTCATAATTTTTAATAAAACATTTCTCTCTGCGCTTTAAAAACAAGAATTCATATCTTTTACATTTCAGCAAACAGCTAATGTGATTCTTTTTCCATGCATCAGATTAAAAAGTAGATTATTCCACCTACTCGAAACCTAATAAAATTTTCGCATCATTTATTTGTACCCTAAGTGTTTTAGGTTGTAGAAGGCGATTTTATTGAAGTGTACTAAAAATAGTAAATTAAAAAAGGTCCTTTTTAAAAGTGCTTATCTTCGATAAAGAGAAAACCTCGTTAGACTCGAGAATTTTTCTTCGTCTATTACCGACCACTCGAAGCAGCGAATCTCGTGCTTGGCCGTGTTTTGAGAATTTCAAAACATCCTCACTTATCCTAATGATCTGACGTCATGAATAACAAGCCGCTATCATTTTCATCGCGCAATGACCTCCGGAGCGGTCATGCACGCGGGGGCGACCGACCAATTTCATTTTATCGTCCGACGATCTTCTCCTTCTTTTTTTCGACGACGCGTAGAATTAGCCGCGGGAGAGGCAGATCCCGTGGGCGATCGAGGAGAGGCCGGCATCTCCGCGCGGTCAGCCGCAGAGCGCCCCGCTCGACCCAGTTTAGCCCGAAGGCCCCGAGTTCTTTCGTCCAGGGATCTTCTTTTTTTTTTTGGCTCTACCACCCCTACGGACGCTTTGAACTTCTTTTTCATAACACTGGCCGCAACGTTTTGCGCACTTTTCAGGGATTTCAAACATAGGTGGAACAACTCGCTGAAACACGCAAATATCATTTAAATTATTAATCGAGTGGTGGGTGATGTTTAAATTTTTTCTTGAATATTCACTTTGTGCATGAACTGAATTTTAAAAAATTGGATTGATTGTAATAAATTTAATTAGTGAATTTAAAATTAAACAATGTAAGCACTTGGTGTAGCGACCGAGCCTCAGGCAGACACACGCATATATTTCAATCATTAAGCAAGCGATGTTTAAATTTTCGAATATTCACATTTTACATGATGTAACAATTATGTAGGCTAAATTTGAAAAAATTTGATTAATTTTCGTAATTTTAATGAGTGAATTTAAAATTAAAAAAAAAGTGAATATCTTTAAAAATTTAAGGATAAAAATCTTCAAACTTTTATTTACCTTACCAACTCATGACAGTTGAATTTTCAGCTGTAGAGTCAATTTTCACCTATATATTTTAATGTTTTTTTAATTTAACGGTTGTCTCCGAACTTGGTAGGCGAAGGTTGAGTTGGTCGCTTTGTATTTCTATTTCTAAAGTAAAATATACGAAGTAGTAGCTGGACAGTTTTGTGGTTGTCCCAGTAGCTGAAAGTATACGTATGCTCCTACGTGGTCGGATTTACGGCGCACTTACTTTGCAAATTATGTATAACTTAGCCTAAATCCTCCTGAACAAATATGTGTTTCCCAAACAGTGAGATTTGGTCTACCTCTCTAGTTATTCCGAAATTTTGACGAAAATAGCACCGCGTCAACATTAAAAATGAGAATCAAATGCATTTTTTTAACAACAGTTACTAAAACGCTTAATAGTAGTTATTATTATATAAATTATGATAAATTATTATTATAATTAATCTGAAATTGTTATTATTCATCTCAGTACTCGAAATGTGAAAAGCTTGTTGGATTCATATGTAAATAAGAGCCGTGATGTTTAAAGCAAAGATATTTGGTATCCAGTAACTCTTGGCCCGACAAAGTTATAATGGAATGCAACAATGAGCCCCGAAACAAATGAATAAGTTCGGAGATTCATGCACAACATTCTCTCGCCGAAGAAATTTTGAATTGAAATAAATTTAACATCATTAAAAACGTAGAGCTCGAAAATGCACAACAAAGATTTAGCTATTAACCTAATTTCAATTTTAATTATCGTTGCCTAATTAATAATTAATTTCGCACTTTTTCCAACATCCCTCGATAAAGGATATTAATTATATAATCAATGCTGCAAAAATTTAAATATAAAAAAAATATATAAAATAAGCTGAATTAAAAAGCATTTAAAAAGTATTTCAAAACTTCGTATTACCATCACGATCGACTGCATGTGAAATAAGCAAAACTAAAATGAAAAGAATCGAGCCGACGTCATCCGAGCGGCGTCGAAGTAGCTTACAAGGGAGAAAATTCCGGGGGAGAGTCCTAATTCGCCAAGTTGCGATATTTCGCCAGGGAAATGCGTCTTGAGAAATTCGCGTCCTTTATCCGGGCGCAAAATTCGCGCTGGTTTTGGGATGCGCGCGTTCATGCGAAATCCGATTTGCGAGATAGATCGAGAAAGAGAGTCGAAACGGGCGCAGGCACGCTCGCGAGCTTCTTCCCCCCGCACCCTCCTCCAAGCGGCATATAGTACACGCGAGTTGGGCGCTCCTATCGGCCAACACATATTCAATTCCCGGTGAGAGCCGCGCACAATAAAAGCCCCGGCGGCTGCGCTGAAAACCTCGAGAAATCCGGCGCTCGCGGCCTCCTTTTCTCGCTCTTCCCGAGGAACAATCCCCTTGTCTGAGGGGTAAGGGGCGGTTTCCGCCTAAGAGCCGGGAAAATAAGGTTGTAGGAGCCCGCAGGCGGCCGGAATCGACGAGCCTCTAGAAATCGACCTCCTTATTCCGGAGGAGTGCGTAAGTGAGTTGTCGGACGGTCCTCGATCGCCGCGCTTATCGTGGCTTTTTATTATTCGGATTAGGGGTGGCTGATCGGGGCTCTCGGGTGGTTGTTGAAACGCCGATGTGGCGTTTTATGCCTCTGGTCGTTCGAAGTAATCGAATGATAACTTTGGCCTGACCCAAGGTGGTGAGTGGGCCTCCTTATTACACGGGTGACTGGGCATGCGTGTGAGATTATCGTCTACTGCCATCAAATTTCAGTTTACTTCTCACTTCTTTGTAACAATCTCATCGAGGCTAGCCTGAATTGCGTTTCTGGGGAGATGCGAGGCGACCCATTTTTTGAATTGCCATCGTTCGAGTTCAATGTTTACTTGTCTTTGAAAGTTTCTCTCTTCTTCTTTTTTTGTTAAACATCGTATAAAGTCGATGGTGTGTGTACTGGAATCACTAACTGTGTATATTTGCAGAGTAAAAAAGCTCTACATTTGCTTTTTGATGGAATGTGTGCCCGTAAAATATTACAAAGAACTTTTTTATCACATATTTCGAGGATTTGTTTGATATTTCTAATTTACAATATTCCAACTCAGCGGTCTAATTACGAGCAGACTTGTAATTTTAACTTCGGATTTTAATTATAATTTTTAATCGAATTAAAATATTCTGGAATACTCTGTAAAGCATTTTCACCTGAATACATTGATTGGTAATCGAAGTATATAAACGAGATTAATATTATTCGATTCGGTGAATTAAAGTGACAGGTGATGAATATTTTCCATCGCCCGTGTATAAAGTAATTACTTTTTTCATTTAAAAAGATATTAAAAGTTAGAAAATTATTGCATTGTAGGGCGATTTTTTATTTTTTCATTCTACAAATAAGTGAAAATACTTGACAAATTTTCTCTTTACTCGATATAAATCACTCGTACAATATTTCAACGTTTGAAATTAATTTTGAAAGGAATTCCAGTTTATTACCTGCAGCCAACTCCAAGCAGTCTCGCATCCACAAAAGACCAGCGCCCATCCACTAAAAAAATATTTACATCGTCCATTTCAAAAACAAATAAACGAATATAAATAAACAAACAAGCAGCACTACGTGCTCTCGAGAAATTCTCGTCAAACTCGAAATTCACGTTTACCCCGTCGCAGAATTAAATAATTCAAGAGGTTCGCCGCGCTTATTGACAAAGGGAAAGGTCATCGAGATGCCACCGGCAGACAGCAAGGGGGGTAGCGGATTCAATCAAGCCAATTGAATAAAATTATAGCGCTCGCCGTCATTCGAGAGATGCGCATCGGCAGGAAGTCGCGAAATTGCCCTCGACAGCAACTAAAACAGTGCGGAGGCGTCAGTCGCACCCACCGAAAGAGCCTCCCTCCGGTCGCGAGGCATAATAACAATTCCGATACCTCCTCTCTCTCTCTTTCTCTCTTGCACTCGGCTTCCTTCGCGCATCCATCAAGGCGCACGACTGGCTGTGCTCGCTGTGCGCGCATTCCAGTGGCTCGTTCCCATTAAGGCCGGGGCTTTTATGTGGGTCGTCGGCGCAAAGGTAAAATAGGTTACATCGCGAGAGAGAGGGAGGAGAGAGCGGCGGCACTGACAGAGCCCCGAGAGAGATTCGCGAGAGGCGGCGGCGGTAGCGCGCATAATGCAGCCGCGGGACAAACAACGGCCGAGCTCTTGCCGCCCATTCACCGTCGGCGACGCGAATAGCTCGCTGAGCGTTTTCTCGCTGCCCGTCATCGTATCCGCTCGGGCGGCTGCATGCACTGTTCTCTCGAGCCCGGCGGCCGCCTCCGCGCTCCTCTCGGATCCCCCGGATTAGAGAGGAGAGTCCTGGCACGAGGCGCAATTTTTATGATCAAAGCGAGGCCCGCCTATGCCTTCCTCCGATTTTTACGTTCATCCTCTTGCGCGATATTTTCTTTGTTTCTTGGTGTTCTTCTTTTTTACTTGGGGATGCTTTCGGTGCTCTGGGCATTCTTACGGGCTGAGGACGCGGTGAATTGTTGCCGCACGTACAGTACGTCGAGCTGAATTGTTCTGTGGGACGTTGAGTGTATGTTAAGCTTGAGTTTCCTTTTTGAAATAGGATAGACGCTCTTTTTCTGTGCGTGAATCTGTTTATTTTAGGATACAAGAAATTAAGAAAAATTAAAGTACAATTTGCTCAATTTGAACGAAAGTTAAGTTTATGAATGAAGAAACATTATTTCTTTTCGTTTGTGGTATTCATTAAACGATTACTATTCATTGAAAATTTCAATTGAAGACTGTAAATGTAAATTGATTCTTATTCAGAAATGAAGAACATTCATAATAGTGAAGTCCAGAATGTAGGTAAAGGGAATATTACAAAAAATCAACATGCAATTTCCTGAAACAAGTAGAAAAATCGAGATTTCACCCGACATTCAGTAGCAACAATTGCAAAAATTGTTTCAATATTTTTCTTAACATAAAGATACTTTTCTACTGTAACAATACAGTAAAATAAGTTCATTTTAATATTTTCACTAGTTTTATAGTTCCCAATATGTTTCTTGCGAATTAACACTGGTAAGTAGTAACACTCTAAGTTTGACCAGACAACACTTTCCGATTTATAGTAACAATCGTAAAGGCAATTTGCATTTTTTTTCATAATTTTTCATGAATTTCCATTTCTTACGTGTAGGAACAATCGAACTTTTGTATAAAATTTTTTTTATCTCATACATATCAATGAAATGAAGAAAAAGAGAAAAATTGTCTACATTCTGATCTAGCCCTTATTACATTTTCATCGATTTCGTAGCTTCCCCATTAATATTTATCAGGCAAGTCTTGCGTATAGAATGATTTTTTAATCCAAACCCCAAAACTTTTAAAGCCATACCCTCACTGAGAAAAATGCGTTGAAAATATTATTGTTATTCTAATAAAAATTACTATTCAGTCTGGGAGCGGAGCTGTAGACTGCGTTTAGTGAAAAAAAATTACTATTCTGTATTACAAATTTTGCTGCGATTGCAGATGAATATTACCAGAATTCTAGTAAAATTTATAATACAGAATGGTAATTTTTTCATTAGATGCAGCCTGCGACTCCGCTCCCAGTAATTTTTCCAAAACATTTCGCTTAGTGCAGAATGGCCATTAGAAATGGAAGCAATAAAAAAAATAATAAAAGACGCTACAACAAAAGAGAGAGAAAAAGCTACGCGCAAGAGAACAGCCGGCAAACAGTGATAATCGTTCGACCGGGCAAAAGAGCAGCGTAAGCGCGGACGCAACAGTTTACAGGGTCGCGCGCGTCAGCCATCCGCGAGCGGCTAAAATATCGCGGCATTGTAAAAGTGCAGCCGGGAGAATCGCTGGAACGGTGCCGCGCAACCGTCGAGGTAGTAGTGTACTTGTTGCCTCTTGCAGCCCTCCCCCCCCCCCCCCGTGTTTCCCTCCACTGCTTCGCTCCTTCCTTTTTCATCTTTCACTCTCCTCGTCTTGTCCGTTTACATTGCGCTCGGCCCATTCTCTCTTTTACGCCGCTGTCCTGCCAGCCATCCGCGCGATCGTGCGCAGTTCCGCGTGCAGCCGACGATTCTCACCCCCTCCCCCCCTCCCCCTCGACGATGCCGTTGCATTGTCTACTCTCCCAGTTCCGCTATTTGCACCAGCGCTACTAAGCTACCCGCTCGAAAATCCATCGCCGCGGCGACGGTGCTTGCTTTCCACCGACCCTTTGTGATCTCGCTCTTTTACTTTTGCAGCTCTCTTGCGTTCTGCTCCCCTTTCTCTCTCTCTCGGTCCTGCAGTTCATGCTTTATTTTTTGCTGTTTCTTTCTTTCTGTTTGCTTTTTTAGCCGTAGCAGGGTCTCGTTATTTTAGCTTCGGTTGCTTATTAAAGAATCGTAGAATGGAGCGAGAGTCTCGTTTGGTTTCTACGGGAATAATGAATCGGAATGAAGAATAATTCCCGATTGTTTACGCGCGAGTCTCGTATTCAGGCCTGCGGAGGAGAGAAAAAAAAATGAAGCTACACTCTTTGAAAAAAGCTTCATTATTATTTTAAACGCATTCTGTTCTTTTTTTTTATTTTTGTATAGAAAGGAGGTATCGAATTTCGCACAGAAATAATTTTTTGGTCATTGAATGGGCGGCTGATCAAATTCTGGTATTTTTTACTTCGTTACGCGGCTGCACTGCGCAGATACTTCGATGCCACTCTAAATAATTGGCCGAAAATACCCGACGTGCCGTTGAATTAAATTAATTTTGCAGCGAACCAATTCCAAGGATTCTTTTCATCTTTTTTTTATTTTGATTCCGGTGTTACCGTTCTATTTTACTCGAATTCTTAGGTACACTTCTGACGCGACGAATGCAAACAATGTCCGATCCGTGCGTTTGACGCACGGCAGCATTTCGTGCGCATTTTTATTGCCGTTTTACAACGACCCTCGACGCTTCGAAACGATCGATGGAATTAAGTGACGAGCCGTCGAACGAATAAAATTAACGATTACTTGGGCAAAGCGAACGAATTCCGCTGCGAATTTTTGTTTATAAGAGAAAGCAGTTACTTTGGAATTAAACTAAATTATCCATTTGCAAGAGATGGACGTTGAAACGTACCGGCCCGTACCAATTATGTAAATCCTCGAGAAAGTTTTTTAATTATTGATGTCTCATTCTGCTTGTTTTCTTTTGGCACGTCGAGCCTTCGAACGCTGAGGAACTTAAAATTAAACGAAACAAGGGAAAAAAGCAACGAAAGAAAGCATTTCGTTGCAGTTTTAATAAAGCATTCTTTGTACTCTGGTGAAGAGGTTAACGATTTCTTTGTTAGTATTTGTTGTTTGTTGAAAACATAATTAATTTCTGATTAAGCGACTGAAGTAGACGAGCGGATTAATTTTCTACGGTAACAGACCTCCTGATCACGGATCTTTTGAAAGTTTCGAATATTTCTCTTTTGTATGTCAATTAACTACACGAAGAAAGGCAAAATTTTAGTATCTAACGCTCAAAATTGTCAACAAAATTGATCTTTGAAGTAATTTTCCCCTGAAATATCGCATTTCACTATTTGACAACAACGCAGCTTCTATAGCATTTGCAGAGTTCATTAAAACAAATCAACAAAGGTGATGACAACGCAATACTCAAAGTATCATAAAAATTCCTTCTAGAACTAGATGTTCATAGAAAACAAAAAAATAAAGAAAGCGTTCGAAAAAAATGCATTAATAATGATTCAGAAAGATTCACGTAAGTTAATTTTTCTTTTTTTTTCAGAAAAGAATTCAGAAAATACTACAACCGTGACTATTTCAATTATTTTCTCATCGCTTTCCATCTTCAATTAATAAATTCCACTAATTCGCCTTGAAGCGCTTTGAACCATTCGAATTTAGTGTACCAAAGTGTACCCTATGAGATAGTGTATCAAAGCTCGTGAAGAAACGGAAATCAACGGTCCGAATCGCAGAGCTCGAGGATCGAGACTACGCAGCCTCCGCGGATCGTCGGATCCGCTTACGGTCGGTGAACTCCATTGACTGACGGCGGCTAAAGCTGCCGCCCTCTTGATCCAGTTTCGCGAGGACGAAAGTTGTGCCGGGCCATTTAGAGGCGGTGAGCGCGGCCCCCTCGGAGACAATGGCTCCCATCTGTGCCCGCCTTGCTTCCTCTTTAAGTATTTCCATCATTTTCTCCGACTTGAAAACTTCGCCGTCGCGCCAGTTTTACCGCGTCGTCCGTATTTCCAAAAGACTTGTGAGTTTCTTTGCGATATTATGCCGCTGCGGACGATTGTGATCGCGGCGCGTGAAAATCGCCTGATCCCAGAGAGATAGGATTGCTTTTGAATTTAAATGTAGAGGGAAAATGATGCTCGTATTTTTTAACATTTTATTCTAACGAATACAGCACTGAGTGCAGACAGTAGTGGATAATTTTGCCTGTGAGAATACGCCTAGTTAACTCTACTATACATATAAAAAATTATAAAACAGCAGAAAAGAAATGTTTTGATTTAATTCTTCAGAAAAGAATAAAGGCCTTTCATCTTGAACCAATGATTCGGACTCATCAATGAAATACCAGTAGCCCTCTCCAGATGTCCTGACTTAAGCTTTTGTAATATTTAAAAAAGAGAATGCTTTTTACATCTGACCCATTTTTTTACAGGTATTCCATTCTACTTGTTTTTCTTGTAGATTTAATTTTCGTACAGTAAGATTTAAAATTCCTCAATGGCCAGTAGAATACGTATTCTTTATTTTATTATAATTTTACTGTTTTTAAAAGTTTTCTAATTTACAAGGAGTTCAACAATAAACCCTCAGAATAACCCTTTTTAAAAATATATATGAACAAGTAGTACATTCCTAGCTTAGTCAGACACGTTTTTTCATTCAGCAGGGAATACCGCAGTAGAGGTAATTAGCAATAAACTTTAAAAAACATTCCATATATCTTCGTATATGTGCCATAAAATACATTATTTTTAGCTAGGTAGATAAAAGTGCCATAAAATACGTTATTTTTAGCTAGGTAGAATGAAATTTTCATGAAAAAAAAAGTTAAAAAGAAAATAAAATCTTGATTCAATGCACCATATTCATTTATCTCCTCGCTAATAACTCGAAGTATACACCAGTAAAACAAGCTAAGAAAAGTGAAACCGAAAATGCCTTGTACACCTGCATGACCAAACTGAACGGGCGACCACTTCATTACATTAGCCTCGATAAGTAATAAAATGTCCAACCGCATAGCGGGAACCTCGAATATATTCGCAATAACCTAACCGCGGGTAAAAAATGGTACAAAGCCACTCATAAATTCATTAGAACCACAAACGGTGGTTGTTGGCCAAAGCTGCATATACTCCCGTGGCAACTGCCTCCACTTTCACCGGCCAAAGTCGCACAACACACAACTACGCAGAGCGAGTACCTCGACTGTCGGAATTTTTTTTTTCAGGGCTGAATGCGACCGTCGGCTAGCGCGAGGAGCCACGTTTAGGCCGCAGGTAGAAACTAGCCTCACCAGAAAAAAAAGAGAGAGAGCGAGATTATACAGCGAAGGCAATGGAGCAAGAGAGATGGCCAGAGGCTAGTAGGTGTGCGACGTGATCGAGGGGATAAATTATTTAAAGAGGCAGTCTTTCCCCTCTTTTAAAGGCCCGTCGCTGCGCGCGATGCGGTTCCATTCATGCTTATTTCAAGCTCATTGTGCTCGCGCTGTATTCAGCTTTTGACTCGTCGTCCTCTCCCCCCGGCTCCTCTATCTCGGAGCTTTCTTTCCCTCCCGCCATCCCCTCTTGCGGCGAAAACGTCACCTAATGTATATAAAAGAACGCGAGTGGCTGCCTCCATCCTTTCACCTGGCAGCTGACTCTCTCTCTCTCTCTCTTCCATTTTCTATCTCGTTACACAGCCGGATTCCATCGTGATGAATCCCTTCGCTCCGCCGATCGTGAATCTTTGCGTCGCCCAAGGGACTACTCTCTCTCTCTGTCTTTCTCGATGCTCTGCTCTCTTTTGACTCTCGTCGACTGGAATACGTTACAAGTGCTATTATTTCGCGCTGTATTTGTTCGATGCTCAATTTTCAAAGTAATTTTATTCAAGCGGAAATTTTGTGCGATAAACGCGGCACGATAGAAAAATTCGACGAGGGAGAAGCGTTTTATTCGTTTTGCTCTTTTGCTTTTTATTTCGTTTCCATTTGTTTTCGAAAATAAATGGGAGCAAATTTCTGTTGTTGAAAGTTGAATAATCCGTAAACTAAAACAGCGATGACAGAGGACAGTAGGAACTCTGTAACGAGGCCCTACTGAATTTATTTAGCAATCGGATACTGAAGTCGTTTCGGAGACCATTCCCTCATTTCTAGGGAATTTCGCTTTAATTTAGTATTAATTTTCAGTAACAATGTTAAAAAAAAACACGTGCTTTAATTCTTTTATTATAAAGCAAGAATTTTTTAAATTATAAGAATTTTCCCTCAAATGCAAAATAGTTTCAGTAGAATAAGTCCATCCTGGTCAGACAAACTGTATGAATGTTCTGACTGCGTAGAATCATCTTGCATAGGTACCATGTAAGAAAGATACATAAGTGAAACATGTGACGCAATAAACAGACCGTAAACAATTCTCTTAAGTAGAACAGATACCTCAGTGGTCAGACGTGGTATAAAAAGTCACCATTCGATTGCGCATACTGTTTTTACCTGTATACCGTTTTTAAATATTCAAATTATTCTGATCCCATTTTCACCATGACTTTCTGTAAAGAATTCGATCTATGCATAGACATTTATATTTTGTATTCGATTTGTTTTTCAGGAAACTACAAAAGCAACAAGAGCGGGTCTGCCGCTTTGTGTCGCTTTACAGTAAGGTGCTGACAGCGGAGTGCACTCAGCTAAACGAGAGCTGGCCTGACCAGGAAGACCCCAGGTGGAGTCAGCATGACTACGCAGACGCTTTTTCCAACTGGATACCCATCAATTCTTCTAATTTCTCTAACGCCAGTTCCTCCGAGAGTGAGTAACATTTTTTTTTACATTGACATACACGTCGAAAAACACTACGGTGCTTTTCGTTTACTTTTCACTCATATATGCCTTGACCTTATTTTAACAAATAATTTATAATTTAATAAAACAAAATATACCTCTCGGGTAATAATTTTAACTTAATCATGCAAACCGAATATTCTGCATTAAAAAGAACTCCATTGAATCAAATGCGATCAAGTTCCAATCACTTTCATTTATTAATGAAAATTTTCTTGCGCTTTGAAAGTCAAACGATTTCGCGCCCATTGAAATTTTTAATCAACGTTCAATTTCATTAATACGTTACCATCGACGAGACCATTATCGTAATTCCATTAATCTTAGACAGTTTTAACGGGTATTGAATTCTCTCACCTCGCCCAAACATCTCAACAATTTAGCACCGCACAGTGGCGCATCCCCTTTTCGATCCGCAATGAACAAAACCCACTCGATGCAGTTTCTACTCTCGCTCAATCAAGCGCCCGACGATCCTCTCATCTAACACTGATCACTTTAATTATCCCCCTACCAATATTTGCGCGCCTCTGGGTCCGGCCCTCTCGTATCCCTCATCAAATCTCCGCGATATCCGAATACCACGGATAAACAGGCCTTTAGAAAAAAAATCATGGCTGGATATTGCGAAACTTCGAAAGAAAGTATTTTATAAGTTTATAGGAAATGTTTTACGTTGAATGGCAACAAAATACGAAATTTATCAGTCTGCATTTAATATTTGAATAATTAGAGAATTTTATGATTTGCAATATGTATGTTAAAATATTGTGATAAAACGGCCATACAATTCGTCGATTAATTAATTTATTTATTTATTCATTTATTTATCCAGAAGGAAATGCATTAAATTACTAAAGTAAAATTGTAGAGGAAATAAATTGACAGTTTTACAAATATTTGATAAAATGATTGATTTTTTCCTTATTTTTTTTTAACTCTTTTTTACATACCTTTTAGAGCAGTTTTAGACTCTAGAATGCTTTCGCCTTCACGAAAACTTACTGTAAATTCCTTAGTTTTTGGAGAAACGTGTCTTCGAAAACTAATCTAAGTAGTCTACATTTTGGAGAAGGCACATGCAGTTATTCCAGAATTAATTATACTACGAAGATAATTAATTAACTAAACAAACACTGAGTACATAAACAAAAGTTTGTGAAAGTAGTAATTATGTACTGAATTTTAAACTTTTGCTTACTTACTCTGTTTTAAATTTTCTGAATTTTATTTCTAAATAAACAAAATCAAAATTAATTCTTCCGACTCAATTACTGAACCCAGCAGATTAAGTGCCAATAAATTTTCCTAGCAAAAAAAAAGAAGCTATGAAATACAAGGGTTTTATTCCCTGCAGAGGCTGTGCTGACACCTGTCCTACCGCCGTTCGCGCTTTGGCAGACCATACTGATAGCCCTGGCCCTGGGCATGTGTATCGTGCTCACCGTGGGCGGAAACATCCTGGTGCTACTGGCCTTCATCGTCGACCGGACCATCAGGCAGCCGAGCAATTACTTCATCGCCTCGCTCGCCGCCACCGACATGCTCATCGGTGAGTTCGCGCGCATCGAAAATCCTCGACACACAATGCCCCGGCCCGAAATTGCTCCGCAGGAAACACGCGATCCGTGGAAAATCGCCGTCATATGCCTACGCGTTTTGTACAGACGAGCACGAATAATAACCAACATGACGGCTTCGTGGCTTTTTTTTCTCTTTATTCTGTAATTTTTTTTCTTTTTTTTCTAATGGAGAAGGATTTTTTTTTAAATACACGAAAATGTTTAGAGTGCAAAAGAATTTTTAGTAATTTCGCTTGTTTAATATGACCAGAAAGTATTAAATTATTGTAATTTTCTTGAATATTATATTTCACTTCTTCTAAATAATTATTGAGAGTCTATTCCTATATGGGAATTTCGGGGTTGACAAATTTTAGAGATTGTGTAAAACAATATTCAGTAATATCGATTTTAAGCAAGGGTTCATTGTGATCTGAATTACAGTAATAAGATAAGATTTTCTAAATGAAATGAATTTTTAGTCAATTGTGAGGCTTAAAAAGTAATAATTAACGGTCAATGAATACAGCGCAGTTGATTAAACCAAACAAGTTGTACATAAAAATATTCATATTTTAATATTAATTATTTAAATGAATATAAGATGCTATCTCAGTCGTTAAATAATTTACAAATGAAACCTATTATGTTTGCATTGCCAGTTAATGCATTAAATTTACTATGACAAAATTTAAATTTCAAACCATTCGTTACGCCTATTCATCAAATTAATTATTATTTACTTACCTGTATTAAATTATTAAAAATTTTCTTAAAGAACATTCGATTTTCTTTTTAGTTAACAAATTCGATATTAAAAAGTAAATCAAACACAAAAATAATAATTCGACAGACAGTCAAAAAACCTTTAAAACTAAAGTATAGAAAACTTCCCGCATATTATTTCATCGAAAATAATGCTTGAATTTTGAATTAATTTAATAAAAAAAAAAGTGATAAAACAAAACAAATTATAGCAGGGATATATGTTCGAAAATGAAGCGGGCGCACTGGCCCGAGGCGCGAGCAGAGTTCGGCTATTGTTTTAATTCGATCTGGTCCATCGAGGTTTCGAAGCACGTAGTGCATGCGATACGGGCAGGATCGAGGGGCAGGGGGTTGGGGAGGGTTCGGCTGGCGGTCGACGGCGCGGCTACCACGTTGCTCCGCTATCGCGTGCAATTACGTCGCAGCAAATTTAGACGAGGCATATCGTCGGTGGCTTATAGGCACGGTTTCGATGCCGTTCTACACGGTGTACGTGCTGATGGGCTACTGGGACCTCGGACCGCTTCTCTGCGACCTCTGGCTCTCGGTCGACTACACGGTGTGTCTGGTGTCCCAGTACACGGTCCTCCTCATCACCATCGATCGCTTCTGCTCCGTCAAGATCGCGGCGAAGTACAGAAGCTGGCGCACCAAGAACCGCGTCATCTGGATGGTGACCATCACCTGGATCATACCCGCCCTGCTCTTCTTCATCAGCATTTTCGGCTGGGAACACTTCGTCGGCTTCAGGGACCTCGCGCCTGGACAGTGCGCCGTTCAATTTTTAAAGGTGAATTTCTCTCTCTTTTTTTAGTTGTTGTCTATTCGAGAAGGAGCGCCATTTGGGTCAAGTATGTATAGCGTTAATTGGCACAGAATTTTAGCGATGCGATGAGTATTTTGCTTTTACGCTGGAATTGTTTTATTCAAAAAAACAAAGCTTTTTCCGAAATTTTTTAAGTTACGGGTAGATATCGGTGGAACGTAGAAATGGTGTATTTTTTGTAAAACAAAAAATTGATTAAAAGCAACTAATTAATCGATACTAATAAAATGTTTGTATATCGATATGAATGAAAGATAGCAACTAACGTGCGCTATTGAAAACTGAAAAATTTCTATTAGCTCCTATTCTTATTCAATGAGTCTATGATAACTTAACAATAGATTCTGCTTCTGTGTACTAAATTTTGAACATTGCGGAAATAATTATTCATCACTTTAAAATAAAAAAGATGAACAAAAAGTTAATATTACGTGCGACAGGATCCCGTTTTCAACACGGCCCTTATAATCGGCTACTACTGGACGACGCTGATAGTCCTGTTCATCCTCTACGGTGGTATCTACAAAACAGCCTACGACATGCAAAAGAAAAGCGAGGCGAAGCAGCGGAAGATGCAGTCGATGGTCGCTCTGTCGGCCGGTGCCATGTCGGGAATGGCCGGCGGTGCAGCCGGCATTGGCATGTCTAAGACTCAGAGCACCCTGCTCAGCCAGGACAAGCCGAAACCACCGCCAAGTGCGACCACGACGGCGACCACCGACAGCGGCGGTAAAGACGCCAAAGAGTCGCCCGATGGACCGACCGAGAAACACGCCAGTGGAGTGCACAAGTCTCCTGGGAAGGGTCTCCTCGAGTCTAAGGTAACGTTGAAGAATTTTGCCTTTGATATAGCTTGCTACTTTTTTTTAACAGTAGAATAAAAGGTGGAAGTACTCAAACATTCATGTAAACACATTTTCGATGTTCTAATTACAAATAAGAATTTTTCCATCAAAGGAAAGCTAAAAATTTAATAGAAAATGGATGTCTGACCACACTCGTCTTTTTCTACTTACTCCAATGCACTACACTTTCTTTTATTGAAAAAGTCGAACAGTATAATAAATGAGTACGTAATTTTTTTATAAAAGGAATTTACAAAAGGTTTTATAAACGATATTTTCAATACATTCTGGAGGAAGTAGAGAAAGACGTTTAGTCAGACGGAGATATTCTATTAAATTTTTTTAACTTTCCCTTGAAGTGAAAAAGCTAGTCCCCTATTTTGACTGATTTTTTTTAATGAATAATATATATTTATAAGTGTATATAATTGTAATTTACAAACATATCTATATCTATAGCTAAAAATCCTCCTGCAAAATTTTTAAAATAAAAAAATGCGGAGAATTTGATAGGAAAATCTTTGGTATTTTCACCGAACTTTTTTTTGTAAAAAATTACAAAACTTGGCCAAAGATCCAAATTTTACTGTATAAAATTTCAATGTTTGTAAGTACATTTTTACGTACACTACCACCATAAATTTTTAATCCCACAACCTCTCCAAACTTCCTTAAAAAACGTAATTACGATTGCAATTGGGAAATAGCGGTCGGACGCTTCGTAACTCCTGAAGCACCTTTCACAGCACACTCCAGCGCATTCTTTCCCATAAAAGGGAGCCGCGGCTACCCTTTACAGCGCCGCGCATAAAAGTTATCGCGCTTGCGGAAGCGCCCAGTCTCGCGGTAAAAGTAATGAGTCGAAATCCCGCCAATTGGACTTTCGCAGGCGACGGAGAAAACGAAGCTGCAGCTGGAGCCGACGGGCGCCGAGGGCGAGAAGTCCGAGCGGTCGAGCAGCCCTGCCTTCGACTCGGACGAGGACAGCGCGTCGGGCCCGGCGACGTCCTCCCAGCAGCTGGCAGGCCTCCACAAAAGGTCCTCCCTGGCCGGCCTGGTCGCGCAGTCCGGCGCCCTCCACGTGTTCGCGCCGAACAGCCGCATGAACGGCATACTGCCGGTGAAGGTCGAGATGAACCTGCCGATGGCGATGGCCGCCGCCGCCGTCGCCAGCTCCGCCAAACGGCTGTCGCCGACCAGCCCCTGCCGCGAGCCCATCCACGCCAGGGCCCAAACACTGCCGAAGATCCAGGAATCGAGTCTCCTGGACAACGAGAACACCGCCCTCGAGCCCGACAAGTCCAGTCACGGTTGGCTTAACAAACTTTTTATTTATTTATTTAACCTTTAGAGTGCCGGGATTTGAGATATTTCAAAAGCTCCGTTTTTTTTCTATAAAAAAGTGAGTTTAGTTTAGCTTTGATTAATAAAAAAACATATGACACCTATAAGCGTCATCCCGGTCCTCTAAAAGTTAACAGTAGTTCAGCAGACTGAAGGGTTATGAAGTACAGATTTCAATTAATATGGTAAATAGTTAAAGTAAACTTAAATTATTTACCATAAACTAAAATAAAAACTGACAGCCATTGTGATCTTAAGGGGATTTACCTTTTTTAAAAGGCGGATGAAAAATATTATTTTTATGAAGAAGAGTACAAAAATTAATTAAGGGAATTGATTATTTATTAAGGCCGTTTATTTTTTATTAAGGCCTGAAGAATTGTAAATTACTTAAATTCGCTTAAATTTGCTGAATTTTCATGAATCTTTATATAGCTTACCTCAAATCCAAAAATTTAAAAATAACATTATAAATTTAGCAAACAATAGGTATGCTACTTTACTTTAAAAGTATACATTACTATTAATGGTTACGATTTCACACTCAACGTACTCTCCAACTATAAATTAGTTAATTAGTTTTAGTTCGTTGAGACATTTTACAAATTCGGTATCTCAACTTATCAAGAAATTTATTAAATTCAATATTAAGAGTTCTTGAAAATTTACTAGGAATAATTAATCTTCTTATTAGTTATTGATACTATTACAAGTCACATTTTAAATTTGCAAATTATTTTACAAATTCAGTACCTCAATCTATCACGACATTTATTAAATTCAAGAGTAAAAGTTCTTGCAAATTTTCTATGAATAATTTATCTTCTTATTAGTTATTGACACTACTGCAAGTTACATTTCAAAGTTCGCTAAACGTTGCAAAACTGTAAACCATATGCATTCATTTTTCCTCTGAAATTTCCTCAATATTTTCTTAAAATGTAAGTGATTAATCAAGCATCAATCGATCATCCTTCGTAGAGTAAAGTAAAACCCTCTTCCTCCCGAGTAAACTACTAAAATATTAAGAAACAATCAAGACCGTCAAAACAAATATATAATCACACCACCGTTTATGCGCAACCATGAAAAAAGCCGGAAGCAGCCTGACACTGACTCCCGAGCAATCGATGCGCTCCGCGGAAGCAGACAGAGCGATCGCGGAGTCTCGTCCCAGCAACCATCGAGCCTCGCAGCCTCAACAGCACCAACACCAAGCGCACCAGCAGCAGCAAACCGCGACTAAGGACTCCACGTCCTCCAGCTCGCACATAATCCCGCCGCCGTCCGAGTTCCGCGGCAGTCCGGGCATCTCGGACAACACGTCCTCGACGACCTCCTCGCTGAACGAGCAGCGGCACCGCGGCGTCTACGTCAGCGCCGACGGGCAGTTCGCCACTTACGACATCATGACCGGCCTGGACGGCGCGGATCTCAGGTACATGGACGAGAGCTCGGTGATCGTTCCGAGCCCCTCGTTCGAGAGCCCGCCATCCTCCTTCTCCTGCAGCTTGGCTAATCCGCTTTCCACGACGCCGTCCTCGCCGATTCTCGGCGCTGGCACCTCCGCCGCTAACACCAGCCTCCTGCAGGCGGCGCTTATACGCGCCACCGCGCAGCAGGTGTCCACCGACAAACCGACCACTGGCCCGAGGCAAGAATCTCATTCGCCGTTCGTCTCTTTCTCTCTTTTACTTTTTTTTTTCTTTCTTGTCTTTTACTCTTTCGTTGTATTCCGCTCTCTAAACGTGAGAAGTCGACGGGTCAATGCCGCCGTTGTAATTTGCTAGATGAGCGAGCGATGCTTGTGAAATGTTCAAGTAGTTTTTACTGAGTGTTCAAAAGATTTTCGTTATATAGACTGTCAGAAAGGTTCAGTGGAATATTTAATTACAAATTAATTTAAAAAAAAAGTGCCAGTGCCAGTAAGGTACATTCCTGATCATAAGTTTTGTACATTTAACAGGGGTAAGTAGAAACGGACGAGTTTGGTCAGACGCGAATTTTCTGCTCTTTTTTTTAATTAGCCCTGATGAAAAAATTTTAATGAAATGAAAATAACTTGCTTTTAATGAGATACTTTTTTATTTTATATAATGATTCAAAACTTAAACGTACTCATCACTTCATAAAAAATCTATAGCTCATTAATATCTTCGTTGAATGGTAGCTTTCCTTTATTTACTTTTCTTTATTATTAAAAAGTTCTGACCTATTTTATATTAATTCGTAATTCAATATTGAATATCTGGACATTGACCTTTATTGAATCTTCACTGCTTTGTCTCTCATCAGAATTCGCTCTGGAGATCAGTAAAATTTCACCTTTAGAGAAAGAGCTTAGAATTAATCTTCGAGCTGGATTTTAATTTTTAACGTACTCTTATCTATATAAGCTCAAGTTTTTTAATGAAAAATTTTTTTGTTCCTTAGGTATGTTTACGTTTCTTCTTAGCTCGTTTCCGCAACTCTCAAGTCTGCACGATATCACTGTTTAATTATTCTTTACACGATTTGCAGCCTGCATCTTCGCTTTCGGATATATTTAACATCGTCGCAAGCATCACGCAAAAATCTCCACGCATGAATAAACCAAATGAAATGCAAATTGCATCACCACTTGATTTTTGACGTCTCAGCAAAGCACTGCGAATCCACGAAGTACAAATATATTCGCTCTATATGCTCACAATATCAGATAATATAATAAACTATCACTCCCACCGCCAATCCTCCCCAGCACAGTTTTCACGCTTCCTTCGCGAAAATTTGCGACGCATGCCCCCATATATAAAAAAACATACGCACAAAAAACTTTTAATAAAAAAAATGTAAAAATCTCGTCCGAACAGAGGCACGAGCGTGGTGAACGCGTCGAGCCAAACGCACCCACCGCGCGTCTTCATTACGCACCAAAGCAACGTGGCCTCGCAGACCTCCCCCATAGTGGTGAGTAAGATGAACACGGAAGTGAGCGTAAGGCCGCAGAAGCAGCCGGTGACGAGCATCATCGCGACGCCCCAGTCCTGCCAGCTCGAGTCCTCCGTGAGCGCCAGCGAGCGCACCGAGCCTCAGCCGAGTCCGCGCACCCCCACCAGCAACCTCGTGCCGGCTACGTCCTCCTCCAGCAGTGCCATGCCCAGCACCTCCGCCACTACCGTCATCAGACCTAACGCTGTACAGGTATTTTTCTCGATCCGTAAACCTTGTAAAAAAGTGCGTTATTTATATTTAATTTCACTGGGCTAGTCTCAAGCTTTTTGAAATCTAGATTTACCTCGAATTTTGCAGAGTAATTTCTGAATGAATAAAATATAAAACGATCGTGTTATTGTTCCTTTATTTTTTTCTTTTGCAATTTTTTTTAAAAATTCCAAGACCTGGAGGAATAACTTCTTCCTAGTCGGTAGCCTTATTCCTACTCAGTATTCCATAAAGTCATTTGTTATATAACTTCAGTAAAATTAATTCGACATTTTTATTGAGATAAAATGATATTGACAAGAAGATTACTGAAATCTTTTGAAACATTTTTTTTGTCTGCATACTACGTAGAATATATACATCAATTTCAATATCCCTAGTCAATAATTAATTATTGCACGTTACTTAAATTAAAGAAAAAAAGACAAAATATTTTTTGTACCTAATTAATAACAGATGCAGCAGCAGCAAGTGAACGCGGACTCCAAGCGGCAGTCGTCGAAGCGCGAAACGGATACTTCGATGGAGCGCTCGGACGGCGGGGGTGGCGGATCGAGGCGCGACCTCGTCAAGGCGATCGGCAAGCGGCTCAAGGCCAAGACCCAGAAGAAGGACCCGACACTGGGCCGACAGAAGTCCCGCACGGAGAATCGGGCCCGCAAGGCCTTCCGCACGATATCCTTCATCCTCGGCGCTTTCGTCGCCTGCTGGACGCCGTACCACGTGCTCGCCCTCGTCGAAGGTTTCTGCTCGGATCCGCCCTGCACGAACGAGCACCTCTTCATGTTCTCGTACTTCCTCTGCTACGCCAACAGCCCCATGAACCCCTTCTGTTATGCCCTCGCCAATCAGCAGTTCAAGAAGACCTTCACCAGGATTCTCAAGGGCGACCTCCACATGACGTAAGACCCGCCGCGCCGCGAGCTCGGCAATTACACCCTTCTGAAGAAAGAATTGTGCATAAATTTTATACGGAAACTGTATGCAGATTTTTTTTATTCACAAATATTTGCTCTGTCTGAAATTCTGCGTAAATTCTGCAGAAACCTATATGTACCGAACATTTTTTGGCAGGTATTCGGTGGAAACTCGGCAGGTAACCTTCTGTTAAAAATTTTACGCAGAATTTGTTAAAAAAAATTTGCATAAAATTTTTCTTTATCGATTTGTGCAGAATTTTCTCACGATTTTTCATGAGGTGTATAAAATATCTTTATATTCGTGTTGAACTGTCGCTTACGATGCATTTTTAAGTGTGACGTACATTAGCCAGCGACGGAAGGGGGGTTTTAGAGGAACTGCGCTAAATTTTCGGTACGTACGTTACACTCTTTGTTTCTAACGAAGATACAACGTCTTCGCTGTGCGTCCATGAATCTGCGGTGAAAAATCGGTTCTGTCAGCCAGTCAATCTTGCCAAATCTTGTCGTGCGTATGATGGATCGACGGTGTCTTTTGGGTCCGACGCGCGAGTATGGATATAGCTATCGACTTTTTTTTTCTAATTTTCATTCTCACGACGAAACTGCGTTGCTCTTGGTGCGCGTGGTGAATGTAAAGAAACGATCGCCTCGAAGGTGCTATAGTGCGTCCTTCCTGGTACCGAGCGTCGATCACTTACTAAGAGAGTGTTTCACTTAATTTTGATTGTGGATTTTTTCGTGGTATTGAAAAACGTTTTCTTGCACTGAAATGTAAGGAAGTGGAAATTTGAAGATCAAAAGTACTAACCCTTTTTGAGACGCAGTACTCAACGTTTGACTTTTACATTAAAAAAATTCGATGGTTTAAAGATAAGAACTGAATAATATGACATTTCAGGAAATTAGAATTACTTATCGAAAAATCTAAAATAAAGAGAAACTCCATGATTCAAAGAATACAATTTGACACTCTTCTAGTCAGCTGAGATTTTCATTTACCACATGTCCATTAAATTAGCATTTGTAATATTATACGGTACTAATGCCAGCCTAAAAAGCTCGATATCGAAAAAAAAAAACAAATCATAGATTGGAAATGGTTCGCTCGCCCAATAAATTCGTATAGAACAACGTATTATGTGAAGATGAAAAAAAAATTGCGCAAATCATCGTTGAATTCTCCGATGACGATGGCTTTGTAAACATTTGTATTAACTATAAAATTTTAACGCGCGAACACACGAAGGCGCTCGGATCTCGGCTTTGCAGTATTCAAAAGGAGAGGTCTCGTTTAGTAAACGAGGCTGTGACGCTTGAAAAAAGGAAGGAAAATATCGTTCTAGTTATATTGTCAATTGATCTCTTCGTGCATTTCGAGAGTGACAGAGCAAAAAAAAAAAAACGTTAGACTTAGGGCTGTGTAATGAATCTACTTCTAAGTGTGTACATAATCTGCATCGCTACGCCGATGGAACTTAAGAAAATAAATACAATAGCGAATTCATTAAATGGGTATAGTCGACGAATCCGATGTATATTGAAGAAGCAAAAGAGAGAGAGAGAGAGAGAGAGAGAGAGAACAAATAAAAAAAAAAGAACAAGGTAAATGAACTTCAATGTAAATAATGTATATGTGTGAATATAATTGTTAACGTTCGTTCATTTTATGAATAAAATTAAGGGGAATAAAGTGTAGACTCATTAAAGCAGAAGTGGTGGGAAAAATAAGAAATATACATTATTTAAAAAAAAATGCCAGAAAAATAGAGGATAAAATATAACAAGTCGTATAACAAATAGTGTTGTATACAAAAGAGCCGTTGCGAAGTGTCACGAACAAATCAATAAGTAGATACATTTATCGAGCGACTCGTGGAGGGGGGGAGGGGAGGGGTGGGTAGAGAAATAAGCGACACTTGTCGATCGTCATTGTTTCAAATGAGAATGCGCGAGGAGTGAAGAGCTTAAAGGTTGTAGACATTGTAGTCGCAAACTGCGTGCTCACATGACGTACGATACACTGCGCCGAGAGAGTAACTCGCGCCCCGCGAGATTATGAATTTATTAATAATATGTGAGCTTACAAAAGCTTACTCAGCGCGGCAATTTTGCCTGTAAAGACACAAAGTGAAATGGTTGAATGCACAAATTATTAAACCCACGCCTGCCTTTCAGCAACATTCGTATACATTACTTTTTTTTTTTACTCGGTTTTCCTATATACGTTGCCATCTGTTCATATTTTTTTCCTTTCATTTTTTTCTCTTTTTTATTTTAATATTATTTTATTAAAAAAAAAAAACAACGGCACTCGCTCGCTTGCAAAGTGAAAAATCGTGTAACTATGAAAAGCACTAAAAAATTAAGAAACTAATAATCAAAATTAATATTAAAAATATTCCAGTTCCTCCCAGAAGTGAACTGAAGAAAGTATTTATTTCCTTTATTATTATTTTTTATTAAGCATTCAATTATTTATTAGCTATATGTAATTCGATTTGTGATATAGCGTGAAACGATAAGAACTTTTTTTCTCTATTTTCTTATTTCATTTATATAAGTATACATTTTTGCAGTCCGATATTTTGTACGAAGGGTTTTGTTGACGAATACCATCTATTCCTCGAAGAGTAAAAAACTTAAAAAAAAAACCTTTATGCTAAATAGAGCGAAACAAGTTATTCTCTTGTTATCGAGCAACGCCTGCGTTACGTAAATATAACCATTGCAAATATCGATCGGTTGAAACTTTGATATTTTCGTCGTCTTTTTTTTTTTTTAACGTAACTAAGTTTTATTTTTTTTTTCATCAACGCAGACTGGCAGAGTGGAGAGTGAATCGCGCGAGTGTGTGCATGAAGTGCATATAGGTATTCATGAAAAAAGTGCGTGTAGCACAGTTTTGTTTATCGTTTTCGCTGTGCGTTGTTGCCTCCGTGTAGTTATATTAAACGAAGAGAAATAGCATTTATAAAAAGACAAGGGGAACTATGTGTTTTGAAAAAAACAGAGCGTCGCTTGAGTGCCTAGCGGCTCTTGAGCTCCTGGCTTACTTGGTCCTTTGACTGTTCGCAATACTCTTCTTTTTTTTTGTAATTTGCGTTAAATTTTTTTCATTGTTGAATTGTTTTAACGAGAGCCAAATGTAATTAAATACAGTATTATCACCTTCCGTGAACTTCCGTCATTGCATGACCTCTTGGTATTAACAACTCCATTCATTTAAGTTTTCCTAAATTTGTAGTGTCGAACTATTGATTTTTAATTAATAACAAAATCAAGTCTTCGAATTTTACAGTAGAATCTCGATCGTCGACTATTTATTTGCTTGTCGTATTAACAGAAGATGAATATGAATTCGATGTAAGAATACAAATTACCTAGTCAATTAACTCTAAGATAATAAAGCAAAATGAATGTCAGAAAAAAATTTATTTAGCAGCTAATTTACTGTTTCGTGCGCAATTGGAACATCTGACATCGGATTGATTCATTATGGATGTGATTTTAAATTTTATTTATGACAAATCGATAATTTAAAATTTGAAGTACAATAAATATAAATACCTATTAAAAAAGAGTTATAAATCTTTCTGTTTAAATATCAAGTAATTTTCGAATATCGTTTATACCGCTAAAATAAAACAGTAAAATTTAATAATTTAATATGAAATTTCACGTTGAATCCATAGTGAATGAGTGCGTAATAAATTCGAGTAGCATTCATTACTTATTGTGCACAAATAATCATTGTGTGTAAACCGACCGGGATATGCATGAAATGCCAATTAATATGTACATTTTTTTAAACGATGAAAAAGGAAAATAACGTATGATATTTTTAATGCATTTTATAAAAAGGTATTCTTTAAAAAAAAATTGTAATCCACATTCAGGCATACTCAAAGAGCTTATTTAACATCTTCTCATGATTTCACCGTTAAACATGTATAAACGCCTGTAAGTGGCTTTCCTCTTACTATGTCAATAATACCTAAAAGTCAAGTTAAACAAATTGCTTGTGGTAACTGTAAGATGTAAAACTGAAACTAAATGACATGTACCAATATAATAAAAAATACATATATAAAAAATAAATTATAACTCAAAGAGGGCAAATGAATAAGTTAACAAAAAAGAAGCTTCTGTAATTCATTTTCTAAAAGTTTAAACGAGACGCGCACGAAATAATCTTGTCTTCGAAATAAAAAAAAAAGAAACAAAAAAGATTTGAGCTTACAATAACGATGAAATTTCGAACGAAAGAGAGAGAGAGAGCAGGGTCTATTGCCGAACCAGCGCTGTAGCCTTAGCAAATTGTAAACGCATACAATATGTACGTACAATAAACTCCAATTAAGATTCATATTAGAGCTTCGAAAATATAGTTTTGACTTCCGCGAATCCGACCGCCAATCGCGCCGATTTTTCGATTTTCAAAATATATATATATATATATATTATAGAAATATATATACATATATATGTATTACAGGCGTCGCTAAGAGGCTTCCCAATTTTTCAAACGAGCGATTTAAAGCGCGTAAATTCCCGTCTGCGCTTACGACGGAGCTGAGATGCATTAAAATATAAGTATACATTTAGTGGAGCAGGCTATTTTTCACGGCGCGCTCGAGCAGCTTTCGAAGGACCTTATAGATCGAGGGACGCGTTTTTACTCGGAACATTTTCACCGACGCCATTTATGTATGTACAACACGTAATAATTTTTTTTATTTGTCACACTGAAAGCAATGTTCGAGTGAAAATTAATGCAGTTTCTGGGAGAGTAGTTGCCGAATGACATTTTTTTTATTCATTTATCCGTTTAGAAATAATAAACGGACAAATTGTCCTTAAAAGTTCAACTAAAAGAATTAATAATTAAAGTTGCCGCGTAATTTCTTCTGAAAAAATTATGGTATTTATATGAAAATTTTCGCACTGTAAACTACGTACATTCTTTTCGAATGGTAATTTTTTAGATTGACTATACAATATAGTTTTTACTGGACATTTCTCTCAGTGCATGATTTTTCTTCTTTTGTCACATCGAATGAAGGATCCGTAGCATGAGTACAAGTCCACCGGTGACCAAAAAGGAATGAAATGTTTGAAAAAAAAAAGAAGCATTTTTCGAGTGTGTATCACATGCTATCGTGTGGCCTAATTGTTTAAGAGCATTTTCAAAAAAAAAAACGACGTATAAAAACCATGATTCTCGTTATCTAAGTTATAGCTTCATGAAAAAAGAAAATTGAACGCGTGATTTTTTTACACAGTATAAAATAGCAAATGAAACTTATTTGTTACATGCATATCGTGAGAGTGAAAACAAACTAATTTGCAGGAAGACGAATAAGTCTGCAAAAGAAAATAATAAGAAATACATAGACCTATTATAATGTATACTTGTTATAAATATGCGATTCGCCTGACAATCTCACCGACTATGTTAATATAAAAAAAAAATATAAATAAATATATATTACAAATATATATATATATATATAAATAAAGCTAATCAACGTTTACAAGAAAAAAAACAATATAAAATTAATGCAGAATTGTGAGATATAGTAAAAGAAAAAAATATGCGAGTGAGTAACTCGATAAAATGATAAATCTATGTGCGTGTACTGAAGAGCTTTACGACGTACAATTGCGATACCTGTTTAAGATATGAACGTGGTAAAAAGTTAAAGGTGCGAGGAGCAAAAAAAAAAATGAAACAAAGAACAAACTGACGGATTTAACTAATGAGCATCATAAAGGATTGGGATATTATCACTGTAGTGAACATTTCTATTATTTTTAATTGCATCGCAAGTTGTATTGCAATTAGATCTTCGACATATGTACACGAAGCAGCAAAAATAAACGAAAAATAACAATAATGGCCGTGCAATGAATCATATTAATCGACACTGTCAATTTCTTAATTTTTTTTATCCTTCTTACTTAGTTATTGTAAGTAGTTATGCATACAAATATAAAATGTATTTATATGTTAAAAAAACATACCTTCAAGTTAATTTTTTTCCTAATTTCCAAATTTTCCGAAATTTGGTTTAACAAAAATAATATTTCCAATGTGTACGTAATACGTAATGCCATTTATTCCAAGACTTTTTTTTGAGTGAGTTGTAATTTGTTATTCCCGGGATTTTAAGTAAGAAAGGTAATAAAATTAAATCGGTCAAGGCGGAAGTGCACTATCAGGATTCTGCGGAGCGTATACCAAATTTGCAGTTTTAGTTTCATTCAACGAATGCTACTATTTGCAATTACAATGCGAAGAGTCTCTACTCATTCTACGTGATTTTTTTTCTTCAGATTGGAGCATCATCTACTAAAATGTTTACTGGGATTGGTCACCTTCATCCTTACAATATTCTAAAAATGACTACATTCATAATAAATTTTTTCAAAAAGTCCAATTAGTAAATTGAGAAATAAATTATCATTAAAATTGTCATAACGAGTCATGGCCCTTTTTCCTTTTGATAGTTTAACTAAATTATTTGTAAAATCTCCTTGTGAAAACAGTATTTAGAATTATTCGCTGTATAAGATTTATTGCAGTGATGTAAGTCTACTTCTATTTTTAACCGACGTTGCTTTAATGTATTTCTACTATTCAGTAAATACACCTTAAAATGACTATTTTTGTTTCAGATGTCCAACACTGCGATGAGAATCGATAAAAATCATTCGAGCTTCTAGAAACGTTCAGTTTCTGGCAATTAATTTTATTAATTTTCATAACTATATTTACAGATGCACTAGAATCTTCTATTTTAACATTTCACGTACTATTTTACTATACCTAGATTAGAGATTGATTGAATTACCTACTGCGTGTTTTTAATAACGCTTTTATTGTCAACATTAAATAAGTATTTAATAAATAACTCATATAAAATATTTCATTAACAATATTCCATAATTACACATTTAATTAACCTTTTCGTTACTTACTCCTTGTATTTACAGATTTTTATTTACATGAATCCTTTATTTTACATTTTGACTGTACATTTTAATGTAACATTTAAGTGTTATTAAACAAACGAAATTCATATCTACCTTTCAATCAATCAGTCTAATAAATTATTCATTTTGCACTAACATTCATACTTGTACTTAAATAAAATATCAATTTCTCTACTTAACAATTGTTTTTTTGTACAAAAACATTTCGCATGTTTGTCGAATCAAATTATTGCACGCATTCACATACACAAGAGAATAATTAATATATACAATTAATGTCTAATAAATAAAAATAAATATGTAAAATAATTTCTCCATTTAGCAGCTTAATATATGTAGTTAAATATTTCGGGTGAGTATATAATAAATAAATTGTAGTATGTATAATGCATGCAGACTACGCAACCCTTAGAAAAATTTCCGCAGATTTTTCGACAATGATTTTGCCTGCGAACAATTTTACACCAATTTCTGCAAATTTATAGCAAAGATATATAAATAAAAATGGTCTGCAAAAAATTCCGCAGAAAAATCTACAGAATCTTCCCCTAAATTATGAGTAATTCTCTAAGTTATAAACCCGTTTTTTACGCTTAATTTTTATAAACAGTTCATCGAGCCTCAAATCTGAAGCTGAAAGTATCTTCAGGCATTGCAAGATTACCGACTGGCACTATGTAGGTTTCTCCCTTGACTGGTAGTACTTTGAAATTTTTAAGTATATTGGCAAGGATAGAAAAACTTAGATGCTGCACCAACTTGTATCCCATGCACATGCGCCTTCCAATTCCAAATGGCAGAAAGTGTTCGGATTTAAAGAGCTTCCCATTGCGGACAAATCGTTCGGGCACAAATTCATTTGGATTCTCCCACAGTTTTCCTGCCATATTTAGATCGTAATTGTTGAGAAATACTAATGTGTTTTTCTTAACTTTGTAACCTGAAAACAAAAATATTCTAATTTATAATAAAATCAATCGCATAAATTATATTAAAACAGTACTTCTACTTAAATAAAACATCAGTTTCTCTTCTAAACATTCTTTAATCTTAATTAGCCAATTTAATTATACAATTAGTATACAGTCCGTTGAATTATTATATAAATAAATCAAATTTAGACTATTCTGTATTTTAAGAGCAATTAAACGAATTTAATAATTAAAGTAAAATAATTAAATTGATTAACATGATTAATTAGTCGACGAAACTCACCAGAAATGGAACTGTCTCTATTGGCAACGTGAGGTACAATAGGACTGGCAATAAGCCTGATAGCTTCCAAGATTATTGCTTCGACGTACGGTAAAGCCTGTCTGTGCTCCAATCTGATATAATCAGACTTGTCCAACTGAAGTTGGTCAATTTCTTTTTGAGCGTACTCCTGGACGTGGCTCCTCGTTCCCAAATATCCGAAAACTTTGATAAGCAAATTGCCGATGGCCGAGTGTCCTCCGACGATGTCTTCCAGAGCAAAAAGTGCCGTGTCCCACGATAAACTAGGCTTGGCATCGGTCTTCACGTGATTGATTAGGCAGTCAATATAATCGTTCTCTTCCAGCTCGGCACTCCAAGAGTCAAGGCGATTCTGGATCATGTTCTTCTCGACGAATTCGCGAATTTTGCTGCTCCAGTGGGCTATTCGCGACATATTCCGGTAATGCAGCGGCATGAGGAAAGGCATAAAGTCGGCGGCGTATCCCTGGTTGACTTCGTAAAAGATCCCGTCGAAATTTTTAATCATCTCCTTGAATTCCGGATCTTCGAATGCAAATGACCGGGAGCAAAAGTAAACGCTGAATATATTGGCACAGCTGTGGAGGATGAGCGGCTTCAATGCGACGGCGGAGCTCTTGCACATGGATATCCGGTCAATTAATTTTGATGTTTCGGTTGTGATCGTATCGTTCAATTCATTGAATTTTTTTGTGAATGAACGTGGAAATGTATGAGCTTTCAGCATCTCACGGCGCGTCTTCTGTATATTCGACCAGTTTGAAAAGGCCAAAGCTACGAGCAGAAAATAAATCATTTTTATTAGTACGTTGAATGTTTAGTGACTTTTTTTTTTATTGGTAAAAATTAAAGACAGTTTTTATTATTTTTCTGTTTCATTTTATAATATAATTTTTTATTGTTTTAGAAATCAGAAGAAATATATCTGAATGAATTGAAATTCGGTGGCTATTGCGATGGAAAAATAATAAGAATCGTTTTTCCAAAAAGCATTTTGTTTTACGTGCACGAGATATTTATAGTCGAGATATTATAGATTATATAGTCGAGAGCTGCACGAGTCAGTGCATGCGGAAACACAAGGTCGGGCATGATCTTTTGAATTCCACATTTACTTTATATTGTAGCTGCTATTATTAGAATGAAGCTTAAAAAAATTCTGATACACGCAAAGTTCGCTAATTTATTAAATAAAAGAATACTCTAGTTTTAATGATTCGCAAATTATATTTATAGATGAAAATGGATTAAAACCAATTTTTTTCTAGGATTATTCAGGCGACTTTCAATTTATCTATTTGACATTCTGCCGATAAATTGAAACAGATTTAAATGGCATAGTTGTTGCTTATCAGCAAACGCAATAATATATTTTGATAAGTGAACTAACGGGTTAAAAAAGTAGCATACGCGTGCGCACGATAACGGTGCTTGTGCCGAAAAAGAACATCGCACTGCTTCACTTTATTTGCAATGGAACGGTGTAGCTGTTTGGATAATGGCTCCTTTGCACATGCAATGATTTCCAGGAATTTGGTCTGAGAGCACTTTCTCAAATTTAAAGGAACCACTGTCCAAATTTTGTGTTAATTTTACTATTTAAAATTACACATATTATGCGCGACACGTAAAATTTTTTGGTGGAATTTACTATATAACGTACCGCATCAAAATATCTTTAATAAAAAATGTATTTTAAACACGATGTTTTCGATATATTTTTTTTAATTTATGAATATTTTTCCAACCGAGTCATTTCATTTGCAGAAGAATAAAAGTAATTCTAACGATCCTTATCTCCGAATCGTGCACGAAGAAAATTCTTAATAAAAATTGCAATAAATTGATCATTTTTAGTAATTCCAGTATTTAAGGACATTAAAATTGACTGCAATCTTTAATACCGAACGCTGAATATATTGCGCAAGGTAAATTCGAAAATTTTCTAGGACATTTTATGCAATTATTCGACCCCAATCTCTCTAAATATAATCTTCTGAAAATTTCACAATTTTCAAAACGCTCTTTAAATATCTACAATCTACTTACCCCCTAAAACGTCAGTCAGTAAAAATTTCAATGTAATTATAAAACAGTAGGACTTTTATCACTCAAAAATAGTAAAATATTATTTATCTGCAATATTTTACTATTTTTAAGTGATAAACCTATTTTACCGTGTTAAAATTATACTGAAATTTTCACTGAATGCCATTTAGAGGAGACAGAATTGTACAGCCGATCCTGATAAATTAAATAAATCGAGCAGATTAGACTTTACACTTACAGTTCTCTTTATTGCCGCTGAATAATTGGTGGTACCGTGAAAAATTAGGTCGAGAGTCAAAGTGGTGGCCTTTAGCGACAAGAACTTCTTTGATATTCTCAAGACCATTGACTACGATGCAGGATACAGAACCCAATTTTATCTTCAACACTTGGCTGCGATAATGCCGAGCCAAGTCTGCGAAAGCCATGTAAGGCACCTCGTACTGCCCCAGAATGTGCAGAGAGCCGACGATGGGCCATGGCTTAGGACCAGGTGGTTCCAGCAAATCCATATACACACCTTTCGATGCCTTGCTTCCAAGGAAACTCGTAGAGAGTCTCTCGTTCTCAACTAATATAAAGTAGACCACCAGAAGCAACACTCCAATCAACAAGTATGTCGTAAAACTCATTGTTAACGGTTCCATGGTGTAATTCATGGTTCTGGTCGAGTTCCGTCTCTTAGCACTGTAGTTGTACTTTTTGCAGAATTTAATATGTTCGATAACTGCGGCAAAAGTTTCCAAGTGGTGCTTTAGTGGAGTGACTCTTGACACTTATGTTTCTTCGGGTTGGTAAGTGTTGGTAGTAATGGAGATCCAACCATGCGCCGATCGAATTTCAGTCTGTGGATTTTGAATGGACGCGGCTGCCTTATATAGTGGAGTAATATAGGCAGCACGTTCGCATTGCCTGTTAGGTCTATACATATGGATTTGGACAGGACGACTTCGTATAGCAGTATCCCCGACGAAAGATTTCAAGAATCATCATAATAGGAAGAAGGCGCTACACATGTTTAAGCCGTCGAAGTATGTTTTCTCTTGATCTCCGATGGAATTGTTTTTCGCCTCTTCTTATATTCCTTGAGTGCTGTTTTTTTCCGTTCATATAAACAAAATTGCCTTTGATACTCACGTAAATAAGGAAAAATCCGCTGATGATGCGTATGAGATTTTCTTCTTTTTTTCTCTTATTTAAGTGTCTTACGTGCGAGTGCTAAACTTTACGCGCTGATAAAATAAATAGGCATGAGAAAGATAAAGATAGATACTTAAAAAAAGGAGAAGAGTTCTAACTCTATATGCGAGATTGATCGAGCTGAGAGACTTTCGTATGCGCGATTTATCAGACTGGACCGGCTAAAATCAGAGATTTTCGATTTTTAAATTCTTTTCGCACAGTGATAAATTTTAAATATCAATTACCCTATAACTTTACATTTCCAGTTGTATTTATATCTTCGATACTATCAACAAAGTCAACTCTATTTTTATTTTTTTTTTTGCAACATTTTAATTTAAAATTTTTTTATGCACCTTACGATCAAATTATTAAATTATACAAGCGAAAAAGTGCACGAAAAGATTATCTAAAATGAATTTGAGAAACATTTTAGAAACAAATAAAAACGTTGCATAATCGTTTAACGTGGAATAATTTGCTACTGTGCTTCTTCTGCAATAAATCTAAATTTATTTTTCTTAATAAAAACAATAAGTTTCATTATTTATAAATGCAAGTATTTAACGATCTTTTTTTTATCGTGGTCGATTAACATTATGTATTATAATTCTTCAAGAAAAAAAGAATAATATGAAGGTTGATCTTCTGTAAATTCTAGTAAAAATCAGGATCAAACTGATTTGGTTCTAACTCAAAATTTGGATCTCGGTGAAGGTCGAACAATCACACGGATACAGCATTGTTATGCGGAGTAACAATTGCCTGAAAAAATGTACAAATTTATCCTGGTATAAAACCAAAGCCTTAAAAATTACTTCTTTGGACAGTTGTTCCGTTAAAAAGGAGCTTTTCTTCGTTGAGAAAAAATGATGTGCACTTTTTTTCTTTAATGAAGCTGGTATTGTGTAATACAAATGTTAATCTTAATAATAGTAAACAACTGTGTACATAATGCCAATTCCATTTTTGCTAGTTTTATTTGTAGTTATTCTTACCGGATGTATGTATACATTTTTATGGGTTTCCGATCACCGAGTTTCAAAAATAGAAGGCGATCATGCATCTTAGCATTACGTAACACGGCGGGTGAGCTCTTTTGTATAAGATGAAGAACTGTAAGCTGTTGTCGTGATTTTACGACTCAGAATTGTGCATTTTTTCGTTATTTAAAAGTACTTTTAAGGATATTACATATATTTTAATAAAAAAATTTTAAATCAAAGATCGTAGAAATAAAGTTCCGCTTCTATTCACGATTCCCAATTACATAAATCATGTCGATGTAAAATATAACAAAAATGTTTAACGGCACGTAAAACGCAGGTGAAAAAACGTACAGTTTTGTGAAATATTAACAACTTTTTTAAATGTTGTTCCATTAAAATATTTATGAAAAGAGAAAAAGAAATACAGTAATTGACTTTATTATTCAAGTGAGCAAATGAATTGAAGTGTTTTGCATTTTTTAATTGCAAAACAAAGTAGGTCAACGGTATTTTTTGTCAGATGGGACAAAACGATTGTGCTCCCTTATGAATTGACGGGCAAGTCACCTCAAATTGCTGATTCATTGGGGGCAATGGAAACGTGCATGTATGATCATAGTCCAGCTTATATTCGACTTTACATGGCATTGCATCACAGATTTTCGTTTTCACATTCTCCATTTTTCTGCGGTTCCTTATGCGGATTTTCATTATCAAGCCTAAATCGTTCAGATTAACATGTAAAAATTCAAAAAATATCAGTTTATGTGACTTTGTAATTAGAAATAATTTAATCATTATAATTAATACTAATTTATTACAATTTATTCATAATATTTGTCCATTTTATCAGGTATGATACAGATGAAATTCGACTGGATAAAAAATAATTTTTATTTATTTATCATAAAAAAACAACCATTCAGTTTATAAATTTTTAATTAGACATATAAATTTGCTTTCAGTGCAAATAAAATGTAAATGCTCCCCTAATTTTCTAATCTAAGAAAGAGAGAGAGCAGATCGAATAATTTAGAAACTAAAGTATAGTTTCAATCTCTGTATGGGCTACACGCTCGCGTACATTAATTTATCCCATACTCAACTGAAATGTACATTTTTCTTCCCCGAAATCGTGGACTATGTATCTTAAAAAAATTATTATATACATTGTAGATGAGTTCCTGTAAAACTCAAAATTATTCTTAATTAAAATTTTCTTTTTTAAACATTTTAAATCTGCTTTGTGCAACTTTAAGTTTCTTATGTAAAATAAATTCCCATCTATCAACGAACTCTAAAAATTAAAAGGTCATAAAAGATTACGGAACCGTTTGTTTCAAATATGTGCATTTCATAATGTCTGCTGGATGCTTCCTATAAAAGTATCTATGACTAAACAACAGTTCGTTGTGCAACAAGGAAATAATTATTCCCGCAGACGAGACCCTCTTCTCGAGCCATATCTTAGAAGATTTATAATAAATTATATATATTTTTTTTAAATAAAATGTCGAACATTAAACAGTAATTTTCAACAAAATAATTAGAAAATAAAACTTTATAGCTTTAGTAAATTTTTTGTGATAACTAAATGCTAGCTAAACATATTAGATCTTGTTTATGCAAAATTAAAAAGGATTATGTCCTAAAATAATATATACGTGACATCATTAATAATAATTTTGTTTTTGGAAAGAAAAAAAATGGTTTCGGCCGGGATCGAACTGGCGACCTTCTGCGTGTAAAGCAGACGTGATAACCGCTACACCACGAAACCAATGGATCATATTTGACATTTATATGTATTTCAGCTAAACTAATTATATAAAGGGTAAATTTAAATTTGTTATTTAAAAAATGTATTTATAAAATATAGTAAAAAAATTAAATTACATATATCATTTTTAACAACGCATTGATAATAATTACTATCGAAGAATACGTTGCGTAATATCCTCGTTTCATGGATATCCATCGTTGATAAGGCAGCGTACACAATGTACTTTTATAATTGTTATAGATGGCACAAGTAGTAAAAATGTGTGCTTTTTTTAAATTAATATTATGTAAAATAGATAAAATTGCCGTAAAAGATTAAAAAAACTAATATTAATTATATTATGCTTACATAAAAATTTTTAAATGTTTTGTTACTTCAATATTTTCACTCAATCTTTAAACTGTTTTATTTAATTTTTTAAACAATAATGCAATATTTGTTTCTAGCTCAATTTTTTTTATTTAGGTATAGGAATAATTCATATGACTTAATTATTTATTTGTTTATTTTTTATAGAAAAAAACATTTTACAGTATAAAAAGGAACAAAAACAGACAATGGGTGTCGTGCAAATATTGTTTTAAATAATGATAGACTTATTAAATAAAGATATAAAAACACTTAAAAATTAAATGTTTATTTATCTCGAGATATACGTGATTTAGCCGTGCGAATCGCGAAAATTAGGATCCAATTATGTTTATAGAAAAAACTAAAATTGAAATCGGCGATCGTCGAACGTCTACCAAAAGTGAGATAGACACCAGGTTTTAAAATCTATCAAGAATAAAGGAGATGCCTTTTTCAGATTTATAAAAAATTTTGTGCGTCTCTTTAGACTTTAGACTCTGTTATTTTTATTGTTAAATCGATATTAAATCATGCTAATCGTAAACTGATTAATCCTAATGATCGCACGACTTCAAGTTTCGCTCAATAAATTGGACTACACTAAAAATTAGCGCTTCTCGATCGAGTATTACACACTGCAGTTAAATTTTATAAAAACGAAAGAATTATGAATATTTTTGTACGTTGAAGCTTTCTCATTTATTCTACAATCTTCACTTTACTTCGTTTTCCCTCTTGATTGCATATGCCAGGAAGCACGCTAATAAGATGCCAGCAACCTAAAAGTAAAAAATTTGTTTGTTTTAACAATTGAAACGATATTTACTAATTTCTGTGTGTTTTGTGACAGGCACTACTAATTTTTTTTTTCATGAAAAGCTACTGTAAGTACTTTTCTTTCTTTTAAAACCAATTAAGAGAAAAAAATATTTTTTATTTATTATTAATTTTTTTTAATTAAAATATGTGACACGCTAATGTTGAATGGTTTGAAATTGATTAAAAATAATACAAATTGAAATTATTACCTCTACAAAAGCAATGCCAATTCCTACACCAATCAAAACGTTCGCACTCTTTTGTACTTCCATTTGTAATTGAGAAAAGCAACCAGTTGCGTATGATTCGTATTGAGTACACGTATTTATTGAATTAGACTGAGAATTGGTTCTGCAGCATGATACAGGATTATAGCGAGCAAATTTACTTGGATCGGCTACTGACCAATCACTAGGACCATCCGCACCGCAACAATTGAACTGTAAATATATTAATAAAGTTATTCTAAAAAATTTAGAGCTTCTTTATATATGCTACATTTCAATACAAAAAATGTCATTTATTACCTTTGACTGCACATTATCCCATGTCATTTTGTCGACTTCGGAATCAGAGTATCTTTTCATAGAGTTTACTAAAGCATTTTTCATACTATCATCGAAACTGGACTTGTAAACGGCTGCAGCAATACCCACTGCTAATTCTATAATAAAAATGATCAAAAGTGCCACTGCAAACTGAAAAATCACAAATTCTCATTAAAATAGTTAAAATAAATCTAATTTATTGTAATCTTTTAATTTAAAAGAAAACATTTCCCAAACAAAGTAGTTAAAACAAATTTTTGCAAAAGTCTTTATCATCAAAAGTGTACCTGTATCTACAGTGAATGGCAATTTTTTTTTTTTAAGTTATAAAGTATTGTAAATATTAAAATTAATTACCGCTATCAAAAGATTGTAATGCTCTTTTATTGCTCCGTAACATCCCAAAAAGGCTATGATGAAGACTATAGCGCCAGCAACAATTAGTACAATAGGTGGTGCGATGATTCTGCCTTCCAAAAAGTGTTTGAAGTCATTTACACTCGAGAATACTAAAGCTCCAGCTATGATAATCCCTAAACCCGAAATCTAAAATAACAACAAAAAATGTTAATTTTTATCTAGACTAGTTTGTGAATGCTCACAGAGGTACACGAAATAAAAAATTATCGGTTACAAAAAAACCGCTATGATATATATATCTCCTAGTTTTGGGGCTGCTGAACATAAATCCAGTATCCATTAAACATTATCAGCCTCTAGTCGAAGGGCATTTTAAGGACACATTTGTGATTTACACAGGAAGTCAATTTTATGATCATAGATACTGAAAAAAATGACTTTTTTATTTTTACATGTCTGCAGATAACAGAAACACGATTAATATATCCTTTTTTTTATGTCCACAAAATTTTTACTTATCAGAACGAAAAATTATATAAAAGTTCGATTACAATAAATAATTACACGTATATGTGAATAATATTTTATCTACTCTGAAAGATATTTATTAACCTTTCCTATTTAAAATTGTAATAGATTCAAATTAATTGTTAAACATTTTTAATTGTAAATTTTTTAATGTTTAATATTCAATAAGCTTACATTTCTTATAATAAAAAAATGTAGCAGCTTTAAAAAAACAAAATAATTATTAAACATTTTTAATTGCAAATGTTCTGATCTATAATGTTCAAAAAGTTTATGTATTTTTTAAATTAAAATATACTAAAAAAATCTTGATTACACAGCAACTGAAAGCGAATGTCCTACTCTAGTTTCAGTATTACGAGCAAACGCGTAATAAGAATTCTGTTGATTACTCTTCCTATATTGAGTCCTCCTAGTATAGAGTCTAGACAAAAGGAAACTCTTCTTGACTCTATATATTTGAATGGTACCTCAAATTTACCAAATTTTATAAAAACTTATTTTTTCTAGTACTTACAACATAGCAATTTAAAAAAAAAACTTTTTTGAAATGTGCTTTTATTGCTGCATCAGAAGCGTCAAAGAAATAAGTGCATGTATATAGATAATTCAAAGTGCGCTTAAACCACACGTGAAACATAAAACACTCGTCCTACTCACCGCAAATATAAAATTAAAGAAGAAAAGAATGTACTTAATAGTACTCATACCGCACGACTCCATTTTTCAAGAAATTACCGTTCAAACAACGTTTAAAAAAAAATTGCAAATCACTCTAACTCAGTCCGAAGCAAAAACCAAATTGGGCGGTAAGTAATACAGTCTAATCGCTATTTCCTTTGTCGATGGTGCTTTTCGCCCGTCGAACGAACTACACTAAAAGAGACTCGACGCGAAACGATCGCAGGGCACTTTATCAGCGTTGGTCGGCTTGGACGTCAGCTCGAGCAGTAATAAGCGGGCCGCGCGCAGGCAGTGAGCATATACGATCCTCTCTGATTCCCGCGAAGCAAAACGACCGACGGCATCGATCGCTGGCACCCACTTTGCCGGGGGACGATTGGCCGAGCCCAAGGGGCAAGCTTCATATGGAGAACGCCGCGCCCGAGACCAGCCCCTGATTGGCCGAGCCGTCCCCGTAGATTTGTTACCACCGTACCGTCTCTATGGTTACAATGGTACACTTACCGCTTCGATCTTTTTTTGGCGCGCAACGCGACAATGTAAACACTCTCACGGAATGAACTGCCTGCTGACCTACGCGGATATTAGAATTGAAAGGTTTTCGAGTTGTCCGGCGTTATTACACCCTTCCGGCTGCGCCAGAACCCTAAAAGGCCGCCGTGATTTCGGTGGAGAAAAGGATTGAAAAATCGATGGAAGGCGTAACTTTATGTGAATATTAACGTGAATAAAAAATGATTTGTAAAAAAGAAAAGTTCCTTCGTTAAAAATGTATAACTTTGTAAGCAGATATTTTTTTTACGACTTTCGCTGGTGATATAGGTATCTTTTGTGTTTAACTGTTTTACTTATTTTTTGTTTATTTGTTTTAAGCGACGTTTGTAGTTTTAAATACTTTTGTTATGCAATAATCCATGATTTTGGAGTCTGATTATTTTTAGTAGGCTGAATTATTTAATGACTTGGTATATTTATCGATTTACTGCGTTGCGTCTTTCTTTTTGTGCATATACTCTTTTGTGGTAATTTAGTTTATTACCCTTGACTCTGACTTATTTGGCTGCAACATTTGTAATTTATAGCAATTTTTTATAATTTTTTTCTTTCTAATCATTCTTAATTTAAAAAGAGAAATTTTCGATAATATTTCTTTTTTTAATACAAAGTCATCAATCAAACATGAATAAGTAAGAATTACAACAAAGAGAATATTAACCCCTGAAGACATCGATTAGTACGAAGCGTAAAATTCTCCGTTGAAAGTATAGCAATGGTCAATTTCATTGACCTCGCACACCACGACACGTAGATAATATCAGTATATTATTTGGAAAATTGCAGTAGTTTCTTGTAAAATTAACTGAATAGCTTCTTCAAAAAAATTACTGTAATTCTAACAAATTTAGGGCTATAGCGCTTGGAAATTATATAAATTATCGTAATTTTTTGCATTAATAATTTATTTTTTTAATATTCTTTGTTGCATTTTTCAGTACAGAATTTTGTTCATAAAAGTTTTGGAATTATTCATTCGAAGCAAGCAGCGAAACAAATCACCCACATTACAATCCCATGAGCTTTCATTCAACACATCAAATTAAAAAATCAATACCCTAATGATACAGACAATACTAAAAATATAGCATAGACACACTATCGGTGATGAAAAAATGTTCTGCATCTACGAAATAAACCTTTCAGTTATTTGTATATTAGAAAATAATTTCCAAAATGGCATTTTAATCAGAGAAACATGTTAATTGAAGTGATATGTAAACGGAAACTTCCTTTTTTCCATTGTTAATTTCATCAAATGATTCTTCATCGGTTTACAATTTACTTAAAATCACACTTCAAGAAATAGAATCATCACTAATTGATATTCGTAAAAACTATTGATAATAAATAATTAAAAAATAATTAATCTTGCGACTCACTTTAGAATTTTTAAACAAACTTATAAATCTCTCGACTACAATATATCAAGGACACTTGGGATATGCAAACACAATGGAAACTTCCTTATTCAAACGAGTTTTAATGTACAAATTAGATTTAATCTCACTTTATAAATGATTTAAGTACAATGATAAATTTATTTATACTTAAGAGGAAAACGACCTATATAAGTCTATAAGTAAAGTACATTAGTAAAGTAATCGAAGAATAAAAACTCATCGTTTGTGACTTTTGATAAATAGGAGGTAGATTTGTCAATAGTACCCTCGACATTTAACGTTACGCGAAAAATTAATTGATCATATTTTTTCGCACATTAACATAAAATTGAAGTAATCATTATTGTAATAAAATAATAAATATTTGTCGTGTACATCCGCACGAATCATAGTGATATTTCATTAAATTAGATCATTACTTATTGAGTACAGTTCGCAGAAATAAGTACTTTGATATTAAATAATTCACTGCCCTTTTTTCTATTTCTGAGCTATGATTTCTCAATTGATTGTCGTCGACATCAAGTAAGTAGCAACAGGCAGCAGAAGAACGAATCCGGAATGTTGCAAATGTGAAACTGCGTTCGGCCAACTTCCATCAGGCGACCTGTACGCAAAGCAAAGAAAAATCGATTTAATGTGGTTACTTTATTATCTGGGTTAACGTACGCTTCTGTCGCACATACGAAGGAGTGCTTAGGCAAAAAAAGCTTTTATGCAGGATTTTATCAAGGACTGTTGATGTCAAAATTTCAATGACCTGAATTCTTTTACTTTCACTCTTACTCTTCGACGAAAAATTGAACCTCAATGTTCTTTAAGAGCGTTTATTACGCGAAATTAAGATGTCAAAGATTTAATAATAAAAGAAGTATTTAAGTGATTTATGAATAAAGTTTTGGTTAAATGGCGTTAAATTTCAATAAATTTTTTATGTACACTTAGTATAATTAATTAAGTAAACATTTAATTTTCTGTTGATCTGTTTATTTCATTTAAGTTTTTAATTTTTTAAATTTTATACCTAATGAATAAAATTTATTAATAAAAAGTAAATGTTTCAAAATTGTAATACTTCTTATACAGGCCTATATAGGCCTGATTATACACCTCTTTATTTCCTTAACAGTTTCAACATTGCCTAATGTTTTTTTATGCTTTTAAACTTTTTTTGATTATTCAAATTAAAAATTAACCTTTTGAATTTTGTGCCAGTGAATAGAGGTTTTGTTACTACAGAGGATTATAGGAAGGAGCATATCCGAAACCAAAGATTTTCTGACTTATAAAGAAGAAATTCATTTTTTAATAGGGTGATTATTCAGCTCACATTAGATAATTTATATTTACTGAATACTTACATTTATCTTAATTATTTTTACGTTTTCATGAAATATCATGACAGAATTTGACATAAAGAAAAAAAAGAATATATTTTCTGGGACAAATAATTATTCTAATGGTCGCTAATACTAATTTAATTTTAACGAATAAAATTTACAAAGAAACACATTATTTGAAAAGATACTGTTTCATTCATGCTTTATTTCATCAAAGGTGTGTTTACGGATATGGAAAATTACGTGTATATGAAAATATTATAGATAAAATATAAATGTACCATTTAGTACACGACAAAGTCAAGGAAGAAAAAAAACACAAAATCTGACATTATTATCGATGCTTTGCGCTATTTACAATGCAAATCGAAATGGCGTTATCGAACCATGCCACTAAAAATAATTTCCAAAAGCTCAGTCACATTTATAATTACTTTATTGTCGCGTCAATAGCGCCTTTTAACGAGAAAACAATTCTCAAAAAAAAAATATATATATAATAGGAAGTACAACGGAACTGCAATAATTTCTCTCCTCCAAGTGATATTACGCTCTCAAAAGGTGATTCGGTAATTGTCTGAACCTACACAATGCCGACGACGCCACAAGCCCAACGGTCACCGGCATTTCCGGTCTCCTTTGATAAAGTGCTGTTGCCCTTGCCGAGGTCGTCCTCTTGCGAATGTACGACGAAAGCACGGCCTATGATGCTGTTGGGGCCGGTCAGGGAGATCACCGTGTCGGTGATGTTGATCTGAGCTACACCCTCGGCGTCAGCCTTCAGGTTTCCAAGATCACCCGCGTGCCTGATCGTGTCTTCTGGAGCGCCGTGTTTCACCTGTTGGCCACATATTTCTTACTCTTTTACAAGAATTTAAAAAAAAAATTCTTGACTAATTTACACCTATACTTTAACATCGTTAAGTTTTTTTTTTTTTGATGAATCTGAGATGTCAAGGTTTCTTACCGACGATTTGTAAGTTTCGAATTTTGTGGTTTCGCGCTTTAAATAAGATGCCAAGTACATTTTAGAAGGCTCTTCCTTGAATAAAATCTGTCCTCTGGATCTCAGGTTTTATTAAAATTATTAAATTTAATAATAATTTAAAATTATTTAATTCGCTTACGCTTTTTAAAATAAAAATTGAACGGCAAAGCTAAATAACAACAACACAAAGATATTGTGCGTGAAAAGTTTGTAATTAATTATGGAAGCATTGTATTACTGTGTCTTTAAGTTTAAAAGTTGTTTTAAAAGAGTAATTGAAAAATTTACATTCAGAATTGTTGATAATCTTCCTGAATGTAAAATTGCATAAACGATAAAAGTAATATTTTACATTAGAACAGACTGGCATTACGCATGCAAAAATTTAACAGACCATTGGCACTTAAGTATATGTAAAACTGATAACTCATTTTTTATCTCGAGCGACCGATCTTTTACCGAGTACAGTTTTCATGATTCATGTGACATGTTTTTTCTCATTATGTTAACCAATTATGAATGTTACAATTTCCGTCGCGTTAAAAATGTCATTTATTTCAATGTTTCGCACTTTTTAATTCAAAGATAATTTATTTATTTTTCTTTTTCGAATTGATTTATGTATCGTTTACCTTTTCAGGATTAAAGTGGGGTCCAGCTGATTTGCAGCCAGAAGTCAAATCTCCTTTCGCGTGAACGTGGAAACCGTGGATTCCTTCCTTAGTCAAACCGCTAATACTTCCTACGATAGTTACTGGTCCATTTTCAATGCTTTGAACGATTTTCAAAGAGCCAGTTACATTTTGCGCAATAAAAGCTGGATCCGGTGTCAGTAACACAGATGCAGTCAGTTCCTAATGCATTTAAATTAGGATTATTGTTTTCATTACTTTCAATAATTTATTATTTGCTAGTTGAGAAACCATTTGTTTAACGTAAAATAAATTTTTTAGGTAAAGGGATTTACCTCAGCACACGCCGTAGCAGCAAGTGCCAATATCAGTACAATTGCCTTTGCCATATTATCTGAAATTCGAAGAGGATAAACAAATTAAGTAACACAAAAAAAGGAAAACAAAATTACTCTTGTGCGCTACGTAGGTTTTATAAAAATCAGACTATTGTACCTTTTTAAATATACGTACACTTTAAAAAAAAAAAAAACAAAAAAAAAACAAACGAAAGATATGACATAAAAATGGTCATTGCTTAGCATAAATTAATTCAAATTTACTTCATTTGGTAAGCAAGAAAGTAAAATGTTTTCTAAGGACGACTCTACCCCTTTTCAAATAGAAACTCCATTTGCAAGTCGCTATATATTTCATCAAATAAACCGAGGTAAAATCGAAGTAAAAAAAATATACAAAGCTAATGTATATCAGTATTGAGGAAACGACCCTGAGCTCGTGTCATCAATCGATTACCGTTCGATTTCTTGCTTACTTGCATAATATTAGTTCACAACGAAAACGCGTTTTCCATTGCATACCTTTTGGACGTTTAGCGCGCAAAAAGGATAAATTGATCTTTTTATATAAGGTAACAGTAAAACGTCAACGCCTTTCACGCAGGATTTTTTTTAAATACCCGAAGCACGATGCTGAATATGGAAAAAGTATTTATCCTCGAATACGTAAGTTCTAGTTTCACATTTTTATATATTTAAACCAATAATTTTTAAAAAAATTAAAAAAAAACCGAAGAAAAGTATTTAAAAAGTTTACGCCACAGTAAGAAACATTCATCGCGACAAATTTTATTTACAAGTGCAAACAAAAATGTATAAAAAAAATGTTAGTTTCTAAAACACAATTTATACTTTCGTATCGAAACATATCGGCGCTTGATTTTGAAAACTCAATTATAAAAACAAATGTATATTCTTATTTACAAATATTCAATGCTTCAAAGCAGAATTTCCACTTTTCTGTATACGTAAATGCAAGATTTCGTAAGAAAAATAAAAACCGAAAATTTTGTTCTGAGACCTGCCGAAGTAGAGTTTCAGCGGAGCCGCGAGGCCAGAGATGAGCGCCGAAAGTGTCAAACTGGTCGAAAAGTGAAAGCAACTCACCGATTCCGAGGTGCGCCACGAATGTGTTTGCGATCACGAATCTGACTGATTGCTGATGCTGCGGTGCGTTCCGTTTATATTCGCTGGCCGGCCAGCGTCTCCCTCCGCGATGCTCCTTATTACCCCCCCGCGAAACCGTTTCGGACGAATAATCCCATCGTCGTTAACGAGCCCGCATTCAATCAGATTACAAGTAAATTTTATCACGTTGCACAGAACTTCCTCGAAAATTCTGCACAAATAAACGTTTATTTTTGTTTTTTTTTAGTTTTTAAAATAATTCTTGTTACTAAGTTTTATCATCCACTTGTTCTAGTAAGAATTACTATACTGACCGGGAAAATGGTTAACGACTAACTTCTTGAATAACATTAAAGATAAACTATAAAAAAAATAAAATTGATACACGTACTTAGTTATCAAACGTAAACATTTATTATTGTATTTTTTTACTGTTTATGCTCTATTATTAAACTAAAAATGTATTCTTTTTTTATTAACCATTTTCACAAAAATATACAAATTAGGAATTGAGCATCAAATTTTAGCAATAATGACTGATTAATTAATGCTATTTTATTATCATTCGGTTCTCAGTAAAAATCATGTGATTCCATTTTTTTTGCTCTATATATTTTCACAGCTACTCCTTCAACGCTTCGGTGATGTCCTCGGAACCTTTTTAACGCATGATCAGTGTCCTTTGAATTTCTAAATTGAGCTGCAGCTTTTTTCAAAACTGATAAGGGAAATTTGTAAGAAAAAAAATGGTTGCCTTGGAATGCCAATGTTATTAATGACACTTAAACAAATTTTAACAAATAATAATTACCGCTTACCTTAAGACTTATTTAAAAAATCTACAATAGATTTTCATCGGCACTTTAAATAAAATAATTTAGGTGCAGAATTAATGCAATTAATTATATTGGAAATATAAGTCGAACATTTACGAAAGCAAAATTTGCATTTAAAAAAAAGCTTTAAATAATGCACACAAATTTAAATAAAAATTGGCTCTTGAAACATTGTAAGTGTAATTAAATCCCACTTGATGTCAATTTAAACAGCTTTGCTAAATTGCAATAAAAAAATCATAAAAAATTAATACAGGACAGGTTTATCTGCTCTCTCATTATAATCTTACCTGTTTTAAAATGCAAACTGGTTTTAATGTATACCGTATCATTTAAACTACTTAAAATTAAAAAGTAATCGTACAATTAAAATGATATCAAGAGTTTAACAAAATTTATATTTAAAGTTGTGCGAAATTATAAGATTTTTGAACAGCATATTTTTTGCGCATCATTCTTTAACGTTTCGAAAATATATTTAAGGATTTCTTAAAACTACAAATTTTATATCTACGTGTCTAAAGTTTGAAATCTCAAAAATGACAAACCTTCCCCAGCACTCCTAAATATAATCATTTCAATTAAAAAAAATCTATTAATACCCTTCTAAATTAATTTTCCAATCTAAATAATTCAAAATTGTTGCTATTATATTGATATAAATAAGACCATTAATCATAATATTTGAACAATTACAATAATACAGCGTGCAGGAATACTTCCCTCTTCTGCGTTACTTTTGTAATTTGATTATGTACCCAATTATAACCTTGTAATTGTATATTTGTATCAACTGGTTAAATAAATAGATAAATGAGTAAATAAAGAAATCAATTAATTAATTAATAAACAATCAGAATATAATAAGGCCCTCGTTCCATGACATAACGCAAGAGATTTGCATCGTGGTACTTTTCCATATGAATCGAGCTCAAAGTTAGCGGAAGAATGTTCTGGCGAGGCATTAGACGGCTGCACGAGCGATAAAAGGGCCTAACGAAATTGAATAGCATTTATGCGAGGCGCACGCCGAACGAAGCAAGTCGCGCATCTCTATACACGCGGCGGGGATAATTACGCGGCGGATTGACGTATCCTTTGTGCAGGCGAGTCCTGCGGCACAAAAGAAAAGCGGAAATTACATTTGCAAAGCTTGCGAATGAGCTGGCAGGTCAACTTGAAAGTGACATTTATACCCGCGCGCAATTGCGACTTTGTCGTGGCGGCCGACTCCGGGAGCGCAGTCGCGGCGCGCACCACAATGGCCCGGCTTTGCGGTCGATTAAAAACAACAAGCCCAGACGAAATCTCCCGTTGAACTTTATAATTCACTTGGCGCTGGAATTTTTTTTATTAAGATTCCTAGACTGAAAGCACGCGCCGAGTTTCAAGTCTGCTTACTGTAACTATTATCTATCGCTGCTTTGGCTGTTCCATTGCTATTGCAAAATCGATTATACGCTTCGAGTGTCGTTAAACTGATGTTTGCTTTGTTATTATTATTTTTTTTTTTTGAGAAATTTTTTTTTTCGTCTCAGTAGAAGGTTATGGAGACAGAGCTCTTATTCTATTTTATCTTGCAATTTATTTAATTTTTTGTTTGTTCTATGAGAAACTGAAACGTCGTTCCTTACGTGCGCAAAGGGTTCCTAGTCGCTATGTGACTACTATTTTTAATTAATATATACTAAAAGAATAGAAGGTCCTGCTGTGAAAATTATTTTACATTTTTTGCACATTTCCACGAGAAACTTATCGTCGTCCCTTAAGTGTGCAAAAACGGTTCCTCACTATGTGTCTACTATTTTTAATTAACAGATACTAAAACATAAAAAACCCTGCTGTGATTACTATATTTTATACATGTATTTAGATTCTTTAATATTTAATGATACAATCAATTTTTATAATTTAAAAATGTCAAGTATGTTGAGAATAGAACTTAATTTAATGAATAAATTTTATGAATAAGTTTTATATATATAATGAGACTTGTCTGATCTTCTCTTACTATCTGATCCCCTACTGCAGTTTATATTAGTCAACAAAAAGCGAAATCGACGAGGAGCACGTGCTTTCTGTCCTCATCGTGAATTAAATTAGCTTATCTCTATTGAAGCTTAAGCCATTGAAAGACTAATTTATTTACAAATAAATATAAGTACTCGAAACGACTCAAAACAATTGATAATATCTTCAAATCAGAACTGAAGATAAAAAGTACAATTTTGAAATTGAGCTTGCAATTTAAAAATCCTAATCAAAATTTCTTCAAAAAATTCGCAACATTCTGTCATCATTTTTGACGAGAATACCATCAACAGGTTTAACATCGTTTCAGTAAAATTTCAGGAAAATGTAATATCTAAATATAACTCTACTTCATAAGAGTGTATATACACTTCCTAAGAATATTATATTACATTATAATTCTTTTTAGAACTAAATAATACGTTGCATATAAAAAATTATGAAAACTTTAAATGAAAACGCATTGATAATCTCAATGTCAGCTATAATCAAACGGTTTAAGCAAGTTTCACTGCAGAATATTAATTTTTTTTTAAGAAAAAAAAATGACAATGCAAAAGATTGCAAGATTATGTGCAATCGGTGAATAGAGATCAATGAGTAAAAGTATATTATACAAATAGCATTGCAATCTCAGATAATATAAACTCGTTATAGAAGCAACATACGTTTACCATTTAATATTACTAAACCTACATCTTAAACATTAGCTTTTTTTTAATTAATAAAAAAATGTTAAAAAAATAAAAAAATAGTATAAAAAACAGAAACTCTAAATAATTTACGAATGATTAAAAATTAACTCACGTGCGTATGTCAAATTTTAAACAAATTTCTTTAAATTTTCCAGTCCAACTTTTATGGCACTTTCGATCCTTGATAATTAAATCACCGCTGAACTAGAAACACAATGTGGAGCAAACGCACACTCGAAAAAACCAAATGAGGCACGCAGGTCACTAGCTAAAAGACTGAGCACAAATCGCATCTAACAATTCGTTATAAGACGATGCGATGGCCTCAGGCAGGTAACGTACCTGAACGTAAAGACCTTCGTGCCTTCTTTGCCCCTCCTTTACTTTTTAGCGACGCCTCGGCAATATTGTATCAAGGCCAAACGAGCAAGTAGGGATATGTGTGTATGTTGATGCCTACTCTCGGCTCTCTTGACACGCGTGGATTTAACATTTCACTCGCAACATCTTTCCTTCAGATAAAATTTGCTTCGATTGTAACAAAAAGAGGATTGGAAGATAAAGTAAGTCCCCACGTAGATGTTAATTAATTATAAAATATTTGCAACATTTATCGCGATAAAATCGTGTAAACTATTTTCTTATGATTCGTAAGAGTATAGAAATCCGAAAAATCGCACCACCTTTCCTTCAAATAAAATGTGCTTTGATTGAAAGAAAAAGAGTATCAGAAGAAATAGGAAGACTCCAGCTTTTCTAGGCTACAGTTAATTAATTATAAAATATTTTCAGCATGTATCATAATGAAATCCTATAAACTATTTTCTTATAATTCGCATGTAAGAAATCCGACAAATCGCAACACATCTTTCCTTCAAATAAAATTTGCTTCATTCGAAAGAAAAAGAGTATTAGAAGTAATAAGAAGACTCTGGATGTTCTAGGCTAAAGTAGATGTTAATTAACGATAAAACATTTTTAGGATGTATCATACTAAAATCCTATACAATATTTTCTCATGATAAGAGGAAGAAATCCGAAAAGTCACACGATTCGAGTAAAAAATTGAGTTACTTTAAATTTGATAGCTGAATCAAAGTGAGTTTTCACTGTTTCAGATTATTATAGAACTAAGAAAAAAATTACTTAATTAATATAAATTAAATTGTACAATAAATGTAAAAAATATGTATTTACAACTATTACAACTAATCATTACATATAGTATCTAGTTTTAATTACTTTATAGAGATTCAATAATTACATTATTGGACAAATATAACTTGCTGGAAACTCTAATGCATTATAAATAAAGGACGATTTATATTTAGCAAAGTAATAGTAAAACTTTTTTTGCCACGTAACTCTTTTAACAAGCTTTTGGCGGTCAGCAATTAAAGAACTTGGTAGTCTCATTGACAATATTTTTTGTTTAAATATTAATCATTTGATTTCTATGAATTGATCGTTTACAAGAAAATTAGACTTTTCCTTATTTTTAATGCACAGGACTACGTAAAGTTTGTTATTATTCGTGTATCTAATGTAAAGAAAGGTCAATTTTCCTTATCTGAATTGCTTGCACTTAAAATGATAAACTTTACTAGCTTCAAAGATTATTTAAAATTTTCATATTATAAGCAGCATATTTCATATTGAAGATTAATTGTAAAATTGTCGCTCTAGTAAATAATTTCACGTTTACATTTTTTTCTACAATGTTTATGATAATCACATAGAATTTGCATAAAATCTCTTGAAGTTGTTGTTTACATTTGACTAGCTCCATCAAAGATATTGTTGTCAATTTTTTTTCTGTCGAGAATATTACCACTTACCTTAAGAATTTTGTGCTTCAACGTGTAGGCGAGAGATAGTCAAGAATTTAAATAAAAAAAATCTGCAATCGAATAAACGAAATAAGTATAGTACAGCGATAAAACGAAGAAAAAGGAAATAAATGAAATGAAAAGTTTAGCTTTGAAATTGTATACTAAAAAATACAGGCTGAATAAGAAATTTAAATTCGCTGAGACGAGCGTAATTCCTTCAAAAAATGATACCAATTTAGTTTGTTTAAAGTTACTTATACAATTTTCCGGAGCGTCGGTGGAAAAACTTAGTCAATCGGCGTCCGATGATTGACTCAGAAGTTCTTGCGGCTTGGCTTCGCGTAAGCTTTATCGAATTGAAAAAAAAATTATTGTAAAATATTCTGTCGGCGCTAATTTTAATATCCGCTCACTATTCCATTGGCTGAAGCGCGTAATATAGCACCGACAATGTCGTAACTACTTCGATTCCAATTAATTATAACGATTTCGATTAACGCACTTAATTTTTTTATTTATGTGATTTATACTTTCAATGCACGGTATTTTTCGAATTTAAATTTTAACACATTTTTTTGAAATGTAATTCGTCAGATTATTATTCAAAATATAGCAGAATTTTGAAATATAGAATTATAAATGTTACTTCTAAATATTTCTGTCAATTGAAATTCCTTTATTATTTTTTTTTCAGGTCATTTGAAGTTGACAAATTTAAATGTACAGGAACGCATTAAAAATGATTGGTAATGATAATACTATAATACTGTAATAATACTGCTAATGATAATATTGGCAATTGCAAGAAAATATTGTTGCAAAGACTCTTAAATATATTTAAGAATTTATTGAACAAAATAAATATAATTTAATGCACAAACAATACCTTGTATGCAGCAGAGATATTTTTTACTTGAATATATGTTACTATACTTTACCTATAAATAGTTTTTAAATCGTACCATTATTTTGCAATTAAAAATGTTATTAGTTATTACCTATATAAAAAAGGTTTATTACCATAATAGCACATAAGTAAATGAATTTTTATTAATAATAGCGTCATAAAAATAGACACGAATGTGGGAAATGAAGTACTACGTGATTCACGTTTTATTTTATCTTTTTACGTATACTAAGTAATCAACGCACAACTGAAATCCAAGAATTAATTTATTTCCGGTTCACACGATAAATATCATGCATCAAGCGTATGATTCTTATTAGTAATTGTAAAGTAAAAATTAATCTTATCAAATCGTACGCGCAGAAAATTTTTATTTCGTCTCGACGATTTCACGATTTTCTTAGAATGAATTGCTCCAAAAATAGCAGTGCAATGTATTTATGAAGACTTACAAACGCACAATGACAAAACAGGACACAAAAATTTGCAGTCAATTAATGAACTCTTGTAAAGATTAATTTACTTTCACTCGAATAAACGAGTTAAAAAAAAAAGAGATATTTTTTTCTTCAAAATTAATATTTTTCTCGGAATATAGCAATTAAAATAAAAATGAGCAATTTTATGAAATTCAAAAAAATGGCCTTTACAGCAACTGCTAACGATGTTTTCAACGTTGTCGACGGATTCATTCGTTCATACAGTGATAAGATCAGTTTACTCTGTTGACTACGTCGCGGTCTTACGGTAATTTTCCCGCGAGTAAAAAATTTAAAACTCCCGCCGACATTCATACAAACGCGTAGTATATGTGTGTGTGAGTGTGTGCGTTTTGACAGCTGATAATGGTAAGTTGATAACATTCAACTGACTTTTATATTTATTTTAATTTACGTCACGCTCAGACACTCAACTAGGAACAAAGCCTAAAATTTAAATAATATAAGAGCGAAGTCGTTTGCCCAACTTTTTCAGGTAAAGAATTGAAAAAATTATTATACTTAATAAAAAAAATTCATAAAAAAATAATATATTTTAACTTTTTGTTCAAGTGGCTATTATATGAAATGTAAAAATAAATAAAGCACGACAAAATATAATTAAGCACTATCTTTGATTAATTGCATGCAAAAAGACTGTCATTTAATAAAAGTGTTTTGTCACTTTTTGAAATTGTGCATTTGATTGGACAAATTAAACTATTGGACGACAGGATGCTTTCCTTAATTATAATATTCGTCTGATGTTCAATGTGAATCCTCCACTTCCACACTAGTAGTAGTTCAGTTATCACTATAGGTACATGTGTATATGTGTAATATTATCTATGCGTAATCGTTTAAATATAACATTTCAAATATTTTTTTATAAATTTTTTAACGTAATAAATAGTACAAATCGCATGTGATATAAGATACATTTGAAGAGAATTAAACAATATTTTAACACATTTTAGGTTATAATTTACTGTATGTTTTAAATTTTTTACAGATAATCTACCGAAACCATACAATCGAAGCTGCAAAAGGTGATGACAAGCAGATTTGGCCTGGACGGTTTGATCAATTAATTTTTAATTCAATATACGATTCGTTCGAGAATAAAGGAGAGACATTGCAGTGTAATCATGAGTTCGTCAATTATTATTGAAAGTGAAAAATTGGAAAATGGTAGTAGCATTATAGAAGGTAAATATTAAGAAAAATTTCATTAAATATTTAGCTGTAATTACATTTTATATTAACTGATGTCATTCTGTCACAGAAGAGTTCAAAGAAATCCAAATTCCTGTGCCGTGGGGTCATATAAGTGGTTAGTTTATATTTCTTTTTACATTTAAAATAATTTATAAGTACTTTTAATTTGCACTGGATTCCGAGTAATAGAAAGAAAAATTAAAGAATTGCAAATCTTTTTTATTAGTCATCAAATTGTGTTATTAAATAAAATGTAGGAATTTGGTGGGGGCCACCCGACGTGCAGCCTATTATTGCGTTGCACGGATGGCAAGATAATTCAGGGACATTTTGGACCCTTGCACCTCACCTGTCGAAAGGAGTGTCCATCTTGTGCCTAGATCTGCCAGGCCATGGTCACTCGTCTCACTTCCCTCCTGGTCAATTTTACTATATATTTTGGGAAGGAGTTATAATGCTACGTAGGGTTGTTAAACACTACAAATGGGACAAGGTTAGCTGATCAGAAAATAAAATCATGATCAAAGTTTTTATTATTTTTAGGGGTGCTGGAACATTCAGAGCATTACTAGTTTTGTTTGTAGTTTGATAGAACTTGCTCCGATACTAAATAGTTTTTAATTGCAAATTTTAAATCAACAGGCTGTAAGAAATAATATTTATCAAAATTTCAAAAATTATATATACGAGAAACAGCAGAGTGCAATTTTATTCATGAGTACTTATATAACTTTAAATATTTAAATTATCCACAGGAAAATGGTGGGGTCCCAAAGAAATTCAACCAATTGTAACATTACATGGTCGGCAAGATAATGCAGGCAGCTTCGATAAATTAATACCTCTATTACCAAAAAACCTTTCATTCCTGTGCTTGGATTTACCAGGACACGGTTTTTCATCACATTATAAACTTGGCCAATTTTACTATGTGCTTTGGGAGGGCATCATTCTTCTTCGTAGAATAGTTCAATATTACAAATGGAACAAGGTTAGCTGATATTAATAAATTAATTTTGTGGGAAATAAAAACTCCCACAATTAAGTTTAGTTCGGAGCAAGTCTGACTTCTTTAAGTTGCAGCTTGTTTTAATCTATTTTTTTATGAACTTGCACATTTAATATATAAGTTTTTAAAAAAGTAATTTAAAAAATTTAGTGCTTATGAAGATATTTATCAATAAATGAGGATGTTTGTGTGTGGATGTGCAACTAATTATTTGTATATTCTTGCCCTATACATCCTATAAGTTTCTCTCACTTAATACATCTTTCTCCTATTCACATTCCTATCAGATTCTCTACCTATCAAAACCTTTGTTAAGTTGAACATTTCTAAAAGAAAATGTTTGCACTAAATTTTGAATTTATTTATCATTTATAAAAAAATAATTTATCATTGTATTTATAAAAATTTTTTTCTCTAGATAAAACTAATAGGTCACTCTCTTGGTGGTGCTATATCTTTCCTATACGCAGCTTCATATCCAAATGAAGTTGACTGGATAATAAGTTTGGATATTGTTAGTCCCAGTGTACGGGATATCACCAAAACTGTCAATATAACAGGGGACCACATCGATAAGTTTCTGAAATTTGACACTTTAACACTGGACAGTGTACCTTGCTATGAATACAAACAAATGATAGATATTGTTGAAGATGCATACAAAGGATCAATCACTAGAGAAAGTGCTGAAATATTGATGAAAAGGGGAATGCAACCTGCATTGATACCAGGCAAACACTATTTCAGTAGGGATCCAAAGCTGAAGGTATGACTTAAATAAATTCTTAAAAATTTCTCTTATTACTGAAAACTTAATTAGTAATTAATGATCTGTTTGAAGGTTGCTCTACTGGGAATGTTATCGCTAGATTTAGTATTGGCTTTTGCAGCTCAAATCAAGTGTGCTTATTTAAATATACGAGCTATACCCGGAATGGAGTTTGACCAGCCAGAAAATTATCAAAAAGTGTTAGATGTCATAAAACAAGCATCCAGAAAGTTTGAATACCACGAAGTTGAAGGCACTCATCACGTTCACTTAAACAACCCTGAAAGAATTGCACCCATAATAAATGAATTTATAAGCAATTGTTGATGATAAGAAATTTAGACGCTATTTTGCTCTAGAGAAGATCGGCGATTTAGTGAATGAAAATAGTTACATTCAAATACAAGTGGATAAAGGGACTAATTATAGTATAGATATATATGCTGTTTAAAAAATGAGTTTTCCAGCGAAACTGCAATTGTTTTAGTGATGCTTCCAACATTTTGTACAACTTGTTTTTATGCTTTTTATTTATAAAAGTGGAACAGTTATGTTCGTAAATTGAAATATTCTTTGTAATATATATATTTTATCATTCAAGATAATAGTTTTCTTAAAATAAATAGTACGAAAATAAGAGATACTCCAATGAATTTTCTTTTAGATTCTTCGATATACAATAATACATTTTTTACGAAATTTATGCCTTTTATTATCAATAAAGAGTTATATATAATTGCTAAGCAAAGTGCAAAGTACGACACGGGCAAAAAATTAAATTTTAAGATTCACATGAAATTGTATTTACCAGCTGTGACTGTCGAAATGATGTTAATATCGAACTGTTCGTACCGAATTAAACTAGCAATGCGACTACTGGACATGCATAGATCACTCTGCAGCGAACACAATACCGATAGCCGTGTTTATTAGTATCGGAAGCGTGAGGACTGAGCGAAGATCGTCATGTGCGATTGCATAGTATAGGAAAAAACTGAACGGGGTTCGACCTCGGCACGGCCGATACCGTCTGGTGGCTATCGTTTTTACCTACTTTATGTTTTGACACGCGCACTTGTCGCTGAAGCTCTTCGTATTGCATTTAGAAAAAAAGTTTTTCTTTGCCGCTCGATCTTAGTGAGCATAATTGCCGTGCAGTGCGGCATCTACCAGTTGCGGGTGAGTCTACTGATGATTTTCGCTATTATCGTATAGTCCACATGGAAAATCTTATCAATAGTATCACTTCAAAATATATATAATTTTAGAAATATTCTTTTATACTTCTCAGCGTTTAAAAAGGAATATTTTAAAAGAAAAAATCGTAATGTTCTTAATGACCTTTTTATGTTAATTCGTGACGATAAACAAGCGAGTCTCTGCGATGTATATTTTCATCAACAATATATACTCAAATCCTATTAATAAAATAAAATTTTCAATTTGAAATATATATGTATACGAAATAATGGATTCGTTATAAACCGCAACAATGCTGTCCCGAGTTTTAAAAAATTCGTTCACATCATTGAAAATTCAAGTCATAAATAATTATCGAATTTTTTAATTTCTCAGTTACATTGTTCTCGTATTTCATTTAAGCATTAAAAAAACGAGTCTCCACGCAAGTCGTCAAATCACGCTATATAGGCAAGTATAATCGAAAATTGCGAATTTATACTAATATAAATTCGCAATTTTCGATTGCAAGTCATTAGACTTGCAGCATGAGTTGAAACTTGGAGTCATTTGTAATAAATTTTTTTTATATATGTTTTTTTTTTAATGAATAAAGTATGGATAAATTTTACCACGATACAAATACAATAGAGTTTGCTATAATTTAGTATAACAATGCACATTTAAAAATATCCAACGATCTTGATAGTAAGGATTAGGCACCTATATTGAAGATAAAAATTTCCATATTTCCTAAGTTCTTAAAATAATATCTAATAAAGTAATCCATTCACTGCTTATACTACCTCAGTTTCACACTGCACATACATTTGGTAAATTGAGCAAATATTTGAATTGAACATTGAGTTCGATGTATTGAAAACGCAGATGCTAATGACAAACATTCGATAAAAATATGCCTCCTTTTATTATTAAAATTCTTAAAATATCTACCGCACATTCAATTTTGACGCAAGCGAAACTCTTCAGGAAATACATCGCTTCCATAATTACTTATCTACGAAACAGTCTTGACTATAATCTCTCATTAAAAAAAACCGCTGAAGTTCTTGATCGGAATCATCTCCGAAATTCAATTATTTTCAAACACTATATGCACAGGAATTTAAAGGTACACGAGTGTACACATTTAGATAAGACGCACCTCATTACATTCAGCTACAATTTGTACCCCTCAAAAAAAGAGATAAAACGCCACTATCTTTAAAAAAAAGTAAAGAAAAAGAATTCCATCGCCGAAAAGAAATAAGAAGAGCTCAGAGCATGTACTTAGCATATCATTGTATGGGGACGGACGAGCGCTGGATGCTTCTTCTTTCGAGATAAAGCCTTTCCTGAAGGCGTGCACCTATCCGATGAATTTCCGGCCTTTTGAAATTCACGCAGCGAGGACCTACGCTGGCAGTGTCGGGCCAACGGCGCGAGAAAAAAAAAAGAAGAAATTCTCTTTCGGCGTGTGCACCAGCGCGACGTTTGTTCAGGTGACGAGGCGGCCACGCAAGAGGTAACGGCCCCACGACTCCCAGAAAAAAAGGGGGCAGATCACCGAAAACCAAAGGAATGTAAGCAGTCAGTTGCACGCGGAACTCGGCCCGGAAAGGACTTCTCTCGGCTCCACGGAACTCATTGGTCTTGAAGTGTTCACCAGGTACCCGTGTTTTTCTTTTTAGTCTCTCCTCTCTCTCTCTCTCTCTCTTTTCGACCTTTTTTGGTTTTTTTATCTTATCTGTATGTATACCTAATTTTACAACGATTTAAATTTTTGCATTGATTCCACGTAATTATCTGCCTTCTCGCATAAAAAAAATAATTTAATCCTTCCTCTTATGCATCAATTTACATGGATTTTAATGAACATTCGCATTAAATTTTTTTACTAAATTGAATGCTTCTAATTTGTTTTTCATATTCGGTGGATAACGACTAATTAGTTTTCATTCGTTAATTTATATTCATCCGCCGCTACACTTATGTTTAGATATTTTTCTAATACCGACGTCTTATCAGGCATGCGTTGAAAAGCCTACCACGAGAACCGGCATAGTTTCCATAATACCTTGTAAAAATTAAATAAAATGTAAAAAAAATTATCTACCATACGTTTTATATTTCACTTAGCCTTGGAGACGCGATAGGTGTGTGCACGTACTACTTTTATTTTTCTACATAACGGACGCGTTTGTTTAATACTTAAAAAACAGAAGAAGCTGTTTGATATTTTTTTTTTCCAAAGCAAATTATTAATTTATTAAAATATAAAGTATTTTTTTAGTTTCATATCGTGTCAGTTTAATTCAAATGTGAATCACAGTAGAAAAGAGACCCTTAAGTAGAAGTTTATAAATTTAATGTTGTTAATTTAACGAAATTTGGCTGCTTATTAGTTTTTATGCAATATTATAAAAGACAAAATTGAACTTTTCTGTACTACCGCGAATCTACCGTCCAATGCTTTTTAAACTCATTTCATGATGTCGACGAGTAAAGTCAATAAAAATGAAAAAATTATAATTTTAATTCACAATTATTTTAATTAACATTACTGAATCAATCCGCGTATTTATTCTCACATATTTTTTGCATTCGACATATTTTTTACTTCAAGCGAATGGGTCTTTATTCATTACTTCTACCTCAACCGTTCTGATAAGAAAGACGAATTATTAGTAGCATAGTGACGGTCTTATTGGAATCTTAAAAATTATATTTTTTTTATTTGTACAAGAAGTAGCTTCCTAAACATTCGTTTGCTTTCCGAAAATTATATCTTACGGAAACGCTTAGAGGAGGACCCGCAGAAAAAATCGCTTGCCGTCAATACATTTTTTTTTGCAGTCAACTTTAATGTCCTCACAGGCTGATTTACTTTACATGTTTATATAATTGGCAGCAGTTTCTTTAAAAAAATGTTTGAAAATCTTAAAAAATTCACTACAGCTTTCGTAAATTTTATTCGAAACTATTGTAATCTTTCCAATAAGGTCGATCCATAATAAAATTGACGATAGTAAAATTAAAAAATTTGTGCAGAACTTTTCTCTCCTCGTGGGAATCGCTAACAGGTTGATATCCTCTACGAGCAAAGCAACGCCTTCGCGTGGAACTGATAACAATAGCCGCTGCGTTTCGCAATGAATATATAATAAATGTTCTATTCTAATCCGCATATAAGAGTACCATTTACAGTTGCACTAACATCACCAACATATGCGTACACAAATGAAACATACATCGAACAACATTAAAAAAAATCGGCACGGCAACTTCGCGTTACACTTATACGCACATTCAATTTCAATCGAAAGATTCGCGCGTCCCCGGAGCAAGGAAAACCTCGTTGGGGACGTGGCGCCGGCCCCCGCGGAAAATAAGGCGCCGTGCGTTATCAACCGCTCCACGTGTACTCGTCGCCGCTCCGATTCGTTCTTGCAATAATACGAATCGGCGCTCAATGAAGCTACAACAGTAGGTGGCCAAATCGGCAACGGCGACAACAAACAAACAAAAAAAAATGATAAATCGAAGAAAAGAACGAAGAGGAGGGCCGATGACGATGGGACATATAAATTCGCCGCGAGCCGAAGAGCCCCGCTTATCGCGCGCTCCTATCGCGCTGGCACACGTAACGCGGCCTGGCAATTAGCCGGCGCGCTCGGCTCCGTGCGCAACGCGCCGCGTGTATTACCATTTGGACAGGTGGACGGCCGCGTCGCGCTCGGCTCTGCGCTGCTCCGCACCTCGGCGTGCCTCACGGTATGGAGAAACTGCTTCCAGTTTTATTTTATTTATTTTTATCTTATTTTATGCATTTGGTTTTTGAGCTCCGGCCGAGGACGTTTTCCTTCGATGCCGGAGGGTACCACCCGCTTTTGAGCTTAACTTAACGAGCGACTGTTCTCTGTAGTGCGGAAAATATGGATAGTTATTGTATTAGTTTGCTTGTTCTTTTACAAAAAATCTTGAGCAACTTCGAGCGGATCGTTTTTACACAAATCGGATCTTTCACAATGCAGAGTACAGTGCTTTTTTCTTGCGCTTTTAGCGAATTCGCTCGCAACATATGTATTTTAGTTAAACAAGGATAATCTTTACTTTCGAGCGCGCAAGGCGTATTTATGCGTTAACATATGTATCACTGTGCAAAGAAAATGTTAATAAAAGTCTTCAGAATTGTTTCTTTATCGTTCGTTAAATTGATAAGAAAAAAAAATTACAAGTCATTGCAATTCACTGACTACCCCCATTTTTTTTTTTTTTTTTTGAAAATATCAATTGCTTCGTAAAAAAAATATATGCAAGATTTCTTTTTCATTGCAGCACGAGGCAGTGCTTTTTTACATTTACTCGCAAGGAGGACGAAGAATTCGATGCGAACGCACAGAGAAGGCTTCACCTGGTCCATCGATCCAAACGATCAACAAACTGTGATAATTAAACAAGTTTGTTCGTTCGGCTCGAGTTATTAGGTGGGACCGCCTCAACGAGGAGTCAGTCGTATCCAATCGAGGCGTCAGGATCGTTTCACTTGTGCAAAAATCGACGATAAGCGGCGGCCAGGTCCCGCAGTTCCTGTTCGCTCGGCGTGAACGTCGACTCCGTCCTCAGTATGGCCTTGGACTTTTCCAAATCCTGGGGGAAAATTTTCATGAGTTGTTTTAAACGACTGGCGAGCGTCAGGATAATCGCTCGGACGATTTTCCGGGGGGGAGGCGGACCTCGGCGAAAAGCCGCTGTATTCTTAGCTTTTGTTACCTTGAGCAATTGTTGATTGCGCGCGCGCGCTGCCTCACGCTTTTGGCGCAGACTCGTGACGGATAAATCGTCCTTAATTGTCGCGGCGTCCTTTGAACGCAGCTCTCGGCGTGACTCCTCGCTGCAATAATATTTTCACGATTAGAAGAAATTAAAAATTATCGTTTCTTCTTTTTTGTGCTGAGGATAGTTACTCGTCGTGACTGCACTAAGATGAGAAAGATAAAAAACTATATGTGTCTATATTTGAAACAATAGAGTTTCGTTTAAGTGTACTACCTCGAATTATTTGTAACTACATGATTTTTCATTTATATCCTTGATGGAAACAATTTTTAGAAAATAAAGAAACTTTCAACTTGGTATACGTTTTAATTCGCATTTATTTATTGCTTAAAAATTGATGAAAATAAAAAATATGAGTAGGTATTATCTTTTAAGAATAAATTAAAATGTTGCTCTATTTACAGTGTGCAGATGATAACTGAATATAATTAATAAAAATGAAGAAAAGAAATACCACTCCTGAATCCTCTTCTCCAGTTCTTTCTCTTGTTCCGCATATTTGTTAAAAGCGTCCAGCAAATCGTCGCTCTCTCGCAGATTCATATCGCCTATCATCGGTCGAATAAGCCGAGGTAACTTTGTCATTAATTTTAAATATCTTATTGTAAGTAAATCCCAATTTTCTTTGGATGAACCAGGCATGCACGTGTTTCAAAACGTGTACAACTTTACGGGTGTCGCATTGTTTCTTTTGCGAGGGCTTACGTAACGTTGGCAACGAGGATCGATTACCGCGGGGGAGTTACTTATTGCTTTGCGATGCTTCTCTTTTAACATATTGTTGTAGTTTTTTTTTATTTTTAAAAGAAAGATATTCAAGCGAAGAAAATACTTTAACTATGAAGATTGCATTCTCGAAAGAATCGCAACTGACTTGTTTACATAAATGAATACTAAAATTGTTGTTAAGATTATATAATAAAAATCCTTTTTAAAGACGGTAGTCTTTTCTTATATTGATGAAAATAACTAGTTAATCTATTGTAGAAATCTGTAAATAATGTTAACCAGAGTATAAATAAAAATTGGTTTTTTAATATAACAAAAAAATGTAAAATTTTTATTGCATAAGTTTTCGTAGAATTAATTAAACAAAATTTCATTTAACACTTTTGTACAGCTTACGTTATTATGTAAAACTTTACTTATTCACACTTATATGGACAAAATATATATATATAATTTTTTTCGACAAAAATAAAATGCTTTCATCACAAGCATAATGCCCAGCATTTATTCAATCTTCTATTGTCTGTGATTTCGGCTGAAAATTGATTTTTAATGTTTAGTTTATATTAAAAAATTCTTTTATAAAATATTTTATAATTAAAAGTTCATACAAACCATAATATATATATGACTGGGTATCGACCTTTCTAATACCTCTAGAAGTCTCGTTTTATTCAATTTGTGTTCCTCATCTGTAACTCAATAAACATTATGTTAATAGCCCGTAGAATTTGTTATACCGTGCAATATACTTTATAAAACATGAAATAAGCACCAGCAGGAACTGTCAATGACAAGGAAGGAAGAGCGACAAAACCAGCAACTAAAGGCCTAAGGATCCACTCAACCTTTTTCTCACTTTCAGGAAGAACGCATATGTCTATCTAAAATATTAATAAATTTTTAATTATAATGCTACAAGAAGAATGTTATTAAACAATAATATTCTTAATAAAACTTTAATATTTTTTAAATACCTGCTTATGACCAGCAAACATAAAAGCCTCGCTAGCCTCCATATTTAGCCGTAATGTTATTAAATAATCAGAATGATTTTTTATGAAGTAAGAAACGCATAAGGGTGTACGAACCCAGCCATGAGGAGGTAGCCTCGTTTCTAATCCTATAATTGCGTCTTCTACCCATAATGGAGATAAAGTTACGCTACTACTTGTTGTAACTGCGTTAACATCATTCGCACTGTAAATAATAAAAACAGTTTTTATTTTTGTTTATATTCATATTTAAATAATTAAGTACCGTCTCCATTTTATAGTATAAATTCCAGTACTCGTAGGCTGCTCACTACCAATTTTGGGAACAACACAATAAATATCGGTGCCAGTTTCACCCTCGTGTAATACAGTTTTTCTTAAAACACTGCTTTCAACATCTTCAGTTTCTTTGGCTATTGAGTTACCCTAAAAAGTTTACAGATTGTACATAAATTTACTATTGTAGTTTGATTTTTTTCTGAATATTTTTAATAAAACTAAATGAAATTTACTAATTCTACTGAAGTTTCTTCTATTTCTATAGGCCATGGCGAAGTACAGGAAATATGAGGCATGACAAACAATGGTTCACCAATAAATCCTTTCGTAAGAGGTTCATACAACATGGTATAAAATTGAGTAGTCAGTTCGAAAGGTTTTACTATTGAAAAGGAATATGTCATTTCCTTTGAATCCTTCTTCTGCCCACTTCTCAAATATTCTACCTAAAAAATAACATGTATATAATAAAATATTTAAATTGTGTTAATGCATTTTTAAAATATATTAATACCTTAACCATAAAATTTCTATCGCCAGTATTATGAGCTCTAACATAAATCATTTGTTCAACTGAGTTACTGGCATTAATTGTGTCAATCTCAACAGTGGCAGAAGTCTGTTTATCAATCATATTTAAACTTAATTCAGCTAAAATTAACAATAGTGTCAAATAAATATTTATATATTTTTAAATATAACAGATATTTAAAAATTACCAACTTACTCAATTGTTCACTATTACTATCTTGCAACAAATTCATAATAATATTTACATTACTGATATTTTCGTTTGTTGTTATCAATATTTTTAGAGGAAACCACTCTCCCAAAAGAGCTGGTGCTTTAGATTCAGTAACAATAGAAACTTTAGATTCTTCTTGTTGAATTTTTGTTCTTATTAATGGTTGAATTGTGTCGAACATCCCTCCTCTAAAAAATATGTGTAATTTACTTTATGTAAACAATTACAGTTCAAAATAATTAAAAAATAAATACCGAAGTTGTTGAATTTCTGGATATAAACGCTCTAGGAAATTCGTTTCTCTCCCAGATGCTGAAAATTTTAATAACACGCAGTACTTTTTATCATTTCCAAGATAAACAGAAATCGTACTAATTTGTATTTCAGGAGAATCGATTTGTTGAGGAGCTTTAAATTGACAAGTGAATTTCTTCGACTCTTTGGCACCAAATAAAAATGCATTCTCACGATTGTCATTTATAGGGAATTCAGAATTGTATCCTGGACTAGTCACTGTTACCGAAACCTTAGAAAATTGCACTTCCCCGTGATATAGATTTCTGGAAGTGAAGAATTTTAAAATTGTTACTCATTTGTTATTTAAGATTAAATAAGTAGATGCATAAAATGTTAAATATAAAATCTACCTAATAAAGACTTCTATTGTAACAGTAGAATTTGTGGTATATTTTGCTTGAGTAAAACGAGCTTTTACTTCAACAAATAATGTCATATTGTCATCATCAACAGTCATAACAAATGGCTCTTTTCGGTTCAATTGAGCTGACCACTTTTCAACTGCAGCATTTTTTAAATCCTCAGCAATATCTGGTTCAGGATTGGGTGATTTGTTCTAAAATAATTTAAAAATAATACAGATTTTATTTAATAAAAAAATACATGAAATTAACTAGAAACTAAATAGTCACCTGAAGTATGCTCATAACGTTTTCAAATATACTAGTTTTACATTCTTTAGAAAACGTAGTGGTGGGACCTAATGCCTCTAATGCTATTGTAACATAGTCTTGAACACTTGCAGATAAGTATGCAGCCTTGAGAGCACTTTTTAATATGTCTGATAGTAGGACAGGCCACCGTTCACTTCGGTACTCCCATAACATATGCATTAACAACCTTTTCAAACATAATAAAATAATATAATTAAAAATAATAACCTTAAAATGAAAATTTTATGCCAAATGTCTTGTTAATTTATACTTACGTTAATACTTTTCCATAATCTTTACAATTGAAATATTCTTCAGCCATTTGAACAACTATTTACAAAAAGTTAATAATTATTATAAATAAACAGTTATTACAAAATAATTTTTTACCTAAAAGTCGACGCATTCGTGGACATCTATATATTTTAAATTGCGATATTGCATTTCCTAATAATCCTATTATAATCATCTGTAAAAAAAAGTGAATTAAAATGTGTTCATTTCTAAATTTAGTTATTATACCTAAAAATATCTTACAGAATGATTAACAGAAGTTTTTTCTTTGAATTGTAAAGCTTGAATTGCTGCAGCTTCTCGTGACATATCAGCTGGCTCAGCATTAAGTTTACCAGGTCTCCATGGCCTTTGTCCATAGAACTCCATTTTTTCTTCTCCCGCTAGAGGATCTCCATCTGGATAAGTCTCAACAGACTACATAATAAAAACATTCCATTATATAATATTTAAAAAATTTTATAAGCAAATAATTTAAAAAAGATGCAAATATCCCCACCTTGCAAAGTTCTTTGCAAGAATTATATCTTTGGGTTGCATGAGTAGCAGCTAATTGAAAGTAATAGCCTGGATGTTGTGTCTGTACAGCAGGTAGACCTTGTCTTATAGCTTCATCAAAAAGCTCAGCAAATGTTGAGTACTGGTTACACATCCAAGCGTGATGTTCAAACATTAATTCCCTTGGACCTGTTCTTAATTTGAATCTTTCTGTATGACTTCTAAATTGAGCAATCGCATCTTTAGGAAGTTTAAGACTAAACATTAATCTGCACAATTTGTAATTTATAAATGAAGCAACAGTCTTGATTTCTAGAGAATTTGTGTCCACCATACGTACATCTAACAAATTATTGTATGCTTGCTGATAATGCCTAGAAATGGTAAAGTCATAAAAAGAGTGTGTCATCACAAGAGAATTTTAAGATACTTAAAGGTTATTTGAATAGCTTACTTATGAGCTGTATTTTGATCTTGTCTTAATTCGTTTAAAAATGCCATTTTGAATTGATGCCTAACAAATAAATATTGATGGGCAGTTTTATTTAATTGCTCTCTGTATCCTTTAACTATTCTGTATTCCTGATGATAAAAGCTTTGAGCCAGATCATATAAAACATGTTCTAATCTAAAAATAGAAATAAAATTTAAATCTACAATTGTAACAAGATATTCAGTCAAATATTTTGTATTTACCTAAATGTATAACCTAGTAAATGATCAGCGTAAGGTAAGAAATAGAGCATTTTTGCAGGCAGTTCACATGAAGCACAGAGAGCTGTAGCTCTTTCAGTTGCAATTAAATCTTCGGTACCTGGAGGAGGTGGTGCTTCTTTTTGAATTAATACCACAGCAATTTTTGTACTTCTCCCTTCTAAAGTTGCTCTGTAATAATAAAATAAATATTAGATATTTGAATAATATTTATATTAAAAGTTATTAAAGTACCTTAATGATTGTACTCTTGAAGCACATTCCATTTTCTTTTCATTCCATTGAGGATCATGCCAATCCAAATCATAGAAAACAACTATTACAGGCTGGTATCTCATTTAAATACTTATTCATCCAATTTCGCTTCAGTATTCCCTTAGGTATATACCATTCATATGAATTTCGCTGTAAAATTATAATAATATTACTTATATTGTACTATTGTTATTAAATTGGTTTCCAAAACTTTATAACTATCTTTTTTTAGATTTTGTACAGTATGTTACATGTACAGTAAAATTTTCTGGGGTAAATACTAACCTTAGGCTTTACAGTAGGAAATTCATGTGTATTGCTAATCAATTTAAATTGTACAGCTGCACCATCGGGTCGACGATTATTATTGAAAGCATCCCAAACTGAATGATGAATTGAATTGGTAATATCTAAGCCAATAAAACCAACAAGAGCTAAGGGTCTTGCGGTTAATTGAGGTGGTAAATCTGACATTTTTCTGGATTTTCTAGTAAAATGTAAAAGCAAGTCAGCTGAAATGTTTTAAAAGCATGTTAACTGCAAATATCGACTCACGTTCTAGAAACTGGTTACTGTGTTTTTCACTGCGAGGTCATCTCATTCCATTTGCGGATATTTCCAAGAAATAATAGAACTTATTACATTATTCATAAACTTTAACCAGTTTTTTACTGTTACTGATGTATGTTTATGGGTGTTGGAATGACAGCTAAACAACATTGAAGGTTATGTTTTATGTCGATCAATTATGGACTTGCCTTGAAATATATATATATATATAATGAAGAAATTATATAGCGAACTGTATATACATCGCGTGAGCTACTTTCCGTTGGAAACGGGAACTGCAGCTCAGTTCCAATTTGCTACCGCATGCAGGCAGTTGCTAATTCGCTATCGTCAGTAGCGAACCTTTGGCAGTACTGCTCCGAAAAATTAAATTTTTTATTTACTTTTACGATAAATAAAAAAATTATTTTACAATTTTAAAATGACTTACAAGTTTTTGATAAGTACATTTATACGCGCCAATCGTGCCCCTTTCCTAAGTGTTAAAGCAGGAAATGTGAGTTTTAAGTTTCTATTAATTCTATTTCAAAATATATAACCTCTAAGAGCTAAATTTTTTAAGCTTAATTAATTCACTTTTTTCAAATAAGTATTAATTTCATCTTTTGTTCTTCTAGACAAGAGTCTTCTCATCAAAATCTAAGGATAATGTAGAGGTTCCTGCGAATGCTTTAAAGGATGTTTACTCCGCTAATCAACAGAAAGAAAATGGTGTAATTTATGATAAAAAACCATTCAAGATAACATGTGAAGAAGGCAAAACATACCACTGGTGTTTATGCGGCCACAGTAAAACTCAACCTTTCTGTGATGGTACTCACAACAGTATATACATGAAAATTAAATTAAAACCAATCAAATTTACAGTACCAACTACAAAAGATTACTGGCTTTGTAATTGTAAGCAGACCAAGAATAGACCATTTTGTGATGGGACTCATAAGGACGAGGAGATTCAAGGATATAGACAACCATGAAGCTTGATGATGGTATCATTTTTAATCTCATAATTTACACTTAACCATCAAGATAATTGTAAATGTTAACTTACAATTTGTGTTGTATATAGTTTATACTGCTTGTACATAAAAATGATAAAAAAGAAAAAAATAAAACTTAAGTTGCTGTTCAAAATCACTTTGCAATTTACTTTTTTTATGTCTTAAAATGAATCCTATAATTACTAATAATAACTTAAAAAATGTTTCCAACTACAATAACGTTTACTCTTTCAGAGTAAAAAGTACTTTTTCTAGAATAACAAAAAAGAATGTTTTTTTTTTAAATTTAACACTTATTTTTTTTTCTTTTTATTACAAGCTTTTATGCTCTTAATTTAGCCATTATATTGTTTTATTTACACTTACTATATCAATAGAAATGAAAATGTAAAGCAAGACTTAAAACAGTGTTTTTACATTTTTTTTATTTATTACATTTGAAATGGAATATTTATAAATCTGTTTTATAGATTTATAAATCATACTCAAAGTGTATACTGTTCTCATTAAAAAAATTAATGCACTTTTTGCGATTCTATTTATTAATATGAATTATTCAGTTAAAATTAAAGACATTTATGATGTAAAGAAATGAAAATGCGCATATGCATTAAAATGTACACTTTATAACTTTTTTTACTACTTTATTTTAAAACTTTTTTTTTTTAAATTAAATATTTTTCATTTTATTGTTATTTCTTGATGAATGCACTTTATTAAACTTCAAACAAACTTATTCAGGATTACTATCATCAATTCGTGTAGAATTTTAACAATTTAAAATTTGTGTTTTTTGCAAATAATTTATAAACATTTTTTATTAAAAATATAGAACTAAAAAGTGCAATAACCTAAAAAAGAACGACGGTACAGAGGTTGAAATTGGCACTTTTATTCATTGTTGCGACTCGCCTAGTTAGACTTCGAGTTTCACTATTCTAAAAATTAAGTATAAATACATCCTTCCTGTCTTTTAAGTCCTCTTTTTATTTAACGGTTCTAAACCATCTGACGTAAATTTTTTCCTTTTCTTTTTTTACAAAAAGGCTATTTGAGCGGATTTTCGTATCAGTTGTCTTTAAAGATAAAGCTATTAAAGCGCAAACGTCGGTGAAGTTACAAAATTTATAATTATAATACACTTTACAGCTTGATATTATCATACTTTTACACAAGGTGCAATGTCGTCACTGACAGGTATGCATAACAATTGACAGGTAGCTTATTTTGCATAGAAAAACAAACACTCGCCATTAAAATCGATATACGCGCCAATATTTTGGAGCTCCGTATGAGTTCCTATCTTTTGGCCGTAGGTCGAATTCGTTCCTTTTCTATTTCTCTTGCTTCTGCTACTGTCCATTCTGGATCATTTGGATCCTCTCCTTCCATATCGCATAAGGCAGATTCTGTTGAATCTGATTCCTGAGAATCTATTTCTGCTTCCTAAATCAAAATTTTAATTTATAAAACTGATTTTCTACCTGAAAACGAAATACTACTTCAAAATAATAAACCTACATTTACTTTCTCTTCTTCTTGAGAGCAAGTAGATGTTGAGGCAGGTTGCAGATGGCCTCCAGGCATTACTGCTAACATCTTGTCATAATCTTCATCGCTTAATGGAAATGTTCTTGGTTCGTATGGCAAGATTTGCTGTAACTTATACGCTCAATGAACACAATTGACAAAATTCATGTTTAAAAAAATAATAGAAAAACAAAAAAAAAAAAACAAAAAAAAAAACAAAAAATACAAACTCGCAGCTTCTAATGATTACGTAATCCATAAACAACATCATTTAATTTAATTTAAGATCCTTATCCAGTGTCTAATACAAACCTCATGTTCTTCCTCATTAATGGAAGTCGTCAATTCTTCCTTCTGGGAGCGCGCCGACGATGACATCGTTCTCCGGCGTACTGCGTTGTGCGCTGGAGCGTTACGATGTGAAAAGTCTGCCTGTTGCTGCGAGTGCTCTCCGTCGTGAACGATCGAGGGCGTCGCCGGCGGCGAGGTTATCGGCGACATTGTATCCCCACCGAAATCACTTGCGTGCGGTGACATTGGATCTGAGAAAAAAAAATGTAAATAAACATTTAGAGTACAGAGAATTCTGTAAGTAAAATAAAACTGAAGGTTTATTATCCATCCATTATTGCAACTATTCAAATGTTGTTATTACCTGGCGTGTTAGCACCGCTGTCTGTTCGACTGTCCGTTCGGCGATTGTGTCGCATCCGCGAGTGGTATGGTAGATTAATAAAGTTCATGAAACGCTTATTTTCTTCCCTTTCACTTCTCTCGTGGCGTTGCGCAATCGCTTCTTCGGAAACGTCTTCAAACTACATTGAATAAAAGAAGTTTCTGTCGTAATACCAGTTTCAAAAAAGAAAAAAAAAACAAACATAATCTTATTTAATGTTGCACTTACGTCGCTGTCCAGGCTACACTTTTGAACGGCGCCGTTTTTCACGTCGGAATTCAGGGGATCGTCACACAGCCTCCATCTAATCAAAGTAGATAAGAAATTGATCGAACATTTATTCGTCGAAAAAAATAATATGAAATATTTATTAAGAAAAAACTTGCTGCATTAATACGTACTTTGGTATTTGAATTTCCTTATACGGCAGTTTTTCCAGTCTTGTTGAAGCAGCGACACTGTACGGTATGACAATATTGTCAATGTCGTACGAATTTTGTCGTAAACGACTGCAATATTAAAAACATACCTGTTAGCACACGTAAAATCATAATGCTTAGTGTTTATAGTAAAGATTAAGTGAGTTGAATCATTATAAAAACAAAAAAAAACATGTACCCTTATTTAGAATCAAATGTTATCTCACTAATAAATTAACTGCTTCAATATGTAAGGCAAGGATTAATGAGGAAATTAATTTGTTTGCATTTCAATGTTTTGTTAAAATGACAAGATATCGTAAAAATTATTTTGTTCCAAATTATTTAAAAATAATTGATCAATATAATCTAGAAGAAATAAAATATATTCAAATTGATAAAAATGGTACTTAAAGCATTTTACTTATTATTTCAAATTATTGATTTAATTAATGCTATATAAATTGTACCGAAAAATCAATATCTGTTGTTATTAGTACAATGATAAACAATATTTTCTTTTACAGTGTATATCCATTGAAAGTATTTTAATAAAAGAATTGAAGAATAAACATTATCTAAAATTTATAAGAATATCTTTAATCTCTCTAATTTATGACAATTCTTTTATTTATTTTTTTACCGTTCCACCCGTAAGGTAAGCGTAGCCAATAAGATACCGTGAACTTTTGCATAGACTTTATGACTCGATATTAAATTGTTTAATTATTTATGCAGACGGGAACTGTACAACATAATGCTAATTTTTTTAACGCGCTAATAAAAGATAAAGAAAGTTTGTGATCGCTTAATATATCGTTTGCTCACTTTTTCTGTACTGGAAGCAGGCGAAAAATATTCTTTTTTATTTTTCACGTATTTAAAATGTTTGCAATCAGTTCTTCCCACATACCCACATAAATAACTAAACAATATTATGTGATTATTTTAGACTGATTTAAGAAAAATATAAACCGTAAAACGTGCACATAAATTCTACTTGATTAATCTGTATTCACTTTTACCTCAGGGGTCAGAGCTCTCTTAAATCAATAATGTAGACGGAAAATAATCGTTTATAAATTAACGCACAAGTAACATTTTTAAACATTCTTAAACATTCTTCGTAATAAATTTAATTCCAAATATTCTTAGAAGCCCTACGTTATTTAAAAAAAAGCTCTTCTTTATTATAAAATACACTTTTACTCTTATGTAACATCTGTTAAATATATTTCGTAACAAAGAAGTAAAAAGCGTACAATCGCCAATATTTAGTTATGCAAAAGTATCTAACAGATAAACAAATAAAGTTAAAACTTTAATTAACAATTATAAAAATCTCTTATTAATTTCTCGATTAATTTTTTAGTTTGATATTTTATAGATTAAAATAAATTGATTAACTTATATTATCCTTCATTAAACGGATTAAAGTAAGTTAAAATGCTTTTATCGTTGTTATCAAATTAAACAAGAGGCATTTCTACTTTGAATTGCCAATGCAATAAGACAGTCAAAACGACGGTGAAAAGAAAAAAAAAGAGAAGGAAGAGAAAACCATTAGCATTCCCGTGGCTTACCTATGACTGTGACTGTTAAAGGATTTCTCTTTAAACGTAATTTTCTCGGGAGGAGGAGGCGGTGCTGCTGCCGATGCCGCCGCCACCGTTGTTGCTGTTGCGCTTACAGACGGTTGAAGGGGGGAAGGCACGGGCGATGAGTACTTGCTTGAACTGGATAGCGCGCTGGCTTCCTCCTCGTCCTCCAATGCAGAGGGCTGCTGTTGCAACTGCTGCTGTTGTTGTTGCTGCTTCGACGATCGCTTCCTGTTAACACCATGATTTGTTCGCTCACTGCTGCTTCGACTTCGCTTGCCCTTTAGGACCTTGCGTTTTATCCCTAGGAGTAAAAAAAAAAATAACGATTAAGAGATATATTTTTATAAATAAAAACGCAATATTTTTATTATTCAAATTTTAAAGAATCATCGCTTTAGAGAATCTGTTATGCTGACAGAACAGTTTTAATTCTTTTATGTCATTTAGATTTTTATTTACAGATCTGAACTTATTTAAGAGTAAAAGAAAAACCTTTTTTTTTATTCTTGTAAAAGTGCTTATTAAGCAATTATTTATTACTTTTGTAAGCCTGTGCAGCATTTAGTAAGATATTTTTCTTTGTGAACTTTTACTTTGCACAACAAAAACATAATATGAATAATATTTTTACACAAAAGGAGGTGAAGAATGATGACACTGAGATAAAAACATGCAATTTGAAGCATTTTTTTTTTATCTCCTATAATATATTGATGTACTTACTTGCAGACAATAACGTTGTAGAAGTCTTTTTCAATCTTGCTGGATATTTGGTACGATGTTCAGAAACTTTCTTATTTCTCCTTTCATTTCCTTCTTTATCTTTATCTTCGGTATACGCAAACCTCCTCTCAATATTTTTTGTTGCCAGTCGGTAGATCGCATAATTGCATCCATGTGTACAGTGTGTGTAATTTCTGCAAAAGAAATTACATGAAATTATTACAACCTATTTTTATTTAACATAAACAATTGTAATGTTAAAAATAATCTATTTACAATTTTAAGTTAAATTAGTGAAACTGTACTAAAATTAATGAAATCACAAAGTGTAATCCTTTTCACGATTTTTTTGCATAATTTCATTAATTATAATAGTCTTTCGCTTAATCGATTGCAGATAGTAAATGACTTTACATGTGGCTCAAATTACAATTTAGAAATTCTTTAAAAAACGTACCGTCGGGTAGCGATAAGACGGGATGAAATCCGGAATCGACCATAGCGATGCGCTCTTGCAAAGAAAGCAGGTCCACGGTCTCCTGAGGCGGCAAGGGATCCCTCCTACCGGTGCAAACGGCACAGGGAGCAAGGCTAGGATCACAGTTGCACTTGATGGTGGCTGGTCGTGCAGCCTTCTTCGACAGCTCGTGGAGCCCGTCAATTTGAACGAGCTTGCGCTTCCTGTACATCGAACGGATAAAGGGCCTGGTACGACTCGATCCGAAGCCGTTCGCCTCCTGAGTGGCCGACGACGTTGAGGCAGCATCGTAGGTACAGCCCCGGCCTGTCGTCGAGCCTGGCAGCACCCCGCTGTAGCCGTTGACAGTGGACGAAGCGTCCACTGGATTACTCGATTCCAGCATAACGAGACCCTTGGCTGTGCGAATCTGCCGCTGAAGCTCGTTATGTTGGCGGATCTTGTATTCGAGGTCGGAGATTTGAGCCTGCAGCCACGTCCAGCGAGACGCCACGTTTGCTCGATCCTGCGCGTACCGCCAACCCGCTCGTTTTGCACTGTAAAAAAAATGTGTTTTAATTGATCATGCAATAACTTAGTTTTATTTTTTAACTTAAAAGACTATGATTTAATGCAATCTGTATAGTTTTTAATTGCAATCTCGTTGGATTACGTGTGTACATTAATTAAATATTTTTTATTTATTTATTCAGTTTTTTTTTAAATATTAAATTTAAATAACAAGTTTAGTCACTGTAATTTAAAAAAATAATAAATATTTCACTAAAATTTATTGAAGTATACCATTTGAAAGTTACTTTTTAAAAAGTTAAACTTAACTTAAAAAAAAAATAGTTTTTAAAGGGTTTGTATGCGATTTCAATATTATAATTTCGACACAATTAGAACAATTCCTAAATAAAATAAATTTTTAACCAGATTGTAATTATTACAATATACTTTTTTTAAAAAAAATTCATAATTAAACCCAATTTTCTGATTGATCGCATTATATGAATTAATTAAGTAATTAGCGTGAAGTTATATTTGGTTACTATTAGGTGAGAAACTGCTCAAAGAGAGTATGAAGCCGGTGAGTATTAAAATGCAATTATGTTCGCTTGTTACCGGCTAAAGACATTAAAATTATGAGGTGCTCGTTGGGTAGGCACATTTTAGGAAAATATCGCATTATCGACCTGCCGTCATTTTCGAGCAGGTCGTTCGCGGAGGGAGTGGCCGGTGATCACCGGGGTCTCTTTTAAGTCGACCTTCCCCGCTTGTAAACGGTCAATACAGTAATTTAACTCGCTTTTATAATATCAAGTTTTTTCGTTAGCAGAAGATTATTTTTTTTTCCTTTTTTGTTATATTTAGACGTACAATAAATAAAATTGATTATACGCACGTTAAAAACGTAGATTACTTTTGCTATCATTTAAAACTTAATTTACATTGACGATTACAGGTATAGAGTGACATTTTCGTCAAAATTAATATTACATTAATCTCGTTAAAATGCGATCAGCCAAATTTTATGAATGAAAAGGATTTGTAAGTCATTTTTTGTTAAACGAATAATTCAAGTTAATGCTTTTTGATAATGTTTTGAAAACTCTTGCCTACATTTTCGGTCAAGTAGAAACCCAAAAGTGTGAGTAGAAAATGTAAAAAAAAATATTAGTTTAAACAAAACAAACAATAAAACATGTTTTTAATAACGTCTAATCGTAAAAATCATAAAACTCAAAAGTGTTCAAAATTAATACATACAGCTTCTGAGATATATGTCATTTTTGTTTTCAGATAAACCTTGAGATAAATATTAAATATTAGCTAATTCAGAGATCGGACTAACAAAACATATTTCGAATCTCTGTATAATTATAGTAAATATCATGGCAAAAAAATTAGTTTACATTCTTATTACTTCAAGTATTGTCAACGACTGTTTCAGAACCTATTAGCATTCAACACTTACAAGACACTTCTAATTTGCAAAAAATTACTTCCAATGTCACAGTTAATGTTAGTTATAAGTTTTTGTTCTATTTACTTTAAGTTTGCAAAAATAGAACTAAATAGTACGACTAGTATTATCGTTCTTATTTTATTAGTAATGAATTTAAAAATATTTTAACCCCAAATGTAATGATACTATTAAATAATGTAATTTTTACTGAACAACTTTTCCTTTCATTTGACTTGTTCACGCCATCAACTACGTACAGTAATTATATGACTCAAAAAAAGCTGACATCAACTCAATAACGGGTGCACTCACATTGGTAATGTCTGCTGATGCGGATTATTGAAAGTCTGCATTTCGTCGCAACTCTCGCCACCACTGCTCGAGGCCGTACAGTCCGAGTCGTAAGCAGCCTGCAGGATTTTAAGTTTGGTATGCAGTGGTCCCGCTACTTTTTCCACTTGTTCACCGTCGAGTTTAATTTGCGGAACACCGAACACTGGTATGCGATTAGCTGCTGCATTTACATAATTGTCCCTAGAGCCGGCACCAAAATAACGACACGCATTTTTATGTCGAACCGCGATGCTGTTACTCTGGGCGTTGCAGCTTTTCTGCACTTTCTGGAGGAAGGAGCTCAAGCTCCCCGCCAAGTCCGGGAAGATGCGTGTATTGCCGGCTTTAGGGCCGAGGCTCGCCAAGTCTTGATAAAAGCACTTTTTCGCACTTTTTTGAGCGAGCTCGAGTACATGAGTCGCTTCTTCAGCCACATGCTCGCCGACCAATCTCGTTTGCAGCTTGCGCAGTCTGCGTAAGAGAAAAGAGGTGCGCCGTTCGAGATCATGCTGTCGCCTTTCGACTTGCGCTGTGCACCGCTGCAATTCATTTGCTTTAGACGATTGTTGAAGCTGCTGCTGCCGTTGGAGCAGCTGCTGTTGTTGCAAATGTAGCTGACTTTGCTGATCAATAGCCACGCCATCGTTCAGGTTGTCATTAACCAAACCCATCATGTCTACATCATTAAGGAGATCGGGGAAAGCTTCGCTGTCGGGAAACATTTCTGAAACACCGGCTTCGGACGTTGTTTGGGATGATACAGCGTCGCCAATCCCAGCACAACTGTCAGTCAATCGACTGCCATCAGTTATCGTTTCTCCTGTATCGACAGCACTTTCCATTGACTTTATCACCTGCAATTGAATAGAGTGCTCGTTAATTAGTTATCTAAAATTTATTTTAAATTATCATACGAAAAACGTGCTTAATTACCTGTAAAATTTCTTCGACATTCTGGCCAATATCACCAGGCTGCACGTTCAGCTCGGTAGTTAAACCCATGATCTGTTCTAACGTCCGATCCTCATCTGATTGCTTCTCTTCGTTCAAAATAACATACTTATCCTCGGCTCCTTGCGCTTTAGCAACGTCTCCGGCAATATCGATGACCTCGCGAGTCTCCTCAGCTTCTCCAGGGCCCATTATCGTTTTAAAGAAACACATGCTATTCGCTGGATCGCCCATAGATGGATCGTTCATTATAGCGGCGCTGCTCGCCTGCGATTCGCGCGTCTCCTTTCTCGGCGCTGGGGTAATCAGGTTAGACAAACCCTCGAGGCCGCTACCGAACTTAAGGTTGATGACATCGTTTATCAGATCCTTCGGGATACCGTGTAAACACTGTTCGTCAATTTTCGATGGCTGAACGTTGGCAGAGACGACAAACTGAGCCAGGACCTCACGGTTCTCGCAAACCTAGAAAGAGCAATTCAGTAAACTTTAATTTAGCTACTAGAAAAAAGGTAAATTACTGTAATATAAAGAAATCATTACTTTGCAATTATTTCAATTTATACGCTTCATTATTTCAAAAATAAATGCAATTATTAATTATTCTTTTAGTAATTTTTTTATAGTGTCACAAAAAGTCAAAAGGATAATGCAAACCTGTAAAATCTTAAAAACTACGTTCTTAAAATAACTGAGACAGTAAATTCGAGTGGCATCGTTCAGCAAATATAAAGTTTGCGAAATTGTAAAGCATCAGGCAAACTGTTTAAAAAAGGAAAAAAAAAGACAAAAAAATGGAAGAACCGCAGTTGTGCAAAAAGAGCTGTACACTCGATGACGTGAAGGATGCCGTCGTTCTCTCTTTCTCATGTACAGCATAAGGCATAAACGAGTATGTGTTCGAACAAGATCTTACTGTAGGCTTATCGTTCGCATTCGACGCTTTCGTAGGAGGATGCACTGATGCACTGAGACAAACCTGCTTGGCCTGCTCGGCGGAGAGGAAGCCGCCGGCCGGCAGTGCTGGGAGCAAATTCTCAGGTTTCTGAGGTCCGGCTTCCGTCAGAGCAGGGGCCATCACTGCCACTGACGTCGCCAGCGCTGACGCCTCGACATCCAGCCAGGAGGACCGCCCGGGCTCGCTTCGTCGCCGCCGGCGCCGCCGTCCCCTTCGCGCCTCACTCCAACTCGAGCTCACTCCCATTCATCCATCGTCCGTCCCGCGAAGGCGCGCCGGCTTCACCGTCTAGCTTGCCAGGCCTTTGGTCGGATCGACGACGGGCCACTGCCACCTGTGCTCTCCTCCTTTGGCCGACGAAGCTGGTGTGGCTCTGGACTCTCCTCTTCCCCAGTCTTCCTTTTTTTCCTGCCTCTTTATCTCTACGGCCTCAGTTATCGCGGCTGATAATGCCTGCTCTATGTCTGAGTCTGGGTGCCGTCGACTCTGCAGTTGACCAACTCGTCTCCGTAAAAACTTATCTGCGAATAAAAAAATGTTACGTTAGGTACTGTTATAATAAAACAATAAAAAAAAAACGCGAAGCTTTTGCTAATTATGAAACGCTTGAATAGACTGTTGCGAATTTAATTATTTTGTTAAAAAAAAATATATATTATTTTTTGTTTAAATCAAAATAAAAATCTGAATGCTAGTACCCATGTGAAAAAGAAATTTATAAATAACAAATGTTTGAACAGTTATTCTGACGATTTGTTAAAATATTGATTAGGTTTAAATGGCCACTACTGATTATTGAAAGCACTGATAAGAAATCATTATACACATAATTGTTTTCTTATAAAATCCATGTTCCCTACTTGTGTTATATAATAAACTTAAACATCCTTGTAATTTACTATTTGATCAAGAACGTTACATTTTTTAAATCTTAATAGTGCAATTAAATTGTGTCAGTGGATCACCACATTTTTTAAATTAAAATTCATAATAAATAATCATAAAGAATCTTCATAACAAATAATGTACATTCTCTAGTACTTTGATGTAAGGACAAATTATTCATTTAATATTAAATTAATATTATAAATTTGTTTTTTCTCATTTTAATGGTATACTCAAATGTAGTCATCTGAATTAATGAACAAGATTAAATCTAATTAACGGAACACAGCAAAAACCACGTGGACATTGCGGTTTCTTCTTGCCCTCGTATAAAATAGCACACACCAGAATTTTTATGCGATAAATTCTATCGGCGTCCAGTAATTAATTCTTCTAACGTGCGACTCCATTCAAACTTGCTGCTTATTATTTCTTTCCGTTATTTTCGCGCGCACTCGACTCCGAAAAACGCAGTAAAACAGAAGGTAACCTTCGCCGATCGATCAAGAAAATTTCGCCGAGGCGCAAGTCCATTCACAAACTCCTCGCGCGTATACATAACGCGGAGCAGCGCCGCGGAGCACCGCAGCAGAAGGACAAAAAAAAAAGCGCGACTCACCTGAAATGCGTAGTAACGTCGTCGCGGTGATCCCGAAACTGGTGGTCTCCGCGTCTCTGCTGCAATTCCATTGAAAGACACTCGGGCGCTCGTCGGATCCTCAGGCGGTGTACACCAGGCCCTCGGCCTCTGTCCGCCCGGCGCGACCTTTGGAGCACAAAACAAAAACAAGCAGGTTAGTCCGGCGTAACGGAGTCGTCGATTTGGCGCTTCGCCTTTAATGTACGCGGAGCCTCGGCTCGCGGAATCGCTCAGCCGCGACGCCCGCGCCGCGCGAAACAAAAAAGTATCAGAGCGCCGGGAAAGCGGCGCGAAAAATAAATGAAAGGAAGGGGGTACGCAGCGGCCGACCGGCGCCGGTGGAAGCCGGCCGCCTGCTTCGACGATGCGCGAGTGCAGTAATACACGCAACGCGAGACTTTCGGAGCTCGCCCGACGTGTCTTCTGCTGTAACGAGCTCCGAGCGGCGTGCGAAGCGATACAATGGCTGCTTTCAATTTCAAAGCCACTCTCAAGTTTTAGAAAGTAAAAAAAAAAAATATTTGAAAAAAAAAAGTGTACCGAAAGAGAAAATAGGTGGCATTGTGATTCTGGGGGGTATATAAGAGTAAGTAGGTCGCTCGGCATTGTCTCGTCGCTATATCTGCGGACGATAAAAAAATTTCTTCAGGCCACTTTAGTTACATAAATTTAATTTTATGTAAGATTCATTGCGTTTCTGTTGGCGATTTTAATTGTCTTTACGTAAGGGGCCGATGACTAGTCGAAGGATACGATCGCACGGAGCTTCAAGTTCAAGCGCGCCGCGAATTTGTTTACGCCCTTTATTTATTATTTTGCGCGGTGTAAGCGCGCGAGTAGCGTTCAAACATAGCGCGGAGAAATTCGGGTTAAAAAACGAACGAATCGCGTTACTGAAAACTCGAACGTGTTGTGTGACTATCGCTGGTATAATTGATAATACTGATGTGATCGGTGGAATTCTCGGTCGATCGGTGAACCGATAGATGTTGGATATTAGCGGAAGCGATGACGATCGTTGGCCCCTGACAGATTAGATGTAAGCATAGGTTGTAATGTTTACGTGGGTTAAGCGAGCGTAAATTTTGGAAAAACGATTTTATCAGACTGACATGTCAGCGATTTTTAATAGCGTCGTTAACATTTTAATAAGCCGCGATAAGAAAGTTAATTGAACACTTTAAGAATGAGAAAAGAGTTTTAAAAAAATCGTTATTTATCCAACATATTTTCTCATTGCAAATTATTTATGAGCAGTAAATAAGTACGACAAATGAAATAATTGTACAAAAAAAAGTAATGAATGTCTTATTATTCATTATTTAGAGTATGAGCAATGAGTCATTCATTACATTTCAAATTAATAAAAAAAGTACAGCGTAATTTAACATACAAAATAAATAATGAACTTTTACAATGAACCAATTTAATGGTAGTATTTATTTACTACTTGTGCCTGTAGAGTAGCTTTGTATTTTTAATGTTTCATTCTATAGATTCTTGTATTTATACGCACAAGGAACATTATTTTTAACGCGAAAAGTTTGCACGATAAGCGACTTACTCGCGACGAGCCCGACAGAGGAAAAAATAACAGCGAGCAAAAAAAATCCGTCGAAATAATGCACAAGTTCACTTGGACGGAGTCACAACTAAAAGAAATAATAATAATAAAAAAAAAAACACTCGACTAATTAGTTTAGCTACAAAGTACAGGTAATTGCGATCGGAGCGCGGCAAGAACCCAGCGGCATTTATTTATGCAATAACACGTATAGAATAAATTCTATCGGTCACGAATTCGTTGATCCCACTTGACACACGAGGTACTCGCACAGCCGCTCGAAAATTTCGCCTCTGCGACGGAGAGCGCGGAAATTGCATCATTACAGATCACACGTGCACCAATGATCTCGCGCGCACTTGAACACGCACACACACACAAACCGCACCTCCGGGCACAACAAAAGCCGAGCTCGCGACGACGTGCACGGCGTGCCCTGCGACTCGCTCCCTTTTTTTTTTTATCGCCGCGGCCTTTCACCGAGCGCGCTTATCGCGACAAGCCGCCCATGTCCGCCAGGCAGGGCGGCAACGAGGAAAGAACGTGTCGCTGTATATACCCGCCGAGAAAAAAAAGGCGCACCGGGCCGAGAATCGCGCTGGCGCGTACGCGCGCGCTGTTGCATAATGACGCGCAAGCCGACGGCTACGCGCTCCCCCCGGAGAGTCCCCGACGACGCCCTCCCCCGACCGGCGCGCACTCCGAAAAGCTCCCGCACCTCCTCGCCGCTGCTCCCGCTGGCCGCCGGCGACAGCCAGTGGCTGCTCCAGTCGCGACGGCCCCGAGTCACGGGAGCCGCGTCTCAATCGATGCGTGTCGCTCGCTCCGTCTCGCTCGCACCCCCGCGCTCGCTGGCAGACGTGCACCGCCGGGGGAGGAGGGCCTCGGCGCCGAGAGCCCGCCGCCCGGTGTGTATCGACGGCCCGAGGAAAAGGCGCGCGCACCGCGCGCTCCACTCCCGAGGAAAAAGGCCTACCGTACGTGCGCGGCGACGCTGTCGCCGTCTCGCTCGCTCCCTCGCCGCCGCAGGCAGACGGCAGCACAATGGCGTACGCGCGAGAGCGAGAGAGCAGCGGCTGCGGCGCGTTCTCCTCCTCCCTGGCGGCTGCCCGCGCCCAAAGGCCCCTCCGCCTCCCCGGGGGCAGCCGCTCCGGCGATGCTCCTCTTCGCCGTGGCCGGCCACCTCCTGCCGAACGCCGACTCGTCGCCGCGGGCCGATAACACTGCGGGAGGTACCCAGTCACTCCGGTGGTAGCACACATACACTGGCGCGCGCGCGCGCGACCGCGTCTCCTTTATTCCTCTGTTTCGCTCACACTAGCGCGCGAGGAGCGCGCGCGAGCACACGGAGCGGCGAAGCGGGTATAACGCCGCGATGGGCGCGCGACGAGCTCGTCGTCCGCCGCCGCGGCGTGCGAGCTGTGGCCGGCCTGGAAAACGCCGCGCGCGCACGCCAACCGCCGCTGGCTGCATCCGTCCTCGTCGCGCGAGTGGCGCGGGAGCGAGACGGACGCTCGCGGCGGAGCTCCGCGTCCGTGTGCGCCGCGCTTCTGCGTATTTCGCGCGTGTTGGTGGCCGCTCTTCTATTTCCCGGCGGGTGCGGGTGGGCGGCGCGCCGCGGGAGGGGAGGCTGGCCCGTACGCTGGATGCACTTACCGCGGGCTCTCGGGGCGGCCCGGGTGGACGTCGTCGCGCTGGCCCCGCCGCGGTCACACCCAAGCGACGCGCAAAAGCGACGACGCCCGCGCGCCAAAAGCACGCCGCGCTGCTGCGGATATAAATGCGCACACGCGCCCGCCACGGGCAAGGCGGCGGTACGTACACGTCGATGGGGCGCACCGCGATGCGGACTGACCGCCGGCGCGCACAACGCAACGGCGACGTCGGCACTACAGTGACGCACTGGTGTGCGCGCCCGCCTGCGATCGCGACTATAGCGCAGCGCCGCCGTCGCTTTGCGATTTCTTCGAGCGGCGCTGCCTCGAGAGATTCTGCCGGCGAGGAGTGCGCGAGATTCGCCGACGCGCGGAAAGGGAAAGTCCGCTCTTTCCGCCGGATCGTTTCCAACTAAATACGGAATAAGCCAATCGCCAGCGATTTGCTTTTGTATATCTGCGCCAGGAATCTCCGCGCCTGTATATACATATTTATGTTTATGCGTATATACATACTTCTTATCTGTATATATATGCACATATACATGCTGGTATATGCATATGTAACGCCGCATATACATATTGAGTTACTCCGGCGTAATACATTTTTATTCTTGCTATACTACCGCGGGAGGTACGCGTGCGCACACATATACGGAGGCGATAAAGAAATGAGACTGGTTTCCGACTTTTTTTTTGCACACAGCTGCTGTTATCATTTTTTTTTTATCTTTTTAGGGCCCGAGGGGAGCAGCGATTCGCCCGTTGCAAAATCTACGGGGAGATTTCCACGTGATAATAGAGGGGGTGCACCTTCGGTACGCGCTGCTCTCTTTGTCCCTCTTTGTTTTTTTTTTCTCTCGAACGTGTTCGTACTCGCTCGCGCGGCGCGCCGTCGCTTCCTGCTGATTCTGTGCGCGTCTGTGTGTGCGTAAATTCGCGCACTCTCCGTCTCTCTCTCTCTCTCGGAGTCGTTACGCGTAGATTAAAGAGCATAAAGCTACACGGCGATTCCGTCGCGATCCCCGCTGGATTATCAAGCGAGCGCGAGAGAGACGGACGCTACAGTCCACGTACTTTGCCAATTGCACACCTCCGCTCCCACCCCCGCCTACACCCATACTACACTTTGAGTCGCGTAATTTTGCCAGTCGCGAGTGCGACGCGCGTGTACATATGTATTTGGCGTTGTAGGTCTACCTATTTGTTATTGGGAAGTAGTCAGCACCGGTCGTGCGCGGCAGAGCTGAGTGGAGGCTCCGCGCGGAGTATACTACGTCGCGCCGACCGGAAATTGCGAACACGTGAGCTGAAAGGCCTCCTCGCGGCGCGGCGGGCGAAAAATCTCCTCGTCGCGGTGAACGCCGCGCCAACTGGTATCGCAGGGGCTCAGGCGAGGAGCGAGGCTTGCACTTTATTATGCATGCTATAGCTATACTGTGCTGCACGAATGCAGCGTGTTGCGGAGCGGATGTACGACATCCCGACACATCCGCGATCCGCACTCACACCAACGAGTATCCGCGTATATGTGCATGACACGAGCGGCTGCGTCACATTTCGCGCGCGAAAATTTGAATGCGATTTTTAAATGTCGCGCTTTTTCTTAGCTGTAACATACTGTGCTGAACTAATTCTTTTTTAGTATTTTAAATGGTCAGACGAAAAATTATTTATTTATTTAATAATTGCAACGGACCTATGGTCCTTGATATACAATTTTTTAAAAATACAAAGAATACTTAAAACTATAAAGAAACAAGAATTCATTAAGATTCAAATATAAATATTCATTACATCAATTAAATTCTGAAGAATATTCTCTAAAAGCGGTTTTAAACAAACTAATATTTATGCAGATATTTAAATGCTTTTGGATAAATTGTATGTTTTCTTATAATATTTACGGTTGTTTAAATTTCATTTACTGTAAATTCTTAACACTGCGATTGCTTGATTAGGCAGATTTACTTTGCGCTTATTCTGCAGAAAGATAAATATGACGCTTTTGAATTTTAACACGTAAGTATTTAAGCTGCGATAATCTAATATGCCTGTACTAGTGTTGGTATATATGAAAGCAGGTGCTGGTCGTTTGCGGTTGGTGCTCGTGTATAGTGCTGAACTGATGAATTGGATCGACCTAACCTAACCTTATAATTTACAATTGCAGTGGATAATCAGTTCTAGTTCCACGCATCTGTCAACATCGGTCGATAAATCGCTCGAGATTTTTTCTTATTTACAATTTTCTTTTGCACATTCAACAATATGTGACGACGTAACGAAGTTTAAATTTATCAAAAGTATATCTCACAATCGAAATAATGGAGATCGCGAAATCCTTGTTTAATGTGCGCGATCATGAAGGTTACGTTGGGAAAGAAGATCATGATGTAAATACAAAATTATTGCTCTGGATTATTGTGATTCTTATAAATTAATAGTTTTATTGAGATAACCATTATAAATCTACTTTAAAGAGTTTGTAGGAATTTATTTGGTCCATTTAAATTCATTACTGATTCTTACCAAACAATTGTTTGTTTATAAGTAGTTTTGCTTTTTTAAGCACAGTTTGATACTTTAATTTTATATTTAAAGAAGAAGATTATTAATTTATTTGAAAATGAAGTTTACAAATAAAAGAGTAACATTGCAATGGAAATATTTCAGAAAAAGCTGGAAACAGCTGTATCGGATGATGAGTTTGAGATCGATGGCAGTGGTCTTGGAATTGAAGTTTTATCACCAGCACCAGGAGGTCCATTTTCTGCCCTTACATCGTCTATGTGGCCTCAGGATATTCTAGCTAAACTTAATCAGCCTGATGAGTCAAATGTACAACCAGAGTACAAGTTTGACGAATTTGGGTTTAAAATAGATGAGGAGGATGGATTGGAGCAAAGCCCAAAAAAATTACTGAATATTCCCTTTGCCGAAGATCCACAACAAAGGTAAAACATACAATATTATATTATTTAATTTGTTTAATCCACTTATTAATTAAACCTTTTTTTAATAGACTTGAATGGGTAGCATTATTAGAATTTAGACATAATAAAGAAGTATCAGAACTTTCTTGGCAGGATGTTGATACTACGTTACCTCACACTGATAAACTTCGAGATATGATTCGACAAGGTGTACCCCATTCTCTTAGACCACAAGTGTGGATGAGAATGTCTGGAGCACTTCAGAAAAAGATATCGTCTGAAACTACTTATAAAGACATTGTTAAAGCTTCTAGTAGCGATGCATTGATGACAAGCAAACAAATTGAAAAAGACTTATTAAGGACTATGCCTGCTAATGTTTGCTTTAGCAATTTGCATAGTACTGGAATTCCAAGACTGAGAAGAATTATGAGAGGACTTGCATGGTTGTATCCTGATATTGGGTAGGTTTTTAAAAAAAATGTGAATATTTCTTTTTTCTAAATTTATATTGATAACATTTGTATACTCTCTATAGATACTGCCAAGGTACTGGAACAATAGCAGCTTCACTGCTTTTATTACTTGAAGAAGAGGATGCCTTTTGGATGATGGCTACAATTGTGGAAGATTTACTTCCTGCTTCTTATTATTCATCCACGTTAATAGGTATTTAATATTAAATATACATAATACTAATATTAATGTGCATATAAATGTATAATGTTTTTATTAGGTATTCAAGCAGATCAACGTGTACTACGAACATTAGTATCTAACTTCCTTCCTGATATTGATCAAGTATTGGTTCAACATGATATTGAACTTAGTTTAATAACATTAAATTGGTTCCTAACATTGTTTGCATCTGTTGTTCATATGAAAATCTTGTTGAGGATTTGGGATCTTTTTCTATCTGAAGGATCCATTGTACTGTTTCAAGTAACGTTAGGAATGTTAAAAATTAAAGGTTATAAAAAAAGCTGTGCATAATTTTTAATGTTATACTTTAAATAATAATTTTAATAATTTACATTTTTATCTTTAGAATCAGATTTAAAAGTCCTAGAGAATTCTGCACAAATATTTAATGCCTTATCAGATATACCTGGAGACATTGTTGATGTAGAGCAGCTTTTAAAAGTTTCATTAGAAGTATGCGGATCATTATCTGATGCTCTTGTTGACACTCATCGCAGAAGACATTTAGCTTACTTAATGGCTGATCAAGGTGGCCTTGTTGGTAATCCAGATGCTGTACCTAATTTACCAAAACAACACCTTCACAGGTAATTTTAACTTATAATTTTCATTTTGTGAATAGATTTGTAACAGATTTATTTCATATCTTTACAGGAGGCAAGTTAAAAGAAATAAATCTATGCTTCAAACGTTTTTGTTTGGAAATGATGAATCTGAAGACGATGTTAAATGTAAAAATATTAGACAAACAGGTAATGTAAACTAATGCAAGACTAAAAATCATTCAATCTAAAAATAGTTCATTAATTTGAAAATGTCCATTTTTGTTTTACAGAAATTTTAGTTGATCTTAGAGAGGCTGTTTTGCAAGTCTCGCGGCATTTTATAAATCTCGATCCAAAACTTGGTAATATTTCATTAACAGCAGATTATACAATGGAAAGTCATGCCAAGGATCATGACAATTATATCAACGTATCAAGAACTCGGAAAAGACGTGCTAAAGCTTTACTTGGTAACATTTAAAAAATAATGTTAAATGTATGTATTTAAGAAGTTCTTGTATACTTAAATAATTTTTTTTAAACTTTAGATTTTGAACGGCATGATGACGATGAACTTGGATTTCGAAAAAATGATATTATTACAATAATTAGCCAAAAAGATGAGCACTGTTGGGTTGGTGAACTAAATGGATTGAGAGGTACATAAAATTGTGACACATTTAAACTAATTAGAAAGTCGTTTACAATGTCATGTCTTAATTTTTCTTTATCTTCAAGGATGGTTCCCAGCAAAATTTGTAGAGCTTCTGGATGAAAGAAGTAAACAATATACATGTGCCGGTGATGATGCAGTGAGTGAAGCAGTTACAGATCTCGTTCGTGGTGGCTTGTGCCCGGCTATTAAAGCTGTTTTGGAGCACGGAATGAAAAGACCATCGTTTTTAGGTGGACCTTGCCACCCTTGGCTTTTTATTGAAGAAGCGTCAAATCGAGAAGTTGAAAAAGACTTTAATTCGGTTTATAGCAGACTTGTTCTTTGTAAAACATATCGATTAGACGAGGATGGAAAAGTATTAACTCCTGAAGAGGTAATTTTTTTATTTTCTATTTTTCATTTCTAAATTGACAGCCTATAAAAATTCAATTTTTCATTTCGTTAGCTTTTGTACCGTTGCGTCCAATCTGTTAATTTATCACACGATAATGCCCACGCTCAGATGGATGTAAAACTTCGTTCTCTTATTTGCCTTGGATTAAATGAGCAAGTTTTACATTTGTGGCTAGAAGTACTTTGTTCATGTGTTGAAGTTGTACAAAAATGGTAAGGAAGATATGAAAGTTGATAAACGTAGTAGAATAAAATCTTATTAAATATTTGTATTCATTAATAATCATTTTTTTAGGTATTATCCTTGGAGTTTTGTAAACAGTCCAGGTTGGGTACAGATTAAATGTGAACTCCGCACATTAAGCCAATTTGCCTTTAATTTAAATCCTGATTGGGAACTTCCGCCTAAAAAAGAACAATCTCAACCATTGAAAGATGGTGTACGCGATATGCTTGTCAAACATCATCTATTCAGTTGGGATCTTTAAAATTAATTTTTGGATTAGGTTTATTTTACCTATAATTTTAATTACAATGCCAATCAATTTAAAGTAATCTCAAGTTTTTAAATTTTATTTACAAGAAAGAATAATATATTAACTGCAAGTAAAACTATAGAATTGAAAGATTGTTATAATTGAACCAAAAAGATTTGGGTACAAATCGATTAATTATAAATTATTTCAATTGCATTTAATAATATTAACTTGTAGTCTAATAATTTTAAAAATAATTTTTAGTGTAAATTTATAAATACTGAAAAAGTATATACATATATATACAAATTAACGAATTTTTTTATCGTATTTGTACTGATAATAGAATTCTCTAGAAGTTATAAAAGTACCTGCTACGTAAGAATATGTTTGTTCATCTGAAAAATGTATGTGCAATATATTTTAGATTTATTGGTATATGTTTTTAATGCAACAATCATTTTAATACTTTATTTTAAGTCCGTCCTGAGGCACATTTTAAATTGAATTTCTTATCTTAATTAATTGACACAATTTATAATTCAATAATGAATGATGAATTGATTTTTTGAATAAATATTGTAAAAATTAAAGTCTGCGATTAAGGTGATCAGTATGCATTATTGAAACTATGAAACTGATGAAGTATATGTATGAAAAAAAAAGTTGTTGCATATGTGAGAAAGATATGTTTGATAAAGTGTGTTGTTAAAAGAATGTAACATGTTTCATTGTGTGAACAAATTTTACGTAATTTTCAATATGCTGTATAAGTGAAAACTAAGTTATTAAAAAAATAATTTATTTAACAATATTGTAAATATATACTTACAATAAAATAAAAATATTTCATTTAATACAGTAGTTTTGGATGCAGGGACAACTACTTGGCTTAGGCTTACTAATTTTATCAAATGAAAATTGAGATTCCTCAACTGTTTCAGAATCTTCCTTTGACAATGGACAGTGTATACAGTCGCACTCTTTTCTTTTTATGTAGATAAAATGTAAATCCATAACATTTGTACCAGTGAGGCCAGTTTTAACGTGATATGCACCTTTTTCAAATTTTGAATAGAAATTGTAAGAGTCATTTCTTTTTAATACATTATGAGGTAACATTTCTTCAGTTTGTTTTATTTTATAATCTAATTCTTCTAATTCTTCTGGATCCGCCATCAATCTTTTTTTCTTTATTAAATTTTTTTGCATCCTTATCATTTTAGGATAAAATGTAGGTGCTCCGAAAGCACCTGTTGCATCAGTTGGTCCATCTTGGCCATCAGTTCCTGCACTTAAAAATAGTACAAAATATTTTGATAGCCTTGAGTCCTTTGCAATCTCGCTAAGCCAATCCATTGAAAATCTTAGTGCCAATTCTTGATTTCGTCCTCCTTTACCATTGCCTTCAACAACTACGGTTGGTTCACCACCAGCAAGTAGTAGCAAACCTCTATCTTTCCTCATAGTTTTTAAAATACGAAAAGTTTTCTTGAGTGTTTCTCTAGAGATGTTCAAAATCTCAATATCCTGTTTCAAATAAAAATCACCTTCACATATAAACTTTTCCTCGTTTTTAAAATCCTTTTCCAAAGTTGAACAGACTATGCTTACAAATTTAGAGTACGCATAGCTGACGTTAACAACATTCCCCTGTACTGTATTTGATAGAATTATACTTTGCAAATCAAATACTTTTGCTGCTTCTGCAGCAGCCTCCAGTGCTGTAGCATTATTTCCAATTATCATATTTTCTACGTGTTTAAACTTCCCTTCCTCGATCATGTCCATATCAGTATTAAAAATGTTCTCCTCACTGGTTATGAATTTTTTCACATCTTCTTCAAGAGTCTTATAAAGATTATACTTCTTGAGAATATAATCGGCTTTAGTCAATAATTTACCTGTGCAACAAACAAAATCCAAGATGTAAATTAAAGAAAGAAAAAAGTAAAGTTTTAAATGATTCCAATCAATTTCTTACTTTTATCTACTGGAACTGTAGGCCCACTAGCAATAGTATCCAAAGGATCTCCTACAACGTCAGAGAGGATGAGTGCCAAAGTCTTAGCAGGATAAGACATTTTAGCCAAACCGCCTCCTTTAACATCAGACAACAACTTCCTGATGCAGTTCAGTTTGTTAATACTAGCTCCGGCATTCTGCAATCGCTTGCACAATACTTTTTTACTCTCAGCGCTGACCTCTGGCGTGGGTTGAAAAAGAAGGGCTGAGCCACCACCAGAAATGAGTACAATCAGAGTGTCATTTTCCCCAAGTTCTTTCACCATCTCGATGATGCACTCTGTAGTATCAAGGGAAGCCTCATCTGGTTGATTGTTCTCCGCACCTTCGCAGAAGCAGATCACCGGGGAACAGCACAGCTTCATCTGATCTTGAATGGTCCATTCAACCTCCTGCTTCAGCTTGGGGAAACCCTCGCTTACATTACTGCACTGGGGTCTTTGTGGTACCGATAGAATGCCACTTTTCAACCTCCCACCCAGGAGGTGCTCCAAAACACAAGCCATCCCTGCCACTGCCTTGCCGAAGCCCACCAAGTACACATTTTCCGTGATGGGGTAGTTTGTCCCGTTTATTACCAAATTTGCTCCGTTTTCGGTCTCCGTTAACTTGACCTTTGACTGGATTAGGTGTCTTGGTAGCACTGAGCATACACCCCACTCGAACAGCTCCAGAAGTTGACACTTTGATTTTTCTAAAAGTTGAGTATGCGAATCCATTGTACCTTTTGAAGTTGCAAATGATGTGCTTAATACTGTGAATTTACAATTTTTTATTTTTGGTTTTTTATTCTGGAATGAAATTAGGTTATGAAGCCGGATTGTTTTTGATACATTTTGAGGAATAAACAAATAAAGAATTGACATATATACAATTGTACTTTTTTTTTTATGCGTACACTGTACAATGAATAAAACGTGACTACTTGTAATTAATTTTTTTAGTAAATCTTTATTCAAGTAACCTTTAATTAAATGACATTTTCCTTTTGCGTATTACACTCACTAATCAATAATGCATATAACAACATCAGCCAGATAGTAAACACTTTCGTAGATAAGAAAGCTGATAAAAGCAGTAAATTAAACGATTTTTACGATCCAAAGCGTTATTTTGTTTTATTATTTTTTTTCAAGAATACAAAAATAAAATTCAAGACGATTTCTCGGTCTTCTTGGGAAAGAGAACAGCCTGGATGTTGGGTTGAGATCCAGTGGCTCGACGACGTGAACCAGATGATAGAGAATCAGTGGATGCGCGGCGGCTTAAAAATTACAGTATTTGAAAAAAATAAATAAAAAGGAAAAGTGTTTATTACTCGGAGATACGTAACATTCTGTATCTTGATATTTCGATTGGCTTTTTCGAAAATCACAATTGCGGTGAATCAGAAAATTAATAAACCCAAGAATGAGAAGTCGAATTCTTCGGCTATTAAATTAATTTTTAATTCGGTTATTTATTATTTATTTCAATCATTTTCCTGAGGTAGAAATATTTATCAATATTTATACTTTAGCAACTGCTGCACAGTAATTGAGTTTATTGTTACTTAAAGCAACATTATTGTAATCGAACATGATTTCAAACTTTCCTGCAGCCTATCCGTATCAATGAAGCGCGACTTGCGACTTGCGCGACTCTCCCACCACCAGATGTCCGCCTCTCCATTGCTGCGGAGCAGCTTCGGCTCGCATTTATAAGGGCGACGCGATTTGTGCACCGTCACTTTTTCTGCGACAGTTGAACGTACATTTTCATTTTCACGTGGGACTTGAAGACGATGGCGCCGAAGGCTAGTGGAAAGGCCATGAAGAAGGCCGGCAAGGCGGTGAAAAACATCACAAAGGGCGACAAGAAGAACCGCAAGAAGAAGAGGAAGGAGAGCTACGCTATTTACATTTACAAGGTGCTGAAGCAAGTGCACCCTGATACGGGAGTGTCCAGCAAGGCGATGAGCATCATGAACAGCTTCGTCAACGACATCTTCGAGCGCATCGCCGCGGAAGCCTCCCGCCTGGCTCATTACAATAAAAGATCCACCATCACCTCCCGGGAGATCCAGACGGCTGTCAGGCTCCTGCTTCCTGGTGAATTGGCTAAGCACGCCGTCAGCGAGGGTACTAAGGCTGTGACTAAGTACACCAGTTCCAAATAAACTTTTTGCTCTATATAATTTAAATAAATCGGCCCTTTTCAGGGCCACCAAATTATATTGAACGTGGAATTTAATTGTTTACTGAAATGTATGGATACATAATGATAATGTACTTGTACAATACTTATTGACGTGCAAAAAATAAAAATACGAATGTACTCTCAATTGTTGTATTGAAAAAATTTGTGTTTTTATTGCATAGATTTGCTGGCGCATATCCTTTTTATTTCTATAAACTACTATGTAATCTTTATATATGACTGTATTACTATTATTTATACTATTTATACTATTCTACATTTCTATATTCTATATTATACACTACACATATACTAGACATTTGATTAAGTATGTATACATGCATACATATCCTACATACTCCAAGCCACTCCCTTAGTCCCTTTAAGCTTTATGAATCAGCTGAGAGACAAAAATAAAGACAAATATAGTATTAGCAAGCACAATATATAGTTAAATGCATACTGCAGACTACAGTGAAGAAAATCATAATAAGAATACAGTTTGATAACATAACACAGGCATAAGCTAGAGAAGGATAAAGAATGATGGCAGTAATAGTGTAGTCTTAACATAGCGGTAAGTACAGTTGCAGTAAGTAAACTGCAGCTGCCGACGCAACGATGTACATTCCAATATGATTGAAGACCTAACCTTCAAATATAGAGAGTTGCATATTTAAATAATAAATATTTTTATGCGACAAGTACGACAAAAATGGTTCGAAAATACATTCGGAAAACCGAGAGAAAATCATGGTCAGAGAATGCGATGAGAGCAGCTATCGAAGCTGTTATAAACGCAGGTTGCAGTATAAAAAGAGCTGCGGCTGATTATCAAATTCCACACGCAACTCTTTCGAGAAAAATTAATCAATGTCGCCAAAATCCCGTAAAACAAGAGGAATTACTTGCGAATCCTAAGGGTATTTTAATCATTTATTATTTAATACAGCATTTACAAATTTATATAATTTCATTTTCATGTTAACGTAGGAGTAAGATCACAGAGGGTGTTTACTCCCGAACAGGAAGGATTGCTTTGTAAATATATTAAGACTATGCAGAATCAACTATTAAATTTGAATTCAGTGGATATTAGGCGATTGGCTTATAATTTTGCCGAACGGTATTCAATCCCTCATCGTTTTAAAAGGAATACTGAGATGGCTGGTGATGATTGGTATCGAGCATTTTTGAGAAGGAATCCCTGTATCTCAGTAAAAAAGTCTGATACCTCGAGTGACATTGAAGGTGCAAAAAATAAGAAAGTGAATAAATTTTTTGACAATTTAAAAAACGTAATTACTGCACATGGACTAGAGCCTAGTAACATGTACAGCATCGATGAGGCTGTTGTTACGTGTACTTTAAGTGCAGATTCGGACAATGGGTATTTTTTGAATGAACAGAAATTAGTAACGGCAGTGATTTGCTTCTCTGCTAATGGAACTTTTGTACCTTTAACACTTGTGTTACCTTGTAATAGATTATGTAATTCCTGTAATAATGAACAAACAAGCCAAGCGTGGACTAGTTTTAGTCCAACAGGTCAAATGCAATTAGATATATTTATGAATTGGTTGAATAAGTTTGTAGAGTTTTCTAAGGCTTCCAAAGAATCACCTGTTCTTTTATTAGTTGATGGATATCGATCCTACTTGAAAAATTTAGAAGTACTTGAAATTGCTGAAAATAATGGAATAGAAATAGTATGCTTACCTTTTAATTGTACAAGCAAATTACAGCCGATACAACACAATTTCATGAAAATATTAAGTAAATCTTATGCGTCGGAAATCCAAATGTGGACACATGCAAATCCTACACAACCAGTAACTGCAGATAAAGTGTACCTCTTGTTTAAAGACATATTTGAAAAAGCATCATTAATGCAAAATATTCCAGCAGACAGTTTTCGAGATACTGGTATTTGGCCTCTAAATAAAGATCTTTTTGAAGAATTTATTTTAGAAAAAGATGACAAATTAAATATAATAGATTGTGATAGAAGTAGTAAGTATGCACTCAAAAAATTTTTGTTAAATGATCTAATGATGAGTCTTATATTCATATATCTATTTTATAGCTTCTCCATGTACATCAGAATCTTACACAGTTACTACTGCAGAAGTTTTATACGATGTAGACAAAGCTTCATTTGAACATGAAACAATCCTACAAGAAGATATTGAAGGATCTTACAATATGATTGAGGTGAGTTGTTAGCTTTAGCATTGTAAAAAAATATGTTACATACAATTTAGAAATTTTAAAACAAACGTTGTAATTTTTACAGAACGTAACAGATGAATCATTTAATGAAGATACCACATGTCCTGTACTTATTCCGCCAGAAGCAAAATTAAGTGCAGTGAGCATAGAAGATCTTTACAATTTAATTAATAAAAAACAAAAATTATATTTTTATGCGTCTCCTTATAAATTGCATTTGTCATCATAGGTATATATTATTATTTATATATGTACAAATATCAAATATTTATTTAGTATTTATGTGTAAAAAGTTTATATTCTTGTTTATGTAAAAGTGTATATTATGTGAGATGTTAATTATGGAATGATGAATGTGTCAACTATTTGTATTGTTATTGTATAATATAAAAATTTTATATTTTTAAATAATATATAAATTAATTTCTATAATAAACTAAATTATTATAATATACCTGTGTATAAAAATTATTATTTAACAAACTGAAAAATAATATTTCAATTTGCAAATAAATTAAACGTATGAACGTCTATTGTTTTACAGAAAGTATATCCAGAATAATCATCAGAATTATGAGTAATATCCGTGTTTTTCTGATTGGCCGGGGTTGCTAGGGAGAGGGAAGCATCAAACAAAAGGTATAAATAGAGCCTCTGTACCGAGCAAAATTTACTCGGCTTTTGTCTTTCGTAGAAGAAACGTCGTTTAGTCTCTGAATAATCATGACTGGTCGTGGAAAAGGAGGCAAAGGACTGGGAAAAGGAGGAGCAAAACGTCATCGTAAAGTTCTTCGTGATAACATCCAGGGAATCACGAAACCAGCTATTCGTCGCTTGGCTCGTCGAGGAGGTGTGAAGCGTATATCTGGGCTCATCTACGAGGAGACACGTGGTGTTCTCAAAGTTTTTCTGGAGAACGTCATTCGTGATGCTGTTACCTACACCGAGCACGCCAAGAGGAAGACTGTCACGGCTATGGACGTTGTTTATGCTTTGAAGAGACAAGGACGTACTCTCTATGGTTTCGGAGGTTAAATTGATTTGAAGAAACAACTAATCGGCCCTTTTCAGGGCCACCAAGTATTTAAGCACTTTAGCAAATGTTTGATTTATTATTCGCTATTTGTTCACTTCAAATTACTTATATAGTTGTCTTCGAATCCTGTATAATCAATCATAATTAAGATAGTAGTGTCAACATTCCTCGATCACAATGTATAATGTAAAAGTTTAAATAAACATACAAAATTTGTACTCTGATATTTGTTATAACAATACTGTTTATTTTGCAAAAAATACATAATTTATTTTAGTAAAAAAGCGTACAATAAATAATATCGAATAAAGTAATCACAGTTCATCATTTAAATCAAAGTCCTCTTCTGGATAGTCTCCAACCATTACATTTGATGGACGAACAAATCCTCCATATTTGTCCGGGCATTCAAAATACTTTTTGCCAGAGACTGAACCATTATTTTTGCCAAATGGTTCATCGTATTTTACACCAACCCACCAGCCACTTTTAAAATCTGTTTTTCCAAGATACATTACAGTCCCTCTTCTTTTGGGATTTCCAACAACTGCAACTTCACATCTGTCATTTACTTTCATCGATTTAAGAAGTCTTTCTTCATTTTCTAATTCTTTTAATTTTTCTTCTTCCTTCTTTTTCATCTCTTCTTCATTGTATTTACCTAGCTTATTTTCTTTTAAAAATGCTTGTAGGTGTCGGATCTTCTGGCATATTCTTCTTCCGAAAGTTCAAATTTCTCCACAGTAGCCGGATCATCCGTTGGTTGTTCAGTACCAATGACATGTATTCTCATACCATCTTCGATAGGATATGACCCTAAAGTAGAATCATTTTGATTTGGTTTACAGACGATATCATCATTCTTATTGTACACTTCAAGTCTCATTGAATTAGATTGACATCCAATTAAAAGTTCCAGTTTATCTTTAAATTCCTGAATAGTGATGTCCTTTTTAAACCTTCTTTCGACAGAATAATCTTCATTATTGGCATTCGTTATTACTAAATTTACAAAACTTGAAGAACTAGCACTGGTATCCATTTTAAATATTTAATTAGTAGAATTTTAATGAATGTCTCATTTATACTACCATTAAAATTTTCTTGTTTATCTAAAATTGTACTGAAATAATTGAATTGTGTGATATTAATTCATTTAAAAATAACACTATAGAACAAATTTAATAATGCAATGCTTATTATAAGAAATTGAAAATATATACTCACAGGTTAGAAATTCTTTTTTTTTTCAATCGTATAAACACTGAGAATTTAAATTTTATGAAAAACGAATTCTGCAAGCGATGCAATTTTTTTATTCGTACTGAAATGTACAAACTTATAGATAAGTCATTTTGTTTTCTAAGTAGACTTTGGATCGGAGTGTTGACAAATCGCGTGTTTTGTTTTTAGGTTAGAGTAAGAGCAGGTATGCAATTAATAATTAATTATTAACTGTAATTAGACAAATTCTACCTACAATTCACAAGCACGTTATTACATTTTTTCCTCACAGAGAAAGCTTTCTTTTTAATATTTATTGATGTTATAAACGCACATTCATGAATGAATATACGTAAACTTTAGTTTCAACACTACAGGAATTGTACATATGAATTATATATACAGTGTCTAGCTATGACTATCCATTCCATATACGGTTGAATGATTTTTTACATATAGTGATGTAACTGCGCATTTCTGTATATGCGTGGGCGATAATGAAGACTAAACGATAATATACGCATTTATAATTTCAAATATCCCGCGTTACAACGTAGTATTTAACCTTGCTCTGTAAAATACATGAATTTAATACATAATATACGTCAAATACATACCTTAGGAATACAAAAGCGCGCAGTTTGCACCCTACATTAATCCATTTCATCTTATAATTAAAATAAAATGTACAATTATACATAATTAAAGTAAAGTGATCTAATTTACATTGAGAAATTAGATCAATTTTTTTTCTTCACTTTACAAATATTTATTACATATCTTTGGCTCTTTTTTATATTCAATGCTTATGAGATTCGTCAAAAGATTAGAGAAAAATTTCAATTGCACATATAAAAACACAAGTTTAACGATTTTTTTGACAACATAATGGCACAACTGCGTATTCAAAAAGTTTAACGCTTCGCGCGTTCAACTTTTTAATTTAAAGTATCAATAAAAACAGTATTTACACTTTTTATTTAAGCGCAATACAATTATTTCAAGTAACTTTGGATAAAAATGTATTAAAAAAAGGTAAAAATTACTATTTGGACATAGATAATAAGACATTTTCGTACAAATACAGATTTACAGTGAGAAAAATTTCTTTTCTTGCATTATTCCTGCCCTAAAATAAATGTTACACTCAATCTATTAAATGTTGTCTGTTATTCAGCTGGAAGTTTATCTTCTCAGGAATTAAACTTCTTCTCAAACTCGTTTTTTAGAAGAGGACTTTCAGAAAGGATTGTAAGGAGTGGATTTACGCCCTTTTGACAGAAAGCCACGTATAAAAACAGGAAGGTATAATATAATATACATCAGCAAACGAATAATGAATAAATAGATGTAAAATATTCCAAAAGCATTTGTGCGATATATTAAATGTTGATTTAATGGTAAAATGCTGTACAACAATAACAGTAAGTAAAAAAAAAAATAAAGAATGCTCGAAAGCGCGACGTTGAAAGGAACGGCGCGTCGAGGCACGATCGAACATTTGACACAGCCCTCGGGGAATCTCCGATCCTCTATAAGCTCGTCGTTCTCTCTCAGCCTCGCTTGTGTTTCCTCTTGAGCGGATGCCTCCTCAGCATGTAGTTCCTCTTCGCGGCGACTATCGTGGGCGGTACAAACGAGTTGGCGTACGGGTCCAGAGTCGTGCAGTTATCCTGATCCATGGGGAACATGTACTCCAGGTCTATGTCGTATCTGTCCAGGGACAAAACGTATTTGTTGAGAAAAAGCTTCGAGAGTAAGTGTATCGAAAGTCTAGATGCAAGAATACCGTACGAAAGTAGAAATGTTATTTGATTTTTAAAGGTACACTGTTGTCGATTTTTTTTATTTTAAGAAAGTGCATGTAGAAAGCGTGCTTTTTTCTTTTAAATTCTGTATATAATTTGTGCGGATATTTCAATATGAATTTATTTTAAATAATTTATTATTTTATATGTGAAGGATCTTAAACGTTTCTAAAAAAAATTTAATAAGTTGATAACAGACTATAAAGGATTTTGAGTGTTTCTAAAGAATTCCATTCTAAAAAGTATTGATAGTGCTGATTCTAAGAATAATTTGTTTAATTTTTGCAACTCTCGTTGACCACATTAGGAATAAATGTGCATTATTCATTATAAAAAAATATGTAAAATTTATATACACTTAAAATCCGTACAATATTGAATTCATTAATTCAATTATGCATATATTTATATTGATCGCTTTTATTTATTACTAAATCCCATTGTACCTTTCTATTAATCCCCTTTTGTAAATTTTTTTTGCCACGTTCAGTCTTTTATCTGATTTTATCCGCTCATAATGACTGTTAAACTTATTTTAATATTAATAAACGGTTTAAAATTCATTCGTAATATAAAACAAAACAAAAAGAAATAAAAATATCTCTTGTACTCCCTATTGAAAGTGTCTCGTAAAACTGCATGCAATTTATCTGATTTTATAAATAGGATATGAATTTCAAATTATTAACATGAATCTGTCACACTACAGCACGTAACATCACACCGTAAAAAATACAGTAAGGTTTAAAATAAATTTTTGTAAGATATAGCAAGCCGAAAAATTACTACAAATTTTGGAAAAAATTATAGTAACTTTCTTGGCCTACCAAGTTTGTCCCCACCTTACAAAACATATCGTAAAACTTTTACCCCACTATTGTTTTCAGTGTAACAACGATTAAAAATTCACGAACAATACGTACTTATACAAATAAAAAAAAAAAAGATTTGAAAATATGAAGGCGGCGGTATCAGTCGACCATTAAAATTAACATAGAATGCAAAAGCAGACCACAAGAGGGGCCTTATAGTTGTGCGTTAATAAACACGTCGCGGCGGGGCGGAGGCGAGGGAGGAGGTAATAATAGATATCGAAAGAAAAGGGAGAGATAAAGATTACCTAGGAAGTTTCTCGCGCAGATAAGAAACGACGTTGTTGCCGAGGCTGGGCTCGCGGCTCATAATGAAGCTCGAGAGATAGCGTGGACTCTTGCTCTTCTCGGCGCAGTGCATGAGCAACGCCCACGACTTGTAGTCCGAGTCCAGTACGTAGGTATTGTATACACCCTCGTCTGTAAAAGTCGAGATCGGGACGCATCGATAATTCATACGGGGCATATACATTTGTAACACAATGAAGGCGAACGTTTCGATATTTCTTTTTGTGCGGTCGCCTTTGTATACCGAAAGCTTTATTTATAATCTTGGTTACGTTGTTGCGCTAATTTGCAGCTCGTTATAACGTTCGTAAAAATTCATGCAAGATTTATTTACGGAGAGATAAGTTTTATAGCAAAAATTGCTATACTCTCGAAATCTGATAGAGATGTGAAATTTTCACATATTTGGTATGTCCAAGTAATTTAACTTATAAATATGTGAAAATTCACTTCACTATTTTTAATATGTGAATATCAATACATTGAATTAGTGAATTTTGTTTTTTACAGGTTGAATTAATGAAATTTGATTTCACACTTTCGATTAGTCAAATTTGTGTCACATAGTTTATATGTGAATATTCACATTTTGAATTTGTCTAATTTTATTTCGCACATTACATACGTGAATAATCACGTTTAAATAGTGGACTTGTTTTTACCTTTTCAAAATGTCACCATTCACATTTAATATCTGAAATTACACATTATCAGATTTAGAGAGTACTTTGTAACGCAGACTTGATAAATAAAAAATTTTACTTGAATGTATAGAAAAATTTACTAGACTTACAGTAAATTTTGCTAACTTATTAATGCAGTAATTTGTTCTGAACTTGCAGTAAATTTTATCATACTTTTCTAAGTAAAATTTTTTATTTGACGAGTCTGCCGTTGCATTAGAAAGCACTCTAGTAATTTTTACTGGAACATTTTTCTCCCCGTATGAATTTATTATTTTAAAATGTAATGTATTAAATAAGTTACTTTTTTTGCGTACACGATAGTTTGAATTGCATAATTTCTCTTTAAAGTGCAAGAGTAATTCATAAATAAACGTATTGCTTAGTTAAAAAATTAATTAATTAGTTGAGCTTGTAGATCTTGCGTAAAGCGTTCAACGCTTCACATATTATTTATAAGCTGTAAGAAAAATAAAAAAAAAAACATTTTCCATATTTATTTCTTGCCCTCATTTTTTCGTCTCTGTGTGAAAATCTCCTGCTTTTCGCGCTAGTTATGAAAAATCATTAAACAAAAATTACTACAAAATATTTTCTCATTCGTATATAAAAAATGAAAATAAGTAAATATAAAAATGTTTTAAAATAAAAAATCGCTGAAAAAAATTTAGAGGCCTAAATTGAAGGAGCTGGCGATACTCACAGGGGACTTCAGCGTGAACCCAGTGAGCGGGTAATTCCGGCGCCGGTATTTTCCAGGTGATGTTGCCAACGAGCTGTTCGTTGATGGGATCGTCGCTGAAGCTGTAAGTGAAGTTCATGGTGACCTCGGCGTTGTCCGGCAGTACCGAGAGCTCGGCTCGCATGCATTTGTACGAGATGGCCTCTTCCGAGCTGGCGTAGTACTGGACGACGTACCACATACCGAGGAACTGCGAAAGATCCTTTTAATAAATAGCGCTAATTGCATTGCCGATCTCTCGCTCGTTTGACCCGATTACGCGCGATTTAATGAATTTTCTTCGCAGATTTTTTTTTTCGAAGGACCGTTAAAGTCTTTCCTATATATGGAAATATTTTTATCGGAAGGATAATCACGCCTGGATTTAGTTTAACAATTACACAATATAATTAAATAAGATATTAAATAAGCATGTGAATTAAATGCCAATATAATTAAATAAAATTGTATCTCGGATATTTGTACAAAATTTGAAACTGTCGATCATTGCGGATCGGAGGTAGAGAATAAAATTATTATTGATTATATTAAGAGAGATTCTGATCTGATTATCAATTTGTTTTTGCATAATAATTATTGTTTGTCACTGAATCCTTAAAAACATAAAAATGTATTTTTAATCGTGGGACGAAAGCTCTTTATGACCGCACGACAAAATAAACTACTTGACTGGAGAAACCTTAGATGTGACGCACAAAAATCTAAATTTATCTCCGAGATCTCGGCCTATACAAACAAATGATACTCTTATAAAGAAAACAATGCACATCGCTTATTTATTACAAAAATGTCCATTTTAAAAAATAAATCTGCTTCGGGTTATTGTATATCTGTATTCTCATTGTTATTAATTAATGTATCTGCGGCCAGCTACGATTAAGCAACTTGATTTTTAAAATAAATTGGTCCATTGAAAGCTAAATGCTTATTAATGGAATAATTGCCAAAGGTTAAATCGAGATAATTGGATTTCCGGGGTAACTCCTTCCCTTGTGGTACGATCTAACATTGTGAGCGCGAATAACTTGTTTTCTGCTATAAATAGGATATCGTAATGTTACGGTATTCATTTTTCTTGCCGGTTGTATGCACACCCAAAGTTTTCTCGAATTCGCATTTCCGTATACACTTTCATTATATATTGCTTTTTCAATATTCAGTTGTCACCTGAACAGTAAAAATTATTACTAATATAATATAAATTATTACTAAAATAACATGAATTATTACTAAAATTATAATACAAATTATTACTAAAATATTTTAAAATCTATTAGTTGTCAAAATTAGTTTGCAAGCTAAATTAATCTTTGTAAAATCTTTGTGTTAAACATAATGCCCATTGAGCTTTTGAATGAAGAATTCGCATTTCACTTGGCTGCTTAACATATACGATGGCTTTTAGAAAGTTGTGCTATTAAATTACTAAAAAAAATTACCTAGATAATGCAATGATATTGTTCCTATACAAATTATTACAGAAAAAAATCAAATAAATTTTTACCAAACACAAGCATTTTGCCTTTGTTTGACACATCAATTTTATACACCGATTGATTAAATAAAAACAAAAAGCAAAAAAAAAAAGAAAAGAATCTAGCCGCCTAGAAACTTTTTTAAATACCTCAAGAATAAAATAAAACAAAAAAAAATCGGGTCGTCGATGGATGCTTCTAAATTTCGCAACCACAGCTACCGATCGCTCGGATAAAAAGTCTCCTCCGCTCGAGTGATGCCAGTCCAAAATGAAACTACAACACGCGAAATTTCTGAGCACCTCAAGGGCCCTCACCTCTCCCAAAAAAAAAAAAAAAAAAATCGGCAATACCGATCCGCGACTCGCCGCACGGCCTTTTACCTGCGATATGTCGAAATTCCGTATGCCCTTGACTTTGGGGCACTTGGTCTTGTCCTCGCGGCGCTTCCACACAACGTTGGCGCGCGTCGCGAGTACCGCTGTGAGGAGGAGGAGCGCGAGGCCCAGCGGCCGGTATAACGTCCTGCGCGAAGCCATGCCCGCGCCACGACTACGGGGCTGCGGCCCGTTCGCCGGCGCTCGGCGCGCGCCGCACACACCCACGCGGCAGATATACTTACACGCCGGCGGCGTGTTCCTCCCTTTGCATTCTTAGAGAGGCGCGAGGCCGCCCGCGACTCGACCCCGGCTTTTCGCACGGAGCTCGCTCGTTCTCCCGGTTGCCTTTTCCTTCCTTTTCTTTTTTTCTTGCTCTCGCTTTTTGCCGATTTTTCTGGGGGGTGCCGTTGAAAGTTCCCCGCGGAAGGGTTCGAGGTCAGCTTACTTATTGCCGCGTGTCGCGGTGTAAACTGGTTCTTTTGCGAATGCTGCTCTTTTATTCTTCCCTTCTTTTTTTTTCTTGCTGCGAATGTTTGCTTGTACATTCGAATTGGTTGCGCGAAGCTTGCTGTGACTTAACGATTCGTTGAGAAAAATTAGGCGTGAATTTTGTACAGAGTGTGGAATGGATTTTTTCACAAATTTTAGAGAAAGTGTACATACATTTTTTTCTGGAGATTTTTTGTTGAAATTTTACATGAAATTTGTAGAAAGTAGGTTCAACATTTTTTAGCACATATTCTGCAGAATTTGTGAAATAATCTATATAATGCTGTAGGTTTCGTCAACAAATAAATATCGTATATTTTTTGTTATTATTTAGTAATATTTTTTGATAAATTTAAGTATTTTAGTAAATAAAGTACTTATGGTGCGTTATTTATTTGTTCAAATTGATTTTCTCACATTGAATTTAGACTACGCTCGGCAGCTAAATAAGATAAGTGTATGTGAAAACATTGTGAATCAGCAACCTTATTACAGCATAATTACAAGTCGATATTGTAAACAAGACTATAAATTAGTATTGTATATGTCGCAGAAAATTGAACTTTCTCTTTGAATTCTGAGAATATTCATTGTCACTAATTCAAAAGAGACAGTAGGCAAGTACGCTTGCAAACGAAAATAGGCCTCTGGACAGTGTAAGTGCCCTCAAGTGCCATGACGTATTTTAGGCACCCGGTGCTATTTATTGTTTTATTATTTGGAAGTGTCCCTTCTCGTGAGTCATTAAGCTTTTCTCCGAAACTCATTCATCTTTACGAAGTGGTTGTCTAAACTCGTACATCATTCAAATATTATCTTTAAAGTTTAATTCGTTTTATCTTCAATTTGATTTTTAACAATAGCAGTAAATTTAACTTACGGTGAACAGAAGTTAACAAGATTGTGGCAATTTCATTAAAACTGATTTTTTTACTGTGTATTTTATCTCCAGCTGTTATGAACGATGTATGTTTTTTTCGAATTACTTCGTTAATTTGATAAAACCGCATTTCCTTTTCCTGCTGATAGTGAACGGATAGCTATATCGAGAAGCGACATACTTTAATGATCCTTCTCTAGAATCACAACTTCGAGCGTTTCTATTAAATGAATAGAAATATTAAATTTGTACTTCAGTTTACTAGAAAAATTTTTTAAGTATAAAAAATCTTATATCTAGTATTATAAATACGTTTTCGCAAATTTAAAAAAAGTCATTCAATGTACACAATCAACTTCATCCACGCCGGTGTCATTATGAACGGTATTAATACAATATCATTTCCACGGAGGTTTATTCCTTTGCTGCTCGCCCTTAACATTAATTTTTTGAGGCACACTTAAGTAGTCACTGGTATCGTGAATGGATATCTAAAAAAGTTAGTAAAAATAATTTTGCGTTAATTTTTTTGTTATTCAAGATCATTAATTTTTTTGGGAAAAGTATCATACCTCTGAAATAGGTTGCCATGTACAACCATCTTCATTCGAGGTATTCATGTCCTTTTGTAAAGTAATTTTACTCTCTTTATATGAAGATGGTGGACTGCTACTGAAAAATTTTGGTTTCGAATAATCTTCCTTAGATTGTTGCATATCTAATATCTGAAGTTAAAATAAAAATTAATTTGATAAGCGGTTTTATTTATGAATAAATAAAAAGAAATGAAAAAAATTGTAGAGTACCATTTTTATATACTTCCTGAGATCTCGCGTTGATTCCGTTTTACTCGTTAAAGGAGTATCGTCGTGTGACGTTAATGTACTTTCATTTTCATGTTCCTGTTTTTGTGCGTTTTGTAGACTAATTGTACTTCTCTTGGATTCTAGTTTCAACGGTTCCGAGTGAATCTCATTACAAGCATTCGACATCAAATCAATATTTGCTTCCTTCGGAAATTCAAATAATTTGTCGACATTAATCTTTTGTAAGGGAGACGCATTGTCTCCATTTCCTCCTATAATTAAATTTCTTGTTAAAAATAAACCAAGCGAATTGCCTGCGCATTATTAAATCGATTAAAAGAATTTCACACCTGAAATAATTAAAAGAGCTTGTTGCCATTGTTTTTGCATCATAGAATGGAGTTGCTCCACTAATTGATTTTTACTTTTCCGATAACTATTTAATTGTGCCTCTAGCATGGCAGCTTTCTGCATAGCTTGAGTTAATTTTATTTCGTATAATCTTTTTTCCTCCTTGTGCTTTTCCTCAACGAGATTCACCTCTAATTGATGCCTACGAAAAATTAAAAATGAAATGTTTTAAGGCATTCATTGTAAAAGATGCAAAATTGTGGACTACATCTTGTTAATATCAAATTTACTTGTCAATAACGTTTTTTATTTTCCGCGCTGCACATTCAGCTATGGCTCGTTGCTTTAGTTTCTAATTCACTTTGGAAAACCGTTTCGGCTGAATCCAATTGAGTTTGAAATTCTTGCAGCTTCGTTTTGACGACATTCATCCACCTGCTTTTGATATACATCCCGTAGTTCCACCCTCAATTTGTCTTGCTGTTCGATAAGCGATTTCACTTCCGCATTTGCCAATTTCTAAATGTTAACAAAAAATAAATAGAGTTTAAGAATCGAGTTTATATTTCTCTTTTATTGCTATGATTTTATAAAATTACCTCAGCATTTTTTGCGTCACTAACAGTTGCCAGGAGTGTACATTTAGTTTCTTCAAGAATTTTGACTCGGCTGACCTCTTCTCTTAGTTTCAGCTGTAGATTCTCCTTTTCCTGGCGCAGCAGGCTTAATTCGGCCTCGCAGGAATCGAGAGCTTTATGTATGACGAGCATTTCGGCCCTCACCTCGCCACTTTTAGCCAACTCCTTATTCAGATCCTGCTGGACGCACTTCAAAGTCTCGTCCGTTTGCTGATTTTTTTCCAATAATTTCTGGCATTCAGCTTTCATTTCCTCGTATCGACCCTCGGCTTGCTGCACTAGCAATTTGTAGCCCTCCAATTCCTCAGCGTGGCTCCGCAGCAGCTCGAGCTTTTCTTTGACCAGAGATTCGCTTTTCTCTTTGTAGCCGGTGGCTAGATTCAGGGCTTTCGAAATCTCCTCTTTGTGCCTTTTAATTTGCTCCTGATGGTCGGCCAGCTCTGTCTGATGTTTCTCAGTGATGTTTTGTAATATCTTCTGAAGGTTCTCACGCTCAGACTCCAATTCGGCTAATTTTTCTTTCATCTTTTTCCAAGACACTTGGTATTGAGAGATTATGCTATTCTTTTCATTGTCTACGTGAATGGCCACTGCTACCTTCTCCTGCTGTTCCAGGAGTTTCTTCTGCAGATCATGAATCAGTTGCTCGCAATGCTGGAATCATTGATAAGCAATTGATTATTTTATTTAATTAAAAGTGAATTTGAACATACCTCTCTTCGAAATCTCTCTTCTTCAAGCTTGATCCTTAAATGTTCTTCGTGTGTTTTGTTGGTATTGCCACTCCAAAAGTCGGACAGTGTCAGTAAACGATGTGGCCTTTGTAATGGAGCATCATTGTTTAATGTATTATCTAAATGTTCTCGCACGGAACTAATATCATTGCCTGCATTGCTTGTCAATTCTGGTTTTTTCAATGAGTTTCCTGATGGCCTTACTGTTGGTGGATTACTTGGTACTTTAAAAATATTTGGACAGCTCTTGCTTGTTGTTAGTGGAAGTTCATGATTCCCTTTAAGTGCAATTAAAGATGTTTACAATTTTATTAATTTATCATGCGTAGTTTGAGTGAAAGAAATTATAAATACCTTCTTTGTTTTTTGAAGAAAAATTTGTAATACTTGGTGTATAATTTTGATTTACTCTGATCACTTGATGATCTGTTTCTTTGCGTTGTGTACTAGAAAACTTTTCTTTTCCTTTATAATTTGTTAAATCTGCACTAATTTTACTATCGTTCAATTCATGTTGAACACTTGGAGTCCATGCCTTAAATTCAGTCATAAATTTATCTGTATCAAGAGAGGAGAAAGACACATCGTTGGGTAATGTAAAATCCGACATATCTTTTTTTCTGTCAATATCAGATTGGTAAACTAATTCATGAGATGGATATCCATTCATGTTAAATTTTATTTTTGGTTGTTCCCTTATCTTTCTTTTGATTCTCTCATCCTTCTCTGTTGAATAATTTTTCTTTTCTAATAAATGTCTTGAATCTGTTTGTAGCAGCTCCTGTGCATTGTAGTTATCATTTTTCGATGCTAAAGCCTTGTCAGTCGATTCAATCACTCTTATGTATTCATCTACTTCTGTAAGGCTCATATCACTAATAGGTTTCAAATCTGAAGTAAAACGATCTAATAATGTATTGGACAAATTCATGGCAGGTAAAGTATTATATGGCTTATCACTTCCATTAGTTTCACAAACATTTGTGGAGGTCATAATTGTATCCGATTGTTTATCAAAGCACCCATTACCAGCATGCAAAATATTTTTACTTTGAGAAGAACTTTGTGAATAGGTAGTAGGTTCTGCAAATAATTGGTAATTAACATGCTTATCCCTTATAGTGTTAATATTACTTGAATTATTTTTATATTTATCATAGGGCTTTGTATGAAATGATTCGTTAGTACGATCTAGCTTATGTTGAAGACTAGGAGTTGATGGCAATGATGAACTGTGAGAATATTTAGTAGGAGTACTTTGGAAGTTAGGATTTTGATTTACATAAAATTTAGACCTTGGAAAAGTCTGCCTGCTGCTCATAATAGAATCAAGAGATAAATGTCTGCTTAGATTTAGAGAACTGCAGGAACTACTTTTAGATTCAATTGCAGTAATTCTAGATTTTAATATTTGTACTTCATCTATGAGGTCGGAAACAACAGATTTGTTTTTGTTAAGAGTCGAACAATTCAAACTATCCTCTGAGTCAGACGATGGAACAACAAACAGGTCAGGAGGTATTAACAGTAAAACATCAGTATCATCCGAGTCACTCATCATCCATTCCCACTCAGTCCCATTAGGCCCTTAACACCACAACAGCATTACAAAAAGTTTTGCCAATTATTAATTATCCACAGCTAAGTTATTTACAGCGTAGCGACATTTAACATTTGACACCAAGAAAATAGTCGTTAAAAAAGCAGCTTACAAATTAACCGACAAAAGTCGATGATGCGAGCTTTGAGGTTAAGAGTATATCACAAAGTCTATTGGAACGGGCGCAGATCAATAAATCTTTTATCGTTGCTGCCGGTAAACTTAACTATGAGACAAAATTTAGTAACACAGTTACTAGCGTACACTTTTCATTGAAAAATACAATAAAATAAATTAAAGATGCGGCGGCGTCCGCGATACTTGACGTTTACAGAGTACGTAAACAATAGCGCGGCAAAGCGAAGTAAAAATCAACACACAGCAGACGCGACTCGCGTAGTAAAGACGCGCAGGCGCATGCGTCGCAGTTTTAATCAAGTTGGTGTTCGTTAATTTTTTTTTTTCTGAACTTAAGGAACTTTGTCGTCGGGATATCAAATTTGTAAATTGTATTGCGTACCTTCTATGCTTTTCTTGACTAATTTTGGTCTTTCGGATCAATAGCTTGCGGTTGGTGCGTCATTGCCTGATTCCGCAGTGTCCACATTGATTATTGTAATTAACAATTAAGGAATCAATCAATGACGGGTGACGCGCAAGCAGCAGTTAGTGGTCGGTGATAGAAATTAGGTATGTTGCAGCTTAGGTCGGTAAATGCGTTTAAATAATTTAACCAAAATATGAGAAATTAATAAAAAATTCTTTATCTTTCTCTTTTGCTTTTGTATTATTTTTAAATTTTAAATAATGAGACTTTTTATTTAATTTGGTAAACACAGTGATATTAAATGTGTTTAAATAGATGAGATCTTATATATTAGTTACATATTTTTTTAAATAATTAAATTAATTAAATTAAAATAAGTTGCTTATGACAATTGTATTTATATACATATTTAATAAAAAGTATAATAATTAAAATATTTGTATAATTCCAATAATTTAATAAATTAATAAATTAAAATTTGTGCTACATTGAATTATTAAATATAAATATATGAACATTTAAATTGAAAATAGTACATGTTTATACAGTATATAGATAAATTCTGAAAAATTCTTATCGACATTCACGATAAAATGTTTTTTATAGACAACACAAAAATTAAATGTACATTAAAGTTTTAGAACACGACAGTTAATATCTTGAGGCCTAAACTCCGTAAAATTATAGATAATTCGAAGAAATAATAAAACGAAAGTTGCACAAGCATTTACTCCATGAAAAAGAAATGAATAATTTAACATTTTAAAAGAAAAAAAAAAGAAAGCGATGCAATTTAAATTTGAGAAGAACTTCGTGCCAATATATAGCCATACAAATATCGCGCGTTATTTAGGCCTTGCGGTTTTTCATTTTTCACAGGCAGCGCGGGATCTTTGAAAATCGTTTCCCTCGACCCCGCAGCGTATACTCCTCAATAAAAGCTCCGTTATTCAAATTCACTCGTATAAAAATAAAATATACAAACACTGCCTATATTCACTTTACGTATACGTTGATGTACGTATATAGCCCGGTATACAGTAAAGTTCTCTCTCTCTCTGTCTCTGTAAAATAAAATATTTGAAATTTTACCAGGGCTTCTCAAAGCGGAGCCAATAAAATTATAACGGGGCCGCGGGGTTGACTGAAAAGCTCTCGAGTTGCGCTGCAAGCTTCTCTTACCCGGGGCAAATGCCTTTCTTTCGTCAATGTACAGCTTCCCAAACTTATTACAATGCACGCAGGTGCGCTGTCGCGCGCTCGCCAACGAGGTTGGGGGGGGGGGGGGCGTCGCGCATCGCGGCTGTGTCTGCGCGCGAACGTAATATGCGAAAGATTGCCGCTGCAGGTGTACAGCTGAGAGAGTGCAAAAACTTTCATGGGGTTGCATGAATTTCACATTAGGCGCTCAGTCTCCGCCCCAATAAAACATCGTAAATCTTTGATGCTCGATAGGTGCCTTAACTTATACAGGCGGTGCTGACGCCTGTTTTTTTTTTTTGAGGACTTACGTTTTTTAAGGACTCTGTTGGTTTCTTATTTTTTTTGTCTCGCATTGCGATGTAAGCGGGAAATGAGTTTCTTGTTGATGAAATTTTTAGCGCTCTTTCTTTTCATTTTTGAAGGCAAGAGTTGTCGATAGCAGAATTGGATGAAATACGTTTTAATGGAAAGTTTTAATAATTGTAACATTGAAAAAAGTTTTATTTATTAGAGATATTTTAAATGAAGAGAATTAGAGAGGCAAAGTAATGAATTATCGTGCGTGTATTGTAAACTTGTACAAGGAAATTGCACTTAACTTTGAACCTTCAGTTTGCACCTATCCGAGAATTTTTAGATAACCTTTCAATTATTTAAAAACGTAGAAGTGTGTATGAAATTTCACTTTAAATTTCAATATTTAAAATATTATTTCGATGTTTTTCGTTGCGCTATATACCATCACATCTATATTTTCTATCCTCGTAAAATAGAGAGGAGGTTGTTAAAAGCTTGAACTCTCAAACTTAAAAAGCTCTGACCGCGGTTCAGGTATGTCAACCGAGGGATGGTAAATTGTCATTCGATGGTCTGAATCCAAAAAAATTTACTTAATTGTTTAGTATTTTTTCATAGAATATTACGCAATATTTCACGCATCAAACAAGTACTTGTAATTTTTCACGACTAATGTACAAGCAAACCACTAAATACCAGTTTGTCAATAAATTGAAAGAAATATTAATAAATCTTTTAGTTAAATTTACTGAAAAATTTCTCTTAGAGTAAAACGCAGTTGCGATTGAACTCGTGACTCGAAGTTTGTCTTTTTTTTTCGTATAATAAAATGTATTGCGACTTTCACGTAACTTTATACTGTCAAGTATAAGACCGACGGGGAAATCCAACCCGTCCTGAATCTCAAATCCTGGCAACTTCCACGCATTGATATCATTAATATTCTTCCTCGACCTGAGAAAAAATTCCTCTAGTCTTGCCAGAATTTAAGACGCAAACCGGAGATCCTCGCCCACCCGGAGATCAGCTGTGCCGCTCAACTACGTCAAGAGTTAAGCTGAGTTAACTCGAGCTCTCCGCGAAACCTCTCGGAGGATACAATCCCTAATAAACCGCAAGATGCATCAAAGAGCTGGAGTGAAATGCAGCGCAACGATCCAAGTAAGGAAGCGCAAACGATAGAGAAGAGAGGCAGAAATTAAGCAAGTACTTTGATAAAAACATTATTTTAGTGCCAGGACTAGAATTATTTCTAGAAATTACTCATATTAAAAATGCCCTGTTCCATAAGTTATAGAATTTAGCAATGTTCTGTTCTATAAATTATGGAAATTATAAATGTTCTGTTCTACAAATTTATACGAAAATTGGAAACGATCTTTTAATCGGATTATTTTTAATAATTAATACAATTTCTACAATTTTATAAGAAAATTAAAAACGAGTTTTTAATTATAAAATTGAATGAAATCTAATATATTCCGATTTTCAATGTTTGAAGTATTTCTAGAAAAAAAAAGTATTATATCACCGCGTGGGGATTACCTTCTTGGCTTCAATTAACATTAAAATTTCTTTAAAAGAAAAAAAGAATGTTTAAAAATATATTCTTCTGTAGTTACTTGTAATCAGCAACTCTTTAAACAATTAAGTAAATTTTACTACACTAAAATCAATGCCTGCACTGAGAGAAAAAACTTAATAAAAATTGTTCTTGTTAAGAAAGTAGTGACAGTCTTAACAGGCGAGATTTTTTTTTTATAAAAAACAGTAATTTTCATTTCGAAAATTATAAAAATTACTATTTTAATAATAAAAATTGCTACATTACATACTAAACTTTCTCGCTGATCAAGACTGTCACTCATTTCCTAATCACAATAGCAATTTTTATTAAGTTTTATCTCTCGGCGTGTGTAATCTCAGTCGCATTGAGCAGTCCAACCCTCTTACATAATAAGCCAATAACCGATGAGTAAAAAGTAATAACCAGGATACTGCACTATACTGGAATAACATAATAAATTTACAGAAAAGTCTCTATAAAAAACTCAAACTAAAATCCAGGTAAAAGCCGACGTTACAGAAAGAAAAGCCATCCTTCTCGAAGTGGGTGGTGGGGGTGGGGTGGGGGTGAGGCGTCGGGCTAGTTTGGTGCACGCACAGTCTGGGCGCCATAATGCGCCGGAAGTTTACGGGTAAAGTTTCCCGGAGACACGTGCAACAGTCAGCAGACCGCCGCCCATGTGGGGGGTGGGGGTGAGGGCGGACACCGGCAATCGATGAGCTCGTCGCCTGATCTCCCGCGCTCCGAGGGGATAACTACCCACTTCTAGTTTCTGCTGGACCTGCACTATAATACCCTCCGTCTCGGCGGCTGCCAGACCGGCGGACGGCGTTCAGACCTCTAAACATCCCGGGACCGATCAATAATCCAGGATTTTTCAGACGACGCTGAAGCGCCGTTGATCAATTATCCGCGGTGCGCTTTTGTTAATGTATTTTTATCAGCGACGATGAACAAATAAATTGGATAAAATAAAATTTTACATATTCTAAAACAGTTAAAATTTTTAGACCTACACCGTCGTTTAAAATTAAAATACTAAAGATATTAAAATAAGCCCCGTATAGAGGACATTGAATATTAAAAGAATAATATAGGAAGGGCAATCAATTCGATGAATCTCGTGTATTTTTTAAATTTTAAACTTAAATGGGATTTGCTTTTTATATTTCTTGTTGTTTGTTACATTCTTTTGAAATTTTCACAAGATCTGTCAGTCTAAAAAAAACGAAGAAAAATTTTTTAATAATTCTTTCAGCTTCAAATGCTACAAGCAGAGACCCTCCCGATGAAAACTCGTGTTTCCGCCGTCGTGAACGTCTCGCTGAAATTTCTTCTGTAAATCGCACAAACTTTAATTTTCCCAAGAATAAAGAATCGCCGCGCCTCTGAAGTAATTAAACTTGCACCAGCTTTCCATAAACTCGAGTCAGGCCCTCTCTCCGACCATTGCCTCTAATCAATTAAATTATTGGTGGTAGAATTTGAACGCGACAACAAAAAATTTCATCGCAAATTCGTAAACAGTGTACAATAATTATACATCCCATCCTTGTAATTTTAGCGTGTAAACTTTCTGTTTTAATTATTTTAAAAACCTAAGAAAAAAAATTCTAATCAATTAAATTATATATCGACACTAACAAAAATTGTTTCGCAGTAGAATAAGTAATTTTACACGGATAAAAATCTATTAAAAAAAATCCTGCGTATTCAATTCGCCGTAAACTTTCAGTTCTAAGTACACTGAGAGAAAAAACTTAATAAAAATTACTATTATGATGAGGAAAGGAGTGACAATCTTAACAAGCGAGAAATTTTAGTATGGAAAATAGCAATTTTTAGTATTAAAATATTGTAATTTTTAAAATTTCTGATACTAAAAATTACTATTTTGCATTTTTTTCCTAACCACAATAGCAATTTTTATAAAGTTTTTTCTCTCAGTGTACTTGAAATACTCAAAGAATTGCTTCTTATCACATTCTGGACTCATATACAACGCATAAAGAAATTCCTTCGCAAATAAGTAATTAACAAGCACATTTACCTACTTCCCTGCGTGTTCAGCGCTTCCGTCGTGAACTTTCAGCTTTAAGTATTTAAAATAGCGGAAAAAGGATTCCGCACAGCCTCCTCTATCTCTCCGTTGTCGCCTCAATTAAGAACCTCTCGGAGACGTCAATGGAAGGCGCGAGGCAAAGGTTGCCGGCGGGCAGTCGAGAGCGACTCGTGCGAACTTCCTTATATCCTTATCTGGAAATCGGGTAGCGCGCGTCGCTCGGTGCTTTTGACGCGGCCGCGTGATAACGCGAAAGTTGGACGGTCGATCTACCTCCGACGCGCTCGGCAGATAAACTCGCGAGATAGGAGGCTATATGGAATCCGCAGCGTGAGAAACGGCGACCGCAACGCGATTGTAGACACTGTGCTCTCGGTGTGTGTGTGTGTGAATGTGTGTGTATGTATGTAAGGTATATACGGTATATATAAGGTCTTGAGGGGAGGGGAAAAAGAATCGGCGATGTGCCGTGATTTCTTTCGGGATCGACTTTTCGCGGTCGACGACTGTCCTTCCCCTTTACTTCTTTTATATCTGATGGAGATTCGGCTTAATATAATCTGAACGCTGCTGCCCTGGGACGGGATGGGAGTCGTTCTTGCACTTTACGGTCAAGTTTAATTTTGTTTCGCGGGTAAGGGAAATTTCGATGGGCAGATTTAGATTATATGAAGTTCCTTCTCTATTGCAAAACTTCTTGCGCGCGCTAAAATCGACAGGTTTTATGTACACGCTAAATCAGCTGGAGTGAATAGAGTGGAAATTAATTTATATGGGAGTAAAATTTGCACTCTAATGTTATAGTGAAATTAACTCCCTTCATGGGGTAAAATAAGAGAGTGAATTTAAATCTCTCTATTCGTGTAGAGTCAATTTTAACTCTACACTGAGAGAAAATTTTGTTAATTTTAAGCAAACATTTATTTCAATAGTACTTATTAAATATTTTAACGAGTCAAAAAATTATTTTTTCGAAATTACTCATTTTATTTAGAAACAAATAAATTCATTTAGTTTTAAAGAAATATTTACTTGATTTAAAGAAACATTTAATAAGTACTATTGAAGTAAATCATTTCCTTAAAATTCACATTTTTTTTCAGTGTAGGAGTGTTTCAGTATACTAAGAGTGAAATTTGGCGTGTACAAATAATGTTTATATTTTGCAATAAAATTTTTTAATAACGATTCATCTAAAGTTAATTTTATATTGGAAGGCTCTTCATCAGGAAACTTGATTAAAAGTTAAAATTGATAATGCTTTTTAAAAGTCCATATAACAAGTTTGATAAAATATGTTTTAATTAAATTGATTAAAAGTTAATTTAATATTTTCAAAGTCCTGGGTATAAATAACTATTTATTATCTAACGATAAAATGTATTTTTGATCACTTATACTATGCTGAATAATAGTATCAAAATATTCTTGTAATTTATTCTGTATTAAAATTATAAAGTAGTTATTGGTTGATTAATTTTAATAAAATTCTTACTAAAATCAAAGCAGAAATGAAAACTTAAATAAAAAATAGTCATGAGTAATAATTATTTATTTAATTCAAAATATATATATTAGGAGAAAAACTGTATTATTCAGGGTATAATTGTTCCAATTTTTTAGTAAACGCCGATTATTTGAATTTGTGTGCATATACATATTGAAATATTAATAAGTCATCGGGCGAAGACCTCAAAACATAGTTTTAGATCTCGAAGATTAATTGGCGCAAGCTCAAAAAAAAAGTTTTTCCTCTTATTTAAAAGCAATTACGGCATAAGCTTCCTCTCCACCATTTTCTATCCAAAAAAAAAAAAAATGTTTTCACATGCGCGAATAAGCCTGCGGGTGAAATACACTCCATCCGAAAGCGAATTTCAATTTTCCCCGCGAATATTTCCCCCGCAAAAAAAAACCTCTAATGCCAAATTCGCGCAGCAGATACAGCGAAGTCACGGTGAAAGTCAATGGGTCGTAATAATTGATTTAAAAAAAAAAGCGAAAAAATTCGCAAGTACAAACGGCAGTGCGCGTGACGTTGAATGCTCGGTTTACCATGTGCCTTCCGCAAAAAAAAAAAAAAAATAACACCAATAGAGCGTAAAAAAGACGGATTTGACGCGCCTCGCCGAATGCCGCAATCGAGCGGTCGCGCCGAAAAATAAGCGTGGGAACGAGTAGTCGTATGTGGGAGTTTTCGAGGTACAGCCGAGCTTCAAAAGCTCCGCAGGGGGTCGGGCGGAGGGGGACGAATAAAGTCACGTTACAGTTAATACGGAAACAAACCGCAAAGTGCGTCGCGGCATTGCCCCCCTCATTTCGAGCTCGGAGTTTCGTACAATGTGCAATTTGGCGGAGGGGCGGCCGGTCAAACCGCAGCGGTGCAGCGGACTCTAACGACCGCCGCCGGCGCTCGTTTCCATTGATTTCCTAGATAAAATTAAAGTCAACCTCAAAGTGTGCGCGCGCCCTGGCGAAACCTCGATCGGCCCCCGCCACCCCCTCCGGCCCTCGAGTCCTTGATAAATAGCTCCAATTTTAGCTTTAAAAGCTCGATCGGCCCCTTGTAGGTGTACATGTACCCCGGCGCGGCTCTTTTTAATATCGCGCGGGGGTGGAGGAGGAGCCGCGCCTTTGTCGCCGATCTCATAAGCGCGCCGATGAGTTACGCGGCAAAAGCGCCGGATCAAAGTTCGCGGCTCGTAAAGCGCTGAAATATCGATTAGCGTAATTGGAGCTGCGACGCCGCGCGCGTATATGCTCCAAATTCGGGATTATACGCGCGGCACTAAATAATCCGAGGACGGCTTGCAGCGGCGCAGCTGACGTGGGGGTGGCGAGCCTCGCCTTCGTTATTGGCTTTTAATTTAGCGCCCGTCCATCCTGCGCGCCGCGCTGTTTTTTTTCTCTTTTTGCTTCGGCGCGATCTTCGTGCATTGAAGTGTGTATATGTAGACGCGTGCGCGTGTGTACGTGTGTATACTGTGTACATTTATATTTTTTTTTTTTTATGAAATCGACGAAAGCTTCTCGAGTGATTAAACGCTTTGCCCGTGGAAAAGTCGAAATTTATTCGAGGATTCGCTGACGAGTTACATTCGCTGCACTTCGTAAGGCTGAATTCAGGTTTATAACAGGGAATTCTTGCATCTTGCGCACTGGTGGAGTTGCTTAATTAATAACTACCTCATTTTCTTGATGAGCTTAATGTCATTAGACGCGTCATTTACTTTGGTTGTGAGAGCTGCTTTCATGACCTAACTATAACCTTAATATCGTATTCAGTCTTCTTCTTTCTCTGATTTTATGATTTTATGTTGACATTTTTATTAATTGATCGTAGATATTCAAATCGGCGAAAATGAAGACGCTGAAAATTAAGGCTGAACAATGAAAGTCAACATTGATGTTCATAAAACATGATTTTCAACGTTTATTTGAACATTTTCTAAAAAATTGTTATAAATGTTAATTTACAACGTTGATTGCACCTATAAACTTATTTTTAAATCTTCTCGAATTATATATAATGACGTATATACCTTCCTTGATTTAAGCAGAAAAATTGTTTAAGTAATTTCGTTTATGCGTGAAATAAAAATACGTAAAGTGTGTTACTATTTTTATTGTACGATATTTATACCGCAGAATATTTACGTTTACCGCGCAATAATGGTAATTTGTGCCGAAAAATTAATTTGCCATTTATGTGGGATGCGCCAGCTTTTATTAGAATATTATTTTTAATCATTGCTTTTTTAAGTTTATTTTGCGTTCCATTAACTCGAAAAGAGATTTAATCTTGCAAAACGTTGAACAAATTAAAAAATTTCATTTGTTTAAGTACTTGACACAGTATCTCTCGGTTTATTTTTACCCGACCAGGTCATATTTGCAATAAAAATAAGGTTATACTTTAAATGATAATTTTTTAAAAAAATTTCTGTATATTGGAGGAGCGTTCGTGATTCCTCATAAAAGAATTTGCAGATTACACTGTGTCCTGTAAAAGTAAAATACCTCGTATTTTTTATAACTACGTTATGAAAAATTTCTGTACCTTTTCTAACATTTTCTATAACTGCATTAATTATCGATAACATTTTTTTTTCCTTTCGTGTTAAATTTGCATAATTATTTGCATAATTTATTACAAAAGAAAGAACACAATTATGTGCAAATCCATTATGACTGTTTATTTAGGATTAAATGTACGAGTCCATCTGCCAAAAGCTTAGCAATTTCCAATTAAATAATAATAATTCGCTTTTTAATGTATTTTAACTAAAGAGATCTTGTTAAACAGTAGAGGAACATCATGCGCAGATTTTTCGTTGACCGCAGCATGATAAATGGCCATTGACGATATTATCCATCTGGTTATTCACGATTTAACAAACACTCGTCACAGCTGCAAATGTTCCTACTGCAAACAAAAAGAACAGCCTGCGGGCGAGATAAGAACTTGCAACAATTTATCTACCAGCGTAAAACAGTTACTATGTATATTTCTCATTTATTCTTGTTTAAATATAAATATTTATTGCGTCGACGGGAAAATTTTCTATCATTAATTGCAGAAAGTGTAACCATAGCTTTCAAAAAGTTCCCCTTGAATATGGCATAATTCAAGAGAGCCCCATCCGGGCGTACGCATTTTGTCAGAATCATCAACCGAAATTCTCACAAGAGCTTGCGGGTCGAGCACATACCTATGTAGGAGGCTGGCGCGCCGAAAGTATCGATTGTTGCGGTTTTTTCCCTCCATCATTCTTCTATGAAAAAATCGTGGCGCCCTTTTGGGCAGGCGGCGGCGTAGTACAGGTCCAGAGCGTGCGCAAGCTCGAAGATAGATACGAGCAACTTGGCACCGCGCGAAAGCAACATCAGTCAGCATCACTTGTCATATCTCGACTGACGAATCGCTGCCTCTTCGCTCGCACACACGAACATTAAAAGCCCGGAGCGCAGGCCGTGACGTCATGATGCCCAGGTGGACGGGGCTGGGATAATTCGACGCGACGTAAGCTATCCTGGTTAATTGTAGTTTATTAACAAGGAATAATAAATATCTATTAGGAAGGAATAACGAATATCCAAAAACATTGTAGTAAGAGATCTGAAACATTCGCTTAAAGAATTAAAACAATCTTCGCTATTATAATAAATGTGATATACATCAAAAAACTTGATCGTGGGACAGCTTGCAAGCACAGAAATTTTTGTTCTAGGGAAATTACAGTAATTTTTACTTTGAATTATGCATGAGAAAGCTTTGTAAAAATTGCGGAGCTATTTTACTAGTAGATATTACGAAGCTTTTCTTGCGAAGGTGATATAAAGATTCGCCAGCCGATCGCAAGCACTGGAAGTTATTGTAATATTTATATGAATTTTACATAGTTGATGAAGTTTTGTAAGTCCTGTACGATAAAAGCTCTGTAAAAATTGTGAAGTTATTTTACCAGTAGAATTTATGGAGCTTTTCTTCTAAAGGCTATGTAAAGCTTTGCTAGCTATTCGCAAGCACAAGAAAATGCGACAAATTTCTGTAATATTTATATGAATCTTGAATAGTTGATGTAATGTTGTAAGTTCTACGATAAAAGTAGCTCTGTCAACTTAAAGTTTCGAAGCTCTATACCCACAGAAAGTTACAAATCTTCATCGGCGGTTCGTAAGCTCTTGAAATTATCGGGATATTACTGTAATATTTACGTAAATCTTGAACAGTCGACAAAATGTCGCAAGTCTTAGAGCTTGTTTTTTTTTTTTTTATAAAAGTTAAAAAGCCTCACCAGCCGTTCAGGATTCAAGCAATAATTAACTAAGTATATACGTCTTTTGAAATAAAAAAAAAAAATCAGAGTTTGCACAGCACCTGCTAATTCCTAGAAAAGCTTTATAAAATAATTTCTACAAGAAAATTCTGCGACTAGACTAGAACATCTAAAAATATTTATAAACTAATTCAGTCGCAAAAAGTTTACTCTGCATTTTTTCAAAGAAAAAAAACATTCGACCCAAAGCAAAGAAAAAAATGCCCCAACAACGAAACTGTATTAAAGCATTTCACGTGCGTGGCAATCGTCATAGCAAGCGAAAAGGAGGTCTCGCGGTCGGGAACAGGCAGAAAGCGCAGCGGCTGCAGTGTGCATAATCCCCGCGCGAATGACACCCTAATCCTCGCGGTCCGCATTTCGCGTCTGGCCTACAGCCGAATCATTTCTCGCTTATTAGTCCGGGCGCCGCGTAACGCTGACTCGGGACTCGGAAGCGCCGTCCGCCCGTCGGAGTCTTATATTAAGCGTGAGTTATTGTCGTCGATTGCCCGCTCGTATTTCCTGCTCTCCCGCATAAGGGGGAGAGGCGCGAGTCGCCGAGGGTCGGAGGCGGATTGATATTTTACTGAGTGGGGGGAGGGGGCTCGACCGAATGATACACATGTATAATGTATAATGAATAAAGCGTCAGCGAATGGTTATATCTTCGGAGGGAGAGGACGAATCTACTTTTTATCAACTTATTCAGATGGAGGATTTCGCTCGGGATTTATTCGTTTGCTATGCTGCTGGGTTTAAATGTTTCGGCGTTGTGCGATAGATAATATTTTTTCTTCTTCGGCTTTTTGGAATTTATTGCGGATATATTTTGAGCCGAGGGAAAGGTTTATTTATTACGTCGGTAGATGTATTTATGATTGTGATGCGTTAAAATATATGAACGATTATGGTCAGTGCTTAGGATGAAATTTGAAAGTCTCGGTAAAAATATAATTATGGTCTTTTATAAAGTATTGGAATATGTGCGTTTTTTGCATTAGATAATTTTTTTTATCTTCAATATGACTGTACGGAAAGAGGAAAAAAGTAACATGTATATACATATAGATTATTTGATCTACTTTGACTTTTAATATCTTTTGACGAACGAAAGCAGAGGAAGTTTTATTAATTAATACTCCAAAAGCTTATTAAAAAATAAATGATCTAAAGAAGAATTTATAATTTTTGGGGAGAGTATCGGTTAATTTAGTACATTTAATTTTATTTTAAATAATTTTATTTTACATATTCCCATTACTTTTTTAATGTAAAAAATCTAAAAAAATTCTTCATTATAATCGCACATCCACAATTTATACGTAATATAGGTATAAACACATTTCCAGTGATTCGTTGTAAGTCTACAATTAATTATACAATCAACGAATCGAATTAACTCGATAAAACGTACAGCAAAGTCGGCGTGTCGCTTAAAAGCAGAAACAGAATGAAAAATAACGAGCAATTGATTTAGTTTCGCAGAAATTAATCGCCGCCAGCGGCGCGCAATATTCGAAAAGTCGAGCGATGAAAAAGAACGCGTTCGTAATTTCACGGGGGACACGGGGATAACGGAGCTTTCGGGGTCCGGTTAAAATGCTGCAAAGCGCGACAAATTTATACCGCGAAGCGCTCGAGCCGGCCGAGGGCTGTCGGAAAATAAATTTGGCTCGGGCGATCGTGGCCGGGCGATAGGCGAGCGCGGCGTCCCCCTTTTTTTTGCGGCACGCCGAGGGCCATAATGTGCGCCGGTTGGACTTTTAAATGGAAAATTTGCATGCTAATTTCGCGGCGACGCCGGCAGCCGCGTCCTATCCCCAATCCGCGCCAATTTGACGCTCATGCAAATGTTTTTCTATGCGCCGTCGAATCCGCCATAGTCGATACCTCTGAGATACGACATTCATTCTGGGCTTTAAAATTCAAAGTGTTCCGTTGCAGCTTGATTGTCGCCTTGTTGCTGTGGCTTTATACTTTTGCAAATATTTTTCACGTGCGTTTTTTTTTTTGCATTTTACAATGCTGCGGGGGTATCGTTGCATCGCCGTGGTTATCGTCGAACGTCGGGTGTTCGAAAGGCATAGGAGCCGTTTTTTTTTTAAATACAAACGATATCTGTAAATAAAAAAATTTACGACAGGATTTTTCATCGGGGAGTGTAGGTGTAATTTTTATCTTAGGAGTTTTTTAAAGGTCTGTACCTTTTTGTTTTATTTGACATGCTTTTTTAGACAATTTTAGAATAGATTCTCCTTTTATTAAATGTTTGATAAGAATTTTGAGTCTTTTTTTTTATCCACGCGGGAGATTTATCTTCACGTAAAAATTACGAAGTTTTATTCGCACACTGGAAAAAAATTTGTTAATTTTAAGGAAATGATTTACTTCAATAGCACTTATTAAATATTTCTTTGAATCAAGTTATAATTTCATTAAAACTAAATGAATTTATTTGTTTCTAAATAAATTTAGCAGCTTCAAAAAAATAATTTTTTGACTCGATAAAATATTTAATAAGCACTATTGAAGTAAATCATTTGATTAAAATTAACAATTTTTTTTCAGTGCAGAACTTATGAAGCATTTCTTGTAAAAATTACAAAGCTTTATCAAATGTCGAGGATTCAAGTATTTCCGTAATTTAGTAAATATCCTCCTAACTTTTACACAGCTTCTCTTGGAAAAAATTTAATTTTTGTCAAGCACTCAGAACTCCAGTAAAAAATACCTTCTTTTTTGTTAACAATACAACCGATAAAAAATACGTCCTACATTTTTTTACGCCATGTTTTACCTCAATTTTTCCAAAAAAAAATTCTCTCAATGATAAGCACAATATGAATAAGTGAACATACCACTTACTCGAAGTGAAAATTTATCGAATAAGTTGAAAGATTTTTCACTTCAAATAAGTGCGTATCCACGTATTCATATTTAGAGGGATATATAACAACGTTTAATTCTTTTCCATTCCATGAAATACAGATCATAAAATTTTTCTTAAAGTCCTCTTAAACGAAAACTATTAAAACAATTAAGCGCGGCGCGTGGCGAAGGTCCTTCTGCTCCTGCAGTTCGTCGATCTGGAACACCGCGAGCCCATCAGCTGCTTCCTCTCGCGCGCACATCTCCGCAGCTCGGTGCACGGATCTCGCGGAAAGAAAAAGATCGGTGCCCGCAAGCGAGGCGCGCGAGACAATGGGGCGCGAGCACCTTTGTATTTTCGCGTCGTGGAGGAGGAGCAGCCTCGCGCTCGTTGTTTCCAGAGACTCGGCCGTCCTCCAAGTCAAACGCCTCGACGTCTCATTATATCGTAACGAACGCGAGCGACAATAAAAATCGAGCGCGCTCCTTGATGATCCTGGGGTCTAGCCGCTAAAAGGTCGGCTTTGTTTATCGCCGCGCGCGAACAACGAAGCTCTTTTTAGTTTTTTGGCCCAACTGACTTGAGATTAAAGTCGGAATAAATGTGCTTTACGAGCAGTTATGTGCCTTGCGAGCAGTTATGCTTGTTCTAGTAACGGATATCGATGATTTTTCTTTTTTTTTAAGCGAAGAATTTTTTAGCCGTTAAATAATATTTATAAAGTAAATGATGGTTTCGTTTTAAAATCGATCGCGGTGTATGTTTTATAACTGTGAATATAAAAAATCCATTTTCATCGCCGTAACGCTCTGACGGGGAGCACAATAAATGAATTTTATTTTCTTTTTTTGATTTTTATGCGCAGTATAAGCGAGTTAATTAATTTGTTAATTTACTTAAAAATCGGCTAATTTTATAATGGAAAAAAATACCCTTGTACAAGAAGAAGTACATTTGGAAGAAATTTTATACTGGTACATTTAAAGTAAAGTGTCCTTTTAGGTGTTTAATTACGGGCTTCGGATTTTAATGAATTTTTGAGCACAGATAAAAGGACTCAAAATTTTGAAATTTTTGTCATCTATACTTAATAGATTGATTGACCATTTAATTTTCCGAGTGTAGACTCATCGACCTGAAGGGTTTACGTTTCTTTATGTACTTTTATGCTCGAGTAATAAAATACTGAGTATTAATTATAAAAGTATTCTAAAAAATTCTACAATGATATACTGGACTAATTTCATAAGAGCATAATTTTCAGAATTCTTTCTGTCCCTGCTAAACCATCAATTATCCACTTGATCCTATCCACTTAACAAGTAGTAATATTAACGCTCGCTAAATAGTTTTTACGTTACTGCTTCGCGAAAAGTTTAAACCCGATAATAATAATAATAAAAAAACATAAATTAATAAAAGGGGCTCTTGTAAAATTTAGCGACCAAAAAAAAGCCATGAATTAAGCATTTAAAAAAGGCACGCCTCATTTAACGCGCGCGACCGTCCTCGCAGTTCGTAATTTTCTCCCCTCCAATTCCCGCGGAATTTATCATTTCGACAAAGCGAGTCACAAATCACTTTTCTATCCGGCCCGACTGCCCGGGCGCAGCACTTTCCCGTGGAAAATCTTGAATTCAAAGAGGAGCCGTAACCTCTTTATTTTCCCAAGGCTTTTACGGCGTGCAAGCGCCTTATTGCGCGCCGCAAAGTGGAGGCGCGTTTACGAGGCCCTAAGCGCGCGGGGAGGCGGTCCCCGATAATGTAATAGTCGTTGCGCTACCCCCAGGTTCCACGCACGTGCGCCCATCAGGTCGGGAAAGCACCTCGACGCGCGGGGACTCGAGGCGCGCCTTCAAACCTGGAATTAATTAATTAATCGCGCGCCTACGTTCATTGAATATTTCGGCGACTCTGTTCCACTGAGAATAATTGTTTAAGAAAAATTATTTTTTTTTAAGCGACAGTGATCTACTGGTTTTAGGGGCGTTTTGTAATATTTCATACCAGTGTACACTTAATCGAATGATTTTTCGTAGTGGAAAGAATTCTACTTAAACATTTTATTTATTTTTCTGAGTCTACTTTTCCCTTGTTTCCATACCTTTAAACTTGAATGAATATTTTTTTTAAACGGCGGATATCTTTAAATATTACTTATGAACATTAGTCTGTAGTTATGAACAATAGTATAAGAATATTGACAATAAAAATTCATTTAATTAGTAAATAATTTATCATAGTTTGCGCGATGATGAGTTTCTAAAACAATTTAATGATATTCTCAAATCCTGGGTGAGATTTTTAATAAATGATTTATTCCACACACACTCAAAGTGTTTCACAACCATAAATTAAACAATAAAAAAAGTCAAGTACAAGTGTGAAGTAAAAATTTCTAACGATGAGTTTCTAAAACAATTTAATGATTTTCTCAAATTCTGCTTAAGGTTTTTAATAAATAATTCGTCCCACGCAGACAAAGTGTTTCGCAACCATAAATTAAACAATAAAAAAAGTCAAGTACAAGTGTGAAGTAAAAATTTCTAACGATGAGTTTCTAAAACAATTTAATGATTCTAATGAATGAAATTTAATGAATTAATTTAAATTTTTAAGAGAAAGTAATTCATTCCACGCACACAATGTGTTTTAAAACCATAATTTAAACAATAAAAAAAGTGTGAAGTAACAACTTCTCCATGTATCTTTCAATTTTAGAAAGCTTGTACACAATTTTCCCTAGGAATCAACCAAAAAAAACGATCCAGTAAAGTTTGATTCGAAGTAGCTATAAGCCCGGTGATGACGCCTGCCTATCGGGGCTGTTTTTAGAAAATGCTGACATTAGAATATGGCGGCGTATAAGGGATGATGACTGCATCGCCGCCTTATCTACTGGTTCGATCGGGTGCGGCAGGCTCGGAGCCCGTTAAAATGAATTTTAATAGAAAATGATAAAAATGCATCGCGCATTAAAAGCACCACGGACATCAGTTTATTTTATTCGCGCGTATAATAGTAGTAAAATAACGGTCCAGCCAGGACCGACGTTTACTGCTGGCATAACTTTTCGTCGTATCCTTCTGGATGATTAACTCACCGGGTATGAATAATAAAAGGTCCTTTTTGATAATGTTTGTTTATAAAGAATGTTTGGGGGGAACTATATTCAGATTTAGTGATGTCGCGCTTTATCGCGCGAACGAAAGACGTAATAAAAAGAGATAGCCGGACTTTAATCTCTCGTTAAATTTATAAGGAATTCCATTTTTATGAAACATAAATAAGAACAGTGCCGTTAAGAGTGAGCAAAGTGACGTAAAGGAGCGCGACCTTAATGAAAAATAACCCATTCCTATGCGGTCTTAAAATTACAGGAAGCATTAAATTCGTGCCTATGTTTCCGGCGAAAAGCAATATGTTCGCATTAGTCGCGATGTAAACACACGGGGAAAGATTTTTATCGCCTTGAAGATACGAAAATTAATAAAAGCTCCTGCGTTTATGAGTTTATTCAATATCAGATGTAATTTCCGCGCACTAAATCTTCATGAAATTTACATTGGTGGACTATACCGGCCAGTAAAAAAAAAATAAAGGAACAAAGACGCATTTGACGAGATTAAGTTGTATGGTAGGGGGGGAAAAACATCGGCCTCAGAAAAAGATAGATGATGGCTAACGGGCGGCCAATGGCCGGAGTAAATTGGAAACAATCGATTGGTAAGTTGGCAAAGATGAGAACTTTTTTCTAGCTATCTACGAAACTTTTTCTGTACTCAATTAAGCCCCTCCCATGCTCCTCAAGATATTTGAACTTAAGTACCAATTTAGCCTCAACTTTGCCGATATTACGCTTTTTATTGCGGCTCACTCCACTGAATTAATTTAATTCCATTATTACCTAGTCCCTCGCATTGTGTACACTGCCCGAAACAAAGAGAGAGAAAAAACAAACAAAAAAAATAACGGTGCATTTCAATGAGTTTTATTTCTCGTGCACTCTCTCGTTCATCCTCTAATTGCATTCTGGAAATCGGTTCATACCGTGCAATAAAAAAAATAAAATACTTAAGAGTTTAAGACTGCAAGAAACGATTAGACACCAAATGAGTTTTTTCGTAGAGGAATTATTTTATTTCGTAATTCTCGCATAAGTTATAGAATGGGATGGATAGGTTGAAATTCTTCAATGTAAAGAAAAAAATGTTATCGAGTAAAAATCGCTGTAATTCTTATGCCAATGTAGAGCTTTTACTAAAGGTGAAGGTTTCTAATTTGTAGAAGAAAAGAACTGTCAAAATTACGTAGATAAAAAAAACATATTAAATGTAATATTCATATATCGTTTTTGTTGGTCTCATTTTTCTTTTCAAAACATTATTCAAGAACTAGTTTCTTCTCCCACCCCTAGCTAGTAATTTTAATATTTTTCATTTACTACTACATCTATAATATATATGGCCTCAAAACGCTACTGCGCAGCTTGTTTTGTATTGTCACGAAGCGCTACTGCGCATCTTGTTTGTATTGTCACGAAGCGCTACTGAGCATCTTGTTTTGATTTTGATTTTGACAGGTTATTAGGTTTAGATTTAAACAAAGCATTGATTAAATGTGATGATGTGAAGAAGTATATATCCTCATTACCATTATTACTAAATGAAAAGCCATATTTTTAATACTGTAAGTAGTAAAAAAAAATTAAATATAGACACATTTTAAAATTTCAATTTTAATCTTAGGGGTGTTTCATATCCATTTCGGTTTGGTTTTGGTAAATGCTAATTTTACTAATTGGTAAATGGTACACGGTAAGTGGTAAGTGGTAAAACTAAAGGTTATTGGTATCAGGTGTCAATTGTGTAAAATAATACATACTCGTCTGTGTAGCCTCAACACGTTAGAAATGAAAAAATTGAAAAATGTGTAAAAATTTGCAAAATCTGTAAAAATGAAAAGTATCTGTAAAGAAACCCTTAAATCGTATATTTGTTTCTCTTATTAATAGGAACCCCTCAAGTCACTGGTGTATTATATTATTTGATATAATATTAAGTAAATGAAGGCTGTGGTTTTTTAATTGCCAATGAAACCTAAATTTAGTGTTTATAGATTTATATTATACCCCGCCCACAAAAACTACTTAACTTTCTGCAGGAAAAAAAGGTGAAACGTCATAAAAATCGAACCACTTTTACCGATATTACAAGCCCTTTTTATTTTCACTTTTTGTACAAGAAGGGAAAAAATCTCGTGCCTAGTCGCAATACTCGGACTGCCTGGTACAAACTTATCGCACAGTGGTACGGAAGCTAAGCGCAGTCTAGCGGGGAAAATTAGGACGCACAAAGGGCGTCCTTTCCCAAGCAAAAGCTGCGCAAGTTCGCGCGAACTTCTCTCCTATAGTCCGCGACTCGGAATCAAAGTCGCGAGCCGAGAGGCCGGTCGGCGCAGGTGCTGCGACCGAAAGTGGGGAAACTCGCGCGCAGGTATACAGCGGAGCACTTATCGTAGCCTCCGCCGCCCGGCGCCAACCAGCGAACGATTGCGCCGCACCGAAGGAACTTTTCCGGCCCTCTCCTCGTTATCTCCCGCGGGAGTCGAGTGGGAGCGTGGCCGGGCCATCGCAGCGCTCCCTGCATATCAAAGTTTATTTACAAGCGTCGAAGAGGAGGCAGTCCGGGGGCGGACTGTTATGCGGGAATTAATCCTCGTTTGCCACTCCGCTTGTCGCGCGGCTCCCACGAACGCAGCCACTTTACAATGTCTGACGATGTCGTTGCGGCCGTTATTGTGCACCCCCCCTCCCCTCTGGCCAATGCGACACGGAAACCTCGACTCGGGGAATGGCACTTGCTCTGTCTCTCTCGGCAGTGGCGGTGGCCCTTTGTTGGAGACTTTTAATTGCGCTGTTCACTATCTGGCGAATTTTTTTTTATTTCTTTTATAGCGTATCTTGTGTTTTAGTGAAGTTCTGATTAATGCTGTTTGTTGAAATTACTATGCACTTGTTCATCTGCAGTAGCCCTTTTTTCTTTTATTTTGAGGTAAATTTGTGGGGTTTTTAGTATAATTTTTTAGCGTCGAGTATAAATATTATTTATTTATAAATTATATACACATTTGTTTAGCTGGAGCTTCTTTTTTTGAGGAAAAAGCATGGTTTTCAGCTTAAATTATTAGTTTGAGATAAAAAATGTTTGTGAATATTATTACTTTATTTATTAAAAAAATATATACACTACATCGATCTTTATCAATAAGTCAACAATATTTTATAAAATTTGATCGTTATGAAGGTAATTTCAACGACTGCTTTTATTTCTCCATGGCTTATATCTATTTTTTTTTATTTCTATCCTCACAACTCTCTGAAGCAGACAGAAAATATCATTTATGTCTATATGTGACTTAAAATGTATAATGCGTCTATGGAGTCTAAAGAGAGAAGAAGCTTTCTAAGTTTGAATAATAAATACAGACAGCGTAAATGTGAGAAGATCTATTTCGAACTCAAGTGAGGTATACAACAGCATAAGATAAACAAAGCATTTTCAACGCGAACTAAATCGTGATGAATATCTTATAGCTACGATAAATATAGCTTATTTATTCTTCTCATTGCAGAAAATGAGCTTTAAATCTTAATCAGTCACTTATTATCTTGTAAGGTTTCATTGAGATATAAATAAGATATTATTAAAAAGAAGTTAATTTATTTTTTGTTAATAACTTTTTAGCATAAACAACGTCGGCATAAATGAAGGAAGTAGGCAGAAATATTTATTAGTTTAGTAGGAAACAGATTGATCGATTTCTAATAAATAATATAAAAAAAAAATGTTAACGATCATCTAGACGAGTTTTACCGAAAATCCAACATTAATCTCTTTTCCTTTTATTTGAGCATTTAAACAAGAGGTTGTACAAAGTGAATATCTAGTAAGAAAAAGATTGATTGATTTCTAATAAAAAATATTTTTAAACAAATTTTTAAACGATCATAGCGGTAACATAGCTTGTAAACTGAATATTAAGAAACATATTGATTTGTTTCTAATAAAAAATATTTTAAAAAAGAATTTTAAACGATCATGTAGACGAGTTTTATAGTAAAAACCCAGGATTAATCCTCTTTCCTTCTATTTGAGCGTGTAGACAAGAGCTTTCAAAGTAAATATCTATTAAGATTGATTGATTTCTAATAAAAAATGTTTTTAAAAACAATTTTAAACGATCAACTATAGACGAGTTTTATTGAACATTCAGGACTAATCCTTTTTCATTTTATTTGAGCATGTAAACAAGAGCTTGCAAAGTAAATATCTAGTAAGATTGATTGATTTCTAATAAAAAATATATTTAAAAATATTTTTGAACGATCAACTGGACTAGTTTTAACGAAAATACAGGACTAATCCCTTTTCCTTCTTTTTGACCGTGTAAAAGAGAACTTGTAAAGTGAACATTTATTAAGAAACACATTGATTTGTTTCTAATAAAATATATTTAAAAAAAATTAAACGAATATCTACACGAGTTCTATAGTAAAAATCCAAGTCTAATCCTCTTTCCTTCTATTTGAGCGTGTAAACAAGAGCTTGCAAAGTTAATATCTGGTAAGATTGACCGATTCCTCATAAAAAATATTTTTAAACAAATTTTTAATCAAATAGACCTGTTTTAACGAAAATCCAGGACTAATCCCTTTTCCTTCTGTTTGAGCGTGTAAACAAGAGCTTGCGAAGTGATTTTGCGATGGAACTTTCGCTGAACAGGGCGCGCTATGATACCTTCATCAAAATCAACTCCAGTGCTGATCTCAAGATGTGCCCCCAAGGCGGCCGTGGCAGTCCGAGTGCAAGGGTCTTTCCCTAGACGAAGTGGAGTTAGTAAGTATAACGTCGGTCCGCCTCTCACAATCTCTATATATCTTCGCCCTCAGCGACTGTGCGCGCTACCCTTGCGTGCGAGAACTCCAGACGCTAGTAAAGGTTAAGGACTGCGGCAAGAGCGCTCTTGAGTACCATTTGAATGCATTCAAATCTTAGATTAATCTGCCGATGTAACGTACCGTTATGTAAACGTTCCTTACTCTTATTTTAATTCCACTGTTATGACAATTTTAAACTCGCCGTTTTATTTAGCGGAGGGGCTTGGTCAAAGTGATATGCATTCGATTTTAATAATCTTGAATATTATGAATAGTGAGGAGTTGCGATGTGATGGGATTAAAAATTGATTGAATTTATAATTATTTAAAAGACGACGATTGCTGTTAAGCATGGGATATAATATTATTCCATAATTTTGTTCCATTGTATTTTTCTTATTATCGTAAAATAGAAATGCTTTTAAAATTAAATTACGAAAAGCTTTGTCAATTGTTTGTCTACTACGTGATTTAATAGTATACTGTAAGCAAAATACTCACATAAAATTTTGAGATTTGAGTACAAATTACTGAATAATTAGACATTTTTAAAATTTACAGAATAGTTTTGTTGGACGCAAAAAATTTGCACTGCAAACATTAAATCCAAGCTTTGTGGGCACACATAAAACTTTCATAAATTATAGAATCATTTATAACTAGAAGTGTGATTTAATCTATTAAATCGGTTTTTAAAATGCTGCAGATCATCCGCGGCCATCGTATGTTTAAATGAAATTTATTCGTTAAGTAGTACAATGCGAGTTTGGTCAGACATTCAGTGTATATCGCAAATCATTGCTCGACCGCGATTCTTTTTGTAATAAAATCATAAAAAATTATGGTTTTCCTATAAGATTCGCTGATTAATAAAGAATTTAATAAAAATAATTAATTTATTCGCTCATAAGTGTACCTAAAGTACAAATGGCACTGTGAATTGTCGCTCGAGACAACTGGCGACATTTGTTTCGCTCTAAGGAAAAAAATTTCTTTTTTCATAAAAATATATTATAAATAAAGCGTAGTAACTTTAATTTATTCTTTTAGAAGTTCACAGTAAAAATTTCACTATTTTGAATAAGCGAACGGCTTTTACTTCTGAAATAGTAAAATTACACTTTTTAAATAATGATATTCACTGATTATAAAGTGAACCTCCATTTTCACTATTTTAGAAGTGAAAAGCCATTCACTTATTCAAATAGTGAAATTTTCAAAGAGAACTGTTAAGAGAGTAAGCATTGATATAAAAGGATTACTTACCAAAAGTATAAAACAAGCGATTATATTGCTGTTATTAGACGTACGATGCTGTTGATTAAATTGTAAATAGTTTCATAAGAAAATAAAAATAGTGTTCTAATTACTTCCGGTCAGGGTAACCATTGAGTGTCGGTCGAATTTACAATGGAGGTATTTTGCATCGATTTTACGATGCGAGAGACCTCGACTAGCAATACAGAATTAATTACAATAATTACAATATATTAAAACAGTATTTGTGATATATCTTGATGCAAAAATAAACGAAATGAACATACGTGTTTTAAAATAATCAATAAATTATGTGTTGAATTCTGACAACGTTATTTCTTTTACATTAAAATATTAATGTTTACAACGGTTTTCAACAGTATTAATTTGCGCATTTACTTAAAACTGAAATTTGCAATTAATAAAAAAGCCAACAAGATCAAGCACTCTGCCGAGTTTATTTTAAAAAATTTTAAATATAGCGATAAAATGAGTGACAGACGAAGGGTTCACTCGATTTAATTGGAAAAAAATGTCAGAAAATAATAAAAGTGACAAAGTAATTATAATTTGTGATGCTATATTATTATTATTATTATTATGAAATGAAGTGCGTCATCAATTATGATTAATCAATGCATTGGCCCCCATTTAATCATCTGAAAATGCAAAAGTGAGCACGAAGTACATTCAAGTATTCCGCATTCCTTTAGACCGTAAGCCACATTAATTGATTACTTAAAAAAACTTTCGTTTGTTTTTCACCACCTTTTTTTTCTCCTCACGAACAAACAAGCATTTATGCAGGATTCCTCGAATTCGAGCGTGGACTTTTCCAAGACGCAATTTGAAGAACGTACGTTCGCCCCTCCTTTCTTTAGACACGCGATACTCCATTTTGAACTTAATATTAGACTTCAAAAGGCCACGGAACTTTCTAACTCCAAAAGTCATGCATTTACTATGAGCGAAAACTTTGCCGGGATGTAAATGGAATTTCACGCGGCGAACCAAAGATAAAAAAGAAAATTATACACGTTATGAACAGGGCCGCGGCAACTTGGCTTCGAAAGTTAAAAAAAAAAAAAAAGAGAGAGAGAGTAGAAAGGATGGAAGGCAAAGAAGAGCGCAAAGTGGGCATCCCTTTTAAGTGTCGGCGCTGTTGCTAACAAGTGTGCGACAATCAGGGCTGCTTATTATCAGGGCCTCTCTCTCCCGGGGTAACAGGTCTAACTTTGAGAGAACCGGGACGCGTCTATCTCAAACGGATCTCTTTCAGGTCGCACTGCACCTCCCCCCGCACAAAGAAGAGGGGGCCAACTAACCACCCCCGAGCAGCGTCGAGTTATTTGTCAAACGGTTTACTGCACCCCAGAGCCTGCAATCGAGATGAGCGTCACGCATGTGTTTACGCACGTAGAGTGGGACGCGCGCTTTCGGGATCACGTTGTAATTGCACACCTTAGGGCATGACCTTTCTGGCAGGCGCCTGGTAAAGGGAGGGTTAAGGAAAACGCCTGGGTACGTTTCGCATGCGACCTTTAGGTATGTACAGAGTCCAAGTGTGTGTGTGAGCACAGAAAATCCAATTTTATTACTGCTGCTTTGAATCTCATGCGTACAAACGAAATTATATTTACATTGTTTAATAATAACGCGCTGTTTTCTCGTTCTCCCTCGCACTTTATTTCACTATTTCACTCGCATTCGCTTGATGCACGCGGGACTCGGAGGACAAAACAAGATTAAATTGCAACTAGAGAATTTGCGATCCCAATCGGATCTACGCAATCCCGGAACTACGCTGCAGTTTGCCCTCCTCCTCACCCCTGTTATTACGAACGCACAGGCACACAGACATATACGTGTATTCTCTACTAACGCACTTTTGATTTTTCGTTCGTTGCGACGCTCGCTGGTAACGCAGTTATATTGACGTTCGCTTTTTCTTCATTGGTTGTTCTGCGAAGTCGGATTCGCGAAAACCACGAGAATCCAGCGATATTTCACTAATTTTTTAGAGGGTTTTCACTGATTACACTGAAGGTACAGCCCCTGCGATTTTTCCAAACTGCGCGTACTCGATTAAGTTCGATTCTGCTGGAATTTTTTTGAAAAACTGTAAATTGGACTTTTTATCGAATAAAAGCATATTGAGGTATCTACGTAAATTATGCAATAAAATTTTACAAATTCTGCAAAAAATCTAAGTAAAAATATTTTTAGTTGATTCTATGCAGAATTTCTGAAGGATTCAGCAGCCATTTTTTAATAAGATCTGCAGATAAACTGGCAACAAATTTTCTGTACAATTTCTGCAGAGTTTTTAGTAAATTTCTGCAGAATTCCTACGTAAGATCTAAAGGAAAATTTTCTGTAGATCTTATCTAAAACTTCTGCTGAATTTTTCAGATACTAAATAAAATCTACAGAGCTCTCCTGCAGAATTTGTGCGAAAAGCTACATAAAGTCTGCGCAAGCTCTGTACAAAATTTATGCGTAATTTTTTCATCCCGTACGACCCGTTGCAGTTTTTCGAAAATGTCCCTAGGGAATCGAACGTAGCCGAGTGTACATTTTGATTAGTGAAATTTATAATCACAATACTTAGAGCTAAAACAGAAACTAAAAATCATAAATACTTTGTAATACAACGGGAAAAACTGTGCGCAGTGTTTTGTTACATTTTGTAGCGACGCCTCCTTTATACGTTTGCTGGGGGTACCCGACAGTTAGCGATAACTTTGCAAGTTTCAGCTAGTTTAAAAGTAAATTAGACCGTTAAAACTTACTCGCCTCGTAGTCGTTACACTTCATTATATTATTGGGGTTAAATGGAACGCTGTTTGCACTTCCCACTCATTGTATTTCCGTGACATCGACGCAAGAAGAAAAAAAATGACACGAATGATAAATAATTTATAAATCCCACATAATAAGTTGTTTTTAAAAAGCGTCGTATACCAGCGCTTAGAAGCGAAGATGAAAATGACAGTCCAAGCCGCTTAAGTATTTTGGCGCATTAAAATTGTTGGCAGGAATTCTTTTTTCGAATCAAACGCTTCTTTTTATTTTCCCTCGAGTGTTGTCTGTCTCATAAAAAATTAATAAACTCGATTATTTCTATGTAACATTCTTTATGGTATCATATTTAATATTTGGTATTTTCTAATTTTACGCATAACAGTTTTATTATTTCTTGCCGTTAATATTCGAGTTGGCGATGTTTGAAGTTGCGCGACACACCAACCGTCGGATGAAAAATTAGCGACACGAACGAGTGTATAAACATTGTATTTATTCAACCCGCCCCTGCTTGCTCTAGGCATTCGCACCAGCAATCCAAGTGCTTTCTTCATTATCCTTTTACGGCTTTCCTTATTTTTTATTATTTACATCGTTTTTTAAGCTCGTCCGGCAGAATAAGTCCGATAATAAATTGAGTTCTAGCGCACGCAAAATAAACGTAATGCCATCTTTACTAACGGTAAGATTAAACAATTTAACGATCCTTTTAAAATGAAGGAAAAAATATAGTTACTATTTTTCTTACTCATTTTAAATAATCATCTTACAGAATAAACTGAATGTTATTTATATTTACTTAAACATTACGTGTTTGTGCAAGAGTTGCAGTACGCAAGTTTTTTCCTTGAAGAAATTATAAATTTTGATTTTTCTCGTAGTTGCATTGAAATTAAAAAAAATACAGAAAACGTTCAAAAGCTTAAGGAATGAATAAGCTGAATGTAATTCATATTTTCTTATCGTTTACATTTTCATTCAGGAGTTGTACTTGAATTTTCCTCGAGAAAACTATAAATTTTTATTTCCTTAAAGCTGCATTGAAATTGAAGAAAAATGAAAAATTCCAAAAGCTCACAGAACCAATGTAATTTACATTTACTTAACGATTGCACTTTGATACAAGAGTACCGGCCGTATTCTTCACAAGACTATAAATTTTGATTTTCCTCGTAGCCGCTATTGAAATTGAAAAAAAAAATTGAAAAAAATTCCAAAGCTAAATTGAAAATGAAAAGAAAATCTCTTCCCACTGATCGCGATTAATCCTCGGCGCAATCCATTTTCCGGGTGTACAATAGCCTCATCCAAGAAATTTGAGAAAACACTTCGTCAACGATCCTGGCAATACCGCAAAAGGGTGTCGGCGGAACAAAAGGTACGAAAGATGCATGAATATCCGATAGCAATACATCCTGCCGTGCTTTCATTTATCCCGGCGCACGGAGAGAGTCCCGGGCAGTGAAATGCGCGGCAGAGAAGCCACGACATACACGCGCACACCAACGGACTCGGCGTCGCATTACTTATACCAGGAGCGGCGGCGCGATATCCATATGGAGACGATATGCGCTGCTTTTATCGGCCATTTCGCGCGAAAATAGAAAGGAAATGAAAAATGGCGCGCTCGTGCGGCGGATTCGCCCTTCCGCCCTCCCGTTTCAATCAGCCTTATCGATCTCAACAAATTTTCTATTTTGCGCTCCCCCCCCCCCTTCCCCCGTACGTTTTATCGCTCCGGTAAGACCGCGAGGTGCGCGCCTCGGGGAGACAGTGCGATGTTCCGAGTGAGTTCCTAATTACACGCTGCGCACTGGCTTATCCTCGCTCGTCTTCGAGACGCGCCGCTTTAATCCCTGGCTGCGCGCGCCGTATATACGCGCCCGCGGACGATGAACTTTTCCCACTATTCGGAGCGGACGCCCCGTTGCCGACCTCATTCGGCCCAACTTCTTCGCCCTTTGTCCCGCGCGATTATCCGCCGGTTTTCCTTTCAAGGTCATTTTAGTGCTCTCTCTCTCTCTCTCTCTTTCTCCATTTCGCGGTGCGATTTAATGTTTTTCGCGGAGCTTTCGCTCGGGTCGTTTGCATTTCTGCGCGAATTTCCGGGGTGGGAGACACTCGGAACTTTCTCGGCGAGCAAATGTATAAAGAATCGAATCGAAGTAGGATTATTGCCAGTTTCATATTGGAATCATGAGTTACTTTTACGCTTTGCAGCAGGCTGATGGAAAATACTAAGATTTTCTCTTAAAAATTGATGGCTGGATGTTGCGAGGCATTTAAAGAAGCAATTTGCACCTCCCTACGCCGCAAACGGGAATCGTACAAAAGTGTAAATGTATGAAAGCGTAAAAAAAAAAAGATGGAGTGCAAAAGTGTATTACGGCATTCTTTGGTGCAGTGTTTTAAAAAACATTTTATTCTAGTATGCGTTTCAGAGGGCTTAATTAACAGTTGTAAGACGAATGCATATGAGGCTTTAAACAGGAAAAAATTTTACTCAATTTTTTTAAAGATAAACACGTGAATATAAATTATTTAATTAAGGAAAGACTTTACTTTTGACATTGGATAATTTTTACTGCTTTATTAAGTTTGAATTCTTTATTTGTACATTTCTACATAATTATAAATTGTAATGCGTGGAAAATGTGTTTTGCCAACCGATTGAACTAAAATTACAAGTCTTATTCACAGTGAAAATTAAAAATAAAGTTGTGTGTGTATATTTTTTCTAAATGCTTGGCTGCGTGTACATCGTAACTTGTTATACGGATCCTGTTGCTACACAAGGGGCTTTTGCTGACTTTTATTAAAATTACATATTTTAAAGCTTTTTTGAAGAAGTATGTGCAGGCGTTAAGCCTTTTTCATCACGTGATATTCCACTGCGAATCTCGAAAAGAAGACTAGCGACATAAATTCCGCCAACAACGACGTACGAGCAGGATCGGGGCACTTCCGTGGAATCAGAAACAGAGCGACGTACAGAGTAAGGCTCCGCTATATCCAGCAGCTTGGCTTATAGCGTTGCTTCTTTTATTAGCGAAAGCTTTTATTCATAAATTTTTCAAAAAAAAAAAAAATCACGCAGATGACATTAGTCGCGAAGAAAAGAATTTATATTACTTATTTTAATGAAAAACCATTCGCATTAAAAGTATCTTGCAATTTTAAGCGAAAATTGCTGAAAGCGAATTATCTCCCTTAACATTCTCCAAGTATTTTCAATAATTCATTCACTGTGCTTCATTCAGCGGAAAAAATGTTTAATCAAGAATCTTTTTAATTCGGAGTAATCCAGGAGTAGCAATATTGAAAATTCAAGAGAATTCTTACAGAGAGCTTCGGAAAATCAAAATTATATATAAATTCATTTAATGGAATTATAATCGTAATTCAGCGCAAACCTTCGGTTACACAAAGGTGACCTGCCGTCAATCTCCAACCCTTGACCCTGGTATACACCCGCGCGTCCAGTGCTCCAAGACGAGTCGGGATTTTGTTTGATCAGTGCTTAAATTATGCAACAAGAGCTTTTTAGCAAGCTTCGCGCCTCGACTCGATTCATGAATTTCTCAATTCTCTGTTCGCCCTTTCTCTATCTGCCTCTCTCTCTTTGCTTGCTTTTAAATTTATTATCTCTATTTTCCTGCTTCCTCGCTTCCCCCTTTTTTTTTTAATTTAAACAGTACGAATAAAAATCGCGTTTCGCGCGAACGAAAGCGGATTTATTTGTAACATTCATCGACGCCGGGTCGAGGGGGTGCGTATACCGTCGGGGCCGGGGAATTTCCGACGTAACGAGTTTTTAGTCATTGCAATGGATACCTACATCTACGAGCCCCGGACGATTTTAGTGTCCCCTCGGCGGCGCTTTACGATCTTACTCTTGTCGCTTTAACAGTCCTAACAACTATTGGAAATTAGTTTTACATCTCTATACCTGTTATCGTTATCGTAGATTACAAATTTTCTTTATTTATATGTATCTAGGGTGTCTCTTTCTTTCTTTTTTTTTTAGACTATCGATGATCCAGGGTGTCCAGCTGGCAATTTTCCGTCTTTTAATACTTTCATAAGCGAATTGCATCGTATTTAACGCGATTGAAAGGGAAAAAGGGATCGCCATCTGGCAACCCTGCCATGATCCTGTATTTTTGTGGATACATGATTTATTTTACTTCGTTCCTTTTTTTTGGCTTTTACGTTTGCGTACATTTTTTTGTTACATTGTAATCTGTTTCCTCCATTTATAAATATTTGTTTTCTCCATTTATAAATATCTGTCGCGCGGAGAGAAAAAATTATTCGTTTAAATATTAATATTTGTATTTATCGCGATTATAAAATTAATCGCATTAATTTTATAAATAAAGCTTGGTCACTGAGTATACGAGTGTTAAAAGAAAACAGTAAACTTATTACCGAAAAAACACTAATATATAATGACTAAATTTTATTTATGATGATTCTACTCCTTACGTATATATTCATTAAGGTTTTCAATTTCTTAAAGGTACCTTTTTAAGGATTCTTTTTATAAAAGTTTTTAAGAAATTAAAAAAAAATTATTTTGCATCTAATATATATTGTTATGGATAATAATTACAAGAATAATAAATGTTTATGTATATTTTGTTGTTTTTTGCAAAGGAAAAAATAACAAAAAAAATTAATTTAAATTAGTCACAATTTTTTGTTTGGGTCTTTCTCCAAAATTAATTTAAATTATAGATATCGCTTGTAAATCTTTTATCTCCGCGCTCTCTCGCAGTGCATACGGTAACGTAACAATTATTTTAATAACAAATTCGGTATATACATCATAAGCACACGGTACCTTCATACAGGTATTGTTCTCTCAATGCTTCGACAAGCGCACCATCACTCCCTTAAATATTAATCAATTTACGTATATATATAATATATATATATTTATATTTATATGTACATGCTTAACATACAAAAACCACATAAAATCACATGTCGCTGGATTAACATTATACCTCCGCGTGCGACGCATATCCGGCGTGTCGAAAAAAATTGACGGGAATCGAAAACCTCGGGTACGGTACATACACATACCTACATGAAACATAAACAAAAAAAAACGTAAACGATCCGCAATTTTTGAAAACCCCGCTCGAAATGGTCCGAGGCGGCGACGACTTGCTGATGCGATTTCCACTGGGATGAGGCGTTGTGTCTCCTGAAAAGGATCCGTTTACCTTGTCTCGTCCGGTCGCCTCGCGCCCCCGTCTTCGGCGGCGATTAGTGCAGAGATGAGCGCGGCTGGCCAGGGGGGCGCTCGGCCTTTATCTCAAATGGAGCGCCAGCAAGACCAGCACGACGATCGTTAGGTCGGCGATCCGGTGGCAGAGCTGACCCGCGTTCTCGGATCTCACTGGAACACAATCGAATGGAAATTCATGAGCTTGTGACGTTCGGTTATAGAGGAGAGTCGAGCGGCTCGATGGAGCTGCCCGGCGCGGCGGCAGCAGCCTCGATCGACTTTTAATTGTGCCGCGAGTGAATGCCAGCGAATTTTTCATTATTTTCTCCTTTTTTTTTAATTTTATCCGCGAGCCTCGCTGGTATGATAATGAGGCGATCGTGCGCGCTTATTGTGCTGAGCGTGAATGGGTATACAATTTTTTTGCGATAATTGTTTTGACGCGAAGTAATCTTAATTTCGAAGGAAGAAAATTCCGTTTGTAGTGGTTATCATTGCAGTTAAATGATCAGTGTTTTGCGTACTTTGAGAACATCATGTCTGGTATACATTTTTGCGTCTATTATTTTTTTTAACGGGAAGACTGTAGTGTATAAGGTAGGAGGATATTTAGTATAAAATGTTTGATACGCGGATTTTTGTGATCAGTTTAAATTTAAAGTCAATTTTATCATGATTATGACAATTTTTACGATAACATTTGTAATTTTTCCAAAATGCATGGTAACAGTTTTTTACGTTTCTAAACTCTATTTCTCAAAATTAATGGTAAATTTTCGTAGACTATTTTATTACTACATTTAGTTGTGGATGGATACAATTGATGAATCAAGTTAAAACCAAGTAAAAAACATTTAAATTCAAATCTTACGGTTATTATTAATAAAGTTCTTAATAAAAAGAAAGTTTCTGATACTTCTTGTAATCCTTTATTTATGAAAATATCAAGTTTTCACTTTGTAACTGCAGTATACGAGAACTTCGCTACGCAGTTTAAGATGTTAAACTTCGACTTCTTCAAAATTTCACCTAAACAAATTATGAAACTTTGTAATTTTATACTTTTTATTCTAAAAAAAAAACAAACAAACAAATATAATTCCACAATTTCAAAATGAATTTGGCTAAGAATGGAATGGAGAATTTGATCTGTGAAATGGGAGCATAATTACAATCGGGCTTGGGCATCAGTTCGAATTTAAAACGGACGCCTCTCCTGAAACAAATGAAATTCATCGATTACATCCGCGAGCGACCTTTTCCTTCCTTTCTACAGAAAGAAAAAAAATTTTTAAAGAGAACGAACGAACGAGCTCCCAGCGCCTCGGCTAATACTTCCGCAGAGATCGCGCCAGCATTCAGAATAAATGTAACCAGGGGGGGGAATGAGCTTGTGGAGGCAACCGTGACAAAAATCTAATTAAAATTCCTTCCTTCTGATCCAACCCACATTTTAAGAGTGCGAAAAGCTACTTCGGCGCTCACTCGGATATGGAATGCCAGCGACTCTAAGTCCAAGCTGCAACTCCTAATGCGAACAGGACGCCGCACTTATGGTCAGTGGTGCACGGAAGCAAAAAAAAAAATAAAAGGAAAAAAATATATTAAAAAAATGGACGGGATCGCTCCTGTGAAATAAAGCTTGAAGCATTCAACAAAAGCGGCCGAGAGACGAGCGGACGTCGACGTGAACTCGGCGAAATCTAAATTAAAGTTGCCCTCACCCCCGCGGCACTGTCCCTCGCTCCCGCACAACTCCCTCAGTGCTAGTTTTCTATAACTACATCCCGTTGGTGCTAAAAGCCTCTTGGGGCTGTCAGTAACCCGTGCGCACCAAAACGCGCTCATCGGTTTTTTTTTCTAACTGACTGCTTCGATCGATTTACCCTTTGACTCGACCTGTAACCCTGTTTGATATCTGGGCGGGCAATTTTTGTTGTTGTTGCTGAATATTTTTTTTTTTTTGGCAATCGTAATTTCTATGTGAAGGACCTGCAGTGCTAATTGACGGAGAATGGGATTTTCGGAGGAAACGAGCGCTGCGCGACGGACGCACTTATTAACCCCCCGGAAATTATATTTTAACTTTGAGAGACTCCCGCGTAATTTACAATCATAGAATTTGCGAAATTAATTAAGACAATTTGCGGTGAAAGCGACTTACTCCTATTTTCGTGCCGTCTTGTTTTTGATGTTTATAATTAAACTTATGGAAATTTTGTTCGTCGCGATTTAACTGAGAATTGCGGGCGCGGAGAAGGCATTATTCGCCGTTATAAATTGCTGATTGTTTTAATTTTATGTTTTTTTTTAACGTCGCTTTAATTTACTGGCGAAAATAACAAACTTTTATGCGCAGCGCAGTTCCAATTTTTTATTTTGTTTGTTGCTCAGAGAGATCCAAATTTTTTAATGCGTTTATCGCTTTATTGTAGGATTCATTGAAAGCAATCAAAAACATGATAGTCGCGAACGTATTATGGCGTGAAAAATGTCAACATAACAGTTGTAGTAAAAAAAAGAGAATCTAAAAATGCATTTCAAGATTTATTGGGAATTAAAAGTATTTGATTTGATCGAAAGCAATTACTGACTATTCAAAATAAGTTATTTTTTACGAATTTTATTCAATTATTTTTATAGCTATCGGACAATCAAAATTTATTAATTCTTTGTTTGTCTATTTTATGCTTCGAGTGCAATTGTAAATATCTGCAAAACTTTTTCTGAAAAAACGTCTGTCCTACTTGTAATTCCAATATAGAAAAATCCACTTGTTTTTATTTTGTTTCTGTAAACCAAGATTATTGTACAAAATATTTACAACAAAAAAAGTTGAAAAGAGAATTTGAAAATAAATTGAAAAGAAAATTTAATCCATTTTTTCTATTCTACAGTTTTTTCTTGTTTCTTTTATCGCGTAGAAAATGATTTTTTTTAATTTTAGTTTCGTATTGGAAAAATTTGTTGCTTGTTCTAAGGTTTGCATGAGAGGTAGCGGAAAAACATTTTACCCTCGCTATAATTTTTTTCTCCACTTTCTAAACACAAGTTGGAATTTTAATCAAACACTTGATTCGATATTTTTCATTAACTATTTTCAGCAGCATACATTTTTGCAACGCCTAATAAGTGCGGCTTCATAATTCCCCTCTTTCCAATTCGTGCGTCTCGTCATAAGTCACAATTCGAAGTGCGAAGCAACAAAAGTAAAAAACGAAGTGCTTGGTGTGGGAAGAAGAACGAGGTGGAGTCTCGCTAAAAACATATTGATGGCGCGTGTGCGCGTGAAAAAAATTCTCACGGCCTCACAAAAGCTACCCTGCAGTTCAAGATATACAACCAACGCACGCGGACCAAATGACTGGAGGAAGGGAGAGCGCGAACGAAAAAAGTGATGGAGCGCGTGGAGGCAAGACCGCGGGGGTGTGCAGCGCACTAGTGGCGCGAGCTCGACACATGTTTACGAGAACGTCGGGTTCCTAAAATTCGTACGAGGAAAAATCGTCGCATACAGACCCTGGAATTACTGCGCCTCTTTGTTATCGCGGTCAGGTCGAAATTCTCCGATATTGTAGTACGTCCGACGGTAATACGAAAGAGAGCGCACCCGATCCCCCGGGGATATTAGTTTTCCGCGTAACGAAACTTATTTTTGATGCTTGTAAAATTTCGAATGCACATTGCTCTCGCTAAACTTCGAAAGAGCTGAATAAAAAAAAAAAAAAAAAAACAAAGGAGAAGAAGGAGGATGAGAGATATTTTCAATCGATCATTAAAGACTCGGTCTCGTGCGCCGGGAGTTCGTACGCACAGCGGGGCGAATTCAATGCAAATCCGCACTTTGTTTCGAAGTCGTAAAAAAGCGTCATCTACATTTTCGCGAGAACTGGTCGAAAAGTTGCAAAAAGCATCTCGATTTGAAAAAAAAAGGAGTCGCGCGCTTTGAAACGCGAGTTTCCCTCCAACTCGGCGAACTTCCGCTGTGTCGGGACGATTTTGCAATTTCCCGAACTATTGTTGTCCTCGGCGGATGGCGCGGCTATATCTCTAAGGAGATAGGGGGACGCGAGCGTCGATAAGCGCCCTGGCGCAAGTTCGCCCCGTCGAGAAGTAGTTTACGCAGGAAACGGCTTCCTTTGAAGAAATAGTTATACGCAGGTCGAATAACGATGATTCGCTACGGTATTTTACAGTTGTGGATCTGAGATACACCGCATCTGCATTAAACATCAGGTGCATTTTTTTTTTGCTTGTGCACTCATAAAAATTTACTCTCTAAATCTGAAAAAGTGAATAGTGACATTTAATAAGTGAAAAGCCGTCCACATGCTAAATATGTGAACGATTTTTCACATAAAATATGTCACTATTCACATTTTCCATGTGAATTTCACATTTTCAGATTTAGAGAGTAATCTAACTGGTACAAGAATCTGAGATAATAAGAAAAATTTACTTATTATAGAGTTAAACATATTTATGCAGTGGACAAGCGGACCATCATTTACGATTAATTTTCTAAAATGTAAAAGAGTTAATTTTCGAATAAGTAGATTGTCGTCTTGGAATAAATGGATTCCATGATAAATTCTAAATTGATTCATTAATTGTTAGTTAACATTTAATATCGTAAAAAGCGAAATGAATTGAATACATGGGAAAAGTCTCTAATAAACAGAAAAACACTATAATTTTCATATTTATGATAAAATTCAGCGGATTCTATTCTTCTAGTAAACTTATTGAGAATTATATTGAAGCAGACGTATTCTCCAATTTATTAAATTTTAAAATTAATTTTTCGATTCTAGATCAAGATGTAGAAAAGAAACCTTGCAAATTAATCATTTCTCTTAAAAGTTCTTAGTGAAAATTTCACTATTTGAATAAGTGAACGGGTTTTCTTTTGAAATAGTGAAAATTTCAGTTTTTTTAATAGTTATTCTTCACTGAGTATAAAGTGAACCTCCAGTAACAAACCATTTTCACTATTTCAGACGTGAAAAACGATTTACTTATTCCATTACTGAAATTTTCACTGAGCAATTTTAAGAGAGATGACATAAATATTTTATTTTTAATTTTTAATTGCAATTACCGCATTTAGAATTTGTTTTTTATATTATTTTTATGAAAGTTAACAACATTTTTAGATTCGTTAAAATGGTTGAAAAATATATTTCTTTTATTTTTAATTTGAATATTTAATACCACAGCTCGAGATTAATGTGTAATAAGATCAAGTGAAGGTAGAAATGTAACGAATAAAGTATTACAATATTGATAAAATTAATCTCTTGAATTTTTAATGATAATTACCAGATTAATACATAATCTTTTATTACAACATTATAATCCCGACTAATTTTTTTTAACTTTTAAATCCAACAACTGGATTAAAAAATCTTTTTTTTTTCAACCTTTAATCGAATATTTTTTAATCAAAGAATCGACAACCCTGGAACTAAGGCAGCTGTGCCTCGCTCTGGACTTTTTTCTTGTACTGTGTCGGTATTGTCTGCATTAAAACAATTATTATTTGCATTGGGAAAATTCCTTTTTTCCAGTGGAAGAAAGAAAGGATGGAAATGGAAATAACAAAACTTAATTATATTCCCCAGGAATAGAATTTCTTGAAAAACAAATTGAAATTTTTTCTTATATAGAGCACGTAACGAAAATAAAGCCTGCAAAAGATCTTAAAAAATATGACTTACCTCTCGGAGGAGGTGTGTATGCGTGCAGAAAAAAAAACACGAGAATGCTCTCTTCAAAAAGCAACTTTTATTGCGTTGGTTCACTGCTGAAGTGAATAGAAGAAGAATAAATCAAGATTTGAAATGGCACTAATGGTTTTTTCCTTCTTTTTTTTTTATTGAGTGACTATACAGACTGCAGGATAACGAAGGTATTGTGTCACCGATATCTAGAAATCAACATTGTAAGATCTTTTATGTTATCTGCGTAAATAAATTCTATTTCTTCACTTTTGGGCGATTCCACAGTAAAGAAACCTTTTTGTTTCGTCGCCCACTCCTCTTCAATTAGAAACTTCGAATTGGGCAAGAGAAAACGCGACCACGAAGAATCCTTTCGATCGCCACGTACGCGTCGAGATAATCCTTCTCCTTTTACAAAGGAAAAAAAAGACATTTGCCCTCAACGCAAATAAATAACAACGTTTAAAAAACAAAAATTCGTATGAGCTATCTAAAATTCCCTCAAACTTCCTTTACGAAACCATTTTTAATTAATTTCACTATATAAACTTTTAGTTCAATCAACCAAAATTTTCTTTTTTAAACTAACTATAAATATTTAACTAGATCGACATGTTTTAATACAAAAATGCACGTATAATAAGTACGTGGGTGCGAAAGGCAATCAAATCTAAAAGAGAAGTATATATTCCGCTCGACTCCGCTGTATTATTAATCGAGAGAAGAGAGAACGCCTGCAGAATATTCTAACTTCCTCGAATGAATTCGTGGCTATTGCATACGTGCTTAGCCATTCGTTTCGATGGAACTCCGCTTGTCTTGACCGTGCCAACTCGACGGGTCTAAGCTAGTGAAGCTGCAAGTCACCAAGTCGATCGATGGCTTCGTCATTCCAGTATACCTATCCTCCGCCATGGTTCGATCCTCGTCGTGGATTCTCGAGAAACGCTAAGAAACCGCATGCAATTGCTGACCTCAGTTGAGAAATTATCCATAAATATTTTAAGGCGATCTACCAATTTGAAGAAGACGGATAAAAAAATTATCTAATCTTTTTTTTCTAACGGCGTGCGCAAAATATCGCATTATACCACGCATTTATTTTAAATCAACATAAAATAAATAAACGTAAAATAATAAACGTAAAATAAATCAACCGAGTGTATAAAAATTAATCAAGCTTCTGAGTTTTACGCACTCGGTGCGTAGTATACTATTTAAATAATGTATTATCTGTTTTTTTAATAATTTTTTATTTTTTAGTTCATTTCTTTTTAAGCTGATAGATGAAGCTACGAGCATTTGATGCACCAAACAGAAAGACTGACTTGCACGTACAATCTTATAAAAAATTTAAACCGAATTTAAAATATCGTCAATGAAACAATTTCGTATAACACTGAAAACAAATTTGTAATGTTCAGTAAATATTTGCTGATAATTACTAACTTGGTCTCTCAGTATAGTTTTTTGAGTTTACGTATTTTTTAAACCTTAATCTAATTAATGTAATACCTCAATGCAAAATCTGATTGTATTTGAGCGGAAGTTTATGCGTATATATATATAGTTATCAGGGATTAGTTCCGCAAAATTTCTTAAGATTAAGATTATAAATTGAAAGGGTGCGCTAGGCGAAGTTTACGAAGTAAAACGAGGTATTTCAACTTCGTTCGGGGCTCTCGTCCTGCGCGGATTTGATAAACGAGGAGGCAGTGTCATTAAAGGCTAATACTTGCGATTTGGATGCACTCGTATATATAAGCGTCTTGGGCGTAGAATCGAATTTGGTCTAATCCCTCTTTTACCCCCAAACCTCTGGAAAATCCTTCTATTCTCCAAACTTGACTTAGTGTATAATATTAAAGTTGCGCTTGCTCGCAAGACTTGCAAACAATTAATTATCTTCGAATAATTGAAAATTAGCATCTCGTAAAGTTCTTTGTTACTTCTCGGCGCTTTTATGAGTACTTACCGAGGCTTTAAACAGGTTGATGAAGATTATGATTTTAACGAAATTAAACGATATTAATCATTCAAATATTCTAATTAAATTAGTATGGGAATATTGCAACAATGCAATATCCATTAAATCACTAGTTTCATCAGCTACTATTCATCAATAGCTATAGGAATTTCATATATTCAAATGAGCTAATATTTTCTCAATTACCATAGATTACATACTACCGGCTTGTCAAATCAAATCAATTCAAGAAGCTTATTTTTTAGTTCTTTTTCTTTTAAATTAAAAAAAATCAACATATAATATTTCATTTATATCTCCATCTTAAATTCGTATATAAAGTCTCGTTCAATTGTCGTTGTCAAATCAAATCAATTCGAGAAGTTTAGTTTGCGTTTCTCTTATTTTTTAAATTAAAAAAAATGATCTCTATCTTAAATTTGTATATCAACTCTCGTTCAATTATCGCGCTGAAGCCGCAATTTCGCGCCGGGTGGTCGGAGGCCGCTGCCCGCGGCTCTCGTCGCTTCATACGCGCGATAAAGATAAAGCCCCGGGAATCCCAAAAATTGTCGCGCAGGCATGCAGAGCCCTGGAGTAATCCTGTGGTGCCGACGAACGACCTAATCGACCTGCTAAATTTCCTGGTGACCCTATTCCGCACGTCGACCCTCCTTCACCCTTCCGCTCTTATATACCATATACTCGCAATCTCGCTGAAATGCAAAAATATTTTCACTTACTTCCGAGATGTGCGAGACGAATGGCGGGGAAACGGGATATCCTCGTGCAGGTGTGTCCGCGTATTAATAGTGGTAGGCACGTGGATTGAACGGTCTACGCGCTTTCGTATATATATACCCGCAAACGCCCGGGATGAATTCAATATTCGGCCTCTTATGCGCCGATTGGTCGGAGTGGAGAAATTTTCACAATATATTTCAAGAAATATTTCGCCCCGGATACCGATGGATTTTATATATTATCCAGTGCTTGTAAATTTTTCGCGGCGATGTAGCGCATTTATTTAAAAAGAAACATTATCATTTCGTTTCATCCGGCGCAATGTAAATTTATTGTGTATTTTTCATTCGTTAAATTTGACGGTAAATTAAAAATTGAGATCAAAGCTGATTATTTTTTTTTAATATCACTTTGAAGTTGCTTATATAATTATCTTCTTTATTTTTTATCTTAGAAAATGTGTGGATTTTTTTTATTGGTAATGGTTTAGGGTTAAACCACAATTAACGGAAGAGAACAACGAAGTATTTTCAATAAAAATTTTTTAATATAAAGCTCAGATGCATGGAAAAGAGAAAAAAATTCAACAATTTTATAGGATTACTCATATACTTAATAATTACTGTCTTAAAAGAAATAAATAAATACGAAGAATGTCGTGCAGTCAGTTAACAAATCTTTACTAAATTTTCGTAAAATCGCGGTACATTCGTTTTTATTTTTAAAGGAACCCACGAACGTACCGTCGAACGTAAGAAGAAGAAAACATCACTCGACTTTCAGTTAAAACCCGAAGGAACAATGAACTGCATAGTCCTTGAATGGACAGCAATCCAACAATGCCAATGAAAAGAAAAAAGAAATTATCCTAAGCTCGGTAACCCGACACTTGAATACCTCGAGGGGGCACAATGCACTTCCGGCGAGGAGCTAAAAGGAGGCAGGGCGGTGAGGAGCTGGAAGGTGTAGAATGTACACCGGCAAAGGCTTACCTCTTTCCGGCACAGGCTCCCGCTGCACGTTGCCGAGTTGGACCTCGCTCGACTTATCGTACACGTTGAGGATCTTGGCGGTGCAGCGCAGGTTCAATTGGCCGCTCTCGAAATGAAATGGCTTCAACTCGAGGCTCACCTCCGCCAACTGATGCTCGGGCTCTTCCACGGAGTTCGCCAGGCCGATGCCACGGGCACTGCCGTAGTACTTCCGCTGAATCGGCTGCTTAGCCTCCAGCTGCGGGCAGACCAAAAATTAAACCCGGTTTTATTATCGGATGGTTTCTGCCAGCTGATTGGGTGGCCGCAACAAGCACAGGGAGGGAGTATTGATTCTTGCACGATGGTCTACCCCGCGTAAAAAAATTTAAGTTAGGATAAAGATTACCCAAAGTTCATGTTTGGCATTCGTTCATATGAACATGGGCAATGAGACTAAATAATAAATAATTTTGCAGTACTTTATACAAACTTCAGATAAAGTTCATTTTTTAATTTAAAAGACGTTCGCATGACGTACGTTAAAAACAAATAAATGTAAATTTTTTTTTATAACTTCAGCGGTAATTTATCCATTTATATCGCACATCTACAAACTTCTATAAATTATATAAGAAGCAAGTTTGGTAAAGTCTCATTGCCCATGTTCACATCAACGACCGCCAAACATGAACTTCGGGTAAACGTTATCGTAACTTAAATTTTTTTACGCGAGACGCGGTTAAAAAATTTGTGTTATTTGAAATGTATAATTATACAAGGATTGTGTTTAATGTACATTCTTCCTTGAGTTTTCGTTAACACAAGAAATAGTATATTGCGTAACAATTAAGGGAGGTAAAATAAAAATGGTCCCAGACCGCACGTAAATTGACCCTCGAGCCGAAGGCGAGGGTGACAAACGTGCGATCTCAGGTATTTTTTTTTACTTCCCATGTTGCGTATGCTATTTTTCAGCATAGCGAGACCGACTATGATCGGGCACCGAGAGTTATGATATAGAATTATTTTTAAATTACAATTTTTTTATTAAATATTTGTGTAGTTTACTGGAGCAGTTAAAATAAAACACAACTTTTGTGCAATTTCATAATTTATATATACAAAATTATATTTATGTTATATCAATTCAATTCTAAACACAAAAATAATGTTTAGAATCGAATGGATTTTTAACTGTGTATGGTATATATATATATTCCATCAGTAAAATTTACTGAAACAGTAGATAAACTTTACTTAAAAAGCTGAATGAACGTAGTCATATAAAATTTATTCATGCAGTAAGTAAATTATATTGAAATTTTTAAGCAATACTTACTTAAGTGATTAGACAAAGCAGATATAAAGAATATTAAGTAAAACGTCAAGTAAGTATTCTTAAATATTTAAGAAAATTTTACTTAAGTAAAAATCAGTATTTTGATTGGAAGCCTTTAAGTAAATTTTACTAACAATTTTACTCTCTGCACTATTCTTAAAAATACATATACCAATTTTATAAATATTATTTTAACTTTTAGAACTGAACGGACATAAATGGAGCATTATCTTTTTTTGTGCAAGTTTATACACGCAAAATTTATTTCATCTACTCATTCATCGTTGACCAGACTAAGCCGCCAGGCTTAAGAATTTGAAAATTAGGCAGTATATACGATACAGTGTAGGGCTGAGATAAGAAAGGATTTTACAGCAATCCTATTTAAGAGATCCTAAAACGAGCAAACGGGTTTTTATCATTTTATCGATAAGTAATTTGGAATTTCTAAAGCTGTGAATACGGTTTTCATTCGCAAAGATTGCATATGAAAATATTCAAATATAGAGTTATTATGGATTTATTCTAATTCATCTGCGAAGGGATGACAAACTTATTTTTACGTTTTTTTGAACACGCAAATCTTTTACGCAGGTTTCATCAATAAAATAGAAGGACGTTATTAGATATTTTCTGCATTGACCGCTGGGTGACGAAAAAATAATTGCAAAAAAAAATTAAATTCCGTTTTTAATTAAATCCGTACGCGAAGTATTGCGCAGGAAATTTCTTTCATAAAAAAGAATTAAAAAAAAAAGAGGAAGAAGAAGCAGCAGAAAAGAACGTGCATAGACCGCCACAGAAATTATATATATTCGCTTAATAGCAGCGATTAGACGCTAACGAGGATAAAGCGTTTCATCTGGCGACTATTTAAAAAAATGCACAAGTATAAAAGTTCCTCGTCGTTTCCGCGCCCTAATGCATAACTTACAATGGCCATAGCTGCAGCTCTTGCATAAATCAACTCCTTCGAAATTTCATAAAAAAAAGGGGACGACACGCAGAGGCCGACGGGCAAATGTAAATCTGCTTTTAACGAAATTCATTCGGCTGGAATCGCGGCACAAAAGCGAAAAACCTTAATTCTGCCCCGATGGAAAGTTGACGCAGAAAAGGGAGAGAGAGAGAGAGCGGGAGAGGTAGGGGAGGAGGGCGAAGGAATCGGATGAAAAAAATGGGTCGAAGGGAGAAAGAGACAAAGCGTATTACAGCTTTCCATTAACGCGCTCTTTTGTGTAGACGCGAAGCCAGTCGAAGCGACGACTAAGTACCCCGACGAGAAAGTCTTTCTGAATTCTTTTTATCCTCGTTAACGAGCGTGATAGCGTCGCGGTTCGATTTCTCGTTTTTCACCCGCTCCCGATGTCCGCTGATATTTTATTTTTAAGTTGCGTACTTTAATTTCGGCGGCGAAATACTTATCGAGTATTTTTTAATGGGCGAACGAGCGAAAGAAAATAAGAATAAAAAAATTAAAAAACGGGGAGGGCGGGGAGGGGGGTGGAATTGCGAACGAGAAATACGAAAAACATTTTAACGTTTTGTAAAGCAAGTGTCTGAAGCACGTCGTAATCCCTGGTATTTATGCAGCCAAGCAAAAATACTGGAGGATATCCATAAAAACAATTTACAGGTCACTGGAGGGTAGGGATTGCTTTAGGGGTGCAGGGATAGAGGTTATGACCAGGCGCGGCTTGCCGCATAAAATTTTATGCGCCACTCGGACGTTGCGTCGAAGCCGCATCGCCGCCCGCCACCGCCGTTATATAACCGTGGCGATGATAATTTTACAAATACGCGCGGTGTTCCGGGCAAAAATTAAATCGTTAATGGCGCTCTGCACTAGTTTTCGCGGTACCGACTCCCGTACCCACCGTACACACGCGTAATTAGGATTATAGTGGGCGATTATTGGAAAGACACTGTGCTTAGAGATTATTTACTGCCTTAAATCGCAATCGATTAGCACTATGTCGATTGTTAAAATATAAAAAAAAAAGACTTAATTGAAGGAAAAAGTTACTACTGTTTAATTTTTTTCATTTATTAAATGCATATAATTATTATAGTGTTTTACTTCTTCTACACTAATTATTTCTGTTGATATAAAAAAAGGATTACCGCCTCAAATCGCAGTCGTTTAACACTTTTTGGATTATTAAAATATATTAAAAAAATATTTAATTAATTAAAGTAAAGATTATTAGTGTTTTACTTTTTGTATACACTAATTATTTCCGTTGATATAAAAAAGAAATGTTTTATAAAAAAATGGTTTTAATGCAAAATACACTCCTATCGGTCAGTTTAATAGAGGGATAAGAGCTATTGAAATGTTTTAATTTAATATAATACTACGATGTACATGCGTTTTTATATAGTTTTCAATCACGAAACTGGAGTCAAATTTTTGAAATTCAATACTGCTAAAAGAAAACTACTGCCTTTCATTTAGTTAATGAATTTTACTAAATTTTTTTAGAATCGATTTTTATAAAAAAAATGAATTCATCAATCTCCTACAATATTTCTATTTAAAAAAGCTATTTTTTTATTTTGTTTTTCATATTACTTGATTGACAAAGTTTTGATTTTAAAGAGGGAACCTTGTTTTTCGTATTCCTGAGACAGTTACAAATAAATATTGAAAGAAAATAATTACGTTATTAAACTTTTGAAATAAATTTTGCATTTTTTATAAAGATAAACGGTAAAATCAGTTCGTACGTCAAATGCATTCAAATTCAACCATATCTGTATAGAGAATGTCGAATTATCACAATTTTCTTCAATACTTTCGATAAAAAGTACAATAAGCGAATATGTATGATAACTTTTTTCTTCAGTATTCATAAAATTATTTTGAAAATGTTCAATTAAAAATTCAAATGCACATAAAATAATTTAGCTCCAATCCTTCACTTCTTAACAATCCGCTGGATAACAACATTTTTAACGAATTTTCCGTTATTAAAACTACATTTTATATATTTAAACCGAAGTGACACGAAAAGACACTTTGGAAAAAGTTATATGTCAAAATAAAACGCCGCAAAAAAGAAATGTTGGAAATATTGAATCAGCGGTTTAATAAAAAGTCAAATTAATACACTAAACACGAACGAATAAAAAAGTAAATAAAAAGTTAAACTGTCGAAGCTAAGCCAAACAATTCGGATTTTCGCGGCGCAGACGCACTTTTAGCTCTTTCCACGCCGCGGACTTTCGTCGGGGATTACCCCCGGGGATGAAGGCGAAATTTCGCCCTCGCAGGTGTGACCAAGCCACTTCGTCGTTCTTGGCGTGAGGTCGTCAAAGACTTTATTCCCGACGAGTCCAATTAGGGAAAGGCCGGTGCAGCGCTAAAAAAAAAACCCTCGCCGCGTCAACTTTTCCTCCACAACCATTATACTCTATATACTTTACGTCTTTCATTTATTTCTGCCGACGATCCCCGGCAAACGTTTGCGCGCCGCCCGACGGATTCTTTGAAAGGGTGGGCTGCGCTAAACGTTCCACTCGCGCGATTGTTTGCAGCATCGGCCATTCAGCGGCGGCTCGCCAACCTAATCTCAAAGTTTGTACCTTTTAACCCCATTTTTCCCCGTTTTGCTTTTAATTTATTTAGTTTGAAACAATTTCCATCCCTCGGCGTGGCTTAAATGAGTAAATAACATTTTAATTGTGTCGCGAGGCGAGCCCTGCAAAATTATTTTATAATTGTACGTGTAAAAAAACGAGAGAGAGAGAGAGAGAGACAGCGGGAGTGGGTGGTTGCATTAATTAAAAAAAAAAAAAAGCACTCGCAAAAGATTGTTTGTAATAACTACTTTAATGGAAAAAAACCGCATCCCAATTAAAACTGTACGATGAGAAAATAAAAGCCCTCATAAAAAAGACCATTCTAAAATGTAAAAAAAAAAAAAAAAATAAAAAAAATAAAAAGAAAAAGGAACGGTGCTTAGGCGCTCGGAGATCGGGGTTAATCGCCGGGCGTACGAGATAGAGGTGTTGCTCGGGCGGGGATCGGCGCTTCGCAGGTACGACGGCGAAGTCCAGTCCGCGGGAAAGTCGCCGTTGTCTTTCAACTGCAGTCTCCGGCGCGCGCCTCAGGCACTGGCGAGCGAAGCCGTATAAAACGAGGGGAATTTTTCGAGACAAGCGGCGGAGGGCGAAATCGCCCTGGGGATTACGGGCGCAGTGAAAAGAGGAGAAGGAACGGCCGCGGCGTAGTCACCGGGGCGAACGATCCGGTTTACGAGCTTCCGAGGACGACACCCCGGCCGTTGCGGCCCCCAGGACGTAAACGTCGCGCAAAATAATTCGAGCGAGCTACCACGTTGTTTATGAATTCGCGGTTTTGTGCGCTTGGCCACTGGTTTCCCTTCCCTTTTTTTTATCTCTTTTATTTTTTTTTATATCTCGCGAATGACAACATAATTGCCGAGCTGTTCGGTGGGAATGAAAGAGAAAAAAAAAATTAAATTAAAATAAATTGGCGCGCGGGCTTTTGAGCTTTGCTTCCGTCCGCGAGCGGCTAAAAAATCATATCGGCTCGATTTCCCCGCGAAATAAGAATTATCGCGGCTCGATTCGTACACATTCAGAAAAAAAAGAAAAATTCGCGATGAATGCATTACTGATGAGATTTATGGCGCGTAGTAAAAAAAAAAAAAATAAAACCTCCCTTTTAACTCTCAAATGTGCCGTCGGAGCTTTTACGGGTGGAATGACGCTGTGCCGGGGGAAAAAGAGGGACTAGATACAACCGAAACGGAAAAGTACCATTTGAAAGTTAATGAGGAGTAAGCGATAAAGTCTTTCTTCTTTTTTTTTTTTGAAACCACCCCGCCCGAGTCTTTTTAGTCTCGGTCGCCTTCGAAGTACCAGTCGTCAATTACGCCGCGCGCGATTTATAAATCGGCAATGCGGCATACCAAACAAAAAAAAGGAGAGCGAACTTCTCGCACTGAATTAGCGGAACGCCTCGCGAGGGCGGGGAGGCTGAAGAAGTTCGGGATTCACTTTAGGCGGCCGAGAGGGGCTGAACGCTCGCGCGTAATTAACCTCTGCGTTCGCGGGGCGCGCGATGAAATTAAACAGGGCGAAACCGCACCGGGAAACGGCGCATCAGGATGCACCTGGTTTAACGGGCGATACCGCGAAATTATCGCGCGATAAGCGACGATCCGACCGCCAGCGCTAATGCCTGTCTGCGAATTAAGGAGGCGTGCCTAACTCGAATTATCCGAGTTCGACAGTCTACCTGTTCCTTCATCTCTCTCTCCCTCTCTTTTGACTTGAAACCCTGTAGATACTTGGTATGGTGATTGTGAGGAGTGTCAGCAGGATAAATTATTCACCAAAAGAATCGTTGACAGAACCGAAGCGGCTTTATCGTTTTTTTTTTTAGTTTTTAAACGGTGGCAAGCTCGGCAAAAGCACGCTATTGACAAAATAATTTTTTTTTTATGAATATACTATAGAATTTCTTTTAAAACTTATGTTTATAAATGAATTTACTAGAATTTCTTTAAAAATTTATAAATCGATATAGAGATGTCTTACAAAATTTTCAAGAATTAAACTATTGTAACTTTTCTGATTATGATCTACTGAAATTTAAAAGTAGCTCATTTTTCTCTCAAAGTGATGCTTCGAACTAAAGTTTAACACGAAATTATAACGTTTTATTTTAACAGTTCTTTTATAATTTTTTTTTGTTCATATTGTATTTTTGTTTTAGATTTAGATTGTACTGTCATTGAACGTTTTAGTCGCGGTGACAAATACTAAGGGATGTGCGTGAAAAAAAAATATTGTAAAAATCTATCTGGAAACGTGACGATAAAGTAAACTGGACTTTTAGTTAAGAATTACCATAATCTTCAGTAAATTTTGCTGCACCTTATGGCAAATTTTACTTTCGCGTATGGTAATTTTTATCCGACGGTCGAGTCTCTGGTCGCGTTTTCATATATATTACAGATAGTAATTTTTATATCACTTCTTCCTCGGTGTACCTACTCATTTCTTTGCAAATAGATTACACGCCACGAGATGAATTTCATCCAAAGCTTTTGTACTTATTCACCCTACACAATTTATTTACAATTTATTTATTCCGTTGTCTGCGGTATTTCTGCATACGGACGGATCATATTTTGCCATTCGGTCTAAAGTGTCCCTATATATTTATATATCTCTACTATGTAAATTCACGGTGGGGGGATTGCATTTCTTTTTTTTTTGGGAGTTTGGAGGTGAGAGCGAAAAATCGGGGTGAGAAAATCCGAGCGAGCAGGTACGCGCGACTGGCTGCGCTGCCGACCGAGATTATGTGTAGTGCGGGAAAAGGTTAACCGCTAGAATGCGCGGATTTCTATTTCCGGCACGAGGGGGAAATGCACCGCGGAGTACTTTTTGCGCGTAACGAAGTAAATCATGTGAAATATTATCGTAATAGATGGTGCTCGTAAATCTTGATGGTGGTAATAAAATTAAAAAAAAAATACGCTTTATGTTTAAGTATAGTTGTTATTTTGTTATGGCTTGATGATTGCACTTTTTAATTTGCTATCAAAATTGTATTTTTAGTGATTCAATAGAGCGACGAAAAAAGTTGATTACTCGATCGAAGAAACATCTGTGCAGTAATAAGAATTGAACGATGAAACTGACTTGAAATTTTGATAAGAAGTCTGATCGTGCAGTTGAAATAATCCTGAAAAGTATTTTATCTTGATAGGAGTATAAATAAAAGCACATTTTCATTTAATTTTTATTCGGCGTTCTATGTTTGTATTTTATTTATTTATGCATATCCACGATATATTCGCTGTTCACAGTGCATCGCGATTTTCTTCAAAAGTTATTTGAAGCTCAAGCTTCCTATTTTTCAAATCAAGAATAAAAAGGGAATAATCGCAAACGTCTGTATATGTTTGAAAATAAAGTCGGGACTTTTTACGATATTTCAGGTAACAAAAAACACAAAAAGTGCTGCGAGGGAATTCGGTGTCGATCGAAATTAAATCGGCAAAGAGAGGAAAGCTTGTATGTCACAAAGCTTCGAAGCTCGAGGGCGAATGAAAGAGGGCGGAGCTGGAAGTGCGCTTGGGCTAGTGCATCATACATATACTGTACCTGATATCCATTTTTAGACTGCAGAATAGCCAGGAAACGCGCCAATATTTATCGCCGCTGATGAGGTTTAGGAGCCTATTGATTTTATCTCAATTCTCCGAGAATTACGAGGTTCAATCGTTTACAGGGAGAAGTGGGGATAGCCAGGCGAATATATATAACTTGGGTGTTCTCTATGAAGGATACTCAAATTTGACTTTCTTTTTAGCTTTAAAAAAATTTCTTTTTTATTTTTTTTCCCTTCGCGAGTGCCGCCTCAAGCGTTTGACCTGAGTAAACGCAGGGAGCAGTTGATGAGGTATATGGCATAGAGAGGGGTATACGAAGCATATAAATTACGCCTGCAATAATGAAGTAGGGATGAAAAAGCTGTGTACCGACTTAATATAGACTTACATCGATAAGGGTAAAAAATAGAGATTCGATAACCCAGCCATCATCGAATTTTCGTATGCAAAAATCAGAGCGTTTGGGCGTTCTTTCGTTGACTAAAGCGCCAATTTACTCCTTTTTTAGCTACAGATTCGTGGTGAATTTCAGTTTTTTTTTTTGCTACTTACTATTTTAAACGAAAGGTTTTAATACTGACTGTAATGAAATATTAAAAAACAAACAAAGGAAGCTGCGAACCATGTAAAAATGAAAAAAAAAAACATTAAAAACTAACTGATTAATTTTAGCTTAACAGACAATAAAGGATTAAAAAGTAAAGAAGCTTTCGTTGCATCCAGTAAAAGCTTATAACCGGGCGACTAATCCCTCCACAGAATAGACACTCAGTTGGAACAACTACAGAGGATCGGAAAAAATGCATATGTATAGTACAGGCTAAAATCTAAAGGAGTGTGCGGGTGGTATTTCCCCATTCACAAAAAAAAAAAAAATTAAACGTGCTAAATTCGCAAAAATTTCGGTCCTCGTTGCAATCTCCATGTCCGGCAGCATAACCCAGCCCTAGTGGATCGGCTCGACGCAATTTAGCTTTAAGGGCTGAGAGAGGATCGCCTGTGCCGGGTTTACGCGCATTCCCCTCTAACAAATGGAATTTCCTAGTAAAGTTGACACCTGTTGGCGGCTCAATATACACGGATGAATGAATATAACTGGGAATAGGTGTAGCCGATTCAGCCGAGACCGCTCGGCACTTGGTGTTGCGACACCCTGAGAGCTTTTTCCCAGAATAAAATTTAAAAATTTATATTGCGATGCTACGAAAGTGGCGATTACGATGCCGAGTTTAATAGAATCCCGTGGAGAGCGTGCTTCCTGCAAGATTTACGAGACTAGATCTAAAAGCTCACCCCCATTCAAACTTTGCATTAAGCTAACAAAATGGAATTTTCTGGAGTCTACGTTGTACTGTTGTTTTTCGATGTACATCTGAATTGAATCTGACGCCTGGCTGTCGTTAAAAGTAAATCGCACCATTTAAATACGCGGCGAAAAAATATTTCTATAAAATTCAATTAAAGTTTCCGTGTAAATCTTCTTAATAGTGGATTTATACTAAAATATTTATAGTTTAATTAACCAAATATTAAGGTACAATTTTTAATAGTTAAGTATTTAACTAAATTAATCGAGATTTTATGTAATAATTTTCTTAATTTGTTTATGCAACAATTAAATATTAAGATTAATCAAGAAAATCAGCTTTTTTAAGGAGGATTTGGTAACATTTTTTGTTTGTCGTAGTTTAGCGCTAAGCTTTGATGAAAGATTTTCATACATTTTTTCAGGATTAATCGAAGCGAATTAAATTCAATTTCAATTAGCAGACTGTCGGCAATTATAAAATCTTTAAAAATCTTGTTATTTGCAAACGAAAGGAATCGTATCATTTTTCTAAAAAACCGGAGCGTCTGTCGTTGCTATTTCCTACGCTTCAATTTTTCATTTGATTGCCGTACTGGCAGGTACTATTTTTGAAATTGGAGAAGAATACCCGAAAAATCAAGTTTGTATCAATATCAGAAAGATCAGTCTATTTTCAGCAGAAGTATTTAAATTCGCTATATGAAAACTATTTTAGATTAAGTTCAAGCTCAACGTTTATTTTAGCTTCCCCTGCAAAACTTTCGTAACAGTAGATAACACATTTCGGAAAGTAAAAAATTGTAGCGGATATTCAAGGCGAGAATGCTAACACAGTTCTCGACTTTTTTTTAAATAAAAGCCCGAAGCTACTTTTTTAGGCCAGCAAACAAAACAATTTTGTTACTGCTACCTCTCTCACCCTTCAATTTTGTGTTCTTTGCTAAAAACTATTTTGGCGAAACTCAATGTTTTTGCGGTATAAAAATGTACAGTGTAAAGGATAAGGATAAGTGAGCTTTTGAACTCAAACGAAAAAAGCTCATTTTTCACCCTTGATAAAGAATACTCTATTTCTATCTGGAAGTAACAGTAATTAATTTTTTAGTCACGAATATTATTATTTATCGCATCAATTATTGTACAAAGAGAATTACCCTGAATGATTTTGGATGAAGCCGCTTGCGCGACAATTATCGAGGAAACGTAATCAAAGTAACAAAAAAAAGTTCCATCGTAAAAAACGTATTTACCATTTTATCGGATGTTTGATTTACAAAGTTCAACTGTAACAGTATAAAGAATTTTCAAACTAATATTTTGTCGAGAATTTACGACGGCAGTAAAGTCAGTGTAGCTTTAATCGTGAAAAGCATTTTTTTACTCCTACTGTATTCAACGTTTCTTTTGTTCCCATAAACTAAATTTTCTGAAAGTGTACCCGCTGATGAACATAAAAGCACGGGGGATTTCTTCGTGGATAACACTCCATGAAGTTTAATTAGGTAACAAATAAAACTGCGTTAAAAGACGAACTTCGCAGAATATTGATCGTCTTTCGCCAGTGAAAACCACCTCCATCGCACGTGCAACATAAAAACAAAAAAAAACAAAAACAAAAAAAAACTGATTGCATAAGTCGTCCATTCTGGCCGGAGTAGGTATATCCTAATACTACGTTTTCTTTAAAAAATGCAATGGTCGCGCGCGTGTAAGAAGAGAAAGGAGAGAAGAGGAGAAGGAGAAGGAAAGGGAGAGAGAAATTGAGAGAAAGAAAGTTAGCGATAATATTGGCAAAGGTTAGCGTGGCTGTTATGTACGTTCGGCCCAGCTGTCGAGTGCCGGCAGAGGAAAATGTTTTCCCCGGCCAACGACAGTTGGTTGGAGGGGAGAGGGGCGGACTGAAATTATAGGACGAGTGACAAAAAAGCTTCGAGGTCCAAAGCGCTCTCGAGTGAGCGCACCTGTGAGTGTACGCGTGCATGCAGTGAGTGTGCCCATATCTTCTATGTGTGTGTGGCAATATCTTCTATGTGTGTGTATTCGTGCATGAGTCTGTACATACATATGAATGTATGCATCGGTGAGTTCTTATGTGTGTGTGTGTGTGTGTGGATATGTGTATGCGGGTATGAGTTGGAGAGAGAGTGAGAGAGAAATACCACGTGTGCGCAGGTGGGATGGTACATGAAGGGAAAAAGAATAGCTTTCGAGACGGCTGGAGTGCTCCTCGTTTCAAAGTTCTCAAACTTCAAAATCTCTCTCGTTCTAACTCTCGGTAGTCGCAGCGCAATGCTTTTTCCATTCGCTTCATTTTTCAAAAGGCTGAGATGCGACTCGACGTGAGTGACGCACAGAGAAATTTTAATGAAACTAATCAAAACAAAGACCTCACACGATTTTTTCCAATGTTCGCTCTTTTTTTTTTTTTTTTTTTGACAATTAAGAGAGCAACTCGCTAAATTTTCGAGCGTTTCGAAAAAATAACGATCTGTTAATATTTTCTGCCGATTTACGGACACGGAGCTTTTATAATGGCTTGGAGGAAGTAAGCTGCAGGTTTTTTTTATCTTCTCGCGTAATCTTGCACTCGTGCACTCTTTATTGCAATTAGTGAAACTCACAATAGTGATTCGTTAGACGAGGTGCCATATTTTAAAAACAAAGTTCTAGATGAATTTCGTTAAATAGTAAGGAAAAATAGAGAATTCGAAAATTACAGGCATTTTAGGTTGTCAAGATGAAGTGCATTTATCGTAAATGACAAAACTTTGACATTCAATTTTAACAGTTTTCTCTTAACTAATCAGATACATTTTTTAACTTAACACCGCCCGATAATTATGTATACTTTTTTTTAAGATTTCAAAATTCGTTATCAATTCGATTCAAATCTCAAACATGAGCCTCCACATTAAGTTCGCTTACGCTGAAAAAAAATTGTTAATTTTAAGGAAATGATTTACTTCAATAGTACTGATTAAATATTTAGTAAAACTAAATGAATTTATTTGTTTCTACATAAATTTAGTAGCTTCAAAAAAATAATTTTTTGGCTCAATAAAATATTTAATAAGTACTATTGAAGTAAATCATTTCATTAAAAGTAACAAATTTTTTTTCAGTGTACTGATAGCTTTGAGGGGCATGTACATTTTTTAGCTTCACATCGTCCGATAATTATGTATTCTTTTTTTTAGATTTTAATAATTCACTTTCATCGTATGAGCTTAATAAAGTTTACGAAAATCTTATCAACACTATGTCACATTGTTACTAAGTGTAAAAAAAGTATTTGTACACTTAATTCTCAAACCTTGCTGAATTTTATCGCCATTTTATTGACAACTGATCCCTCAATTAATCAGATTAATTTTTTTATCTTCAAATCGTCCGATAATTCTATATTTTTTTCTTTAAGATTTCAAAATTCGGTTCGAATCTCAATAATGTGTCTCCAGTTTAAGTTCGCTTACTGTTCGCTTTGAGGAGCAGCTACATTTTTTAGCTTCACATCGTCCGATAATTACGTAGCTTTTTTAAGATTGCAAAACTCGTTTGTCTGATTTGTTTACCACTAGATTTCAATATTGAATTCGGATCTCAATAATGCGTCTCCAGTTTAAGTTCGCTTACTGTTCGCTTTGAGGGGCATCAGGTACACATTCAGCTTCATACCGTCCGATAATTATGTATTTTTTCTTTAAGATTTCAAAACTCGTTTATCAATTCAATTCGGATCTCAAACATAAGCCTCCACATTAAATTCGCTTACTGTTCGCTTTGAGGGGCATCAGGTACACATTCAGCTTCATACCGTCCGATAATTATGTATTTTTTCTTTAAGATTTCAAAACTCGTTTATCAATTCAATTCGGATCTCAAACATGAGCCTCCACATTAAGTTCGCTTACTGTTCGCTTTGAGGGGCAGGCAGCGTGCGGTATCCTTTGAGCCATCGCTCGCGTTCTGGGGAGCGGAGACAGAGGCGTTTGTGGCGCCATGACGAAGGCGAGAGATCGCCCGGGCCGACTCGGCCGGTGAGTGGCGTCGTCCTGCGCAGCCCCCCGGTCGGCGTCTAAGTAATGCGGGCTTCACGCTCGAACACTTTCAACTGCTCGACAGAATCCCCCATCGCCATCAGCGCGTCCTGCGCCAAAGTCCCGGGTTTCGGCGCTTCGCTAAGCGGGAAGTATCGAAACCGAAGCGGTATTAGTTTCCCATCGAAGTTTGTCCGCCTGCTGCGCGCTAATGCGAAAGCCACGATCGCGCCTTCATAATAAATTAAGGCCATGCCTGCGCCCTCTCCTCCCCGGAGTATAAAAGGCTACCCGGGCGACTGACGGGCTCGGGCCATCACGACACTAATTAGAGTCTGTTTAAGTACATCATCGTTGTAGCGCTAATTAAATGTCATACTTTATGCGTTTTAAACGCGATATGGATCTAATAAAGTTATCGGTTAAGTGGGGCTGGAACTTTGAGTGGGCAATTTTATTAGAGGCGAGCGTGTTTCTGATACACTTAGTAAATGGGAGTGATATTGATTGTAGTCAATTTTCATAATGCTTGAAATAAGGCGGGCTGATTGTATCCTTTGATATAGTCTAAATTTTAAAGTTCGAGACCTTAAACAATTGATAATTGTGATTAAGATAGATTTCTATTGTTGTATTAGACTCAATTTTATAGGGAAGCTTTAATTGAGTGTACGGATGTTTTGTTCCTATTGTTTATTCCACCTTAATTGTTTCTAAAAATATATTTGTTTTGTTAAAATTTCACTGAAAACATTGGCAATAATTAGAGAGCAAATATTCTTTTTTATTACAGCTAGTCATTTTTAACATTGGAGTTTATTGAAATAGATGTCAAATTTGAAATAAAATATATTACTATTTATCGCCTTTGACGATGTAAAAAGTATTTTGAAATTTCCTGTTTATAAAAGTTTAGTATGACTCCTGTGTGACCCGTTAATGAAGGAAACACCAGCAATTATCTCCAGATGCATCACTAAAATGATTTATTTCCATACAATGTTAAATCTTAAGTTTAAAAAAAAAACATGCTAAGAGAGAATACCTTCGCCTTTGAAAAATTAAAAACTTTCATAGGATTATGCCTTCCACTTTAATTTGGATTATTCTTTTCTATTTTTACACAGCTATAGTACGCACGAATTTTATTTTGTAATTTTAATTGGAAAAAATGAGCGATAGTCAGATTTTCTCGGTTTTAATTGTATTCACTGTAAATGTATTTTAATTGATTTCAATCTCATGAATGGGAGAATCGCTTTCGATTAGAATTAGTTTTTAGACTTAAAAGTTTAACCTTTGAATTGTTTGCTGTTAGCCACTGTAATTTTCAGGAAATGCGCCAAAGTTGGTTATATGTTTATAAAAACCGGCCTTATTATTTAATATGTAATTAAAACTACTTTTTTATTGTTTATTAATTCCGTAACAATTATTATGTGAATTAATTCCAATCTAATGAAGTTTATTTCTAGCAGAATTTTACGAAGATTTGTTACGTATTTTATCTCTCATAAGCATATTAAAATTTCTTGTAATAATTAAGGCTTTAATTAATTAATAATTCACGAAAAGACACGATAGTCCGTGCTAACATCTTACGTGAATCCTAGTTTCCCATGCGGATTTTCGGGGTCGCCTGTCAGTAATATCACATTGTTGCTCTTCGTATATACGTGCGCGAAGGCCGCACCTTCGCGCGGGGGAGGCTCGGCGTATGGAATAACTGCGACGCCCCTGAATCTTTCTTCTCGCACATTTGCACAGAGAAACAAATGCCACCGGAGAGAGCGTAAGAATTGTTAGAGAGGGAAGAAATTCTTGCGGCACGCGAGAAACCGACCTTTCCGCCGCGCTTATTTTTCTTCTGCAACGGAGCTTTGTAAATCACCGAGGATTTATTAGATTCGAGATTTCCAGCGCATACACGCATGCACGTACACACATTATCCCCTCCGGAAAATTCCTCCGAAAGCGTATATCCTCGAACGAAATAATGGAGTTTGAGAAAGGAAAGGCGGACTGAAGGAAGAAAGGAGGCAAAATAAAGGAGGCCAAAGGCCGTCAAGATTCTCGCTTATGTGGAGATAGCCGTAACCGTCTTGACCTCTTCTCTCTCTCTCTTCTTTTTTTTTATAGTCAAGTTTCGCCTTTGGAAACTCGAAGACTTTCGAGGCAACTCGAGAAGCTGCCGCCATTTCTTCGAGCTGAAATTATTAACTTTTTTTTTAAAGGCATCCTCGCAGCTCCACCGCCCAACTTACTCCGCTTTCTAAATGACAATTTTCATTTCTCGCGATGCCTCCGCTTATTTTTCTTGGAACGAGACAAACGCACAGATGCAGATGGGCGCACTTTTGCAGTGAAACGTGCTGTGTAATTTTTTTTTTGTAAAGAAAACTCGCGGTCGAGTTTCTTAGATCTCTTTTTCTAAACTCCTACATAAAAAGTGAAGTTTCGACTTTTACAAAGGATAAACTTTAACTTTTCCTTGCGTTAAACGCTTACGTAGTTTATTTTTTAAAGAGCAACTCGTTTCTTTTTTACCTCCCTGTGGCAACAAACTTTCAGTTACGTCCTCAAGCTTGCCAACTTTTTGATCAGTGCTTTAAATAAACTACGATCTTACTAAATCTAAGAGATCTCGATTAATTATTTTAAAACTTAAATTTTTTTAAACTTTCAGCAAACTTTCGTACTCCTCCCTTTTCATAGCTCATTACTGGAAGTAACTTTTTACTAAGAAGTAATGAAAATGAAGAAGTTCAAAAAAAAAAAAAAAAAATTACGTCAACCCACGTCATTATCTAAATTTAATTAAACAGGGCGTCCGTCCGTACACAGCAAACAGCGAGTGCGTGCGTCAGAGACTCAGTATACCTACGTCGCAGTATCGATTCCGTCGAAAAACTCAAAATTTATCGGCATAATTGAGAGGACTCGGGCGAGGCTCCAATTAGCCCCAATAGAGCCAATCAGAACTCGTCTCATCACGAGAGTGTGTCTCGCCTAAGACTCTCAGCCGTGCAAATATCTTTGCCGGGCCCGTTTTCGTTAATAACGCGCCCTTTACACTGGCAGCTGGTCCATTGCGCGGAGGCTGCATCGCGATAACTTACCGAGTCTAACCGGAGATACAAGCTCGCCGCCTCCCGCCTCTCGAAACTGTTTCCTTCACCCTCCCGAAACTCCCCCGCCTCGCCTTCCTGAGTAACTCAAACTGCAAAGCAAACAGAACGCTATCTCGATTTGCCGTGAATTTTCTATGCATGAGTTTCGAGACACCTAAGGAGCTTTTGATGCTGCGCGAGCGAAGTCAGGGGATGCACGGCGGGTGAAAGACACTCGTCGCCTTTTTTCTTTTTCGTATGAAATTGTTTTGTAATTTGATAATTTCTTATTTAACGTCTCGTGTTTTTTTTTTGTTTCGAGCTTTAAGTTAATTCTGAGCTGAACGATTGAAATAAAAGTTAAGAAGTGTGTATATATATGTGTGTGTTGTAAGCTATAAGTGGAGGTGTCTATTAAAGAGGAAACTCGATGAATTTACTTTGAAGATCTTATTTATAGAAGTTATCAGATTTCACTTTAATTATACTGAAATTTTGATAATTGAAATTATTATATATAATTTAGACGGTCGAGGCAGTTAAGGAAAAATTTACCCTTAATATATTGATTTAATTTAGAACTCTTTTCTATATACGTATCATATGCACACTTATGCAAATTAAAAAATGTTCATTATAAATTATGTAAACAAACATAAATTAGTAAACAATTCTATACCTTTACACATAATTTATTATAATAATATAAATATATATAGCATTTTATAAAAAAAAGAATCACAGGTGCAATTAGATTAAATTTAATTTTTTTAATTAATTTAAATTGTATAATTTAATTGTTTTTCAGATAACGAATGCACGATTCTGTCCTATGTCGATGGATTGCGATAAGTTTGATTAGACGACTTTCCGCGGGTTACGAAGATGTATACAAACATTTTGTAATTCTACTTTAAATCGGATAAAGCCGCTAAAAAAGAAGGGCACATTAGAAAGATAACAAAATCCCGGTGCCTTATCCTTCATCCCGATAACAAAGGACATTACGGAGGAATCCGGTGGAAAGCCGAGGCACTACAGGGTGGAAACTATGAATATTCAATGGAATCATCGGGCGGAAGCTCTGAAGCCATTACCTAAACCGCCGAGCTTGCGAGCTTTTTAGAGTCAGCCCTCATAAAGACGCGATCGAACGGCGGTGTATATACGTGGACATCATCGATTTCAACCCCCTCCCCTCAGAGGGGGGATCGATTTTGCAAATGGACGGGCTAATCGGGAAAACTCTCCGAGGCCCTGTCTTTCGCGGAATATTCTCCGCGAAACGTGCGGAATATGCGGCGATTAAACTTTACACGGGAACCGATCACTCGGACATCCAAGGGGGGTGGAGGAGGGGGAGAGACACACGGGGATGAAGGACTGATTGCGGAAGAAGGAAGTAGAAAAACGATGGGTCAGTTCACACCAGGCTCGGATCAGTTTTCATTGTTGTTACGAGGCTGCTGCTGGAAGCTTAGAGCTTTTGATGAATGAGTATACACAGAGCTAATAAAATTCATTTTGAACGTGGACCTATGCCAAGGGTACGGCGGTGCATTACGACGCGTACGAGACTCATCAATTCGGTCGCGTCCGTTTTGACTCGAGCAACCTGCAGTAATTTCTTTTCCATTGGACTTTTTTTTTGCTTTTGCCGATCCGATGTTTGCAGAGATGTCAAGATAAAAGGTTTAGACTGGTGCAGTAATACAAAGAAATTTTTTCAGTTTTGCGAAGTAAATACATTATTTAAAATTATTAAAGAAACTTGGCTTAAATCTTTTCATCAAAATGTTTTGTTAAGATTACTGATTTTTTTATAGTTTTTACTTTTGTTGTATTTTACCAATAGAATAGCAGAAGCAATTTAATTTAGAATTGAGAAATAAAGAATTTCTGGAATATTTAGATATTTCATTTAGAAATTTTTTTAAAAGCATTCAGTCGATTCTAAAATTTAATCTTTTTTAGATTGAGTTTTAAATTTAAATTCATACTCGAGATGAGTGCCAAATTTCAGTTCAGAATGTTCATATAAACACAGAGACCTACATACGCCATACCTCGTACATACAGATAAATTTTACATACAGAAAAAAATTATTTAGTCTACCAAAGTAGAATTTAAAAACGTGAATGATTACACGTTGAAAAACGATTGAAAAACGTGATACGATTACAGAAGAAATATACTCGAGTTATTGCAATCTGGATTTTTAATGAAATTTTTATTACTTATTGCGAAAGGTATACTGAACAGTAAATAGTTATATTAATGAAATTATAATAATTTAACGGCCAAAAATTGGCATGTGATATAAAATCGAAGAAATGAAAATTACGATATAATTCGAATAACTCCACTTTTAGCCAAATTCCCAAATAACGAATAAAATAACGCGGATGAATTTAATGCACCGTAAATGTAACGATTGTACTTGGAGTTGATAAAGCAAAAGAGAAAGAGAAGCCTTTAAATGACAAGTAATCAATTCCAAAACATTTTTAATTACTTTTACTCTCACAAAAGATTGAAGTTTAATCAATGCCCCAGCATCGGCATTGTTTTTCAGTATCGGCATTCGGCCCGAATCCTCACCTTCCAACGCAATTAGTTCAACGGCGTAAATCAGCCAGTTAAAAGGGCACTCGTTAACGTATATCACTGACGGAAACGTTTCCACCACTTTGTACTCATTTGCACGTATACCCTCTCAAGCTCCAAGGCGAAAGCTACATGCACATCCCACGTAAACAGTCTCCCACTGGAAAGGCGAACGCAGTATCGCTCGGTTACCTCGATACTCGCGGAATTCCACGTCATTGCCCGTGACAGTGCGGCTAAGCGACATTCCATATCTGCGGTGCGCTTCATATAAAAAAGAAAGAGAGAAAGAAAGAAAGAAAGAAAGAAAAAAAGCTTTGCATCTTGTTTAAACCTTCCTCGGCGTTCGATAGGCGCGCCGAGCTTTTCGATATTCCACCTTTGGCACACTGTCGGCGGAGAGAAGGACGTAAATAATATATTTTAATTGCTCGGCAGCGCTATTTTCCGACTGCAGAATTTTTCCCCAAGAGTCGCGCGACTATACGTCTACCCTACGCCTTTCCTCTTCTTTTTTTAAATTTAATTAACGTTTGATGTCGAACGCTCGCCCCTCTCAGTTTCCTCTTTCAGGAAGACACCCTTTTTTTGTCGAGTCTTTCCCATTATCGAGAGACGTCCTCCCTCCAAGTGATTCGCTCGATGAAAAAAAAGTCCCGCTTTTTTCGTGTTTTAATTAGCTCCCGCGCGCGTTTATCATTATCCGCAGACTTTCATTCTGCCACTTGCCTTTAAATTATTGCAGTGGATCTTTCTCATTAGGCTTGTGTGTGAGCAGAGCTTCAATATCGGATGTGTCAGCGGCAAGGAAGTTAGCGGGTTTCCATGCGAAATTATAGTCTTTGTTGGAGTACAGTAAGCCGGAAGTTTCTTTCACTTGTACGGAGGAACGAGCGACTGAGCTGGAAAATTTTTAAAGCTCGTATCGCTAATTATCTCGGCGGGAGGCAAACGAATGGGGGAGTTTGCATTGCGCCGCATCCGAGAAAACGAAACATATTTTTTATCGCTTCAGGAACACAAGCATCGTTCAGTTTTCAAGAGTTTCTGCCTCGATTTGGAGATAAATTAATCATTATAAACTTCGATGTTTGTACTGTTATACGTTATTTGGATTGATCATATACATACAATGCGTTTCGATAATTTGATGTTGAGATTAAAGCAAATCTATTTTCTGTCCTTTTGCTGGAAGGGTGCAGATTAAATTTTGTAAAATATAAATAAATCTTTAGAAATAATGTAAGTATTTTATTTTTAGTTTATTTCTATACCCTAAATCTTTTGTACTTGCTGACTCTATGAAGAGAAGCTTCTAATATGCTCCACCTAATTAGACTAAATTTTCTAAAACTTATTCTCGGACTTTTATAATACAGTAGAAGCTTCCTTATATTTTCCCTGCCTTTTTTCAGTAGTAAAGCCTGGCATTTGAATACCCAACTGCTCATTTTTGTATGCCTTTGCTATTTACCTCGCAAATACGTGCTCCTTTTTTTTACAAATGAAATGTATAAATTAGCGTCGCCCAGAGAGCAGTGTTAATTCGAATCTTCAAATGAGATTTGGACGGATCGAATCGACGTTTGACTACTTCATAAAATCGCGAACCAACTCGTAAAAAGGCAATAAGCGGCACTAAAGTCGAATGGGCTTTTCGAAATTGCAGATCAAAAGCGGCGGATGGCTCGGCGGAAAAATATGAAAAAGTTAAATCGTTAATTAAGCCGACGAAACTTCTCGCGACACGAAGAAGAAATTGTGAAATTTCATCGTGAAAATTGTAGCTCGTAACTCCATTCCGCGAATGGCTCGGGAGAAAGAGAGAAAGAAAAAAAAATTTAACGGTCTTATAAAGTGAGAAATTGCGCGGCGTGAAACAGGAGAAAAGGGGAAAGGTGTGCGCTCGCAGGACTACACGACTGAACTCGAAATGAAATTCGGCCGCGCGGACGTTAACGGAATCTGCAGTGCGGCTCGTTGTATCGGTAACTGGTCGAGAAGTGATGGCACTTTGTCGCGAGTTGCGGTCGCGCTTAAAGAAATGCGAAAGTTACCGGTGGCCGCTCGATGCTTTTAGCACTGCGGGGGGGACCTGGGCATCGGGCGAAACGGCCACGTCGATCCTCAAACATCGCGACGACGTCGAGCTGCTTTGCAAGGATAAACAATGGATTCATCTGCATCTACAAGTTAGGGGTATTGCGCGCTGCCTGAGAAGCGGCGTCACAACGGATGAGCAGATCCAGCGACATTTACTAGTTTCGCTGGAGCTTCCGAAGTCGACGGACGCGAGGATGAGCCCGTCTGATAACGATCTGAGCGGAATCTTATTATATTATCAGACTCCGAGGTCATGAGTCACTGTGATGTACGTTAGTGAATTAAATTAAATTTGACGTGACTTTACAGTAAGCTAATGAACGTTTCAGCTGTCGATTAGCTTTAAAATCAATACTAAACTTTATAATCGTGAATATTATATTAATAAATCTATAATAAATTATCAGATTCCGAGGTCATGAGTCACTGTGATATACGTTAGTGAATTAAATTAAATTTGACGTGACTTTACAGTAAGCTAATGGACGTTTCAGCTGTCGATTAGCTTTAAAATCAATACTAAACTTTATAATCTTGAATATTATATTAATAAATCTGTAATTTGAAGGGCCAAATGCTCTTGTTAATTATACAAATGATTATTTCGAATACTGGTTGAGATATTAGGATGGTCAGGTTCCTACAAAGAGAGTAATTTATAAAATACTTTCATTTCAGTTCGTACAATATTGTATGTTAATTTAAACCGAATTAGTAATTAGTACGGGAATTTATATAAAGCATGAATAACTTAACAGTTTGAATAGGCGATATTTGAGAATATCAAAAATCAATTATTAACCAGTATTTTCACTGATGTCGTTATAAATGTAAATCCAGTGGAATATAATTCTAGAAATACAAGTATGAAATAATGATTGAAACACGATTCTTCAAATAAAATTTCAATATATGTATACTGAAAAAAAATTACTAATTTTCATGAAATATTTACTTCAGTGGTGATTGTTAAATATTTCCTTAAAACTAAATTAATTTATTTATTTCTAAATAAATTTAGCAGTTTCAAAAAACTAATTACTTGATTCAAAGAAGCACTTAATAAGTACTATCGAAGTTAATATTTACTTGAAATTACTAAATTGGTTTCTCAGTGTACGATTAGCTTCTGTACTAATACTAGAGCAGGTGAGTGCTGACCGGGTCCTGAAGGTTGTGATTTTTTTTTTAAAGTCAAAGCTGATGACGAGAATACCGGTGAAGCACTCTGCGCATCAGATCTGTAAGCGGCGCGTATAAGCTGAAAGCCATGCCATAATGAACGCGCGCAGAAATCACACTGTCACCGCTGGCGAGTGGCGTATGCCCATTCGATGGAAAATTGTGACGGTCACGCTGAATGCACGACCTGCATTATCTCTTAGCTTTGATCATGCATGCAACTGGATCTTATTACTCGTGTAATTTCTGCTACGTAACGGCATTGTTCAAAAACTATTTTCAGCCCTCATTTGAGAGCTTCCAATTAAAACATTTTTTTTATTTACCTCGCTCTTTTCAATGCCGTACATTTCGTTATCAACGAGCAATTGTAGCGATTCCGACCGCCAACGGCCCTTGTTTTAATCAATTTCACTGGTGATTTATAAATGACAGCATTTTTTTATTGTTGTACATTGCATACAATAAAGTTGGCATGAAAATAATACGATATTGAAGTCACAAAATATTATTCTCCGCAACAATCATGAAATTGAAAAGAGAAAAGGATATCCGTTGTATATTTTTCAATCTTTCATACATATGTACGTATTAGACGGACCATGGAATGTTTTCCGCGAGATCCTAATTGTCCTCGCGATAACAACCGCCGTCGATACGTCCGAGCTTGCGACCCCAATTCCTTAATTGACTCGTTAAACTGCGCCTTACCGATTTGCCTGGGTACACTCGACGGTTTAGTTCTACATTTTCGATGGAAAAAACGACAGAAATAAAAAGAAGAAGAAAAAGGTAAATCTCGAACGCCGAAGCTGTACCACCGGACGCAAGTCGCCCGCGATGGGCCGCGGGGAGCTTGCAAGCATCTACTGCAGCGTACAGATAGAGCATAAGTTTATTGGCTTGATTGCGCGCGTGCCACATCGCGACGTGCTCAAAGAAGGCATCTCAAGTTTCGGAACAGAATTACCGGACTTGTCGTGCGCACGTCTAGATGGAGGCGCCTTGTTCGTATAAGGTAAACGCGTTCGGTATACCGTGAAGCTACCGTTCCGCTGACTTAATGAATGGTACGTCGCAGATTTAGTTTGATGCAGGCAAATTACGTTGATTCGCTACCGCAACCATCGCTTCGAGTTAATCTTATTTTTGAGGAACAAAGGACAATGCGACGCAACGCGGACGAACATATTCATATTGAAGCTTTTTTCGTATAGCTTCAAATTTAATATTTTTTTCTTTAAATCTTTGTATATAATAAAATTGTACTTTGCAGGGCGAAATTTTTTTTACTTTATACTATAAATTTCATTTGCAAGTGCATATTTATTTTTGAAAGTTTCGTATAAGTAACGAAGTCGAGGGCGCAATAATTTGCGTAAAAGCTCCGATAAATTTGAAACGTAAAAAAAAGATTAATATTAAGTTGTAATAGGAGAGATAAAGTACTGGATAAAATCCATTTTATTTTTAGAATGGATAACTTACAAAATATATCTTTTTTAACAATTCCAATCAAGATTAATTCTTGCTATTTTTATAGTTATGTTTTATAACATTTTGGAATATTTTAATAACTGCAACAAACATCGCAGTTATTATTGCATTCAAAAAATAGTATAAAAAGTGTTACTTCATTGAATCAATTGTTTAAAGAGGATTTATGAATGGAACTACCTGGCTGCTTATATGCATACTCGCTCGATAAAGTTCAAGCCTGTTATATTAAGCTACGCGTGCTCTTGAATTAATAATTGAGCTTTATTATTGCGGTATACATTTAGAGTTTATTTTTAAAATAATGCGCGTGCGAATTTATTTATTCCAGCTTTTGATTGAATTCAATAAGATTTTTCTTTATAATTATAATATTTGCGGAGAATCTTCATTGCCTTGACTGTCAATAAACAAATTCAGGAAATAAATCGTCGGTTAAATTAATATTTCGACGTTGACCGCAAAAAAATATGAAATGTCAACCACACTGCCAATAAATTCATGTTTAATTTTAAATTGAATTTTTCTTCGTGCCTTTATCGCAAAATCTCTTTCCTTTGTTATTACGAACCTGCAAGCGTGAGATAACTAGCGCTATTATCTCCATCGGATTAAGTGAATCCTTTAAAAGCAGATGCATTTCAGCATATACAATAAGTTGGCACGAAAATAATTTTCTATTTACTGGAATAGTTGGGAATAATCAACCATTTTTTAACAAACGATTTTTTGATATGGCAACGAATTTAAAATATACAAAAAATATTTCTTTCCAAAGAGCATCAGTTTTTAATTTTGCGTTTTATAGCAACCGATATTCATCTATTCTCCCTTAATGTATAAAAGCAGAATTTTTTAAAAAAGCTTTGAATTCAGTATGTTTTATTTGTCATGTTTATCCAGCGTTCGCGTTATGAAACCCGTAAATTATACCTTGAAAAGGAAGGATAAAAAAATTAGGTAGTGAGCTAAATTTTTATTTGACATATACAACAGCTCGGAGCCCAATAGTTTTTTAAGCAATTTGCTTCGATCTATAGTTTTTTTCTTTACATTTCCGTAAATGAAGCATTAATTATATTAAATTGGTTAAAGCATATGCGACAATATTTTATTTTGCTAAATTGTGATTAAACAGTATCCTCGTTAAATAATTTGCTGATCTCATTATAAATAATTTACCTATGTAAAATAATTATATTTTCATGCCATGGTTATTACGTAAAATTCTATTACATATTTGTTTTATTACGAGTATGTTCGTATACTCTATTATAAGATTATTCAGTTCCACTTTCTTTGGAAATAAAAGTTGTTAAAATAGTCTAAATTTAAATCCCTTTTTCTCGTAAAATTAAAAAAAAAAAACTAAAAATACACAAATTGAAACCAATTAAACTAATATGCAAAAACACTGCATTTAAAATATTTATTAAATTAACTGAGAGACTATTTGAGAATATCTTTAGTCTACTCGACGTAGAATAAAAACCGAAAAATAAATAAAAAATATAAGGCACCCGTGTAGCGGTCGTGCCTAAAAAACTGAAAAAATAAATAAATAAAATAAAAATAGACGGGAAGCGGCGAAAGCTTCGAAAACGCACTTTACCGAAAACAAATTCTCTTACGCTTCCGAAAAACGCTGCAACCAACTCGCGGTTAATTTACTCACTCCGCGGGTTCTAGTGGGGGGTCTTACGCACGTTAAGTGAACATATTAGCGGAACACTCCTCCACAGGCGGTCCTTGTAAATTCACGGAGTAACTAACTAGATTTCTTGCAAAACCTAATAAAGGCCTGAGCGCGGGCGGTGCGTATAACACACAGGGACACTGAACGATGGACCATGCCATACCCTTATACGGTTTATCGATACCGAACAGCTACGCGGCCAGCCCTCGTAAAATGCCGCGGGCGCGCATTTACGGCGCCGTGGTGTGTTGCCCTTTCTCCTCCCCCCCCCTACCACCGCCTCTCCAACGCTATTAATGTGCTCACAAGATTAATTAGGCTCCTACACGACTTATGTGTTATTATACGCCGCGAAATCTCGTTTCCTCCTCACCGACGACACTGTAGAGAGGAGAGGAGCTTTTACGATGGGAGCTTCTGCGTGGAATTTTATTACGCGCTCTCCTGACGATGCTCCCGCACGGTTATGCTTTACTTCCGTTTATCAAACTATTCTCCTTTGTTCTCCCTTTTTTTTTTATATATGCAGTGCCATTTAATTAAGTCACGCGCACATGGAAATTTGTTGTAACGTATCGAGTACATTGCATATACTCTTTTTTTATTTATTTTTATACGAGTCACCCGCTGACAAATATTAGCGTTCGTTTTTTTTCATCAATTTAGGTGTAACGCTTTTTTTGCGATAAACAATGCGTACGCCAATTCTAAACTTCAAATTCGGGCGAAGGCAGCGGAATTCCACGAAGAGAAACGAGAATTTTTTTATTTATTTGCCTTTTAACGGGCGACTATATAGGAATGCATTCAAAATTTCCGCGCGACAGACAAACAAACACGATGGACCATGTGCGCACGGTGTGAAAAAGGCAGAGGGAGCGGATATGATTTACTGCGCATTTTTCAAACATTCCGTGTCAGTGTAAGCGCGTCTCTCGGACTGGGGATCGCGGCTTCCCCCATCAGAGTTCGTAAATTGAGTGAGCCGACCTTCGGATTGCAGCTTCCAAGAGGCGATCATGCGCGCCCTTTTTTCGTGAAGATAAAACGGGCGATGCAGGCGGAAAAGTCGGATAAAGAAAGTCGAGTCGAAGTGAACTGTTAGACTCGCTCGGGGGTAAGATGGATAGGCGAGCGGGAGATCCCTAAAAAAGGGTTTATTTTGTAAAGATCACTCGTTTCTTACACAAGGTTATTTTTTTTTTGTTTTTCAATTAAAACTTATGATGTTTAAATTAAGGATATCAAGTTTAAGCCGTGTTTCGCGTGCTTTTGAATTAATAATCGAGATTTTAGATAGCGTTTTTATGGTATACATTTAAAATTGATTTTTAAAATCAATGTTGAACGTTGAGGGGTGAAACAGGTAATTAGAAAAACACCCGCAATAAAGTGTTTTCTATAAGGTACAATATACTAAAAGCTTTTTTTTTAATAGGAGGATAAAGATTATTAAAATACGTGATCAAGTGATCACCTTGTTAATAAAAAAAGTAGTAATATAATCACTTCTTTAATCTATTTCTGCACTCTCTTGTAAAAAAAAATTAATAACTCCTTCGGGTGTATCCCGTTCACTTCAGAGAAGACGAACGTAGGACTGGACGGTTGTGATGCGGAGACGATGGTGACACGCATCGACACCCTATAATCTCTATTTGTCTTCTGTTTCGCTCGCTAAGGGTAAACAGTCGGCCATTCAGGGGGGAGGGTAAGGGTCCGCCATCCCCTTTATGCATTGACCAAGTTTGCTGCGTTGCACTATGCTTATCTCCGTATTCACCTGGACGGTAGTCCGGTTATTTACACTCCGGGTCCTCATGTCGATGCCATTGTTTGTACTACTGAGTCAGGGGAGAGAGACTCCGTCAAATATCGCAATAGAATGGGCTACCGGGATCGTTTATTTAATTAACGTAAGACTGCTCTGTGTTCTTGAAGCTCCGCATGGTAACGAAGTGACGGACGCACGAATAGGGCTGTAATTGTTGTTGTTAAGGGGTTTGGTGGATTTTAAAATGCCGTCAGATTTTTGACCGATAACTTCAGCTTTTTTCATCGTTCATATATTTTTTTTTTCGTTTTAAAAGCAGACTGGTCTTTTTTTCTGCCAACGATAAAAATAAATAAATACTATTTCCACGTTCCACGCAAACTAAATATTTGCACTTGGCAAAGAGCCAGAGAGTAACAAAAAAATTAACAAATACATTTTTCGCTGATAAAATCAAGCTACCTTTTTTTTCATAGACTTATATATAATACGCTTATAGCCACATAGTGCTGCAGAAGTTCAAAGATCTATTACATGAATTATAAAACGGACATTGATCAAACTTTTATGATGCCCATGTTGAATGTATAATGTATAGTAATTTTTGATAATGTGTGTGTATTTTTAGCTTTGACTACATCGTGCCTTTAGAAACGCTTTTACGAAATATGCAGCATTATTTTACACATGCAATTTAGCATTTTAAAGTAGATATCCTTTTTCAATATTTTATACGTTGAATGCAAATAAGGACTAAATTTTATTATTCAATTATAGTAATATCTAGACTCCCACGAAAAAGTATATACAAAGCAGCGGGGCGTAAAGTCGTTCCGTCAACCCTCTATATCTGTATGATCATTTGTATTTATTGGCTTGAGGCCGTAAACGCTATCCGGTTATAATTTTTTATGGCTACAGTCGAGGGTCAGCGTACGGTGTGATTCAGTATTTTTTTGACGCTTCCAGTTTAGCTTCACTTCAATGCCTAGTTTACTTTCACGAGAAATCGTTCATAAAACTCCTTCATAGATCATAAGGTTACACATACGCACACACACGAAGAAAAATCTGAAGAAAAAAATATGAATTCGTTTATTCATTCTGATTCTGCAGGCCATAATATAAGATAGAAAAAATATTGATCTCGCTTTTATTTCTTTCAATTAAATACATAAAAATATTTGATCTATTATTCTTTAGAATGGGAACCGGTTTGAAGATATGCTTGTATACAGGTCCGTAAGCTTTCCGCGAAAAAGCTCTATTAAAAAATACATCTTTATAGGTACGTCCATTTTTTCAGGGGACTGTCACTTAAAACTTTTATATTCACAAGAAAAATTGTAAAAATACTTTTTTTCTCGACCGAGTTTCCAAAAAAATGCTTTTGCAGTAAATAACAATTCACGTCACGGATTCCCCTAAGGAAAAGCAAATATCGCATAAGGAAAACACGTTTCGCGAAATTCTGCGAAGAAAAACAGGTTCGCGAGCTTCTCGTGAAGAAAAACAAGTGCGCAAGCTTCCCGCTAACAAAAACAGGCTCGCAAGCTTGCCGCGAAGAAAAGCTCCATTCAAAAGTGTTTCTTTCGCGAGCACATTTTTTTCATCCAAAAGTTTCTCTTCGCGCCACTTTCTTCTGAGCCAAAATTTTCAAAACTGCTCTAACAAAATTTTTGATAAAAAAAAATAACAATATTAACCAAAAGATTGTTAAACAAACCTGTAAAGTATTGAGGAAGAAAAAGAACTTCGCCGGTGGCACTGAGTGCGGCGTGCTGCAATTTGCCTTCAGAATTTCCCCAACCTCATATCGTGCACGCTCCGATGAGATAAGAGGCTTGTCCTTGGGTATGGCTGAAACACAAATATATTCGGGCGTTAGGGGACGGAGTGCCGATAATTAGAGAAAATAAGAGTAAGCCTCGAGTCGGCCTTGCATCCCACGAATTTTGATAGCTTGGGGCAGCGTTGACGCTCGCGCTTCGGGGCTACGATAATCACATCATTTTCTACTTTGCCGTGGGGGATTATCCAATTTTCACGCGGAGGTGATTTAATCAAAATGCCGGCGACGCGGGCGCCAACGAAAAAAAAAATTGGAATGGGAAATGAGAAGGGGTTCGCGTTTTGCGAAGGGTGCGCCTCGGAGATGCGATATTGAAGAGCTTCGCCTTGTTGCTTTTTATTCCGATTATAGGGGCTACCGAGCAGAGGGGATGTAAAAACTGGTATGTTCTCAAGAAAAGTATGCGTTATTCGCGTAAAACTCAATTTGCAAATGTTATTCTTCTCCATCGTGATTTTGCATCCGTTTATTAATTCGCCTTGCATCGCGATCGAGCGCAACGTTTTCAATGTGTACGAACTGCAGGGCTTCCGGAAAATTGCGCGCTTCTAGTATTTTTTTTTTGAGGGAATCATATGAAAATTTGGATGGAAGGTAGTATGTTGGGATAAGAAGCCGTGGAAGGAGTATGTGTCTCTCATATTCCAATATCACGTGGAAGAGCTACAACGACTTCACTTCTCATAGATCGTTTTTATACTACTTTCAAATATGAAATTCATATCTCGACTTGTTCCAGGCGCGTACCATTGACATCGTACAACAGATTGGAACGCAGCGATGCGATGTGAAAAGAAAGAAAGTCGATATAGGCCTGGAAAAAGTTACTCTAATTCTATATCTAAAAATCTAAATTTACAATAAAAGATAGCGGATTGTCGATGATTGGGATTTTTTTGTTTTGCTTTACAGATTTACTTATTCAATTAAATTAAGCTATTATTGATGAAGAGATGCATCCTTTCACTTTGAGGACTATAAATGCACGGTTGGTACAATTCAGTCGTTAATTAATTTCACAATTTATATAAGGAAACGCAAAACGTTTAAAGCCCCTTTATTGCATCGCTTTGATGAAGGTATAGCTACTAAAATAAGTAAATAAATTCTTACGAAATATTTTAGAAATAAAGGAAAAGAAGACTGGATTTTGGAAACTATCGAAAATTTATTTACTCATTCGACAATTATTTATTTACTAAATTTACTGAATATGGAATACTTACAAACAACGGTTAATGTTTTCGTCCTTATTTCTGTGCTAAAAGTTGGCGTGTCTGCCGTTACTTCGCAGCTGAAATTCCCGTTGAGAGGAAAATCCACATTTGTAATTGTTACTTGACGTTGATTTGAATTGTTCGGCTGTAAATATTGAAATATCAAATTTGGCTGAATTTATTAATAATAATAGATTTTATTCTACATCGATAAATTGATTTTACGCAGCAGAGGAGTTGCCATACCGCCAGTCAGGTCTTTGTGTAAAATATAAACTTCATAACAATATTCAAGTTCATTAAGATCAGTTCAATGAGATTATCAAAATTTACTTTGAAATATACAATTAAATATATTATAAATTTCATCGAATTGATAGAAGCAATGGAGATTTTTTTAATCGGATTGATGCTTAAATTCCAATTTTAGCTCGCACGAAAGTGCAATGCCGTTCGGTTAAAATTTCTAAATGTCCAGCGGCGTTTACCATTTTGCAAATACCACTCCAGAGCGAAATTTGTGATGGATATGCCAGGCAGTGTTGGCTTTTCATAGCGCTTATGCAAGCTTATGGAATAATATCATACAAACAATTTCGATTTTGATAATCATAACCTTGGTCATATTACAGTTCTAGCAACAAGTTGTACTATTCATTTGCTCGTTAGATTCGTAAAATGTGTATTAAATATTAACCTCAAATGTAATTAGTTTTAATACTTATTATTACATTATTATTGTTATTTTTTATTTCCCAAGAAAAAGGTGCAAATAAAAGTAAATTAAAAGTAAAAGAATTTAATTTTAAAGCTTTAAAGCTCAAAATTTTTCTAATAATAATTAATAATAATTAATTTCTAATAATAATTTCTAATATTGTCTATCACTTCTTGAAGTCATTCTTATTGACATTAAAAAGTAATGTGTTGAAAAATTATACAAAATATTTGGTTAAGGATCCTTCAAATTATTTTACAATGCTTCAACTGATCCAGAAAATCCTTTTGCCCACAATATAATGCACATTTGATCAGACGAATACTTTAATACATTAATGTATAGAAAAACTGTATTAAAATAGCATCGTCAACGTAAAGCTGTACTGACAAAAAAAAGGAGAGTCTCCTTAAAAAAAGGAGATTCTCCTAAAAATCTATCGGGAAGTCTCCTTTTTCATGAATTAAAAAGAGAAACTCCTAAACGAAAAAGGAGAATTTCTTTTTTTGAGGAGACTCTTCTTTGTTTTTCAGTGTGGGAAGCCACAATAAATGAATGCACATAAGCAAAAAAAATGAAAAAATACTTACATCCACCTTTATCCACGTGTTGTTAAATATCTTAATGGATGGATTCTCATTGGGAGAATATCTGTAGAATTCAGTGTGACCACGGTACCACTTGAGGGAGTAAAGTTTCTGGCCCTCGAGGTTATAGGAGCATCGCAGAGTGGCGTCGTGGCCTTGCTCCACTAGCTCCGGACTCACCTCCAGTTTAACGTCCTTCAAACAGCTCGCACCTGCTACAGTTCAGACAAACAAGAAAACGAGCTTTAGCAACGTGAGAACTTATGGGCCCTTCGCGCTTTTGATGTACGTTATTGCACCTTCGAGCTTCCCATCAACCAAGCACGCGCTTCCTTTTTACCCAACGCATTACCTATTTTTTTTTTTTTTTGCTAGAAAGAAACGAGGCATTTTTTTTGCTCCTCTTCTCCTTCGAAGGTTGCTGACGGCGAGAAAAGGATTTTAACGGGAAACTCCCGTGGAAGTGTCATCTTGGAAATTGTGAGGTGCGGAAGGGATTCAAAGTGGTTAATTCTGGAAGAATGTCGAAAGTGCTCTGGGCTTGCTCCTTTTTTTTACTTTCAAATAAGAAACTTTTAAAAATTCTTTTTCCACGACATACCCGTTGAATTAATTTCTAGTGGGGGAAAAATGAGAAGGCTGAGAAAAAGTTCTGGAAGACCTGCTTTTTATTCAATTAAACGGTTTGCTTGAGTATAATTTTTGTGCTTTCCAATCGAAATGCTTTAATGTTAAATTTACGTTTTTTTTGTTTTTAAATGGAAAACCCTCCCAAGAAGACTGCGAGGCCGCAGCGATGGAGATGGAATCAGAAGTCGAGCATAAATTTCACGTTGTACTGTGCATAATTCATTTCTGCTTGTTTTTTTAAAGGGACAAACCGAACGACGGCGAGCGTTGTAAACTTAAGATACAATTTTAAATAAAAGTTATAATGCACGTTTTAAAATGCACGGTAGAAAGACTTTCCGAACAGTTTATTTCTCTCTCTAAATAAGTTTCAATAATATCCTTCGTAAATTTTATTCATTTTCTTTTCTTTGCATCTTGTAAATTTACAAACTTATTTAGTTTTACGCTAAAAGTAATCTTTTTCTGGGTACTAATTTACTTATTGGCGAAAAAAAAAATATAATCAATTTATTCGGAACAAAAGTGGATGAACATTAATTCTCTAAAAAGCTTGGGACTATACTCTGGCTGTATATTTGATGAAAAAGAAACACACTCGATTAACGAAAACGAGCAATTAAAATTAGTTAAAATAAACCATTAAATTTAGAGCCGATTCTTTCACTACTCAAAATAAATACGTATACCTTAAATTGTTGAAAATTGCGCGAGATGCGGAGGAGAGTAAAAACAGCGATTTCGATGTAAATTATGCAAACAAACACGAAAATAAAAGAAATAAATGAAAGGGAAAACGAGCGGGGTGCACGCCGAGTATACATTTGTTTGTTTTCACAAGGAAGATTCATCGGGAGCTATCATGTCGAACTATAGGCGTACGCAGCACGTTTTCCTCGCTTCACCTCCCGCAACCGAGAAAATTTCGAGCGCAATCATGCCGCAGGCACAAACTTGCCGCGCAAATTTGAACGGCGACCTCGAGCAATCAATCAAGCGACTGATTTTCGAGCGCCACTAATTCGTAAGGTCAAAGTGTTTAACTAAGTGCACTTGCCTGAGCTGACGAAATTTTGTTTTCTTTAAAAAGCGAAAACGCACTGCGCAAGCAGGTAAAGAAAAAATACGCGCGAGGTAACAACAACTTAACGAGAAAATAAAAAAAAATAAAAAAAAAAAGTAGAAAGAGCACGCGGGGTAAGGTTAGAAAAACCGTAACGGCCGAGTGCAAGTATCTCCTTTCATTTCGCCGTGGGGAAAGGATAGAGCACAATTTTTCCGCGATCCTTTTTTTGAGGACCGCGAGCCGCTCCGGTGCAGGTCGCGCACACGCATGCCCGGCGCACCAAAGTCGCACGTATATACCTGCGCTTTTTTTTCTGCTCGCTTTTTTTTTGCCAACTCTCTGTGCGCGCAAGTGTCACCACGAGATTATACGCATCCGTATTTGCATTTTTGCTTTACAGCCGAGGCTTCTTTTTTTTTCCAAGCAGCCGAGGTGACAAATGACCGCGCCATCCTCGCGCTAATTACTTCCGGAAAGATGTCCAATTAGCAGGATTTTCTGTAACAGCAATTAGCCGTCTTTTCCCTGAGCGCTTGGTTTATTCGATCCCTCGGCAAAGGCGACGGAGGATTTTGCTCTTCAATTTCAATATAAAAGCAGAGGCAGCGACCAGCGGTCGGACTGAATAACTACAAAGATATTATATGCATATTTTTTTGTTAAGTGAGTGGATAATCAACAAGTGGTTTATTGTTTCAGTTTGCATCGGATTTCATTGTCCAACGCTCATAACATTGGGAAATGTTGCAATGCAGAATTGACAAGATATTTAGGGTCGAGGTATGGGAGGTCAGTATTTAGTGTACAAAAGATGTGAAGGATCTTTATTCTACACTGATGGAAAAAAAGGAAATTCTCCTTTTTCATAAATTAGGAGTTTCTCCTTTTTCGTTTAAGAGATTCTCATTTTTTTCTATCAGTGTACATTTACAGTTCGAGTTCGATTTCTTCGAAAAATATATTTTATTCGCGGGTGCACTGCCAATTTCGTTCGTTGATGGGTAAAGTTAGGATGATCCGACGATTCGCAGGATCCGCGTCGTTCTGCAAAGCAAATGATATTTAAAAGGTGAGTTAATGGCCATCGCATTTTTTGCGCCTCATTTCAAGGGCTTGAAATGTTCGGCGCGTTGCGGGCGGGTGTATTTCACTCGTTACGCCGGCGGCTATTAACATTTTTCCCACTTTTCCACGGCTGCATCCGGACGTAAAACGCGCGCGCAACCGTAAAAAATGCTCTACGATTTAAGCGCTGAATCCCCGCACTGCTTTAATTCTTATTTTTTTGTACTTGCAATTGCTGCGTTCTTTGTTTCATATCGCTCGTTTCGATGTCCTTCCTTAGCACGTCGCTTCAATTATTAAGACACTATAATCATGAACTTTTCCTTCCTTTTTTTTCTTTAACAATTTTTTTTATTATTATTCTTTTTAATGTGAAAAGGGTTTGAGCTTTTGGATATTGATTAACGCAGATGCTCCTATTTCCAATGTTCCTGTGTATCTACTGTTAAGATTGTATTTATGGTTACGATTGTAGCCAAAATACGTATGTGAGTTATTTTAGAGTGTGTTCAGAAATTTTTTAAATTGTTTCAGACTGCAAGTATTATTGCTTGGAACTTTTGTATATATAGCGCTTTGCACGATCAAATTTTTGCGGTGGCGATATTGATCAGATATACATTTTATTAAAGAAACTTTTCCATTAAAATAAATTTAAGGATTTCATTAAAGAATTTAAAAACAGATGGAAACTTAATTATCGAATTAAAATATAAATGATCATTTTGAATTTTAATTCCGTTGAACAAAAAATGTTATTTTACCAATCGAACCCTCGTATTAAACAGAGATTAAACGTGGTTTTCTTACTTAGTTAAAATTGAATTGAATTATTAAATTTCATATTATTGTTTAACAATCTTGATCAGGTTTGCCATGATCCTCGAAATAAAAAATGTCGATCATCTCGGATATTTTTTCGTCGAATCCAATGAAAGAATTTTCTGAAACCTTAAGTAAATCAATGCTCCTCGATTGCGCACGTTTCAAAAGAACTAGGAACAGTTTTTTTTACTTTTTTCTCCTCTTCCTCTTCTTTTTTTTTTTCACAAACCATTTCATCCTTCTTACGGAGACGCCGAACATTATCGTAGAATACATTTCCGACCTGCAAGGATGTCGGCAATATTACGGAGATAATATTGTCGAGAAAAAGTTGGGAAAACCATCGAGGACTTCTGTAAACTCTATTCGCGCCAACATCGCGATGTTTGCTTAAAATTGCAACAACAAAAAACTTGCTAAATCTATAAAAATGTAAAAAAAGTCACTTTAAAAAATGCGTAAAAAGTCGTCCACAGATTCGAATTGTCGCTGGTCACATTTTCCAAATGAGTCATCGTATTTTCAGATTCGCGCGGAAGGAAAGAAAAACAAACTTAACTCCCGGATACCGTGTAAAAGCTCGACCGATTTAACCGAAAGGACGCCCGCACCGCTGAATTATTTTATCCACGCCGGCCCCGAGCGCGGAATTTGCTTAGGCCGTAATAATTGAAATTCAGTTCTGTTCCACGATGACGGCAGGAGGTCCTCGGCGCGCGTCTCCCTAGATATTTACCGTGGCGTTTAACTCTTGTCACGCGTAGCTCCCTCGCGGCGAAAGCAGCCGGAAATAATAGGGAAATTCGGGATTCCTCGGGAGGATGCGCGCGACGAGCGCGCGATATATGCGCTACGCGGAAGACGACCCCGGCGCCGGAGGCAAATCCGAGAGAGCGAGCGACATAGCTCGGGGCGGGCGCATGCAAGAATTATGGCCAAAAGTCGTCGCTCGGCCTGCTCCTTCCCTTTTTTTTTTCTTCGCCCCGGCGAATTATCATTCGGCCTCGATAACGAACAGCGTCCGCTTCCGCCTCGGGATTGGGGCCGCCCGATCGAGAGTTTCGTCGACGCGGGGGGAGGGGGGCGGCCGAAAGTTACGAACTTGCGAAATTCGCCGGCGCACGTACGCGAGGGACCGACCGAGGGGTGAAAGCATGCGGGCGCGTGGAAAGGGGGCGGATTAAGGAGCCGATAGGGGAAGACTCTCCTCGTGCGTGTGCGTGTCAATAGTGGTAATGCTCGTGAAATGTACCGGGAACGATATTTTTATCGGGAGCTTTAATGTGTTTATCGTGGCTGTATAAAACTTCCCGTCGACAGAATTCAGTGCTGCGGAAAGACGATGAATTTCATGGTCCCTTTTTTTTACGCTGGCGTGTCGTTTTACGATTTTCATTCTAATTGATTGCGTCGATTTTTTATGACGGTGTATGAGACGCTCTCGGGTTTCGCGAGGACAAAAGAAATTGCAAAATAATTTGAGATTTTAAACGAATTTTAATGTATTTAAAATATTGAAGACATAATTTTCTTTGTTTATTAAAATTCGAATATTGAATGTACATTAACGCGGTTTGAAGTACATTTATATTTGACTGGATATCTAAGGATTAATTAATAAAATCGCTTTATAAAATGTTTCATAGCATATTGTTTTTTTTTTCTTTTTGTTATATGAAAGAACTGGAATAATAATGATTATCTCATATTGTGCGATTAATCGTAACGTGAGGAAACCTATGGAATTGAAAATAAAACTCGCATTGTAGCTCTTTTAATCGTGCTAGATCGGAAGTGTTTTTTGCTGGCGGATACAAAAGTTACTGCCAAAAACACATAAAAAATTGGAAAAATAAAAAAAAAAAGTTGCTATTGTTCTCCCAATTCCAATCGCTAACTAAATAAAACAGTTCCCGCATTTTTTTCAAGGCAGAGCTTTTTCGCCAGTTTGAACCTTTTGTTACTTTTTTCATCAATAATAAATAGTCGCTCACTTTTGGCGGATTAAAGACTAATCTCAATAATTTTATTCTTTTAAAGCGATCCCTAGTTTATTTAATATTCATCGTTAAAACAAAAAAAAAACTTTTTACAAAGAACAAATTGAAATTCAAAAACATCTTTGACGTTGTTATCGGGCGAGCCCCTGAAAAATAATGTAAAAAAAATGATAAAAAAAAAAAAAAAAAAAACTAGCGAATGGGCGTACTCTTGCCTGAAGAAATAATTTTGCCCCCGAGTATTCCGGGAATATATATCCGCGCAATTGTAAATCTCGGTGCATGGTGAATGAAGCAGCAGCGATATCGCATTATACGAGCCGGAGCGGATACTCCCGGGACGCGGCAATAAAAAAAAGATTGGTAAGTAAGGTCTAACTCCGGAGTCGGGGAAAAAAAATGATGAAGCTTTACCGACGAAACTTCGAACGTGCGGCCGTTTAAAAAATAGGGACGTTTGGAGGATGGAGATACTGGGGAAGAAAAATGAGCACACTTCAGCGGTGGACTTTCTGTGTGACGGTATATATACATGATGTGCATGAAGTTTAATGAGCCTTGGCGTGCGTTAGAGCTGTTGAAAAAAAAAGGACTGCTCGCATGAAAGACCTTTTTATGAGCTTCTCGAGCTTTTTCCCCTATATTTTCTTTCTTTTTTTAATACAGCCTGATTTTTTACCGCCGCGCGCAGCAAGAGGGACGGGGCATCGCGAGTTGCATTCGAGAGACTCTCTCCACGTCGCAGGACACACATCGCTATATTCGACATTTAAAAAAAATCCCTTACACCTTACAACGACGCCGGATTACTCCGGAAACAAAGTTTAAAATAATGTATAAAGTGGTTTGAAGCGATATCGTTTCTTGGCAATGAGATTAAAAAAAAAAGATAAGAAGAAGGAAGGTGGTAATCTGAAAAGTTCGAAATGTGATAAAAAAGACGGCGAAGTTCTGTACGAGTTGAAGGCTTTCATTCGAGTTCATTTGTGAGCTGGATATTGCAGCGGTGAAAGAGCCCGGGGAGAGTCGCCGGCGACCAGGATGGCTGCACCGTGAAAGAGGTCTTTTATTGACTTGTCGCACAAAGACGACCGAGGAGCCACCTTCTTTGCTCTTCCGTCGCGCAACTTTGCTTTGTGTATACACCCCTGCCCAATCCCCCTTTTCCAACTTTCCATCCATTTTTAAAGTCACCCGATACGTCGAATTGTTCTAGCCCGAGATTGAATGAAAGGATTACGAGCTAAATCGCCGGGGTCTCCTTCGAGTACGAACGGTAAAAGCTTCGAGGATAAAGAAAAAAAAACAGAATAAACGAGAGACTGAGAGAGAGAGAGAAAATAATAATTTCAACAATCTTATCCGAGTCATAATCTTTCTTAAATCGTGTACAAAGCACCGGCCCGCAATTCCAGCGGAGCCCGATCCGCGACGAGGGAGTCGCGAACTTTTTAGTGGCGGGAGATATCCGCAGCTTTTAAAAGCATTGTCGCGGTCAAGTATTTTTCATGAGCTTTCACGACGTTCCCTGAGCACTTCCGCGTGCCTGTTCCATTCATTTGCTCCGCAGCGCCTTAATTGAGCTTTTCTAAGCGGCGACCCCTCTGGCTTTTCCCATTTATTTACTCCTCATTTATTTGCTCGGAAAACAGTTTCCCCGTGAAAACAAAACGCGAGGCCGCACTCGAAAGGATCTCAATTTTCGGTCGGAAATGGCCTCGTACACTTGAAGGACCAGCGGGGCGGCTGACTCCGCGGAGACAAAGGGGCTGCGGGCGTTTATTATTAGCCGCGAGACGAATTTATTTTTATCAGCGGAGGCGCGAGGGGGAAGCTCGACCGCGCGAGTTTAAAGCGTCGCTGATAACCCCCGCACAAAAGATCGGTTTTTCTTTGCAGAGGATAAGTGAAATGCCAACTTCGCGTGCGCGAGATTTTGTGGGATTAAAAGCTGGGAAATTGCGCGATTATACGCTGCGCCCTCACTGTACAAAAAAAGAAATAATTAGAAAAATATTTAAAGAGGAAAGCCCTGCCCTATACGTTTATGAAACAATAATTTCATCCTTTTTTTTTGTTCAAGAGTCAAAACGTTTTGATAAAAGCAAAATATTTTTATATTTGAATACTTCAGGGCAAACTGAAAATACGCGGACTAATTTAATTTTCGAAAAATATTTTTTTATATTTGAAATATGCAGCTATCAACTTCTGTTAGCGTTTCATCGTCCGTATGCGTGTGCGTGTTAGGATATATTTTAATGTTTTTAAGAAATCCATTAAGAAAAGTTATTGGGCGATTATTGGGTTAGTTTAAATTTAAGTAATTATAAACATTAACTAGCACATTATTTCATTATAAATTTTAAAAGGGAAGTCACACAGATTGAGATGTTCGTCCCGGTTATAATAAATGTTTAATTTACATTTAATTAGAATGCAGTTGCAATATCAACCCTTTAAAATTCTTAATTGTAGAAAATGGCAAAAAGCATTGAGCAGCTTACGCTTAAGAAAGAAGTTAAGTCATGCATATGGCGATCTTCTGAAAGCTACTGAGCTGGATAAATTATAATTCGCTCAGACACAATTTTTTCTGAATTTTTCTCTGAAGATACGTGAAATTAATTCGCGTTTATTAGTTGGGAACTTTTGAAATTTATGATCCATGCATAAAAAGAAATCATGAGAGCTGCTTCAGCTAAATTTAAATTAAAAGGCAAACCGTTTTTAAAAAAATCTGAAATATTCTATAATTTTTAGCAGACGCGACCATGTATGTATTATAAATAATTAATTTTTTTTTCTCTTTTAAAGTCCTAGGCAGAAAATTGAAATTTGTTTAGTACGGATAAACGTTGCAGAGAAAATTGCCCCGAAATGCGTGGCGTATAAACTTTCCATCTGGATATTTATTTTACCTTTTATTCGTTGAAATGTTTGAATTTAAAATTTATACGCACATTATACAAGTTGCAATGAAGGTAATATCCGAACTTTGTTCCGCGCAAGAAAAAGTCGTCAAATGCTTGCGAATGAAAGCTGCACGTGATTATAAAAATGAACAGTCATTTTTATTCTTGAAAATTCCCGCATATTTGACAGTAACAGGAACAAGTTAAAAAAATTGACCTTTCTCCCGAATATCTACATATCTCCTACATATCCCTATGCTGAATAAAAAAAATCTAGTCACTAGGAATAAAGAAAATTGTTTAATAATCATCAAAGTCCCAGCACTCTCAAAAAAAGCTCAGCGCCACCACCTTCGGAATCTCTCAAGTCGTTAAATTTCACAAGTTTCAGATACTTATTTCAAATTCTTTCAAACCCTTAAAAAAAATTCTCTTAAAAACTCCTCAAAGCCTAGCTTTTTCACCGCCGCAAATATGGTTTAACGAGCGGACGGATGCGTTAATTAATCGCACACTTTGCTTTTTCCCAAGTCCGATCTTCCGCCCCGAGAGGGAAGAAGCGATCGCGCGTATCGACTCGCGCGTATAATTGCCAAAAGGCACGGCGAACATTTGAAATCCCCGTCGGCACAGCCGAGTGAGCTCGAAAAGGGGGTCGCGCGAGTTTCTTCGCAGCCGCGGGAGCGAAAAAGCCACAGCGCAGCAAATCAAATAAAAATCACGCTCTCGTTCAATTGGTACTCCTGATGGCAGCAGGCCGCGGTCGAGTGCGACAGGAACGAAACCGCCAGCGGCAATTGTCCTCCCGTTTGCGCGCCGAGAACATCGCCGGCACGTGCGGGATGGAAAAAAGCGGAGCAATTAACGAGGGCTGCGCGGCGAAAAAGTCGCCGTTCTGAACGGCAAATGCACACACGGACGCGCGCACACACGTACGTAGGCGCGGGTAACCAGCGGGAGGTGTACAAAGGTCGGGCGCGTGCGGGGGGGGGGGGGTGAAATTTACGAGGGGGTGTGAGCCGGAGGCGCCGCTGCTGCTGCTCCTTGCGAGGGCTTGTCGGAGGCGCGCTGAATATTCCGATTAAAAGGGAACAATGGAGCCCCCGGCGTCTCGCGCGAGATTTGACCGTCGCCGCTCTGAAATATATATGCGCGTTTCCGCCGCCCGCAGCGACTGCGAACCAAACGCAGCGCGGGCGTTATATTTATCTCGCTATTGTGCTCAATTGGTCGAAAGATAGCTCCTTACGGTGCATGTGACCTGCGAGTGCTTGAGGGAAGGTTGGTACTCCTGTTTCTAGTTTTTGTTTTTTTATTATGGAGGTTTTATGTTAATTTGTGAAGAAGTGAAGGCTAATTGAAATGTTGCCGAGTAATGTAAGTTCAACACTTTATTTATTTAGAGAGGAAAGTATACCGAACCTTGGAAAAGAACAAACCGTTAATGTATAGTGGGGCACTCTCTATAGAAAAAATTTATTTCACTTCGAGACGTTCTTCATTAACGCTGCATACAAAAATAATGACTTTTGGAGAAAGCATTTTCCACTTGTTTCTTCATGAAATTATTTTGATAAAGTATAGTGCAGTTAGAAGGAAAAATATTTGTTTTCAAAACTTGGACGGATTACTTTGCATAGCAAATTAAACCTGCAAGCAGAAAACTTCTCTACAGAAAATATTCTCATAAATTCACGTTGTAAAAAATTAAAGTAGTTTTTTGTAAAATTTAATACAGCTTTAACAAATTTTGCTGTAGATTTTATAAATTCTGAAAGAAACTATTGTATTATATTTTTGCAAATATCCTTCTCGTCAGTTTTTTTTATATTGTCAGAATTATGGACCTTACATATGAATAAATAATCGAATAGAGGTTAATTAATGCGATTTGAAGTCTTTATTGTTCTGATGCTTAAGTAAAGTTAAGGTGCACTGAGGGAATTATACATGCATCAAATGGTGTCCGGTTGGATCTGATGGAATCTCTCCATCTTACGATGTTCGGGCAACATCCCTCGTTTACGACACCTATAAGTATTACATTTTTATTACGCGGTTCATCAAAATTTTATAGACAAGAGAATGGCACAAATACACGATCCTGTTAGTGTCAAAACATCCGTGCTTGTTCAGGGATTTAGTAAATAGGAAGTCCATAAAGATACATTTTTTATAGATTTTACGCGTTTTGTGTTTTAAGATTATATTGATAATATAATTCGTAAGAAATTCTTCTTTCTAAAGTTTAAAAAGTTGGGAAAATGTTTTGTTGGATACAGATAAAGGTTCTGTATATAAAGAATTTATATGCATTTGAACGATTAATTACGAGTAACTTAATAAATTAATATGCTAATCTGGAGTAGACCTTTGATGGATCATAATTTTCGACGCTTAATTATACACTGTGGCATTTCGACATTTCGATCGTAAAATAGAAATTCAAAAGTTAATGCCCGCCAAAGGGTTGCTTATTGAAGGAATTGTAAATTTAATTTAAAGTGTATCGACCACTAGCGTAGTTCAAATTATAAATTATTCGAAGCATTCCACCATTCAGAACCCTTTACAAGTCTTGTAACGCCTTTGTTGATTAAGCTTTTAATTATTCCAGTAGCAAATTTACGTTTCTAAAGAAACTTTTACAATAATGATTAATGAAAGAGAAAAACAGATGAAAAATTTTCAAAAAATTTAAAAAATTTTAAGTGACATTTAGTTTGTAGCAGAGACTAAACTGTAAGATTTACCATAACAAAATATTAATAAACTACGTACGTAACTAAATGCCTTTATTAATTAATTAATTACTAATCCGATGAAACTTTTTTAAGAAACTCAAAAAATTCGAAAAATAAGTTCAGTTGGGCAGAAACTAAACTACAAGCCATAAAAAAAGTACCATTTAAAAGAAAATGCAAAAACTATACAGCTCTAAATTTATCCCCGTATAAACTTGAAAGTTGACTAAATTTCTTCCCTAGCAACCCTATTGAGAATATAAATCATCGGCAGTCGAAATTCATAGAAGCAGAGCTAAAGGGAGCACCGTGAAAGTACGGCATTATTGCTTATTGAAATTTTTACGTCAAGCCCTGGGAACTCGCGCGCACCTCGTAAAGAACGAAATCCTCCTATGAAATATAAAAGCGCGGCGCGCTCCCGGCTGCGCGAGAAAAAAAAGAAGGATAGAGAAAGAGAGAAAAGAGGCCTTCATTGTTCGAAAAGCCGGGGCCTCCCGCAGGCGGCGTCGCTGTCACGGCCAATTTATTCTCCGAATATCGCGCGTAATAAAAATTTCGAAAAACAAACGGTTCCTATGTGCCCCTGTGAAATTCGTTTCGCAACGTCGCGAAGGTTTTGTTTGCACCCCCCGACGGCGCGGGAAGGAAGCAATTTGAATGTCGAAGGACGAGCGATGCCAAGCGCGACGTCGCTGGGGAAGTAAGTGACGCCGACTCGGCTTCGGGAACTTCTCGGCCCTCTAAATCGAAGACGCTTTGCCGCGGTTGTCCCCCCCGTCGTCATGTATACTCGGCGAATTTCGCGTGGCAATTTCACCGCGCCTTTTCGAGATAATGTGAAAGCCAATTTTGCGCGCTAAGTTCCGGAATTCCCGCTTTCGCGCCAGCTTCCTCCCCCCCCCCCCTTTTTAGCTCTCGGAACCGTAAAGAGAAGTTACGGCTTTTCGACTGCGAGTTATCTCCCCTCCTTTTTTTTTATATTACGACCGCATAAAAGAGATAATTTTTCTGTTTTAATAAAGTGACGAAAGAGGGTGTTGAATTCTGATTTCGCCGGGGAAAGCGAAATATTCTCTTCTGATGTAGTAATATAGGAATTTGCACCTTCGGGATATAGTGAAACATCCCTTAAAATTGATTTTATTTACTACCAAAATTTCTTTTAGCTATAGTATAAAGTCCAACTTCTTTTTTTTTCTGCAGAATGAAAAATTATTTTTGTAAGTAGCTTGAACGAAGTATTACTCAGGTCAAATAAGTTTTTTTCTAGGAAGTGTCTTTCTATGCTCTCATGGTTCATTTTGTCCCACTTCCCCTAATATCTAGATAATTTATAGCTGGCTAGACTAATCCTGATAAATGCAAACGTAGGTATAAGTATTTTCAATATTATTTATGAATTTAAGAAATATTTTACGACGAATTTTCCTACGAAATAGAATATAAAAAAAAAACGAACAAAAAGTACAGCACATGGTGAGGGTTTAAAAAATTTCGTGGCATTTCCAAAAAATTATTTTAACTAAAAAATAAACTTTCTATTTTATTTAACTTTCAATCACAAAAAAAATTGATTGTTCAAAATAGGCGTGTGCAATTTTTATTCTATATATTCTGCTTTTTATCCAAAAAATCTAAAAGAAAATTATTCGTTAACGGCTCAAAAAACTAAGAAAAAAGTTTATGGTCCATCTATTTTATTCCACAATTTTTCCCTTACTTTATCGCTCTTCTAAAAAACGGCAGATACGTTGGGTAATTTTAAATAAATTTTGAATTTTAAAAATATTTATTATATTGTACTTTTTTTTCGTATAGATAACAGTGTATTCTAGGTCCGCTACATGATTTATAGAATGAGAAAAAAATGTTGAGAATAGTTGGAAATTCTAATGAAAAAAATCCATGATTTTTCTCTTGACATTAAAATTTCCGTATCTATCAAGCGATCTCCAAGTTTAAATTTCGATACGAAATTACTACATTAAGGTATAATCCACTCCCCGATTCCCTGATAAAGTATAACTGCAAGAAGGTGGAAAAACGATTAGGGGAATAACACCGGGATAACGAAGTTCGAAAGGGGATCTGCACCGCGGAAAGTCGTCCTCGATCACTCCCTCTCGTTTCTACTTTGTTACGTAGACGGAGAATTCCAATCGCTTGGTGAAAAAAGAGAAGAAGAAAAAAACACATTTAGCGAGCTCGCGCCGCTCGATGCTTAGCTCCTCCGAACGAAGAGGAGACGAGCAGACAGTCGCTGGGGATTGCGAGCGGAAAGGGTATAAGGCTTCATCGAGGATAAAATCTTCCTTCCTGTGGGGCAAAGGCGAGGGATGCTTTTCCTTTAATTACAAGTGGCGCGGAGAAAGCCGCGACCCTCGGAAATTATCCGAGTGAATTTAAAGGGCCGTTATGTTTTCCGCGGCGGGCGTGTCATTAAAAAGAATCAAAACTAACGTCTTTCTCCTCCACCCTCCGTTCTCCATCCCCATCCACCTCTCGCAGATGCAAGAAAATTGCGCTCACTAAAAGTTTGACTAACAAGAAGAGTCTCACACGCTCGAGGCGCGGATTCAAATAAAACTTCGGGCAGTATGCCTTCTTCCGCTGTAGTACGGAGAGAAAGTCGACGCATTAGGATCTAAGGTTCCGCGTGTAATTTATTTTTCGTTAAAACATCGCGCATGTCATTACCTCGGCTCCCGCGCAAAATTTACCGAGTCCTTTGAATTCGCGAACAATAGTCGGGGGATCGGGGGTACAAAAAAAGGGGGGAAAAACAATGAACAGCCGCGGTGCACGGGAAATTAGTCAAGGTAGAAGAAGTGTAATAACATTATGCGAAAGCGAAAATGTCACCGGCGAGACAAATAAATCCGCGCTCGGCCTAACTTTTTAGTCTCGGTCTCTGCGTCTCTGATTTCCCTTCAAGGCTCGCGCGAAAGCGAGATAAAGTTAGATTTTCAAGCCGCCGCGCTGGAAGGTACAAGCGAGAGAAGGGTAGTAGCGTCCGGTAAAGGGGAAAACGCTATGCGGCGGTCTGCTCAAAAGGAACCTGCGTAAATTGTTCGCTGTTTCAATGCTACATACGTTAGCCGAAAACAATGGCGGCTAAAGTAAAAGTTGCACCGCATTATGAAGTACGAGCGCCGCTTGGTGTGGAAGAATTTAAGTTTATCGTCTTTCTTTTCTTTCTGTTTCTTTCTTTTTCCCCCCCGCTCCTTTTTGCTTCCGGCGGGCTTTGAATAAAATAACAGGTCTTAACACTCGCGCTCGCGGCCTTCCTTGCTCGTGAAAGTGGAGCATGAATGAGAGGGATGGATGTGTACGGCTTTTTGTGGCACAATTGACATCGTTAGTAAAAAAAAAATTGTGTTCTAATTTTTGGAATGTAAAAAAAGAGAAGTTTTCAATTCTAACGATAATCTTCAGTTTTGTTTCTTTTTTTATCGGAAAAATGCGTATTGGCGTATTTCCCGAATTCTTGAATCTATGAAACAAGAGTCGAACATTCTTTTTAATAGAGAATTTTTGTTTTGTATAGGTTTAGCTCTCTCGAAAAATGAATGAACGTTGTGAATCATTTGAAAAATAAGTACATTATAGTTAATGGAAAAACATACAGTTTAATTCGCCAGCGTGATGTTACCTATTAATTCGCATTTAGTATTTCAATATTTGAAACAAGGACTAAGGTATTTTAAGCGTGAATTTTGCAAACAATTTTACTATAAATTATTAATTACTTTGAATATTATACATAAAATAATTTCTTCAATAAATAAACGTAATATCGGGATTACGTCATAGAGGCCGATCAAAAAGACCGCAGGATGTTACGAAAACGCAACAAATTAATAAAATTCACCGATAATAGCAAAATGAAATTACAGTAATTCCATTCAAGTAAAAAAAAATTGCAAGGTGCATCTAAAAAGCAGTGCAGGCCATTGTAAATCTGACTTCAATGTCCGTCACATTTATCGAATATAATATACATATCGGACAATGAGGTCTCATTGCAGGGCAGTATCCGTCTCGGTCGGGCGCGGACGACACGAGACGGCGACTCACTTGTCTCGTATAATTACGAGGCTGATAGGACGTGCAGCCACGCACTCGGTTTTAAGGGTCCTGGTCGAGCGACCCTCCAGACCAGCGAGCGATTCAAAGAGTCAGAGGCGGAGGCAAGCCGGATACGCGTCGGGTGTACGATGATCGATACCCGAATAATTATCCCCTGCTAACGCAATGTCAACATGGATGGAGCCACGCGAACGCTTTACCTTGCCCGAGCGAATTGTGCGAACCCCGAGCGTATTCATCGAGCGTCCGCGCAGAGGATGTGCACGTACACTGCGCTCATTTTTTTTTTGCTCGCGTTCGTTCCCTGCATGCATTAGAGCTATCCGGAGTGAAGCGAATCATTTAGTAGATTAAAAACAATGGCGGGCACACTCGTTCTTTCTTTTTTGCTTGATTTTTTTGTACGTGGAGTATGAAGACTTGCACCGAGCGAGGATTAGATTCTTGTTATACTGGTAGATTTTTTTTTAATTTTCCTAAGTGATGTGTTATTTTTACCGTATTTGCATTTCTCTCGCATTTCTCAGTCACTCAAGCGTGGACTTCAAGAATTGCAGGAGAACTGAAGGCTTTATTTTATATCAAGCATCACTTTTTTGGCGTCTGTTATATAAATATTCTGCCTTTAACAAAGAGATATCTATGATAATAAGAAATTAATAATGGTCTTGCTAAAAATCTTCTATTTATTAAAATTTTTTATTTCTGGAACAAAAATTAAATATACATTTGAACAAAGTTGGGCAGATTTTTGTTAGGATTGTGGTACTATTCTGGGCGATTTCTCTATCTCATTTACGAGAAAACATTAAAGTCACAGTTGAATAATTCTTAATAAAATTGTAACTATTACACTCAACAAATTTAGACTGTTTTTACTTGTGTCCGTTGCCGATAATACATGTCGAAAAATAAATGTTTAATAATATAAGCGTAAGTGAGTAATTCGAAACGATTTTGGGTAAATGGAGCGGGCATTAGAGAGTTTAAAATTTAATTAAAACAAAATTTTTCACAAAGTTGTTTCCCAGCGACAAAGTCTCCATTGCGATGTGTCCACCGCGCGTTTAACGAGCAAAGAGTCAGCATTACAAAATTCATTTAATTCGCAAGCAACGGCTCGGCGGCAAAGGTTTAGCCGGAAGGGCCCTTTTTATTTTTAAACTAAATGATTTCTTGGCATTTCACACTCTCTGGGCGCTTTCGCGTTGACACTCGTTAAAACAAACTTGATGTAAAGCGTAATTTTTATTTTGAAAAGTCACTAGACTGTGGGGCATGGGCTCGCGCACAAAGTAGCGGACCTCATACAACCTCGCCCCTTGGCCCAGCCTGGATTACGCCAGGTTTTACCCTTTCATTATTCTCCGCGATTCTCCACCCCTCGCTCCACCCGGCGCGAGAGCAGGAGGCAGAGGGAGCGGAGCGAAGAGAGGGAGAGAGAAGCCGAGCAAAGGAGAGCGAGAGAGAGAGAGGCAAGATGAAAGAGACAACGTTTCCCCGGGCGGTACGTGCGTAGAAAAACAATTTAACGACGGTAAAAGCTGACTGGCGCGCTTACGCTGACGACACAGCAACACTCGCTGCCCTCCTACCCTCCTCAAATTGACAATACGTTGTAATGAAAGGAGAACAAATAGCTGCCTGAGGCCTGCCGGCCCCCGCGCTTACAGTGATATGATTAACCGAGAGATACTAAAGTGAGATAAGGCGTCCGTGCGCGCGAGGTGCTAAATGAAAACCGAGATGAAAGTTACGCTTTCGTGAATTATCGTTGTTGACTTTAACGTTCTCCTGCCTATATTTTTATATTCGCCATAAATTGACTCGATATTACAGCGTCTTGACGCTTGTTCTAACGCCGCTACGCGCAGAGAAATACTATAGCAAAATTACTACGATACGTAGTAACAGTGACTCGTCCTATGACGATTTTTATTATGAAACATAGTAAAACATAGTAAAAATTCGGAATATTATGAAACCGATTGTTATCAAACAAATACTGAGTAGTAGTTGTAGTTAAGAAAGGAGTGACAGTTTTAAAAAGCGAGAATTTTTTGTATGAAAAATAGTAATTTTTAGTACGGAAATTATAAAAATTACTATTTTAATAATAAAAAAATTGCTATTTTGTGTTTTAAAAATTAATATTTTTCATACTAAATTTCTCGCTTGTCGAGACTGTCACTCCTTTCCTAATCACAATATCAATTTTTTTAAGTTTTTCTCTCGGCGTAGTAAAATAGTAATTTTTACTATGAAAACATAGAAAAATTAGTTATTTTAGTAAAAATTAGTAATGAAATATAGCAAAAATTACTATGTATAAAGTAGAAATTGCTGTGTACATCACAATATTTACTGTGTTTTGTAGTAAAAGTCTAAGTCGAGTATAATTAAAGAAAGTAAGAGTGAGAGAAAAAAATTTAAACATACGTTGCGCCCACAGGTGTGCGTACATCAGTCTTTAATTGATTTTTATAAAGCAACGAGTAAAATTATAATAAATTTATGGTAAATTTTCATAAAGTAAAATATCTATTGTAATGAATGAAATTATATTGCGTGTAAAACGTGTCTAAATCGCTGGGGTTGGAATATAAAAGGGCGCTGTTTTAGCGAGCCATTAGAAGAGTTGTTAACTCAACGACCGGTTAGAAGTGGCGTTAACTCAGATCGTCTGGGAAAGGCTTTAAACTTAACGATAAAAAATGTTCGAGCCGTTGAATTCCAATTTAAAAAAAAAAATTAAATTTATTTAAGTTTAAAAAGTCAGTGCCCGATTTGTGGAATAACTGTTATTGCAGTCCCCTCTAAAATTAACGCCTATTTTAACTATCCGGTGAACTCTATAATGACTTTTCTGAATAACCGCTGAATTAGTGCCTTTTCCAATTGGCTCTTGACTTATCGGGTGAAAGCTTTTTATTTCTAAATGGTGCTGAGTTAATGCATTTTGTCCTCTTAAGGATTTAAAAAACGACGCATTTTGTAAATTGGCCACTGAATTATTGTAGTATTTTTCGAAGCTATTATGTAGCAAAGACTATTTTTCAACTAACCACTGTATTTCTTTAATGCAATATTCAACTCGCTCCTGGTCGAAACACACTGAAGTTCCTATTGCTCTCGTCTTTCATTATTCAGTCTAATATGCGTAGTCTATTAAGTCTGTTATTCCACAGGTACAGTCATAACAGAGGATTAAGCCACATGAGAAGCGTAATTTATGCTCTACGCGATTATCCGTGTCTTCTGATTTTTAATACCATCGATATTGGAGTACTCGAGTCATTTGTAAGATAAACCTATTTCTGTAGTATTGATATGAATAAATGAAGCATTTATTACTTTAAGATCACTTTATCATATAAATACACTGAGTTATTCTGTGAGATATAAAAAAGAGTATCTGGTTGATTAGTATACATTAAGGGGGTTTAAAAGTCCATCAAAAATTTAAATTTCGCGCCATAATGTAGCAGACGAAAAAATAATTAATTTGCTTATAACAAAGAGTATTAATGAAATATAAAAAAACCAAGAGATATTTACCCTCCATTATAAGCATCGATTTATTATTTTACAAAGCTCCAGGTTCGTATAACAATACCTTGATGAAAAAAGATTAAAAAATGTAAAAAAAGAATCATATTATTCAAGTTTTTCTCATCAAGAAATTATTATATGAACTTGGAATTTCTAAAAATGATAAATCGTTACCTAACGGAGGGCAAGTATCTCATGGTTTTTCGATATTTCATTAATATTCTTTGTTATAAGCAAATTAATTGTTGTTTCGTCCTGTTACATTACGGCGCAAATTAAAATTTTTCTCTGGCTATATTTAAATTGTACTTATATTTTATTATTTACTTATTTAATTTAGTTTACATTTTATCTAGCAGCTATTAAACGCAGTAATTTTTAATGCTAACGTTTCTCCATGGATTTTATATTCAGTAATGCGATAACAATAACAATCGCACTAACAATAACCATAATACGAATAACAATAACAATAATAATAAAAGGTAACAATAACAATATATAAATAATGAATTGTAACTGACAAGAATAATAAGGTGAATTTGCGAGGAAAAGTTATGAGCCTTAGTTGAATGCACAACTAGCGCAAACGAGGGAGTTACACGAAAGGCGGCGGCGCACTATAATGAGAGAAACAGCGGCGCCGTAAGAGGGTAGAAAGAGCAGGCACAAGATTCGCCGAGAGCGATAGTTGTCAGGCGGTGACGTGAGCTCTCGGGATGCATGATGATTCCGTCCGTAACGGAGCGTCGAGTGCAACAAATGTAGGCCTCGAGCCACCGCGGAGATGAAGCGAGACGCTCTCGGAGGAGGAGGAAGCGGGCCAGCCGAGGAGGAGGCAAGAAGCGAGGCTTGCCTCGCGGCGCTGCGACCGAGGAGGTTACTACGTGACCCGCAATTTGCCACCGAGGAAAAACGGCGCCGTCGCTCGGCACAGCTGATCGCGTTAGCCAGACCTTTCTCCGCAATTTGCCGGGACCGCCGAGCCCTTTTCTGGAAGGAGGTGCAGGGAAAAAGTGTGCGAAAGAGCGGGAGAGGCATGTGTACACGCGGAGGTGTATAGATGGAGATATCTGGTCTTATATCAATCAACATTAACGTAGACAAATTGTTTTCCCCGAGCCCGGAGGTTTATCGAGTCTTCAATCGCTAAAAACAAATACTTCAGCCATTTCGATTGCTTCTCTCTCGTCGGGTACTCGCGCGTACATCATTCTTTTCCGATAACAATAACTCATTCTTTTTCTCTGACTAACCATCCATTCTATCGGTGCCCGATCCTCTAATACAATTCACGTAGAGATGGATTTTTTTAATTGACTGAAGTATATAATACATAGGGATGATTTTTCATTAATTATACACGAAGATAAAGAATTGCGTTGTCAACTGCTTCCTTTTTTTTGTGAGAGATTGATGTCTCTGACCTGCAGGGTGATGTGATAGATCTCTGAAATCAGATTGCAGAATCTAACTTTTTTCCCCCAATTACGAATCTTGACGAAAAATTAATCAAGTTGATCGCGATTTAATGTAACTTTTATAAATTAAAATAGATTTAGTTGTTACTGTAGTTTTTATAAATTAAGATAAATTTAGATTTTACTGTAACTTTTACAAATAAAGATAAATTTAGTTTTTTTTACATACAATTGAAAACTTTCGAGACTTATCATTTTTTTTCTGACGAAAAAGGAGGTGAAGAAAAAAGCACCCTTATGGAATTTTGTCGGAAAGAAAAGCATTTTTGACATTTTTACCGTTAAGTGAAGAGATTTTCACGAAAAAAGTTCACATCAGGATATACCTACGGAAAAAGCACACCTCGCGAGATTCACGGCGAAAAAAATATTTTTCAAATGTGCTTTCTTCGCGCAAATCTTGTAATTCTCTTCCTGGAAATTTCGCAAAATGTGCTTTTCTTCGTTGGGGAAGGAACCCGTGAAATGTGCACTTTTTCGTTGCAATTTTATGAAACGTGCTGGTTTTTCCGAATCGCTTGAAATGAGCTGCTTTTTGCTGTTAAATTAAAACGACCTTTTTTGGCTAGGGGCGACGATATAGTACAAGAGGATTTAACGAAGCATTGATTACTGTTCTGAAATCTATACAAGTTCCAGTTATTTTTAGCAAAAGAGACAAAAAGTTCAAGAAAAATGGAATCTCTAGCCTTTATGCATCGGTGAGTGCACTTCTTGTAGTGTAGCCTCTTCTTGGTGGGTCAATGAAGAGTAAAAATAAACAGTTAAGAACAATCAACTGCATACTTCAAATTTGACCTAAAAAAATTCGATTTGATTATTGTAGAATATTATTCGTTTTCGCATTTCTTTTTGCAAATTTCTCCTAGTAATTTTTCGGTAGTTATGAAGCAGATAATTGTAATAAAAAAACAATTTTTTAAGTGTTTTTTCTTCATTTGCAAAAATAGTATACGACCAATTAAAATTCTAAATTAAATAATTAAATGCCAGTCTATTACGACAATCCCGAGTTGTATTTCAAAAATTAATGCTTCGCGGTGGTCGCAAGCTTAAAGATTTATAGCGCCGTCTAAACTTTTTCAATGAAATTTTCATTGTTTTCTTGGCGTTTGAGTTGCGAAAGGATAATTTACAATCAGCGCGAAATGAAATTCGCCGAAGTAAACCTGACGCAGCAAAATCTGATTTCCGCGAAAGTCGCGTTTCTCTAAAATTTAAATGCAACACTTTCCATAGTGTTTTTTAATCCAATTAAAAAGAAGAACGATGCAAATTCTACCTCTCAAAAGCGTCAATTTTAAAAATAATGGCGCACAGTCCAGCTCGATAAATTCTCTTTTTATTCAAACGAATGGCATCGAAGTAAATGTTTTCCTTGATAAACAATGCAGTCGTAACAATTGATATATCGATAGAGAGAAAATGGGTTAGATCGTTCATGCGCAAAGCTCGATACTATAGGTATGGTAATTCAATGCTGATGTGCTAAAGCGTGCGGCATTATTTCTACATCACAGAGAAAAGTTTATACCGACGGCAGTAGGAAAGCCGTGTATATCATTTTAACTCTTTATTCAAATTACGCAATCGCACTTTATGAATGAACAGAGAAAGCGTATCCATAAACTGAACTGCAACTTCTTTTTAAAAAAAAAATTAGTAATATCGCTATTTTAGCCAGAGCTTGTGCAAGCTTGGAAGTGTGCGCGTTTAAACATGCGAAAATTGTCAGCAATGTATTCTTCCTTTTCTTTTGTATAAGCGAAAAAGTGATTAACACAATTACAAAGCATGCGGACGGTTTTCAAATTAAATAAAATTAAAATGCATTTACGTAAGCTTATAATTCGTTAAACGCTCTACACAACAAACGTTTAATTAATTAAATAACAGAATAGATTGGGTTTCAATTCTCACGTTGCTCCGTACCTTTTTCTTTTAATATCAATTTAATTTCACGTGGAAATAACACTGTTGAAAACAACACAAGAAAAGTGTATATTTATTTATCAATTCAAGATTTGTTCATTAATTTATATACACTGCTATAAATAAATTCTTAATTTTTCAATAATTCTTATTAAAAAAATGTTTTACTAATTTGTCAATATTTCATGAATATTTCCTGAATTTATTTCTGATATTATACGCAAGATTTTAAATGACAGTATATGACGAAAATATTACCGAACCATCTGCTAAAATTACTAAATCTTTTACTAAAAATAACTCAAAGTATTCCTTTCAACGTACAAAACCATGATTTCCAAGCTGCGAAAAAAAAGAAAATTAGAAAGAAGCGGATATCTTATATAATTTTTCGAACATCTCCCCCTGGAAGATGGGTATCAATCTTCGTCGTAGTTGACACCTGGGGATTTGCGCAATACCTGCGGGATACTACGAAGCGCCGTGAGCGATGCATCATATTTTTCCGACCAGCTCGTCCGCCCAATTAATAAAATACACAGAAACGTTCAGCTCTAAAAAAAATATATAGAAAGGCCGCGCATTTTATCACACGTTAGCGCGGAAAATATAAGGTCGCGGGTGGACGGGGCGTTATAATGGCCGCATTATGCAAACGAAGCCAATAATGCGCATGCGGGCAGCTCATTAGCGGCCGGATAAAAGGGCAGCTGGACTTTCGGAGGGTCCTTTCGTTGTCACATGCAAATTAGGAGGTCCGACTCGATCCAGCGCCGCTTGCCGGGCTCCTCGCGGCGAAATAATACTGAGTTATTTATATACTGCAGCGGGGCAGCCTCCAGGAGCCCTTTGAAGCCTCGCCGACGGCACGTCAAACAAACAGGAGGCGAATGGGTATATCGGAGCATTTGAGATTTTCCGATGTGAGCTTTAAAAGCGCCAAAGCGGAGCGGGGGTCCCTACATTGATTCTTGAGCGCAATTCCGACAGACAGATGAAAAGAAGGAAGGAAGTTAGCCATAGCCGCCTCTCTCTCCTTTTTCTCTCTTGGGTCGGGTGCGCGCGGAAGCAGGGGCGAGGGAGTTTTTCGCGAGAGACAGGTCTCTCTCTAGAGCACGCTCTCCGACGCGATTTTCCCTCCTTTTTCTTCCTCTCATTTTCTCCGCGTTTGCCCCCCGGAGGAAGCGAGAGGGAAGAGTTGCAGCCACCTCGTAGGATGCGGTGGCTCGTTACGAGACGACGATTTCTCTTCTCCACGACGTATCGCGAACTGCTTAGCCACGCCCCTTAGGGTCTATTTTCTGTATTGGAAAAGTGCTCACGAGGCGCTAAGAAAAGAAAGAGAGAGGTCCGGCAGGCAGCAGCTTGAAGAATGCGAGCAAAAAGAGTTATGAGAACGAGTGAGAACGAGGCCGACGGAAAAAGAAGGGAAGAGGAGGGCGCGCTCGAGTCGGGGGTGCCAGAAGAAAGTGCAGGAGTTTACTAAGGCGTTGTATGTATCGCAGGAGCCTTTTTGCGCCGATTTCTTCAAGCTTTTACTCGAGGCCCGATCAGGGTGATATCCTGCTGAATTTGTCCGGAAATAAAGGAGAGGGGAGTTCTTTAAATCGAATCTTACGTCGATTGGTTTTGCTTTGGAGGGAAAGTGGCATTAATGTCAGGGGGTAGGTGGTTTGAAGCCATTTTTGGGATGACAGCAAAGTTGCAGGGCACTTTGTAATAAACTGGAAATATACCCAGTAGAAAATGTACATTTCAATGGACTAGATTTGCATATCAGCGCTTCGGTGGGAGAAGGGGTCAATTCTATTTTTTCTCTTCGAAAATGCGTCCGTTAGCAAATTTTGCTTGAAAAAAAAAAGATGCTGATTAAGATTTTATTTATAGATGGGGTTCAGATTAAGATTTTGGTTCGAAATGAAAATTCATAATTTTTTCCTATAGAATCACACTTAAAGGTTGTGACTTCCTGTTAGTTGTTCTAAGAAGAAAATTAAAAAGGCATAATTTATAGCCTTACATTTACCTCAGCATTGAGTTGCTAAGTCTCTTGCTACAGTGGCAGTGGTTAGAAATATAAATAATCACAGATGTGGGAAACAGTCATTATTCATTATGTTTTCTATTTTAAATAAAACACATTTATACATTTTTCTATAATGAGGAGCAAGTCTCTTTTTAAAAAATTGTTTTTCTTATTAAAAAAAGATATCTAGTTAATTTACATTAACCTCGATGTTTTGGTCATTTAAACGCACTCCAAACATAATTTTACTTTAAATTTTAAACTGAGAGTAAGTAAACTTGCATCTGAAACCACCTACTACTTTTTCAAATTCGTTATAAATTTTTTCAGGACTTCAAGTAACTCACAACGGAACTTTTAAATAACACTAATAATATTTTAGGTATATAATTTTCAAAGTTATCAAACAAATTTTTCTACGCATGAAGAATGTTTATGGCTATTCAAGCCAATTTTTCAAGCTTTAAAACCAATAAAATCTTAAGCATTCAAAACCAGCGAATTTCCACTGCATCCCAGTGCTATACGTCAGTCGACCTGGCAATTTATTTCTATCGCCAGAAATTCCTCTACCATGCAATCGAAGAGGCCCTCGTCGAATTCTCTTGCTGATAATTTTTTGAGTGCCTTACCTTTTTTCTTCGAAAAACGTGGAGGAAATGCTATTGAATAATGAAGCGCTAAGTGCGGTAATCCATTCGTCCGTAAACTCTTTAATATTCGACGTTTAAAATTGTGTGTTTTATGAAAATCCCCCGTATTTGAGTTACAAAAATTCTCCAACGGATGTGGCTCAGCTCGTATGAAAAATTCAAAATAAAAAGAATTAAAAAAAGAATCAATACCCATCCGAATACCAATGAGCATTTACACGTAGCAATGTAAATTATTGCGCAAAACAGTCTTAACCGGGACTCTGCTTCGTTCGCCCTCGCGCTTAATGAGATAATTTTTATATAATTTGGAATTTCAGTTCCGCATCTGGCACCCGAGAGGTACGAATCGCTCAGACTCAGAGAGCAAAATTTTAAAAATACACGATAGTAATTCCACGTGCAGTGAATAAACTACGAAGTCATTATTCGGCTATAAGGAGAACTAGAGAGCGAGTTGTGCATCTCTAAACTCAGCGGCAGTCACGCGCGACGCCAAAGCAGCGGAAGAGAAATACTTAAGGGTATATTTATATAAAAAAAGAATAAAAAAAATGTACGTCTAAGATGCAGAATTTGTGAGACGGAAACTTCGACTGCGCTCATTAATAATCAACGTTCTATTAACCTTTAGGATGGCCCGATTTAATGGAGCTCGGGTGCACTTGTTCAAGCGCTAAATCCGAATCATAAATAATTCCGCGTATTAATCCGGCGACGAGTAGGTAAGGAGGCTGACGAAAAAGCGTTCCCGCATCGAATCGCAACGGAAATCTCAAGTTCGCAAAGTGTTCGGGAAAACTTCTTGCAGGGGGTGGGGAGGTCGCGTGCATCTATACACCTCTTTTCACGAGAAACTTTCGCCGTTCTTGCGCACAATGCTATCTCTTTCGATTCTGGACGATGCACAGGTCCACTCGCTCGAGCCAAATAAGTCAGCGCACGAGTGAGTGTATAGGGACAAGCAGAAGGCAGTTTATCAGATGGACAGCGAAAATCATACGGCTGAAAATGCTGGAATATACCTGCTACGCTACTTTATTCTTATCGGTTTGATGTATGGAATGTTGTTCATTTTAGAGATAAATTTTTCCAAAATCAAATGAAATGCTCATTTTTTTGTTTTATTTTTTGCGTCGTATTTCAGCGTGCAAAATCCTCTCTGCAGGTTAAATTTATTTACTAAAGTTTTATACAGTCTTTTTATTTGAATAAGAAAACCACTTTTTTATTGCTAGTTTATATAAAAAGACAATAGTTAGAAAATGATTATAACTTTAATACTCTAAAAAAGAGAAGAAGTAGACTGAAAATGGCATCTTTTTTTTCCATTCATGAATATAGTTTAATAAAATAATTATCAATTTCCTCAAGTATCTAATTATGAAAAAAAGAAACGTTTTAAACTAAGTAAATGTTATTCTGATTGCTTTTCTGACATGAATAATTTAAGCACACGAAGCACGTGCCTTCATTACTTAGCGACTTAAACCTTAAGCACAGCAAAATAAAAGTTATTATTGATATACGGTAAAAATGTTGTCTTGATTTATTTCGATATGAAATTAACAAAACATATTTGTTCCCTCGCGGAAAGTTTATTCACAAATTTTATTCCGAGTTTGTACAGAATTTATACAGCAGCTTTTTGCACAAATTCTGCAGAATATCTCTATATAATTTATACTCAAATTCTCCATAAAACTTTTCTGCATAATATATGCAGAACTTTTCGTGAGGCTTAAGCGTTTTTTATGCTTTCTTCAACACCAAGAATCTGTTTAAAGTACATTTATTTTATCTCTAAGCTCTATACGTAACTTTCTAATGCAATTAAACAAAATTTTCACTCAATACTTTTTAAAGCAATTATAAATAAAATGCAATCTTTATATAGTTTATCAATTAATACATAAAAATTTATTTTTTATTATTGTTCGTTCAATTATAACATAAAAGAAAATAACTGTTAAAAAGTAATGAGATTCTTTACAGTATACAAAAAGATTTACTTAAAAATTAAAAACTCAAAAAAATTATGATGAAATCCAGGTGCGCGTAAAACTCCCCAGAGGGTCGCTATCATTAGACACCCACCAGATTAGGATCAGCGGTTGCTTTCCGTTAAACACAATAAATTTTTCCACATTGACACTCGCGCGAGTTTAAATTCATGAGACAAAGCGCTCCCCCCGCAGACAACACGTGTAAACGGACATACATTAAACATGACAAGCCGCCGAGCAGCTCCGGAGAAGACGCACACACCCACACATAGTCGCAGCCGCAGCGACGAAACATCTGCTGAAAAATGACTAGCAGCCGGTTTGTCGGCGAGCTCGACTCTCGGCGATTCATCGGCCGAGACATGGATTGAAGACCTTATTGAAAGAACGAGTGCTTGCAGTCTACGTCGGGAATTGATCCTTGCACGAAAAGCGCACGCGAGCCAAGCATCGGTACGAGGCCCGGGGGAGGGGGAAACTGGAACGCTCGACGGGCGATTCAATAACGGCGATAAGACTCGGCTAGGCGGTGCATAAAGCGGACGGGCATTCGATTTCGAAGCGAGGATCCTCGCGCCCCCCTCGGCGTCCTCGAGACAAAAGCAGCGAAAAAGAGAGCCGATAAGAATGCCGGTAAATACCTATGCGGACGTTGACGGAACTCGCTCCGTGCGCTTGTGAGAGATTCCGCTGGCGGCGACGCCTAGCGTCACTTTTATATTGCGCCCGGCGTATCGAGAGGGGGCGGGTATTGGCTCTCGCCAGCGGGGGCCCTAAGTCGGCCGCGATTCATGCCAAATGCAACACTGCACTTGCGTTCGAGAAAAATTGCCAGCGTCCTCGATATTGTCGGAATCGATCATTCTGCCTGGGCGCACGTGGAGAGACAAAGGGAATATAACTCTGACGCTGCATTAATCAAAACTTGCCGCCGGGAAAAATGTTGAATGTTTAGCCCCACGGAAAAGAATGAGTGCGCGGGCAGGAAACGCGGAGGACGAATTGTCCCGTTAATTTAGCTGTGTGTTTTCGCCTTTTCGAACGAATGAACTGCGGCACTCCCAAGTGCGCTAATTGATTGAAGTGCTTTTATTTTTTAATATTAACCATCATTTTTTTCTTCTTGGAGTTCGTACACTTCGTTCCGACGATGATCAAGCTTGATTTGGTTTATATTTTTAACTTTTGTAGTATAGATACTTTCCTTGTACAGGTGTGCAATGCTGGGTTTTCAGGAGTAATATTAGCTTTTTAGAATGCGCATAACTTTTTTTTATTTTTTCTTAGTTTTAGGTAGAATTAAAGACAGATGTAGAATGATCGATATGTAAGTACGGAGACTCTGGAATACCGGAGTTCTTCGTGACATCAACGGAAGTCAGTCGTCCGAATACTTCGGAGCTCGCTATGTACCACCTTGAGTGCAGCGAATACATTTCTTTTGGAAGTGTAATTATTTATCCGAAATTGTTAGAATTGCCCTTTTGAACATTAAAAAGTAACTACCCGGAGAGAATTTATGAGAAAAAATATTGCGTCTCATATTGTGTCGATGAACTTGGACAGGAGTAACCTTATGGTCATTTTTATTAAATTTTACATCGTTTTTATTAAATTTTATATCATTGTTTTTATTCAATTTATATCATTTTCATTAAATTTTATATCTTTCATTTCAAATGGTCGAGTTTATTGCGCTCTTAAATTTCTTAAATTTCTTCTAATTCGATATCACCACGATTAGCAAACGTGCGCTGCACCGCACCATCACTTCATTATACATTAATTATTCGCGCAGTCAATTTATACTAAAATTTTAAACTACTTTGACAAATGTTCTCAATCTTCCGGGATATTTCTTTACGTGGCCATAGAATCAAAGCGAATTACCGCGAATGAAAATAATTAGCCGGCGAGTTGAACAAAAATTGCATCAGGGGAGGATAAGCAAACGCTGCCAAAAAGTGGCTCAGCTTTAAATTACTTTTGCGCCGGTATGGTATAACGAGAAAATAAACGACACTTCGCCGTAGCACCGCGTCGGTAGGACGAGCGCCGACAACACGATTTATACGACGCTTTTGTGTTTAATAATGGCTCGCGAAGCCCCCACGCAAGCGTCTCCTCTTACGAATGTACATCAGAGTGATTAAATTTTAATAACCTAATGGGGACGCCTAGTTTCGTACTCGCGATAATAAATAAGACAACAGCAACAAAAAAAAATAAAGCAACACGCGGTAGATTACACTAATTGGCTTCGTCGCGCGTTCATTTGCACTCACCCTCCGGCGCCCCCTCTCACTTCCCTTTTAATGTCAAAGAGAGTAAAAAAAAAGGCGGCGACAAATCATCGCGCTCGTAAAAAAAAAAACGCGCTCATCGGGGTCGTTATTCAAGGCAGCGTGCGGATGGGAAGGAAAAAAAAGTGGCAGGATGGTATAGAGCTCGCGGCTCGTATCAATTTTGTCTTCCCCGAAAAGGCGCGACGGTGGATCGCGCCTGCCGCATGCGAAGGAGGCTCGGTCCGATAAAGATCTACGCGCCGATTAATATTCCGCAAAGTGAGCGCGCACCGCGCCCGCTGTAAATAAAGTCGTGGGCTCGGGGCGAGATTTCAGCTGACAATTTTTACGACTCATCTCGTCATTAATCTTCACACGGCCCGTCCCTCCGCGTGCGGCATACACGCCGGGAGACAGTCACGTCGGTCTATGCGTGCTGAAATTGCCACCGCCGTCTCTCTCCTTCCTTCGGACGGACCATCGCCGCCTTTTTTTTTTTTTTTGACCCCCCCTACACCCACGTCTCGGGGTGTATATAATGCCTTCCGGCGCTTAGTCACGTGTACGGCCACGTGCGCCGCGACTTCTGTTTGTCGACATTTAGGTGCTATTACTTAGGGTTTTTGATCGCTGCGGCTGCGATTCTCGTGCTTTTCTCGCATTGGCCTTACGTCACTGTGGCCAACTGCCAGCATCTGCCTCCCCCGCGGTGCGCTTTTACGAGCGGCGCACGCGGCCGATCGGAACTGCCGTTTCTCGAGGTGTAATCAGGCTCGGTGACGTGGACGATCGGTGGATGCGCGCTGCTTTACCTTTTGTTGCCACGTTCGGCAAAGTGATGGGTCTATGGAGAGAAAAAGAAAAGTCGAAAGGGTGAGACACGTCACTGGCGGCGAGGGGAGAGGCGCGGCCTTAGGGACGGGAATTTTTACGGAGTTTACGACATAATTTCATCGTCTAAAAATGTAGCCCGCGCGCTATCTGTATTTTTATCAAATGAGACCTCGGCGGGTCTTGCTCGCTCGAAATAGACGATCTATGTTGCCGCAAATTAGCTTAGTTTCCGAGAAAGTAACTGGTAGCTCACTTATCGTGACTTTTTATTTTTTTAAACGTGAAGTATTCAAATATAGATTTTATTAAGATTAATTAGTTAATGAAAATGTAAATAGAGTAGAGGTTCTAAATGAAATACGACGAGGAAAATAAAAAAAGATCTAATGTACTTATTTTATGTCATTTAAAAATTGAGATAGATGTGATAAATATATTTGCTATCAAACTTTTTTCAATTCGATAAATAAATAATAAATCTATTGAAAATTCAAACTAAAAATATAATGAGGTTTTAGCTACACTTTTAAGCAGAAATAAATAGTGCAGCTGTAAAAATACTCGGAAGCTAACGTGAGTCTTTTTAAAGTTAATATAGATTCAATTTTTTTATAACAACATTATTAGATTATCACTTCACAATTTCGTTAGTTAAATAGTTCCATTTTATAATTAAAATTAGACATTAAAAAGAAGGCGTTTAGACTTTCAGTTAATTTGGGGAAAACATTTCACTCTATAAAATAAAATAAAATTTAAAAGAAACATTTAAACTTTTTTATGATTTTATCATTAATAAATGACTATTTAACTTCACTTATTAAAAAATATTTATCTGCTTAAAAGCGCTTGGAATTATATACATCTATCATCTGGAAATAAAAAGAGTAAAGAAAACATATATATGTTTTAACGAAACTGCAATTCAATTAGTGGTTGAGCTTTTGTGTGTTGCAGTGAAGTTTAACAAACAAAGAATCGCAGAAGAACTCGTTTACGAGCACTTCGTCGGTTCTACCCACCGATATTCGGTCCCTGTAATTCAATATTTTCAGTATTCCTTTGACGAGTCAAGTTGCAATATAAAGGTAAAAAATTGACCAGGATGCAAATAACAAATCCCATATTCAATTTTTTATATACCTTACCGATAATCGCCTTCTCGAGTAAATTTCATTGTTTCGCTAATAATGATTTTGTATTCGAAAATGATTAATCTTAATATTGATGAATATTTATTTGGATTTCAAATTTGATGTTATGAAATTTAAGCAAATTTATTGCGATGCATTATAACGTTATATACAATCTGTTTATTAAATTAATCATGTGTTTCGCCTAGAGCCTTCTTGCCTTTACATGCATTTAATTATTGCAATCTTCATTTGTCATTTCATTTTATCTTTTTTTTTACATGAGAGCGTTTCAAAATAATGCATTTTGAAAACATAATCGTCTTTCCTTTAATCTGCATCATTTTGTATGCAAGCCGTAATTATTTCTTAGAAAAGGAAACCAAAAAAATGTTTTTTTAAAAATGCATTATTTTTTCTTAATGACACTAACGGTCACGTCGAATAAAACTTTAGGTGGTATTTAACTATGCCCCACTTTCCCCTATTACCCTACGACCCTTTCGTCAAAGAAGTGTCTACACGTGAAGTTTTTTCAGATCCCGAATATTTTCCGAATAAACGAAAGGGCACAAAGATCCTTTCTCTTTAATTGCCAACAGCACATTCTTTAAGCGTTTCATTCTCTTAAGCGGCAATGTATATACACCCAAAAGAACTTAATTCGCTGCAGAAATTAGCATAAAAGCTCGCAGTCGTGGCGCCAATGGCAAAAAAAGGAACTCGGACGTGCGAGGGCAGCAAAAAGGCTGCAGTAGGACGAGAAGGACAAAGCGTCCTGCAAGGCGGTCCAGTTGAAAATTAACATTTTAATCGAAAAGGGATGGTACTCCGTGGGCGGGGGAATTTATATATATATATAAAAAACGAGTTTTTTCACCGCAAGCCTTGTTCTCTCCCTGCTAGCGGTCGGTATCGCCAAAAAAACTTTTTCTAAGCGGATGATCTTTCTCGGACGGATTGATCAAAGCCTACGACACTTGGGATAATTGGCTGGAGATTGCCGCAGCATTTTGCGCCGATCGGTCTTGGCAGCCTCCCGGAGCCGTCGACGCTAAGCCTCTAACTTGGTAATTATTGCATCTATAGCTGGGGGTGGCCTCGCCTCCCCCATTCTGACGCCAGGCGCGACTTCGCCCGCGCGGCAGCCACATGCGCGCAATTTAATTTAAACTTGACTCACGCGTCGATGTCCGAAAACTGAAGCTGCCGCTCCCTTCCGATATGCATCTGCGCGCAGGTATATAGTCGGCCCAGATGACGGGCCCGGCCTTCGCGAATATTCATACGCAATTAGAAGCGCCGTATAGTCGTAAAAAACGCGCCGACTCCAACTGGCGCAGTAACGGCTATAGAACCCTTGATTGATTGTATAGATATAGACCAGATGGATTGTTGTATTTTCTCTGAAATTTTACGATTTTCGAGGTAGTAGAAGTTTATAAGGTGAAGCGTGTTTGAAGAGTTTATTCAATTTTAGTGACAAATTGATATTTCGTCAGATAAATCCCATGTGAAAATATTTGATACAATTCATATATAAATTGTATACAGTCAATGTATATAGTTTGTATCAAAAAATGATTCTGTACAATGCATATACAATTGTGTACAATTATAAACAATTGTAAAGATTTTGTATATAAAATTATTCGTGTACATAAATTGTATAAAATGTTTTCACATGGGATCATAACATGATAAATCAATTTTTGAAATGTGTAATGGAAATTTTAATAAATTCCAGTATATGTGGCTTTAATATTAAAATTTTCGTTTTATAGGTAATAAAAGAACGCTATGCATCAATATTGATCTATGGATGATAACATTTATTAATTAATGTATTTAGTCGTCAAGCAAGCATTACTACCATTTCCATAAAGCAACACACGTCAATATTGATATATTATTTAACAAGGTGACAAACTCATGGCAGAATTCTGATTTGCTATGATTACATCACATAAAATAATAAAATTCTTTCTGCTGATTATTCTTAGCTAAAAATATTTAATTAAAAGTTAATTAATACATTAATTAATTATACTTCAGCGTATATTAAATTTTATAATAATTTGTAGCGGACGCATGTTCGTGCTCGTATTCATAAAATATTTAAAGTTTGTAAATAAATTCATCAAAAGCTAGATGCTCTGTTCGCATAGTTTATAATTGTCAATTTTAGTGTAATTTGTTAATAGCTGGTCACTCGGTGTTGTAGAAACTGTCCCAACTAATAACGGACAATTTGAAAGTTTCAAGATAGACAGGCCAGCATAGCTTCACTTTAGCCCTTTCGATCATCTGAGCCACCGATGTGGCGTCTATCAGAACAACAACTCGTAACTGGCTTGGTGATCACTTTGGAACTTATTGAGGATTCAGCAGAAGATACATTTTTCAGCTGCAAGTTCTGAACGCCTTCGAAATATTGATTGAATTAAAAGTTTGTCAAAGAAATTTATTTTACGTTAATTTAGTTCTTTAGAAATTATTATAGTATATTAAGTAATTACTTTAGTGCAGAATTTTTAATGTTTTATATATCAGATTTCAAATAATCACTGATTGTTTTAGTTACTTAGACAAATTTTATTTTTATGTAAATACTGTAGTTTTGAATGAACAATTATTCTATTAAATTTGTATTAACTACTGAGTATCAAAATTCTAACTGTAATTTTTAATCTATTTTTTCCGTATCTTTCTATGTTTTCCGTGACATAATAAAATTATTATCACGCGTTATCAATAAAATAATCGCTGGATTTACAGGAAAATAGTTGAAAGCTATTCTAAATCTACTATCCTCTCCGCCATTGATATTTAACCTTAAAATGGACCGTGCAACTGCGAATATACACGCATTTGCATTGAGAATAAATAAAAAAGAAGCTAGGAACAAAATTTTACCCTCAACGTGAATTAATCCGTTTCGCACATGACACGACCTCCACTGAAAAATTAAATATAAAAAAAAGCGCAGATAAAACAACTGAATTTTTACCACTCTATTGGGTTTTTGTTATTGTTAAGTCTCATTTGCGACGGATTAATTAGCATCACGTTGCGCAAAGCATATTTTCTTTGCGTCTAAAAACAACAAACTACTATTGATGCTAACTTAAAACCCCGGCAAAATTTTACGTGAGCCGTGTATTTATTTAACACAAAAACCATCTCTTCAACTCCGTATACCCTCGTAATGATCCTCATTACATTTTACCGAACATTTAGTACCATCCCACTGATCGATTTTTCTCCAGTCAGACAGGACATCGTATTTGGCATGTATAACACGGAATTTAATTGATCAGTGGCAATGAACCGCACGCGTGTGGATGACAAATGTAAATAAAAGTCCAACCCCTCCGATTAGGGTGCTAACTTCATATAAACCGACTGGTCTGCTGTTAACGCTTGTCATCGCCGCGTCACTTTTCATTATCACCTTGTAGTTATGAAGCGTTCGGCACTTCCCATTCCAATTATATCACCTCGTAGCGCAGCACGAAAGAAAAAAAAATACCAAGAGGCTAAGGACGAGGCGCAGGAAATCCATTAAGCGGCTCGGCCCGAAAAACGGAAAATAGAGAGGAGAGCCCCTTTGGCCGCCTATCGGTTATCGCACCTAAGCGGAGCCCGTAATCCCACGCCTCCGCACGCTTGACAAATTAGCGGCCGGCGTATTTATACACGCGTGGAGCCGCGTGCGCGCGACAAGCGGGCCGCCGCCGAGGGGTGGGGCGCAGGGGGGGGGAGGGGGAGGTGACGATTTACGAGGCGAGAAGCGGATCGAGCGGCGCACTCCACGCGCACATAGACGTCACTCGCTACTTTATCCTGCAGTGTGGCCCGAAACGACGAGAAAAGACGTGGCCACGGCCCTTCGGAGACTCGTACGCTTTTATGAGCGGCTTCATCCCATCCCCCCTCCCGAGGCCCTTTTACTATCTTTTTTTTTCACCTCGGACTTTTCTTTTTTTTTTTTTTTTTTACAAAGGGACTTGTCGCGCGGAATGACCCCTCTTACGGTGCTTTTGCGACTTGTTGCGAACGTGCGCCACACCCCGAGCTTCGGGGACGCAGTTGAATCTTTTACGCCCGTTCAGACGACTATTTTCTGTCATTTATGTAGATGCAAGTATACTGACGCGGCGTTACCCTGAGCTACTGGGAATTTTGTTATAGATTCCAACACGTGATTTTCGTTTTATTGCAATTCTTTAAAGAAAAGAAAAAAACAATGGAAGCATCTTGCAAGGCTTTGGAAATTTTGTGTTTTGAAAAAAAATATTATGGTACACTGAAATTTTTAATAATGATAAAAAAAAGGGTGCTGAATTTATTAGAAAGGGAAATTTTTTTTATGAAGAATTTAATCGAGTGGTCATAATTTTACGACATTGAACAAGTAACAAAGAGAATTGGTGATAAATGTGCAATCGCGCTTCTTTGCATGCCCATCAGTAATAGCTGTCTATTACAGAGATCAGGTGATTGAATAAATTATTCGTTATCTCATTTAGTGGTAAGCTATTTTTTACGATTTTATATTGAGTAGAGGTTTCAGTTCCTTTCAGAAGAAATTAATTAACACTTAAGGAAGAAAAATTGATCAATAAGCTTGTATCCATTTTATTAACAAAAAAAAAATTAAATTAGTTCTAAATATAATATATTTTGATAGTTATTTATTAGTGTTTTAGATACAACTTGGAGAGATTTTCCAAACGTAGGTCTTCTAGACGTTATAAACCTGAGAAAGGAAATTAACTATTTGCAGATTTAAGTAATCTAATTATTCCATTTCTTAACTCCCTTTTCATTGCTAAGTGCACTTACTTCCATAATAATTAAGATACGACCAAATAGTTTCTTAAGCTAATAAGCGAACAGTAAAGTAATATAAGCAAAAAGCATTTAATCTTCACGAGCGAATTAATTACTGTTATTGCGTTATTATTCTCTAGTGGTACAAAAAATGAATGCACGAATTGCATAATAAATATAACTGCGCAACACAGTGACATTGCATGCAAAATTATACCCTCTATTTATTTGCGAAGAAAGAAGCTTCTTGTCCTCCTTTCATTAAAAAAAAAACTTAATTAAACATTTTTCTTTTCAACTCCAAATTTCCATCAATTATTTACACAATATAATTTATATACAGATACGTGCGCGCCGCGAACTGCGTAATCCAATTGCACATCGCAAAATAAATTAATTTACAAGTAAATGACATTCTCGATTTAGTGCAATAATTCATTCAGAAACAAGCGCCTGGTTAAACCAAGCGCGCACCGATCCAATAGCGTATAGGTGCCCGAAATAAATTCACCTCCGGCATAACGAGCTTTACGTCGAACTCGTCGAAACAATCACGCGTTCCACACAACAAAGACAAGCAATAAAAACCAAACCAACAGGGACTATATATATAAAAAAAAAGAAAAAATCATTCTCTCCCGTCGGTAATTTCCGAAGGCGCGTCGAGATTTTTCGGGACTCTCGTACGTCCTCGATTGATTTCGCCGTTCGTTTGGCAAGCGCGCACGTGGAGAGAGGGAAGGAGCTCGAGGATCCAATTTTCCAAGGCGGCATCCCCGCGCGTAATAATCGAGAGTGGCGTGGCACCCCCGGGCCCCTCGTATATATTTCTCCCCGGAGCCTCGTTGTCTTTTCACCGCCGCCGACTTAAAAATAGACGCCGCGGGAGGATTTAATTAGAAGAAAGGGAGAGAGGCCGACTCCGCAACTCGGAAGTCCCTCCCCGACTGCGAGGCGTTTGTTGAAGAAATATTGTCGAGGCAACGCCGTAAAATTCCTCAGCCGCCGAGGGAAATCCGTCAACGGGCCGCGGTCGTGTCTATTTTCACCAACGAAGAAAAAGGGCTAGGGGGAGGGGTACAAAATTTTATCTCCCGGTAATCCGCAATGGCGGCGGCCTCTTGAACCGCGCGGACCATTAACCGATGCCGAGTGTTTGCACGGAGTTCACGCGTAAGCACTGCGCTCCACTGACTTTATTAACAGAGCGTGTAAAAAAAGCGGACGAGGGGAGGAGAAAAAAAAATTAAAAAAAACTGAGCGGAATAATAAAGATTACCGACGATGCTGAAACAACACGAGGCAGTTGAGAATCCGAGATTTCTAAATTCGAACTTGGTAGTAGTAGTTTTTTTTTATTAGGGGAAAAATCGAAAAAAAAAAAAAAAGAAAATAAAAAGGTTCCGACCTCATTAGACGAGTGCACACTCCTAACAGTGTTAACGGGTGAAAACGAATTATAGCGGAATAAAAAAAAAAAATTGATCGCGGTAATGCCTCACTTATTACTACACCGTCTTGTACTCCTTTGCTTGTATATCCGCGACTTTCATTCGAATGATATCGCGTTTCGACGCTCCTCCCACTGGTGCTCGAAACGAATTCACGCTCCGACGAGGTCGCACGAAAACAATGCGTCCTGATATCGACCTTTTTCGGCTTCCTCGGTGCTCGACTTTCGCGGAAGTTAACGCGAGAAATTCGAAAAAGCAGCTCGCTCGCGGAAATTTGAGCGGAGTGGGAAAGAATATTTTTGCACTTTTAAGGATGCGCGAAGTGATTCGAGGTTTCTGACAGGTCTGCTGCTGCATGCACTGATATTTCGCTTTCCTGCTTTCGATCGGGATGCTATTACTTTGCATCGATGAGAAAGAAGCCATTCCTGGGAATCGAGTGTCTGCGTAGACTGCAAATGTTATTTAATTGCATTTATTAATTAAATGTGTATTAATGATTTTATTGTGATGAAATGAAATTAATTATACATTTTATTTCACTTAATTAAGCAATGACGATGAACTTTGTTCATACAATTGAAATATATTTCTTATAAAATTGTACTTTTTTCTGAATTTTCGAAACTTTTTTTTGTTCTTATAATTTTAACTAACAAAATTTATTGTCACTTGGGCGTATATTTCTATTAATATACTTTTAAATTAAATATCGAAAAATAAATAGATTAGATGAGCTTCTACTTTTTATAAATTCGTGGTTTCAAGTAGAAAATTTAAAATTTATAAATTAACTTACAGAACACTTTTATGAAGCTAACAACAATCAATTCCTGATATACTGAAGTTAATATAATTTTATACTTATACACAATATCTGTATTTTTACATGTATTAATAATAAATCTGCTCATACTCAGTATAAAATAAATTAATAATTGCATTAATACGTTAAAAAATAAAAAAAAGACTTTTTCAACTTTATTTAAAAATTGCAATTTTAAAATGCAGTTCAAATCGAATTATTAACGCATTTATATGACAAGTAGTAGTAAATTGTTGATATATTAATTAAAAGCGGCTTTTAGCTCGTGACCGAGGAGCTTTCAGCAGTGCATGCGGCATCGACGCAAACTGAAGCCGCTCGAGGGGCTAAATTTTTCATTTACGTTCCCGTGGCGAAAATCCCGGTCGCGATCAATTCCTCAGCTAGATGCACTTCATTCCTTCTCGCCGCAGCAGCCACCCGCCGGCAGAAAACGCGTCCGGATGTGCCGCATTCCTGGGAAAGCGGGGAATTTTTCCGACTTTGACGTTGAACTCTTGTCGACGTCGACTATTGTCTATTTTGCCGAACTGAACACGATTTGCGGAATGCAAGTAGAACCGAAGCCACTCAGGCTCGACCGAACCAGAAGTATAGGTTGGACAAAATGCCGGTGGATGAAGTTGCATTCTTTTATCCTACATTGGATGCGGAATTAATTAAATTTCAAATGGGAAATTAATTCGGACTAGGTATTACTTCGAAAAATTAATACAGTATACAATGCAATTTCATTTTAATTAAGCTTTTTTTTTTTAAACCTTTGTGTTTAAAGTTTTAATGAAATTTATTTTTCTGTACATTAAAATGATAAAAATCTATAGGTACTGTTGTTTAGAATGTCGATTTTCGTCCAAAGTTTTTTAATATAAATTTCGCCGGCTTATTAAAACACAATGAAATCGTCATTTACATTAACACAATTAAATTAGAATATTCAAAAATTCTAAAAAAAAAAAAAAATGAGTAGATGAGAGTAATTCTACGCTGCCGTTATTTATTTATCGGACAGTAGCAATTACGCGAGAAGCTCAAGTCGAGCTTTTATCTTTTCCTCATATTTGCAGCGGAAACTAAGCGCCATAATTCACAGAAAATAATTTTGTGGCGGACCAGACTCGAGAGTTTTCAGAGCAGACTGCATTCAAAGTTACAAGTGACCAAAAATATCTACAGAACAGGGTAAGTGCATTACAAGACCAGTGCGTATTACAGTGCGGACGGGAAGCTTCCAGAGACGCTACAATCATCACTCAGAAGGCCCAAGCGTCCCCACTTAATTAATCTAATAAAGAAGTGCGAGGCGAGCTACACAGTATCGCGCGGCGCCACGTATAATTTCCAGTTCGCGCGGCAATCTCCTGTCTCGCCATTCTAATTTTTGCATAATGCCCTCAAATAAGAAGTCGGCGGAGGTGAAGCTAATGAAGGGAGTTGCGCCGGCAAATTGAATTTGCACCGGCTGAAACAAGGCCGAGAAGGCTTTTGCGAGCCACTTGTCATACCCTTTTGAGCTGGGCGATATTTGCATATTTCACGTAATACGCGGGCGCGCATAACGAAATTCGCGCTGGCGCAGCCGCAGCGTCTTCGCGTGCAGCTGCCGATCAAGCTCGGCGGCGCCGATTTACGAAGCTCCCAAAATTTTGTATCCTGAAAAACAAGCGCGAGCCACTCCTCCGATGCGTGGGGTTCTGATCGATAGCCGAGGGGTGGGAGCGGTGTGTTACTTAAACGGAAATTCAATTACCACGAGGGGAAAGGCGAAAAAATCGAGGCGCAAGAGCGAGAACCGGGTTATGATTCCTCTGGGCTTTATCCTCCGCTCGGAGCAGCTCTCGAGAACTTAGGCGCTGCGAAAATGTATGCAAACTCGAGAGGCAGGTAGACCTCCTTCGAAAGAGCCATCGACTGTGCCGCGGAAGTTTTCCTCCATCTTTTTTTGGTCTTCTCTCTGCCCTCCTTTTCCGCTCGCGATTCAATGATTTTCGCAGCGCAATTAGCGAACGCTCGCGGGTATTTGCACTTATTGCCGGCGCAACTTGGCGGTCCAGTGCATCAGCCGATGTGCAGAATTGCGTGAGCGTGGTATGTGCCCCCCCCCCCCCGCTTACCGCGTTCTAAAATTAGAGAGACTCGGGACTATGTGAACACAATGAATAAGCGAAGAGCAAGCGCATTTATTTACATAACTCTTTGCATACTTGCATATTAGAAATGGAGCTTCGAGCTGGTTTATACTGTGCATGTGCAGTGGGCTGGGGTATATGGTTCGTCGAAATTTTACTTTTAAAAATGTTGTCGTCCACGGGTACGGCGCCATTTGGACGTGTTTATTGTCGTTCGAGAATGCAGCTTCGAGGAAACAAGTGTTATAATTCTTAAGCGCCTCCACGCGGCTTTTCAGTTTTTTTTATTTTAAATGATAATTTTTTTCTATATTTTTCTTTTGGTCTATTACGCGTCAATTTGTCTTTCTGCTTCCAGAGTTCGATTAAAAATACTGTTGAAAAAATAAAGGATTGTTTTTTTTTTAAATACTGTTGTTTTTTGCACCTTCTTACTTTTTTCTGATATACATTCGGTAGGTTTTATTTTTACCATGCATGTTTATTTTCGCCGGTAAATCGAAACTTGTCAATTTTTCATTAGGTGCATGTTAGATTGCCGATGAAGTTATCGCTTATTCTATAGTCGTAGGAAAAAGAAAATGTAAGTAGAGAAGGAAGTTGCGGCACCGTTGGCTTTTACGAAGGAAGCATTTGCTTTCTTTATTTCGTCGCGAGCAAAATCTGCACCGGTCGAAATTAGTAATTTAATTTATGGGACAATCCCGGCGTTTTATGCGCTTCGCCCATTAAAAGTTACGCGGTAGGTATAAACAAGTGAACGACGAAACGTTTCAGGATGCAAGTACTTACGAACAGATGTGCGAAAATCTGAAAAAAATCTGGAGAGACTCGAATATTCACTTAAAATGTCCACGCTTTGAGCTGGTCGCTACTTCCGCTTTCAAAATATCGCTCGTAAGTGCGAAAGAGCGATTCAGAATATCAAAACTTAAAATGTGCATAGTCGCACCGATACAATTACAAGTTGACAAGCGCGGTGATTATTTACAAAGCTAAGTAAATAAAGGAATATTTGTTGTCAAAAACATTCCAACATTGTACTTGAGAATTAGATTATACGAATTTAGAGTTTTACTTGTAACTGTAATTACACAAAAAGCCTCGTGAATCACTGCTTGGGTTTATAATCTTCTCACAGGGGAATTCAGTTAAAAGTTCCCTATCGAATTACACGGACACGGGAAAAATTTAATGTTAAATCAGTCGTTTCGCGCCGACTGCAATAAACTTTTAACGAACACACTGAAACTGCCGCGTATATAAAGCTTCTATTTGTAATATAATTTCGCTGTGCGATCCTATCGAAACCTCATGTACGGATCGTCCAGATCTCAATCTTGAATGCGAGCCAATTCGAAAAATTCACTTATTTTTGTTTTTGTTTTTGGAATGTATAAGCTTGAGCAATGCTAAGCAGAGAATTATATAATAGCGCGCGAAGCGAGACTCATTCCTCTTGGTACCCGATCAAATTGTTGACCAAGATTCAATATCTTTCACTATGAATCTAATAAATTGAATCAATTTTTTAAAAACATGAAATATTTAGAGAAATTAAAATGCTAAACTTGGAAAAAAACGGATTGATTTGAATACAATCGCTTGAGTTGCAATGAAATTATTATTAATCGAAAAAAAAATAAACACTGTATAAAAAATAAAATTACTTTTGGAGGCATGTTATTAGTCCCTCTGTACTATTCCTATGAATATTGAAGAGGCGAAATAATTAACAGTTTATTACTGATTTTTTTCAAAAGAAGAGTAATCTTATCGTGAATTACAAAAAAAGAAGAAGCGTTTGATAAAAATATGTGTCTGATAGAAGGCGCCTGCCACTTTGGGCAGAAAACACGGTAAAATCACGTTGAACTTTCTTTTTTCAAGCGAGCAGCGGAAAGAACGAGTCCTCTAGAACAGACTGAGTGGCGATTCTCGTTTCAACACCGAGGATTGTTTATTCATTCTAGCAGTGGTACACGTGGTGTGCGGGCTTTGAAACTCTTCAAAGAAGTGGCTAAAGTGACTAAAATAACGAGAGCGAATGTCACGACCATTTGCCATTTTGAATGGAAGAGGCGGAGGTTCGCGCACTAAAATAACCCATTGAACAATAACTTATGCTCAAAAAATAATAAAATATATTATTATTCTACAATTTTTTTTTAATCCGTGATCGATTTTAAAAGGCATTGAACACTTATAGTTTTTTTTTTAATAATTTAATATAATTGTTTTTTAATTTATTAATGAAATAGCGAGTACAGTGAGAGAAAAACGCTTAATAAAAATTACTATAGTGATTAGGAAAGAAGTGACAGTCTTGACAAGCTAGAAATTTTAATATTGAAAATAACAATTATTAGTACTCAAAATAGCAATTTTTAGTATTAAAATAGTATTTTTTTATATTTCAGATACTAAAAATTACTATTTTTCATATAAAAAATTCTCACTTGATAAAACTGTCATTCCTTTTCTAAGCACAATAGCAATTTTTATAAAGTTTTTTCTCTCAGTGTATAAAATATCAAGCTCGTAGGCGAAAGTTTCATAGTCAGAAAAAGAAGTAGGAGAACAATAAAGATATCCAGCGAATAAAAAAAAATGATCGTGGTAATACCTCACTTATTACTACACCGTCTCTTACTCCTTTTAGTATATCCTTTACATATCATTATTAAACAATTTTTTTTAATCCATGATCGATTTTTAAAGGTATTGAACACTTATAGTTTTTTTTAATTAATTTAATATAATTGTTTTTTAATTTATTAATGAAATAGTAAATATAAAATATCAAGATCGTAGGCGAAAGTTTCACGGTCAGAAAAAGAAGTAAGAAATCAATGAAGATATCCATCATTATCGTTCCTGTCAAATTACGACACGTCCGACAGGCGGAAAATTATTAGCGTAAGCAATGTAGCCATGAAATTAAGATCTATCCGTGTAATATAATACGCAGCGATATTTTCCTTATTACAAACGGGAGAAAACTGAATGATAACATTTTTTTTCTATTAATTTTGCAAAGCACGAGGTGCGAGCTGAACACGGTGAATAGGGAAGCTTTTTGCGGACGGTGTCGTTCCGAGGACAGCTCTTAAAATGAGATTTTTCATGGAAGGTGGGTCCATAGGTGGATGGTCCCCCTACTTCGCAACGCAGCCGTGCGATAAACGATGCGTCAGTATCCATCTCTCTTTGGAGAGTCGGATAAATAAGTTTTCCGACAAATATAAGCCGTCTCATAAATTTTCCCGCTGATTCCCCTGTGACAAGGCGGGCCTACACGCGGTCCACTGGGGGTGGGGGCGCAGCATACACATCCAGCCCCACCCCCGCGTCACTCGGAAAAGTAGATATAGAATCTCGGAAAGGGGAAGGGGCCAGGAGGGGGGGGGGGCTTATGTATGCACATGTACGGGTCGTTTATTATCGCAATCCGCCGCGCACAAGTTGGACAGCGAGCGTAGACTCCTCTCGTCTCTTTCTCTTTCTCTCTTGCGCGTGTATATTATTAAACATCTTTGCGCGCTGGCCGCGTCCCTTTCGTCGTTTTTACGAGCCCGAGGCTTCTTTTCCCTGCTAAAATTATCCGCCCATTCCCACCTTCTACGCCCCTCGGGCACTTCGCTCCCCTCCGCTTCCTTCTTCCCCTTTGCCGCCTTCCTTTTTTCAGTCGTTATCCCTTTACCCGCCAGCCTGTCCGTCTGTCGTATTCTCAAAATAAATATCATTACGAGAGCGATACATCGATAGCAGGCAGTTCTTATTCCTTCCGTTCGCGCCGCGGTGATTCTGCTTTTTTATACTGTGCGAGTTGAAGGAAATGTTTCGAGCTTCGCGCTCGCGAGAGAGGATCGTGATGGGGATCAAATTTAGCCTTCTGATCTAATACTTACTGGGAGGGTATCTCTCACCTTTAAATCATGGATATGTAATATTTTTTTATACGTAAATACGAATGAAATTTAACTTAAAGAAAAATGTTTATAATATGAAAGAAATTTAAGTTAAAGAAAAATAGTTAGAACCGTTAAAAATGTTGGGGTTGCAGTGGATTTTTCAGTTATTTTCGTTAATTTTTTTAGCTTCCTTTTTTTTTTGTCATTAGCTCAGTAAGTCTTAAGTAGCTTGTAAAAGAGAAAAAATAAAAGTAGAGATAAAGATCTTTAATTTAAGAGATTTTACTTTAAGAAGTCTTGTTTTCTTGTAAAGTGAATTATTAACAAACAAAGGTGGGTATAAAGAACAAAGCAAAAAATTAAATTAGCAAGCTTCCAGATTTTTAAAAGTGATTTTTTTAATTGCTCCTAGCAAAAAGTAGGAAGCTTGAATGTTTTATTTATATTTTACGAGCAAAATTATTTTTTTATCTATCCATACGTAAAAATTGGACGACTTTTTATATCTTTTTTTTATTACTTCCAGGTTGCTATGTGATTTGATTAATATATTTTTACACATATATTCGTTGCTCGCAGTCGAATCGCCTCGTATCACTACCAAAGCAAAAAGGTCTGATATAATCCTGTGACGCTTGTTTTAATAAATTCCGAAAATACATACGGATCAGTTTCAGCGGAGCACTGCTCCCTAGTTTGCTTTTACAACTTTTACAATTAATTCCATTTTAATAAAAAAAAAGTTCGCAAACATTCTACGAAAATGTGAAAAAAGATTCTTGAAGTAAAATACGCGAAGAGGAAGTTTGATAAAAATAATCGCACACGGAGGATATCTCAATGTTGAGCGGATTTATTCCGTTTTTCCTTTTAATTGCCGCGAAGCTTTTACGCTGAACTTTGTGTAAGCATTTTTTAAATAACATACATTTGTATGAGTTCGCAACGCTGAAACAATACATTGCGGAAAGCATAAAAATTTTTTGCGCTCGCTAGCAAATAAAAAACGTAATTACGCAAATAAAACAATAAACAAATAAAAACAAAAAAAAAAGGAAAGAAAAACGGTAAACGATAAAAGGCATAAAAGTCGTTTCCTAATATAGACGAGAATACCTCCGGTCACGATCGGCGGCAATGAAGATATTTTCAATAAAGGGCTACATGTAATGTTACGACTATACGGCGGGATAAACAATACAACAAAGAGGCAATACAAGGGGGAAAATTTTGGGGGAGTCTCGTTAGGAAGTTTACGAGATCTTCGACATCACGCACAAGCTCTTTATTATCCGGTCTGCTGGCGTTTGCTTATTTTATACTCTGAACCCATTTTCGTGCGCGAAGGGCGTTGGACCGGCTCAAAGAGCGAGTTGAGCCGCTGTTATGCCAACGTCACGCCGCCTCTGCTCTGCTCCATTTTCTCTCATTTCACTCGTCTCGGCCGTGTGCGGTAGCTGAATCGCTTATACTCCGCTGGGCCGCCGGCGAGTATGACTCCACTGAGACCCGCTTCGATATTTCTAGAGTACGCTGTATTTGTTTTCTCTGCTTGTTAAATGGCCGAATGTCGTGTTTCTATAAATTTCTAACCCTTTATTTTGCGACCGCTGCGTCGCGGGGAATTTTCGTTCGTGTATATGAATAAATGCATGAAGGAATGCCAATTTAAGTAGGCGCGAAAAATCTAAGTGAACTTTGAAGGATTATCGACTTTAACTTTCATTAACACATAAAAAAATGTTTGCACAAAGATATGAATGAAGAATTACTATGTTTTATGTGAAGATTTAGTTTATGCAATCAATTAGTTTGTTAAATTTTAAAGCTTTAATTTCTTAGCTATCAGTTTTTAAGTTATTGAGCTTAACAAATTATAAAAGTATTGTGCGAACATTAAATGTAGAAAAATTTCCTTTTATTTTCATTCGTACAGCAGTGAATTTTGTGGCTACGGATATTATAAATTTATCCTCTTAAATAAAAACGATAACAGGATACGTTATGAAATATTTAAAAAAACATTTGATCGTTTAAGTGACATATATATCGTTTCAATCGTCAAACATTCTCGTTTAAATCGTCAAAGAAATTCATGTTTATTTATAAACAGATAAATTAATGTATTGCTTTATAACCGAACTGAAGCTCAGTGTTTCAACTTGAAAATTCCGAAATTGATAAACGCGAATTAAAGAGGTAGTCATTGATCATTTTCTATCCTCAATCATATATTACCTACAAAAAGTAAAAAAAATAAATAAAAACTCGCACATTATGAACTAGTTTAGTTCTGTTTATAAAAAGAAACATGTCAAAAATTGTATTCCAATGAAGGCCGTTTTACTCTCGAACTGAAATGGATGATACAACATAAAAATAGCCAATTTTATTATATAAATCTGTCTGAAAAAGTTTTTTTTTTGATAAATTAAAAGTCACCATTCCAAATAGTTATTTAGCGAAGAGTTATATTTTATCGCGATTGAAAGTATTCATTAGTGTTTTTATTGTAAATTTCAAACGGTTGTGATATTTTTGATAATTGCAACGATTGTATGCTTGTTTTTATGCATAACTGTTTTTCTACAAACATTTACTCGATTACGTTACATTATTATTTGTCAATTACTATCATTTTACAATAACTATCTATTCTATTCTATTCTAATTAATATATTTTTGAGTATTTTTAAAATTCTACGGACTATTAATATCTGAATTTCAAAAAAATCAATTACAATAAACTTTTAAGTTAAAAAAAAAAAAAAACTATATTCAATAATTTTTGTAGTGTTAACTGCTATTAAAATAATTATTTCATGCAAACCCACAATACCCAGTTGTAAATTCGAAATTCCCAAGCAATCGAAGAAACGAATGAATTTACTGAATCGAATCGAGCCGAGGGTGGCTTACCCCAAATCACGCGGCGAACTCATCGGATACCGCGCCTTACGTCCAAGCCGGAAGCATGCACACCGCACTGCTGTTACGCGCTTCGGCGGCGCGGATGCATCTGCGACCCTGGCTACGCGCACGAACATGAGGCGAAGATGGGGAAACCAAAGTAAATGTGAACAGGCAACTCGTTAGAGTCTGCCTGCGGTAGGCGCTGGCGCGTGGGAAGATATATTTTCTTATAAATCCTGTTTAGCGAGCATAAAGCTTTGATTTACGAATTGCGCGTTATACAAAAAACAAAAAAAAAACAAAAATGAAAGCCGAGCTGCTTAAGCGAGGGAGGGAGCACGATTTATTAAGAGACTGCGGGTGCTGCAATTTTATTTTTTATTTTTTATATAATTCCAAAAGCTTTGCGAGGATTGGAATTACTTCGCTCGATAATACGTTCGATCTTTGAAACTGTTTCTTTTTTTTTTCATTTTAACTACGAAGAAAAAACTTTGCGATTAAAATTAAGATTAGAAAACGAATTACTACTTCGTTCACTCAACTTTTGTATTACCTCGCTTATATTTAAAAGAAATGACAAAGTAAGTAGAAAAATTAAAAGTGTAATCACCATTTTATTAATTTATTATAGAAAATAGAAATTTCAGCGACATTTAATCCAAAATTTATTAATGAATATCAATAATCGTCTTTTATTTTTTACAACACGATTTTTATTTTTATTTTATTTCCAGTCTGCGTCTATTTTAAATTATTAATTTTATTCTAGTTAATTATTTATCTATTAATTATGCTTTCCTCTACGATATCACAGTAACTACCGTATATTTTTCCACGCAGAAAATTGACTAAAAATTAAAAATTTAAAAAAAAACGGCGATGAAGTAGGTATACCATAGCATTCAATTTACTCTACAATATCCGCTTAATAAAAGTCATGATAAAATCGTGTCACGGTGACGACGAGAAAAAGTAGCGAAAGGCGGCAGTCGCCTGTCGCACGAATGTTGGTCCGGTGAGCATCGGTGTATATATAGGTTATTGTCGGAGACTCTCCCGCAGGGCGCGATACCCACTCAAGCGCGTCGCTGCAGAAAGCGAGCTTGCGCGACGCCGCGTAGCAGAAAGGATAAGCAAGTAAACGTGCTTATATACTCCGGGACTTTCGGTATCGAACTTCGATACTAAATCGAAGCCGCAAACTGTCAAATCTACTGCGAAGCGATGCCTTCTTTTTTTTTTTTTATTTTCTTTTTCAATTTTCCCTATTCGCAACCGAAGGCAAACTTAATTAAGGGGGCAAATGAGAAATTTGGAAGAGGCAGTCATAAAATCGAGTGGGCTGTACTTTTATTTTTCATTGCCGAATAAAGGAAGGCAATATCGTATCAAGCCACTAATACAGTCCTAAACCAATCTACCAATTTATCGGTTCCGCATCAGTTCTTGGAATATTCTTTGCCTTCAACTTCCTTAAGTAATTAGGATAATAATTTTAGCTATAATTACGTTAATATTTACCCACATTAATTGTTAATTATTATTATACATATTGAGAATTTGCTCTTCATAATTTTTTTTTTAAAAGGAGGATGTAAAGTATATTAAAAAGGAGTTTGATTTATTCCAAAAAGCAAAATTTATATCGTGACAAAGAGCTTTTGAATTTGGATAATTAAATAATATAATTTAGAAAAGTTTAAGTAAATAAAAATGTTGTCTACAGTTTTTTTAATTAGTAGATCTTTTACGTAAAGACACATTTACACAATTTAGCTTTGTGCGCTTAGACTTTGTATTCTCTATTCTATAACTAATTTAAAATGTTGCGTAAAAAAGGCACAAAAAATATTAATCCGTCCAATAAATTAATAAATTTAAAAGCAACATACTCCCAGTCAGTAACAAACATACATCGAAAAAAAAGCACATAAATCAGAATTTCGCTAAACAAAACTTCAAACGACTTCCTTTGCAAACTAGAAAAAGATACTACGTTAGTCAAGGCGAGTCCTCGGTCTTTCTAGTGCATTGTAGAACAATAAAAGTCAGCATCGACAAAGACGCTGGAAATCGGATAATGCACGGTGGTGCACACGAAAAGCGGCGCTGCAGACGCGAGCGTATGAAATTTCAGCGGGCGCGCGAGGGAAGGATGCAGGCGAAATGCAGGCGGCGCGGGATGCGTCGGCACGCAGACCGGACCTCCGTGACGACACTGTCAAATTCTGTGTATCGGCTCGTTAATCCAGGGGAGGCCTCCGTGGCGGTATACGCGATGCGAATATTGGCCGGAGCGCGCACGTGCGCGTGCCCGACGTACGCAATTACAGGACAGGGGAGCGCAATTATGCCGCGCCGGAGGCATCGAAAAAGCCCCGAGCCCCTCCGATTTCACGTTGGTAGGTCGACCTCGCTAAACCTCTTGCCCGAAGGTTCATGAAGGGAGAGACTGGAGTGTTGAATTTCGCATTCGCGCTGTTGAGAATTTTTTTGCGTTTCTCGAATCTGAGACTTTTCTTGCCCTCTGAAAATGAATAAGTGAAATTCACATCGAATAAGTGAATGTACACTAGTTCTACGATGTTTAAGCGAACGACTTATCGCGTACACGCTAAATTGGTTACAGTAAAGTAGAGTGAAAATTAACTCTATTGGAGTCAAATTTTCACTTTAATTTTTTTATAGTGCAATTAACACCTCGATGGAGTGAAGTAGAGGGATTTTGTTTACTTTTAAGTAAAACGAAAGGTAGGGATTTAACCTTTAATATGCTACTCTACCTTAGAGTGAATTTAAGTTGAAATTTGACTCCAATAGAGTTGAATACTGTCAAATTTAACTCTACGAGTGTTTTACTGTAAACTAAGAATGAAATTTACTTCCAGCTATTTTAGCGTGTATAATTGGTGTATATTTAATTATTTGATGTGAATATCACTTATTCGTTTTTAGAGGGTTGTTTACTTAATTTTTGTTAAATAAATTAATTTTAGTAATTGCAGTTTTCTACAGTTTCACTAATTGGGTAGTTTTCTCCGAATAAGATGAAACAAATTTTCATTCTTCGTTCCCATTTAAAGTTGTACGGACATACGCAATGTGACACACGGTAATTGAAATTTTATTAGTAGGCAGGGTGATAATTGTAATTCTTTCATGGAGTCCTATTTTTGATGCGAATTCGAATTTGCACGGATTATACAGGACAAAGCGATTCTCGTAGTTTTATTTAAACTCGTAGGATTCTGTGACTTGTTAAAAGAAATTTCATTACATTATAGACTGGAAGTTAATTGTTATTAAGTTCGGCGATCGCTCGATTTACTTTGCACGTAGGTATTCCTTTGTACCTATTTTTCGATGCGAATTCGATTATGCTCGGACTGTAAAGGATGTGTGAAATGTCAAATACTTAAACTCGTAGGCTACTGTGACTTGCCAAAAGTAACCTTGTTATCGGGTGACAATTGAAATTGATTCGGCAGTCACACTATTTTCCTTGATCAAATTAAGCGATAAACTAATCTGCCTTTGTACGATCGCGCGTAATATTTTTGCTCTTTTACTGTACTTGATATGCTCACAAAAAATAGCTTGCTGTCAAAGTGAATTCTTGCCCTGATCTTTAACGTGCTGATTGGAATTTTATTGCTAGCCTGAGCACCATTGCTTTAAATTGTTTCTGCGCTTGCAACATCGTGAGTACGAGCAAACCTGCACAACAGTCCAACTTACGCACTTATAGCATTCAAATTAAATACACATAAAAATCAAGGAAATATTAGTAAAATACAGAAATATTGAGTAAACTTTTACAAATATCTCAGGTAGATTTTGCTATATTTGTAATAAATGTTTCTAGTAATTATAGCATATTTTTAAAATTCTTTTTTAATACAACATGTTTCTGCGTATATATACACTGAAAAAAAACTTGATAAAAATTACTATTGTGGTTAGGAAAAGAGTGATAGTCTTATCAAGTGAAAATTTTATATATAAAAAATAGTAATTTTTAGTATCAGAAATTTTAAAAATTATGATTTTTTGTGCTAATAATTGTTATTTTCCGTACTAAAATTTCTCGCTTGTCAAGACTGTCACTCCTTTCCTAATCATAATAGTAATTTTTATTGAGTTTTTTCTCTCAGTGTAATATATATATATATATATAGATACAAGAAAATATGCAATTTAAAGTCCTACCGTATTCACAAAAATAAAATGTAATTATAGCTACAAGGAATAGCGTCCCCCCAAGGGGGGACTCGTGCGACGTCAATTAAAAATAATAAAGCGTCCGCCGAAAAAGGGCGAAGGTTTAAAGAGCGGGGAGCGGTTATCTTAGCGATGTCCTCTATGTACGAAGGCACTTTCTGAAGTTCACACAAGAGGCGCCCGAGTTTCTGTCGGAGGCAGCAAGCCGTTAATGTGTCGCAAACCGCACTTAACCGACGCCTCGCTCTCTCGACTTTTGCGGGGGAGGATTATATAGTCCACGCCCGTCAAAAGTGAGGCGACGAAGGTGCGGGGCAATACGCGCGCAAATAGACGCCGCCGGAAGGGTAAGTTGCGCGAGCGTGCAAACAGAAATTTCACGTGTCTGTGGGTGCGAGCCGAGCCACCGTTTCCCAAACCCTTTCATTTAGATAACGCGTACAAATATAAGTTTTAAAAGGACGCTTGCAAATGTATCCGCTTGCCTATCCATTTTAATTATGATGTACCGACCCTCCGTTTCCGTTTGCCAGTGCCGCGGAAAAATTTGTCGCGTAGCCTCGCACTCCGCAGGCCGGAACACTATTTTGCTTCCTTTTTTTTTCAGCAAGTAAATCGCATTCATTAAGTGGGATGGATTTTAGAGACAAGCGGCATTATTTTACGGTGCTTTATGAAATTTGTTTAATGGGAACAAAAGCCGCGGCCAAAGCAGGTTAATATGCGTATCAAGTTAATTTTTCGATTTGTTTATTAATTTCGTTTATATATTCCAATATTTATTTACTGCACTGAACGAAGAGCACGAAGCCCTCTATATATAGTTTCATGACTGCGCGCATTTTCGATCTCTTACTATATTATACCTACACACAAGCACAGTTATACAATTAACGCATCAGAATAATTTTACTTCGAACTAAATTGCTGAAATAGGAGTAGCGCACTCGCCAGTTATATTTTAGCAATTTTTGCATAGAGCTCTGTAGTGCACTCGAGGGGGTAGCCGCAGGAATTTAAAACTATCCTCTAAGAGGCTTGAGGATGAGATGCATAATCATAAGCAAGGGTCCAGAGGGGACTGGACCCCTAGAGCTTTTTCCGCGCACGTGCCGCGCAAGAGAGCACATCTGTATTTGTATGCAAAAGTGAAAATGCACTTTAATAGAAGCCCCGAAGAAATTGGAAAATGGTGGAGTCACTGTGCGGTGCAAACTCCCTCTGGTCCTGTCTCCCCCCCCCCCTCTCTCTCTCTCTGATTTACTCGGGGCTTTAGTAGCTTTGTCGCACTCTTCTGTACCTGGTGGAAGTCGAAGAGGGACGAATTCAAATGAGATTGTTCGTCCACACCTCCAGCTTGTAATCAAGCGGCGTCAAACGGGAAGAAGAACCGAGCAAACCGCGTGACGGGTAGAGGCTGGTGGGGTATATATGGTGGAGCGACGACTTGCAATTACAATTACCCGCAATGAAAACGAGCTTGGCCGCAGTGCCGCCTGCGCCGCTTCTTCCACATCTTATTCTACATTCGTAAGAGCTTAAAGTACTCGTCTGTAGAAATGTGTGCACGCGTCGTGCAGTTAGCAAGGGGATGAGTGGGAGTTACCTCAATCACAAGAAATTTTAGTTCTCACTCCTATTACACTAGGAGTAATAATATTTTGACCGTTAAATGCTGTAGCCACAAGTTTTTTTAATTTAGTTTTTTAAAGTACTTAATTGTAACACCTGGATTGATTTATTTTTTACGTAACCTACCACTCCACATAACAACACATTCCTATATAAAAAACAATACGAGACTGAATGATATTCAGATTCTTAATTAGCAACCCCGTAGGTTCTCCGTAAGAAATGTTCAGGGTGATTCGACCATCCACGAGATTTCTGTATAAAAGGTTTAACATCTAATTATTTTCTTCAATAAATTAGTAGGTTTGGTTTACAGGGAATACCTATATTCAAAATTTTGGTACGTTGACATGGATTTAGGACAGCTGCAAATATTTCATTGTTGAAGAGAAGTTAGAGACACGTAATTAGGCCTCTAACACTATTAAGCTAAGCAAATAAGTTACAATCACTTTTTGATAGCGCCGACCCGAGTTATCTTTTCATTCCATTTTCTTTTCATCAGAAATTTACGTAAGTATTCACTTACTCCAACGCGAGCTTTTGGTTCAGCTTCTTTTGTTACCTAACCGAGTCAGAATTTCATTCGCTTTTCATTTTACCCCGGAACAAAGAAAAATACGATGTTCGAGTTATTCTTTTTTCCAACTCGTCTCGTTGTGGTTTGCTTTAATCAACACTGTGTTTACGGGAATTCATAAATACCAAGAAAATCACTTTCCTTATTGCATTAATATTTTCTCATCAAGAAAACGGCTTTAAAGGATTAACTTTTTTTTTATTGAGAAAATGTTGACGATTAAACTCATACCGCAGTAAATAAGAGACAATAGATACAATGTAATTTATAATCTTCGTTATTTATCACGGTGGTAATTTTCTCTTTATTATTTAGTCAATTTCCATTAATTGTACTGTAACTTTGATGGAAATTAAATTATCTATTAATTATCTGTCAAGATAATGAGAACTAGATAAGTTAATTTAGGCTAAACAATACTTGTTAACAAAAAAAAATTGATAATAAAGTCTAGTCTTTTTTGTAATTATATAATTTCAGTATATCGCAAAAAAAATTTGGGTAGAAGGTGTTTTCCCTTTCTACCAAGGATTATTCATGAGGTTAATGAAGTTCGAAACGAGATTCAAATTGCTATATAAAAAAATCTGGTAAAAATTACAAGTTGAGATTAAAAATTCTGAGGTTTGGCAGCAGTTACGAGCGAACGTCATAAAGCGCTGGCGCAATTCTATTGTAGTACCGTGTACTAGTAGCTGGCGCTAATAATTTCTCCATTCGTAATCGGCTAGACTATAATTTACGATTTATCTGAACCCATATTTTTCTCTATACATTTCTTTAACGTTTTAAGTGCCAGTCTTGAATACAAATGGGTTTTGTTTACTCGTCTCTGTAACTAATATATCAAAACAACAATCGAAGTTCCCAAACAATACAATTTAACATTTACTGCTCGTCTTCAAGATTATATCAGTTTTGTATCTATTAAATTAAGAAAAGATTATTTTTTAAAAGAAATCTAAATAAATGGGTAACTTCTTTTACATTGATTTTACTTTGTAGATGATTTACATTAGTTTGGCAGTAGCCTCGTTCTAATGTACTTACGAGCTTACGAAGCGGGCTGCAGCTTTATTATTTTAATAAAAGATTTAATTGAAGATCTTGGATAAGGACTTCATAAAGTTGTTGGTACACGCGTTGCAGATATTTCAATTCAAGTTAATTACATGTAAAAATTGACTGTAATATAAGTAATCAATTGTACGTAAAAATTAAATTATATAATAAGCACAGCTTCCCATTTGAGTATCACATCTCAGGAAGCACCAATTTGGATAAAACTTTATAAATTGTCTTTTGGTACCGTATAATAAGAGCATACCACTTACAGTTTGACCCCATGGGACTTCATTCAGTATTACAGTATGTTTTGTTATAATTACAAGTACACTAGTGCATATATTTTTAGCAAAGTTTATAAAAGGAATGCTAATAATTTTAGTCATGTCAATTAAATCAAAGCTCATGGGGTAAAATATGAATGGTTCGTTTCATTATTCGCTACTCGAAAGCAATTTTCAAAGTTTCATCTCAATCGGTGATGCTGAGGTGTGACACTTTGCTAGTTCGATAAGCTATGAAAATCTTATTTAACGTTCAATAATTTAGATTTATTGTAACATTAAAAAATGTACTCTAAAATGATGATATCTGTAACTACTCCCACGTATATTTTAAACAAAAAAAAATGCTATTGCGCTGTACCCGCTAGAATTCGGGGCTGGTGAAACAGCAGAAGATTAGAAAAACTTGGAAAATAACGTAAGCAACGCACAAGTTTGTAGCAGTATAGGTATCATACGAAGAGCAGTAACCGCAACTCGTGGCGCTTTGAACTTGCGATTTTCATACTGCAGCCTGCCTGCACCTACATCTCCATGTACCAAGGACAAAGGGCGAAAACGCACGCGGATTCTGCATTTATTTGAACCGACAGGTGCCTATAGGAGATTTCAAAGTGAACTTTGCTTCCGTAAACGATTGCCTATTCCGTCAAACGGCGCTTTTGATAAAGCTCGTGCTTGGCTGCCTGGCTTGCTTGGATGGAAAATCAAAACACCTACCGGTAAATAGGATGGCGCCGAGAGCGATGTTAATCCAAGTGTGTGGGAACATTTTCACTCCGTTTTACACTCTTTCCCCTGGAATGCGTTCCCCGTGGCAGTTTAATTGCCACTACTTCCACGGCACTTAATAATCGTCAGTCTTGCAGGCGCTGGCCACAAATCTCGTACTGCGCCGATCACCGTTCAGTCATTATGAACGTCGTTGCACTATCCTAGGAACTCGCGAGCGTTTTTGGCAAAAATTAAAAAAAAACTAAGTCACTGGTTCACTGGAAGTTTGAGCTGAGTTGAAAAAAAAAAAAATTTTTTTCCTTCGCAGAACTTGTAACACGGGCAAACTGACGTTGGCGGCGTACCGGCGGAGATCGAGAGGGGCGCGCACGCGGGTACTATACAAGATCGTTGACTCACGGCGGACCGTGAGCGAGTAAGTAGCGGAGCCGAGACTGAACGTCACCGCGGTGGAGCGAGCGCGCGAACATTCCCCTCGAAAGCCGCGCGCATGCTCCCCCCACCCGATAGTAGCGCCCCACCTTCAGCCGCTATCTTCGCGCGCGGACGCGGACTCCCCCCGTGTCCCCCCTTTTTGCCCCCCACCCCTTCTCGGCGGGTGCACTCGCGCCTCCACGTACTTAATAGATGTGTAAGTGTATATACGTGTAGGGAGCCCTGCGGGCTCGTGCAGATGCCAACAGGGGAGGGAATTTTCTCGCGGATGCTCACGTGCCTAGCGTCCACGGCATACAAAAATTCAATGCTCGCGGTTTGAGGTTCACTGTGTGCATTGCTGTACGTAGGGGGTGAACTAGGGTGAGTGCTGGATTTCGATTTATTGGTTGCGGTTGGTCCTGAGATTCATTCGGCAGTTTAAAGGGGTTGATTTCTAGAATAGTCAGTAGATTTTTTAAAAAATGGTGAACAGTTTTTACCACAATTTAGGCTGTGCTTTGTACACTGAGAAACCCATTAGTAATTTCAATTCCAAGTATAAAGTAAATACTTCAATAGAACTTGTTAAATTATAATTTAGTGTTATATTAAACTATTAAATGTTAAGTTTATTAAAGTAAATGCTTCAATAGTACTTGTTAAGTTATAATTTAAGTTAACAAGTTAAATTATAACAGTCAATAGTACTAATTAAATTATAATTTAACAAGTACTATTGAAGTATTTGCTTTATATTTGCAATTGAAATTACTAAGTGGGTCTCTAAATACTAAATATTTCTTTAAAACTAAATGAATTTATTTATTTCTAATTAAATTTAGTAGCTTCGAACAAATAATTAATAATAATTTAGTTGATTTAGTTGATAGTAAAGATTTACTAAACCTGATATCGACTGATTCTTACTACCGGCAGGAAATATTGTTTATTAATCCCCTTGTTAAAAACTTTCTAGTAAATTATTAAATTAAAAAAAAAATTCTTTTCATGAGTTGAAACAAATACTTTTTAATGAAGAGAATCGTGGATTTTATTAACCTGGCTCGTGGTCGTTTTTAAATTGCCTGCGAAACATCGGTAGGAATAGTCAGACATAATATTGCATGGAAACTAATACTTCGATTGTCTGACAATGCTACAGAATAAAACGTTGAATGCATTCATTTTTATTGAAGAGTAAGCGCACATTTTCAACCCCTATTTCAACTAATTCGTTTGAGGAGTACGCGCGTGTTTATTGACAGCGAAGACTGACAGATGGTGCACGAAGCATTTCAAATTAAAAGAAATTTCTAAGCAGTTATCCTGTCTTTATTTTATTCTACTTTAGTTTTTAGTCGATATCTTCCTTGCAGTGGGGATAGCGTGCTCGTGTTCTATTAGTTTCTGGTTCGAACCATATGCACGCTTTGAGAAAACCTTACAGTGATAATATTACTATAAAACTTGACATTTAGATTGTCAGCGATTTCGTCTTCAAAAACGATATTCTTAAAAGGTATAGAATTTATGTATACAAAAGGTAGAAGCGTAATAAAGGTCATGAGCCAAGCCGTCAGTCTAAAGGTTAATAAGTATAGACAAATCAATAAATAACATACTGGTTTTACAAACAAAAATTCTGTAAATAAATGCGCACATAAATTTAAAAAATTGTTCAACGAAGAGTCTGAAAAGCGAATGGAAAATCATCACAAGTCGTGTTCCCTCGTCGATAATTTTCCCAGCGGCATTCGCCTTGGCAAGTACAACATTCTTCCGTCCCATAAAGCACTGTGATGATCGGAACTACATCATTTTGCGAGTTAAAAGAGCATATTTCGAACCGACAACCCGCCACTAACAAATTTTCCCGAACAAAAGCAAGTGGGGCGAATTTCCCGTGCCGATACTTGACACATTCGCCTCACGTTGGTGCACCTATCGAATTCGATGTAGAAAAAGGTCGGATAAGAGAAGCGTGTGTCTATAGCGTATTGTATGTGGCACATCTGAAGAAGTAAGCGAGCGCGGATAAAAAATGTTTACACGACTGTGCGTGTTATTAGTAATAAGACCAACGGAAAAGGTCGATCATAACATTCTTACTTCTCTCGATCAACCTCATTCGCAATAATCGTATTGAAGTAAACGAAATTATTATTTCATACTTTAACAATCAAGTAAAAGTTACTCGACTAGAAAAAAGAACGTACACCGAGAGAAATAACTTAATATAAAATTGCTATCGTGATTAGGAATGGAGTGACACTCTTGACAAGCGAGAAATTTTAGTATGAAAAATAGTAATTTGTAATACACAAAATAGCAATTTTTATTATTAAAATAGTAATTTTTACAATTGCCGTACTAAAAATTACTGTTTTTCATACAAAAAATTCTCGCTTGTTGAGACTGTCACTCCTTTTTTAACTATACAATAGCAATTTTTATTAAGTTTTTTCTCTCAGTGTACGGATATTTTTTTACTTGCGGACTTTTTTCTGCTCCACAAAGGAGTGCGTAAATCGACTTAAAATCGAATCTGCCTTACTTTAGCTTGTGATTCTTCAACATATCCTTACGATATTTACAAGTAATTATGTGTCCATTCATCCTTTCAATCTATATTTAAAAAAATACACAATAATAAAAAACGCCTGATTGTATCCTGCCGAAAATTTAGCCTGGATAATATTCGCTATGCCAGTATTTATACACGAGGACTTTGCCGGAAACGCTGCACTTGATTCTGCTCTGTCGCGGCCAAATTTTTAACGAGACAAACGCATCGCTCGAAAAATAATCGCGCGGCGGAAAGCAAATAGAAGAATGAAAACGGGAATGGCGTAGTAAAGAGAGTAGAGGAGCAGAGTCGCGTATAAAAAAAAAGCGAAGAAACAAATTATCCGATTCGTCTGAGCTTTTAAAAAGTACGCTCGTAGGTATATCGAAGCGAAAGAGAAGAGCCAGCGAGGCGAGAATTGCTCGGCCTGCTCGTTGCCAGAGAATTCATGTGCCAGGTGAGCTGCTAGCGCTGCTCTGAATTATCGCTCGGACTTGTTTCTGCGTTCGCCTGCTTCTTTTTTCCACGCCCCATTCCCCCACCCCCTCAGCCTGGCTATTTTCTGGACAACGGGAAAACGGGGAAAACGGCCGCTCTACTTGCCGACGTAAGTTATATCCAGTGGTCGCGATTATTGTGCCTGTTTCTACTTCCTCTTCTGGAATAGATTATGAATGGAAAAAGGGAAGCGCGCTACTCGCTAAACTGATATTCGCAGTGGCCAAGCTCCCCTGCCCCTCCCTCTACGCTTCGGATGATGAATCCCAAAGCGATACGAGAGCAGCGTCGCTGAGTTTCCTGTTAATACGCTTTTCTCGCTTTTTACAGATAAATAATTGTTGCAGGCGGGCTTATCCATTTTGATTCACCGCCCACTCCTTTGCTGGATATTTGTGTAAATTTTTATAAAAATAATCCTTTAAAAAGTGCTACGCTGCTTCAATTATTACTGTATTTCATGCCGCAGTCTGCCTCTCGATTGTTATTTTTTTTCGTTTGAAGTTCAAATGTTGCGCGAAGTTATTTCGATTAAAATTTCACCGCTAAAACCGTTGGCCACCGGCGTAATCGTTGCTGTCGTCCACGAACTAGTCTGTCACATTTCGTACGGAATTGTTTGGAAATATTCTTATAAATATTTTTCAGGTAGGATTAAGAGTTCAGAGTTGTCAATGGCGTATGCCATAAAAGCGAAGAGAAATTTAGTGAGTGAAGTACGCTTACTCATTCTTGGCAGTTCGGAAAATAAAATTCATGCGTTTTTTTATTATTTAACCATGACTTTCTAGTGTATTATTGCAATAACATTGCCTATATTAGTGCACCGGTAAATTTCCCCACAAGGCTGAGTTCTTGTCATTTCTCACGAACGCTCATCCTCTTTTTGCCACTTTCTTTTTTCTTCTATTTTCCTGCATACGCACAGCATGCGAGGGAACTCTGCTTCACTTGGCAGTGATTAATTGCACAAAAGCCAGTAGCACCGACCAGAAGAGAGATGGTAACGTGTTGCTCGTCTCGGAGCGATGCTCAAGAGGGCATTCTTCGAGTGTTTTATCGATTTATTATTTTTTTTTAACAACCGCGGTGAAGGTACTTTTCTTTAAGGTGATGATTAATGCTTAAGAATTTTAAGGATTTTAATTTGATGTTGTACGTTTGATTAAATATGAGATGAAAAATAATACCTTTTTAGCTTAAAAAATGGACTGTCTAAATTTTTCTTGCGGTTCATCGGAATACTTTGTTAAAGGAAATTAAATAATTCTTAATTAAATAATTATATTCTCCTAAAATATAGTTTATTTCTTACGAAAAGTACTTAAAAATTATATGGATTACTAAATAATGTATTTTCAAAGAAGCATTTTCTGTTTGATAGTGAAGAAACTAAAGAAAGATTTGATGGTCTTTTTTAGGTGAAGGTTACTCTCTCCGGAGTCATAAATAATCTGAGTAAAAAAAATATCTTTAATTGTCATCAACATATATATGATGCAGTCCGAAACTGCTCGGACTATTAACTGGGGAGTCTCAAAACAAAAGGATAATACTGGGAATATATCTTATCGGACCCATTCATATTGATAAAATTCCATGTATAAATCACGTCGAAAAAAGACCATTCAGCTGTAGAGTGAATCCCCCGAAGCCGCAGTTTTTTTTATCCCACCAAAGTGTCGCCGACTGGAAGGAAAGGAGATATACATGCACACATCGTTCGACAAACTGAAGCCGGAATAAAATCTGATCAGAAAATGAAAAACAGTAGGGAAGTGGGGACGCGCAAGCGGGGAATAAAGAAGAAAGCAGGAAAGAATGGGAGACGCGCTACTCGTTTATTCGCAAGGGGATATAAGGAACGTGCGGTACGAAGCAAATTTTCGACCTTATTGTCGTCGAAGTAAGAAGTCACCGTATCACGTCCGAAATGGGGAGTAGAGTGCGCCAAGGCGCAAGGTGAGCCCTGCTCTCCCCCAAGCTCCCTTCGCTTTCTTTATTTCGCAGACATACCGAGTTCACTTGAAGTCGCGCGGAGCTATGACGGGACTGCGAGTCTTTTTTGATGATGAAACTCGCACTGAAAGCCATTCGTTTCACCGAGACTTTTTCCTCTCTTTTTGCTGTTTCAAAGTGTTACCGTTGCGTAATTTGTTTTGATTTCGTGCGATCAAAGTTTCAATGAGACTTGCCGACTTGGTGTGGTGCATTGTCTCAGAATTGGTAAAGAGTTCCTCAGAGTTTTGTTGACTTTAGTCGCGTTCGATTCTTCTTCGAGTTAAATAAATTTGATTTAATGCGCCTAAACAAGTGTTGACAAATTAATTGTCAAATTGTTAATTTTTTAATCGGCGTAAAACGTTTTTTTCGCTTCTCAATCACGTAATTTTTAATTCAAGTAAAACGTTTTTTAACAGAGTTACTATTGTTGTATTTGCTCTTTTCAATGTGCATGTAAAATTGCAGTGTAATTCTCTGTTAAAATTACATTTACTTTTTATTAGCTCTCATATTTATCTGATTAATGTACTGAAAAAAAAGTATTTTAAAAACTACTTTTAATTAATCTGTCAATTAATTAAATCTCTCAATTTAATTTTTTTTAATACTTTTTTTTGAGATTTCACAATGTCTCACTACAGATGTTTTTTAACAAAAGATTCTGTGTTTAAAATGTGACGGTTGATACTTGTAGGTAGGCTATTTTATTTATTGAAAATTTGAATAATTACAATTTTTATTTGCATGAATCTCTTTAAACTATGCGTACAATATGAGAGAAATTTTTTGGAAAATTTACTATCCAGTCTGGGAGTGGAGCTACATACTGCATTTAGTGAAAAAATTACTATTCTGCATTATAAAAATTATTAGAGTTCTAGTAATATGTGTTAGAAATTCTAGTAAATTTTATAATACAGAATGGTAATTTTTTCACTAAATGCAGTTTCTGGCTCCACTCCCAGACTAGATAGTAGATTTTACTGGCATAACAATACAATTTTTCCAAAACGTTTCTCTCAGTGTATATTTCAAATACGCAGATAAATTTACATTAAATATTCTCATTTATAAATATTACTATATGCAATGAACGCGTTTTAATTGGAGATTGTTACTATAATACACGAATTCATACGAATCTATTTTCTAAGTTGTTCCTATACCTTCGCGGATCGCACAATACGACTATATTTTTTACAGATTTCCCCGCAGAGAAGAGAAAAATATTCTTACACTGTCTAATACACTTGAAAAGGCAAGAAACAGCAAGCGTTTGCATCTACAGATCGTCAGAAAGCCGCAAGAACAAGTAGTTAGGCAGGTCATTAAATTCCTCGGGGAGGGCGGTCGGGGCGACTGCAGCTCGGCCGGGCCGAGCTCGCATTAACGGCAAATCTTTCTTGTACAATCGCCCTCTTTCACGAATTTCTTTCCGCAACCGCAGCGACGGCGGCGGCGGCGTCATCGCGGCAAGAGAAAGAAGGCGCCGATGCTATAAAATCGCGCTGGAGCCGGGCTCTCGCTCATAACGCTTTTTGCGGAGGTAAGGAAGCTCGAGAAAAGACCCTGAACCGTCGTCACGCGTGTTTTGCCGGGCGCACAAGAGATCTTCACATAAATATCGCCCCCGCGGCGTAATCTCGCCCGTCCGCGTATACCATATGGGCCGTCCGAAGTCTTTGCGCTTGTGTAGTCGGCCGCGCCATCGGAAGGGAGGAGGATGAAAGAGCCTCCGTGTATTTGCGCGGCAAAGGGAAAAGAAAATATAGCGAGGGCCCGAGGAGCGCAGGGGGGAGGGGGGGGGGGAAGACATTGAAATATACCACCGCGAGCGAGGTCGATACCGGCCGGCCGTCCTATTGCTCTCCTTTTATTTAAGCATAATCCTCCGCCTTGTATCGAAGGCTTCGCCTTTTAGCTCCGTCAGATTTTTAATATTCATCGCCGGCTGAGGCCGACGATGGCGCCCAATTCCTCTTCGTTCGAGAAGCAATCGTTGATTATCCATAGGAAGGCTCGTTAATTTATTCTCTCTTCAAAGTCGAGCTTGCCTGTGGGAGCTTTTATGCATTTTCACAAATTGCGCACACAAATGTAGAAAACTGAGAGGAACGATTTTATCCAAGTATCGCTATCAACGCCCAGAAATGATGTCAAGTGCGCTCAAGCGAATTGCACCAATTATCTCTCAATTTGGTGAATAATTCTAATTATAAATGTTTCGCGCTTGCCATTTTCATTAAATATGTCCTTTATATTGACTTTGAAGTTATTGTTTTTAATGTTTGTTGAAAAGCTTGATCAAAAACACCGAGAAAATATTATATGAAAAATTGTACAAGAATTTTCTTTGAAAATTGACATACTGTGCAGGGAATACACCCACAAACTGTTACAACAAATGACCTATTTACGCAAAATATAATAAGTAAGGCCGATAATTTTTCACCATTAAATAGTGCGTGCATATGCGTGCATATGCGTTGATGATAAAGTGAAATCTTTATTTAATTTTTTTTTCTCTTTAAAGATACTGTGGCTACGGTAATTATGAAAACACGTTTATATTTATTATCTTTTATAAACATTCTTTATAATATTTAATTTTTTATTCAAGTGAAAAATTTTGCGATAGAAGAATTTCTAAAGCTTATAAGTACACTGAGAGAAAAATTTGTTAATTTTAAGCAAACATTTATTTCAAAAGTACTTATTAAATATTTTATTGAGTCAAAAAATTATTTAAAACTACTAAATTTATTTAGAAATAAACAAATTCATTTAGGTTTAATGAAGTTATTACTTGTCATGAAGTCAAAGAATTATGTAATGAGCACTATTGAAGTAAATCATTTCCTTAACATTAACAATTTTTTTCGGTGTGTACTAATAAGAGTATAAACTTTATGAGAATTAGAGTAAAATCTACCATCTCCAGAAGTCTAAAAATATTTACAATCCAGTACGGTAAATCTGTTAAGCTCGTGAGCATTACCAAAAACAAAGTCAGAAGTGCTCGTAAAACGATGGTATATTTTTTTTTTTAAATTGAAACAATATTTCCTCAGCGAAGTCACCTTTCTCGCAGGCAACATTCGCGCCTATCGACATTCGGCTCACGCAGCGTCGGGCCCTGATTACAAATCAAACTCGTAAAAAATGCGCGACAGCGCCATACAAAAGAATTCGTCGTGGCAGGCCTCAGCGGTCTTTGCGGCGCTTCGGGGAAAAACGATCGGGCTGCGAAAGAACGTAAACGCCGAAGGAAATTACAAAGCTATTCAATCTCTACGGCCCCTTGCATGGAGCGCAAAGTTCTCCTCCCCCCTGCCGCCCCCTCGAGCACTCGAGGCTCATCGAAAGCGAGTTGCGCGCGAGCCCGCGGTAATACCTGTCCCTATTATTATTGCGCGTCGTCCATTTTCGGCGACCCGCATTTGGCAAGGGTACGCGGAGTCGGTAATGCGGTCGGCCGCATGCTGCACAACGTCGCCGGATGGCCTGATCAAATTTCGCGACCGCGCGATCCTTCACTCTTTCTCTCCTTTCGCCGCAGAGGCGTCGGGAACAAACGCACGAGCGAGCGCGTCTTTGTGGACGGAAAAAGTTCTTCCTTCGCTTGGCGATCGGCGCTTCTCGGTAAAGAATCACACGAACGATTTGGAGGCCAATGAAGAGAAAAGGGCACACTGCGCAAATATCGCTTTCAGGGGCAGCTTACAGCAGATAAAGTTACGCTGTCTTTTTCGAAAACGGCTCATTTAAAAAGAAAGAAATAAATAAAGGTCTATTTGTATCAGTAGAAGGCCTAAAAGTATAAGTACTTTTCATGCTTTAAATTTGCCCTTCAGCTTGAAAAAATTGTAGTAAATTTTCTAGATTATTTTTCTTAGGGTAATAGAGTTGCTACACCGAGAGAAAAAACTTATTAACAATTGTTATTATAGTTAAGAAAGAAGTGACAGTCTTAACAAGCGAGAATTTCTTGTATAAAAAATAGTAATTTATAGTACAGAAATTCTAAAAATTACTATTTTAATAAGAAAAATTGCTATTTTGTGCAATACAAATTACTATTTTTCATACTAAAATTTCTCGCTTGTCATGACTGTAACTCCATTGCCAATCACATCAATAGCAATTTTTATTAAGTTTTTTCTCTCGGTGTATAATTTTTTTTTTTTTGGGGGGACAAAATTAATTATTTGTAGGTATTGTAAAATGTAGTTTGAGTAAAATCTAAATAAGATAAAAATTAAAATTTTAAAAAGTGCGTGTCATATTATTGCAAATAAATAATGTTGAGTATGAAAAGGAAATTATTCCGAAAAATTTAGAACTTTACACGAACAGTGTTTGAGAATGCAATTTTCAGATAATAAATTTGCATTTTTCACATTATATCATAAATTTTCCCCTCGCAATATAAAAGCTACGCCTGTTATCTCGCGCAATAAATGACATTTTGATAAAGTAAGAAAAAATAATTTTATGGCGACATTATGTAAAGGCCGTTTCGTTGCCAGTGCTAGAAAAAAATCTTACATTTATCTGAATAGTCTCGGAAAGTATGTCTGTATGTTAATTTTAATGCCCCTGCCATCGAGAACTCGAGATTACCCGCGCACTTCGAGACGGTCAAGAGGAGCACTATCTGATTGATCCAAGCAAATAAAGAAATTAAATTCACCGCGAGTAGTTCTCGTGAGCATAAAGTAACGCGTTTAGGCATCCACTTAACTACAAGCAATAGTGCAAGGGAAAAAAATATTGTTTCCACTATTTCTTTCTTATTATCAGCTTCATTCTGATTTGCAGAAAAGAAGACCGCTGTTTTGGATTTTTCGAGCGAAGAGAAAGGACCGCTGGAGAGTAAAAAAAATTTATCTGTACGAGACTTTTCAAGGAGTGGCCGCTTGTGCCAAAAAGGAAAGAAATAGTTCCGTTTGACGAGACAAAGGAACACACACACACACACACTCACACGTAGGCGTGGGCGCGCTCCACATTTTGTCCGTGAACGTTTTGCAAGATCCGCTGAGAGAGAAACGTCGAGTGCAGATATTCGCTCCGAAAAATTTCCCCCCACTCCCCAGTGGCCGCCGCCTTTGTATCCCTTTTATTTATCCGGCCAAAAGGAACGCGGAGACAGACGTTAGACGACGCCTTAGCGGGGGTGGGAGGAAAAGTCTGGACTCTTGGCTCATTTGGTCTGTATCTCTCTTTCTTGACTGCGCGTACCTTTTTTTCGCGTTCTATATATGAATAATGCGCAAAAGACTTTGTTTTCAAGTAGCCTATCCGCAGTGCATAAAGTGCACGGTTCTCGCACTGTACACGTAGGTATATGCTTTACATGCTCAGAAGGAGATTTCCAGACATCAGCATCGCCGATCTTGTTAATAAAAAATTTCATTTAGCTAATCGATGAAATTTTTTATCCATGAGGTTCGTGAAATTTGTTATCAATACGTTTAAAGCTAAAGGGGATACTAGCGGCAATTTTCGATACAAGTGTAAATTTTCCTAATTTTATTAAAATTTTCTTTTTCAATCCCTCTAGTAATTTATATTTAATAAGAGTTTCTCTTTTTTTTTCATTGAGGAAATAAATTTAGAATGTACAATAAAGTATTCATAATTTTCCTAGCATACTATACACGCGCAATTTAAAATACTTAAATTAAAATTTTTTTTTATTTTTTACCCTTTGTGTTCCGTGGCGAAAGTAAAAATTTAATCATACCATCTCAAGCATCCCACGAATTTTTTCTTGACAATGTAGAAACATGCGAAATGAATTGGAAAATGAAAAGGGCACCTTATTAATTAATATTTTAATTTTACTTGACCAACGAGGAAGACAGAGTAATTGTATATGCAATGAATTTATGTATACGGTTAATTTACAGTAATAGCGCAAAACTCATTTACAAGGCATTTTCGCCTGCTGCTGCTTATCGAAGGATCGATTAGAATTCAGGTGGAGTCAGCTACTCGGAAATTGTATCGGTGAACTCTATTTTTTCCTCTTTCTCTCTTTCTTCCTTGTTCTCTTTCGCAGAACGTGGTAAACATAACTTTTCGACTGCTGGCCTTTTCCACCTTCTTGTTGCATATTCTTCTTACTTGTTTCAGGCACGTAACGAAATAATTCTTAGGAATTGTCATTCTCGGGAAGTTATTAAGGTATCTCGAAATGCTATATTTTTTTTTAATGGAGCATGTTGACAATCTTGTTCATTTCATGCATATTTAAATAAATGTTTTGTACATCTTCCATTACATTAAAGTCTTTTTTATTGTCACGAATTTGTCGCTTCTTACGAAGATTAATACACTTGAGAATTTTGAAAAAAAAAATAAAAAAGAGTTTGACTTTCATGTAGACAGATATATCAGTAAATTTATTTAAAAAATTTTGAAAAAATATTTAAGAAAATGTTTATTTTATTCTTAAAACAAAATCTAAAATATTCAGAATGATACAATTTTTCATAAATTTAAAAAAGGGTAAATACTTAAACAATAATTAGGGGAGACCCGGGCATGAAGGACATAGTCTATCGGCTTTTTTATCACTTTATTGTATTTGTTGAAAAAATATTGGAAGGCTCTAATTGCATAGGAATATTGATTTTCATTTCTACTTTACGTAAAAAATTTAATAATGTGATAGTTTTGTTATTCAGTTCCTTTTTTTTTTTTTTTTTAATTTTTCCTTAATTTGCCCGTTTTGCCTAGATCTCTTCTATAAAGTACACGTCGCTTACGAATAATTTAGTTGAGCATAAGAACAAATTTTGTAAATAACGCTATTTCTTATCATTTTATTTTTATATTCCCAAAGTATCCGCCCTTCGATTTCATTTACGAACACAAACAACACCTACGCAAGAAATGAAAGTGAATATAGATCCATTTAATGTTCAGCATAACGCAAACTCATTTAAACTAAAACAACGGCGCTGAAGAGGGAGACAAGACTGGCGACGCATTGGAATCCTGAATGCATATATACAGGGCCCGCGAGAAATTGCTTATACAAATGCTGGCACAGTTCTTCGGCTCCTCATGGATATAAGTATAACGCAGTCCCTGATAAAACGGCACATAATTTACTGACAACGCAACTCTGCCTACTCTCCAGAGGTGCAAAATATTGAATACGCGCGTAAAGCGCATTATTAATTAGCCCGAACTCGCTTGGCTTCCAGCACGCAGTCGTGACCTCGTCTCCACGTCTGCCAGGTATTATACGCGCGCAAAATATTAAGCGAGGCGAATCACGCGTGACTCTGTCCCGCTGAATACGCAATGAGCTAAATGCTCTCTGGAGAGTGACATTCGACACCTTGAGCACTTAACGCCCCTAGGGTCTTGTCCCCGCTGCGACGACGGCCCTACCTCATCGTATTCTCCGCTCGGGTGTCAAAAGTTCGCCGCCGCACTCCCACAGCCACTCAGTCGGCTCGGGTGAAGGTGCGACAAACAGAAGGTAGAATATGACTGCGATGCGGCTGGCTTACTGTGCCCTTTGAGCCGGCTCGTGTACACCCGTTTCGTTTCTTCGTAAGTGAGACGAGAGGGTCGCCCTTTACGGCTCTCTAAGTGATAAAACGAAACCGAAAATAAAGATAATGTTCGCTGGGCTTTTCGAACGGGTTTCGAGGAAAAATAATAGGACCTTTGCTCGGAGAAGCGGAGAGGCTAAATTAGTCTATTTGTATTTTTTATTTTTTTTTTGTTCTTGCGCCCGTGTAAAAAAATTTAAGTTTACCCAAAGTTCATGTTTGGCGGTCGTTGATATGAACATGGGCAATGAGACTTTACCGAACTTGCTTCTTATATTTTATAGAACTTTGTAGATGCGTGATATAAACGAATAAATTACCGCTGAAATTATAGAAAATAATTCTTCACATTTATTTGGTTTTAACGTTCGTCATGCGAACGTCTTTAAATTTAAGAAAAACTTCATTTGAAGTTTGTATAAAGTATTGCAAAATTATTTATTATTTAGTCTCATTGCCCATGACCATATCAACGACCGCTAAACATGAACATTGGGTAAACTTTATCCTAACTTATTTTTTTTTACGTGGATGTGCAATTGGTATGGATAGAATTACTAGAATTCACAATAGAACGTTCTTTAGATTATGAATTTGACGATAACGACAATCAATTGCCCGGTAAAGAATGAAGTTCAGTTGCCGAAGCGCAATTTCCTGATTCTGTCAAGAACAGTAATATTGTTAAGTGTAACATTGTTTATAAAGTTAGTTTACTGTAAATTTGTTTATAAAAATAAAAAAAATGTAAGAAAATTTTTATGCAAAAACTGTATACTTCCAAAAAGGAACATTAGTTACTTCTTTTTAAGTCGTGTAATTTATATTTTTGTATTTTCGTACATCCACAGTGAGCTCTAGGATGCAGAGAATTTCGAATTGTGTACTGGCGCTGAATGCAAGTAAAGCCTTATGCAAATCTAAATTTTAAACAAAAAGAAAACAAAATTTTAATGAATTTTTAAAATGTTTTTTGAAAGATTTTAAGATGCAGAAGAGAAAACTTTTTTCTCCCGCTGTGTCTGGAGCGGGGGAGAAAAATTTTCCCTCCCGCTACTGGAGAGTCGTTCGGAATTCTCAATTTTTTCAACCATTTTATATGCATGAAAAGGGTCCCTTTCATGCAAGTGTTATTAAAAATCTATTTATTTCATTGTTATTTCGTGCCTGTTGACTCGTGCAATACTGAGCAATTTGTAGTTCATGATATTGGATGTTTGATTGCATTTCTGACTGAATGACGAAAATATGAAATTCTGAAAAAATGGACGTATCATCGTCGTGGTACTCAATGAATATTAAATCTAGTTTATACTAAAGAATATAAAGTTTTAAAAAAAAAATTGAAAAGCTAGTTGTATGTATTGCTAAATAGATATTGTCGGATGGATAAAATCTCCCATTTATCTATAACTTTTTTTTTTAATCGTCACTTAAAACTTGAACTTAAACTCTCCAGTAGTATCTCTAATGATGAAGCATTACCAACAATTCTGGTGGTTTCATTTGACTTATATTTTGTATCCAGAGTCTAGGAAAAACACTGATACGGGAAAAGATTACCAATAATTCTAATAAAACCAGACTTTTTAGTCATCAGATAGCCAATGGCATAAAAATTATTATTCAGTAAAGCCTCTACTCAATTGCTTAAAAAGAAAAGAATGAATTCCTCAGTAAATAACAGAACATTTCGATATTGTTGACTTTTCGTTTCATTTGACTTATACTTTGTATCCGGAGTCTAGGAAAATCACGCTAGGGGAAGCTGCACACCACCCTACGTATTTCTTGAACAACGAGAAAAGTCGCGAAGAAGGGCCATGGAGAAAGAGCCGAAGAGCCAATCAATTACCCTCGTAAAAAAGCACGGCTGGCTACTCCTGGAGATTCCGAAATCGCGCGGTGAACTTTCGGAAGCTCACTTATACGCGCCGATGTCGGGCATAACCTGCTGGCGGCGGCAGGGACCTTCCCCTGCCTTTCCCTTGCAAATTCTTCGCGATACTTTGGCCAAGTTTTTGCATCGTCGCAGTACACAGTCAAGGAGCCGAACCCTCGAATATTTGCACAGACTTTACACTTCAGGTGCTTTCACAACGAGTTTATTTCTACAAGCAAGAGCCTCCATTTCGTGTATATAGAGGGAGAGGAGTGTGCTTTGTAAAGTAGTTTCGACAAGCTTTCGCTGAATTTGAGATACGTTTTTCAAACTTCCAGGAAAATAGCGAACTGATATCTATACGACGCATTCAAAACAATTGCCATCACATTTGCGGACTTTTTTTCTTTAGTCGCATATTACTTCGCGCCTGCATAGACTTTTCGTTCGATAAGTTCAATGTTATTATCATTGGGAATTTATTTTAAGCGTATGTTGTGCGATGGATCTTGTTTGCGAATTTTCTCGATGCTGGGCGAGGAAAAACAAACCAGAAACCAGTTCCAAAAATTGAAAGAATTTTTATTAGAGTTAAAAAAAAAGTTGAATAAGTGATTTCAACCTGAGTGTTCTATTTTAGACACTCTTTAATAAAAGAAACTTTGAACTAATATTTTTAATTTAAATCGTAGCTTAACGGATTAAGAAAATACGTACGTATTTAAATGTGCCATTTTTATCATTTGATAAAGATGATAATGTTACTATTTCAATCTCGATGTTGAATTCTCACTTCTCTCCGAATTGCCCCTCAATTAGAATTACATGTAACATTTGCATTTGGTATGGTTAACATTGTCAAAAAGTGAACCATAAAACTAAACTGACTGATGAACCAAATTGATTAACTTTAAGCTCCTATAAAAAAAGCTGATATAAAGAAATATTTAAACAAAAATTCTTCAGTGTAAAACTTCATTTATTTAATAATTACTTCCGACTTGTTAAGAAATTAATTATATATAGATATATTGTATCTATATGTATATGTATATCTATAATAAGAATAAAGTTGAATCACGACGTGTTAAGAATAACGTTTACAATAAACTCTGTTTTCCAAAAAAAGTCTATTAAGTCATTTTGTGTATATACACTTCTATTAGAATACTTAATAAGTTTTTAAATTTTCTAATGATTTTCCAATTTATTTCAACTATAACTGCATGAATTTTGCTTATAAAATACGTTTACGAACGAACGAATTATTTAATGTATTAAATATGTCCACATAACTTCCTTAGTGTTTAAAACAAGCGGGATGTACTCGTGAAATTTCGAATTTCACGAACAGAATCATTATCACTTGCGTTTGAAATTTTCAATAAACTTGATTATTCTAAAATGCCGTTATCGCGTGCCGCGAGACTCGGTTCACGCCATAACCGATGAATTATGGCTCGCGCAACAGCGGCGCTAGTAACGCGAAGTAGATGAAATTTTGCCGGCGACGACAATTCTGGGAGTGGCGCGTTGAAATTTCGCGTTTACGTGCAAAACTTTTCGGCCGCGGCGCCTCCGCGCCACTGTGATACTGCACAGTCGTCGCGGGAATTAATTGAATAAGCCCGATCGCGCTGCTTCCACTGCCAGACCAAAAACGCGTCCGCGTATTTCTCCAACGCGCGCTGAGCATCGGGCTTTCCGGCTGCCGGTCTTGGCCAAACTTTTCTTTTCTACTGTTTGTTTCCTTCCTTTTTTTATTTAGTTGCAAAAGTAATCCTATCTTGAAATGGTTATTTATTTATTTATTTAATGAACCTGAAAGTTTTTTTAGAGTAGATATAGAATCCTCATTTATCCACGTTATGTATATGTATTAAAAAAACTACCCTTTAAAGTTTTAGAATTGCTGCACTACTCAGTAAATCTACTTAGCACTAATTTTTAGTGAAATTTCAAATTAATTATAACAGTGTTTCAGTAATTTAATTCAAGATAATTCAGTCTGAATTAATCCATCCATAATATTAAAATAGAATAGAGAGAAATCCGTTAGGTGATTCGTCGTAACGTTTCCTTCTTTGAAAGAATCTGCGCACTTTTAAATAAATTATTAAATATTATATATTTAATTTGTACGGGAAATTGATTCAAATGTCTTAATTTATTGGATAAGGAATGAAAGAAGATTTATTGAAGTGACTAATTTAACTATAATGAAAGTCGTAAATATCCAATTTTTGCTTTAACTAACGCTTTCTAATAGATCTGAGCGATTTCAAAAGTGGCACGAAATCTTGTCTTTGATCCTTTTCGCATAATTATAAAACCTTGAACCTTGTACTGCAAATGAAATTTCTTATTTGAGGTGCTATTGCAGCAGACAAGCATTTAATAACATTTGCGCATACAATTTACTTAGAAATTGCATGCAGTAAATTAAAAAAAAAAATAAATCAATTTCTCTTGCAGTTAATGGACATTTTGTGGCATAATTACCGTAACTGCAAATTAATCCCCACTAAGTCGAGTTGTCGTCATCTTTCCAATTGCAGATGAAAATCAGTACATTTCGAGGTTGCCGTCGTTCGTCATCCATATCGGAGCTTGGGTTTCTTTATTCGCGAAGTTCTTCGGAGAGGGAGGGAGGAAGCCGAGCCATTGTGAGGTGAGCGTTTCGACGCTCGCAAAAAGAATGAAAAAAGGAGTCGCTATCTCGGGAGGGAGTCGAAAAGTAAGCGAGAGATACGTAAACAGCCCTTATACATTATTCGAAGGGATTCCCCGCTCGCGGCTGGCGGGCCGTGGCGCGGCGGCTCCTTTAAAAAGCGTTAAAGTCCCCGCGCAAGCTCAGGGGTCGCGCGGCTGCAAGCTTTTGACGAAAAGTTTCGCCGACTGCGGCATCCACGCGCGCGCGCGGAAAGGGGCAGGGGCAGGAGGGGGAAGAAAGAGCCCGAGCACTAAAATATTACCCGCATAGCAGAAAAAGCCACTTTTTCCCGCAAACTTTCCTCTCTCGTCCCAGTTCTCTCCCCCGGAGCGGCTCGCGCGCAGATGTAGCTATTCATACGCGACGCGGAGGCTCCTTTCGCCAATCTGTAGTCCCCCATTTGTGATCGAAGCGTGCGCATACCGCGCGAGAGAGTCTTTGAGCTCTTCGCGGCTCTCCGCCCCCCACGACATTTGCTTTATCATTTATTTTCCAAGCTTCCCCTCCGAGAACTTTACTCTCCAGTTCTCTTTTCTTTTTCGACGACGTTACGGGGCGTATCTCCTTATTCGAACGTAATATTTTTCCCTCCGTCGAATCGCGCACTCGATACGTCTCCTCGTTACTTTTTCGCTTGTTTTGCCCCCGTCGGCGGTGTTTGCGAGCAATTTTTTTTCGAGGAGGTGGGCGAAGAAGGAGGCGGAGGAAAGTTTGCGTGCTTGCAGCGAGTAGCGTTTTTCTGCTGGGGGTAGAGAGGAAAAAAAAAAGAAGAGAACGAGAATGTTCAAACGAGTGCGTCAGTCGCGACTGACACAGTCGATTTGTTTCCGCGCGCGCAATCCGCGGGAGAGCGAGTCTTTCGGAAAGAGCGGACATATTTTATCGAGCGTAAAAATCGCTGTCGTCTTTATATACCGGCGGAGCGCCATTCGAGGTGCCCGGCCAAAGTGACAATACGCTCGATTTATCTCTGATCGATCGTAGGAGGTTCGAGGAGCCGGGAAAGAGAGCCCCGAGATGGATTTTAGTCTCATTTGTCTTCGTAGCCTTACGCTCCCGTAATTGCATCTCGTTAAGTGCGAGCGGCAATTTTAATCAATTTTTGCCCACTTTTTCCGAGGAACTTCCTTCGTTAACTTGCAGGATGTTCAACGGGGACGCGTTTCTTCAAATGGATTCGGTCGAAAATTCTTAAATGCAATTTCCCAAAGTGCCTGTATGAATTAAAAACATTCAGTTTTCCTTCGTTAAATTTCGTTTAAATTCTTAAATATTTGGCCCGACTGTATAATGTTCGATTTTTTATTTAAATTAAATTACATTGACTCTTTCGATAATATTCATTGTACAAATTTATTTAAATCTTGTAAATACGATGATTTTTTTATTGAAATCATTTAAGTATCAGCTTACAATATATAAAAATTTATTTTTAACGTAAAACATTGAATTTTTTATTTAAAAAATGGTTTTATTCGAGCGATTATGTTTATTTACTCACATACACTTTATTCTGAGATATGATTCGCCAAGCATTATTTTCTACATATTTACAGTGTCCAATTTATTTAAATATTTAAATAAAATTTATTACTTTAGAGTTTTAATAATATTTTCTTTTATACACAGTATTACTGTAGGTAATTCGTGTATTGTACTGTATAATAAATGTTATTTTAAGTAATTTTAAGCCAATTTTAATTAATTACTGAATTTTCGTAATTCTAAATCCTAATATTAAGTAACCAGCTTGAATATAAGCTTCAATATATCATATATTAAGGCTATCGTAGATTATTTGAACCTATTGTAACCAGAATCCAGACTATTCTACTCTCGAGTTGGGGTGAGACGGAAAAGTAAGTATACAATTTTATTTTCAGTATAAAAAAATTAAAGCTTTTAATCTAATGGACAAGTCCTCATATTAATAAAACAACCAAAGGAGGACTGTCAATGTTGAAGGTTCAATCTGTACTCCACATTTCTGCCACACTGATATATGTACAAAAAATAATTTTCATACGCTCGTATGTTATTAGTACAAAAATAACAAATACTACTTTATATCTTGCAATTATTTTAAACATTAATTCTTTTTAAAAACTTCTTTTTTCTTTAACACTGTGCTTAAGTGCATCTATTTTCAACTCAGAAATCGGACCAAAACAATGTTTCGGCATCCCCAAAACTTTCTCCACGAGAGAGCAATGAATAATACAGCCCGAGCAAATGTCAAAAAGTGCTACAGTTTTTTTTTTATTCCAATGACAGGAAAATCAATTAGCACATTAATTCTAAACGAATTAGAGAACTCCTTCCGATCAGGAAAGTTTTTCTATTAGCCGGCCAGTATAGTTTTTGCGCAAAATAAAATTTCTTTTCCGTAATTCGAGATAGATGGAGTTATTTCGTCGGAGTGAGAACGAGAGGGGAGAGGGAGAAAAGCTCCGGATAGATATAACTCGGCCTGCTCGCGTCTACGGCGATGTGGGGGGGGGGGGGGATGAAACTTTGTACTTCATTCTTTTGGCCGCCTAGTGTCTCCCGAGAGCGAGCTTCGAGAGAAGAAAGAGGGAAAGTTAGGTCGGAGGCCAAACGATTAAACCAATATACGCCGGGGCGTGAGAGCGACTCTTCCAAACTCCTCTTCAGCGCGCCTCTCGCCATTTCCGCGGCCTCCTCCTTTCTCCGGCGCCGCACTTTGCCGCAAAATTCAACGAGCACTGCTGCCACCAGCCACGCACATAACCCCTTGGCCCGACCGTGACTCGAATGCGCCGTGGCCTCTCATCTTTAACCGAATAACTTAGAGGTCGGGCAGCGGCTTGGATTAGCTTTATTTCCCGCTCACGTAATCGAGAACAGCGCCGCCAACTAATACGGCTGGGCGCGCCTGCTAATAGTAAAAGTTGCGCCTAAGGTCTGTATATCCACCCTTCGGCGTGTATCGCTCTCGTCTGGCAATCCCAGACGCTCGTATTGAAAAATGGGCGCGATTTGGATGCTCAATTTTTCGTGCAGCTTGGGAATTTTCATGTGGAAACTACCTTATAAAATTAATAAGTAAAAAATTCATGGAGGTTTCGTTGTAGTCAGTATTTCTCGTGATGTAATTGGTCTAGTTGTATGTTATTTTGATTTTCAATTGCTTGTTTGTGACACTATTTAACTATAAATCTAACCCGCAATTACGTGCGCGTGGCGCGCGCCTGATCTCGTATAAATTAACTAATCACAGTTGTGTTAATTTTTTTTTTTAATAAAATCTGTTTTCGCGTCCTAAAAATAAAAAATGTGCGCACTGGAAGAATTTTTTCATCAGAATTACGATGGAGCTTCCCAAAAAAGAGACGATTTGCAAGCTTTCTGCACTTTGTACTTACTTACTATTCTTATTTCTTGGAAAAGTACTGTAATTTTTAGCCGAACATTAGACGTGTTTTTCACTCGCTTACCTTTTTTCCATGAAATTTTTATAAAAAGTTTTAAAGGCGAAGCTTTTCTGAAACTTTAAAAAATTGCTATTACACTGAAAATTAGCAAAGAATCTTGGTAATATCATTAAATTATCAATCGGAAGTGCGAATTTTTTCAGTGCATTAAACTTCACTAAAATAGAAAAGCTCTGTAATTTAGTAGGCGAGCTTTCGCTTCGGGAGATGTTTTACGTAACCCCACGCGACAAAAATCGTGGCCTTTATTTATAACCAAATCAATAACAAGTTTGCTAGGATCAAAACACCATCCTTAATCCGCTTAACCGCTTTCACACGCTAAATCAGCTGAAGTGAAGTAGAGTCAAAATGAACTCTATTAGAGACAAATTTTCATTCTAATGTTATAGTGACATTAACTCTCTTGATGGAGTAAAATGGAGTGGTTTTTTGACTCTTAAGAGGTCCAGCCTGGGTTAAATTGAAAAAATACACTTTCCAGTATAATAGCTATAAAAATTTTATTCATAACTTTTGATTACTGGAACTTTTTACACTTTAAGTACTCACACAATTTAAGCTATTTATACACTATTAGGATTAAAACAGTGCTCTTTATCTCTAGTATTGTTCCATCAAAAATATTTCCACAAAAGTGATGAATAAAATTTTTATAGCTATTATACTCGAAAGTGTATTTTTTTCAATTTTATTCAAGGCTGGCTCCTTTGAATAGAACACTTGGTAGGGACTTAACCTGTAATATGCTTCTCTATCTTAAAATGAATTTTACGCTTCTTTAGAATGAATTTAAATCACTCTATTCATGTAGAGTCAAATTTGACTCCAATAAAGTAAAAATTAACTCTACGAGTATTCCACTATCAAACTAAGAGTGAAATCTAACTCCAACCGTTTTAGCGTGTACTTCAAAATCGACCACAACAAAGTTGCCGAGCTTTTCCATCGATAATTCATCCGAAACACTAAAAATCGCAGCTCCAGTACTTTCACTCGGGAGTATGTCGAATCTCGGTCGAGCGGGATCGCCGCCTAATCGCGCAACCCTCCCATCGAGATTTCGCTTGATGAAGGGCCCCGCGATTATCGACGCGTTCTTGCGCGCCGCTGCGAGATAAGCGCGAGGGGCGCAATCGAAGCCGCTCGCTGAACCGGAAGCTCGGCCGCGCGCACAACTAAAGCCTCGCTCGCGCCCAAGCATTCGTCGGGGGCTCTAATTTGAATGTGGCGCCCGGCCGCGCGCAAATCGATAGTTAATAGCTTAATGCCCCCTTGACTTCGCGGTTGATTGCCTCGCAAGTTTTCGGCCGGGGGTGACTTTCGCTCGCTTCCTTCCGCAAGGCGGAAGCAATGAGCGCGGCTGGGGTATTCCATCGGTTGGCTCCCTATCTCGGCCCCGTAATTTCCACCGGAGGGGGGCAGGCGAGAACTTGCCCGGGCCGCAGTGGCCGGGGTCATTTGCATGCGCGCGAGCGCGGCCAAGAAGCCGGATTATTGTCGATTGCGCGTTTCCGTACAGGAGAAGGAGGGACGTGCGATACGGGCTCGCGCGAGCTCATACTGTATTCCATTAGCGCTTTGCGCTGCATTCATTTATATACGGACGCGGGCTTGATTGCGGGATGAGAAAAGTTGTGCCAGGGGGAGGCGCCATCCCCCTTTCATTGTACCTCTTTCGCATGCTCCCGGAATTTTGATTGTTTCACTTTAAGCTTTGTTGCTTGCTTTGCTGTTTACTGCCTGTTGAATCGCGTTATTTTTTGAGGCCGTGGGGATATCCTTTGCGCGTCTTCGCGGTCGTATTGTTTTTTTTTTTGTATTCCTCTTTTGATGAGGTGAGGTGAAATGACCGACAAATATTTCTTTCATTAGAATATAAATATTAATTTATATTTACTAGCAAAAAATGTAAAAAATTATTACATTAAACGGAGTATGTCAAAATTATTTAAATATAATCTGTTTAATGTTGTTGAATAATACAATAATGAAACATTTCAAAATCACGTTAAATCGTTGTGAACTTTAACGTTTAAGAAAAAAATTTCTTAGTGGTTGTTCAACCATATCCACACATTTTTTTTTGAATTTTTCTAAGTGTAGATTAGTGAATTTTGCAGGAATTGCGTGCCCAGTATTTTGAACGATTTCCAATTCGATATCGAAATTGAACTCGAAAGGCGATACTCGCGCGCTTGAAATATGATAGATTTTTCGATTTTCGATAAGGAGTGATTCATTTTCTTCGGTTCAGAGGCAAAGACCATTTAGCGAATTGTACAAAAATGTTCAAAAACATGGCATGATTCAGTGCATTCTCAAAATAAACTTCTAACATTCTATTAAAAAAAACTTTTTTTTACTTTTACGTATACTGCGAGAAATATTTTGAAAAAATTATTCTTATTATTCCAGTAAAAATTACTATCCACTCTGGAAGAGGAACCCCAGGAACCATGTTGGCATTCTGTATTATAAAATTTACTATAATTCTAGTAATATTTGCTAGAATTGTAGAAATATTTACTAGAATTCTAGTAAAATTTATAATAAAGAATAATAATTTTTTACTAAATATAGTTTTTCTAAAACATGTCTCTCAGTGTAGTATTCTTTAGAGAAAAGCAAAAAGTTTGTGTGATATTTCTGTCTCATGTTTACATGCATTACTATGTGATTAATAATGTATTTCGCTAAAGCTGCATTACTTGTTAGTCCGACACTACACAGCGAGATGTTACTATTAGCGCACAGTTCAATTCAACTGCAACAGACAAACGAACTAAATTCCAAATAAAGGGTTGGGAAACTGACGCACCAAAGTGTTACCGCTGTAATGATCAGTTTCAATGACCGCGTAAAAGCCCCTGGACGGTATACGTAACAGACAAGGCGAGAAAATCACAGGCAGTGGTTCTGCAAGCTTGTCCTCTAATGAACCGACCCTATCAACTTTGGCCAAACTAGATTGTGCCTTATAAATGATGACCGATTTTCTAGGAAATATGATTTTCTTTAGGATTTTTTCCAGTTGCAACGATAATTACTTTTTTTTTCTTTCATTTTTAATTTACGACACAGACTATATAGATCACTGAGTTTTCGTGTCACCAAAGAATCATTGAACTCTTAAACGCAGTGTAATTAAATTGAAAATAAGCTGCCAGTTCAGAAACTGTTGTTTTACATTTTCCAGGTGTCACTCAATTTCCTGCGAATAGCGTAAAAATGTACGCGAATAATAAAAAAGAATTTAAAAAAAAGGGCGCTGGACGTAATTGCACAATAAATTTAAAAAAAAAATATCAGAAATTTATTGGAGAAGAGAGAAAAGCAAAGCGATGAGTCGTTCCGTCGGAATATTTGCCTTATATTATATTTCCGCGAGCGTCCTCGCAATCAAATATCAGTTATATTCGCTCAAGATTTAATGACGTGTACTTTCGTTTTTCTCTTTACACTTGAAAAATAACGTCAGTACCAAGAATTCACTGTTTGACATTCATATGTACATACCGTCGAACAGCGACGCATGTTTTGATTTTTAAATTAATTATCTTGTTTCGCCGTTTCCCGCTCTGTGAAAAATGTCAAATGCAGGTGGTAGTATCGCTCCAGCTTCGAATTTCGCGCTCCAAAGGTATTCGCACGGCTGCTTTCCTCCATTCTTTTTGTCCATCGTTCTCTCTCTCTCTCTCGTTCTATTTGTGTCTGCATTTTTTTATCGCGGTTCGTGAGCATCTTTTCTTTTTGTACATTCGTGACAGACCGTGTTTCACGGATAGGTATTTCCCTGAGCGCACTTAACTCAGCTTTGGTATGATATTCCGTCTCGATGAAGATTCTATTATTGGCATTTTTACAAATGGTGCAAATAAATTTTCGGACAGGCGATTGGTTTAACTTCATACACTTGTCAGGGAACTTCTCTTTTTCTCTTTGGCATTATTACTTTTTATATTTATTTTATTAACCTGCTGTCAGTGAAAACAATTGGAGACGTGTTGATGCAATAGGTACAAATTTTACGATATTTTGTAGTTTTATATTTGTTTATTCATTATGTAGGGTAGAGCAATCAATATCTTGCTGGAATACAAGAAATGTGTACTCGAAATAATTTTTTTTATTAATTTCAAAAATTTTAATTTAAATCAATTTTATTTTAAAAAATTGCAATGTAATGTGTTAATTGTTGGAATTTAGAAATCATCTCAAAACTGCTAAGGAAAAGATAAAAAGATAAAAGCGCATATCTCCTCCACTTGAGTTGATTTTTATGAAAAATTTAAAATATTTCGAAATAATCCAGCAAACGTTATTGAATGTATACCCAAGGGGAGTTGATTTGTTTGAAATTTGCACGATAATGGCCAGGTCGTTCAAAGAATCACATGTTAAAAAAAAGAGCAAGAGAAGATAAACATTTTTATTTTTAATGAGTTTTTTTTTAAATTTCATTGTCTCGAAGACAGCTTCATTAAACTGATAAGATGGTTTTGTTGAATAAAAGAATACACTTTTTCTGTTATGAAAGAAATATTAGATTCACTGAATAAAATTTCGGTTTCGAGAAAACAATATTTCACCGACAGAATGAAATATTTCTTTGATTTTGAAAGTATCTACTTTGAAATTAAAGTTATACAGCAGAACGTGCGTAAAAGATTTTGTCGGATCAATTTCGCTGAATTAATCTTAAAAATTTTCTTTTGTGCCCATTTTCACTGTACACTTTCTCGTTTGTGAAACGATGGTGTATACTAATTTGTACATAGTAGAATAAATCACTCATATTATTATTATTATAGTGTCAATAAATGGCTTTGAGCAGTCTTTGATTAATTATTTTTCTGTTTGTTCGGCGAACGATTCGAAGATAGGCGTCAAATCGATTTGATTTTCCAGGACAGTAATTCGAATGCAAAAGCATAGAAACTTTTCGTGCATACGTTTACGATCAGGTTCAATATTTACCTTTCCAAGAAAAAATGTTGTTTTCGAAGGAAATGCATTTTTTATTATCTGGCTTTAAAAGATTACCACGAAATGAGCATTTTACTTCGTTAATTTCATCATGCATCTCATTTTAAACGACAATTCCTTTGAATAAATAAAATATAAAAGAAAATTTATTAGAAAATTCTTTAAGATGAGAAATCGATTGTTAATATGCGACAAATATTACTAGAAATTTTTCAAGTTCTACTATAATAACACTAAAATTTTTAGTTTTTCTAACATTTACATTATCATCTTGCCTTCCTTCTAAAATTGAAGGTGATTCACTAATTCCTAAATCGTGAAGCTCTTTCCAGTAAGTTTCAATGAAAATTCATTAATTATAGAAAATTCACTAATTATAGTTTTCCTTTACTTCAACTTCAGACAGTTCCAAGTCGAAGAATTTACAGGAAATTTTTCAAGATTATGTTCCTCAGCGTAAAGTTCCGTAAACCCTACTATTTTGCGAACATATTTTAATAAAGCCTGCTGCGCACCCGTGCAATTCCCCAATTCATCGAAAAGGGGCATCTAATCGTAGTTCGCAAATAATTCAATTAGCCGTCGGCTATATATACCCTCCACTGGCAAAATGACAGATCCCCGGCTGCCGGAGTAATGAAATGGTGATTATGAGGTGTGCGACATTCCTTTCAAGAGCGAAATTCCCCGCTTAATTAGCGGATTGTTTTTTCGGTGGCCGAAAGTTTGCCGACGCGCGATTATCCGGCGAAACTGCCGCGCTACTGGTCGACAAAAGATGGAATTAATTAAGGCGCCGAGGATCCAGCTCCGAAAGAGAGAGAGGAGAGAGTTCCCGGCACCCTGGCAGCACTCCAGATAAACAAGCGCTCTGGTTGGTAGGCGAACGCGCGTACACGCCGCGCGTTTATACATATCGATTTGGAGTTTTGGAGGCACGAGCCACCGGGGAGGGGGTGGAGAAGGGCTGCATGGGTGGAGGACGGGGGTGGGGCTCCCTCCTCGCATTAACTGCCTGTCCCGCGTATTTATCCGCGAATTTATGTCCCCGGTACATATGTATCGCTCTGTTTGCCCGGGCGATGAAAGTTCAGCGCATGAAATACAACGAGAGTGCGCGCCCGAGCGCCGAGTGTCAATTAGCATTCAATTTATTGCCGCAACTGTGCGCGATCCCGCTGCTGCGGGTTAAAAGGTATTATGCGTGGCTGTCCGCCCACGGGCGATACTCCAAACAGTAAGGTAGAGCGCGCTTTTGTGCTTATCTGCTGCCGCGGTTGCCCAGCGCCGTTCATTCTTGATGGCTATTGAGGCCGATATAACGTTAAGGTTTGATTGCTTCCATCGGTCCAATCGCTTTGCTGTGATCGTTCTGATCATACTTTTTCTTTTTACATTTCTGAATTTTGATTAGGTTTGTGGGTTCCTTTGACGTAGAAGGGGTCGCTTGTCAATTAGGCGCAAATTTTGGCTTTTGATAACTGACTTTGGATATAGCTAATTGGATATTGTTAAAAGATGAACGTTGCTGGAAGTGGATGAAAACGGATGGCAGGAAACGGGGTGCTTGGAAGCGAATGAGAGCGATTGGGTTCACATGAAAATTTTACTACTTCACGCACCACTCGAGGGATATATTCGATGTTAACTGTGCATGAAGTAACAAACAAAGAAGCAGTAATTCACACCATAGAAATGGATTGCATTGCATGCAAACAAATACCATAATGAAATAAGTATCGTAGTGAAATGTATATACTATATATATGCATTTCATATTACCTTCAATATACTCCCATTACATACTCGTAACTAAATATAATTAATCATAAAACGTAAATAAGTACAAAACATACCTTCTAAAATTGAATTAGTGAAACTTCACTAAAATTAGTAGAAGATTCTTGATTAATATCTAAATCGTGAAGCTCTTTCCACTATTTTTCAGTGAAAATTTAATAATTATAGTAGTTTTTCACTAATGCAACTTTAGATAGTACACTGCTACAAAAAAAAAATTGTCATAAAGATGAAATTTTTCTTCTAATTCGTCAATTTCAAATGTTTTCGTTTGTTAATTAATCAGTCGATTAATCTATTTACACTTGTGAATTCATGAAGTAATAAATATGAGCATGTCTGTTCAGATTAGGTCTATACCACTGAATCCACAGACACTCAATTAGCAAATTATTCATCTTTCTGCCAGATTATATCGGTCCTCCACTACTTTTTACATCCTATTATCAATCAATCTATTAATCGGTTTATACTAGTGAATTCAGCAATTAATAAATTTAAGTATGTTTGACCAGATTGGGTCTATACTACTTAACTCGCGCGAAAATCGATTCATTAATTATTAAATTTACTGTCTGACCATATCGGACCTGTACTACTTAAAATATATTGATATTTATTTGCACTCTAGTATTAATCAATCTATTAATCGATGTATATCAATGAATTTGGAAATTAATAAATTTAAGTATGTCTGACCAAATTGGGTCTATACTACTTAACTCGCACGAAAATCGATTTATCAATTATTAAATTTATTTCTTGACCATATTGGATTTGTACTACTTAACATACTCCTATCTGTTTACATTCTTCTATTAATCAGGGAATTAATCGATTATGCATGTGTTCGTTTTGTATAGAAATCTTTTTTTTTCCTTTTTATTAAGCAATGTATCAGGGGTCATTTTTATTTCGAGGTTGCTCTTTTCAACGCCCCTAATCGAGGGACTTTGTTTCGCCCACTATACACGATTCATCAGTTCAATTGAGTGCAACTTCTCAGAAATCTATCAGTGCTTCGGATTTTCGTCCTTTCCCTACTCCATCCACACACCCAGCAGGAACACGGCTGAGGCACGCTCTAAATCGTACCCCCGTCCCCCCGAGCTTGCAAGCACTTGTGCGCGTGCCCACGCCGGTCGGGGCTCTCATCCGGTGGCCGATATATTTTTTCGAAATCTCCTTCCTTTTAACGCATTGGACTCTGCCCAAACTTGGTCCTTCCCGTGAACTGCCAACCTAACTTCCGACTTGTGAGCAACGAAGGGGTAGTCGCCGTCTCCTCCCCTCGCTTCTTTTTCTCTCGGCCATTCGCTCGCACACCAACTTCCGACCATCCGCTTTTTCTTTACGGCCAGTGTGCTTTCCTCTCCTCATTCTGCCCTGTGGAAGTTATTTATAAGTTATCCTTTCAAGTGAAGTTCCCTGCTACTGCGGTATTTCGAAACTTTGATATTTCATAACTACTGTGTTTCACCTATCCCTCATTTTTTCGATACTCCAGCCCCGAAACGCGGCGCTTTCTTTCCGCGCGGATCTTTTTCGCGAGACCGGCGCATAAGTTGACGGGGGCGAGGTGGCGAGAGCAACTTTCGGATTCGTCTGTTTCCGCGGCGTGCGAGGGGTATTGATCAAGCGGGAGATAACATGAAATGGGGGAGCCGTGGGGCGGTAGAAATGAAATTTGTTCAAGCGAAATCACATCCGTAAGGCCGCGCGTCAGAGACGTAGAAAAGGAAGCGCGGATTTTCTCAGCCGCGGGCCACAATAGTTCGTCAGGGAGCCGAGACGGGCGTGGAATTGCCCGACCCAAGTATTGGCGGCGGTGGCGACCCCAGACTGAAAGAGACGGATCCCTGGATTTTTCTGAAGTCCTCGCGTGAAAGTAGCGCTTGCAACCGACGCGCGAAGCACGCTATTGAAGGATTTTTCTGCCCGACTTATTAAGCGACTTGGCGCTCTAGCCGCAGATGAAAGACCTTGGTGATGAACGGGCACGGTACAAAAACACACTAGAAGCTCCTTTAAATTTTTTCAAAAAAATGTTAAATGTTTTCCATAATTTTTAGTCGGTGTTTTTGAAAATTCCATCAGAATCGTTGGCTAGAATTCTACCTGAAATCTGGGGAGATTCTATTATTCTTCGCTCAAAAATATGCACGCGTGTTTCGGCAATTTTGTGAACAGAAGAAGTTTCTTTTTCTCGCTGCAATTACGATCATGGTTAAATGTTTTCCATAATTTTTAGTTGGTGTTTTTTAAAATTCCATCAGAATCGTTGGCTAGAATTCTACCTGAAATATGAGGAAATTCTATTATTTTTTACTCAAAAATAAAATGCAGGCGTGCCTCGAGATATTTGACCTAGTAATGAATACAGGGAACTACTTAAAGCTTTTTTGCTTTTTTTTTAAGTTGGAATATTTAAAATAAACGAAGATATTTTTTAGAAAATAGTATATATTGTCGAAATTCAAAACTCTCGATCCTGGTCTTCTTGATAAGAGATGTTTCTAACGTGACTTAAATATTTCTTAAAATTGTCTTACTCAATATATCCCTATGTAAGCTCTATATATCTGCAGAAATCAATAGTGTCCGCTTACATCTGATCACTATTTATCGCCAATATTTAAAAATATTGAGCGAATCGTATTGAGAAGCTCATCAAAGATTTTACCATTTTATCTTTGCTGCAATTAAGTAATGGGTATTAATTGCTTATGGAATAGATGAAAACAATTAATACACGTCGCGTTAAAGAAGCGCGGCAAAAAGATCAAGTTGGCCTGTGGCCAAATTACTCGCTGTAGCGCTCTTGTCTTGATTGATTTCCCCGTGATGAATGTAACTTTTGGAAAAGGACTGTATTATGAGTTCGGTGGAGGGGGGGGGTGGATATATCTCGTTAATCTCGGCGCTGGAGGAAAAAAGCGGAGACGCAGGATGACAGATTGGGGGGCATTACGACGGAAGTAGATAATGCGGGGCCGTCAATTTTTTTCGTCGCTTGTGGTAGAAACAAACGCGCGTAAAGGTCGCGAGCGGAGAGCTAAGTCGGGAGGAATCCGCCGGCTCCGTTAAGGGCAGAAGCCTGAGACAATACGCCTCTGGCAAAGGTGCCCTCCGGGATATTTGAATAAACGAGACGAGGCAGTTCAGGCGATGATGGTAATAAAGCCATCTAATAATTCGGCGGAGAACAAAGAGAAAGGACATCTGTTAAGAGACAGCGCCGTCCCTCGGCTGCAAGCTCCACCCATTTTATTCATGGCCTGCGCACCTTCCACTAATTTGGACGAATTTCTTGTGACCCTCTCTCGATCAATTAATTAACTTTTTAACTCTCGGTCAGAGCCGAGGACAGTATAAACGTCGAGGGGAGGGGCCGCTCACTCTCGGCGATGAGAAAATTTTCCCGAGATATACTTTGTGGAGGGTGCTCTCTGTGCTGGGGGGTGCTTGTGGCTCCGGTTCTCGGCCGAATTGAAAGTGTAGAATGAGAGGAGCGGCAAGAGGCAAGGGGCGAGAGTCGAAACCAAGAGAAAAGACTGACCCGATGTAGACCTCAATTATCTCCCTATCTTCCCAGGTGCAATCGTTTCTTTTAGTCGCTCGAGGAGGTCATCCAGCCTTACGCTTTAGAATTCTGACTCTAAATCAGGCTCCGTTACTGCATAGTTCATTGCATCGCTTCTTTTCTAAAAGGATATTTGCCTACTGCACTTTTTTTAGTTTAATTACTTTTCAAAGCTTTAAAAATAGAATATCTACGGAGTACGAGGATAAATGTTTAAATCAAGGAATAAATGTAGAGTTTTTTTTTGTCGTAAAAGAAAACGGGATAGCTGAAGGAAGTTCCTACGATTATTATACCTAATCGCAAGAGAAAACGACAGCGCAGTGCATCGCAGTATTTTAACTCGGAGTCTTAAGAATAAACCTAAATTTTTTACAAAGCTTGTGCAAGAAATGTAAAATTTTACAAGAGAATTTTTTAGTTAAGCTTTAATAAAAAATCTTTAATCATATAAGTTAATCTTTAATCAAAAAGCTTTCCAGATTACTATTGCAAAAATAAATAATCTAATTATTTTAACAATTACAAAGAATTTAATTCTTTTCTATTTTCTAAACAAGTACAAAAACTCGTCAAATAAAAAAAAGCTTGTAAAAGTCTCTTCATCAATTAATCGAAAAATCGGCGAATGTGTAAACTCCGTACTCAGCTTAGCTACCTACTCACCACTGCCAGCTGTATCAATTTCCAAGTCGTTTTTTCTTTTTTTTTACTTACAGCGAATTAATCCCTTTCCTGAAAATAAAATGACGATGGAGGAAGGACTAACCGAGCGGAGTTAGCGGACGAACGATGGGATTAAAGGGTGGCAATTAGTCTGGTGTCGTGTCCCCGAAAAGCTGGGGTCGTCGTCCAGCTGCGGCAGTTTCCGGGCGCAAAAGAAGCAGACAATGCACTGGGCGATTTCAATTCCCTGTACGCGTAGTTGGGACCAGCCGAGAGGAGACGCGCCGGACATTCATCGGACCGTGGAGCGGGACGATGAAAGAGGGCCTCGGAGTCGTGCCAGGCCGTTGCGATCAGCCGCGCAACTTCGTCAAAGTGCAAAATTCCCGGGAAGACAAGCCGCCGAGTTTCAGCGATGGGGATGGAACAATTGGAATGCGACTTCTTTTTCTCGCATGCATCAAAAAATCCGCCTCTACTCGACTTCGCTTTTAACCATGCGATTTTCAGTTGGCCTCCGATTTTATGAGCCAGGAAACTTTTGGTTGATTAAAAAAAAAACAGTTAATTCGGAAGTTATTTTGTTACGTTTCTAATGATGGTTCCAGTATGACAATAAATATCTTATTTTATCGTAATAAAAATAATAGTTTTTTTATGGGGTTTCCCCTGTTGGAAAAATTGGGAGTTGTTGCTCAGAATACGTTAAATTAACATAGAATTGAACATATTCTGATCAGTAACTCCTAAATCTTCCGACAGTGTCTATTTTCCTTCATTTGTATACGCAAATTTTCTGTTTTTGCATGAAAAGTGTACTCGGGGAAAGTACGTAAAATTTTGATTGCTGATGAAACCTTATAATTCTTACTGCAAAAGCTCTGTAAAAATTAACGAGCTTTTCTTGAAAATTTCTCTAGTGCTTGCAAACCATCCCTCTATTATTTTTTTTTCGCACATTTTTACGGAGAGCTTCACTGTAATTTTTACGAAAAAAATTCTCTAAGCGTATTAAAGCGAAAACATTAATAAGCTCTTAAAGTAAAGTATAGCCGATCTAATTTAATATTTAATTGATTTCTAAGAAGAAGCCTATATAATTATTTAAAATTATTTAATAAGCAAATTTAAATTGAAAAGAATCTGATGTTATACTTAAAAAAGTACTCAACTGAAGAGAGATTAGCAATGATTAAACACTGACATTGATTATCCTCAAATTGTCCGAATTCAGGAGAAAACAAAGTTCTATCGATTTGAACTAACAAAGCATCCTCTCGGCCGTTTGACAATTAACGAGAGACAAAAAAGTCTGTCTCAAGTAGCGGCTGAAGTGTCTGATCTAGGGTCCGTCAGCGCCAGATACGTCGGATTTGTAAGCGACGATAGAGTCGCCGTGGTGGTCGTATTTGCAGATGCAGTGACGGAGGTGGTCGTAAATCGAACAATTATTTGTGTTTGTACCTCGCTGCTGCTTGCACGAAAGTAATTGAGTATGCAAAGAATTTCCTCTTTTTACGTGCATTAATCCTGGAATATCCCTTTGCATTTTACAGCGCATTGAAAGCTCAGCGACCGAAACAAACAGGATCTATTTTGTGCGTCAGATATCGACATGATAATTTTATTGTCTGATATTTCCGGAATGGGTCGTGCTTGTAGCCGGTAGAACTCACTTACATCACAATAATTCCGTGCTATTTCATCTTCTCTATTTTTTTTAAACCAGTACTTAAATGTTGAAAAAAATTATGCCTTACATATTCCTCGTTCTTAAGTGTATATACATATAGTTCTTAATAAGAATTCATTAAAATAAAATTGATACAGTAGTATTTAGTAGAAAATTTTGTAGTCTTTGATCCTCAGCTTGGATAACGTTGAAAACTGAGGAATTCTTAAAAAGATCTTTTTTTATTCAATTGCTAATCCGCCGGAAATTTATCATTTAATCAATAATACACCTTTCACAATTACTAATCAAGTTTATTGTCCACAGATACCTTTCGAGTGCTACTGAAAGAATAATGGCACTCCTCAGTGGAAAATCGTTTGACATCCCAGATAACAGCGATAAAATCCAATACATTGATAAGTAGAAAGCAATGGCCAATGATAATCGAGTGGGCATTCGTGCGAGGCGCAAACGTTGCGGTTTAGTGGCTCTATCCCGCTTGAATTGGAGAGAAGGACTAGCTATGGATATTAGCGGAGAATCAATATTACTATTTTAGACTAGACGCGAAGGCTTAATGCTCGGAGATATGCTATCACCTCCTCCCTTCGCTATTACATAACACTTCGACGCTTCTGGGAATGCAATCACAGGCTACACCGGCCTCTTCACACCATTACCCTACGGGGAGAACCGCAAACCTCTCAGAGATTCTCTGCATTTTCTCCCATTGTGCATGATGATGAATAAACTACTCGACGAAGTGATCCGATCTTCGGAGTTCGTGCTATATATATACAGCTGGGCTTATCTTAATATATGTTTAAGGAAGATATGTGCGTTTGTTTGTTGCGTAACTAATTGCAATCAACTTTTTTGATAATCTAACTACGTGTTGATCTATTTACTTTCTTATTTTTTTTTAATTTAATAAGTAAGTTTTTAGTTTATATCGAGCCAATCCAGCGAATAGGAATCGAACTTCCTCTGTTGGGTTACATTGTGTAATGTGATTTTATGAGCAATTTATTTTATATTTTATCTACTGGTTTAATAAATAAATAATAAATAAATTATGTTCTATCATGGATCTAAGGGGACCTTTTCCAGTAAGGTCCTAATTTTATCACTTATCCTACCTACACCGATAGAAAAAAAGAGGAGAAATTCCTTAAAAAAAAGAGATCCTCCTAAAAACTTATAGGAAATTCTCCTTTTTCATAAATTCCGTTTTTCAAGGAGAAACTCCTAATTTATGAAAAAGGAACATTTCCTATAAGTTTTTAGGAGAATCTCCTTTTTTTCTATCAGTGTATATTGCTTTTGATAACCGTCTGATTAAAATTTGTAAAATAGTGACCTAATTAGTTAATAACCGAAATTAATTAATTTTTTCATCAACGAAAGCTTCAGGTTATCTAAAACGATGTGCTTTAAATATGCGTACACACTTTTTATTTAAAGGAGTGACCATTGTTAGGGCATTGAAATAGAAGAAACTTTCTCAACAAAGCTTCAGACGGACAGTGATGACCCAGAAGTATTATTCAAGTAAAAGGAGTCCTTTGTGGACTCTGTGAAGCAGGATATTCCTTCTACGTGGGCTTTCCTGCACCACAGTCCACCCATCTGTCCCACATAAATGCACGTAACTGAAGTTAAGGGAGGGAAGTTCAAAATGAGATTTAAAGAGTCTAAAAAGCTGCAAATTTTATATCGAACGGGAAGGAATATATTCGCCGAGGTCATGGAAGAGCTCTGCAAAATAACATGAAATTTTTTGTAATAAAGATTTATTGATTTTTCCCTCAAGTTTTATTTGTTCGTTTTCATAAAGTTTATATAAAAAAAACGTTTCTTTTTTCCACGAAAACAAAACTGGTTATTATTATAAACTCGGTCGCTGTTCGGTCAAAAGAAAAAACAAGAAAAAATCGCGTGTTTTATACAAATTACAATAATAAGATTATAGTAGAAAAAATTCTACGGTCTTCAACATTTCAACAATGCTTTAAAGATATTTTTTATCTCCAAATTTGCTTTAAGAATCAATAGAACTATTTTCTAGGACTATTGAAATTAAAAATCCCATGTGAAAATATTTGATACAATTTATATACAAATTGTACACAGTAAATGTATACAGTTTGTATAAAAAAATTATTCTATAAAACGTATATACAATTGTATACAACTGTAAGCAATTGTACAAATTTTGTATATAAAATTATACATTGATTAAATTGAGAAATTGTATACAACTGCAGCAAATATTTTTATGTAAATATTTTTCGTACATAATACTTTTCTATAAAAAAATCTATGCTATTGTTTATACAGTTGTATACAATTGTATACACCTTGTATAGAATTATTTTTTGATACAAATGTATTCAACATGCTATAAATTATATAAAATATTTTCACATGGGAAGTATGGAGATACTGATGAGCATATAAAATAAAGTAATTACAGGAAATATCCTGTAATATATCAATACAAAATAGTATCAATACCAAATAGTACATAATACAGTCCGCCATTTAAGTATATGAAAAATCAACAAGATTTCCTTCTTGGCAGGATTGATAGCGTGGCTTCGAGTTGAGGGGTCGCTTGATCACTTTCGACTTAACACTGACAAATGTTACTTCGCGACAGCGTTTCTCGGTGAATAGCGATAAATTTGGAGGAACACTGGGCCTTCCAGGTTCTTCGGTTCGGGTGTCCCGGCGCCCTCCCGAAAGTTGAGTTCATTACTGAAGTTTAAGCGCTGGAACTCCGGCCGATCAGTTTGATTGGGAAACGATTACGGCATCGTTGATTCCATCTACTCTTCCGTCCTACCCTGATTTCACCGCGCTCAACTTTATGCCGACTCGGTGAAAAAAAAACGAGCGGCCGAGTAAAGGAAGGAACTCTGAAACAGTCGCGCACTGATTGCTGTTTTTTTCTCGCTATCTTCGCCGCCGACTGCCGCTACCTCGGCTCACTCCCCCTATCGAACGGCCCCGAACAAACTTCTTTTATGTTATGAAAACAATTCTATCGAGGATGCACTTTCGTCTGCTTTCGTCTGCTTTCATCCGAGTGTGGAAAAATCTAATTTCCGAAAGTCGTATATTTTCCCCCTTTGCGGTCCTTGCGAAATTTCGTTCGTACAAACTCCCTTTTATCTCGCCATTTCTTTTTTTTTCTAGAAGCTCTACGGCGTTTGTTTATTTCCATTCTTGATTTTTCGTCGTGCTCTGTGTTTAATCGTTTTTCAATTCTGCGCTAGGCGTCGCTTCAGCTGTTTGGGCTCGAATAACCACTATTTTTTTTATTTACAGTAAATATTTTCGTGTAAGGGAGCGCTTTGGAAAATATCTCGGCCTACAATAATAAAACATTTAATTAATTTCTTGTTACAGTTTTTTTGTCAATATACAAGTTGTTTTTCTATATATTCCATACTTGTTTTTTTTTTCTGCAAAGAAAGCATAATAAATTATTTCTAATTATTAATTGTTTTAAGGACAGTTTCTACGTTCGGATATTTTACTATTGTCATGCCACAAAAAGACGCAAAATTGTAATATTTAAATATTTAATAATATTTTTAGAAAATATTTTATTATTATATAACCCTCGGTCAAAATCAGGCAGTTAGAGGACTCGACGTCTATTTAATTCTATAAAGTATATTTTAGTTCTAAAATTCTGGCTGTGTACTGAGTAGTAGATACAATACGTGAACGTTCGAATTGTTAACTAATTAAAAAAACAGTAATTAAAATCATTTGATTAAATAATTAATTATCTTTTCCGATTAAAATTACTGAGTGTATTGAAGTGTTTAATTTTTCATATTTTAACGTTAACAAATTCTAAGCATTTGAAAATTCAAAAAGCGTGAAAAATATTCGAATTAAAAAAATTGTAGTAAAAACGAACAGCGATTCCTCAGCATTTATTTCTTCCAAGGACGAAAAATAAAAAAGAATTATTCAAGATTTTCTAGAAAAAAAAAACCAATACATTTTCTATTAAACAGAAGATTCCATACAAAAAAAAATGTAAGCCTCGGAAAACGCGCACGTCCACCGTGGGTAATATTTCGCCAGCGATTGAAGGAAAGCGCGTACAGCGTTCGCTCGCGCTCGCCAGCATCGAAAGTTGGCTGAATGTCTGGAATGCAATTACCTCTACCGGTCTCGAAAAAAAAATTCAGCGCGAGAGCACGAAACAAAAAATATGAATAAAAAAAGAACATGGCCACGGCGGAAGGAATCGCGGGCTCGTCGCGTCGAAGCGCCACGGTGCGACGATTCCGCCAGCATTTTTGGCTGCATCCAATTGAATTAGCTCCGGATCGCGCCACGCTCGTCCGATGAAATATGCGATTCGCGGCAGCCACGCTTTATTTAACATTCACCGGGCGGCTCGCGTTCATTTAAACCGCGCGGAAGGGGCGACGCCGCCGTTCCGCGGGTCTCTCTGTGCGCGTCGACGAGCTCTTGAAAAGTGGCCGAGAGCAGGAGGTGTACGGCCGAGTGGCACCGGTAAATACGAGCTGCACAGGAGGAGGCTGAATTTGAATTGGTCCGCGCGTTGGGCTGACTTTTAAAGCGACGCCGCGGTATTGGCTAGCCACACTGTTTACAACGAGGCTCGATACTCTCTGGTGTGCCCAGTCAGAGGAATGCTGGTACGTGCACGCTCGGCGCATTTTCGTTCGTCGAACAATGCAATTAACGGTCCGTTATTAATTAAATCCCGCCGCTTCTTCGTGGTTTACGTATGTGCTTGATGTCTGTTCCCTTGATTTATTTTCGCTATATTTTTGCGGGCTTTTTAGCGATAAAATTCGGTGTTTCCGCGGAGCGAAAATGCTTGGTACTTTAGGAGTGGATGATCCTTCGTACAAGTGCCTGGAGCGGTAAATGAATGGAACCGTTGAAATTTGCGCAGCAATCTTTGGACTTTTGTGTGAATTACAAAGCATTTGGTCGCATCTGGATATACATAGGTATATGAATTCAGGAACTTGCTTCACTTATTGTATGTTATACTGATAACCTTTATGTAAATAAATAATTAACTATTGCAAATGAAATGACGTTACTTTATTAGAAAATATTAAAATTTATCTGTCCATGTTTCGGAGGGTAGTTATCTACTTATGTGTATTAATAATTCAATTTATGCCAAGTGCAGATTCTTTGAAATGTGATTTACATTATAATATAAACCATTTTTAGTAGTAACATATCGTATTCATTTGAATATTATTAGCTCACAAATAGTTCATAATATGAAACAATGGTATACCAATTATGAGAAAAAGTAAAAAAAAAAGAAAGAAAATTATTTCAATCCTCTCTTAATATATATTATTGCATTTTTTTTTCTTACGCGAACGTAAATAGTGTCATCCTCCGTTACACTAATTGGGTTCTCTTCTGTTATTGCATATAAGCTTTTTAATAAATTTGTAATCGACGAAAAAGTTGTGAAGAAAACCGCACGAAAATCTGTCAAATGAGAGCATTCACTTCCACATCATTTACGCATTTCAAGTGATAATGAATGTAAATGATAATGGCATTTTCAATTCTTTTTTTTTTGTATATTTCTTTTTCTAGATCATCTTCACTATAAAATTTTTAAAACGATTAGTGTAATTAGAGTACGGCGGTAGAGCAATTTTAGAATATAGTACTTTATTAACATACGTGCGTATCCTACATAGTACTACACTTCCAGGGAACCATCAGGGAATCAGATGGTGATGTATACCAGCGTTTAATCAATTCCTCTCTCCCTCTCTCACTTTATTCCTTTGCTGAGAAATGTATATATTTCGTAATATTGCAAGATTCAATATCGACTGTTTACAGTAGGATGGAAATGATAAAAGAAAATTAAAAGATAGTTTGGAAAATCTTTTATTTATGAGAAGTTTATTAAAGCTTCTCTTTGCATTATATTAACAGCTATATTCTTTAAAATATAGCTATTTAAAATAGATCCTTGTAGCACCAATGAAAAACTTGAATATAACAGTAGAATCTTGTTTAATTATAATATCTATATCATAAGATAAAAGAAGAAATGGAAAGAAACAATTGGCACTAAAAAATTCAAAATTCTGAAGCACGTATATTTCTCGGCACTCCCACATCTCATTTTATCCGCAAAAATCCCCCAAGATGTTATTTTTTAATATTTTTCATGTAAAACGCCTTTGAGTGAGTCGTTTTGAAAACTCAAGGGACTGCGTTGTAACGTCGGAGTCTCAACACTATTTATCTTATGCAAAATCCGAAAAAGTTAGCACCACACAGTTTTTTAACAACCCTCGCGAGGAAATAAATTATTTCAAGAAGCTAAGTGCTAAATAAATAAATCTATTTATTAAAAATCTTTAATATTACTTAAAAAATCCTATTTAACAAATAAAACTGTTGAACAAAGCCCTTCAAACTAATTCAACATCATTGAAAAGACAAAGAGAATTCATACGAAGGAATGAATCTTCCGCTGCATACATTTTAATAAAACGGCAAGCGAAACCATAATCAACTTGAATTCAGTTTAACATTCTTAACTCTCCTTGAAATACAGTTGTCACGTGTTTAATCCAATTTATCATGCCTCCGTAGTTATTCGTTATCTTCTCATTTTAATCCTCGATATGGAAACTTGGCCCTGACAAGCTTCCGCAAAGAGTAAGAAAGAAAAAAGATGGAAATATGGTGTATAAGCAAACTAAGGAAGGAAAAGCGGAAGGCCGAGGTCGCGACACCTTCACGACGAACTTCAATGAAGTTCACGTCACTCAGTCGATTTCTATTTAGTCACAGTTTGAATGAAAGCTCTCCAGAAGTTCGCTGAGCTATTTCGACGAATTTTCCTTATCCTCCTTTTTGCCCTCGGCCGTTTTCAGATGGTGCTTTGAATAATATTTTGCTATCGCAGTGCGTACACGAAAAATCTATTTGAATTAAAAATAACGCAACTGCAAAATAATTCACTTCGCTTCGCTTATATGATTCGAAAATATTGTATGTACCTACATTACAAAAATTTTAATGATAGAAGACAGATTTTGTAATTTTATATTATTATTATTCAGTGCCCCGTGCAGTTTGAAAGCACGCTAACTAGGAGAGTGTCAGAAATTGTGGGAGACGTTTCCGTACACAGAAATGAACGAAGACAAAGTTTTAGATTCTAACGCTCAATAGTTTCGAAGCTGAGCGGTGTAACAGTATTAATTTTCATCAGTATAATAAAGCTTAGCATTGCTTGTAAGTCATCAAGAGGCGCGGTAGCGCCTCGAGGCAAGTCTGAGTTTTCGAACGACAAGCGCTCGAGGTTGCACCGCGTGCTTCTATATACGTTGATTTATATAAAACACGCGAAAGTATTGAAATCAATCGATAATATAGAGTCAAGTCTAATACTCGTCAAGCTCTTATTACTAAACCTACAAACACTAAATTTGGGAGCTTAATTTCATTGGCAATTAAAAAACCACAACCTTCATTCACTTAATATTAATATCAATATTTATAATATAATAAATAAGAAGAGGAATTTAGAAATGGTAAGCAATATTATATCTATACGTCTACTCTAAACAACGACTAAAGTTCACTTGTATGCCGATTAATTTTTTTATTTTTGCTTTGTGCGTAAGTCTCGATACTGCACACTTAAAGTTGAAATTATGTCTCAAAATTAAGCTTTAGATTCTAATACTTTGGCTTTATTCGAATAATCATAAACTTGAGCCGTTGTGACAGTGAGTCAAAAAATTATTTCCAAAGAAAGATATTGTTCATAAATTCATAAAGTTAAGTTATTGTTTGCAGAAGAATATATGTTTTAAAGACGTTTATCATAGGAAATAATATGAGTAACAATTCAGTAATTACAAACAGTAATATAATTACAATTAAATTGCGATAAATAGATATACACAGTCAAAAATTTAAATAGAAAATAAATAGAACGGGTATTCTTGTGGAAATTATTTAAGTGTGAGTAAGATTTAGTTTAATATATTATTTAAAATATATTTAATATTTGTATCTTCTGCGACTCTTCCTATAATTGGCCCTACAACCCCTCTTTAACCGACCAATTATAAATAGAATAAGTGAAAATTTTTTAAAATTATAAAGTGAATTTAGATTTATTCTGTTTTTGCAAGAATATCAAATATGATCGACCTGTACTTTATCAGTTTTTTTGTACGTTTTTATGTCATTATTTTTGCTATACATGTTATATGTTATTTTTAATTAATACTAGGAAACTCTATACCTGCGATGCTTAAAGTATATATGTATAAACATGCCTATCTTTGCTACTTTATTTTTCCTGCTATTTATGCGTCCCGTAAAAACTGTTTTGCAAAAGTAGTAAATTAACATTTCTTAATTTTGATTACAATTATATTATTTACGAATTAATCTACGTCTTGCGTTTTTGAATGATTTTTTTTTTAATGCGCTAATTTAAAAATATATATATAAGATTTTCTGTTTAATTATCGTTAATTTTAGATGGAATTAACTTTTTGTGGATTTAATATTGGTAATTCTGTCCAATTTATTATGTACTGCAGGGATAAAAAATTCTCTCATTTATTACGAGGTAAATCAACGGTAATGTATTAATATTACCCAAACAGTTCAGCAGTTATGTATAGTACAGTATCTTTTCTGTAAACGACGTGATATTTTATGTACATGCATATTAATGAAAGCAGCTCTTTTGATGATTTTTGACGTAATATGATTTTGTGAATTATATACAATTTATATGTTTTTCAGGAACTCCCGTTACACATATTATTCCTAATTAAGCTCGTCCACGTTTTATTGGTGCATATTTCACGGTCTCACTATAATGCGAAATTTCGTATAAATCACCTGTGTAAAGGACAGGTTGCGTTTTTACCTGTCAATTGTACTCTGAAATCTTTGTGACACGCGACGCCGGAGCCCTGTGCCATCCGAGAAGTGCACAAAAAAAATCTGCTTTAGTGTGCAGGAAGTATGGTGTACTGAGATTTTAGCGTGGATGTATCACTCCGTAAAATTCCTATGGCCTAGAAAGATTTTTGTAAGCCATAAGAAAATTTTCGTATATTTGTAAATTACCCAATGTAAAAATGACAGTACGTCTTATTCAAAATTCGGCTTCTCCCATCTTTCTCGCAAAAGTAATGTCAGAAAAATATGGAACGCATCCTGAACGAAGTGTCATTTACCTTCAGCCTGACGAGGCGGCGTTGCTTTATTAATGGCGGTCCGATCTTGATATTGGACATTCGATTTCAACGTGCAATTCAATTACCCAAGCGATATGAATTTTCTCGATAAGGGAATTAATATCGAGAAATATGTTAACCACAATTGGGAAAATTAATGTGCTACTAGATTTAAGTTTTAAACAGTGTTTTTTTTTTGTTTGCGATAATTGACATAAAACATAGTGTGCAGCTGAAGAGGTTTTATTCTATATATTATTTGAAATTGCCATTAAACCTTTTATTCGAATATGCTATTTATTATAGCATAAATATAAGTCCAAAAAGGGAACTTGAACTTGAATTAAAAGTTCACGAGTTTGATAAAGATATTTTTTCATGTTTCACTATAATTGTAAGCCATTTTTACGATAATGTTTGCTCCACATCATGAGTAGGAGATATTCAAGGCAAAGGAGAGACAAGAGAGTTTGGGATGAGCTTAAGCAACTTCGAGGAGCAACTAACGATGGAGAAGTCCAGCTGCTTCTCAGCAAAGACCACTATGAATTTCTCGAAAAATTATAATTAAGCGTTAAGTTTTAAGACGGCGTTATCATAGACACAGATTGTCTACTGCCTGTCTCATAGCGATTATTACTCGAACAATCCTTATACCCAAAGTTAAACTGCACCATCCTCCTTTACTCGAAGTCCTCATAATTACGGAAAATTTACTTTCTAAGCGTCAACGTCATTTGCAGCTTTTTGATTAAACGATCGCCGAGTCAGACGCGGATACACTGCCTTCTAGGCTATTGCGAGCTGAAAGTTATAATTCGACGAAAGTTTCCTTTTCCGTAAGCGTGAATAAAAAAGAAAAGGAAAGAAGCGACAGAGTATTTCTCAGTCACTTATGAAAAATGAATCCATCATCCGTCTTAATGTCGCATTCATTTATATCGAGCAGAAAAGCCGAGGGCTTACGAAAAATGAAGAGGCGGCTAATCCGTACTAATAAGCGACAAAATCCGAAAATAACATCGCATTACATTGAAATCCATCATAATGAAAGGCCGCGTAACAATATGCTCTCGAGCTTCCGACTTTGACGGGCGCATATCCCGCATAATAATTGGCTTTGCGGGCGCGGATTTGCTGGTTGTAATTATCAGGACATACGTATAGCGGCAGCGAAACGGAGCGACTCCGAGAGTCACACTCGAGGAAGAGGGTAAGCCAAAAGTTTCAAGGATTATCCAGGAAAAGGGGGAGGGGGAGTGGGGAGGGGCACTAATCCGAGAGTAGGTCGAACTTTCTCGATGTGAACATATTGCCGGGAACATTGGAAAATAATGACTGAAACGAGGACAAGAAGGTCCTATTGGCGCAGATGGCTCTAGAAATATCGCCTGTCGCCGCCTCGCCGTTGGCTACTTGAAAACATCCGGTCGCGCAAAAAATGCGCTACCCTTATACTTCTTCGTGGAAAATTCCTTTTTAATTCTTCGAGCTACTTCGGGGGTGCCCGACAAAAAGGAGCTTTAATTTATTACGCCTGGCTTCCACGCTCAAGCTGCATTTTAATTTACAAGCTCGCTGGCTAATGAACTGTGCTAGTCCGGATCAAAAATATTTTTGAAATTTACACACGCCGTTAGTTTTTAACTTCATTACTTTCGCAGTAAACTGCACCCCTCTATCTATTATATATACATCTATGTTATGTTATCCGTTTTTATCTGGGTCAAGGTCGTCAATTCAGAGCCGCTCGCAATTAAGGATGATTAAATTAATTCTTTTGAAGATATAAAGTGTCCTCCAGCTTTATCGAGTCAAAGTGGAATCGTTAAACTCTCGAGTCAACGCGTTAATGCAAGATGCAAAGATAAGGGACAGGTGAGTGGCACAGGAGCTCGCTAATTAATACCTAAGCAAAGGAGTTTCAACATACAGGTCTTTCATCGGCCTGTGCAGGCGCACGGCCTGAAAGACTCGCGTGACGACGGCATACTTGGCCATCTTGCACTTTATCCAATGAGCCTTTTAACCGAGGCCCCCTCCTACTCTATTTTGCGGCGTGCACGAAGCAATTGCCGGGCCGGCGCTCCCTTTTCCACGTAGAAAGAAAAACAATTAAACCGCGGACCAAGCGTCCTAATCTAAACTCGCCTGCCTGCTGATGAAACTACTTACTGTTCCCGTTGAAAAGTCATGCATTTTTTCCCTCCATTTCGACTGGCGGAATTGCGGAGTTTCTAAGTTATCCCTGATAGGAGGGACTTTAGCCTCCTGCGCATTTAGATGTAGAATTACTATTAATTTTTTTTTGTTACTAATTAAGTTTTAATTAGTACAATTTCATCGTTATTAAAGTACACTTTAAAAAAAACTTGCTACTCTATACTATGAACTGTACTCTAAAAAATAAAGAAAACAATTTTGCAGATTCTTAATTAACTATTTAATATTTATTAACTAAAGTAAACCAAACAAAATAATTTATTGAGGATGAATCAACCAAATGTTAGTTGGATCTAAAAAATGTTGTTTTCAATAAATTTATATATTCTATTATTCAGTGAAGAAAACATCATAATGGTGGTACAAAAAAGGCTGTGTCGTAAGTGGATTAAGAATGTCTTTGGTAAATTATATCTTGTTTTAAGAGGATTAGACGTTTTTGCTTGGAATTTCAAGTAGATCCTGTAAGACGATTCCAATTGCGAAAGTTCATACGGGATTGAGGTATTACATGGTTCGGTTACGGAAGGCTTTATAATCTGCCAAAAAAATTGGGTAAGCCCACTTTATATACTTTTGAAGAAGAGCCGTTTTAATTTTTGCAATCTGTAATAAATTAAAACATGCATTTAGACCAGAATAACGAATGAAAAAATCTACAAAAAATTCATCTATTATATGACTTTCTCTGGTTTTTGTGTATAACTTATTATTATACTTTCTTAATTTTTAAACTTTATTACAAATTCCTTTTCGATATTAAAAAAAAATATATTCTTGTATATTTCTAAGATTTTAAGCAGAAGGTATATTTATTTCGACCATCTGGACACTTCGAATGCTAAATGTTGCACTTCCCTGCGTCCTAAATGGACGCGGGCTCAACAGAGACCTCGACACTGGGCCTTCTTTCCAAGGGAAGTTTACGGCTCGACTGTGCTCGTAGAGCGCCAGACGAGCAGAGGGTTGGTGGTAAGTTCTCCTCACCCAACGTCGAAGCCTTCTACGGGTTTGTCTTCATGGTGACTTAAGCATCGACCGTAGCGTAGCGAGCAGCGTCAGTCCGCTCGTTTCACTCCGTTCCAGTTAAAACAGTGAAAAGGAATAAACTGAATTTCGCAACCGCGCAGCCTCTCTCATTGTGTAGCTTTTATTTTTTTACTTATTTTCTTTTTTCTCGCGGAATTTAGTAAACGAGCTGCCGCAAGAAGGCGGGATTGCAAATTAATTTTATTCCTTTCTACTGTTTAAAGCGGAATGCACAGTGAAACGTCACTTTACATCCTAAGCAGAAAATTATCTTTTGAACCCTTCTTTTTTCCAAGAGTGAAGCTTACGGTCGAGCGCAGAAAATTACCGAGGCTTCTTTTTATGTCTTTGTTAAACAAGTTGGAACGGATTTAAGAACACTCGCCACGGCAGAGAAAATTATTTTAATTTAAAAAAGTTTCGGACGGCGACTGTAGAGAATAAATGTCGTGTCATTCGATAGAGAGAGGTGAAAAATTATTTTGCAGTGGAGTAAGTAACGCAATTTGGAATTTCGGCTCTAATGTGATCCGTAAGTATAGGCGACGGGAACGCATATAGGCAGCTTCCTCTGTACGTCATTTCTGCGCCACTCTCATCTATTACCTTCGATCCTGCTTAACACGCCGGTTCACGTGATCGGTCGCTTCTCTGCGTAAAATTATGGGCGCTTTCAAACTCTAAGGCAAACTTGGCTGAACGATGCTAAACAAATGATTACCAGCGTGTCACGCTAATGTTTCTAAAGAAATATTGCGCCATCTGCGTTGTACTGTAACGTAATGTATCACTCGTAGGTGACACAATTTATAATTCGATGCGAGCTTGTAATGTTTTGCAAAATTTAGTGCGACCGTGCGCGACGTCATATTTTATACGAATTAATGAGAGTAATAAGCCATCTTAGTGTGTTTAAAATTTAATGCTAATACTAGTGTTCAAAATTGTTTAAATACTCCATTGTCTAAAGCGACAATGGGATTCCGTACCACAAACGATGAGACTATTAGTCTGTACCATTTAAGCATGCTTTTGACGGGTTAATTTCTAATTTATTATCATTTAGCGAGTAGTAATTGTTATTTTCTAAGAACATTAATTTCATAAGTGTTATTCGTATCTTTTTTATTAATTCATTTTTGCTTTTAAAATGAATAAGGAATAGAAATAAACTAATAACAAACTGTAAGCATATTTTTAACAATATTAAATTAAATTCTTGAAGAGCCAAGGGTCATAAATCAATTAAATTCATTAATCAGGAATATTTGGAATTAAAAATGACAGCGATTTTATATAATATCGGTAGAATCTTCTCCTTTTTAGAAATCGAACATTATCAAAAGCTCGTAGTGCTTGCTTGACATGATAATTAGCGTTAAAGTGCTCGTTTTTCAGAGCCATAACCAATTAGCCCGGCACTTTTATACTGCGATTGCGTTCGGTCGAAGCAGTAAGTAGTCTGTGGAGCTGGCAATAGCAGTTATGAAAGACTGACTTATTAGCGAGTAACGATTACTCGAAATCTAAAGCCCTCAGCATTGTTCGTGGAACTGGGCTTAACAGATTGGAGGAATTGAGTTCCTCTTCGACAATTTGGAAGGTCCTTTTGCAGTCACATCTATATCCTTCACACAAGTTTTCGCATTAAATCATGAAAGCGTTTGATGGAATCTCCAATAACGGCCAGACTTAGTTCACTTAAAAGGGTAAGGTGCGGAAAACGGACGAACAATTGTATTATACGTATAAGCATTGCTTTTAATTTCCCAATATCACTTTCAATTAGGGGAGGTTTGCAAAAATTAATGTGAATGGGGCAGTAAATTATGTTTCACGAAGTTACTCGAGAATTCATGAGTTTGTACACTTTTTAATTTGACTTACTTTGCTCAATTTTATTTGGCGGATAGGGTGTATGTTTCTAGATTCGTTTAATTTTTTTTTTTGTAAAAATTGTGTGAAATATTTTTGAGCTAAGCCAGGGTTTAATGAAATTATATAGTTCACATTTTTTATAATTACAAAGTATCGCGATAGAATTACATTTGTTTCCATATTTTAATATCAAACGCTTATCTTTTGAAAATTTAATGCGTCTGACTTAGTTCGGCTCATACTACTTAAAGCTGTAATCCTCAGCTAATACACCAGTACATTTTATTAAAAAATACTGTGATACAATTGCAATTGTTTCTATATTTTAATATCAAATACTCGTACTTATAAACATTAACGAGTCTGACCTGATCCGACAGTTACTACTTAAACATACAATCCTTTAGTCGTAATTAGATTGTCTACTAAAATATTATTACGAAGTGCGATGAAGAAGCGTGGCTTCAATTACGATATGTAGACAGTAAGAAGCGGAGGGTACAGTGCGGTCGTTGACGTAGTGGTTTAGCTTCCAGTTCGTTCCGCGTCCCGAGCAAGAAGTTATCTTTTTTCTTAACGTTACTTACGATTAAAATGTTTGATGCGTGAAATTAGCAGAAAAATTTTATATAAAATAAAAACTTTTTTTTAAATAAAAATTTCGGATAAAATAAAGATCGTATTGTTATAGTTATTTTTCATCAGATTTAAAAGCAATAAAACATAAATTCGAAATTAAACAAATAAAAATTAAAATCCGACGTATATTTAAGGAAGATATACCGCGTTATTACATGTTTTGAAAATAGAGTTTTCCATTCCCTGTGAGTTGAAATAAACTTCTATAAAGTTATGTAGAAAAAACTTCTTTTTTATCACCGTTACAACTTCCCCTGTGAGGAAGCAAAAAAGTACAATCAGTAAAAGTTCGTGCAGAATTGTAGTCTTTTAGAAATTCCTTTATTAATATACACGTCTCGACATGAGAATTGACTAGTCGAATTCTCACATTGGCTCATATCCATTTCTATTGCTGCAGGCATAAAAGGCACGGAGATATTCCCCTCTCTATGCAGCATGATAACATAAAGTCGATTTTTATGAAACTCTCGCAAGTAACTGAACAAATCGCGCATATTTTTCCGGTTTCATTGAATTTTATTTTGTTGACGAGGAGAGCGTACTTTCATGGGGAAAAAATAGTAACAGTGATAAAGCAATTCTTTATTGGATAGTCAAGAAATGCATGGTGTAAGCCACAGAAGGAATAAATCCATTTTCATCCAAAGAATCCATATCTCGAGCGATATTTTCATAGCATCAAAAGTGCATTGATATAACTGCAGCAACGATTTGTCATTTGCTTCTTGAATAATGTATCAAAGAAACAAAGCGTAACTAACGGCATGATGCAGTGCAAACCAAAATACCCTTGGAAGAAAAATATTCTTCGAAGCCAGTAGTACAGGGTATCAGTGCTGTCAGTGCTATGTATATGTAAATAACTTCAATTTTATTTATAACATGTGAACATTAACTTATTCAAAGCCGCAAAGAAGCCTTTCTCTTCATGAATGAAAGTCTGTATGGATTTTAAAGGGAGTAATCGGAGTTGAAGATAAAAAAACATAAATATTTTCATGAATTATTCCTAATTTTATAACTCCTCTTGACGTTAAAAAACATTTGATACAAAAATATCTATATTTAATTCCTGGAGTACGTTTTTACGTCGTAAAATATTTAAACAATAGACCTATTTTTCGAAAAATTGAAACTAATAAACCAAAATCTCTATTTGGCTCAGTTCACGTATAAGTTACTGACATGTTTGCTTAACCAAAAGTGAATATTATTTCATTTACTCGCATTATAGTAAGAGGGATCTATCGGGGGTCAGGTAGGGTCAAAATTTTCGGTGATTGAGAAGTTTCTCCTTGGCAGTTCTCAACTCCTTGATATCCAAAACTTTCGTACGTTGGTAACAACATACAAGATCTCCTAAGGGTCTCTGATTTCGGCATCAGCGGCTCTATTAATGAAAATTGATCGGCCATCAGGGCCGGCGCATCGCGTGTAGAGCTTCGGCCTCGTCGAGCTTCCGCATACATAGAGATCCCCGGGAAATTTCATCGATGAAATTTTACTTGCAACGGCGGGAGAGTAATTAGATTCCTTTTTTGCCCCGTTGATCTTCCTGTTGCTCTCTCGACTGGCCTCTGCTTAAAAAGTAGTTAAGCTTCGGCGCAGCGGCGGCGTAATCCACGTGAGATTTATTCAATGTTTCGCAATTAAAGTTTTTTAATTAAAAGTGGCCAGTTGAGCGAAGAGACTGAAACTTGTTCCGGCCGTGCTCCAACTATTGTCTTGCGTCGCATTTGTGTTCGAGCGGATTCGCTTTAAAAAAAAAACTTTCAATTGATTCCAGGAAAAATATTTGCATCCTCCAATGAATTCGTAACTGCGTTTCTTCCCGCTCGATTTGCGATTGGCGCGTCATTCAGTTGCGCGAGAAAGAAAGCGCTCGATCGAACAATTCGAAATTTCACGTCGAGAGAGAAAAATGCCTTGCGTCTGCACGAGAACAGGACAGGAAGCAAAAGCTGTCCTAAGGAGATTAAATTACGCGCAATCGGATTTGATTCAGCCACGGTACCGAAATAAGATATACGTAGCCGAGGGAGAGGATCTTGAATGGGAGGGGGGGGGGGGGCGAGTGCTTGCTACCGCAGGCGGCGGGGGTAGTTTATTTTGAAGGGATTCCGCGCTGTTATCGAAACTATTGGATGCGAATCGATAACGGTGACGACGGCGCTCGAGTGTCGCACCCCCATTCCTCACTTGGAATGGCTGCGGGCGCCGATGGCGAAAAAATCTCAGCCGTCTTATCGATGGAAATGTAAAAAAGGGCGCCGGAGATAATGCTGACCCCTTATACCACGACTTGTAACTCCGCAGCGCGACTCAACGCATCACCAAGCCCCCGGTGTAGATCTGATCGCCACCTACTTTCTCGCTCATAAGGGAAGTAAAGCGGAGGTAGAGAGGACGGATGAAAGTCGCTTTTTCTTCCTTCGGTGGCGGAGACTTTAGATCAAGCGCTACAACGAGATAAGACGGTCGCTTTTTTTTTTTAGAGTAGGGAACTTGTTCGATGTCTGACGAGCTTTTAGATTTAAGGGCTACGTGAGTGCTGATCGATAAACAGCAGTCGATAAGATTGTTTAAATTAAATGGTACTTATGGAAAGGATGGAGACATTGACACAACCTTGAAAAATTATTTTAAGTTAATTTGGATGATTAAATCGTGATTTAAATAATTAGACGAGGTAACTGGCAAAATCTGTTCTGTTATAGAAATTTTGATTTAAAAATATATCGCGTCAGGCTACATTTACTGCTATTTGATTTTACCTGACTAATGAAAACGAAACTTTTAAGTCAGAACAATCTGGTGAATAATCATTCATCTTCTTTAAAACGAGTTTAAAATCTCATTGTCCAAGTGAAGCTAGTTTATTTCAGAGAGTTTACTTACCCTTTTACTATACTTAAGAAACAAAGTTAAATGAATGTTTATTGAATAATGCACTGTTCATAATAAAATTGTGCAGTATTATTTTAGTAGTTTTGTATCTGTGACCTTTTTCAGACTATTAAAAACAAAAAGAACAATTAAAATTGTGTATCACTAATTTATTACAATTATGAAATAAAGAAAATATTTGTATACGTACAAAGCGAATTATTTTCTGCGAAAAGTAAAAAAATTATTTGGAAATTAAAAGAATAATGCATTTTTTAATGGAAGTAAAAAAGTAGCGAGCGAGGTGCTTTTTTTAGTAAAATAAATTGTTTTAATGGACGATTCACCTTGCTTTGCTCGCCTTTCTTTTTAATATTTGTATAATTCAGCAACTACAGAATAATTAATGCATCAATTCGGCCACTTTTCTTTGACACGCCGACAGTTTCCCAATAATCAAGCACAAAATGTAGAAGCAAAAATTTAAAAAGTCAAAGCCAGGATGTCACAAATATAAAATTGTCAAAAAATTCCCAAGAAATATTACCCTCAACAGAAAAGCCAAGAAAGAGGACCAGTAATTCCTCAGCTTTGTGGATGCGTGAAACAAAAGGATAATTGTGAATGCACAGCAGTATCCCCGACTGCAGTGGTACAATGAGAAATAGCTTTTTCTCAGGTTCGTTCAAAGCCCTCTGCTCATTCGAGGAATAATCGGGGGCATTATCGCTTAAGCGGTAGAAAATGCAGCTCCGCGAAGCACGAATATCCGGGCACTCGAAAATCCCGGACAAAAATCGCACCGACGCCTCCGGAGTGTCCGGCTCAGCTTAGCTTGCTCACGCCCTCGCCTGGAAATTCATTAACGCCGCCCTCTCTCTCTCTCTCTCTCTCTCTCTCTCCCCTTCGCCTCTCCTCCGGCGCGCTTCTTCGTTTATCAGACACGTCGATCCCAGCCTCTCGAGGTTCGGCTCTCCGTGCAACCCTCCGCGGAGCGCCTCCTGCACTCGCTTGATGGTGATTTTATAGATTAACCGAGGCAAGAGCGCCCGCTAATTTACCCTTCAACCGAAGAGACGGCAATAACGGGTGGGAGGTGACACGCTTTGTACGGGAGCGGATCCGCCGAGGGAAGCGCGCGCGGATTATATCGTGCAGTGTAACTCGCAACCCTCCTCCTCTGCCACGGGCTTTCGCAATTAATAAGCTCATTATGACTTTGAAAATTAGCGCGAAATTAAGCGGATGAATCTCCGCGCCTTTCTTTAATCGCCACCGCGAGTAGCTCCGAGTTTACGCGAAACTGGGTCACTCGCCGCCCTTTGGAGCCGAGTGCCCCGAAGACACTGAAAATTATTTACAACGATGGGCTTCGGTTTAAAGGGGAAATTGAATGAGAACCCTGAAAGTTTCAACTGAATTAACTGCTGTTTCAAATCAACAACTTCCCATTTAAATCCGTTTTTGAACAAAAAAAAAATTACTTCTTCGTCGGTTATGTATCCCTCTTCACGGGGATACGTACATTCATAAAAAGACGGCTAATTACTGAGCTTCCCAACCGGTGCAAAGTACACACGACAGTAAAAAAAAACGCGCGGCAAAAAATTATTTTCAAGCGTCATTGCAAGAAAATTGAAGGGAAAAAGTTTCGCAATTTCCCGAGAGAATGACTGCGCTTTGGTCGCCGCCGCGGCGAAAGGCCAAATCAGCAACTAATCCAACTTCATTTTGAATGGAAGCATACGGCCGGTCTTGAATGTCCGGCATGTAGAAGATTGCGCGGAGGGGGAAAAGCGGCAAAAAAAAAAAAAAGAAAGAGAAGCGACAAAAAGCCAGGGTCTCATCATTGAATCGAAACTTGCCTTTGGGATTAATGAACTGTAGGCGCGCGGATGTCTCTCCTCCTCCCTCTCGCTTTCTTCGCAGCGGCGGGGCGTTAGAAAAGGATGTTGATTTAACAAGGGGCAATCAGCAAGTTCCTGTGTATGGCGTTAAACCGGGCTACAGCCGGATTTGATCCGTCCGGAAATCGAAGGCAGCCATCCGACACACACGCGGACGCACGAGTGCTTTGCTAAATCCCTGAGGGTCAGTGCCTGAAAAAGCCATAAGCCACGCTTGTGCCGTCATTTTATTCCTTCGTGACCGTTCTATTTTTTTTGCTCCCTTTGGAGTGAAGGAAACAATATTGTGTACCTAAATCTGCAATGGGCGATCGGAGCCATCGGGTCATCCTGTCTCATGCTCATGCGATAACCTACTCGCCATGCACGGCTGGATTGGTTTCTACATATATACATATACTTATCTATAGGTGTCGGGGGAGTTCGGATCAAGATCCTCGTACTTTATCCGACAAATTCGCGCCTATGGGGGGTGAAAATGTTCGCTCACGCTATGAAATGAAATGGCCTTGTTAGTAATAAATGAGGCATGATTGAGCCTCCCCCCTTCTTTTTCTCTCTCACTCTCTCCTTCTTCTTATCTTAATATTCTTGTCTTCACCTATATTTTCGAAGATTATCGTCTCCTGCTCGAGCTTAAGTCTCGGTATATCGTCCATTGTTGCTGATAAAATCGAGCGACTTTCCTGTAGAAAAAAAAAATGAAGCCATCTTGTGTATAGCCTACAAGCCGTTTTCAACATTAAATACTCTTCCTGTTTTTTATGTGGACGAGACAAGTGATATTATTAGACACTAATTCATAATAATAACCTTGTTTTATTAAATTTTATTAAATCACTTAATATTAGAATTAGATCTATAAACATCTCGCTATCTTTATTAAAAGTTAAAATCGGTTGATACTACTTCAAATTAGTATCCTTCAATATATCTACTCGATGTATTTGCGAAAATTTGAAGTTTTTGTATATTTTAATATTATCTTGAAAAATATAACGCGTCTGACTTAATCCGACTGATACTACTTAAAAGTTTAATCCTCTATTATACCAGTATATGTTATTGTAAAGCATCTTGATACAAATCTGTGTATTTCTTTTTTATAGTATGAAACGCTTGACCTTTGAAAAATTATCACGTCTGACTTGATGTAGTTTATACTACTGGAAAATATCATTTTCTAGTGCACTTATATATCTTTTGTGATATATATTACATTTGTTTTCATATCATAATATGAAAAGGTTGATATTTAAAAAATTATCTCGTCTGACTTAATTCGATGTATACTACTTAAAATAATTCTCTAATATATGCACAATACAATATTTAATAAAACATAGTGCTACAGGTGCATTTGTTTCCATATTTTAATAACAAATGCTTTACAAAATTGCCTTGTCCAACCGAATTACATAAACGCATTATCCTCTGATACATTTCTATAATTCATTATAAATTACTGTATGAATTTTGAAACTGCTTGTATACTTTAATATCAAACATTTAACCTTTTATTACGAAAACAGTCCTGTAGAATATAAAATATATATTCCAAATAAAACATTTATTTTCTTTACTGCTTTTCTGAATAAAATAATAATTAAAATTCTAAATAAATATTATTTTTGGAACTTCAAAGTGAGGAATCCTCAAAAATTATTAAAAATGTTTATCATCGAAGTTATCACGCTGACACCGCCAAAAGAAAATTGAATAAAAAAAGTTCAGAGCATCACAGTATCAGTCGACAATCTGATAAAGATTTTCATTGCGATTAATTAAAAATACTGCGCACTTTGTGAGGCGGACCAGTGGGAAATGAAAAAAAATAAATAAATAAAATTATCATAGCCAGGGGGAGCACAAACGCGACACTCTGACCGCAACGTAATGAACAAGTCCAGAAATACACGCGGGGCGCGATCTTCGCTGGCTTTCCGACTTTCTGGCCACGTAGCGCGAAGCCGCGAGGGTGAACTTGTTTTTCTTGCGGCTCTTCTTTCGGCGTCCTCTCTAACTATTCGTTTTGACCCTCGGCACTCGTGCACCACCTCCACTCGTTCTCTCTCTCTTTCTCCCTCGCACCCAGAACCCTTTCATCGTACCCATTAGCTTTGTTCTTTTCCACTTACCAGGTCCTCTCGCTCTCCTCCTTCGCAGCCTTCATTTTCGCGTATTCCCCCCTCACCCCACTCTTCTGGCCCCTTTTTTACTCTCTCGCCTCGTACGACTTTCGTTCCGTTTCATGATCTCACGGTTTCTGTCTCCCGCTTCAGCCAAGTGCGCACGACGCTGCTTTAGAGTCAGCGCGGCACTCGACCTCAACAGTCCAACAATATGTGCGGAAGATTACCTTATTTGTTACATTCGTCCAACAAACCGCAAACACCGCGAGCGGGAGGTTGGAGGATACCCCGGGGAAAAGTCAGGGCGAGAATAAATGAGGACGTCCGAGTATCTCGGGGCTGTCGACCATCCCGAAACGACGCATGAATCTTTTATCGCGGCTCTGTGTACGTGCAAACGCTGAGAGGAACGTGAGGTGTCAATTGCCAGGCGCTATGACGAGGCACAGCAGTCGCGCACGAATACCATCGCCGAGTGAAGGATTAAGCTCGAAAGCTCCGCCTCCGCGCGCTGCTCAATTTTTATTTCGGGCGCCGCCCTCCATACACAATATTTTCGTCAATTTATTTTTCCCGATCATTTTTCTTCTATCGATATTGTTTTTCTTCGACGAGGAATGGAGAAAATGGCCTTGTAAATGGATCGTATGAAGGATATCCATGGTTGTAGATTCTTAATTAAAATATTTTATTCTTTTTTTTTTTGCTCACTTTTTCATGATTTTGTTAGTGAGTAATTTAGTAGCGATTTAATAGCAATGTTATTTTTTTAAATATTGTTTCTTTTGTAACTTCTAGATTTGTATTTTACAAGTCTCTCTTGAAAGAGTACAAGCTCAGCTTGCTGACAAAAGATAAACACTAGATAAAATGTCTAATCTTTTTTATATTTATAAAAATGAAACGTACAAGCCAGCTCTCTCAATTAACAAAATTTCTGAATTTAAAAAAAAATGTTCAACTTTACGACGCTGCATCCTTCTAAAGCTTTAATCCGCTTTATATTTCTTGCAAACAGAATTATTAGCTCTCGGGATTAATTTTGTAAAAGCAGCGCGCCATGATTAAAAATTAAAAATACCGCTTGCTAATAACCTCTTCATATCGCTTCAAGTGCTCTTATCAAATCCATAAATCTTGTTCCCAGAAAGTAACGTATATAACCCCGCTCTATTATCCTGCGTCGGACTCGTAAAAAAGTACACAACTGGACAATAAACACGGAGACCTTACCCTACATGGCTTTTACCAAACAAAGCAGCAAATCATCGGGAAGAGGAGCAGGTGCGTTGTTAGGCGTGTGCTCAGCCCAGTACACGGAAGGGCAGCCTATTACTCACCTACAATCCACGCCCGCATTTTTTAATTAAGGTCGCCCGACCGTACCGCTGCCTTATCTCTTCCGGATTATTCACTCGCAGAATGTGCGTGGCTCGCGCAATTCGACGGCGTTGCCACCAAGACGCGTTCTGTCTAGTTTCTACATTTACGGCTTCATTACGTTAATGGACAAAAAAAAGAGTAGAGGCACTGGTTTAATATTGCGAGCATGACACGAATAATGAGTCACGTAAGGTACACGTCGGTTACGACGTTTTTTTTTTAAATTCGCTATTCCCAGTGGTCTTATACACGTTAGTTACCTGAATTATTTGAAATAAATGTTCTTGGAAACTATTAAAGTGAAACGATTGCAGTTTATGTCGCGTTTTTATTTTGCATAATTTACTTGCACCGTTCAATATTCAAATATTGCTGTTAAATCATAATCTGCATTAAAATATTTTTAAATATTAAAAATTAACAGAAGCGCATCATTGTTCATCAACATTTTCGTACCTGGTGTTAATTTTTGGCATTTTATATAATTAAATTGTAAGCTTGATAATTCGTTTTATTCAATGAATTACGATTTCATATTTACGCATTACATTAACTTGTAAAAGGTATTGAAAACATTTCATTCTAGTTCTAAACATGAATATCCCCAGAAATAATATACGAAACGATAATATCGCTAATTCATGTTAGTCAATTTTTAAGATAAATCGTTGACATTCCACAACGTAAATTTTTTGCGGGAGAGTAGGACGAGTTTGCGTAAGGCACAAGTTGGTTAAATGATAAATACTCATTGATCTAAGCAAAGTAAATTAATAGTTTTTAATAAAGCAAAAAATAGAACTCGAAATAGTTGACTAATCTTTGTCGACCCTCCCCACATTTGAAAATTTGGTGTTTATTATATTAACAGTAATTTTTAATATTTGTTAAATAATGCAGAATTGCCCTTGATAATATTTCCTTTTGTGATACGACGAAAGCAATAGCCCATTAGTGCTCGCTCACTAGTCGAGCGTCCCCCACCTTGACCGTATTACGAAGCTTGACTGGCGAGTGAATGTTCTACCTGGATGTCATAAACAAGGGATCCTCGCAGACGCACCCTGAGGTGACGAGATGCATGCAAATAGGATCGACAGGCTGGAGCGATCGGATACTTTAGTCGTCTACATCATCAGCAGTGTATTCTCCATTGGCCATAATTATTGTGACAGTGAAGACTCCATTTTACTACTTAAAATTACTTAAAATTATTAAAAGAAAACTACTTAAAATTATTACCCCTTAATATTTCTGTACAATTTATTATAAAGTATTGTGATACTATTGCATAATTTAACATCAAATACTTGTCCTTTCAACAGTTTGTATAGCCTGACTAAATTCGATTTATACTACTTAAAATAAATCTCTATAAACATTTCTATTATTAATACATAGTTTACTGAGAAATCAACGATAATTTATACGTCCAGTACATTAACAGAATTTTCTTGTAAAATATAAACTTAAACCTCTCACATCAATTACGTAATGTGTAGGAATTAAAAGAGTACGATGTGTTAGGTGTAGGAATTCTCGATCACAGAGTTGAGCGTACATAACGAATCCGGACGGCGCAAGCGCTTGGAAATTGGAGAAGTTGCACTTGATTCTTTTGACGGGCGCTTAAAAGAGCTTCGCTTTTCATCGGCTATTCGGTGGGGAGTTTTGGCGACGATTACGACTACTGCACGAGGCTTCATAGACGCGGCTTCTATCGAGTTTATTCAGATTATCGATTAAGCTGCGAACGAGCTATTTCCCTCACAAAACTTTATTCCCTTTTTGGCTTTTGGCAACATAGGCAACTTTGCAAATACCTATTAATGTAATTAGTGCGATCGCTTGTCGACATTCTCAAAGAGCTTTTATTAAATCTGCAATGAGCTTTATAAGTTGTACGTCGAAAATGAAAATTTTCTAATTTAACTTTTCGTTTTCCTACAATAAAACTTCATAATCTTTTTGTTTTTATATTACTATAATTATTGTATAAAATGAAGACCGTTTGCTGTACTATAACGCTTATTTTTTTCAAAATGAAAGGTCGAAACAATATTTTTTGTGAAAAAAATTCTGCAAATCTTTTTTCAATTGAAAGAATAACATTTTTCCTTTATTTTACATAGCAGTTTTATTTTTTATGTAAAAGTTCAATAGAAAACGGATACGCGACAAAATAGATTTGTTAGTGTAAGGCAAAGGGCTTCACGCGTTTTTTATAGAATTTTTAGAAAAATATCAATACAGAAACAGTAACAATACAAGTTTGTATTTGTAAAATAATTTTACTTCTTATAACACATTTACACTAGAATAAAAATTTCTTTTAAAGGTCTTTAAAAGAATTTTTAGTGGAGATGCTGTTTAACCGAAAATTTATTCCGCTATCTTTTTTCAAGAAACATTTATGACTAATTACGATACCCTAGCATGGTATTTATTTTCGCAAAAATAAGAAATCGGGATACTATTCAACGACGAATGAACTTAAAGTCGCAGGAAATACTAAAACGATATAGACTGTCACATACTGCACGATAAAGAGAAAAGTATAAATCACCTCACGAAATTGACGCTTGAAATCGTACCGCAAGCACCGCTGCGTCTTTCCCTCAGCCACTAATTAAAGCGTGTTTAAATCATTTCAATGGCTTTATGGTTCCTGCGGGAGGGAGGACTGCGAATCGAGCGCGACGGTATGAGCTGATATGTGTCCTGTTCCAAGTTGCCGTGTGGAAAGTCAGGAGAGCCACGGAAAAGCTCTCCCACCGCGGTTGGGGCAGACAAAAATATGGAAATGTATACAGGCGTCACAAAAGTAATTATATATATATATAGCTTATAAGATCATGTAATTAATAATATGATATATAATATAATTAAGAATATGTGTACCTTAAGTATAAATAAACTCTATTTTACTGCTAATGGTGCACAGCTTTTGGGCGGCACCATTTTCTTCTGGTGGGAAAAAGGGAAAAATGGCAAACTAAATTTAATTTTTAAGAAACTGCAAACGAATTCTCGACATTTTCAGAAAAAATTAAACTAAAAATTGATATTAACAAAAATAAAAATTGAATTTCGATTTACAGGGAGGGAGGCGTTTTCAACGGAGCTCTGAAAACGGTGCTCAGCTTTTATGGGCGGCACCATTTTGGCGTGGGGAACCCCGAATTTAATTAAACCAACACTTGCAGCAAAAATAAAAAGCTAAACCAAATTAATCGTCCGTTAATGTATTCGCGAACAATTCACGGAGTAATGTAATACCTTTAGATACTATACTTAATTAGCATATTTAGATATTGTATTAACAAAATGAATTTTATTGTTCATTTGATATTTAAAGTGATTCATAAAAACTAATTACGCAAGAGTTGATATGTTGGAATATAACGACTCACTAGCGCGGATTCCCACGGTGAGAAGTCAGTGGCTGCTTGGCCGCCTCGTCTTCTTCTGTACCATATGCACTCTCGGAGATCCCTTCGAATCCCACTTGACAATGCCACTATATAAGTAGTGGCATTTAAGCTCGAATTGATACCGAAGACCGCGAGCCATAGGTACACAGAGAAAGCTGAAGACAACTTAGATGCGACTAATACGTATCACACTAATTTGACAACAGCTTTTCTGTTTCGATGTAGACATCAGGACTGCATGATGAAGCTGTAATAATGGTTTAAGGACATTCTATTAATATGAAAGGAATATACAGATATTTACTTCTTTATTATAAATAAAAAATGTGCAATTTTGCCCTTAAATTATAATAAAAGAATCAATGTTTTTTTTTTACCATAATATCAGGGATTCTTTCACATTTTTTACTTACAAATGCTTTCGTAGTAGGAATATAGGTAATGTAGGTAACTCTTACTGACCCTGGCAATAGATTCCAGTGATTTTCAAGACTGCTACATAATAAAACAGAAGATGCAGAAATAGTATGGTATGTCCACTTCATGTATCTAAAAAAACACCACTAAATTAAAATCATTGAATCAAATATCACAATCATTTTGCAGTAATTTTTTTATACAAAAAATGCATTCAAAATATTTCTTAAAATTGTGCCATGATGTAAAGAATAATATTAATAAAAGTATCTGATTTTGTATTTTAAGAATATACATAACTTAATAATAGCCAAGAAATTTACTTACACAAATACATGAAGTATAGGTCAACTAACATTATGCCGCCGATGATAGTTCAAGATCAAAATGGAATTTTAGAGAACCAAAACTTAACCAAGTTCACAATTATCTGTTAAATACTTTCTTGAGCTATTGTAATATTATTGGCGTCATCATCATAATTGATATGTAAATCTCTTAGATCACAAAATAGTAAATAGAAAACTTGTCATCCAGCTTCAATCTGAAAAAGATGAAAAAATATTTAAATAATTGATAATTAGTAATACAAATAAAAAAGCTTTGCTTTTTAATAATATTGAACAGGAATATTCAAGATATTTTTCAAGGAATATTTTAAACAATTTCATTGGACCTATTCATCATATTTATATTAATATATGATAATATCAAAGAAATATATAATAGTGAAGTATTGAGGTACACTTACATATATGAGTGGACCAACATTATGCAGAAAATAAAGCGGGCAACAAGGTCTAGTGGCATTTGGAATTGTTGGACAATATTGCAGAAGCTGTAGTACTTTGTTATATCTGCTGTAGGAAAAATATATTTGCTTCATGGAGTTGTTGGTTGAAATTAGAAACTGATTTATCTAAAAACAGCTAGTAGAATACTTTTCCAAACTTCTGTCTGAAAATGAAGAAATAATTGTTAAGGTAGTCTATCAGACATTAATATGCACTTAAATGCTGTTACTGAAATTAAATATAATACTTGGAAGCAACTATTGAACTATACCTACTTGCATGAGAAGCAGTGGTGAATCGAGCTTATTTATGAGGCAATTGAAGCTGCAGTGTAGCAGCAATCCCATCTTGGATAAATTTGTTGTTAGACTGCTTTCATCTGAAATTCATCAATCTATTATTATAATGATATAAAGTTATTATTATTACAAAAATGTAGAGTCTAATACAATCAGACAAAATAATAAAAAAAATATATACGTCTTTTGAAAGATGTATTTAATAATTTGGAAATATTAATCATATACTAACATATATTATAATCTAAGTATCCATTGAAATATACTTACAGGAAGTATGGATAAATCAACGTTATGTATGTAGTCGATAATTGAAGCTGGTTGATCAACAATATGACGAGTAATTAGCATAGTAGCTGTTCTACTTCTTAGTTACTTTATAATAATGCAAAAGTGTAAATGTCCAACATCCGAACATTGGCTGATTGCAAAACAGAAGGGGCATTGATTAAGTCAGCAAACTTTAATCTGAAAATGATGGAAAAATTATCAAAATGATTGACAGTTTTAAGTAGTAATGTAGAATAATGTTAAATGACGGTTTCTTAAACAAGGATAATAAACCTTGACCATAATATTTATTACATAACATTACCATAAAAAAAGAGATTCTAAAGGAAATAAAGATATTTAAACTGAAGAATATCCCAAACCACATATAAATTGCTACCAGAGGAAAAATCAAGGGTAACAAACATAAAATATAAGTATTGAGGTACACTTACATATATGAGTGGACCAACATTATGCAGAAAATAAAGCGGGCAACAAGGTCTAGTGGCATTTGGAATGTTGGACAATATTGCAACTGTATATTTTGTTATATCCGAAAAAATATATTTGCTTCATGGAGTGTTGGTTGAAATTAGAAACTGATTTATCTAAAAACAGCAAAACTTTTCCAAACTTCTGTCTGAAAATGGAAATAATTGTTAAGGTAGTCATCAGACATTAATATGATTAAATGTGTTACAAATTAAATATAATACTTGGAAGCAAATTGAACTTACCTACTTGCATGAGAAGCTGGTGAATCGAGCTTATTTATGAGGCAATGGCTGCAGTGTAAGCAATCCCATCTTGGATAAATTTGTTGTTAGACTGCTTTCATCTGAAATTCATCAATCTATTATTATAATGATTAAAGATTATTATTACAAAAATGTAGAGTTAATAAATCAGACAAAATATAAAAAAAATATATACGTCTTTTGAATGTATTTAATAATTTGAATAATGTTAAACGCATGAAATATACGGTTGGATCAACCTTAAGTCGATAATTGAAGCAAACAATATGGATAATAAAGTAGCCTTGACTTTATAACATAATATTTATTACAAAACAGAAGGGGCATAACAGCAAACTTACTGAAAATGATGGAAAAATTATCATATTGACAAAAAGAGATAATGTTAAATGACTAAACAAGGAAATAAAGATATTTAAACTTACCATACAAAAAGAAGAATATCTGAAGAATATCCAAACCACATATAAATTGCTACCAGAGGAAAAATCAACGGTGACAAACATGTAATTCAAGAGATTCATCACTCATGCATGCTGTATTTTTGCATATGAGATGTGCATAATGGATACTTTTCTCTTGGGTGACGCAAAAACCATATCGTACTTACTTGTATTGACCAGTGAATCAGGACTGCAACATAAGCCTAGAAGTCAATGACTGCGTGTAATTCAATGAAAGTGCGGCACCTATATTTGCAGCCTAACCCCTCAAAGGAGTGTTACTCGTCTGAAAGAATAATGGATGTACGTTAGTCCCAAAACTGTTTAAGCATAGTACAGTATGTATAAAATTAAAAATATCATTGGCAACTTCAATTTAGAAAATGTCTTTTCAACTATGTAACTCCGTATTCCACCTTTCAATCTTCACGTTTTTTTGCAATCAGAAGTCGCAACGAGCAGACAGTGTTGCGAACGTCTGGAGCACTAATGCTGTCTCACACCCCCATGCCCTACTTTACGTTTTCATGAGTTTTCCGTTGCAGACGATTTACACGTATTATACCGACATCGCGGATGCAATTCCGTAAGCACAGTGTAACTAACAAAGCACACCTCTACCTGCTCGGAAATTCGGTTGGATTCGAGGTGCTGCGAAAAGCCTATATACATAGATATAGCAGCGATACGGTTAAAATATATACGCAAATGCTAGCGAAATTAAGACAAAATACCTCAAAGTTTTTACAGGAAAAATATACCTGGTCATTCTTCATACAGGATTATTCACGTCTGAGGCGTCGATGGGTAAAAAAACCCACGATAATCAGCGTCGGCAAATGCAAGTCGGTGCCGTGGTCAAGACTGCCGAGTAAATGATAAAGGAGCTCGCAGCCGGTTCCCGCCAGCCACTATAATTTTAAAATATTGAAAAAAAACTTTAAAGTAATAAAAAACAATTTTACTTTTTCGTGTAGTATTTTTAAAAAAATATTGAATATTTTAGTGCTGCAAAAAATTATAATTATTCGGGAAAGTATAAGAAACATAAATTACAATTTTTGTAATAATTTTTTAAATATTATATTCGTAATTTTTGCTATAACTTTCGGACAATTAAATCTGCTAGTATAAAATTGAGATTTATTAACAATAAATAATGCGCAAGTAAGAACTTTTTGGCTACAGTTTATACTGTAAAATAATTTTAGCATATAAATTTCATCAGGTACGGCGCTCATTAGAATGTAATGACAGAGAGCCCTTCCGTATTACCAATAGAAAAAAAATTAATATTTCGGAGATTTCCATAAAAATTAAAAGGATTTAAATTTAAAATTCTAACAAAAAAAATTAAATAAGAAGACTTTAAATCTCAAAATTATTTGAAATATAAAAAGGTATGTAAAGACTTTAAGCTAAAAATTTTTAAGCTACAGATTTCAATTTTAGAAAAGTTATAATTTAAAAGAATTTTCTAATTTAAAAAAATATTTAAATTTGAAGTATTTTTAATTAGATATTAAAGTTAAAAAAAATTCAAATGCAAGATTCGGTACTGACCGAGCGCGGACGACCGAGCGCGGACGACGGAGAGAGGCTAGGCGAAGCACCTCGGGGAGCGTTGGAGGAAGCGTGGCTCGGCGGAGCAGGTCTGAGCGGTGGGGGCAGCGCGGCTCGTGGCGATGTACATCCAACTGGTGGGAGAAGCGGGCTGGCGCGATATTTATGCCTTCGCCCGAGCCGAGTGGAGGGAGAAGCGCGGAGTGGCGGCGTAGCTCGAAGCGGAGGGGGGTAGAGACCCGACAGAGGTTCGGAGCTGCGGCGGCGCCCGATATAAAAGAGGGAGCAAAAAATGTGCCGCAGTCATTTGCCTTCGACGTCTAGGACGTGCGGCATCTCATCATAAAAATATGGCATTTTAATTGGAGTGGTGATTAATAAACGATTGTAATGATTGCTGCGATTTTTTAAAATTATAAATCTTTTTATATTTAATTCTTTTAACCTATCTCTAATTAATTTAAATTTAATATTTAAGTCTGATATTCGTCTTCTGTAGTGCAGCAAATCTACGTCTTTCATGCATAATGTTGGTCCACTCATATATGTAAGTGTACCTCAATAGCAGCTTCCACTTATATGTTTCTTTGATATTATCATATATTAATATAAATATGATGAATAGGTCCAATGAAATTGTTTAAAATATTCCTTGAAAAATATCTTGAATATTCCTGTTCAATATTATTAAAAAGCAAAACTTTTTTATTTGTATTACTAATTATCAATTATTCAAATATTTTTTCATCTTTTTCAGATTGAAGCTGGATGACAAGTATTCTATTTACTATTTTGTGATCTAAGAGATTTACATATCAATTATGATGATGACGCCAATAATATTACAATAGCTCAAGAAAGTATTTAACAGATAATTGTGAACTTTGTTTAAGTTTTGGTTCTCTAAAATTCCATTTTGATCTTGAACTATCATCAAAGTAAAATTGTTTTTTATTACTTTAAAGTTTTTTTTCAATATTTTAAAATTATAGTGGCTGGCGGGAACCGGCTGCGAGCTCCTTTATCATTTACTCGGCAGTCTTGACTACGGCACCGACTTGCATTTGCCGACGCTGATTATCGTGGGTTTTTTTACCCATCGACGCCTCAGACGTGAATAATCCTGTATGAAGAATGACCAGGTATATTTTTCCGTAAAAACTTTGAGGTATTTTGTCTTAATTTCGCTAGCATTTGCGTATATATTTTAACCGTATCGCTGCTATATCTATGTATATAGGCTTTTCGCAGCACCTCGAATCCAACCGAATTTCCGAGCAGGTAGAGGTGTGCTTTGTTAGTTACACTGTGCTTACGGAATTGCATCCGCGATGTCGGTATAATACGTGTAAATCGTCTGCAACGGAAAACTCATGAAAACGTAAAGTAGGGCATGGGGGTGTGAGACAGCATTAGTGCTCCAGACGTTCGCAACACTGTCTGCTCGTTGCGACTTCTGATTGCAAAAAAACGTGAAGATTGAAAGGTGGAATACGGAGTTACATAGTTGAAAAGACATTTTCTAAATTGAAGTTGCCAATGATATTTTTAATTTTATACATACTGTACTATGCTTAAACAGTTTTGGGACTAACGTACATCCATTATTCTTTCAGACGAGTAACACTCCTTTGAGGGGTTAGGCTGCAAATATAGGTGCCGCACTTTCATTGAATTACACGCAGTCATTGACTTCTAGGCTTATGTTGCAGTCCTGATTCACTGGTCAATACAAGTAAGTACGATATGGTTTTTGCGTCACCCAAGAGAAAAGTATCCATTATGCACATCTCATATGCAAAAATACAGCATGCATGAGTGATGAATCTCTTGAATTACATGTTTGTCACCGTTGATTTTTCCTCTGGTAGCAATTTATATGTGGTTTGGGATATTCTTCAGTTTAAATATCTTTATTTCCTTTAGAATCTCTTTTTGTATGGTAATGTTATGTAATAAATATTATGGTCAAGGTTTATTATCCTTGTTTAAGAAACCGTCATTTAACATTATTCTACATTACTACTTAAAACTGTCAATCATTTTGATAATTTTTCCATCATTTTCAGATTAAAGTTTGCTGACTTAATCAATGCCCCTTCTGTTTTGCGATCAGCCAATGTTCGGATGTTGGACATTTACACTTTTGCATTGTTATAAAGTAACTAAGAAGTAGAACAGCTACTATGCTAATTACTCGTCATATTGTTGATCAACCAGCTTCAATTATCGACTACACACATAACGTTGATTTATCCATACTTCCTGTAAGTATATTTCAATGGATACTTAGATTATAATATATGTTAGTATATGATTAATATTTCCAAATTATTAAATACATCTTTCAAAAGACGTATATATTTTTTTTATCATTTTGTCTGATTGTATTAGACTCTACATTTTTGTAATAATAATAACTTTATATCATTATAATAATAGATTGATGAATTTCAGATGAAAGCAGTCTAACAACAAATTTATCCAAGATGGGATTGCTGCTACACTGCAGCTTCAATTGCCTCATAAATAAGCTCGATTCACCAATGCTTCTCATGCAAGTAGGTATAGTTCAATAGTTGCTTCCAAGTATTATATTTAATTTCAGTAACAGCATTTAAGTGCATATTAATGTCTGATAGACTACCTTAACAATTATTTCTTCATTTTCAGACAGAAGTTTGGAAAAGTATTCTACTAGCTGTTTTTAGATAAATCAGTTTCTAATTTCAACCAACAACTCCATGAAGCAAATATATTTTTCCTACAGCAGATATAACAAAGTACTACAGCTTCTGCAATATTGTCCAACAATTCCAAATGCCACTAGACCTTGTTGCCCGCTTTATTTTCTGCATAATGTTGGTCCACTCATATATGTAAGTGTACCTCAATACTTATATTATATATTTCTTTGATATTATCATATATTAATATAAATATGATGAATAGGTCCAATGAAATTGTTTAAAATATTCCTTGAAAAATATCTTGAATATTCCTGTTCAATATTATTAAAAAGCAAAGCTTTTTTATTTGTATTACTAATTATCAATTATTTAAATATTTTTTCATCTTTTTCAGATTGAAGCTGGATGACAAGTATTCTATTTACTATTTTGTGATCTAAGAGATTTACATATCAATTATGATGATGACGCCAATAATATTACAATAGCTCAAGAAAGTATTTAACAGATAATTGTGAACTTTGTTTAAGTTTTGGTTCTCTAAAATTCCATTTTGATCTTGAACTATCATCAGCGGCATAATGTTAGTTGACCTATACTTCATGTATTTGTGTAAGTAAATTTCTTGGTTATTATTAAGTTATGTATATTCTTAAAATACAAAATCAGATACTTTTATTAATATTATTCTTTACATCATGGCACAATTTTAAGAAATATTTTGAATGCATTTTTTGTATAAAAAAATTACTGCAAAATGATTGTGATATATATATTTGATTCAATGATTTTAATTTAGTGGTGTTTTTTTAGATACATGAAGTGGACATACCATACTATTTCTGCATCTTCTGTTTTATTATGTAGCAGTCTTGAAAATCACTGGAATCTATTGCCAGGGTCAGTAAGAGTTACCTACATTACCTATATTCCTACTACGAAAGCATTTGTAAGTAAAAAATGTGAAAGAATCCCTGATATTATGGTAATGCTTTTCTGACAGACCAATCACTTTTTATAGACATTCAATCTTTACTAATTGATATAATTATAAAGAAATGAATTTCACTTTGTCCTTCAAACAAAAAAAAAAAACATTGATTCTTTTATTATAATTTAAGGGCAAAATTGCACATTTTTTATTTATAATAAAGAAGTAAATATCTGTATATTCCTTTCATATTAATAGAATGTCCTTAAACCATTATTACAGCTTCATCATGCAGTCCTGATGTCTACATCGAAACAGAAAAGCTGTTGTCAAATTAGTGTGATACGTATTAGTCGCATCTAAGTTGTCTTCAGCTTTCTCTGTGTACCTATGGCTCGCGGTCTTCGGTATCAATTCGAGCTTAAATGCCACTACTTATATAGTGGCATTGTCAAGTGGGATTCGAAGGGATCTCCGAGAGTGCATATGGTACAGAAGAAGACGAGGCGGCCAAGCAGCCACTGACTTCTCACCGTGGGAATCCGCGCTAGTGAGTTGTTATATTCCAACATATCAACTCTTTTGCGTAATTTGTTTTTATGAATCACTTTAAATATCAAATGAACGATAAAATTCATTTTGTTAATACAATATCTAAATATGCTAATTAAGTATAGTATCTAAAGGTATTACATTACTCCGTGAATTGTTCGCGAATACATTAACAGATGATTAATTTGGTTTAGCTTTGTATTTTTGCTGCAAGTGTTGGTTTAATTAGATTCGGGGTTCCCCACGCGAAAATGGTGCCGCCCATAAAAGCTGAGCACCGTTTTCAGAGCTCCGTTGAAAACGCCTCCCTCCCTATAAATCGAAATTCAATTTTTATTTTTGTTAATATCAATTTTTAGTTTAATTTTTTCTGAAAATGTCGAGAATCCGTTTGCAGTTTCTTAAATATAAAATTAGTTTGCCATTTTTCCCTTTTTCCCACCAGAAGAAAATGGTGCCGCCCAAAAGCTGTGCACCATTAGCAGTAAAATAGAGTTTATTTATACTTAAGGTATACATATTCTTAATTATATTATATATCATAGTATTAATTACATGATCTTATAAGCTATATATGTATATATTTATATAATTACTTTTGTGACGCCTGTATACAAATTCTGGCGTTTCCACGATGAATAAATAAGCGATTACTTACCATTTGAATAGGATTACCAAAAAGAAATTTTAACGAGCCTAATTTGTATTTTAGGAAGTATAAATTGAGAGAATGTAAATTTTTAATTTTGTAAATAGACTGGAAATTTGTTCACTCGCATTAAAATTAAAATCTTTATTATATTTGAAAAATTAACGACAAAATATTGTGAATTCATATTAGTAATTTTTGATACAGTAGCTTTTTAAAGTCGTTTATTTCTACAAGTTCGAATTTTCTGATAATTCAGACCTCATAAAACCAAGAAATAAAAAGAGCGTTAAAAATTCTTTATTTATTCAAAAGTTATGTGTAGCTGGATATGAGTATGGAAAACTGTGCAAAATTGGATTATGAAAAGATAATATACATTACCATGTCACCACCTTTAACGGAAAAGCATATTATATTTTTCTGTAATGAAAAAAGCTCAGTTCACATTTCTACAAAAAATTAAATCTTAATATTTTTTAGTTAAAAAATCGATCCAGTTAAATAGTTGGTGAATTCAATTAAATCTTTGTTTGATTAAAATTAAATGGCTAATAAAATTTAGTAAATGGTTTTGTTTACAGAATAAGACAAAGAGCTTTACAAAACTTTAAAAAAAAATGGTCAAAAAGCCATTGAAAAGCTTAAAAATGTTCAATAATTCTTAAGCTATAAAGAATCGTACGAATTTCTTCCTATCCCCCCTCCAAAAAAACATATAAATCACACGTTGAAGAACACCTCTTTCTGTCATTGTTATAAAGAAAACTTCTACACGGAGAGAAATGTTATAGTAAAAATTACTATATTCCGTAGGAACAATGGAACATACTCGACCATAACGATTTTTACTCTAAATCATACTAAAAATCCCTATAGTAAAAATTGCTATTTATATATATTAGAATTTTCGTATGTGATATAGTAAAAATCGAATAGAAGGATATAAAAAAATATTGAATAAAATTTGAATATGTAAATCGCTATATTCTTCTTAAAGTAAAAAAAAGCGCAAACGCAAAACGAAGGGTCCAGTCTAGACGTGGCGTCGCGCGTTAACGATGCATCTATGAAATTACGATGGTAAAAAGTGAGGGTGTCCCCTCCAGTAGGGTCAGAGGCTCGTTGTCGGAGCACGCGGTACGCCAATTTCCTGAGAGTCGCGTTCGCAGTACAGAATCGGTTTATTGACTCGTTACGTCGTCATCACTTCTCGCTGTGGGTGCTCGAGGGGCAATAAATATAACCATAAAGTCCCGGGCGTAAAACCACGCGGGGCGAGGAGGGATGTTTCTTTACACCTTCATTGGCACGTACTACGAAAAGATATACGACCGGGGTGGCGAGGGCTTACCTGCGTCGCAAAGGCGCCTCCCTGCGCCGCAGTTTAGAAAAGAATAAATTTCCGGGCGAGAGCTTGCGCTCGCGTTTGGAATAATGATAAAAATCTCGAGGGGCAGTTCTTAAATTACGGCCGCCGCGAGTAAAGCGCTTTTCAATTTAACCGGCCGCACGACGCTGCGTTGCTCGATACTGCTTTGAGAGGATAACTTATGGGCTTCGATCGTTAAATTACTTTCCAATATTTCTTTTAACAAAGTGCAATGCACATATTGATCGGATAAACAATTTATTTAACTTTGTTCTTCCTTTTCGTTCGCCGCGAATTTTTCTCTTCGTTTCGGCACGCCTTTTGATTACTTTTACACCGACCTTTGTTTGCTGCAACTTCAAGAGGATAAGTCACGGTTGAGATCTGAAAAAAAGATATTTTTATTAATTGTTACATTGTGTTGGAAAAAATTACTTTAAATGCTTTTCTCTTACATTACTTAAACAATTTATTCGTCTATTCAAGTATATAAATATTTTTGATATTATAAGGATACTGAAATTTTAGGTTTTCTAATTTTTATAGGAAAAGCACCGTGTAATTTCTTTTTTAATTAGGAAGCTGTTATAAGTCGTCCAATTGAAGTAATTATTTTTACATAAAAAATTCGAGTAGGCGTATAAACTGTACCACGATTACAATTGTAATCGTGGTACTATCTAATTAGATAACTCCTGAAATGAATTTATAGGAATGAGCAGAAACAATAATTAAAAAATTACAATTTTTTCTAATTTTTAATCCAGTTTGATTCCTCTAAAGTTATGCACTGTTGCAACGGGTGATCCTGCAGATATCTCGATAAATACGTTGTTAGATTGGAAAGGGCGTTGCTGAAATTCTTCGCCCGACATTTCTCGATTTAAGACTAGCAGAAAAGCGGGCACGCCGGAAGGCCATCCGGTGCAAATGCTACGTACATTACTTGGGCTGCGCATTCTAATGGGCGATATTTATTAGGCCATAAGTTACTTTTAGAAGCCCACTTGCCGAATTCCGACTGAGCGCAAAAAAAGCGGGCGAAGCGAAAAACATTCCGCGGTTCGTAATCCCCGCATTCGAAAGTGCTGTATTAGCCCCGGCGCCTCCCCCTCCCATCCTAAATCGATACCACTCCAGTTCCCATATTTCCGATCTGCTTGCATTGGCCAATGCACCGTGCTCACCAGAAATATACTTATTTTTCGAGAAGTGGCTCCAATTTTGGACGCCTTCGCGACTTCTTTTTCCTATTTGGCAAGCTTATAGGGGGTGCTGTGTATGCGCTTTTCAAAGACGAAAAAAAAACGTGCATATATTTAGTCGGAGGAATAGTAAAGCGAAGCTTCGGCAGATAAGCGAACAGGGTGAAGGTCGTCGTGTAAAAAAAAAGCGTGGAGTTTTTTCGCCTTTGGGAGAGGCTATACATAACGCGATAGCAAAAAGATACGTTCGACGCGACTGTTATTTTCTAAACATCAAAATTTTTCGTTTACGTTATTCAAATTTACACAGAAGCCTGAATGTGAACTAAGCTTTGTTGCGCCCTCGTTGTTAAAAAAAAGGAAGAAAAAAATAAATAAATAAAGAATTCGAGTTGCGTGTAGTAATAACAACGTGATGTCGTCATATCTCGGCTCAGCGCGTATTTTATCGATGTTCCAAAAACGCCTGGTCGGTCTCGATTGCAGCTGTAAATTCATGCGGAGCATTGCTACTGTGCCTGTTACATCATTCTAGGGGTTGATGTTCCATTTATCAGAACGTTCTGCGGATGCGCCGCATTTTTTTTGAAGTACGGTCAGAATAAACTATCTGGAAAATTTGGAGAAAATTCGCAACGCTATCCTGTGAACGCAGAGAGCTTTAAGCTATTTGGAAATGGTTTACGCGAGATTTTTCCGCGCAATGCGCAAATTATGCACGTCATTCCGCGCTTTTATTAATATATAACTAAAAGAATAGCGACGACAGCTTAAAATGAAAGTTTTAATCAGTGTAAATATTAATTTATAAACATTAGTTGGGAATTCCTGTACATCGTTAAGAGAAATTAAGCCAAAAATTCTTCAAATTATGATTCATTTTTTGGAGATTTAAATTCTATACAGCAACTTACTTATATATTGATGAAAGTTTTTGATCATAATCTGATAAATTTTCTAATCAAAATATGATAATTAATTATGAAATTATTTGAACTAATTGTGTTAAACACTTGTAGAAAATTTTAGTCAAAAGTTCTGTCATCAAGGATGTAATTTTTTCAGAATCAACATTAAATTTACTATAAAACCATATAAATATAGTACTAATAATGATCAATCGTTAATCATTTTTTTCTTTTTTTAATGTAAGCTCCTGGTTTGTACATATAACGTTACTTATAATAAAGGATTGAAGCGTCGCATTTTAATTGACACGAAATAACTTATAAACGTTTACAATTCGATCAAACTATATGGTTTGCAGATTTAAAAAATGGACCCCGTCTTATCTTACGAGTCTATTATTCAATCGTAGTAGATTGAAGTTTTCCGGTTTAAAAAGAAAAAAAAAGCGGTGAGCTTGATAAAGCAGCTCGTCATTTCCCGGAGTCCATCGTGAGCGTCCGATCGATTTTTCCGGGTAAAATTCCGGTGATCGAAACCGCGGCGAGAGCAGATCTCCGGCGATGGAGCGATGAATCAACGAAGCAGAGAAATAGGGAAGGCGATCGGGCCTCATTTTTAAGCCGTATAAATCTGTCTTCCCTCGCAAGTAAGAGAGAGAGAGAGAGAGAGAGAGAGAGAGGGAGGGGACTGGCGTCGGAGCTTTCAGCAATGCGTGTACGCGAAAAATAAGATGACTATAAGCGCCGACGAATTTCTCGAAACTTGCAGTAAGTTATAGCATTGGCAAATTGTCTGAGTTGCGGGCTATTCAGCGTCCGCGGGCATCTCTCCAAGAAATGACGCATTAATGGGCCGCGAGGGCCATTCATTTTCGAAAACAATGTTCTTTGTGCTTAAATCACGTCGGTTGCGCGGGAGTGAATCAGGAAAAACGAGCTCGCCGGCTCAGATTGGCTCTTACCACATCTTCCGCAGTCGTAGAGGGGCCGGTTATACCGAGCCGATTCTCACTTGGAACTGAAATTGAGAATGTCAGCGGTGATTCGCGATTGTGATCTACCTGCTGACTCTTCCACGGTATCTTCTCTCTCATTTAATATGGTCTGAGAAATTCTACTAACCTATATGTTATTAATACAAATATTTATAGTGGTATTAATATCGAACAGATTGTATGTACGAAATCTCCATGGCTTTCATAATAAGGAAAGGGAAATACTGGAACAATAATTATTATTCAACAGATAAACTGTTCGTTTTATTTGTCTTCTTTTTGTTCATTCTATTTTCTTGTAGAAGAAGGTTAAAAGCTCTGTAGGGGTAAATAAATTTTGTTTTTCAGTCATGGTCATTTCATTCAACTGTGCAGTCTTGGCAGGTTGCACAGTCTCGCTTTTTACGTTTCTTCAAATAGGCGTCGTAGTATCCGAGTTCACTAAGCGCTTGAATCACTTGGTCGCCAAGTTTTTTTACAAATCTACTTTTTACATATTTATTTAGATTTTAGGAGATTAAATTTCGTCGCATATTTAAGGCAGGACTATCTCCAAAGCATTAATTGTTTTGCTGGACATAAATTATCTATTTTATACTCTATTTGTTTATTTAACATTTTTTGTATCTGTTTTAGCTATCGGCAGCTTTGCCTTAATAAGTATCAATCAATTTGTGCTTTGCTATCGATTCGATCTTGATTTAATTAAATTGAATACCATTGCATTTTCTATAGAAATATTATACCTATTCTTCTTTTCCTCTTTGCAAGTTCAATCTTCTTTTTCATTCTTCGCATTTTTCGCTGTCACCTTATACGCAGCAGTTCTTTAATTATATAAGCTTTGACTTTTGCCGATATGCAGCTTTCTGGTTTTCATATATTATTCAATGAAAAATTCCTTCAGTTCATCTATAGTGATTTAAAAGCGTCATCTTTCTCAGCCCTTTTTTAAAAGATTTCTTTGCAACTTATTGGAAAAATAGATTTAAAAAGAAAATGAAAAGGCAAAAAAGGCAGATGCTAAAACTTTTTCAAAGTTCGAGCGCACCTGTTATTTTTAACAAATATTTGAACCCCATGAAATTCGACTCGAAAACTGTAAAACGGGCAGGGACCACATTACGCGTAAGCGCAGGCACACCCTCGAACATTTTTTCGAAAATAGTACACACCGACTTTATTAATTTGTTCGACACTTGTGTCAGAAGTGATTTCTGGATTTGTGTGAATAATCACCTCTCGGTTCGCTCGGGCGATATTCTCCCACTCTCCCGAGTATCACTCCTGACGCACTAGTATCGAAAACTACTATTTCGCATTACTTCGCAACTTTTTCATCAAAATTTTTCCCAATATCATCGGTCTTTGACTCAAACGCAATGGATTTTATTCAATTTTTTAAACTAACCATACCGCGTAGCAATCGATTCCAAGTCAACGATCTTTTTTTTAAAAAACTATTACTTAAAAAAAGCTCCTTTCTGAATGGAAAGCTTCGCCTCGATTAAGACAGCCCGCATAGAAGCTTCGACAAAATCCAATTGAACGCGAAAATCACCGATAACGAAGAAGTAGCAACTAGCAGAGACGCGATTAAACGCTTTTAATCGAGAGTCGAGGAGAGATTTAGCTCATGTTGCTGGCTCGGCGTCTGCCAAATGGACAGTGTCCAAGCGTAACGCTGTCACTTTATGTTATCCAATCAAGCGTACTGATGTAAAAGTAGCTGTCTCAGCTGCTGTACACTGTACGTGAGGTCATGTTCTCTCCGAGCAACTTCAGTCCAGGCCTTTCTCTCGCGAGCCGTGTGCTGCTACCTACACTTACGCTGCTGGTTCTCCTCCCAACGTCATCCTAAACAAACAGACTGGTATTCATATTTCTCCGACACTTCGTGCGCAAAGTATAATTTTACGCACCCCTCCTTAAAATCAGCTGCGCAAAATTTTGTCTTGTACATGTTTTGTCAAAAAAAAAAAAGGTCTTGAGCACATGTATGGAAATGTACTATGTCTATAGGCCGTGCGCAAAGTATGATTTTACACACGCTGAAAATCGTGCCCTTTATACATTGTATTGAAAATTTTCTTTCGATACACGGTTGAGAAGTCATTCAATAACTTTCTTTCACTTGTATCGAAATGTATAATTAATTTTCTTCCTTTTGATTGTGACTTTTCACCGGTGCCTCCTTATTGATACTTATTCTGCGCTGGTTTCGTAAATAATACAACGAATTGCTTCGGGTCGGAACTCTGGTCAACGCATAACTCGATTACAGGACATGAAACGACAATCTCGCACGGGAGAACTTCCCGCTAATCTATGCGCTTCGATCGGCTGTGCTGCATGCATGAGTCAAATAAATCGATAGGGGTACCCCAATTCTGTTCTCTTGGTTTTGCAAAAGGCACGAAAATGAATTATTTTAATTTTTCGTCTATCAGCCAGATTTTTAATATTCAGCGGTAATCTAAATTGGTTGTACAAAACAGTATGCTTCTAATTAATTGTGAGACAGTCTCTTTAAAATCATTGTCAAGCATTTAGTATGGAATACTGTAGTATACTCCTTGAAATTTAAATAAATACAATAAGAAGTGTCGTCGTGTTGCGAGGAAAAATATGTCCGTTGAAATAAATGTACGATATCTGTAGCGTGAGAAGGTTGGAAGAAATTTGAATTTTAAGAAATATTTCAATGGCCCAATTTTTAAGGAAAGGAAATTCGCACTATTTGTACGTCTTTCTTGAGAGATTAATGAAAAGTACTTACAATTCATAATTGAACTTTCGAAATTTTTATTTAAAGATTACCGTCGAATCAAATTAACGTCAGTACTACTTAAATTTACGATGATCACATTTTTTTTAATTATATAATACATATAATACAGATAATTTTTGCACTGATTATTTATTTATTTCAGACACTCTCCTTCGATAAGGTTAAAAATTTCAAAATACGTTTATGAAATAATTTATGTGTACTTTATAAGTAGATATGGTTAATCAATCTAACAAACTTGAATACATTTCTAAATATTCACTTATTTATATTTATTACTTAGAATGTAAAAAAAATGTTAATTCCAACAGTTTATTCAATTGGATAATTGCGGAACAACATAAACACAACGAAATGATAAAAATATTAAGGAAGAGTAGCGAGCAGGTCGACACTGATAAATAAGTCAGCGATAAAGTTGAGAGACAGTCCTGAGAGGGCGAAACTTTTGTCTCGGCTCTCATTATTTATTTGAGAGATCACGAACTCCAGTTCATTCTTCTCGGAGAGATCCAGAAATGCACATTAATTACGCGACCCGCGCAGCCTACTCAATAACGCATTTCGAAATTAATAATTGTCCGCTAGAAAGTCCGTCGAACTTATCTCGTCGACGAAAAAAAAGGTAAACCAGCCGAGGGAGAAGAAATATCGCTGCTACACGAGAAATCCATTCAGCGTCCCGTATAAGAAAAGTTTCAACGGAAATTTTCTCCCGCTTGAGTGTATGAGTCGAATTGACTCGGCGGAATTTCCTTATTTGTTACAAGTTTGATACCGACGACGCCGACTCGCCCCTTCGCCGAATTTTGCAAATTCCCCTCACGAATGCGACATGAAGATTTTACGAGCGTTCCGCGATGCGACTACGCCGAGTCTCGATCTTGCTCCCCCGCCGGCTCGGCGTCTCCGGGTTTTCTCTTCCTTCTTTCCTGGCGCTTTCACGCGCGCCCGAGTCCGTGAAGTTTCAATTTTCCGAATCCCCCCGTGAATTGGACTTGCGAGTTGACGATAGTTACCAGGCATCATTACCACTACGGCGGAACGCCGCGAGTAATTGTATCGTTTTAAGCGCGCATGTGCCTCTCCTCGTATGCGAATACCTGCTTAGACGTCCTCGATATTCTTAATAGCCCGAAGGTTATTTCCCAGGTGCTCATGCCCGTGGTGCACTGAATTTTTCAGCCACTGTTTTATCGATCGTTTTATGATCTGTGTATTCGTGTTTAGTTTTTATTTTTTTTAAATAGATTTAAATTCTTTGTACTATCATGGAGAGCAATACTGTACAATTTAAATTCTTTGTTTATGATTCGTATACATTTACATAATACATTTAAATTGTTTGTACTATCGTGGAGAGCGATTGAAATTCTTTGTTTTGGTATCTATGTATTCCTGTTCAATTTTCATTTTTTTTGGTTAATTTATTAAGATTTTGTGTGTTTTTTTTTGTGAAAGCTGCTATACTTGTTTTTTAAATTTTTTTTGTGTATATAAAGGAATGAAGAACCACCTACATTTGACGTGTAAGGATATATTAAAATTAATCTCACGTAATAAATTTTTATCTCAGTAGTTTTTGGAGTGGATGAAGTTTCTACGCTAATTAATTATACTGCTTTCGGAATTTCTTACTGATACCCCATTCGTCTTTTACGAATTTCTAAATAATTATTTAGTTAGTCAGCTAATACACTTAATTAATTAAAATAATGAAATTAATGCCTAACAATACAAAAGTGATCAGAAAAGTCACATAAGTATTTACAAATTTCCATAAAAAAATGTTACGAGTATCTCTTTCAATAATTAAAGAGAAATTTACAAACTCATAAAAATACATACTCATTTTGTCAATACGTCAATTTTGACACTGCAGCTACTTGTCAACTGGAGAGTTATCCGTAAATTTTTAATAACTAGGAAGGGGAAAATTTCTCCGTGAAAAGAAAGGGACAGAGTGACAGGAGCACGGTCTTTTTATGCATCGAATTAAAACCGGCTGGCAAACAGTAATTTTCATTTATTTTCCAGTTGTCCAAACATTTAATTAGCCCAATGAAATACGCACAGTTAATTTTTCATCGTTCAACGGAAATAAATTTTGCGCGTGCAGAGTTTCAGAGAAAAAAAAACGGCGGTCGAGCAAAACAAAGTGCAGCGGCAGTCGCGTTCGAGTGCGCGGGAGCAGGAAGGACAGGAAAAACAAATCGGGAAAAAGAATGTCGAGCCTTGCTTAAAACATCGGCGGGGTATAATCGAATATCCGTTCTGGCGCTGGCGCCAAATTACTTTGCTCGCGTCAAGTTTACATAACCGTCCACTGCGCCCCGTCGTTATGCGCTGGCCGTGAATATATAGATGCCGCGGGGTATACCCCCGGCAATACTTAATTAGCCTCAGCGATTTACTTTAATAAGCGGTATAATCGTCCAGATTTAAATTGCTTTGTGCTAAATTCGTAAGTAGATGCAGTATTTATTGAGTGATTATCGCGTCAAAACTTAAAGTGTATACACTGAGAGAAAAAACTTAATAAAAATTGCTATTGTGGTTAGGAAAGGAGCGACAGTCTTAACAAGCGAGAATTTTTTTTTATGAAAAATAGTAATTTTTAGTATGGAAATTGTAAAAATTACTATTTTAATAATAAAAATTGCTATTTTGTGTATTACAAATTACTATTTTTCAAACTAAAATTTCTCGCTTGTCAAGACTGTCATTCCTTTTCTAATCACAATAGTAATTTTTATTAAATTTTTCTCTCGGTGTAAGAATCTGTAGGGGGACTACTAATTCTGAAAATCTGAAAAATTTTACTAAATTGCTTAGTCTGATTTCGTAGAAACATCATTCGAGATTTGCTCTCTCCCTTGTATTATTGGATATTAAGTAATTTTACTTGAATATTCAGTAATATTTTATGACTATAAGGTAGAAATAAATCTAATAATAATAAATAAGACTCGATTAAAAACTTTTAATTGAGGAAAAAATTCATTTACCAATCAGGATCACTCTAATCATGCCACTAATTAGTCTTTAAATATATCAATTGAAAGCAACATTTTTTAAAAAAACTAAATAGACTGTAGGGGAAAGTGAGTCAGGTTCACTAAATACTTTATATCTCGCATTCTAAATGACAGTGATCAATCCCACTTATATCAACGTCTTAAAATGGAATGTGGAATGTTACTCTTCTATTTTAGTTTAAAGGCATTGCCCAATTTGATGAAAAATAACTTGTAAAATTTTCTTATATTCGCGCGAATAAATTCTTCCTTTCTTTTTTTATCAAGAATATTAAATATTTTATAATATTAAATAATTTCTTTATCAATAGCTCGAAATTGTAGCCAAATCAACTCGCAAAAATTCGCGTTATCAGATCGTACATGCGCCATCACGCATCATCTGCACGTACACACGACTTTACACGGAGGTACCTACTTTGAAAAAAAAAATTTCGGAAGGAGAAGTGGAGCGCCTCACACACTCGATTTACTCGGTTACAGCTTGGAGAGGGCAGAAGCTGTTGCGGCGTTGGCGCGCACCTCCCTGGCGCCGGCTTTGTCCGAGCGTCGCCCGTGCAAACATGTATCCTCTTGTATGCTTCCGAGGCGGGCGTAAAACTTAATTCATTCTTTTGAATTCGAGCCGACTCGCTTTTTGCCCGGTGCCACTCTGGCCGCTCTTTTGTACCGATGCATTCTTATCGATTCCCATCGAACGCGTAAACATACAATTCTGCTTTTCTCCTCTGACCGAGGACGAAGTTCTATTGCTCCGACGCTCGAGAATTAAGCTTTTTGGTAGTCCTTTTTTAGGTACACACTTCTAGTAATTAGTACTTGTGTGAACAGATTTAACAAAAAATTCGTGGAGATTAGAATGCAAGGCTTTCTTACCTCATGAAAAAAATTATGCATAAATTGTAAACAATTTATAGAGTGCATAGAAATTTACAAAAATTTTCTTCTACAGAAAGTTTACATGAATTCTGCAGATTTTCTGTAGAAAGCTAACACGAATTCACCAGAAAGTCTTCAAAAAAAAATTTGGAGATTTATCAAGTAAATGTACAAATTTACCTGTACAATTAAAAATCTGATCGAGAGACAAAGTATTAGTTGATGTGAAAGTCACAAAAAAAAATAATATCTCATATAATTTCAGTATAATGCAATAACTCTATAACTATTTTAATTTTCTTACTAAAATATTACTACTAAAACCAGTGGAAAGGCATAGAACTAAAGTAAAAAAAGTAAAAGCCAAGAAGATCTTAAGAAAAGCAAACAATTCCTTTAGAACACGAAATTTATATGAAGCCTTAGAAAATTCCTTAGCTAACAAGCATCTGAAAGAGCGCAGCGCTCTACGACGATGGAGTCAACCGATTTCATCAGTTCGGCCGGTAAAAAGGAAGGCTCGATGTTTGATCCATCACATATTCATTCCGGGCGCATTCAGCGCGCGCTATACACGTGAAAGTTAGAATATTTTCGCCGGGGGTGGAGCAACGGCCCGAGCATAACGGGGCGACAATAAACAGGAAGGAGGGCACGGAGACGGGCGAGTTGCGTGCCTCGCGGAACTTTTCATAACCGGGACTCTGCAGGGAGCCTCGATGAAATTTTGCTTTCCTCGAGAGCTGCGCATACGTGTACGCCCGCGGCGTCCGCGACGTGATCCACATCGGGAAAATCCACGCTGCATTGTCGGCGTCCCCCGTGCGTATTGATTTTCATCCGCGGTTAGACGAAAAATGTTGCGATTTCCCTTTAAGGGCCGGAAGGAGGCTTGCACGAATCGCCATCCCGCAATATATCTTCGGCCGCTCGGGTAAACGAGTGCTAAAGATGCTTGGCTCTGGAAATATTTTCCGCTCTTTCGCGCTGACTGCGAGGCTTTTTGAATTCTTCTGCGATTCTACAAGTCGTAGAAATAGTCGAGATAAAGAGCACAGATAACAGCATATTATTAAAAGTGCTAAAGATGCTAGGCTCTGGGAATATTTATCGAACATTCGCGCTAACTGTGAGGCTTATGATTTCATCTTCGTTTCTAAATGTCGCAGAAAAAGACGAGATAGAAGGCGGAGATAGCAGTATATTATTTAAAGTGCTAAAGATGCTTGGCTCTGGAAATATCTTTCGCTCTTTCGCGATAACTGTGAGGCTTTTTGAATTCTTCTTCGTTTCTAAATGTCATAGAAATAGACGAGATAAATGGCAGAGATAGCAGTATATTATTTAAAGTGCTAAAGATGCTTGGCTCTGGAAATATTTTTCGAACGTTCGCGCTAACTGTGAGAGACTTTTTAAATTTTTCTGCGATACTACACGTCGTAGTGTATCTGTTCTAATTATATTTGAATTACTAAAACGTCAGATTTCACAAAATTAGTTAAAAAAATTTGCTATTTATTGATCAGCAGAGCACTTTCGATTAATTCGTATTTTATTTGTTATTCTTCGAATAATTTAGTAACTTAATCAACTGTAAACGTTTCTTAGCACAGAATCCAATGTTAAAAATATGGTCAATATATATTTTTATCCATTCCACCTGATAGAATACATTGTGGTTGCATTATGTTAAAACAACAATTTTGACAATACTTTTTTCTCAGTGTTAAATTCATTCTACGAATAAACTGCCCAATAAAAGGAAGAGAAAAAAAAATAAAAAGAGAAAATAGGAAGAATCATTGTTTAATATACAGATCTGAGCTGACAGTCGTGAAAAGGCATATACTAAAGGAAAGATCGTTAACATTACTTTAAGCAGCGGCCAGCAGCATGGACCGAAGCGTACGCGAATTAATTCGTTAGTCCGAGTCGCAAATTTCGAGCTTGTACTTTATTTTGTAATTTAACGCGTGGGGAGGAGACTCGGTACGAGGGAGTCGCTTTTTTTTCCTCCCTCCCCCAGAAATTTACGTCTTCTGGCGTATACGAGTGAGCGAGGACAGAAACGAGTTGGATAATATTTCAAAGCTTTTAAGTACTTTTTCTCTCTTTGCGTGTTGTGTGAGCGCGGGATGTCACGTGACAAACTCCCCCCCGGGTAATCAATTTCTTGGCTCGCTCGTTCGCGCGCGTTTAATTCACGTGGGATTTGCCGTTCGCTCGCATATATAACTCACAGCGAGTTTCCACCTTCGCTCATTTACAGGGGAATATACCAGTGTACATACGAAAAGCCAGTCCTAGGCGCTGCAAAAATGTGATTTACTTAAGTATAAGATTAATAAGCTCATATTTTTTATTGTAAAAAAAAATTAATCCATAAATTTTTATCGTATAATTGTGCCCCGTCGAGGTTTTACGGTATTAACGCGATGTTTACTTGTTTCTTTTATTTTAGAAATACAGCGAACGTTATTTTATCTCGCATATTTTTTCCGATGAAAACGAACGTGCAGGAGTATGTGGAAGAATCTAAAATCTTTATCAAGAAAACTTGTTATCCTGCACTTATTCACAATATTTGGGGATTATCCACGTATAAACACCTAGTTGAGCATAATACATAATAAGCGAAATCAGAGCATCGTAAAATGTAATACATAAAATATATGGACGGACATGTAAAACATTTGTAAATATCCGCTTCACTAGAAATTATCGTAATATTTTTACGAAAAAAGTAAGCATCTATTTTGACCAGGAATCTAAGCAGATTTTTTTTTTACAAATTCTTTAAAAAATGTTCCACAAAATTTATCTGAAAATATTTTATCGAAATTCTTGATAAATTCTACAGGAGAGCTGCTCAAAAAATTTGTGCGGATTGACGAAAAATCCATGTGCTCCGCGCGCTTTTAACGTTGAAGATAGAAAATTAATTACACCGTCGTTTACTTTGTCATTAACGCGCTTCTTTAACATAGATTGCAAATTAATTAGAGCTTCTTTAACTATATTAATTATTTTAATAATATACTGAGTAAATTCTTCGCAATATCCTGCCATCGTTTTGTTTGAGTGAGGCATTTAAGCAGAATTTCTTACAATGAGTATCCTCGACTCTAACAAAAGATCTTTGCAAACAATGACTCTCTTCATTATAATGAAAAAGCTGACGACCTTGGAGGGGTATAGAAAAATGTCGGGGCGATATTATATGCATTGAGCGCAAGGATAAGTTTGAGCAGCTTCGCACTCTATGCTGTCCCCCCACAACAGCGTCGATCGTAAAACGAGATAGCAGGAAGAGCATGGGAAACGGACGCTTTATGTCCTTTTAAATTGAGCAATACACGAAGCAATCGCTATTAAAAACTGTCTCTTTTGCAGAAATATACACTTTCATCAGCTGGCTGATCATCCAGCTCCTTTCATAGCCCATAAATATAAAGTTTTTTCGCTCCACAAGTAATGGTAAAAGGCGTCGGCCGCTCGTGCTTGTTGTCCCAATGTCCGTAATAAAAATGACTTTTGCTTGTACTGAAAATTCTGTCGAATCAACACCCTGGAAAAACTGACGCTTTCTTTATGTGAAACTTGATGCTGCAGGTCTTGTAAAGATGGTGGAGCTTCTTGAAGCTAAAGTGAATTACTACAATAGGAGATTAGTATGTAATTTAGTCTTAAAAAGTCTACAAAAAAATGTGAAAATTGTTAAAAAAATTTTAAACAGTATATGTATAATTTATTATAACAAAACTTCAATTCAAATAATCTTAACATTGTCACAAGATCAACCTCAATTTTTTGTCAATTTTTCTAAGCTGAATTTAAGTTAAAGGCTTAGAGACTTAGAAGTCTACGTATTCTTATTTTATCAGGAATTTAATACACTGTCTTGCATTTTTTATTAATATAACACACAATTTTTATGCTTCAGATTATTTCTTCAGAATTATCTGTTTCACATTATTTCTTCAGATTATCTGTTTCAGATTATTTCTTCAAATTATCTGTTTCACGATTATTTCTTCAAATTTTCTGTTTCACATTATTTCACAAAAGTAGAATTAGAACGTGTGAGCACGCTCAAGACGACTGGAATACCAGTGTACATAATGAACATTGGAGACCCCAGTAGATCGTCATTTCAGAAGGCACATTCGGACGGACCACACTCAAGTGAAATCATCAAAGCCATGATATTGTTATAACGTCTGCAGTAGGCTGCGGTCGTCGCGGCTGATGAAGGCCGAGGGGGGGGGGGGGGTATTAGCGCGCATTCAATACAAAGTGCGCAAACTGCATGCAGCGTTATCCCTTCTCTCGTGAGATGCCATCTCGCTCGATGCAACGGCCGAGCTATATTCACGATCTGCGATAAGTCGGTGAAATGCGTAGCTTGCATTCGAGGCTATCGCGTCCCGATCGTGCGCGCCAGCCCCCAATAAGCAATCAACTTGCCTACAAGTAGCTCTTTCAATTATGAACGCAGGGCCAAATGCGCCCGGGTAAACATCGTGGTTTCGCTTCCCCTTGAATTCCGGGGAAGTGCTTTTTAACGAATCGATCATTAAGTGGGTGCTTGTATCGGAGACTCGCCAGAAATAAATTGGAAGAATGGATTGTTATTATTATCGAGCCGATTCGGAATGATTGCTACTTTCACTGGGAGCCAAGATTTAAAGGATAAATGGGCATAGGATTACTGATATTTCTTGTATTTAACGGAATCGATTTATCAAGTAAAGCTCCGTAATTTTTTATGGGAAACTTTGCATTAATTTTTCTGAGAGAATTCACAGAGCTTTTTTCTTTAATTAGAAAGCTTCGACATCAGTCTAGTATTCAGATAAAAAAGATAATGCTTTTCTTGTAAAACTTTGCAGTGCTTGACTACGTTTTTCGCGCAATTTTTGTGGAAGAAAAAACATCTAGTATATTTTTTAATCCAAAACATTAGCCAAATTCGGTGCAGTTAGGTATGGTAAAGCAAATCGAAATTTTAAAATAAAACTTCGCAGATAAAGCAGTAGTTTTCGGTTCAGTACTTTTTCATCGAGTCTATGCGATATTTGCATAGAAAGCTCTCTTTGCGAATTTTTCCCTACATTAACTGTGCATGCTGCGAAGGGAGATATCGTAACACTTCAGTTCACACTCAACAAGCGTCATAATCCAGGAAATGCCTCCAGCGTTTAGTTGCGCTGTGGATTACTGCGGAAGATTTGACGATACGAGCCTTTGTAATGCCGCATCTCCGTCGTGCTTTCTCGAATTCTTGCAAGCTCCGAGCCGGAATATATCTTCAAAGTTGTGGAATAAACTAAATGATGTACGATGATTCCATATTACTAGCGCAAATTCATTGCTGGACTCTCGGTGCAATTTTAAGTAGAGAAATTCGAGAACATTAAATGCGGCTTTCGCAAGTGGCGAACAGTGGGAGTTTAACATATTTTCCCTCTAAGCATATTGGAAAAATTGTATAATTTATAATCCTGTATTCTAAAATCTAATATGTCAGTAGATTTTATAGTAGGATGATGAATTTTGCAATTTACTATTATTAAAACCATTAATTTATCGTTATCAGATTTAGTACATTTTACTTGAATTCTCGTAAATTTAATTTTTGTAGTATGCCATTGGGATTGTAGCTGGGATAGTTTATGCGGCAGAATTCACTAATCATGATGATATATTGTACAGAAAATTGTTACAATTTTTTTTTTAATAATATTTCAGTAAAGCGAATGCTCCAGGAGCGTTCGCACTCAAAAAGTCGCTGTCGCATTTCTTGACATTTCTAAAAATTTCCCGGGATTCCGGAGATTTAGCAGGATCTCCGGAGATTGCTCGAGATTTCTCGAGCTCTACAAAAGACCTCCCAAGATTTTTAAATTGATTTCTCACTTGATTTCTCTTGCTGGACACCGAAAACAGAAGAAAATCCGAAGCACACCGGAACAACGTGAATTTTCGCTCGACGAAAAGGCAGATATTTGTCCAATATACTGCATGCAAAAATATTCAGCCACGAAAAGAGCGGCGCGCGGAGCGAGAGAAAGGAAAGCAAAGCAAGATCGCGGAATAACATTTATTCAGTTTCACGTATCGCTCGCCATCAGTCGGTATCATACGTTCCCTTCCTCCTTTCGCCTTTGTCCGCAACTGTTATCCACGAATCTGCCCGGACTATCAATGCAGCATCGTTAGAATCGGCGAACTCGCCGCTCCGCTCGGCTGTTCGCAAACCGCAGTCGCCACGCCCGCGCGTCAAAGAATAAAACTGTTAACTTCGCCGTGCGTGTGTGTACAGTCGCGCAGTTTGCTTTCGGGCTCCCGGGGGCCCCTGGGGGTAGGGTGGGAGGGCCGCCGAGCCATTGTGTAGGTGCGCGCTATTGACAAAATGAGTGATGGTTATATGGCGCCAGCGACGTACTCCACTCCATTCCCCTATCCCACTATAAATCGTCTTTCTCTCGCTCGCGTTCGCGCAGTGGAGCGTGTGCCCCGGAGCGTTAGTTTCCTTCCGTCATTTCTGATTCTCTCGTCTGCGCGCCTCCCTCCGACCCGAAGCTACCGGCGCTCCGAACAACACGCCGCTCGAGCACTCCTCATCCCTTTTCCCCCTCAAACCCTCGCCTTCCTCTCAGGCTCTCTGCAGCCACTTTCCGCTTAATTCCATCACCTTCTATCACTTTTTAGGCCCGCCCTCGGCTATACCCTTCTCTCTCGTATCATTTTCTGTTTCTCCAGCTCTACGGCTTTGGGTTTCTCCTTTTTTTCCCTTCGTCTTTCTCTGTCTCTGCCTCTCCATTGTGTGCTAACATTAATTTTCTTGATTTCTTCCCTTCCCATTCATCTCGCCTCATTCATTTTTTTTTCGCCCTCGCGTCATTGCCTTTTTTGTTGTTACTCGTAAGCATTTCCCTCGCTACGGATAGCCTCGCCCATTTGTTTCCTAGTGAATGATAAAGTCGACTTCGTGGGTTAAGTTTGGACCCGACGTCGCGAGGATCCGAAATGGAGTTACGTTCCCGGATGACATTCGCGAAAATTCGCCAACCAATACTATCTAGCAGTCCCTGCCTTTTATAGCTAGAAGAAAAATGGTGCATTAAAAATTACTGCGGATTTTTTTTAAACCAAGAATGAACTTGAAAAATAAACAATGAAAGGCTTTGTATTGGTAACATATTTTACTATTAATTAGACGACCGGATTCGGATTTCCGATACCCGAAGTAGGGCATCTAAAATTTAGATAAATCCCATTCAGAGCACGCGAATAATCTAAAGTTGCTAGATCTCAGAGAGCAAAATATCCAGATATTTAAAACTCGATTTGAATATCGTTAAAAACAACGGTTTTAACGAATTTAAAAAATATGTACTCCTTGCTACAAATTGTTTTTTATTTAAAAAATTTGTTCTTAGTTTCATAATTATTCCATTAATTTTTTTTCGCGTGTAGGTACATTAGATTCAAATTTATCTATTAATTTAGAAAATATAAGAAGTGCCTCGTAGTAAAGCATCAACAATTATAAACAGCAGCTTTTCTAATTATTTCTCTTACTAAGAGTCTCGAGGCGATGTATACAAAATTCAAGATACGGTCTTCAGAAAGAAAAACAGCAACTTCCGAAATTCGCATTTTCGCGTTTTCATCGATCGACTAGAGCAGAGAAACGATGGTGAACTCGACTCGTATAATTTCTCGTTTAGCCCCGGTATCTGCTGCGATTCGACGAGTTGGTACGGCGACGATAGGAGCCGCGGGCGATTTCGTTGCTCAGGTCGGTCGGGCTTCTGTGTACCGGCGCAGCCAACCAATGGCCTTGGGCTAACTAGAAAAGGGCTGTTCATAAATTTTTAATGCCCGTCAAATTAATATTTGATAAGCAATTAAGCTGAGAGCACTGAGTTAACGTAATCGTTTCTGTTTCGCTTAAATATAATAAAAAAATGGTCCGACGCTATAACATTATAGAGAGGAGAAAATTTGCGAGAAACTCGCTTATTTCATTATTCTAATTTAGAAATAATGTTTCATGTGCTTTGCAAATCCTGAAGGATATTCATCCAAAAACGACTTGTTCGAGGTGAATGAAAACTGAATTTTAGGAACAGGTGAATATTTCACTCTGTGCAAACAGTACCCTGAACTGTTTACATTACGTACTTATTAGAATAAAGATTTAAACTTTTTGCTATGATGAACACATAAAATTAGAAAAAAAATTAGAAGAATAATTTTTTAACGGCAAAAACAAGAATAAAAATAAATTAAGTTAAATTTCAACCGAAATCCTCCTTAATAAATCTCCTTTTCTTAAGATATAATCTCGTTTTTTCTAAGTAGAATTTCCATTTCTAAAATATAAATTGTAATTAAAAAACTACAATGCAGATCTCACATTTCTTCTTAATAATTTTTATTTTTATTTAAAGCTGCGTTTACAAATATTTATGACAATAACATTTTATTTCTTTAATTTAATTATTTTTACAGCTACATCGAGCAGGTTGATTTTCCGTTTCATCGAGTCTCTATTTATTTATATTATTTACTTTTGCTCGTCTTCTTGATTAAGTTGCAATAAAAGCTGGGATCGGGAGGGAAAGAAAAAAGACTCCCTGGAAGACTTGGCGCGCGTGACCTACACTTAATGACATTTCGCGTTTATGAAATTTTTTTTCGGTTCTTTCGCACAAAAAAAGTGCAATCGCGCTTGTGCCGTTTTTAGCTGGAAAACTCATGAGCGGATTTAAAAAAAAATGTTTTCTCATTGCAATTACACTACATCGATCTCTGGCTTTGAAAGGAAATTGCGATTCGTCAAATAAGATTTAGTGCCGGAAAAGGCATTGCGGAAAACGAACAAATTTATTGTCCTTTATTACAGTTTTATTCAGTATTTTTACTTAAATAATTCGCGATCGAAGTAATTAAATTTTATTATAATTACATCGCCGATTTATTTTTTCTGCTTTATTTGTTTTGGATGTAAGAATTTTATTTTATCATTTAGTCGATATTTATACTTCTACATCTGTTTCATAATGTTAAAATATTTCTGAATTAATAAATTATTTAAAAAAAAGAAAAAAATTAATATAAAATTCAGATAGAAAGTATACATTTATTTTAATATGCCAGGCATCTTTCGATTTCCGATGGGATCAACGTAGATTTAAGAGATTGCGAAGAGCCTCTGGGGATGCGCATATGTTCAAACCAGTCAAGCGATTCGAATAAAAAGTAATTTTTTTAATGAAACCTACACTGTTGTTATTATTATACCTACGACTATTATTATTGTTATATTTATTGACAATATAATTATTATTGTTGGGTCAAACGTACATTTATTTGTTGCAATAAAAAGTAATATTTTAAGATTTAAACTTCCACTTATTTCCAGTTAACTTATGGAGCTTTTTTCTTTTCAAAATAAATTTCTGTTGTGTTAAATGTACACATTGAATTTTAATAGTTTACATAACGATTACACAATTCTTTTTTTTTCGATCCCGTATAAGCAGATGATACTTCCGCGATAAATTTAAAAGATACTAAATTTTAATTTAAAAAGAAAATATCCTTAGCTCGAAACTTTCTCGCAAACACTTTATATTCGATTAATGATAAGGAGGGACTGCCACGTTCATTAAAAATGTAAGAAGACGTTTAATGATTTTCTTGTCCTCGTTTTCCGATTTACAGTAGTTCCAGCGTCGTGAATCAAGAACACTGACCTTTTAAATAAAATATATCCAAAGCTGAAATTTAATTTCATGTCAACGATTTAATATAATATAATGAATTTCAAATGTCCTAAAACACTGCATACATAGTTACAAATATTTTGCGTGCAGTACATTGGACGACTGCAGGACTACAGGGATGTTTGAAGTTTAATATTGCAAGGAAATAGATTAGTCGAGATAAAGGCCTTATCCCTTAGTCGCATCGAAGCGGATGTTTAGTTTCCGTTTCATCGGAAACTGACACTTCGACGAGGTGTGTCGGGCTCATTAGGTGAGGGAAGAGCAACGCTTCAGATGCTGCTGAAGCCGAGTTCCGGGGGTTAAAACATTTGCGCGAGATGCGTGTAGAATCACACAGTCGCACCATCGACTGTATCAGATCCGTGTGGTGGGTGCCCTCAGGACTATAGCTCGCTCGGCAAAGTTTATTCAGACCTGAGTTGCTGACTGCGGCAGTCGCCTCTATCAGCTCTGCATACAACGCCGCTGGTATTATGACTGCAAGTTTTGCTACGACAAAGCATTTACCTCCTATCTAAATAAGATTATTATAGAATATTTTTCGTATAATTAATTAAGAAAGTTTATTGTTACAGATTATTATTTAGTTAGTGAACATCTTTCTGACGAAAATTAATAATTAATTATTAGATTAGTTCGTATTCAAATCCCGGCTGCTGTCATTTTTTTCATTACGAGGGTAATTGAAAGTGATAAAAAAAGTTACGATCAGTGTTCCCGACAGAATCAGAATTTTGCCAGCGAAAGAGATAATGAAAAGACTTTAGCACAATTTTACTTTTTATTTACTGACTGCTTAACTTTTCACGCGACGATTCGTGAAGATTACTCTTCGACAAGCGAACTTTCGTTTTTACAAATGTACTACACCGCTAATCGAACTATTTATTGGCGTTTTCGTCAAATTCGTACTTTAAGAAACCTTCTACCGTAAATAAGAGTAATCCTATCCGTAACAATCAGTGACAGGTAGTTGCAAAAGCACGTGAATAATATTTTACGAAAAACTCTATATAATTTTCGAACTTTTTACAGGAATTAGATATGCATTTTTCAAGAAATAATTCTCGGACGTCTCCGTGTTTGAGTAAAACGATCTTCGTAAAATTTCCTCATAAAAAACACTTTACTTTATTAAAAAAGAAAAAAGAATGAGAAGTATGAAAATTATCACCGACGAAAGCGACGCAAAACTAAAAAAGAGCTCGCATCGCGGTCAAATAATTACTCCGCGCACTGCAGCTCGCGGAGCTGATGCGCGTTTCTGAGACTCTCATAAATAATTCGCAGCGATCATTTACGAGATTTCCCTGGGGTGACGTCGATCGATTAACCCAATAGCGCGGGGCGTAAATAACAGGTGAAAAAAAAAAAGAGCGCGGGACCAATAGTGCAGTGCGCTTTAATTCCAGCGCAAGTAGTAAAAGTCGGGATTCGCTCAGACCCGATGTTGGCAAAGGCGAAGGCGAACCTCTCAAGTCTGTTTGGCGAGATCGGCCGTTAGTCCGTTCCTCGCTACTTCTTTGCAGTCCGCCTGCCCCGCATCCGGTAGCCGGACGTTACCAATTCCAGGCTCCTCCCGCTCTCCACCCCCTCGCGAGCACTCGAACAAGGGGCAAAGCGTATAACTATAATCACGGCAATATATCTCGAGCGGGCGTGTATATTCAGTCGGACGCGCGCTGCGGAGCTTCCTGGCGGCCCCGCGCTGTAACTCGCCCGACGAAATCGTTAAACCGAACGACGCACCAGCCGTACAATTGGAATTCCTCCAGCCGTATTATTCCGTCTAATGCAGCGCTGCCTTTATAACGTACCAGTCATACAAAGACTGTGCGCGGGGCCCCGGACGCTAAGAGATGCTTCTTCCGACAATGGCCGAAGGTCGATCTCGCTTTAAGCGCTTCCAGAGCACCGCTGGCCGAAAGTATGCGATACTGCCGCGAGCCCCGAATGTTTTCCAATGAAAAGCTCATTTAAGAAACGCAAACTTCGCGCACTCCGTTCCGCCTCGTTTGGCCCTTTTCTTCGATTATTAGTCTGCGCTTCCTGTGTTGGGAAGGGGGGGGGGGTGCCGGATTGAAGCACGTGGGGGAATTGAAAAATTCCTTCTTCGCTCTATTTGAATTGTAAAGCATGCGTCCGCGCGCGATTTTCGCTTCCTCGCTCGGTGACTGTCGAATTTACTCGGAATTACCATTTCACTTGTAATAGCTGGTCGAACGAGCGGGGGTAACGACTAGGCGCAAATCGCTGGATCAACATTCCACTTACTTTATGGGGATTTATGACGTGGACGAAAAAGCAGCTTCACTCTGGGATAATATTGCCCTATGATAGCGGGGAATTCGTAATTTTTCGAAAATCTCGGGAGCCGCTGTGTTCCGACTGAAACGCGAATTTGCTTTGTAACTGCAAGCTTTTAATACGAAATTCCGTGGGAAGTTGGAGAACGTCGCTCCTCTGCTACTTTCATTGAATAATTCAATCAATATTTAACAAAAACTCTCATACTTGAGAAATGCTTAGGAGAAATTTCATCTGCCCAACGTAAATTATTGATTATGGACACCAACGCTTTTTATTTTTATTTTTTAAATGTAAATTTTACAGATTACAAAGATGTAGTCCATGTTTAAATTTTTATGTTTGTTTGCGTGAACTAACAATGTACAATTATTATTGTTTTTGTTCTTAAATGTGAGTATGTAATGATACATATGTCCAAACGTATAACTTTTTTAATGCTCTGGCTATATTTGTAAACGACCCGTTTATTTTATTGTTAAATTAGTTTTACTCGTTAAAGAAAGAATTATGCAGCTCACTTATTTCTTAATTTAGTATTTTTATTCTTTTTTAAATTTCTCTTTCAAAATAATCTTAAGGTTTATTAAAACTTATGTATTTCAATTATTAAGGACAGTGAACCCACCTAGTCATCAGCAGTTTTCAAGAATTCCGTTTTCTTATTTTTTTTTTTTTTTTAAATTATCGTCGCTCTAGAATTCAGGACGGGAATCGTCAAAAAGCAAGATTGATCGCAGCCCTTTTTGCCGATCCTCCGCGTACAGCAGCCGAGATACAGGCAGGCGAGAGAAAAGTTTTCAACGGACTAATGCGGCAATGATGCGAGCGGCTCGATGCATGCGCCCCGATATTCCGCAAAACGTGAATTTCAGGCGAGCGTGGGAGAAAAAGAAAGACGAACTGTCGATATCAGATGAAACGCGCGGGGAATGAGCGAACTTTCCTCCTTAGTGAAAGTATCAATATTTCCCAACGAGCTTCGTATATATAGAACTTGGGATTTCAAGACGTTTTTTGTATTATTTCTCTTTCATATTTTCGTTCATTTTAATTGCGATATTTTTCGACAATTGAGGTCACTTCTCTTATTCATAAAAAAACTGTGAGGTGAAGGGTTTTCATTAGATAAATATATTTTTTAAATCTATTGATTATTTTATCAAAAAATACAAGTATAATGTAAATAAAACTAATAATTTTTGAAATGTTCATTTGATCACTATAAGACAGTTATATATATTTTATAGAAATGCTTGTTCTACTTTCGCATTTTATATACTTATCAACAAGGTTCCCAGTATGAAATTTGCCCGGATTTAAGAAAATACTTTTATACCTCCAATAAACGGCAATAAAGTTTTAAACATTTTTTCAAAATTATAATAAATGCTACGATGTATTCTAGGACACGTAAAGCCACTAAAAAAACTTCCCCATTCTCAAAAAGTTTTTCTCTCTTACCGAAGCTATATTTCATAAACATTTATCTCCGTGGCAACAAATCAATTCTGTATTATGATTTATATCATGAAGGTAATTTTGAGTTCTAAATCCCCTCAGATTTTACCGATTCTTATAATCCTATTTTCATTCTCATCGAAGGTCCTTTTGTCTGCGTAAGAAAAAAATGTAAATATTAAAAGTTTTATATCTCCGAAACAGATCGCGGGAGAAAAATTTCAACTTGAAGTGTGAGCTGCCATGAAGTGCCATAAATTTAACGGAAACGCAGCTGCTTGTATCTATTTGCGCATTTCGCATGGTGAGAGTCTGTAAAATATTTTTGTATGCATGTCGGAGATAAGAGACTGCGGCGGGTAAATAGCGTGTACTTTTGAATTGACCGCGTGTCGTATTTCCGAATAAAATTACCGGAATGTGGTATATAGAGTCGTTGGTTAGTATTTCGAGGTGTTATTACACTCTAGCATCGAGTAATAAATTGTAAGGGAGGTAGTCTGTGCAATTCTGCCAATCGAATTTTCGTTGGGCTTCTATTGGGGTTGTTGTTCAATACAAGTTTTCAACATCCGTACCGAGTACAATTGTATCTAATGACTGCATAATTACCCATTATTCATTTTTTAGTTTTCCTTTTAATTAAAGAAATAAAACTGAGAAGAGAATTAAACTTTTAATAAATATTACGTTATTTTTCATCCATATATAGTAAATCGCAAAGAAATTATCGCTTCTATAAATAACAAATTAAAGTGAGATTATAAAAACGTCCATTAGGTGATAGAATTTTCCTTTCTCGACCGTTACATAAGCTACTAAAATAGTAATAACTATAAAATGCATTAATAGAAAAATATTTGTTTGCAATATCGTATAACATAAACACATCCATTATGTTGAATCATTCTTGGATGGAGGATGTAGATTTAGAGAACACTATGGTTATCATTTTTTGGTATAGATACATTTTTTTTACGAACATTGAGGAAGAGCATTTTCCAGCTGACGATTTTACAAAGTCGTAACCCGATGAGTACGGCGTGACCATCCCTTTGTTGAGTCTGTTCTGATCTGGTGGATTCGCTATTGTCGATACAATCCTATTCTCCCTTCTCCTTCATCCTCGCCTTCATCATACGGGAAGGGATTACAGGAGCCCGGCACGGGTTAGTCAAGTTCCACTTTCCTAGCAGTATCCTTACTTTGCGCATCGTTCCATTCAAATCCTCGGTCTTGGCAGAATGGGTCATAACGCTTCTTGCTTTTGCTCAACTGAATGCATGAAAATTTGGAAAAATTTTGTTTCCAGAACACTGCAATATTTGTGTGCGCTTAACCGAACATTATATTGAGAGAAGTTTCTCGTAAAAATGAGGTTGAAGCTCCTCTTAAAAATTATGAAGCGGTACTTGATTAATTTTTACCTTCGACTTAAACTGTTGGAGAAGCTTTGTAATGTTTACATAAATAAAGCTCCGTAACTTTTACGAGAAGTTTCACTGTAATTTTTAGAAGCAAAGCTCCATAATTTTTACAGAACTTTTTCTTGTATTTTTACAGGATTCTTATAACTTTCCTCGTAATTTTTACAGAGCTTTTCTCATGATTTTATATAGCTGTTCTTCTAATTTTTGCAGAGCTTTTCTTCTAAACTTTACACAGCTTTTCCTCTAACTATTTCAATCATTTACGACAATCATAAAGCTTCGCTAAAGATTCGATATTCAGATAAAAATTACAATACACAAATAATTATCCCTCTATTATATTTTTTACGTGATTTTTAGAGAGAGGTTTACTGTAAATCTGACGAAAAAATTCCAAGACGCTGTTTATAATGCCCACAACAACATATTGAACTAAACCAACAATTACCAAACAAATGGTTTTAAAGAATTCCAGTCAATAAAATCGTTAAATAAGTGAAGTGATACGGTTCTTCGTCAATAATGTTATGACGTAAAAATCCCGGGATTAAAGCAAACAGTGAATCGTACGCCGAGCAGTTTACGAATGGAAAAGAGAGCTGCTGTGATATTTATCAGCGTCGGGCGTTCAAGCGATAATGGATGTCGCTACTCGTCTGTTTTTGCCGGATCGCCTCGCGCGATCGTCGGCAAAAAGCTCGGGACGCTTCTTCCCCTGGCAGAAAGTATTCAATCGTCCTTGCATCCGATGTGCAAAGCTCGAGAACTCAGTCCTCCCCCTCTCACTCTCACCCCGTCCCAAAACAATTTCCACTCGACAAAACCTAACCCCCGCCGCTTGCCGGGGCGAAAGTTCCTTGGCTCGCGATACTAGCGCGAAGTAAACCAATTAACAGTTCGCGAGTTTGGGGAATCTGGAACTTAGCTCTCGCACCGGCCTGGCCCACTCCGCCACCCCCTCCCACCCGTTCTTCGCGACGCCGGCTTCTTCTGCCAAATCGTAAGCCCCACTTTCTTTTTCCGTCCTACACATTCCCGTGCGTTACCGCTTTCCATTGTTGTTCTTTTTCCCCGTCCAGTGAATCTCCTCGCCTTATACTTTTATCGCTGACGTTCTTTTTACGGATATGGGCTTTCGCCTTGAGCCCGCTTTGCTCCTTTGTTCGCTATGCACGCCTGAGGAACAAATGATTTTCGGGTGTTACCCACAAATCAAGACTTTAAACTTTTTGCAATAATCGTTTATCTAGTCGCGTACTTTCGACTTGTTTCTACGATCGGAAAGATCGTTTTTTTTTCTTTTTAAGGAAAAAGGGGGGAAGAATGTTCGTGATATAACGAGAAGTTTTCCTGAATGATAAATGATAATTTTTGCATCACTGCGTGTATAAGCATACGGAATTTGATATAATCAGTTGCTTTTGCTTTTTATCGAGATTTCTCTCGTGCTTTCAATTCTTGCAAATAAATTTAATGAAACAATCAGGAGTTTTTTAATAACTAGCGAAATTCCGCGCTGCGGATTCTTTAAAATAAATTTCGAAATAGTTAAAAAATTTTGAAAACTTGATGATTCAGTTAATGACAGCAAATAAACCTAAAAATATGACTATTTAAATGAAAATATTAAATCTACATCAAAATGTTTTGACTATTGGTGCCAATAAATTGGAAAATTATCTTATGCTTCGCAATATCCTATCGTGAATTTTCTAAGAGATGATAAAAAAATGTGATTTAGAAATTGAAAAGCAAAGAATAAAACCATGAATAAATTTATTTAAGTACTTTGCAGTAATAACTTAATAAACGTAAGTAGTAATAGACAGAGTTTAGTCAGGCGAGTTATTTAGCTTACACATAATATGACTGTAAACCTATTATCGCATTACAGTGTACTATATAAATATAATTAGCCGTACTTTTATATTTGAAAAATGTTTATTTTAAAAATACATAATATATGAAATAATTTAAACTAAAAAGTAACTTTACATTAAGAAACGCATTTTATTTTCTCCTCGAAACCTACTCTACTTAGCGTTCCTTAACGCGTAATAATAATCATAAGTCCATTACCGTATCATCCAAATGACGGCAGCAGTAATGTAAAATTGTTTTGTCGCTTTCTCATTAGCGAGGCGTGAAATCGAGGTCTGAATTTTATCAATGCCCGGGAAAATCCCTGATGCCTCGCGCGATTCCGCCAACTTGACGCGCGACGAAGAAAGCACCGGGAACCGGGAAGGAGCAATTAAAAATATCCGCGCCGGGGAAAAAGTTGAGTTAGCAAAAACGTTAGTTAGGGAGCGAAGACCGGCGAGTTGCAAAGTAGGGCGACAGTTGCGCGGTAATAGAATAATAATTCCTTTCCGACGAGCTGCCCCGGCTGAAGATCGCAAATTGACGCCGCGCCCTCGCAAAATTTGCGCCCGCACTTGGTAGCGCAAAAACAGGGGGCGGGCTTTAAAGCGTTGACGCGTCACAAAGAGAGCGCTTTTAATTAATTTCTGTTTACGTCGCGCTAACGCGACGCCCTAAACTTCGCCCGCGCTTTTCTTGCGTAAAGAATATAATAATGTTAAGAGTATCCCGGGGAAGATTAGCTGGCACTTGATGCTTTATGCCGGTATTTTTGAGGCTCCTGGCAACGCACTATTAGACACGCACCCTGTTTTCATTGCCTATTACATTTACAGCTGTATTCTCATTTGGGAAATCCCGCGGCGTACACTTAGTCGGGGCTCTATGAGCTTTAGGCTTAATTGACACAGCGACTAGACCGTTGCACATGCAACTTTTAATCTGCTGAGGCTGCGGTACATTGTCAGTGCTTTGTCTGCTTGTGTACTTGGTGGCTCTACAAGTATCGATGAATTATGCATTTATTTACTTAACGCATGTTTATAAAGATTTTCATTTGAATAATCTAATGTCGGATTACATGCTGCTATACTAGACAGACTAAAATGAATCTTACATAATCTGCGGTTCTTCATTGAAAATAAACAATATTGCAGCAAAATTAAAAATACATTGGCCTCTCATTCAATTGAGACATAATTGTTAAATTACGTAGAGTTTTATTTTTGCTTTTTTTTATACTTTTTCGCTATTTACACGTTTGTACATTTTGCTACGAAGGGTTTAATGTTGTTAACTAACTTAAATTGTCGACGTTGTTGTTGCTTTCTTTCGCAGATTAGTAGTAAACATAAAGATAAAAATGTTTGTAATTATTGTAACATTTAAGTGTAAGTAAAACTAGCTAAAAAGTGTTACTTAATTTCTCCATTGCGCATACAATAAATTTTACAAAAGTTTAAGAAAAAAATAATTGAATGCAGAAACATTTATAATTGAATATTGTGAGTAGTAGTCACAGTTAGTTCTAATGCGTAAGTTATTAGAACTAAGTACAATCGTAACTACTCATTTATATTTACAAGTAGTAATGGTCCTGGTTTAGTCCGGCGAGATATTATATGAAGGTATTACATCAAAACACAGAACTAATTTACTTCCAACTATACAAATATAAGATTAAATAAATAGCATTTATTGTTTTAAATAAATTTTAACGTTCAAGAGATGAAGCCAACATGTACATTTAAAATCCTAGATGCTAGGTAAAAAAAAACATAGTAAAAACCGAAGTAAGTGTTTAAAAAAATGAATATTTTTAGTTAGAAGAATAGGAAGTGGTAAAAAGCTGCCAAAGGAAAAAAGAAGCAGCGCTGTCAGACAACTCAACTTAATGCAAAAACGCTCTTTTCGTACCGACACTTTAAAAATGTTTGCTCCTCTTCTCCTTTTCCACTTTCTAACGCATTGACGCGCGCACGTACATCAATCAAACCCGTAACCTATTCACGTCATGCATGTTTATTAAAATATTGGGGAGTTGTTCGATTAAAGTTTGCCCTGCGTAAAACCCGAACATGTCACGCGTATGATCGAGAGTGGCGAGGTCACCCTCGTCTCGTGGTGTTAAGTGCGCTCGATTTTCAATTCTTTACTTATTCCCGCATTTCCGTTGATCTCCCTCGTGGAAGCTTTTCAAAATTTTCTTTATTCCTGTTGGAATACACCCGCAATGGGCCGTCGCTTTAATTTTTTGGCACGTCACGCACTCGGGATGTGTCGTTCCAGCAGATGATGCACTCTGACCAAAATCCAGACAATTAGTAGTTTTGGGTGGATTTATTGTGATTTCGAATAAAAGCGAATGCTTGTTAATCTCGTTGGCGGTTCTGCGATTATTGAGATTCATTATATTTTTGAAAAATTTTCTAACGATTTTCGATTATATCTTGCATTATTCAAATTCTCCGCACATTCGTGCAGGTGATTATTTCGATGATTTCATTAATCGAGCTTCGCTTGCTATAGATAGAATTAAACTTTGGTTAAAAAAACAGTCCAAATATTTAACTTTAATTTAAAAATGAGAAGAACCAATTAAGAGAAGTAAGAAATTATTCAATATAATTAATTAATTAAACTGCTAATTTAATGATCGAGTATATATTACATTAATATAATAACAGTGATATGAATATATTTATTTTGCAATATTTAATAAACAACGAACTATTGCAAATATAATTCAATATTCAATTAATATAAAAGCTTGCCATTTAAACTATTCATGCTTGTTTCAGAAAAAATTGTTTTCTTTTAAATTTAGAAAATAATATTGATTAAGATCAACTAAATTAAAATTCACTCATTATTAGAACAAAGAAAAATTATTTGGTTATTTATATAATCGTGTAGATAATGCTGAAAATGAATAGTCTTTAGTTTTAATGAGATTTACCGTTTCATCTACTTCGAAGTAGTAGTGAACTATTCATACGATTTGAAATATTAATACTAAAGGAGCAAGCACAAGAGATACTTCTAGTAATATTTTAATCCTCTGATTTTTTTCCTTTTTTAGTTACGGTACTGGATATTAGCATCGCCTTTATTTAAAGCAGCGGTTTTTCTGAATGATATACCTACTAAAAATATATTAAAAAAATTTTAATGGAAAGCAATGGAAAAGTCCATAATAGTTCGAACGGCACTGAATGCACTAAGTGTCGAACTAATACTAGGCCAGTCGAAAATATTAGTCAACAGCGTAATTACGTCGAGGTGAAATTTCGTTTTTCGCGGTGATTTTCGGGATTCCCCGCTTGGCGCGCCTTTAAAGCCGCGCCGTCTAACGAAGAGAAAGACAGCGCGGCACTCAGACTAATGAAAACAACGACTTAAATTTCCAAGGAATGTCTCCGCCAGCTTTGCTAATCTGGAAGGGCCGATGGCTGCTTTCGCTCCTTTCGCTTCCTCCCGTCTCGCTGCTGGGCGTTTAACGACGAATAATCACCGAGTCGACTTCCGTTACTCCTCGGACAATTTCATTATTGCGTGATCACGATCTCTCTACAAGTAGCGGGTAACTTATGAGGCGCCCCGATCGAGAAAACAAACCAGATTCGTATCGCCCTCTTCTCAACGTTTCACTCGAGTTGCTTTTCATAATAATTCGCAATTAAAATAGATTAAAATAGATTACTTCCCGAGGAATAATGATACCCAAAGTTCAATTATTTTATTTCTTGGAAATCTATCATTTTAAATAAATTTATTAACAGTTATTATATATAGTAATTAATCTTTCTTTAACATTTATTATATAATAATTAATCTCTCTTTAATTGTTTTATTGTTCAGTTTTTAAGATGTGAGCTTGCATACGATCAAGCTGCAGGATTTTAAGAAGAAATTCGGAACAAAATAATTTAAAAAAAAAAAACTTTTTTTATTTCCTCTTTTTTTTTGACAACATTTTAAAATTGCCATTGCCGAGATATTTCAGAAACAATTTTTTCCGGAATATATCAGAAGTTTAAAAATATTATTTTTGTCATTATTAAAATTGAAGTTGAAAACGCATTCGATATGAAAAGTATGTTTGATGTCGTAGAAAAGTTAATCATATTTTTCAATTCAACTACTTTAGTAAATGGATTTTCATGCCTTGCTGACTTGGTCGTATCCACTTACTCTCATACTTGAATATTTATTCTCTTGCAAACTTCGATCGTGATTCGCTCAATCTTTTTTCTACGAAGTATACAATCTTTTTTAGTTTTCGTAACTTTTAGATTTATATAGCGATATAGAGATTGCTGCCATTTATTTTTCAAGAAAAAATTTTGTTTCTTACCTTTACTTCTTGATTAACGAACGGCACTATTTTTCTTCATAATTCAGCATGCTTAACTCATCCAAAATATGAAGAAAAAAGTAAAAAGTGTAATTAATTGGCAGAATCTACTTTAGAATTAAAACATTTAAGGATGATTAGAACATTTAAGTACTTAATAATTATTCCTCAATACAATTAAATAAACAACAGTTTCTTTGTTTAATCAGGTGAACAACTAAGGCATTATTGAACGAAAAAAAATTTCTAAAACTCAGTAATATCAGTCTTGCATACATTAAAATAGACTAGTTAAATTTTTAGCAGATCCTTTATCTCCGCGTGCGAAAGTGTGACAAAAAAATCGACTAATTCAAAATAATTGTAGAGAAGCGAGGTAGCTATTGATAAAAGCTCACAGGGACCGATATGACACGCCTGAGCTGCAGTCGTTATCGCGCGGGACTTAAGGTGTAATTGCGCACCATACCAAATTGCATCGTTAATCACTTCATCGTTCTGAGCGTTTAATTCCACGCCCGTGCGGACACGCGAACGCGCACACGCTCGTTCAAACTCGTTCGCTTATGCGTCGTTCATGCAAATTCGATTACGCCCGCGCCTCTGCGTAGTCCGCTGCTTCGATCCCACACTCCGCGTTCTGGCTTGTTTATTTTTTCCTTTGATTTTTCCGCAGTTTATGTGCCTGGATTTGCTCGAACGAATTAGCCGGATATCCACTGATGATTAATAAACAATCCGCTGTTGGACAATCCGACAATGGGAGGGCAATCCGCCCATTATAGGCTGACGGAGATCCGTATCCTCACCCCTCGGGCAACGTTCATCTGCCGATGGTTTGCTTCGTTAAGCATTGTCGAGCCACGCCTACCCCCACTGATCGCTCGGTTATAATTATCGAATAATCACTATGTCGAATTACAAGCTAACCAGCCGATCTAAGTTCAATTTCTATAGGTAGATAATGTTCTCATAAGCATGAACACTTTTTTTTTTACATTTAAAGATCCTTTTTTATTTGTTCATTTTAATAATTTTATGGAGTATCTTGAGTATTTGTAGGTTGTAAAAATGACCAGTAGCGTACCAATTTAAGTACCGCCGCGATGTTTAGCTAAATGGATGATAATTCGTTTTTATTAATCCAGCAGGACACGATCCAATCACTTTTAATGAGCTACATGCCATAGCATCGAAAATAGAATTTCTAAAATTATAAATAAAAATATTTTTAATAAGGAACTTATTGCCTAGAGGCTCCTCATCGTCGTTATCATTTTATCCATTTGTTCTATAAGCATTGTTAAAGCTTTAGTTAACCAACCTACAGTTCATTGCTGGTCAATCAAGTCTTCGTCATCCTAAAAAAATGAGTTAACTTTGTATAACAACAAAAGCAGGCTAAAATAATTTTTAATTAATAAAAATACTACTCAATTTTCCCGTACCTCTTCAAGCACTCGAAAAAAAAAGTTTCTTCCCCAAATATTTACATTGAAAGAAACAGGCAGATTGTATCCTAAGATATGGGTATCTTTGTATCCCAAAATAATATTTGCTCAAGAAATGTACCCCGTCTATGCCACGTATTGATTTTATCGAAATGTTCCCGCTATCCTGTAGAAGTCCACGGTGCTACTCGGGCCCTCGTAAAAACGCGAGTAAAGAGCGTATAACGCTCGATGAGTAGCGCCGTAAATTCAGCGGGCTAATTATTTTTGCAGCTCTCGAAGGCGCCGACGCGAGAGCGCGATCGGAAGGAGCGACACTTTATCATCGCGTAATAATTTCCGGAAAGCCTGGCACCTCGCGCCACCTACAACACACATACCTGAGGGAGAGAGCAGGGTGGCTCCAAGGTTATTTATTTTTCTGGCAAGTGTAATTTTTCAAACACTGCCCGCGGATAAATGCGCCAGGCTGCTTTTGACGGGCCTGAAAAATACTGTGTCAAGCGTGACCCTCCCCCCTACACCCCCTGCATTTCCTTTACCCCACTCCGACCCCTCAACCCGATGCCGATTGCCTGAGCGAATCCTTCCCTATGGCAAGTTTGCCAATAGTGCGTTCACCTGAAATGCTGAGCTTTAGCCTTTTCTACCATAAGTACCTAATTTTGGTATTAAATTTTATGGTAGTCTTGGAAAAGCTCTACTTGCAGTTAAAAAAAATGAAACATTGGTATAGATATTTTTACTAAATTTGGAAGTTTATTTTTAATGTTATTCGTATTACTAAGTTACCCCCAAACCCCAAATTTTACAGTTTCTTTATTATAAATTTGATATATTTATTAAACCGTATATCTAAGTATTATATCTAGTCATTTCAAAAGCCTTTCTGATATCACTTTGGAAACTGTGACTTATTTTACAGATTTATTTATTTACTCAAACTATGACTGTGATATCACTCCTAAAATACTTTAATGAACTTTCAAACTGGTTGTGAACTTTACATTTGATGCTTTATTTGTGTCTATTATTTGAAATATTTAATTCAGTAGAGGAGACTCGTATATCAAATAGGGATACGTTGACGAGAGACAAATAAAAAAGTATTTGTACAAAGTTTGAAAAGTATATTTATTTTTAGCAAAACATACCTTCTCATATTTACAGAAATCATTGAATATAGAAGTTAATTACTGCGTTTGAATATCTTTTCAAAATTGTACATTACTACCTTCTCTCTCATCCTTTAAACGTCAATTATATTCGCATTTGGTAATCAGAAATTTAAAGAAACATTAATTAACGTCAATTTTGATTAGGTGCATTGCGCTATTCATACATCAGCAATGTGACATTTACAGAGATGTGATTAATCACGACCCGTGTGCTCACGAATCTAATACGCGATTGTGGCTTATCCTACTGTGAGTCTGCATTGACGCGATTTAAGAGAATAATTCTGAAATTCCGAAATCGATACCCGAGAATCGACGCGATGATTTTACGGGTCGCCGACAAACAGATTGTAACGAAACCCAACAAAGTTCAGTCTTTTTGGCAGGTCGTTCCATTCGAGGCCAGCAGTCGCATAAGAACGATGAAATAGCGGCCGAAGCGGCGCAGCGGCTGCATAAGCCCTGCCAAATTGAATACCGCTTACTTGCCGAGCACTGCTCATGCTTGCTCAAATAGTAATTTCTATTCGATTGGCTTTTATCGCAAATTTAATTGCCCCGCCCCTCACCCCTCCCTTCCTTAAGATAGACCCGCCTAGGCCCCGATCGCTTTTATCCAGCGCTTTTGCCTTTTTCGTTTCAAATTGAGATTTAAAATGGTTTTCATTATCAGTTTTTCAGCGCTCTTGTTTCGCGTTAATCCCCCTTTTCACTTTGTTTGAGCACTCCTGTATTTTTAAATTACTCATATGTTGATGCGCGGAAATGTAAATAAGCTATTGATGAAAAAGTGTAGAAGAGCCTTTTTTATTGTTATTACATTTATCGATATTCTTTATTTTTCGTTTTATTTTGAATGTTTTTTTTACGCAAACGAGTTTTTCTTTGAATTAAATTGGTCGATTAGAAAATGATAGTGAAGGCTTCGCTTTAACGCTGTTGTTTTTAGGTCCCACTAGCTATTTCACTTTTAATGATATTTTTTGTCGTTAAATTCATTCTGAGGGCTTTATATTCCTTTGAAAATACAATAAATACAAATTCTAAAATAATAAATAGTAGAATAATAGGCCATGCCCAAATTGAAGTTGGTTTCAGTTTCCATTATCTTTAAAATCGATAATGAAGGCAAAGAAAGCGATGCCGAAGGATATCAACATGCCAGTCGACAGCCAATGAATAGCCGCCTGGAAATTACCATTATATCCGAGAGTGTATTTGCCGAGCATAATTGTAGTTATTCGATATCGGTCTAAGATCTGCGGGTATATCGGAGTCCGCTCAAGCATCTCGTGGCCCTCACGCAAACGTTTGAGCGTACTCATATCAATGAAAAGCTTATTACTCGTGCGGATGTGTGCGTGCGCCTGTTGGTGTAAGGACACAAGGTGCACCAGGTGCAGCGGGCTGAATTGGTATCTCGAGTTCACTGTTCATATAGGGTAAGGAGAAGTTATTGAAGAATTGAATTACTCTATTTGATGAAAACGAAGATGCAAGTTTACTAATACAAATCTTTAACCAACCGGTCTGGATTTAATTGTGCTTACCCCTGTCAAGTGCACGTTCGCTTAATCTTCAATCGATAATTTACAATTAAATTATCAGTAGATTAAATGGTTATCGAAATAAAAGAACAATGAATTTGGATAACAGTCAAGTGATTACAATTGAATAAATAATCCTCTTTTAAAAAAGAATGGGAGGATACTGTAAAGCACTTATATAAATCATTTTATTCCATAAGGATTCATTTCCATAATTAATAATCTTCAATATTTAAAATGTTTTAATTGTTCAAAAATTGTTTCAAATATGAATGTTAATTAATTGCGTTTCGCTAAGTGACGCTAAGAAATCAATAAAAGTTATTCGAACGATTGTCGAAGCTTTGCGACTTTTACAAGAAAAATTTTGTTCAAATTATGACGATTTTCCCGAAAATATTGAAGAAGCTCTTCCCCTAAAAGTTACGAAGCTTTTGTCGTAAAAGTGACAAAGCTTCGTCAACTATTTAAGATTCTGATAAGAATTACGATATGATTTTCACATAAAAATTTTCAGTGCTTGCAGACGACCGTCCTGCAATTATATTTTTTAAAGTAATTTTAGAGGAAGTTTTATCTTATCTTAATCTCATTAAAAAAAATCTCTTAGCGTGTTCAAATGCAATAACAAAAGTAATTTCATTAATAAATACGATCAACGTTTAAAAGCACAAATTTAATACGATCAATGTATACAAAAACACAAAAAACGTACACTAAAGTTTTCATTTACTTAGATATCGACGCACGGTTATTTTCTGTTTCTGAATGTTATTGCACGCGCTGAGGGTACATATTCAGCTGAACCGTTGTAACCCAATCGCGTTGAAACTGACTTGCAGTTGCCGCCCCCGGCGATATTTTATAAAGGCTGGTCGCTCGAAAAAGGGAGCAGAAATTCGGTGACAGCAGCCGTTTGGTGGGAGGAAAATGCTCGCTTTAGGTGTTTTGTTTCACGCAATATTCTCGCTACGCGCCAAATGCAAAGGCGCAGTTTTTCTTTGAATGAGTTATCTGGAATTTGCACCTCGCTCGAGTCGACGTTCTGCTCCCCCTTCTTCCCCTGGAGGCCTCTTATAGATAAAAGTCTTCCTTCCTGCAATACAGCGAACTTCCTCTTGCCTCCTTTGCTGGAAACGCCTTGGCGACGTCGATGAAAGGGCTTTAAAAGCTCTTGCCTCGTGAATCCGCCGCGCAAATATCCTTTCTCTACCCGCCGTTCTTCTTTTGCGAGTGAGCGAGCGCAGGCTTTTTGTCGCCGTCCCACCATCCATCAAAATGAATAAAAAACGATTGTTATTCTTTTTCGAGGGGAATATTCGTTACGTCGGCTGAGCTACATTGCGCGAGAAAATGGAATATCGGAATAGGAGAAGTTTGGGGAGCGGGGAACATCGCTACAAAAAACAAGGGACTCTGTTGACCGTTCGGCTGAAACTGTACGTTTTGTCAAGACAAACTTTCTTCTCTCCATGAAAAATCTCGGGAAGCCTATTTTCGCTCGATAGAAGCTATTATACGTGATTTTAAAAAGAAAATCAATTGGTTTTTATTAAAAGGTCAAACCCGTATTTTAAAAGATATTGGTGCATTCAAAATCGATCTGTTTATCAAACAAATTTTTGTCATTTAAAATTTTATGAAGTATTTTTAGTTATATTAGTCTTCCGTTTAGACGGGAAAAAAGTACAAATTGAATTAAAGTTTTAAACCACATAGCGTGAAGTATTGTCAGAGCTGTTGAGAATGTGAAGTTTATCAATTATCGATTGCCGAGCATGCCGAGAATATTTTTTTTTAATTCAGCAGCTGCGCGGAATATTTTGTTGCAGTCATTTCCATGTACATGGCCCTTAATAACTTTCGCACGTGCATTAAATAATAACTTTTATTAGCAATTATCTTCATAATTAATGAAGCACGTTTGTTACGTTGTACGATGCGCTGCAAGGTTTTCTTCTACAAAAAATGAAATAAAATTGATGTCGTCTTAAATGTTTATCTACAACAGCAATCGATTAAAGAAGAGTAAAAAATGGAGAATAATCCTACGTTACAATTTAGATTACTTTTATTTAAAAAAAACTGATTGTTATTTTTATTTGTATAAATATAATTATGTTTTGTTTAGAGTAACAACATTAATTTAAAGTTAACTCAATGGGCAAGTAAAACATGCGAAAACATAGAATCAAAGGGACGTTTAAAGAAAAGTGATAACAGTTGCAGGGTGATTTGCAGTCATTGCGGGGTGGACGGTGGGAAAAGTTTAGCAATTTCGGTGGTCCGAACAGTAACAACATTTTTCCTGAGCACGTCCACTCTGCGCCACCTTTTCCAAAATTATGGAGGGACGTGGTACTTGAGGAACCGTCGACATACATATAAGACTCCCCTGCGTTCATAAATACAGCTTAAATGTTATTGGTCCCTGTGCTGTTATTAGCTGCTCGAGAAAAAGGTCTTGAGCTGCTCTACACGATCCCTCCTCTCTGATAATTGTAGAAGAACAATTAAGCCTTTTCCTTTTTTCCTTCATTTTTCCCTTGTTGAATCGTTTAGCGAGTGTGTGGGTACCCGAGCGTCTAATGAACGCAGTTCAATAAATTATTCGATGTTACGACAGATATGGATCGAATATTTTTCATTTTGACTGTAATGTACAATTGTTCCGTTACAGTCAAAATGAAAAATTTTTATGAAATTTTTACCGGTAAAGTATTTTTCATAAAACGTATTCAGTGTCATCAATTATCACGTATTCAGGCTATTGTAAATGTTAAGAATTGTTTCAAAAAGAAAATTGTTTCGCGCATATCTTGCCTATTTTGCAAATTTTGAAACTTCAATACAATTATCTGAATGTTCCATGTCCTATCGAGATTGTGAAACCAGTTGGTATAAAACAAAAATCTGTGAAACAGAATATTGCCGATAGGAATTGTCAGAAAGTTCCTTCACAAATTTTGACCATCCGTTTTATGTGCAGAACTTTCAAGCGTATGTCTGACCACACGGCGACTTGATCTACTGCGCTAGAAAAGACCCAACTGGCTTACTTTACTGAAAGTAAAATATTTAACAAAAGTTTTTGCGTGTTAAAGATAATGCATACGACGATTAAAGTAAATGATTCATAAAAAATATTATTTATAAATATCAAGCGAAAATATTAATTATTATATAAGAATTACAATTCGATTTATTGAGATATACGTATATCCCGTCTACGCATGTCTGCGAAAAATAAAATGTGTTACCAAAGCATATAATGAGCCTACTAGGTGAAAAAAAACTTAACTGGGTGTAAAGTACTTTATAGAATACGTTTACATTTATAAGTAAACTTATAGAATAAATTATAGTTTTACTCACTATCAGAGATCATACAGTGAATTTTCTACGCGAATAAGGAGAAAAAGTCGATAAAAATTATAAGAAAAGCATAACAGATAAACGATTTTGTTTGACAATTTCAATCGCATAGCTAGCAAAGTGCAATTTGAACAGCGAGGACGATGGAATCTGAATGACCATTCGAGATTGCAACGGTCTCTCGAGCCGATTAAAAGTGAAGGAGGCATTCATACTCGAGGCGGAATTACCTTTTTAAATTTATAATTTCATACTTCAATGATAAAGCATAACATTTAGGCAAAACTGATAATATTATAGATTGATATTTTGAATTATTATTAAATCATAGGTTCATCTGTAAAGATTCATTCAATTTTATTTCTTATATAATAGCCCAACCTAATTTTCACTTTTTTTCTTACTAAATTAATATTTTAAGTAGGGCTCTCGATACTTGGAGAAGAGAGTGTACCTTAATGCCGCTGTAGCCTCATTCTAAATATATATTACAAATTATCTTAATTGAAGAAACTTCTTCTTCATTAAATTTAATTTTTAACATCTGGAACACTTGTGATAATTTATGCTCTAAGTATCAACTACTTTATGACTGAATAATGAATAATCAATTACTTTATGACTGAAATAATAAAATTTGTTTATAATAAGTTACTCCCTAAATTCCAACTTTTCATGAATTCTCCAAAACAAATAGCATTAAATGAGAAAGAGTAGGACTTCTTTCTCAGCAAAAAAAAAGTCAAGAGCAAAGTACATCGAGATAGCGAGAGAATAAAGGGTAAAAGGCTCATTTGCTAGAAGGGGATGTTATAGAACGCTCGAGGCAAAGTTAAAAAAGTTGACTGTGGTTTTTAATGGACGATTCATCGAGTGGTTTCCAAGTTGCGCCCATTCGCCAGCTGGAGGGTCTCCCAGGATGTCTCCTGGGCCTATGGAGTTTGTTTAAATTACTAACTTTAAACTTTTACTGGTGCATGCTAACTATAGGAAAGCGACCAACTGCAAACAGGGTGCCATGGCCTCGGCAAAGCCGCGAAATACGTGCACTAGCTCGATACTTTACTCTAGCTTCTATATACCTATACTCTCACTTTTTCATCTCTCCAACTCTAATTTTCCCTCCATTCTTGCTGTCCTCGGCTTCAGGCTTGAATTCGCTAAAATACCACCTGCAAGACGTTTTGTTATTGCCGCACTGTTTTAAAAAACGGGTGCGAATTTTTTTTAACGAATAATATACTTATTTATATTCATTAATGTAGATTTGATGAAAATATCTTTCAAATGGTAATTTTTTTATGAATGAGAATATTGGGGTTTACAGGCTAAAACAGTTGGACTTAAATTTTACTCTTAGAGAATAGTGAAACACTCCAAATTTGGCTCTATATGAAATAGAGTGATATAAACTCATTCTAAAATAAAGTAAAATTCACTCTAAGATAGACTAGCATATTACAGGTCAAGTCCCTATCTTTTGTTCTACTTAAAAGTCAAAAAAATTACTCTATTTCACTCCAGCAAGGAAGTTAATTTTACTATAAAATGAAAGCGAAAATTTGAGTTAATTTTTACTCTACTTTACTCCAGCTAATTCAGCGTGTAGAGTATTTTTTATTATAATGCATACCTTTTTTGATAGGTACAAAATTTCAAAATATTACATATTGCACCATGAATATCTTAAAGAAAGAGCTTACAAGACTATCAGTTTTTAATAACACAAATGTTGACAAATTTTAGCAGATTTAACATTTTCAAATACTTTTAGAACCTTACCTGTCAACCGGTTCCCGGAAACTTTTCGTACAAGTGCTATTTATCCCGAAAAAGTATGCCGGCAGCGTGACGATAGCACATTTGTTTGGCGATAATTCGCGCGACAGCTCGTATAATTTTCCAAAACATTTACATTTTCAATCAATCTCATGCATGTTAATAAGTGAATTTATTCAGTACCAGAAGGGGCGCCGGCTGCCTCGCTGCACGCGGTTCGACAAACTTTTGAAATTTATTAGGGGGATTGATGCAGATTTGAAAAATCTTCGAGTTATCAATCTCTCGGCCCCGGCAAAGGAAGCCTACCAGGACTGCATTTTACAAAAGAAACGGAGGTAGATAGAAACAACAAATAAAAAAAAAAGAAATAAGTATCATAGAAGGGGCTAAAAGGAAAATTGAAAAAGTTGCTTTCTTCATTTTAGTGGAATTTTATTCCTTTGGGTCCTTTTGCCTCGGTGGAAAATTAACTTGAAAGTTTGCAAAGTGAATCACATTTGCTAGCGCTCCTCTTCCAACCTTCGTCATCATTACTCTTTCTCCTTCTGCCTCGGCGGAGCGTGCTATTTCCCCCGTATGTCGGCGCGTAACTGCACTGGCGCAATTGCCGTACAATAACGCGATTTCCCGAGGCTTCTTCCTCCGCTCATCTCTCTCCAATTTTTTTTTCTTCCACCTTTCTTTACCGAATCGTACCTTGAGTGCGCTGCCCTGAGTTTTACGTTTTACGTCTTCCCTTTGTATTTATCTTCAATTAACATAATATTTTTTTAACTTTTCTCACTAGCTTTTCTTTTTCAATGTTTACCTATTATGAAACTGGGCAGCTTTTTATTGTTATTGCACGGGAGGAGTTAAAAATTTAACAATTTGGAGTGGGAGGGGATTTTTGTAGCCCTCGCGCCCTCCTCTTCGTATCCGTCCCAGGGATATATTCGATTTCAGTAGAACAAGTCAATGTGTGGTCAGGCATACAAGTTTTAATATTTTATCATCGTATTCATTATAAATTAATTTCGTGTGAGTAAATACAAATGATAAAAAGTAATAGAAGTAACGTGTAAATGTAATGGCAGTATTTTTTTGTGGCAAATAGAATTATTCTATATTTCTCCTACAACTTACGGTAAAAGCTCTCCCTAAATTTTATCTAAATTTTTAACGATTAGCGAAGCTTTATAATATGATCCTTTTTATAAAAATAAAGGAGTTTTTTTTTATTTACTTAATTTTTAATGGGGAGCTGCCTCATATTTTTTTCAATAACACTTCTGATACTGTATTTATCTATCTGTGTTATATTTTAATTGTTAGAAAGTGATTGCAATAAGGTAGTGGATTGGTGATCTCAGGAATGACGGTTTGATTAACTCATCAAGTTAAGTGCCACACCTGCACTGTAAAAGCATGGATCAAATTTGGTGGCCCTAAGGGCGCCGAACTATCGATTAGCGTAATTATCGCATCGTTGCAGCGAGGCAATACACACGCACCTTGAATTCACAATTGAGTAAACGGAACCTGATGCTGTACGCTTACCAACGGCCATTAAAGAAGTTTACCTGCGTTAAATACGTATACGATATAAATGGTGTTTCCCACAGAATCAGGAATTAGACCATGAAAGAGAGAATTAAAACACTTAAACACATTTTACTTTTTACTTTTTATTTTATTGCTCTACGAGAACTGAACCTTCTTGTTTTTACAAATAACTACACGGCCAACTTCATACTCTATCGAACAATTGATGGATGTTTTCGTCAAATTCATACTTTAAAAAATATTCCATCTTAAACAAGAGTAATCCTTTCCGTAACAAATTATTTATAATAATTTATAATACTTCAAAAATTTTCGAAATTCAAATAAGAAATGTTTCTAAATTGTTCGAATACAAAATGTAACTACAATGATATAATACAATGTAATAGCACTTTTCAGAACTTCATTTATTTTTTTGAGTAGGTAACGTTCTAATAAAATTATTTAAGTTACACGATAACTAAATTATTACATCAATTAATTTATTGATTACTTCCAAATATGATTATCATGAGTACATTACTGATTACAGCTACTGTGATAATAATAGTCATGACGCAATAAGTACATCTTGTAGCGATGCACATGGTTCTTATTATGTCTATAAACAAAATCGTTATAGTTATAATACCAATTATTATTCCGCACCAGGTGGAAAATTTTTACTCACTAAATCAATTTCCTATACTCGCTTCGAATAAATCCTAAAAAGCTGCCAGTAAATAAAATCGATTCTCCAAAAAGTTTCATCGCTTCAAACTCCAAAAGAGCAGAGAAAAAAAAACACAGAGAGTACCGAAGCAGTCGGCGCGTCGAAATTATCGATTGTTGTCGTTTTTCCCTCTATCATTGTTCCATCAAAGAAACATGCCGCTGGTTCCAGCACGAGTACATTGGGCTCAAGCTCAAAGCGCGTGGGGATGGTTGCGAGCGGCTTGGCGCCGCGTGAAAGCAACATCAGTCAGTATCACTTGTCATAGCTTGACTGATGAATTGCCGCATCTTCGTTCGCACTCACACGCGCACATGGACTCCCGAAACACGGACGTTCCGAATGTGCGAAGCAATAAGTCGCTACGTCAGAACAGTCCTCGGTCTATGCAAAAAGTTCGGTTTCGCTCGGTCCCTCGATTAATTCTTGACCTGAAAATTACGAGCGAGATTTTTTACCGCCAACCCCTGGGATAATTTCAGGCGAAATGACGTTACTCTATATACTTTATACAATTTTAATTTTCTTTCAGTCGACGATGAAATGACTGTTCAGTTTGTCCGCATGCGATTTCGCTCAAAGGGAATGTCGGATATCGCTGTAACAGAAAATTATTTTTCGTTCTGTGATCAAAGAAAAGTATTTTTCATCTCTCGGACTTGCTTAATTTGAAGTACGTAGTCTGAATTTGAATAATTAAACATTTTTTTTGGAAAGGATATTAATTATAATTTTTTACGGAGTAGTGGGAAGTACTCTTTTTCGTCCTGGCAACGATTCAGGAATCTTATATTCTCATTTTCGTTAAAATAAATTCTCAAATTTTTTTCATTCGAGGACGTGGCGTGCGAACAAAATATCTTTGTTTAACAAAATAAAAAATAGAATAAAGTAAATAAAATTTCAGTATAGTAAGTTGTTTTGTAGAAGCTCATGAAGCTCATCTGGATACTGGGTATGCTTAATTTGTCGCTCGAGTTTCTGCTCACGGATGAGCTTTCGTGCTTGACACGCACTTGCACAGTATCCGGGTAGCGCCTGCGTTTCGTTACCTTTCGTTATCCGGAGCCAGGCTTAGGGCCTCGTAAACCTGCCGCCACTGTGTAGTGCACAATAAAGTGCACATACGCCGTAAAAACTGTGGGCAAATAAAATTGTTGTGGTTTTTTTTAAATTAGATATATTTTCTTCAGAAAATTGGCGCCCTCGCCGTAAAACGGAAAAATGATTTGTGAATCATTTTATCTGAAAAATAAATTTCACTGGTATAGTGAAGTAAAAAGAACTATGAATTCCTTTATGAACCGTGAAACTTAGTTTAATTAATCTCTTTTTTTAAGAGAGTACTTTAATAGTTTTAGTATTTTTATTGATACTTTTTCGGTAATATTGCACAATGTGCATAATAATAATACCCATGCATGTTAACCTTTATAAAATATTACTCGTAAAGCGTTTCTCCGAAACATTTACTGATCCTGCATTTTGTGAAAAATTTATTATTGTTTTAATTTCCGATAAAAGGAGAAAAAAAGATTTTACTGTAAAGTAAAATGCATTGAATTATTATGGTTATTCAAAAGTCGCTAATATATGCTTTCGCGTTACAATTTATAAAAAACTTTTTGCTAGAATTTCACTACTTGAAAAAGACGAACCTACAGAAAATAAATGATAAGGAATTGTAAAAAGCAAAATGTTTAGGAGTACTACATCCAGATTTAGTGTCTTATCGTCGAAAGGAAAAACATAAAAAAAGAGATAGTGAGACTTTAACCTCTCCTTAAATTTATAAGTAATTCCATTTTTATGAAGCATAAATAAAAGTAGTGCCTAAGCACAAAATAAAGGGACATGAATGAACAGTGATTGTTTAATGAAAAATAATTTAGTTCTACGATCTTAAATGTTTACGAATTATGAAATTCATATCTAACGCAGTTTAGTTTTAGATGAAAGGGGCTTATATATTTACATTAGTGCTAAAGTAACAGGTGAGATTTTTACCATCTTTATGAAAATTAATAAGAGCTTCACGCCTCCTTTATGAGTTTATTTTATAGCAGATATAATGTTCACACTCAATCTTCATAAAATGTGCTCCATGCTGAAAGTAAAAAATTCCTTACGTTATTTGCTATTGTAAATAACTCCCTTTCAGAAAACGAAAAAAATAAAATTTAAATTAAAAAATATAAAATTATAGATTCGAGTAACTATAGCATCATTGGCGATATCAAATATATTTTTCAGTGGTATTTGACTATACTCGTTTCATTATTTATAATTACTTCTAAAACAATTAACGCATTCATTTTTATAAATATCAATTAATTCCTTTGATAGTCCAAAACAAATATTTACTTTCTGCTTAAAAAAAAAGTAAATGAATTAATTTAGAAACTCTACAAGGCCACTGCAGCATTATATAATTCGAATCAAATCCTAAAACCTCATCGTGACAAATAAAAAAAAAATACGATGGACAAAAGATTGATTTCGCGTAAAGCGCGATTTTTTTTTTTCGAATTAAATTGCGCGAAGACCGAAGCAATTAAACGCAGCGCGCGGCTCGGTAATAGGATTGTGATCAGCACGCTATAGCAGCCTGGAAGAGCAGAGAGGCCGGGTATTCCACTCGCTGTCATGGTTAATGCCGTCCTAAAACTTTAACGTCGTAGCGCGAAGGCAGCGAACGAGGCAATTTGTCCCGGACCCAGGCGACACTTCGACTGCTTACGGGTGCGATAACTCCCGATTCAATCAACTTTTAAAATCCATCCGTCTATAAGGAGAAAATAATGTTTCTTTTTTTTTTATATCTGCGCCCGATACTTTACGAAATTGCTCAATTTCTATGAATTCGAATGATTCAATCTGCAAATGGATAGGGAATGATAGCGTTTACTATTTATTGATAAAATTAATTTTTAAGGAGGCACACTACTACTTATAAAATATTAGAATTTTTAAATTAAGCAAAATGTGTTGCAGATATTTTCATCTGTATTTTAAGAGGTCCACTTATATAAGCCAAGAATTTTGTTTCATTTTATTTAGACCGTTGTGTACGTCCTAATATTTATTTTTCACTTTTTTAATTTAGAGACAGTGCGCTCCCTTCGATTTTTACAAACAAAATAAAAAATAAAGAAAAAAAAAATACACTGCACTCAGAATTTGTCTGTAAAAGGGAAACAGTTATGTTACGAGCTGACCAAATGCGGAGAAGTAGATATAGCTTGATGGGGCAAAAAAATTAGAACCGCGAACCGAACGTGAGAGGCTGAGCATCGTACCAAGGGTCGGTGACCGGGAGGCAAGCATATAGGGGGCGACCCTTTAAATCAGAGCTCATACGGGATCGGACGATCTTCCTCAAAGTCAGAGAGTTCGTATCAAAGTAACTGCTCAAACTGACTGGCTGGCGAGTAGAGGATGGTTAGCGAGAGCATAGGTGTAGAATGGCGAGTGAAGGAGAAATTCGCACCGCAGGTATTACGTATCGTGAAATCGGGTCTCCGTCGTGGGAGCCTCGAAGCGAATGATTGTGTTCTAAATCGAAGTTTCCCGGGTCTGCTCCCTGCAGAGTTCGCGGTCCTTGTCGTTATCTCCTTCGCGAATCCGGGCGACTCCCACTTTGTTCCGCGGGCATCAAACTTTATTTATAATCGCCGGCAGAACGAACGGGGAGACTAAGCGGTTATGCAGAAATTAAGCCTCGTTTGTTACTCCGCGTGTCGTAGTATTTTACGTAGACAGCCACTTAACGTTTGACGAGGTCGTTGCGACCGTTATTGTCACACCAGCCGAATCCAGCGGACGATCTTCGCATCGGAAGCCTTTTGTTTGTAACTTTTGATCGTGCCGATCACTATTATTTCCCGAATATTTAATGGAACTTTTTTATCGCTTCTCTAATTGGCGATGTCTATGAATGCCTTTTTATAAAAGTTCTTTTTTAATTTTTGTCCAATATCTTTTTGAAGAATTAAAAATCGGAGAACTGTCGTAATACTAATCTATCATATTTCATTATCTACTTTTCTTGTCCAAGTAGATTTGTTAGATTGACAAAATTAGCACATCCCATTAACAGAAACGGGAAATAACACAGTGTTAAATGATGAATCTCGCAGAATTTTGACCGTTAAAAAGTAATAAAAATTCTTCACTTACCAAAATCACAAAAATATCAAGTTCATTCATCTAAATTCACTGGAAGTATAAATAACCACTCATATGAACTCTCTAAATTCCAGTGGCTTTCTCAAGATGAAGATTGAAGAACGAACATTCTCCCCTTCACTTTTGATATGCAATACTGCACTCTGACGGTAGACTTCAAACAGCAGCAAAAGTTTCATATCCCTAAAGTTATGCATTTACTATGAGCGAAAACTTTCTTGACGGATAAATGGAATTAAACGAGTTCAAAAAAAAAAAATAAATAAAATAAAATAAAGATTTCTCAATCAGATAAATCTCAAATTATAATTTTTACGTTCTACTTTTTTTTTTAAGCAAGATATTATTCGACTTTAAGTTTTTGATTAAAAATGATAAACTTCTCAGGCTTTATACTTATGTCACAGTACCTACACTTTTTACCAACGTCTTTATTCAAAATAAATGTCAGAATAAATAGAAAGTTTGAAAATTCATGATTTTTTTATTCATTAATTAATTAATAAGATCCAACAAACATAATTTTATTTAAGAGAAGATGAGTATTTTACATTAGTTTTTATAAAAGAAAACAAAATCATTTTACAAAATTTATTCTCGCTTAGTTAGGGAGCACAAATAAGAGAGTTAAAGAGCGAGGCATATACTAATTGCGTAGATGCAAGCGACTCAATGAGTCTCTTTTATTTCGTATGCCAGCGTACCTTACGAAACCTCAGCATAAAGAAGAAGGTAAGCATCTCTGAGTCCACGGTCTGAATTGTGAAGCAGTTTATGTATCCTAATTCCTGGCAATCGAGATGCACCTGTTTATACATGCCGAGACGCAAGCTCACGTGGTTCCGAGGTCACCACTTTGTAATTGCGGATCTCCGAATAAGAGCGTCAGGGAGGTGCAGGGGAAGTTTGGGCATTTCGGGGTTGAGCGTGTACATTCTACATGCGACTGCTGAAACTCCATGCGTGTGAACACAGAAAATCCGATTTTATTAGCGTAGCACTGAATCTCCAGCATACAAACGAAATTATATTTACATTGTATAATAATAATGATAATTGTCCTCTTTTACACTCGGCGTCGTGCACACTCGAAACGAGGAAAAAGCGGACTTAAGCTGCAGCCAAGATCAAATTTTGACTTGCGTTTCGAATTGCGTCTCTGGTGTCGGCCTGGAAGTGTGTAATGATTTACATTCATTCTTGCGATATACACACGCATTTCATTAACATTTTAATAACGATAAATAAAGTGTTTGTTGTTGGAGGCGACTTTTAATTTTACATGAATTCGTTGTTGCTTATCCGGTGCACAGTTTGATTAGGAAACCAGGCGCTAGATTAAGAACGTAAATTGGCAATTACATTTAGTTGTAAGAAAAATAACTACGCGCAGACACTCGTTTAAGACGCCACTGCGACAGCAATCAACGATAAAGCTTTAAGAGTTAAAGTTAGATTAAAATAAAATTTAATTAAAACTCACTCTCCTCGTTGTGATCACATTTATTACCCTGCAATTAAGCGGAACGTAACTTGTACTTTTCATGCACACTGTTCCGATTATAATAAAGTTAAGTTTGAGGTAAACATAGTTTTTTTTCATATACTTTTTTTGGTTCATAGTTTTCTGATTCAACATCTTTAAAGCGCAAATCAAAAATACAAATAGATGCTGCATGTCTACTTTTAAATAGATACTTTTTCAACGTAATTCAATAATCTTTGCTAAAATCTACGTCTTATGCTTCATTTTCGCGCAAATTAAATATACAAAATGTAAATTAGGTGTTATTGTGCGACTTTAAGTTTTTGCTTGGTATTTACATCGATCGCAAGCTCAGCCAGTAAAATTTATCCGTTAAATGATCAGCGAAGAAACACCGTAAATCACTTATTAAAATTAATGTTAATAACTTATTGTATTAAAATATATTTAAAAATATATTAAAAATATATTTAAAAACTAAATAAAAATATGAATCTTGTGATCAACAGGAATAACTACTGGGATCTGGCAGCATTATTTGGCAGTCCATTTTGATTGGATATTCAGGTGGTATTGGGCAGTATTTTATTCGACTAGAATTTTCAATGCAGTATTCCGTTGGTATTTTTAGCAAAAAGCAACTTCGAGCGTCTTTCTAGGCGAACAATCATCTCGTATAATGACTACTCAATATTCTTTCCTTCGGTAATCGACTTTTTTACAATTTGATTGAAAATTTTGCTCGCAATTTATAAATATACTCGCTCATCTCATGATACATACGCAAACATAAAAATGATATATTAACAGCAAATTTCGTACATACTTCATAAACACTCCTTGCTATTTTATTTTCTCTTTCCTCCATTCTCGAACAAACATACTGTCAACTTATACTCTCTTAAGAATTAATTAATGTACTTGTATATATTTATGAATTTATAAAAAATCCTTAAAATCACATATTGATCTTCCAACAGCGTATATTCGTACGTAAACACATAACCGTTGTACCCGGAAAATTTGCGGGAGAAAACTCTGGGATGGAGATAACTGATTGGCAAAGTTTGACCGATATGTCGTTCAGATGACTGAAAGGTATTTTCCCCCGTAAACCTTCGGCTTTACCTTGTCACTTTTTTTTTGTTTTGAAGCTTGGTGACTTTGTTTTTTGCAACGAGGCAATCATTACAGTTGGATGAGGGTAGTAAACGGAATACTCAACCACTACCTGATGAACCAACCCATTAACACCAGCGTGACGATTGTTAGATTGGTCATTCGATGGCAGGCTCTGTCGGCTTTGTCGAATGTAACTACAACACAAAACAATTAAATGCGTAAATTCATCATAAATAATTATATGGATTAATAAGATTCCTCAATTTGGAATACAATGGAATAGGCTTCGAATGAAAATGAGAAATATTAATTGATCGTAACTACCACATAAAACCATTAAATGCGTAAATTCATCATAAATAATTGTATGGATTAATAAGATTCTCAATTTAGAATACAATTGAATAGGCTTCAAATTAAAATAAGAAATATTAATCGATCGTATAAAAAACAATTAATAAAATGTTGTAAATGTTTGAATGTGTAAAGATAAAATATTGAGAGCAGACTTGTGATTTTGAGACTTGATCGTATAGTAAGTTTCTGGATTAATAGTTTAATTACCGACTGCAACAAAATGATACTATCCACCATGAAACCATAGTTATAGCTACGTTTTCTTCCGCTTTATTTGAGGATGAATTTTGGTAAAGAATTATTTTTAACGCGTTTATGAAAATTCACTGAAAACATTTGTGTAGATTTTCTACAGAATTTGTTTAAAAAAAAACTGTACAATTTTACAACAAATTTCTTTACATTTTATTCTATAGAACTTCCTCACAAAGCATGTAAAGTTTAACACACTCATCTCGCAAAATTCTACCGGTATTGCATTAATATAACGAAGTAATTTGTGCTACAGGAAATTGCTTCAAGTTTAATAATAAAAAAAAAGAACACTTTTGTGTAGACTTTCTACAGAATTTGTTTAAAAAAACTGTACAAATTTTACAAAAAATTTCTTTACATTTTATTCTATAGAACTTCCTCACAAAGCTTGTAAAATTTAACACACTCGTCTCGCAAAATTCTACCGGTATTACATTAATATAACGAAGTAATTTGTGCTACAGGAAATTGCTTCAAGTTTAATAATAAAAAAAAAAGAAGAAATAAAAATAAAGCGCTAAACCTGACAGGCCGCAGCAGTGAAAAAGGAAGCGAGAGAAGTTCCTCCGTGAGCAATAACAAAGGTACTACAGCTGGCAATTTCGTCAAAAGCGCAAAGAAAGAAACGGGGGTAGCTGATGGCGCGACAAATTATCGCACTAAGCCAGCAATCTCGCGTATACGCCAGTCGAAGGGTGCTCGGGTTGGCTTGGCGCCTCCCTCGCCAAGCTATGCTGGCTACATGTGCGCGATAAAGCTCTGGGAATTCCAAAAATTGCCGCGCGGCGCGCATAGCTCCGCCGCAATCTCGCGCCGGCGGGCGGCCTAATCGACCGAGTAAATTTCACGGTGACCCCTATTCCTTGTCGGGCCCGCCACCTTTCCACGCCTGCAATCTGGCGGAAATGCAGAAATATTTTCGCTTATTCCAGGATGCATGAGGCGTCTGGAAGGCGAACGCGAAATCCTTACTTCCGTGCAGATGTGTCGCTTTAATAACGGTAGGCACGTGGTGTAAACGGTCCGCACTTTATCGAGCAGCCGTGAATGCCAAGGGTGAATTCAATAATCGCATTTCTTATGCACCGTTCGATCGGTCCGAGTGCAAATACTTTTGCGATAGTTTTTAAAGTTTCTGTACGTGAGATTAATATGCAGAGGGTGGAAACATTTTTTATAATGCGAAACCCCTGGATTTTATCCACTTTAGTTGTCTATTCTATTTAAATATATTTCTGTGATACTTGTGTGCGGTTTTTCTGGCGTGTAATCGTCGCATAAACTTTTTTGATTAATCAAAGATGAATTAAGTTTGATTAATTACGACTTTTGAGCTCGGGTAGTTTTAAATAACGACTATATTAAAAGACCATTCATTATTTCGTTTTTTTTTTATTTTCGTTTCGAATGATCCCGCGAATGGATTTCGTTGCTGTTGTCAGCAAAGCGAACCTACGTAGGTCTTTCGACCAAAACTGTCAAGTGGCTACCGCTGACTAGTGGTCTAATCCGTGCCGCATTCGCGGAGAAAACCACGTTGCTTTCATCGTAACGGACACTGATGGTAACGTCACTTCAAATTTAACTAACGGAAATATTTTGACTGTTCTCTTATTAACCTTTTGGTACCCTCGTTAATCTCCTGGAGAACTGATGGAACTTGAACGAAAAACTCCGAGGACGCGATTAGAATTTATGGCAAAGCTCCCTATTTTTATTTCTGCACGAAAAAGATTTTTTAGCTTTTGTTCGCGCGACTCATTGGTCTGTAGAAAATATCCTACAGGAAATCCTGTCAAAAAATGTCCTCATTTCTTATTAAACCGGCTGCATGTCCTCGTTTTCCTGCAAAATGGACTGAGATGAGTTTGCAGGTTGTAGGGACTCTAGTCTAGGCTTGTAGTCCTTCCATCTCTGAGTTCCACGAACTCACTGTTCTGTAGAAAATAACCTACAGGAAATCCTGTCAAAAAATGTCCTCATTTCTTATTAAACAGGCTGCATGTCCTCGTTTTCCTGCAAAATGGACTGAGATGAGTTTGCAGGTTGTAGGGACTCTAGCCTAGACTTGTAGTCCTTCCATCTTTGAGTTCCTTGTAATCTATAGAATACTCGTGCACTACCTTCCCTTTAACAAGAATCCTACAGGATCGAAAGCAACCTGGTACAAATGTATACGTCGCCTGGATCGTGTGAAATCATACCTCAAGTGAAAATATCTCACTTCTCTCAGTTTATAATTATCTTAGACGGTCGAGCCCAAAAATAATCCAAGTTTCGTGTTTCGTACTTCAATAAGTCAGTTAGGCCCACTAAATTTTTTATCAAGCAGTAGCGAAGACGATATTAGAGAAAAATAGAAAAGAAATGCTCACCTCTTTCCGGGACGGGATCTCGCTGCTCGTCGCCGAGCTGAAGCTCACTCGACTTCTCGTACAAGTCGAGGATCCTGACGGTGCAGCGCAGGTTCAATTGGCCGTTCTGGTAATGAAACGGCTGCAGCTGAAGGCTCACCTCGGACAACTGATCCTCATGCTCCTCCACGGAGTTGCCTGTGCCGATACCATGAGCGTTGCTGTAGGGTTTCCGTTGGCTCCGGTGCTTAGCCTCCAGCTGTCGGCATACCAAAAATTAACGAGATCTTTAGGCTTGTACAGATATCGTGTACGTTGATGAGAATTAACTATATCCATTGTGCGGTTTAATTATATTAATTTGTACCAATTTCACTGAAAACTGGAATAATATATCAGGATAACAGAATGAGACTAATTTTTAATGATTTTTAGAACGTTGTTTCTGTTTTCACTCACAATTACATTAGTAAAACTTTGTTAATGTACATCTATAAAAAGTAGGGTAGGACTATATGTGCTTTTACGCACTTTTACTGTAGGTTTTGTATATTTTTCTAGCTTCATATCATTTTACTTTATTTTATTTGCATACAACGATTGGCTCTTGCGTAAATTAATTACTCAACTTTTCTATATTTTTTGTAGAAGCCTCGCAAAAGTATACGAACGAATACAATTGGATACGCGATAACGGACAAGTGCGAATCTGCTTTTAATGATATTTATTCATTCGGAATTGTGCATGTAAAAGCAAAAATTTTAAAAACTATCCTGATGAAAAATTGACGTAAAAAAGGGGAGAAAGATGTAAAATAGTAAAAGAAGGAGTTATATTACATTTTTTTATTACGGTTCTTTGAATTTATAATGAGAAGCCTGCAGAAACTAAGAGGAGCTAAAATAAAAAATCTCTTTTTTAAACTTTTTTCTTGAATCCCCTTAAAGAAGGCTTTAATGCTTTTGACGTTTCGAATTCTGACGCATTGTTTAAGTTCCGACAAAACAACAACGAAAAAGTTACTTTTTCTAAGAAATTGAACTGTTCACTATATATTTGAACGAGGACTGTACTGTGATCTGAAAATCAATTTCCATATGTAGAACATTTTTCTTTTTTTGTAAAGTAAGCTTAAAGATATTCGAGAAAACAATTTACAGGTCGATGGAGGACAGGGATTACTTTAGGGTTCGTACGGATAGGCATTACTATCGGCTGTGGCTTGCCGCATAAAGTTTTATGCGGCACTTGGGTGCTGCGTCGAAGCCACACCCTTGCGTTATATAACCGTGGCGATGATAATTTTACGAGGATGCGTAATGCGCCGGCCAAAAACGAAAATTATTCCGTTAATCGCAGTGCACAAGTTTTCGCGATTCACGCGACCAGAGAGGATTGGGATTAGGGCATGGTATACGTTATTAGAACCTTCGACTTTGTAAATTTACTTTACGAAGTCTCAGCAGATTGAAACTTGCCTGCGTGTTTTTATTAAATGTTATACTGCTTATTAATTAATTATAATAATAATATTGATGTTTAATTAATTAGGTGTAACTAAATTTAATAATATTTACGGTTAAAATTGCAAAACTATTAGGCGTATTTATTATGTAAGTAAAAATTCGAATTGAGCTTATCTAATGTTTTTGAAAGATAATTATTTTTGCAAACATATTTGATTAATAAATTTAGTTTTGCCACTAAAAATCACTCACGAAGTTTCATTCAAATTCACGATTCAACCCATTATACACTCTCCTCGTAAGTTTAAATTTTCCTAGATTATCTTATTTTTTTTTAATATTACCTCGCAAGCCGCTTTGCTTGATAATCTACAAGTTTACTCGTACATTTTCACAAGAAAGAATATTTTCTCAAATTTGGCTCAAACTTTCAAGATAACAAAATATCCTGCCAGTATCGTAACATTTGTGCCAGACGGCAGTTGCAACCCCTTTTTACACCGCGAAATTTCACCGCTTGAAACTATAAACACCGGGGATTAATTCCCAAGAATTTTCGTACTCGCAGGTGTAAGCAAATCAATTATACGGAAGATTAGCTGCCCCGCCAATTAAAAGCCGACATAAAAATCTTAAAAATCTTATTGTGCATCTTAGCCTGATCGAATTATTGGAGATTATTTTTAGTCACTTTTTTTTCTTAAACAATGTAAAAGCAAGTACTTAGATCGATAACGAAACGTGAGTAATAAACAATTAATTATAATTTATTAACTAAAATGTAATTCTATGCAATCATTCTTTATCATCAAAGTGTACGATCGATTCTCTTGCTAATAAAATACTTTTTTAAATAATAAATTTAGTATAGAAGACTGTTAACCAATTAAACTCCCAGTTCAAAAAGAAGCTTCTTAAGTCCAATTTGGCCAGTTGAAAAAAAAAATAAGAATCTTAAGTAAAGTGGTTATACATCGAACGATCGTAGCAATGGGTCGCTTGACTCTTAGATAGAATTGAAGGGGAAAAAGCGAAAGGCAGTGTCCTGGGAGTAGGATGGCGGTCCGATCCTGAGGAACGTAGCCATTGTCTTGCAGCTACAAGCGTGCATCTCTCTGGTAGCGACAAGGCCGTATAAAGCGAGAGAATTTTTCGAGACAAGTGACAGAGAACGAGAGGGAGCGAAATCGCCCTGGGGATAACATCCGCACTGAAAAGAGAAAAAGCGCCGCTGTGAAGCAGGCGCCGGACAAACGATCCAGTTTACGAGTTGCTGGGAACTCGACACTGCTGCTGTTTCGACCCTGAGACGTAAACGTTGTGCGAAATAATCCTTTCCGTGTTGTTTATGAATAGGCGGCTTTGTCGCCCGCGACTGTACATCGTCGGTCTTTGTGTCGCGCGGAAAACTGTAATTGTAAAACTACTTGGGTGTTGCATTAAAACTGTGAAATAATAAAGTCGCAAAGCTAATCAACTGCGTCTTTGTACTTTCGCTTTTTCTCTCCTTCTTCGTCTACTTTCCCCTCGTCACCTTAGATTCTTTATCACTTGAACTCGAAGAGAACATTGTTGTTCGTTTTATCTCTAATTTTTGGAAAGGTAACTTCAAAACATATTTGTTCCCGACAGCATCAGGAAATTTGCCGGCGAAAGAGACGATTAAAACGTTTAATACATTTTCATTTCTTATTTTAATTTATTTCCGTTTTGGTTAGTTTTCTCCGCGATGATTCGGCACGATTGCTTAACGACAACTGAACGTTTCTTTTACAAAACAACTAAATGGCCAACTTCATTCTTTACTGAACAATTGATTGGCGTTTTCGTCAAATTCGCTCTTTAAAAAACATTCCACGGTAAATACGAGTAATCCTATCCGTAACAATATTAAATGCTTTTAATCATCGCTAATATTTTGTTGATGCGCAGACGTTTAAGAATTTTCTACTGTAATGTAGTAAAGTTACTAATTGAAAGGGTGTGTAAGGTAATAGGATTAAATTTTTAAAGGAGTAGGGGAGCTAGGGCAAAAGATATTAAAATTCTTCTTTCTGAAAATTTCATAAGTAATTTTATGAGAAAGTCAGTTAGCCGAAGATATTGTTAAAATATTTTTGGTGTAAGTAGAAACTTCATAGGGATTTTAGTTCTTTCTAAAATAGCCTCGAAAAGTGCAAGAATGGACGATTTTTTATATTACGTACAAAGTTAAAATAGCGAAAAAAAAAGAAAGCTCGTAAAAAGATCAGAAAGCTCATGAATTCAATGGTAGGTGGCTCGGGTCGCAGTATTGTCCAGTGACTATCTCCATTCTGTTAAATCACCACGAAAAGCGCCAATATTTATAACCGTGACTAACGCGATCAATGCATCAGGCCTCTGAATAGTTACGAGGGAATTGTTTTTACCTACCTTCATCAAGATTATCGTGGAACATATGTATTTATATCATACTTTTTAAAACTGTCAATACAAAAATTGTAAAAAAAGATACATTGAATTATTTTACCTGAAAAATTTATTATTAAGCGAAAGAATGGATTATTTTCAACAGTATAGGGATAGTTACTTTAAGTAATTCAGCAATTATTGAGAATCTAGACATTTTCACCGAATGGATCTCTCGCCGGATAAATTTTGAGTTACCTATATATATTAAACGAAATAGGCATGTAGGAATATTGCATTGTTCAGTGTAATAAATAATCCCCCATGCTTTTAAATACGTTTTAATTTACCTACAAAATTTTTTTTTTAAATATCTGCAACTAATTAATTAAAGTATACTTTGCACACGTACTTCTTTTAATAGTTGCATATAAAAGATAATAATGAAAAATAAAAGAATTTTTAAATTTCAAATTTAAATCTTGGCTTTTAAATATACGTAACTTGAAAATTATTCGACGAAAGATCCATTTAGCGAAAAGGCCTAGACTCGTTATTATAAACGAATTAAACAACAATTGAAATGTAAATAAAAATTTATCGATTTTGTATTAATTAAAGACCTCCAATTTTGGCGAAGGATTAACGTAAAGGTATCCCATGTATGTTTTTTCCACAAAACTTTATTGGATCATTGTTTAAAGTTGAAAGGCTTTGGAGATAAAATTTTCAATAATTTGTTTTGATAACCGTCACAAATTGGACAAATAAATCAACGATGAAGTTTGACAAATTTGGTTCGGTATTTTCCTTTTATATAAAAAGAAAACTAAATAAACCTTTTAACTGTCAAAAATTTCAGCTGACGGTTTAATCTTCTCCCCTTAATAACCGAGCGCAATTTTGGTTCAAGGGCTGAGAGAGTATCAGGCGCCTGGGTTTACGCATATCCCAGCCTAACGAATAGAATTTGCCAGTGAAGTTGACACCTGTTGGCAGTTCAATAAAGGAGGATGAATTTGTGTGTATGTTTATACAGCTCTGTAAAATAGAGGTAGTCAATTCCACTGAAAAAATACTCTCCACTTATTACAACCCAAGTAATTTTTCAAAAAAAAAGCTTTTTATTGCGTTGTAATTAAAGCGACGACTGCAATGAGGATTTTATTAGAATCTCGTAAAAAAAGTGTATTTCTGCAGTGAGATACGAAATTCGTTTAAAAAACTTAGTTTATTTTGAGCTGTATATTATATTGAGCTATCAGAATCGCACAATTTCTTTGAAAGGTTTTTTACATTGGTAGTTTAAACAAGCATTTGAATTAACTTTGATTTTATTTTTTATTAGTTTTCTGATAAAAGATCAAAATCAAACAAACTATATTAACAGCTGTTAGCTATTCAATTTTTATCCGATCGCAGACGTCAAAAGTAAACAAATATTCTAAATCGCTTTTTTATGTTGCGATAAATTTTTTACGAGTGTCAGAAAATGATTCGTACCTAGGATAAATAAAGCGCAACTTAAAAAAAAACAATTGACCTTCCTTGTTTGCGCGACAATCACGAAGAAAAGGAATTTCGCTTTAACACAAAAGTTCCGTCGTAAAATAGTATTTACCTTTTTATCGGATATTTGATTTACAAAGTTTCAAACCAACATTTTGACAAAAATTTACGACTGCTGTAAAGTCACTGCAGCGTTAATCTTCAAAAGAATTTTTTATTACTCTTATATATTCAGAATTTCCCTCTGCTTTACATAAGTAAAAAAATTATGAAAAATTTTGACGCTGACTGTCAACCACCGAAATCTGATTATTTTTTTATTTGGCGCGGTTACAGCTATTTATCACACTCGGAAAGAAAAATCTAAGTATTTTACTAAAATCCATATGATTGTAATTTAGGAAAAGTTCCTTATACTATTATAGTATAATTTCATACTTCTAAAGTTTTTATACATACTTTCAAAGTGTTTAGTACAGTCTTCTAAGATATATAAATTATATTATAGTATAATAGAAAGAAGTACATATAAATATACTTTATTCACATATAAATAAAGTATGTGTATGGTCCTCCAGAAGCAGAAATACTATAGAACTGTAGTATACACGAATTCCTCCTCCCGTTTTAAAGCTTCCATAGCTTTATACTATGATTCGCTTGCGACATGTTGCGGCACTTTCAAAAACGTAAACCGTCAACTGTTCCACGGCGGTCACACACTTTTCCGATGTTGTTTATAGAATCGTCTTACAGCCTGCTTACTTTTTTAATATGAAAAGACGTCTACTTTAAAAGCTCCAAATCCATGATTATTTGCATGAATTTTCATACTAATAAAGTAACGCTGATGATAAACTCTACTAGTGCCCCCATTCTTACTATAAAAGTTAGATTTTTCTTTCGGAGCAGTTAAATAGTTGAAATAAAAAGTTTTACAGCAGAAATTAGACAGAAATAGTATCGCACACTACGTATGTATACGTTGCATCGGATAGTGCGAAAATTTAGTGTATAAATCTCCGAGTAGCATTATATGTATGTTTTTTAGTACTACCTTCTCTTTAGCACCAACAAAAGATAACAAGTACGTGTTAGTTTCTATATACATATATCAGAAAAATAGATGTGAGTAAGAAGGCAACATAAGAAAGTGAGAAAGAAGAACAGTAACAGAGAGAAAGAGAGAGAGAGAGAGAGAGAAGAGAGAAAGTTGGCGACAATTTGTGCGGTCATAACGTACGTTCGAGCCAGCTGCTGCGTGCCGCTAGAGGAAAATGTTTTCCCTGGAACGACAGTTGGTTGGAAGAGATAGAAGGGAGGCTGAAATTATAGGACGAGTGATAAAAAAGCCTCAACGACCTAACCAAACGACAAAGGTATAGCGAAGGAGTAAGAGAGAGAGAGAGAGAGAGAGAGAGAGAGAGAGAGGGGAACACCTTCCTACCGTATGTGTGTGCAGGTGGGACGGTGCGGAGGAAAAAAGGAGTAGCTTTCGGGGCGGTTGAAGTGCTCCTCGTTCCGGAGTTCTGAAACTCTTTAGAATCTCTCCCTCTCTCTTTCTCGCAGTCGCGCTGCTGCAAAGCTTCGTTATTTCCATCCGTTTTCTCTTTCGGAGGACCAACATTATAAGTATATCGCGATGCTGACGGAAATCTTAATGAAACTAAAAGGTCTATTGATTTTTTTTCTTTCCAATCTATTTTCTTTTTTAAAGATTCAAAGACATGCGAAAATAACGAACCGTCAATTTTTGTCGTTGAAGCGTACAGTTGACTGATACAGAATTTGCTCTTTTTATATTCGAGTGGGATTCACTCGAGCATTTTGATTGAAGTTACTCAAAAAAGTTTGCGGCGATAATAAACTGCGTAACGATAACGAGTGAAGTGCAATTGCCTACTGCGCATGAGCGAAGTCGATAGCATCGCGTTGCTCGAGTGGGTGCTTGAATTGGCAACTAATTAGGCAACTATACCGAATCAGCTATATATGTATGTCTTCTTTTAGAATTTTTTAAAATATGGTTTAAAATATGGAAATATGGTTACCGATCGTTATTTTTCGCTTACATTAAATGTGACGTCATTTATTCGACAGCGTAAAAAATGGAAAATCGTCACTTGATCACTGTGCCTGAAGGCTCTCGCGTAATAGGATATTTATCTAGTAAATGTGAGAAAAATTAAGTTTTATTCTTTCGTTATCTTTCAAACAATCTTTCTATTATTAAAAAAATATCAGCAACGCCTCATTTTCTAATTTTAAATTATAAAGTATTTTTTTTATTCTTTTAATATAAAGAACGTTAAATTATCAGTGCATTCAATTATGCGTTCGTGCATTCAATATTTAAATTGACGTTCGGTTTGGCGAAATCCATTAAATTTCCCTTTCATCGATTTTATTATCATGATTACTTTTTGAGAGTGGCGCAAACGTCAATTAATTGGTACCGCCAACTAAAAAGTGAAATTATTAATTTTAAAACTGGATATAAAACAAATTAGAATTCAATAAAAAACATAAAGTAAACAATTTTAACGTCGACGTTGATCCGTTAATAAAGTGAACAATTCCATCATAGATTAAGTTCGAATTTCTGTGACATTGCAATAACCTCGCAGCAATTATAGCATACTGAACGCGATAAATGAAATCAGCATCGAATGAAACGTTTCGTATCGACCGAGTCAAACAATTTCCGTTCGACGATCCGCTTCCATCTCCAATGCAATACCTCTTGATGATATTTGCTCCCATGCAGATGAAGGTTCATCGTAACTTCTATTTTATGATCGTAACTATATTTTATCACTTTCGTTTGTATTGATACTAGTTTATGCTTCATCATATTTACAAAATTCGGTGGTAGCTTCTATTCTTCAGAGTCAATCTGAAGCTTTCATTCAAAACCAAGTGACATTGAATGACATTTAAATATCATTTAATCAATCTTTGCTAATTCATTTTAAAGTATTTTAAAAGTAAACAAGACTAAATTTAAAAACCATTTCCAACGAATGAGACTCATGGTATTATCTCAGAAAAATTATTGATATAATTACAAATACGATGCGAAACTTCAATTATCTCGCTTAAGGCCAGTCAAATTATCAAGCTTAATTCTTTACATTGAGAGTGGCTTTCCTTTAATCAGTTTAAATAAATAATACGTTTTCCGATATGACTCTAGCCTTTAATTAAATTTCTTTTTAATTGTTTAGCCACTCGTGTTCCAACATTCCTCTTTGCTTTGCGAAGTAAAAAAAGCTTCAACCCCCGTTTATAATACACTCCCATATTATATTTTATTGCATTCAATTTTAAAGTGTATTAAATAATCTAAAAAATCCAATAAAACATGCTCAGTATTACAGAGGTAGTAAATTACATTATCTATCACAGTAAAGAAAGTTATCGTAGAATTCAGTGGAAAGTCGCACCCGAGCCATTAACTACGAATACAGACAATGAAGACATCAGGCGGCGCCATTACTTAAACCGTCGCACTTGCGTCGAGCTTTTACAATTACTCCTCGTAAAGATGTAATCGAACGACTCGCTGGGATGTATCTCGCGTGGACATCATCGATTTCTCCACAAAGGGCACAATTTCACAAATGGACGCGGCTAATCAAGGACGCTCTCGGGCAGTACCTTTCGCCCAATTTTTTTCCTCTGAACCATGCGAAATACGCAACGATTAAACTTTATACGGAAGTCGATCGCTCTGGGCGTCCAGAGAGAGATATAGAGATCGATAGAGAGAAAGATAAAGAGAAAAAAAAAGAGAAAAAGAGAGAGAGAAACTCTTTGGTTGAGCCTCGCGACTGATTGCGGAGGGCAGAGTAGAAAAACGATCGACATGTTTGGATCAGCTTTCATTGTAGTAGAGGGGGAGGGTCGCTCGCTCGAATTCTTTGATGAACGGGCACCTACGGCTACTGGAATTCATTTTGATGTGGACTTATGCCAAGTGTACGCCGAGCATTATGACACGGCGGAGCCCTTATCGATTGAAGTTCGCTCGCTTCAGGCTGGAATTCCCCGGTGAATGACTATATACAACCAGTGACTTTTCTTTTTTTTTTTTTTGTTCAAGGAGTCGGTTTTCCCTCTTTTTTTATCCAATATTTGCTCGGAAGATGCAGACATGACTATTAGTCCTATTGCTGTGGTTATATCGTTAGTGAGAGTTGGCACGTAGACAAACATAAATTGCGCTGCACTGATGCTTTGAATTGGACGTGCAATGTCAATAGAGGATGATTTTGACATTTATCAATAAAATCTATTCGGTGATATATATACTAATACTGAAATCATCTTATTAAACTAATTGACTGCTGAAATATCCTAATTCGCGTAATAATACGTTGGTGTAAACGAAATGTTTTCATCACTTTTTTAGAAGTAATTGAAGGTTCACGAATCTAAATTCTATACTTTCCAACCAAAAGATCCTCTTTTTAAGTCCAATTTGACGAAGACACGCTATTTGAGTAATAATTATTGAAAAACGGTAATTTGACATAATTGGTCCACGTTCTTCTGGGTCGTTGTTGGGAGAAAGAATGTCCTTTATTCCTGGCCAAAAAAAATATTTTCAGCATTTAAACAGAAATCACTATTTAAATAATCGAAACATTATTGGGCGAGATTCAGGAAGAATTTAATAAAAAGAAATTTGGCGCATTAGCGAAGCACCGCCTTCGAAAGGTACTCGCTGATATCTGGATGTGACTGAGGAATTTTTCTGATTTTTGCCATCACGTCGCACGATTCTATTCGAGCCTATTCCACGCTCATGCACATTGCATACGAATACTGAGCTCGCAGTGAAAAAGTGAGCTCTGCAACGCTCAGTTTCCTAGATGCGCGCGGGATTCCGCGTCATTGCTCATGACGGCGTGGCTTAAGCGACATTCTGTATCTCCTGCGAGCTTTATGCCTTGGAGAGCCGCGTAATGGAAAACTTTACACCTACTTTGCCTTCCCGCATCGAAGCTGCATCCTGCCGACTTCCCGGATTATCTAGCCGCCCTTTTACGAGCGACAGAAAGAAAAGCGTAAATAATACACTTTTAATTGACTACCTGCCGTGCTTTCAAAATGTCGTCGACTGTATCCAATCCCTTTCTCTTTTTTTTTTTAAATTTAATTATAAAGTTCACCGTTTCTTTCTTCGCGAAGACACCCCTGTGTTTTTAATCCCTCTTCGCTGTAGGTTCGTTGAACGCAATCGAGGGGTAGAGAGACCCTGCCCTTGCGTCATCTGTTCGTTGAAGAAAAAAGCATCACTTTTTCCTAATTAGCTGCAGAGCTTGCGTTTATCATTATCCGGCGACTTCAATTTTACCACTCGCTTAAATTATTACGCAAGTGGATCTTTGTCAGGCTTGTACTTGTACACCGCGAATATCGGATACGTCAGTGGGAAGGGGGTTTGGCGGGTTGCATGAAAAACTGTAGGCTTTGTTGAAATGCAGTGAGGCAGAAGCTTCTTTCATCCGTGCCATGCATTGAGCTAATGCACTTGAAATTTTGTTAAAACTCGCATCGCTAATTATCTTTTTAGAGGTAAACGAGTACGGGTAATTACCACCCTCGAATTACGTTATGCATTATGTAACGAATGCAAGCATTGTTCAGAGGGTAAGTTTACACTTTCTTTTTAATGCGAACAAATTGTTTGTTTTAAAAACGCATAATTATTTTAATATTAATAAGATACATAACAGAAATGTCTAAAATTGTTTTATATCTTATTTCAATCCAAAGGAACTTTTTATATGAGACCTGAAGTCATTAAAAAGAAAAGTACATGTCTGACCTAACACGGAGCCGTTTTACTTATAGACACTGCATTGAGGTTAATTGTATATGGGCGAGTATTTATCACATTAAGCGTTGCGTTTATTATGAAGTAGACTTCTTTTTATTACGAGATCTGAAGAATAAAAAAAAAATACATGTCTGACCTAAAACGAACTAGTACTACTTATATCACTGCATTGTTTCTTATATCAATTCATCGTTTTTGAGTTGAGTTCGCTTCTTTTTATTGCGAGACCTCAAAACTTAAAATGATCGCGTGTCTGACCTAGCACAGCTTCGTTCTACTTGCGATATTTTATCGATGCCATTTTCACAAAATACATGCAGCGAGGTTACTAAACAAGCGTTAAAAGAATCCGTTCGATTCAGTTTTACAAAATATCCTTTGCACTGCTTATCTTTTGCGTGTTTCTCCTCTTTTGAAAGCACAGTTTCTCGGGTCTCAAGTCTATTTATCGCTGTCATCCGGTTCACCTGGCTACCTCCTGAAGTATTCCTCTTCCTTCTCCGATAACTCCGCCGTTTGTCGGTCGAAGAGGAACCTCCGCGAATCCTTTGGCCTCCGTACCGAATCATGGAGGCAATCGTTCACTATTCAAGCTTTCTTGCTCTCGAACTCTACTAAAGTTAGTAACTTCTCCATGAAACACTGCGATGTGTTCGGAGCCGAGTTCTTTCTCGAATACGTAAAGACGATCGGTAAGAATGACTAGAATGGATTACTCTTACTAAATGTACGGATACCATAATTTTTTATTTTGCAATTGTAGACTTATTATTTGTATATTTTTGAAGAAAGAATAAACCTGGCATTCGTCAATATTAACAAGTAAAGGTAATTCTTGTCAGCATGTGATTAGTTGTTCTAAATCGGATAAAAGAAAGTTTTAATATTTTTTTTTACAAATCGTCAGTAAATTATTCATAATTTCACGAAAGTTTCGCCAGTGTTTTATCCATAGCTACATCCTTTCGAAAAAAAATACAGCAATCTTTGAAAGAAAAAAAGCAATTGTGCGACTTAAAGTAAAAAAGTAGTAATATACAAGCATGAGGTCGACGGGGATACAGATGAATTCGATGTCTGGAGATGAAATTCGGTTAGACGAAGGGTAAGGGAATCTGCGGTACCACTCGTTGTATCCGTGAGTGGCAGTGAAGTGGCACTTTGTCGCGTCTACTTAGCAGGGGCCACGAGACGGGCGCACTTAAAGAAAAGCAGAATCGATGGTGAGGATATATAGACTGGTCGAGCGTCCGTGATGCTTTTAGCGAGGAGCTCGCGTCGACTACCGTTCCTTCGATGCAACGTTTCAGGCTCCTTTGCAAGGGTAAACAATGGATTCATCTACATCTACAAGCCAGGGGTATTGCGAGCTGCGTGTACAGGAGCGGATCGCCTGACATTTACTAGCCCCCCTCCCCCTGACCCCCCACCAAGTTTCGAAGGACGATGGCCGCGAGGACGGGCTTACCTGATAACGATCTTAATGGAATCTTATTATCTGCCGCCAAGACGATAAACCACTTTGATCTACTACCAATTAAATGCGGCATGACTTTATAGTAAGCCGATGAAAAGCCCGTAATACCGATTCACCTTGCTGCCTGGTCTATTGTCAAGACAGAAATGCGCCTTAGACTCGCTTCAAACTAGATTAATCTAGGAAAATCTTTTACCGTTAAAGTTTTATTTTAAACTTAAATTTATGACTCTCTTAATGGAATACTTAATGTATGCATGAAATTTAACAAGATAGAGAATGATAAATCAAGTTATGAAAAATTATATCAGTTGGTAATTTGATAGTAGCTTAAAAAAAGTAATTCTTGGTTTTATAGACTTACTTGGTTTTATAGAAGGAAAATAATTGCAATTATCTGATATAATTTTGGAAACGTTAGTTGATTAGTCTAATAGATTTGGTAAGTGTACTGTTTGACTTTTTTACCCACAAAGCAAACTATGACGAGAAAAAAAGTATCAGATTTACTAGCGGCGAATGTATTAGCTGAAAGGTACGGTATAATGAGTGCAAATGGACGGCCCGCCAGTGACGAGTTCGCTGCGCTGCTATTTAATGGGAAATCGTGACTCGTGCGCGTTGAGAGTGCGACTTACATTATTGCAGCTTTGATCATTCAACGCGAAATTATTACTTCGGTAATTCCTGTTCTAAAGTACCGTTGTCTTAAAATTGCTTTGCGCCGTTTTATTTGCGAATTCACAATTAAAACTTCTATCTATTTCGTTATCGAGATAATTAGAGTGCTCCGGCACGTAATGGTTTCGGTTGCAAGGATTTATTATTTTGTTGAGATAGTCTGCGTTGGAAGATTTTTCAGATAATTTTTAAATCTGATATTACTCCACAAAGAAACTTTTTACGAGTTTATATCAGAGTTTAACAATCCTGCGGCATAAAAAACTTCAGTATTGATCTTCTGCAATGAAGTTTTGAACAATGGAACTTCTGCTTTTGCAGCGTCCGATGTAAAGGTGGAAACCAATTTTCATGCGACCTACAAGTATGACACTTTTCTGCTTTACAGCAGCGTAGAAACTAATGTTAAATATTAATGTTTCCACTTGTCTGCATTGCATTTGACTTATTGTGAATCTCGATTACAGCTTCCATCTGATCTGCGTAATTCAGTAGAATAAACTGCTTATTGATATTGCAGAAGTTGAAGGAATAAAAGAATCAAAGAGGAGAAATGAAAAAATGTTGTTCCTAGTTATCCTATGTTATTCCAGTTTATCCTATTTTCAAATCTTACTTAGTGAGATTTCTCTATAATAATTAGCGTAAATAGCTTCGCTATTTAACAGTTAGTGGACCAATTTCTACTAATTCCGCAAATTCAACTTAAGAAGGTAAAAAAATGTGTGAAGATCCATCGAACGCTAAAAAAAATTAATTCAAATTGGCTCTACATTTAGGTATTAAACAATAATAATAAATGAGTTATAAATAAATGAAGAGTATCGATCTTTCGTATAAAAAAAAAACGTTTTAATTGATTCATTTTTTACTCCCATTAATAACGGGATCTGTTTATTTTCTTTAATAAATTTGATCTTCAATACACGCGATCTGAATTATCCTCAATCCAATGAATGGTGTTCACAAACCATTCCAAACGTCGACATAAATAATTATCAATCAACCCCATTTTGTAAATCACCTACAAAAGCAGTCGATAAACTCACTTCTCATTTCTTTTTCACGCGCAAACTGCAGAACCGAAGTTCGTTCGACAAGATTTACAAATAAGCGAATGTCGGGCGACGCCGAAGTAAGAAAATGGAATAAGCTACATTAAAAGCGAGTATGACGGGCGGTTACAGTAGCTCAACGAAGTACCAGCGCTTAATGAGTATTCCGCTGCGCCCAAGTAGACGATAAGTTTATTGGCTAGACTTGCGCGGTGTCGTGGAGTGCTATTCGAGGAAGACAGCTCGAGTTTCGCGATAGAACAAACGGCTTGTCGTGCGCACGTCTACGCGCGGGGCTTGCCGCCCCCTCCCCTGCAGTCGCTCTTCCTATGCCGTGTGTACGCGTTGCGGCGGCCATTCTCCAACTTAATGAATGGGATACCACGGAGGCAGCCTGACGGAGGCAAATGCCGTTGAGTCGCTACAGGACATCTCACTCGCTCGGATCTCCTTATTTCATTGTTACAGGTGTTTCCAGAACTTCCTCCGAGGCACAAAAGACGTCGGATGCAATGTAACACGCCGTGAGCGAACTTAATTGGAGCCCTCCCTTTGCGCAGAAGCTATCTCCGTGGCATCCCCTCACTCCTAATTCACTCCATGTATCAATTAATTTACCGAGCTCAAATTGTGCTAACAAGTACGGTGATCTGAAAGTCTTTCTGTGTTTTGAGTTTCGCTCGGAGATAATTGATTCGCGTAAGAATTAATTGAAATTAATGTTTCTTTTTTAATGCGCAATTACTGTTACACGCTAAATCAGCTGGAGCGAAGCAGAGTGAAAGTTAACTCTATTGGAGTCAAATTTTCGCTTTAATGTTATAGCGAAATTGGCGCCCGCGATGGAGTGTTTTTTTTTCTTTTAAGTAGAGCGAAAGGTAGGGACTTAATCTGTAATATGCTACTATACGTTAGAGTGAATTTTACTCTACTTTAAAATTAATTTAAATCACTCTATTCATGCAGAGTCAAATTTGACTCCAATAGACTCTAATAGAGCCAAATTTAACGCTATAAATTAAGAGTGAAATTTAACTCCAACTGTTTTAGCGTGTAAACACTCCAGTCATTTGTAGAATAAGAATAGTTGTTTTGATTTTTTACAATGTTGTAGTTTTCTTTTTTATATATTTATCATATTCGCGAAATGTTTTTCTATATTGAGAGAAATGTTTTGGGAAAATTACTATCCAGCCTATCACTATATCTTGTTATAAATTTTACTAGAATTCTAGTAAATATTTCTACAATTCTAGTCAATATTATTAGAACACTAGTTACAATATAATATAGAATGGTCATTTTTTCACTAAATGCAGTCTGTGGTTCCCTTCCCAGACTGGATAGTAACTTTTGCTGGAATAATAGTAATTTTTTTAAAACATTTCTCTCAGTATACACAATTATTAAACCTTCGTGTTGGGATTGTAAGTTTTTTCCGATCACTAAGTAACTTTATCTGCGTATTCTTAAATCATCAAGGCGTTCATTGTACACGAATACATTAATTAATAAAAAAAAAGACAGAGAAAAATTGATTGCAATGAAAAATATACGTATTTTTTTGTGAGGCTAAGGTTTTAAAAAAGAAAATAATCCCTTACGTCAATTCTGCTCAATCTCACGTGCTTAAATATCTTACAAAAGAGGAGACCCTAAGCCGGGACTGATGGGAGGAGAGAAGAAAGAGAGTAGCAAGTAGATAACCGAATATCAATCTTTACTTTCTAAGAAAAGATAGAAGAACGATTCCTGGTGAAATAGAGGAGGAACGAAATGTAACATCGACTTGGATGTGCGCAAACACGTTGAAGAATTTGAGAATATTTGTAGTTAGGAGGAGAGAGGCGAGAAGCAGAAGCTGCGGAAAGATAGTTAAAGGGGGAAAAGCTTTTGGTGAAAAACGAAAGCGAAATAAGAGAGGCGAAGGTAACACGGTAAAGGTGTAAAGCAAAAGTAAGATGAGGAGTGGTGTTTCTGCTTTCCGACAGAGGGTAATCTTACACCAGGAGCAAGGCAAGGAAAACTGGGCAGACTAGTGGTATTAAAGGAATTAAGAAAAATAATAAAGAGAAATAATTCGATTTGAGATTAAATTTCATTGTACAAATACAGCCACGTAAGTAATGTAAAAAATATTGTTAATGTAAGTGTATTTTGTATATTTGGCAAATGAATAAAGTACTTTTTATTCTTTCCGAAGCTGAACTCCAAAATAGGGATTCCTATTTCAACAAACGTCTTTGATCTTGACGGAAGGAATTTCAACGTCTTGATCGAGGTCAAATTTAACATCGTCATTTGATAGTCACGGAAAATGTTTGCACTGGAAGCTTTTATCCGCGATTCTTAATTTGTTCAAATATTCCGAAATTTTCTTGACCCCCTTGCACAATTAGAAAAAAAAAAAAGAAAAAAGGTTTGATAGTTTGTTTTGTTCTCCCGACGGTTTCTCGTCAGTGCAGAAAGGCTCGTAAATTCAGAGAGTAATGAATTCGATTCCTTGCAAAGGCCGCAACATACGGAAGTACTGGTGATGGATATAACTTGGGAATACCGAGCTGCGGACCGTAATACGGTTCGTCGATATTGCACGGCTATGCGGCCTGCCCTCGTAAAATGACGCCCCCGCGCACCTTTACAGATTACAGCCCCGCGACTTGCTATAACCCACACCTTTCCTCTTATACTCGTCTGGTCGATTAATATATTCATGAGATTAATTACGCTCTTGCACGAATTACGTATTATCATACAGCGTGAAATCAGTTTCCTCCTTACTGATATTACGGTCGCGAAGAAGATTTAAACGATGCAAGCTTTTATGCTAACGGAATATTCATAACGACGGTTGGATCGCTTTCTTCAATACGGGAATACATTATCCTTTGTTCATTTATAGGAGAGGAAAAATTTAATTATGTTACTCAAAGCTATATGTCCTGTAGGAAATTTTTCATGAAGTAATCAGTCGACTGTACATTATTTGATTTAATTATCATATTATTAAAATCTATATCATGAAACATCTAATGAATATTAAAGAGAGGCACGCAAACTTAAACCCTGAAGCACCAAGTCAAGTCATTCATAATTGAGTTAGGATCTATACCACTTAATTCCATAATTCTGATGGATCAACTTGATTAGCGCAAGAGGAAAAATTGACTAATAGTATGGTTATTTTATTATTCCAAAATTCTAATTACTAACTACATTTATTATTAAAGCAAAAAATTTCTTCGATTTAAAGACATGCCAGTTCAGTAATTGATTATCAAAGATCACACTACATAATTTATTTCCAAACGTTGCATGCAACCAGAAATGCAAACGCAGTTTCGATCGTGAAGTAAACAAGATAAATTGTATGCACAATAATGAAGGGTATAATTTATGTTTTCAAACATTCATATCGATGCAGAAGCACGTATGCACTCCGTTTCATCAGGAACCTTGACTTTTTAAAATAATGTTCATAAATTAAGTTCTGCGATCTTCAGAGTGCACCATCGCGGAAGTGATCGTGTTTGCATTAGTTAGATGACAAATTCGATGGCATACCGAGTGGAAACTTAGATTAAAAAATAAATTGGGGGTACACGCGTCATTGCTCTATCTATATACATTTAATTCATTTGTCAAAAAAAAAATTTGTAATAATAATGTAATTTTTTTCTTGGACTTGGACAGATTGTCAACTTCCCCGAGAAAATTCGATTATGTCTTCTATTTCACGCTTTTTTTAATACTTTTTTTCTTATCCATATTTTTTCTACGTTATACTTTACGTAAGAATAAATTTTCGCCTGACAAAAATATATTTATCATCCTAATATTTTACTTTCAATTTTTAAGGTGAATACAATAAAAATTATGTAATCAAAACCAAAAAGTCTGATGTTAACAGTGATTAAAAAAAATTGTATTCGGTCTGTAATAAAAATTCGTACTATATCCTATTATTAGAACGACCACACGTCATCTTGCGGTCTCTTTAACTCGCGAAGGCCTCGGAAATTAGCTCCAAATCCAAAAAGACTGAGACAACGTAGCAAAACACCACACTCTTTGAGAGCCAAAAAACTTAACAGTTTCTCAGGCAAAATAGTTAAAAATAGATAAAACAAGATACGAACAAGTAACGTATACCAACCTTCAGTTTGTTGTTGAGTGTGAAAGAGAAATTCGCCGGCGGTACGGAGTACGGTGCACTGCAATTTGCTTTCAGAGTTTCCCCAGGCTCGTAACGTGCCCGTTCCGCTGTGATAGCAGGTTTACTCTTGGGTATAGCTGAAACATAATAATTTGGGTGTTGGGGGACGAGTCTTAATGAAAGAGAGATGAATGAACGCGGAGTATAACAACATCGAATCACTGCATCTCTCAAATTTGAGCAAGGACTGCGTCACGTTTATGCTTCTCGGTCACGATAATCACATCATTTTCCACCTCACCACCGCGGCTTATCCAATTTCAACGAGACGTTGATTTAATTAAAGTACTGCCAGCGCGTGACGATGAAAAACATGTAACAGGAAATAAGGGGAAGGGGGTAGGGGAGGGTTGCCCGAGAAGCAATATTGAAAAGATTCGCCTTGTAGCTATTCGCCCCGTTTACACTCTGCCGGTTGAAGGGAAATAACAACGGGTAAGCTTCGTGAAATATGTATTATCCAAGAGAAAGGGAGAGAGAGAGAGAAAGGCATTTTGTGAACTCCCTATGGGCGGGCGACCATAGCAACCCACATTGTCTTACCCCCTCCGTGATATTGCGCAAGTTCGTAGCGCTTTCGATGATTTACTTTTAGCAGGCGTTAAGCAAATGGCGCATTCACGCTTTAGAATGATTTAATTTGTGCATCGCGTTAGGCTTCGGGAAAATATCGGTCAATGTTTTTACAAGAAATCGCAGTAAAAAAGTTAGTTTGGGAGTACCGTCGCGAAAAGAAATGGTGAAAAAAGTTCACGTCTATAAATTTTGTTACGCATATTTGAATACCATGGAGATGAAGAGCTTGTTTCTCATAAATCAAATTTATTTGCTTCAAACATTAAAAAATCATTGGTACGTTGAAACGAAGAGGGTTGAGGAATAAATTTAACTTCGAAAAAAGTAGTTTTCCTGTTTGATATTGAAAATTGATAAATAAATTTTTAGCACTAACTGTATACAATTTTTTTTATTGATCTTTTCTACTTTTATGTTTTATTTTATTCTCACGGAGTACAAATGAAAAGATACTCACAAACGACAGTAAGGATTTTCATACTGGTCGCCGTACTGAATGTTGGTGTGTCCGCTGTTACTTCGCAGCTGAAATTCCCATTGAGAGGAAAATCCACATTTGTTATAGTCACTTGACTTTCATTTGAATTGTTGGGCTAAACAGAAATACAATATTGAAATTTAATATGATTATGGAATTAATAATGATTTCGTGTTTCATTAACGTTCTATAAATCGATCAGTAAAATATTTTATGATTATTTTAAATTGTTAAAAAAAAGAATAAGTATTTCAAAATAAAAATGACGGTTGTTATGATCAATTTGTAAATATTTTCCGTAAGATTACGTATCAATTTAATCGAATTATCAGTTAAATAATTTAATTAATCAGTTAATTAATTATAATTAATTTTAATTTCTTTGGAACGTGTCAACCAATTTAAATTTTCGTATGACACTTTAAACGCATAAAGGTAATGAATAATAAATGTACAGAAACGTTTAACACTCCGTACCGGTTGGATGCAGACTTCGCAATGAATACATACGTGAATTCTATTGCATACTGTTTATCGAAACTCGAGATATCACCTAACAGTCGCATCCTCTAGAAATACGCAATTATTTTCTAAAACTTAATTCCATTTAACTCTATCTTATCATAAAATATGCTACTAATTCTATTTATTATATATATATATTGATTAAATTATATTCAAAATTAAAAATAAATATATTCTGTCACTTGTAATTTTATATAATTTTGTAAGAATTGATAATAATATCATTACAATGATACTTTCTTTTTATATTTTTAAAGATAAAATCTTATATAAAGTACTATCAATATAACGTTTTCGAATCATGAACTTTTAATTGTAAATGTAGAAATTTTTTTATACATTGGGTACTTACATCAACCTTTATCCAGGTGTTATTGAATATTTTAATGGCTGGCTTTTCATTGGGAGAATATCTGTAAAATTCTGTGTTACCACGATACCACTTGAGTGAGTAAAGTAATTGGTCTTCAAGTTCGTAGTTGCATTGCAAAGTGACCTCGTGACCATGTTCCACAAACTCCGGTCGGACCTCCAATTTCACATTCTTTAAACATCTCGCACCTGTTGGCCCGAACACATAATAATTATTGTAATAATTTGACCATTTTTATCGAAACTATTATGAAAATTTCTTTTATTAGCCAAGCACGCTCTTCTCTTTTATAGCACCAATCCGTTACCTACGCTCTATTCCGGCAAATTTTTAAAAACTTTTTATTAATATTTTATACAATTGAAATTAGTTTGAGTATTCAGTGGCTTGCAATCGCATTCAGAAATTTTCTAAAGACCTAATCGCTATTACGTTTCATACAATCGCAATTTTTTTCTCTGCTTCTGTCAAAGAAGAATAATTTATCAAAACCGCAAATATCGAGTGAATAAAATTGAGAAAACGCAGATAGAAAAAGAATGAAGCACAAAAAAAACAAGCCGAAGGATTTATAAAGGGCGCGCGCTGTCTCCGTCGATTCAGCAGTTGTTTACTCCTTCCAAAGAGAATCCATATCGGATCGATCATTTTGCGTTACACTTTGCGCGGGCTTTTACTCTCCACACAAGACAAGACAGGAGCGCGTATCTGGAACTGTCTTCCTCGACCTTTATTAAGCGCAGAGACGAGCGCTTGCGGCCGTTTGAATATAGAGCCACGTGAACTTTGGAAAAACAACGAGGCGAATAAGCTGTGAACCCGCACGGTGTAGAGAGGACAATGGGTAAGAAAAACGAAAAAGGGGTGGCGAAGATAAAGGCGACAAAGAAAACTGAAACGAAGAGACGAGGGACGAAGTTGGAGAAACTAGCGGCAGTGCGCGATTATCTGTCCCTCTTTCATTTGACCGTTGAAAAGGAATTCGGCGCGCAAGTTTTCCGTGGTTTCCCTTTGAGCGTTCGTGAATCGTTCTCGTGTCTACTATATACACACGTGCTCCCGCGCAGCGGAGCATAAACTTCTGCTTTTGCCAAGTTGCCGTTGTGGGATTTCTCAAGGTGAGTATCGCCGAGATTACGCATCCTTTTTCATTCTCGTCCGTTCCGCGGGTGAATAGTCGTGCCGCACGCAGAAGAAGCTAAATTTGATTAATTTCCCTGCCGCTGGAAAAATTCTGAAACGTTTTTTTAGTATAGGGATTAGCTATCAGCGAGGTTTCGGCGAATCCAGCCGTTTATTCGAGCGACAAATAAAAGCGACGACGATTTTCCGCGCACTGGCGAGGTTTATTTTCCTACGATGTTTGGAGGGAAGAGTTTTACGAGTTCTTTTATATTACATGACTTTTTATGCTTCACAGTTGTGTAATAAAAGCCGAAGATCTTTCGTTTCTTTCCTTCTTACTGTTTAGAATTGTTTCAACGATCTAATCGCGTGACTTAATTTCTACAATGTTTCTTATTATTTAAATATAATTTTGATATTCTGGGATAAGGGATTTCAAAGTTTTTCTCGGGCTTTTGCGAAGGTTTGATACCTTAATTAAAATTTTTAAAAAATAGTATCTTGAAACACTCGAATTAACTATAAAATATACAAACACGAGACAAGTAAATCTATAAGTCAATATAAAAAAAATATATTCAGAGAAAAAAAAAAAACGTCGGTGGATCTTAAAACATTATATTTTATTAAAACATTGCTTTAATTTTATTCAGTATAAAATTTTCATTGATTTCATCATTGAAACTGCGGTTCTTCATCTCACTCCGTTCAAAGGAAATGATGCTTATCTACTTTAAACGACTTGATAAAAACTTCAGTCTCTTCTATACCATGTAAATCTGAAAATGTGAAATTCACTTGGAAAATGTGAAAAGTGATATGGATGCGAACGATTTTTCACACAAAATATGTCACTATTCAGATTTTCCAAGTGAATTTCATATTTTCAGATTTAGAGAGTACTGACCCGCGAAGAAAAAAAAGGGGTAGAAAAAATATGGCCGAATTATTTTTAACTCTCTCATTTTACTGGCTATCGGCATTCCCTATATTTACTTAAACCGCGATAACTGTTATCCAGTTCCGCTCAATGGCGACGGCGACTTTTCGCCGCTTCCCCGGGGATATTTACCGTGCGCGCTTAACCCTTGTCACGCGTAGCTCCCCCACGGCGAAAGCAGCCGGAAATAATAGGGAAATGCGGGATTCCTCGGGAGGACACGCGCGGCAACCGCACAATATATATGCACGGGAGTCGTCCTCTGCATCGAAGGCGAATCCAAGAGAGCGAACTCGGGGCGGACGCGCCGCGCGGCAAGAATCATGGGGAAAAGTCGTTGATAGCTTTTTTTGCTCGTCGAATTAACATTCGGCCCCGATAACGAACGGCATCCGCTTCCGCCTCGGGATCGGGATCGGGAGCGTCGTTCGAGAGTTTCGCCGGCATGGGGATGGTCAAAAGTTACAAACTTGCGAATTTCGCCGTCACTCGTACACAGGATACGGGCGAGTAGAAAGGGGCTAGATTAAGGAGACGAAATATAGGGAAGGGGACCTTTACGCGTGTATCAATATTTATAGAGTTTAATGTGTTTACCCTAGGTAAATAAAACTCATCGTTAGGACAAATTATTTTCCTGAAAAGAATATACAGCGCTTTTTTATTGTTTTACATTTATCTCTTCTAATTCAATTCTCGTGGTGTCTAATTTTGATTTTTTTTTCTGTTTGTGTAATAGTATTTTTGCTAAAGGAGATTCAAGCGTTTGGTGTTGTATACTCATTGTGGAGTGCTATAATATTTTTTTATAAATTTAATGAAATCTTTATCTGTAACAAAGTAGTACTTTTTTTATTAATCTATGTTACTTTGTGATTGGAATTATCATAGAATTTAAATTCTAGTTTATTTAATTTTTGCTGCAGTAGGAGATTTAAGAGTTTAGTATCGTAGTGCTACCTTTTTTTTCTAATAATATCCGTAATAAAGTCGAGTTTTTTGGAATTCCTAAAATATACAAGTCTTCGTTGGAGACAACGTTATAAATGATTAATTTATCCAGTTAAATTTTTCTTTACCTGTACGACAAGCTTCAGATTATTATAACTGAGATCAACTTTTAATGCCTAATATTATTTAAAATATATATAAATAATGAAAATTCCTAAGACTTCTTAAACAAATAAAGGACTTCTCTGTGTTAACAGACTGTCAAAGCTTAATTAGCGCAACGTCTAACGGCGCGTAAAATAAAAAAAAGATGACCGCTAGGTGGAGCTGCATGGGAATAAAGATTTTTTTATAACTGTCGACGTTCATTCGTATGTAAAAAGCTTTAAGAGCCTTAGCGTGAATTAAAACTGTTGAACAAAACCACTAGTATGAAAGACTTTTTTTATGTTTCTTGAATGGTCTTTTTTCGTGGCCTTTCAATTTTCCATTTCTGGGTGAATTTCGCGATAGGTGAGAGTGGTGGATTACATCAATGAATGACATTATATCCCTGATACGAAATGAAGAAACACACACTATTCAGAATGTGTTTCTTTCTGGCTCATTCTCCAGCTCATTTTTTTCGGTTTTATCCCTACTCGTAGCTATTTTCTTGCACCTCAAGTTATGGCTAAATATGATCTGCAGAATGTTCAGAAAAACTATTACAAAACAGTTTATGTGAAATTAAACATTTTTTTATATCAATAATTTTTTTTATAAGCATAAAAAAACTGGTTATACCGTCAGTTCGAAATAATATAATGAAAAGCACAGAAGTTTTATGTACGTTGGAGGTTTTCATTTGAGTTCATTTGTGAGTTGGGTATGCAATGGCAAAAGAGCCTAAAAAGATTTAGCGGTAACCAGAGGACTGAAAGAGGATTTTTATTGGCTTTTCTTGACTCACAAAGACGCCCAAAAGACATCTCCTTTGCTATCTTTGCCTGCGCTACTTTACTTTATTCGTATAACTATATACACGTTTGCTTTTTTGAACTTTCCATCGACTTTTAAAACTCATATCGAATTGTTCTAACCACAAAGAGAAAAGATTACCTTTAATACCTACGAAGAAAATATCAGTATCGACTGAGAGAATAGAATAGACAAAATTTCATTGTGACAATCTCATCCGAAATATCCGAAGTAACTAAATTATTTAAAAAGTTCCTGATGGTAAAATATACATGGATAAAAATGTTGCATTAATAAGTACTATAATATTTATGGACAAACTGGTAGACCAGTAAATTCTAAAATATTTCTCTTAAATTTTACTACAGAGTTATTTTAATATATTTCAGTATATTTATAGTAAAACTTGTTAGCAATATTTATTTTTCGAGTACACAATTAATATATTTGAGATAACAGTAATTTCTGTTTTCTCGAACTAAAAAAAATTGTCCGGTAACCTTGCAATTATCAGCGTTTGCACAGCTCGAAATAGCCGTTTCTTTTGACGATGCCTAATTTGTTATCACGAAAGTATTTTCCACGAAACTTCGCCCATGTTCCATTCATTTATGGGATGGCACATTAATTGAGTTCTTCCAAGCGTTTTTGCCCGCCAGGCCGACTCATTTATTTACTCGAAAGACACTTTTCCCACGAAAACCAAACTCAAAGCCACTCTCAAAAGGCTCTCAATTTTCAGACTGCGAACTCAATCCCGCCTACTCAAAAAATTTCCACTGAGACAAAGGAGCTACCAGAATTTATCATCAGCAATAAGCTGAATTTATTTTTATTGGCCGTGGCGTAAAGAGTGAGGGGGGGGGGGAAGAAGAAGCGCGAGGAGGGAGTTTGCGGCGGCGCTGATAGCTCTTGCCACAAAGGCGTGCGGAAAGTTTTTGCAAAGCAAGCGCGAAAAGCCATCTGCGCGCACGAAACTCCGTGGGCAAAAAAGTTTAAAGTTTCATGATTACGCTGCGCCGCCACCGAGAAAAGCTTATGTGGCTGCTCGCTCCTTCGCCTCCCTCCTTCCTGGCGCTCAATATAACGACTTCCTTATACACAGAAGACTCTTCTCGCGAGAATCGCTTCTTAGACGATATAAAACTTATGGAGCTTTTTTTACGCCCGAAACCCCGGCGGACGTTCCCAAGCTGTAGAAGCGTTTTTCTTCCGTTTTTGGGGTCGGCGTTTTACTTTGGAAAATAACCGACCGTTATACTGCTGGAAAATTGTTGATTGCGATTTTTAACGCTGGCAAGTTTATATTTTTAGAATATAATTTCTGGCTAAAGAGAATCAACTTTTTCTGTATACATTATATTGCTTTGACCCAGAGTTAAAAGCAATTTATTATGATTATTATTATTTTTTAATAATTCGGCAGCATGCTATATGCAATTTCATTTTATTTATTTTTTTTCATTCATTTCATCTGCATCCCAAAACACTAGACGCGAATTTAATTATTTCGCTTTGAGCAGAGACCGCTTACTTTTTATAATTTGAATAATTAGCATTTGATTTTCCGGTGAATCGAGGCTGCCCTAACGAGATACTTAACTTCCGCGTACGCCAAAAGAAACTAATTAATCAAAATTAATATTTTTCGGCACGAGGATATCGACCTTAGTAAGTTGATCACACTGAAAAAAAAGGAGAAACTCCTATAATTTATGAAAAAGGAGAGTTTCTTATAAGTTGTTGGGAGAATCTCCTTTTCTTTTTATCAGTGCGTGAAAAAAAATTGCAACCCCTCACCATCCCTTTAGTCAAAGACCCCACCGATCGATCCTTCGTATTTCGAGGAAATAAAGTGATGCATGTGCCCCAGCAGGAATGAAGGTGCAAGGTGGCGCGACCGCAACTGGTGCCGCATATGCAAGTGGAAAAAAAAATGCAGAGCAATTAACGCCGATATCGTAAAAAATTTCAGTGTCCCACGCACAGCTGGAGGTGCACAAAGGCCATGCTTGGCGTCCCAACGCGTGCAGGGGACAAATTTACGAGGGGGCGTGGACCGGAGGCGCCGGTGCTCCTCGCGAGAGCTTGTCGTAGGGCCGTTGAATATTCCGATTAAAAGGGAACAATGGGGCCTCCCGGCGTCTCGTGAGAGATCTGACCATCGCCCGATGAAATATATATGGTCCTACCCTCCTCCCCTGTTTCACCACCTACACCTCCTGCGACAACTGCGAGGCAGCGGGAACGTTATATTTTACTTGCTATTGTACGTGATTGGCCGAAAGATAGCACCGCACATTGCCCCAACAATGTATATTTAGGAGATTTTTTAAAAAAGCTCGGATAAGGATGTTTGTTAGTATTTTTCTCGTGTGGTAGCATTTATTTCTGGTAAATATTGCCGGTGTTGTGAAGGGTAATATGCACCTTAAACCCAGGAACGAATGAAAATTATATGCTAAAATTCATTTTAAAATTGTTAACTGTTTTAAAAAAAAATTGATAAAATTGTTTACAATTTTTCAATTAATATTTCGGGTAATTTTCATTTTTTTTGTTCAGAATTTAAGTGCTTATGGAGCTGTTAAATTTTTGTTCGGTTTATTTATTGAATTTAAAAGCTTTTACGCTGTTGTGCTTTTATATTTTCTTAACAATTTTTATTATCGTTTGCTGTGATGTTGCGGTTGTTAGACTAATTTAATTCAAATACTTAAAATATGTTAATTCTAATTTATTAACAATTAAGGATATTCTCTTGCTGCAGAAATTACTAAAAAAATATATTATACTTATTATATTTACCTTAAATATCTTGTCGCAAAAGCATGAGTTTCTTATCTTTTACACAAAGAAGTTAATTACGTTATCTTTCATGCGCTTTAAGAAAATTTCGAATTGTTCAAGAGAATCTAACGTTAGATTTAATTTTAATATAAATTGTTCGTATAGTAAAATTGGAATAGTCTTTACTTTACAGGGTAACTTTATGTCCTTTTCTTTTCCATAAAGAGCTCGTTAGAGCAAAGAAGATACTATAATGATAATTCAAGTATATGAGTAGCTTATCGTACTTCTGTTCCTGAGCGAACAAAAGAAAATTATTACACTTAAAAGACTATATCGGAAATTTCAAACTTATTTAACAGCTTCGTTTACTTGGAGAAGACAATTGAGGGATAAGCACGTTTTGAAATATCCGCGTTAAAATATTTATAATGATATTTATACCTTTTCCATTATTAGTTCAGACAAAGAGGTTTCTCTAACTCAGCACACATATTTTCCATGTCAAAAAAAAGAAAGAATTCTACGAAAGCAGTATATAAATGAAAAAAAAAAACAGTCTAAAAGAAACACTGCCAGGGTCCTTGTTAAATTTTCTGTTTGATTAGATTGGAAACAGCAAGTTACACTTAACGGTGTAAAAAATATCGATTCGTTTGACTGTACGCGCAGTTTCGTTTTTCCAGGTGTGTGTCTTTTACTCGCGGGAAGGAAGTAATTTGAATGTCGAAAGTCGGGCGATACCAAAGGCGCATGCGGAAGTCAAGCACAAAGCTTAAAGCAAAGCCGCTGGGGAAATAAGTGACGTCGCTCACTACCCGAGTACCTTTAAAGTCTCTAAATCGAAGACGTTTTCATATGGTTGCTACCCTCTCTTCTTAGAAGATGTGTTTTCCCCCTGTATTCGGAAATTTCACTGCATATTTTTTTTCTATTCACGTAAGGTAAAAGCCAATTTCAGGTGCGTAACGTTTCTGTGCTCTCCTTTCTGTTTGTTCGCTTCTCTCCTTTTTGACAGTGTTAAAATAAATTGTGAACATTATAATGACTTTTAAATCAAAATTATGTGCTTTTCGTTAAAGTTTTGTTTATTTACTATAATTGAAAGAAATTCATAGAGAAATATGTAAACTGTAAGAAATGTTATATTAAAAGATTTATTTCATTCCGTTTATATGAGTATGGAAATTTTTAAATTATTTATCTCAACATATTCCTCGGAGGCAATTATTCAGTTTAACGAAGCAACGGAGTCGTAAATTTTTATTTTCCTTTTTTAAAAAGCGAATTAACCGCGCTAAATGCTACAAATTTACATACGTAGTTAATATACCTTGATATAACAGTCTAATTCTGTTAAATGCATATGCGTATACTTTCCACATTCATTAATTAAGTTTAACCCGTCTTTTCTTGTATTTCCCTGCGGAGTCCGCAGATAGCAGTACACGAAGTAACGTACAGGTGTTTGAGAAGACTGCCCTTTCCAATGACAAATTCATGAATCAATGAAATTTTAAAATTAAGAATAAAACTTTTGACGTGAACAAATCGTAGCCACTATTTTTCTGCTCAACTTTTTATTCAGTTTTCATTGTTTAATGCAAGATAAACGACGCACCGCGCTACTATTATGCACGGTAAATGTTATAAGTCCTTTTTTACGATGATGTGAATAGAAAATTTAGTAATTATTAGTCATTAATTTTTAACAATTTAACTAGGATCTTCCCTAGTCAAATAATCTCATATTTTCTTCAAGTGGTATTTTTTAAGAAAAAGATGGTTATTTTTAAAACAAAATTATATATGAAAATTAAATGAACATTTAAATTACTATCTATATACTCATATGTTTCTGTATTTAAAAAATGTTTATTTATCATTTTAGCAGGGATGACAGTAGCGTCTTAATGTTTAGTCCCTCTCTGAACCTGATTTTTCTTTAAGACCTGGGGGAGACCGAGATAAACTCGGATTATAAAGCCAGCTCTGCAAGATATATGTATGCAAGGGAACGTTTGGTAAAGGGGAAAAAAGCTGCGGTAGTATATTCAAAAGAAACCTACGTAAATTGTTCGCTTTTCCCATTGTTACATTAGGTTGACCCAAAACAATGGGACAAAGTAAAACTTGCATTACAATGTACATGCGGCTCATACCGACGAAAAAAATTTAAGTTTATCGTTTATCTCTTCCTTTTTTATATATATATATTTTTTAGACGCATTTACACTACGTCCGGAGATGTTGAATAAAATAACAGGTCTTAATACCCGCGTTCTCATCCCTTTTTTTCCGCGCGAAAATGGGGCGTGAATGGGAACGATTGTGTTTGGCTTTTCACAACACCGTAATTGACATCGTTATAGGCAAAAATATTATACCAGCCTAAAAATTCATAAATGGGTAAATCTGGGGGTTTTTATTGACTTAATGAGCTTTTGACGCCATTCAAATCAGCAATATTTATTGTCTAAACTTTATTATTTTATTTCTTAATGTATTAAATATCTTAAAAGATTTAAAAGTCCTTTTTACAATGAAAGTATTTTTTAAAACGGTTAATATAATGTAGTTCATATAAAAACATTCCTGCTTAATACTTTCATTCACTTAATTTTTATTTAAAGAAAAATGTTAATAGTCCCCTTAAAATAATCTTTATAAATTTAGCTCTTTTGTTTGTTTTTTTTTTATTTTTTATAGTTAAATGTATAACAAACCGGTAGAATTCCATCAATGCAAAACATCTGACGATGCATATTTATTATGAAAAGTTATCCAGTATGAATTATTCAAATATTATTTATATCCTGCAGAAAAGTCTCGGTAAAATAATTACAATTCATCCCAAGTAGCATCTATTCTACAATGAGACATGGAATTCAATCACTTTATCCAGAGTCTACACCACTCCATATACAGTTAAATACCAATGACTTCTATTTACCTAAACATCAAAGTCGCAATTGTTGTGTAGCACATCAAACGGCAATGAAGTTTCATTACAGCGAAGCACCGACTTCGATTGAGAACCTAGAAACGAGACGACTTACTTGCCCTTGTAATCAAGAAGCTAAGAGAGAACACCAGCTCAATTTTAAGGACCGTTGATGAAACTTCGAGCCGGCGAATAATCCAAATGTCAACACGAGCAACATGACGATTTCGTGGCTCAACGGGATAATCCCTACGCGGCGTATAAAGAGAATATTCGCGAAAATTCTACTCTTTTGGGGGTTGGTTTTCACGTCGGACTGTGTACAGAAGTATTTTCCCGCATACTAGCCGTCAGCGCATTTCTGCAAAGTGATTTTTTCACGGAATTGTATAGCGAGGTCTTTTTTATCGCGTTCGCTCATATTTGAGAGCCTCGCGAGGAAAAAAATGGGTATCATTTAAAATTATCCACTGAGAGTACTTTTTAGCCGACTCCTTTTTATTTTGCAAAATTAAATCTCGTCGGATTTTGAATAATTTAAGCGGAGACTTGTACTATATTTTCACCAAGCCGTTGCCTTACATGAACCTTTTAGATTGCAATTTTAAGTTTAAAATTTGTTTGCACTAGTATTCGTACGACGTAAAGAAGACTTTACAACTTTATTTATAAAAAAAGGTAAATAAATATTGATAAATACTAACTTTAATAATAATATCATTAATCCAACGGTTTTCCATCAGGAAGCTTTGAATAACTGACTAAGCACCTTTAATAACAAGAAAATAATTTGTATAAATGATACATGCATCGCAGAGGAAGTTTCACTCTCAGATTCCAATGATACCACAATGGAAAATAAACGCACTAACACAATTTAAAAGTCGTAACAGAAAGATAGTTGTCATAATGGATATTCTAGCAGTGCAATACTAGTATAATATTCTCCGCAATTGTTTCGCGAATTGTAGAGATTATACTATGAGGTATGTGTCACTGTTGGTACATTTTCAAAAGAAGGCATAAACTTTTAATGTGAGTGTTGCAGGACACGTAAGTAATAAATATTGTATCGGCATAAATAAAAACAACAAAGAAATAGAATACGTAAACTCGAATGAATCTAAAGTAGAAACAGGTAACTATTTCCACTTGGCAGAATTTACGAAATACATAGAAGTGGAAATGTCCTACTTTAAATGAAAAATATGCAAATTCTACTGAATTTTGAACCAACAGATTGCAAGGAAATTCAATTGAACTGCATGTATAGAACAAGTCGCGTATTAGGAAGAGAGTTTGTTTGCGTGTTCGGTATATGGAAATGTCATTTGACTAAATAAAGCTACTCGTGATGGGAAGTAACGTTAATTATTGGATTTCCTAAAATGAAAAAGAATTGTGTGCTATTAAAAAACATTAATTTATAATCTTTCCAAATAGCGATTTTTTTTTATTGTACAGCATAATGAAGCAGACGTTAATAATTTCTTTGGACAAATTATATCGTTTAATTGATTTCTTAATAACCTTAGCAATAATGAAGATTTTCAGCTCGATACAATTTGTCTAGCTAAATAAAACTTACAAATAATTCGAAAATAAAAAAGGATAATTTTAGATTGAGAAAGACAATTAACAATATATTATTTATTAAAGTTACTCCATATCTCAGGAAAAATCCAAAATAATTTTAAGAAAATTCAATTGTTAAGAAATTTTTCTTAGATCACGACTGTTTTCAGGATAAATAATGGTGCACAGTCAACTTTTCCTCTAATTATAGACAGCAGTTTCTAAGTAATTTGCTAGCGAAATTAGTAAGAAAGCCTGCAGCTACGGCGCTGTCGAGAAAAAACCGGGATTTGTGATTGCTGATAAAAAAAGGCCGAGAACGAGTAAGAAGGATAGAAAGAGGACACTGGCTAGTCCGCTTGAAAATTAACATTTTAATCGAAAAAGGATATAGGTGAAATTCGTTAAAAAAATTGCTAGTTTTTTTTTCCAATAAGCTCGCCTCTGTAAGGAAATAAGAATAAATTTTCGAACGATACCTTTGTAGGCTGATCGATCGCAACATCTTGAGATAATCCAGTGAAGATTACCGCAGTATTCTGCAAAATCGGACTTGACAGGTTCCTTAAAAGTCAGCGCTAACACTGGAACTTGGTAATTAGTAAATTCAGCCAATTATACTTTTTTATATCAATTTATGTCATTTGATGTTTTTCATGAAAATTATTATATTATATTTAATTGAACTGATATTTTCATAAAATAAAAATTTAGTGCAAATAATTTTCCTTTGTTTACGTCATTCGTATTCTTAAACCATTGTTTTAAATACCCTTATTTGCTAAAAACAAACAGCGAATCAAATTTATTTTAAATTGTGCCTTAATATTAATTAAGTCTGTTTTTTTAATCGTACACTAATCAACGTGAGTGTCACGTTGTAGTTCATGTAAATTTGTTTATTTATAGCAGACGAGTATAATCACAGATATGTAATCTCGCAACTGCGTAAAATAAAATAAAACTTCAGTATAAAATATTTCCATTTAGTACGTTCATTTGATCTGAAGAGCATTGCTGGTTAAACAAAAGATGAACAATCGAAAAAGCTGATAATAGAAATAAATTCGTTCCTTTCAATATCGTATCACAAGCCTTTACATCGATTTCACGGAAATAATGATAAATCGTACGAAAAAAAAACAATCAATAAAAAAGACCTTGACAGGATACGTTCGCAATTCTGTCGCTCGAATCTTTCAGTGATAATTTTGAAAGTTTATCGAGTTTTTCTGTGGCGCCCGTATGCTTTTGAGTTTTTTTTTTCATTTTGAAACTAGTGTACGTACAGTAATCGCAAGTGCACGGAAGAATAAATATTATGCAATTTTTTCGAGAATTAATGCAATTTAAACTAATTATATAAAAGCCCTTAATTAGCAGCACAAGCCTCATCAATATGACCGTGCCATCTAATTTTCGATTAGCTTGATATGGCGTCCCTTGGCGTTACATTCTGATCCTTGCACAATGTGATTAGGGAGCAAAGTGAAGCTAATGAACGTAGTTGCATCAGTCAATATCGCACAAATTTAATTCACAGCGTGCGAAGCGAAGCCAGCAAGATTTGCAAAACCACTTTTCATCCTTTTGTGTCTGACAAGGCGGTAGATTTCTACTACGTCAAACCTGTGTGTAGTCTAAAGGAGAGCTATATTGGCTCAGGCGGTAAGACGTTTGTCTCCCGATACAATGTTGGCAAAGCAGTCCGGGATTACAATGCACGTGTATACATATCTGACTAAACTAAAGCCTCAAACTGGCTTATTTATTTGAGCCTTGTATTTAGCGTTCTCTTTCAGCATCTGGTAAAAGTAATAAGTAGCTGAAGCATTAAATTAGCTCAAAGAATAATTGTCAATATCAAAATTGACAAGTTTTACTATCCCAAAACAGTGCAGATGTAAAGCTGGTAGTCCTTGAGCTTTCGTTACAGAAACTTAGCAGAACCTAAAATTTTGCTTCTTCTAAAATCTGTAGTGAATAGTAGAAGTAGGAACTTAAGACAAGTAAAAAGACACCAAAAAAAAGATTTTAAAAATGGTAAGTAGTTTTTTCTTACAAAACACTAAAACTTTAAATAAAAAGTTTTCATTCATCACCATCTGGCCAGCCAGGCTGATTGGAATATTTGATAAACTGAAATAAATTTAATAATCAAAATTTTAATTTTTTGCAGAAGCTTCTTTATAAATTGCTGTAGCAGTTTAAGTACATAAACTAAGATGCCTGCAGATTTCTGTATATTTTATTCCTATACAGCTTTAAATAGTTTCTACAAAGAGTAGAGTAAAATTAAGTTTTCCTTTCGAGCAGCCTTTTTTTTTGACAAAGCATAGCATAGCGTAAAAAAGACCTCGACCTGGCAAATTCTCTTCTAATGCAGCAACGCACAAGTCTGATCGATAGCCGGGACAAGAAAGGACAAGAGCCCGCAACTTGCAGGCGAAATCAATTACCGCAAGTGAAGAGGTGAGCAACACGAGGTGAAAAGCCTGGAGCCGCAGTAACGGCTTAAAATGTTCGCCACACTCCCAGATTTCTCCGGGCTTCATCCACCCCTCCTTTCACCGCCCCCCCCCCCCCCAACTTCCGGAAACCTAAGTGCTGCAAAATTTATGCTAACTGAAGAGGAGACCAGATCTGCTTTAAGAAGGACCATCGACTCTCCCATTTTTCGCTCGTCACGCTCCTGGTTCGCTAATTTCTGCTAAAACTAGCAAATGCTCACGGGTATTTATACATGCAGTCCTGCACAGCCTGGTGGTCCAGCAGATCGACCGATATTAATCAGCAGCGGTGCGTGCGCCGCGACAGCCTCGAGCACCGCACTGTTCGCCCGTCTTTCCCCTAAAGCTCGTTGCGTCGCCCTAAAATTAGCGGACTAAAGCTATTCGAACACAATGAACGAGCGAGTGCAAGCACGGATGCATTTATTTACATACCTCTTTGCATACTTGCATATTAATGGGTTATCGCCGATGTCATGTACGAGTGCATATGCGCATTTCTCACGTAGGTATAGTTAGCTTGCAATTTTACTTTTAAAAATTTCGCCGGGCGCACCTAACATCGACATGTTTATTGTGATTCAGCAAAAATACAACTAGAGGGAAAAATATTCTTTCTGGTTTTTCGAAATATAACTGTGCGCTTTATTTTTTCGGAATGCGCACTTTTTTTCCTCGTCTGTTTTCTGTTTCGATGGTCGTCCTTTCTATTTAAAAGCTTCGCTAAAAAAAAAAAGACCGAAATTCCTTTTGGACGTAATTTACGTTTTTTTTTGTTGAGTTTTTTAGAAAATTGGGAAAGACTGATATCACAACGATAATATTTTGTATAAACTCGTAGTCACCTAAATTTTTTGTTGACAAAAAGGAATTTCGTTTCTCTTAGAAAGCGGGAGAGTGAGGAGAGGAGATAGGAAGAATCTTCACTGGTTAGTTGAAGTTCTTTTTTTATATATTTTCGCATCCGACCTTTTCGCAGGTTCCTTTGCACCCCAGGCATAAAGCCTTTTATGTTTTCTCGACTTGTCGAGTACGGGAATGAATTACAATTGAATTGGAATCATTTTCAATACCTCATTTTTTTTTTATTTTTGATGCGAACATTGCATGATCATTGATGTATTCAAGAAGCAGTTAATCATTGTCAAATATACTATCGCTATCAAATGGCTAAGAGGATTTATTTACAGAAATTTAAAAAATATATTACCAATGTCGATTTAAGTTAAATTTAATTGAAAAAGAACAATTTAATTAAGAAAAATTTTAACGATTAAAGTTATGCCAGTGCAGCCATAAGCTTTATTTAGAAACATAGTTTGGTGAAAACTTGATCTTGACGCGTTACTTTACCTATCTATTCTAGCAAGCTCTTATTAGATGCTTGAGACCTCGACGTATATGTAATGGGCTATTCGTCAGGTTTTAATGTAAACAAAGTTATAGCGAAGCGATAGTGCAGGTTTAATGAGATTACATACCAAGATTAAGGCAGAGATTTATATGTTATAAATTTTACTCATTTTCTAACTTGCATGTACTTTCATTAAATTGTTTCGGTTAAACTTCATGTGGAAATAAAAAGTTAACCAAGTGCAACGTATACTTATTATTTACTTAATTTTATTTTCAATAAAAGAATATTTCAAATCATTTTGCACGTTTGAGCCTGGTGTAATATTAAAAAATTAAACAAATAATTTTTGCACTATAAACTTGTATATATTTTTTTTTAATTTGGATTATTATTACCAATAAGAATAAAATAAGGAATACAAATAAAAATAAAACGTAGCTAGAAGGGGCTGTTGAAAAATTCCAAACTTGCATAAAAGATTAGGTAATCCTTTTAAAAGCAGTCGAGCGTTAAACGAGGTGCCGGTATAATCTATCTCTTTGAAGAGTCGCGGATAAATAAGTTTTTCGAGAGAAATAAGCCGTGCCATAAATTTCCCCGTTGATTCCCCAGTGACAAAACGAGCCTACATGTGCCGCAGGGGCTGAATGCCGGAATGCATAAACAGCCCGCTCTTTCGCCGCGTCACACGGAAAGAACCTTGAAAAAGAAAGCGCGAGTGCCGCGAAAGCACACGTGCACAGTTCGTTTATTATAGCAATCCGCGGCGCGCCACTTGGATAGTAAACGGCGTCGTGCTCTTCTTTTTCGCATGTATATTATTAAACGTCTTTTCGCGCGCTCGCTCGCTGCTTCTTGCCGCGCCTCTTTCTTCGTTTTTACAAGCCTCGAGGCCTTTTTCCCCTTCTAAAATTATCCACCTATACCCACGTTATGCACCTTCTGGCACTTCGCTCGTACTTCCCTTTCTCGGTACTCCTCCTTTTTCCATCTTTATCTCTTCACGACTGTCTGCTAATTTTCTCAAAATAGATATTTTGGGAAATGGTACATCAATGACGTGGAATTTACATTCCTTTTCTTTTCGAATTGAATTCGGGATTATTTAAGTTTAGTATTATTTGCTAACGTGGTGAGGTCCAACACTTCAGTATGTCTTAATTGGTATTCATTCATATAAAAATTAGTGAAAAAAAAATTGAAGGTAGCGAATCGAGTCAGGGGAAGATTACCGCGCGTAACGCATCGACCTCTGCTGCTGGCCACACTATACGTCGAAGTCAGAGCCACGCACCACATTGTTACGCGCTTCGACGAGGCAAATGTGTCTGCGGTTCCAATTGTGCAGTCGCGCGAAACAACTCAAGGCAAAGATGGGGAAACCAATGTAAATGTCAATGCGCAGTTCCGTAGTATTTGATACTTATTTTAGTTAGCACAGTGGTCTAAAGTTCCCAGTGCAGGATGTAAATTTATTACAATGATTTTACGTGAAATCGTGTCATTCTATGCATTACTGGTGTAAGTCTGGTACGCTGACTGATTGTTCTATTAAAAATAAAAAAAAAAGTCTGTATAATGTTCTTCATTAATTAACTGTCTAAAGTTGAATTAGTGAAAACTACTATAATTAGTGAATTTTCACTAAAAATTAGTGGAAAGAGTTCACGATTTAGGTATTAGTGGAGCATCTTCAACTACTTTTAGTAAAATTTCACTAATTCAATTTTGGAAGAAAAGACATTCACCATATGCATATTCAAGTTAACATAGTCTCCACTACATTCTCTTTTCTCTCTCTCTTTTTGTCTTTCCCAAACTCTAATGGATATAGTCACATACTGTACGCGAGCATCTGCACATCTGTGACTTTGTCACTGTGGCTCTTCCTCAAAAGGTAGTAGACGACACCAGACACGAAGAGGACTAGACGAGCGAGGTTACTGCGGTGCCCTGCTCTCACCTAACGTAGATGCTTACTGCTAAAACTTCAAATGGGCCACTCTTCGCGAGGGTTTCCTCTCAACCGCGAGTTCACGCCCTCAGTGATTATCCTTCCTAACTGACATACATTTTTTTATATATTTTTTTTTTAACTCTAACTCAAACAATGTTAGAAAGAATAAACAAAAAAAAATGCATTACCTCTACATAAAATACGATTTCCAACATTCAGAAAGTTTCAAATTTTTTAGACACAGAGGATCCCGATATTAGGAGGTATCCGAATCTTCTGTATTCAATTTTTTGTACATTAGTTTTTTTAATAGAACCAAGCAGGGGGAACGATTCATTCAAAATATAAGTAGTACAGCTTTATGGTCAAAGCTTTGAGATGATACTATCAAATTCCGAGTATTAACTAGTTAACCCGCCAAGGTTTCATGACGTAAATACGAGGTGCATATGAAGCTGTGCTCTAGTGCGCATGCCCAATGTACGCAATCACGGTACAGAGGAGCGTAATTTTACTCAGTCGGAGGTGGCAAAAATAATTGGTCGTTCTACGTCAATGGCAACAAAAGATGCCATATTGTACATAAATACTCGTCAAAGAAATTTAAGCCTCCAATGGAATGTACATTATATTATCATAAAGATTAATTAAGATTGTAAGTAAGAAATTAATTAATGGACACGAAGAAGAAAGTGTAAAAGTGATTGAAACAAAGGGAGTTATCTTTAAAAATATATTTTATTAGAAGTGTTTTTTCGTAAGCCGATGTAACGTTGTTAAAAAGACATAAATTTCTCTCAAGGAATACTCACACTTTTGACTTTTGGAGAGGTCGATTATACTGCCAAAATCGAGGCGGGAAAGATGCTAAACAATTCCCACGCAAATAGTCACAGTCGAAGAGGATTAAATCACTAAATATACAAACAAATGTTATGGGTCTTTGTCAATGGTGGGAGATACGATTAATTACTTATCCAGATCCTTTCATTGAAATAACACGTTCATTTATGAGTTTCAAAATGACGATTTTAAATGTATCTGCTTGTCGACTCGCTTTGACTGCAATATTGAAGGCTTTTTTAATTTATTTATTTTTAAGCAAACAAAATTTGCTTGTTTATTATTCATTCGGGAACGTTTCCGTGAATTCCATCTCTATAATGTTGCATGTTTTAATTTCAATTTTAATTTCGGAACTCGAGGAATTTTTTTAACTCTGTTACATACATTTGACAGTTAAAAGAAGTTGCTTTTAATTTTGTCAAACTGAAAATTTCGAAATATGCGAGTACTGGCTCAAACCACTGCCAATTAGTAATTGGCTCTCTCTAGTTTCAAAATTATCTGTTTGTATTAATAAACATAATGCTTTTCCTTTCATCTCCGCTATGTGTTAGCAATAAAGGCAGTCGCTATAGAACTGGCAGTTACCGTAGAGAATAATTTAATTAATTTAATTTAATGTACATTTAGAGCAGGTGACATGGTAATAACATCAAACTATTTTGAATAATATGTAATGAAACATTTTGATGAAAATTATTAGCGCTTACTTTACGTTATAAATGTATTTACGTAAATGTATATATTTCATTGTTCTTTTACTCCTTTAGTTTGTAATCAGTTAATTTCAAGAGAATGGAAATGTGAAATAAGTCCACTAAAAAAATAGAGTCTGAGTAAGGACTCGCAATTACAATTACCCGCAATGAAAACGAGCTGGGTCACTCTACGCCGTCTGCGTCTCTTCATCCACGTCGTATTCTTGGTAAGAGCTGAAATTACTCCTGTTTTCCAGTGCATGCACGCCCGACTATATTGACTAGAAGAGGAGTAACTCCAATAGTGGAGTAAGAGAATCACTTCAATAATGCCAGTCAAAATAGAAGCAAAAAAGTATAAATTTTTAATAAATTGTTTAAAAAAATATTCAACAATTTTCATAGTCCGATGAAACGAAAGAAAAATCGAACGAAGCTTGAGACTTTTTAACTTAGCGATGCATATAAGATTTTTTTTATCGCGAAACAAGCTAATAATTTCAAGGTCTGGCGCTTCTTCCTCTGCGAATTAAAATCCGGATAAAAGAATACTTATGTTAGAAAAAGTAACTCGGAAATTTCGCAATGCAGTTTCTTCAGGCTTATACAAAGGCAAAATAGAATACACGAACTTTTGTGCCAGCAAAAACCTTGTAATTCTCGAAATATGCATATCTTCGCTTCAGTGAATTATCACGTTTAATTAAATTATTCATCATTATTTTTTTTTTTTTTTTTGTAAAAGAAGCGTGCTTGGTTTCATCGTTAATAAAAAAAAATGCGTACCAGTTAATAGCAGAGCACACAAGTAGATAAAAAGCCACGTGTGCGGAAGCATTTCTACGGACTCCAATTGGAATGTCTCGACTTAAATGCGCATGTACAGAGGGACGGATTGCTACTTCCTCTTGGCCATCTTCTCTTCCCCCGCTGATTGCCAATTTCGCGGAAACGTTGAAGATAACAACACGACGTAGCTTATCAATGATTCATTCATCTTCGAATGGCGACTGAAATTTTTGCAGTGTCTCTTTTTTTTAAGGCTTCCTTGAAGTACAAACTCAAAAATGTTAGTTTGCTCTCGCGCTCGAATCTAAGACAAAGGCACCGGCTTAATTTGACGCCGAGGTTAGAAGACAGACGCACACGCGGAAACGCGACGTGACAGGCGACTCACGATGGACCGTGTGCGAGCAGCGGAGACGAGACTGAACGTCGCCGTGACAACGCGAGTGCACGAGCATTCCCCCTGAGAGCCACGCGCATGCTCACCCGGCTGATGTTACCCCACCTTCCGCGATTTCGCGCGAGCGTGTTCTAGCCCCCTTTTCCCGCTTTTCGCTATGTGCAAGGCACATATCCGCGTACTTTGTGTGCGTGTGCGATATGCACATGTACAATATGCTCTTGTAAAGGAATTTTTTTCGTGGGTACTCACGCGCCGTTCAGGAGGAGGCAGTCTGCGCTAAGCAGTTTTCAAATTATTAGGCGAAATTATAACTGTTAATATCGTTTAAAAAGTTTTACGTACAAGGAGAGCTGCATCTGCTATTATAATTTGTAGACTGATATTGGAAAAAATTGCGATTTTTTTTTATATAACTCGTAAGAGAATTACTATAAAAATTTTTGCGATATACGATAAATTTAAAGAGAAAAAACCTATAGTAAACTTTGAACAAGAAACTATTGCAATTTACCAATAATATCAGTCTACAATTAAGTATTAAACTGCTTAAACCTCTTAAGTAAAATTTACGTAATTAATGTAAAGAAGTGATTGTTAAAGATTAAAATAAAAAAAAATTATCACGGTCGTTTTTTTTTTTCTTATATACCAAGCGAGAAGGTACTGCTGCTCTACGCGCACAAAAGTTCACGCTTCTTTTGTTCTTACATTGACATTTACATAATGAAATTGCCTACGTATTTTTCTATCAGATATTATTATCTTTGAATTCTATATGATTTACTTACTCCCTTTTGTAGGAACTATAAAGGAATGAAGCGCGCTTCGTACTTCCTATATATACAATTATCCGAATTTCTAACTTCTTTCATAAGGAAAAGCAATTGACTTTCTTTTACGCACACAATTTGGTCCGTCTATTTCGCTTAGGTCTTTAAAAAAAAAATTCGAGATGACATTTATAAAATCAATGGAATAATCATCTCGATCTTCGTGCGTAGCAAGTATTTTATATAATTAAAAATTGCTTTAATACCAATTATCCACTTAAATAATACTCGCATTATTTACCAGAGAACTTCTAGCTGAAAATTGAAAACAAATTTTTTATTTATTTAACACGCGAAATAATTAAATTTTTTCAAGCCATATAATTACTTAAGTCTGTTATTTCGCTAATAAGCGCAATTAACGGTCTGTTTAATTGTCTGTCGAAATTAATTCGAGTAAGTAACTATTTCTTCTTTTTTGCACTAATTGAAAGCAGAGCAGAGAAAAAACTGACGTCAAGCTTTTTTTTTTGAAAGGAGAGTACCGCGGCGCAAAGAGGACGCGCAAAAACTATTAATGCTGTGTATCCACTTTACTTTTACGGATGCTAACCTTTTCTTTCCCTTCTTACACGCATAAATGTCTACAGTTATAAGCGCGTACATTTCGCGTACGCGGCGCCAAAGGTTTTCAAGCCAACCATGCGCGGAAAGAGCAGAGTGGGTATTTACTTGGCCCATTCGCTTTTCGCTGGCGGTTGCCGCCTGCAGCTTTTGTTCCGACCTGCCCTTCTTGCGCGCGTTTCTCTCATCCCTGTGATTTGTGGATTTCGGAAACGCTGAAAGGGGGGGTCTCGCTCCCACTGAAATATCGCGAAGACATCAGTCGTTACTGTTACCTTCCCTTGGAATTTTCCGCGCAGCACATCACTACCTTGTATGCTTTGCTCCGCTGTTTTGTTTGCTGCCACTGCGAGGCGCCATTAAAATAATTCTTTGTTGTTGTCGGAGGCGAGAAACGAAGACGTGGTCAAAATGATTCTTTCCGTACTTAACATTTTTTTTTTAAAGTTACAAGGAAATTTTTGTGTATTTATTTAATTTTGAACAATTGATGCGAGAAAATTAATTGATAAACAAAAAAGAAATTAAAAAATTACTGAAACACATATATTGCAAGCAAAAATGGTGTCGAGCACGTGCTATTAATCGTCGTGTACATTTTTTGGTTCGATTTATGCACTGTGGCTTGTACAATAACGGAAGCATTCAACGAAAGCCATTTTTATTTATAGTCGAGGAAACTTATAGATTGAACCCTTTTTTATCGAATTTTTCTGGATTTATTCGCATAAAAATACCGAATTGTACATAAGAAAAATATATGAATATATAAATAAAGGAAAACCTTTTTATAACATATTGAACGAGGAAACTGTACACACAATATTTAAAAAAACGCGATAAAATAAAGCCTGTTAATTTTTCCCTTATCTATCCGAATGATTGAGAAATTGTTGTAAATTCTTGAAATTACGGCATACATTATTAATTAAAACATAGGCGAGATAAAAAAATTGATCATAAAAGAATTTCAGATATGGTCGTTTGTGGCATCGGAAAAGAATTATCAATGACATTTATGCAGTCTCGGAATATCCGGGCTATTAACCGAGGAGGCTAGGAAAAAGAATAATACCTCGAATATATTTTAGCGGGGAACATTCATATTAATAAAATTCCACGTATAAATCATGTCGAAAAAAGGCCATTCAGCTGCAGAGTGAATCCTCTGTACTCGCTCGCTTGCGCCTGGCTTTTCATCATCCTCCCAGAATGCTGCAGGGAGAGAAAGCGAGAAGGGAGAGGAGATATACATCGTTCGTCGAACTGAAGCTGGGAATCAAATCCGATCAGAAAATGAAAAAAGGTAAGGAAGGAAGGAAGAGAGAAGGCGCGCGCGCACGAAATGAAGGAGAAGGAGGGAAGGTATAAAGAATAAAAGACGCTGGCGCTCGCTTATTCGCGAAAGGGTATAAGAGACGTGCGGTACGAACCAAATTTTCGACCTTATTGTCGTCGAGGTAAGAAGTCACCAGATCACGTCCGGAATGGAGAGTAAAGTGCGCGGAGTCCTAGGTGAGCTACGAGTTCTGCCCGAGCTGTCCTTGCTTTCTTTTTCTTTATTTCATACGAGGAGAGAAAGTATAGTGTAGTTGTAAAGACTAATTTTTTTTATTTTAATAAAAGATATATCGATTTTATTTGTGATCATTCTTTTTATTATACTTACATCGTTTCTATTATATCGCTGTATACGGAGACTCAATAGTTTTACATATGGAAAGTTAAACTGCAGAATCAACCGTATTCACTGCTCCAACTGATTATCAAATCATGCGTTTACCTACAATAAGTTAAAAATCAACATTGAAGAAACTATGAAGGCTATTTTATAATATAATATAAATAATTATTCATTTTAACAATTTTACTGGATACATTCGGAAGTACAAAAAATGTCAAGTACCTCGTTGTACTGTACCACATCAGTGCACCACGAAAAAAGTCTGGAAGGTCATTAAATTCCTCGGTTCCGAGCCAAATACCAGCGCAGCGAACTTGCGAAGAAGAAAAAATCTTTGCGGATACAGATACTCTTTTTTCGCGAATTATTTTCCCACCACCGTGATGGTGGTCAGGCTAGCAACAGAGAAAGAGAGAGGTAAAAAAGTCGCGAATATGCCATAAAATTGCGGCGAGCCAGCTTCTCGCTCATAATATTTTTTTTTATACGTACACGGAGAGTGCAAAAAAAAGTCACGGATTCGTTGACACGCGTGTTATACCGAGCACACAAGAAATCTTCACATAAATATCGTCCCGTCCGCGTATACTGCATGAGCGTCCGAAGTCTTTGCGCTTGTGTATTTCGTGATAGTGACGTGATGGTCGCGCTCTACCATCGAAAGAGAAGAAGATGAAAGGCTGAGCATTTGCTGTGCAAAGGAAAAAGAAAATAGCGAGGCCCTGGGACGTGAAAGAAAAAAGACATTGAAATATAACGTCGCATACGGAGTGGAGACTGCTCGTCACTGTCGCACTTTTTTCCCTTTCAAATTGTCTTTATTTGAGATTGATTTTTTTTGTTTCATATCGCGAATCGAAAGTTTGCATCACTCTTTAATTCCATTAGATTAGATAAATTCTTCATGCGTCAGTATGATTTTTTAGTCAATTTCTTTGTAAGGCAGTGACAGACGTTCAACTGAAAATAATGCAAATTCTATGTTTTGCCATCAAAAATATGCCAGCGCTGTGAAATTCAATGGAAATACCACTGCTTAAATTTAGAGTGTAGTACTGAGCATTTTTTTTAAATTTGGTTTCCGACAAGACTCCTTCCTTCGAATGAAAATCTTACCCAAAAAAAAGTGCGTATCAGAGTGATTCATTGTTTCCCGACTGTGAATCAGTCCTCCGCCGGCGACAGCTTCTGGAACGCTCAGGGGAAAAGCGATCGGCCTGGAAACAATGCGAACGATGAAGGAAATTACAAAGCGATTGAATCTCCCTGGTCTCCGCGCGGAGCATATATACGACGCGAGGCAAAGCGCGTCCTTCCACCGACGGGCTCTCGGCGCTTGCCGAATGCGCGAGTCGCGCGCGACCTCGGCAGTACCTGTCCCTATTATTGCGCTGTCGTCCATTTTCGACATTCCGCATTTGGCAAGAGTACGCGGAGTCGGCCGTAATGCGGTCGGCCGCATGCCACATAACGACGCCGAATAACCTGATCAAATTTTCCGACTGCTCAATCTTCTGAGGTCTCTCCTACTCCTTCATCTCGGAGATGACGGAAAGAAAATCAATCAGGGTGAAAAATGTCAGTTTTCATCAATCGCGGTTAATTGTACATCCATGCCTTCTAAAATTGAATTAGCGAAATTTTACTAAAATTAGAGGACGATGCTCCACTGATACCTGAATCGTGAAGCTCTTTCCACTAATTTTCAGTGAAAATTAACTAATTATAGTCGCTTTTCACTAACTCAACTTTAGATAGTGCATCGAGAGAAAAAAGTTAATAAAAAATACTATTGTGATTGAAATAGACAAGGAGTGACATAGTCTTGACAAGCTAGAAATTTTATTATGGAAAATAACAATTAGTAGTACTCAAAATCGCAATTTTTAGTATTAAATAGAAAATTTTAGTATTAAATAGAAAATTTTAGAATTAGAATAGAAATTTTAAAATTTCAGATACTAAAAATTACTATTTTTCATATAAAAATTCTTACTTGACAAGACTGTCACTTCTTTTCTAACCACAATAGCAATTTTTACAAAATTTTGTCTTTGAGTGTGTATACTGCAGTTTTTCTTATATCTTGATATACGATAATCTGGTAAATATTTTTTCAAATATTTATTATTTATTTTTTTAAATTATTGTAGGATGAGAAATGTCCTTTTTCGTAAGTAAGGATATGGCTTCGCCTACACTTGCAATGAAATTTTTATGAGTTATCGAATGCGTATCGCACGGCGTTGGAAAACATTAATTTACAAGCAGAATTGCAGATCCAATTAAAGATAATTATTTCACAAACAAATGTCCTGGCTCATTGCCAAAATAAAAAATTGCTGTTTTCATCTGCATGCGGAGAATTTAGTTTGGCATTTATTTTTACTTATGGCTTTGGCGAATATCGGAAAGCCGAATGCACAAAAATTGTTCTCCTTCTTTTTCGCAATTGAATGCAGCTCGCTGCGACGTAGCAGCGATGTCCCTTCGTATGACATTCAATGCTCATGCCAGTAAAGAACTGCGTTAGTTTTTAAATTAGAAAAAATTTCATTGAGTGTAGCATCCAATATATTTTTTACAATCAATGGTTTTCTCCCTTTAAAAGTTTTAAATTAATTTATTTAGAGAAATTTTAGTATCTTTACCTTTATTCATCTAAAATTTAAAGAATAATGAAATAATTAGAAGTACCCGTGTTACATAGCATTCAACAACATTTTTTTAAAATGTTCTTAAGAGCGATAAAGCAAGGTAGAAATTATTATTATTATTTGAAACTATTCAAGTCAAACGAATGAGTAAACTGGATTTTTTGAGACACTTTATTTTTTATGATATTTGAAAAATATTTTCTTACGCCATTAATTATAAGTTCAATATAATCTTTCCATTGAATATTTTATTATTACTAAGAAAATCAAACGCAACTTTCGCTCTTATATTATTTTTCAAGCTTCGCAGGTAAATTTACCCGTATTTTTTCTTTTCTTCGAGGTACACAAGGTTGCGGCTCGAAGATTGCCGCCCTTCATTCAATCCGTGGTTATTTTTTCAATTGCTCAGTCCTTGACAAGATGTTTGCCAGAAAGTTTTTCTTCGTGCTTTTACGCACGAAAATAATAATGGGCGGAGAGCAAGAAGGAGGTGAAGGGGAGTTTGTCTTACGGTGGTAGCACGTGGCCTTTTTTACCAAGAAAAAATCGTTTAAATTGGTGCGTCAGTCGCATCTGACAGAGTCAATTTTTTTTTCAGAGCACACAATCCTCGAGAGAAGCGAGGCTTTCCAAAAGGGCGGACAAACTTTATCGAGCGAAAAAAATCCCTGTCGTCTTTATATATCGGTGAAAAGTCACCGAAGTTGCCAGGCCCTAACGACAATACGCTCGATTTATCTCTGATCGATCGTAGAGGCTCGAGGAAGCGAGAAAAAAGTATTCCGGATTGGGTGCCAGTCTCATTTGTCTTCGTCTTGCAGCCATAATTGCATCTCGTTAAGTGCGAGCGGCCATTTTAATCATTTTCCCCACTTTTCTTAAGGGATCTTGACGTTACATTCTAGGAAGATCGTCGAAGACAATTCTTGAAATGGATTAAGCGAAATTTTTTTAGAAAAGCCTGCGAACTTTTTCAATAGCTCAAGTTGTATAAAAAATTTTGTTGCACATAACACAAATTTCATTCTTAGTTTATAGTGAAAGACTCGTAAAGTTAAATATTATTCTATTGGAGTTAAATCTGGCTCTACATGAATAAAGTGACTTAAATTAATTTTAAAGTAGAGTAATATTCACTCTAAGGTTGATTAGCATATTACAGGCTAAATCCCTACCTTCTGCTCTACTTAAAAGTCAAAAGTCACTCCATCTCACTCCATCAAGGTACAATTTCACTATAAAATTAAAGTGAAAATTTGACTCCAATAGAGTTAATTTTCACTGTACTTCACTCCAGCTGATGGCTACGCTAGTGTGTACACGTAGTTTCAAAATAAATGCTAATATAGAAAGCACGAACAGTAAAATGTCAAACAAACCGAAACAAAAAAAATGGAAAGAAATATACGCAGCATAGAATGTTTTCTTACACTTTTTTTTCGGATTTACAGCAAATTGATCCATTAACTCGCTGCTGCTAGTTTGCTAATGATAAATGGAGTTGTACTTTCCGAAATATTGCTTGAGCGTGCGTTCGGTGGAGTGGGTCGACAAAATCCGCGCATTAGACTGTTGCATAAATTGCAGGAATTGAAATGTACGAGGCGCACAAGTACGTCGGTGCACGTTCTAGGATATTAGCGGAAATGCAGAGGGAATTGTGATGAAAACCGGTGTAATAGACAAGTGTGCGGCACGTCCGATGCGCGAACGTGCACGATTATTCTATAAGGCGAAAAGTTTCGCAGTCGGAGCAATCATTTACCAGTTGCCAACCTCCTATTGAACATTTCATGTTGATAAATAAAGTAGCAACGGAAAAGGCAAAATTGTGTACAGCGAGCTTTTCAGCATTTTAATTTCAAAAGTGGCCAAATAATTTATTGAGAGAGACCTGCATTCCATATTTATTATGTAATTTTTTGAAAAATGTTTATACGTAGGTATAATATACATTATATAGAATATTTAATATTTATAGGTAAAAAATAAAAGATTTGTTTGTAGTTACTCTGCTTATTAAGTTTATTTAACGTAGTTAAAACAAATACAGTATTACTATGAAATATATATATATATAATTTACTTATAATAAATAAGTTATTTTTATGCATTAATACACTTGGAATTATTGTGTAAAAGAGGAATTAGTATCTTGCAAGAATTTATTTAATTAATTTTACTACCAGTTGGTACTGGGTGTTATTATTTTACAATAACAATTTTAAAATGTAATAAAACACAAAATAAAAATAATGATATAGTACATGCGGAACTTAGTGAATTATTCGTTACTGTTCAAATAATCGAGCGATCGATGCACAAACAAGATGAATCTCAGTCTTTTCCGGGAACCAATGTCCAGTGATCTTGTTTATTTACAAGCTTCACATTAATTATTACTGTGAATTTTAATCCTGCCCATACGACAGATGCTGTAATACAAATAACCAAATTCGAACAACTTTCAGCGCAATTTTGACTCACTGTTTATTCTACTTGATTGCGATTTCATATCACTGATACAAAATAATTTACTTTTCACGTATGTCTTCACAATCAATAAATTTTTTATACATGTTCTTTTTCAAGCTCACATTTTAAAGACTTCCTTTCCAATTTATTTTGGCACTGACTTACATAAACTTTATTTTTATAAAAAAAAAGAATAAGAACATTCAAAATAAATAGTCCATGATAGTTAAATCCTGTGATAGGTATAATTTTCGTGGCTTCAAAACCCGGATTAATCTAAGCCAGAAAAAGATCAAATTCTAAAAAAATGAATTGTTAGAACTAGCGTCTGTTCAGTCGTATCATTTGAACGGCAGAGAAACCAATTAACACATTAATTCTAAGCGAATTATGGAACTCCTTCCGATCCGTAAACTTTTTCTATTAGCCGGATAACAGTTTTTGCGCAAAATAAAATTTCTTTTCCGTAACTTCAGATAGATGAAGTGATTTACGAGAGCACGGAAGAAAAGAAGAGAGAAAGAGAGATGAGAAAGCTCGACTGGATATAAGTAGACCCGCGCGTCTTGCGTCTCGGGAAGTAGGGTGAAACTTTGTACTTCATTCTTTCCAGCGCCTAGTGTCTCTCGGGAGCGCGGCTCGAAAAAGGAAGGAGAGAAAGTCAGATCGAAGGCCAAGCGATTAAACCAATATGATTCTACCGCAGCTTCACGCGGAACTCAATGGCAATTGCCGCCGCCACCCACGCACATATAACCCCTTCGCCGACCCGTGACTCGAATTCGCGACAACGTTCGGCGCCTCATGCTTAACCGAATAACTTTAACGCCGGCCACACTCGCCCAGTCGAATTAGCTTTGTTTTCCGGTCACGTAATGAAGAACAGCGCCGCGAGCTAATACGCTCGGCGCTTGCTACTAATAGTAAAAGTTGCGCCGGAAGTCTATATCCAGTCTCCGACGCGCTTCCTTCTTCGCCAATCGCACATTCTGACCCCTCTTGTGACGTAAAAGCTGCTTGCCTCTAGTGTTTTTAATTCAAATCCTTCTTGGAATTGCAATGGGTCCTTGCGATTCGTTAATCTATATTCAAATTGCGTTGCGTGGTTCTGCAGAAAAACTGTATATTGAAAAGAAGTTGATTATGGGTATTCTTTTATTTTTGTACAGTAGCAGAATTTTTCGTAGCAATTACAATGAAGTTTCCTAAAAAATTACGTGAAAAAAGTATGGGAATTTATACTGTAAGTTTTCTCTGAGTAGTGGACATTTTCTGAAGCTTTTTTATGTTTACAAGAAAAGCTCTGTAAAAATTAAACGGGGTCCCTCCTCCCCGTATAAACTATAATAGTAAAAAATTCAAGGAAATTTGTCAGAGCTTGCAACTAGTCCTTCGATTACATTTTTTCACGTCATTTTTACAGGGTGCTTTTCCGCAATTTTTACGAGAAAATTCTCGTAGCACACTATAAATGTTAACCTTAGCAAAGAAACTAGAGTAATCAAGCTGCGAGCTCTTCTACTCGATGATAATTTATTTCTGTAATGGGAGCTTTAAGTTAAGTATGGGAAATCTTACAAAGTGTGCAAACCTCGCCTCGATCCTCTATAGTATGTTACAAAGCTGGTGAGTAAGAGCGTGGGATTCAAGAGGCAATCGAAGTCGATCGTTGAACCGGAAGCTCAGCTTTTGCAAAACTGCAGCCTTGGGTACCGCAGTACGCTGTTGGCGAAACTGCAATTTAAATCACGTGGCGCGCGCAAATCGATAGTTAATAGCTTAATGCTCACCAGACTTCACGACTTCGCGAACCATTGCGTTGCAAGTTTTTGGTGAAGAATAATTTTCACTCGCTTCCCAACGGAAGCGGAAGCAATGACCGAGCGGGTACTCCATGAGCCACTCTCTACTTCGTTCTATTTGTTTTCACAACGAGCACCCGAGAACTTGCCAACTTATTCAGGCAAATGTGGACAGGCTGCTGAATTGTTGTCGATTGTGCAAAGGAAGAGAGGCACGTCTATTTCTTTACTAAAAATTTGAATAGTCAATTTTGATATTCTCCTATAGAAAATTACAATAGTTTCTTATAAAAGTTTTTTTGATTCTAAAAAATGTTACAAAATTTTATTATAAGTCAGGACATTAAAAGTTGTCTACTGCAATTTTTAGTAGTTCTTTTTTGTCCTTATAAAAATGTAATGCATACAGGAAATATGGAGACGCAATTGATAATGAATTGATTGGTTCCAATCCAGAATTGCAACGCTTTATGTGAGAGAAGAGTAAAAAGAAACATCAGCAGGTTTTAAGGAAACAATTATACCGTTCCTCTTATAAAGGATAAATTCTTGACATCATGAAATTATTGTTTATCTGATTTACCAATAACCCAAGCCAGTTTTTTTCTACATCATGTTGACCGTCAGACTGCAAATATTATCAAACAATATAATCGGTAATATACAAGCAGTAAGCGCGGCTCCGTTAGAATTGGGATTATCGTCCGCAGACAGACAGTCGCGGCATTATAATTTTTAACTCGTGGCGGGGGACAATGCGCGATTGCAACAATAAATTAAGTGCTAATTAACAAACATTAGTATCGGCAGAATCAGGAATTTTCTGGCGAAAGAGACAATTAAAAAACTTAAACTCATTTTCACTTGTAATTTATATTTTATTTTTCATTTTGTAAACGGCAACTGATCTTTCGTTTTTACAAATAACTACACGACCAACTTCATACATTACCAAACAATAAATTGTCGTTTTCGTAAATTCCATACTTTAAAAAACATTCCATCGTAAATAAGAATAATACTATCCGTAAGAATATTTCAAGGAAACTATTACGACGTTCCTCTTACAAAAGATAAATTCTTGACATCACGAAATTATTGTTTATCTGATTTACCAATAACACAAGCCAGTTTTTTTCTACACCATGTTGACCGCCAGACTGCAAATATTATCAAACAATATAATCGGTAATATACAAGCAGTAAGCGCGGCTCCGTTACAATTGGGATTATCGTCCGCAGACAGACAGTCGCGGCATTATACTCTTTAACTCGTAGCGGGGGATCATGCACGATTGCAACAATAAATTGAATGCTAATTGACACTCGGTGTTCAAGCGCATTCTCGTTGTATTTCATGCGCAGAACTTTCATCGCGCGCTGGGCAAACTGCGGGATACATATGTACCAAGCACATAAATTCGCGGATAAATACGCGGGACAGGCAGTTAATGTGAGGAGGGAAGTACAACCCTCTCCCCCCTCTCCCAATATGAGGACAAAGTCCTCCCCCAGCACATTGCCCGCGATTGCGCGTGTACAGATCGATATGTACATGCGTATTACGCTCGCCCACCTTTAGTGCACCGGTGGTGCTTGTTTATCTGGAGCTCTGCCAGGGTCTCCGCGACTCGAGAAGAACGCTGTGCCTTAATTAATTCCATTCTTTGTCAGCTGACCGAGCGGTTCCATCGTCAAATTGCACTTTGCTAAGCTTTTATCCGTAAAAGACGCTTCGTAAACGATTAAGCGCCAAATTTTGATTCTGAAGGAAGTGCGGGTACTTCCCTATCAATTTGTTATTATTTTAGATGGTCGGATGGACGGGTTGATCGAATGTCAACGCTTGTAGATTCTGCATGCATCCTGAAGAACGATTACTTTTAAAAAAAAATTTTGAGTTAAATTTAAAAAATGACGACTTTGTTATTTTCAGTAGACTTGCGCTCGAGAAGCTTTAGAATTACTCAGTTGCTATTCGACTAGTTATTCGCTAACAAAAATTAGTTTTTGATATTCTGAATCTTAGGCCAATTAAAGTTTTTTACTTTTATTTTCTGGGTCATGCACGATTTTTTATACTAAAGCGTGCACAGTGTGTGCTTTACTACCCGTCAGGAGGAGCTTATTAAGTACCCAATTTACGCGCCGTGTGTAAAAAAAATTATTGTTTTGTAGAAAAACGAAGGTATAACAAGGTAATTTATAAGGGAAAATAGACCAAGAGAACTATCTATTTTACTACGGATAAAAATTAATCTTCTAGTTAGTGCAAATTTAATTTTCATACATACATGCATACTAATATTAATATATGCAATTTCGAAAATGGATAGCTATACATTCAATTAAAAGTTATTCGTGATACACTGCTGGGAGAAATGTTTTAGTAATTTTAACTAAAATTTCGGTAAATTTTGCTAAATAATATACGGCACCTTTGGTCACGCAGATACATTTGAATATTTATTTACATATTAGCTGTAAAGGATTAATACACAGTATTCATGAAAAATTACTTAATATTCTTCTAAAAATGACTAAACATATAATTTTTCATATTTCTTTATTTAATAATTTAGAGTCTGTAACAAATTTGAAATTATCGACTGGAATCAATAAGCACTTGGACCATTTACTTTTCTTGGCTGCGGCACATCACGAGGTTCGTTAGTTTAACAGAAAGCAACTTCTTTCGAGTCTTTCGGGTGTAGAGACTCTTGGTACTCATACCTATAGCATGGACATGAGGAAAGAACTAAATTCCCCACCACTGACTAATGCTTGCACGCGCCTCTCTTCAGCGGGTGATGTATTTTTTCGAAATCTTGTTCCTTTTAGCGCGTTGGACTCTGACCAAACTTGATCTTTCCTGTAAGCTGCCAGCCTAACTTCCGGCCTGAGAGAAACGAAGGGATAGTCGCAGCCTTCCTCTGGACGCCCGCACATCAACTTCCGAACATCCAGTTTTTCCTTAAACCGAGTGTGTTTTCTTTTTCTTATTTTCTCTTGTGAAAGTTACTTATAACTTATGTTTTCAAGTGAACTTTGCTGGCACTGTAAAATTTTGAAACTTTGATATTCAATAACTCCGGACCCCACTATGTCGTCGCCGGCTCTTTTTTTCCCGACTCCCTCTCTTTCTCTCTTTTTCCTTCTCAATTCGTCTTATTCACTTTTCGCGGGGATCATTTTCTCAAGACTGCGAATATAAGTAAGACGGTAAGACCAACTTTGGGCGCAGGTAGGATATTAATCAAGCAGAAGATAAAATGAAGAAGTTCTAAGCAGAAATGAAATTTCTTCAATTGAAATCACATCCTTAAAGGCACCAGCCAAAGGGAGAAAAGGAAGTGCGGATTTTCTAGCTGTGGGCTACAATGGATCATCAGGAAAACGCAATGCGCTACGAATTCTATTACCGTACCAGCTCGTATCTGGTAAATAAAATATGGAAAAATGTAGGAAAGGACTTTGTCGCTACAAAGAAGCTTGTAAACCGGGATCTGGATAAGAGAAAATCTCATAAATGGCTTAACAAAGCCGATGCCCCACAATCTTTTACAAAAAGGTATACAATAATTCATTATTGCGATAAATGAGTTAAAACAATATTTAAATGGTCCATTTACCAAAATATTATCCTCAGTTCTCATAGAATAAAAGTAGTACGATCCTCTTCGCGTATAGTGTTACGGGATCCATCCCTTATAAAAATTGAAAATTTTACAGCGTACCATGAAGTAGTACACGGAGAGAAAAGTCTGGCAAAATTACTATACTATTTTGTAACGCAAAAATTTATTAAAAAGTATAGTAAAACTTAGTGTAAGTCTAACACATTTTACTATACTTTTTAGTAAAATTTTTTATTTGTCAAGTCTGTGCCTGGGTTACAAAGTAGTACAGTAATGTTTACTAGACTTTTCTCTCCGTGTAGCTGTACATTTGAAGCATACATTAAACCATCAGTCCAAAAATTGAGTTCACCGCAGAAGTTAAGTGCTAAAACTCCAGCCGATTACATTGATTGTGAAACGATTAGGACGTCGTTAATTTTTTCTTCTCTTGTGATCGACCCTGATTTCTTGGGCTTCAATTTATTCCGTTTCGGTGTAAAAAACGAGCAGGCGAGAGGATCGAAGAACTCTAAAGTTGTTCGCTGATTGTAGTTTTTTCTCTTCATTTTCATTGCCCTCGCTATTGCTTCATTCCCAGATTCCATCCGAACGTCCGCCGAACAAACTTCTTTTATGTTATGAAAACAGTTTTATTCAGAATGCACCTTCGTTCAAGAGTGGAAAAATCTAATTTCCGAAAGTCGTATATTTGCCTTTCTCGCGGTTGCAAAGAAAATTCAGCTCATACGGATCCCTTTGTACCTTAAATTCCTTCGAACTGCACTTTCCTTCATTTACTTCGAATATGATTTAATTTTATTACATGAATGATACGCTTAATCACTTTTCGATTATGCGACACATTGATAAAAAATTGCCATACTCATTCGGTTAAACTTAGCCTTTGTTATTAACTTTCATAAAAGTACGATACTAAAACTTATAAGAAAAGTTGTGTAATTAACAATCAGAATAATTTATTACACTTATTAAATCCTTATTATTTGTAATGATCAGCTTTTCAAGTTATTTTATATATCATTATATCACCTGACTTTTAGTTACCCCCCACCCCTTGTAGAACAAAAAAAAATGAAAAAAATTACAAAAACGCTGAACGATCAATTTTTGATATTAGGTTAATTGATTGTACATCACATAGAAATTTTTTTCTTTTTTTAAGGAGATTTTCCTATAACTTTTTAGGAGAATTTTCTTTTTTTTTCTAACGCTACAATGACAAAAAAATTCCCTTTTAAAATTATAAACTTTTCAGTTCTTTTATACTTCCTTCTTTTATATTTACCGCTCGAATTTTTGTTACCCCGCAGCAGCAGAATAAAAAAAAAGTAGCGAGAAACAGTCGACCGAAGAGCGGAAATCGCGGAGGAAGGAAATTGTTCGCCGCTCGGCACACCAAGCTGCGGCAGTTTCGTCGGCATTTTTGGTCGCGCCGAATTAAATTAGCATCGGCGCGCCGCTTCCACGCTTGACTAATGAAATATACGATTCCGCGCTGTTCCGCTTTATTTAAGCCACGCAGAAACGGACGCTCGCTGTTTCACTGCGAGGACGGAGAGGGTCGGCGTGTCCGCGCGCGCACTTGAAAAGCGGCGCCCAGAGAGAGAAGAGCCGAGCACGGTCGAGTTGGCGCTAGTAAATAGTGGATACAAGGGGACTGAATTTAGCCGTGTGCGCGCGCGCGCAGAGGGCCGACTTTTAAAACGCCGCGGCGGCATTGGCTAGCCGCGCTGTTTACAGCGGAGCTCGATATTCCGCTGTCCGCCGAGAGGGACGTGAGCGCCCGGCGCATTTTCGACCGGCTGACAACGCAATTAACGGCCCGTTACTAATTAAATAACGCCGCTTCTTCGTGGCTCGGCCAGTACTACGCGACTCCGGAAATAGCGTATGTAGACGCGAGCGTTATGACGAGTGCGCTCACTTCTTGTGTGTATACCTATCGGTTGCGGCTACCATCTCGCTCGAGCATTCCCCGAGAGAGCTGTAATTTTTCACGCTCGACGCGCAAGCGAGATCGGTGCACTGAGTGATTGAATTTTCATCGGGCAAGTGTTTATTACAGTTGAAATATCCTGCGTAAAAAATTTAAGGATAAAGTTTACCCAAAGTTCATGTTTGGCGGTCGTTGATATGAACATGGCCAATGAGACTAAATAATGAATAATTTTGCAATACTTTATACAAATTTCAGATGAAGTTTTTCTTAAGTTTAAAAGACGTTCACATGACGATCGTTAAAGACAAGTAAATGTAAAGAATAATTTTCTATAACTTCAGCGGTAATTTATCCGTTTATATTACTACATCTACAAACTTCTATAAAATATATAAGAAGCAAGTTCGGTAAAGTCTCATTGCCCATGTTCATATCAACGACCGCCAAACATGAACTTTGGATAAACTTTATCCTAACTTAAATTTTTTTTACGCGGGGTGCGATGTTGAATGGAAAAATGTAACAGAAGGGATGAATTTAATGCTAGTTCCGTCGTGAAAATAGTTACTTCGCTACGAGGATGTAAAGAGTTACTTCGGTGCATATTTTTACTGTTGCGCAGGGATTATTTAACACTGAGTAGGGGAGTATCAGGGACTTGAGATCGCAGATTTTCTTGAGACCGTAGGGAAATATATTTTCTTAGGTATAAAAACGAAAGAAGCTAAAATTTAAATATGAGATAACAGCAAGTTAACTTCGTCCAATTTAATGTCAATGTTTAATTTGCGATAAAATATCACTAGTTTACATTACTTCGAGCTGAAGAGTATAGTAGAAATTGAAAATATTTGAGTATAATTATTTCATAAATGAAAAAAATGACTTTAATCTCTTTAATTTAATCAATTTAAGCCACTTTTAAAACAAAGTCTGAGATATCTGGTCAAATTAGTCGCGGCAATCCAGGCTACATTCTTAAGTATTTTAAAGTTTATTTTAAATTTCTGAAAAAATTCAAAGAAACCGACATTGGAAAATATCAGTTGCTCCTCCGGCGAACAAGAGATCCACACTGCAAGTGAAAATAATCCGACCGAGACTGCAAATGACTCCATCTGTAAAATTCGTAAGCAATATTTTACCTTCCCGCCACGACCTATTAAAGAGCCCCGGATCTGAGCGGTGTTTTCCAAGAGAATTAAGGGAGAGAAATGGCGACCGGAACAAAGTTAATGGAAGGCTACGTAAGGAAGCTCCAAGCGGCGTCGTCAAGCAGTTGTGCCTGGTAAAAAAAAAAAAACATGAAAATGTAGCGAGACAACGCAAGGCACCGGGACCGAGGAATAACGAAAGAGCCCGCTGCAAAAAAAGTTTTCGAATACTCGAAGAAACCAAGACAGAGAGAGAGAAAGAGAAAACCAAGTGGATCCTCGGCCACGACGTGAGTGCAGTGGGATAGGTCGAGATAGACAGATAAATAGGCAACGGGAGAGGGTCGAGAAAAAAGACGGAGATGGGGCGGCGATGCGGATAGAGTATAAGGGGAAGGAGGTCGTGGGTCTCGGAGGGGAATTCGTATCTGCATTTTAGCGCAATGCATAATCTAAAGCGAGCTGCGCGCCTCATTTCCAGCGACTGGATGAAATAAAAGTCGCGATGAGGAGAGCGTCGACGAGCTGCTCTGTCTCTCCGTGGCCCTTTTTTGTCCCCCCCTCCTCTTATACCCCTCGAGCTTCCCTGGTTCTTAACTACGTCCAGCGACTGCAAGCGCTGGCCACGCCCGCGGTTACCGTCGTCAAGAGAATGAGAAGCGAGGCGGTTCAGATCTCAATGAGTCTCACTCCCCCCATCCTTCCCATTTGACTCTCTCTTTCTTCGCATTGCGCATTACGCTTGAGTATACATAACGCGATCTCATTTCGCCGTCTATAAGTGCCGTCGAGTTTAATTAAGATGAAGAGCCACTGAAACCACTTTAGCTCCGCGCGTTCCCTTGGTGCTTCAAAATGTTTCATTTTGCTTTTTAGAAAAGATTAGAAGCAAGTAAACAATTTATGGACTTGCAATGCAGTTCGATGTATCTTAATTTATAAACTGCAGTAGTTTGATTTTTAAGGAGTAGAAATGTGCACACTAAGGTTTTAATGAACACTTTACTTTTAAGTTTACTGGTTTTGTGTGATCTTTCGAGGCGGAGGTATCAAATAAAATAAAATCATGAATTTATTGCAAATATATCTCAACCTACTGATTGCTAATTAAGTCTTAGGCTGCACCGAGCTGTTGAATAGTAACTTATTTACAGTTATTTTTATAGGGTGAGGTTGAATTTATAGTTTTATTGTTTTTAAAGGGAGTTGAAGGCAAATTGAAATCTTTAATAAGGCACGTTAATTCTTAAGTAATTTTTTGGTAATTAGTTAATTTATAGTCTAAGTTCTGATCAGGACGTAAAGACGGCAGTTACTAATTAGAATGAGATCATCAACTTTCTGATCAAAATGTACGAACTGCTGCTCACGGATAACGTTTCTATGTAAGTTTTTATGATGAAATTTATAATGGTGACGCAATCATGACGTCGTAATGCAGCAGTTAATAAGGTAAATCTGGCATAATTGGAACGACGTACATGCTGAATTCGCCAAAGAAGTTATTTAGAGAGTTACTTACACAATAATCAACTAATACATGCTCAAATGTACGAAGTAATTAATGAACCAGTCAGAAAAGATAATTAATTGCCTACCAAGCAATAAGAATGCCTATCCTCTAAAATATAATTTTCACTTGTTTAATTTCAATGTACCGAATCTCCATTCTACTTCGTTATACCCAGATTACACTGCAGTTTTAATGTTCCATTACGGAGACTTAAGTGCGTCCAGGTTCCGCGAAAGGGAATATAGAAAGAAAAGAAAGAATGCAGTAAGTAAAGCAGTAGCCGAGGCAGCGACGGAGCATCATCTGAATGAGGAACTTAAATGAAGTTGGTGTCGCCCAGTCGATTTCTACTTAGGCGTAGTTGTGTACACTTCTAACAGCGAGATTTAGCAACGCTATTTCGCGGACTCGCCCGCTCTCCTTTTTTCCCCTGTTTTCTTTCTATCCTTTTCATCCCTTTTCGACCGCAGCGTTGAATAATATTTCTCGGCTTGCGAGATTCTACGGCGGAGCGATCGGAGTTTCGTAGCGCGCGCGGCTCGCTTAGGTTCACCCCCGGAGTCTCCCTCGCGGAAGACCATTAAGGCCGCTGCCATTCATCTTTTCTGAAGGATTGTTTCCTCGTTTTGGCCGGACGATAAAGGGCTGGAGTGGCAGGACGAAAAGACGAAGTGCCCGGCGCAGGGATAATTTCAACTTTAAATGAATCTTGGAGCCCGGAGTCGACCCCGCCGCCGCGACCGCCACCACCGATTTCACTTTAATGAAATTTATAAAGCATATAAATTTTCAAAACAAATTTAATCTCTCGCTCTCGCTCGCACCGCTTCCGCTACTATTTTCGAGGTAGCGAGTCTTGTTTTCATTTTCCCTCGGGCTGTTTTCCCGTTCTGCCGAGTTCCACGGTGCGTGCGGAAACTTTCGTTTTGATTATTACGTGCTGCTTGAACAAAATAAAAAAGGAAATAAAATAAATTGTCGCGCATTTGTCGCTAAACGGATTAACTTGCATTTATAATATATTTTCCAGAAAGTTCAGTCTAGTGCGTTCGTTGTGTCATTTAAACTTTTCGGCAAACGCAAGAAAATGTCGCGTACGCACTGTTCTCTGTATATATTGAATTATTGTATCAAGCATCTTCAATAATAACGGTATTATAGACTACGCGACGAGATTAATTAATTTATTGATCAGTGACGACCTCATGGGTTCTATTATAGAGGTTATAATCATAAATATGCATAGAATATTGTGATGCTTATTAACGAAATGAAGGCATCAGTACATCGGGAAAAAGGTTTTAGTAATTTTACTAAAGTTCAATAAATCTTACTCAATAAGACGATACTTTGATCACTGAAAAACGGTCAAGTAAAATTTCTCAGACTTATAATCTGCAACCTATCAATCAAACTTAAAGTAAAGAAAAAAAATTAAAATGTTTCTATCGGCCGTAATGGCAATATAATGAACTCGGGGAAAGATCGAAAGATAATGTTTGAACGAGGAGACACAATCTCTTAAAACTATTGTGAAATCTCCATGGCTGCCTAATAAATTTTGCACAAGCTGTCCTATTTCTCTTCCCTTTAAGCATCTTCCAGCTCCTGACTTTGCAAAGCGTCCTCTATGCCTCATTTCCTTGCGGCTGGGGCCGTATCAGGAAAATGTGAGGTACATCCTCAGAACGGAGTCTCATTTACCTTTAGTCTGACGAGGTGCCTGTGTATTAATGTCCTCTAGACGATTCTGACTTGTCGACTCACCGACCGAGCCATTTCTCGCCAAGTGAGAAATTAGTACTGCTAATTTACCCAGTTTGATAGACGAAGCAAATTATCGTTACTTACCTGAAAGAGCTTTTAATCCTTTGACTCTTTGCCTGAAGTTGTCTTTCCTTTATATGCATGTTTAATGTGAAAGAATAACGATTTTTTTATAGGAAAATTTAAAATTTTCTTTATAATTGTCAGTATTCTGTTATATTATCGTTGAACAATAAAGGCATATAAAAACATTTTATTTTAAGTTTAAATGTAGCTTATGTTAAAAATAGAAGTCAAGATGCTTCTTGACGGAGACTCGTATCTTTTTTCGTGGAAAGCTGAAAAGTCCGGATTTTTCTGGGTAAGGGAAACCTGCGGTGGAATAGTTAATTAAATGTCAAGTTTTAGGATAGCATTAAGCAAAGTCAGTGCACAGTTCAGCGCATGTATTGTTTTCAGTGTCCGCATGAACGAAACTTTAATAAAGTAAAATATTTAGTATATTTTTGCTATAGTCAGCTATAGAATCGCATTTGAAGTAATAGGAAATAAAACATTTACTTGACGTACTTCGATGCTTGATATTTCATAATTAAATAGTTACCGGATTATTGAAAAGAGGCTGAAATTCTCTCTAGAATTAGTGGAAATCGAAAAGGAAAATCGATAAACGTGAAGTCTAAATAAACAGGCAACCAGTGAGATAAGAATTTCACGAGGTTTGGCCAGAGTGTATAGCTTTTAGCTATTTTTTACGGCCGACATTGCAATTTTTTTTTGAAGTCTTCATTAAAAACGTTATGAAGTAAAGTTTTATCTGCAGCTTTGCAATTAACCTGGCTGTGGGTAGCTTAAAACGTGGCAGATTACAATTATGAAAGGAAGACTTTGGCGGGGTCGGCAAAACGACGAAGTCGAAGGGCCACACTTGACGTCGGCGAGCCAAAAGTTTCAAGGATTATCCAGGAAACGGGAAGTAGAGAAAAGGAGGGGCACTAATCCGGGAGTAGGTCGAACTTCCTCGATGTGAACATATTGCCGGGGACATTGGAAAATAATGACTGAAACGAGGCCAAGAAGACCTTATTGGCGCTGATGGCTCTAGAAATATCTTTCGCCGTTGCCTCGCCGGCGGCCACTTGAAAACATCCGGCACCGAGAAAAAAACACACTGTCCTTATATATATCTTCGCCAAAAATTTTCTTCTTAATTTTTCAAGCTTATTCGGACATCTAAGAGGAGCCTTAATTTATTAAGACTGGCGCCCGTCCTTGAACTACATTTTAATTTACAAATTTGTTAGGTAAATGACACTTTTAATCCAGATAAAAAATATTTTTTCAAATTCAGGCGTGAAATGCATCGTCACTTCTCTCGCTAGAAAATGGCGTAGAAATCGAGTTTTCCTAGCGCAATAAAAACTCTTTGAGCTTGAGAAGACAAAAATGGTATTCATAACTATAAATTATGTACGACCCGAAATGCGCAATCATTTATTTAACTTTGTTGCGTGATTGAGGCTTTTTTATTCCCTCATCGAAAAAAAGTACTATTTAATGCAGATTAAAATTGTAATAATTTTTCGCACTATTAAAAAGCAAACTGTATACAGGTGAAAAAACCTGACATTTCTGTTTAAAGAAAATTTTATTGGGGCACGTATGTGCGATGCGCCAGAAGATGGTATCTGAAAGGTTCAGTCGAGCGAAAGGGAGGTAAAGGCGGCCACCTCGGACAGACGTCTTGCAGCGAGAGTGAGAAGGAAACTAAAAAAAATTCCTGACTTAAAAATGATTGGAAATCAACTTGTGATACACACTTTTTCGAGTCACTCGATAGATTTTGAATTTTCGTTTAAAAAAAAAAAATGGAATTCCAAAATGATGGCTCTCGCAAAAATGACAAAACCACTGTTAATTTTAAAATTTTTCTCTGTTTTACAAGTGAAAATAACAGACGTGCGAGTATCTGAGAGACTAATTAATTATTATCTAAGTAAAAGCGCTTGAAAACAGAAAGCTTTGTACTCGTAATCGCAGCACACTTGTCCATCTTGCACTTTATCTAATGAGTCTATTTACTGTAAAAGCTCTCGTGATAGTAAATGTCGGACTGGCATTTATTCACTGAATATTAAAAAAAAAGATGCTTTTTCAACCATAAAAAAATAGGATGTCGAGATTTAACGCTTAATTTTGTATTAAATTCATAAGTATTTTATAGAAAATTTCATGTTTATTAAGTTTATGGGCTTATGTGACCTTTTGAAGTAATCGTATTAAATAAAATAAAATAAAGAATTTATATTGCTAATATATCTCAACTTATTGATTGCTAATTAATTATTAGGTTTACAGGATTGCAGTGTAAAAAGCAACACACTGCAGATATCATTTCGGCTTTAGTGAATTATCACCGAAGAGGAAAAGTATAAAATAGCGTTAAAGGTTTGAATTTCAGTTTGAGGGTATCCACACATGGTGTTACTGATAGCCTTCTGCCGCTGCATCCGGCCAGTATGTCATTTCTAGATCACACTCATCTGTTAGCTTTCGATCCTCATTAACTTCAGAGTATACGATCCACTGCTCTTCAACGATATTAATCCGATGATTACCTGTGTATTGCTTTGACATTTCTAAAGAAACAATTCAGTATCCGAGTTATAATTGAGTAATTATTAGTTAAGGTGTCAAAAAAATTCCGCAAACATCCAGTAATAAAAATGATCCGCAAAAGTCAAAATATTCGTTAAAGATGAAGTGACTGCTCTGCCTTTTTAGTAAACTCGTAAATAATTTAATCAGCAGTTCGCAAGTTAAATATAACTTGGGAGATTTCTAGGCATTACAGGAAAATGCATTTACAAGTTCTTCCGATGTTTCATTTTACAGCAATCCGCTTACAGAGGTAATGAAAATTTCAAACGTACTATGGAGTTCTAAAATCACCAACTACTACGATTAATTAATATGAATTCAAAAAGTTGACGCTGTATTACTTTGTTTTTCTGAATTATAAACCTTTATTTACAAATGCGTAAATAATTAAAATAAAATAAATTCAAATAAAATATTGAATCAGCTTCAATAGCAGGAGGGCATTTCGTTTAAGCGTTTTCGTTTCGCACGTATATATAAACAACTATACAATTCCAAAAGTTCTCCATATAAATTTCCAAAAATTTTATTTCCTGGTTCTTCAGATTTCTTCGCAAGGGTACGATATATTGCCGATGTACTGACAAATAAATCAAGTAACTTTACATTGGCGGATCCAACGTTTTCGCGGGATATGAGCTCAATCGAACAATTCGGAATCAGCGCATAAATCATCGAGAATAAAAAGAAGGAAATCAACATGCGGTGGGTATGAGAAGGACCAAATAAAATTTGAATTAAACAAAAGAAAATTAAATTGCATGAAATCCGATATGATTCAGCCACGCGGCCGAAATTAAAGAGATAGACGTCCGAAGGACGAGGACTGATGTCGCGCAGTGCACACTGGAAGGGAGTAGTTTACTTTGGAGGGATTCTCCGTTGTCAACGGAACTATCGGAGGTAAATCGATCACGGACGGCTCTTTAATGCTGCATCTCCATTCCTCATTCGGGGTGGCTGGCGGTGCGGGCGCCCAAAAAGACTGCGGGCTTAGCCGTGAAATGTAAAAAAAGGACGCTGGAGGTAATGCCGATTCTTCCCATTACCGAGTTCGTGGCGTGACTCGAGTATTACCTTACTCACCTTTCCCTCGGCTTGCAGATTACATCGAGACCATCTTTCCTGCTCGTAAGGGAAGGTTGCAAAAGGGAGAGAGACCGTGAATAAAGCCAGCTTTTCTTCTGCGCTGGAGATTTCGGATCGTTCGTTACAAATGCTGTGCGATTCTTTTTTTTTCAAGGCAAATGATACCAGTGATAATACTTGAAAAGGTTTTCAGTCTTCAGCCAGGCGTGCGTTTGAGGAATAAACTATTGTCGAGGTTGTTAAAGCATTTTTTTTTAAATTACGTTGAAGAATTTGCTGCTTTCTTATAAAATGTTTTCGTAATTTGGAAGGTGTTTTGGAGTGAGATTGAGAGTGCTAACACGTGACTTATAAATTAATTTATTAAATTGTTAATTTCTAAACGTCATGAATTGCATGAGTATTCAAACTCGTTATTATCGGGACCGCAAGCTTCCTTTCAATTGCTTCCTTCCTATTCGAATCAGTTGTTTATATTTACATATATTTGCACTGTACAACTTAAATTGAATTAAAGTCTTGGTATTGAAAGAGAATATCTGACTTTTTAAGGAATTTCAGCATTATTTTCTCTAGCATTTTTAAATATAATTTGATTATGAATGTTTAACTGCGAGAGCGTAGAAGGTACAGAGCACCATGGCCACGTCTATTTATTTTTTTAAACAATCTTCTTTTTTAATTCCTTACTAATTTGTCCTCTCTCAAACTCACTCACTTTTCTTAGAGATGTTACACATGAAGCATCGTAATTTTGCAATTTAATAAAGATAAATTTGTTCAATCAAACCATTAAGTCTTTTTTCTCTTTTGTCGTTGTTTACGTATTCTCTTTAAAAAATTATGAATGGTTGAATTTCTGGAGGATTTCTCTTCGCGAAAGAGTAGACTTCTACGTACATTTTTTTAAGCCAGAATAAGGTCTCGACAAAAAAAATGCAGAAAAATGTTTACCATTGTAATTTTAACAGTCTCCAAATTATATGAAAAAAGATATGAAGAAAGATATCGCTTTATAGTTTTTTACAGTGGTTCAAAATTTACATGAGATTCTCAAGACTTGACCAGTCACACAGTCTTTTATGGAAGCCGACACCTCGCGCAATGAGTTAATGGTAATTTTGTAGAATGGCCGTGGCGAGCAATCTCGCTAATTTACAGACCAGCCAGAGCGACAGCAACTACGGCCAGGAAGCACGCTACGTGCTAGGGTGGATTTACCAAAGGTAGCCCGAGAGCGGATTATGTTGCTCAGTGCGAATGAATCACAATCTCTCTCCAGTGTTGTCGCAGGCTTTTATAATTGAAAGCTCATTATGATCCTATGAATTAGTAATATAAATTGTAAGATTATTATGCGTTTTTTTTTTAAATCCACTAATTTCAATTGATTCGATTAAAAAATGTACATAATAAATGAATGAAATGAAAATTTGTGAATCATGCTTTTCATTAATTTGTTTTCTTATTCTGAGTAGACAACGCAGACAAACTTGTTTTTAATTTAGAACGATTAAATAACAAAATAAACTACGTTGAGATGAATATTCTCCAATAAATTAAGGAGCTTCGCAATTTTAATGTCGGTTTATCCAATTAGTAAACAATTTATTAATGCGAAAAATTAACTTAGCCAACCCAAATTACTTAAACAAGCGAAAATTAAATTTTTCAAGTACCCCGATCTAGTCAGAATTTTCCACTCAGCACCGTACAAGCTTTGAATTAAAATCTTGGTACTGCAAGATAATATTTGATTTTTTAACGAATTTCAGCATTATTTTCTCTCACATTTTTAAATATAACACCCACGGAGCCCGTTTAATAGTATAATAAAATTAAATAAAAATAAAATTAATAAATTTTTACTATGAAAACTGGAACAAGAGTGAAAAAGAAGTACCGTAACTAATGGAATTCCTCTTTTACAAGGGGATGAAGCTCAGGTAGCCTCTACAATGCAGCAGGAAGCTAAATCGACAACTTATCAACTCCGTTTTAAAGCAAAGCAAAGACCAGCCTCTGAAGGAACGTTCGCGGAAGAGCAAGGCAAAAAAAGGGCAAGTGAGAAAAAGTCCGGGTCTCATCATTGAATCAAAGCTCGCCTTTGGGATTAATGAAGTGCGGGGTAGAGGATCTCTCTCCGAAGGGGGTATTAGAAAAGGATGTTGATTTAACAAGGGCAATCACCAAGTTCTCGTGTACGGCGATAAACCGGGCTGTAGGCGGATTTGATCCTGCCGGCAATCGAAGACTGTTAGCCGCTATACGTGCAGACGTATCCGAGCGCTTTACGAAATCCCAGGGGTAGCCAACGGAAGATCCCGTAAGCCGAGCACACCGCTCTTTTTTTTTTTTTTTTTTTTCGAAGTCCCGACCCTTCCAGCTGGAGCAGAGGTAATATCTCCCACATAAATCTGCAATGGTCGGCCTTGGGTCATCCGTGCCCTTTGCCGTTTGGCCTTCAGATATGGACGGTCGGTCTATGCATCTGAAGATCTCGAAGGATGTTTAAGATCGACAAGCTCGTACTTTATTAGACGCATTACCATTCGTGGAGGTCTGGAATGTGCATTGGTTCCCAATGAGTTCCGATCTTCTCATATTGCTTATACTGCAAAATAAATAAGGTCTTATAAGTAATGTACGAGGCTTGAATTTATTATTTAATATTCATGTATTTGATCTACATTTTTTGAGATCAGATATTTCACCTTTGAGCTGGAATCGTTCGAACGTTATCAGTGATGTTAATCAGAGGGCCGAGGAGTTGTGAAAGAATCGTAACACATTTTATAGTTGTTAAACTGCCTTTAGAGTTTCATGTGCATCTATATACATGCACGATCTTATACGCAAAGTGAATAATCGTTTAAGTTTCACTAAAATATAATACATATTTAAACAAAACATCGGAATTTTTACGAGAAAAATCTATCTGTGTTCGAACTGCGCGAGTTAAAAAATTATACTAAAATGATACGCTGTCACGTGACTTTCTCATATTAGATCAGTTACCATGCTTTCTTTTATAAATTGTAATTTATAAGTAATACGATGAAAAGAAAATTAAATTTGCATCATGGGAGTTTCTTTTTAGTAAGGCTGGACAGGTAAATGTTAAATGCACGCGGCTGACTACACACGGACTTGCACTACTGAATTAGTATCTTTCCTTGGACGAAGGAGAAAAGAAACAATAAAAGAGGCTGCCAAAGTTCTGTTCCATTCTAAAATGTTATATTTTTATAACTTTATAATTGTTTCTAAAAAAATCTCTCAGTGAATATAATATATTTAACAAACCAGAGTGAAAAACCTCGAGTCCGCGGCGGTCAGTCCAAAAGCGTCGTCCAGTTAGATTAATTAAAAGATTTTTATCTCAATTAATTAAAAAAGTTGAAGCTGCATATCGCGTGTTTGTTAAAAAGTTAAAAAATGCCATCGGTAAACAAGCGACGCAAGAGAAACCACTCAAAGTAGAGGCGCACGTATGCACAACACCTCATCTGAGTCATAATGAAGAAAATGTAGAAATACATCGCGGAGTTCCCACTGTATAGGATGCGCTTGTTTTTCTTGTTTCGCTCGTTTCTCTAACCATTCGTTTTGACCCTGGATACTTGGAGGCCGCCTATAGTCTCGCTCTTTCTTTCGAAGCGCTTTCACCGTTACCCATTAGCTTTGTACGTTCCCACTTGCCGGACTCCCCCTTCGCAGCCTTCGTTTTCACGGATCTTCTTCCCCCTGTCCCTGGTACTTCTTGGCTTCCCAGCCGCGTATGCTTTTGGTTCAGCTTCACGATTTCGCGGCTCCTGATCGGGTGCACACGACGCTGCTTTCGCAGTCAACGTGGCACTCGACCTCAACGGTCCGACATTGTTTGTGGAAGATTCTTTTTCTTTTGTTTCTTTTTTTTTCCTTAAAGCGGTGTAGACGTAAAGCCACGACTTCTTGCGGAAGATTACCTTATTTGTTAGAAGCCGCCAGCCCCATGAGACAGAAGTAGAGGCTATTCTGTGGGAGAAGTCGAGGTGAGAATAAATAAAGAAGTTTCAACATTTCGAGGCTGTCAGACATCCAAAACCAGCTATGAATTTTTTATTCTGTTCCTAAGTACGTGAAAATCCTGAGAGAAAGGTGAGGGCGTGGTGTCAATTGCTAGGGGCAATGATAAAGTATTCAAGTTCGAATCACAATGGATCAACGTACTAAATTGTAAGACGCAAATTAGCATGAACCAATTTGATAAATAACAATATTTACTAGAAAGTTTAATGCAATATTTGAGATTATTTTATATTTTTTGTTATTTTACTCTTAATACTTTGAAACTGGCAAATTAAAGTAGGCTTTTTTTTGAGAACTTCGTAGAAACTGACTATTTATGGGTGATAAGTTTAAGTTACCTTTTTAACAGACCATAAAACAAAAATTAATTTAAAAATATTTAAAATTTTTATTAACCATGCGAATCTCGGTTTATGTAAAGTATTCAGAACTTATCGTACTGAAACATAAAGATACAATCTCAAGCGGACCTGCTCCTGCAAGACTTTAGTGCTTGTCATTTCCTAACGATATGCATACTTACAGCTTTTTTAATCAATTCCTATCAGCGGGATAAATTGCTTATCTCTTCAGGATCATTAGCCTGTAGAATGTGCGAAGGCTACGTGGCACCAAGACGTTTTCACCTTTTTTTTCGCACCTACGTTGGTTAATCATGTTAATGGAAAAAAGGGAAGAAAAGGTTGCCTGCTTTACTATTGTGAGTGACACGCGAATTAATATGCACCGCGCACGGAACATATTGTTCGCTGGTGGTTTATTACACTGCCTGCTGTCGCCTTAGGTCACACGCTATCTCAAAAGTTATTTGCTAATGGGCTAAAATGTTTTTTGCTCCTCATAACGAACATTAACGATTCTTTTAGTATAATTCACAAAAATCCCCTCACGGAAATTCAATTTATATCTAATGCTGCTACAACATTATTTTAAAAGATCTTAATTTCTTAATTTAATTTTTACACGACCTAAAACAGTACATAAGTTCTAGATAATAATTATGATAATGAGAATAATTAAATTTTATTTAATTCTGTGATTCTTTAAGCTAAAAAATGACAACATTTTTTAATCGTGAAACAATTCAGGCGCATAGATTATTTATTTTCCCCAAAAAAAATATAAACTCGAATTACGTAAGTATATCTGCACGTCGTTTTTTGATTTAACATATTTTACAACTATATTGCAAGGTATTTACATCTGATTTAACAGGCTAAAAGATGTCCGGGTCTTTTCAATACGGGCATATTTTCAGCCATGTTAATTGAATATGCACTGAATTACTAACCTTTTTCATCAACTTGCCAGTGCACTAATTCAGTAATCGCTTTCATCACTCAAATTAAATCATTTTCGCCATGAATGCGGGACGCGCATTGGCTGCGATACTGCGAAGCTGCTTGCGACTCTTTTTGGGAGTTTAATTGAGCTCCCTTTTTTCGCAGTCGGCTTGGCACAGGGTTTCATTGGCGGTTATCACTGCGGATTGGTACACACGAGGGGAATCGATTATTTCAGACCGAACGAGCTCGTTTTCGTCGTCGAACTCTTTTACTTCTTTTCGTCTTTTAACCACTGAAACGTATAGCAAATAAAAAATACTACTTCACATGTCTTTTATCCTGAAATCGTTGATATACCCTACTCGCGTTTACGTTATGCTGAACCTAAGACTAAAAAAAAATTCTTTTAACTGACATTCTTAGTCGATTGCTTATAACGCACAGCCCACCAACCCTTCGCAGTTTTTGAGGATAAGTAAAAGCTTGCAGCCAATAAAACGAATGAGCACATAGCGATCACACTTGATAAAGGGTATAAAAAAAAACTTTGTGAAAATTGTCGTGCGCAATGGAGCTCTAAGTTTGTTCGCGTCAGTGCCTCCTCCACTCGCTAATTAACGTGCGCGTAAATTATTTGACCGAATGGAGGGCAATGGTTCTACGGCACCTAAGGGAAAACTCTGGAATGCGAGCTCGCGACGAGCTGTTAGGCGCGGCGCTCCAAGTCGTCTTACGGAAAGGCGGAGAAGTTCACCTCCATGAAAAGCTCCCGGGGGCGACGTTCCGGCTCTTTGAGCACACGCGGGAATCGATGCCACTCGCACGGCTCAGCACACCGATTATCGTCGCGAATTGCAGCCCCGTTGAAGAGCCGCGGTAATATTACTCTCCATGGTTTTCGCACTGCATTACTACTACTTGTTTTAACGCTCCAAGTTTCTTCCTTTTGAAAATCATTCGGAGTAGTTTGCAATGGCCAACCCTAATATAAGTTCGGTTATTTACTTATATAATTGATGTAAATTTTATCAGTTTACGTATACTTCATTAAAATTGCCCTCAGTTATTAATGATCTCGATGTGATATTGAAGGTATTTCGGGATCTATTACCAGACATTTCACAGAAAATTAAAAGGAGATTCTCCTAAAAACCTATAGGAAATTCTCCTTTTTCATAAATTAGGGGTTTCTTCTTGAAAAAAAAAGATAAACTTCTAATTATTCGAGTTTCTCCTTGAAATAAGGAGAAACTCCTTAAGGAAAAAGAAAATTCTCCTTTTTCATAAATTATTCCTTTTCCGTTAAGGAGTTTCTCCTTTTTCATTCCTCTTTTTCAATCAGAAACTCATAATTTATGATAAAGGAAAATATCTTATAAGTTTTTAGGAGAAACTTCTTTTTTTTTTTAAGAAGACTCTTCTTTTATTCAGTGTTCTTAGTACCGTTGATATATATGCTTGGGCACCATTGAAACAACACGCAATACTCGATGAGTTTACACTCACAAAAATGGATTCTTAATCTTAGTAAATAACTGCACTTAAACATTATCTACTTAATTTTAAAATGAATTTATTATTCATGTTATTCTCAATAAGATTACTAAAAGTATAGAATCCTCTGAATTTTATTATAAATATGTTAATTGTTTAATTTTTTCTGCATATTATAGAAACTTTTTCATTTATTCAATTCTTTTTCCTTTTATATTAAGTGGAAAGTGATAGCAGTCTATTTATTGAAAGACGATAACTTATTTGAAGAAGAAATCGTTTACATTTTAGCAAATTAATCATATAATAAGTAGATTTTCCAGTACTTGACGACTTCCCGCAGTATACATATAGTTAGCAGATAAATTTTCTTTAATTTAATTACTGGTTAAGATATCGAGAGAAAATATTTATTTTCAAGTGACGTGTTGAATATTCAAGCAGCAGGATGAAGAAAGAATATCACGCGTTGGCTACACGCCAAATTATGACACAATTCGCACTAACTGTGCACCTTGGCTTACAGTCGCTGGTGAGCCGTTTGAGGTAGTAAAGGCTTCCGTTGCACCTCTGATTTAGGAATATACCACTTTCTCGTAGGCACTCCAGAAAGCTTTGTATACAACGACAGACCTTGATGTTCGCGTTAACTTAACCCGAGTGCACAGCGACCCGGTTTTCATATGTATTAATTTTCCGCGAAAAGGGAGGAGGCAGTCTCAATGGATGCACAAAGTGGAATTAGCTCCGACACAATCTTCCGCTACTGTACTTGAGAGAATAGTTTTCTGTTAGTCACGTGACTTATTGAATGGGCAGTTTTTACGCTGCAATTTCGTCACCGATTTTCCATCATTTTCATTTGCAGTGCTGAATTTTAGGAGATTTCTATTTGGTAGTGCTCCTGATCTTTGGGTTTCATGATTATAACAAGATTTTTGTATACCGTCACGTGATTATTATATGGGATATTTTGGGAGTTTGTTCAGCAAGACTGACCGGTATATGTTAAATTTGTATGTCTGATCACATATGGACTTGTTCTACTGACCCGGTATCTATCCTCTGTCGGAGGAGAAAGAAGAGAACAAAAGACGCTACGAAAGTTTTGTTCCATTTTAAAATATTATATTTCGTTTAAATAATAAATAAAGGCTTACTGCAAAAAATTTACGAAAACAAGCTCTCATTGAATATAAAAAACCAAAATAAAAAAAACTTCCTCCTTGGCAATCTGTCCGAAGTTCAAGATTCACGAATTCCCATAAGATTTTCTCATATTATCACATGATTATTATATGAAAACCTTATCCAAGTAGAAGTGTCACGAAAAAATGTTACGAGTCCAACATTTTAATAACTTGAGTACATCGCATTTAGCATTAATAAATAATAAAATTCTATTGCTGGACTAGTTTAAGCTTACTTTAATTTATACCTCTATAATATACCGCAGGATGCAGTTTCGTGTTAAAAGGAAGGCAGACGAACTTGATAAAGCAGCCAGTCATTTCCCGAAGTCCATTTCGAGCTTCCGAAAAATTCCGATGGTCAAAATCGTGGCGAGAGTAGAACTCCGTCGATGGAGCAATGAATCATCGAACAAGAAGGGGACGGGAGCATCAGGCGTCATTTATAAACCGTATAAATCTATCTTCTCGTTCAAGTGGAGGAGGGATAAGGGAAGCTTCTACGACACGCGCATGTAAAAATAAGACGGTGTAAGTGGACAAATCTGTCGAAATTCTTTGAAAGATATTGCATTGGCAAATTGTCTGAGTTGCGGATTTTTCAGCTTCCTCGGGCATCTCTCCAAGAAATGATACATTAATGGGCCGAGCAAGCCATTCATTCTCGAAAACAATGTTCCAGGCGCTTAAATCATGTTGCTCGCATGAGAGTGAATCGTAAAAAAAGACTACGTCGGCCTAGGTTGGCTTTCGTCGCGTCTCCTATGATTCTAGAAAGGCGAGGTTTTGACTGATTCTCACTTAGGATTATAATTTCATTAAATGACTGAAAAACTTCAAGTCAGAACTTGGGTATGCTAATAATCCATCAAGAAAGCACATTTTACGAACTCTTTTTAGCATTTTAATATTTTTTAATTACGAGATCAGGCGCGCGGAAATGCGGGTTAGCTTTATAAATAGTGTCACGATAAACAATTTGAAAAACAAAATAACATGCTCAGCTCGACAAACTACATCACGAGAAATACTGACTACAATGAAATCTCAATGGATTTTTTACTTATTGACGATTGAAAAAATTTCTCACCTGACAGTTTATTTAGAAATCTCACTTAAAACTTTCAATATGTTCTGGATTGTGCTTCGCATTTGGATATACCCGATAATAGGCAGTTACTCCCTCATATTTACAAAATTTTAATATGCAGAGAGAAGAAGAAAAAAGAGAAAGGCTTTAGTAATGTTGAGTCCCTCCCAAATCATAGTCGCTTATGAAAATTCAAATTCCTGTCGAAAAGGCGAAATCTTTAAAACATAACGGCGTGGCATATCATTGCTGGCAAGGTCCCGAGAGATTAAAAAATGAAGCGGATGCACAATGCCAACTCGTGCACTTTCTCCTTATTTAATCACGCATTTTAATTGAAAATAACCAATGGCACTGTTTAAACATGTAGAGGATTTGCACGGATAGCAGCCATTTTGTTTATCCAAGCGCATTTTTAATATTCACTGGCTTATGTGCACCTCTGGCAATATGGATCGTTAAGAGGAATTATTTATAACGAGCGTTTATCAAAAGTGTAGCTTCAGCCTCACTTCGCGTATTTAAATCCACGACACGATAGTGCATTGCGGTATGCAAACGAGCGTAATCGAAATCTCTGCTTTTGATCGATATGCATCTGCAATTTTATCCATAAGTCGTAATGTTAATTCGTTTAGTGAGGAAGATTGTACTATATTTAAAAAAAAAAATTGTAGTTCAATTTTTAGTATGCTTTCTTCGCTATATGGTATGTATAATATTTGTGCTTTCAGTGATATTTGCGTGGAACAATTAAAATGAACTACTTATACTCTGCATATTATTATCTCCGTGATAAGAAAATGACGAGCTGAGTTAGTCAAATTTCTAACGATTCGTTAGTTTCGCTAACTAATATCAAGGCGCGAGATTGAAGAAAATATATGCGCCAGCTCCTCTAAAATCTACAGAAAGTACAAAATATAGATCGCACATCTAAGCGTTTTTGCTCCATGTCTACCGACTAATTATGAGTAAACGCAACCTCCTTCAACTATATCGCCGTGAGAATCAAAATTGGTACGCATTTAAACATTTTAACATTTCGAAATTCGCGTTACAAACTAAAAAAAAATTTAATTAACACTTTTAATAATACTAAAATTTAATAAAACTTTAAAAAACTAAAAAAACAAAGAAGAAATTAATTAAAATTTCAATATATTTTTATTACAATAAAGTTTGAATCTTTTGCAAATTTACGTAGGGTATTATATTTCTTTCTAGGACCCTTAAGGGAATTCTATTACATTACTCTGCTTTAAAATTTTATAACCAGCGCATCGCGTCGAGTGAAGAGGCTCGCCAAAAATTTTAATTTAATATAACACAATCGCGTGTACCAAAAATTTTCTTACAGGAAACACAGCGTCAAGTAAGTCTGCATCGTGCTATCGAGAAAGCACAATTGTATCTGAAAAATTCCGATAATAATGAAGCCAGCCAATGCAGGGGCTTGATTAAACGCTTTTAATCGAGAGTCGAGAAGAGAAGATTTAGCTCATGTCACCAGCTTGGTTACTGCCAAGTGGACAGTGTCCAAGCGTAACCCTGTCACTTTATGTTATCCAATCAAGTACAAAGACATAAAAGTAGCTGCCTCAGCTTCTGTACACTATACGTGATGTCATGTTCTCTGAAAGACCTGCTTGTCTCCTGGGTTGTATGCTATCTATACCCACCTTACTAGCCCTCCCGGACTCCAATTCGGCTGCAGTGACGCTGATTTTCAATTTTCTCTCTTTTTTTTTGAGCGGTTCAACTCTCTTCTTCGGCATGTTGTGCTTGTTGCTACTTTTACATCACAATAAATAATCTGAAGATAGTTTTAAAAATTAATATTGTCATTCTCGTAAGAATGGATAATTTTATCTTTTTTAAATTTAATTTTTTTTTATATTTTACTTAGTAATATTAAACAAATACTTTTTAACGAACTCTGAATTAATTTAACACCGAAATATAATAATGTTAATTAACTTAATTAGAACATTTAAAATTAGTCTCACTGTTTTCTTCAGTTCAGTTTATTCAGCAATAATAATCAAATTTCGTGCTGTCATTTATTTAACAATGAATAATTTTATTAATTTTTTCTACATTTTACTCAGCAATATTAAACATTCTCAAAAATTTACTCTAACTGGTAGAAGAATCCACTAAATAGCACTGGAAAGTCTACTTATTATAGAGTCAAACTTATTTATGCCGTCGATAAGCGGACCATCATTTTCGATTCATTTACTAAAAAGTAAACGATTTCTTCTTCAAATAAGTAGATTGTCGTCTTCCAATAAATATACTGCATGATAAATTCTAAATTGATTAATTAACTATTAGTTTCCACTTAATATAAACAGTGAAATGAATTGAATAAATGAAAAAGTCCCTGTAAATAAGCAGAAAAATATGAACAATTAACATATTTATGATAAAATTCAGAGGATTCTATACTTCTAGTAAACTTATTGAGCATTATATTGAAGCATATATATTCTTCAATTTAATAAATTCATTTTAAAATTAAGCAGATAATGCTTTAGTGAATTTGTCTACTAAGACTAAGAATCCATTTTTGTGAGTGAACAAGTACATTTAACTAACTCTGAATTAATTCAACACCGAAGTAAATATATTTTTTTTTAATTTACTTAATTAAAACTACTTAAAATTAGCCTCACTGTTTTCTTCAATTCAGTTTATCAAACAAAGTAGCTAAAGGCGAATTTCCTTTTTTTTTACTTTTAAAACGACGATGCCCGCTCATACTCTTCCGTGCTTTTTATAAATTCACCTCACGAATGCGACATGAAGATTTTACGAGCGATGCGACTGCACCGAGGCTCGATCTGCCTCCCCTGCCGGCTCTGCATCTCCTTTGGGTTTACTTCTCTCCCGGCGTTTTCGCAAACGCCTGCGTTGAGTTCAAGAAGTTTCAATTTTCCGAATACCCATGTGAATTGAACTTTGCGAGTTGACGATGGTTACGCGACATCGTTTCGATCTCGTCAGAATATAGGGAATAAGTGTATCGTTTTAAGAACGTATGCTTTTTGTATTTGGATGCTTGTACATGTCCCATGCATTGCCTTAAATCATTCGATACAGGCTAAGATTTATTAAAAATTGTGGATCATTATTTTATATAAAAAGCGTGATCCTAATAACTGAGTTCCTTCATTCTCGGTTAGGACTTGTACACAATATTGTGAATGGGCATCGTTAAAAGTGAAATAAATAATTATTCGATTATTCATATTATTGAACGTGTAAAATTCGGAAATATAGCAAGATACTCAAGGGAAATTATTTTAAAGTCTGCTTATAATATTCAGAATTAATTTATTAATTAAATGTTAACTTTATTATTTCTCAGCCCAAATTATCAAAAGTTATGGATAAATTTAAAAAGAAAATTATCGTATTAATGAAAATTAATGCAATTGAACCATCCAGCTTCAGAGCGATAAAGTGTGCTGTTAGCAAAACTTTAATTTGTTCTGTATATCCATAGGCATTGAAACGTCAACTTCCCGCAATTTTAACGAAATTCGTGGTCCGTAAAGCTTGACACACTCTGACTAAGAAATGTCAATAAAGCTTTTTGCTACTTGTGGTTTAATAATGAGTGTACCACCAAGGCTCTTTGCAAACGAACGAATGAGACGGCAGTACAACCTCACTGCTGCTCGGTGGTTTACCTTCACGTGTCACAAGAACGCGTCAGACTGTAGAGATTGAGATATTCTTGGGAGGTATATTGTCGGTGTTAGGAGAAATGAATAATTTTCTTCTTTACCGAAAGAACCTAATCCAACCTCGTATGAACATTCGGTGCTTTTATTTTGCGGTCTTATGTATGTATAGAATTACTAGGAAATGAGAGCGCAATTATTTGGAGTACTGTGAAAATTGGGATCAGGATCTTCCGAGTTCAATTTCTTTCCTTTCCTCTACGTCATTTATTATTGTTGGTTACGCTTTGTAGACTGCACGCCTTCAATGATGAGCTCCGGTAGCTGTGCCTTCATTACATGGAGTCACAAATAAGTTTTTACAAATTAAATGAGAAATATTTAAAAAATATGAAGAAGAGATGTACAAAGAAATGAATTCGCACTCCAGAAGGAGATTTCAAGGAGGGATAAAACAAGGATTACGAAATATTCTTATATCCATAAGAACTTGATAAGAAGCACATAATTTTCATCTTTATTTTTGATCTATAGGAACTTAATAAGAATCAAATTATTGTCATCTTTATTTTCGATTTCAGATTTGTTTAAATGGAGTGACCGAAGCTTCTCTAATAAAAATGAATTAGTGAACTAGAGCAATAAGTTCGCAATCGCCCTTTGTTTTATAATATAACTTGGAAGACAGGAAGAGAGTCTCGAGAGCAAGAGCTTTTTACTTTTTCCTTAGAAATTTACGTCTTCGGCTGCACGCGGACAGAAACGAGCTGAATAATATTTCAAGGCTTTTAAGTACTTTTTTTCTCTCTGCTTGCTGTAAACGCGCGCGGCAGTCACGTGACGGACTCCCCCCGGGTAATCAATTTCTTTAGACGTCCGCTTCCTCTCGCGTACGTACTTAATTCACGTGGGATTCACCGCTCGTTCGCATATATAACTCACGTAGAGCTTCCATCTCTGCTCATTTACCGAAGCGCATAGTCCGCCGATACTTAACGTGGATTGCGCGAAAAACAGAGTGAGTAATATTTTTTAATTTCATCGCCGAAAAGCTCATGTTGTCCTAAAGACGAATACGATAGCATTTATTTCTTCAAGCTCAAGAATTAAGACAAATTTACCAAAAGTGCCATAATTTTGGCCGCGTAGTTGTTGAAAATAATAAAGTTCAGTTGTCGTAAAGCAATCGTCGCGTGAAGTTTAACCAGACGGAAAATTAAATATAAATAAAATATGAAAATGCGATTAAGTGTTTTCATTATCTCTTTCACTGGCAAATTCGTGATTCTTTTGGGAACATGCACAAACAGTTTTTTTAAACATATAATTAAAAAAAATCTATATAAGTATAAAGTTTCCACTTATTTCCATTGAATAATAAAACTCGAATACTGACTTTGTATTCATTGTGTTTGCGGCGAGTGCTAATGCAGAACTACAAACTCGGATCAAGTGTTAGGATGGAAAAGCAGTGAAGCTTAGCAAAGTTAAGTAAAATCATCAAAGCCGCGATATTGTTATAGCGTCTGCAGGTCGGACGGTCTATGGTCATCGAGGCTGAACGCCGGGCGGATATTAGTGCGCATTCAATACAAAGTGCACAAACGGCATGCAACATTATCCCCTTCTCCTGTTACCACCCCAGTCGATGTACCAGTGACTACATTCACGATCATGATAAGTTGCTGAATTTCATGGCGTCCATTCGGCGCTATCGAGTAGAAGCCCCGCGCAGCAGCTCCCCATAGAAGCTCAATTGACCAAGAGTAATCGGAGGAATGGTCGTTTCAATTATCATCAGGGAAAATATGCGGGAGATACTCCGAAATGATACTTTTATTCGAATAAAAAATAAGATGCACTTTCTTCGTCTTATCGTCTTTGACGCTTTTCAATAAGATTTATTAGATTTCCGAACTCTGGATTTCCCTCAAATTTTGTAGAATATTTTTTACGATGTAAAATAATAATTACAGAATCCACAACTTTTACTCCTCTCCATGTTAGTTATTTAAAATAATATATGACATATCTATTCTGTGTAGTATCTTTTTTTAAAGCTTCTCATTTTTATTTATGGGGGCAAACCTGTATTCTGAATTTGAAAAAATGTCGTACTCTCTCTACAACTTAGCAACATATTGACTTCTTTTTTTTCCTTTGAAAGGTTTTTAGATTTCCTACAATGTGAGCCGAACAGAATATATAACAAAGGCCAAGCTAGATTTTATAGTTTACTAATAGTAGACAAAAATGTCAAGTTGCCATCAGAACTATCATTTTTTAAAACTATTTGATTCTGTATTTTATATATTAAAATTCTGCTTCGCTCACATTTAAGGGATTCTATAAATCTTTAGAATGAATAAAAGTAAGTCAATATGTTGGGTGTAAATTGAGATAGTGCGCCACAGCTGAAAATCTTTTCGAAACTTAGCTTTTGCTCTGATTTAAGAGAGGATTTGCACGAGTAAGTTTCGAATGAGAATTTCCACAGTTAAACTATTTAACTCCATAATTATTATCCATATTTCTATAGTTAAACTATTTAACTCCATAATTATTATTTATATTTTCATAGTTAAACTATTAAATCCTGAATTTTATTTTCTCCAGATTCAGAACACAGACTTGCAGGCTTAAAAAAATCGACCTAAACTATCGATGCATTTTCATAGCTCTATACACGTAGACTAGCGAAATTGCCTGTATAATTTATACATGTTTGGCAATTTTGAAGAGGAAATCTCCGTATGCAATAAGCACGGATGAATAAGTTTGTTAACTTTTGAAGCGTGAACATGCTGTCGCACATTTTGCTTTCGGGCTTCTAAGTTCTCGGGAGAGCGCGAGGACAGCTTGGCCTTTGTGTAAGTGTGCGCTATTGACAAAATGAGTGATAGTTATATGGCACCAGCGATGTACTCCGCTCCATCCCCTTATCCGCTACAAATCGTCCTTCTCTCGCGCAGTCAAGCGTGAAGCCCGAAGCGTTAGCTTCCTTCCGTCATTTCTGATTCTCTCGACTGCGCTCTCGTTTCTACACCCCCTCCCCCTTTACCAGCTTCGACCCGAAGCTAACGGACCCATCAACAACGCGGCTGTACTTCTGCATATCCTTCCTAAATCTTGACTTCCTCTCAATCTCTGCGCCTAGTCTCGACTTAATCCCAACATTTATCACTTTTTAATGACCATTTCTCGCGAATATTCCTGTATCTCCTGTGGCAATGTTTCCCCTTTGTTTTGAGTTTAAAGTCAATTTATTTTTTTCTTTTTATTTATTGTTTATTGTTATTGCACGAATTGTTTACTTTTACTCGCTCGCACATAATCAAGAGAGATTGTAATTCACTTTGTTTAAAATTGATCAATGGTTTAATATTGGTATTGACCTGCTGCATTCAAATTTATTTAGATAATTCAATTCATTTAAGCCGTAATCAAAAAGTAATTAAAATTATAATATCAACATTTATTTATTAGAGCGCACAGTGCAAAAGTTTATTAAAACATTATTAATCTTATTATTAGACCGCACATTTAAGTTAATCAACGATCATGAGTACTATTTTAAATTGTTTTCTTTTTATAATTCGTAATTTACATAAAATTCAATTTATGTTGTTTAATATTACAGAATCAATATAGACTATTTACAGTTATTTAATAATTAATATTAGATTCTACATTCATTACAACGTCCACACAAAATAGTAAATAAATCATTGCAAATTTTGAATATACATATATCACATGTTTTTGAAATTTGCATAAATAATAATCGACAAGTTCAAGTAATTCAACATACATAAGTATAATTATCTATTTATATTTCACATTTATTTTTGACCTAAAAAGAGTAGAGCGCTAATCCAACACTCTTTAATTTCGGCGTAAGTAGTAACAGTCGGGGTATAGTCAGACCCACCGCTTAATGCGAGGATAAGCCTCTAGAGATTGTTTAGCGAAATCGGCCGTTAGTTGGCTACTCTCTATTTCTTTGTAGCATTTCTGTCCTGCATCCGGAAATCGGACTCTCTCCTTTTCGCAAGCACTCGAACGAGGAAGAAAATCGTATAACTATATATCACGCGCGTATATAGTTAGTCGGGCGCACGATCTGGAGCTTCCTGACGGTCCCGCGAAGTTGTTAAACCGAACAACGCGCCAGTCGTGCAATTGGAATTTCTCCAGCTGTATTATTCCGTCTAATGTAACGTGACTTCTGTAACGTACTAGTCGTACAAAGAAACACTCGGGCGCACGTTAAGAGATGCTTCTTCCGACAATGACCCCCGAAGTCGACTTTCCTTTTACCGGCGCCCCGCTGAGCGAAAATACTGAGGTGCCTGCTTAGTATCTTTGCTCTGATACCTTCGAGCAGCGGGTCACGAATGCTTTTCAATGAAACTCTCGTTTAAGAAAAGGAATCGCAATTTTTTTAGCAATTTTGCTTTTTGTTGTTCCTCCACTGCTCTAAAAATAAAAAAATAAAGTATACCCTTATTGAAATGTGCTTGTCTTCGATTTCAAAATGCCAATATCTGAAAAAGTAAAGAAGCTTGTGGCCGTACACTTTAATACTTTGCACTGCAGATTTTTCTTACCAAGATTTGCAATACCCTTGCTATGATATAGCTGATTTATAGTAGCCAAAATATTTACACGAGTAAGAGAGTTTTCAGCTCAACTAACATTACATTTATGTTGCACCAGCACAGAGTAAGATACCGAGATATTCTACAGAGTGCCGTGGATTTTAGGAGCAAGAAAAAAAAAAAGAAAAGCGAACTGACAATAACAGTCGAATTGCGATAAGAAACGACCAAACTTTCCTCCTTAGTATTCGGATTATTCGACAGACTGTTTATATGAACTTGAGGCAGCTTTCGTTTTTTATTTTCCCATCTTTTTTAAACCTTGATATTATTATGACTAGGCTTTACGTGAATTTACATAAATAAAATGAATGAAGCATAAAAATCATAGAGTTATTTCTACAATGAATCTACGGCATTTCAAGAAATATTACTCGTTTTTGACTGAAAAAAATGGCCCTAGCAAAAACGAAAAAATTGTTTGTATTGTAATTAATTGCAAATTTTTGTTTCGAACGATTAATCAAATTACAATTTTATTACAAGTTCTTACTTTTTTTAAATTAACAATGTAGCGAAAATAATCATTTCTTTTAAGTAGAGCACATAAATGCTCAAGATATCAAATTTACACACTCCTATGTAATTTACGCCGGTGCTTTCTCTAGTAAAAACTTCAGGCAGAGAAGCGAATGTTACAAAGCGACCAATCTCCCCTTCCGAGTGAGTGCTTTTAATTAATTTCTGTTTACGTCGCACGAGCGCGAACGCCGGGCCCCTCGAAACTTCGCCCTCACCTTCTTACATAAAGAACGTAATAACGTTGAGTACACCTCTAACAAGATTAGCTAGTACTTGATATTTTACATAGCTATTTGTCATAGTTGGAAACTGCCACTTTGACAGCTTGTCATCGAGACAGTGAGACCTCGCGTGCATTCACTTTCATTGCTTATTATAAGTTTTCGAGCTTACAGACTAATTGGGATTGCGGCATTCGGTGTTGGTAGAACTGAGAATGAGAATCCGATATTATCCATAACGTTAAAGCGAACTATAATATCAACGAGGTTTAATTGATTAAAATTTGTATCCACGTAAAACGGTTGAAATAATAAGAGGAGTGCAGGATAAATTAAATATATTTCTTATTTCTAGTATTTCCAATTGGATCGGGAATTTACCGGCGAAAAAGACAGTGAAAAGACTTAAACACAACTTTGGTTTTTATTTATATTTATTTACGTTTTGGTTAATAAATTGGAGGCGATTACTCTTCGACAACTAATTTTTCTTGTCTACAAACAATTACATGGTCGACTTCATTTTTTCATCGAGCAATTGATTTGCGTTTTTGTCAAATTCATAATCTAAAGAATCTTCTATTGCAAATACTAGTAATCCTATCCGTAACATCTAGTTTCACATAGAATAAAATAATGGAGATATCATTTTTAAGATGAAAATTACCAGAATAACTTGCGCCTTTGCTAAATGTACATAAAATTACAGGTAATTTCTTTAAGGAGTTCTGAAAGTAAATAAAAAATTCAAATTTCTCACCATAATGTAGCAGATGAAAAAATATTTAATTTGTTTATAACAAAGAGTATAAATGAAATATTAAAAAACCACGAGATACTTGCTTTTCGTTAGCTAAGGATCTATCATTTTATAGAGTTCCAAGTTCTTATAATAATATCACAGCGAGTAAAGCTTAAATAATATGATTTTCTTAAATTATTCAAGTTTTTCTCATTAAGATATTCTTCTACGAACTTGGAACTTTATAAAATGATAGATCGCTATCTAACTGTGGGCAAGTATTTCGTGTTTTTTCAATATTTCATTTATACTCTTCGCTATAAGCAAATTGAGTATTTTTTCGTCTGCTACATTAAGGCGCGAAATTTGAATTTTTATTTGACTGTCAGACCCCCTTAAGATAGCCGAACGCTCCGCTGTACTTATCGCCGGCTTGAAATGAGACAACTATTAATAGAAGTTCATCGAGGCTGATAAATGGACGTACACGGGCGTTGGTCGTTATCGCGGTCCTGCCAAATTGCACCGTTAATCACTTCATCATCGTGCGCGTTTAATTCCACGCTCGTGCGGAGGCAAACACGAGCCGTCTCGTTCGCTTATGCACCACGCCTGCAAATTCGATTACATCCATGTTTCTGTGTGCTTCGCGAACCTCCCTATCTTCCGAATCTTCTATTGCAGCTTCCAGGCCCAGTCGGTCAGGGCAATCCATTCGAATTACTTGGATAATCCGTTAAGGATTAATAAATAATGCAGCATGCGACAATTGTCGGCCTATTACCGGTTGATAAAGGCCACGACATAGTCAGCCAGTTTACTGTTATCACTGTTCAGGATTTGTTCAATTGAACACTGACGTTTCCTTTTCCTTATATCTTGTATGGTCTAAGTTTCAATTATAAATAACTACAATTGTTATTCAGTCCTTGAGAAGCTAATTGACTAATGGATAAATGTTAAAGTAGCTTAAACATTTTCTTTTTTTCACGTACAATTACCGATTGTATAATTGAATGGGCCAGCTCCACTTTTTTTTCCGATTCACAGTAAATTTTATAGAGTATCAAGGTATTCGAAAAGGAAAGTGGATTCGTACTTTTTTTATTTTTTATTCGACTTAATTGACGTGTTTTTTTTTCTAGTGATGAAAAACATAAAATAAGAAACTCTGGGAAATATAGCTAACTCGACTGTATATCTCATCGTTTACCTTGTCAGGTGATTAAAATTGCGAAAACAGCGGATCGCATAGAAATTACTATTTGAGCGAGCATTATCTGCACTCGACAATTGAGTGGTATTCAATTTGGCACAGCTTATGTCATCATTGCCCCGATTGCTCATAATATATATCTATTTGCATATACATATACATAATCACTTTGTTATATACTTTCACAGACTGCAATCTTATGGAACTATTGGCATCAATATCTTGCAATATTTGTTATTTTATTTACAATTTATATCATTTTAAACAAATATAGAAGAAATTAATATAATTTAAAATAAAATTGTGCTGATTGAATCTTTAAATAAATACAAACTTAATACTTAAATAATTTTAGCTACTTTGTACTTCGTTTCATCGTGCAATATTCCTGCGTCTGTGCGGATTCAAAGAGGCAGCTTCACGCTGCATGGGTTATTTGGAATTTGCAAGTCGCCCGATTTGACCCTTAGCCTCACCCTGGCGAACTCTTACGTAGGTAAAAGTCTTTTCCGTCCAGCAATGTCGCGAACTTCCGCGCGCCTTCTCCCATACGACGAAAACGCCTCGGCGACGGCGATGAAAAGACTTTTAAAAGCTCTTCCGCCGTGAATCCACCAGCGTAAATATCCTTTCAAGCTTTTTGTCGCCACCCCTTCATACTGCCAAATAAATAAAAAAAATTATTATTTTTTTTTAGTTTTTTTACCGAAGAAAATTCGTTATTGACCTAAATCGTCTTGGGAGGAGGGAATATTGGAGAAAAGAGAAGAGAGCCCCTTTCAAAAAATAAAAAGTACGTGTAACCGATGAAAGATCTGTTTACGGTTCGCCATGGAAGATCTTAAGGTGACCTATTTTCGTTTGACAAGAGGCACTACTTCTGGCGAAATATATCGCATCTTCTCAATAGAAGCATATTTTTGTTGATAATAAAGTGAAGGTGATTTTTTTGATATAGGGATCAGTTTAAAAAAAGAATTAGCAATATTAAAATCTAATAAATTTCTTTGGCTATGCCAGGGTAGCGCGAGCGTTCAATAAAAAAAATGTCGTTGAAAACCGCATCGCATAAACTAGTGTTTGTCAGAGCTGCTTGGAATGTCGAGTTGATCGGTTATCGATTGTATGCCGATATTTTTTTTAAATTCAGCACGTGTGCTGCATACTTTGTCATAGTCATTTATATGCACGGCCGGGCAACAGCACCGCGCGTGCTTTCGTAATGATTTTTTAATAATTACTTTATAATTAATAAAAAGCTTTATTTATCACTGATGCATTGACATTTTTTAGAAAAATTTATTCGTAAAAAAAAGAAGCTGGTAATAAAATGTATGCTAGTGTCGTATTTTATGTATATCCTTTTAAATTCAAAATAGTTCTTGTGTATCAAAAGGCACCGCAGGCAAGTAGGAATGCAGCCAAGCAGGGCACATTTATGTTACCGTGGAATACCTCGCGTACAGTCCGATTTATTATGATTTTTTTTTCATTCCCATTTGTTCTACTTTTATGATGAGTTTCATAATGATGAATCGAAATCTTATGTAGTTTCAAAAGAGATATTCGAAAAACAGGTTTTTTATTTTTCTTTTACTTCACGTTCTTTTGCGTGTAGTATTATAGCGCATTTCACGTTGTCGTAAGTAAATAATAGAGGCGTAAAGACGGTAGACAAAGGGGACTGGTAGGAGGGACTGGCTAGAGGGAGTGAAAGACAATAAACCATAAGTCTGACATATTTCTCCTTCAAGACATTGTAGAGACTGGTGGATCGTTATATTTAGGATGAGACGCTTCGGAGTATCCCCTGCACGCCACGCTGTATGTGTCTGTGAACTCAACACTCCATGAGGCAATGACCAGGATCAAAAAAGATATGAGGAAAAGAAGCGTGATATTGGCGGCTTTACGCTGAGAAAAATGTTCACGTAAAAATGATTACACGCTGATATACTGAACAAAATTTGTAATACCATTTGATATATTTTACTATGAAATATTGTAACTTTTTTGAGAATGTAAGTTTGCGTCCAATTTCAAATTTGCACTTCTCGATAAGGAGAATCGTAGAGGTATAATGAGGTTTATCGACCGGGAGAGGGCGAGCGTCGAGGGGTTATCTTCAAGGTGGAATCCTCTCCCTACCCTCTAAAGTAAAATTAGAGAAAAACTACTAAAATTAGAGAAAATTGCTCTACTAATGATCAAATAGAAAGGTAACCCCTAACAATAAACACATTAACAAACTCAATATTTCCTTTCAAACAATAAATCAGTTTTTTTTTCTATCAGTGTATTCATTTATGCATATTTAGAGAAAAAGGAAGAGTGTTCTACTGGGTGTAAAACCGACGATTCATCTTTGGATTAGTACAGTTTCAACGCTGTCTTTTACGCAGCTCTTGATGATCGAACAATTACATCGTCGCTGTAAACGCGAGCATAAAATTCCACGCACGCCTACCGTTGCACGCATTTACGCACGTATCTGCACCACTGGAACAACGGGTACAGCAATAAAATTTCACAATCCTATCTAGGCTTTAGTGGACGATGAGGTGAAAGAAAATTGAAGGAAAATAAGGATAATAAATGTCTGTCACTCCAGTAGATAAATTTATCCGAAATATTTCAAACAACAGTGCTAAAATTGTGAAACACAATGTCTAATTTATTTTAATGTAAAAATGCATCTACAATTCTAGTAAATATTACTAGAATTCTAGTAAAATTTATAATACAAAATGGTAATTTTTTCATTAAATGCCGTCTGTGGCTCCGCTCCTAGACTGGATAGTAATTTTTCCAAAACATTTCTCTCAGTGTAATATACACCGACAGAAAAAATTTAATAAAAATTACGATTTTAATTATGAAACGAATGACAGTCTTGACAAGCGAGAAATTTTAGTTTGAAAAATAAAAATGATTAGTACTCAAAATAGTAATTTTCAGTATTAAAATGATAATTTTTAAAGTTTCAGCTACTAAAAATTACTGTTTTTCTATAATACTTTTCTCTCAGTGTACTAATTTTTCGCCGAAAGCTCTGAAAGCTCCGAAAATATTAATCAGTGGATTAATATTTCTCGCTTCTCATTTTTAATTTCATTACCTCGGGCGTTCTTGTTGATATCGCAATGACGACTTGCGGAAGTGATTATGGGAAGAAGTGTCGGGGAGACGGTTAAAAGGTCGTTAGAATAGGAGACGATCAAATGGCAAAAGAGCAATATAAAATCAATCGGCGCGCATCCCTTATCCGGGCGTCTACCTGGGCGTGAACGAGCCGAGTAGAATCGCTCGGGAGGCTAAAGGTCCCGCTACATGAATATGGACCAGCGCGTCTATTGTCTGTCAGCCGATCACAAAGAACTCGCTAAGCCAGCGTCATTCGCGCGCGTCAGCAGCTGTAGGAGCGACGACTGAGGGCAAAGGGGTGGGAGGGCGGAGAGGCGCTCGCTGCCATAAAAAGAATCGGCGCATCGTTTACGGCGCGCGGTCGGCTAAGCAGATGCATGGAAATGCAAAGCAGAGGTATATATCTGGAGCGCGGGCCTTTGAAAGGGCTGAAGCGCACGCGCGATAAAACAAGCGGAGACAGGAGGCCAACGAGCGGCAAAAAGGTGCGCGCAAGCCGCCCGGTAAATGAAATCGCGAAAATTTGCAAATGCTCCGATTGTTTTGCAGTCTCTGCTATTCTCCCTCGCATCGCCTCGCCCGGGAATCGCAGTTTCGGTGATCTACGAGGCTGTTTTTACCCGAGCCACTTTAACCTTCAATTAAATTAAAATTCGCGCGGCGCTCGGAGGCTTCCCGGGCATTAATTTATCCTACTTTTATGATTTTACTGATACACTGTGACATGGTTGGACGAGTTTTAAAGAGATTTATTTTTTTATTCAGCTTACTTTTGTGTGATTTTAATGGCGCCATTATTCTATGCACGTTGATCAAACGAGTTTTAAAGATAACCCCGTCGAAACAATCTTATAAAATACATTTTATAAAATCCGATAAATTATTTATCGGGCTTCGTGCGGTTTTTGCGCCATTTTATGGAGTTTTATGTTATTATAATATGGATTTACTTTCAATAGGGAAAACACCGAAAGCTTTTTTCAAAAGATGTATTGTAAATTAATTAAAATACTAGTATTGATATTTGTAAAATTTGATGTCTTTAGCAATGAAGCATCTACGCGTTATAGTTAAAAATCAAAAAATCTTTTCTGAAAATCGTAATTATATGTACACAGAGATTACGCAGAGAGAATACACATAGAATAATTTTTATTAATTAAGCTTGCTTGTATGTGATTTTAGTGTTGGAGTTATTCTATATACGTTGACCAACCGAGTTTTAAAGATAAGAATTAAAAAACTTTTTTCAAGAGATATATTATAAATTAATTAAAATACTAATTACGAGTATTGATATTTATAAAATTTGATGCCTTTACCAATAAAGCATCTACACGTCTTAGTTAAAAGTTAAAAAATCTTTTCTGAAAATCGTAATCACATGTACACAATCTGTTTTTGTTTTTTTAATTAAAAAAGACGCATTTATTTTCAAAATAAAAGTTTTTCTGTTTACAAAAGCATGGCACATAAACGAGTGGATTCTAAGCACGTGGGAGGCTAAATATCACTGCTGTTTCATGAAAAATTTGAGGCTCGCTAATCCCAACTGTTCGGTGGCGCCTGTTCAGCACGAAAGCCTGAGAGTTCGCGGTTCGTAATCCAGCACTTTGAGCTCGCGAATCTTCGCCGCAACCTTTCAACGCCGACGGCTGCTGCAATCTCAGTTATCGAACCAATACGACAGTAGTGCATTCGGACAGTTTGCTGCCGAGTGATTCGCAACGTTGATATAGCGAGGGCTATTCGCCGTATTTGACCTGAGGATGTACGGTTATATGCCCTTATGAGTAACCGACCTTCGTTGTAAAGTCTGACAATTGAGACTAAATGCTTATCGAAAAGCTGAAAGCAGCAAAGTAAGTATTCATAATGCGGTCATGGCCACAGACTTAAAAAAGATTTTTTAGAAAATATCCACATTCTTGTGATTCCGTGCTTTTTTAGTGAACGCATTTTCATAGGAGATGAATTATCGCCAAGCGTGAAAAATATAAAAAAATAAATCGTCAAATCGTAAATATAAAAATACATCTTCGAATACAAAAAAAAAAAAAAGATGTTTTAGAGAAGAGTCTTACTGTGCCGAAAATTTTATGTCTTAAATCCGCGTACTAAAATCGTACGAGGCTCTCACTGCAATTGAAGTTCACTGCCAATAACGCTCAACGAATAAAAATAATTTTCGGACCGAACTCCATTATAATATTTTCAAATTTCACGCATTCTACCTATAGGTATGCATTACCCCTCTTCGTGGGCTCTTTCGCTAACTCCACGTTATTGACGAATTGTATGAAATGGCCGTGGAAAGTTTTTCCGATGCGGGGATGACGAGCGCGGGACTACGTACAGGTATCATTTGATATCGATTCTCGAGGCTCGCTTCGCGAAGCGACGAGATTTCGGAGATTTTCCTCGAGAATTTGTCATTTTCAAGGAAGTGTGCACCGCGCTCGATTTGAGAGTTTGCCCATCTGCCGTTTTAACTTTATCCCTCCGAGAAAGAGAAAGAGAAATTGAAATAGGGGTCGGGAGAGAGACCTGCGAAAGAGCGATGCGAGAGAAAAGGAGGATTTCTCGTGGAAGACGGATAGCTTCGTTTTATCGGTCCAATGCTCGTGCGTAACTACGCCTTCGAGGCGTGAAATTTAATTGGATGATTCCGTATTCTCGAAAATCAAAGGGGAGAGAGCCTACGCTCGACTCCCAAGACTCAAATCTGCTAGGACTGCTTTTAATTGGAGAAAATCAATTTTTTTTCCTTCAATCTACTAATTGTTCCAAGATTTATCGATTTCTCTGCATCGTAGTGAATAAAATAATCTATCATGGGAAAGGATGAAAAGTTGGACTACTTGTTTAAATACTACAAAGATAGTGGAAAGACATCTGTTTGTATAAAAGGAATTAAGAAAATTCTCGTGCCAATAGATTGGCAATTAACTTCATCAAACTTTATTTTATACATCCTTTTCTTAATTGAAAGCAGAGTTTTAATATTTTCTCAGAAATCTGGGGAAACAATGGTGCTCCATCCGCTAAGTATTATAAAAATTTTGAATTAAAATTTTCTCGAGTGCTGGTATTTATAGAGTTATATAGTTTTAATATTTTTTCAGAAGTCTGAGGAAACAATGGTGCTCTATCCACTAAGTATTATAAAAATTTTGAATTAAAATTTTCTCGAGTGCTGGTCAGTTATCGATTTGTCGAAAAGCGCTTAAAACGGTGGTAGCTGACACGTTCGAATAATGGAGACAGTCGAAGTTTGCAGAGCTCGCGAGAAAGTTCAAAAGTCGAATCATTATTTAAGTTCTTAATTGCTCACGTAACGCCATTCAAGCAAATACAACGTATCTCTCCGAGCCGACTCGAGATAAGAAAGTGAAACTGCAAGAAAGTAATATTAATTTAATATACTAATGTCACAATGAAATACTTTTTACTTGTTACCTCCGTTAACTATGCAATTAAATTACATTATGCCTGTTTTAATGACTGGGATTAAGGTTTATACGGTCATCGTAAAGAAGCAATAAGAACAACAATGTGCGTAGGTAATTTATTTCTTTTCTCATTTTTTAATTTTATTGTGAAATCTCTAGAATCAAAAATTTAAATTAAAAGAGCTACTAACGTCTAATAAATGATATTAAAGTGCCCATAAAAAAGATCGTAAAATGAAAGAAAAAAAATGAAGGCCCTATACGCACCGTTTCTATTGGTTTAGAAAGAGAAAAGACAAAGGAACGATGGCACAAAATTAAAATAATAATTTAGGTACCCTTTTTATTCTACGTAGCTCTTACTGAGATGTGTCCAGAGCAGCTTGCAAGCTTCGTCCAATTCCAGCATGTTATCTCACCTAACCCTGCGTCACGTGTCCATTGGTTCAATATTTTCTTATCGTATAACTCTGCAAAACGTTTATTGAAGCTTTTTCTCACACGAGCTTTTATTGTTGTTTTGGATAATTAATTCGATAGTTGAAGATACATTTATTTACACTGTACAAAACATACGATTTTATTATTTTTCATTATCAGTAAGCAGATATACGTTCTGCAAAAATTTGCACGATAAAAAATTTGATTTCCTTTTGTTTTTATCTTTATACATATGCGATACCATGAGTGACGTTGTCATTTCGGTGCACGTTTGAACCCACTGGGTGTATATATTGATCAAAAGCATTTGTTTTAAGTAACGTTCAAAAGCGCGGCGTTCTAGTGTTCCGCGCACAAAGGAAAGGCACAATAAAAAGCGCTTTTTTACGATCTCGTTTTGAAATTTAATAGCAAAAAATGTAGAGCGTTATACCTGGAATATTTTTATTTCGAATTGCGCATTTACAAACAACAATTAAATTATTCGTCACTGAAAAAGTTTTTTCGTTTACTACGAGAACTTCAAATTAGTACAAAATATTACTGCATTCTTATTCGAATGTGAGACCTCTGATGAAACTTTAAGCTCTGTAACAAAAATTTACGATAAAGTGCGGTCGGTGAACCACATCTGCCTCATACCATCTGCAGTAAGGATAAAAATTGGATGACCAACCAAGGCTACGACCACACAATTGAAAAACCTGTATGGACAAGTTTCATTCAGTCGTTGTTTACATACGAGTTTTCTCAGTGATAATAACATCGTCTTTAGACGGTCATGAGCGCGTGCATGCGCGCAAGCTCGGCAGCAGACGGCGCGGAGCTTTTGAGTAGATTAACAGTAGCAAGGAGCGCGGATCCGGTTTCGAAGCGGAATTAATCCCATAATTCAGCGACTTAGCTCCGTAAAAGCCACAAGGAAAGTTTTGCCGTCGCCGACACTGCTGCCTTCATCCTCTCGATTATCTCGTAATGCGGGTCAAGAGGATGATCGCTCGTGTGTCGCTTCGCTCGCTCTCTTCCGCTAAGCTTTCCATAGACATTTGGAGGCAGGGTAGGACAAACAAGAAAGAGAAAGATTGAAAGAGGAACTGGCCACAGTTTTACTTCGAAATTATGCAGAAGGCAGGCAGAACTCGTGTGAAACGAGCAATAACGTCTTCATTTGTGCTTGACAATTTTTTTTCTTGTTTGTAGCCTCTTTCTTCTTAATTAATTCGTTTATGTGAGTTTTATTAATTAATATTTCTAATATATTGACTTTTGATAAGATGGATGAGTTAATGATATTTTTGTTAATTTTTTTTATAATTTTCTCAGAGTACGCGAAGAGAATGTATTTGCAAGCTCTTTAAAAACCATGGGAAAAAAGTAATTTACCAGTGATTTTGCAAGCACTTAAATTTTTATCTGAATATAGGAGCTATCGAGGCACTTTTACTATTTTTGCGCCAAAAGCTCTGTAAAAATTACGCGGATATTCTCATGAAAATTTCGGTGAAGCTTCTCATAGATAATGTGGAGCTTTCCTTGTAAATCTTGTAAAGCTTTTTCAACCGACCATGATTCAGGTAAAGATTAAAAGGATTTTCCTGTAAATATATCCAGAGCTTACAAACCGTTCTTTAATTACTTTTTTGACGTAATTGTGGCTGAGAGTTTTACTGAGAATTTTTACGAAAAAATTCTCTCAGTGTAGCCTAAAACCTGAATGTCTGATTATACAAACTTGATTTGTTTCAAACCGACTATAAATACAGAGAGCAATGCTTATAAATTCCTCGTTTTTTAAAACAAATAAAATACTTGTAAATCTACAAGTGAGCAGGTGGACTTATCAGTGGAGCATTTTAACGGTCTCAAAGCTTTCGTTTCGTAGAGGCATGTGAGTTAATTAGGAGCAAGTCTATGAAATTTAAAGAACTCCGGTGTTAATTACTATCTTAACGAAAAAGCCAAGTCATGAATTCCGCCTTCCGCTTCCAACTTTCTCTGCATTGCTATTCTCGTCATTAGCGGAGTTCTTTTATAAAGCACCTAATTCCTGACGACGCATTTAACCTTAGGGTTAGATTGTCGTTTACTCGTAAAGTTTAACTTCTATATCAATTCGTTCATTTTATATTATTCACTTGTATTAGTAGGTATTTATCCTGGAGTAAATCGTCACGGTTGGTTGGTAAGAATGTAATCAGTATATTACTTTTGACTTTTCTACAAAATAGGCTTTTTTGAAGTGAGCTTTATTTCGTTAAAGGCGTCGAAATTATTATGTAATTGTTCATGACTTAAGGTATTTCCTTTTCTTCTTTACCGCTTTAAATAGGCTACAACAAGCTTGATAATTGTAAGTAAATTACATTATTATTCTCACTTTCGTTCTTTTTAAAAAATTAATGAATAAATTATCTCGAGTAGTATCAATAGGCTTTGGATTTTTGAAATAGACCCAATTTTGTAGGGTATTGTAAGGGTAAGTTTTGCCGACCTTTTCGCTTAAATTCTGTAGGAGAAATCGATCGCAACACTCGGCGAACGAATAAATGTCTGGAGCGCACGAAGTAACGGCGTGATAACAGAGCTTGAATTTTATATGATTGCTCAGAGCTATGTAACCACATACATTTATAATACAAACCTTTCTGGACTTGTACCCACATTCTAAGACACCTTTGACAAGATTTTTTAAGTTTATATTTTATTCATTCGCTGCTGTATGAAATTTCGCTTTTTGAATTATGCGACTTCTGTGAACTAATTTATAAGCGTCTTATTGCAACACAAACGTTGATTTCACAAAACAATCCTCTAAAGTAAATAAAGATCGAGAATATAAATCTCTCGTCTCGTACTTGGCGCCTAATCTATGTGACGTGGAGCAGGATGGCACGGGAGGTACTTGGCACGAAAAGCAAAAACTTTTCTTAGTTTAAGTAGCCACCAAAATAGTGGTCTGTTATTTATGTTAGTTTATCTAAAAGAATAAATTGTTCCGCACAAGGTAATAATTGAATGAGAGTATATAAATTTTTCTATATCGCCTTTCTACATCGTAGTGCTCTTGAAGTTAATTGCACTATTCAACATGCAATTGACAACTAAATCAGTTGTCAAAAACTTTTAGTAGCAGTTAATACAGCAATTAGAACATTATTCAGGGAGCCGCGAGGAAACCGCCAATTTTGAATTATGTAACTCGGATATTATTTTAGACCATGATCAATTTAGTCTAAAATTAAATTCTCCGTAGTTATGAGGTAGACTCTATATAACTGAAAAAAAGAAAAATAAATAATTTTGCGTGAAACCAATTCAAAGCCAATTTCAAGAAGCTGAGTAAATTTAAATTATGCAAAGTGATTTATATTTGCGTCCTTACATAGTTCTGATGCTTTAAGAGCTTTGTACAAAGGAGCAAGTTGCTAAAAGCAGAGCAATACTCACTTCATTTCGTGATTACATTTGCAAGATGAACATCAGATTCTATATTTTTACGGGAATTTTCTTTACTTTTTAACACCACTGTAAAAACATAAACTGCTTGCAATAGCAGAGAACAATTTGCCTCGAAAATCTACTTGACGAACGATTGAAAGGTTGCATCCTCCTACCAGGCAACCGTTTACAGAGTAAAGGGTCTATTGTTCTACAAATTCGAGAATCAATAATAATATTTTAAATAAAATATTTTAAATAAATCAAACCACTAGAAGAAATATTTGTATATTAAATATATTAACAACTTGATTTTATGTTATTAATTTTTAAGGGTTACAGTTTCTGTTAAAGGTTTTGAGAGACCACGGAATCACGATAATTCTGACAATATAGAAGAAGTGTTTCTACTGAACAAAATAAATGAAAGATGCATGAATATTCTATCTTGATTTATGTTCTCGACAGTTGATTTATTTTCGCATAGAGTCCACATGAGTGTATGGTCATGAGACGTAGATGCGCTTATATCAAAAGAAAAGAATTGCGGGAACTAAAATGAGTAATGAGTCCAGATGTATATAAATTTTTTGAAACATTATGACATAGAAATCGCATGTTTGCGTGTAACTTCCAGAACACGATAGTAGTAAATTTTTAATAACGACAATTTAATGAAAAATAGAAAAAAGAGAGCAATGCTTTTGTGTTAATCTCTTTCTTTCTCTACTCTACGTCCTTTCATTGCTTCGAATAAAAAATCAAATTAATTTCTTAAAATAATTTCTATGATCGATAATCGATCTTTACAATTGAAGTCAATCTTTGGTCTGTTACAGTGCAGATTTAATGCAAATTTTTAATGAGTTAAGCACTTTGCAATTCTCTAAATCACTCGCAGCAAACTGAGCCGTGGGGTCGTAGTAGACTATCCCTCAAGTAGGTTTCATTTGCCATGAAAAGTAAATATTTAATAAGAATAATGAAATCTTTACAAAAAATCCTTATAATTACGTTTTTTTTTCTTCAGACGATGCTCACAATTTCATCTACATTTACATATAGGATTGAAGTACGTGAATTTAAAGTCATTTTATTTGTCTTATTTTTATTGGTCATATAAAACAATTAAAGAAGCCTTTAAAGAATACGTAGAAATTCATACGTAATATTGGGCTTTCTAGATAAAAATGAGATAAATAGTATTCTTAGAAACTAGCGTACTCTCGAATAACAAGATTAAAAACCTATAATAAATCATGACAATCGGCATCAATAGAAATGCGACCTCCAAAAAGCTACTAAAAAAATCAAGTATAAGCCGTAAACTGCCAGTTTAATCCGGGTAATCCGTCAGCAAATAAGCTCCTAAATTTAAAGATCCTTTCAAGGCCTTCCCACTTGAATAGCACAGGTGCGTTGAATCTCTCACGAACGTAGCGACCCCACCAAAGCAACATACTTAACTTCGGCGCCGGGTTGTCGGGTGAGTTAGTCGATCCTAACGCGGCAAACTGAAAACTTGCATGCTGGCCATTAAAGCAGTATTAGTCAAATCCGAGCCATTTGGTCTCGGCGATAATTGCTTCCTCGTGAAAGTAATTGTTAATCGTGTTGCTGAGCCAAAGTGCCGGCTTGAGGGTGAGAAAGGAGGAGAGTAAGTTAAATCTAAATTACGCAAAATGATTTGCATTCGTGGCCTCGGCGCCGGCGTCATAAGAGTTTTGTTCCTCGGCGCAGGTTCGTTAAAGCCCACGTTACACAGAGAGAAAATTTCTGATAAAAATTACTATACTGTTTTGTAACGCAGGGACAGACTCGACAAATAAAAAAATTGACTATACTTTTTCGTAAAATTTCTCGACAAATAAATGTTATTATAATAAATTTTATTATATTTTTTAGAAAATTTCTCGACAAATAAATGTTATTATATTTTTTAAAAAAAATCTCGACAAATAAATTTTATTATACTTTTTAGTAGAATTTATTGACAAATAAAATATTTTACTATAGTTTGTAGTAAAATTTCTCGACGAATAACAACTTTTACTATACTTTTTAGTTAAATTAAATTTGTTATTTGTCGAGTCTGTCTCTGTGTTACCAAACAGTTTAGCTATTAAAGTTTGTCCTGAATTTGCGGGCAAATTGTAATATCGTTTTCGAACTTTTTCCTTTTGATGCTACTGTGAATGCATGGAGTAGTCTTTAGGACGGAAAAGACAAATTTCGGTCTATTTCACGAGACTACTTAGTCGAATTAATATAGTTTAGCATATAAGGCTGAGAAATCGTATATGAAATTTTTATATTTAAAATCTGGTTTTCAAACATAAGTTTACTTCAATACTTGAGGGAAATGGGTTTATATTTTATGACAAAAAATTAGGAAAATTATCGTGTTTTCATTATCCGGTGTTGTTTAGTAATGTTCGTTTAACAAAATTGTTTTTAGTTTCGATCACATTGCGAATAAATAAAAATAATTCGTATACCAACGTAATATCATTAAAAAAAAACACTTCGACAAATGATTGTACCCACAAGAAGGTTCAGGAAAACCATCTACCGAAATTCACACGAGTCACGTTTATCACAGAGATCAACGATAACAAATGTTCAAAATAAATTCGACGAAAATGTACCCAGCGTTGGCATTGTTATACCTACAGATGAGTTTGTCACAGTCGATGTTCAGCACCGACGCCCAGTTTCTTAGCTGGAAAAGCAGCGACCGAATTTCTTCCCCAAGCAGATCGATTATCCGCGGAATCACCAGAGGTACTGCCGCAGCGAAGAGTCGATCCTGTGGGGCGACCGTCGACACTATAGAGAGAACGAGCCAGGTCCCTGCTGCACCAACCGAGAGCTTACATTCGATCGCAAGCTCCTGCACGCTTACTACAAAAATATTGTCGGCTCGTGATAACGGCTGATCCCTTGTTTCGTAGATGGCACTAGTCACATCCAATTTTGCAGTATTTTTGTCAACTTTGTATTTTGGTTGTATAATTATTTTGAATGCCAATAAAATTCAATTAAACCTAATTAGTATTTTTTATAACTTCAAAATATTAATTTTAATAAAGTTACATTCATTTTAAAATCTTTATTTTTTTAAGTTCGTAATGCTGATGGAGCTTTTAATTATAGTGAAATAATTTGAGGAAAGATCAATTTATGATTATTAAATGCTTTGCATTTGTTAATGCTAATGTTAATTGTTAATGTTTATTAATGAGCTCTACTGTTTTATTATTTTATTTATTATTTATTAAATCTGCTTACGAAATTCATTATAATAATAAAATAATACGTATGCGTATGTTACATTTTGAAGGCAACTTTTGTGTAATTATAAATTAATTTATTTTTATTTCATTAGAATATAAATATTAATTAAACGCAGATACAAGTTAAACTTATTAAATAATTCGAAGGTTAAAGAATAAAGGAGGGCCTACATTTTTACCTCGGTTGTTAATACGTCCTAACGAGTACTTGAGTTTGATGTTAATACGTTACTGATGTGATCCTGACCCTTACCTTAATTTCCTCTGGTTTTTATTCCTTCATTAATAAATTTTTAGAAGTCGAACGATTGTAATTTTATTTACGTTATTTTTTAACTAGACTGAACAAATGTTTTTTGTACATTCAACTAAATTTTTCTTTAGCATAAAATTCAATTGATTTAACTAAAAGCTTTGTTAATTCACCGAAATATTTAGTTAAACCAATAACGAGTAAACGGATCATGTTTTTATTTCATTTAAATTACATTAATCTACTTACGATTTTCATTAGTGCATTACTTTTTAGTATCAATATTTGCATTTCGATTGCAAATAAATTCTACTGCATCGAGAGTTTTACTTTCTTTCTAAAGCGGCCACAAAACGGCATCGTACATCCAATTACTGCTATTTCCATCAAATGCTAGTAGTTCCAACGAATATCCTGTTGACAAAAAGTTTTCTAACTTCTTTGTAAAGCAAAAACGATCGTGTTTCAATTGTGTTGATTACACGATACGAAAAATAAAGTTAAAAAAGAAAGTACCAAGCATTCGTTTAAATAAAGAAGCATCATCTGGTAAGCGTAGGTGTAAGAAGATTATGTCAACACTCAAAGCAGCGAAAAAAGCGCGAAGTGAAAGTAGTAGCAAGAGTCTCCCCCACTGAGTGCGCTAAGTCCCCCGAATCGACGTACGTACCTGATAAAAAGAAGAGCGCCGGAGGAGAGCCCGACAGCGCGGGTTAGAGGGTGGAGGGGGGTGCAACGAGAGCCGATCGACGTTTCGAAGAAAGTAAATCTTCAGGGGGGACTTTCCTTGCACGACGTTGCTGCTCGTTCGTCACGTCATTCGAATTGCTTTTTACGTCGACGCGCCCGAGCTTGCAAGTACACACACGCGGGCACACAGGCGCAGCTGGCTCGAAAGGGATTCGAGCTTAAAGCTCGGGGAAACTCGATAGGGAGAGCAAGAAGATACGAGCATCCAGTTAAAACGTCATGTCCACTTCGCATCCGGCCCGGGCGCGTTATCTCTTCTCTCCCTCCCCCCTTGAATCCGCCGCCCGGTTTCTTCATTCGGCCGTCGTTTTATTCTCCTGATAATCCTCGAAGAACTCGTCTCGAGTCACTGGACACCGCGTCTTTTTACACTTCCGTCGAAACGCTGCTTCATTCGCTGCGGCGAAAAAATACTGGCAGCTGTCCCGGCTCCGTAATACCATCATTTTTATACATATCGCTGGAACTAATACCGGGATAAGCTCAAATTGTGCGCCCATTGTTACTCTCTAAGCCGAAAAGTCTACATTATATGTATAGAATTGTGCAATTCTTTGAATAAATGAAAAATGTTGTGGTAGTTTTTTTTTTTAGGAAAAGGTAATAAATATGTACTATACTATTACAGCAGATTTAAAAGTAATTTATTCCATTTCATTCACCAGTTATTAGATTTGTTAGAGTAAAATTTTACAAAAGGTCGATCATCTCCATTAACAGAGGATTTGACTATTAAGTAGAACAATGCCAGTTTGGTCAGACGTCACTCTCATCTCGCGTCATTATCGCTCAAGCAATTCATCCAAATAAAATCACGAAATGTATTGATTCTCCATAAAATTCCATGTATTGAAGTGGTTTAGATATAATTTATTAATTTATTGGTCCTAAAGTAGTGCAAGCCTTCAGTATCTTACATTTAATGCGTTAACTACCGATATAATTATTTAGACAAAAAATTCGGCTTCAGTTCTACCGTCGGTAATTGATTTGTAATTTAAGTAGAACAATGCCGGTTTGGTCAGACGTCCCTCGGAAATCGCAAAATTATGTCTAACGCACAAATCTTATTGCAATAAAATCATTAAAAATTCTTTTCAACGCAAGATTACCATCGTACACAAAGCACCGTCCCCAGGAGCTTGTACGTTGACCCTAACCTCGTAGAAAGATTAAAAAATAAAAAAAAGGTTACCCATAAAATGCCTCTTCTCAATAAGATTTACCATAATCCATTCAGAATTTGCAAACACACGTGAGTAATGTCCCCCTGTCAGATTGACATTAATACTGCAAAGGCATTGCGCCTTTACGCACTATCCTCTTACAACGAGTGGTCGCAAGTCGAGAATTCGAGATTGTCGCGGAAGAGCCGCTACCTTAAGCCGGTCGTTGTCGCGTCGCCACCGGAGCCGCGCATCACGTATATACGTATGCGGGCGGTGGGTGGAGTGCAATATTCTTGGCTCGCATTGTACGTGTCCCATAAGTTGGCAGGACTGCCGGCGTTCAGCGACAGCTTGACAGAACATAAGCTTTCTTCTCCGACCGTCCCTCTGCCCCCTTCCTCCTTGCCGACTTTGCCCCTAACGTTTAGCCAATGACGTCGTCACGAAAGCTTCTTCCTTCTTTTCTTCGTCCTCTTACCCTCCGCGGCGTCTTTTTTGCCGGCAAGTTAAAGTTTATAAGACGTGTATGCGTAAGGGGTCGCACATCTCGGTGCCGGATGTGTCGGAGAGTGACAGCCTCAATGGAGACGCATCGCGTCCGATTGCCTTGGCTCCCTTACACCTTTTATAACCGTCGCGGATTCCGAAATCTTTTCGGAATTTTTCACTTCTCTGCCTGCTGGTTGCGCTCTCGCAGTGAGGAAGACAGCGGCTTGGATACAAGTGAGGAGCGTAAAAAAAAATATTGAAAATAATTATAAATTCGAGCGTTTAAATTATAAGTTTTTCCATTACGTATTCTGGAGATTATGCGTATAAAATGCGGAATCAAAAAGTTAGCGTACATCGCGCGGCGGGAAAAGTGAACAACGCAATGAATAATTCATTACGCGTATAAAAAGGACGGTCCTACGAATTCACTATATAGGATGCGCTGTAGTCGGCTCTTCCGGTGACAATGAACGTAATCGCGCTTTAAGGAATAGCCTTTTGAAAGCTCAACGTTTGAATTACTTATGCATCGCTAAAAGCCGCATTTTATTATTTTTTTGTTTATTCACTTGACCATGGCGAGCAGGAAATTTGCTTTGACGTCGCCGATAAACAATCCGCTTATTTATTTGCATACTTTTTAAAAATCAATATATAATTTATGAGGCTTAATAAATTTCTGTTCGCAATTTCTTAGCAATAAATTTAATTAATCAATTTCACAAATAATGCACAAGCTTAAGCGAATCTCGAGCTGCATTATTTTTAAAAAGTCGCGCACTTACGCAGCCAATCATCGTAGTCCAAACTACTTCCACGTAGTAAATTGGTTTTTCTCAAACGCGAAGAAATCTCATTACTGTTGACATTTGCACACCCGTAGGTAAATAAATGGAGCGTTCGTGGTGTATTAAAGTTCAGGCTCGGCATGGAGATGTAGGGTAGGCGAGGAGGGGAAAAGGGGAAAAGCACCGGGGGGTATGAAGAGCATAGGCCACCCAAATAGCGCGACGGTGGTGTTTTTGATTTGAAGCACGTAACCGAACCACATTGAAATCAGATACAGGGCTGCCGCAACGTTAAACTGGCTTTCTTCGGCTCACAATCCGTGAAGACTGCTGTGAGAATACGTAAAATGCGGCACCGACGGCGAGCGGAAAAAAAAAACAGGAGGAGACGAAAATGAGAAAAGGGGTCGCTCTCAACGGGCAGGCACACGAGCTTCCTCTTTTCGCAACTTTTAGACTCCGGGGGATACAATTTAAGGGGTTCTCGCGAGCAAGAGACGAAAGCCGAGTAACCGCTTGTTTATTACATTTTAAGTGGCGGAAGTAATGAACTATTGAACTCTGCCCTTTTTTTTCTCCTTTTATTACCTCTCGTCTTCAAGTTTAAGGCAGTCAGACCAAAATAGACGGAGAAATCGTGGTTACATTGTCCTCGCTAAATCGATTGCGGGGTAGACGTCTGCAGATTTCATCCACGATTTCATTAGATATCATACATTCTGAGGAACGTAGAAAAAATTTAAGTATAGTAATTTAATATTAAAAAAAAAAATGCAGTGCTATAAGTAAAGCAGACTTCATTTGTCCATTAGAACTTGAATGCAATAGAATTGTTTTCTGCTTAAGTATTCCGGAGACGAAATAATTGTCACTCGTGATTTCAAGTGGGAATTGTCAAACTAGACTCCAACACATTTACAGACACTCTTGAGACTAATTTGGAGCTTTCGATGCGACACTTTGCTAACTTGCGGCAAATCAACGTGCCTTATAATTACTGAACATCAGTCAAATGGAGTCGCGCTAGTCTTTTGATGGCGACGGTATTCGTGCTGCCTCGCGAATAGGGAACACATTCGTCACATCTTTATTATTCACTTTCTTAAGCAAGTGATTTTCTAGGGGAAATGGAGCTTACGAAGCTTTCGTTTGATGCGAAAAGTATAATTCTTGCATGTTTTATTACAAATTATGTATTATAAAAGAAAATCATTACTATTTACGAACATGAGTATATAAGAATGCGTAAATATTTATTTAAATTTATTTACATTCAATTTACCGGCGGCGTATTATACTCCTAAGTTTGCTTTGCCTTGAAGACCGCTACATCTTATGTTATTAGTTCTATGTACTATGAAATTTAGGAAAACCTTTCGCAGAGCAATCGGTACTTATTAATGTGCAAACGTCTAGGTCATATTTCCCGGACATAGACACATAATTTATCACTTGTATACCTCCTGCTCACTTTGCTGAGTATGCATCATAACGTGGGTAATTAAGGAGCTTGCGATGTGCCGTAGTTCCCCCACTTCCGATTTTCGCTTTATCGCTATCGCTTTTTCGCGAAATCCTCTCGCTTTTCCTCTCTTCTCTTATTTTATCTTTCTCTTGCACTTGTGAGCCTATAAATTGAGTAAAACGACTTTTCACTGTAGGATATTTATCAAATTTTTCGAGTTATCGGTGAAAGTTTTTATTTTGTTATAAACATTTTCTACAAAAAATGATGTAGTATTGTTCAGATTCTCTATTAGTTTTCGTAAAGTTCCAACCATCGAATATTAATAAAAATCACGTACGCAGAATATTAATAGTAAAAAGTCATCGCAATTAGTTTGCAGAAATTTACAGCTGCACACTTTTACTTTGTTAAAAAATAAAAAGCTCATTGTTTAGAAGTAAAAATAAAAGTTGACCAAAGTTGAACATGATTAAGAACGAATTATGTGCTTGTAGGCGTACCTTTCGATTTATTAACTTGTATTTTCATCACATCGATAGTATCAAAGCTCAATCGCAGTAAATATTGCAACAGCTTGCGAAACTTGTACATGTTTGAAGTTTGACCTTTAGCATCTCTACATTTAATATAACTTTCTATATTTTCTTTTATTTCAATTGACGCTGATCTAGTGAACCTATTTTATAAATATGAGGAATTTATCGAAGTTTATTATCATATTTTTTTAAACGTTTAATCGATAATATTAAATCAGTTACTGTTAAAGTAAAAATTCTCAGTCGATCAATACTGTTTATTTATTCTTCTTTATTTTACAATCAAATTTTTTTCGATCAATAAATTCGCTTTCAACCTACATAAAAGTTCTTTCATTTACCCGGCTTAACGTAAATAACAATACAAAAGTATTTTATAACTTATTTATTTTAGCGAGATCGTTTAGCAGCCCATTGCTACAAATGAACATAAAATTTTGTAGAATTAAGAGAAAGGAAATTTCGTGAAATTACTCTCCAAATTAAATTTACATCCATTAAAGGCGGAAAAAAGACGCAAATATTGTTAACTCCTAATGTAAATGTAATTATTCCCAAATTTAAGCTAGTCGGTACTGCTCCAACTTTCCACCCTACCACTATTAAACTCTGTACACGCAGTGCATCAGCAGTGTGCACATAAGCGGCAATTTTGTTTGTTGATCTTGAAGATACGTGGAAACGCGCTCAGATTCCGAGGGAAGCTACACGAAGACAAATTCCTCCGTCTGCAGTGCGACCGGAAATAAGACTTCATTGTTGTAAATGTAGAACGTTACGCGTTCAATCAAGCGATCCTTTTAGAAATTGTTTTGGTAGTCTTGCCTCGTATGAAGCATAGCAAGCTCGGAGTACACGCGCCGGCGATTTAAAGATAATCTTATCCTTTCGCGGAGTTTCCTACAAACACTCGGCTGTTATGGTTCCGTGCAGCACATTTTTCTGACGTGTAGCGCGGAATTTTTCACAAAGTCACATACTTTTCTCTCGTTCCTATCCGAGAGGACGTATTAATAAAATATTTAGAGGCTTTATGGTGTAGTTAATCAATCATTACTTTTTCAAATGTGGAAGAACAAATTGTTTATTATTAGAGTTCGTTTGGCAGCAGTAGCCACTGTCATGAGCTGGCAACAATATTTTGCGCTTTTTAAATTTTTTAAATAAAAAATTTAAGTATTTTAAATTTAATGAATTCTTACGTTACCTAAAGGATTAATGATTTATTGTTAGAAAGATTTAAGCAATTAATTATCGGCGGTATTTTTAGGAAGTTATAAATAAAGTAAATAAAATTTAATTTTCTCCTTCATGATTACTGAAACCACTGCAACTTTAATCCCCTGCCGATGAAATAAAGTTACTTTTTAAATTCCCTTCAGTGAAATTTTCACTAATTTTAATAGGGATCATAGTGTGTGCTGATTAAATAGTGATATTTCACTGATTTAAGTGGCAAATTTTGTTTTTAATCGAATGAAAATTAAAATTTTCGCTAATTTAAACAGTGATTATCGCGTTCACTGATTAAATAGTGATGTGTCACTTATTAAATAGTGACCTTTCACTGATTTAAGTGGCGAATTTTACTTTTCACCGAATGATAAATGAAATTTTACAATAATTTAGACAGTGATCGTCGTTTTCTCTGAATGGATAAGTGACATTTCACTAATATTTCACATATTCATTCAGTGAACGTTCACTTTAAAAAAGTGACCTGATCCCTACTAAGGGCAATAGTGAATATTCACTGAAAAACGGTGGGCGTTCACTGAATGGAATTTAGAGAGTACACATACAAAGTCACATAGGGAACTGCCACTGAAGAAACGTATATATAAAATTTGATCGGCCTTATTATATTCCGGCACGTAGGGCGTAGAGAATATCTCCTATGGACGATTCATCATCCAGGGTTCTTATTAGAAAAAAATTGTAGGTGCATCAATTACGGGTTTTTCTTTATGCAATTTGAGCCACGAGGCTTTTTGAAGTAGCCAAATGGGGGCGGAGTCGAGAGCCGGCCGTGCACACTGAGTTGCTGTCCAAACAGCCACCGATCATTCGTACACGGAGATTCTCGCTGTAAGGCTTGATTTATCTGCCGGTCGTTATTTCCTCCCCACGGTTTCGCGAGCGGCGGCTCTGTTGAAAATATCGCCGCTCCAACTCGAAATCCTCCGTTTCGTCTTCGCCCCTACACCGCACTTCAATGATATTAAACGAATAATTGGACCTCTCTTCAAGCCCCGGGAAGCTTTGTCTGTCCGACGTTAATGTTACACCGTCGTCCTCACTAAAATCGTGATTGACGAGCACATTCGATGCGTCATGCCGAGCGATTACTGCGCGTTCATCTTTTTTACTTACCTCTTATGTCTGTAAACAATGAAATACGCGGTCCTTATTAAACGGAACTCCAATTGAAATACCATTATTTCTTTTAATTATAAATAACAACGAGTTGGCTCCGTTTGCGCAGTATTTGGTTGGGGTTTTATTAGTTGTTGCATTTAATGAGCTTAATATTTTAATTTATAAAATGATTTAAACAAATCGGACGCAAGAAACTTTACGAGTCAACAGCGCTCGGTAAATGTCGCACACAAATAAATTTAAAACAAAAATTTATTTCCGAAAAGCTTTCTTTGAAGCTTTCATTTTACTTTTACAAAACAACGTGCATATCGCGGAATTAATACGGAATAATGGAAATAGTTTTTGCTTTTTATAGAAAATTAAATGTTTGCATACGTTACGAAGTAGATTATTTCCATTTTATCAGGCTCAAAAGTTTTACTGTGTGTCATCTGGAACCACATACAAATTTTAATTTCGTACAGTTACAGAAGAAAATTATTTAAATACACCTTTTTTTAGTCGTCCCGATTGTAGTATATTATGAAGAATTTAATGAATGAAAGGAATATGTATAAGTTAATCGTTAAATGTCAACCTATTTATAAAAATTGTGTTAATAAATAAATTGTGTTACTTGTTATAAGAGAATTTTGTCTTCTTTAAAAAAATGTCTTAAAATAATCAGTTAGTTTTAAAATGTTCTAATTATACCGCAGTCCTTGGCAGTCACAAATAGTCTTTATTTATTTTTCAACAACTTTCAACAGCGAACTTGCGCATTTTCCTAAATCAAACGTAATAATTTATTTTTTAATTAATTAGCAGGACAAAAAAGAAACTATCGTAGTTAATACAAATCCTCAGCTTCTTCAATAATGTATAGCTTATCCAGTAATATTTTGCGGAGCACTGCGATACTTAAACAATAATGAAAAAAGGGAAAAAAACAAAGAGTTTATCAAATAAAAGTGTTTGCTGCCTCGATTTCGGTGATAATACATGATGTGTTGTCAGTTCACGTAGACGCGCTGCAGTTTCACGGTCGGTTGTGCGGAAAATCGCCCAGGTATGGGCTATTATCTGTCTTATTAAAGCTTTTAATTCGCGACCTTTTCTTCTTTTTCTACCATCAGCGCTGATCTCTCGTCGGTAGTTTGTGGTCAACTCGGTCGTTCCGTATATTCGGCCTCCAGTTTCCTGAATGCCTTTACGCAGAATTTATTGGGATTAGAAATCCAACGGCGAACTCACACGCCGCCGGTGTATATAACCATTAAAGGAACAGCGGCATCTCTAAAACCATTCGTACTTGCGTAGGCAATTACGGACGTACGTGAGAGGCTTGCTTGCCGAATTATTAGACTCATTATCGCTTAGTTTATTGTATCCGATAAAATATGGATTTTAGTACTTTAGACATCAGAGGCGTGTTCTTCAGGATTCATTTCTATACTTAAACAAAATAACGATATTATGCGGATTAAGATGAAAGATGGTACGTACTGCATAAATAACAACAGTCATTCACAACATCTTTATACCCTAGTCTTTTCATGGCGCCATATTTTCTCAAAGACATTTATACTATCTTTTCTTTTTGAATTTAATTTAACATTAAAAAAGAAATTTTATAAATGATACATTTTTCAAACACGTAAAAATAATTGCAGCCGCTGTTACAACAAAATTTTTCAGCAAATTTCATTTGCAATAGGCTGCAAAAAATATTCTTTATAATAAAATATGAGATATAATGATATTTCTCGAGATGTAAAATGAAGAAAAAGTTCCTCCAAGCAGAGCCGTAAACAGAAATTGAAAAAAGAGGCAGAAAATATGGAGAAAAAAGGCGGCGAGAGAGGAATAAATAAAGGCACATGGAGGTTACAGTTCGCGTGCAGCCCCCTCCCTCTCAGATTTCGGATGCAGCCTGCCCCCGCAGTGCAGGCGCGCGCGATAAACGGAAGACGTGAGACATTTTTCCGGGGACACGTTAAAAAGAGGACACCTGCGCGTCTCTCCTTTGCACCTCAGTCTCCCGTTCTCTCCTCGTCTAGCCCGTCGATTTGATTTTACGGCGGCGACGGTGCCAAGCATTTCCAACAGAAACGTCACGTCGAAGTGCTTCCGATACGACAAGCACGATGCTGAGTGGATTCTCAAAATTGAATATGCATTCCCATATATACGTGAGCGCGACGCTAGCCCCTTCATATCGTCACGGGGGCTCCATGATTCGAGGAGTAGCTGTCGCGGGATTGCGTAAGTGGGGAAAGGTGTCGGCAAAGACGCGCTTGCGTCAAGTGCTCGTCAATCGAAGCTTTTTTTTTTATCTCTTGCGGGTTATTACAATTTTCAAGTCCTTAGGCGAGCGCGGTAAATATTTGCTGACGAAACAAGGAAGTTTCGTTAGGCATTTATTTACTTATTTATTTAATAATTATTTAGAGGAGTTCTTAAGAGGGTATACTATGGTAAATATTTCCTAGCGAAACTTTCTCGTTGGATCAGGAAGTTCTTAAGATGAGCTAAGTATTCATCGATAAGTTTATTCATTTATTTTAGAATTATTTAATCGAGTACGTGTAGTCCGTAGTATGCACTGAGAACAAAATATTATAAAAATTACTATCTGTGTGGGAGCGCAGTCACAGACTGGATTCTCTGTTAAAAATTACCATACTTTGCAGTAAATTTTGTCATACATGTAGTAAATTTTACTACCCAGTAGTGGAGTATGTAGTAAATTTTACTGACCAGTAGTGGAAATGATTCTAAATGTCCAGCAATTTTATTGCAAAGTTGGGTAATTTTTATCTAAGAGTTCAATTTGTGATCGCGTTTCTACTCCAAATAGAAATTTTTTCCATACTTCTTTCTTAGTGTAGAGTAAATTGAATAATTAAAATCAAAGCTAGTAAAGAAAAATTACTATCCAGTCTGGGAGCGGAGTCATAGACTACATTTAGAGAAAAAAAATACCATTCTGTATTATAAATTTAACTAGAATTCTAGTAATATTTACTTGAATTATAGATTCTAGTAAATAGAATTCTAGTAAATTATAATACAGAATAGAAAATTTTCCATTAAATGCCGTCTGTCATTCCGCTCGCAGACTGGATAGTAATTTTTATTAGAATAACAATAATTTTTCCAATATATTTCTCTCAGTATAAAGAATCAACGGCGTAGAATAAATAACAAATATTTGGTATTTTTAACTGGTGGCTCGTGAATTATCGAGTGAATTAGTCGAGATCAAGTAGAGAAATATGTCTTCTTAGAGCTACGTTGAACCTATTGAGGGAAGAAGGATGTCTTAATTCAGCGACTAAAGAGTTCTAAAATTGAGCATCTCTGGCTTGCAAGTCTTCTGCGAGCATCAAAGATACTGTTAATTCCTTAATTTCAGCTCTAGTGACGTATCTGAGCAAATGCTTAGGGAAGACATTCAAAGTAATCCAGAGTACGTTTGTAACCAAGAGTTGCTCCATGAAGAGGGGGAATATGGGTCCCTGGCTTATTCCAATCACGTACCTCATACATGAATTCTGAAAATTTTGTATTGGATTTCTTAATTCCTGGCATTCAACATAATTATCTGATAAGATCTTAAATGAGAGGACATTTTTTCTTATAAACAATAATAAAAATAACAAATTCTAGATTTGTCCTTTACTTTTTTTGAAAAAAAAAAGTACCACCGCTGGTACAATTTTCAAATTTCCCTTTTTTAGCAGCTTGAAATAGACGAAGGTCGGGCAAATTATACAAACTGAATTATTGGGTTACAGCAGATCATCTGAAAATAGTTTCCCTTTTTTTTATAAATATCCTTAAATCGAATGAAATAATAAAATGTATTCTAACGGGTGTAATCTAGTGCACTCCACTTTCCTTTTCACGTAATTCAAAATACAATAATGAATGAACTTTAAAAACAACAATTACTCCACGGAGAGAATGATCCGATAAAAATAACCCTAAAAATAGCGGTAAAAATTACTAACTGAAAAGTAAAGCTAGATGCAAAACAAATGCGAACAAATGACGATCACCTGCTGCCGAAGCGCGCTTTGGCTAATTTTTACTATACGGTTGGTAAAAATTGTCCAATTTCTCATTAAAATTTATATTTTCCTATGTAATAAGTAATCATTTTCTTGTAATTTTTAATCATTTTCTTGTAATTTTTAATAAAGTTTCTATAAATATTACTAAACACGAAATTTACTAAACAGTATAGTAAAATTTAAATTTCGCATCGTATTTATTACATTTAAAGCAATAAAAATTACTTAAAATTTCATAAAATTCGCCAGAAAATCAAGGCGTCCCAAGATTACGTGAAAAGTGTAGGTAATTTTTACCCAACTATTTTCTCCGTGTCTCTTGCTGATAATTCCTTCCCGAGAATTTTCATTGAGGGTTATCAAACCCTGGGACTTTCATGCAGCTCGGCTCGCAATAGCGTTCGGAACTCGCGGCTAAAGTAAGCCGGCCTAAGCTCACGTGCGCGTTTACGAAATGGAACTCCCACGCGCGTCAAGACCCGGCGGCGTTGTTATCGAAAAGATATTTTCCCCTCTTTACAAAGAGAAGAAACGAACGGAGGGAAAAGTGTACGGCTGGAGTAAAGAGCGAAAAAGAAGTCGCTCGCGAATCGCAGGCGCATATAGGTAGCAGTCGCCGGGCCACTGAAATATCGAGTAACTCTCCTCCTCGTCGGCTCCACGTGTGCCCGCGCAAGAGGCTAGATAATATCGAAATAATTTTTCATTTTCCCGGCTGACGTATATCCAGTGCAGCTGTGGTCTCGGCGAAAGTCTCGCCGTCACGTATCCGCTCCCGAATTCAGCGAAAAGGACTCGTTCGCTCGCCTCAGCCGGGGCTCCACTTGTTTATGTACCAACTGTTTCGCGAGAGAGACTCGAGCGCGCGGCCCCGAGATCAAGCGATAAATCAAACTTTTTCTCTAATAAACTCGCTCTTCTCGCTCGCACGTAAATGGAACGTCGTCGTATGTGGGAGAACGGGCAATATGGGGGGACTGTCGTCGCTGCGGCGACGAGAGAAACGACACCTGAGAAACGAGCGGCCTCGCCGGAGTTAAAGGCGCCCGGCTAATCCTTGGCTTAGCGCCTCCGAGAAAACTCAGATTCCAGTTATCCCAACGTGCCTTCTTATGCTCTCCCTTTCTCCTTTGTCATCCTCCTTCTCGTTCGGCGGCCAGCCCCGCTTCCTTCTCTCTTCGTCCTTTTCCATCCTTTCTTTTTCATTCCAGCGGCCGCTAGGGTTCATATAACGTTTGACCGTACCTCTCCTTTCATTTCCTCCGCGGGCGTTTGTTTCGCCATTGTTAATACTTTCACGGCGGCCCTCGGCACCTTCTCTCGCGCACACGGCCGCCCCGGCTATTGCCGAGACTTCTCCGTTTGACCGTATATAATATAAAGGCGAACACGTCGAGCTTACGGGGCAAATCCCAGCGCTAACGTTACGTACTTTACTTTTAGTTTCGCACTGGCGATGTTGCCGACACCGCCACTGGCCGACATTCGTGCAAACGCCGTCTGTATTAAATGCTCAATATCAAGTCGTTCCCTGCGGACATTCGTAAATGCTCGCGATAGTACCTCACGCGTTGCGGTCGGGACATTTTCTCGTTTTCTGCATTGCTGTTCCCTTACTTCCTTTCTCCCTTATTTATTTTCTTTTTTTCTGCACTACCTTTTAATGACCGTGTCTACAATTAAACTTTTAATTTTTTTTTCTCTCGGCAAAGAACGAGCTCAATTAAAATTCGTGTACCTGAAAATCAGTAGATGGACTTATGCTTCATTATGAGAATTTTGAGTTTTATGTAACGTGGCGGGATAATATCCAGCTGGGTAGATGGCATTATAATTAAGATATCAGCTAGATTTTTTAATGAATTTCTAGGTGGATTTTTTCGATTGCTTATTCTAATCAATGTAACAGGCAGAATTATTAACAACGTAGATGTCAGTATTTACTTTGTTGCTAATAATTGTAAGAATTATTCTGAACAAACAGAAAAATTTATTTACTTTAAGAGTTTAAATATTATCGAGACCAGAGAGAAAGAGAAGTTTATTAAACTTTCTTTCTTTTTTTTTCTCTCGAGAAAGAACGAGCTCAATTAAAATTTGTGTACTTAAAAATCAGTAGATGTACTTAAGCTTCATTATGAGAATGTCGAGTTTTATGTAACGAGGCGGGATAATATCCAGCTGGGTAGATGGGATTCTAGTTAAGATATCAGCTGGATTTTTGAATGAATTTCAAGGTGAATTTTTTCGATCAGGCAAGGAAGCATTGCTTATTATAATCAATGTAACAGGCAGAATCATTAACAACGTAAATATCAGTATTTACTTTGTATGTACAGAATGATTAAAAAAATTATTCTGAACACACAGAAACATTTATTTACTTTAAGAGTTTAAATATTATGGAGACCAGAGAGAAAGAGAAGACCAGACTGAATTCTCGAGAAGGCAAGTGATAAAGGTAGCGATCGGATGCGTCCGCAGAGATCATAATCGACTTTTCACCGGTGAGAGTGTGCGTCACTCTAGGCTGGTGTCGAGGACTGTCGGAATATCCAAGTCTACAAAGAAAGTAATCACCGGTACATTAAGTGTGACTCGAACTAAGCGCCCTCGGGAGAACGCAGTCTGCAAAAAGAAGTGCCCGCGAATTTGATACAGAACAAAGGATCAGAAACCACCAGTGCATCACTGTTTTCCTATTCGCCGAGTGTCCACGTCATTGCGAAATATCTGTGTGCAATAACGAGATGCTGGAATCAACAACATCGACATCATTATGTTGACGAGTGGCTGCGGTTTGATAATTGTTACAGCGAATGATTGGAACACGCAGCGAAATGCAATAAACAAGATCGAAATTTAGTAGTACACATTTGAATGACAATTAACAATGTGAATTGTTAAATTTAAATTTTATGCGCAGTAATAAATTTCAGAGTTTTAGAATAGTTCAATAAATTTCATAGTGACAATTCGCTGGAATGTTTTGCTTAAGGTAATCCAACGCCTTTAAATTTTCACCATAAATTCAATGTATTTTCAGAATCTGAATTTATATACTACATACTTTCGTCAAACAATCTTTTTCAGGTAACTTTAAAGAGAATAATTCGGAATTATTTGACCGCCTTAACATTTTTGTTATCAATGTGAAAAAGAAAACTCTCATTTTTCACGAAGAATCCGAGAGAACAAAATGCTCATATAACCAGAATAGGATGTACACGCTAAATCAGCTCGAGTGAAATTGAATGAAAATTGTATTTGAGGCAAATTTTCACTCCAATGTTTTAGTCATGTTAATATAGTGATTTTTTTACTCTTAAGTAAAGCGAAAGTAGAGTGCTTTAAAGTGACTGTAAATCACTCTATTACAATAGAGTCAAATTTACCTCTACGAGTGTTTCACTGTAAACTAAGAGTGGAATTTGACTCCAACCGTTTGAGCGTGTAGATTGAACTGTTTGCACATTTTTCATACTATACTAAAAGTATTTATTTAATTTCCCTTATCAAACGCACAAAAGCACAAGGCTTTTCCGGTCCCGGTCTCTGCAAGCACACTTTTGTCAGTCGTCTGGGCGTGCCGACGTCGACGATTGTGCTTTCGGCAGTAGCAATTGCCCAAGTCGCGCCCGCATTATCATTCTTAGTAGCAAACAGCGACGAAGTTTCGAGACATCGGGAGTCGTAACGGCTAATCGCGCGTGTGCGATGAGACGCCGGAGCCCGCACGAATCCGCCGCATCTCCGATCCTCCCCCGGTGCAATCTTGGCGCGTTTATTTGCCCGAAATTTTCATTTTGTAGACACGGCTGAAGAGAGAAATTAGTCGGCGCCCAGCGATTCTAAGATATGAATTTTGTACGGTTTCTCAGTTGGCGCGACCTCAAAGATCGCCTTTCCCTCTTTCCTCGCTAAAATTCAAGGGCTTTTAATTTCCGGATATCAATTTCGCTCGGACCCCCTCCCCGCCGCTGGTTCTACCCTCTGGCTTCTTCTCCTTCTGACTCGCGGGCTTTATATTTCTCTCTTTTATGGGCTGTCCTTCCTTTTTTTACAGTCGACCATCTTTTCCTAATCTTTTTTCTTTTTTTATAAGACTACGCTTTAATTATCGCTGTGCCTTTGGCCGATGAATTTCTTCCTCCAAGATTTTCATTAAGAATATAAGTTTCTTAAAACGTTTCGGCTAGCGGCTGCTGATCTTTTTATTATTATTTTTTTTTACATCTAAAGTAATTCGGACAGTTAGTCAAGCAGATTCAGGATTAATAATGCATCTAGGAGCGCTGGCACATGCAAACGAAATGGTCTGTTAAATTTATGAGTTCACTATTTAAACAACTGAAAAAAACATTAGTCGTATAATTAGCTCGATTGGAACTTCTTAATATCGTAAGTTTCTAGCGTGAAATGTTTTTATTTTAATGACAATCGATAGTCTTAATTAGATATGTTTATACATATATTTTTGAAGATAAGATAAGATAAGATAGCCTTTTATTTATGATCTATCACATAAGAAAAGTAGAATGCAAAAGTTATAAATATTTGTTTAAATTGTATTACTGAAAAGAGAGAACAATAAATATTTCATAAATTGAATTATGAGGTTCTTATAAAAATAAAATGTATTTTTAAAAAGAAATTTATTCACTATGAGATATACAAAATTTAATTTCATTAGCAATAGAAAAAAAATTGATATACAAATCAGATTTTCTTCAGATGCCAAGGAACACTCAATCACAGAAACACAGGATCGCTAATTTTCAACAGAAGAGCCTAAGCCGTAAATAATTATTCAAGATAAGAGCTGCATCTACAGGGTTAAGTTTCCGACTTGCGGATTATTCGTTCGGCACATGATTAAAGATCGGAAATCAATAATAAAAGGTCGAAGGGGCAAAGGATTGGAGATGGAAGGGAAATGCGGCACTCCTGTAAGGATCTACCAAGTGCTTTCTTGACGTTGCGCTCTAATTGCACGCGCGCGCTTACCCCCTCTTTCCCGACTTCTCCTTACGAACTGCTCGTTTAATTAAATCGCTCTATTAAGCCATCGAATAGATGCGCCCGATTGCTCGGACTGTCGTATCCTCCCTGCGCCCTTCAACCCGTTAACTTGCCTCTCTGTCAACAACCCTGCCCTTGCACAGTATTTTTCTCTACCAAATCGCAATTTTTTTATTTTCTTCTTCACTTTGTTTTCGCCTATTTCCCAGGTGTAGCCCATTTCTTCTTTCGTGTAATTTTAATTAGAACATTATTTGTTCGAGAAGATCAAAATAAGATATTTCAAGATTTCGTGAGAAATTCATGATGAATTGAGTATATACTTAATGTATATGCTTGATTTTATTTTGAGAATAGCTTATAGGGAAAGATCGAGAATAAAAGTAATAATCATTAATTCATTAATTGAATTATTATTGAGATACGGATAATATTAAAATAAATTCAAATCCTGTTAATTCATATAAAATAATTCACATAAAGTAAATTTATGGCCTTCAGTTCACACTTCCCGAAATAATTTATAATACAATGAAGCGTCTGCGTTACATTTATTTTAGTCCTGATTAAAGTCATCGATAAAAACCGGAAGTAAAGCAGTAACCAATCTAGATCAAAGTGTAGCGAAAACTCGATCATTTTTGGCGCCTCATTTCGAACAGTCATGATCACGCCGTTCTATATAGACAATTTCACCCTCTCGAAAAGAGGCTCGGTCTTATACGATTTGCGTTAATTCCCATCAGCTGAAGGGGGTCGAAGTCGAAGCAGAGCTTTGTGCAAGTTGGTCAAAAGTTTTCCAAAGGCGGGAGAGTCTCTGAAATCCAGAAAAGCCGCGTACGTCGATCGGAAAGTTGATGAACTATGATCGGCCATATACACTGGGGCCGAGGATAGATTAAAGTCTTTTTCGCTTGAGCTTCATTCTTTCCGCGTGCGCGCCCCTGACTTGGCCGTCAGGTGTTCTATATCGTTGTGCGCCGGTTAATTCGCGATACTTTCGACTATCGCTACAGTTTTTAAATAACAACGTTCATAGTTACACATACGCGTAAATCACGCTTACTATCCTATATTCAATGGTTGTACTTATAATTAATTTCTATATTAATTAGTTGCAATTATCGTAAATGTATGTATCAATTAATTTAATCAGCATAAATTTAAAATACCAGTCCATTTCTCCCCATTACAAGCGGATTTTCATTTGAATCTTGGTTTCTCTGGTTTTACGTAGAAATGCGAAATCAGCATATACCTAGATTTTCCAACTTCAATCTGGAAATAGAAAGGGAGAAAAAAAATGAATTATTTTGAGGGATTTTAATTGCAAGATTTATCAACAAAAAAGAAAAAATCATTAACTGGACTGTACAACACTAAATAACTGCAATGTCAATAAAAAGTTCAAATAATTTCTTCTAGTTATAAGCTAAAGTAAGAATGTAGGAGTGGTTTTCTCTCGGAAATGAATTTTAGAAACAATACTTCTGCGTAAAACAGAAAAATGAAAAATTAAATAAAAAAGTGAGCTTCAAAAGGAGAAAAGAATCTTTGCTGTAATGTTAATAACTGAAGTATTCGGAGATCGCCTCGAAAAATTTTTCATTTATAAGCACGAAAAGTTATTTATAAAATTTAATAAAATTTTAAAAAGAATGTGTGGGTATTATTTTTATTTAAAATTGATTTATTTTCCGTCACTATGTTTAAAGCATTTTTCCACCCAACAATATCACCGCCCACAAATTAGTTTTTTTTTTTAAATAAAACATAAAAAAATGCAGCATGAATGGCCTTAATCACTAACGGGCATACACGATAACGGATTTCACACCGATGCAAAAATTACGACGTACTTTTTGCACCCCCGGACATCTGGTATCTCATGGTATTCTTTGTTCCAGTTTTTGCGGCATGCAGTTCGTCGTCGGTCGATGATAATTTATTTAAGAGCCACGAAGTCTGCGCTCGTGGCTTCAAAGGTCGTCCGCCCACTCGTAGCACAAGGATCTCTAAACTCTCATCCTTGCGCTGGTAAACCGCGAGACAAAGGGGATCCGCGGCACCGCGACGGCGACGTCAAAGAGAGACGAAGCGAAGCCAGATAAGGAGAAGCGACTCGCCAGTCAGCCAAAGGTACAGCTATACACGCTCTTCTCTCTTTGTTTTGTTCCTGGATTATAAGCAGCGCATAAGGAGAAAAAAGAAAAAGTATGTCCCAAATAAATACTCCAGGATAAAAGTCTTTTTCAAAGCGGAGCGTCCACTGGGGCATTGCAGTTTCAGCCGAGTCTTGAGATCGGAATCGTGTTTTTTAATCAAGGACATTTTTCGCGAGCTTCTCGCCTGCAACAGAAATGAAAAGCATTTTTGTCATGTTCACAAATGGCTCGGATGGAGCTGTTAAAGTGATTGAATTTCAAAGAATTCCAATGCAGATTCAGAAATTGTCAGAACATTCCAAGTAATCGTGATATAATACGAGATTTGAAATAATGATGTAACTCGGCACTACAATCCCATCGAGAACTTCGTAGTATTGCTCTCAAGTTTTTCATCGCAACTATAATTTGCGAAGTGTTTGATTATTTGCATCCATCGAAGTATCGATCACTAGTACATTCGAAGCATTTCCCTACAACAACAAGCAAGTTGTATGCCTTTGATGGGACTTTCATTTCATTGCTTTGGTACTAGTTAAATTCATTAGACCTCGAAAGTACGGTCACAGAGAATCAATAAAACAACGCTATTATTTATTTTAGAAAAAAAAAATAATCGATATTTCACCTATTTAATGGGAATTGATCAAATTTGGAGCATCTACCTAAAAATAGATGAGCAAATAAATAATTTATTCATTTTCAGTAGTTAAATCGAGTTTAGTCAGCCAGACTGGCATTAATGTATTAAAATTAATATGTATAATGATATGAGTATCATATTCAAAACATACGAGTAAGACATAGCACAGAGTCGCAGAAGATAAATCAAATTTAGTCAGACATATTAAAGTAAAAATTTTGTACTTTCCTTTTTTAAATTCACTTAAAGTTAGTAATATTTACTTATAAAGATTACTTCCGCGAAGAAACATTTGCATCGAGTCGACCTTAAAACGAATTCCTAAATTAATTATTTAACTTTGCAAAATTAATACTTTTAATCATATATTCAGCCGGAGCTCGATTCGGTTTCAAAAGAAAAATATTTGTGATTAGTTCCCTCCAGGTAATCTCGATAAATCGTGCGCATACTGCTCATAGAAAAATTTAAATAATTAAAAACTTAGATGAGCAGAATACTGTAAAGTTTGACTTATCTATAAAATTTGATTTAGCTGTAAAATTTGATTTATCAGAAACTAGAAAATATAAAAAACCTAAAACCCGTAACTTACGATCTACCAGGGATAACGTTATTCGAAATCCATTAATAATTCCTATCGGGCGCTGAAACTTCAATCGCCGGAAGCAATTATTCTCAAAGATAACGGAGTCTCTGTTTCAAAACTCTCTTTTTTCCAAAGGCAAATCAAGCGATAAAACCGCGCAAGATTATGCCGGCGCCGTGGGACGCTCGGCTAATGGCTTCTTATTCACGCCTTTACGGTGCGTCCATTCAACGGCAGGCTCGCGTGTCGGCGCGCGACGAAACTTCGTTATGGCGAACAATCGTCGTTAAATCTCCCGCTCAGTCAAGTTTAATCGGCGCGAAGAAAACAGCCGAAGATTCCCCGAGCGATCGATCTCGCCCAGAGAGCTGCGACGAGTCGCGAGTTAACGAGCCCAGCTACCGTCATTGGTCGGCTCTGTTTACGACCTAATAAAACGATTAATTTTCTCGCGGCCGGAGCGGCATCCAGTTTCAATCGGGCGCTTCATCGTATCGATAGTTCGACACCTGAAATACTTGCCGAGGCGGGCGCGTCGCATCAAAGAGAGAAAGCGTAAATTAGCGGATTAATGATTAACGGATTTGTCGGATGAATTATCAATCTTTCATTGAATAATGCTTAAGTGCAGTGTCAATTGAATAACTGCAGCAGGCGACTACATCGACTGAAAGTCTCTTGATTAATTGTTGAAATGATACTTGTAATGGGAGCGCCTTTGAAAGCGTCGCCATCCAGCATTGCCCGCTAATGTCACGCAATTCGCGGCCGTGAGCCGCTTGATTTTGGCGAGGCCCGCGTGATTGAAGCGCCGTCAATCCGAAATCACGACAAGTTTTGTTTTTGTCACGCGAGTCCGCCGCGCTTTTCGCGCAAATGCGAAATTTATTTTTAAAGAAAGGACGCGTTCGACGTATGTAAAATCTAAGCTAAGCTCGAGCCGCGAAGGACGAAATAAATTTAAGTGAATAATATAATAAAATTATGTAAAGAATTTTATATTTACCATTAAACACTAATAAATTATTGCTCTTAATTTTAAGTATCGTTTACATTTTAGTTTCTTAACAAACAATTAAATTTTACTTATTTTATTGTAGCTAAGTTATAGTTGCACTAATACTGAATAATAAAATTTATTTTATAATAGTACGGTCAATGGATATTTTTCACTAATTCTTGTTAAAAGTTCAACAAATCATATCTTGAGGTAGAAATAGTAAATCATCATATTGAAAGTTATTTTAAAAATTTATATTTTAAGCGCAGCATAATTAAGTCTCAATTAGAGTAAGTGAATCCTTCGACAAGTTTTTGTATCGGTTCTACAAAAAAGCAGTCTAATAAAAGCAAAACCAATTATCTTAACTTAGATAAAAAAAAAGACAAAAAAACCTTCACAATATTCTGTAAATATTGAATTATTGATGTAGCCGAATTACCACTAATTTCAACTAGTAATTGCCTTTAAATTTTTTAATAGCATAAAATATATATCAATCGAAAGAACTCAAAACAAAGTCATTCAACGTTTTCAACGATCGAATACAAAAAATCTATACCCGAGACAATTTAAAACAACTCTGCAAAACTCTCGCTAAAATTTACACTTTTCCGTATCAAATCTTAAGGTCACGCGTGAGTGTGAATACACGCGACGAAATGCTCGAGCTCGCGCGCGCGTGTACGAGCATTTCATCCTCAATTCATTTCTCCGACCTATAAAATATCATGTCAAAACTTGAAATGGAATTTTGCGCGAGTGAAAGTCATTCTCGCTCCCCTCAAAAAGAAAAAAATATATGAGAGGATAGAAAAGAATTTGTAAAATTAACGAGGTACTCGTTTAAATATCTCGTATGAAACAATCGACTTCTAAAAAAGTGAAGAGTCATGAATATTCCCCGGCGAGCTTCCACAGTTTTGCTCGCCCAGTGCGAGTCTCTACAATCCGCGAGAGTAACTTCCGAATTGTCGGAGCGAGATTATCGGACGAGCTCTCGCGAAGGCTTAACCTTAGCGGAGAGCACTATAAGCCCGCGTCGCTCAGGTAGAGCGGGTCCTTTATCTCAAGCGGCGTGCATAAAAAGTCAGAAGTCAGCTGCCTGGGTCACACGGGGGCCGCGTCCCGTTAGCGCAGAGAATCGAGGAATCTTTATCTTTTCAGACGGTTTGAGAAAAGGAGTTTAACCCTGACGGTCGGTCATGTTTTTACAACGCGAAAACGCCGGGCTATACAATTCCTCGGGCTTGAAAAGCTCGCGCTAGCGCAGGAACTTTTCCAGTTTGAGCGCCGGCGCGTATTCTTCGAGTTTCTTTGCCTCGTCCGCTTTCCTTGTCGCCCCCCGCCTACCCTTTCCCAATCCCACCCCTCCGAGCCGGGTTCCAGCCTTTACTCGGATCTAAGACGGCCAAGATGAAGTCTTTTGGCCTCTCAACGGTGGAGGGTAAAATATTTTTACTTTGGCTTAAATAAACAGGAAAATCTCGGCATCGCAACGATTCCGGAGGCTCAAAGCCAGCCGCGACTCATTAATGTCCTCTGCCCTGTTCCGGATTTAGCGGGATATTTTTAAGGATCCGTTTTTAATTTGCGGTTTGTTGATTTAATCGTGCGACACGAGCGCACGGTACTTTCGCCGAGAAAAAATTTTACGAAATAATTTGTTGCGGAGAATCGACTTCGATGTGATCATCGCAGAAGAATTAATATAGTAAAAATCCTTTAAAATAAATTTTAGCTTTGATAGTCATCATTTCTGTAGATAAAAAAGCAACGGAAGAATTTGATCGAGTCAACGCGTCATGCTACCTGATGAAGCCCAAAGAAAATCATAACTAGATTTACGATGATATAGAAATATAAAAATTATTGAACCTTTAGAGGGCCGGAATACGCCTCTAGGCGTAAGGGGTCTGACTCACCAACATCGCAAGTTAGTTTGGCTCTAACTCAGGGACCTTAGACCACATTCCTATAGATAAAGGCGATTTTTAAATTTTTTAAAACCCCGGCCCTCTAAAGGTTAATCAAAAGATTGTTCAAAGTAGGATCAGCCTACTCCATACTACTATGTCCAATATGTCCTATAATTTATTTACTAATAATTGAAATATTGATCAATTAAATAGTCATTTTTTAATTTAATGTATATTATAATATTTCACGCTGTTTAGTATATTAAATTAAGCCGTAAGTAAAGTAGTTATTGTCACGAGGTAGAATGTAAATCGCGTTGTTAACTTGATTACCTTGCATTACAAATTCGTCAAGATATAAAGTGCCGTTCGCTAAGTTACGCGGTAAACGTGAAACCCTACTGCTCCGCTTATCCGGTTTCGCGACGAAGCTCGCGTGTTTACTTCACGGGTGGGCTTGAAAAAAGCTCAAAGCTCCGGCAAAACAAGTCGAAAGGCTCGGACTTAACGTTCTCTCTCTTTTTTCTATCTTCGTCTTATTGTAAATTGCACGCGAGGCACTTAATCATTTCCCCGGAGGTTTACAAGGTGTTGGAAGGGGAACGAGCTAAGGGAGAAGGGGGAGGTTACCGTGGCGGGAATTAATTTGTCGAGCGCGACGTCGCGGTAAATTGTCGTCGGTTCCACTGCGGGTTTCCTACCTAAGTCGAGCATAAAGGGCTCGACCACCGGCTTCTATTGCGTGCGCTCTACTTTGGGGGGACTAGCAAGCGCTGCCCAGCGCAAACTGCCTTGCGTAAGCAAATTCAGTCTTACATGCTTTTAATTATTTTTCTTCGGAAGCTTAATGGATCCCGAATTTTACTCGCCGATAGAGTTCTACATGTTAATTTGCGGATGGTGAATTTTCTGCGGATGGTGAGCTTTTACAAATTGTGATTTACGCTGTGCATTGTTTTGAAGAAATTCTTTTAATTTAAACGAATTTTTATTGCGGAAGCAGATCTTTTTTTTAAGGAAAGTATGTTGTTAATGAGCTTTAGGTAGAAGAAGATTAGTGTAAGAAAAATAATGTTAATGAATGAGCTCAGAAAGGGATGTTAATAACAGTCTGCACACGCACAGTAGTTAAACTGGGATTATGCAGCAAACCTCTTTTATTTCTCTGTAATATTATTTTTTAACTTTCTTTAAGACTAGCAACTGACACTGGTTAAACTCGGTATACAAGAAGATGTTGCTATAAAAAAAAAAACAAAGTTCACTTACTTTTACATGTAAAAGTGTACTTATTTCTTGAGTCCATTTAATTATTTTTTATTTTTATTATAAAAAATGTTGATTTGGAATGAGGGAGAGGGATTTACAAAAAAATACAATTCAATTAATGTTAATTTATGTATTTGAAGTAGCTCAATCGGGTTTAGTCAGCCAACTTATTTTGATTAATTATTATTTTTAAAATCTCAGAAGAGGATGTAAATATCTGTTCTATAAATGTAAAAGTTTTACAGTCGCAACAGCAAAATCGATTTAATTAGCCGATCTTTATTTGTCTGCAGTATTTGTCTTTATTTGTCTGGAAATAAATACGTAAGACTATATTAGTACAAGATAAATGCTAAGAAAAATATTTAGAAAGTAATGTAAATTCAAATGTGCGCTTTAGCAATTGTGTAAATATAGATTTTAATCAACCAATTAGTTCTATTTACGATTTATCTAAATCTTTTTTTTTTATTTTTATTAAAATTGACGAGATTGCGGAAGACATTCTACAAAAAAATATTAGAAAAACTGATGTGTAAATAAGAAACGTTCGTAGATACAGTAGCTAAATCATGTCTAGCCAGATTCATCCACTCCACTTAAAACCGACGTTAACATTAAAAACATAATAAGCAAACCAATATCAGTAAATCGTTTATAGCGTCTTGGTCGCCAACCTCCTTATCCATGCCGTAATGTTACATTCCATTTAAAATTGACAGCAGCTAATTAATTGTAAATGCCTACAAATAAAATTGTAAAGCTAAAGTTTAATATTATTACCAAGAAAGGTTCGTCAAAATTTAAAAAATTTTTGTTTAAGTTTTTGATATTCTACGTTTCAACAAACTGGAAATAATTGACAAAAGTTTAACTACAATGACAAGACTTGAAACATAAGTTATTTACGAAAAAAAAAGCCTTAAAGAAGCATTCCCAAAATAAAGAATTCTCTGCAGCATTGTTTCATCACTGCTCATTTAAATTATCCTTTATAAAAGTACGGAATATTTAATTCTAACGAAAAAAAAGCATATATATTTACATATTCCAGTGTACACAAATTTGCTAGAAACTGTTGGAAATGGAAACGCACTGCAAAATTTACAAATAGTTGTAGCAGATTTAACAATAAAATTCCTACTTAAAATTGACAACAGCGAATTAAATGTAACCGCCTACAAATAAAATTTTATATAAAGTTTATATAAAATCTAGAATAAGATCGCGACGGAAAGCGTTGGATAATAAAATCAGATTGCCAGCGGGAGCAAATAATACACGCGAAGCGCACAAAGGGGCAGAGCGAACGAACGTACCTCGCTTTCGAGCGTTTTAAAATAAGTCCTCGGGGCAAAGAAGGGAAAAAAGCTCTCGTGCATGCGTCGGCACCCCCCGGCTAGAGTGGGGCGCCGCTCCACCTGCCGCGCCGCTTCGGGTAAGAACACGCCGGACCGACGCGGATGAACAAGAAGCGCGCGCTTCATCGCGATTGAACGATTAATGATAACCCCGTTGACGAGGGGAAAAAGCCCCCGGCAGCATCGCCCGGGAAAAAAGGGCGGCCGGGGAAGTGGCCCTCAATTAGCTCTCATCAGGCCAAAGTGTCAGGCGCATCCGCGCGCACGTGACGCCCGTCAAATTTCCGGCTATTAATAAATCATTCCGAGCTTGATCGGACCCCCGTCCTTTTGGTTAACCGGCCGGCCCCGGCTCGCGATGCGCACAAAGGAAACGCGCTGTGTAATGATTCCAGGACTCGATTGGCTTTGCTTATTGAGATGTTCACCTCGTGTCAACGCCAACTTCTCGCTTTTCATGCCAATACTTATTTTTACCTGCTGTACATTTTTTCGTATTTTTATTTCAAGTATATATCAGTTTGAAGAATGTGTGTTTTGTGTCATTTGATAGGAGATTACCAAAAAATTTGTTTATTTCACGTTCTCTTATCGTCATGCGGAATAGGATATTAAATCAGCTGGAGTGACGTAGAGTGAAAATTAAATCTGTTGTGTCAGATTTCACTTTAATTTTATAGTAAAACTAACTCTCTTGGTGGAGTGAAATAGAGTGATTTTGTTTTACTCTTAAGTATGAGCTAGAAAGATAAAATTAATTCTCTTGATGGAGTGAAATAGAGTGATTTTTTTTACTTTTAAGTAGAGCAAAAGATAAAATTAATTCTCTTGATGGAGTGAAATAGAGTGATTTTGTTTTACTCTTAAGTAGAGCAAAAGATAAATTAATTCTCTTGATGGAGTGAATAGAGTGATTTTGTTTTACTCTTAAGTAGAGCAAAAGATAAAATTAATTCTCTTGATGGCGTGAAATAGAGTGATTTTTTTACTTTTAAGTAGAGCAAAGGTAGGGACTACTCGACCTTAGAGTAAATTTTACTCTAGTTTAGAATTAATTTAAATCACTCTATTCATGTAGAGTCAGATTTCACTCCAATAGACTGCAATAAAATCAAATTTAACTCTATGAGTGTTTCACTATAAAGTAAGAGTGAAATTTATCTCCAACTGTTTTAGTGTGAATATAATTATGTTGTGTTGGAGACTACCTACTAATATAATTATGTTTATATAATTGAATTAATTTTTAACGCAGTATAACTAACTTCTGAATTAAGATCGGAAATAATTGCATTTATATTAATAAGACGCTTTTCTTGAAATATGAGTAAATGAAATTCACGTAGAATTATTATACATCCACTTACTCGAAGTGAATTTCACCTTTCTGTTCATTAGAAAGAAGGAACTTGCCGCAAGCACGGCCAGTTAAAGATGAAAGCTCGCGTCAGGCGTGCAACGAAAAATGCATAAATATCCCGAGCAACAGAAGCAACTGCATTACCCTCGTCTTCTACAAAAAGAAACGACGAGTTACAAGTACCAGTAAAGGCATTCCCACCCATACCCGTAGGCGCGTGCTTTACGCGGCGATGGAGGAGGAAATCGTCGCTGGAATAAAACAAGGGAAAAATGAAGGGGTGGAGTGGGTGATGGTGGTGGAAAGGGGGGGGGGGCACGTTCCTACTCCGTTAGCGGGGAGTACCAGCGTTGCATACCTATTTTGCGAGCGGGCGAGTGAGAGGAAGGAGGAGTTGGTCCGCTGCCAAGATTGCCCGGCGCCGTGGGCTATCCAACTCTCTCCCTCGCTCGCTGGGAAGAAATACGTAAATCTATTGTGCGGCGAAGATGGCGTGGTGACGCCACCGATGGTCCCAACGTTAAGCCCCGTCGCCGTGACGAATATCCTCCAGCGAGCGGTTCAGCTTTTTTTCGTTCAGACTTTTTTTTCAACTCTCGGAGATTTTGCAGTCTTTTCATTAATTTTTTGACGGGGCAAATGAGTCTCGGGCCGAGCAATTCTTTTATTCTTTCCACTTGGACGCTGGAGATTAAGATACGAGCAAGCGATTTTCTCATCACATGCATGACGGGCGAATATTCTTCTGGTTGTCATTGTTTGGCAAAGTTTATTTTACTACGGTGTGATCGGAGAATTTTACAAGGATGGAGCTTTTATTGTGAGTATTTTGATAAATCAAATTAATAATAATATTTCATATAAATATTAATTTTATAAAAATAGAGTTTCCATTATTTCATTTATAAGATAATAGTGTAATATTAAAATAATTTTAAACTTTTAAAATAATAATATTATTGTTATGCTTCTGTATTACGGTATTACAAAACAAGGAAACTTTAGGTAAGTATTACGGTCTAGGAAAGAAAATAAATTTAAACGAAGAAAAAGCATTTGCTGGAGTTTTTAAACAAGTAGAGCGCCGCATTTATAAAATATTTTTTCTTGATCCGATTAATGATTTATGTACAAGAGATTGAAGCTTAGGCGAATTCTCAAAATTTCAAAGAATGGTAATCAAAAAATATTTCTTATTAAATTCTATTCAGTGAATGCTCACATTTTTCAGTGAATGTTCATTGAATATATAAGTGAAATATCGGTGAAATATATCACTATTTAATCAGTGAACACAATAATCATTGTTTAAATTAGTGAAAATGTCACTGAATGGAATTTAGAGATTATTTATAAAATATAGCTAGCAGCTTGTTCTTTCCAACTAGTTAGGAGGTGTCCAGTAATCACAAATTAGAAACTGATTTTTAGTAAAACAAAACATTGGTGTAACTCTTCTTTATTTCAGCATTGTTGTTTCAATTGATTTTTGCTGTAAAAATTCGTCAATACTACCCTCTTAGAAATTTAATGTAGCACGAAAAAAAGTCCTAACGAATTATTTAAAAACTAGAGTGTGCTATTGCTAAAATTCTACCAGGGCATTCTCACGATAAGAAAAAAACGATTTTTAGTAAAAAAGAAAAAAACTTTATTATCACTTAAATAATTACACTATTTTAGCAGGGATGATCAATCGATCATCGATTGAGGAGAAAAATGTGGACGAATTTTAGCAACAGTAATAACTGTTGCTAAAATTCGTCGACATAACTCTCCTCAAAATCTAATGCATCAGCTTAATAAGAAAGAGCACGAAAAAGAAGTCCCGATGAGTTATTTACAAACTCGGGTGCATTATACCTGAATCCTGACATCCTCAGGACAATTTGTAGCTCATTTGAGACTTCAAAGTGACTCGACACAGCAATTTCGATTCAGCTTATTTTTCCGCAACTGGGGAACTAATGAAAGCTCCTTTCGCCCGTCAAATCTGCAGAGGGGCGCTTGCGGGTCTAGAGGGCGCACAAAGCCGCGTCAGGCAGCGAAGACAACCTCATCAGTATCCCGCTCGAGGGATGACACCGTATCAGTCAATCGAAAAAGCGAGTCGACTTCGCTCGCGCGTCAAGCCTCCGCCTCGACGAGGAGAGACTCTCATCGATGCGCCTCTTGCTTCGCGTCATTACTCGATCGCGCGCCGGGCATCGCGGCCAAAGTGTCCTGATGAGGTCGTCGCTAATGAGGCTCGTCAGGGCCGATGACAGCGTCGCCGCCACGTCGAAAATGAGCGGAGCGACGGGAGGCGCGACGGGGACCCCTGAGGAATGAAGCCAACTGGGCACGATGATGCACGAGTCCGGGATGAATAATAGCGCCCGGTGATTAGGGCGCGTCGTCTCAACCCCTCCCCCTACCCCCTCTGTATATAGAAAAATATTTCATTTCGCCCCTTTCTCTCCGGGCTGCCTCTTCTTCTTTTCGCGCGGTCGTCGCGACTCTCATTTTTAGTCCAAGATTGACTGCTCGGAGGCACGCCATTGATTCCCGCATTCAAACGAGCGTGCACCCTGCAAATGTCCCCAATAAGCTCGCCGTTTCCAGGTGTTGCTTTCTCCTGGGAAAATTAGGTGGAAAATATTTTCCGACTCAAGTGGCGCGGAGGCGGATTTTTCGAATCTTCGGAGTCCGGTCGAGCGAGTCGCCGAAGCAGGAATAAGTGGAGACAGAGCGGGAGAAAAAAAGGATCCGCGCAACACGATTTTGCGACGTTACTCCTTTCCCTTCCTCTTTTTACTTCGTCGCTTCCGCTTTCCGCTTCCCGACGACCCGAGAACGAAGGCCGACAGCAACTCGCCGCAATCGAAAGCTCGGGCGTAAATTATTATTATTATCATTACCGTGCGCTCTCTCTTTCTCACTCCCTCTTCACCTTTTCCGTCATCAGCTAACTGGATTCATTAACCAATACTGCAAGTCGAACTTCCACGAGCAGTGCTAACGTCCAAGTCAATTTCAGTAACTTGAGCACTCTACCATGGTTAATAAGTCCACGATTCATCGACTAATGTGCAAATATTAAAGCGGGAAAATGTCGTCGAAAATTGTAAAGCTAAAGTTTAATATTATTACCAAGAAAGGTTCGTCAAAATTTTATAAATTTTTTATATTCTACGTTTCAACAAATTGAAAATAATTGACAAAAGTTTAACTACAATGACAAGACTTGAAAAATAAATTATTTACGAAAAAAAGCATTAAAGAAACATTTCCAAAATAAATAATTCTCTGCAGCATTGTTTCATCACTGATCATTTAAATTATTCTTTATAAAAGTATTGAATATTTAATTCTATCGAAAAAAAAAACAATATATTTTAATATTATAGTGTACACATATTTGCTAGAAACTGTTTGAAATGGAAACGTACTGCAAAATTTACAAATAGCTATAGCAGATTTAACAATAAAATTCGTAGTTTTTCTGAAATTCATGATACAGTTTTTCTACTTCATGCCTTATTTTCCAAAACGAACAATTTCTAAAAAATTTCTTACGCTTTTTGTCTCAGTGGGCGTACATATTATACAAAGATTTATTTGAGAAATAAATAATTTTATAAAGCCTTGTTTGTCACTTTGTTCACGAAGAATAAAGATCGATATCTTGGTTTATCCCGCGCCTCTTATTACTGCGCGTACGGCCGATTCACCTGACGAAAATCGCGCGGACAGAAGTCCCCAGCCGATAAAGCCCGACGCCCTTTCCAGAGGTGCCCGTCGCCGCCTTTTATGTGCCGTCAGATAAACGTGCCCGCGGCAATTTTACACCGCCGAAGTGGGTAGATGCGGGAAAAGAGATTGCGAGGGTTGGAGCTTTAATTATTGCAATTTTCTGATCTTTTTAAACGTATTTTATCAAGTAAATTATAAAATTCACCTGTAATTGTGAATATTTGAAAAAAAAACTCAATTTAGTTATGCTTGAATTAATTTCAAAGCAAATAAATTAAATAAATTACTATACCCACTCGATGCAAACTAACATATGTTTTGCATTAAATGAAATTTTGATTTTAATGTCTGAATATCTTGTATATTTTATTTGCTACTTAATGTTGTTAAGTGGTGAGAATTAAAATAAATGAATTAGTATAGAAAAAACGTAAAAGTTTAAGCGATGAACAGTAAATACATCGAAAGACAGAAATGACACTCCCTCTTTCCGCAGTTACACACATATTACAGTTTATTTTTGTTACTGATAGTCTTTGCTGGAAATAACACAAAAATACTTTCCTTAAAAATAAGAGGCACAAAATAAATCGACCTCGCCAGGCAAGGTAATATAAATTACTCAAATTAGGTACAGAATAATTAGAACTAGAAGAGCCTTGGAAATACTGACTTCAACGATTAAGAGATTGAAATCAGAAGAATCTTATAAAAATCTTAAAAAGTACTGGCAAAGATCTCGTATTATCAGCGGAAACAATTGCAAGAGTAGTGGGAGAGGACCATTTTTAACGACCCTCTATGTCCATTAGTCGAGGCAGATAATTAAGCGGATAATCAGGATCGTAAAGGGAATACCTATTACAGGCATGTTGAAGCTGCGTCTAGGGATCTCCCCTGTTTCTCCTGCAATGATAATAAATTGTTATCAGTAAAGATCGAGTAAATATATGTATTCCTTATTTGACGCATCAATAGCAATGCCTAAGAAATATATTGTAATGTTATTAATTTTTGGCCTTCTCTTACCTTAGATTAAATAAATTTAAAGGTTTCTTTTGCGTTTGGTACTTATTTCAAGTTATTTCAATTTTTTTAAGTAATCAAAAGCTCGTAAATATAAAGTAATTTTTCTACTTAGATTTGTTTTAATTACTTAAGACTAAACAAAAAGTTTTATTTCGTGTAAATGTATTAAGTAGAAAGTAATTAGCGTCCCGACTGTTTATGCAACTGTCGTTTAAAAATAATCTGTAAATTAATGTACAAGATAATATATTAAATCCCAACATTTTTTATTTCGTATATTAACTAATAAGAACATGTGCTTCGGAACAGACTCGCTTCAAATCTTAAACTTCTCTTTTGAACAAGAGCTGTCGACGTCAGTGTTAAGTTGTTGTAACGTAATGTTCCGTGGTATGTGCTAGGGTTAGTGAAAACTCGCCTGTGTAGGCTTCAAATTAGAGCGGGGTGTTTTTCGGGGCTTCAAGCTTCCCACGCGTTAGTCTTTTAACAAAGAGAAAGTTTCGGGAACTCGAGTTTCTGCAAAATAACGTGACCCCTCACAAAGAAGCTATTGTCAAGGGAAACATTCACTAAATCCGCTCGCGCGATATTTTGTTTTGACGCGTAAGCTTCACGGCTTACCTGCGAAAAATTTCGAAATGTTCCTGTCAAAACTACTCTCCGTATTTTCCTTCCCATGGCGCGTTGCGCTCCGCCAACCGCGAATTCCTACGCAACGTCAATTAATTAATCCTTTATGAATGCGTGAAGGAATATCAGTAAAACTTCGCTTATTGTTAATTTTTTCATTTTCGATAATTTAGCTATAAAAGGCACACTCACTAACTTCTCGTTATTGGTAAGCACTCGAAGCCTACGTGGATGATTTTTGTAAAGGGATAAAAGAGACTCAGAAATTTTTCCTTTTTTTTCTACTTGGGAACTCGCAGTTTACGTCATTTAACGTCGGACAAATAAATTAATTTTTCTTATTTTTTTTTTTTTCAGAAAAGTGATCTGTTACATCTGAGGTGCAAGCTATGAAGAATAATTTATTTATGATCTGGTGACATATAAGTCATCGTACTGAAAAAAAAATAAAATTTAAGATATTATCGATGGAAAAGCAGTAGAGATAAAGAGCACTGTTTGGATCCTAATAGCTTACATTACATAAATAGTTTAAATTATTTGCGTACATAAAGTGTAAAAAGTTCCAGTAATCAAAAGTGACGAATAAAATGTTTATAGCTATTATATGGAAAGTTTTTTTTTCAATTTAACCCAGGCTGGCCCCCTGAAAACAATTTCCTTCATTTTAACGATTCGAACAATCGAAAACGTATTCATAAAAATCGTCTTAAGAAATCGCGGTGTTGCATCATCAATTACTTACAATGAATGTAAAAATATCAATAACATTTCGTTTCTTGTACCTTTTTTTTCGAAAAATTTAACCGCAGTGGATTTTCTCGTATTTGATCAACGCTCAAAGCACGCAATGCTCAGGTAGGAATATCATGAAGAATAAGTCGGCACGTCGTGGAAACTTTTAACTTTTGACGAAAAGCAGCCAGTAAAAAGTGGGGATGTAAAAAGAAACGCCGGTGGGTGGGGACAGAGGAGGCGATCTTGCTAAGAGGAAGCAGAAGAGGGAATGAAAGAGTTTCACTATGCAAGGGGGATATCATGGCAGCGTTACTTCGGACGAAACTCGACTCAACGTTTCTTATTTTCTCCTCTTCACGGCCACGAAACGTGGCCTGCATCCTCTCTTGTCTTTCTCGACTATCTCGGTCCTGGAGAGAGGAGAGCCCAAGGAAGCCGAGCTCGATTCTCTCGCACTTAGTCCGTCGAGCCCATGCCACCGTCGTCGTTGTCGCCGTCGCGCCGGAAAAGAAGAACAAAAGGATAAACGCCCAGGAGACCGTCAGCCAGACGCACGTTTACCCGAGCAGCGACACTGCTAAGCAAAATGAAAATTTTATGTTATTTTCGAGGAATTACACCGTTCTGGAATTCTTAATTCGCTGGAAAATTTCTTTTTGAGATATCATCATTTTATTTGGAAAGATGGTTTTCGAATTTTTTTTTCAAAATATATGATGCAATATCTAGCGCTGCTTTAAATGAGACTTGCTAATATATTCATTAATGATATCCCAACTAGATATAAACGAAAGTTATTAAGCTTCTAAATTATTTATATTATTTTTTAAGTTCTTGTATATCGATGAGATACATATTGAACTACGACGAGATTATTTTTGCCCTCTGTATTCATTTAGTAAGTAGTCGAAGTAGTCTTTGTGTATGACCGCTGTCTATTTTTGATGTTATGAATTATTTTCTCTTTTATTCAAATTCCTTTTTATGCATTCTGTTCCGCCATTAAATGCCTTTAGTTCGTCTTATTAGGTAACTAAATAAAATTATTAGAAAAATTGGTCATATTTTTAACACAATTATACAATAAAAATATATAATTTATCTTGTATATTTCTATACTCTGAAGGAATAAATAAGTAAATAAATAAATATTATAAAAATGTAAGTTATACTTGCAATCGGTGTCACCTTGGATATTCACTTATACGTAAAAATTTAAAAAGTTATTAAACTTGCTCATTTTGTAATTTTTATGAAATGAGCTTTCTTCATTTTCAGTATTAATGCTTATTGTGCTTTACTTTAAAAGTCGATAGCTCAAGGTCGGTTTTAATGCTACTATTAAACAAATTGATTTTACCTGCTTCTTTTACGCTCACGAATTTAGCGTTGTCAGAAGCTTTGACAACTTGCACGTTATGCACGTTTCACGTATTATAATTTTTTTTTTAAGTACTCTACAAGTATTCTCAAAAAACACGACAACACTAGATTGTGTGGATCTTATTAAATATGAAATAAAAGAGAATTTAAAACCATATCAAGTGACATTTTTATTGAATAGTACTGATAGTGTAAAGTTTCATGGTGATATAATTCGTCAAATATCTTCTGAAATTCCATCTTCTACAATGAATTTAAAAACTCGACCGAAAGTATCTACCAATAAAGTTGTTTATAGGAGAAACGTGTCACTGCACGTAATTCTTTATAACGATTGTTTGAATCTTACAAAGGTACAACAATACGATCATTTAGTAGGTTTGGTAAATTTTTCTTCGGAATTAACAGATAAGTTTGCCAGACCAAAAACATTACTAATTATCACAATTAATTCATCCCTTATTGATAGTAATTACGATAATCTGTTGAAATACGTTTGGTCCAAGAAATACTTAGATTTTTCAATAATTCTTAGACATACAGAGGATCCATTAAAAAATTATTGCTGTATTTTGATGTATTACAATCCATTTTTTAAAATTTTCAAGAGAACGAACCTGATAGACACTAATTTATTTCCATATAAATTAAACGATCTAAACGGTTACGAAATGAAATTAAGTGTAATAACGTCTGATGCTCTACAGAAAATAGAACTGGATCAAAAAGGGAATATCGAAGATGTAGGCCATAAATATTCGAACAGAATAATTTTTTTGTTGAAAGAATTTAACTTCTCGATTAAGTACGTCAAAGTAAGAAACACTAGTAATCTAAGCGATTATCAAAATTATCAAAGGGATGTAATACTTACACATGAATATTTACGAAATGGTCAAGTAAATATGGATTCCACTCCGAAGTTAACAGGTTCAATTGATGAACCAGGTATTCTCGAAATGGATTTTAGTAGGGAATGCGTAAATGCAGTAGCAGTTGTGCCTGTTTTACACAAAAATGTGGTAGATCTGCCGTGGGAAATACTCCTCTTTATAGGACCGATGATATTTGTAACTGGCAAGTTATTTTTTAGCGCACTAAACTTTCTGCAGATTGAGTCGTATCCTTGGTCTATACAGACAGTTTTTAAAATTTTAACAGTACATACACTGCACAAACTTCCTAGGAGTTTATCAGGCAGGGCCCTATTTCTTTATGCAGTTTTAATTGTAAACATTTTTTCTAATAAATTTCACTTAAAAATTTTGGATAATAAATTAAGTAAAGATGTCTATTTGAAGACTTGTAGCAACTTAGCCGCAGCTAATTTAAAGTCTTATTCATTCGGAGTCTCACAAATAATTTTATTTTCTTCTGAAGATACGGATTTTAAAAAAATGAAAACTAAAAATAAAGAAGTAATTTGGATGGGTATGCTGTCTTGCTTAAAAGGATTATACAATGAAACAGATCATGTATGTATTATGCCTAAAGTTTTTTTGTCAGGTTTTGAAAACCAAATTAACTTTTCCCCAAAAGCATACAAAACTTCAGATTGTAAATTCGCTTGCATTAAATGGTCGTTGAAATTTGAAAAAAATTCACCGTTTATGGAGAAATTTATGGACTATTTATTATATTATCGACAAAATGGAATTGATCAGGTGATCAAACCAAATAAAACTGAAAAAATGTCCTGCTAAAAGAAGCGTAATTAGACCTCGATTAATTAAATTCTCAGAATATTTTAATTTGATCTTAATTTTAATCGGCGGATGTATTATTTCTTCTATTGTATTTATTTTAGAATTAATTCAGAAAAAAATTACAGAATAATATGTACAATATTTTAGTAATGAAAATTGTTTCTAAAAGGAAAATATATTGTTATGTAAAAAATCGCACTGTATTAATTTTTAATAAAAATCATTTACGGAGAACGTAATAATAACCATTTAATTTTCAATACATGTTTTTCATTCCTTGAATGTTATAATGTCGCTTATTTCAGGCACGGTCTTCTTGTCAGTATCCTAAAATTATTAATACTAATTTGGAGGTATATCTTATAGATACAATCTTTAATTATAATAACATTATATTTAGTTTTTTTAGCAAAATATTTTGTTAAAGATATTTAATTAATTCGACTAAATGTATTTAGTTATAGCAGCTAAATTAGTTTGCTGGCTCAACTAAATATAACTTAACAAAATCAATAAATTAATTTAACTTAAAATTTTGTTAATTAGCTAAACATTTTTTTGAAGTAAATAAATGTTTAGTTGAATCAGCTAAATACATATTTCGTTGAATCAACAAATTTTTTTCAGTGTCGGTTTTTACATTTAAACTATTTTTGTCTCGGGAACGACTTCCTTTATCCTGTCCGTTGGTAACAGTAAATTAAAATGTCAAATGATTTGCATCGAATAAACCACACACGTAAATCATTGCGTATCTTCCCTCGCTTCCGGCAAATGTAACCGTAAGTAACGAAGTCAATCTAAGACGGGACCGAGCGCTGTCTTCTACTTCCTCAAGTTCGATGGCTCGGTATTGGCAATGCAAATGAGGAAATCGATAGCAGCGAGCTGCACACCTGTATTGGAACCGCCAGGGTGGAAGGAGACAGAGAGATTGATACCGTGGCTCGGTTAGATGAAGCTGCGCCAAAGTCCGGCACATTGTAAGCTGGTCGTCATCGTGGGTTTCCGACTGCCAATGGAAATTCGATTGATCCATACGTGCGGAGCCCTCGCCGAGGCCGGGGTTACCATGTGAAGAACACGACCGCGCTGTTCGGCCCCTAAAGCCTCGCCGCCGTCGCGCAAATGCGCTGTTCGACTCAATGGTCTTCTCGCTCTCGTGTTCCTCCTTTACTTGCGAGCACAGATGAGCTACGCATCGGAGTGTTGTAAGCCCTCGATGCGCCCTGACACTGGTTGGTCCGATGGCCCCTGCCTTCAGTGTCTTCGCGCTTTTGAGGAAGCCGAGCTTGTAACGGCTTCGGTGGGCAGGGAAGCTGTGTCTCTTGTTTTTTCCCACCCATGCGAACACTGTGAAAGGCATTTGAGCAATTCAACCGGGATAAGTTCTCGTAAATGCTATGATGGATTTACCTTGCTAATGCTCCACTGAGCGAACTGCACTGATTTTCTTTCTTTTTTACATTGATCGACTTCAGAGGGTTCCACATAGTTTTAGGAATTAAAAGAGAAATTGTGAAATCTCTAGACTTAAATGAAATAATCTACAGTTGATGAGTGAAGTAACATTATTAAAATAATAAACTCTGGCTAGATAAAAATGCTACGATGGATTTAGCTGTGCTAACACTCTACTGAACGAACCTGTACTGATTCTTTCTTTTTTACATCGATTGACTTTAGAGGGTTTGTCGTGGAATTAAAATTCGAAAATTTTCCTTTAGGAATAAAAAAATAATTGTAAAATCTCCAGACTTAAATAAAATGATCTGCAGTTCGATGAAAAAGTAATATGGTTGAAATAATAAACTCTGGCTAGATAAAAATGCTACGATGGATTTAGCTGTGCTAACACTCTACTGAGCATCCTGCACTGATTTTCTTTTCTTTTTACATTGATCGACTTTAGAGGGTTCCACATAGCTTTAGGAATTAAAAAAAAAATCCTGCAATCTCCAAACTTATGTAAAACGATCTAAATTTGATGAGTGAAGTAACATTATTAAAATAATATACTCTGGCAAGATAAAAATGCTAAAAAAATAATAGTGCAATTTAGAAAGTTTGATATAATTTTCTCTTATCATTACTATACCAAACAAAATATTAAACAAATTCTTTTAACCAATAGACGTTTAAAGAATTTTTTAAACGTCATTAACACAAAAAAAAAATTCTTGACAGCCTATTACATCAATTTATCGCTAAATATAATGCTAACACACTAAAGTATTTTAACATGTAGACATAGTCTGCATATTGCAGGAAGAGTATACATGTATGTACCGATGGGAGAGTACAAGCGAACAATGCAAATTACTTGATTGCGAATCTCATCTTTCCATTAATTAATGCTTGACGCACGCTTGTAGCGCCATTACTTAATAGCAATAATTGACGAGTTAGGTATTATTCAGCAACCCGAAGTGTGGCAATGCAGATGCGACGTGTGTATTGACAACGAAAACACTTCAGTAATGATCTTAAAAGGATGTGATATTAAAGGGAGGGAGTTGCGCTTCGGTTAGAGCAGGTGGCAATTGGATTGAATGCCTCGACTGATTATCACTGATCACAGTCTCAGCACGCGAATTACTCCCCTTACTGGTCGGCTCTGCATTGAATTACATCTGAGTAGTCAATTACACATATATGAGGATCACGGCGATTTACATCTCCCATATCAATTTAATGGATCCGATTGCATCAAGTACTTTGATTCTACGATTACATTAATCTTTATTGCCATGCGGTAGTGAATGACACTTAGTGCTTGCAATAGTAAAAATTTGTACAGCTATTTGTGGAGTGAAGTTTTTAAAAATACTGAACTCTGCTTTTATTCTAGAATAAAAATGGGAGTTAAAGAATTTAAGGAATGGAATTAGAACGTTTAATTCAGATTAATTTCACAAACCGGCAGAAAATAAATTGCATAAAGGCCAATTCATCAAGAAATGATTGCATGTTAAATTTGGAATAACTAGTACTTAAAATTCCTTAAAGTTTGAATACGAGTTGAAAATTAGTAGTAGTCATTACAGGCGGTGCAAAACAAAAGCTCTGCTTTGTGCACAATTGTTTGATAAATGATTTAATTAGCTGGATAGCCATTACTTTAGTTCTTTGACGATTAGTATGTTATATTATACATTAATACTGGCGAAGCACAGATAATGTATTGCAAATTTTAGATTTGATGAAAGAATTGAAGCTAATATTTTACTTGATGCGTAATAAATTGTAAGGTCATCAATGCTTAAATGAAAAATCTGTATCTTTAATCAATTTTTTCGTTCTATAATTGATAAAACAATCCAAAATGTTTAAACACAGAATATCAGCGTTTATATGTATTTTTATTTTTATCTTATCATCGTTTTTTCAAAAGAAAGTTCAAGATTCAGTTTTAAAATACAATATAAAAAAGTAAGTTAAAAAAATATAATAAAAAATTCCATTAATGATTAAAAAAAAAAATCTACTTTATTCAATAAGTTATTTCCCGTCAGTTAGTTACACAGAATTAAAAAAAAAATTGAACACGTGATTGCAGTACAGTCGTATTTTTATTCCTTTAAATTAAATTAAATTTTAAATTCTCTTTGTTGGCTTATGTGGAAATAATCTGTAAACGAGTAAAAAAAAAATTCAGAACAGGTGAATCCAAACCATTTTGCTATAACTTTCTGAGACTTTGTAGATTTCTGTTGCAAATTTGTTAGAGGAATAACGTATAAATAATAGTCTTTACTTTTCACAAACTTGGCTCTGCTTTTCTTGGCTTCCACGGGTAGCTCCATAAACAATATTCCTTGGTTACTAGATATAGAGAGACCAGTCAAAGCTATTGTTAACCGCAAGACATGAGTAATATAACCTCAATATCCTCACTTGAGCCCGGCGATATCTCGCCTAAGAGCCACTCGGTATATGTGTTCGCACACATACTGACCTGTACTACTTACGTACTAAAGTCCAATACAAACTCACAAATTTTCCACCGATTAGGACGCTACTCACGGCTTCTTATAATTAGATTTAATTGGTTATACTTGAAGTTTTAAGCTGATTCACTTTTAAGTGAGCTAATTACCCGGGCGAAATTATTTTCTGAAAAACGAAGGATCAAGCCAAAGAGTACAGAAACTTACTCTCATCCACCTTACATGGATTTTAGCAAGAAAAAGTACATTATACTTTTTTTATTTTTCATTAGTCGAACCTTTACTCGAAGAAAATGATATTTTATATATTTGTTACTGGAAAATTGTGTTACCAAAAAGTTTTTTTGTTTTTGAATCGTAAAAAAAAAAGAAAACAATAAACTCTTGAATTTTTGTATAAATTAACGAACGGTCGATTATTTATTTTATTACGAAAACATGAAACATTTCAAATTATTGATAAAGTTAGCCATATTCAATATGTAAGTATGAAAAATGGATAAAGTCTACATTTTAATGAACACGAGATACAACAAATTAACGCCTCACGGTGTCAGTTTTACACCGAGAGAGAAAAAGAGAAAAAAAATTCATTTTCGTCGAAAATTTCAGGGCAGTCGGAAATGAAGCGTAACTGCTTTTCTTTTTAAGTTACGGCCGAGTAAATTCAGCCTAATAAAAGAGTTACTGGGACAAAAAAGTGCTACTACGCGCGAACCGCCACCGCTAGGGTTGTAATGAAATTCATGCAAGACTCCCCTCCGCGCGTTACTCGCACTTCTTGTCGTGAAGACGCTACTCGAGCAACAGGCAAAGCTAAACTGTCTGTCCGTTAAAACGAAATTAAATGAGATTCTCCTGTCGACGAGTTTTCACTCGCGATACCTTCGTTTTTACTTCAATTTAATACTTCTGGCGTAAACTAATTTAAAATGCAGTGCATATAATGCGATCGTTACCATTATTAATAATAAAATAGTTGCCAATTAAACAAGTTCCGTATATTTTTTATTTTGTCCAACGACTGTAATGATACAGAATAATAAAATATGGTTAGGAAAAAAATTGATCCTAAAGTAATTATAATTGTGGTAAAAGTGGGTCACTGTGAGTATTGGGGCAAAGTTTTTTTTGGACTTAATATCAAAATGATTACTTGAAAAAGCAGAGGAAAAAGAATTTTTTTTTTCAAAATGATTTTTTAACAATCTTGTACGAAGTAAACAAACCCTATTTAACAGTACGCAGTATTCCTATTCCTAAAAGAATATTCAGCGTATTCATTTTGTCTTGTTAAGTTTTTAAATAAAATTTTTACCGAATTGCATTTGTCGAAAATTCAACGTTTTTGTGCAGTATTCAATAATCATTGTTCGTAATTGGTTCTTGCTGCTCCCCACCGCCCCTCCCATTGTACTCTGTTCCCTTTTAATAGATTATTCGAACCCATCGAGTAATTTTAAAGCTTTTTATTTACCACGAAAACAATGGAGGATGATTCTGGACAATGGATTTTTACAAACGCCAAAATTTAATTTTTATATAAAGGTCTTTTAAAAGAAGTATAATTCCTTTTTTGGATTTCACTTTTTCTGATTTTAATAAATGCAATGCATAAATGGTGCATCTTATTTTATTCGCAGTTTAAAATTGTACCTATCGATGTCATAATTTAATTTTCAAAATTTCATTTAAATAATTTTGTTTTATCTCACACTTATATGGTTTGGCTGAACTGTATTCTGCTTTAATTGAATTTCCATTTTATAATTGCTCTTCGTTAGGTAAATGAAAATATATGATTCGTTTTTCGTAAGATAAAAATTGTTTGACATAAAATCCTCTTATTGAATCCAAGCCTTCAATGTTTAATTAAAGAGTTTTTTTCTATTACGTGACGTAATAAACTACTTAAATATTAACCACAGAATACGTCGACGAAGTTTGCCCTGGAGCTCAAGTTGCAGAGGATATAAACTCGTGTACTGGTCTTCGATAAAGCTGATTAGTTTCAAATCGAATTTCCGGCGATGATACTGATAGCTTAACAAAGTCTTCATCCAAGACATTAACATTCATTTTGTTGTAAGTGATAGCTAAATCTTGAAAAAAAAAAAATTAAGTGCAAGGTTGAAATTAAAGCAAGTCCCGACGCGTTCCTATCCGTTTTTATATTTATTCTTTGTGGATCAAATTACTAATTTCTCCTGCAATAATTTTAATTATCGCAGTACAACCTCAAAAGAATTAGAAGGATTCATTAAAACTTTTCAAGTTTAAACTCTTCTTTTTGAATATCAATTTTCCTACAAAACTTTAGTGATTCCTGCTAAATTACAGTAGTTTAAAAAATATTATATATCATTTTCAAAATTCTAGTATTTTTTAAAAAACTATAAAAAAAAGCTATCCAATTGGCACTCGTTAAAGAAGTATTTAGTCGAAACGACTACCTTTTTTCCAACTACATGTTAAATGGACCAAACGTGCAGACCAAAAAAAAGGAACCATAATTGATAAAGAATCGAACACTCGTCGCGAGCGAAAAATCCACGTGCTGCAAGCGTAGAAAATAAAGAGGGCGAGAGAGATGTCGAAACGGCTGTAGGTGGCGTGGAGCAGTTGTAGAAAGTTTTAACGCTCTCGGCGTGATCTTGCAAATAACCCTCGTAAATCAATAGCAGCGAAGCCGTGGCGCGCGCGGAGAAAGGACCGGCGAGGAAGACTCTCCTCTCCGCATCCCCGGCCGTCCGACCGGCCGCGACGCGGAAAAAGGACCGAGGCAAAGGCGCTGAGTGCCGGAGAAAAGGGAGTTGAAAAAAAAAAAGAAGTGGCCGCGCAAAAAGGAGGCGAACTAACGAGAAATTGAAGTCAAACCCCCTGCCCCTCGCCCCTCGCCGTCGTAAATGGATGTTCGCGATTACAAGAAAAATCGTATATAAATGACGCGAGTAGGAGGCGGCAGAATGGATTGTTTTATCCGCTCGGGGCTTACGGAGCGCCCGAGACTTTTCTCTCTTACTCTATTTTCTCGGGGGCGGTGCGCGCGCGAGCGTGGAGAATGGCGCGGGGCTGTTTCGTCGGGCGAGCGAATCGATCGGCGAATTCCGTGGGTTTGAGGGGACGAATGCGTTTACTGCAAGAGCCCCGCCTGTGTACCGAAAATCTCAGGCTGGAATTACGCTTTGAACGCGAAGATGGGATTTTTCTCTGGGTCGCCCGGGCAGTTTGTACAGTCGAGATCCACGAAAAGTCGCGCATGAATGCGAAAGCCCGCGCTGCCGCGGCCCTCCTTTTCAGCGCGGCGGGAGTAGGCGCGCGGTTTTTTTGAATAACCTTTTTCGTGTTGGCTCTCGCCGATGAGAAAAGGTGGTAGGGGGAAGGAGCGATTTTGAGGAGGCGGAAGCTCTTCAAAAAACGACCTATCGAGACTTTTGAATAATGGTCCTATTTTCTCAAAAGTAACCTAAATCGCAAGTCACTCTACAATGAATCGCCGGCTAGACTAGCGCGTTAGAAACTTGATTTACTCTATAAGAGAGAAAAATCACCCTCCATCGAGAAACTTGACTCACACTTTTTCGATGGTAAATAATTCACTCAAAGAATTCACTAGGAAATCTCTTGCTCGATTTTGATGACTTTTTTTATTTTTATTGCGCTTTTTCTAGTTCCCTGGGGGATGTCATTATTATTATTTAATGATGTAAATGACAAATTTAATTTTAATCAAGAATCTTTTGCGGAGAAAAAAGGACTTCTGAATTCATTTATTTGATAGAAATACCTCTTTCTTCCTTATTTGAGGCGAATCTTTCTGTTATAAGAATTGATGATGTTCAAGCTTTTGATGCATAAAAATAAACACACTTATTCTACGCGATGAGTCTTCCCCATTATTGAGTAAGTGATTCGTAGCTAGAATAAGTGTGGATGTAAACTTATTAATTTATTTAAATTTCGAGCCGCAAAGTAGACGTGTATTAATTTGATTTAATTAAGAAATCGGCAGAAAATTCAATTATTCACAAATTAACTATTAAACTTTGTAAAAGTGTAGTTATGCAAAAATAATTCACTTTTCGATTATTACCTTGCGTGAAAAATAATTAAATAGCAAAATTTATAGTAACACTTTGCCAACCACTTAGCAGCTTTTTCAATTAAACTTTAATCAACTTCTTCTTTGTTGCAACTTAACTGAGCTCCATTTAGATTGCAACGTCGCAAACGAAAGTTCGCGGAACGTAAATTTGCTTAAAATAAATGCATTTTGAGTTACGAGCTCGCTAATGATAATACAGCCAAATTTCTGCAATCATGAAAGTTCCCCCCTCCCATAAGCAGCAAACCAAAAAATATCCCCGCAAAAGGGGAGATAAAATGCCGTGGAGCTCGGAAGCGGCGCAACGCGATGTATGGTGCGCCGGTGTAACACGCCGGCCTTAAACGCCCGAGAAAAAGACAGCGCGAGGCCGACGGGAAAGAAATAGAAATCGAGGAAGCGAGAGTCAGCTCGTGCGCGCGCGTCCCAGCCTTAAAATTTCGCAATGCTCAAAACTTTCACGTTCCATTTATCTTTGGACTCGCGGAACTCTCACGCGGGAGACGTAATGAGCCGGCAGGAGTTACGAGGTAACTTCGCCGCGAAAAAGCGCTTCTCTCTCTCTCTCTCTCTCTCCCTCTACCTTCGGCTACGGTGCACCCCCACCGGCCTTTCTCTCGGCGTGTACCGCGGTCACGTGTTCTCTTTCTCTCTTGAGCGCGACTTTGCACGCGCGAACCGAAACTTCGAGGGACGTGCATGTGGCATTTCAAGATCCGATTGAAATTGTTATGCGCGGAGTTTTCTCTCTGGCCGACCGCACCTCCTCCCCCGCAATGGAACGCGCCGTGAAAACAATCCTCGACTTTTTCGAATTTTCTCGCGAAACTTTTCTGCTCTCTTAATTGGTGTATGAAAACTTAAAAAAAATTCGACGAACCAGCCGGGACCAGGGAACGTGCAGAGAGATTTCACACGCCTACCGCGAGAGGGTGAGGGGAGAAAATTCGTAGCTTCCGCGAGAAGGAAGACACTTGAAGGGGGAACAAGTTGACTTGAGCTGCCTCTAACGAGCCGCAACTACTCGGAGGATTTTACTCTTCTTTCAAGACTAACTTGAGTTGCATTTACTCTGGAAGGAAGTAAATTTTATATGAGAAAATTATTGCAGTTACTGCTGCTGTCCGATTTCAAGTAAATCTACACTCTCGGAAAAATATTTTGGAAAAATTACTATCCAGTCTGGGAGAAGAGCCCTTGGCTGCTAAATGCATAAATTTTACTAGAATTATAGCAATATGCATCTACAATTCTATAAATACTGCAAGAATTCTAGTATAATTTACAATACAAAATGGTAATTTTTTCACTCAATGCAGTTTGTAGTTCCGCTCTCATACTGGGTAGTAATTTTTATTAGAATAGCAATAATTTTTTGAAAACATTTCTCTCAGTGTACCTTCTAAGACACTGCATAATAAATCTCCCTCACTTCGGAAATTTTACCATGAGTTTAGTACATTTCTGATTAAAGGACTGTAAATTTTACTCAGATATTTAGTAATTTTTCCAATAATGTCAATCGGCGAGAAAATAGAAATAGACGATTGTTATTTTTAGTAGAGAATTTTTATCCGTAGAACTAGCCGCGCAAGAAGAGACCAAGACACGAGATCCCTAGTGAATTCAGGGTTTTGTAGGATAAAGGAATGCATATTTTAGCAAGAAAAAGAGAAAGAAAGAAGGATGACCAGCCTAGTGCCAGCACTTGAACAGGCATGTGAATAGTGATGACGCAGACTTCAGATGATCGTCCACTTGCTATTTCAGCAAGAGCGAGACTCTGACCCTTGGGTATGGATATAAATTCAGAGAGTCAAAGATTTTCTACTGTAGGCGTAATGCCATTTATGATTTCGGCAGTCTCTGTTTCGATTCCTGGAGCAATGTCCTCGCTAAGGGTGGTGGAATGCGGAAGTCGCCCTTATGCGTCGCAGTGGTGAATATTGGCATTTAGGGAAGTCAGAAAACTTGACAAAGTCAATTTCGATTAAAGAGAAGTATCAAGTGTTACAAAAGGTTGCTTTATTTTCGATTCACCAGGAAGCGGCGTCGGTATATGCATTCCCAAAAGCGACTCTTTATATGCATTGGAGCACGTGACTCTCTTGCGGATTGCAGGCGTTGCCACTTAACGGCGGCGCGAAACTACATTAGACTGTACATAAGTGGCACGATGGGAGTATACAAGGCGGGCGTAAGGAAGTTAATGTAAAAATAATTTCAGTTATTAATAATATTCTTCTGATTATCAGTGGTATATCGAAACCAATAAGACTGTATCCTTTATTTTTTAAATATTTAACCACAACTTTTTGGACTTTCTGCACTTAATTGTGGCACGGTGCGAATATATAGGGCGCATGTAAGGGAATGAATATAAAAATAATTACAATTATTCATAATATTGTTCTAATTTCGGTGGTAAATTGAAATCAATAAAACTATTCTTCCCTTTTTTGAATAATTGATCACAACCTTCTGTAAGTAATCGATATTTTGTAGCTTTAGACTAGTGCAGAATGTATGTAGAGTAACATTGGCATCATCTCTTTGAAAAAGTATAATGCTTAAAAACAATGTAAAACAACGGCGAAACTATCAAAACAGAGAAAATTGAAAATTACTCTTACAATTACTGGCTGCTACAGAAAATAATTGCTAAAAATATTCCCTTCGAGGGCGATGAACACAATTGAATGATATTTTGATTAAATTGGAATCAAGTTTTTATATTTTTGAAATATTATAATAGCACGTAATTCATTATTCACAATTGATATTCCCTTTAAATTAAAATTACAAATGAGCTTTTGTTCGAATTCAATTACATACGCGCATAAAATGACCACATTATTAGGCGATTTAAATGTTAATACAATTTAATTCATAGTATAGTATATCGATCAAAAACTCTGACCTGCGAGCGGCAAAATTTAACTACGCGCATCTTACCCCTTTTGGAGTTCATGCGCAGAATAAACAAAAAGAACGGATCCCCGCCGTAATTCTCTTTATAAAATCAGATAAAACAGCCAACCGCAAAATAATTCCAGCGGGCTATATAAACGCATATAAATTGGAAAATTGCTATAGTCGAGCGATAAAATGGTCGCCTTTACTACACCCTGATAGCGAGCTATTAATGACACATTTTTTAGCCTCGCGGTCCCCTCGCTCGAAGTACAATGAAGAGAAAAACATTTCAGCTTCAATGCTAGTCATCTGGCGTCGTTTCCAAACAAGTCAGTCGAACGAGTAGGAAAAAGGCAGTTAGCTCTGCAGGAACGATCGAAAAAAAAAATACGTTGATCCATAAGTTGCTATAAGGTCTAGCCAGAAAACGCGAATGCCGTATCCTTGTTTATCAGGGGAGAATCGAAGGGAGGATTGCTTCTGGAGCCGAGTCGTAGCGCCACGCCAGCATTGGATTTCGATAATCAGGGATTACTGCGAAGAATCTTTTTACCGTAAGGTATACGCGTGCAGAAAAAAGGGAGCGTCATATCCTGACGAATCGTCCTTAGAACCTCCTGCAGAAATAACCTTTTTTTTGCCGGATATATGATGAAAGAACTGTGAGCCGGCCAATAAAAAGCAATATTGTCAATCCTAGCGCAGCTTACCACCGTGGCCTCAATCGTAAAACTTTCGGACGGGGCTAGAGGAGGAAAAAACTCGATGCGCGTTATGACTTGCTGGGCGAGCGTAATATAGCCGTTGCCCACGTACAGATGGTCATTTATGGCGATGCAAATAACGAAAAACAAAAGTATCGTTGCGTACAGTTTTTTCGGTGTTCGGGTAAGTACGTCATGCGTAAAATGTTGTGTCATTTTTGTTTGGATTTATAATTTAATTGATTATGCAATAATTAAAACGAAGGACAATGTTAGCTTTAGAATTTGACGTTACGGGTAATATGAAATAATGTGATTGTAAGATTTCAAAATTCAAGTTTTGATACTCCGAATTTTGTACTGTTTAAAGGAGTTTTCTTAATTAAGAAGCTAAGCAACTTAAAAAATGTAGTGATCGGAGAAATTTCATTTGAATTTGACGATCCTATATTTACAGGAATAACTCGGTCTGTTGAGAGTAAATATATTTAATACAGAAAAGGAGATATCAAATCAAATATGAGGATTTATTGAGGTTTACACTTAAAGTATTAAAAATAATAAGTAACTATGCTGCAAACACGTCAAAATAAAAAAAAAAACAATTTAAAAACTTTACTTATTGCTGTAAAATCCAAGCTACAAAAATATTTTGCCAATTTTTACTCTAATAAAAGTGCTTCCGTGTAGAGGTAGATTTTAGTAACTTCTATAGAATGATTCTATCTTAAAAAAAAATTAATAAAGATTTTTTTTAAACGATAAACAAACAAAAATTAAATCATAATTAAAAACTTCTTTAGAAATCGCAGGTACTAAAAACAATTAATAAAGATTCAATCTTTAGTCACGCCAAATTATTTTACTGATCTAACATTTCTATCCTCTACCTCTCACGTATTTCACGCAAAAATCGCGAGGCATCCGCGGAACGAAAAAAGAATGCAATCGATCGATCTGAGGCTACGTAGGCAACGAGAGTCCGAAGAATTTCACGCTTCCATTCTCGCGGGAAAAGAGGGTAGGAGGATGGGATGCAATGCAAATCCCATCGATAAACGGTGCTCGACGCGACGGCGCCATTGGAAAAGGCCGACGCGCTTAATAGAAATTTAATTGATCCTTCGGCTATGTGCAGTCGGGCGTAATTCAAATTGTACTGACTGGCTTTAGACTGGAAGAATGATGAGATAGTCGGGGATGTTATCAAGGTAATGAACTGAGAATTAAAAAAAAAAATAACCGAGAAAAAAATTTTAAATATCCGATGCACAGTATTTGATCGACGTATTTCGGCCACAAATTTTGAAGAAATTTCTTCACCCTTTTTTTTTTGCTTGTAATGAGAGCAGATTTTTCTTTTTCTCGTGCGATATTTATAACGTTCAATATATTGATTTTCCAGTACATTTTCGTAAGACATACAGGAAGAGTTAAGTAAATTTTTCATCGCAATCGGTTATTATGTACGTTACTAAATATTATTTATTAAAAAATAATAAACTACAGTTTCTGCTCAGAATCATAAGTACAATTTAACGAATCAGTAGACCAAAAATCACATTGTAATCGTTTTTAGTAAACATTTTAATTCGCCAGGGTTCCGAAAATATTTTATTTAGCCAGGTTTAAATTTATCCACACTTTAAATTTTATGCACCACTCGAAAAATAGAACAATAACAAACAAAAAAAAACTGTTTAAATATCAAACAAGTATTTGTCCGAGCAGCCACCGGAGCTTTCCATCCAAAACACTTGAGCGCTGAGAAGAGGAAAAACGAACGAGCCTCTTGGAGCTCACCCTTCGCTGCTGAGAGAGAGAAAAAGAGCAAAAGAGAGAGAGGGAGACTGTCGGCGAGTCAAAGGGGTTAACAAGCCGAGCTGGCGAGACAACGGGGAAGCGCAGGAGTCCTCCCTCTCGATCCTCACCGCACGAGAAAGTGCCCCCTCTTCATTCGCAGTCGATCGCCTCGGAGCGGACGTCCTCGTCGCTAAACAGGCGAGTGTGCAGAGTCAGCCGCTACTCCCGTCCGGCCGATTTCCTCCTGGGCGAGCAGCCGCCCGTGCCCATTCTCGCCCCCGAAATCTCGCTTAATCCGGCCTGATACACACGCGCCATGGAGGCGAGGCCGACCTTATCGCGTACCTCGCACTGCCGTAACACAACAGACAACGGGAGACGGCCGCGTGGCCTAAGCTTTCGTGGTGAGACACGAGGCCGAGTGGATTATTAGGGCTAGGCCAAAGGGTTTCTCAAAAAGTAGTGTCAGCACTCGATAAGACAGTCTTCGATCAATTGCTTCGAGCTGTTTGCGAGATCTCACACTGGGATAATAGGGATTACCATCGCCGTCTTCAGGCTTTAGCCTTCCGCGAAACTTCCTTGGGGATAATTAGCTTTGAAGGTTTTCTAACGTCCTTTTACTGGATTTTCGTGAATTTCTATATTTTTCGTGTGTAATTCTATACATTTTCGTATGTGACTACTGTGTGTGGAGTACACGGAGAGAATGATTCTATAAAAATTACCTTAAAAGTAGCGGCAAAAATTAGTAAACCTACGGCGTCATCATGCGGTGATATTGTTTACTTACTCGGTGGAAATTTTATTGATCTAGTTTGTAAATACTAATAAGAAGCAAAACTAAATGCAAAACAAATGACAATCGCCTGTTAAAAAAAGCGCGTTTTGGACAAGTTGTACTGGACGGTTGGTAAAAGTTGTCTAATTTTTTATTAAAATTTAAATTTTTACAAATAATAAGTAATTATTTTCGTGTAATTTTTTGTAAAATTTCTATAAATATTACTAAACGCATACTTTATTAAACCGTATAGTAAAAATTAAAATTCCCATTGTATTTATTCCATTCGAAGTAGTAAAAATTACTTATCAGAAAATCAAGGACATCCCAAGATTACCGTGAAAGTGCGGGTAATTTTTATCCAACTATTCTCTCCGTGTAGCTATGTCAACGGTCATTTTTATTTAATACAAAATTTATGCACGGTAGAGACTCTAAAGAAGCTTTTTTATAAGTAAAGCGCCGTAATTTTTACGGGAAGTTTTGCCATAATATTTACGAGAAAATCCACAGTAATATTTACAGAGCTTTTCTTGTAAAAATTACAAAGCTTCGCCACCAGTAAAATATTCAAGTAGTACTCGCAGTGAGTTTTCCGTAAAAATTTCCAGTACTTGCAAATCGTCCGTCGGCTACGTTTTTCATGTATTTTTTCGAGGAACAATATAGTCCAGGAACTTCATAATATAAACATTTTTTTTATGGATTGGAACATATAGAAAATGTTCGTTTATCCACAAAAATAATTGAAGTGTTAAAAAAAATTATATGTTTATCACTGAAAAACAAGAAATCAAATCTGCCATTTATGTTTACAACGTTACGTACAAAATGAAACTAATTTGTTACTTCGATGGTGCGGAATTATGTATGCGAATGCTCAACCCACATTCATCTCTCAATGCGATTACATTGGAACAGTGAAGTGAAATTGTCAGTACATAAGAGTATCCGTGCAATAAATTTAATTCAAATTAATGTAACCTGAATAGAAGATATTAGGGTACAGAGAATGTGAAGAGCTATTAATTTATATCAGATAAGTAAGCTCATTTTTTAAATTTTATTCAGCTTCCTATTCGGTATTAAAATTGTGGTTTTCATTTTTTTACTCATAAAGTATCTTTTTAACATACTTGTCCTACTTAAGCGCGAAAGCTCTGAACAAGGTAAAATTTAAGCTGCTTAGACTGTTTGCAGCGTAAATTTGAAGTACTAGATAGTTATAAATTCTATGATGTTAATCGTATTCATTAAAACTTGTACTTGTTATTAGCAATCGCAAGTAAATCTTGAAGGTTTAATTCATGCAGTTGAAAAACTAATGATTATTGACAAGGCCATAAATAAATATATGTTTCGAATGAGATTGTAATATTAATAGCGCGAGTACACTTGACGCGGGGAAATCGTTGACTTGCGCTATTAAACAATTTATTTATTGTAACATTAACGCTTTTTTCAATAAAATATTTTCAGTTAATTTTCTTGATTAATTGTTGTCTGCTAATTATAAAAGATGCTTTTTCATTTGTTGCAAGTTGTTTGCTAAAAGAAGACTGATTTTGTTCACTATTTTCATGTTTGTTTTTTAGTAAAATTTAGGGATAAAGTTGATTAAAGCTTACTTTTTATGTATACCTATAATATGGAAATTATCGAACATCTCAATGTAGCTCATTTCAAGCGCTTTGTAAAGATTCGAATTTCTCACTTAATTTACACAAAATAATAAATTAAAACTTGATTTTAAATCAATACATACGTGTATAAATAATTTAAAGGAATTTTAATAAAGTTTATATTAAAAATAATTACAGAAATACATTTTGAATGTAAATAGCATTTTAAAACGATATTGCAATTAAAAATTAATGAGCTACATTGAAATCTTCGTGTTTCGTTATCGATGATAGCATTCTCTACATAAACATAGAAAAGATGTTCATCTTATATAAGTATACACAAAGCTAAGTGTTAATCAAGTTATCCCTAAATTTTATTAAAAAACAGAAATTTTCTAGCTTCAATTGCTATTTTAAATTACTCGGATAAGTTAATCTTGACGAATAAAATTCTATTTAAATTCTGCCAACAATCATCCATCTGCCGTGGAAAATCAATGCGAAGCTTTAATTCTCATCGAAGTTTAATAAATACAACTCCACATATAGAACCTTTTCCCTCGAATCCCATTCAACAAGTCACCAGTTTCGGCGGCTAATTAATACTTTTGGAAAATGGCAGCGTGGCGTTATTCTGATTATTTTCGATCGGTAGCCCCCCAGCTCCGGCGAAATTCCATTGGAGCAAGGAACGGCGAGAGGAGAGGGGGCAAAGGGACGGGATCCCGATGAGCTGGCAAAGGTCGGCATAATTTCAAATTAATTACGCATCGGTCGAGTTGGCGGGAATCGTGCGCGGGCGTCAAGTAATAGGCCGGCAGTTCGCGCCTGATGCCAAAAGAGGCAGCTAATAAACCAGCATCAATTAACCGACACGCTAGCGAGCAACCGCAGCCTGCGCCTCGCGTCAGCTGCGGCATTATGCCCGGCCCGCTGTTCGCGAGTTTACACACATTCGAACGCGAACTCGAGCGCCAACGACTTCAGTGCTCTGCGCCTGTGGGCCATGTTTATTTAAATAGCGTCCCCTCGCCTAATGGCACGAGCGAATGCGATTTTTACTCGGCGCCATTGGCGCTATCTCCAATTCGTTCCGCCGATTGATTTTCGCTGCCGCTCTCGTGGCCCTTCCGCCCGCTGGGGATTAGCGCTCCTTTTACGTGCCGTAATCGCGCGTCGTTGGTAGAGCAGAATTCAATAACTATCGGAACGGAATTTTTATTTGTTATTTTGCGCGGGAGATTTCGTTTCATATTATATAAATCCAGTGGTAGACTACGTGCGTTCGAATTTATTTCGCGACAGATTTTTTTTTTGTTTGTTTTTGACTGAAAAGAAAAAATACGATTTTGAAGTTTTTAAATAGAGAATGCAAAGTGCTTGGTAGAAAAGTGGTTTGTTTGACAATAATGCCCTTTGAAGCTATAAATTACCGAGTGTTTTTAAGAATATTTTTTGCGCGTTAGCCGCGCTGAAAAATTCGAGTTTAGTGGATGATCCGGGCAGCTTGTTGACTGGCCACTCTAAATTTTTTCGCATTTAAAATGAAGAGCTTTTTACCGACGGGTGAGCTATTAGCATGCACGATTGTTGCGGGGAATGCGAGCCGCAGCGACAGCATTCGAGCGAGTCATGCGCGATGACACGTCCGATACTGATTTCCCATTAGACTCGGGGAACGGCGCTGTCTGGCAAATTAGCGTGCGTATGGGTTCGCGTTCGATATCGGTTAATGAGTCAACGAATTGCCGCAGCGGTTACGCTTAACGAGATTTTACATATCGATTGATAAACCGCGAATTCGCTCTCTCTCTGTCTCTCCTACTGTCCCCTATTTTGTTTCATTGCCTCTCTCACTCATTCCTCTGAATTATTCATACGTAGATCCGATACTTCGCAGGCAGAGCATTCGTAAGGTGTAGATCGTGACTTTTTTCAGCAGAAACTGTGACACTCTTGTTTTTATTGCACTAATTTTTTTCAATTTCTTTCTGTAGTTAACTATCGAATTTCGATTAAAGCGAATTCGTCAGGATTGAAATGCGGATGAACTTTTGCTTTATCGTGATTGCAGATTCAATTTAAATTTGTCGTAATTTGATCAAATGTTCAGATGAAATTATTTCTGGTATTGTTTTGTTTCTTAACAGAAATAGCAAGCTTTACTTTTGAGAGTCCACGTGCTATCAGGGACGTAATGCCTACACGAACGCAATGCCTATTAGTTCTTTTTCGATACGCAAAAGGGAACTTTTTTATTTGGAATATAAAAGTTAGCTTTACTTTTTGTAAAAAAAAAAACGTTGAAGAAAAACCCTAGCTATCAAAATTCACATCGGAAGTTTTTATCGGATATGTTAGGTAAAAGGTAAACGGAGAATCAGTAGTATAGGGCCAATTTAGTCAGACTTCATTAATAGATATTTTTTCAGTTAATTACCATTTAATTCCCATTATCATCAAATCGAAGCTATAAAATTTCGTAGTGGAGGTTTGTGCAATGAGTATCGGAGTACAGAAGACCAGTAGTATAGATCCAATTTAGTCAGCCCGCGTGCACGAAAATATATCTTCTTTAGTTAATTATAATTTAATTATTATTAATATTATCTTCAAATCGAGCTATGAAATTTCATAGTAGTGGTTTATGCAAGAGGCAACAGAGTATAGAGGACCAGTAGTGTAAATCGGATATAGTCAGGCCGCATATGCCAAAATATCCTTTCTTCAGTCACTTAATGAATGAATTGAATAAGTTATCAGTATTAAAACATCGCATTTAGAAACAAACTAAACAAAACTTAACGAGTGTGCTTCAGTCATCAATTGTCGACTGATCGATAGTACAATATGGATAGCCGTTCTCGTAGACGCAGCTGCGCTAAAGGAGAGGTTTCTGTAAATCAGAGATTATTAACTTACTGTGATCGTTTGAGTCTTCCGTAATTGAATGAAACTGTTACGTGTTACACTGAAGTTAGTTTATGCAATGAATGGCTGTCCAATGCTATGAAAATCTAATATACTTTTAAAAAATTTCAAGTAAACAAATTTCAAGTTAATAAATTTTATCAGTAAAAATTTTTACTGAACAGCTTTTTTAAGCAAATAATTATCCTTAACAATTCACTATAAATTACTGCACATTCTGGAATAGTTTAAAAAAATAAGGCACAATGAATCTTTTCATTTATTAAGATTACTTATGCTAGTAGAGAATAGAAAGTAGCCGATAATTCCTACGAGGCTGTCGCGGGAAAAGGCGGGAACAAAGGGTACGAGACACTTATCCGTAGAATAGGCATGGAGAGAGCCGTAGGGCTTCAAGACTAAGCTTAAATCAACTTGATTTAAATCGTTGGGCCATCGGCCGGAAAAGCGTGCCGGATCGACTGCGTCCGGATACTATTTAGATTGGGATTCCCGTGGCTCACGTTAAAAAAGGGGCGATGGGAGAACGACTGAAAAAAAAGGGAGAAAAAAAAAAGAAACGAACGAACGGTTGGACAAAAAAGCCAGGTGTGCTAACAAGTCGACTGTAGTTCCGAAATGTCGTTTTGTTGACGATTTTTGAATGCTCTTCGATAGTTCAAACGTAACTCTTGAAATAATAAAAAAACTCGGAATTGCGAGCATTTTATCTCACAGCGTATGTCGAAGTTAAAAACAATTCGATATAGAGTGTGAACAATTGTTAAAAAAAATTATGGAAATACGTACGCGAGTAAAAAATTCGTTGAAAGCGTTCTAAAACTCTAAAAAGCATAGAGCAAAAAATAATGTTTAGGTTCTTTTCTTTTTCATTTTATATGCTTTTTTAAACAAAGTACTTATATACATCTTTTTAAAATGTAAATGGAGTTCAATTTAATGTTTGTTATAAAGGATATAATGGATTCTCAAATTGGAATGACATCACTTCTTAGTATCTAAAATTGAATTAGCATAAAACTAAAAAAATCAGTGAGATTTCACTGACAATTAATGGAAAAAGCTCCGCTATTTAACGTTTAGTGGAACAGTTTCTACTAATTTTTGTAGACTTTCACTAGCTCAATTTAAGAAAGTACTAGCACTTAAATATCTGGTCTCTAAAATGTAGCCCTAATGTAGAAAAGTATTTTTTGTATTTTCTACGTGATGAATTCATTGTAACGTTTCTGACCAGATGCCAATTAAGACATAAATACACAAGCAATCGATAAATGAAGTCAAATACTTGTGAAAGTCATCAGGAAAATTGCGATGAACGGCGAAATTCGAGGATGAAATTCTAACAAGAGCCAGAATACGATCAGTAGTAGTCCATTCATTTAGCGTTAATTCATCGCGAGAGCAGGGAACAAAAGCGCCGCGAAATGAGGACGGGAAATAGCCGATAAACAGTATTGGCCGCGCCGCAAGCTCCGTAGGCGTACGCAGGCTTGCGAGATGATCATCAAGTTTTTCTTCGGCGTACAGAAAGGAAATTCAGCGTTAAATCGGCTGGCGTGACTAAGCCGCTCTTTCTCTCTCCCTCTTTCGTTCTTGGCGGCTGCGGCGGTTTTTGGCCACGTCAAGGCTCGAGCCGTTGAGTTTGACGTGGAATTGATTGAACTACAGCGGATATATGGCCCCCTGAGAGGGGCAGGATACTGCCGGTCACGCGACCAGTTTCGCACTCCCTCTGCGGAAAGTTTTCGCGCCGTGCTACTAGCGACTGCGAGCGCGCCAGAGTGGAATGCGATGCTTTCGCGGAATCCGGCCGATGGAATCGGATGAACTCCGTTCCGCCTTCGCTTTCCCACCCCCACGGCCACCCTATGTATTTTTGCACCCACTGCTTCTACGTTGCCGCGTATGCAATCGAGCGCGATTTATCCTTCGGAGGGGTATCTCTGTGCGTGAGTCCAAAATGAATACCGATCGAGGTTTTTTTGGCCGATATAAGCGTTAGAATTGTCTCCTCTCGTATCTGCAGAATGCAGTAAAATTCTATCGACGATTTTCAGAGTAACGCATTAATTTACTTAACACTGATCTATAAATTCACAATATCTTTCGTGAAAAAAATTTATAGAAATAAAATATTTTTTTGTTCTAAATTAGTAGTTTTACTTTTTATAAAAAGCCCGAATACCGATCGAAGTTTTTTTGGCCGATATAAGACTTAGAATTGTCTCCTCTCGTATCTGCAGAATGCAGTGGAGGTCTATCGACGATTTTCAGAGTAACACATTAATTTACTTAAAACTAATCTATAAATTCACAATATCTTTCGTGAAAATTTTTGTATAAATAAAAGATTTTTTTATTCAAGATTAGTAGTTCTACTTATTATAAAAAACTTTGAAAAAAAAAATGAGATATCAATTTAAACAACCGAGGTTCTCCAAAGGTATGTAATGTAGAAGGTAAAAGGGAGAATCAGTAGTATAGACGCGATTTAATCAGCCCAAACGTACTAAATATCTTTTCCTTGGTTACTTCACATTAAATCAAAGCGGTATTTTTAAATGCAGAATTAGTAGTAGTATAGCCACTATTTAGTCAGCCAGATATACTAAATATTTTTGCGTTACCTTCTTAAATTGAATTTCTCAATGATTTTGAGACAACTGAATTTATTTAAAAATTGCAAATAAACTCACAATATTTTTCTTCTATATAAAATTAATTAATCACTTAATTCTTTTGATAACTATATATGTACTATATGTATACACGTTGGTACATTTATAAAAAAAAAGTAGGAAATTTTTATTTTATTTTATTTTCTTTGTTTGTAAAGCTGTTGAAATTAAAGAGCAGTAAATCAAAGGTTGTTTAAAAGGTGTAAAAATCAATATTGATTTGAAGAGAATATAACGTATAAGTAATCTTTTTGATCTCCTGCTTTTGAAATGAAAAATCGTAATTATTTTATCCGCCGTATAGATTGTAAAAATAAAGTCCCATATTTTAAAAAAGGATGTTCTAAAGAAATTTCTCAGCGGGATTTCGTTTTTTATCGTTCAATAAAAAATTGGAACTCAAAACGTTATGGGTGGCAAAACTGAGCGGCTCTCCTCTATCGTAAATAACGCAAGCAATGAATTATTGAAACATTTTCAAAAAATTTTTTGAAGTGTTTATCAAAGTTCCAACGAATATGCACACAAGCACTCACCCCCAACCCCTCCACACAACGCATGCGTACGATCTATTTTTTCCAGAGATCGCCTCTAAATGAATATTTCTGCATAAAAAAGCAACATTTTTAGCGAGCACAAAGCTTTCAGCATGAGCGAGCAGCATAAGCATCAAAATATGAATTAACCGAGCATCAATTCAGCAAACAGTCGACATTAGCAATTCAACAGGAGGTCTAAATACGTCGTCATCTCGCAAAATCCCTTTCCAGAGAGCAAACACTCTCCAAGGCGAAGCTTCTGGAGTTTCCTCAATCCCGGCAAATTCTCGCCTCCTGGCCGACTTTCGACGGAGCAGAAAGAAATCCAGTCGCGATCCTTCCGGACGATATCCCTCCTGAAGATACTCGCTTCGCTCGTCGCAACTTTTACACGCGCGCTCAATGGGGGGTTTTATTCGCGCGATTTGGCGACAGCGGCAACTTTATGCCCGAATGCGTGCAAAATAAAGAACATCGCTCGGCGCTGGTGTCGATTGAAATTCTGCTTTCTTCGCGAGCCGATAGAGGCCCCATTATAACGGCCCCAGTCGAGGAAGAAACTTTGTGACAACTTGGAGCCGCTGCCATTAATCAGCTGCTGCTCCTTTTGTGGAGGGTCGCGTGCGTGCAGCTAATGCGAGCCCAGCCGCGACGAATGTGTCGAGGACCGTTCGGGCCAAAAAGAGCCTCTGCCGTCATTTCTCTTTTGTTCGGGCTGTCGAGCGGACATAATTAATACAGCATATACATACGCAAGAAGGGGGAGGGGTGGTAAAGTGGAGTTTGTGTACGGCTAGCTGTGGCTGACCTTTATTCTTTATTCCACTAAAATCGCCTGAATAATTGAGGCATAATCAAGAGCACTAGCTTTAGCGGTGCTTCCCACTTTTATCGGGTTTTGTCCGACGCTCCGGTAGGACGCTCAAGGTAAAAACTGCCTAATCGGATTAACTTGTACTGCGAAAAGGTGATTTTTTTAATCACTTGGCCGCTGGAAATTGCATTCTTTCGATATTACTCGTTAGCGAGGATGTAATATTCTGAATGAAATTGCTAAATATACTGCAAACGAAGTATTTTAAATTCAAGCCCCCGCTTTTTATTATTTCCGTGGCAATAAAAGTTGCGAAAAGAGACGTTAAATCGGAGGATGCGCTATATAACAGTACATCAAAAGTTTTATTAAAAATTATTTATGCCGCCGAGTTGGAAAAAAGCTAGCCATCTGGTCACCGGCTGGTTTAATGTTTCATAAGGAACGACCATCCCCTCATAAAATTTGCATGTTAATCTTGTTACCGCACCGATTAAGCAGAAATGTTGAAGAAGAAGGAGAAAAAAAAACGGGGAAGGAAGAAATTTTAATTCTTCCCTATCCGTGCGTTTTCTTTGACGCGACGTCTCCCGCTTAATGCGCCCGACTTGGCCGGGCTTCTTGCCGACAATGATATGCAGTCTCTCGCAAATTAACGACGATTATAAATGCGAAACGAGTCTTATTAACGCTTTAATGGCTGTTCCTTTGTTCGTAATCGCGCTCGTTCAAATGGAAACATCCGAGTGCTTGTTTAAGTTACATCAGTCGGTGCTAAAAAGTCTAGTGCTTAATTTGTCTCTGCCTTAATCCCGCGCTACCCTCGAAATGCTCCACTCCGGCGCTTTAATTCGCCAAGCCGCTATGATTTTCTCTTAAACCATCGGTCCGCGGCAGCCGAGAAGAGTGAGAAATTTACAGTTGAGGCCGCAAATACACTCCGCGCCGGAGAAAAAAGCGAGCTCGACGGAGTTTTATTCCGAGGCGTGATTTATTATTCGTAGGGAAGGGATTAAAGCCTCGGGATGAATGGAAGTTGAGTAAGTATGCAACAGACTTCTCCCGCGGGAACTTGCTAATAGCGTTTAAGAAAAAGGAATAATTAAGAAGAGAAAATAATGAGATTGAAGTTGCGCGCGCTGTAAAGTGCGAGGGCGACTAAGGCCTCGGACGAGATGAAAAAGCCGAGCCGAAGAAGATCATTTACAGAGAAATTCGTTCGGGGAGGGGGAGGGGGTATGTCTTTGCACGTTTGGCGACGTCTTTATCCCGTGCCGGAAAGCGTGAAAAAGGCCAATTGCCGGGGGAAAAAATTCTGTTTGCCAAGCATATTAGGCGAGCGTTCGTTAACTTTTTAATTATTCCTACGTAAAAGGAGAGGATCATTGTGCAGCTTATATAACCACTTTCCAGATTGCGAAAGTCACGCTATTATGAGGACGAGGCGAGATTTTCATAACGAAGCTAGTTTTCACGGTTATTACTCTCACGATTGATAGTTTGGCGGTTTCAATTAAAAAGAAAAGGCGCAGATTTCTTTTTTTTATTGCACTGAGAAAAAGTATTGCAAAAATTACTATTTGCCTAAAATCGTGGAACTATCGCATAAAAATTGTTATGCTCTCTAAATTGAATGCAGTGAATTTGTAACTGACTTAACATTCAATCACAATTTCACTGCATTAAATTTGAAGAGTACCATATACACTAACATTTTATTTATTTATCTCTTATACTGCCTAAAAAGTCGTAAGTAGTAAAGTATAATCTAGACATTATCTGATAATTATACTATTTATACTTTTTTCGCAGTGCGTTCTTTTCTATTTTCAATTTAATGATCGTCAACTCTGGACGCTAATTTTTATTCAAACTTTTATTACTATATAATTTATTAGTACTGTGATAAAATTTGCAAAACTGAATAGACGCCACAAGAGGTGCGTATACTATGAATCGTGCGTTTACTGCGTCAGGAGAATTTCCCAAATTGGCCCGATGACTTCGAGGGCCAATCCTGGCGAACAAACTGCGGTTGATATCTGATCACAATGAAGCCTTACAATAGTCACATCCACTTCAAACCAGCACTCAAAGAAATTGGCCGGTGAGCTTCTTGACCCTCGCGGCCGAAATCGTGACTCTACCGAGATAGTTTGAAACTCGGTCCGCAGGTGGCTACTCAATTGCTCTCAACGTTTTCTCCTCGTTCATTTTTAATATTTTTATCATACTTTGCGTTATATCAAGTTCAACTTCATGGTCTTCTGAGAAAGTTTTTTCAAATCTTCTGGACTCTGCGCATTAATATAAAAATACCTCTGACGCTCTCGATGAAAAAGACAGAGGTCGGAAAATAGCCGTCTCCATCGTTGATACAATTTCAAGAATAACATTGAATCAATATTGCGGAGCCTTATCTTTTAAGTTTTCTCACTGACGTCTAACAAACAGACGTTTGTTTATTTCTTACTCTGTTTTCGACAATCCTTCTATTACTGAATTGTTTCAATAATGATAGCAAGGAAATCGACTCATTTTTGTCATTAGACTTCACAGTTATACTATTTTATTTTCCTTTTTAATCGAATTTCAAAATTTGATGCAGATTTATTTCAAACTGACGTTTCGTAAAAATTTCAGTTTTTAATCGGTGAAAAAAATTAACGATGTAAACAACGAGAAATACAATCTGTTAGTAGAAAAATTTATTACAAAGGAATAAATTTCGTATTATAAAAATCGCGACTAAACTCTCTATAAAATTTATGAAGCTTTTCTTGAAAAATTTCTGGTAAAAATGACATTGACTTCCGTGAAACTTTCCAGTACTTACACGTCGCACCTCTTTTCCCACGTAATTTTTACAAGGAGTTTCATAAGAATTGTACGTAAAAATTTTTGCAGTAAATTGTTTAACCTTTAGAGGGCCGGCACTTTAGAATTTAAAAAAAAATGGTTGTTTCTATAGAAAAGTGATCTGAAGCATGTGATGAAGGTCTGAATTGATGTCAAATGTTTGGAGGTCAGTAGCCTTACGCCAAATGGCATATCCCGGCGCTCTAAAGATTAAAGGGCCAAGTCGCAAGGGAGATCGGTGCAATTATTAACTGCACGTCTTCAAAGCTTTATCGGAGCTTTATAATTTACACAAAAAAAAATCTGTAAAAAATAAGCGCAATTTTTCAAAAAACTCCCTCCATAAATTTCCAGTAAAAATTCTACCGACTTTCGTGAAACTTTCCAGAGCTTCCACCGTTCCCCGATCACCTCTTACGGCACAGTTTCCACGAGAAAATTCTCTCGGCGCATTGTCAAGAGGACGAAACCACGAGGGAGAGGCGCAACACCTCTCCCCGCGCCCCCTAAATATCCCCGACAGGCGAATCCCGTTGCAGGGCTTAATAAACATTCGCGGGCTTTTAATTAAGTTTACATTGGTAAGTCAGTCTGCGCCAAGGCGCTCTGCGTCGGAGCGATTCCCCCCGGTCGACGCGCCGATGAATAACGGCGGTGATTCAGCTGCGACGCGCGGCCGTGTGCACTCGGCGAAAAGGAAGACGCGCGCCAGGCGTAAAATGAAGAAGGCGGCCGGGGCCCGCGCTGTTTGTCCCGAGGAAAGCTCTCCCTTATGTACGTGTGCACGCGCCCCCGCATTGTTCGGAGTCGGCGCGCACGCGCGATGCGACGTCGGCGGGGGTGGGGGTGGCGGGCGCCGCGTGTACAGTGCGCAGTCGAGCGCAAAATTGGATTTCCCGAGGAGTCGAGCCGCGAGCGCGAACGGATCGCTCGCGCCGAGCAAAACGGACCGGCCCGGATGAAATAGCGCCCACGGGGCCACGGCGAAACACGCCTTCGCCCGATGATCCGCCTGTGACGGATGCAAGCAGTCAGCTGGCAGCCTCCTCCACGTACGTCAAGATGAAAAAGCGCGAGCCGAGCTCATATGAGCCGCGCTCGCGCGGAGTCAGCAATTTTTGCTTATTTGCTCTGCTATTGCGGCTGCGTAACTTTCGATTGGCACATCCATAGCTCTGCACGCCGAAAAAGAAGTTTTGGTAAAAATTACTGTACTGTTTTGGGGCGGACGACCTGGCGAATGAAAATTTTACCGGAAAGTGTGGTCAACTTTACAGTACACTGAGAGAAATGTTTTGAAAAAATTACTGTTATTCTAATTAAAATTACTATCTAGTCTGAGAGCGGAGCCACAGGCTGCCTTAAGTGAAAAAAATTAATATCAACGCGTAGTGCCTTCACTTTTTGCCGATGGCGCCACATTTTTCAACGCTTAAAATAAAAGAAATGCCACCCTCTAGGCGTCTATAGGGGTATCTCTCTGTAACCTCTTCCCGTGATTCTTCATTTCTTTCGTTTGTGTCGAGGAAACTACATCGTTATTGTAGATTAAGATTGTCAGAAGAAGACTGACAAAATTACTATTCTGTATTATAAATTTTACTAGAATTTTAGTAATATGTATCTTCAATTCTAACAAATATTACTAGAATTCTAGTAAAATTTATAATAGAGAATGGTAATTTTTTCACTCGCAGACTGGATAGTAATTTTCCAAAAATATTTCTCTTGCTGTAAGTAACTTTCTTAATAAATGCTTACTAAACCGGAAAAATTAAAGAAATAATTAACCATACCTTCTAATAAATCTTATTTTTATTTGTGGAATCTGCCCCTGCGTTACGAAACTGCGTAGTAATTTTTACTACAAACTTTTCATTCCGTTCAACTACTTATATATGTTACGATGATCAAGTGACTTGCTGCAATGTTCATGGTATTAAAACAAAGCGAATGATTAAATTTAAGAGACGATAAATATATCTAGACGAATTAAAATGATAATATTGAATTACATTGGAATACAGCGCATTTGTCTGGCACGCAGCCAATGAAAATAATCTCACCAAGGGTTTAAACCGTAGGGTCAATACTATTGATGCATGTGATGTGAGGATACTGTATAGAAGTGGTCATCCAACCGTCAATTCGATAGGAGACTGTATATATATATATATAGCGGAGAAATGTTTACGTGTATATTTAAGCCAGGAAGGAAGCAGCCTAGATCTATAGAGAGTGATAAATTATTTAAAATTTTGAACTAAATTTATTTTTATCGCAAATCTCTTACGTTTAAAAAATTAAATTGAATTATCTGCAAACAATTTTATTTCAGAAAATAATAAAATAAGGTATTTATAAAACATTTTTAAACGCTTTTTTATTTATTTAATGTTTTTTTAACCGCGAGAAACTGTTCTTTAAATTACAGTAAAATACATAAGTAATGCCAGGAAACGAAAAGTTATAAGTTGAATATCCAAGGCAATATGAAATTCAATTTAGATCCTTTAAATCTACGTACTACCTCAATAGAGCTGCAGTACCTTTTTAATCTATTTTCAGTAAAAAAGATGCATACATTACTATTAGAACACTATTGCTAGGTACATCTTAAATTCTTAAGATTACATTTAAGAGATCCGATAAATTGTATAAAAATGGAATGAATGAATTGGAACGAATTGGATAAAATTAACTATCTCAAAAAAAATTTCCAAAATTATATAAAACTTATATACAAGTCGGCTTCCATAGATAATTAAACTTATGACATTGCCCATTTTTCGCTGTGCTCCATTAATTTATAAAAATTTAATTTCTGATCTAATCGACAAAAATAATCGGGGATATTTAATCAAGAAGGTATACAAATTTACTAATTACGTGCTACAGTTCAACATGAAAATTAAGCCTAATACAGTAGAATAGAGCGGGACACATAGCAAGCTCCGCGTCACCGCAGTCAGATTAACAGCGGGGACTGGTAACACGCTAGCCTAGATTAACTAGAAGAAGGGCCAAAATTTCCGACGAGATGATGCTTGTTTTTGGCTGCTGCCGCTAGCCTGACTTCGTCCAGAGAAACTACATGTTTCGTTGTAACACGATAAACAAATTCAAATGCTGCTTTGAAATTCAAATTTTCTCCCTGTATAAAATATGTTATGTATTTAGATGCTGCTATGGAATTTAGAGAAGTTTTCCTTTTTTTTTGTTTTTCAGTTCACGCAGAAACTTATAATTGCGCTGAACTTGCCGTAATTAATGAAATTTATTTCGATTAAATTATGTCGGCGCAATTGTATTATAAATTAGTTTCCTTGAAGTACCAGTTATTTTATATAATATTTATTACTCACGTTGAAAATTCCAGTGTTATTATTCATGTGAAATATGAATATTATACGTGGATGGCTCGTATGATTAATTGCCTTTCAATTTCAATGCATCGTTCATTTTAATCTTAAAATTTTTTAAAAATAATATATCAAGCAATATGTTTCGATGTTCTTCTTCCATTTTTTATTTTGTATTTTGCGAAGATAATAAAAATACATTCTGTTTGTTAAAAAAAGAATTACTGTGAATAAGCAAACATAATAGGAAACATCTGCGCTAATCTAAAAAGGAATCTCTTACCTTTTGACCTCATCTTATGCAGTTTACTTTAGAAAATCTCCAAACAAATTCCATAAGTTCATGAATATTGAAAACCTAAACTGGTTTTCTATTTCTACAAGTTTTCCTTATTGTTCTAAAGGACACGCAAAAAATGTTGATCAGCTTCCCAAAAATCAGCTAAACTGTTCAAATTAAGTTAAAAATGGCTTTAACAGCAAATAGCTTCGTGTACAAGGGGATGAGATTGCAGCATATTTAAAGAAGCATTCTGCTTGATAATAGAATGTCGAAAAAAAATATTTTAATTTGAATAATAAGAAACATTTTCTAATATTTCTGAAATTCGTGATCATAAATATTCTCAACGTAGAGTAATTTAAAATTAAAGAAAATTCAAATTTGTCTAATGCAAATTTTTAAGCAAAGCCGCCATTCTCAGGCCTCGTTCCAAGCGAACTAAATTCAGTCGAGTGCACCGCAGATTCTTACTTACGTTTGGACATTGTTTTTAAATTTACCAACAGGGCAAATCAAAACAATTAAGAGTTCAAAGAGCGTTGAATTAAGCTGCAGTTTTATGAAAAAAAAGGAACTGTTGACTATTAAAACAAACGGCCGTAATTAAAACCGAATAAATGCAGCTCGAAAAATATAGCCAAGCTTGAATTAATCTTCGTGCAACATGAAGAAAACAAAAGTTATCGATCGAATGAAATTAATTCTTTTTGTTACCGTAGAGAGAATTAAAAAATAGTCCGAAATCATAACCAGAGCGAATCGAGAAGAATTTTGATGCGTTCGGTCCGTCAAAAGAAAGGCGAGAAAAAAAGGGGGGTACTGGGGGTGGAGGAGTAGGAAGCTCGCTCGTACAATATAGCAGCTCGGCAGTGCCGTGGAAAATTTCCGGTTTTACGGCCGAGCTCGAAAAATCGCGGTTATTGCTGACGCCGCGTGGCGGAGCGGCGCGAGAGTGAGTTGACGCGCATGGCTGCTTGCAAAAATAATGTGACACGGACTCTGGTAACGTCAGCTGCCAGATCTCTCTCTATATTTCAACGAAGCGCCCGCGTGGCAGTTGTTCCAACAGAGACGCTGAGCGGGAAAGGCTTGCATCCGGCAAACAACGACGGCCTGTTACCCCGATGCATTCATAGAGCGGCAATTTTGCATTAGTGTCCGCCGAATATTTTTCATGCGCTTCCAAGGATCAGGCTTCATTCGTTTTCGTCATACTGGATTTTCGTCGGATTCAAATATAGAATAACTGAGGAAATGATATTTGCGATTGGTTAAGTCTGACTATTGGTAGGTTATACTACTTGACGTTGCTGTATTTTGAAGTGCAGGTGTAGCTTTAATCATTTATTAGCAGAAGAAGAGAACTGCGATGGTTCGGCATAAATTGCTGATAAAACTGAGTTATTATTTAGCAGTAATTACTACGTTCATTGGCCCCAAGGATTAACAAATAATTAAAACTCATAATGATGTATAAAAGCATCATTAGGAATTCTATACATATTTATGGTGTTCTAAATAATTTTTTACTTAGTAAAAGTAATAACTGTAGATTTGCATTAATTTCAAATTTAATAGAACATCGGTAGAGTAAAATACGCAGCTAAACAAAAATATTGAATGCATTTTTTCTGAGATATTATAAATTACTTTAAGCCAGACAATGATTGGAATTTTTTTTTTTAATGTTATATCTCTATATAAAAAATTTTAATTAACTGCAGAGTTTAACTTCAGGAACGTCGCACATGAAGGTGGTAAAATTTTTAGTACTAAGCATCAAGATATAAAAGAAGTAGGTATAAGAAAACTAAAATAACTGTTGATGAAAGAAAATGGATTTTCGCCTTTTAAAAATTTCTAAAAATGATTGAGAAATCTTTAAATCCTATATCTCTAAAAAGTTTTTTATCGACGAAAAAGTTTATTAACTTCTCGCGCGCCTTGAGCATTAAAAAAACAAAAGGTAAATTTTTTAGCCTAACTAATTTAGAAGCAAATAACTTTTAATCGACAGATTGAATATCTGCCCCTCTGTATATTTAAACTATAACTTAATCCTTCTTACTTACTGCCAATCCCTATTTATTCTCGTTTAGGCTTTATTATTTAATGCACCCCGAAGAAAGTGAAAAGTTCCATCAGGAGTTTCGAAAGAAATCAATTGATTGAACAACTTCGGATAAAGCTGTATACAAGTATAAAAAAAAAGCACGAGAGAATACAACGCCACCTCAGTGGGCGCGAGCCAATCCCAGGTGACCGATAAGTTTTCGACGAAATCCGCGGCCGACGTCGACGATTCGTCAGCGGGCAGCTTGAGCGTTAACCGGAGAGACGGCGTTTCCGAAATTTTGCGGTACGCCCGATTGTTTGAAAAGCCGCTCCTCCCGGAGGAGCTCTAATGGGGTTACACCATCGGCGCCGAAGCCTCGGCTCGCGACTTCCAACTTACTTCGCCGGACGGAAGGAGGGGCGCAAGGCACACATACACAGATCTCGTCGACGGCGTCACTGGTCCCGGGGGACGGCGACAGACACTTTCGAGATTACGTTCGACGCGCCGGCGAGCGGCGGCGACACGAATCGACCGGAAAATCCCGCAGAGATTCGATCTGCTACTTTATTTCTGCCGAATGCACAAACGTCGCACGGCCGCCGGGGAGACGAGCTCGATGGGCACGTACACGTGTATATATAGTGCAGCTGACATCGGGAAACTCCATTTTTCCAGCGGCGAGTCTAGACTCTCCCAGGCTTCCTCCTTTTGCTTAACTGGCTTTCGCTATGGGGCCGAGGTACGCTGTCCCTACGTAATTTTCTTACCACGGCCCTGATGCCTAAACGTGGCTCTGGATTAAGGCTTAGGTCGTGGGGTGAACAATGCGGAGAATCCTACTTTCAGATTAAGAAGTTTGATGGTCACTTGCTCAGCTCGGACCTTTTTCTTTTTGCGCGCGTTATCTACTTAGGCGAGATTGTTTCGCAGGTGCTTCAGTTAATCGGCTCGATTGTCATTCGAGGATCGAAGTTAAATTAGTTGGGTTTTACGGTGACTTTGTAAGTGGCGCCTACCTCGGAAATTCTTCTTCGAGTTCTTGTTTTGTGATAATTTTTCAAAATAGAGAAAATTAGAATTAATAACGTTTTTTGTTGCTTGCAGATTTTGAGCCTGATATTGAGTAGGAAAAAAGGAAGGAATGGAATGTGCAGATGCATTTTAGCATTTAATTCATGCGATACGTACGTAAACGAGGCCCGTAATAAATGCCCTATTGTAAAAGTTTGTTAAAATTGGACCGTTATACGTATTTTATTATTGTTGATCCCTTGTTTAATTGTGACGAATAAGCAATTACAAAAATACTTTATATCCGTAACAAATATTTGTTAAAGAGTAAATAAAGAAAATTTTATATAAAAAAGCTTAAACTTATGCAACCTTTCAAATAACAGATACTATTTCTAATCACACAATGTAAAAAAAGTAATGAGTCTCTCAAGGGAAAAGCAAAGCTCGCGGAATCTAAAATAAACACATCGACTTCAAATTTAGGTTCAAGTAAACTCCATTTGAAAATACTTTATATAGAAACCTGATCAAAAGATGCATAAATATAAATCCTGATAAATTTATTAAGTTTCTATAAGAGTCTCTTCGACGGGGAAAATTTCAATGGCGTTGCCGTGCCTTCTAAAATTGACTTAAAGAAGATGCTGTACTAATATCTAAATCGTAAAGCTATTTTCTCTAATTTTCAGTAAAAATTCACTAATCATAGTAGTTTTTCAATGATTCGACTGTAGACAACAAAGTAATTCCCTCGTAATCAAATACAAAGAATCTTCCACGAGGACATAATTCACGCTCGCATCGATCCGCTAAGCTCTAAATAGCTCGATAGAAGAGGAGAAAAATAATGAAAAATCAAAAATAATCAAGCTTACTCTCCAAACATAAATAAGTGAAATTCACATAAAGTAAATGAATGTACACTTTAGAAAGTGATAATTCGTTCACACCTCGAATAAGTAAACGACTTATCACGTAGAATAAGAGTATATTTACTTATTCGATGTGAGTTTCACTCATTCATTTTTAGAGAGTACACGGACAGAAATGTTATAGTAAAAATTACTATATTCCGTAGGAACAATGGGTCATAGTCGACCTACGATGATTTTTACTATAAAACATACTAAAAATTCCTATGTACATAGCAATTTCTATTATATAAATAGCAGTTTTTGCTATGGACATACACTGAGAAAAAAGATTCCTTCTTGTAAAGTAATCAATTCACTTATAGTTAATACATAGTATTAAATCTAATGCATATTCTTAACTATAGGAAACTAAATTTCATTTGTTTATTTTACGTATCGTTCATGACTTCGCTTTAACCTACTTCAACTGCTTATTTCTTAATTATTAAGAAATATGCAATTACAAAAAATTAAAGTCCCATTTCTTAACAGTAAGGAATCTTTTTTCTCAGTGTACGAATTTTTAGTATTTTTTCTAGTTAAAATTTTCATACTAATTTTTACTACAACATTTTTCTCCGCGTACATTTCCACAGCGTCGCGTAGATTCGGATACGTCAGCAGCAGCGAAAACCAGTCCCGGCGCGAAATAATAACTCCGGCAAGTTCGGGCGAACGGAAGCGGCGCGTAATCGGCGGCGTTCTTGGGCAATCCGGCCGGAAGGCGAGGGCAGACAAAAGGTTGCCCCCGCGGGCTGTCGCGCCGGCCGCGTAATAGCGCGACGGTCCTCGCTTCGGTTCCTTTCCACTTTGCAAGTTGCGCGCGGCGCGCCGCAGGAGCGGCCAAGTGAACTTGGCCGTGCAGTTATTGCAACTGGAGTAAACTCGACGGCGCCGATGCTCGGCCCGTGAAAACTTGCGCGCAGTTGCGGCGCCGGAGTTAAATGGACGTAGGGGGGCCCCCGCCGGCTAAATCAACACGTACGGGGAAATCGCGCTGACCTCACGCGCCGCAACCATAATCGCCCGGGAAGACGTCGCCGACGGGGAACAACTGCGATTATCAAGCGCGCGAGTCTCTTTCGCACGCCCGAGCCCTTTCAATCCGCTAGATTGCATCCGACTAGGTACGTCCGCGGGCTACGTGCCGCTGCTGCGCCGTGCGAGGTCCTCGATGTCACGCCCGTCCGGCTGACGCTGGAAAAACAACGTTAAAGTCGAGCTCCGAGTGAATTGCGTCGCGCGACGCGGAACGCTCAAATAAATTGTAAATGAAATGTTTGATCGGTGTGGGTGGGAGTGCACGCTTCTGCGCGCTTCTCTCTGGGATCTGCAAAATTATGTATTATTTTTTATCTCGATGATGATATTTTTTATTGCGATGCCTGTCGTGAAATTATTTATTGACGCGTGCTGATAAAAAATGAGGAGTTAAATTTGTGTGATTTTTATTGTGTTTGTATAATATTTTTTAGGAAAACTGCATTGTTTTTTAATACAACAACGTCAATCTTGTGGTTATTTGGTGAAATGGAATTAAGGTAATTAGACTAACTTTTTTTATAGTTATTTCTCATAATTGATGATGCCCTGGCTACAGTGATGGAATTGGATTAGTACTGAGTAGGTCGAGAAGACCTAGAATAAATGATATTTATTTTGTTGTTCTCTTTCTTTGATATTTCCTGAATGATAAATACTTTTCTTATAAAACGCGTCTACTGCTCTCTTATGTGTCACTTACCTCCTTCGAAATGGTTGACAATCTCTTATTATAATTCGCAACGAAACCTCAAATTAATTTACCGCATATTAATTAATGTAAAAGAATGACAGTAATTAAAAGTTAAATCAAAATTATAAATGTCTAATGCAGGATGTGGATCGAAAATATAAGTAATATCTAAAAAATATTAGTCCAATGAAACAATTATCTTATAAGCTTAAAAAAACTTTCAGTTAACAGAGTCGCAGTAGTTAAATCCAGTTTAGTCAGCCAACCACTTTTTGTCTGCAGTGTGTTTAAAATCGATGGAATCGGACGATAATATTGAAATAAATTTACAAGAAAATATTAGTGTAAGATAAATTGTACTAAGGAATATGCTTTGTCATGAATATCGAAAAAACTTCACGCACTTGCAGTAGTAAAATCGTGTTTAGTCAGCCATCATTTCAAATTTTTTTTTTAAATTTTAAATAAGTCGTATATCGCTAATAAAAATAATTTAAAACAATTGCAGATAATAATTACAAGTGTTTAATGCAGGATACGGTTTAGAGAGGGATATTTTGGAAAAAAGTATGTTTCGATTTTTTTTATATATTTATATATTCATTCATATTTAAGTAATATGTGTATATAATATATATTATAATTACAACAAATTGTTGCCTATTTTAGTACAGTTTTTTTTTTTAATACCGCATACTTTATGTCGTTTCCAAACTTCCGGCTTTTGAATAATCTCGACTCTGTCGCAATTACAGTACTCTCTACTCTAAGGTAACAAGAAACAAAGTATCACGGAAGGTATGAGCACTCAAAGGAAATGTCGGTAAACTTCGCAAAATTTACATACATTTGTACAAGGTATAAAATGCATAAAAATAATTTATGTCTAAGCATGAGCACAGCGCGCAAGAAACCTTGTAAGATCGAGTCCGTTGCAGCCTCTGCCCTCCCGCCCCCTTTCTCCGGCATTTTTCCCATGTCGTTCTACTCGCATCTGACTTTATAATCCACTTTTCTTTATTCGAGTCGATCTAATGAATTTTAATCAGCGCCCGACGATAAACGAGGGGCGCTCAAACATTTCGCTAAATGCGACGACGGTGAAAAAAAGGACTCAAACGAAAAACAGCAATTGAGGACCGATCGAAGCTTGCCTTGGAACTTTCTTCTGCGCGAGTACAAATCACTCCAAGATTGCATGCCGATCTCCGGGATTGTCTCAAGTTTCGCTTGACCTCTCCTTTTTAAAATTCAACGAAAAACAGATCGAACGACTTCTAGGTTTACCTTTGCTTTCGGAGAAATCGCTTACTCCACTGCGTATAATGTATATATATATATTTCTTTTTCAATACTCATTTCTCATTTCTCAACAGTTACACAGCACGTTTAACATATTTTTTTTTCATTTTTATTCAGTTTACAACTATTTAATACTTGCATAAGCGTTTTTTCGAGTCCCGCACGACACTGAGAAGTACCCGTACGAGAGCGCCTCGGTCAAATTCGTTTATTATATATATATATTTTTTTTTTCATTAATGAATTACTATGTTATTCAGTGGCGGTAACTATTAAGATTAATAATGACTCTGTTTATGATAAACAATTAATCTGCAGCCACTTGGATATTTGATATGACGCGACATTAAACTTATCTATTAACAGTCATTTTCCACGGTACAACTACTACGTAAGTAGCAGACATAATACGTAACTCAACGTAAACTTAAAGCGTGAATCAAGTGTTTTTTTTTTTTTTTTTTTTAAATTAAGAGTAATGTTCCGAATTGGAGCGAGAATATGTCACGTCTGGGATGCGACTATCGTCGACGTCGCGTCGTTAAATTGTGAGCATCAAATCCGGGGGACTACGTTACGTCAACCAAAAAATCCATCTAAATGACACAACAACGCAAGCCCTCTGACCACGCGATGACAGACGATACTGTTCGTGACGACAAATATAAACGATAAATTGAGTCCATGCGCAACTTTCGACGACTATACAGTATGTACAAAATGCGCGACGGGAAGCATCAGAAACGTATATCCAGCATTTAGCCGGCGTTTTGTGTCTCAAGACGAGCAGAAGACGGACGAGCCTCTGAAAAGCTGCGATCGATGGAACGCCGTATTTGCGTGCGCGAGCGCTGTTTCGAGAAGTCGCTGGGGGGGCGCAAGCATTATTGTTCGGATGAGATTTCCAAGTGACTCCGTAGGCTCTGCTGCAGCACACTCGCCAGTCACACTAATATGTACACAACTTACAGCATTCTTCTCTCGTTTTAAATCCATTATCAGTTGCTACTTTTTTTTTTACTTTATAATACACGGAGACGATCTCTATTCTTTTTTTTTTTTATTGACGATCATGAGAAGACAATTTTGCGGCTAATGGTAAGGTGAGTTTCCGTGGATGAAGTACATAACTCTATTAAAAGATTTCAGTGAAAATTTCACTATATGAATAAGCGAGCGAATTTTCACTTGTGAAATTGTGCAAGGTTAACTTTTTAAATAGTGACTATTCACTGAGTATAAAGTAAACCTCCATTTTCACTATTTAAAAAGATGAAAATTTTACTATTTCAGAAGTGAAAAACCGTTCACTTATTGAAAATAGTGACACATTCACTGAGAACTTTTAAGAGAGTAGCATAAATGGAAAAATATATTGTTGTTAGCAGAAGATTCGAATGATCCTGCGAAATAATTTAAAGGTAGACGGTAAAATAAAGATCAGACAGAACCATGTTTTAGTAAATTAATTATTTTATTACCAACGTTTCGATACTGATATCAGCACCTTAATTTTAGGGCTTGTTAATAATTAATTTTAAGAATTAAATTAAAATTCTGAGTTCGCAATTAATTTTTTTTAAAATTACCCAATTATGCAGAATTAATTATTCACAAATCGCGAACAAGATACTTCATCATATTATCATATTATTTTATATTTTTATATTATATTTTTATCATATTAGTGCCGAAACGTAGACTACACAAAATTGACAAATTATAATATGGTTCTGTGTAATCGTTTTTTAGCCTTATTAATAAATTAAAACATATTTTTATCAAGAAATGCATACCGTAAGATTTCATTTACTTTGAATTATTATCTTTTCACTTAATAGTGATCTAAATTCATATACATAATTACCAAGAACAAATAGTTATTTCAATAAAACAATTTAATTACTTAATACTATAAACTATAATTTTGTAATTATATTTTGCAAAGAATTATGTACAGAATGCACAATCAGAATTGAATTTACTGCATTGTAGATTTAAATATGTTAGCTTTGATTATTAATTTTTCAATTCACTTAATCTTATGTCTAATAAATCTACTGTGTTAAAACTTTATTATCAGCCACTCAACTTCAATGAATCTTGCTTCTATTAAAAATTAAAAAGTGAACTCATATTGATTGTTACGGGCCATACAAAGTAGGATGTTTAATGATTTAATTTCCCCGGTTCATCAAACTTAACTTCGTGTTCGAAAGTTTTTTTTTATCACCATAGACCGAAATGCATTAATTTCAAATCAATTCAATTTAGCTATTTGTTTTTCATTTCCGTTTGTTTTCAACCTTGCAGTACAGAAAAGCAGAGTTTTCTGTAACGCAGAGCAATATTTTTCTTTCTGCAGGTTTCTTCTCATCGAGGAAGCTTATAGATGAACACAAGTCGGTGTAAATAGTAATGCTTTAATTCAAAACTTATTTTCTCACGATCAGTCCGTTAATCGCATTAATCTTTAAGTTTATATAGTAATTCGTATTACTCGTATGATACAAAATAGCAAATGATTATGCTGCACCAATGCGCCTGCGATTTTTCTAGGAAATATCAACTACGGTCCGATACAATAGTTTTACAACAAGAATCTAAACTAGTGATTCGACTACACACGGAAGGAAAAAAAATTAATTTGTGGCGTTGACGTTCTCATTCAAAACTTATCGCGTAAAAAAGACTTTGGGTGGTATAAAAAACATTCATTTGCTTCTTTTTTGGCTTGTTCTCATTTTCTTTTTTTCTTTTGTTATTGTTACTATTATTTCTATTATTATTATTTTTTTTTTTTCAAGAAAAACTGCGAGCGTTTTTCAACACAGTAATCCTTGAATGCTCGTTCCTCGCAGCGCGCCACCTACAAATCATTCGCGTTGACATAATTTACTAGCTTAACACATTTACAAGAAACGTTTTGCTCACCGCAATTCTTCTCAACGTGAACCGCAATATTTTAAAATCGCAATCTAAGCAACGACACGAGGTGCTTCCCCCTCCCACCTCCTCGCAATTATAATGCAAAAATTTGGATGCTCCTGTTTAAGGCAAAAATTTCTTGTACACGTGTTCTCGTATATACACACACACACACACACAATTTTTTTTATCTATAACCGGGGATATTTTTAAACTCGCGTCATCGTTGCATTTTCACCGCGCAAATACCCCCGGAACGCGAAACAAGTTTAGCAGTCGCTTACAATGTACAAGTTCCACAGTCTTGGTATGAAAATAATTTAATGCGCCTTGACTCACCTTCTTCACGCAGCCATTTCTTCACTTTTTTTTACATTTTTCGCTCACTCACGATTATACAGGTATATTTATATATACTGTGCGGTCGCAGGCGAGTCCGCGCGTTGCGATTACGTATCATCAGTCGAAGCTTTCGTGCAGTGACCGGATCTCCCAGCCGATCATCTCAGGACCACTGGCACCAGCACGTGCGACAGCAACAGCAGGAAAAGCGAAAACGCGATCTCGGGTCCCGAGGTGGGCGCCAGGCTTAGCGCACCCGACGACGGCAGCTCGTCCTCCTCGCTCGGCCTTGACGACGGCACGCCGTATTCCCGATTGTAATCTGCGAACAGACGTTTCATAATTTTTCCTGAACGCGGTATAAAAAAATTGTTTTATTCACGCATCCCTGCCGGAAAATTCGGAAATTATTGCCTAGAATATGTTAAATTAAAGTAGAATTTAACCCTTTAATGCCGGGCACTTTGTTCTTAAATGTAATTGCTTTACTTTCTTAGTAGTGCTAGAAATAAAGATAAAATACTGAAACAATTATTATTGTTAATAAACTTTTACATGTACTACATAAACAGGCAAATAATAATCGAATAATACTATTTATACTTTCAAGAAGACATTCTAAAAAGATATTTACAAAATGAAAATATATTAATATGGAAATATAAATTTAAGTTATTGTATCATCATATTTGATACGCGCGGCATTAAAAGGTTAAATTTAATATGTATAAATTTTATATGTATGTTATACATAAGCCAGAATATGTTACATTAAATAGAATTTAAATTTAACATATATAACTCACAATGTATTAATCAAAGTAGAATTTAAATTTAACATATTCTGGGTAATAGCTACGAAATTTTCTGGCAGAGATTTTTTCTATGGTATTTTTTACCGGCGAGTAAGAAAAGGCATTGAAAAGGAAGTATTTCTTTTTCGCTAAAACTTTATTTTTCTTTCAGATAATTTAGATGCGAAAATCAATGCGAGATTTTTGACTACTGAAAAAGCTTGCCTATTCTTCTTGACATACAATAGTGCATTTAAAAAAATATTTAGTCCTCAAAGTATATTATTAAAGGATTTTTGGACCGATTTAGAGAAATTTTAATGTTGGCAGAAAATTTACGGTCTTTCATATGCTATGGTGGATTTTCGCTTCAGGGGTAAAGTGTTCTTATAAAATATATATACATAGCCGTCTTTATATATAGCCATCTTTATACCAAACAACAGCCTTTTTATTTGCTAATAAATTTAGATAATTTTTTAGTTCATTTTCAAACGAGAAAATTAAGATAATAATAAATAAATAATTTAAAAAGCTTTTTTTCTACGGCTTTATCAAAAATTCAATTCTTTAATTACGTCTCAATTTTCTTTTCTGCAATAAAAATAAATGGAAATTAATATTTGAGTGATATACACGTTGCAATACTCGTCGAATATTTAAATATGCAATATGTTATTTTAACTAACCATGGTAAACAATATCTAATAAAGCCGCTTAAACTATTTCATTTTGGTACAGTTAATTAGAGTTCAGCTAAAAAAGTAGATAAAAATTAACTTAAAAATTATTTCTGTAGATTATTTTTACTACAAATATATAGATCTAATTTTAATAATCAATTTTCGCAATTAACACAATTACAATTATTAAGTGTCGATCTAAATTATGACTACTTAGAATTTTAAAGACATTACTGTTATAGCGAAAAAGAAATGCATTAGATTCATTAAACTGACAAGTCTATACTCGAGTATAAAGCCGAATGCCAAGCAGGAATAAAGAATTTTAAGGAACCGTGGCAATTTCGAACATTGATTGCATTGCAATCAAGCGACTCTGCATATGTACTGCACGAGCCTGGCTGGTCGATACCCCTCCCTATATTTTTATTTGCGTATATTTACGGTAGGTGCGTCAATCGCGGGACGTGACAAAGTCGACTCAGCCTATGCCGCTCCTGGACATTCACGAGTTCCAATATTTTAAACTTGATTATTCTCTGCTTGCCATTCGTTTGAAGTTATTTTTTCTTTTATCTTTTTTTATTTTTAGTGTCCATGGGTACTTCAAAATTCTCAAATGATTGATTCCTTACTAATTACATTTTCAAGGGAGTATCGCGGTTCCATTAATAATAAGAACTATTCTTGGAAAGGATGTGACATTTCTCATTCATTGCACTGCAAAAATAAACTCAACTAACCCGGATCTCGCCATTCTTCCACCTCATAGTCGTTAGGTCGATTATGCAGCTTTCTGTTACCTTTCTGACCTACAAACAAACGATTACAGAAAAAAATTCATTTAAAAGCCGCGTAAAATTAATTAAGAAATATCTATTAGTAGAAGAGTATGAGACCTTCTCAGAGTGATAAGAACAATTCGTAAAATAACGAAAAAGTAAGTAAGAATTGAGGTAGATCAGCAAGCTTGAAAAAATATTTATGCTTAGTTTGAATTCTTCGCATTAATATTTGAATATTTCCATGAAATGGAGTCTACTTTTAAGGCAGAATTAACATCGATTTTGAAGTCATAACAATATTAGCTGCGAGTTAATTTTAGACTTAGACTTAGACATTATCGTGGTAGATATTGCAGTTAATTAAAATGTTAAAAGTAGTGATAATTCTCATAATCTCATAGACTTTTTTCCATTAGGAATCTAAATTAACATTTTTTTTACGGAAGAGGTCACATACCTGGGAATTGAGTAGTTGTCGATGGCGCTGGAATTTCTAAAAAAAATGTTTCAATAATTCAGTACGATCGTGTGAAAAATGTAAGAATAGTTAAATAAAGTTGCAAAGGTTATTCAGTCTGAATATAAAATTAATTTATTTCTGAAAGTTGCTATTTTAATTTTCGTACAATAATAATTCATATTTCGGTATAGTACGTCGATGCTTAACGTAAAAATTTTTTAATTCTGTATAACCAAATTGAATAAGTAATAAAAGATTACTCTGAAATATTTCTTAAAAAGCTTTTTTAAAAAACAGTTTTTATTATTGTTTAAGCAATAATGAATATTAGATGTACTTATAGTTAGCCTCTTAATGGTTTTTGTTTTCTAATGCATTGCACAGATTTTTCAACTACATTTTTCTTTAAAATGAAAATTGCAATTTTTAACGAAAAGTTAAGTTGGGTACTGTCAAAAGTAGGTCGTCACTATAGGTGTAATATATAATTCGAGTATTTTCTTTTAAAATAAAAATAGCTTTTAAATTTTTAATGGAATATGAACTTTTGTACTGATTATGGTAGGCCAGTTTAATTGTTAATGTAAATCAATGTCGAAATTTACCATCCAATTTGATGACACCATCGGTGCCGCCCAGGGAATTCTGCGCCACACACTTGTACGATCCAAAGTCTTTCGGCTCAACGTTTCTAATTTTGAGCTTCATATACTGGATGTATCCTTTTTTCGTGCACAGCGCCTCGTACTTATCGCCTACAACGGAACGGTAAGTGCCTGGGCAAGTAAGATCGAGTCCTTAATTGTCACATCAGAGATGCATATCTAACATCGACATAACAACTGAACATCTAAGCTTCGAGAAAATAAATACTAGAGAATCGATGAATAGCGTTATGCACTTGTAGTGGTGATGATGTTAAATATGCAATGACTCGATGACACTCGAGAATGAGGATGAAAAATGAGAGGAATGAAAGGTAAACTAAAAACAAAAAATTTAGAAATTCGAAAGTACCCTCGAAAGAGGTATGAATTTACCAGAGACTATCATGTCGTTGTTGTCAGTAGTCCAGTAATTTATTGAGTCTGGATAAGCCTCTGTGTGACATTCCAGGGTCACGTCCTGCCCGATGTAAGCTCCCTCTAATTGATTTGGTATCGATAACATCGGCGGAACTGCGGACAGCCAATAAAAGTAAAAGTGTTGAAATTCTAATCCAATTATCCTCTGTATATTTCACACTGCGCTCTTCCCTTTTATTTCCTTGAATATCCTTCGGCTTATCGGACTAATCGATCCGCACTTTTCATTACTTTTCATTACTTTAAAGAAAAATCGAGGAATCGTTGTCTTGCTCTATAGTTCGCTTTATATCGAAATGAGCGCGATTATTATTAATTGAACCAGCAACAAGCTAACAAAAACACAAAATCTGCGATGTAACGGATAGACCCTTCGTCATTAAAAAGTCCATTCGCTAATGCGCCCGAGCAGGAATAAAAGGGAGGATCGAATTGGTTGTAAAACAGATAACAATCATTCATCAAACGTTATTCACATGCGCAAGTCGATGAGTAATTCAACAAATTCGTATGCGCGCCAAGTCGATTGCAGAGGGCCTCACTCAGAGAGAAACGTAGAATACGTTTACTGCATAGATAATTATGCGAGTGAAAGCTTGCGGGGCGTACTCAGCAGAAATGAGAGAAACACATTTCCACACTGCAGCCGAGTATGCACGGATGAGGCAGTCTCAATGGATTTGATATCGGGTCAATAAGCATCATGGCAACGTACGCAGGCGGATCATCAATTTGTATACCGCGCCGTGTATTCAAATTTAAAATAATAATACAATCGAGCGCCTGCCTCAGAGGCTCTTGGTATCGATGCTCTCTAAGCGGAAATAAAATTTCAATTACAAGGTGAGATAACGCGATTAATTAGCGCAAGTGTCAATCAGCGTTTGCGCCTTTTCTTTTTTAATTAAAATGTAGGCCGATCGCGTTTTACGGCGCTTGCTATTCATTCTTTTACGTCTAACGATGCATCGCCGTTAAATCATACAAACCGAAAAGTATAAAAACCATCGCCTTCGCGCATCACTGTAGTAAAGCGATTTATTCGCGGATTTATAGCAACTTCAACAGCGCGAATGAAATGGAATTTACGTACGCGTGGAATGTAAATAATTTAATGCTTTATGAAAGTAGAAAATTATCAAGACTTTTTATTTTGTACCTGCTATGAATAGTCAGATCTTTAATCGCCGGCGCTAACGAAGCCTACGTTTCACAAAAGCAACGTTCTCTTATATATCTATAGTAAAAAAAGTCTCATGGGAGAAGAAAATTAATGCCAAATGGGACCGTAGCGCTGAATGGGCTCAAAAGCGCCGTCTAAATGGTTAGGAAAGTCGAAAAAGGAGAAAAAAAGAGTTTTGCCACGCTCAGGTAGCTCAAATCGTATGAACACTTAATTCCGCGGTGGATCATTTGATTTTAACGAGCAACAGAGACGGAATGAAGCCGGTAAATTGACTAATGTGCCGGAAACGGATGGGAGCAAGACGACGGAGCCATTGGAGTTTTGTGCGACGAGCTTGGCTGAGCAAAGGGTCAAACGGGAGCGTTGGACGAGCCCATATCTAGGTCAAGTGGCCGACCGTAAATCGGCCGTTTAATGAGACGTTGAAACCACCGTACCAAGAAAGAGAAAGAGAAGACAGAGAGATAGAGATAGAAATAGTCGAAAAGAGTGGCAGAGGGAGAGAGGAAGAAGGTGAGGGAGAAAAAGTGGGAGTGAGAGGGGAAGTGAAGCACAGTTCCTCACGTGCGGGCCGGTAAACTACATCAGGCGCAAACTGAATATTGCACTCTTTCATATTATTTGAGCGTTCTCGGGTGTCCGCGTCCCAGAGGACCAGGACGAAGAATTGCGCTGGAATAATTTCACTTTGCGAAATGTTGGTCGCTCTCCGTATGCCCATTGCCAGTGCTTTGAATGAGCTCTAATGCCGCTATAAGGGGATTAGTGCGTTTTGTTACATTCAAGTTTCTCTCTCTCTCCTGTAAGTCCTACAAAGACACTCGTCCGATTTAAAAAAATATTACATTACTGCAAAAGTTATTTTAATTGCGAACATACTCGAGCGTGATTTTAAAAGTATTCTGAAATTAATTTTTTAATTCATGAATTAAAATATTGTAGAATAAAATATTATTCACTGTAATAAAAAAATTATAAAGTTATTAATTAATCACACTCTTTTTTTTTGGTTATCACAGTATTAAAGAAGTTATCCTGTCTGACTGCAACGGTATATGTTCTACTTATTTATGTCTTTTTTTTTGGTCTTTTAATAATTCATGCACAGAGATATTTTAAAAACTAATTAATTTAGTCTTACGTAAATATAGCAATCCTAAAGAATTATCAAAACCGATTGTGTGTAGGACGATTTTCTATATTAGGATAATGTTCGATAATAAGTTATTTTTTACTAAATATAGCAATCCTAAAGAATTATTAAAGCCGATTGTGTGTAGGACGATTTTCTATATTAGGATAATGTTCGATAATAAGTTATTTTTAATCAAAGGGCAAAGTATTTTTTACTTTATCATCCACTCTTATTTAGAACACTCCAACTAAGATTTTATGAAGTTTCACTGAACCTGGCAATTAAATTATGGTTCACGTTGAAATAAATGTTCATCTAAAAGGGAAATTCTAAATAAAAATTTTTTACTTACACTGCACTTTGAGCATGATCCTCGTACTGATTTTTGGAGGGACTCCATTTGCGGCGATACACAAATATGCACCCATATGCAAACGACTAATTTTCGTGATATGCAGTACTTCACCGTCGACGACGTTTACTGTAAAAATAAAGCAAATAAAACCTTAATGAAGCTTAGTGCTCTGTAAAGTATAAAAATGCTTTTTTTTTCATCACATAGTTTTTATAAACATTTTGCTTGTAGTACTATTTATTATCGTCAAATAACCAAAACAAAATTTAGTACAGTTATCGTAGTTTTTAAGAAAAATTAAATGTTATTTTTATGTATTCTGTTTTATTTCTTAATAAAAATAGCACTTTCCGTTTGTATTTATTCCATTAAAAAAATAACAAAATTCGTTTATAGACAATGGCAGCAGTTACAGTACCATGAAACTATGAATATTAAAATGCTATTTCACATTTAAAAACATATATGGTTTTATTTAAACACCTTTTCTACTTTTATGGCATAAAAATATGTACTTGACAATAGTAGACCATTTTAATAATTGAACATCTTTCACACATAGAAATAAAAAAAAGGCAACTATAGAAAAATACTGGTATTTCATTAAGGAGATGTAAAACTCATGACTCTAATTTTTTACCCTACAAATGAGGCAAAGGAGCCCTAATAAAAATTTAAAACGTTCCTGCGTAAAATATACTAAAAAAAATTAGTAAGAAATTTCTGTTAACCTACATTACATTTCATCTATTTTTCGTTGGATTTTTCTCTATATCTTCTAAAATTCAATCAGTGAAACTTTACTAAAATCAGTGGAAGATGCTCCAGTAATACCTAAATCGTGAAGCTGTTTTTATTAATTTTCAGTGAAAATTCACTAATTATAGTAGTTTTTCACTGAGTCAATTTCAGATAGTAAATAAAATTGTACTCGCTCGCTAAATATTCTTTATCGATTATTTTATTTTTTAATTAGAACACGCGCAGCTTACTACATCAGTTTAAAATATATTCCAATTAATCGCTGTTTTTTGCACCGGATACTTCTTTTTCGGCAATAATTTAATTTTCGCTTTTAAAATATAAAGTAGCGCGCTTCAATGTCTCAAATCCGCAGTTACGGGGAGTCGCTTGGGCGTTTGAAAGTGCGCATAGCGAGAAATCCGGTAAACAGCGTTTGAACGAGAAACGATTCGTTCGCCGCATCGGGGCTACAGAAATGCGTATCTGAGCATGCGAGTACTCGAAATGACGCGTTAACTCGAATACACACACACACTCGTGTATCTTTTGCATCGCCGTTGAACCGATTTCACCTAAACATCCCGCAAATTCGAATTTCTCTGGCCAGCCGTTTCCATTCTAACACTTTGGTTGCTTGCTAAACAATTTCTAAATTGAATCTCCAATCTCTCGAGAAAAATGCTTCAGTAATTTCTCATCTCCGGTAAAATCGGCACGCGGAGCACCGATCGATAAATCGATTCTAATCAATTCATTATTTCGCGAATCATGAAGTTTTTCGTACACTTAATAGCACAATTTTTTTTTTAACTGCATGCAGAAATAGCTCTATTAATTATTTTGTACGAAAAATTCCATTCGATTTATAAAATAAAGTGTACGAAAATAATCTACTCTATTTATCCTGTTTTTACATATGTCGACACCAAATACTAATCTGATAAAATATATAGATAATGTAATATAAAAATAAAATATATGGGAAAAATTATGAAATAAATTTTGAATAGGATTAATGGGACATTAATGAGTAATCCTTAGTTTTTACATAACCGGTAGTGATTAAGCATGCCAATCTTAGAACTCTAGAGTCTTCCAGAGCGCCCCTTTCAGGTTGCCTACATTGCCTTTTCTGCAGTGCTTGAGCCAAAGTACGCCGTTATGACGGGGGATTTCGAGTTTAATGTTATTACCATTTTATGAGAAATTTCGATCGGTGATTAAAAAATGAAAACTACGCTTCTTTCAAAATAAATCCTCTCCTTTATGTAGCTAAAAAAAAACTGCTCGATCTAATTAATCATTCTGAACATTTATGCAAATTTCTTATTGCGCTATAAACTAACTATATACTCTTTTTACTTTTTTCCTGGCGTTATTAATAAAGATATCATCGGAATTCTACTAATCGTCTAATCGTATTTATTTTCTTTAACAATTGTCCAATAAAAATTGGTATAATTCTTGTACGAATAAAAAGTTGAATTTTACACAATGTAAATGTAATAAAATTGTTGGCAACTAATACAAAAAGTGGGGCAAGATAACGCGCATGATCAGTAAAAACTCACTAGAAGAAAAGTCTTTACCTGTTCTTGGTTTCGTGCAAAGCCTTGGCGCTAGCCCGCGACATTCGATAAAATGCTCGAGACTGCACTTTTCCAGAAAACCAGTTTAACGACTCTCACTATAAAAGTAAAAGCATTCTGAATCGTAAGAAACTCTAATCTTAACCTTACTTATTCAACTGTGGAATCCCTTAAAAGCATTTTTATTGCCATTTAAAGCGTGTCGAGCTATTAGTCGAATAATAAAATTCAAGTTCAATATTATGCGGGCAATAAGAATTATATTTGCCTTGTCTTCTTTTTTTATTGTTTAGGGGCAATAAAAAAAATTGCCGAGGAAGCAGAGATTTGATCGGAAAAAGGAGTAAACCCACAGGAAAGCCAATGCAGCAAAGTATGAAAGTATTATTGTCGTGTGGGGAAACACATGAGGAAAGGTTGGCGACGTGAATAAACATTACGCGAGAGAAGTAATGGTCAAACGAGTTTCTCGTGTGCTCTAAATTTGTCTATTAAACAATTTGGTCCTGCGGGTAACCCCGTCCCTTGACGATTATCATTATAATAGTTATATTAATTTAGTAATATGCCAGATTAAATAGCCTCTTCCACGAGAATTATTAATTATACAGCTTGAGCAGCTTTCGTCACAGCCTAATGAATTATTAATAATATTCATAAGCTTTGATTATTTCCATTTTGTTAAAAAAAGGCTGAGAATGCATTCAAATCAGTGTCCAAAAAATTCTTTTCAAAATCATTGGCTTTTTTTATTCAATGCTGAAATCAAAGAAATCACATTTTTTGTAAGGTTTCTTAAGTATAATACTATCAATAAAAGGATCAATTTGATGATTTAAAAGTATTTATTGACAGACAAAACTGCATTTTTATGTAATTCATTGCATACGTGTATACATTACTAATTTAAGATCGAGTACATTACTAATTTTGTTTATTCTTAAGCACGACGGTGTAAATTGCATGAAAAAGCGATACCAAGAGATAGAGCGATAAAGATCATACTTTATTTATATTCCACCAATCTTTAATGCCCACAGAATATTCAGCAACCATATCCTTTGAAAATGAAGGAAAGAAAAAGAGAATTATGCGCAGCCTATTCCGAAGATTTGGGCTCTGAATGAAAAGCACGATGAATACTACGTTGGGCAAATGGAAGAGGAGAGCTTTAATCAAGTGGTCTCGGCACTACCGGGCGGATGAAACGCACGCGTCGGTAAACAAGTTTTTGAGACGCGCGTACGTGGCATTCTCGAGCCGAGGAACCTCAGAGAAAACCGCAGTGCTCGGAGTTGCTCACTCGCCCGGCTTGCGCAACTTTATTTGGACGTTGAGTACAGACATAGGGGGGCTCGGGAGGACGACGCGGAATAAAAACTAGGAAACGAGCGATATACCGTTGCCTTCGGCTGTGGATCACACCTTTACCTCCTTTTCGGGCAGCGCAATTATCCGAGCAGCAGAGGGAATTTCCACCCTCGAAAACAACGTCGCGGAGTGTCCGATGTTAACGAGCGCCTCGGTACAAGCTCGACTGACTGGAGCGCCGCCTGCAATCGAATTTTGGACTCTCGTTTTATTTCGACTGCATGATCCAAAAGGAACAATGGAAGATGAAAAGCTGATGGAAATTCGCTCTTTAGCTGCTCGTCAGGCTTCTCGAAATCGTTTATCGAAATCCCAGGGTCGAGGTAATAAGTGCACGAAATAAACTCCAAGTCGTGATCTATCTTGGGTCAACTTCAGGCGTATATACCTCCGTGGAAGCAGCTGCTACATAGTTTTCAAGGGAGAAGGGGGAGGCGTGGGCAGGCGCGCAACGAAATGCAGTAACCGTCGCTCTCGATTTTCTGCTTCGAGCGCTCCAAGTTCATTTATAGTTTTATCAGGTCGCTGCGAATCAATGCTATCGGGATGCTGCCGATGCACTTTCTGCTATTTTCGACCCCTTAGAAGACAACATCTGGCAACACGGCCGTTGCTCGGGATTTCTTAGGCCTGATTTATACCGAAGCATCACAAGTTAACGGTATTTATTGAAGCCATATTTGAGGAAATCTATAAAAAAAACATTGGGTCCATAAGGTTGGTTGAAAAGTGGCCTATGTACTGGTTGAAAACTTAATTATTTCTTATTGTCTAGTTAAACACGATGTCGCCGTATGTAAATAAAGAGAAAATACTTGTTTATATAAATTAAGCTTATGTTTTTAAGAAAATCTTCAAAAAACAGGTTATTACTGCAGTCAAATGAAACATTTTCAAACAAAATCTTGCTAAAGAATTCAAGACTTCAGAAACAGTAAAAAAATTCTTTTTTATACATTTTTTCTCATTTTATGGGTTACGTAGTAAACGAAGGAAATGTTGAACCCCTGATGGCGACACAGACGTTTTCTTGTTAATTTAAATTAAATTTAAAATTCATTATTATATTTGAATATGTAATTGGTTTTACAATTTTATACAGAGTGTACTTCTTAATTACTAAGAAATTACCTCTAGTAAAAAAGAAATTTCTATTTCGAGCAAAGAAATTCGAATTAGATTTTTTACAAGTTTATCTTCTATCAAAAAATTATTTTGCGTAGAGACAATTATTATTCTCCGGAGCACTTACTGCAGTGATGATTTATTGGAAATTTTAATACATGAATCTCATTTCCCTAACCATTAACATTTCAATTAGAAAATTAAAGCAGTTCGTCAAGTGTAACAATGCAAAGTAGCGTCAAATTATTTATTCAAGTGCCGTTTCAAACAGTAAATAACACTTAAGTTTAATTTTAGAACGCGTGTATACCTTAGGACAAATACCAGGTTTACCGCTCTCCTAAACATTTAATTACCGTTCGCAAATAGGCGATACTACGCTACGTCAGTTTCGCACGCGGTCAACGTGGCGGAGTCATTGCCCTGCTGCCATTCGAGTCGGCGAGCCCTCGATCCTTCGCGGACTTTATGCTCCGTTCTTTTATTACTACATTCGTAATGCAGACTTTCAAGTAGCTGCTTTAGGAACAACCCTTAACTGCAACATTTGCGTTTGGTGTTTCTCTCGCGTGCACTTCCGTGCGCTGGTGAAACGGGCGAAAATAGTGGTAAAATAATGAAAGCTGATTATTTAACGACGTTAAATTTGATAATAATTAATGATTAGATCAGTAACAGGTTCTTCTTTCTCCGAGCGATAATAGAGTTTTTCGAGAGAAAGACGAAGTTTTTGCATGGGAATTATAATTTCACATTGAAGCTCGCATCTATAAAATGAATATAATCAATAATTTCATTCTTTACCACTTTCAGCGATAGATTTGTGTGGTATAATGGTGATTTATTTCATTTGCAATTTAAATTTTTGTTTTCAACGAGTATTTTTAAATTGATGCTGTAATTGATCTCGCCTCTCTGTACTTCTTCGAATAGAACACTTGGAAAAGAAGAGAACTCATTTAAAAATTCAATTATACAATTGCTCTCTACTAATGATAAGGAACACTGATTTCTCCGATATCGCATTTGGTCGGAGATATCAGTTTCAAACGTAGAAAATGATTTTTTGATTAAAGATACATTTTTGGAATGATCCTTTTTAATCAGTGTAGCAAATTAAGATTAGTTTCGTGCATTGCATAACGGACGAGATAAAACTTCCGGACTCTAATACTATTATTAGAAATATCTACTGGATAGTGGTTTGCGAAATGATAAATCAATGAAGCTAAATATACGTAAAACTCTAATTAAGCAAATAAGTGACTGTAACTACCAACATTCTTTTACGTTGATATTAGATTTTGATTTATACAAGAGTTCATTTTACTTCATCCTTATGCCCGCAGAGTCCCGAATGATAAATTTCAAATTTGATAGACGAGTGAAGCGGATAATTCAATTATTTATATGAAAGGCTTGATTTTGCTCGATTTCCAACGTGACTACTAAAATCCACAGCAACTACATCATTTGTAAACGGTGAAATATTCAAATTGTGTATTGAACATAATTGTTCAATTGTCATGTTAATCGGAAAAAATTGAACAGTCTTATTATACCTAATACTGAATGAAGTGAATAGATTTTAAATAAAAAATAATAAAAATTAATTCAAAATTAATTTTAATTATGTTGAGTACTAAATGTGCAAATAATTGTATAACAGTTAATAAATTAAAATTTTGAGGAGAATATCCTGTACTAAGTGCGAAAAGGAGACCTTGCTAATTGTGACTCCAAATCAATCGAAAGTACATTAAAGAATTCCTACAAATTATTTCTGGGAAGATCAGGTACCATTAAAATATTTTAATTATTATTATATATTATTTACTATCATTTCAGAGATTTCGTTTAGAGTTTTAACTACACTTTGAAACCCATTGGATCGTACGTCGTAAACGAATTCAGATTCATTACTTTTCTTTTCACGCATAAAACTTGATACGAACAAACAAAGTATTCTCCGAAGGCTCATCGAAAGTAGAAATCCCAGAGACATTAAAAAAGATTTTAACGATCGACAAGTAAAGTAATATCCCAAATACATCTTTGGGTATTTCCTTCGTACGCTTCTCTCTCTTTCTCTCTCCGCAGAGTTATTTTACCGCTTGACGGAGCACCATCGGATACTCGGGGCATTTTCACGGAAACTAAATCTTTCGTATACTCATATGTAGGCGCCGCCTGGAGAAAGAAGGCGAGCCCACAGTGGTTCCCGCGTCACATTCGATTTCTGCTCTCTTCCCTTTTTCCTCGGCCGTTTTTTTTTTCCACCTCGGACTCGTTTTACCAGCCAAGGCGTCGTATTTTCACCTCGCGCAGCTTTTACCGACTTTTCACCCTCATTTTTTTCAACAGTTTTTTCACATTTGGACAATTCTTTTATTCGCTTCATTTTGCGGGTGTTTTTACGAGGCGCGAAGAAGGGGAGCGAGTACAGCGAGCAGAGGCGACGAAGAAGAAAAATGATCTTTTCAGAGGTAAGAAGGAGGCGAAGACAAGCTGGCACCGACAGCCCAGCAAGTCCAAAGCCAGAATGTCTGGGGGCTATCAACCGAGGGGAAGTGGAAGAGTCTCTTATTCTTTCGCGAGCAAAACATCAGAGCCGGTAATGCACTAAGGTTTTTAAAAAGAGAGGAAAAGGGACGCTCTTTAAACGGCTCTTACTCGATATTTCCTTCAATCGAGTGCGAATAGTGTTATCTTTCTCGAGAGCGCACGTATCTGTAATGCCTCCTGATGGGCTATGGTCGCCTCAATAAATTATGTTTAAATCGAAAGCACGCCTTGCTGGCTTGTAGGACCGAGTGAACGATAATAGTACGTGTTCCTATCTCTGTTTACATAAGTGCTATTAACGCAGAAGCACGAACGTGCAGGGGACTGGGCAAATTGGGATGTTTATTTACAGTTTGTGTTCACCGCGAGCTTTGTTTTCGATTGATTTCGCGTTGTCCTTCGCGCTGTGAGTTGTTTTTTAATTTCGTTCATCATAAAATTTAATTAGTCGGTGAGGGCATTAAGAAATAATATGCGAATGAGTATGCGCGTGGACTCATTGTGTCACGCTGGCTCTGATTGATAAACAGATGCCACGAGTTTAATCGCTTTAAGGATATGAAATTTATTTAAACTTCGTTTTCTGAAATGATATGAAAGATAAAAGGACTGTTTATGCACGAGGTGATTGATCTCTTTTCACGGTAATTTTTTAAGTGATAAATCTGAGTAATTACAGTGGATTTGAATGAGAGGAAATCCAGAAAAAGTTTCCTTAGGGTAAAAAAAATGTGAAGATACACATTTTTTCTCCTCGATTATTTTATAAGTTTTTTTTTATTTTTGTTATAAAAACTTCTACAGAAAAAAATTCCAATATATATGATTTTAAAAACAAAGTTTATGTACTACTTTTTATAATATTTTTTCTCCTTTAATCAACAGCACAGAAAACGAAGAAAATGTTGAATACTTGATAATTAAGGTGTAGGTATGTTCTTGTTTCTCTAAATCAAGATTCAAATTTAAAATACCCTTTGTATATTCCACTTATTAAATGATACAAAGTGGACTAATAGCGCATATCAATAGCCCGAGGTCGACAAAATTATTGCATTTCAGTCATTGAAAATCAATTCATTAGATTGCAAATCCGAGTAAATTATTAATTTGAACTTTCGTTTCAAAATTGCGAAAAAATCCGGTAATGGAAATCCAATGTTAGAATCGAAAATAAGGTTATTTGAAATTAACGAGAAATATCTTATTTAACACGACTGGCTAAAAGATCGTCTCGTGCGAACTAGCATGAAAAAAATTGACTTAGCAAAAAAGGGACTGAGACATTAAGAACTTCTTTTCGTTGTCGTGAAGTAAGATATTGTTATCCGACACTGGGGCATCGATTTGAATCAGTGAGTACGATATTCTTCGAGATTTGTAGGTCGATCGAAAAGACGTCGAGACATCTTGCTGGGGCTGCAGAATTCTCATGCGAGTCACCACAATAAAGACGAGGCAGGCGAACAGCACGATCGGGAGATGAGTATCGCGCAGCCTATAGAAATTGATTTCGGCTGCATCGAGCTGCGCCTTTAATGCACCGGAAATAAATGCGCGGTATACTAAGCTATCTCGATTTCTTCCTTCTCTCTTTCTTCCAGATGGAAATATTACTCGGTAAAATGCTCACTTTTCAAAGATGCAGAATATCTGTAAAATTGATGCCGAGTACAGAAATCTATATAGTAGGGTACGATGAATTCATAGGTCCTTTCACTCGCACGAAGATGGAGTAATAATGATAATTCGTACACGAGAAGATCTACGAAAAAAACTCCTGTTCGTAGTAGATCTAAAAAGGCATCCATGTATTCTATTCTAATTTTTTTCTCGTTCTATGAATTGCATAACAAATTTGAGATACGATCCGTTAAAAGATATGCATTGGTTTAAAATTTATGGTCGGTCAAACATGAGATTCGAAAGTGACGTCGTAATGTGCATTAACTTTTTAAAATCGAATTTTATGTAGTTTCTGACGCTCGTACTGTATAACATTTCAAAGTAATGGCGGGTTTCTCTATTCTCGTTAGCTTTTATCGTGAAATTCCTTCGAAAAAGCCCTGAAAGTCTAAGTCTCTGCAAAAAATTATAATTAACACTAAAGCTCCTTTTTTACGTTCAGGGCCTATACTGTTTAAAACATAGACGTTCGATTCACACCAATTCAACCCTTAAGGCCATTTTAACCCCTTGACTAAAAGTAAAATTTCCGGTCTTTCTAAATTTGGAATGAAACTAGACTTTGAAATGAACTTTAAACCTCATTCTGCGGATCAAAGTGACAACCGTAATTGATGATTTTAGATTGATTGATTGATTGATCGATTGATTCAGGTACGACATTTTTTGCAGAATCTTATATTCATTTAACAGTTTATTAAAAAGTATAATCGACAAGTATTTTTTCTCCTTTTATTTAAACTTGACGTTTAAAACTTAAAATACTAGAGTTAAATCGTGATATTATAAAATTAAAGTATGAATAAAAAATGATGCATTGTCACACACACTAAATCAGCTGGTGTGAAGTAGAGTGAAAATTAACTCTACTGAAGTCAAATTTTCACTTTAATTTCATAGTGAAATTAATCCCTTTGGTGGAGTGAAATAGAGTGATTTGTTTTCCTTTTAAGTAGAGCAAAAGTTAGGGGCTACTCTACCTTAGAGTGAATTTTACTCTACTTTAGAATTCATTAAAATTATTCTATTCATCTATACTCAAATTTGACTCCAATAGACTCCAATTTAATTCTATGAGTGTTTCACTATAAACTAAGAGTGAAATTGAACTCCAACTATTTTAGCGTGCACTACAGCGCACACTAATCAGTATCCCATTTTTCTAGACAGTATCCCATTTGTAGCTCTATCCTCTAAATAAGTCGTAAATCACAGGCACCAGCCTTGTAATTTTCATTTGTATTGTCCAATAATTGGTCATCCGATATATGCACACCGGCGGTGAGAATGTTAAGGTGTCGAGTTCAGAGCGTCAGGCATGTTAACCACGAATGTTACGCGAGCGCTAACGCGCGGCTCATTTCCTACATTGCGGCGCGTGTGGAAATTGATTTATTTTCGCAAGAGACTTCTTTTTTGCTCGATTCCCCTGCAGTGCTTGCTCGCCCATAAAACTTGTGAACATTTTGCAGCTCGTCGATTTTTTACAGTACGTTAATAAATAATACACCGTCCAGGAGATCGATGCGACCCAACTAACTATAGATATTTAACTACAATCGTTCTTAAAAGTGTCGCGAAATTCAAGCTAGTAGTTTTTTATTTATTAACAGTTAAATGATGAAGATAAAAAATCCATCATGTTAAATAATTGTAATATCTGGTTGTCAGATTCGACTGAAGGCTATGAATATAAAAAAGTCAATTAAATTTTTAAAAAGTGCGGCTACAATTTTTTAAGTTAGATATTAATTTTTCTGGCCACCTTTTTTATTGCGCATATTAGTTAAGATTTTCTTGCGAGCTTTTGGACAGTTTTACAAAAAGTGAAATGTGTCGCAAAAAGGCAAATATTACATTTTGTTATCATAAATACCCTGAGGTCATGGATACGTTTGGAACGTCTATCAAAGCATTGCTCGTTTAAATAACGAATGGAGAAGAAAATAGAAATTTTTTTACATACATTTTTTTTTATGATGTTGGCTATTCTCGAGGCACGTTACAAACGAATCCATTTGCCTCTGGGCGTGAGCTTGCGAAAGGCTCCTTTTTTTTTAGCATTTTCAAAGACCAGAACATTTTTTGCCATTCACATCCAAATTCGTCCCCATCACTTAACAAAAACTTTTAGGAAAAGTATCACGTTTACATACGATTAGCTCTAATCCAACAATATAAGTTCATATACAATTTTGCAGAAGAATAGAAAGCTGATATAAACTAGGAGAAGATAATTGCCATTTTTAATCCTTCGGAAAGTATGGATATAAAATTACGTTCTCAATAATAATTACAAATTGACCTACCCTTGTCTCCATTGTAGTTGATGCTTTGGCCATCCTCGCGCTGCCAAACGACGTAAGGTTCAGGGTACCCAGTCGCCTTGCAGGTCAACGTAACGTTTGAAGATTCGCGCACCACCATATCAGTACTGGTCTCCTTGGTGATGAAAGACGGCGGCACTGTCATCGGAAACCATAATTAAAACGAAACGTCTCAAGGAAAATTGCCGGTCTCGAAGTATATCGCGCTTCTATACTAATTTCCCACTGCCTTAAAAAAACTGCAGTCGACGGCCCGAATTTCCATTCAATAAATCGCCGACTTGCCAGACAACAATTTACTCTCGAATAAAAAATAATAATTGTTTTAAATTTAAATCTACTTGATTTCCGTGACAAATAAATGTCCGTTCTTTCTATTTTTTCTATCAATAAACTGAAAATTTTCAAATATTTCTTTTTCGTATAAAACAATCGGAGCGCCGGTTCACGTGAATTCGATAAACTTCTCGGATAAATCAATTGCATCGCTCGAAAATAAATCGAGTCTTTTTGTTTGCAGTTCAAGTTATCGCGCACATCGGGGCTTGTTTACTGATATGCTTACCGACGACTTGAAGGTATCCTTGTCGACTCCTCATCGGGTCCGTATTGACCTGGCACATGTACCATCCTCGGTCGATTTCTTGCACGTTTTTTATATGAAGGTACCAAGTCCGATGGTCGGTGTACGAAAGCGATATTCGCGGATTTTGCGTAATCACATTGTGGTGTATCGACAGAATTGTCTGAGTGTCTACACGCACCCATGCCACCTGTAAAATGAAACGGAAAAATAATAAATTTTAAATGTTAACGACTACGTCAAAAGGAAAACGATAAATTGCACTGTCAGCATGTTACGTGGTAACAGAATTAAACGATGTTTCAGAGAGGAATGCAGTGACGGTACGAAATGGCTTCAAAACGTCAAAACATCCATGTTTCAAAAGATTCGAGTGCGTGCTTTGTAATATAGAAAAATTCTTTTAGATATGAAAAATTAAAGACTTTGTTTACAGTGCTGTATACATAAACTTCGTAAAACAACTTTTTGTAAATATTGTAAATATCGAATATACCTATGCAGATTTATTTTAGCGCCCAAAGAATTTTTTTTTTATCATCAACTAAATAAATGTAAACAAAAATGGTTAAATAAAACATTCAACCCTTGAGCGTTCGCAGACAAATTTTGTAACTTTTTAAAAGGTATATTGTACATTCGCATCAAGCTAACTAGCCACTGGCTGCGGAATGCATTTGTTTTATAGCGCGTCATACATATTTTGAAGAGAAAAGTAGAGAAGCCACTTCGCTCGGCAAATTCGGACCGAAAGACAATAATTTCGCTTTGGATGCTTTTATGAAAATTTCGGCGGCGTTCCGAAAGGCGCGAGAGGAGCAAGAATTCAGAGAAGGCGCGACGATGGAGTCCCAAAGTGCTCTTATCTCAGCGGCAGGATATTTCAAGTGCAATCCTCGCGGCGAATCGACTTGCCGGCGCTCGGATGAAAATCGAATTCGAAAGTCCCAACGCCGCGCTTCCAATATGCGAGTCTACCTCGCCGTCGGGTGCTCGTACGTATGCGCGCCCGCCCGGCGCCCTTTCGGTATTCGAGGCACGCCGAATAAGACGCGGGCAAATGCGACCCGCCCTTGTAATTCCCATTCGCACCTGGGCGCTGGGCGCGTGTGGACCCCCTTCGGAGCATTCCGCCAAGATTTTTCACGTGCCCCGTATTTCATTTTCGCCTTCGTACGTTTTTTCTTTTTTTACTCCGATCTATGGGATTCGAGTCTTACAGAATTGTTATCGCTACTTAGTTATATTGCACGGCTTGAGGGATGAGTTTATTTTTGCTGGGACTTGTGGGGACTATGTAGAAACTTCCTCTATAGTACGAATGAATAAACATTTGTCAGTGTGGTTTAAAATTCAATGGAAAGTTTGAACTAATAGTTTTTTATTTATTTATGACGGAGAAGAAATCTAATGTGAGTATGGTGCATTAAAGAAATAATGAAATTGGAAAGAGAAAAGAAGTTTTAGGAATAGATTTTTGTAGGAAATTCTTAGCGTTGGGCTTAAATATTTTAGCATACGTTTTTCAAAGATCTCCAAGCAGATAGAAAAAAAAGGTTCAAATTTTGAATAAAATTCTTTTATTCAAAATCACTTGATTCGACTGTTCGCTCTAAGCATTCTACCTTTCTGAATGGATATGAAAGTATGATATTGTGAGGCTCCATTTAATAAAGCTTCTAATGAAGATAAATTTTTTTTAAAAATGCAATGCTTAATGCAATTTGCTTGTTAATTGTTACCGAAAAACTGTAAAGAAAGATAACTCAGTTTATAAAGTAATATAAGTTTGGCGTATTTCTTTTAAATATTGGAAATCTACATTCACAGCAAAGAAAATTGACAGAATCACAAAAAAGCTCTTAAACTAGACATGAATACTTTGTATTACGGATTTCGAATATGCCCATTGATATTTGAAATTAATAAAACATTGCTTCGCTTCGCTTTCTACAGCTATACACTATTAAATCGGGTGAGTAGTATATATACCTGTTATATTGAAAATTGATTTTATCAATGAGAGTGATTGACATTTCAAACCGTTCTCGCTAGTAATTCTATTCAATCACTTTAAATTCAAACAATTTTTTTCATTAAGGGATAAATAAAAATAAAAATACTTTTCTACTTAATCAACTTAACGATTAAAACAAATACGTGTAGATTATTCTCTTTTAATAAACGCCACTTTGCAAACGATTCACGCTGGAAATCTTTTTTATTTCATTTACTTGTAATCTACTGTTATATTACAATTTGTTCAAATATCGCGCAATCGCAGTAATTAGAAAAGTTCGCCAAGCTCTAAAGACCATTTTACCCTATCCAAATATTAACGTTAGTTACGTGAATCCATACTGCGATCTTGATCGTTCAAATAAGAAATGAAAAACCATTTTAAAAATATCGATTTTTCAAACCTTTGCAACTCTGGATCAAAGTTAAAATTTTATCGAGAAAATACCCTTGTGTAAAATATTCAAAAAGTCAAATATCCCTTACGAAAATAGCGCGTAAGCAAAATTTACGGATAATTTTTGTTTGCGAATTCTACAGAAAACCCAAGTATAGAAAAAATGTCTATACTAATTCTCCGTAGAATACCTTATTGTACATCTTAAGGGAACCAGTCTGGATTAAATAAAAAAACCTTTTTGATTACTACAACTTTTTACATTTTAAGAACTCGCATAATTTAAGCTATTTATACATTATTAAGCCTGGTCTGGTGACATATAAATCATTGTATAGAAAAAAGCTACAGCAAGTGGACAAATAAATAAACATTTAGATATTTTTGATGGAACAATAGTAAAGATAAACAGTACTATTTAAATCCTAATAGTCTATAAATAGCTTGAATTATTTGCGTACTTAAAGCGTAAAAAGTTGCAGTAATAAAATGTAACAAATAAAATTTTTATAGCTATTAACTGGAAATTCTATTTTTTCAATTTATCCCAGGCTGGCCTTTTTAATCCTGAACTCAAAGCAATAAAGAAAGAAGCGTTTAATATGCACTCCGCGTGAAAAATACCTTGTAATTCCGCAGATTGTCGACGACGCAGGCCAGCAGAGCATCCTTGCCCACGCTGGCCGTGACGTTCTGTATGGGCTCCGCCAGTACGGGCATCTGTGCATCTGCAAACAGAAAAAGCCAAAAGCATTTCCATTAATGAGGCGTGCATGGCTAAAAACCGATACTCGAAAAAATAGATGAGGGAGTATCGCCGGGCGCCGGCGGCTAATAGGGGGTAGGCCACTACTACCCGCTCGGCTCTCTGCGCCAGGAATTTAATAAAAGTTTTACGAGGCGCATAAAACAGGCTGCTTACTGGCGATTATTGATTTTACAAAGGAAAATATACCGTCGACAGATCGTAAAGCGCACCTGAGGCCAGCCTCGCACTCTTTCGTCCCCAGCGCTCTCTCCGCTGCACTCGCGCGACAAAGATATGGGCATAATCGGCCCGGCGCCTAGTTACGTAACAAATGTGCGATTAAGGCTTGTCAACCCTCCCTCTACATGTGCGCGAACGTGACTTACACGGACAAACCTCCCTCCCTCCATGGAGATAGATGCATAAACAGTTGCTGCACTCCCACCGTAAACGTGTTTCTCTCCGCGCGAAGCAGACAGGGAAAGAGAGAGAGAGAGAGACAGAGTTAGAAGGGACTCCTACGGAGTGCACTATAGGAATGTGAGAATGGGCCACCAGGATAGGATGGATTACCACCTGCACTAGGCCCGACCTAACGACTGTCTTTAATGGATACGAATTCGGCGCTGTGGATATAACCGAATGGACATTAAGCTCTCGGTCTCGAGCTTCGGCGCCGTAGCATGTTCTAACCTAATCAAGCTTCCGAGTAACGCCCCAGCGAGTCCGCTCGAGACGTACACGCCCCGTGTTTCTCCGTCTCGAATGACTGTGATTTTCTCCCTCTTTATTGCTGGGACAAATAAACACTTAGTGCTGCTGCGGCGAGCTTTTGCATGCGCTGCAATGCTTGGATATTGCGAATTCTATGTTGATTATTCCGGCGCTATTGTTGTTTATTGGCTTACCGTTATACCTCGTCACGTAGCTGCCACGTGATGGCAATAGGGCCGTTAGATGGGAATTCCGCTAAATGCGCAAAATTCTCTGGTTTGACTATGGCATTAGCGCAATCAAATTGTCTACACATTTTTCCGTCTCGCGGCTATTACGAGAGTTAGATGGACCTCAATTCGATGCAATGTACTTCCCTGTTCAGTTTTTGTTGCTCAGACTTGGTTAGGATAGAGAATTAACTTTGTAAAGCTTCGCTCGAGCGAAAAAAAATGTCACGGAAGATAAACAATTTAATTAAGCAATAGTATTATTTTACGTCTAACTTATTATTTCGAGATACAAGTGGTATGAAATTGTATAGAAGACTATGAAAATTCTTCGTTAATAAAAAATTTAATTTTAAAATATTTATGCAGACAAGAATTATTATGATTATTATGCAAGGAATTCTCATCCAAATATCAGGGAAAACTGTGCAAAAAATATTGCATTATTCAATTAGGCCAGTATTCAAAATTTTCAATGAAGTAGCGACGTTATTTTTCTGTAAAATATCATATTTCGTTGTTTAATGATCGTAATTAATTTCCATAACAAACATAAGAGAGTCTATGTAATAAAATAAATGCAAAAGAGTTGGTAATTTGAAATATAAGCTAACAAATTGCATTAAATATTAGTGTTATACAATTTTGCATTAAAATTTTTTACACTTCCTATAACCATATTTAATCGCATTCCATATTTTTAATACAATATTTCCACATATTTACAACTTGCAGTTTCAAAAATATCAATCTTTTTATATTTTCTTTGCTTTTTTTCTGGTCTCTGAATTTTCATTAAATAATAAAATCAGACATTTTACCGCAAAATAAATTCAAAGATTTTATTCTAAATGAAAATTTTTTAATATTTGCTTTAAAGAATCTCAAATCTCTAATATGCTGATCCAATTATGTCAAAAAATTGTGTCTCTAACTTTGTCGAAAACATAAAATAGATCAATTTATACATTAAGTTCGTACAATTCATGAAAATATTCAATTAAAAGTGAGAAAATCTCTTCGTGTATTTTCATAATTATTTTTAACTTTCTGTCTGTACAATTATCTTAAAATTACGTACAGTCAACAGAATTATAAAAAATAATGTTCATGAACTATGACGTGAATTCTTTGGAACTGTTAAGCTGCTAATTACGCGGACCAAGTTGATAATCAATAAAATGTCATCGCCGCAACTTAAAAAATTTAATATGAAATATTTTCAAACCAAACTTCAAACTTTACTTCGCTAATCACATAAAAACTTGCTCGAGTTGGTGTACAGCTTCATCCGCTTGAGTATAAAACGCAACAGTTCTGAATGAAACTCTTCCAATAACGCGGCTAATCCGAGAGAATCATCAGTCGGCGAACTTTGCGGCATTCCAGTTTCATTCAGCCGGGGCAAATCAGATTTAGTACCGACAAGTCTCGGAACGGGTTCTCCGTCTTCTCACTACTTTTTCGCAGTTGATCCGAAGGAGTACCAACCTCTAACTCGATAACCGGACGATTTAACGCAAAGTAAATTACACCGAGCTTTACGTACATCCCTAACCCGCGAACAGCGTAGATCCTCCCTGACTGTATTTTTTTTTTTCTTTTTTTTTGGGCGTCAACCAGACGACGCATATCCATCTTACCCAGTCCCTCACGAGTGTCTTTGAAGGCGATTGATTCTTCATAGAAAAGTAGACACTTCTAGCAGGGTGTGCATCGGGTGCGTGTTTATCCAGGCTCGTAGGCGGATATGACAAAAGGCGGGGTGAGCTTGTCCTTCAATTTCTCGGAACAAGAAAGCCACAAGCTCGAAGAGGCCATTGTTTTTTTAAATTCTTACTCCCGGCGGACGTTGGCCGTCGCGAAGAAGCAATCCCACTCGTGTTTGCTCACCAGGGTGCAGTTGTTTACGTACACCGGCGCAAACTGATTGTATTAATATCCGGAAAGCTCCGACAATCTAATCGCGGGTCTGGGTATAAAAGCTTTTAAAAGCGACCAGATATTGTTTTTCACAACAAGCCTTGCCTTCTCGTGGCTCGCCTTTGCCGCGGGGTCGCGGCCATGGGCTATAGTGTTTTGATTTAGAAATGTCGCTTGCTTTCTTTCGTCCAGTTTTATTTCGTATTAAGCTGCGTGCGTATTTTCTACTTCCGCTGGAAAATACAGTGGGCAACACTCCATGAAAGTTATATCGCACTTCCATATAACTTTTCGACTTTTTCACTCGTTGCGTTAAATTAAATTTCATGGGGAACTTCAATTTTTACACGGTAAGAAATTCTTTATTTTTTGAGCATGAAAATTGATTAAAAAAGTAGAGCGGAACGTGAGTACTTTGGCTTAAGCAATGTAATTGGTATAAGTTTGTAATGCTCGCGATTACCAATTTATTGTGAGATACGATGAAGTAATAATTAGTATCAGTAAATATCTAAAAGTTTAGTTACTACGAGCAATTTGATAGTTATATCAAGTACTTTACTTTATATACAGCAACCAAGTAAATAATAATAAATTGATTAGTATAAGGAGATCCGAGCATTTTTTTTAATGAGATGTATATAATTAAAGTTGGTCTACAATATAATTATTTATAAGTGAGTATTTATCAAGGGAATACTTTAAGCGATCATTTATGATTAAAAAAATAATTTTTTATGAAATAATTGTACGTAAAGTATAATATGAAAGAAAATACCATTGAGCTATTAAATAGTTACTGTGTAAAAGTTATTATTTTTTTTTCAACAAATATTTTAAAAATATTCTTTAAAATCACAGTCTAAAGCTACACGAAAATATTATCAAACTAGTGTAAGACTGTAAATCTTCAGAATATATTAAAATAAATGTTCACTCCGCTGTGGGTACCACACCAAAGCATTTTTAAGACATTAATTCCTCGCGTAAGAAAAATTTTGATGCAATTACTTATCCTATTATAAATTAATTGCAGGAGTACAAAATATTTTACTGAAGATATTTAATTAAGTTGCATCGTAATTTTGTCTGAACCAGAAAGAATTAAAATTATTCGCCTGCAACGACATTATTATCCAAGTGTAGGCAACTAGAAGCCACATAATTATATGCATAGCGCAAGTCTCGTTAATTGTATCCACTGGAGCAAACACTACGGTATGTAGCATCAAGCCGTTGCCTCGGTTAATATGTACATTTGCTTAAGACTTTCTAATCGAAATATTATATTAATGAACCTTTTGTACTTTACTATTGAATCACGATTAAATAATTTCGCTTGAAATAATTCTTATTTTCTGTATCTCCATCAATCATTCAATTGCACAACTCCTTCCGTTTCAACTAATAAAAGTTTCCATGAATTGCAAAATAATTAGCACGCCAAACAAATGTTTCTATTAGTGCCTCAGATTCTGCACAGTTTTACTTTACACTACTACTTTAAAAACGGTTAATTAAAATAAGCTTTTTTAAAATGTTCCCGCCTGAATAGGTCAACGACGGGTACTTAAGAAATTTGAGAACCGTCCAAAGTATCGCTGAAAAAAATCCATTTCCCATTGGAAACTTATGAATGCAAGGAAAGCCATTGAAATTTGTCCAACACCAGTGCAGTAACGCGTATAGCGATCAAAAATCCGCCCAAGAGAGATTTTGTTCCGTCGCTGCTCTTTCACTTGTCGACGCAATATTTCTGGGGCTGAAATCGAAGAAGCGGGAAACAAAGGAGGAGTATAAGGAAAGAGAGAAAAGGTCCGCGACGTCGCCCGGTATATTCGATCGTCTCCACGACAATTTCGCCGAAGCGAGATGGCCACGCGTGTCTTCATACTGAATCGACTAGAGAGCGAGAGCGCGTCTGCGACGTTGATTGTACCCCCGTCCGAGCAGTGTTTCAATGTTCGCTGCTCCGACGACTCGGCCGAAAGTTTCCCTCGACGGCGGCGCTGCCTCGAATCCGTACAAAGGCTTAAGTCGTCGTGGCGGGGAGAAATCGAGGAAAGAAGGCGAGGGGGTACGGTTACATCGTGTCCCCCGGCGCGCGGACGGATATGTACCTAAGCAGTGGAGCGCGCGGCGAAATCAGAGATAGCGTTCGATATATACAGGTACCCTCTCCGACGTGCGGGCATTGCACTTTCGGCACACCCACCTATACTGGACGATATTAAAAATCTTCCGAAATTTATATCGAACGGATCTTCCTTTAAAGGACTTGAGTGTTCGGCGGTTTATTCAAGGTTTATAAGAAGCTCGCCGAACTTGGGGATCCAGCGGATTAAAGAGCGATGCATTAATAACTCATTTAGTATGCACGGTAATTTGATCTTTATGATTAGTTTTAGAAATATTCTATTTTTTTTAATAGCTTGGGTGACTGGACTAAACAATTTTTCTAGTACAGCTACTGGATGTAAAGCAACATAAAATGATTTATGTAAAAAAAGCCAACGACCTAATAACAAACATGCTGCCTTTCTATTTTACTCATTTTTTTATCACCTGTTTTTTTGTAAATGCATGAGTTTTTATTATTTAATAAATATTGATTTCCATCTAAATAAATTACGTGGTCAAATCGGATTAAATTCGGCCTTACAAAAGTAATATTAAAAACTTTTTACCCTTGCAAAAAGTCGATTGTACATTATGACTAGTAAACACAAGCTTGCTTGAAAAAAAAAATGGGTCAACAATAAATCCATTTTTAGTCTTGCAATGAAACTTTTTTCTCATGGTTTCAAGTAAGTTAATGGAATTCGCTGACCTCTATTTTAATAACTAAATTATTTATTTTTAATCTCAAAAATCCAGTTAAATAATTCTTCCGTTAGCACTTTGACTACCAAAAAGGTCTTTTCACATTAATTTTGCAGATCGGAACAAAATATTTGACCAAGTAGCAGCAATTCGTAACTTAAAGTTTACATCAACTCGACAAATAGGAGTATACGAGAGTTAAAAAGGGAATTGGCCTATTTAATACGATTCGCCATTCCCGAATAATGATCGAACTCAAGAGCTCACACATCGAGTCGGAGGTAAAACGGTTATGGCAGAAAAAAAAAACGGCGAAATGAAACTGCCGCGACCAGCCGTAACGTTACTCCCGGCGGCATATCGTAAAAAGTAGCTCGCTCGCGCCTCGCCAAGAAGCGCCGGCAAACTTCTTCCCTTGCGAAGATGGGAGGCGCGGGAGGGGCGAATCTCGTTCGAGTTTTTACGGCCGATCGGGATAGCCTGCTCGGCAGAGGAGTTGCAAATCGAGGTCGCGCGCGACCCCGAGACCCATGGAAATCCGAGCGTCAGGGCGCAGATGCGCGCTTATCAAAATCCCTAAGATTTCCACTCGGCCGGGAGACTTTTCGCCTCTTTTTCCCGGCATCAGTGTCGCCCCCGCCCCTATCTATAATGTATTTCGGCGCTAAGCGGCTCGCACGCGCGCCCACGCTAAAGGGGGAGGTGGAACGCGTTAAGAGGGATGAATTTCTCATGATTTGCCCTGATGCGCGACTGCGTAATCTTTGCATCTGGGAGAATTTTCAAGGTAAGTGTCTTTTTCCATTTTGCAATCTGAGTTCGCTCAATGGGTTTATCATTGATATTTTAAACGACGTTTCATTCCAGATAATAAAGTGACTATTAAATGTGGTATGTAATTTTACTAGACTTCTAATCTTTGTGTGGTTGTCACTTTTCTTTGAGGAACATCAAAGTAAAAGACGATTTTCACGAGGAATGTCATTTATAAAAGTCATTATAAATTTTTCTCTTATATCCTCTAGAAGCATATTCAAAATTAACGTCACTGGTTTAAACAGTACAGAATCAATGTAGTTTAAAAAATTAATTTACATGTAACAACAAGAATCATTTTTATGTATAAATTAATTTTTGCACGCAGATACATTTTTATAAATCAAAGTTCCTCTTACTCGAATTATTCTTCTGCCGGGCATAAATTATGCTTATTGTTTAAATGAGAAAATATCGACCTAATTGCTAATTTGAAGTGCCATGCAAATCAGTTCATGGGAATTGTTTTTAGTAATTTGCATGCGTGTATGACTTTAAACATTACAATTCATTAATCCGCTTGCGATGTGCCATAAATATATTAAACATTATATGCATCCATACACTGACACCGTTGCTTTATGTCACTGATGAAAAGCTATTTTACAGTGCAAAGCTCTTTGAGAGTATTATTAACGCATTGTACGTTAATGCAATGCGTTCTTGAACAAAAGTAGTAAAATAGTCGAGTATCATATATTCCTATGTACAAGGTTGGTAAAAAAATGTTAGAGTATCCGTTTTCCATCATTGCGATTAAATATAATCAAGTTCAGGTGCTGATGCGTTTTGCCTTTAGAATTTTGAAATCACGAATAGTGAATTAGGCTTTCAAATTAAAGCATCATTGAATTTTTATCAAAGCTAAGAGTACTATAAAATTCACCTTTTTAAAGTACTTTTCATATTCTATAAATAAACTCGAATTACTTGGACGTTAAAAAGCACTTAAATATGGTTGCTCTGGTATATTAGTTATTTATTAAGTCTGCTTCTGTTCGTCTGATCCAACGTTTTATACATTTTGATGCACTTTAAGTTTCACAAATTTTGAAACACTTGTAAAATTATCACCGTGAATTAGTGAACATTCACTGGATCAAATTTACAAGGTACACAATCATTGGAAACATTTTATAAAACTAAATTATATTTCAATGTAATATTGTAATTGAGAGACACCCACCCGTAGAATAAAATAAAGTAAATGTGAATAATAATATTTTTCTAATTTCATGATTGAGCAGCAGCTGGTGTGTTAAACATTTCGCCCTAGCTTCTCGTTTCGTTTCATATCACTTCGTAGAGCGTGGAACCGCAGCGTAATATACACAAGCCACGCGCCTGCGGAAGAGCCAAAAAGACTAATAGCTCGGGGGGCGACTCGGCGAACCTGCAAAGTTTTGCATGAAATTAACGCTGGAAAAATTACTGCTATTACTGGCGGGGCCCGCCTGGGAACGGGCGCGGTGTAGCAGCTATACGCCAAGCGCCGGAGCTTCGACTTTGGCCGAATAAGAATGTGATACTCGAAAAGAGTGGAGGGAAAGCAGAAGGAGGAAGCGAATAATGAGAAAACTTGCGTCGACGGAGGCAAGTGCCGAGGAGAGCGCAGAAAATTGTCCGCTGATAAATATAAATCCTGTCTGGGAGATCGATCGAATGCACCGAAAGCCCTTCGCCAATTTATTTTGGGGAAATTCCAGCCCTTATAAATGCATTACAGCTGATGAAATATGAACTCGGTTTTAGTTAAGACACTAACTTAATTCATTTTATTTTTAATGCAGTGTGGCGTCAATTTCAAAATCTTTTGAACCTACTTCGAAGCAAACCATTTAATATTTATTTTGTTTCAGGCATTCTTGACGAGTAAAATTGGTACCTGTTGCAGCTACTTTTTTTAATTTAGGTAATTAATTTTTTAGAATACGATATCGTTTACGATATTTTTTTCAGTAGCAAAACCCACGCTTGTTAATTTATTGAGATACGAAAATAAATCTTATTTTTATTTTCGTATCTCAATAAATTTGTTAGCCACTTATTTAAAATAAAATTCAGAATTATTAAAATGCTTAAAAAGTTGATGTTCTTGGAATTAAACAGCCATAATCAGTTTTGATTACTAAAACGGTAAGATTAAATTTTCTTTAAAACTTTTCGAATTTTGGTGCTAATTTAACCAGGAAGTTATCATTGAAGGGATCCCTTATCTTCGACTTCACGAAGATGCCGTTATAAATGTAACGTTACAGAGTCAGATGGAGACATTTTCGTTTTTAGTTAAAGAGTTGAACAAACCTCACTTTCAGAAGAAAAAACCAATAAATAAAAAAGTAAAATGTTTATCGTATTTAATTATTGATAAAAGAAACACTTCAGATCCATTCTCAATACAATTAAATTGGTATTTTTGCTCCAAACCGTTGAACTAAAAATTTAATCTCTCAGAAAGTAAATTTAATGCATACTCCTTGTCATTTTTTTTTTTCAAAAAGAAATTTTCCTTAAATTTATTAACCGAAAAATAAAATAAAACATGAAACTGAAGGTAAGTTTTATCTCTAACCAATCGAAAAGCCTTTCAAAAGGCTAATACAGATAAAATCCTGTCGCCGTTTATTTAAGAGAGTGTACTATCAATCGAACTAAAAGCTCAACTTTAATACTTCACTCAACTCAATCTTATACAACGATGACAACGCAATATGGTCTCTCTTGAAATAAAATATCCGACACCACTCCAAGTCGAGTTGAAATCTCGACGTCCGAAATAAGTACCGTTAGTCTTTTGAAAATAAAAAAAAAAACGATAAGGTAAACATGGAAAATCGCTTATCCCGCAGCAAACATATCGAATTCGCATGGGGGAGGCGCGTCATCGGCACGAGCGTAGGACAAACACGATGGCGCCGGCAGCTGGAAAATTCACAATCAATAAGCGACGCTCGCGGCGTGACTCATCCTCGGGCAAACAGACACACGGCCGCGCCGCAATCTCCCGGGCCACTCTCTCAGCCCGGGGTGTACGATTACCGGCGGCGGTCCACTTAGTCTCTCCATCGAATCCCCGCCGCGACTAAGTTCGCCGCATTATTTTATCTCGCTTCGCGCCCTCATTCATATTCATGCGCGCTTGTCCGAGTACTTCATCTTCGGCGGGTCGCGGGCGCTCTCCTTGGCCTCTGCGCGATGCCGCCCCGAGAGTGAGATCCCGCGAGCCGACACGGCCCTCTAATTACCCACAAGGATTTGCATTGGCTCGTTTTCGGCTTAAGAGGTGCCTTAATTTTTATGAGATGCTCTCACCCGGTGGGCGGGATTATTATTGTTCTACTTTGATTTATGACACTTTTTACGATTCAGATTTTACGGTTGTTTTCTCGCTTTAAGTGTAATGTACAGTTTATGTGGAGATTTGCTTAATTTTTTAGTATTTTTACCGTTTTGCAGATGTTGTGTAAGTCTGCATTATTTTACACAATATACCGCGTGAATCTGAAAATATGAAATTCACTTGAAAAATGTGAATAGTGGCATTTAACGAATGAAAAGCCGTTCACATGCAAAATATGTGAACGATTTTTCATATATAATGTGTCACTAGTCATATTTTCCAAGTGAGTTTCACATTTTCAAATTTAGAGAGATAAAATATAGTATAAGAATAGATATGTTTCAAATATTGTACATCTGCGATATTTAACACTAGAATCCCCTGATGTGCGAAAAAAATGTAAACAACGGTGCTACGAATTTACAGAGATGCCCATTTAATTCTGTAAAAAAATTCAAATTTTAAACGTTATTTCATATTTTTAGATATAGTGCAAAGAAGTAAAAATGTTTTATAGTAAAGCATTCTTCTATAAATTCTGCAGTTTTTATTTAAAGTATTTGCAGTTACCGAAATCATACTTTCTCTAATGAAAAAATTCTTTTGACCCAGTTAGCAGATTGTTTAATTCTTTTTAAAAAAACTATTCAGTCGATTTGACTAAACATTTAGCTCACGCAAATTTTTAAATTTTTACGAAATTCTATGTAACGTATGAATAAAGTATTATTTTATTTTATATATCCGTAGTTAATTATCATTTTCTTATTTAGTAAAACATAAATTGTAAAATTACTTATTTACCGTTACTTAATGCCTACAGGAAATTTATGCGTACTGTGGTTTTTACGATAAACGCGGAGATGCGAGGTACCTCTTTTAAAATCAACACGAGTCTACGGTGAACATGCCGGTCGAATATAAAATGATAGAAGAAAGATAAAATGAATAATATACAAGCAAAAAAGTGAAAAGACAGATTTGCTACATTTTTTACTTGTGCGCTGTAAATAAATACATCACAAAACTTTCGACAGCGCAACTATACCCCAGTTGCCCCGCGACGAAAGTACGAAACAAGATCTGCCATAGTAAATAAAGAAACAGCTTCGACCTCAAACTTACTTCATAGATTTTGCAGCTCAATTTTTCAGCATTTTTAGAATTTAATTTATTCTGCATTGATCATTTAATTATATTGTCTCTTGTTCGAGGCTACCTTAGAGATTTTCAAGACGATCCTAAAACTTCAAGTTGGTCGAGTCTCAAATTCAGGATAGTATATCAGTTATCGGTCTGAAATCTGATATTTAAATTCAATTGAATTTATCACTGATTAAACAAAGTACTACAGTTTTGATCAGAATAAAATTAAATTTCCTTGTTCTAGATCAACGAAAACTGGAGCAAAGACTTTTCATTATAACAGCGTTACCAACGCAGTCATAAATAAGTAGAAATCGTTTTTAAGAAGATGGATCACTTTAATAAAAAATATTCTTCATTTTATAAAAGGAAGTGTTCTAGTTTTATGTTCTTGTAAGTGTGTTTATCAATCATGTCAACCCCCTAGTGTATGAGCGTTAGACGGAAAACCCTTGTCTAATTATGACGAGATATCTCATCATGATGCACAGGAGGATTAATCCATCATGAGAGTCCTAGACTACCGCGCTCGAAATTATCGGAAGTAACCTTATCAGTAGTAAGTCGTTTCAGAACGCTTACCTAGGATTGTTACTTTAGGGGACTAGGAATGCGGCTTCTAAATTCCGCTCAAATTCTCGAGAATGATTTTTTAATTTAAAATAACCAACACATGTAAAGTTATAATACATGTAAAGTGTGCAGTATTACGTGGAGAGAAATACCTTTCGTAAATTTTACAAGACCCTTAAACTGTTATAATTTCATCATTTCAAGTTGAATTGATAAAAAACATTTATTATAATTAGTGTAGTAAACAACCATTATAATTAGTGAAATTTAACTAAAAATTAGTAAAACGTGATCAATTATTTAGTAATTAATGGATCAATATCCACTAACTTTAATAGATGTTCATTAATTCAACTAAGAGGGTATAGGGTTCAATAATTATTCTAGCGATAATTACAACAACCTACATTCTTCTTGATTTCCTTGAGATCGAGAAAATAAAGAAGAATGAAGAATCACTGAACGAAACTTACCCTGGTCCTCCGTCAAGGCAGGATCGTGTGGCACATGATGATTAGATACCTTCCCGTAGGACTGGAAATTCCTCGTCTGGCGACCTGAAAGCAAGAACGAACCTCGTGAAATAATTTGGCAGGTACTGGAAGGGGGCATGTTTTATTACGTGCGAAACAAATCCTCGTGGGCGGCTCCCTCTTAGTGCGTAACTCGGTTCATAAAACATTCAGGCCGTTTTAATGCATTACTGAACGCGAGCCCGCCCCCTGAATAAAACACGGCCTTGAAACATTAACGAAGCAGCCGCGCGAGAATCGTCGTACAACTCCGCGTAAAAGCTTCGCCGATCGCGCCGGCAATTTCGGCCTTTTTTTCCCCCTGAAACTGAGCGAGGACCAATTCGAATTTATGATCGAGCGAGCGCGATCAAAGGCCCGAGCAGCGCGCGAACGGTTAATGTAGTGCGGAAGCTCCGGCGGCTCGCCGGACGGATAATTGCTCCGGCAGATGACAGAGGGGAAAATTACCCGCATTACAACGAGAAGGGAGATTAAGAGACGGCCAGGGTGGAAGGCCCGCTCGCAGGCTCGAATCGATAAGCGAGCGAGTGCGCCGTCGTCTCTGCGTGCGCTGCGACTAAAATTTTCAAGTTTTGCCTCGCGCCCGCCTTTGCTTGCTTGCGACGATAATTGAAATGCTTAGCGATGAATTATAAATACCGCGGAGATGCAGCGACGCTCGCGGCGGGACTCTCTGATGAATGCAAATTGTTTCAGCTTAAGCGCAATTGCCGCGAATTTCGCGATGGTGCACTGACGAGTGCTCATTGAAGAAATTGGCAGGGGAACTTTTTATATAAATAATCAGTACACGGCTTGGATTATTGTTTTTCGGTGACACTCGCGGATTTTTTTTTATTGTTATTTAAGAGAGATAATGGAGCGTTTGAAATTCTGTTGACACTGTTGGAGGTTTCTTCACTTATTAGACTGAAATGACCATTGTACATTGATTAACTCATTTGGGTCGACAAGTATTTATCGGTGCTCGATTAATTCATCTGTCCTGGTTGTAGATTATTAACGAGGTAAGGGAGAGTGACAGAAGAACGAAAATAGAAAAATGTTATAAAATATATTCGTTAAGAAAACAGCAGGAACGAAGTTGGAAAATTTGAATTAATGGAGTTAATATCGACCTGCATACAAAAGGCATCCTCAACATGTATTTCATTTCCAATGTGGATTTGTTAATTGAACTCGACCGTACGAGTGTACGGAAATAATTCAAAGTTTTAAGTTAATGCGTTAATGAGAAAGTGACAAATCAAACAGCTGCGGCGTAGGACAATAAAGGTTACGTAATTCGAGGAACAAAGGCGCAAGCGAACAACTTCACCTCCCTCAACTCAATCTCGTGGCGGAAGAAAAGAAAGTCTTTATATGGCTGCGAGTGCTGCTTTGTTGAAAAATCGAATTTCTCAATTGCCTCCCTAAACTCTGCGTTATAAATCAAACACCACGTCGTCGCTCGACCAATTTGATAATATTATGTAACAATTAATAAATTAATATTGGCTTCTCTGCGCGACGACAGAAGTGCAATTTCGCTGAATGGTTAATAAATCGTCCACTGCACAATTATAAATTTATTTCGCGAAATAAAATCATTTCAATTTCAGAATGAAGAGTGACCTCATTTTCCCGCGTCAAAGGATATTGAAACTATTTTATTTTTTTCGCGCGCGTCCATTCGATACATCAATAATTTGACAACTTTACAATCAGTCTATCGCGTTTTGATTCTCGTGATTCATGGAACGTTGTTTGACTGAGCTTTATCACTTTCCAATGGGAAGCGCTGTTTTTCATTCTCTTCGATTGCGCCAGCTTTTGCGGATAAAAACTCGAATCCGGAGTTTTAACGTGGAGCAAGTCGACGCAAGTCAAACGGCGTTATTCAATTCGCGGAATCTTTTTCGCGGTCGGTCTAAAAAGGTGTATCAAGAGAATTATGCGGCTTTAGCAAATCTCTCAAGTCGACCGCCGCAACAATGGAGCTTTTCATCTCGTTTGAAAAATATTTTTCGAAAGATTAAATTTTCACTTCCATCGCTGGAACGAATTGCTCGATACACCGACGGTCGGGACTTTTTGAAAACCCGAAGAAAGACGATGAGAGAGAGACGAAAAAATTTAATTCCTTGAATAAACGAAATAAAAAATGGTATATATACACATACAGACGAGCAAATAAAAATGGAACACACCGTGACTCGAGAGAGTACAATGAGTCAAAGTACACCTCGCCTCACCTCGCATATAATGCGCAACCTAAGGTCAAAGCTGTTTGCCTTAAAATAATATATATCGCGGGAGGCACACGTACACGTACGCAGAGAATGGCGCAGGTTCTTTCCATTTGGCCTCGTTCCCTCTATATGCCCTCCCATCATCTCGCGTATAAATTCGGTAACTGAATTTCCCCGGCAAGCGCGCATTAACGTCTTTTTACCTCCAGATGCACACGCTTTTGCCCCTTTGTCGTTATATTTTCCTTGCGGGAATTACTTACGCCGCCGTGTGCGCGTTTCACCGGATTTTTCTTTTACTTTTCCGCATCCAGTTTTCTTTACTGTTTCTCTTTTTTTTGTGTAAGACCGAAAGTAGCGTTTGATGTACGAAGTTTCTTGATAATGAGTGAACGAATTTGGGTTTTGAACTTGCGTCGTAAAATTCTGCTATCTTATTGGATTCGATTTTGACGTACCATTTTTTACGTGATAAAAGAGTTTTAGAGAAGAGATGTTTACTCGGGAATCTTGTTTTCTTCCGCGAAATCTAACGCTGGAAATTCAGCTTGCAGATTCTACGGAATATGACATTAAAAGATAGATCTGAATAAAACGGGTGTAGTATAACTCAGAAACTCACATCAAAAAGTTTTAAGCCATTTTGATACCTCATTGAAAATAAACTAATAATAGCCTGTTGGGCAAATAGGGGGATGCAAGAAAAAAAATGGGCGAAGGTGTCAAACATGTAATGCGAGGTGTTCCTTTATTTTTTATCTCCCGTGGCGTGTACGTGATTTTTTACATACCCACAAAATTGTTATTCATTTTTTTATTCTCTCCCCGAGAAAAATAAAACCTGTGGCCGACTGAATGTGCAAAAATATCAACAATTGAAAAACAAATCAGACAGAACGAGTAAACTTTTTTGTTAGCTCTTTCATTCGCTGATTTTTGTAATTGATATAAAAATTTAAGTACGTATAATTATTTTCTATCATCTTGATAATTTTCAAGCTTATTCATTTTTGAAATTAGGTTGCGACTTTTATAATGATCCTAATCATAGTTGTATTGTTTATTTAACAATAATCTTTACATAAATGATTAAAAATACCTGAATATTATCTAGCCTCGTTAAGTTTACATTATTTTTCCTTGGCCATTAATAATTTTTAAAAACTTGCCCCTTAAGCTCAGAGAAAAAGCAAATTTTTATCATAATAAGTATTAAAAATGTTGACTTTAATCATATTTATTATGAAATAAGTAGCAAGAAAGTTTAAAGTTAAAGTAATTCCCCGGTATAACCATAAATACTAACTAATTGTAACCCCAAACATTTCCTCATTAACATTTGCTCATTACATTTGTTTAACTTATTTTAAAGGACAGTAAAAGTATGTACACACCACCTCGGATACATCTATATGCACGTAGCGATTACGTTTACCAAATAATTCATATTACAATTTACACAAAAAAAAACTCATAACTCCCATAAGTAAAATGACAACCTAAACAAAAATTCCGGAGAATAATAAGTTGAAATTACTCAATGTTTGTCATATTAAACAAGAAGACAGATTTGTCAAACACGCCATAAGCACACGAAAACAAAGAAAGAAGAGCGCGAAGTTTGTAAATCGTAATTCAAAAGCCGATGCGCACATCCTCAATCTCTTTGTCCCAGGGCAAGGGGTCTCAGACGGATATCGCGCCTCTCCATCCTTTATCATCGCCTCGATTTATCTTTTACTTCTAAACGTACAGCTGAAACTTCTCCGATCTATTTATCAAGGATATCGAATAGTCTCCGTCCACTCCGCAAGCAAAAAACAACCGACGAACAAAGACGGAGGCGGAAGTAAAGCAGCTCTCTACCCGCGACGATGGTAAAAAAAAAGTCATCGGCGAAATTCTCACGATAAAGCCATCGGATTCCCATCGGATTCGCATCCTTCGGGGAGGGGGGGGGGGGTACTTTTTGCCGCGCATCGCCGACAAATACGCGTAGGTACCTTTCTTCTCGTAGCGGCTCGAGCGCACCCGGAAGAGATGCCGGGCATTTTTCCCCGCTCCATAGAGCACTCAATTATGCGCAAAATCCCTGCGTGATAACTCACTCGATAAAGGCGCGCGGATATATAGAGGCGTACGCGCGATTCCTACAATTTGTGTTTAGTTTATGGCCGGCCGCCGGCTGTCATACTGGATTTTCGTCGGGGGTGCAAATCTTTCTCGCTTAAACGTTATTTATAGCCTCGTTACGTCAGACTCCTGCTCTCGTCCCTGCCCTCCCCCTTACACCCGTCTTCCTTAAAAGTGCGGCCTAAGCTGCAAATTCGTTTAATCATCCGGGAACTCGGTATTCATCAAAATAACGTCATCAATATGGATTCAGGTTTCCCCGACTTTCCCGGTGGAATATGTTTTGTGCGGGGGGTTTAGTGAATACCGTGTTGGGGGGGTAGGCTTATGAGAGGAATTTTTTTATGCTGACGTTTCCTCCATGCACGAAGCGAAAATCAGTTTCCAGTTCGCCATGAAGTAGTGGACTACAATGTTAACGAAACGTCGGCAGAAAAAAAATCCAATGACGGTAGATCACTCGCGACGTTCGAAAAATGTTGGAATAAATGGTACAATGTACGTGCGAAGTTTTGTAGGAGTTATGCTCTGTGAAACCCATTAGATGTGTGTTAACAAACTGTCAGGTTTTCTTGTTTCAGGCAATAAGCAGATAAATATTCCACGTTAATCATGATCAAATGAGCTTTTGCGCGGTGAAATTTTTGGAATCGAAAACTGTGAAACAGTTATAATGATTTTATTTCAACGCAATAGTACTTTAGACTCATACAACTTTACAATATATTTATAAATATATTTAATACTTTATAGTGCCTATTATTTCATTTTAACAGATTATATAGTTAGGCGAATTTTAATTATAAAAAATCTTAACAGTTCCTTGTAAATTTTATGCAGGGATTAAATTTTGCAAGGTTTAATAAAGTTCAAACTGTTGAATAATTTATTTTTCAAAAGTTTCAAAACACCGGCCAAAGTATGCAATTAAGGAGCATAAATGAAAAGAGTTGGTAGGCGCACGAGCAACTCAAGTCCGGAACTCAGGTTAAGATTACCTTGGGAAAGAACTTATATTATTTCTCTCTTCATCTCTCTTTCCATCTCTGTCTCCTTCTCTCTTCCATCCTTTCTCACTCATTCAGTCTTTCTCTCTCAGTATTCACCAGTTGAAAATGCTAATACTATTTTTTTACTGTTACCTTCGCAACAACTTAGTGTTTCCTTATGGAGGGAAGTGTCATGGTCGTAATGAAGAAAAGATGAGAAATAGTTTGACGAAAGTTTCTTTCAGAAGAATTAAAAGTTGTCGTTGAGTATCTGTGAGAATAAGTGTAGTGTTCGGTTGTATTTTTCGCAGTTTACAGGTGAATTTCAAATTTGAAGGGTTTGTAAAAATGACGAGTGCATTCGAGGTTTTACAATGCGTATCCATTTATTTCCTTTTGTGTGGTTTTTTTTAAACGAAACAATAAAAAGCTGCAAAGTTCGGATTTAAAGTAAAACGTTTAATAGTCTCTTTATGCTCTACAGTCAATAAAATTTCGAAAATAATAAAAAACCAACAAATACATTCTAATAAAAGTTACAGGACGCGATGCACTTCTACCTCTGCAGTTATCTGTTAACCAGAATGAAAGATGATTTGATAATAAAAAATACGAAACTTTTTTAACATTTTCAAAAAATTGCACAGCTTTCATTTTGTTCTTTTATCTTTCATCTACTTTATTTTCTACTTGAAAATCTGTCGAAACTGCACAAATTTAGTTTTGTAAAATACACTTAATAATACGAAAGATTAATGCATAAAGAACTTTTAATAAAGGAAATTATTATGATTTACTATTTATGAAAAGGATGTAACAGAATTAATTTTAAATAAGCTAACTAATAGTCTATTCATAACGGCTATTTGTTGATATTTTAATTTAAATTTTTTAATAATTACCCTAAATAATGAGTGCGCTAATTAAAATATACCCTTAAATCGTGTTAATTAAAAATAACTTAACAAATGACAAAAAAATCGTTGGTATTTTTAAAAGTCTTTCTATTTACTTCTTTTTTTACAGCTTTTATTTGATTTGCAAATTTTTTTCTGGACACCTACACGCATTTATCTTTTATGGTAATCTGATTTTCCCTAGTGCAATGAATATTACATTATATTCTAAAATATATTTAACGATACATTTAGGTACGCAATTATAATACTTTAATAAAAATAAAAGTTTAAAAGTAGGGATAAAAAAGTAAGAGATATTGCAGCTCTTCTCTTAATGAAGGCAATTTTTCTTCTTTGTAAAGCTTACTCTCGAAAAAAACGGAAAGTAAAGATTTTTTTAGCGAACATTTCGAATCAAAAGCACCAAATCATCTTAATATCCTTTGAATATACAAAATTACACTAAACTTTTGAGCTACTTTTTACTTCACTGCTAGCGGCTTTTTAAAATTAATAATCGAATAATGCCATAAGTGCAGCAAGAAATAAAGTGCTAAAACTTTAACGAACTGCATTATTAACATTTTTATTCCTCAAACATTACCGTCGACGGAAGCTAGAGAAATAATTTTATTATTTACAGACACTAGAGCTTCATTCTTTATTTTTCTAATTAAAAAAGCATAACGTTATTTAACGTTAATTTTATACTTTCACCCGAGGCACTTATAGAAGCAGTAGTTAACATAAATCAAGCCTTTCTAAAAATCGAGAGGAACATTAGAAGATGAATAATTTGTCTGGCGGCGTAAAAAAAAGAAGTATAAAGAAATTAAGTAAAAAGTACGGAGGCAAAGAGAAGTCGGCTGGAAAGTTGGTATTCGAGCGAATCGTCGGAGGCCGTAAAAGCCAGCAGAAGCAGCGAGTTTCCACATGCAAGGTGCGACGGAGGGTTAGAAGCCAGAGGGAAGCGGGAAAAGGAAACCTGTAGCCCCCGTGTCCTCTTATCCGCTCTATTCTCTTATGACGGTATTCCATTTCTGGCAAATGTTTCTGGCTTGCGTTTCTCTCAAATGAAAACTTAACACGAATGCCGCGGCGCTTCTGCCGAGCGAAGCAACTTTTTAAATTAAGGCACCGGTTCGACCCCCCTGCTCTCCTACTTTTTCCCTCGCTTCGCTTTTCATCGAAGCTAACTGCTGCCATTTTTACTTCTCCTGGAGAAAAAGGGAAAAGACGCTCGACAGGGGAAGGGGTGGAGAAATTTCGTCAGGATGGTTTTCATTTCTCAGGACTAATCGACTTCATTCATTTTTCATGACCTAAGGAATACTGGCGAATCGATAATGATGGGAGTCTACGCTTCTAATGTGCTTCCACGGTACTCCAATTTCTCGCTCGTGAATTATTTGTTTACAAGTGGAAGCTTTAATTAGAAATTCACGTGTGCGTATCCCTCCATTTTTCGCTTTATTAAATTTACCGTAAAAATTCTACCTTTTTCGTACAATTTATTCTTCAGCGTCACGCGTTAATGGTAAAAAATGGTAGACTAGAATAGAATAGTTTCTTGCTATGTTAAATTGCAGTATTTACAAAAGAATATCCACATATAGATTAAATTTACTGTAAATATTGAAATGAAAATTCTACTTTCTGTCGCATTTATTTTTCAAGATCGCGCGGAAGGATATTTAATTCAAAGCGATGACCATCTAAATGCGCAAAAAATTTACTCTTAATTTTTCAAATTAATCTGCTAACGCGCGAGAAAAACAAAAGTCCTCGACTCCTGGGTTTTTAAAGACGTTAATTTACAATCGCACCGTAGCTAATGGGTCTGGGCTTTATCTTTAGTCGCGGATAAGGGAGGCAATTCGCCGCATTAGTGGGAAATTGGCGATCTCGTTTCGACGCTAAAAAATTGTCGGCTGCGCATCAGGCAAATAGCCCGAGAAACGTAGAATTCGGCGAGTGGAGGGCAGCCAGGCAAAGGAAGAGCTCTCGTATGCGAGAATCGATTTTAATGTCATGGCTCTGACGAAAGCGCCGCGTACCATCCACCGAGTTATACGCGAGTCGAAAAGTACGTTTCGATAAAGGTTATCCGTCTCTGTTAAAAAGGGATCGACTTTAGCCGTATCAGTACAAGTGGTATATATACCCGTACGTCCTGCGCCTCTCCACATGTAACTCTCGCTTCTGTCGCTTCCCTCTCGTTCGATGAAAAAAAGAGTCAACGCTGGAACGCTGATCGCTGGCGCGAAGATAACGTTTTGTTCTCGCGCACGGCACCGGCTGATAGGCAGGGAGGAAAAAAAAATGGGAAATCAAACTGGAGAGCGGAATGTTTGTCCCGAAGAGTAAACATTTGCAAATGAGCCGGTTGCGCGGGGTCCGGTGTATCTTGGATGGGTATAGTGCGGAGGAGGAAAAATATAGGGAGAACCGTGACTGCCGAAGTGCAGGTGTTATCGGTTAGCGAATGCATTTACTGCGAATATTTTCCGAGAGATTATTCTAAGTCACGTCGATCGCTTTTTATGCTTAAATTATAGGTGCGCGAATCTGTAGAACTTTTCATTCTTTCCTGATAGGATGGAATAATATACGTTGATGTTTTAAAAACAGAAACAATTTGCTTTGTATACTTCGTTGGGTGAAGTGAGATATAAATAATTTTCAATGTAAATGTAAACGCTACAACCTTCGCTATAACAGTAGCAAATTAAATGAATTAATAATTGTCGTTATCAAGAATAAAAATATACAGTTTTTATGTAATATATTGATCGATGTGCCGCAAAAAGTACCAATCATTAAACATTAATACTTTTTAGGTAGCAAGATTTTAAAATGAAAATCGTATTTTTATTTGAATATTTTTCCTTTCACAGCATCGCGGATAGTATATTTGGAAAAATAGTGGAAAAGGAGTTATGTAATATTTATGTAATAAAGGAGTTATCATTAATATCTAAAATAAAGGAGTTATGTAATAAAACGAAGTGTAAACCCAGTTTAACTTAGGCGTTTAGTACGTCATCCGATTAAGAAAACAATAAATAAAAAAAAAACATTTTTTTAACTTTTGAAACAACTGTGGATTTTCCCCATATTGTAAATTCGACTGTTATTTTTAGTACTATGAATATCGAAATTCGTGAAGCTCAACCTAAATGTAAATAGCTTAAAGTTTCGAGCCCTGAATCTTTATTTTTTTCACACATTAGAGAACGTTTTTTTAATAATTTTATTAAAATAAAAGTTTAAAACCAGTAAACAATTTATGTGTTTTAATTTGGAAATTATTTATTAAAAATAATAATTGTTATTTAAATAATTAAAAAATATTTGAAAGCACATATTGACTGACACCTTCAATAAGAAAACTCATTTTGGCGAAACTTTTTTAATATATCAGGTATTTTATGAAGCGTGTGCGCAAGTATTACTTTTTTCAGTGCTAATTATCATTCGGAGAAGCTGCTTCAATTTTATAATCGAATTTCATACTTTCATTGTCTTTCACTAAAAAATAAAATAAAAATTTAATTAATCGTAAAAAATACTGTTTAAAATCTCGCTTAATTAAGTATTATAAATTGCTTTTTTAACGAGAAAACTCGGCTCTTACGAGGAAGTTTTATTTTATTTTGCAAATCAATCGACACCTGTCGATACATTAATTAACGTGTGTGTGTGAGGAAATGACTAGAATACATTGGATATGTTCTTGTGTGAGTACATATATGTTTATCCCTGGGTAAGAAAAGCAAAAAGAGAGAAAAAGAATTGAAGAATACTTTCTGAAAAAACAGCACATATCGCGTCATTTTCATCATTACATTTAAGTTTGTCATGACATGTACTTACTTCAGGAGACAATTTGTACCACGTTTAAGCGGAATATCGAAAAAAGTAAGCCACTCAAGTGATTGTGAAACGGAAAACGCCGCAGAAATTCAGCGCGCGTCGCGAACTCGATCGCTCGTCGATATCGAGATTAAAGTTCTCCCCCAACGAACTCGAAAGTTATATTAAAATCAGTTAATTACAATAATATTCGTGCATAAATTCTCAAGATTAAAAATCCCGCTAATTGCGCCACTCCAGACGAGTCAAAGTATCATCTCGACATGGTTACAGCGGCGACAGTAGAAAAGTCCCGATATAGTCAGCCAACCCTTGATACCACTAATTACATTAGTCCTCACGCTCGGCGAACTTTTTAATTTTATATCCAGTGAAAAATTCATTATCTCGACTCCCTTTCTCTTGTAAATTCGCCGAAGAACGCTTCAAGTTTACCAAGCGCATTCCACACGGGTGAGAACGGTGACCGCTGGTGAATGGCTCGCGGTGGCGCAAACACACCAGGACATCGGAGCAAAGTATCGGCAGGGGAAAGGGGCTGCGCCGGGCTGCATTTAAACAGGCATAAATTTGAATCGGCGAGGACGATTCAATTGCGGCGAGACGCTCCGGTCGCCCGCCCGCCACCAGACCATCCGCAATATTCTTCGCGGGCAATAGTCCCCGTGGGACTTCCGATGTGCGCGCGCGGCCGCCTCCGCCCTCCGCAAATGACATTTACATTTATATCGACGCGCAAGCGCGTTCGAATTTACTCGCGACGGTGCGCCGAATGCGCGCGCGCTCGCCAATTTCTTTCTTTTTTTTTTTTTTTACCTTTCTGGAAACGCGCGGCGTTCAACTTTTTACGAGGTTGTATAAATGAAATGTGAGCGCGCCGGAACGAGTGGGAAAAATGTATAAAATGTGGGTGGCCCGACGTCGACGCAAATTCCGAGACCAGTACTTCGGGAGGACGGTGGAGGATCCGAGAGAGGCTAAATCAAGGCGAGTTCGACGTTTTTATTGCAGACCATTTAAGTAGCCGTTTATTCGCTTTGATGCTTTTCGTTTATGCTAATTGCGACTACAAATAATGCCAGTCTGCAGCTACTGGCTGTATTTAATTAATTTTTTTCATGCAAATTCTCCTTGACGTTGAATTAACTTTTCAGTTGTAGTAAACTAGAATTGATGAGATAAAAAAGGGTTTAGAATGCGAAATAAGGATTTGAGGTAATGAAACGGATAACAATGCAGTTATCTAGTTGCTGCGTGTTGTCTTGAATTTGTGGGTTATCGGAGGGCTGAACTATTTGGGTTATTCGAGTATTGGATTTTTTTTATCTTGTTCTGGATTATCACTTCGTGTATACTACCTCGAACTATCACAGGTTAACTGTATTTTTAAAATCAAAAGATAGAACGACATTTTGGAAAAGCTACGCAGGAGTGGTCGTTACATTGTTCAAATTAAAATTTTTTCTCATGATAAATAAACGTCAAATTTAAATTCCATATGCATACAAATTACTTTTAAATGTAAGTACTTTCTTTTTTAGTGAACGTAATTTTGAAATGTAAACGTAAACCCCATGAATGAGTCCATCGCGTACCTGCAATTCAGTTCGTCTGTAAAAAATAATTAAAATAAAAAAGTAAAATTTATTAGTCTGTAATTTTTACGGAATATTTATGACACCTTTAGATGCATAATTATTTTCATCGGTTCCTTAAGCTAAATGCAAAGAGAATCCAAGGAAATTGACTTAATTCTGATGTCCCCCCAAAGCATAGTTTTGCAAGCTCACGACAACATCAACACACATGTTTATTCGAATTTCTTAAAATTGTTATATTGATCTTAAAAAAGAAAAGTAGTCCAGTTAGCAACGGTTACGCATAAAATAATTCATCGATGAAAAACTAAAGGATCGGGAGTGATACTTTTGCGAATTCAACGGCACGTTTCAGAGGATCGTGTATTCGTAACCGCGAGGAAAACCTTCGCTCTTTCCATGGCGATGTCATCGTGCAACGCCAGGAAGAAACGTCAACGCGTTCAGCCCCCAAGAAACAAAAGAAAGTCGAGCGTAGCTCGAAGTGTAGGCGGTGGAAAGGAAGTGGAAGAAAATCCCCGCCGCTATTTTCATATTCAAGCAGCGAAAGCTCCGCGTTGATCCGCAGCTTTTTTCCGGCTCTCTTAATACGAAGTCTTGTAGCGCGCACTCCGAGCTCCTGCTCTCGAGGCCCTCCCTCCTCCTCCCCCCCCTCCCCCGTGTCAAATCGTTTTTATGTGCAATTGTGCTTTCGATGCGTAGCCTTGGCACTCGGCTCCTTCTTTTTTTCTTCTGCGCCGCGCTCTCGCTACTCCAAGTCTTCATACAATGAATGATAATGTTTTCATTTGACTAGCCGTTAACGTTTACGGGCAGAGCTTGCGCAGGGCCAGGGTATTGCGAAGGCGCGGTGGTGTCTGGAGCAGTGCAGAGCCGAGGTTTTTTCTCTCTGGAGGAGAAAATGCGAGCGGTGCAGTAACAATGTCAGCGAAAATAATTTTCCATATTTTATTCACTCCTAGCTGGTAAGCTCGCGAGTACTTCAGCCAACCGGGAATACTTAAATGCGCAGGTGTATAATGTAATGCATCATTAAAATATTTTACTTCCATGTACAAGGGTGGTACAAACGTTCATTCAAGGAGTTGTTTTGTTGGCTCATTTTCGTACTGCTTTTATATTCAAAATTACGATATTTTATTATTTAATAAAACATTGGCAGTGTGTCTGAAAAGAAAAGGTTTTACACTTTCAGATTTTAATTGAGTTCGTAGTTAGATTAATACACGTATCGATAGTTATGTAAAAATGTAATAAATGTTGCTTCCTTAGGGAAAATAATTTGTGGAAGTTTTTTTAGTGACTGAAAGTCAAGTTTCTGCTTTCGATTCGTTCTGATTTCGTTTCATTTCGGTTTTCAGAAAAAGTTTTATTTACAATCTAAGATTTTTCAAAAGAATTAATTAGTGTCTTATAATTTTGGAGAAATAAATTTCTTAGGATTTTTCATACTTGTATAATGTTAAACAAGTAAATAAAGTACAGGTAGATTCTATACGATACTTTTTTTAACACCACGATTGTTGATCTCAGTAATGTTCAAAAAAGACTAAAAATAATTTGTATAAAAATATTATTTCCGAGTACTAATGTATCGGATTTTAATATGAGGTTTAATCACCTGAACACGTTTAAAATCCAGCCGTTCAAAAGCTTTGCAAATAATGTTATCATTGTCAATTTAGTAGCAATTGAGAGATAATATGCGGAAACTCTTTAATACTCAATTTATTAAATAAACGCTGACCTAAAAAAAGCAATAAAATTTAACTTTAGAGTTATATTTCTCAAAAAGAGATAATCGGTCATTAATCAAACACTAATTATACATTAATTACACATCATAATTTGAAGTTTAATTTCCTTAAATGAAAAAAAAAGTATCGCTTCATATTTTGTGTGAACACATTACCGATAATTACCAAATAATTTATTAGACCCCTAATAGGTATGTGTTTTTCTTTCCTCGGCTCGTCAAGTTTTTCTAGCAAAATTAATTATATTTCCGCTAGTGATTAAGTAGGAAATGTATCGATCGTCCTATTAGATCTCTTTTTTTTAATATTATTCAGTTAATGAGAAAAAATTGTATACCGATACGAAAACACTCGAATGAGAGAATGGAGCTATAACGATTTTTTTTGTAAATACCGTTCCCGTCTGTTGTTTAAATCATGAGTTATTAGCATTTTTAGCCAAGCTGCCCCTATCTCCCTTATGGAATAAAGCGATGAATCCGGATAACGAAAAATTTTTCATTTCAAATTTTTGATAAATATGTTTTTTGAATTGTTTACTTTTTATTTTGCTTTATTGACAAAAAGAAGAATGCATCGCAGTAAACTCCACTTTTTTTTCAATAAATAGAAATAGAGTAAAAAATAGAAGCAACACCTTTTATCCTTTTTTATACAACCCAGTCGACTAAAATATTAGATACTGTCCACTGATCTTTTTCGCATGGCCGAACTTAAGGCTTGAATAGGTCGCCGAGTTGAGAAACGCGCGGGAAGCACGGGCCTTGGTTTTCGACATCGCAAACCAGTTTTCCCGCAAGAGCGAAGATCGAACGAAATGGATAATTTGTTTATATTGCTGTGCGGCTCGACATGCACCATTTCGCTGGGAAGATGCGATTTGAGAAACGCTTTTTCGTGAACGCCAATTGGTAGCCCGCGGCTGGCGACGGTTATTTTTTTTTTTTTTTGTACCATTTTTCGATTCTGCTGGCGGAATTGAAGCGACGCCGGAAAGCAGTTTTACATAAAGTTGCAGTTTGATGCTGCGGCGATTGGTTTGCTTGGACAGAAATAACAGATGGCGGGCGTGCGCTTCGCAAACAATGAATTCTTACATTAACTCGCCGATTGCGGTCAATTACCCAGTCGTTATCATATAAATTTGTATGTTTAGCTTGGGGAGAAATTTGCTGGGCAGAATGAAAATGCAACGAGGGCGAATGAAATTTTGAGGAGTAGCGGTTTATTAAGGGAGTATCATCGGCAATAGAAATGAAAGTTTTGGTTGTTTTACCGACGGCTATTTTAAGTGCAGCGCTGCAAGCTCTTTAGTTCAAACTGTGTAATCCTTTTGCAGCTTTAGAAATGTGAAAAGAAAGCTTAAAAATATCAGGAGATTTTATTTGGAAATGCACTTGTTTGAGATATAAAAAACGTTGCAAATTTAAATAATCCTCTTTTAAAATCGTGACAGGGTTCAGTAACTTTTGAATAAAAATATTTGATTACTTAAAGGATAAGCTGACAGTTAAAAGGTGTCGAAATTCGTTGAAAAAGTTTTGATGAACTTGATATTACCTTTTTAATCTTCTCTTAAAAAACTATAACAGGGCATTATTGTGAATCCTCAAAAGAAGATATTTTATAGCTGGAATAAGTTTGATATTCCAAAAGTTTGTTTACGAATTTAATACAACGTTAATTTGCGTACTAAACGAAGTCTCGGCGTTTATTTTCAATAATAAATTAAAATTTCAAATTATAATTTTATTTTAAATCAGTGTGTTATTAACAAATGTCATTTAAATTGAGTTAGTCTTGAAAATTAAGAACTCGAGAATTTTTCTAACACTGAAAAAATTATCAGTTATGGTACATTTTATCCTACATTCATGTCCGCTTGGAAAAAAATTTCCCCTGAGAACAGTAAATTGAGAGATAGGGCAACATTCCATTTGCTCTGCAAGCTTTTTTTTATATGTGAATTTTAAATAACTTCATGAAAAATTATCGTTTGCCTTTTGAAATATACGATTGATTTTACTTTTGTGGTGGAAATCACTTGAATTTTAATATTGTATGTGATATGCTTTATAAAACTGACAACTGTTACAATATTATAAGTCAAAATTAAGTGCCTTAAAATAATCTCAATCATAAAGCTTCTCGGTTTCAGTTTCGATTTTTATTTTATCGATTCGTTTGAAGATTTTATTTCTGTAACACCATTATCTCGATATCTAGGTTACAATATATTTTTAGAAAAGGTAAATTCCTCGTTCAAAAAGTAGATAAAAAAGTCATGACCGTTTTTACATTTACTCGCTAGTCGTTCATGGCGTATGCGACTGACGAAAGTAAACGCTTGACATGTAATTTAATTCCAATGTGTCGGCAGTGAAAGGTGTATGTAATTGGAGATTTTAATTAGAATTTCACATATAATATTACGGAATTCAGATATGATATAATATTTAGTCACGATATGATGGAATGCGCTATGCATGAATATTATTTCAAATTACATTGTTTACACTGCATATTAGTGGACTCGACGCGTGCGCATTGACTTTAGTTTACATGCAAATTTTAATGTATGCGAAATGATCAATTAACAATGGTAATCAATAACAACTTTTATATCTACATCATTTCATCAACAATTTATATTAAAACAGTATAATTGTCGCCGCGGTTTACATTCACTTAAAAAAATACGAAAATTGATAAAATATTATTTATGACTTTTTAGAGCACTATTAAAAGCAGAACATTTCATATGACTGCAGATATAATTAACGAAGCTACTTAACAAAAAAATGTTGAACATTTTTTTCCGGTACGACGCAGTACAGTGCACTTCATTATTAAATATAAAAAGTTTACAACTGCCAATTGCTATGCGAGTACAATCGCATCAGACATTAAAATCCCCCCAACTTTTGAAAAAAGAAAATAAGAATAACAACAAAGGACTCGCATTCTAATAAACATTCTACATGAAATACCCAAGCAAACTTTCGCGGCGTCGACGTAATTTCACCCTCGTATTAAGAGTTACAAGCCACTCAGACCACGGGGGGGAAAATTGACAACGAAATAAAAAGTACGCACCTATTGCGGATTTATCGTGCTCGTCTCGCCTCGGCATCCATTGAAAAAGTTTTAAGTAGAAATCGATGGACATTGGCGGCGGGCCACGGGCCGAAAAAAAAAAAAACGAGCCCGACGTAGCGACACGGCGATGTGGCGCTCGGCGCACATAGCCATAAGAACGCGGGCGGGAAGCGCAAGACGCAAGGAGGAGCAGGTAGAAAAGGGAGTCGTAAGGTTCAAAGATGCCTGCTCCGGCGCGACGCTCCGCGCCGCTCTCGAAGGGGCTCCAAACTTCGTGAGCCTTTCGCGGCCGCTGTGTGGCATCGCTGTTTGTGCGCCGCGCTCAGCGATCTGGCTTTTTGTTTTTTACGTCTCTCCAACTTTTTGTTTGTTGTATTTGACGTTGGAATTAATAGTATAATCTCCGCCGAAGGCTCCTATTTAGGGTTGGAGCTTGCGCGGCGTCAAGATCCTTTTTTACATCATGATGTAAATGCTGCTATAAAATGATGTGGTTGCCTACTATAAACAATATAGTTCCGCGGAAGGTCCTATTTACGGGTTGGGCTTGCGGGCGCTTAAGATTCTTTTTACACATCGTGCTATAAACTGTCTTTATAAACAAATAGTTGCGCTGAATTGTTATTGGGTTGCTGTTTTTCTTTATTTATCGCCTATAATATTTTTGTTTGTTGTATTTGACGTTGGAATTAATAGTATAATCTCCGCCGAAGGCTCCTATTTAGGGTTGGAGCTTGCGCGACGCTTAAAGATCCTTTTTTACACATCAGTGCTGTATAAACTGTGCTGTTCTATAAACAAATAGTTGCGCTGAATTGTTATTGGGTTGCTGTTTTTCTTTATTTATCGCCTATAATATTTTTGTTTGTTCTATTTGACGTTGCAATAAATAGTACAACATCCGCCGAAGGCTCCTAATTAGCGTCGGAGCTTGCGCGGCGTGTAAACCTTTTTTTTTACATCAATGTTGTATAAACTGTGCTATTCTATAAACGAATACTAGTGATGAATTGTTATTGTTTTTTTGTTGTTTATCGCGACTGCCTATGTTTTAGATTTTTGCATTTGACATTGTAATTGCTATTACAATCTTCGAAGTTTGTAAAAGTTTTTTTGACACATAAATGCTGTATAAACGGTGCTATTCTTTAAACAAATAATTTCTCTAAATTATTATAGGTTTATTGGATTTTTTTGTTTATCGCTTCTGTCTATCCTTTATTTGAAGCTGGATTTAATAGTTCAAGCCAGTGCTGCATAAACTATTGCGATTCTAAATCAATAGTTGCACTAAATTGTAACTGGGATGTCGGGCTTTTGGTTTATTATTACATCTCTCTAATTTGTAGTTTATTGTCTTTGACGTTGGAATTCATGGAATAATCTCGAGTGAAAGTTCCTGTTTAACATCGGAGCTTCCGCTTGGAGTTTTATTTTACCTCAGTGCTGTAAAATCGTTGCTATTTTAAACAAGCAACTGCACTAAATTGTTACACTGAACGCAACTTTTCAACGAGGATTTTGATTAAAGGGTATACTGCGTGGAATATTAGAAGTGATATATAACGGAAACAAGCCCGATTCATTTTTCAAAAGTATATTTTAGTATTTTGCCATGAAACATGGCGTATAATTCAACTCCGCGGCGAAGAAAAGCACATTTAGGAGCTTTGCCGTGATGAAAAATATGTTTTTTTCCTGACGGTCGCGCTATTGGCACTCACAGTGCTTGCGACCTTTGTCGAAAGTTGACATTGTGCGGCCTGTAAAGTCCACTTTACGTCACATTAGCACAATAGTTCAAAGTGCGAATCGATCGTTCCTTCCACTTTCTTGTTTTGCAGTTATAACGCTATCGAAAACTTTGTCTAAAAGAAAAGCACATTTCGCAAGCGTTGCTCGAAAAAAGAAATCATATTTGAAAACGTGCTTTTCTTCGCGGTCAAATTTTCTAAAGGGCTTTTCTCGAATCTCACTAAACGAGATCCTTTCCGCGGAAATCCTCCGAAATGTACTTTCTTTCGAGGAAATCCATTAAATGTGCCAGTCTTCGCGAGCAACCTGAAATGAACTACTTGTTTATACCGTTATATAAGATAACACGTTACAAGGCAGTGTTCTATTTTTTTTTAAATTTAATAACATTGTCAATTTTTATGTTATACACAAAACTTTGAAAATTTTTGTAGAAAGAGGGTAGTACAATTTCCTTAGAAGTCTACACGGAGAGAAAAGTCTAGTAAAAATAACTATCCTATTTTGTAACGCAGGGACAGACTAGACAAATAAAACATTTAACTAGAAAGCATAGTAAAATATGCTACACTTACACTAAATTTTACTACAAGTGTAGCTAATTTTACTATACTCTTTAGTAAAATTTTTTATTTATCAAGTCTGTCCCTGCGTTACAAAATAGTATAGTAACTTTTATTAGACTTTTCTTTCCGTGTATAATTTTGATCGGAAGATTAATAAAAGGTGTAAAAAAAAACTACAATTTTACCAGGAGGTAAAAAAAATGTATTGAGAAATCTACAATATTTACTAAAAGATGAGTGAAAGTTGTCAAAAGTCGAATAAAAACATCATTGCAAGTGGGACTTTAACTTACGACTGAGTTATGGTAACTTTTACCACTGCTTTTACGCTTCCACTAATTTTTACGGAACCATTCTCTCCTCGTATACTTGTTTGTACTACTATCTCCATTATTTCCCTTCAGTAGAGGCCCACAAGCCAGTAACGGCTACTGAAATTAAAAACTCCGACGTAAAACTCGCGAATATTCCCGCAAAGTACATGGAAAGTCGATGGCACATCTCTGCTGCGTCTCAAGAAATTTCCCTTAAATGCGAATGCGATCGAGCTGGCGGCGGTTCTCCGGCGCGGTACTAAATAGCCCCGAGGAATACGCTTATACCCGCCGTCCCGTCTACTCGCACAGGCTCACCCAAAGATACCCAGCGCATATATGCATATGGGAGCGCGTTTCACAGGGACGGGCGACTGCAGCCCCGTTTTCGGCTTGTACTCGGAGAGAATAGCCGCGAGCGCGACGCGTATCGCTCCTCTCCTACCCCTCCGGATATCCTACAATACGACCTCCACAGTGCGGCCTTTGCCCGCTTTGTGAGAGCCGGCGTAAGGCAAATGTCCTCCTACTCCAGGCCTTTTCTCTTCCTTTCTCCGTTTTTTAATATTTCATTTGCCCGACCTCTGCTCCCCGTCTCTATTACACTCGGAATTTAATCAATTTTGCAAAAAAAAAGAAGAAGTATTCGGCGAGCAGTATAAAGAAAAGCACGGGGGAAGTATAGACGCACTGAAGTTTATGCGGCTTACCGTTTGTATGCAAATATACCGGTCCTTTCTAATAATCTGGAAAATACGGCGAAACGCTTTGGGAAAAGAGGAAGCCAGCCAGTCGGAACGCTCATTATTCATGCGATCGCGCGAACAAAAATTGCACGAGGCGCGAGCCAAGCCAGCCGGAAGAAATTAATGGCGCGCGACAGGTTAAAGTGAGTAACTATAAGAATGGCCGGGGCACTTCTCTAATCAGCGATGAGATCGCTGAGACTCCTCGGGGATCATTAGCCAAGGGGAGCTTGCGAGGCCCGGCTGGTGCACGTGTGTTTGTATGTGTACTTGTATAAACGAGGAAGGCGAGGAAGACGGTCGCCCGCGCGCACCAACACGCGAGCAACATCCTCCACAAATCAATGGACGTCTTCAGCGGCTCGTCCACGCGCCCCGTGTAATTAACCCCCGAGTATACGCGCGCATCCAGCGCTCGACAAATAGGATTTCCGAGGGGGAGCTGCCCGTCCCCTGTGCATCGTATAATCACCGCGACACGCCGGGCGACGCGGCCTCAATGAGATCTTATCTGCGTCGCGCGCGGCTTGGCCCTGCTGCCGATCTTTTCAGTAAATTGCCTGGCGATTTACGATTGTGGATTAGGCGCCCATTGTTGCTGCGGGGAAAAATCCTCACCTAATTATCAGACGCGCGACAAACTCTGGGCGAGGGTCGCGTATTTCCGGTTGGGCCTTCAGGTGGGAAATTGACGGTCTTTTCTCGACGAGTTTGGAAACGGAGCAGGCGGATGTTTAAGTGTGATTTATCGTTACACTGAGAGAAATGCTTCGAAAAATTACTATTGTTCCAGTGAAAATTATTATCCAGTATGCGACCGGAATCACAGACTGCTTTTACAAAAAAAAATACTATTCTGTATTATAAATTGTACTAGAATTGTAGAAATATTTACTAGAATTGTAGTAATATTTACTAGAATTGTAGAAATATTACTAGAATTGTAGAAATATTTACTAGAATTGTAGTAATATTTACTAGAATTGTAGAAATATTTACTAGAATTGTAGTCATGTTTACTAAACTTGTAGAAATATTTACTAGAATTCTAGAAATATTTACGAGAAAATATTTACTAGAAAGTATAATAAAGAATAACAATTTTTTCACTAAATGCAGTCTGTGGCTCCACTCCTAAACTGGATAATAATTTTTCCAAGACATTTCTCTCAGTGTAGTTAATAATTAACTCATAATGTGGTTAAAATCTGATCAACAGGAGGAAAAATGGTCGTCCTTTCTAGACGAGTTTGTCTGACGCGTAAATTATTCGTCAGATATTTAACCACGAAATAATCAATAAATTTAATTTGTTTAACGCTAATGCATATAACTAGAAAACATGCATTTAAAAACGATACTTAAATTCAATAAGTTGTATGTTTCTTTATTAAATAAAATTACTTATATTTCATTGAGAATTATTGTTTACAAATTAATGTTCCTCGGGTATTCATTAACCTGAAAAAAACTCTTACACACAATTTGTCGATCGCTAAACTTTTTTGCTGGCTAAAATACAAAGAAACTACTAAAGTTAACTTCGTTGAGTAGCGGTTCGAATAACATACATTTACTTAAGCGCAAAAACTCTGTTATATTCTGATTTTTTTTGTTATTTGAATATACTTTTCGCCATTTTTCAGTCTTACGTGAAAATGCATAAATTCTCAATTGACTGTGCTGTAATTGTGTTTTTGTTTGATTTTAATTATTATTGCGAAAGAAAACATCCAGCCTGAATACCAGGGCGTTGTGTATCAAAACAAATATGATTGGCCAGGGGGCAGTTTTATCTGATCTCTAATATTGATGTAAATTTAAATACACATTTTAAAAATTCATCTGCTCCACATTTATTACGAAAAAATAACATAAAGAATTCCACAGAAATTGTAGAATGAAAACAATTTTAAGTCGCCGCAATTAATAGGAAATTAATTTGGAACAACATTACTGTTATCGATTAATTATGATTACATTGTTGTTATATCGTTATACTCGCTTTGTGTACGCGTACATTAAAATTACATACATTAGTATACACACACATTAATTTTATTCAGAAACAAAGTGGAATTGTCAAAAGCCCTTAATTATGGAATAATTATCGTGCTCGTCGAGTCCACCTTTGTATTCTCATTTTTCAAATCGAGGTCGAGATCATTTTTAAGCCACGAAAGTAAAAATGAAAGCGCGCAAATGACGGAAATTTCGAAATCCGTATAATCCGCATTGCCGATAAAGTGCATTCCTCTCCGATGAAAGCAAAGAGTAGATGAAGGAATGGAGCAACGCTTCATCGCGTGAAGCTCCGCAAAGCATCCCGGAGACTCGGGGAGAAAAACGTGCAGTACAGCCGTTCGCGGGGCTACGTGCGCCGGGGCTTGCATTCCTCGGGTGGCCATCGTTCGGAGGGTTTATAGCTGTCGGTGGCACGCAAACGCGGTCAAGCCCTACCAGCGGGCGCGAAATATTCGGGCAATTCGGCGACAGTAGCCAGGCATCGCCGCGTCCCCTCCTTTTTCCGTTCACTCGCGCGTATTACTTCCCTCCCTCGTTTTTTCTCCTCGCGGGTGCATCGTCCAGTCCGCTTGGTTCTTTTCTGTCTCCGCTACCTATTTTGGATTAATGCCAGCCTTGCTGCACCTCTCGCTCGATTCTGTCCCCTGGTACGGTTTTGCGTCTTCCTTTTTTTCCGCTTTCTTTTTCTCGCGTGGAGGCGGCCAGCGGGGGCACCAATTACTTGCTGGAACGACGGGTTTCAGGCTGCTGCTCGCTATTATTGTGAACTTTGATTTTAATTTTAGCTGCAGGCACCTGCATGAGCGTCATCATTAATTCACTGGTGCATTAATAGAATGTTTTAATTTAATTTCGTCTCGGCAGCAGATTTATCCACGCATTGCGTCACTTGAATATTCAGGACTTCGCCACTTTGTCTGTACGTGTATAATTTATTAGATTTTTTCAAAAAACATTTCTTCAAAAAAAAAGGTGTCATATTCACGCTCCTGGGAGTTTGAGAATGTAATTTGTTGGACAGAATAAAATTTTAATAAAAAAACAGTTTAACTTTGTTTAAAATAGTTATTTATGTACCAGGTGAGAAAACTAGGCGTTTTCGCCCTGAATGAAGTTTGTTATTTGAAGTTTTAGCGATTTTTCTCTTTTTTGGATATTAATAAAGTGTACTTTAATTGTTGTTGATTAATGTTACAATTATTTAATGCGTGTAAGGGCAGTTTATGCTTTATTACTTGAGTCCAGAAAATTACCCCTTACAGCATTTGCAAGTCACATACTTTTTATAGACTTTTCATTCTTCAAAAGTAATAAACTTTTTCTGTTTAGTTATTAAAATTAACAATTTTAAAAGGGAGTGCCATAATTTCTCAACGTCCATAAAATTTTTCCGTGGCGTACTAACATAAGAAGCAAGGGAAGCTCGGAATAAATTAGCCCAATCGATCAAAGTAACACCGGCAGGGAGCGTCAGAAAAAGTATCGAGCACATCTGCTGCGCTCAGCGCGCCAGCACCGAAGATTGAAATTAATCGCGCATTAAAAAAAAAAAGAAAAAATGGACCTCCAGACTGTAACAAAAAGTGTTATTTTCGCGTAGCAGCCTCATTATGCGGCATGCTCGGTCGCCAGGCTACCGGAATTCTTCTACAATCGACACCACGGCGACAGTCTGGCGCCTGCAGATTAACGCCGGCGACCCGACGTGGAAAATGCCCGGCTGGCGTGTAAGTAATTGCGACAATAGCCCAATGAATCACACGGAGAGCAGGAGTCATCGCGCCGTTCGCATTCCCCGCGTCGAGAGCGAACGCCGACGTTGGAAATCCGCGCGACGGAGCCGCTCGCCCGAGGCTTTTTATAGGTTTATGCGAGATGCTTCGATTTTCGTAGGGAGCGCCTCGTTTGCCAACGGCGGATGCGAGTTAACGGGCGCCACTGAAATTCGCGAAAAATCCCCGCGGCAAAGGGGCGTCGAATCGAGTCACCGAGGGCGGGATATTCTATCGCGATAGTAGGGCGAAAATATTTAGAGTAATATCTAACCACTGCCGTTTCTTCGCGTATTCCAGCTGCGCGCTTCTCGTCTTTGAAAAATATGCAGGGCGAACTACTCCCGCAGGCCATTGCAGGGTTAAATCTCTTCCGTTATATCTGTCGCATTTTTTTTTTGTTTATCCCGGATGTACGAAGCTTCGGAGTTCGAAAAGTTTTGGAGAAGCAATTACGGCGGCTGGTCCCCTATTTAAAAAAAGCTAACAATCGCTGGCATTCGAGAGTATTACATTATCGGATGCTTTTTTGTGACGAGCGTGCAATTTGCAATTTTGAAAGACCGAACGTGCGTTCACGTGTATTTTTGACGAGTTGTTTGCTCGCTATCAATTTAAAAAAAAAAAAGAAAAAAACGTAAAAAAAACCCTCGAGCTTCTCTTCTCTTGCCCGAGCCGGATGGATGCGTCCGTAAACGCGGAAAGCCGTGAATTAGCCATGAAAAGCAATGCCCAGCGTGGTAGCGGACACACAGCTACGCACACACACACACACTCCTATTCGATTCTCAAACACATAACGCGAGCTCGAGCGGCCCCTTAAATTTCTAATGCACCTAATGTGCTCTTCATGTTTTTGGGCGCACCAACACAACTGTACACCGGTTGGAAGCGCACACTAAGTCGCGGAAAATAGTGGCGCGGCTTGGAGGCTCCCGCGTACTCGTAGAATAGCCGATGAGATAGCGCGGGGGGCCGCCGATGATTTTCCCAGCAGCGCCCGCTCTATAACGTTTTGTGCGCCTAATTGCCTTCCGAATCAATGAATACTTTAGCGGCAGCGCGGCATCGACTGTTTACGAGCGCCGCGGACACGTGCGCCCGCTTTTTGTACAGGCCCGAGGCTCATATTTATCGCGCCGAGGGTAATTAGCATTAATTAACGCCATCCAGCGCGGAGGCCGGGTTAATGCCGTATGTTTCAGTGGTGAGCTGACGATGGAGCAGGGGCACGCCGGGGATGAGCTAAGGGTTAGATTCCGCGGCCGCGGGTCGGCTGAATTGCACACGACCGCAAGATTTCCGCTCCCTCGCCACCACCGGCGCCTTAGACCCTCTCCCGTGGTGCGCGCGGCTCTAAATCTTTCGGCTCTTAATGCGCCGGCCCCTTCTCGCCTTTATTTCGGCAAAATTGGCCGGAGATCCCTGGTGAGAAAAGCGGAATAAAGCATCGGGAAAAAGCGAGTCCGGTGTCGTGGTTTCTTACATTTTCGCCAGGGGCTATTGCCTCCGCGCGGCTGACGTAATCGGGCTTGTACTACTTGCTCAGCGCGCCGCACCTATATTGCAAGGTTGGCGCTTCGTTGATGGATGATTGTTCATATTTTTTGTTACTGTTAAGTGCAGATGTTGGCTTACTTTATTTTTCACGATTATTTCTGTAGTATCACTATATTTTTTTTACAAGTCTCGTGATTGCAAAAAAGAGTTTCTGCCTGTAGCAGTGAAGAAAAGCGCAATAATAAATATTGTTATTTCTTGGGCATGTGGTGTTTCGAAATTGCGACTAAAGAATTTTATCGGATCTGATTTAACAGCCATTTTTAGAGCGAGTTAAAAAAGTTATTGTATAATGTTAAAGAAGTAGACGTGTATAAAATCCTATTTTATGATTATGAAATTGTATTCTTATTATTTTATCAAAAGGTATTCATATTTTATTTATGTAAAAGGTAAAAATTCATCTTTAAATTTTAACGAATAGGAGAAGAGGAAATGTTTCCTTTACGTCATTGCTATAAATTTTATTTAGATATCTCTGTTGTTTTCTTTTCATTCGAAAACAGTGTAACGCGTGTCTGACCTAACAGAGCTTGTACTACTTGCTGAGTGCAGTGCACCTAACTCTTGGTCCGTACCTCGCTGATGGATGATTACATATTTCGCTGCTGTTGAGTGGAGATGCAAGCATCTAGTTTGCGGATAAAGACAGTACAATTCGTTTTTGTTTGAGTCATTCTTCTCATGAAATACGATTTATCGTGAACCACAAGATCTATTTATCTATTTTCTATGATGCTAAAAATGTACGTGCAGTTCTAAAAATGCATATTAATTTATTATTGATGTCTGTTTATTTATACATCGATATTCTTTACTCATTCCTTTATCTGTAAATAAGTTTCTGATATGCGCTAAAAATATTACGTTAAAATTACTTTTAATTTCTACTAAAGAAAGGATATACTTGAAAAATAAGAAAGCGTGCTATAGCAATATTTATCTAAATATTTTTAATGCAAATTTTTTCTCCATGTACGAAATTCAGTGGGTCCCGCTTAGTACCATCATATCGCAAACAGACTATTTGATAACAATAAGCGGGTGATAACAATAAAAGAGTAAGACACATCCATCGCAGAGTAGTGTACGTGAGATTTGATTTCTGTTATTTTGATAACATTGAGCGGGATCACTGCATTAATCATGTCACTTGAATGTCTCTCTCACACTGTTTGCCCTATTTAAAATCCATTTAATTCTCAAAATTAAAATAATGTTTAGAATTGAATGCTAACACATGGAACATTATTTCTCGGACTGTAAGGTGTACTCCCAAATTAAACATTAGTTTCATGTACTAATGTTATTAATCTGCATGAAAATAAAAGAACACAAGGACAAGCATAAATTTAAAAATGTTTCAACCATGTATTTGATACACCGAACCGTCTTAAGATGATGAATGAGCTCGAATCGGTTAGAAGCGCAAGATATCCCATTCCTAATAAATAAATGCTTACTAATCGAGAAAAGAACTTAAATCCTTGTAAGAACACAAGTACGAGCGCACGAAGGAAGAAAAGGGCGAGTTACTAGAGACAGCCCAGGAAGAATAGGAGGACGAGTTTTATTACCCATGTTTTTGTCAAGCCCGGGGGGGTTGACCGTTTCTTTGGCGGGCGGCCGCTCGGCGATATTTTATCGTGACTAAGCGAGCAGACGCCGGGCCTTTAAACGTTTTAAAACTGCTGGGAAAGAAGAGATGCGCGGGACGACCTCCTTGGGAAAAACGTCGGGAGACAAAGCGCGGAGGAAAACACACGAGGGCCCACCGATGTGCAGCGGTTCGCCCGCACTGCAGAATCGCCTCCACCACTTCTATTTCACTCCCTTAATCCCCGTCGTCGTAAATTAGCTCTTTGGACAAAAGTTCGATGCGTCGCGAGCGGCCTCCAATGAAGTGCGGAATTAGGAAAAAAAAGAGAGAAGGGAGCGCCCTCAAGTTGCTCCATTAATCCGGCAAGCAGTTCAATTCTGCTCCTCCGGGGGCTTCGACCGATGCACCTCGTTCTCGAGTTAAATAAATAAAAATAAATCGCGCCGTGCTCTTGTGGTTTTGCTAGCGAGAAATCCTTCTTAACGAGTCGCTTTGTTGCGATCGAACTAACGGTTTTCATTGAATTTTTTAATTTTTAGGAAGGACAAGCGTTGGATTTTAATGGAACTTTTAGTTGAAGTGATTTTCGATTGTAGAAGCATTCGAGCTCTAAGAAAAAAATTAATAATTGAGGATTTATTTTCGGGATGTCACGTTCTACTTTGCAAATTCAATACACAAAAGAAGGTTATATTAAACGTTAAAAGTTATTATAAATAATTATCAATATCAATTTAAGAAACGTGCCGAGACGAACTAATTTTGTTATACCACTGAAAAAGTTTCAAAAGGTGAACAAGCGTATAGAAGTCAAATATTAAAAATTTCCAGAAAATTAAAAAATTTTAAAGATATGTGTAACTAAAAATTCGTTATTTCTTTATAATTATGCATGTTTAATTTCACTTTTTTTAAACTTTGTCAGGTTACAACGAGTTTCTACAGAAAATGTTATATTTTTTTATGATCATTTATTCACGACAATTTCAACTGTGTATTTTCTTCGTTAGATCAAGCCAACTTATTTCAGTGCATCATTTTTTGCTACAAAGCTCTAAATTTTTCATAAAATTAAATGGATTTAAAAAATGTCCGAGGTGATCAGAAAAATATAATGAAAAGCTTCTCCTGCAGTAAATTTGTCTTACTATCCTCAATCATCGATATACAATATTAACGACTACATTTTGTCCACCGAATAATTATTAAAGATTCCCACGAGAACGACACCCGCTTAAAAAATATGAGATCAATTAAAAATCGAAAAGTAATTTATCAAAATTATCGCACTTTTTAGTATAATTTAAGATGAAAAGTCTTTTACAAACATTAAAAGAATTTGAGATGATTTTAAGACGTCAACATTTTAAATTTTATTATAAATAAAGATCAGTTTTTAATAACGCATTAACAACGAATCAAAATTATAATAGTAAATATTTTATTACTTCTTATTTTCCTTGTATTTTCTTCTATAATCAAATTTAAAATGTCGACATCTTACAATGATCTGAAAATCTTCTAATATTTGTAAAATACTTTTCATCTCAAATCATATTAAAAAGTGCCGTAATTTTGATAAATCACTTTTTTACCTTTCATTGATCTCACATTCTTATACGAAGACTTTCGAAGAAATCGACGAGTGAAAATGCCGGCGAGTAATTAGCGACACTCAGGGAGAATTTTTCTCGAGCGGCATTAATAATCGACTCGAAAAAGCGCCAACGCATGCATCAAGCAAACAGGAAGAATAATGAGGAGTCTCGACGCATCGAAATAAAAGCTCCCCGGCTGTGGGCGCGCGTGCGAGATCCAGTGGATTTTGCACTCGATTAAGTATGATCTCGGCGCTGGGGCATACAGCTCGCGGGTCGGAGTGAGAGATGGGGGGTAAGGGGATTCGAAATGAGCGGGCACGAGGGAGAGAGTGGGAGATATAAAGAGAGAGACAGAGAGAGAGGCTCTCAACATCCATCGCTGGTTTGGCCGGGCGTCTCTCGTATCTCGGGGCCACTCGGTTCGCTCGCGCTCTCTGTATATTAATGACTTTGGCCATGGAGCGCTCGGTACACGTCGACCGCGCGCCGGGTCGCACAATATCCCGTGACGAACAATAGTCCGCATCAATTCGGATGAGTCAATCACGGCCGCATCCTAATTCCGCTCGAAACATCGGCGCGCATATTGGGGGAGAAGAGACAGGCGGGATTCCCGGAGCCGGTCGCGTTGACAATGACGCTTTAAAACCGAGCTCTCGTGTCAATGATTAAATGCTTGTTTCCAGCAGCGGCTGCCGCGCGGCACCCAAGCCCTTTCTGCATTACGCCACTTCCGCTACTGGGACTTCCAGGAACTGCCCTTTTAATTCGCCTGCGCCTTTTCGGGGGCGAATTGAGGATTTACGGGTTCTCAAGTAATGTACACTTTGTTTTCTTTTCAGCAGTTCTTTCGATTGGCTGGCACGTGTTTTCGTCGTAGCATTTTATTTTCTGTGGCTCGTCGTTTTTCTTCTTTGCATATTTCAATTTTGTTCCTCGTGTGTGAAAATCCGTACACTGAGAAAAAAGATTCCTTACTGTTAAGAAATGGGACTTTAATTTTTGTAATTGCATACTTCTTAATAATTAAGAAATAAGCAGTTGAAGTAGGTTAAAGCGAAGTCATGAACGATACGTAAAATAAACAAATGAAATCTAGTTTCCTAATAGTTAAGAAATATGCATTAAGATTTAATACTATGTATTAACTATAACTGAATTGATTACTTTATAATAAGGAAATTGATTACTTTACAATAAGGAATCTTTTTTCTCAGTGTAGGTTTGCCGTCAAGTTAAATCGTTCGAATTCGGTATAAAGAAGCAATTATATAAATATAAATATTATGCAGATATTTGTGGACAAAATGCAAGAATTCAACGAGTTTTTTTTTGTAATTTTCTTCTGTACAAGATTGTTAAGAACGACGATTTTACAGTGAAAAAAATAGTTTCACTTTTTACATAACATAATCAGTGTCGAAAGCGTAAAATTAGAAGAAATGCCGAACAAAAATTCATTGTTAAAAGGGTTAAAAAGAAATTATTTAAAAAAAGAAGCAAAAAATTACGTGGAAAAATACGAGTGCTTTGGAAACGTCAAAATTGCAAATATATTCAATCAGTTTATCGGTGTTCGTACACATTTGCATAAGTAGAATGGCTTTCGGCCACGGTGAATTTTCTATATGCCGCGGTTAAAATGATGTGAAATGCCTATTGTTCGCTACATTATCATCGGAGACATTTTTATCATTTTACTTATTTCAAATCTCTTCTTTGTGAATAATAATTTCATTAATTAGTTACGATATTCCGACGTCAGTTTTAATTAAAATAAACGATAATCTCTGCCGAACCTCAATTTACACGACACTGTTATTTTAATATTGCAAGTGTACTATATTTTTACAATTTTATGTTTAAGTTACGTGGACGTTTTGATTACAAAATTAATTCTCTTTCGAATTTTAGATAAAACGTCTATAGAATTTTCGTGGAAAAATTTTGGGGATGACAGTGGCAAAAGTGGAACGGACAGACAATACGAAAAGATTTATGCGCACTTTCACGGACTGTTGCTGCGTCTCACAGAATAATTAACTTTTGTTAAGCAAATTTCATTCATGTAATGAATCGGTGTTTTCTATTAGATTTTAATTCAGAGCAATTTGATTTAAACAATAAAAAATTAACTAATAGGTAGTTTTCGCTCTCAATAGAGCTACTTCATTTACTTATTTTTAATGTCACCCATATTTAGAATTGTATTAAAAAGAAGTTATTGCGCATTATTTTTTTATACACAAAATTCTTTTACAATTTAAATGAGATAAGCAAATATATTGAGGATTTCGCATTTGTTAGCGTTGTACAATATTCCGAGAAAAAAATATTGTAAAAGTTACAAATTATTTGTAAAGAACTGATGTAGTATTGGTTTGATAAAACTGATTCGATCAGTTTATTGATTACTGCACATTAAGTACTGATTCAATAAAATTTAATCACTTATTATTATTTTCTACTAAATAAAATTTATGTGAGATTAAAGCACAATACTTTGAAACACTGATAATTCAATTATTTATTTGATATAGCAAGATTACTTTTAATCATTTTTTCCGTCACACGTTTAACTGCGTAAATTAATTATTGCAATTAAATTAATCGAAACATTGTTAATTCTCATTAGTAGAAATGACGAAAACTCACAAAACAATACACGCTTTCGTTCATACACTGAAAAGTTTGTTAATTTTAAGGAAATGGTTTACTTCAATAGTACTTATTAAATATTTCTTTGAATCCAGTAATAATTTCAGTAAAACTGAATAAATTTATTTGTTTCTAAATTTTTTGGCTCAATAAAATATTTAATAACTATCTAAATAAATTTTTGCTTAAAATTAACAAATATTTCTCTCAGTGTACAATAACGAAACTTTTACGATCTCAACTACTTTGTCGACCTGTTCCTTTAAGAAAACGTCGATTATGCGCAAAGTCATGAAGTGGCCCATTATACAGCACTAATTCACCGGATGACCGACCGGACATTATCCTCAATCTCTCCTCCAAATCCATATCGATATCTATACCCTCCCCCCAAATGATCCGAAATTCGCTTTGGACCACGAACAACACGCACACTCGAGTGAGCCCCGTATATTACGGAGGACGGCACTGCATCTCAAGTGTCCCACGGTCATGCGCTTGCGCTCGGGAACGAGCGAAATTCTCATCCCCGCGAATCTCTCGCCTTTCCGTATAATCGCAACTATTCTCGGCCGCGCAACATTGAGTCCCGCAATAAGATCGAATTTGGTAATAGTTAGCGCCGGTAGCGAGCTTATACTGAGAACAAGACTATAAACAATGGAATTCAAGTCGTTAGCGGTAACGATGATAATGACAATCGAGTCGGCACGCATTCGCGTCGACGCATTCAAGAGCGCTTTCACGCTCCGGGAAGTTCATTCGAGAGCGCGGCGAAACTTCCGAAAGGATCCAGCCGTGGTGGCGAGCATCTACGCCGGAATAAGCGCCACCGTTAAAGCCGGATGGCGCCTCCGCGTAGAAAAAAAAAAGAGAAAGAAATCGCTCGGGCGAATTCTCGGATTTGACGATTGATTTGGAATTTTTTTTTCAACGCTTCATCAGCTGTTTAACCAGATTTCTTTTTCTTCTTCGGCTGATGATGGAGGAACGAGTTTTTGTAGCAAAAAAAGGGACTGCGATAAAAATGGAGTTTTATAGTGCACAGGCGGCCTAATGAGTTGTGAGATCCCAGAGCGGGGACATAAATTATACGCTCTAATCAAAATTTACTCGCGTGGGTGGAATAGTAAGCGTGCATGATCTGCGACATTTATTGTTCAAGTGGAAACCGGGAAATTGTGACAAACCATGAAAATTTGAATATTGATTAGAGCGCTGTGGAATCGAAAACTGTAGGACTTCCAGATTGATAATGACGTTAAAGCACGACTCAGGAGCTGTGGTGTACGTATTTGCGCATTTAAATATATTTCAGGTCAAAAGATACAGATATATAGGGCGAAATACTAAAATCGTGCAGTATCACAAACAACGAGCGGGAAAATTAACTTGGCTGATTTACTAGTAGGACTATTCTCATATTTCGCGGCGAACGATGACTGTTCACGTCAAAAAAGTTTAAAACGTACTGCTTCGAAGAGCTTTTCTCCCTTATCTTAATGAAATAATAATTAGATTTTATCACTGGAAATATTTATGCTCAACTCCTACTTTTATTTATAAAGAGATAATTATTTATTCTTGAAGCTCTCTGAATTATTCAAAATTTGAAAGGAATCGAATTCGAATTAACTCGATTCTATTTAGAAGCGGCACTTTTTTCAATACAGGATATGTAAATAGTCAGTCGCAGTTAAGGGAACGGTCGATTGGATCTAATTAGTAGATTTTAATTTGTAAACATGAAAATTTAACGATGTCGATAATACTGAGTTAGTATAACTGTGGAGAAGGCTGGATTAAACTGCACCGTATCTTTTTAAGCGTAAAATTTTATGATCTTTTAAAGCAAACAACTTGTAAGTTTGGTGAGATTTACAATGATTTTGCAAATTTCCAATATCACCGTTTTATTTAAACCTAAAATAACAATTTCATTTTTCTTTTGAAGTGCTTATATTTTATGATCTCAATAAGGGCACCGAGTTTTTATATTTATTCTATTGTTTAGAAAAAAATCTATATAAATCGCAAGCGTGTTTGTTTTAATACTACGCTAATCCTTCATACGACATTTTAAAAAGTTACATTTATGCATCGCTTTACAGCATTTTGATTATTTAAGCTTCGCAGTCGAACGATTTCGAAATGAAAAAAAAGATCGATCTTATTATTCTGTAAAACTCGGTCCTAACAAAAAAAAAATTACAGCGTATAGGAATTCCTCTCATTTCGACTACAATTTTTTCGCTTAAACAATAATCAAACTAAAAAGTTCTCGACTCGATTACAGTTTAGAAAGCATTACACGCAAAGTCGACCACTCCTTTATCTTTAATCTTTCTTCGTACAATCACCCCAAGTAGGACTAACAAATGAAAAAAAAAATCATCACAAAACGAACGATCCGCAATCTCGTGATTCCTCGATCGGCTCGAGGGTCCCTGGTCCTAGGGCCCCGCGGGCGTTACGTCACGTGGGCGAAGCAGAGTGCGAGACTGACCTTCGAGGTGGAGGGTTGCGCCAGAGTAACTGCAGGTGAGCAGGGCGACGAGTAGCGCCGAAGCGGCGCGCAGGACGACACGAGTCGGCGACATCCATCTAGGGTTTATCGGCACAACGCGACGGGAATGGGGGCTGCGCGCGCGCCGGCCACTCGGTGCGAACTGGTACGGCGGCGGCGGCCTCGGGCCATCACGAGCAAGCGCCACCGGAGCCCAGGGCATGCGCGGCCCGATTCACGTGCGCGCGCGCGCCTGCTCCTCCTTCTCACTCCGCCTCCCCACGACGCATCCTGCCGCCTCTATCCGGCGTCGGTGGCGACGGGGTTAGAGATTCCTTCTTTTTTTTAACTCCTTTTTTTTCTATGAATGACCGGTTTTTTGCATGCTTCACTGGCATTCCTTTAATTCGGGGTTCTATGGTTATTGTGGAATTAGGGGATGATGGATATAAACCTGCTTGTGTCCGTTGTCCTAAAAAGTAGGCTGGTAGTCGGTGTTTCAAGTGTTTATTGTAATTTGTATTCGTACACTGAGAGAAATGTCTTGGAAAAATTATTATCCAGTCTAGGAGTGCAACCACAGACTGCATTTAGTGAAAAAATTACTATTTTATATTATAAATTTCACTAGAATTGTAGTAAATATTTTTAAAATTCGAATAAGTATCATTAGAATTGTAGTAAATATTTTTAAAATTCGAGCGAGTATTACTAGAATTATAGGAAATATTTTTAAAATTCGAGTGAATATTACTAGAATTCTAAAACAATTTATAATGCAGAATCGTATTTTTTCCAGAAAATGCAATCTGTGCTTCTGCTCTCAAACTAGATAGTAATTTTTACTGAAATAGTAGTAATTTTTTCAAAACATTTCTCTCAGTGCGCTATACGTTTTTTAAGTGATTTTTTGAGAGACTGTTTTATTAGCGTAAATTATATGAGTGATTGTATTGCATTTGGTACTTGAATTTTTTTATGTAAGAAGTTTATTTGAATCCTCCACTCAGATATTATATTTGCTGAATTATAGTTGACTTCAGAATTGTTTATTTTTAAATGAAGCTGTGATATCATTAAAGTTCAATTTTATTTCGTACATTAAAAATTATTGTTAATATGTTATCCTTTTTCTTCTGCAATAGAAGACGATTTTGTTACATTAATTAATCCAATAAATCGTTTATCATAATTTTTTCTATTTCCAAAACTAATCCAGTATATTTGACTGCTAAGAATACTCAACTTAATAGCATTATATTAAACAATATTTTTCTCGTTTTGCTACGACCGAAATAACAGAATTAACGATTTCATCTTATTTATTTTTGTACAAAAATAAATAGAAATAGAACACGATAAATTGTATTCCAATTTACGATAAAACAAATTTTTTCACAGGCTTTCAATTAAAAAAATTCCCTTTATAATCGCGAACAAATGCGTATGCGAGCTAAGCGAAGGACTCTTTAATTGGTAGTGGGAAATCCATACATTTTTATTACAATAGTTTAATGAAGTATTTTTCCAAAACCGTGACAATACAATTTTCCAGAATATCTGAAGCTCTTCATTAGAAGACAAAGCGACAGTGACTTTATCCGACGAAAAAAGTTGGAGAAATCAATGCCGCAAAAATAAAAATTAATTATTCGGAGTACGCATGCTCATCAGCGCATTGTGCACAGTCCGAAGTATTGTGAAACGATTTTATAATTCAATTAACGCGGTTAGTAAAAAAAAAAGAGGAGAAAATACGCGTACGCTGACTCTCGCGAGAGCCTTGCTTTTCGCCTCTTTTAACACTCTGTGGCGCGATTCGTGGCCGGAATTTGATGCGCGCAATTATCGCAGCCGCGCAACAAACCGGCTCAAAGTAATTAGAGGAGTGCGTTTCTCTCTCGTTTTCTTCTTTGATGCGCGAGTCTTCTGAATCGCGGCGCGGTCCTTTTGAATTATCGAGCCCACTCCCGGAGGTCCTTCGCCTTTTCATTAAACGAAAATTGCTGTTTTATTTAACCTAAATGTGCAAATTCCAGTGTCCGTTTTTTTCTCTTTTTTTTTTAAGAAAAAAGAAAATAGAAAAAGCGAGAGGCTAGATTTTAGGGGCATTCATTTTTTTCAAGAGCGTTTTTTTTTTTACAAACCGTTTGTACGGTATATAAACTAGTTTGCGGGCACTGCAATTTTTAATGAGATGAAATTCGCGCAAAAATGAGGCAGCACGACAAACAGCGCCGCCGAAAGCCTGCCCCATCGCAAACGCAGTCGGACATTTAATGAATGGATTAGCAGACGTCTGTTATTAACGCCGCGATGAGGCGACCCACTTCCAGCGGCCAACTTATTTATCCCATTAGCGGGAAGGAATGGAAGTTCGAAATAAATTTCCCTTCGACGTCGACGGGGAGGATAAAAGGAAGCGAGAAGGCTGGGAGGAAAAAGGCGCTCGTTCAGGCTGAAACTTTAGAATGAAAACTGCGACGTTCCTTATTTTCAATCCGCCGCAAAATTTGCATCATAAATACGCCTGAACCTGGCGTGGATAAGACAGAGATTGCGGGAGTAGGAATGCAGGTGGGCTCAAAGGTGGGGAAAAGGAGTATAGTGGAAGGTGGCAAAGAGCGCGGGGATGGGAGGGGGCAGAACCTAAGTGTATGTACATTTTCACTGAAGGATCCAGAAGTTCATTTCCTGCTAAGGTGCCGAGTAATTCGATTTTCACGAGAGAGCGCTAAGAGGCATCCAAAGGCCGGTGCAGCCGCCGTCGCGCTTGCCCCGGATTATATTGCATTCGCGCCCGGCTTTAGTCGCAGCGGACCGGAATCTCCAGGTTCCCCGTGATTCTGAATATTTCAGCACTAAATATATGGAGACGAAATTCAGCTTTTCAAACTCCACTCCCTTAAGAATGTTGCTTAATAAATTTATAATTGAACTTTCGGCTATTCGTGAGTGAATGCAATTTACTGGGCCCCGGCTGTATGTAACGCTGCAGTTTGACGTACTTATCTTTATTCGATTTGTAAGATCGAATTCTTTGCGTTGAATTCAGGTGTTGCGGTTACTGAGAAAATAACATTTTACGGTACAATTTGCTGTGAAAAGTACTTAGTACGAGTTTTATGAAAAATAATTCACTTTGACAAAAAGCGAGGTTTTTCGCTGTCTGCTTGATGAATATTAATAAAAAAGTATACGATATTGTGTTAATAAAACGTGGAGATAATATGCAGTCAACAAGCTATGAATTGTTTATTTCAACGTGCTATTTGGTAAATCGAATTTATTTTGATATCTTTCTTTTTTTTTTGAACAACTGAATTTTTATATTTGTGTTTTATTTCTTTTACTTTTCTTTTTAAAGTAATGAGACTTCTCGTCATGAGCACAAACAATGGGGTTTTTTATCAAACTCGTTTGCACAGAATTAAAATTTACAATATTTAATATTTTAAGGAAAATTATACGCCGTACTGTTTCGCAAATACATTTGAATTTTTTCGAAGTGACCCATTATGCCCGCTCTTCTTAATTAAGACTACCAATGTATTCTCATTAGAAAAGAAAGACAAGCTTTCGACTACTTTTAACATTCCTGCGGAAAAAGATATCCACGGGCTAAATCGACAAGAAATTCTATACGAAAGAAAAGCGAAAAATAATTTAAGATTCTATTACGTTGGACTATTGATACAGTATTTAAAACTAAACATAACGTATTTATTTTACAATTTAATAATATCTATTTACAAAAATGTCTCGAGTTAAAGTGTACTAACGACGTACGTCAATGTATATAGAGTGGTGTAGCTATAAAAAAAAAGGTGCGCAAGTTCAATCTGTTATATCTTTATTAATGAACGTTAAATTGAAAATAGAAAATGTAGCGTTGATTATTTTTCAATATTCTATCAGACGGACATAATGGAATTTTTCATGCTATCTTTCCTGTTTTCAAAAAGGTGAACTTATATCGCGTTCCTTGGAAACCATTACCCGGATCAAATTACCACGGAAAAAAAACTCCATTACACAAAGGTTTACGTCAGAGAATTCTATATAGTTCGTGAATATTAAACCGTTTTCCTTTTGATATTATAATATTTTTTGTACGAAAATTTCGTGTACTAAAATGTTTCTGATACTCTACTAATTTCATACATTTATTTATTTACTTAATATAAATTCAACAGACTATAAGTCCTTCATTACAAACTATATAAACTTAAACTAGAGAAAATATAAAGAATATATAAAGTAGTAATAAGAATTTTTGAAAAAAAAAATCTCAAACAACAGCATTGTAATCGGGAAAAAAAATCTACGCGTCGAAAGATTGAACCAGCGTAAGAACAATCTTGCAAAAAATCACAGAAACAATCTTTATCGCTCTGATTTTCATACATAATCTCTTCGGTGAAACATCCCCGCATTGAGGCTGATTAATCTCGGTTGAAAAAATTCGCCTCTTTGAAGTTGGCCCACGAGACTAGCGCGCAGTTTGACGATAATAATCGCTCGGGCGCGGCTTCTATCTCCCGCGCGCAACCATCCTCGATGCTATCAGAGCAAAAGAGAGGGACAGAGCTAGAGAGAGGGTGGGCGACGACAATGGGCGGCGTGCTCAACTATCGTTCGTCGATTTTAACGACCTGGCAAATTGAATCACGTACATTACGTTTGTCGCGCGGTCCTTTCGATCGTAAAGCCGCTAATGCAACATTCGCGAAATTCGTCTTCTACGCGCATTCTACAATGGACCCAGCGCCGACCGCTTCAGGCGGCGCCGTAAAAAGCTGGTCACAGACCCCACCGGTGAAAAAGATCCGCGCGCGGATAAGGTCCTTTGAAGCCCAACTCCCCTTGACCAAAGTCCATTCCATTGATTTGATATCCGAGAAAGGAGCCATTGTTATCGAGCGACGCGCGAGTTACTCGAGAACCGTAATCAACGCCGAGAAATACGAAATCGGCGTTTCGCCGCCTCTGCGTTACCCTCGCCATCTTCGGCAACGCGTATGGTTGCCCGGATGGACTGCGAAACCACTCGCTTTCGTACTCCTTTTTTTTATTCGTATTTTAAGGTTTCGGAGAGAATAGTTGGGTCAAAATTACTCACACTTTCACGGTAATTTTGGAACGCCTTGACTTTCTCGAGATTTTTATTCAATTTTAAGTAATTCTTGCTATTTTAAATGGAATAAATGCAATTTTAAATTTTACTATGCTGTTTAGAAAATTATGCGTTTAGTAATATTTCTAGAAACTTTATAAAAATTACACGAAAGTGATTACGTGAAAGTTTTATGATAAAATTTTATTAAATCTATGAAAATTTTAATTTCAATCAGAAATTCGACAATCTTTACCAACCGTCTAGTAAAAATTATCCCAAAGCGTACTTCGTTAGCAGGCGATCGTCATTTGTTTTGCATCTGGTTTAGCTTCTTAATAATATTTACAAAGTAGGTAAGTAAACAATATCACCGCAATAACACTAATCGGCTTAGTAATTTTTACTTTCAGGGTAATTTTTGTAGGATAATTCTCTCCATGTATATTTTTATTTTAACGAGCGAAGGTAATTTGGCTATAGCGGGAGGGATTAGTAATGACAGCGTGTTGCTTGCTTATTTTGTTTCCATTAATTTTATTTTCCGTATTCAGTAAAATTTACTAAACTTTAAGTAAACCTATCATCATTAGACTCAATTTTTATTCATTGATGGATAAATCCATTTCCAATGGATCGACGAGTTGACCCGATTGATTTTCTTTAAAACATTCTACCATTTACCGAAATTTTTCGATAATTCAATCGACAAATTGAATATCTCCTCTGCGTGCAGTGCGGACAGTGAATATTTTCATTCCTTTATCGAATGTACAAAACCACGCGTAGCCCATTATGACTTCATTTTCCACAAGAGAATGACGCCCAGATGCAGGACAACTGCTCACTTATCTCTTAATTTAGGTCAATCTTTGGTTTCTTTTTGGTGCTTTATTTACAGCTTGTTTTTTTTTATCTCGAGGCCAGAAACTCGCCGACACCAGGCACTTTTCGGAATTACCCATTGGCTGGAGCGTGCGTCTCGGCACAATGGTCGTCGCTGGTCTATCGCCTCGCTTCTAGTCAAAGAGCCCCGATCTTATCCCCGCTGCCCGCGCAAAACCACTCTGAAAGCAAATTCTACAGGCTCGCGAATCGCACAAAGAAATCTGCTTCCTCTCTCTCTCTCCCTTTTCTCTAACTTTCTTTCTGCCTGTCTCTCTTTCCGCTTCGCTCATAGAGAGGAGATCGAACGAGCCCCATCGATTGAAGCGCTGCCGATGAGCGCGAAAGATAAACCCAGACCTGCATCGACAGTCCGCACGCTAATCCCACCTGATCGCACCTTGTAACAGCGGACCGATTAGCAAGCGATGAGTCGACTTAAGTATTACGTTACACGACTCATCGGTTTCTCGAGAATCGCGCGAATCTCGTCGAATCTGAGCTGGGATCTTCTTTATTTTTTGTTCGTAACTTCAGTGGGATTTTCTTTTTGTGACTGAAACCGAAGCTTACAAAGTTCTCTATGCTTCTTTACTTATTTTCGATAATTGTAGTTAGAAAAGTAATATACTTAAAAATGTGAGCGACGCGAACCTCATCTTAATAAACTATTGGAAGGGTATTTTTTTATGTAAAATTCCACTTTGATGTTGGTGCTTGTAAAAGTTTTATTTGAAGAATTTCAGTTTAAGCAACGCTATATCTTCGGTGTTCTATTTTTCACAAAGTAATTTTTTAATACAATAAAGCAGGGTAAAAAAGTGTGCTTAATCATATCGATCTTTTTGATCAGAAGTCCCACTTAAAACGAATGTCATATTTCGTCGTGCGAATTATTTGGGTTTAATTCATTTACTCAATTAATGAACAACAAATTATGTATTTAAAACATGAATATAATGTGACGATGAATCCATTCATTTTAATTTTTAAGCGTTGTATGTTTTCCAAATTTATAAACGTAAATTTTTTATTTGACTTAATAAAAAACACATCCGCGTGCTCCATTTTTCTATTTGATTAATCAGCTGGAAGCACATTAGCAATTTAATTGTCTGAATAAAAATATGTTGCCGCAATATATAAATAATATTGCCGCAAGAAAAATAAATTAATTATTTGTATAATATCGTTTTAAAAAGATTTAATTTTTTCATTCTGCGATTATTAAAAGCTGCTTGCAATTAATGCACGCAATTGTACATGATAATTCATTTTCTTATTGACTTTTCGAATTATGCATTTCTTAAATTCTTCATTATATTATCTTAAGTTATTTGCAATGTTTATAAAAATCGATCAAACATTCCAAATCAAAAAGGAAACACGCACAGTATTTTAGGAAAGGAATTTGGTTATTATTAACTATTCGGGGATCAAACAGATACAATTAATAGGCATAGTTAGAAAGTATGTGCAGGCGACTATAAAGCTAAGCACAATACACCTTTGCTCGACTAACGCATTACTCACGTTAAACAATTATTTTCATATCCCGATGAATTATTTTGAACCATGAACGTTATCCACAGTTAAATTTTAAACTTCAATTGAATAATTAAAAATTTTATATTAATATTTTAACGCCTTATACTAATATAAATTGTTCATACTCTTTAAACTAATCAATCTATTTTTGTCATTACCACAAATTCGTATTTGACTTAATTTTTTAGCAATTTTAGCTGGTAATTTCATTCCGTTTAATTAAAGTAATTCAGGTATTTTTATGGTAAATGGCTGTAGTGAATATATAGAAAATAGATTTTTTGAGATTTTGTTAAAGATTTATAAAGAGCTCTAATATTTTTTAGGGATTTCAAAGATTTAAAACGGGCATAAAAAATCTATACGTTATATGAAAAATCAGGCAGACTCCTACGTATCTTTATAAGAAATTTTTCAAAAAGCCAAAGTATTAGTTAGACTTATTGTGTTAAATAATAAATTGCATCTACATGAAATTCACAGGACCACTTTTCTAACTGAAACTGATTTGAATAAAGTAATCATCCAATGACCTTTCCAGGCTCTTTATCTTCATTCGCAGCTCATGTTGTCTGTATGCAAGCGAAAATCTTCAGCCAGGAAAGCGAGATACGAAAAGGTCTCCGTAAAAAAGACGGACGAACAAACAGGGTAGAAAATAGGAGCCGCGGCGATACCCCTAAGCGGCGAACAGCTCCGACGGGGCGAACCGACCCCCACCCCCATCCAGTTCGAAGGAACAATCCCATTTTCGCGTGCTTATTTCGCGCTCGCTTAACCGCTCGCGTCCCCGGCGTCTTTTTCCTCCCGCTCGCTTTTCTCTCTATTACGGCCCCCAGGCCGTTAAATATTTAATGTCTCGCGCGGAGCTGTAAAAATCTCTTCTCTCCGACGAAAAAGTAGCGGGACGAGTCTCGAAGGCTGCTCGTTTCGCGCGGCGAGGGACGAAGACGGGGCAATGCAGTTATTGTCCTCTTTCTTTCCTCGCTTGACAAAGGAAAAATGCGGGGATTGCAACGCGCGTGCCCACAGTCTCTAAGAGTTCTCTGATGTTTCCGCGCAGCTTTTACTCGACTTTCCGTTTTGGATTTGATTATGAAGAAGTGCGCAAGGCTTACACGAGGCTTCGTTGTACTTAAAAGGTCTCTCCTACGCTCCGAAGTGCGTATTAGAGCAATTTGCTTTACAAAGCAAAATAGTGGTTTGTGGGACATATTAAACTCTGTTTTTCTTTGTTTATCGCGAAGTCCATGGTTATTTTGTTTTTTTTTTAATATAACTGCATTGGTATTATCAGTGTAAACTGCGATCAAAGGGTAACTTGAAATAAGCGCTTTTAAAGTCACAACTTTCGAATTATATCTTTCACGTTTGGCCTTTGACTTACATTATTCACAAATTTTTTTTTATGTCAATTTATTTTTTAGTATTAGTCGATTTGATGATTTTTTTTAACTAGGCGTTCATTATTTAAAAAAAAATCGTTTATATTTTGCAGGTGATTTTTTTCAATAGTTAAAGTATTAGTATTCGGAGAAGAAAATGGAATCAAAGCAGGTCTACCTCTGGGACGCGATTAGACTCGCAATTGTAACCTACTTGGTGGTACGAAATTTGTTCTTTCTATTCACTCAAAGGTCCAAGAAATCTTGAATATAAAATTCTTTCGTAGATCAATGTAAAAGGATCCGGCCGCTTTGTATTAATTAATTCATCATTTTATGTGAAAAATTACCACAAATAGTCGAGTAAAAAGTGCAGACTAACGTTTGGCTTAGAAGTTTGTTTCGCCCTTGTCCGATGAAAAAAAAAAAAAACGCCACGTGAGAATGCACTTACATGCCCCTAAAGAGATCAATACTGTCGAGGCTTAATATCGAATTTACGTTCAATGGTGCGGGTGCCAATGGCTCGCAATAAACTGGATTTTCCTGCCTACGTCGAGATGGGGAACGATTGGAGGAGCAACACCGAAGCACCGTTTCATTACGTCCCCGCAGATCACTTTTAGAGGCAACTTGTTATAAATGTTTGCTTTTAGATGATCGAAGATTTCATGGTACAATGAATTGGTTCGTTAAATCTTTATTTAAGTATTGAAAGAAGGCATAAATCGCTATCGAATGGGTTCTTTATTAAATTGATTTTTAATTATTTCTTTCACTTCTTATTTTTTTTTGTATTTTCACTTCAATTACAACCTGCAGAGTCTGAAAAAATTACTGAGTTATTTTCTGCGCAATTTAAAAAAAAAATTATATGACATTTCATAAAAATCTGCATAACTTATGTAGAATTGCTTGCAAGGATAACTGAAAGAAAAAAATGATCGTACACCCCATACTCCTTTATTTGGTTTTATCTCTGACTTAATTTATTGCAAGTGCACGTTAAGGCAGCTGGAGTGAAATTTCACTTTTAGTTTATAGTGAATCACACGTAGAGTTAAATTTGACTCTATTAGCATACATGAATAGAGTGATTTAAATTAACTATAAAGTAGAATAAAATTTACTCTGAGGTAGAGTAACATATTACAAGTTCAGACTCCACCTTTCGTTCTACTTAAGAGTAAAAAAGTCACTCTATTCTAAAAAAATCATTCTATCGGGGGAGTTAATTTCACTATAAAATTAGAGTGCAATTTTGACTGCAATAGAGTTAATTTTCACTCTCCTTCATTCCGGCTAATTTAGTGTGTGCAGAAAAGAAGCGACGTCCAGCAAATTACATTAACACTTGGTTGGCGATAGCGCTTATCCGTTATGCATCTTTAACCGCCGACCGCAACAAATCAATCTGATTAGCGAAAATACAAGGGTGCCCAGGGGTGATATTTCACAGGCTCGTTGGCACGCCACTCTTGACAATGCTAATACTATTAAGCGCGCCGCTGTATAATTGAAGTGGCCGCCGAGTAGATAAGGCCGGTGACAGACAGATACGGAGACAGTGGTGTACGCAACTCTCTCTCTGTCGGGTGGGCTCTGATTCTGATAAATCGCGGCCCCCTCGGCGTGGCCATGCATTAAAAGCCAGGCGGGAGGCGCGTGCGGCGGTGAAGGCGCCGGAGCGACAGGAGAGCCGAGGAGTCTTCGCATGACGCTGGATGGGGTTCGCTCGGGCAATTAGTTCTCGACTAATGCCACAACGTCGTCGACACCTGGCGATGTCGAGGGGGAAGCGGGGGACGAGGCTCCGCCAGGGACACGATGTGCTGGCAATTTTTCTCAATTAACCACGTCCTGCCTCCACGTCTAGAGATTTTTCTCCCTCGAGCTCAGGCGCCGCCTCCTCCACTTCTTCTTCCGCCTGGACGAGGAGGAGAGCGACAATAGAGCGGGAATGGGATCCCGTCCAATTTCCCCGCACTGGGAAGACACCATATTTTAGGGCGAGGCGTGATTGCCGGATAATTGGCTCTCTGCGATTTTTAAACTTGTAATGCCTCGTGTCTTTCCTTTTTTTCCACCTACTTTTTCTTCCTTGGCTTTCTCCGCGCGTCTGTCTCGTTAGAGCCTGATTCGGACACTTGAGACACGCGACTAAATAACGCAAGGCTGACGCGCTCTTTTTCATCCAAGCCGCGAAATAATCCTCGGGGAAATGAGTGCCCGCTGATGCCAGACTAATACGATGCAATTACGTTTGACGAAGGCTTCCGCTGTTCTAGCCGCGTGGCCAAGACGAGTTAAAAATTACTTGCCGACTGGGAAAACCACAATTTAAATGGTATAAATTTTATTAAAATTTTCTGGCTCTGCCGGGCCACTTTTTTGTCGTCGCCTCTAACGAAGAGAAGCACATTTTAAAAAGGCCTACTTTAATTAGCCGTTTTTTAACCGCAAACGGCTTGTTGAACAAAAAAGCTCTTGAGATTTAAATAATATAAGCTATTTTTCAACTCTTCTCCTAAGACCATTAATTTGGTGTATTCAAAGGGTATACTATGAAACTGAATAAATTCCTTCAAATGTTTAAGCATTGACAATAAAATTATACAAAAAGTTCTTTCTTATATTAGCTTAATACATATTATTGCCTCTAACAAAAAAGTTATTTTTGGAAGAATCGATACTAGATAAGAATATTTATACTTTAAATTAAAATAAATCTTTTTTAAACTGTGCTTTTTATCTTGATCAAAGGCAACCATATATCCTCAACTAAAGGCTTTTTTTTTTTGATAAAACAATTTCTGTTCATTTTTATCATTTCTTATTTTATAAAAACATAGTCTATTTTAACACACACTCATCCATAACCCTTGATTGAATCGTTTAAAAAATGATGTGTTCAGAAAAGACCGCCGCAGTTAATCTCTCTATTGGCTCGCGCGATCCCAGATATTCTCTATCCTTTCACGTACACATGTAACTGGCCTTCTTCCACGAAGCATCATTTGCCTCGGCTTAATTAACCGAGAGCGCGGCCACTTAACCCTCCGTAATATCCAGAAAAATCTCATTTCTCTAGCCGACCTCATAGTCACACTCATCGGACACGTCCACGCACCCCCCGAGGTGCATGCCCGCACATGAAATCACGCAATTTCCGGAAAGTAAAACATCACCGTGATTTTAGGACGCTAAAAACTTTCTGCCGGGACTATCTTGTTAAGCGCAAACTTTTTCACTCTCGACCGGCGTATTTTTCAATGTTCCCCGCCGGTCATTGCTGGAGCGATGTATATTAGAGGAGCGGAGAGAGGCCACGCGAGAGCCGTCTAAAGAGGTTAAACGTTTTCCGAGAGCCCGTACATTCTCATCAACGGGAAAATTTACATGGCTGTGTATAGCAGGGTAAATAGCATTAAAGGCGCCTTTGCATAGAAAGCCGCGCGAAAACGCCCGGCCTCCTCTTCTTTTTTTTTTTTTTTTTTTTTTTAAATGGACCGACCTCTTCGAATACGCTGGGCCATTTATTTCCAGCGCATGTAAGCGCGTAAGCGCCGCCGAGCGCCGAACAACGCTCTTATTAAACTGCATTAAGCGGCCGGGACTGGCCCTGCCGGGGAAACCTTCATTTTTCTCTTTCGCGCTGCGAAGAGATTTTGCTAAAAAGCTTGACGGGCGATGGCTTTCGTGGGCGACAATGCGATGTTTATAGATTTTAGCTTTCACCTTGCTGAGTTCCGATATACCGGAATTAATTACTCTTTGAGGGAGCAATTAATCGCCGGGTTAATTGTCTAGGAGTTTCAAAGTCAATTGTTTGGATTACGTTTATTTGAGTAATTATGTTTATTTAATTATTTAAGTTTTCTATCAGTTGTTTATTTTACTGTAGGAATTATACGTGACTAATCAAATTTATCGAAATCTGCTGACTTTTATAAAGATTTTCAACAACATTGGAGTGTAAAGGTCCGGAAATTTCGTGAAGTATTTGCTTTTTTTAATACAAAAATATTTCGAAACAATATCTAGAAAGTTTAGAAAGTAATTTACTTTTTGAACAACGATTAGTGCATTTTTATAAATTTACAGATAGTTTTATTACTCTTGTCTGCCTACACTTGATTCAATAATTTCGAAATTAGTAAGCTATTCAATTCATAGCTTAAATATTTATTTTATCTACATTTATTTAATTATAACTGAATATTTGTACTACAACATTTATAGAAGCTTCATTAGGAACAAATTAATTAATGACCATAATGATGTATAGATTTATCGCAAAATATCTGAATTAGTCTCATTTACGTAGCGTACTGTACGTTTCTTTAATTATTTATTTACTTTAGTAGTAAATACTGAAGTAAACAAATAATTTACGAGTCACATTAATTTATTAAAACCCGCGAAAAAAATATGAAATCAATTCAAAATCAAAAATGATTTATCAAAATTATGGCACTTTTTATTACAAATTAAGATGAAAAGTCTTTTATAAATATTAGAAGACTTAAAATTGTTTTAAGATGTCAACATTTTAAATATTATTGTAACAAAAATTACAAGAAAAATAAAAATAATAAAAAATTTATTATATTATAAATTTGGTTGATTGTTAAATGCGATCTTAAAAACTGATTTTTATTTATAATAAAATTTAAAATTTAAATTATTTATACAAAATAAAGAAAACATCTGGCTGCTTTTTTACGAGGAAGTTACTCCCTGATAACTTGAGCTCTCTAAAAAATATATGTGCGAGCTCAAGTTATGTGCAAAGGTGAAAATGTTTATTAATAAACTATAAATAAAATAATTGAATAAAATTTAAAATGTTGACATCTTTAAATAATCTCAAAATCTTCCAATATCTGTAAAAGGCTTGTCATCTTAAATTATACTCAAAAATGCCACAATTTTGATAAACCACTTTTCGATCTTTAATTGATCGCATCTTTTTACGCGGGAAATAGTGAAAAAAATCGATAGATCCAAAAAAGATTACTATTATTAGAGGATGGGCAAGAAAATGCATACAGATGAAGGATTAATGGTCAACAATAAATACAAATTATGCAAAGTAAGTAAGGCAGCCACGAGGGTATCGTGACAGCAAGTCGAGTGGGCCGCCGCTACCACAGGACTAAATCAAGGATTTACAGTTAAAACGGGTCGAAGGTGGTGGAAGCAGCGCCGGTGCGCTTTGCCAGCGGGAGGAAACTGCTGGTGTCCCGCAATGCGGCTAAGTAGCCAAGTGTCCAGAGTCGCGGGAAGCCCGGCACTACCGCCGCTATATTGCTCAAGCATGATTTACGTAACAGATTTCAATTAAGCGGATTCCGCCCGCATTTCCCCCGCGTTCCCCGCTTTTTGCTGGAATAACGTGTGCTCGCTCAGCCCCTTTTTTCTCTCGCTTCCCCATTGCGTAATTTCGGCAGAACTGGGACCATTGGATAATGTGCCGGTTCCGGGAGCTCGAGCTTCGGGCCAAGCCAACTTCGTGTATCTTGTTTTTACACCGCACCGAAAATCGTTATTTGACTCTTTTATTAAAACAAAAAAAAAAGTCGCTTCTTCGATTGTGTCTTACATAATTTACTGTTCAGTTCAGTATTTTGTGTCTTTTATTAACGATTACTGAAAAGAATTTTAAAAATTTGTTTTGTAGGACTAAAGCGTCACGCGTGCTTAAAAGCCTTGAAAAATAATTAAACAAAATGCATATTTCTTCGAAAATATGTATTTCTATAGTTAAGAAGAAGATTATTTTGCTTATCTGACGTTTACCGAGTTTCTGAAATTGAATACTAGTATTTTGCAATTCAAGCGCCACAAAATCACATGGAGCGTAGTTCTCGACAATATCTTAAAGCTGCAGCTGCTTTTCCTGGAAATGGCATCATTAAACATGCTCGTTTCTGTGAAAATTTTAGCAGCATTAGTAATTGACTGAGCGCTTTTGCTCGCTGATTTTTTAATTTTGAAGATTAACAAAACTGGCATTCAATCGGGACATCATTAATTTTGAAATTCTCAGAAATTTCGAGCTAAAGCTTCAAACTCCAGTTTGCTCAGTTCATAGTCCATTTTTAGATAAGATTTGATGACGTAATTGAAGAATTAATTGAGTTTCTTTATTTTTTTAGCTATATGTTTTATTCTAAAATTTTGGGGGAAACTTATGCCTTCGGTCTACAAAGTGTCGGAACACAAGCTTTATTATAAAATTTTCTATTTTTTAAAGAATTAATTAGAATTAACGGCGTAATTAGTTTTTAATGGGAAAAATATTTAATTCATTTGAAAGTATCGGCTGTTGATTATACAATCAAGATTTTCGTATCATAGAATTGCGTTGATCCTTGCATCTACTTTTAATAGATTGTAGAATTTAAACTTTTTAAATTAAGTAATTCATCCGTGTTATACACTAAAATGGTTGTGCATTACACATATTTCTTTTTCTTATTATTCCTCAATTTTTAAAATTTTACTTTCAGTGATAGTCACCAGGTACATTATGCAGACGTCCCTTAAAAAGTAGAAACGAGCTGTCGAAAACATAAGGAACGGGGCTGAGAGAAGACTTAGTAATGATCGGTGGCACCCCGAGACACCATTCCGTTAGATATAAATTCCACGAATAAACGCTGCGGTTCCGGTGGCGGATCTAAGCCGAACGATTCGGGTCACTTCGCCCTGGGGACAGTCGCCAGCGACCGAAGTAGTTGCGTCGGGCATATAGGCGCTTCGCGAGTATTACGGTGGAATTTTCTCGATGATTTATATTATGAGAGGTGCATATGAAAGTTGGAGAATAAAAATTAAAGTATTATTTTTTAACCCAATAGCTGCAAATGAATCGGAAGATAAAATCGCAATACGACAATTACATATCACATCTCATTGCCATTACATTACTCACGCTGTTACGGATCGAGCAATGCTTCTCGCATATCATTATGCATTTTACAATTTTGAAATTAAATCCGCTCCCCCTTTTTAAATTTATTTTAAGGCACATTCATCAGCACTGTAATTGATTAGTCTGATTATTTATTCATTGCAAGCTGAACGCTATAAAACACCAAGGGCTTTTCGTCCGGTATTAACGTAGCGGAGGACAAAAACTGCTGGGGAGATTTATGTCGCGCGGTCCCGAATGAAGAACGGAACGAACGAAGCGTTAGCTGTGCAGATGATAAGCCACTGATATTGCCCATCGAAGCGTGACGCTTAGATTGAACTCGTTCCTTCGTACATTCTCATAATCACTACACGATGGAGTCTTGGCACTCTGCTGCGCTTACACCTACACACACGCACACACAGTCGCCAGTCGAGCTATCGATATCGAGACACCTCGTTCTTCGGGAACTTCATTCTCATATTCATTTTATCAGGAATGAACGCCAACCCTGGGGAAGCGAGAGAAATAGTGCAAAAAGCTCAGGACTATCCTTTACTTAACAACTTCGAAAACTAATATCTTTTAGTTTTTTATTTAGTTATATATTAACAATTCAACGGCCAATAAGTCCTTATTCATAATCTGATAGTTATTAAACTAATTTACAATAAACTTAAAGTAATAATTAAACACTATTAATATATTTTTTATAGTGAATTTTCATTTTAAGGATAAATTGTTTATTATAGATAAGAATTATTATTCAAGACCAGCAGTGTAAGTAATATCAAAATAGATTATAGGAATTCAACGGATAATAAGTCCTTATACATGATCTAATAGTTATTAAACTAATTTACAATAAACTTAAAGTAATAATTAAACATTATTAATATATTTTTTATAGTGAATTTTCATTTTAAGGATAAATTGTTTATTATAGATAAGAATTATTATTCAAGACCAGCAGTGTAGGTAATATCAAAATAGATTAGAGGAATTCAACGGACAATAAGTCCTTATACATGATCTAATAGTTATTAAACTAATTTACAATAAACTTAAAGTAATAATTAAACATTATTAATATATTTTTATAGTGAATTTTCATTTTAAGGATAAATTATTTATTTTACATAAAATTATTATTCAAGACTAGCAGTGCAACTAATATCAAAATAGATTAGAGGAATTCTAAATAGTAAATTAAGAATCTGATCAGAATATATAGTGCCCAAATTGTGTGAAATCGCTTTTGGTCGCAGTGGTATAAACTGTCATCATTTTTTTATTTACTACCGTGGTATATATTCGATTTTTTATGGGAGAGGTGAATTAGGTGCTTTACTGTCTGTAAGGAGGGCGCAAAGTACCCACTTTATGTTTAGTGTGTAAAAAGAATATTTTGTACCATTATTAATACCGTTTATCTTCGCCATCTACTATACTGTAATGTAAAAGACTTTTTGAATTAGAAAAAAAGATGCAATTTTTGAGATATTAAATGCAAATGTAGTTTTTTATTTAAATAATTAACCTCGCAAAAAGCTCGTTATACATAAGACTCTCCAAAAAATTATTTGACAAATTTATGATTATCTTATAAATATAGTTACCATTTTTATTTGAAGCAAATTATTTTATTCTTTTACAAAGTAAGCAGGAAAAATCAGGACAGAAAAAAGATTAGTTCATCGCCAATAATAAAATAAATTTATTTTTAATACGTCAGTTAAAATACTCCGACAAACATCATTTTTTATCGCAACAAAAAAAGCTTCACGCAGAATTACCGAAGTGCCTAAAATAATAAAAAAAAAAGAATTCCCGCAAGAGTTGCAAGTTGCGTGAGCCTTAAATTTGGCCTACGTTCCATTGCGCGAAATAGCGCGCTTTTTATTGGCGCGGCGTGCATCCCGTGCGAGGGTAAATTCGGGCCTCGCTCGAAAAACTTGCGCGGATCGGCAGCCACGCGCACTAGTACGGGCGCATGCCTATCGATTCGAAAGTTCGGCGAAATAACCGAAGCCGGCAGCGGAGCTAAAAGAGCATATTTATTTTTGGGCCGCGCGCGAGAGACTTCGGTCGGTGGGCGGACCAGTCCTGGCTCGCTATTTTTTTTTTTTTTTTTGTTCCAGCAGATTCGTCCATTCGGCTGGAATGCTAATTCCCACGGAGCGGCCTCGACCACCCAAGTTTTTCTACGTGACTTTAATTCATCGGCCACTTGCCAATCGAGGGTTGCCCTGCGATGCGACGCTGCACAGCTGAGGAGTCGGTTAAAATGAATTTGAGAAACTCACCCTCCACCCACCCCACCTCACCCCATCATCCCCACTGTGTGCAGACTGCATTCACAGTCTGATATACTATAGTGTCCGCGTAAATACCGCGGGGGTGAAATGGGCATACGTACGTATTATACATATGTATAGACGGAGTTTTGGAGTAAAAAGGAAAAATTAGTCTTGATAAGTCAGACTTTTAACGACCACTAAATTTTTAAAAAAAAGTCTGACAAATTTTGAAAAAGTCGTTCCAAAGTCTTTAAAACAAGAAAAGTGAAAGAATCTCTTCAGTATTCGATAAATATGAAATAAATAAATCGCTTTAGTCTTGAAAGAGTCTCCTCCTAGAGTCTTGAAAGTCTCTAAGTACAATGAGACATTATCAAACCGTGTAACAAAACTTTCTCAAGACTTCGGTCAGGTTTTTTGAAGAAATAAACATTTGGAGATACTTTTTTAAGACTTATTTTGGTTAGACTTCACTCAAACTTCGCTGGAAAAATATTTCATGACTTGACTAAAATCTGAGATAGTGACTGCACCAAACAAGACTCTTCTAGTGAGATCACGCAAGACTAAGTGTTTTTTTTTTCACGGATACCCACGGAGCCGCATAAAATGAATTTGAGAAACTTGCCCCCCGCCGAGTATGGCCATTCGCAGTCTAATATACTAACACCCGCGTAAATACGTGTACGTGTGAAATGCGCATACGTGCGTATTCATATAAATAGAGGGAGGGCCGGAGGGCGTAGGGCATAATTTCTTGTCGCGCGGCAACTCGACCCCGTCTAACTTTCTGACTAGCTCCGAATCCTGTCCTCAATTTGCTTGCATAACTGGCTTCCTCTTTACCTTGTGTGTGCAATCTAGCGCCGGAGCGAAACTTTTTCCGTCCCTTTTGCCCTCCCCCCTAGCGTCACCACTGCGTCACCAGCCTCCCTCTGTTATTCTCGTCTTTCCAGCTTTGAATTCCCACAGGTAGCTTGTTTTCCGAGTATTAAGCGCCGGTACGTCGCAATGACAGAGATAGCGCCGACGTCGTTTCTATTATTATGCCGTCCACTGGCGGACAATGAATCTTCTAATTTCTGATTCCGTGGCTCGTTTGACCCCCGCGACGCCTCGGGAAAATGAAAACGGCTCGGCCGACCATTTGCGGGGGCTCGCAAAATTCAAGTGGACCGCCGTTTTGTATTGACTGGTCCACGGCATCGACGTCCCACTCGGAACTTTCGAGCTTTCGCACGTTTAGTTTGACTCTGCGACAATCGTTAATGACACAACGGGTTTCATTAATCAAGAAGGCTTGAAAAACTTCAGTAATTATATCTTTTGAAAGATTTTCGGTTACTATATTTAAAAAAAAAAAATAGTTTAAGCGCTTTTGGTAGAAAGCTTTACTGGAAATTATCAGTTGAGTGCGGAAATGAGATTTCCTTCTCCAAGAATAAAGAAAACAATAAGAAAACGTGCTAAGAAAAGAGTTAAAATAATAAAATACAGTAGATAAATATAGTATAATAGAATAATAAAATATAAGAATGATCTACGTATCTATATGTCCAAGGAATTTGAATTGCAGCGAAGCTTTTATTTTTAGAAGTTATACGAGCGATTTTCGCTTGGTATATAATGCGAGGTCTCTTCTGAGATTTCATCAGAAGATTTTTCTGTAGGAAGCAGCAGTTGATGAGACTGGCGAAAGAATTAAACTAAGCTCCATTTTTTTTTGTGTTTAATTACAAAAGTTTTTAGTTCAATAAATCTTGAAAAATATTGAGATTTTAATATTGAAATATTGCAGTCTTCTCTGCTGTAATGTTTTCATTAAAACACGAGATAAAGGAAAACATAATTTAAAAAGACTATGAAGCTTGTGGAGCTTAACTTAATCCCGTTGTACGTGAATCAGGCTTTGAAAGAAAGTATGACTGATTGTGACAAAATTGTATACTTTCATAAAAAGCGGCGACTTTTTTTCCATCGGCTCATTACAAGGGAACACTTTGTGAGAATTAAAAATGAAATTTATTTCATTAAAATATTTTAATTCTCGGTAAAGAAGGCAGATTAACACAGTCCACAAGTATGCTTAACTAGAATTTTGAATTCTGTTTAAAATATTGTTCAATGCAAAAAAATTATTTATGAGTTTAAATTACAATTAAGCACAGTTCGTAAAATATAACGAAAATATTGCAAAAGGCTAAAAGGCAGCCAAGTTATTTAAACATATCGCTTAATACAAATAAAATGCATTTTTACATGACATTTCGTGGATAAAATTAACAAAACAAAAACGTTATTTGATATTATTTCACGTGTCTTAATGAACATAAAAGCTTATTCAAGATTTTATTACTCGCTTCAATATTTTCTTATATTTATAATTTCGCCAGCCATAATCCGTTAATTATTTACATTTTTTCAACGGCTATTATTGTTCGTAAATTAATATGTACCCAATAGGCTTATTCAGCTTTGCAATGCATTTTTAAAACAGTTCAACTTCATAACAGTTGATTAGCAATATATTCCCGGTCACTGGCGTCAAAAAACTCCTGCGAATGACTTTTTTGTAGCGGATATTCGCGTGCAGGACGTGCGCTTCAAAAAGACAAGTAATTTTTGAGAAAGCATATCGCCGTAGCCTCGTGCGTTTTCATTCAATCGACCTTAATCCGAGTGGAAAATAGAGAAACCCAACGGCGGGGATGTTCTGAAGAGAGCGAGGCGAACTCGAAATACCCATCTTCCCGTACCAGATCGGTACCTTAAAAATTCAGCAACTCTAGCCGGCAAACTCTCTCGTGTAGCCTTATACTGTCTCGCGAGTAGAGAAAAGCCGGCCTTTAACTGCCATTTCGACGTTCGATTGAGTCTTTATTCTACCGCAGTTCCGAGTTTCATTTTAGATAATTAGAGCAATTGTGTGTCACTGAGTGTGAGCTCCAAGGGGTGGAAATAATTATAACATTTAAAGTGAGATTGATCGTCTCCTTAGTGCCTTCGTTTCGTTAACAAGGAAGTGTCCTTTGTTTAAAATAAAAGTAAACTGTATAGACCAGTGGATCGACCATCGAATGTAAATTACGAAACATTTTATACGAGTTTTAAATTTTAATTTGATCCTATTTACTACACGTTTTAAAGGCGGTCGAAAGAAGACCTGCAACTTTAATTAATGAATGGAGTGATTCCTCTTAGAGGATTTCTTTGTCATGTATTGAAATTTTAAATGGATCGCTTTTTTGTGCAGCATGAACCTTTGAACACAAATACAATTTTTTTCTTTAAGTAGATGCTAATATTTGTGAATTATTTAGGTATTTCCTTGTAAACCTAATCTAAACTGAAATAATTATGCTCAGCATGGAAATTTTATTTCAGATCGTTAATTTTAAGGTAAATTATTCATAAACACAATTACCGGTCAAATAAAGAAAAAATGAAGGTACAATTATGATTTTTTTTTATTCCACGTTTTATTATAATTTAGACTTCATTCATTTTTAAATTGTGTCAAATGTATATTTAAGTAATGCATTGATTTTCAATGCATGTCTCCTAGATCACAAGTACATTTGGTGCTCGTTTCAAACTCGACAGAAAGAGAATTTTAACTCCGCAGGATTCTTTTCTCCTCTTGATACATGCAGTCGTTCATGGAAGACTCTCCAATTTTGTGTGTTTATCCTTTATAGAAAATTAATAGAATATCATTAATTTTCTGGCCATTGGTCAATTTATGATAAAATTTCTAATCAACAATCTCATAGGAAAGGAGGGGATCTCTCGATTATGTCTGATCAGTTTCTAGACGAGTCATGGTTATGAGTGGATCCTATAGATATTTTTAAAAATATGATGCTTGTAATGGTAGCATATTCTGCGAGTTATTATCAAGTAATTACTTCCAGTTACAATATTTAAATAAATTCCAGAATAATTTATATTAGAAATTTTAAAAACGTTCTTCGATTATTCAAATTTGAATATTCAATTAATAATTTTAAAATTTTAAAACTTAACTTTTGAAAGATTAAAACTCTTCTTAAAATGCATCGTATTCTCTAAATCTGAAAATGTGAATAGTGACCAATTTTATGTAAAAATCGTTCACACATTTAGTATCTGAATGGCTTTCCACATATGTCACTATTCACAATTTCTAATTGTGTACATGATCGTTGTTCCAATTGCGTTGAATTTTCTGATTTAAGATTCGTTTTTAAAAGACAATTCATTTGACAGAATGAAAATTCCTAGTCGACCAAAAAGACTTGCTCTACATCTTACACACCTAATACACTATTTTTATCACATTTTCAAGAGATTACATGGCTTAGCGCTCGTCAACTGCCATTACAATCCATTGAGATTTATTGCCAATGTAACCCAGTATCTGAAAAGGTCAATTTCTGAAAACAAAGCAAGAAGAAATTACGTGCTTCCATCATGAACGCAGCGTCCAAACTGAACAACGACTCCTCCCACGGCGACACGTATCTTCGTCATCCGACGAGCTCGTAAAAGCCGACGTACGCAAGCCCATCCGCTCCGACGTCGATTTTACCGACGACTGCCTGTGTCTCCGCGCCTCGCGATACATCGTCCCAGAGCGGAGTATGATAAAAAAATAGTACTTCGCTATTTGCATTAACAGAACTTACAGGAAAGCTCTTGCCATCGGGCGAATATAAAGGGCACATCTGCCGGGTAGTAAAGTGCGCGCAAACGCCAGAATAAAATCCAACGTTGCGCTGGCGCCACTCGGCCACGGCATGAATTCAGCCGGGGAATCTCGGGGAAGGCGATGCTCCCGACTGCTCGCCTCCCGAGGCAACATATTTACGCTAACGTATAAATCGCGGCCGCTCGCGGGGGAAATTGGCATGCATGAGAATAGCCCGGCGTTCGATTTAATACCGGGGTAAAGAGCTCGCCGAGCGAAACCTATCCCTCTCTCTCTCTTACGCCCGCTTCCGCGCTCTCCGGTCTTATCCGATCACGAAGATGTATATCGGGTCGAGCGTCGTTCGGTTTTTTACGCCCCCTCCCCCTTACTTCGCCCTCTTTTTCGTGTATGTTTCTCGCCGCTGCGGTTCGACGCGCTCGAGTTTTTTTTTTTTTTTGGGGAAAGCCTATGTGCGGGATTTGATTGAGTTCGACTTTGGGTAATTTAAGTTAAGCGTGCGCCGCATTGATTATGCGGGGGACTTGATTCGGGGAGTAAAAACACGCGTCAGTCGCGCTTGAGGGTTTTCTTGCCCCGTCCGTCGAACTGCCGAGATTCGCGGTGAAAAAGGCTCGAGAGAGTCGTTTGCAGTTTTTCAAGTTTTACTTCTCCCCGACGCTATTTGCGATTTTGAAATTTATCGTTCGGTCGATTGCCCGATTACTTCTCTTTTTTTCGGTTTTCGGAGAAATCAGGAGAGATTAGGCAGCGGAAAGAAGTTTAATAAAATCTATTTATACGGGAGATACGGTCCTTTTACGGTCGTTAGATTTCCTGGATCGTTACACTGCTGCAGCTATTTATTTTATTTTATTTTATTTTATTTTTATTATTATTATGGTTTACTGTAACGGTAACTTGTACAACGAATGTTTTTCTGACCACTTATTTACACTTTCTATTTATTTTTTAATAATTGAAATAATTCTGTTTTATTTTAATAAATGGTGAATAAAGTTATTAAAAAAGTCGAAATAGTCTTACAATTGAGTACACTGAGAGAAAAACTTGTTAATTTTAAAGAAATAATTTACTTTAATAGTACTTGTTAAATATTTTTTTGAATCAAGTAATGATTTCATTAAAATTGAATGAATTTCTTTGTTTCTAAATAAATTTAGTAGTTTCAAAAAAAGAATTTTTTAACTCAATAACATATTTAATAAGTACTATTAAAATAAATGTTTATTTAAAATTAACATGTTTTTCTCTCAGTGTATTCATTATAAATATTTTTTTTAATAAAAAAAGTTCTATGTATACTTATCCTTCTAGTCTTAATTGAACCCTTAAAAAGAACATCTCGCTAAAAAAAATACCATTTTTATAAAATAAAAAAGAAACGATGAATGCATTTCTTTCTAATACACAAACCTTACATTAGTAACTTACAGATTTTTATTTCGCGACATAGGAATACGGTGCTTATCAAAGCCCTCATTGCAAGCATACGATAATTACATTCTGCAAAAGATACGATGTCCATTACGAGTTTTTAATGCAGTCAAAAAAAAAACAAAAAAGGAAAAACGTAATTCTTCACCAGATATACATTTGAAGAAGTCGTTATTATCGGAGGCATCGATTACCAATAAAAAAAAGGAACATCTCAATCGAGGTAGTACGATTCGTCGAATACGCCAATATCTCCACCGCATCGTTTCGACGGCTCATCGTCAGCGCCACGTAAAAAAATAAACTGTCAGGATACGAGCAAAGCTTGCGGCGAGGCTCTCAGTTAATCAGGGCTCCAGGAAACAATGCGAGAATCTTCTCGAGACCGGCAGCGGCTCCAAGAGCCGCGGAAAAATCAATGCTTTCTTAACTCGCCGTGGGATTTCGCTGATCCTACGGCCAGGATGAAAAAAAAAGGGGGAAGGAATTGGGTAGAGCCCAGCAGACGGGATCGACATGCCGCGGGGGAATACCTTCGGCGAAAATCGACACGAGGCTGGAATGGGTTAACGCTGCCGGTGAAGATCGCAGAAGTGCTTCAGCTTAGCCGATGACGCGCCGTGTATCGATATGGATTGCTCGGCCATTGTTAGCTTTCTTTCAGGCTGAAGAGCGAGCCGAGGGCGTCGAATCATTCTGGAAATGAGGATTACTTTCCGGAGGTATTAGTCACGGTGAGCGGGCGGTATTTACCTTTTATTCTTAATGTATTCAGCTGAATCCATTCGACCATTTCTCATAAATTTTTTTAAGAGTTAGTACGGAATATTCTTCTTTTTTTCTGAGAAAAATATTGGTTTTTGAATGAATTTTTTTCGAATTTTCTTTCAATGAAATTTGCACGAAGTACTTTTCCTTGAGAATGAGACATATTTTATGGGAAGATCTACTGTGACTTGAAAATCTTCCTAAAGTATTTGTGCAAAACTTTGAAGATAATTGATATGAATGTACTAAGTATTTTTTTTCGGATCCGTTCCTTTATTTTGAATATTTATCTGCAACTTTTAGGAATATATTCCGAGACGGTTCTTATGTATCCTCAGGTTAAAATACACAATTTCAAACATTATTATTACGATTATTTGCCAATTAATAATACTTATCAAAAATTTGTTTCATAAGGGTATCATCAGAAAGGAATGAGTTGCAATGCATGAGTGACATATTTGTTCTCGATAATTTAAAGAAAACATTGACATTCATTAACTAGTTAACAAAAAAAAATTAACTATTGTAACAAAGCTGAAATAAAGTGTCGATTTTCATTTGCACAAACAGTGTACATAAAAATATCTCCGACAATCATAACCAAATCTACGATCATGAGATCTGACACTATCCTACTTAGTTGCTTTTCATTCGATTACGCGAGATTCAGTAACGTGGAAAATATTTCAGTTTTCTCTTTTATGAATGCATACACGGCAAGCCAAATTGGATATTTGAATGACGTGGACGAAGATCGATAGATCGGGAAACAGAGAACGTTATGCGAGCCTCGGTCGGTCGATAAATGGAAATTACAGCAGAACGCCGGTAATCGCCTATTATTTTCTACTGAACGCTGAATAATTTTTCTCCCCCACTAAGCGTCGAAACTCGCTCAGTTTATTTTAACAAAGATAAGGACATAAAAATGTGGAATTTATTTTTACGACATTGTTAAAAATCCAACTTTAAGGATTTTCTTTCTTTATACGTACCTTATCTTAACTGCTAATTCATTATCGAACCCATAACAACTTCGTACAATGTATCGCGATTTCGAAATCTTCGCTTAGATATACTTTCGATATCAATGTATTTAAAGCTTTGTTACTTGCTTTTATTATTTACAGAATTTTTTTGAATTTACAATAATCACTGATCAATACAACTTTTAATTTAATTATGTTTATTTAAGTGTTATTTATTAAATATATTCCTTATTAAAAAAGGTTCCCTTCAACTGTAGATAAGTAAAAATCGGTAAAATCAAGGAAAGCATTCGTTAAGGGTGTCAGAGGGCAGAAGTACATTTACATCGCGGTGACTTCACCATTCGCTGTCTTTCTCCAACGCGAAAATATTATTTACCTTCCGCGAGCAGACAAAGCCGACATTGATTTAATGCAAGCGACACTTTCGGACGCGATGTCCTTTTCTTTCAAGGAGCAGACCCCTGCCTCCCGAAGGGGCAGCGCCTCTCATTATCGCAGCAGCGCGAGCGTAAACGAGAGAAAGGCAGACTTTAAAAGAAAGAGCCGAAGAATATATACCATCGGGCTCGCTGGCGACGGGAAACTTCGACAGAGACGACGGCGGAGAGTCTCGAATCAAATATGTCATTTATATCTGATGAGCGTTATAATGAAGTCGTTATCTTCGCAGGGAAAGCGCTGAGGGGAGCGAAAATTTTACCCAGAAGGGGGAGGGAGGTGGTGGTGACCCCTCGTCATGAGAAAATTCTCGTCGGCCACCTCCCCTTTTGTTTTTTTCATCGCGACTTTTGGCATCCCGTGCAGTAGTAATTGCACGACGCGTCAGCTTCTCCGGACTCAAATGAGGCAAAGAGCTATCCCGTCCTCCTTTTTTTTTTTTAGCGCACCGCCATCTCGGATTTCTGAGAAATACGAAGACTTAACGGTATGCTTCGCCGAGCGTAAGCTTCTAATTCCGCTTATGTCCAAAAGATGGAAAATCGCGCCCTCCAGCCTCGTTTGCCCTTTAATGATGGGAATGGAACTTATGTATTTTTTTCTCGCTCTTTTCCCTTCATTCCAGGGCTTCTTTCGCGGTGAGCTCGGCCCCCTTATCACTCTACACAGGGGATTCGCAAAATGCGATCAGACTTCCCGCGATGATCAGTTTTCAAACTTCAATGCCGTTGCATCCGTTTTTATGTATTTATTTTAAAAAATTCTTTTATTGAGTTGTTGAGAGTTCTTATATGTGCTAAAAAAGTGCTTACAGCATGTTATTTGATAAATAGTAAATAAAATTACAATCTTTTTCTTAAAAAAAAAATTAACTAATTCTATACTATTGGTATTTATTAATTAAAAACAGGCCATGCTCGCAGAAAATCTAAGCCAATTGAAAATTTTCAATATATTCCAATACAAGTTGATAAAAACAGAATATTCATTAAATCTTAAATTAAATTTGTTCCTTACTAAAAAGTAATTGCACTGTGTACATGATGTAAATTAGCAATTATCGATGTTCGATCAAAACTAAAATCATAAACCTTTTGCAAGGACAAGCTACCGACAAGATTTACATTATTACAATTTTTTCTGATAACCTGCAATAATTTTTTTTTAAACCAATTATGTTTAAATATACTATTTTTCAAGTCTTAACGATCATAACGTAAATTTACAACTATGTGTGTTACAATTTTTTAATTTCTTTGAAATTGACTTTTTTCGTAAATTAAGTGAAGCCACAATAAAAAAAAAGTTTAAAATTGAGGTAATTTTTTTTACGATTTAATATTATAAAAAAAGAGGAAAATTGGAATAAATTATAATATCATATAAGTAATCCAAATAACTTGGATTAAAAAAGTTATATTTATGATAAGCTTTCATAGAAATATTTATTTTTTACGAAGCCATTAAATAAGTGTTAAAAAAAGTCTTATTTACTATTGCACAGTACATAAATGCTATAGAAAACCACTTTTTTTCTAGTCGACATCAAAACGCTGTTGTACACTTCGCTAAGAATGATCGACGTTATTTAGCTAAGGAGCTTCCTAAAAGGATGCTATCTCATCTAACTTACTTGTTTGAATTAATCCCGTGAGGCTTTTTTCCCTCGCTTTCAAGGGAAGGATAATTTACTCGACTGTGGTAAAGTCTCTACGATTGCCCTTCTTTAAACCTGACAATTATGTACTTATTTATATTTAAATTCGAGAAAAAAATTGGTCGATAACTAATCCAGTTATTATTACGAATTTTAACGAATTTTATTAACGTAGTATGCATCGGAGCACATTTAAACCTTTTTTTAGATCACTACAGTAAAGTTTATTTATCAGGTTCTCTTTTTTTCATTAGAGTCATCGATACCAAGTTAATTTTTTTTAATTCTTCATGAGGAATAAGGATAAAACCATATAATAAATATCGAAAATATGTTCTTATATTATGATTATGGAAAATATTGCACTTCCAATAGTCATGAAGAAAAAAGTATGATATTCAAAGACAGATAATAAGACAGGCAATATATGCTAAAATATACCACTGACTGCATTGACACTTATTAAATAATAAAATACACTTATCTCTCGGTATTATAAAACTATATTGCCGCCGCCGCTGCCACCGTCGTTTCAAGAATGACCCCCCTCCTCCCTGCGGAGTGGAGATCGAGGGGAGAGAGGAGGAGAAGGGTAAAAATACAACCATTATTAAGAGGTACCTGATTAAGGGATATACCTTATTAAGTGTTGTACCTCAATGTACATCCCTTATTAAGGGTTGTACCTTAAAGTACATCCTTAAGTTATTAAGGTATACCCTTAATAAGGAATGTACTTTAAGGTACAACCCTTAATAAGGTCTGTACCTAATAAAGTACCTCCCTTATTAAGGGTTGTAACTCAATAGAGTACATCCCTTATTAAGGGTTGTAACTCAATAGAGTACATCCCTTATTAAGGGTTTGTAACTCAATAGAGTACATGGTTAATAAATAATAAAATACACCGAGGCAGAACGATGTGAACGCAGAAACAATAGAATCAAACTAATTGCTAGAAGCGGAAAATGGACGGGAGTCTGTAATCCAAGATCAAGTGGTAGCTTGTATTGTTAAATTACGGATCAGTCGACAGGCTTATACACCGAGTGCGAGTCCCTGAAAACGAATAAAGCCCTTCAAAGCTCTCGCGCGCTGACAGGACATGACTTTCGGAATACGCGGCGGTGACGAGAACCCGCTGGAGGAGAAAAATAGAGTTCCGCCGGCCCACCCCCTCGGCTGTCTATCGCGCGATCGATTTTTCACGGTGCGGAGGGTTGAACGCGTGCGGGGGTGAACTCGTTTACGCGAAACTTACGAGTGGCCCCGGACGGCTGTTCATTCTCTTTCATAGGCTTCCAGTCGGCGGATTCCTACCGCGCGGCCTGGTATAACTCCCGCGGATTAAAATATTGTTCCTGTGCCCGCGAGCCGTTCGTTCGCTCGTGTGACTTTCGCTCCGGACTTTGGGCGCAAATGCGAAAATTATTGCTCCGGCGAACTCGTTGTTTTCCTCGAAAGCTCTAAATGCGATCAAATTGGAATTCTTTTCGTTACTCGACGAGTTTTTATTATTTTTTATTTTTTAAATGCACTTTTAAGTGCCGCGCGCGTATCTCCTATTTGGCCGTTTTATTTTTCATTTTGGGCGCACTGCATATAATAGTATAATTCAACCTCGGCGGAGTGCCGCTGTTGCAAAGAGACTGAACAAATTTTTTTATCGCGGCGTTGGTTCGGTAGTTAAAAAAGCTTCAATTTCGTTTTAATTTTAATCCTTTTTAGTGGGTAAAGAGCGAAATAAAAATTTTTTGCCCTCTTGTCAATTACGCGAAATATACACATCGGTCCATTGTCCATGACAAAAAGAGTTTGAAATGCGTTCTCGTTCAAATGTCAGAGTGAATAGAATGTCACTTTCAGTTCTTCCCCGGCCAGCCTAAAGGCCTACAAATAGACGAACTAAAAGCTGAATAGCCGACGGTACTTTGGAATATGATTGGAGCATTTACAACCTAAAGTACTCGTTTTACAAAATGTTCGTCCGAAAAATGACACAAAAGGGACATTGTTGAGACGCGTGAAAATATTCGACACAAAATTTCGCCCGTTGAAAAAGGCTATTTTTACACTTTCGCGAAGGTCCAATAATCCTCATCACTTTAATTTAACGCTTCACAGAAAGGAGCGCTTCGTTTTACCATTTCAACTCGTTCTTATGACAAGAGGACTGGAAACTCAAAGTCTCACGAAGAAGCTTTGATAATAATATGTGGGCATGCGGAGTTGCAGCAAAAAGTGCTGGATTCATTCGAACAAATCGACGGCTCGATTTAACTCGAAAGGCTTTACTGCGCTAATTGCACACTAATTATAGCTTTAACGCATTAATTGCACAAACACTTGGTGAATATCTAATCCCCTTAATTATCAGGCTCGCATAAAGCAGTGCAATTCCCGCGCTGAAAATAGTATTCTCTCGAAAAGCTCCTTCCCCCACTAAGCATCTCAAAGTTGTTAAAAAAAAAAAAAAAAGAAGAAGAGAAGACGAAGAAAACACCAGACGCAAAAGAAACACGCAGGGCGAAATTGAATTAAAGTTTGCCAGCGAGAAGAGGCGAGGAAAGAAGGCAATATCGGGGGCTCCGGGTAGCTCAATCAAATCGCCGTATAAAAAGTAGGGGCGACTCGTTTATGCACATGAAGCATTGGACTGTTTCTCGCAGTCGGTGGGCGCTCGGCGGGGAGAGGGGGGAGGCCATCAAGATAAGTAAACGGGCGCGCGACCGCGCAATTCTTTAAGCGTAGCAGCAGCTGCGGAGCCTCAGCAAGGAGGATATTTCTCATGAATGTTTCAAACGAAATTGCGGAATCTAATCCCTGGGCGGGGCTAAATCATTCGAGCTATACCCGCGAATTCCAGCCATCCCTTTTCCTCGGCTATATCCCTGCGGCGGCTCTGATGGGCGCGAGCCCTCCCGCGCAGAACCGAAAAAATTATTCATCGACGACTTCATTGGCCCGCCTTTATTCGCTCATTCGAGTCACGCTGACATAGTGTATTTCGTCGGATGCGCATTGGATCCCCCCGGCGATTGAAAAAAATTTACTTTTTCATCGGGGAGAGTGGATGTTAAGAAATCTATCCGAGGCTTCCCGATGAATTATGCGAGCGGCATAATGAGCTTCTAAGTGTGGCTCCGCCAAGCGTTTTCTTTTATAATATTCCTCTAAAATTCGGGGCTTTTTTTATTTATACCGGTATAAATTTCATTGTGAATTATCCCGTTAATCCCGTTAGCTTATGTCTCGGTACGAAATAACATAAAGAAATTGACTTAATCGAGAGATAGTACAAGTTTAAACGCTCCCGTATTACATCGATTTCCTTTCCCGTTCGATATTAATACTCGTAATACGGAATTTCCGAGCGACGAAAGCCAGACGAAGCTGAAATGGAGAAGCGAGAGGGAGCGGGGCATAAAGGAACATCGGTAGAGCTCCGTTAAAGTATAACTCGTTAAATTCCAGAAAAAAAAAATGGGAGAGCAAAAAGAGGCTGGGAGCAAAGCTACCGAGCGACCTCGTGTCGCGATTCCTAATGGAGTCACGCCCAGGTGGATAGGCACCTTAAGGAGGGGGATAAGAAAAATAAATATCGTTTTCGCCTCGAGAATAAGAGAGTCCGCCTGCGCGAAACCGCGAGGCGGAATTCTAAATGAGGCTGGGAAAACGATTTAAAATAAACTACGCGCCGCGTCACGTGACGAAAGGGAATGCCATTGAAAAAAAAAACAACAAACTTTATATTCAATCACGCTCGAGTTCGTGAATTTTGGCCGTGACACTTGCTCGACAGCATGGCCGATATTCGGTTACGAAAATTTCATTTGACCTTAAAAGTGTACTGAAAAACGAAGAAAGCAGTACACGAGGGTAAGAATATCGAGAGGGTGCATAAATAATTGGTATCATATTCGACTGGTATAAAAAAAAAACCATTAACCATGGCCTGGGGCTATTATTACTCTGTATTCCACAAGCGCCTCGCTAATGTGATTATAATAAATTAATCTTCTGATATCCGCAAGCAAGTAGCAGTTCTTATCAATTTTAGATAAAAATAATCGTTTGCGTGCACGTGACATAGTTTATCATCGGTTGAATCGAGGATTAACAAATGAGCGATTTTTTTCTCGAAAACAAAAAAATATTTGTCTTGTGTATCTCGTATTGACTACTTGAAATTCATTGTCATTACTTAAAAGAATATATTTACGTTTAAACGATGAATAAGGTTAATAGATGTACACGTGTAAAATTATTTTTTTTTAAGAAATGAAATTTTAAGTCTTAAAGAGGGCCTGAAGTATTTCTGATAAGTGAGGAGTACTGTTCAAGGGACACGGCCCTCTGTCAATGGACAAAAAGGTTTCAACCCTCACAGAGGGAAAACGACTACTTTATTAATAAAGAAGCTAGAAAGGATTAAAACTTTAAATGAACTACGAGAAAAGAAAATGTAGTATCCACAATTTTTGAAACGGAGTTTCTACTTTTGAAAAAAAAAGATAATACCTCATTTTTAATTATAAATTTTTTGTGTCAACTTTGGTATAGAGAAATCTTAATTTTACTAATGTGACGATATTATTTTTAATTTTCCCGTACCCGGTAGTTTAAAAAAGTATAAAATAATAATATTTTCGGGTTTATTTTATCGACGTAATTTTTTGTTCTTCAAAACTAACATTTGATTTCGTGATAAAGATCACTGCACATTTCTAACTGTAAATAATTTTTTAGTGGCGTTCGACCTAAATATTCATCACACAAAATGAAATAAAAAAAATATTCTCTTCCAAAACTTTTTATTTAAAAAAATTTTATTTAGGTTTGATTGAACTTTTCTTAGCGGAAAGAGTGGAAAAGTAACGAACAAATAATTGAAATCGCAACGCGGTTTATAAAAATACCTTGGGTCACTTTTTACTCTGAGATTGTCGAAGTCTCTCTCCGGATACCGAATGTACCAGCTGTATGATTTCTCGTGTAATATAAAAATCGTGAAAATTCCATGATTTATTTAAAAGAAAATTGTAAATATATATTAAAATCGTCGATAATAACTATTGATTACATATATTCTAAAACCTTTGATAATAACTATTGATTATATATATACTAAAACCGTCGATAATAACTATTGATTATATATATTAAAATCGTCGATAATAACTACTGAATACTCCTGGAAATAATCGTGTTCATTCCGCATGGCATGCGGCACTTTGATTTTGTAATCAGCTGTAGCTCATTTCATTGATTGAAAGTAAGAGAAAGAAGCTGAATATTTTTAACTCCACCGCGGCTATCATCAGCATTTGCAACCATCTCTTTTTGCGACGATGCTTTACGTACTTTTTAATAATTTTTTTTTCATTCCTGGCCAGAATTATTACACTCGTGAAAACGATATTAATCACAGCGAAAGTCCCGACTACATAGGGAGCCTTTAAAAGGTAAATAAGGAAGGTAAAATGCCAATTGTAAAGATCGATCGAAGAAGATATCTTAGCGAGGCGCTTGTTGGCGAAGTTAATTGTACAATCAGTTCCTTAACGGCCAGTTATCAAATAGTGGTTCCGTGTAATGGCAGCGCCGCGTGTAATGGAGGCTCCACTGCTCGCGCTACTTGAGCGCGCCGCTGGTATGCCGACGTGAATGAATGAATGAACTTGTAATTTAGTGGTACAGTCGCCGCTGCTCTGCACCACTGCAGCCGCTGGATCTCCAACGCACCAGAGAGCCTCAGCCGCTGGCTGCATGAGTTATCGAAACTTAAATTACCAGCGTACCTATTTTCCATTTGTGATTGCTGAATTGACAACAAAATTTTGACGCTAATGTCTCACGATTTAAGGTAATTTTCATTTTATTCGGGACTGTAAAGGTGATAGGGGTATGGTAGGTATCGGAGAAAAAGCAGGGAAAACTATTCGAATCCAGGTGGATTTGCTCCGCCTTTTATATATGAATCTTAACGGGAGAAGTTAGGAAAATGTTAATAGGTAAAGAGTCTAGGAAATCCTGATCGCCCTTGGAAGATATTTTTATATAATTTCTACAAGGGGATTCAACTTTTGAGTCGACGTACATTTTCATTATGAATGACAGTGGACAGTTATTTAATCGTCAATAAATTATTTTACAGACGATCTGTGCAAAAGTTGTAGAAGCTATAAACTGGTAAAAGGTTGTACCTAGTTTCTATTTTTTTTATTGGAATATTGTCAGAATAAAAACACAAATTAACGTAAAGCACTTAACAAATTATTTATTTAAATTTTTTTATATACATTAAAGGAATTTGTTTTAGTCGTCGGTTACGGTCTGACCCCAAAAAATGTATTACATTGAAATAACGAATACAATTATTATAATACGAGAAAATGTGCAATAATTTTTCGCGAGATGAAAACTACATTAAATGGATTATTAAAACTTTGAAATCAGAAAGACATTTATTTGATTAATAACAATTTCGTTTAAAATAACAGTCGATATAATTTGATTTATATTGCAGAAAGAAAACTTAGTGTATACTTTATAAATCCATCAGTGAAATAAACCGAATAATACAAACTTTCTTAATTATTCAAATCGCAATATTAAATTCGCATCAAAATTTTATAGAATTTTTAGCCACTTAACCGGAAAGAAATTCTTAATTCCGAACTTTAAAAAATCCTGTCATTTTTAAAAAGAAGCGATCGGAAATTGATTGCCCAGTATTCTTAGTCATCGGAATGAATAATATCCACGTTTCTGACGATCGCACGAGGCCTGCATGATCACGAAGAATTCTTATTAGAACAGAGGAGCTGAAGCAAAAAAAAAAAAAAAAACAGCGGAAATAAAAGTAAAAAAAAAAGATAAAGGCCATTCTCGAGGGAGCAATCGGCTCCTTCCGCCTGTTAAAAATTCGCGCATACGTCTCGGCCCCTTCCAGCTCGCCATGATCGGACGATTCCTCCTAGCGCGCCTTTTTTCCCTCCCCAGGTCACATGGGAACGACGCCGGAAACAAATGAGATCTGAAAAACCGCGCAGGTGCGCGCGAGGCTCTCAACTTTGCATCCCCGGCCGCTTTTCTGAAAGTTAAGCAAAGCGAACATTGAACACTTGTATTCCCGAGAGGGAAACGGAGGAAAGCGCGCCGCGCGCGCGTGTGTGGTTGTGCGGCGGCGCGAGCGGCCAAGGAGAGAAATCTGCCCGCGAGCACTTGGTAATACTGGCGGCGGCGGCTTTCCTTCCTCGAAAACTTTCCTACGTGCGCCCGCTCTTGTAGACGCGCTTGTTCAAAAGTGCCCGGCTGCATACCGATGCCAAAGGTGCCGCGAACGTTTACGCAGCGCACGGAGATGCTGCACCCACTCGCCTCCTTCCCTTCGCATTTTTAAGCGCCGCGAGAATTATCGGCTAAAGGGCTAAACGCCGCTATCGGATTTCCTCGGAGCTGCTCATTTTTTCCAAGTTCTTTTGTTTATTTATTTTTACGGCCAGATGAGTAGTTTCCTTATAAAAAAAAAAAAAAAAAAAAATTCACGTGACATAATCATGTGATTTTTATGTGATTCTTAAGTAATTCTCGTGTGGCCGTGAATGATTTTGCGATGAGAATTACACGACAATTGTGTGAGTATTTATAATACCGCGCGCCCCTTTTATTTCGAACTTTGAGTAACTTCTGGACAGCTGAAAGCACTAATCTTATCCAGTCCCGCATGAACACTGTAAATATTCAAGTTATTACGGAGTTAATGAAACTTTAGATTAAAATTAATATAACAATCATTAAATTAAAAATTAACAAAAAAAAAAACAGATTCTTAAAAGCGGAACAAACTCTAGACAAAGAGAAATAATTTACTGAATTTTAATTTAATTTAGTAGAATCAAATTTTAATGTTCCGGCAGATTAAGCTTATTGAAAAACATTGAAATAGTTTCTAGTAAAGTTTGCAAGAACTATGGCGAAATTTGTTAGATTTAAATTATATAGTTTCCTAAGAAACTGTAGTGAATTTTACAAGAAACTATTTAAACTTTTCCAATAACTTCAGACATTGTAATTGACTATTGCAAATTTTAGAAAATAATTTATCACCGTGCAGAATTCGAGATTCTCAATATTTTGTGAAATGATAAAAGACCCTACGTAAGTATCAGCAGATTTATAAATTTCGATAAGACTTCTATCCTATAAATCTGCATAATTTATTCTAAATATTTGCTTCTTTAAAAAATACAGATACACACACATGCACCTTCGTAGGATGTAAAGTAATGTGTGCGTGTAGTTGTACGTACGAATCTCTGTTCTTGAAATATGCAGGTAACTCAATGTGTGTTCGTTTACAGATATACACACAGCTGTAGGCCACGACTATCGAAGCTTTCGATGCGTCAGCAGAGTGCACGAATCGAATATCTCATAAATGGACCATTTTCGCACCTATATAGAGGTGCATTGCTCGAAATTTCACCCAGCAATATATAGACACACAAAATCCCAAATTTTATACGAGGTCCTAAAATTCATAAGTTAACAATGCGCGAGGTCCCTTTCGAATTAATGCAGATTAAACTTACTATGTGCCTTATCACAGTCAATCATAATTTCAAAAAAAAAAAAAGAACTGCTCGAGTAAGTTGCAGATTGTTAACCGAATTTCACTGTACCGTTAAAACTTTGGCAAACCAATTGTATTTGCATTTAATGTTCAATTTGACTACACTGATGGAAATTTTAGTAGCAGCAGTAGTGAAAACTTAAACTAGAAGTGGAACTAAGTTTCTACACTGAACTAACATCCACTGCCATGTATTTTAGCAAAATCTTGACTGCTATTACAATTTCAAACAGGGAAGATACTGCAGCCATCGCGCCAATCACTATAAAAAAGAAAGTCATAAACGAAGGCAGCAAAGAACGATCCGCAGGCGAAAACAAATTCGACGCAAGCTCGATACATCGCCGACTAACTCCAAGCTAAAAGGAACAAGTGCCTGAGCGAAATAAGCTGGCGCCACTGTAAGTGCCCTCGAAAGGCGTCGGGGGAACGCATCGAGCATGAAATTGCCGGGGGGGCTGGAGGAGGGCCTTTGAAGCGAGGCTCAAACGAGCCGCGGAAAAATGGCTCGCGCTTCTCGGAAGGTGCGGCGTTTGCCGTTCGCGACACCGGTCAGATCGAGTCGCCTCTCACGGCCCCGTTACCATGGCATTAAGGCGATTCTCACTCGACCCCCCGGGAACGCGTCCCTCTGGCTCTGCGAAAGTTCGCGATGCTATCGGAGCACACATCGCGCGAAAACTTGGAATGGCGCTGGAGGAGTTTCGCCAAGGTCGCACGGATCTGGGGAAACGGCGCGCACGTAGCCGCCCTTCGAGGCCCGGGTAATTCCCGAATTTTCGGGACGCTTGGGCATTAACGAGCTTGACGCGCGTATTACATTTATGCCCTCCCCGCGGCTTATACACCGAGCCGGTACCTCGACTACCGACGCGTTAAACGTACTCAAACTGCTCTTAATCGCTCTATCGATCGGTCAGCTCTGCACGTGTATAAAGTTATACCTTTTGGTATCTTCGGGGAGTAGATTTCCATAGCCCACTGAGTTTCTCTAAACTTGTCGTTAATACTGCCCTCCGCGTGACACAATTTGACACCTATGGTACACTGAGAGAAAAAACTTTATAATTGCTATTGTGGTTAGGAAAGAAGTGATAGTCTTATCAAGTGAGAATTTTTTATATGAAATTTAATTTTCTTTTATTTTTCTAGATCAGCTTTGCTTCAATATTTTTTCTGTACTGTGAATCTAACATCCAGTTGAGAAAAAAAGAGAAAGATTCTTTGATTGGACTTTCGAAATATTTTGGTTCTTTCGATTTATTAAAATTAAAATTTCGTTTTGTAGCGTTATTTGCAAGTACATTCAATAATTATTCATTAAATAACTGTAATTATTTAATAGGTATGTTATATAACACATAAATGTCAAACACATAGAGCAGTCTCGTCACCACAAAAAATGCAAAACCTCCTTCATTGCGAGAACTCAAAAAATGCGCTCTAGCTATTCGTACTTCTAAAAAGTAGTATAACTCAATGAATGGAAATCCATTTAGACTGTAATAAGTTATATATAAAATTGAACATTTTTAGAGTCAGTTCTTATTTTTCGTGATCATTACTGGTTTATTTTTACCTTTTGGTATATTCGGGGAGTAGATTTCCATAGCCCACTGAATATTTCTAAATTTGTCATTAATACTGCCCTCTGTGTGACACGCTTTGATACCTTCGGTACAGCGAGAGAAAAAACTTCATAAAAATTGTTATTGTGGTTAGGAAAGGAGTGACAGTTTTATCAAGTGAGAATTTTTTATATGAAAAATAATAATTGCTATTCTGAGTACTAATAACTGTTATTTTCTATACTAACATTTTTCGCTTGTTAAGGCTGTCACTCCTTTTCTAATCTCAATAGTAATTTTTATTAAGTTTTTTTTCTTTCAATGTATAGTATTTTCTGATTTTTTAACGTCAGAGGCGTATTGCGATGTTAAATATTTCGAGGGTGTCGATTTGTCTACTGCTCCAAATACCAAAATCTTCAGGGCTCTTCATTAACTCTTTTTAGTAACTTCAAATTAGGGAGAGCTCGGAAAAACTCCCTTGCAGTTATTAGTCAAGAATGTGACTCAGAATTCAAAATAGTTTTGACTATTATGAGCGTATCTTGAGAAACTCTGCCTTCTAACGTTATAACTTAGGTTATTCAACGATTAATCCAAAATAAATTCGTGAATGTACAAAAAAGCAGTATGTATAAAGATTCGAAATCAACAAATATATTAGTTAAAACCATGATTCATTATGGATCATCATTTAATTGAATTAAACTTAGTTGGTTATTAATATTCTTAAAAGATTTTAGAGGTAAACTATAGAGAAAGTGAGTGTAGCATTCGCCTAGTGAAGTTCTGCCTTCAATTTTTATTAAAAACTTATTAAAAAAAATAAATAAATAACAGTAACCAATTTTTGTCATAATTCGTGACTTTCGCAGACTAATTAAAAAATTATTCAGTGTAGTTTTCTAAACTGCGCTTCAAAATTCCTCACCAGCATTGCACAAAATCGCCAGGATTCTTTCGGCATCTCGGCAAATTCAACCGGACGTATTGATTTTTTTATCAGAGCGACGTCGGATTTAAATATTTCATCGCATTATGAGGCTATTAAGAGAATCGCGTGGAGTTAGGTCGCCGCAGAAACGCACTCGGCCGGCGCCAGTCGTAAAATTTTCAATTTAGCTCCCTATACCGCGTGCGTCGTAATTTACGCGCACGTGCGACGCGCCCCAATTAGCGCGAAAAATTCCCCGCTCCCGGGGTGGGCCTCGCACATCTCGCGGCCCGTTTGACCGGAAAAAAAAGTGCGCGATTGCGTTAACTGCTTCCGCGTCACGGACGGATAATAACCCCGCCGCTGCTTTACGAGCGATATAAAAATCGGCGCTCAGTTGCGCGAGCGAGAAAAGAGTTGCAAGATTACTCCCGCGCGTCCGGAATCCACAATAGGCGCGCGCCGGTCTTTCCTCTCGTTACATACCTGTGATTTACCGCTTCATCGTGAAAAATTTTTGCGGGGCCCGCGGCGAGAGAGAAACGCCCGAATCGCGAGTATTTCTCCGAGGGATGCTGCACGGCTTTTATTGCCTGCGACGCACTTCCGCCGCTTATTAAAAGTGGCTGAGGACTGCTTCTTTTTGATCGATTAGTTTCATTTTTTTTTTTAAGCAATATCTTCTTTTTTTTTTTGGTATTTTTAGAGCCGAAAGTGAGCAGTCGGAGCTCGTCTTCTTTTTTCAGTCATTATGGTGGGTATCGAGTTGTTTACTTTCTTGAATGATTAAAAGGTGTGCCGAGGGGGAATTTTATTGTTGGTAGGACGATTTAGATAAACCGAGCATTAACTTATGTGCACACCTCTCTATTTGCTCGGTAGCCGGCTATTTAAGTAATCGATAGAATAAGAAATTATTTTATCGATTCGAGGAAACTTTTCATGTTTAATTGCACTTAATTGACGACATTGTAGGGCAACTTATTTTGAATTTATGTATTTTTGGTTCTTATATCCGTAAGGGAGGAAATTGACTGCTTTAAAAATTCATTGTCAAGAGAAAAAAAAAGTGGCGAGGAAAATAAAAAATTATCTCATTCTGGAAATATAACGGAGATCATTATGAAGTAAGTAGCAGAAAAATGGATTTCAGTCGACTCAAAATCAGAAGTCATGAAAAGAACGAAATAAAAATTTCACTCGTATAAAGCCAAAGTGACTTCTGGAAGCGACGTTTAGATTCGAGAGTTCGTCAGTTCAATGAAGCCTCCATAAACTTCATAGTCCCCGTCCCTCCCGATAAAAGATTTTTCCAAAATTATCCCCAGGGCTTAGAAGTGACTCGTAAACAAACAAATACACTCTGAGTAGTTAAAAGGGTCGCGTGACGAGCGATCACCGAATAAAAGCGTGCCCAAGCGGCATGTGCATAGACGCGTGCCACTAACATAAATATTCTCAGGTATAGATACTCTTGTCCTCAACGATGGCACCCCTAGTACCCACACACACACTCACACCACTCCACGCATATGAAACACACACTATATAATACATACAAGTACACGTACACGCACACACAATATATAACACATACAAGTACACGTACACACATAATACATGTGCACATGCACACACAAACACACACGCATAACCTTAGCTGCAGAAAAGCTCGCAGATGAGACGAGACGAGCCCGGCGATAAACGCGAGTCACGCGAGTCGCGCGTTGCCGCCGTACCGCTTTGAGCCAGTCAACGGCACCTTTCTCTACCCCTCGACCTCTCGAGCTCGCAGATACGAGACATTCGCACTTTTATAACCGTTTGCGCCTCTGAGCTGATTACGTCGCTCTCCCGGGTGCTTTTTGAATTCCCGCAGAGATTGCCGCGCGAGCCCTTCCTGCCTCGATTATCCTCTTCGTTTTTTTCCTTCCTCTTTTTTTTTTTTTTATATTTTATTTTTTGTTTTTTTGCCGAGCCGACGTGCGAAAAATCTCGTTACGGCGAGCTCCGCTCGGCGAAAGATTTTTTTAATGGACGTGCATCGATTTTGCACTTCTTGCCCTTTTTTTTGCCGTGCCCGTTGCAAAATATCTTGTTACTGCCGCGATACGGATGATCACGCCCGTGCACTCGCTTTAACGATGGACTTGCAAGTTTTGAGTTACTCCCGTTCGATTTGTTGTTTTATTTTTATTTATTGCTCCGTGATGTTGGAAATGAAAATCGCTCGAAATAAAACAACCATTTTGCTCTTGAGACGCAAGAGAATGAATTCGACGAATAAAAGGTGAATCTCGATCTTATATTTATATTCGCTTCCGCGATTACGAAATGTGTCAGCGTAATTCTCGTTTTGATCGTTAAAGATTTATGAGTGTCAATCGGCTGGAGTGAAGTAGAGTGAAAATTAGCTCTATTTGAGTTATATTTTCACTTTAATTTTATAAGTCCTTTGATAGAGTGAAATAAAGAATTGAAATAAAGAAGTGAAATAAATTTTTTTTAAGTAGAGCAAAACGTAGTCACTGAACCTGTAATATACTACTTAGAGTGAATTTTACTCTATACTTTAGAATTAATTTAAATCACTCTATTCGTGTAAAGTCAGATTTGATTCTAACAGAGTCAAATTTAACTCTACGAGCGTTTCAGTATAAACTATGAGTATGAAATTTAATTCCAAATATTTTAGTGCGTTCTCGAAATATTTAAAATTTCTCCAGTCTTACCGGCAATTAAAAGCGAATACTTAAGACGATGAAAGGAAATTTTATAAATGCACCAAGGAATGAATAGAAACGGTGAGTTATAAAACGCAGCCCTTGAGCTGTTTTCACCGGCGGAAAATCGGCAGTCAACATCGTATATCGGCATTATTATAAAGTTGCTCAAATGATCCGCGCCGTAAAAGACGACGGTGGCCAATATTATTTTCGTCTCGCGACAGGGTTATATCCTATAAAACAGCCAGCGACCACGAAAGCTCGTTCCAATATCGCGGAGTCAAGTAAATCGCCCGTGAAAGGTAAGCGTTGGAATAGCCAGGTAATTGAGCATAAGTCAAAGTTGGAGCCGACTGGAAGCTCGGCATGCGTGCTCGCCAAGTTCCCGGTCACGCACAGGACCGACTTTGCACTTCGGCAAGTTTTCTCGCGCGCTTCCCCGCATATTCGCCGGGCGTTTGTCGCGGCTCGTTTCAGCGCGACCATTCCGCATCGATTTCCCCCGGCTCGGTTTAACCCGACCAACGTTTACCCGACAACTTGCGTTTGCTGTTTACTCCTGGACAAATAATCCTTTAGTTTCGCTCTAACGAGATTCCAATGGTGTAAGTTGATAAAAATCATCGAGCTGCGAACTTGTTTGAATCTTGTTCTTCCTTTCTTTTTTATTTTTTAGTGGGCATAATTAGTACTAGAAGCGGAATTTTCGGGTGTACGTGACTGTGAGTAGTAATGGGTGGATTAATCCGTAGTGTCTATAGTGAAAATCAGTATATTTTCGAATCTTGTTTATGCTAAATTTACAAAAAAAATGCCTGGGAGTGTACTCAATATTACAGCACGCAACTCTATATTGTGAAAAAATAATTCTACAATAAATAATTCTATTTTTATTTATTATAAATAAAAATATTTATTTTTTTAGAAAAGAATTAAATTTATAATAGTTATAAAAAAAATGAAAGAATTATATGTATTTAGAATTCAGTATAAATTCAAATACCGACAATTTATCTCTTAATAGTCAAATTGTTCATATTTATTTAACTGGAATATAAACAGAAAGAAAGCCTTGCAAAAACCAAAGGCAGAGAAAAAACTATGTTTTAGCGAGTACTAAATAATACAAAATAATTGTTTGCACAGCTTTTGGAGCAATAAAGATTTTATAATAGACATCTCGAATTATCAGTCGTTGCCTTTGCTCCCTTTTCGTTTGTAAACAGGAGAAGCAGGTTGTGCCAGCAATGTTTTCTCTCCATCTCGCGCATCGTTTACATCTACTATCACTCAGGTCGTTTCCCGAATAATTTTGCTCACGCTTGAATCTTCGAGCAGAAAAGGGCGAAAAGCGCCGTGCACAAGCAAAAGTGATTGTTCCACCAAGATGGATTTATTAAAAAGCTCTCGGATGTAATTTCCCCGGAGGCGAGCGACAAGAAATGTTTGCCAGTAATACCGATACGCTATTTTAGTCCGGCTAGAATCGATGTAGCAACCACGTCCACTTTGCTCTTATAATCTATTGGTGATGTCTCGACTTGGAATAATGTTACATAATAATAACACCGAATTATTTGCTTCGATCAAATAAGTAAGACGAGGAATTGAGAGCAAAAGTTTGAGTAGTAATGCAGTATCCACACTTTTGTAAATACAAAATTTAATTTTTTTTATTTTTCTAGATTGTACTTGTTTTAGTTTTTTCTCTGTACTGAGAATCTAGCATCCAATTGATAAAAAGAGAGTGATACTCCTATTTGGCTTTCGATATATTTTGATTGTTTTCAATTTATTAAAATTTCATGACGCAGCGTTATTTGCAAGTACATTATTAATTATACTTATTAATTATTTAATAAGTAGGTTATATAATAGACAAATATCAAACACATAGAATCCCCTCATCACCGCAAAAAAAAAACGCAAAACCTCCTTCATTGCGAGCACTCAAGAAAATGCGGCTCTCAGCCGTTCGTACTTCTTAAAAGTAGTATAAGTCAATGAATGGGATTCCATTTAGACCGAAATAAGTTATGTATAAAATTGAACGTTTTTGGAGTCAGTTCTTATTTTTCGTGCTTATGATTTTTTTATTTTTACCTTCTGAGATCCACTGAATCTACCAAAAAAGGCTACAGAACCCGAACTTTCCCACCAGGAATCGAGTGTACTAAATCAAATACAAAAATATTTATAACCACGATAATGAATAATTAGCAGGAGACGAAGCGCTAAAAATTTTACCCGCCGGTTATTTGATCAGCTTTTATTAATGTTAATACTGACGTATAATGTACCCTAAAAACGCACAAAACGAACCCTCCATTCTCAAGACGCTTAATGAGAAAAATTCCAGATGAATATGCAATGGACGAAAGTTATATTTGTACGCTGGGCATAATAAGCGATTACAATAATTGACGTAAAAGACCATTTATAAGTGAGGAGGCAAGCGATAAAGGAAAAAGAGTACGGAAAAGATTTGAAATGTCAAAGAGTGAACCACTCGACGGGGATCAGCAAAAGTGGACGGGTGGGGAGGCGTTACTTTTTCACTTTACTTTCATAACTGAAACTGCTGAATATTAATGCTAGCAGGCGCGCAAGCGCACTGGTCCCTTTCTCGCCGGGCTCGGTAAATACGCACCGCTCTTCAGAAACGAAAATGGGAAAATTATAAGAGGGACTGTGTAAATTGCGCTTTAAGACACCATTGATCCCTTTTCACGGGGTCATTCTTTTCACCGAGAGCCGGTTAAATCAATAGTGGATTCTTTAAATAGTACCATTGTAAGGATTAATTGCGTTTGCTTTTCAGTGGTTGAACTATCTCGGAAGGCTTCCAGCGGTACTTAGTTCAAAAGCGATCGTACTCTACTAGAGACAGATCATGATGTTGAGTCCGACCCCCTGTTTGATCTACAATTGTGCATATAATTCAATAGTCCTATATTAACCCCTCTCAGCCGGATGGTTTCAGTTTCCAAGAAATATAAACGGAAGGTCAATCCAATGAATTAGTCTTAAGTAAACTGTAACCGTAGAGGGAAAGACGATGCTCTGATAACGTTTACGACGGTCGACAATTTTTTTCCTACCCTTATTTAAAAATATTTTCATCATCAGCAAAGATAGGAAGGGCACATCCAACAGGAAGTGAATTTTCCAAATGTTGACTGCCTCTGGAAAATTAAAAAAAAAAAACGGAAATGAAATGCAAATAATCGACGGAGGCCAAAATCGCCATTGAGAAGTGCCAAATCACTCGAGCAGAAAACGCAGGTGCTCAAAAACTATCGGTGCGCTTATCGGGGCCTCTCGGTAAGGGTAAGAGAATGAATTCCCGATAAAATCTCGGCGCTGCTAAAGCCTCGCGCTCCCGCGGCAGCGCTGATGCACGCTAAGGAGGATCAAAGCGCTTGCTTTGTCAAGCAGTGCCAACTCCCTCGGCTTTTCTCCTTCGTTCTTTTCTCGTCGTTCTTCTTCCTTTTTTTTTTGTTTTTTTATTTTTTTTTTTTGTTCTTTTTTTTATCTCCCAAGCAGATGGATGAGACCCGTTTTTCTGAACGCGGAAAAAAAAAGGAGAAAGAAGACGACAGCGTTCCTTCGTCTTTTCCGCCGCTCGAGAAAGATGTCGTTTTATTACGCCGACGCGGAGGGCAAAGTCTACGCCGGAGGCTGTAGTACCGCGGGCTTAATGTGCGGCCTGGATTTATCCAGCACGCGCGAGCAACGGTAATCAATCGTGCGCGAGATTCGCGCTCAAACTGCCGCTATATTTATCACGCCGAGCGCGTGGAGCGTACACTGCGCGCTGGGCTTAATTTGCATGATTTATGTGCCTTCAAATCCAGATTATAACTCCGCACTTTTATATTGTTTAATTAATAGTAAACAGCGGCTCGCTGAAAAATTAGGCGTGTTCTCGACGGGAACTCACGTACCGTGGCCGCCCTACTCGCGCCTCGTTACTCCTACTCCCCCTGATAATTTATGCGATGATCCACTTGTGAATTTGAACGGAACAATCGGTCGTCGTTAGTCGACCGACCGACAGCGAAACGAAAACGAAAAAGAAAAAAAAAGGGGAAATGTGATTAGGCAGGTTGCCCATCGCGGCGATATACACAGCCCGCGAAATCGAATAATCGGCTTTGAGAAAATTTCCGAGCTGCGCGGCGCCGCGCTGAAAATCCATTAAGCGATGTTGACAGTCAACAAATTTTCCAGCTCGTCGCTTGAACCTTTTCATTTCCCGGGGAGATCGGCGCGCCAAGGCTATTTATCAGACCGACCCTCATTAACCGTCCGAGCCGCAAATAAAGCACTCGCCGAGGAATATCTTATCTGGGCTGCTTTTCTTCTTACCTTGAGAGAAACTATCCGCCCAATCCGGGCACTACGGCCGCGGTCCTTTCGCCCGGAGTCTTTTACTTCGGTCCCCGTAACAGTTCGATGTAATCGATTCGCGAGTTCCCTTGATTGTATATACGTACGTGCGCCGCGGGCCTAACAAGAAGCGCAGGACCAAGTGCGAAACGAGCAAACGACTGAGATAACAAGAGGTTGCCCGAAGGATGGAAATACTCGGCGAGTCTTTGCGGTCGTTATATCCCATAACGACAGCGTCGTTTCGCCAAGCAACAAGAGTTTCAGGTTTCCTCTCCCGCCGGGGCGTACTTCGTCCCCCTCTTCCCCCACCTCCGTCCTTTGTACATCGCGGGAATTCTGGAGCGCAAATGCGCGCGTCCTCAACTTTTTTCGCTCTCCCTGTGCCATTTTTCCACATCTGACTTCAACACGAACATCCCCCTGGGAGGCAGTTGGTCGTGTGCGGATAAACGAGTAACAAGTGCGTGTCGAAAATTCAAGCTGTGTAGCACAGCTATTTTCTTTTGCGGTCGCTGTTCTTGGGCAATGTGGGCTGCATTAGAAGTTGACGGGGCCGAAAACATTTAACGGCATGTCTGGCTGGTGATAATTTATTGAATCACTCTTTTTATGTTGGGTACACTGAATAAATACTGAAAGGGCTGTTAAAAACAATTTTTGAGCCCATTTAGTGAGATTCCCCTTTATGCGCTTAAGTCATACACCGTAATAGTCAATTACTCCAGTGCAAATAAATACAATTTTATAATCAACTTAAGGTAATTAATTAAGTTTGATTGGATTCAAAATTTACTACTGAATTTATACTACTGATTTACATGCGCTGACTTGTACTACTTAATTTCTGAAGAGCGCTAAAAACGTCGGTTCTATTAACTGCGCAATAGCTTGTGAGTTCAACGGTATGTTCATTTCATTCATAACGATTAAGAATGACATTGCTTCAATTCTCTTTTGGGAAATAGTGCAGAAAGTAAAACGAACTTTACGCAGCGTTAGCGAGAAACGTCAACTTTGACCAGATGGCGCAGGCATTGAAAAGTACCAAACGCGTGTTCACATAAAGATACCAAATGGAAGTTGAAAAGGAATTTTTCAGTTTAAGTTTTATCGCATTGAAACAAATCTTTCACTTAGAGCGCAAAAAAATTCACAATTACTCTTTTTAAATTGTCATATAATTTATCATAATTACTTAAAAATAAATAATAATTAATTGAGGGCAAATAAATTCTTTTAAATATATTTCATTTATTTGCCCTCAATTGATCAATTATTATTATAAAATAAATTCTTTTGAACGCATTTAATCTATTTGCCCTCAATTACTCAATTATTATTATAAAATAAATTCTTTTGAATATATTTAATCTATTTTATCTTCCTATTACATCTAGCAACTCCAAACCTGTTAAAAAGTAGAACTTATAACTTTGACTTGCATATTTTTTTTTTCAAAAAAACTATTTCACAATAAACCTGATTCTGAGTGCTGTCTGTGAGTTATCTCCGAGCACGTGAGAGTTAATTTGCTTGACGAGGCCGCGCCACACTTTCCACCGATCATAAAAATTCGATAAAAGGAAAGAATGTGGAACGCGGAAATGCAAAGATTTCTAGAGTGGCCACTTGGCTACAGCGACGTTCGCAGCCTTTGAGTTTTTGCAAGCTCTTTCTTAGTGACTTGGTTAGATGGCAGAAAAATAAAAAACTTTTTTTCCCTGAATATTGAAACAACAAAACTTAGAAACACTATCAGACTTTAAAAGTTGTATCCTCTTATACTGCATTTTTACCAATCGCAAAATGGATGGCAGTACTCCGAATATTATTTGTGGAAGTAATAAAAAAAAGGGATGGTGAAAACAAAAAAATGGGTATTAACTGTACCACGTAATTTGATATGCTTAAGTCACTCATATCCACAATTAGAGTAAAACTGTTTATTTTGCAGAAAATATATCGCATAAATACAATCCATTGGCTCTCTTTTTGTTTATTACGACGGTTTACTAGTATTTGAAATTCTGAATAAATTCATCTAATGTAATGAACTTACTCAGCTTTTTGTTATAAGGGATAATGTACATAATACCAGAACTGTTAGATACATTGTTGAACAGTGCAGTAGCTCTGAATTTGATTATTGTGCAACGCTTAACAGAATAAAAAGGCTTTGGAATTCACTACCTCAACCTTTGATAGCTTATAAATCTATTAGTTTGTTTAAGACCGCTTTTAGGGAATATTCTTCTGAATATAATTGAGTGAATTATTGTTTCTTTAATTTTAAGTAATTTGTATTTATAAGCTTGTATACCAAGGACCATAGGTCCGTCGAAATTATTAAATAAATAAATAAATAAAAATAAATAAATTAAATGATTTTGATAACAAAATTGTGGAAGTAAATGAAGAAGAAAGCAAAAAATAATGGCACAGTTTCAAATGATCTCCAATTCCTCGGTGTATATGAGCGATATATCGAAAATCTGTCTATCTAAAAATAATAATTTGCAAAACGTAGTGCCATTAAAAAACATTGACACAATTATGTAAAGTACAACGAATAAAGTTGAAAGCACTGTACTAAATCGTCGGTACAAGCGCTGTTGCCACGTGTATTAACGTTAAATCATTGGCAGCCGGCCAAGTTACTCCAGCGGCCCGAATCTCCCGGCACTGAAAAGACAATCGCTCATGAAGTGATTTTGCTAAAATCTGGCTTCCTTCGATTCATGCGCGAAATTTTCACAGTACACCCGGAAGGCAAAATTTACCGACTCATCATTTCCAGCATTCTTCCAGCTCTGTGAAATTGTAAACTCATCCTCCTTCATTTGATACTCGACTGATTCGCGAGCGCCTTCGAATCGTCCCTGCTTTGTAGCATTTTAAGCCACCACTCCCGCAGAGATTAATTTCTGGGAAGTCGTGTGCACCGCGAATTTCGGAAATGTGATGAGTGTATCGAGCGAACAGACTCATTCGATACGACGTCACGACGAAGGTATCTAAAGTGATTCCACTCTCGGAATACCAATGCACAAGGTCAGGCGGAGTCCATCGGGCACCTCGTTTTCCTTGCACCGGGAAGTCATCGGGAAACGCGCGATGATTTGGCGAATCAATGATAATCGATGAAAGGATCCGCAGTGTAAAAGTGTGTAAGGGGCGACGGCGCGGATGTGATCGAAATGTGAATGGCCTTAAACAGTCGTGGAGTCAGCTAACCATTTCGAAGCGAACCACGTGCCGGCCGATTCCATATATTCCATTAATGCTTCCAGCTTCCTGAGCTGTCCTACCTGCCTCTCACTCCCACCCTCTCATCTCCTCGTGGTATAGCTTACACTCTTCCGCGCTAACAGTGAACTTACTACCGCTCGAAATGTAAAGACGATTATAACGATTCAAGAAAATTGCCATTAAATTTCATGCCCTCCCAGTGTTATGCGGAGAAAGTGGAAGCTCGGAGCAGGCTCGAGCCGCCAGGGGATTCCGGAGTGGTCATCATGTTTTTTTCATGCTCCGCTATCGACTTGCAAAAGTCAGTTTTATAGCTTATCTAGGCGTTTTACTTACACTCAAATTCTATTTTATGTATACACCTCGCGGTCTCCGTCGTATTAAGAGAGGAGCGAGAAAAGTCAATATTATCGATTACCTATTTTATTTTTTATTTGTTATCTTGAAACATCCTCTATGTTTCTAATTAAGTCGCAATTAATTATTTATGCTAAAAGGAACCTTTAATTCGCTGACGGTATCGATCAATTTTTATTCGAAATTTTTCAATTAGTTTGGAGTAGTCATAATGAGACTCAAAGATGAAACGCGCAAATGTAATTTGCATGTGGAATAATATCATTCATATTTTTAATTCAATTTGTTAATGTGTAGATCGAAAAAATATCTCTTTGGAAAAACTACTTCAGACGTAAAAAGAATCTGAATGATTACGAAAATTAAGCTCAAAGAGAAACCGGAAATAAGTAAATTCCTTAAAAGTATTCGTTAAATTAAAAACTCGACATAAAATGCATGAAAAGTTAATTTAATATTAATTTAGAGGTAAATTATTTCGCAAATATTTGGATTCAAGAAATTTAGCATTAAACAGCTAAAATGAAGGAAGATGACAGTTCATTTAAAAAATTTAATAAGAGTGAGTTCGAAAATAAAAAACTTGCTATTCAAATTATATTGTTATTAACCGTTTTTAATTTTCGTTTACGAGTTTCATCAATTTTTTATGGATTTAATATGTCCCCGCTGCTAATAAAAAAAAGTACGCTTCAATCTACCGTCGGAAACTAGCGCATTTAGGTTGTCCACGAAGACTAGCTCCTCTCACAATATTGCAATGAGAAAATTAGATTTAGTGGATATCCACGAAAAACAGAAAAATTTATCAGATCCCTACAAGGAAACAACATTTCGCGAAATTCTCTCTAAAAATATCTTGTTTTATGAGATACCCTTTGTTACGTTTGAACGAAAAATCATGCATCAAAATTGCGTAAATACAAATTAATACAATTTTATAATTAGATGCAGTGAACTTGAGTAATTAATAAGGTTTGAGTGAGTTTAAAACTTTACTACTCGGATTTCTACTACTGATTTACATTCGTTGACTTATACTACTTAATTTCTAATACCGATTTAAATTTTGTCAACTTATACTACTGTACTTTAGTATTAAATTTTATTAGTAGGATTGAAATATTAATTAATTCTTGACGCACAATTAATAAATGACTGTCTGTTTTTGAAAAAGAAAAGCATTTTTAAAGTGTTTATTATGTGCCTTCTTAAAAAAATTTGCTATTAATTCAAGCAGTTCCTTCCTAACTTCGAATTAATATTTTTCTAAATTTTTGAATAGATTTAATTACCAGTGAATAGAATAATCTACTGTCAAAAATATTGAAACATAATAAAACAATTTTAACGGGCATACTAAAAAATTTAACTTTCTTTCATATATCATTCCACCAAAGATTCTTCGGCTCTCATGGAAACACAAAATTTATGATTGATTTAAAAAAAAAGCGTGGTCTAAAATTTTTACTCTCGCTGTAAAAGGCGGTACGGAACACTACTCAACCTTACCCAATACTTTATCGAACAAAAATATCACTGCTCGCAGATTTTGCAAAATACATCTTATTTATGAGGGCGGAAGGGATTTTATTGCATTCTGCACCGAACTTATCAAATATTGCACACACTCATCGAAAATTCAGTGAACTCAGCAATTAAAACTTCTCAACGTTCCCGTTTTACATGCCGTTTCGAAGAAGAATAGAAAAAAGGAGAGAAAAGCACGCCACCAACGACGCGTAGCTGCCGACATAATTGAAATATCCATATCGCTTTGCACTTGCTGATTTTCCGTTATTCATACTGAATTTGCACCAGGGACACCTTACGCTCAAAGTTTCCGCAGAATCGATTTCGCATTAGCGCTCGATAATATCTGCTCTTAGCGCTCTGCAAACACAGTCGGAGAAAAAGTTAAAGGCGAACTCACAAAGGATGAATGAAAATAACAAAACGTTTCCGGAGAATTGCTTGACGAAGCGAATTATAACGCCAAGGATTAGGTGATAATTTTAGATAGAAACGTAGAACAGCTCTGCACTGAAGATTAAACAAATATAAAAAGGATACGGATAAATGGGATTTCCTATGACAAAAATGGACGTGAACGTTCTCTCTTTCTTTTTTTAATTTAATAATCATTAGCGGAGATATCCTGCTTTGAAAAATTCGTGTGATTTTCCATGATAATGGATATAATGGAGCTTTTCTCGTTCAACCCAATTAACATTTAACCAGAAGAGTGTCACACCTGCGGGTAGGAGATTTAGATGAAATTTTTGAAATTGTTTTCTAGTATTGAAGCGTAAATCCTAGCATAAAGGTTTTACTGAATAAATTAGCACAATATAATTCCTGTCTTTTCAGCAGTACTTTAATCAACGACGATTTTGATATAAAAATTAAGAGAAATTTGGCATTTTTTCTCAAGAGTAATAAATTTTTAGATTGTGTACGCAGAAAATTAGAATAATACACCGCCAGCCTACAAGAAAATTGGCATAATATCTTTTAAAATTTACTTCAGCGTTTCTCTGCGTATAAACGCTGAATTCGAACCGACATTTTTTATTTTTAAACATATACCGAGCCCTGGAAAAATCTTAGTAGCCTTAAAAACAGTTTTAGCTGTAAGTCTCGTGTCTCCAGGACCTCCCCCCACACACACACACACTCTACACTGAAAACAAAATTTGTTAATTTTAAGGAAATGATTTACTTCGATAGTACTTATTAAATATGTCCTTGAAGCAAGTAATGATTTCATTAAAACTAAATGAATTTATCTGTTTCTAAGTAAATTTAGCAATGTCAATAAATAATGTTTTGACTCAATAAAATATTTAATAAGTACTATTGAAATAAATGTTTGCTCAAAATTAACAAATTTTTCTCTCAGCATAATTATGGTACATCGCTCACAAGTCATCCGCGCCAAAATCAACGAGTCGCTAGATGACCATCGAAAAATCCATTGCAATCAGGACAGTCTTACTTCGTCCTCCCCGGAAGTTCCGACGAATTCCGACAAGGCATGTGGCTCAGCCACTGCTCGTCAAGGCGAGCGTCTCAAGTCACCTCGACAGATGTAGGCAAACACGCACGACCAATGAGTCCCTCCGCTCGAGCAAAGCTAAGCTCGAGATCATTTGTTGACGGAGGTCATCCGGGATCGCTAATGACCCCGGGCCGTGGCACTGGCACCGCTGCAGAGGCAATCGATCACGCCGCGGAGAGCCGCAGATCGAATCTTTCGCGATACAGGGCCGATCCTTTAATCTGCGGGATAATAAATACGAGAACGATTGCCGCCGACGCCGATTCTTTATCCCCCCGCCGCGAGCCGTCCGCGGCCTTCCCTCTTTTCTCGCCCTGCCCTGGCTCGCCCCCTCCTCGGAGAATTACGAGCGGAGGGCCGCTTTGTTTGCCCGCTCGCCAAGGAGGAGGCGAGCACCGGGCGCTTTTTCCATTTTATGCGGCTGCCAGCTTAACGACCGTTGACATTTTAATTTTCTTATCTTGCGGGGCCCGCACGCTTCTATCTCCCTGTACTATCTTCAAAATTAAACTTGTAAACGCGAAAAAAATCGCCGAGATTAAAGATGGATTATTACAAGCTATTATGGAGCTTTGGGAGCTCAAATTTTCAAATCTGTTCTCTTACGGATAAGATTTACTCTTATTTACGATGGCATGTTTTTTGAAGTACGAATTTGACGAAAACGCCAGTCGATTGTTCGAGAAAGAATGAAGTTGGCTGTCTAGTTGTTTGAAACAACGTAAATTGAGTTGTTGTAGAACAATCGATGCGAATCCTCGCGAAAAAAACTAACCAGAACGAAAATAAATATAACAAGAAGTGAAAATATGTTTAATTCTGTTAATTGTCTCTTTAGCCGTCAAATTCTTGATTCGGTCGGGATCACGTTCAAACGTGCGAATGAAAGGTAACGCCCTTTACTTACGGTATCGACGAGTTTTTTTTTTATAAGAGAGCAATGAAAAAGATAAACACAGTTAAAAATCCGTTAAATTATAAACATAGTTTTTGTGTTTAGAATCTAATGGTTATAACGTGAATATAATTTTTGTGCATTATTCATTAAATTACACAAAGATTATGTTTTATTTTGACTGATCCAATAAACTAAAGAAATAATTAGTAATAATTCATTTTAATACAATGATTACGACAAATTGTAGAAACTGTCTGCATCGCCAGAAAGTACATAAATATTTTATTAATTTTTTGTAAGAATTATGAAGTGTGCAAAATATTCAAATGTATATAATAACAGTACTAGAACTTTGTGTAGTGTAATTTAAACGCATTCGTTGTGTTAACGAAAACAGAAGAAAAAGTGTAAATGAAACACAATCTTTGCGTAATTTTTTATCGAACAACAAGAAACACAACATTTTTAACTGTGCACTTAGCTGATTCTCCGGAAGAAAATTTTGCATGAAATTATGTGAGAGCAAATAAATACAAAATTTTAATGAAATATAATCGTTTTGAGATATAATTAATTGTGTTTGAAAGAATTGTACATTTTACTTCTGAATGTCTACTGTTTATTTACATTCGTTGACTTATACTACTTTATTTCTACTACTCATTTACATTAGTTGACTTATACTACTTAATTTCTTCTAATGATTTATATCAGTTGACTTTTACTGATTAGTTTCTACTTTATTTATACTTTATTTTACTACTGAATTTTAATCTTATAATTGCAATCAGTAAATTGTATTTCTTCGTGAAAATTTGCACATTTTAGGCAGGTCACATTAGACTTCACCTTTTCTCTTCACAAAGTTACACCAAAAAAAATTGCACATTCAGCGGATAGAGAAAAAAAGTTAATAAAAAATAGCTAATTATAGCTCGATTATTAGAATCAATTATGACATGTTCGGTGTTGAAACATTCGAATTCCTGATGCGAATGAAAGCGTCGAATTGAATCGCATTGGCGTATGAAAACTGACGATTTTACTTTAATCATCCGCAGAGCGAGGATAAAGCTAGTAATTACAAAGAGAAATGTTCAATTTATTCGATATGTATGATTTGCTTTTCGACTGGTCTTTGTGATGCATCGGCAATATGAAACGAAATGCTTGAATAATTCTAGTAGGTTGTACAACGACAGAATTTAAAAAGTACACACATGCTGAATAAGACTAAAACAAAAAAATACATTTTAGATCCATTTTCAACGAAAACCAGCGCCACTGAAAAATGCAATTTCCGTAGCTCTGTCGTAAAGAAAAGCAGAAATAATTTTTTAGAACTTGGAAATAAATGTCGACAGTTGCTACGGCGAATACAAAATAATATTCAAGTATGTTGTTGGTTCGTTAAACAGTTTATTTTTTCGCGGAAAACTCGCAAAATAGACTTTTTTCCGGGAATTTCATGAAAGTTTCCGGAATGTGCTTTTTCTGTTTCAACAGTGCACACTGTTTCATTTTTTGCTGATAATGTGAAATAACCTTTTTTCTCGTTTACAAGTACTACGATATTCGCCGTCAGTACGCAATAAAGCGAAAAAAGACAGTTAAACGAAAAAAACAGTTTTTCGGAAGTCCAATTAATCACTTTAAATGCTTATACCGTTGTTGACTCTGAGCAAATAAATTACTGTTTTGTTAAAGAAAGAAAGAAAAAAAAAACAAAATAAAATGCGCTTACAAACTGGTTACCGGAAAAGAACTATTCTACGCTTAGAGTCAGATGAAAATGGGATTAGCGCAACCCGCATGCCGCTTAAAAATAACAAAAATACATATACGTATTACATATCCTAACCAATCGCGCTTTATATTTGAAACAAATGAAATTTCACAACCAGAACCTTATTGACAATATTGCCCTTTGCCCGCGTGTGTATTTCAAGTGGAGCTGATAAATAGAGGAGCAGATTAGCATAACTAGTCCGGTTATTCTACCGGACCACGTGTGAAATCGCAGAGAGGAGAATAAAGAGGAAGGGGGATTAATTCGGGATTTTCGACACGCTCGCGCAACGAATAACGTGGGGGTACAGTAGGGGCATGGGTGGGGGGGGGGGGGGCTCGGTATTATTTCGAGTGTGGATAAACTCAATCCTCGTCGGCCGCACGCGCAGCTTACGCGCCTCTGCGGAGCGAGTGCGCGCCATAACAATGCGGCGGACGAAAAGTTGGAGGCCGCAGCTGCGTACGTGCGACGAGACCGCCGCGCGTGTACTCGCGCGTAGCTACTCGCGAGATTTGTGTAAGTCGCGCGCCGCCCGCAAAACTTGCACGCCCGCTCCGCGGCTTTTCGCGCGCGAGCTCCTGCTCTGCTAATTTTCTTCATTAATAAATTTATATCGCGAGATTGCGACGAGTAAAAAGGCCACCTGCTCATTTATTTAAGGGGTAGCGACGATGTAACCGTCTTGAAAAAGCGATTTTTTGATAATTTTTTTTTTAGATATTAAGGCAGCAGAGTAAAATAATTTAAGGAAGTTATTAACTATCTATTGAACTATAAAGTAAAAGGTTTTGTGCCAAATATTAAAAAATGACGGCAGAAACGCTGATATTTCGAAGAACCATGCAATAACCCAGCAAACCCAGCAAACAGGAAAAAAATTTCCTCTGCTGGGTTACTTTTGTAACTTGTATATATATATACCAATTATTTGTAAGTGAGCATATGTAACAACTGGTAATAATAAATAAATAATAAATAAATAAAATAAAATAAAGTCTTTAACTACAGAGGTTCTGTGGTTACACAATTTAGCATATGTAATTTACGACCTCGATAAGAGTACTTGAAGAAAAGCTTGCAATTTTCGGCTAAAAAAACGTCATATATTTGTTTATAAATAATTTTTAAATTATCTTATCAAAAATTTCATCCGTAGTATACTGTATAATGTAATGTTATAGGTAAATTTAAAATATCAACGAAAAATAATGTAATTTGTTCGACTTCTGCTGCGTCCTGATTTGAAAAATCGTGTTTCGAGAAAAATGCGTTCAAAATTTCGTTTAATCGTTTAGGAACAAACTTGGAAACTTCTCATTCAAGATTTCAAAATTCAAGTAAAAGTATTTTTTTCATGTATGAAATTTTTTGTGTCATATTCTACAGGGTTCAAAGCACCTTTTAAAATAAAAAAAAATTACAGTCGTGTTACCTATTAATCATTGGGCCGCATTTAGTGAAATGTACAGATGCCGAGGAAGCGTCGTGGTTCAGTCAGTGAAGTGAAGTTAAAGTTTTCAGCGATGCAATTTAGCTTTTTGAAATTGTGATGTATGCATTTGAATGATTCTGAAATTTTTCATCCCTCAGAAGGTACACTGTACGTGCAATGTATATATATGCCTGAGCATTTCTGAAATTTCCACATGCCTTTAAGCGGTAGAATATAAGGGAAACTGGGACATAGCGAGCTTTGGGGTAAAATGAAGTAGAGGGGCATAGTGGACCATCCCGTTAAATATATCTTATTTGATTAAGTGAAATTTATTCTAAAAGTACTTATTTCGCGTCAAAATTTTCATTTATTGTAATAATAAAGAGATTGTTGATGCAGCATAATAGCGATTATTTATATTCGAGAGAAATTTCACTTATTCGTCTTTAAAAGGTGCAAGTTTCATTGAAAATTATGTATTCGGGTAGAATAATATTTATTTATTGCATCGAAATATTTTATACACAATAATTATATATAATAAATAACAATTAAATGTAATGATGGCTTTCTTCTCTCCAAATTTCATTCAGTAAAATTTCACCGTTTTTCAGTGAATATTCACTGACTAGATGAGTGAAATATCACTATTTAATCAGTGGAAACGCCAATCACTAAATAAGAGAGAATTCCATTTTTGGTTTAGCAAAAAACAAAATTCTCTAAACAACCTGAATCAGTAAAATTTTTCTATTTAATCAGTGAACACGATAATCACTATTTAAAGTAGTCAACATTTCACTGAATGATATTTAGAGGGTTTAAAAATTACTCTCCTTATTACTTTCTTTCGGATCAGTTCCATTCACGGCTCAAATGATCGTTTTGTAGCTTTAACAGTGTAAAAATACCTTATCATACTTTGAGTATCGAAAGAAGAAAAACCTTTTCAGACTTCAACGAAGCGTATATTTAATAAGTGCCAATTTCTCATCGAAAGCGCAGCCTTTCGACTCGTATACACTTCAGTGTGTTAGACGTTCACGTCTAATCACCACAACATGAACAGGCTCAGATTCTCCTCTTACAACACAATACACGATTCATTTTTTGAACTCTATAATACGTGGGATTTTTTTTCAAGACCATAGCCTTTTCCTTTAAAAAAAGCCTCTTCAGCTGCTACCCTTTATAAAAAATATTTGAAAAAGACTCCACAAATCTTCTTCGAAAAAGCTGCATGCGCAAGCGTCGACAAGAATGTCACGATAGAAATTATTCAGAGCGATCTAAACCCAGTGACAAATAAAGAGCATTTGTCATTCCTTTCGTCACAAAAATTTTAATAGCTTATCAATGATGTGGTAGAATCTCAGCCTCCCACTTGGGGTCGAGCATAAATCGGGACCGCTCGACACGCCTGCATCTAAGGATCCCAGGGCATAGTAATGAGGACAAATGAAGTGGCTAAATTATACGCGAATGTCCCCGAGGGGTGGGGTGCGGGGGTGAAGAGGGGTAGATAGCCGGCCGCGCGCTCATGAGTTATTCATGGGAGTCTATCATAGCCACTCCGTCCAGATTGTGAGATGAATCGAGCGCCTCCTTTGCCTCGTCCATACGCCTTCGTCCCTCCGACTTCCCTGCCACCTCTTTTTCTTTTTTTTTTTTTTGTTTGCACGACTCTCTCTAGGCGCTGATGCAACTTCGTTTATTCAGCTCCAGGCGCTCGCTACCCTCGTCCCGCGCGGTGCCCCCATCGAGCAACTAGACAAATACAGGTTATCTCTTCAACACAAACTCGATCTTTGTTTTCCCGGATAGTTCAATATTTTTTCAGGGCCACCGATCGAGAACTATCGGCCATCGATTTCCCCACCACCCGCTGTTTGGTCTGTCGGGTGGGTCCGATGTGTAAGAACTTCCTCGAATTGATCGAACTCTTGGTGTCTCTACGTTTATCTCAAATTTTTTTTTTATTCATGACGATGAGTATAAAATTTTTAGTTGAATATCTTTATTACCTCGTAAAAACCCGCTAAATCATTATAAATGTCTTCCATTTCTAGAATTTATGCAGTTTTTGTACTCGCGCAGCTATTTAGATAAGAAAAAATTGTAATTCATAAAATTCTTTACACAAGAAGTAACAAATCCATGATGTGATTGGTCGAGCTGTAGATGTTGTTTTGTTTTTCAATTGTTTGTTGTGACACTATTTATAAAGCTAAACCGCATTTCCGCGCGCGTAGCGTAGTAATTAATCCAAGACAAACTATTCCGTAAGAATTACCATCAAGATTATCCAGACTGAAATGTTTGGTATTCACTTTGACAGAAATTTAATATACATACTTGCAGAATATTAAATTGAAATTTTACTAAATTTTATATGAAATGTTATTCCTGCTGGTAAGTACACCGTAAACAAATTTTAATTAAAAGACCCTTATAATCGTCTCACCATAACAATTAATTGACATAAGAAGCTTTAGTCCGTTGGATCGTAATTAAATAATTAAGCATTCTTAGAATTCTACAGCTATTGTTCCTGAAAAATCGCTGTTAGCCACTCGATTGGCTTTCCAAACGAGCTCAGCCACCGGAACGACTGCAGCAAGGCTGCGAATGGCGTAATCGCTCGCATTTATTTATACTTCGCCGAACCATTCGTAACGGCACGGCAGCTTTGTACGTACACGCGTATGAGAAATTCCAGCCGCGGCCCGCGCGAAAAGTTAAAGTCCAAGGAAAGCGGAAACCTTCGACGCGGTGAGCTTTTCTCACGTACCTGCTACGTGTACGTCAATTCCGCGATTCTCCGCCTCCTGGCCAGTAAAATAATAACCGCCAGGCTCCCAGGGAATTTCTTTGCCATCGCCGCCGAAGGAAGGAAGGAAGGAAGGAAGGAAGGAAGGAAGTCGGCTGGGCGAGGTCTGGGCACGCGCGGTGTCGTACTCGACCGCGTGTTTTATGGGCCGACCTAACGAGGCTCTCACTCTCGCCCCCCGATGAGAATAGTCGCAGCCGCCGATTTAAAGGAACCGATTAAGCCGATTCGCTTAGGAAAGACTTGATAAGGGGAATTAGTTATGGGCACCGAAGGGCTCCGACTTTTCTCATCGAGTTTCATTTCGTGGACCGGTGCACCGTGGAGAGTAGAAAAATGTCTTTTAAGTCTACCCGAGAATTACATTTTTTAATTAATTAATTTATTTATTTGTTTACGGGTTGCCCCGTTTATTACAAGATAATTTCTTAACATTATCTAATTCGCTGTGTGGCGTAATAAACGATATATCAAAAAATGTATATAATATTATTCGAAAGTAAAAAGATTAATGATAAATTTCTTGAAAGTGCTAGTCGTAGCATTGAATACAATCAGATAATCAAAGATTTAGAAACTCTATGTAAATAAAAGCTTCCTTAAGGTAAAACAAAAGTTTAAAGAACAGGATTTTCAAAGAATAGAATTTCTTACAAATAGAATTTAATTCATTTTTAAGTTATAAATGCTTTGGTATTGAGGTAAAGTTAAATTTGAAAATTTTGTTTTTGTAAATGTACGATCAATGGTTAGTGAACCAAGCAGGAAAGATAAATAATTTTACACTGAAGAGATAAAAAGGTATTTTTCCCCCTACAATTATTGTACGGTCTTGAACGACTAATTAACTTTGCTTAATTCAGACGTGGTCTACTTTGTCTAAAACACCGGAAATATTTATAATTAACTTGCCGTAATTTTTGTTTTTAACATTTTAAACGCAAATGAAAAGTTTCCAGAATAATAACGAATTCATTATAGTTACCTACAAAATAACTGACAAGATAATTTTATACCATGAAAATACAATTCATAAAGTATTACAGAACGTGTTACAGATTTAAAACATTTAAATTGGTTCACTACACTTTGCTATTAAATAAATGATTTTCATTATACACAAGTGAAATGTGCGAAATTTCCTGCACCGAGGTTGTGTATTGATGCATACACATTCGATTTTTGCACTCGAATGTACTGAACATACATATAATCGTAATGTGAAATTTCCCAGTTAACAATAACGCGTTTATTTTAAGGAGTTTTCACCTAGAATTAAAAAAAGTTGCGAACTTAGAGCAGGGAGTAGACTATCACATTCCCGTGCTTTCATTAATGTAAGCTTATACTCCCGTCTGTAATATTCCATTCCCCCCCCCCCCCTATGTAATGTAATGTAAATGTACTATTACTCCAACTCGATTCAATTATTTCTGTTTAAATAAATACTGCTGCGATAATATATCCCTTCTTTATTGAACAGAGAATGCCAATATGAGGCGGCAGATACCTTGTAAGGATTTTCGATATTTACTTAAGCGAATACCCGTCATCGAGATTCTTACCTACATTATGGAAAAAGGATTTCATTTCCCGTCGTTTTCCTCTTGATCTACATTGCTTTCATAACATTTTCTTTTTTCCCTCCCCCCAATGAATAATTTTAATGAAAACAGCACAATCGATCTCAGGCAGCGTACCACATCGTGCCATCTTCACAATCAATCTGAAATTACAAAACCAAGAATAACGAATTGACACTTTCAGTGAAAAAAAAAAACACACAAAAAAAAAAAGAAAATCATTCCATCTATAAAATATAAGACACTCCGTATATCGGTCGTGCCTAAAATAAAAAAAAGAAAAAGAAAAAAAACGGAGCATCGGTGTTACTTTATACCCTAGGCATTCGAATACGCGGCAATTAAGGAATCCTTGCCTCTCTAAAAGTGAAATAAGATCCGAGCGGATGGAGCACATGGAGCGCGGGAGGACGAACAGCACACTGAATAAATGCATGAGACGAGCGCACCCTCCCACCCTCTTCCCCCTGCACCCCTCGCGCGAGTATGAAATATACGATCGATAGTCGTCATCTGTTGCGCACTTTTTGCCTCGAGAGTCGGGGTGCAACGAACGACGATGAAGACGTTAAGTCCCCCTCTTCCCAGTCGGCGCGCACTGGATGCTGGCCAAACGATTTCGAAGCTATAGAGGGAGGATAGCGACCCCGGCGACCTTTGCCCGCGTGTTTGCGTATGCAGTCGAGCGGTGCGCGACCGGCTTTTAAACCTCCCCCGCCGAGACTGCGACTGTGCAGCGTGCATACCCCTCCCCCCACTCCTGATTGCTCGGTACGCTGCCGAGCACACGCAGAGTACTTACTTCGTAAGTGCTTCGTTCGTTCGTTCATCGAGGAGAGCTCGGATTTTAACCTCACTGATCATCTTCAACTTGTTGAATGAAGTACGCCTCGATTAATGTTTATTCAACTGTTTAGAGGAAAAGTGTGCTTTTCTCTCGGTATATGTGGGGGCGCAGGGGGGAGAATAATCTACGCGGTTAATTGCACTTTTTTTCACATTAATCACTTTGGAAATTCATGTGACGTCACGATTGCAGTGTGTCTATAACGTGTGTATTTATAGTAGTACGCTGCGATGAAGCGACGTCATTCATAAAATGCAATTGGTGTTAATCAAATTTTAAATTGAAAAAAAATAAATAAATAATAATGCACTACGTGTCGATTATTTTGAGTTTCTGTTAATAGTAGGTCATATATTATATGACCTACTATTTTTCAATGTAGGACGATTGTTCAATGTTTAAATTATTTTTAAAAGAGATTTATCTCTTATTTAAGGATGAATACGTTTTAATGGATACAAAAATTCGCCTGGAAGTTTATAAAATAAAATCATTAATTACGAAATGACAAAGTTTTTGTTTTAAATTAAATTTAATAATTATTATTTATAAGAAACTTTGAAACACAGTGAATTTAACGAATAATCAAATTCAATAATTATTATTCGAAAGAAACCTCGAAAAAATATATATAACGGGTAGCCAAGTAAAACATTATTTTGATGCATCTTAATTTATTTGTTGTAATAAAAAATAATAGCAACAGCCATTGTTGATTCAATATGAATTTTAAGTACACCTGCTTCTAAAAGGTGAAGCGTACAGAGCGTGCCAGTTAAGGGCCATAAAAGTATCGCATTCACGAAAATTAAAATCCCCCCCTTTTAAAAGCACGCCGTAAGGATACTTTTCACGTTCCACTGCGCAGGAGAGAGGCCAATGGAGGTCAGCGTGAAAAAAAAAGGGAGAAGCGAGAGAGTGAACGTGAGAAAGAAAGAGGGAAATCTCCTGTCTCCCTGCTTTCAATGCCAGAGGCTCGTTCCGCTGGAAGTGGATTTTCGCAAGGTAAACGAATCAGGGGTTGATTTCTCAAATAGTTTCCTCCTCCCACTTACTTTAGGGGGTGGTCGAGTGTACGACAACCACTACACCTTTATCTCGCCTATCGAATTTCTTTCGCGCCCCTTTTCTTCCCCAGCCCCCTCCCCCTCCCCTATTCTCTCCACCCGAGTGTCACAAAGAAAAACGAAAAGGAGTAATCTTTTCCCGCGCGAGAGGGAGAACAAAAGACGATGGAAGAGGGAAAAGCGCCAGCACCGGAGGTCTGGGGGGTCTGAATCGCTGTGGGCCGGTCCGATGGATTGACCGATTGATTGATTGACCGGGCGTATATTTTGACAGCTTAGATTCAGGCTCTCGATGGGTAAATCCCGCGCCTCCCGCTCGTTGGCTAACCATTTGCATATTACATAAAACGTTTTGAATTTTGGATGAATCGGCGCGCCGGTTTCAGAGGGCGAGCATTCGACCGAGGTCAGCCCGCCGTTCGCATTGTTTATTTTAGGAAATTGTTTCGACGGGAAACTGGTAGAGGAGAAAGTAAATTAAATAATAATTTACAACTTTTCGTTTATTCGTTGGGTATACATTATTTTTGGAACTATCAGTGCGCTGTCGTTGGATGCAGATTTTTTTTGCGCCGAATAAAATTTTATTCTTCGGGCTTTCTCGTTCATTTTTGAGATCGATCGATGTTAATTGACAGTTTGCTGCGGTTGGTATATGCAAAACGAGAAAGAAAAAAATAGATATTTGGAGTAAAAATAGTAGTGAATTACAAAATGCTACGCGTTATTTTTACTCTGAGAGAAATCAAATGATGTTCAACCAAAAAAAATGGCTCATTTTTCTGAAGAAATTTCTGCAGATTCTGAAGAGTCTGTAGTTGTTTTAATGCGGGGCTATTCAAACGTCAACACTGTATAATTAATGTATAGTGTCATAAAAGCATTAATGACTGCATCACATTACGAAACTTAGTGATTATAAGTCAGTCGTTACTACGTCGTCTAACCACATAACAACAATTCAAATAAGGGTTTGATTTTAAGAGAAAATAACCATTCAACACTTGAATAAACAACCGATATTGAACTTCACGTCCGAGTGATTTAATATAATGTTTAGGCATACATAATATAAAGCGCGCACTTTTTATTTTAATCATTCGCAGTGCAGCTTTTTTCACTACCACACGAGCACTTTGAATCCAGTATATTCCTCACTAATTCAACTTTAAAGAATCCGGCAAATAATTCAACAAATTCTCTTCAAGCACATTACTTTCGAATAATCCCGACAGAACGATGAGAAAAGTACAAAAGCAGAAGCAATCGGAATTTAAGAAATGCAGCGGGCGCGTTGAATCGAATTTGCAAAAGCATCGGGAAATAAAAGGGGGCAAGCACAAGATAGAAAAATGGAAGAGCGCGCGGCCGAGACAGCGGACGGGCCGAAGACACATCGGGGCGGCGTGTCCCGGGCGCATGTAGGACTCCACCTCGAGGACGGCCCCGACGTACGGGAGATAAAACCAATCGCGAGTATAGGGCTCGCAGAAATTTATTGTCGTAGATTATCTGGCCGCGGTCCAACACACAAACACATTTCTCGCTTTGTTCGCGGCGGCGAGCGACGAATGTCCCGGCGCTCCCTTTCTTCCCGTATAAAATGCAAGGTAAAGAAACGAAAGACGGCATCAGGTACTTCGTTTCCCTCCGGCCGCTCGAATCCGCCCGGAAGTAGGGGATTTTCGCTGAGGAGACGTGCATCGCTTTTTATTGTTGGATAGACCATTTGAACAAGGGCCAACATGGGCAAACTGAGGTTCGCGCTTACCCTCGGCCGCACTCTCCCGGGGAAAGGGGACGTCGTCGCGCCGTGTAATGGATTTATACTCGAGGGCAGTCCGAGCCGGGGTATAGTAATAGCGTATCCCCGGCGAGTCGACGAAAATGAGGAAGGGACGAGGGAGGACAGGAGAAAAGGCCGCGGGGATATATTCGACTGCTGGGCGAGTTGGGAATTTCCGTGACGAGAAGAATTCTACGCCCGGCTCTTTTCCGTCGCGCGGCCACGTGTATACATACGCTTACGCATGGCATGCGTGTATGGTAGTGTACGTGCGGCATTTCTGGACTCGCGGTATGCGCTAAATTGTTGGAGCGACTGCTGCGCGAAGCCTGGCGGATTTCGCCCAGGCGATCGTTTTGCTCTCGCGCGAGAATTTGCCCTTTCTTCGGGAGCTTCTCCAATTCGCTTTATGCGCGCTAGATAAAGAAATCTGCCTGGAGCTGTCCCCGAGATTGCGCCGGGAAATATAATGCCTTGGCGCGTTGATTTCGAGGTTTGGATTGATTTCGAGCAGAAGTTTCGGGGGGGGGGGGCTTTTGTTTACTCTGAAAGGAGTGTGCTCGATGGAGACTTGACTTTTTAAGCCGGGAATGAGATGCTTTTCTTCTTCTTTCTTTAGCATTTTTTAAAAATAGAACAGTTGTTAAATAAATTAAAAGCCTGCTCCTTTATTGCGCGAATTAAAAGGCCAGCAAAACATCAATTAAGACCCGAAAGGCTTTTCTTTATTAGAATAATCGCCTTTTGAAATCCATTTAAGAAATAGACTGAGTTCTCGCAGCAGGAGCTTTTGATGCTCTCGCTTCCAAAATTCAGCGTGGAATACTGCTGCAAAGTTTGCCTTTGCAATGGGATAATAGGAACTTGCTTCCTGAAATGAAAGTCATTCGATTACTTTTATTAATGAAAAAAATAAACAATTATCGAAATGTACTTGGTCAATGCATTGCCACATCGCTTTCTCGAATAAAATTTATATTACTTTTCTTCTTTTTTTTTTAATTTTAATTATTTATTTGCCCATAGACAACGAATAATGAAAAAAATTATAGTTTTAAATTCGCTCGACGAAAAGTAAACCGAATATTGAACTCATTCGAGATAATAATAAAAGTAATTTATAAATCAAATTTTGTAAAAAAGAAATAATCATCTTTACTGAAACTATTAAATACTTCTATAACAATAGATATAATTTTGTGAATATTCCTTTTTTGTAGACCTAAGTATAATTTCTCTTGAAACTATTAATGGAATTAAGAAGCAAGAGATTGAAATGACTTCTTGGCCTTAAGAAATAATTTCAGACAACATGAAAGTGTTTAAAAAGAACATTTAATCAAAATTGAAATTATAAAGATATTAAAAGTTTATTCAAATAAAATTTAACGAACATGTTTTATAATATTTTTCATAACAAAGTTTCTTTCTTAACAAAGCTTCACAAAGAAAATTAAAATTTGAATAGAAAATATAAAATTGCATTGAAAAAAATTAAAAACAACGAAGGCCAAGCTATTTTTAAAATTTTTAACATTATTATGATTATAAAGCATTTTTTTCTTTAGCTATAATATCCCATTGATCGATAAAACGCTTCTAGAACAGAATAAATGTATCATTAGTTTTTAAATCATCCTCAGTCGAATCCGAAATAAATAATATAAATTCCGAATAAAAAGACTGCACTGTTAGAAAAGATTCTTTAACCCAAAATCTTGGCGGCTTTGAAAATTAATTTTGTCGTGGTATTTAAAATAAAGAAATATGCATAATTAGCAGTTAAGAATTATTACTTAATAGTTAATACGCAAATCTTTGCCGACAAAAATCCCGTGGCTGGCTTAATAATTAATGCATCATTTCTTTACATCTAATACCTACACACGGAGAGAAATGTTATAGGAAAAATTACTATGTTCTGTAGGGACAGTGGGATATACTCCACTTATGAAAATTTTTACTATAAAAATTTCTATGTGCATGGCAATTTCTACTATATAAATAGCAATTTTTGTTATGTACATAGAATTTTTACCATGTTTTATAGTAAAAATAGTCATAGGTCGAGTATTTCCCATTGTTCCTACGGAATATAGTAATTTGTACTATGACATTTCTCTCCGTGTAGGTCTTTGCATGGTATTAAATGCCCGTGACTTTATATTAAAGACACTATGGCCTTGGATCAAAGTATCTTTTCTATCAGTGTAGAACACGATAAAGACAGTATCAGAGTATCAGAATATCATGATTAAACGACGCTAAGTTAAAAAAAATGCAGTAAAACCACATTTCCATCTTCCACTAGTTTCAATTTGCACTGCATAAAGTGTCATGCCTTCGGTCTAGCAGACAGTCGCAGCAGGTCGTCTCGCAAAAATGATAAACGTCAAGGTTACGCTACCGACGGTAATTCCGCTAAGGAGCCGGCGCAGGTTGGCGGACCGGCCGTCAGTTCGGCGGCGTTAATTCAGGACAGCGCGCCGGGTAACGGTGATCCGTCTTGCGCGTTGCGAAATTATACATCGCACCCGACGCGGCGAGCGAGCTATCGGAGCTCGCGCTCGAAGCACGAGACATAATTTCCCGGCCTGGTGGGACGGGCGCGCGCTCAGGCTGCGTAATGAATAAGCTCATCGCGCAGCTACGTCACGTGTCACCTGAAAACTTTGAACACTTGTCAGTGAAGCGCGGACGGGCAAAAGTTACGCTCTTCCATAATTCAAGCGCACGTTTTGATTAGCCTTGTACTTATTGAAATTATTAGCGCCGGCGGGAAGTCAATGCGAACAGTTTGTCGCGATCTGTTTGCGTTTGAGTGCGCGCCTCGCGCGGAATGACAGACAGTGCGGGGAATGTTATTCCTCATTGGCTGTTTGTCGAAAAATTTCGAAAAAAAATCTTTGTGACAGTTGCAATGATATTTATAGTGAACAATTTTTGGATTTTATTGGAGAGTTGTGATTCGATTTGAGAGCGAATTTTGTACACGGAGAAAATAGCCTAGAAAGTATTACTATACTATTTTGTACCGCAGGGACATACTCGGCCAATCAAAAATTTTACTAAAAAGTATAGGAAAATTAATAAAAGTTCAGCTAAATTTTAGTGTAAGTCGAGCACACGTTTAATATATTTTCTAGTAAAACTTTTGATTTGTCGAGTCTGTCCCTGTAGTACAAAATAGTATAGTAATTTTTACTAAACTTTTCTCTCCGTGTGGAATAGAATTTAGATAGCTAACGAAGAAAGAGTCTGAATTCCAATTTTGATTAAACTTTGAACATTTTTTTTATTCGAAATTATGTAGAAAATCAAAATATTTGAGTCCATTGCTCAAAATTTTTTTACGCATTAGGTCCCTGAAGATGTATTACCTTGAAATAATTGCACTTACGATAACTCAGATATTTAAAAAAAAATTCTCATACAATCGACAAAAGATTTTTTTTTAAATCATAATGCAAACTAAAGAAACTTTTTAAATTAAGTTGAAATTGTTTTTATTTTTCTACACAAGGTAATTGTAAAAGTTATATTTTCTAGTGACTGGAACGAAACAAAACGTTTCGATCAAATGTTTTCAATAAGTAAATACTGTTTCAATAAACATTTATATTGTTTTCATGCAATGTAGTACAGTAAAATTAGTTCAACTTTTATTTTCTATATAAATACGAATAACTGAAAATCATTCGAATATGTGACTATAAGCTTATTCAAAGTGAAAAGTCTTTCATAATAGAATAAGTGCAAGACTTTTCACTTGAAATAAGGGCATATTTACTTGTTCTTCGTGAATTTTCCTTATTTATATACAGGTTTGAATTGATTTATTAAAAAATAAATTGCTTTTGTCTGTTACGACTATAGTATTATGTTCTCGTGATTTATTCGAACAGAACTTTCGAATTAGATAAACAATAGTAAGTATTTTCATTTTCAATGAAAAAGTTTCACAGAGTCTCAAGTAGAGCACAGTAGTTGCCAAACTTTTCTCTTAACAATCAATGAAACAGCAAATATGGTTTAACGAGTAATTTCTAATTAAATTATTGAAGTATTTTCTTGATTATGCCTTGACGTATTAATTAATGCACCTCAGGAATAACAGGCTTCGTTAAAGTTTAAGGAGCAAACTCCACCCGCGAGAATAATCGCCTATTTTACTTCTTTAATCCATAAACAACAGTTATACTGTCAAAATATATCCTCTCATAATAATCATTATATTATTAGAACATTTCATTTACTTTTTTCATCGGTTTTTAATTTGAACAACGAATAATGTATTTCGACAACGTTTCATATTTTTCTGTACCTACATACGAACTACTTTACATAATAGGCACATACTATGAATTTTTTATGCAGAGTTTTGCGCAAAAAGAAAGTATAATATCACCCCAAAAAAATTTATCTACAATTTTTTAGTCAATTTTATTTTTAATATCCGTTTGCACACAGCAAAACATACAATGGTACACCTACCCAACGTATGCAGCGAAGAAAATATATAGATAGTGGTCGAAAATGTGGGTCCCTCAATTTTGAAATACTTTGTAGCGGTTTACTGATAAAACGAACTTTACTGTGCTCCATTACATTATTTTTATAATAATTGCATATTTGATCGCTGTCGGAAAATTATGCATCATTTATTTGTTGTAACTAACTTTTAGCTAGACTTTTCAAATATAATCGATTGTGATAGATTGGCATACTATAGTTAAATTATGTTAAGAACTTGACATTATGAATTAAATAATAGAAGATCTAGATGCGTGCGCAGGTGTTTACGAAGGCGCGAGAATCAAAACGGGATAAAAAAATAAAATCGGTGAGCGCGTGCCCTCAATCACACGATACAGATCGACCCTAAGGTGGCGCGGTGGTAGTTATACAACCTCAGAATAAAAATTTAATAGAATTTAAAGCATATTTATGTCCATATAGCGTCACGCCACATCTTCCAAATATACTCGAAATAATTGTTATGAAATCTGCCCACTGAACCGAAGATTTAACATATTATGCCTAAAAGCTCCTTAATTTTACCGGCAGGGATATTCCAGAGTTTTATATTCGATTGTTAAATCAAATAAAGTTCGTTAAAATGTTTAATATTACTAAATAAACAAATAATCGAAATATTCGCAACTTTTAACGAAATTTACTTTATACACTGTTGATATTGTCGATACACAGCTTATACCATTTGTGAAAACTTCGTTAAATTCAATCTTTCTATTTTTAATTAAAATTCTTCATAATAAATCTTAAATCTTTTTAATTCAACAAAACGGACTTTCTAGACAAAACTAGTTACGAAATAAAATTCTCTCTGTCTCTCTTTCTCTCAAAATAATCCCATCTTATAATAAATATATAAAAAGGGGAAAGTAAGCAGCTTAATCTAATGTTCCAACTGTTTCCTTCTCTAAAATTGACGTAACGACTGGGGCCACGGTTACTCGCATTTCATAGGGACCGTACCCGTGCTTTTGGTCACCGAAAAGGAAATAAATTAATATTATAATAGCGGGGCGTGCTTTGAAAGCTTCATAAACCACCGTTTGGTCATACTCGACGAATTTTCGGGATCTTTTGAGTTAGAGGCACGATTTCCTTTCTGCGTGTCTGCTTTGTACTTTGTTTCTCGTGGAGACTGGCGGTTTCGTGAAGTGCAAGAAAACCGCCGTTATTCGAAATATTTTCCACGATTTTCTTCTATATGGAACTGTCTTTTTGGGGACCAGATTGAAGACTGAATTTTAGTGAAAATTTCTGAGAAAATAGAGTGTTTATAACTTGCTCGTCCTTTTTACTACGTGATATAAAATTAAAAAAAAAAATTACCATGAAACTAGCGAAAATTGAGAACCCAGTATAATATAGTATAATATAACTAAAATTCCAAATTAACTGTTTTGTCTTAATTAATTTAATTTTGATTGTAGTATTTTAAATAAGTCAGTGAATAATGTTAACGAGTACCTATCGTAATTTATGTAATAATCTTTTTTCAATTTAATTTTATTTTAATTAACCTCATCGTTAGTATTTTTTAAAAGAGTCACATATTTTCAAATTTTTTAATTTAACGTATATTTGCAAATATTTTAGTACGTTAAAAATCATTATGAAATAACATTATTGCACCTGTATACCTACATGATAAAAAATAGTGACATCACATGAATACTCGAAGTTCGTTGAACGACTATTTTCCTTATTATATTAGACAGGCTCAACAGAATTTTTCTCACGAGATCCTAATTATAGCAGTACAGTATTTTTGCCAGATTTATGGCAAGTTTTTCCATAAACTTTCTCCTCGCCCAAGTTCCTCTCCAGGTGGTAAATTTTCCTTACGTATCCGAGCCGTCAAGATCCAACTTGCGAATAAATTTCTTCATATTTTTTTATTTAACATCTTCTGAAAAGCACATTAGCCGAGCGAACTTTGAAGATCGAAATTTCAGCGTCACGCGCGCAACTCCGTCGGTTTGACTTCCCGTTCCCCGTCGAAACACCGCGCGCAGACAATCGGCCGAGGCGAAGGCGAAGAAGCGCGCCTGAAAATTAGCTGCGTGATTGCCGATGGTCGAACGTGCCGCGTCCTCCTCCTCCTCTCCAGAAATTAATTAACGAAGCAATTTAACTTGATCGCCGGAGGCGCGCGCTCACCTCGCGCTTGCAAAAACTCCGGGCGAAAATTCCGAGGAAGCTCGCCGACGGTCAATTCGCCGCGCGTACGTTTTCCTACGTTTTCGTACGCGGCCCGCCGCGGGCCACGCTCAAGTTTCGTCCGATACAACTTCGAAGATTGCCCTGGCTCCGTCCAAAAAGGAGCCAGGCATTTTCCGGAAGCTACATCCTCCTGCCCCCCTTTAATCGATGATCGCCGCGCAAAGTCATCCGTCAGGATTTGCGAGGCCCGCGCGCATCGCGAGGATCGGCGGCCAACTTTCCGGCAGCCAGTTTTTCAGCGCCGAGTTGGGACTAAAATATGGAAGCTGATGCGAACAACGCCGCTGAATCCCCGACGGGAGCGCCGGAGTTTCGGCGCAAACGGACTTGTATAAACACTTCATGTTCTCACGAAATTGCTATTTTTGCTGAATTTAAAGTTTTGCGAAACTAAAACTTTTGCGTTTCTTGGACCCGTGCTCCAGGCGCTTTTTCGAAATTCGAAATTTTGGGAAAAAGTGTTATCGAATGTGTCTAGATACAATGTTTACATTTTAATGTTTATAAACTAGTTATATGGAATGAGTTTAAATTGGTGAAAATAAATATGTAGATTGAAGTATTGATTGTGTAACTTATTTTAAATTGGACATATGCTGGAAGTTATCTCTGTTCAAGACTTGGACTTAGACTTGCAGTCGTATGCAGGAAAAATTGATGAAAAATTGTGTAAAGTATAGGGAAAAAATGTAAAAGTCAAAAATGACTTCACTGCCGTAGTATCTACTTATTTTCAATCGGCCGTTAAATTTTATGATAAAATTGATTTAAAAAAAATTAAAAAATGATTTTTTTTAGTTAGCGTTTAAAAAATTAATTGCTTTTTTAAATTTCCATTTTCATCAAGGGCTCTTATGTTTTTCACTTTTCACTAAATTATACTATAAAATATTAAGAAAATGTTCTCGCATCTGCATAGCCCAGAGTAATAAAAGTTTTAAGTTAAATTTAAAAGCAGCATAAGTTTTAGCGTAGCTGCAAGCGCGCCAAATATTTTTGAAATTATTTGAATGAAAAATTAAGTGTAAAAGTGAGCAAATTGACCTGACTCCTCCTCTAGGCAGAGAGTACTTTATGCCCCTTCTGCTCCGACACATTAGGAAAACTTTCTTTAGCTATTAACCATGAATAATATTAAATGCTCAAAAGTTTGAAAACTTCCAGAAAACCTGGAAAAAACTTGTATTTTTTTCATTTTTTTTCCTCGCCGTGAACTGAATCAACACATATTAAGCTATTAAGTACCATGTTACGTTGTCGATACCATCGAAGCGTAGAATTACTGTTTTACTTTATTATAGGGCGCTGTTCGTTGCCCAATTACCCAGGATATTTATCATTTCGGTAACTAACATTATTACTGTTTCCCTCGACTAATTGCTGCGGATATTAAAATAATCATATTTTTACGGCTAATAACGCCAACTCCTCGGCAATGAATGGTACTTGTTTCAATTTTTCCAACTTAAATTAAATTCGCTACGTTACTGCCTGTTTACACGACCATTCATTTACGAGTTTTGACCAGTGCAAAGATCGCGTGCAAAAATAAAAACATTAATGTGACATTCACGCAGCTTACTAAAAAAAATCGCAGAATGTAGAATAAAATTCCTGCTTCTGTTTTCTCTCCGAAAGAGTAAAAAACTAACTTTTGCGTTCCACTACTGTATTCTGAGAGAAATAATTTAATAAAAATTACTGTAGCATAAATGAAAAAGTGATCACTGACTAGCGTAATAAAAAAAAATTACAATATAGTCTGATCAAATTGACTATATTTTTGATAAACTTTACTATCAAAGTACACTGAGAAAAAAAATTCCTTACTGTTAAGAATAATTCTTAACTGTTAAGAAATGGGACTTTAATTTTTTGTAATTGCATATTTCTTAATAATTAAGAAATAAGCAGTTGAAGTAGGTTAAAGCGAAGTCATGAACGATACGTAAAATAAACAAATGAAATCTAGTTTCCTAATAGTTAAGAAATATGCATTAAGATTTAATACTATGTATTAACTATTACTGAATTGATTACTTTACAAGAAGGAATCTTTTTTCTCAGTGTATGTTAATTTCTTTCATAATCTTAGATGTGACCGGTTTCCCATACTATTTAAAGTTGAATTAGTAAAAAAAATACTATAATCATTAAATTTTCACTGAAAATAAGTAGAAAAAACTTTTCAATTTAGGTATTAGTGAAGAATCTTCCACTAATTTTAGAAAAGTGTCACTAATTTAATTTTAGAAGGTGCTGTTCAGTAATTTTCATACGGCAAATTATTTAGGAAAAAATTGTATAACACATTTCTCTGACTAACGTACATACGATTATCAGCGACCGGAAGCCCAAGAACCGAGCGAGCTTGCAGAGAGCTTTCACTCGCATTTGCAACAGCTTAAATCAACCTCCACTCTACTCGATGAAGACGCGTCTCCCTCCTCCCTCCTGAACGGAAAAAAAAATCGCGCAAAAAACGATTACGCCTCGGCAAACCGAACGCCGCAAAAACAAACGGGAGGCACGTTTAATCGAAGAATGGCAAATCTGCTCCCCCGGCGATCCGTCACGTTGAGCTCGCGGAACTTCGCTGTTTGCTCAACTTGCCAGGCGCGAAATTGCCGAACGCCCAGCATCCGCAAATAATTAACTATTGTCCGCGTCCTCGACGCCGAGTACTCACATTGCACCGCGTCCAGCGAGACCAGCAGCAGCGACAGGCAGACCAGAGTCCTCATCCTGCTCTCTCTCTCTCTCCACCCCTATTTCCTTCCCGTACGGCACTTTGGCACTCGCGCACTCGCGGAAGTCGCGGCCTGGCTGGTACAGACGGTGTCCAGCTGCTGACTGGCAACGAAGCGCTACGCCAGAGCGAGATCGCGAGTTCGCGCTCGCTCTCGCACGCATGCGTCCGGGCGCAGCACGTGTCGCGCGCGCGCACACCCCCCTGAGCGCGGGCCAATTTGTAGCCGAGGTATTTTCGTGTCGTCGGCTTTGTTTTTCTTCGCGCGGCGTCGACGCGCACGTTTCGCCCCGGCGTGAGCTTTTGTCTTGCGGCATGCGCGGCGCAATGCGTTCCGAGGCTTTTATCGACGCTTGATCATCGTCTTCTTCATCGACTGGCTTTGTTTGTTTTCCATGCGAGCGATGGAGTTAAGTATAGATTTATTCTGTTTTTCTTGGAGGCTGGTGCGAAGAGGATTGGTGCTGGGCACGTATGAGCGTGTTGGAGCGGGCTTCTGTACTTCGGTACTTTATGGGCGGATTCGATAACAATGTAATTTAAGAGCGACGGAGCGTCACGAATTTATGTTTAAATATTCCGCGCGGATGCGGTGCAGTTGAGAATTTCATTTTATGATAGTGTCAATTTATAATGTTTTAATATTATTGACTGCAATGCAATTATGTTGAAATTTGAGTGCTTTAAAGTTTATAGGACAATCTTATTGGTATACGACTTGATAAAGTTTCTTACTATTAAATAATTAATGGCGGTTGTGAATAAGTAAGTGCACGCTGAGAAATTTTTCTTGTAGTAATTACGGTTAAGCTCTCAATAAAAATGATGAGAAAATCAATGCTATTTTAGTTCAGTCTTAAACGGTTATTAAAAGCGTTATAAATTTTACAAATAAGCGCCGTAAATATTTCTTGATAAGTTCTATAATTTATATGAGAAAATCCTTGCAAGTTTTATAAAGCTTTTATTTTGAATATTAGTAAGCTTCGAGATTCAACTAAAATTGAGCATTTCACTTGATAGGTTTACAAAAAAATTTGTCACTTTAGCTTTTGCTCTACTTAGTCTGGATATTGACTATGCCAGTTTTGTAATGAAACTCCATATCGAGATCAATACAGTACGCCGACAGTAATAATCACTATTCCAATTCATATGCAAGGATTGCGGAGCTATTGGATTACCCACTTTTTAAATTTTTATATGTAATATTCCCAAATTTAATTTGTTTTATTTTCCTGTTTTCAAAATTCATAATTCCTTCGTAAATTATCGCTATCAAAACTCAGAATATCTTTAAAACAAATGCGCAATAAATCATTATTTAATAAAATATAGAGAATTAAAATGTCTGTCAGATTATAAATCTTTAAAATGTCTGTACGCATCATTAAAAGTGCATTAAAATCACAATATCATATAAATTTTTATACAAAATTGTAAAACGTTCCAAATGTTAAAAAAATTAAAAAATTAAAACAAAAATTATAGATTATTCGGTTGGGTCGATTGAAATTGCAAACAAAAAAATGCACAGTTATGAGGCGGTGGCCATTTTTATTAATATATATATTAATATTAAATTCTTTAAAAAAGTAATAAATCCACGTAGATATGTAATAATCTATAAAGATAATCTTGAATAAAATTAAATTCTTTTGAAAGCACAATTGAATTGAAAAAAGAAAGAACTACGATTTATAAGGAAATAATGAATAATTGAAAAATCTTGAGAAATTCAGTTGAAAATAGTATATGCAAACGTCTACAAAATGACCTAGTGGCACATTCCCAACGGGCCGGACACTGGCTGTTCCCCGGCTGTAGCAGCGCTAATAAAGCCTATTCGTATGGAAGGGACGAGTCGCGCACCATCCGTGGAAATTCAAAAGTGGCAGGACTCGCGCTCCCTCGACCCATTATTTCTATCCCCGGGATGCTCGCGGGGTACTGCGCCGGAGCGCGGCGATGGATGACGAAGCGTGGGAGGATGTCGCTGTATTACCATTCTCATCCTATGAATTGAATTAAAGGGAGCGCACCGGGAGGAATTGGCCCGGGGATTGCCGCGCCCGCCGAACTTTCCTTATCGACGGTGGGGCGCAAAGCCTGCCGCTAATGCGCCGGCGCAATTAAGTTGATACGCGACGATCGCGCCGGGGGTATGTTAATGCCGGGGAACCGCTGGCTTAATAAGTGACGGAGACGTCGCACTCAGCTTAAGAACTTTTCGAATTTCCTGCAGGTGGATTTGAATTTTTACGCCCGCGCTGGGGCGACCTTTTTAACGGCCTCTTTTTCACCAACGCCCGCATGTAAATTCGCGCCGACTTGAAGATTTACATTTTTCAGACGCTCGCCTTACTAACATTGCGGACGATTCACCGATGCCTCAAAAATAGCCGGTTATTCTTTCCGAGTTCAGCGGAAAGGCAGAATTTTTTCTTACTGTGCTAATTATTTGCCTCTGGTTAAATTGGACAAAACGAGATTGTACTTCTTCTGTGAAGTATTCAATACTAGGGTAGTTTTTTTTGCTTTTACTTAAAATGGTCAAATTCTCAAGATAGAATACCCTCCGAAATATACTTGTACAGGAAAGTAAAAGAGAACTAATTATTTTTCTACATGAAATATGATTTTAAATCACTTATATGTATGTAACCATTTAGAAAATATATAGTTCCTTTATACAAAGTGTCTTAAAAGCTCTACCAAGTTTAACTTAAAAAATTCGAGTTTAAGAAAAATGTTTAAAATCGAGGGATAGTCTTTAAGCTCTTTACAAAAAATCACTGTAATTTTATCTTAATCTTTGACGGTTGGTGAAGCTTCGTAATTTTACAAAAAGCCCCCTGCAGGAAAAGCTCCATACTAGAAAAACATTGTGATTTTTACTTTGTGGCAGACCACTTAGTAAATTAAATGTTCATTTGACAATGATTATGGCATTTATGAATTGTTTTAGTACGCTAAAAGGATTTTCTTGTAAAAATTTCGGTAAAGGTCTCCGTGAAAATTACGAAGAGCAACGGCTGAAAATTTCTTCGGGGAAATCACTTGGACCTTTGCGAAGCTTTTTAATTCTTACAAGAAAAAACGTTTAAAAATTTTCCAGTAACAATCACGAAGCATTCTTGTAAAAATTACGAAATCTCATTATACGTTTTCAGGTAATGTTTACAAGCAGCTTCACTGTAATTATTGCAATTCTCTTAATGGCATAGCCATTGGAAATTATAAAGGATCTGCAGACAACGCTGACGCATTCTGACTCTTAACTTAAAATGAAACAAAATTATTTAAACTGATTGGCAAAAGCACCTCGAACTCTCCTCCCCCTTTCATACAATAAAGCGGCAGCCTGAAAAGTCCAATGACTATAATACGCGCTCGGCCAAGTCTATTTAAAAAAGTTTTTCCTCCCCCATCGCTCTGTAAAAGAAATCGCGTTAAACGGCGATGGCATTCAATTAAAAGGCCAGACGCATTATTATACGAAAGTTCCTAAAGATTCGAATTTATTTTCCAATTCAGAAGAAGGGCGAGAGTGGGAGCACGGGCAGCGGTATAGCAGCAACCGCATCGCCGAATCAAACTGGGCTTTATCTCGGTTCCCACTATTTTCTCCGTTCTCCTTCATTTCCTTCCGTTCAACCCCCCTTCACTCTTTCCTCCCAGCGTGGTCTGTCTCTCCGGTCGCCTATTTCTCGTGCTCCTCCGCCGTTACCCTCTCGCTCCCTCAAATACTCTCTCAATGCCTTGCGATCATTCATAAAACATGAGTCTCCATCAGGCAGTACTCCATAAATTTTCAAGCGGAGAAACCGGGCGTCGCTATTTTCCAAGAGTGCCTGAAACATTCCTGCTTCTCGAATGCTGGGCGACGGTCCCGGCCGCGACAATGCCATCTAGAGTACCCAGATCGATAAAAAATAATTAAAAATGAAAGGGTGCAGCTGCTGGAAAGAGTTCATCTTGCGAAAAAATTCAAGTATTAATTAGGCCAGCACGCGGCAAATGCATGATTGATTGGTCTATATAGAAGGCTCAGTTAGTAATATCCCTTCCAAAACTAAAATTACGCCGAGGTAATAGTTGCCAAACATCCAGCTGTCGACAGGTACTTTCACCGGTTCTGTCGCTTTCGCATAGATTTTCCACGGGTATTTAATTGATAAACTCTCAGATCATTTCAATAATACACTTACCTGAGAGTGGATTGAGTATTTTTTCTTGAAAAAAATAATCCTTCCGCATGTACCTAAGACGATAGAAGACTTTTGAACATGTCAATCTTTTAACTGAGATATCCAAATCTTCCAAGAAAATTTGATAAAACCATTCAATGCTATTTGCAGAGCTAGTTGGCGAATCTAGAAAGAGAAAAGGACCTATTTTAGGCATCATCAGACGAAGCGAGAAGCTTTAATACAATTAATTATTATACTTGTACCTTAGAAAGTTTTTTATAAAAGAGCAGGAATATCGACATATCGCTTTACAAGAAGAAATGTTTACTCGCGTGTGAAATGACTTATTTTTAGTGGATAAAATACATCCAACAGAAATACAAACTGCAAATAAATTCCTCCTAAAGGAGCTCCCTCGACCTTTTGACTATACATAACACCTTTTCATAAAAAAAAAGTTCTATAGCTGAAATCTAAGCGCCTAACATCCTTGATCGATGCGCAATTAATATTTTAATGTGATTTCATTATTGAATACGAAAAAGAAAGTCATTGAACTTTCCATCTTAAATTATAAAGAGGCAGAAAAAGGCGCGCAATCTGAGTAAAAAGCTAAAATATTCGCTGGGCAAAGAGGCGGAAAGTTCCTTAAAGGCTAGCGTGGCTCTTTTATTTCCCGCTCATCAGTCGCTATCAAGGCAAGCTCTTCAAAACATAATGCGGTATATGCAAGGCGGCGAGCTAAAGAAAGAGCGAAAAAGAGAGAGAGAACGAGTGAAAGGAAAACGACGGGCCTTCTCGCTGTATATACACGTGCAGGAGGTCGAGAGGGAAGAGAAGAACGAGAGAATATTAAGAATACGCGGCTTTCGCGTCGACGAGGAAAAGCGACGTAAGTGCACTTTTGTTCTCCCGTCTGCGGAAAAATCAAGACCGTCTGGTAATAAGGTACAATGCCGTGTTACGGCGAGGCCGAGAGAGAGAGAGAGAGAGAGAACAAAAAAGAAGGGAAGATCATCAATTACCGCGAAGACCGCGGCGCCCCCTATTGTACGACCTTGCCGACGAGCTGGCGAAATATTATTCAGGAGCATTAGGGCCGGGGCTTCAGCGAAATTTCCATAAAACTCCTATATCTCGAGGGCGGGGCGCGCTGGGGGGCGATCAAGCCGAGATTTCGCACCCAACGATGCGTTGGCGCGGCCACCTGAGCCACCCCCGGCCCGAACGTCGAAGCCTCCGCTACTCCTGGAGATCGAGTTTGATGTCCCACGGTAGGCCGCCTGCTTTGGCTTTATTGCGGAATCTACCAAATTAAGTGGCCCCGACTTTACACTCCTTCTTCTATTTTTTTTTTCTTTTTTTTTTCAGGTCGACCACGCTTTAATTGCTTTCCGCATTACTGTCGCTTCTCGCTATCGCGACGGGAAGATAAGCAAAAAAATTTCCGTTAATTAAAAGGACTTTTTAATTGAGGTTTCAAATTTATTAGATGCAATCAAACTGCGCCTATAATTGGGACACCTTTTAACATGAAGCAGAATTTTCTTTTATCGAGATCGTGTTTATTGCTCCTGGGGATTTCCTTCGAACTATTCCCTAATCTCTGTGTATAATACCTTTTAGAATAAGCTCCGCGAGCATTAAGCCGATTTTAATTAACAGTCAAAAGGCTATACCGTGGATCGCGAATGTTTCATTTAAAAAGGTTTCGTTTTCGTCCAAGTTCGGAGCACTTATTTAGAGATATGCAACGAGCATTAGTCTCTAATTAAAACTGTTTTTTATTTCTAGTAAAAAGAAATGCTGTTTCGCTTAAATTTGCACATCGCGCTTACCCAAAAAGAAAAGAAACAAAGTATCCGATGATAAATCAGAGATAAATAAAAGAATTAATTGCCTATCAAGGCAAATTAAATGGCCCTCGTCGCTACCGATAAAACAAACATTCCGACGAATCGATCGAAGGTCCAAGAAATTCTTCGACAAACGAAAGAATCGGCATAATGAGGGAAAAAATTAAATTGCTCGGGCGCAGCGTTCCGAGAAGTTTATTCACTCAGAGAAAATGAGGGAAAAGGCAGGAAAAAAAAGGAGAAAGAAAAAGAATGAGATGACGCCGGCGAGGAGGGCGAAACAAAGGTCAACGCGCGAGAAGGAGGAAAAATATCGCGGGAGTAAATTGAAGAGAACCTAGCGGGTCGCAGGGGGGAGGGCAGGGAGGAAAGAGGGACAGAAGGAATTTACATCAACGCCAGTCTCGTTACACGTGTTTACGATCACCTTTAAAAACTTAAGTACCAACGATAAGTTTCTCCCCGTCCCGTGCCCCCCCCCCTCCCCCAGGCTTTTCCTACCTCCTTGACAGGGCGTTGTACGGCTTTAACGAGCTTAAACAAAGTATCGCCTCTGCCCTTACCCCCCCCCCCCCCGCACTCAGAGGCAAAGCGGCGACGAGTTATCCCCCTTTGCGTGTATTTTCTGCTTTATGCCCCCGGTCCACGGGCGTAAGTCTTTCTCGAAATATACATGATAAAAGAAGACTTAATAACGATTTCCATTAAAGGTACTATGAATATTAAAGTGGCGATGCCATTCGAGATGCTGCCCGGAAGAGGACTTGGACCTCGACTCGTCGCGGCGCAACCCTCCCCCTCCTACGTTTTTCCTATTTTGCATTGTGCAACCTCCGGGGCGCGAGAGATTTTTCACTCGTAGAAAAGGCTATTCGTTCTTATCGCCGCATTTACTTTACGCGCACGTCTCTCGTAAACTATATTTTTTAATACTCGGCGCATCTTGACATCTGATCTAGCACTCTGCAAGCTGTCCTGGATTGTCACTGTCGTCCGATAATTCGAGAAGCAGATGTTGCACCGGTAAATGCGGGTTTACTATGTTTTTAATCAATGTTTTCGAAAAGCTGGCACCTATTAAATAAAAGGAATATATTTATGCGCTGTTCAAATTTACTCCCGCGCTCGCTCTATAACTGATTATGTAATCGTTATTCATTCAAGGGTGTATTTTTTCATAATTTTTGTATAACGCTGCATACGAGCGAATAGAAAAATTCCTTAAAAAAATTAGTAGAGAATCACTAGTCTCTAAATTTTTTACGATAAAAAATATAATTATTAATTATTTATTAATAACTCTAGTCTTCTTTACAAACGGTTTTAAACTTCCTTATTTAAGTGTACAGGATTTAAAGTTTAAGCTGAGCTAAAATCAAGTATTAATATTTAAATAATACCAGAATCTTACCTGACGAGCGTACGATTCCCGATGTGAGTGGAAGTTCTGTCAATTTAAAATGCCACTTATCAATATTGGAGAAATTATTGGTGAATTTTTAAACAGTACGTTAGGTATTCTTTACTCTTGATGAGCTCTGATAAGAGCTGTGTATAGTATTAAAATCATAAATTTTTAATATTACATTTTTACTATAGTTTTTTCCCACAGTTGCAATTTTTTACTGGTTTAAATAAATAAATAAATAAATAATATTAGACGTTTCATTATTTTATCATCATCACTTATATTGAATTACTAACATTAGCAATTTGTGTAGTACATTATCACTAATTCAGTTCTAGACAATAAGTGTTTCTTTGGACCAATTTCCTCGAACATTTCTAAACATTTTAACGTATCCTCTTAAAATTTTCTTTCGTACAAGAATCCTTTTAACGCAACGTGCAAATCGTTGGTGCTTCAGCCTGCTCGATTTTTCAATTTCTCACCAGGTAAATTATCTTTAAATTTGAAAATTGCAGAACTGTAAACGATTAAATCTTCCACGCTTAATCCTTTAAATATTCTTTCGTTTTTATTATTTTTCTTTCTTCATCCCGTACTCAGCAGTAAGTAGTGAAAATGAAAAAAATATAACGAAGCATGCTGCAGATGATAATTAGCATGAAGCTACGCAGTCGGCAGAAATGCTGCTAAGAGGATTACAGAAAATACTACATTCTCTGGCCAAATTTTTTCATTTCTTTTTTAGCAACAAGTTGCGAAAAGAACTTAAGGGATGAACCGTCTGTGAAAACTTGGGAGGAGGAAAAAAAAAACATGAGAAAGTTTGCTCGAATTATGCAACTGTTAAATGCGTATTTAAGTAGTCGTCCTCAAGAAAAGAAATCAAAGTCTCGCTAAGTGCCAAGGCACTAAAAGCGCGAAGTAGTAATCTCATTATAAATAGCAAACACTCGGCCGCCGGTTGGGTATATGAATTTAGTAAAAAGATACTGAATCGAATAAATATAAATCCACTTATTTCGAACGTAGTTATTCTGCAATTCCCTCGCCTACTAAAATCGATCCGACCTGATGTTTAATTCAATTCAGCTCTTCAGCTTCATGGCGAGTAAGCGCGGCGTATAATAAAAAAAAATGCATAATCCTTATCGTATTTGAAGTAACGAGCTCGCTGTACACCGGCGTGCCAGTACGGCGTGTCGTATCGGTTCCGCCCACTGGACAAGATATAGAAAGTGTCGTCGAGCTACATAAAAGGTAATTGGCAAGATCGTTGCCTCTGATTCGTCCGCGGGCGAAAAAAAAAGAAGAGAACTTCCGATCTTATTAAAATTCAGGGAGAGGAAAGACAGATAACGAAACTCAGACGGTCACTTCTGGTCTAAGCGATGACCAGCGATCCCGAAAAAAAAAAATAAATAAATAATATTTCATGTATCGAGGAGACGATCATTGGGTAGGTAATCGCACCCACTCTCCCTGCTCTTATAGGGGGACGTATGCGTGTATACATGACCACATGTGAATGGCGAAAGGGAGTCAGTCCCCTCATCGAGGTGGCCGCGCATGTATACGACCCTGGGGATGGATCCAGCAGTGAGCGCGATTTTTCTGTTGATAACCGAGAGAGAGTCTTTCGTTTTTGTCGACCAAGCGGAAAAAACTTGGACGAATCCGCTCAAAGATTCGAACGACTCGGGGACGCTTCGTAACCGACGGCTCACGTCCGCATCGGATTCAATAAATCATAATTGAATCCCTGTATTATTATCCTTCTTCATTTCTAATTGAGAAAGAGAAAAAAAAGTTTAAATTATAATGGATTTCCGATGCTATTGTTTATTCTCTTTTCAACGAATAAAATAATTAATTCGTTAATTTTCACCACCGGTAAAATGTAAAGGGGATTTGCGAGAGGATTTAGTGAATTTTTCGAGCTTCGCGCGCTGATTAATTTCCGCCAGGATGAAAGAAGGAGCATAAAATATATAAAATAATTTTAAATTTTAAATGAAACAGGCCCACTGCAAGTAAATGATTAAAATATAATAATTATGCAAAATATCAAAGGTGCGGTACTTGTTAAGCAGCTTTTGAAAATGTGTTGCCTTTATAATGCTCCAACACGTCGAGTGAGTTGAGGATAAATTTTAATTTGATGCGAACATTTCCTAAGCGTTAAAACATTTGTAAAACATTTTTAACTGCTGCTCCCCGACCACTCGAAAAAGAAAATTAGAAATTTTTGCCCATTCGGAGCGCCTTTTTGAATCGAATGCCATTTACCGTATACTCCACGAAAGGGAACATGAAAAATTCAGTTTCCCGTCTAACAAGCCCATTTAGGTTCGCGCGCAGTAGCTAAAGTCAGCCAGGCGTATACCTCTCGAGCGGCCACTTTCCCGATATGCCAACTAAAATCCATAACAATGCGCCTCCTCGTCCACTTTACGGCTTTGTTATAAGACCGGCGATCTCCTCAGCTCGGTGCCTTTACGGTACGCACGCCCGGACTTTTATGCGACGGGTGAGAAGCGCGCAGGGGCGAGGGGCGCTTATACTATGGGGAAATTCGAACGTGTCACTTGGTTGAGCAAACATCGCTTCATCTTGGGAGCAAAAGGAGTCAGCGGCGATGCTCCACGGGATTGGAGGGTTGGCGGGGGGCCTGCGCGCGCGGAAAAGAAAAACACGATGCGCCGGGAAAAGGTTAAAATTAGCGACCCCTCGCCGGCGAGGCGTGGACAAACAAAGCCGATTGAAGTTGAGCGTGAAAATGCCGTGTGAGAGAGGGGGGGGGGGCAGCGGGGGAGTGGCAAGATTGCCTCTAGGAATATTTACGAGGTCACCGGCGCGTTTTATAGCTGCTCATCTTGACTTTTTAATAGCGATCATTAGACGCGATAAGCCATTTCGAAGAGCACCCTTTCTTTGCGCCACTCGAGGAAGCTCCTTGATTAAAGAATAATAAATTACTTCGTAATGTATGTACATTTGAACGAATGAAATGCGAGTACGCGTTCGGTCAATTGTTAATGCACTGTGACAGGAAGTTTCGAGTTGCTTCCGAACGTTTACCAAAAATGCTGGAAATAATTTTAAATTAATGATCGTTGTACTTCAGTATTATTTAAAGGGGGATGAAACACTGGGGTGGAAATGTATTATACAGGCTTCGACATTATTTTCATTTCTTTAGAAGAAAAAGAACATTTTTTAATCACTTTTTAATTTCCTATGTAGTAACAAAGAAAAACGACTTTAACACATTTTTAAACCATTTTCGCCTACTGTTTCGTGCCAACTTTCTTCAAATTGACACGAGATATTCTCTTGGTTGAAATTTAGTTTTATTGGTGAATATGTGAAGAAAATATCGAAATTAGAGTAAGAAAAAGTTTAATTTTCTGATAACTGGTCATTTGATATTATATTAACAATTCTATAGTATCTGTACCATTAATTGTTAATAGACAATAAAAACTCTACTTGAAACACATAAATATTTAAAATTCAAATGCACTCTGTACTTTTGAGACTGTAAAACAAAAACATTTAATTTTGAAACAGAAACTTGTAAATTTTAACAAACTTCCCGGACTATCCTAAGGGTAGTAAAAACAATTAGGAAGGTACCATGAAATTCTTTTTCCATTGGTTGTGCCTTCTTCAAATGTATAATTTATATTTTTGAAGTTTATAAGCATAATAGACTCTCCGCCGAACCGCCGACGGCTATTTCGGAATAGTAATGTGGCCTTTATTATCGTGTATCTCTCGTTCTATAATTATTCCAAAGTATTAGAATTGAACAGGCCGTAGGAACCACACAAATGTCAATTTCCTTTATAATTTTATCGCAAATAGCATAGTTAATTTTAATGACCAACTCTCTTCTTTCCTCGATCGACATCATCATCGATGTCATTACCTTTCCGCATCAGGCTGCCAGACATTATTAATACCCAGCACAGGTATTATATTGATTATAATAGTTATTTCTCCATTTAAATTAATATTTCGGTAGTGCGTAATAGCCCATTTAGAATAAATTTAGCCTCCATGGCTATCTACTTCATTGATTAAAAAAGTTAAATTAACTTGGATCAAATCAATAATTGAACTACGCATTGCGTTAGCTTAAAGTTCCATTGGCGATTCGTAGAATTACGTACTTCATTTGAATAATCTGCTCGTGAATGTGATTACCCTGAAAAATCTAAATCCATTATTAAATTAAAAACTGCAAATGTATTACTTGAATGTAAGATATGATCTACGGAATCAAAATGGAGAGCTTAAATTTCACGTGTACCAAGTGGACTAGATATCAACCAAATTCAAAATTGCACCACCAAGATTTACAGCTATTGAATCCTGGTATAATAAGTATAACTCAAAATTTGATATCTTCACGTAAAATTTTCTACAGCGAGTCGGACGCAGAAAAAGCTGTGGAAAAATCTTATATTGCCGGAAATGGTGTGATTTTACTTTATTAACAGTGACTGTATTGGAAAATTGAATAAAGTTAAAATGTAGAGGCAAATATTAAATAAGCGAATTGGTTAGTGAAGTCGAGGAAATGCTAAATATAATTATCCCTGTATATGTTTTTAACATAATTTTATTAAATAACGAAAGCTTGCTGAAGTCGCAAGTTCCTGAAGAAAACTATAATTTTTTTCATTGTTTTTTCAGGTTACACATAAAAATGATGCAGACTTTATATGGCTAATTTACTTGGTAGAAATTTAGAAGTCCATAAATAATTTAAATAATTAAATATTGGATTTTATTTTAGTCTGTTGTTACTGAATTCTAGTGCCACCTACAAACCACGAATGAAGCATTTTCAACCGAATGATGGTAACAGTACCAGCGACAGGGAAATCAAGCCCCGCAAGAAGCTAAAATCAATATTTCCAGTAACATCTGTTGATCCAAGCGGCTTCACCAGCTGCAGGTAAGAAAATCGAAAAATTCGAGAAGTCACCTTATCGGATAAATCAGCATATATATAAATGATATTGCGCCCAATCGTAATATAGCAGCTAAACTTTCATTGGCAACAAAAGCAGAATGCCTGCTAAGAGAATATGTTGTGGATAATGGGTCAATCGTAATAAATCACGGATAAATGGAAGAACAAGTCGATGGATCGTATATAGCTAACATTTATTGCTTAAATACACAACGACGCAGATTGTATTTACATGTTTCATTCGTCATGCTTCTGAGTCCGGTAGCATAATAAAATTCACTTTAGCCTTTTATTACGTCTGATACGAGTTATATGCATATGGTATATATACACGTCCCTGAGGCTTATTCTAAAATTTTCTTTATATACGTATTGTATCTGTTCTACCCTGTACATAACAATTGTATATTCGTTTTAAGCACCTACAGCAGTTATATGCACAGCTTGATCTTTCGAACAATAAATTTCTTACAATTAAACACGTTTCATTGCGTTATATTTACAGACACGCTTATAGTTTATGCACTCGAGCGAGCGTCCAGTATCGGTTTTCTAATACTTTTTCTTTACAGTCTATTACGAGCTCATCTCGTAAATTCCAAGGTATAATCTCCGTGAGAAATTATCCTCGCAATTTACGGATGAAAATTTTTTTATACTTAATTTGTATATATATACGTTAGCATGTACATAAACTCTTGCTTAGAAGATAACAAATTCGCTGGTTTTTTTTAAACGTTCATTGCTCCCACGCGTTCCGTATACAATTCGGAGTTTGCACCCTTTATCTTACCTTTACTATCGTATATAATGACAAGACGCATTCTGCAATCATTTAATGTACGCACTGTCGTCGGCATTTCGTAATTCACACGTTTTTTATTTTCACGTCGAAGCTCACAAGATGCAAGATCGTGAGAATTTACAATCCGAAAATTTAATAAAAAAGAAATGTTCGTTCAATTCAAGAATACTACGAAAATAAAGAATACATTGATCCATAATATTAATACTATAAAATAATACATTAATCCAAATATTAATACTTTAAAATTTATGTTAAAGTGCGCCCAGGAAATGATCTTCAAGCCCATTTTATTTCAAGTAATGTAAGTTTTCGTGGAATTGAATTTAAATGGTTGATTATTAGAGTTATTTAGACTTGAAGAGTTACTTAAATTAAAATTCATTATGTTGAAATCTGAAAAAAAAACTAATAAACTACTGAAATTGTCTTAATTTTTTTTAGTTTTGCTTTTCATAAATCTTCAGATCTAAATGGCACTAATTTCAACAATTTAAGCCCAGTTTCACCAGAATATAAAAAGTGAAAATTATCAAAATAACATTACTTGAAATAAAATGATTCAATATTTCAAGTCTTCTTCCTTGCCTTATATTATTATAAATTTTGTACATGTATAAATAAATTCGGTACGCATTACACATCATACTTATACAAAGTCAATATTAAATCATTAATCTCTTAAATAATTTTTTACGATTCTTTTTAAAGGTGGTAAATCCCCTTAAGTATTGATTAACGGCACCGGTAAACAACGACAAATTTTTCAACTCGATAAAACAACTAAAAATCACACCTCTTTATTCTATCACCTTAAATACTGTACAGTGCTCGTCAGTGTTCGAACGAATACGGCTCAGTGTATTTACATTTATGACATCATGTACGCTCGCTTTTACATTTGGCAATCGTCATTCCAGTTTTTTTTTACGACGGCACATTACTCGTCCGCAGGTTAAAATTTTACTCATGCGGAAAGCACCTGTAATGCAGTGAACGTCAATAAAATAGCGCGTACCGATCGATATTTACGGTCTTTTTTTTTTTTTTATCTGAAGGATATTCGCGTACGTCGTTAACCGAACGAAAATTCTACCGGCATAATGGATTTTCTTTCAGGTAGTTTCTTCCAGTGCGAAATGAGCAGCGGAAAAGCGGAAAGCAATCAAATGTCCGAAAAGACGCGCTGCAAAGATGTTTCGGGCGAGCCTTCAAAGAATTTCAATGCGAATGCGGTGGGCGAAAACCACTCGCAAAGTGCGCCTGGACCGGAATAAATCGATCGCATGGTTCATTCGATAAAGAGAAACGCTAGGATTCTATTCAGGAAATCATTTGATCGACTGGATTTTGCCCGTGTTATTTTCGACGCTCGGAAAATTTATGCGATCGTCAGAATTTACATGAATTGCCTTTAATGCTTATTTTTACCAGAAAAACAACGCTCACTTAGAATAATACACGCAAATAATAATGCTACATGGGTCGCTAGTGGGTAAACTAGTCCCTGGAAAATTGAGGGCACTGACTAAAAAAAAATGCGGAGAAAAGAAAATTTTGCAGTAATTTCATTTTCAATTCAACTGGTAGGTTGCATTGAAAAATTAAAAGAAATTCCATTAAATCCATCGTTTAGAATGTCGAAAAATAATTGACAGGCATTTTTTTCTTTTCTCAATTTAACGTTTATTAATGAAAATATTGTTATTTGAAAAAATTCCTGTCGGCATGTTTTATACATTTCTAATGTATCACGTCATTGCGATTTTGCGAGCCACTGAATTTTCGACGGTATAAAAATACAATTGAAAAAGAAAATTTACTTGTTGACTAAATAAATATTAAATGGGAAAAAAGTAAAAAATACTTGTCGATTAGCTTTGAATATTCTATCGGACGGCCCTAATGGATTTTTTCATAACAGGTCCCAATTAATGCTAATGCATGGAAAATAAATTAGAGTGCTACTTGTCATTTACTACTTGAATTTCAAATGAAAATAAAGAAGAAAAAAACTACAAAATCGAAGTACTAGTTGTGCCACTCGAGCTTAGATTGGCTCAATTTTTTTCCGAAATGGAGTGATTTCCAGAGAACAAAGCCACGTTTTCCCATAAAGGATTAGTTTGCAAACTCCCTTTATTCTTTTTTCTTTAGTCAGCCGACCGATTTTCGCGATTTTTCACATTCGATAACAAAAATAACAATTAAACTAATAACGAAGTATTCCTGAATAAAAGGTTCTTTAAAGTACTGCGGTACTCAAGTAACGAAAGTATATTACCTTGGACGCATTGAAAATCGAGGCGAGCTTTTCACCCAACGACGCCATTCTCATATCGCAATTCGCTGTTCTTCGACGAAAATAAAACACTTTATAGTAAATAGGATACTCGAGGCGTAAAGTAAAAGGACTGATACGATAGGCCCCAGGTCGCTTTTCGAAATCTCCCGCAGCGAAGTGCATATTACGAAAAAGATGATGCCCTTGAGACGAGGAGAATCGAGGCGTGCGTTAAAACTGCTGCCCGTTTTAACGCTCACAATAAACCGGAGAGGCAATTAAAGCTAATTAAATGCGATTTTCCTCGGCGGGGCGTCACGCTCGAGCGAGACGAGGCGGAAGTGGCGTCGTCGTCCCGCAAAGGGAGATGGGGCGCCTGGGCGCATTGGAAATTTCGCCAGGCCTGTATCGAAATCGTCGCCGCGCGCAGCCCCGCAGTAAATCGAATTCCGACCGCGATTTCGAAGTTTAATTGGAAGTCGCGGCGAGCGGCTGCTGCGCCGGAGTGCGGGGACGGGCGAGGTGCGGAGTCCCCCGTGCCACGCCGCGTCTACGAGGACAATCTTCGAGCGATGATTGAGGCGAAGGCGCCGCAGGCGAGCTGCAGTAAGGCGTCCGTGGGTCCGGCCGGGCCCGCGGCCGAGTCCCCGTCGCCGTCGTCGTCGTCGTCCAGGTCGCCGTCCTTCAGCGAGGACTCGTCCATCATGCCGGCGGCCGTTTTCTCGAAGCCGTGCTCGCTGCTCCACTGCTTCTTCGAGTCCCGGCGGGAGTTCGGCTTGCGCGCCGATGCTGGCCTCGGGATGTCTGGAACATTTAGCATTTTTAGTCATTTTTTTTATTGCGGTAAAAAGTTCATGCAATAATTTATTTGGGACGTCTGGCCAAACTGTCATTTTTCTACTTAATGGGTAAATCTGCTGTTTAAAAATGTAGGTAGAATTCGTCTCTTAATAGAATGGAAAGTAGGATGTTGTAAGATATTTTGAGAAAGTATTTGATTGGATAAAAGTTAATTTCTGGTTTAATAGCGTTAATATTTGAAGGATAGATATTGAATATTTAAGCGCTGTCGATGACCTAAGAATATCCAGAGGAGAAATTTGCGATCTGCACGGAATGGCTGATCAAATAGACAGTGTACTACTTAATAAAAAAATACTCTCTGAATGTTCAAATGTCTCATACTTTTTTAAAACAATTTGTACAAATAGTTAATATTTTACATATGGTGAGTTCAAAGACAAATAATTATTTTCATTCTATGATATTTTATGAAAATTATCATTTGTCATGATTTTATTGCAATGATAACTGAATACTATCAAGAACTTTCCACATGGGCAGGATGTTTGACCATATCGTCATTATTCTACTTAATGTATAAGCTTCGCTTAAGAAAACTGTGGAACAATTAGTCTCTAAAAAAAGATTGTAAGAATTGTAGTATTAAATTATTTGAATCTCATCATTTTCGCATTATTGAGTAATTTAAAAAAATTTCATATGGTCGGAACAAATAATCATTCTCAAGCGCCGTTTTCAAACACAATTAATGTAAACACAATTAAATTTTAACGAGTACTTCATCGAGTTTTGTACATTGAATGAAAAAATTATGTCAGTAAACTAATTAATCTTAAATTCAATGACATTGTATTAAAACATTTCAATTGCGACGAATTAAAAGTGCACTTTTCGAATGAAAAAAACCTTATTATTCAATTTAATTAAAATCGTACGTTTGAAGTAAAATAAAAACGCTTACAGACTTTATTATGAGATCTGAGAGAGATGGCATATTTATTTACACAAACCGGTATCGAATCGGCGGGTTATTCGTGTAAAAGCCTTCATTTATTTGACAGAAAATTAAGAGCAAGTGGTCTGCCTCTCAAATTTTCTGCCTAAAATCGAACTGTCAGCTATGGGACACGTGAAATTGATCCAAGATGAAAATAATCAGTCATACACAAAAAAATGGTACTGTCGATGACATGTTGGTACATCGAAACTGCGGTGGTCGGTTTTATTCCTCGTCACTCGTACTCACGTGTCTGGCAAGTGATACAAGAAAAGGATTTACCGAAATTTATTTGGAGATAATAATCTTGGATTCAAGTGACCTACAAAACAAAATAGCAATAATACACAATAAAATTTTCGATATTAGCAGTCAGATGTAAAATTAGAAGTGTAACTTTACAAGTAGTAACTAAAGAATTTATAGTTCTTAAATATCTACAATGAAGAGTTTTTTTTTAAAGCTCTTGAAAATGTTTCCTGTCATATTTTCATCCTTCACTTGTTTCATAAGTATCCGAGCACTGGCATTGTACCCAATTAGCAACTTGATTATTCTCTTGGAATCCCCGCTAAGTGTGAAGTTTTTACAAAAAAAAAATGCAGGACGACGTACTTCTATTAATTTGATTCAACACTTTTATAACTCTGACACACTGAAAGTCTCGACTTTTGTAGAATAAAGATATAGAGGCATCCGCAAGCGATTGAATAGAAATTGAAAAAAAAAGAGCCCGGTAGTAAAAAATGGGAGTGACGCGTAGAGGGATATTTGACTTTGAGACCCGACACCGTCGGAATGTGCCCGAAAGCGCTCAAAAATTCCGACAGTTTCGTACGAGTATTTTAATACACTTCAATTCCATTTCAATCATTAACAATTTAACGCAGAACGTTTGTGTATGTGTATCGTGTTTCCAGAAGTCGCAGGCGCGATTCAAAAATTGCTACACCGAAAAAGGCAAAAATCGAGGCACTGGATCGACGCAAGGCGAAAAGAGTGTGCAGCCGAAGCTACTAATTGGAGATAGGAGTACCTGTGCAATCATCGTGGATAAGAGATCAGGCACTTGTGCAACGCTCAAATGTAAACGCGTACCAAGGACCCTTTTGAGCGAGGGAGGGAGAAGGGGTGGGGGTACGCGTATTAGAACCGGTCGATTAAAAGCAGTTGATGCAGCGCAACTTACGGAGATTCATTTTTGTTCGTTTTCTGCTTCCTCTAGCTATTCTCCCCATTTTTCCCCAATCACCTCGTGCTCCATAACTACCTTGACTCTAGGCTACTCTATCGTTTTGCCGTCGGTTTTGTCGGTAACTCTTCTGTACATGGATGGTTTGAAATTTAAAAATTACCATTTTGACTAACAGCCTTGTATCCTGGCCACAAAGTAAATTGGCAGCTTTTTGTTAGACTCTGTGTTTGGTTTCCTTTCAAGCACCGGAGAGAATGGGAAATATTCAATAACTTTCAAGCGAGGCGCTGTATTTGGTGCAAACATCAATGAGTCACGTGAATTGTTATCCAGCGTAAAATATTTTATCTGCACTTTCTCGTATGTCTGCTAAATATTTATATCTACCAGCTATATATCCAATTTCAAAGTTAATCCTCACCCTGTTTTTTAATTCTGAACTTTGGAAGAAGAAAGAAAAACTTTTCAGTGATTGACATTTCGTAAAATTTGTATACTTTTATCCGAAAAATCAAAGTCTAGAAATCTGTAAATCCCAATAATACATTTTTCGCGTATAGGATTAAGAAATAGCTTTCTTATTTCAAAGTTATGAAAAATGAAATGCATCAAAATTTAAACCATCAACTTTTAGACGCACGTCAGGACTATTTTGTGCCGCTGCACAGAAAGCACAATAAATCTTCCATAAGAAATTTAAGTACAACAATTCTCGAGTACAAACAAACTTTCGACAACTAATGCACACGACCAAAGCGAGAAAAATAACATTTCCCGACAGTCCCGCAATAAAGCTCCGCTTAAAGCTCATAAAGCCATTTGGAAATGTAAATCAGTGTAAGGCCGAAGCAGCCGATTGATACGTCGCTCGATGAAACGTAGCGAAGGAAACGGACGCACTGATTGCATCCTCCAAAGCTTTCAATCGCGCGTGTACTCCTTTTGGCCTGGCTGCAGGGGTGCGCGCATACGTGCACCCCCTTGGGGGAGGAAGCGGCCGGGGCGCCGGTCGGCCGACGGAAGGAGCGTTAGCAACTAACCCTACTCCGACAAAGCACGCGAGCGATCGTATTTCACACACCGGCCAGCAAGACGACGTAAGCCCATTCGAATCGAAGGAAGTGCAACCCAAGACGTCCGAGAGAAAGCCTAGGGCAGGTGGGGAGAGAGCTACTGAGCGAATTTGCATTGCACATTGCGTCCTCCCGGAAATACTTTCGTCCGCCTCCCCCTGCCCTCTCTCTTTCTCGCTCACTCGCTCGCTCTCATGCACACCTACTGTACTTTCCTATGCCCCTCTCTTTCTTCCGCGCAAGCTGATATGCATCGGGCGTCTTCGTCCGAACTGTCGACCCTATGCGTTTTTCACGACCTTTTTTAACCTGCGCCGTCGCATCAATGGTCAATACCGTGAAAGCATGTATATTTACGAGAACAGATTACTTTTTATCTTGTATTTTAGAAGATTTAATGAACTTGTCGTCGGAGAGCAAATTATGGGGTTGGACGATGTCTTAAAGATTCTTTTTATAAAATGTTTTTAACGGGTATAGTCGAAAATGTCGCATCTTTTTAAAGGATTATTTTCAATACTGTATTAGTGCGATCGCATTAAATATTGATTGTTAATTCCTTATTGCATACTGTTCTTAATGGTGAAAATGTGTAAATTATCAGTAAATATGATTAACGAATAAAAATAGAACAAACTTCAGATATTCATATTACCTATTTAAAGAAGCACCGCGATAAAAAGCGATTTAGAAGAGGAATTGAATAACGTTTTAATCTGTGCAAAATTTATTCACTTTTTCGTCCTCAAAAGAGTGCTAATAATAAAATTACAAATCACGATTGAAACTAAAAAATGTCCTCATTTTACTTTTGGTATACGATGCACTAAGTTTAACTACAGTTCTATAAAAAAAAAATCCAAACATAAGAATTGGAAAAAAAACGATAAACTTACAAATTTTCGTTTAGAATTTGCAGTCAATTCCTTTTATACATTTAATATCATCACCTGTATACATACGTATGTACTGTACAGCAATATAATATTAAGTCGTGATTTCTACTTACTATATAGCTTAATTCTGCCGTCAGTTTCTCCGAGGGAGTTGGTTGACACACATCGGAAGGATCCGTAATCTTGGGGCTGCACCGACCTTATAGTCAGTTTCATGATGGTCTCGTAGCCGGATGTATTTGTATTGACTTCGTAGTGGCCGTCTTTGGAACCGGAAACAAATGTTTTGTGATTGGTCGAAAGTAAGTCGCGGAAGCGCCAAACGAAAACGTTTCAGCCGAGCAAAGTTTTAAAAGTTGGCGCGAGTCAGAAAAACAAGTATCGTCCGTCTTTGCCTGAGACTGGCATGTTCATCGGGCTTTCATCGAAACTAGTAATTTATTTAGCTCGACGCTGGCGGAAAAACTAATTTGTTTAATTAGAGTTTAAACGGTACTTAATAGACTGTCTATACTTGGGATTCAAATTACATTGAAGCTCACTGATTCGAACTGTTTCTTTCGTACTTGTGCACAAGGCTGGGTACATCTTTATTCAAGTTAATAAACTATTCAAGAAATCTGAATAATAAAAACTTTTGATTATTATTTTAATTTCTTGAATTTATAGTTCTTTTTATGAAAGAGAAAATAACTATTCCATTCCTGGATTTATAGAATTATTAAAACGCTCTTTAAATATGTATTTCGAGAACGAGGTTGCATGGGAGGATATAATTATGTATTGTTTAAAAAAAAATATATGTATTTATTAAATCAATAAGCAGTTATTGAATAAATCAATATATTTGTTACCATTATTGATCGTCTCATTTGAAGGAGTCGCCCAGTAAGAAATGGGACGAGGATAGGACTCGCTGTGACACTCCAAAATCACATTTTGTCCTTCATAGGCTCCAACTAATTGATTTTCAATGCGAATCATCGGCGGGACTATTAAAAGCAAATATTATATTAAATATATAGTTTTATAAGAGATGAATGTATACTTTTTTTTAAATAGATGGTATATCACTGACTTGATCCATACTTTAAAATAATTTTAATTCGAATAAAGTTAAATTTTTATTATCAGACATTCATCGGTAATGTCAAGTCGTCTAACTTACAAGAGAATATTAGAAATAGAGTTGCTGATGATATGCAAATTTAGGAAAATAGAAGTTTCGTCAAAGATAACCAGCCTTTATACCTATTCTCATTATACGTATGAGAGTCAACATCACTAACGATGCGAAAAACGATAAAGCTTAAATTCTTCAAGAACGCACCGGCAACTCTTTGAAATAAAAAAATAGAGCTAAAATCTATAACACTATTTATCGCAAGCATATTGAATTAAAGAAGTTTACGACTAACCGGAGATCTAAATTTTTTTTCGCTGAACTTAGTAAAAAAGCCTTTTTAGATTCATATCCCAGTCAAATACCCGAGTGAAATGATCATCCTACCGTGTAGAACCAAATTATTATCGGCCTCGTCAAGTGTGCTAATTATCAAAGCAATTATGATAATTCCTGGCGCATTAGACGAGCGCGGCAGCGGCGAGTATTCATCAGTCATAAAGTGAAAAAAAGATGAGAAATCCTTTGACTAGGCCCACCAGAAGGCATCAACAATGGCTTGCACTTCGCTGAGCCCGCGCAAAATTAGCGGGCCTCCAAGGAAATCCAGCGGCTAGTCGGGATTCTGCTTTTCCGCGCTCGCGAGGTTTAGTGGGCACAATGGCCCGCTAAAACGCGTATGCTAAAACAATTTGGCCGTTGTGTCCCCGCGCCCGAATTCGCCCTATTATTATACAAAATTATATAATCCCGCAGAGCCAAATTAACCGGGTTCAAAAGAATCGGACGATTATTGCGGAATACGTACAGTGAACAATGAGGACGATTCGCTTGCTGACCGTCGGTGGGACGCCGTTCGAGGCGATGCAGAGGTAGGCACCCATGTGCTGCCTATTCACGCGCGTTATTTCCAGCTCGGGACCCTCGATGCTCGGCACTGCTTCCCCCATGAAACAGAAAATTTATGAAGGAAGAGTTTATAAACGTGTCTGTAGGCTCCTTCGTCTGGAATTATTAGATTTGCTTTGATCGGTCTCCTAAGTTAAATCCATTTACTGGAGGTCCATGTGTGTGGTCGTTCCAGGTAAAAAAATACGTTTCTGCGTTTGATATGAAACTGGAGAATCAACCTGAATTGTTTGCTTATACAATAAATTATTGCTGATAACATACGAAATATTTGATGGAACGATATATTTTCTAGAGTAGAGTAAAATAGGTATGCATATTTTACCTTTGTAAAGAAAGCCCAGATCATTCATGGAAAAAATGCTTAAGTTTTCGATCTGACTGAAAATTTTTTCGTAAAAAATCTTAAGGACACTTTCTGTTTTTTTTTCTATTATTATATCTGATATTAATGTAAACGGTTTTATAAGAACAGAGAGTCGTAAGTATATTTTTCAGTAGATGTTCTCGTCGGGACGTCATTTTTCGACTATTAAATTAAATTTCAATGCATTTGATGAAAATATTTGCAAATGTATTAATTACATTTAATTAATTAAAATTAAACAATTAACACTTAAAAGAATATGATTTTTTTAGGACAATAGTAATAATATGGACATTTTTAATTTTTTCGTAATGTGTTTTTAAAAAAATAATCTTAAGCATAAAGTTTGACAGTACCGTGTGAAATGCTATTTTATTTTTACGCTATTAATGATGGTTTAGACATTTTGTTAAATTAGAGCACGAATTTTTAAATTATTTTTAATCAATTGTGTCTTTTACCTCATAGTTTCACTAGATTTGTCTATCGTGCTTTTGTTTACTTAATTTATCCACCAGTATTTACCTTTAGCATTAATTTTATTAATATTACCTATGTTGATTCAAAGAACTGATCACGGTTCCATTATGGAATAAACTGAATGAGGCACAGCATACAATCATGCGTTACCGATTTAATCATGATTATCCTAACTACAAAATTTGTATAGTCGCATCCTGATCTATGTATTTGTATTTAAAATATTAAATACTGAGTTAAGCTGAACTGATCTCTCACCATTACTTAAATTAGGTAAATCATTTATAACGAAATTGGAATACTCTCCCTTAGATAGAGAACACCTCGGATTAAGAAACTTTCAAATTCCATTAATTACGTTATAATTTATTAGTTTATTTTTGTTTGCACTTAACATTCTATCCCTTTAAAATCAAATAAATAAATAAACGAGTAAATTCAAAGAGGGCGAGACTGATTAAAGAACAATACGACTACTCTTCCTTCTAAAAAAGAAACACATGCAAACTAAAAATAAAACAAAAATGATAAAAATTTATAAGAATAAGCGTACCTTCCTGCCAGTTGGAGAGGCTTATAGATCCGCCGGCCTCACGGCGCCACGTGAGGGTGGGCTCGGGGGTGCCAGTGGCGGCGCAGCGCAGCGTCACGTTGCTACCCTCTCGCACCATCATGTCCGTGCTGGTCGGGTAGTCCAGGATGTCCGGCGGCACTGGAAAAATCAGTAGTGCATCAGCGAACGATCCATCCTCATCGTCCCGTCTCCGCCTTCCCCTCTCCCCTCCTCCTGACCGACGGTTTGCCTTTAGCAGTGAACTCCCGGCTGCTCCCAGTTACGTCGCGATAAAATTCCAGCGGACATCGGATGGTCCTTTGTGAAAGCCGAAATTGAGTCGCAGTGGGCTTTTGTTGGGCGGAAATCGCCGCCACCATTTACAGCTCAAAATTAAATAAGCATCGTGAAATTTTAAATACAAGGAGACTCGCTTTCTCTCTCTTTAATTAGTAGCGAATTGTACGGTTGATCAATTTACAATTTTATTCGAGTTATTCGGATTAGAACATCCAGTTATAAGGATAGCGTCGAAAGTATTTTAACGCGAGGCAAAACACGAATTTCTGAAAACGCTCGGTTCGTGTCTCGAGCTTTTTGAGCGGCGGTAAATTTTAATGAAACTTTTAAAAAACTTCAAAACGCGCTCTTTTCAGCCACAAAAGAGCCGCTTTATTGCGTCCAATTGCTCGGCTTCGCGCTCAAGAACTGCAAGTTTTTTGGTTTTGGCATTCTTCTTAAGTCGCTGGCTTTTCACACGCCGACGTAAAAACTGCTCAAACAAAATGCGCTTATTACTTTTGAGTATTGACCGCGCGTATAATTAAGCGAGTTCTCTTTAGCCTATGTTGCGTATAGGCGCTAATTGCTCAAGAAATAAAAAAAAAATATTTCGCGACGATCTTGATAACGAGCCACTCAAAGTAATTATTTTTCTCAAATACTTTTAATTTATGCCCTGTAAAATAATTCACGAATAATTAGCAGTCATTTCTTGGTCATAAATTTTTTTGTGTCTTACGTTGAGAAACGCCGCGTCCGACGAATGCTGTAATTGGTGAAATAATAGAGAAACGCGAGGGAATATTAAAATTAACGAGAAATAGTTATTTAAATAAAATGTTACCTTTTGAACTAGCTGCACGTAATAAAGAAAAATAGTGAGAAAGAGTTCCAAGTTTTAAATTATAATTTCTACGGCTATTGCGCGGCAATTATGTTCTTTTCACAAATTTACTGACTGGCTGGTAGTCCATCCAGAGATGCATATTGAAGCTTTTTTAATTTATATTTGTAATTTTACATAATTTTGGACGGCTTGCTGTGAACAAATATTTTTTTTGGAATTTTTTATCCAATTATAGAAGCGGACGTTTAAAAATATAATGAGGATTCGCTTTTATTTAAAATTTTTTTACTTATATTTGATATCGCTTTAATCTTTTCATTTTTTAAAAAATAAGTAAAAAGTGTATCATTTAAAAAAAAAATTGTTTTGAAGTCAAATTCCTGTGAAAATTCGTACTGTTTTAAGTAACACCTCGCTTTCTTAGACTACGGTAAATCTCGTTTTAACGCGGCATAAAAGAAAATAAATGCGAAAACTTTAATCGAAGTGTACAAAATTCAATTAAAATATTTCCTAACAAATCTGCGTTCAATTAAGAAATATAAAAAAAAATTTAAAAAGAAATTGCGGTATTAAGATAATAGTACTGCCCTCGGCAAGTTATCTGCGTTGCTGAAGATTAACGCGGATTAGCATTACACGGGCCAGAAATTATGCTCTACGTTGTTGTATCTTCATTACATTTTTTAAATAAGATTAACACATAATGCAAAAGCAACATAAATTCAAAATAATAATGCGATTAGGAGTTTCGCGACCTGCTACGAAAATTCCTAGCCAAATTTACGATAGCTCCGAGCACTATAAAGTATGCACTGCCATTACTACCGCACTCGCGGCCGACATTCCGGTACGAATTAAAGAACTTCGGAAACGGCAGTGGGCCCACGAGGGGACGTCTTCTCCCTACTCTTCCTTCTTTTTTTTTTTTTTTTCTCCCCCTTAAATACCCGAGACTGTCTCCCACGCAGTGTCACGCGCCGGGGAGAGGAGGCGCGTTATTGAATCGGTAATGAGATTTGCTCGCAGACGCGGCAGATTTCTAAAATTCAATTTCAAGCGAGAAATGCACTTCGGTGCCTCTTTTATTTTCTTCTGGCTCGCTCGCTTCGCGCGTCTCCTCTTTCCTTTTTTTTTTTACCACCGACGCCTGCCGACGCCGTTCGCCGTCATTAATATTACCCTCGGGCTCGCAGGTGCGGTAAATCTCGCTCGAAAAATTTTGCGCGCCATCCCCACCCCCTGGGTTCCTCGGGCTCCCCTTGATAAAACAGCCGAGCGCAGACACACTCGGCGATCGATGCGCTTCTTCGCGGGGCCCTGCGCTCGCCTCGAGACCTAATTGCCCCGCCGACTCCGCTGCTTTTTCTTCGCGAGCTTCTTGTTTATGTTTGCCCGGCTACTTCGGTGCATAAGTATGTGCGCTTAATAATCCAATAAAACAAGGATTTTTTTTTGCACTCGGTCTATTTGCAGAGAGAAATCCAGCTCTGTTTACTTTTATCAAGAAAAGTTTACCCTCGTTGATCTCAAGGAGAGTTTTGGTGTTAATCTCTTTTACTGTGTAAAATATAAATTGCGAATAAAAAGTATTGTAACGTTTTAAGGAATAATAAAGACGTACGCGGTGAGATTAAGGAATTAATTAGTGAGGGCCTGTAATTGAGGTCAGAAAAAGGGGTATTTATCTTGAAGGGTTTAAGAAATAATTTTGCCCGATTTTAAGACGTGTATTTAGCGCCCTACCGCTTGGCCACCGAAGCAGGAATTCGACTCGAGGGTTGTGTACCGTCTGGCAAAGCTTGTATATGGTTTCCCTACTATTAATTCGAAACGAAAGCTCCGCGAAGCAAACTGAATTAAAGTATGGAATGGTATAACAGAAAACGGAATAGCAATCAAGTGATAAGAGAAATAGAACCTCTTTTCTTTTCAACAAAAAGTATTACCACATTCATTATTGAAAACATGGAAACTAAATATGTGAGAATAAAAAAAAAACGAATACAAAAGTGTGAAAATAAAAGAAGATAATTATGTAAATTATGGAGAGTGGGAGGGCGTCATATGTTCCAAAATAATTTTTAAAGTAATTCGTTAGTGATCGAAAAAATTATTCTATTTTATTTTGGAGACAGTGGGTTTTCAGGGCAAAGAAAAAAAGTACTTTGTCTAAATTAGATTAAAAGATAATGCATTTTCAAAAATAAACATTTGTTCTTATAACTGCGTGACTGTTTATCAAACCAAATTGTTTATTTCAAAGTTCATTAAGTTTAATAAAACTTGTACAAAGTTCTTTTCATAATCAATGAGATCTTTTTTGAGGGATGGCTTATTATGCCTCGACAATTCAGTTTACTTCGAGGGCCTATCTGAGCCACTTTTTTACATATAACGAGTAAATGTTTTCGTTTACTCGTGTGTTTATAAATAAACGAACAAAAAGCTGAGCGGTGGAGTTTTATTATGGATGGAGCGTTGTCTTATGATACACTGCTGTTACAACAATGTGCTAATGTCTACATTTTCAATCCCATTAGCCGTATTCAAAATAAAAATTATTTTTTTCGCAAGTAAAATATAATTTTTTATTTATAAAATATAATTTTTTACAGAAGAGAATATATGCGTTCAGTAAAAACTATATGTCGTTCTGATGGGTTCTCTAACCAACCAAATTGAAGGTATAATGTATCCGAAGTGCATCAAGCTGAAACGAAAAAAGTTAATGTGCATAGTGTACTGGATTTCGCTGGCTTGCATAAAAGGATTATACTATTATCGAGTTTATAATTCATTCCTTTACTAAAATAGTCCAAACGGTACATTTATTTATTATAGTTCAATTATGTTTTGAATATTTCTTTAAACATATTAACTATAGCATATAACTGCAAAAATACTAGTCTGCTATGTTTTTTTTTAGCAAATTGTCGTTGAAATAGCTGCTCCATGATATGGAATCGGCCCGTCTAGCCAATATGGTCCAATGAGACATCACTCAAAAACAAGTGGACAGTCTGTCGCGGTTAAAATACTCGCAGTAGATTCACCGTTTACAGCATACCCTACCCTTGTTTATCCGTATAAAAAAAAACATTACGAGTGTACACATTTTACTCATTTTTTTTCTCATTTACAATAATAAATAAGAAAAGTAATAAGTAATCAGCACAATTAAAAACATTTTCATCAATTTTTTTTCCTTCACAATCTGTACTGACTGTAAAATATCCGAACGGCATCTAACAGCTAATACACTGACACATTCGACGAGTAAAATCGACCACCTCTCGTACGCGTCCATTTCATTATTCCACAGCGTTTAAATCCAGTGAAGCCCGATACCATCGCACCCCTCCATTAAAAAAAAAACCATAATTCGTCCACCTGTAAAAAAAAAGAGAGCGAATTTCAATGACAAGCGTGCAGAACAAGCGGTGGACAAGCCGAGGCGAGGAAATAATATTCGCGTAGTGCGGTCGTGACGTGTAGACGCGGCGACCGCAGGACTTTGACACGAATCCGCGCGCGTAACGCCAGCGAGCGTAAGCCAGGCGCATTTCGCGCTCGGCCCCGTGCGGGCGCAGCAGCGGGAGGTTGCCAAGAGTCGGTTATTAGGGCCGAGGGCACGTCGCCAGGAAGGTGTTTAATAGCCTTCCAAGAGTGCAATCGTCTGGGCGGCGCTTTGCATACATTTGCATTGGCCGCCGCGGCCCTATCCCCGGCCCTTTTCTTTATCTCGCCGAGACACTCCGACCGCCCGCCCACTACACGGGCCTCACGCTTTTTGACGAAAAAAAAAAAAGGGGGCGGGAGGAAAACAAGCCTCGGGCGGGGGTGCCCCCTCCGCCCCTCTGTAACGACGACTCCATGCAAATACGAGGCGAAGGAGGTGTCGCGAGTTCGCGGCAGCTTCAAAGTTTCGGAAGTGAGCGCGCGTCAACTCTCCGCCCAGACTTGCCGCTGGCGCGAGGCGTCGGCTGGCGCGCCACTTACTTATCGCGAGCAGCAAATTTCGAGCCGGACGATGTGCTCGCGTGAACTCGCTGCATTAAGCAGGGCGAATCGGCCATTTGTGACGCTTGTCGCTGAAAATTTTTCAAAGTCGCTGGGTAATTCGATGATTAGGCGGCCGCGATCGCGGCCTGGAAGCCGATATGTAGGTGCGGTTTGAATTCACTTGATTAATAAACACTTGCCTTCGACGCCTGTCTGATTGCAGCAGTGGAGTTTTTTTTAACGGTTAAGTAATTAATTTAATCCGGAAGTTATCAAATTTTTCTGGATGTGTATGGAGTGGCTGATTTAATAGACAATGTTCTACTTAACGGAAAACTGTTGAAAAAGAGTACGGTTTATAATAAGATTGACTGAGATTAGTTCTAAAAAAAAATGTAGCTATAGTTAATTTCAGTTATACTTAACGCTTTGAGTATCACTAGGTTAAAATTTTTCAGAGCCTAGGGAGCCTGACGGCAAAAAAATTAACTTACCACCGTAAAAAACATTAAATTTTATGCAAAATCATTATTTTTTGTGATTTTATTGCAATAAAAATTGTGCGCGAACAATAAGTTGCGATGGTCACGGAATGTCTGACAAAACTGCTGTTATACTACTTAATCCACTAATTTTCTTTTCAAATAGATAGTAATATTCGTTTATTACAAAAAGAATTACTGTCAATCAATTAGCGGTATTTGCGTAATGCCTGACCAAATTGCCATTATACTACTTAATGGATAAATCTTGTTTTAAAAAACGATGGCAAAGATTTTAACTTACAAAAAAATTATGGTTGCGACATGCAAAGCATTTTAAAAATCAATTTTAAAAATAGATTCAAATATTTCACGACTAAGTTATTAAAATTTTTTGTTTCTCAGACACTTCTTCCTTAAAGAGGGAGACGTGATATCAACGACTAGAGATTCAGTGACATATACCGAGCGAGAAAGTTAGTGACAGATGCACATCAGAGCTTTGATTCAAGTTTATAATAGCTCTCGACGAGAGGACCATGCATTTCGAGCTAGAAACGACTATGCAAAACTATTTCCTTTTATTAATCTAAGTCGTTTTAATTTTTCATTGTAGAATCCTCATCTTATTATATATTGAATGTATGAAAGTAATGAAATAAATTAATAATTCAGCGATTGAGTTAAGATTTTAAACCATTTTCTACATCTGTTCAATAAAATTCTAAAATTACAGTGAAATAATACAATTATTCGTGCCAGCGGATAAGTCAAATTAAACTCCATCATCGAATACGATTTGCTTTAGTATATGCATAATAAACAAAGGATGTGCTTCCTTTTAATAATTGTTTAATCATCAAGTCCAAAATTTCTTTTCAAAACATTAAAAATAAATAAATCGGATGTTTTAAATCGCCTAAAAATTCTGTAGCTTGAAATAGTCACTAAGCGAGGCGATTTCTCAAGACGCAACTCGCTATTCGATTATTATCCGCCAAAAGATTGAGCCGAGCCCCTTCCCCCTTTCAGCGAACTTTTTCAAAAAGATTTATACTTCCGAAAAGTTTGGCGGAAGATGAAGGGGGCTCGAATCGCGGCTTGATTTGCATCCAGAGGACTTGTTTTGCAAATATTTGCCGGTATACGAAACTTTTCGTCCTCGGCAGAGTGGGAAGAGCATCGCCTACTCAGTCTCGCAAGCGGGCGACGCGCCCGGCTCTTTAAAAAGAAAAATGCTGGTAACTTTGTGCTACAACCCTTACCTACGGCGCCGTCTTACCCCCAGCATGAAAAATGCATGCGCAAGGAGAGGATGAAGAGGTATACAATAAATTGCCAAATTTTCGCGCTCTAATAAGGCCATAAAGCCTTAATAAGGGTCATTCTTTACTTCCCTGTGTTTTCAAAATCTTACGTAAATAAATTAACAGGAAGTCTGATTTATTATTTTTCACGCCAGCCTGAGCCAGCGCTACTTTATCAAACAACTTTTTTACATTACTTAGTAATCTGGATTAAAGGGTAATACAAATATTGCTGTTTTTAACTTTTACGTTGCATTAAACTTATGAACAGCAATTTTTTCTCAATTCTACACATCAAAACATTCTATGTTCATTCTAAATAAAAATTTAATTAATTTAAAAAAAATCAATTTATTTGTCTTTTTTTTAGCATTGAAGTCATTAGAAGAGTTTCAGTTAGAATAGTATAGCTAACGAATACGAAAAATCTGATATTCATTTGATTTTTTCTAAACTCGAACGAAGGCTTAAAAAAATGTTAATCCGAGTTTAAAAAAGCGCTTACCAACAACTTCGAGAAATCCTGTAATACTGGACATTGGATCTGTGTTCACTTGACACATGTACCAGCCCCTGTCAGTTTCCCGCGTGTCTTTGATGTGGAGGGACCAAATGCGGTGCCCGCTGTGCGTCAGGCCGATTCTGTGGTTCTTTGTTATAACGTGGCTCGATATCGTCAGAATCGTCTGCGTATCCACCCTCAACCACGCCACCTAAAATGAAAAAAAAAATCAAATTATACTCCCTGTAATTAACATTGCACCACTCTCAATTAATTTGGATCGAAATTCAACTCGCTTGTCTCTCACATTTTTCCACAAAAAATAATCTGTTTTGAACAAATGCATATTTTCTGTTTCATGAGGGATGAGGGGATATCTTTTTTTATAAAATTCAATAAAAGATCTTCGTATAAACATTAATCGAGAAGATCGTTATTAATTTTTTCAATAAAAGTTACACTTTCAGTCTTAATATTTCTCGATAAGGGGATAACATATTTAAATAAACTTCTGTCAATCTAAGAGAGTGAGAATATTTATTTAACGTACAATTAAGAAATTAAATTGTATATAATTTAATAACAATTTCGTTTTATCACGCTCCTCCTTATGTCCATACAAAATGCATTTTAATATCACTTCATTGCACGTTTAAATTGGCAAACGAATATACAAGCTCTCGACAAGTTTACCCTCTTTTGGAAGGAAAAGTTTGGTCAAAAGTCACTCGTTACGCAACCATCGCGCGGAGATTCAAAGAGCGGCGATTTTTTTTTATTTCGCAATCGGTTCAATCCGCAGCCGCTCTAAAATAGCCGAGCTGCAAAAGTTTGCAGCACGCGCTTCAGTCCGACGGCAAGATATTCCTTTGTTAGATACTCTCGTTACCGGCAGATCGAGCCTTTCGACCGCGCCGTAATAAGTGTGTATTCCCCCTACCCTTTCAAAAATTTTTTAACAACGGATCACGTTGGAAAAGGAATCCAACACCGGTTAGCTCCTTTTGTAAAAACGCGGGTATGTTTTTTTGTCTGTGTACAACGTCCGCGGCTCCGACGCGCGCCATCAGCACTCAATTTAGCGGGGCGCCCGCGAGGAAGCCGAAGAAAAAGAAAACGGCGAAAGCAGCTCGCGCTTTTAAAGCCCACAATGGCCTCACTCGCGCGCGCGCCTCCGCTTTTTTAATCAAGCTCGCCGCGTGCGCGGTCTCGGTTACAATCGCCTTTGTGCGCGCTCGCGTCTATCTTCTCGGCGGAGCGACTCGTCGTCTTCGCTTACACGTTCTCGGCGAAAAAAAAAGAAGAAGGAACCGTAGGAGGCACGCAAAAAAAAAAAAAAAATAAAATAAAATAACAAGCGGAGAAGGAACTGGAGCAAGCGCGTGAGCCGCGGCGCTTAAATGCCATGCGCGCGTGCGGAGCTTTGTACGGCCCGGTTGAATTGCAGCGGGAATAATTATTCCGGACCAACCGCCACGATTCACGGATGGCTATCTCGGTGCGGTCGAGTCAAAGCCCAAGCGGAGCCCCATTACGCGAAATATTGTTTTCGAGCGAAGCGAGGCGGTTTCGCCGGGCCGAGGTCCCGGAATGGAGAAAGGACGCGCGCCCGATGATATTTCTTCTGTGTACACGTGTGCGGGCGACCTTCTCAGCGCCTCTTCATCCGGTCCTTTTCTTTTATTTATTTAAGGCTCCCTCCACTGAAATTCTTTAATTTTCTCCGGACTCCTCACCTCCGCGTATCATATAGCTCGGGCCTTGAAGGATGAGAAACGAGTTTGAACAGGTGTACAGGCGCAAGGGGAGGCACAATCCCTCCAGATTCCATTGCTTCCTTCCAATCTCGCTTACCTTTATTCCGCGTGCTTCCGTTTTTTTTTTTTTTTTTTTCTACTTCCCGAGAGTTACACCCTTTTTCACTTAGCGAATACGTCGGGGTATGCCTTCTGAACGGCGTTATTTATGCCAGAACCGGTGGAGTCGTTGCGTGAGGCGCAATCATCATCTCCCGCGGCCGGGACTAATCAGCCGGAGAACGCAAGCTCCGCGCTTAAAGCCGCGACCCAAGCCCGCCGGCAAGATTAATGACGGCGGAACCGGCCGCTGACTTATCAGGTGTCGGCGCGCAGAGGAGAAGGCGTGAGTTAATAAATGACAAGCGAGACAAATAATATCTCCTCGGGCCCGTCTATCACTTGCGACGGTAATTAAAAAGTTCAAACAATGGAGTTTTCCTCGAAAAAGGGTGAAGGGCTCGTTACCAGGCGATTGCTGCTTTTCTTTTGCAGTTTGAGCGGAGGGGGCCCTTGAAACTTTGATCGGCCGTTGGCTTAATTAACGCTTCGGCTGGCGCATTGAGAAAAATTAAAAATTCGAATAGAAATTTTCTTTTTAAAACGGACGTAACGCGTTTGAGAATTTTTAATTGGTTACGCTGTTCTTGCACGCATTTTTTATTTCTTTTGTGTTTAATTGCAACTAATTATCGCATTGAATTTGTATATTGCTCGGTTTGAAAAAAAAAAACTTATTTTATACTGTTTTAAGTACTCAAAATATTTTAATTCAACAGTTTTTTTGAGATATTGATAAGTTTGTTTTGGTTCAGCACTGAAAATGCATTGCATGCATAAAACGCTTTCATAAATGTTAATGTCAATAAAATCTTTGCAATAGACCGATCTTGAATGAACAAGATCTACAAAGTACAAATAAGAGAAAATTCGGTGTTATTCAGTTGAAGGCATGCATCAAAGAGCGAGTCGTCTGCAACTTTGCTGCTTTGCTCAAGCCTGGTAAGCGGAAATCCCTCAGCTGAACTTTGGGAGTTTCTATTTGATATTTGGCATTGAGATCAGAAACAAGAAAATTATAACGATTCGGCATCAAGCTAAGCGTGCTAAAACATGTTTCTTAGTAACTCTGCGTTAAATAGTATCATTCGATTTTTTTAGAGAGCTTTGAAATTTTTTCATTATTATTACAGTGAAAAATAAACGACCTGACTCCTTAGAACTTGACATTCTTTGGGTACTTATATACGGTAAGAATCGTTGACAAAAAAAATGAATTAAGGGGGTCAATTAAAAATTTAAATTTCGCGCTATAATATAGTAGATGAAGAAACAAATAATTCGCTGTTACCAAAATGTATAAATGAAATAGTTGCCCTCTGTTAGGTAACGATCTATCATTTTATAAAGTTTCCAGTTCGTATAACAATACCTGGATGAGAAAAGCTTGAATAATGTAAAAAAATTATGTTATTCAAGTATTTTTCATCCAGTTATTGTTATCTGAATATTTGGAACTTTATAAAATGATAGATCGTTACCTAATGGAGAGCGAGTATCTCGTGATTCTTCGAATTTTCATTTATACACTTTTTTAAAAGCAAATTAATTGTTTTTTCATCGACTACATTATGGCGCGAAATTTGAATTTTTAGTTGACTTCCAAATCCCCTTTAAAAAAAAAAAGGAGTCGCACCATAGGAGTCGTAGTAGGAAATTTAATAAAAATCATAAACACGCCAGAGGGGGATAACGCGTCGTATAGCCACTCGTTTATTCAGCGGCTATTTATCTCCCTCTCTGGTCGATGTTCAGGGGCCAAGGGAGGAGGCGGGAAGGTGAGCGTGCGTTACATCGACGGTACCCGCGTGTGTACCTTCGCGGAGCGGACGGTCCTCTTTGACCGGAAATAAATCTTGGTAAAATCGACGAGGCGAGCGGCGATACTTTAGCCCTCCTCCAGAAATGGGAGGGCTCAGCGCGCCAGCACCCTAGGAAATACGAGCGAGTGAAACGTTGCAGCCCGGAGAAACGTCCACCGGATCAGGGCTCGCTCCGTGCGATGATTCACCGACTCCATTTTTTTTTCTTTTTCTTTTTTTGTACTTCTGACCGTACAGTGCTTTATTTCGCTCTTTTTATCTTTGATTTTGTTCTATTTTCCTTGAGGTAGGTGTTGCGGAGCGCTCAATAGGAAAATCTACGGTAGGCGTTATTAATTGTTTGCTGAAGACGCAGGAGCGAACAAACACAGTTTTTCCGCGGAGTAGAAAAAGATGGATGTTTATAATCAAAGCTGCAGCCGTTGCAGTTCGGCGTATATTCGGCGGCGGCTCTTCATCGCTCGGGCTTTGCGTTTTTATTTTCCTCCCCTTGAATAAGCGCTGTTGTTATTTTTTCATACCTCGTAAATTGCCCGTGATGAATTTTTCGAAGTATTTTTGGAATGCATAGCATCCGAGATTTATTCAGGCTTGTCACGAATGTCGGTTTTGCTCAAAGCGTAGAACAAAATGTACGTATGTGATAGATTCTTGAGAAAACATCGTGGTTTTGGAAGGCTGATAATTATACCTATTTCGATTGTTATTAAATTAAATAATTATTAGATAAATTTAGTTCAGGTAGTGCAGCAATGAGCAATGAAACGAAAAAATTTGGAATAAATTTGGTGAATTTATTTAGATAATAAATAGAAGACTTATCGCCACATCTTATTGCAAATAACCTGCAGGAATTTCTGTAGAAAACCTTGCCAAAAATGGAGTTCTTGTAAGAAATGATGGAACCTTGCAGGATTGTCTCCAGGGCAATTCTATAATAGCCATGGGAATCCTATTGAAAGTACCTTGGCGGAAAAATAATTATGTGTAAATTGTTAGTACAAAATATTGTTATAATAACAATATTTACTACTACAGGGTTTTTTATATAGTTTTTCTGCCAACTGTCCCTACAATTTTCTTGCAACAAGGTTGGCTACTTTCTACGTGACATAGGTTCCCTGCATGATGAGTCTTTACAAATCAATCTAAAATTTTCGATGAATTGAAATTTAATCCTACATTAGATATTACAGGAAACCAACTAAATTTTCAGGATCTTCTCCAAAAAATTCGACGAAAATTCTGAATACATTTATTTACTCATTATCCTCACTCAGAAAGTGTATCAAGTTGCTTTATAGATCACGCTTACTATACGCTTCGATTTATATATACCACATTATGTGATGTGGGATTTGAGCCAGTATCCAGCTTCATTCAATATAGAATAGAGGAAGAAGAGATTTATGATTCGCTACATTCGATACAAACGAGTAGTAGTAGCCCTCTGGGCTCGCCTTGTTCTCTCGATTGCAGTTGTACTTTCATTGCCGCGGTTTTGGAGAAGCATCTCCTTGCATTGCAATTCGCAGCACCTCCAGCTCAGACTGCCGGTCGCCCAATGTTAATAAGGATGCTTCTATCCATTGTTCAGTTATTATCATTTGCCTACGTAGCCCCATCAACAGAAAAAACGAAGTATACTCATCGAAACAAATTGCAAAAGAAATCTAATTACTATATACCACACTGTGCTTTTAATTTAGTGCTTCGTTAGCGCAACATCTTCGAGGCGATCTCTAATAGGAAAAAATACGACAGAGAACTGGAAGCCCTTTTCAACGCGAAGCCGCAGTTAAGAGGCTCTTTCTCTTCCTGAAAGGCTAAAACCGCCAGAAATAACACTCAAGAAATTTCCCCGGCAGATTAGCATTCGAGTTATACGCCCAGTTGCCACGACTTGCGGTTAAAAGAGCCCGGGAGATTATCGGCCATTTAGTTCGCCGTCGAAGTTTACTTATCCCCCTTTCGGTATCGTGGCGCTTCTCTAGGGGGGCAGCCGGGCTTAATTAGTCCTCGTGGTATCGTTTGCTTAATTATTGTCCGAGTCCGTGGTGTATTTTTGCCGGCGTCCCATTCTGCTTGTGCTTCACTGGCATCTCTGAAAGCGCGTCCAATCAGCGTCTTTCCACGCGTTGTCGAGTGTCAAACGGCGATCGGCTGGCCGAAGACTAAACGGGACCCTCTGACCATTAACCTAATTTGACCGTTGTCACAACCGCAGAAGGTACTTTAATGACGTTTCATTTGCCTGCAAGGCGCTATCGAGAAGGTTGCTGCATTTTCCTTGAATTATTTCGAACACTTTCGAACGATCCGATTTAAGCTTAGTCGATTCGCAGAGGGACAATTTCATTCGAATTCCGGCGAGACTTCAAGGATTCTATTGGCTTTTCCGTAATTGCAATGAGCTGGATTCGGAACTATAAAAAAAAATGAATAAATGAATAAATAAATACACCGAATATTTGTATCGATTTTTGAGGGAGCATAAAAATCTACGATCAAATTTTGTTTTGTATAGAATATAGTAAGGTATCTTTTATTAGAATGACTCTTGAGTTTGTGGCGAGCGTCGCCGCTTTAATCCTGCACGAATGTTTAGAAATTGTTTTCTAATAGCAAGTAGGCCGTATAAACACATCGCATATTTATATAGAAGAAATTCTCAAATAAGCTCGCTCGAAGAAAATGAATGAACACGCGATATGGACATATATACTTTCTTATCCATTTTATATACACCGTTTTCCGTCTAATATAAATGTGGATTTAAATAAATAAAAAATATTTTCCTAAAAAACGGTAGAATAGCACAGGTAAATCTCAGCATTTTTTAAAAAACACGAAGAAATAGTATCCAGTGAGTCGGACTTTGTATATAGTACTAGAGCAAAATTGAGCCGTGCACATTTTTATTTAGCGGGAATGTTTTTGTGAATTTTCACGCAGGAATTTAAAGAATGTTAGTAATTCCTGCTTTATTTGCTAAAGCGAATACCAAGAGTGTCAATGAAAAAAATATGAATGAAAAATGTTTAAGAATAAAATATTTATTAAAAAATAAAAAACATGATAATGTAGAAGATTGATAACAAACCTTTCACAAGACCGGAACGAAGCATCATTACTCAAGAAAAGCTCCGAAGGACTTGCAATGAGAAAAAGCTTCGTACGCCGATGAAGCGATCAGTCAGTGTACAAGCAACGCAAAAAGCGCATTGAAAAAGTCGCAGATCCTCCTTGAGGCGAAATTGCTGAATACTTGCTTCCTTAGGCCGACGACATGTTAGCATACGTAGTACCAGTCGCCTGATTAATTTGACTTGCATTAGTCGTCCGGTAGACCAGTGATGGATTGTTCGATGCTAATAACGCGGCCGTTACGTTGGCCTCCCGGTGCACGCAGACGTCATTTTCCGGCTCGTCGCGAAAATAATCGTCTTTTACCGAGGCCTTTCGTGACACTTCAAATTTTTATATTCCTACTATGTATTTGTGTTTTAATGCTAAAACATAGCTGCATTCGATTTCGTAAAACTGCGCCAACGGAAGACTGCAGTAATAATGTTTTTTTTTTTCATTTTAGATAGAAAAATAAAGTCGTAAAATATTTGTTTTAGGCAATGCACATACATTGAAGGACTAATTATCCTCACTATTGTGCTCCCTCAGAGCAATGCGCATGTATCACACGCAGATAACTAAAAATGTAAAAAAAAGTTTTGAAAATAGTGTAAGCTCGGATTTTGGGATGTTTTAAAAATCGAAAAGTCTATATTTTATGCAATTAATTTTCAGCTTTTTGCAGTTTTCGAGTGTAAACTAAAATATTTTGCTCACGGAGAAAGCTTTTCTGCTTTGAATAACTAATCATCGTCTTTTTTATCTGCTTCTTTTGATACAAATGATATTCTCCACATACAAGTTTTTCGCATAATTTATTTCCTTTTCCATTTGTAGAGATTAAAATAAAGAGAATTATTATTATGCCAAGAATTTTCAGACCACGGTTAAACTGGAATTAAAACACTTAGATAATAAATATTTTTAATCTTTTATTTTAAAATTCAGAGACAGCAATAAGTGAACATTATTTTTAACGTAAAAATGAAAAATCGATTTTAACTGTAGTCTGTTGATCTCTGATATATGTTATCTCTGAAGTTTATTTAAAAAAAAATCATTTTTTATTCCGTGAAGTCCGAAAATAAATGCAAAATGCAGCTTTAAGTATAATGGCGATAAGTTTTTAAAATATTCCAGCTTTTTAGTGATCGTAAAGAGAGGTCCCTCCAATCCTTAGTTATTCTATTACCAGCAGTATAAGTGCTGTATCGTTACGCGTATTTTACCACTACATTAATCCTTTCAACGCTCCTCGTCATTTTGCGCGCAGAGCTCTAAGACTTTGGTTTAAATTTCGAACTGCCGCGTTACCAACATTCTCCTGGTATCATTGAAACACTGAAACGTAAAAGATTATTATCTTTTCTCATTGTTCGCAAAACTTTAGATGCATCTATTCTTGAACGACTTGCGCTACTCGCTCACTTCCAGTAAGCCCTATATGAACGGCAACCTGCGCTACCTTCGATGTAAGTCTTCTATACCTCGCGCGAACTAACAAGCTTCGCAGCTTCTTGGCAAAATTCTGCAACCTTTAATGTACCCCCCTTCCCCCCACAGTAACCGAGTAAATAAAATCCGTGGAGAAGTGACGATTGCGACTCTACTTTTTTATGAGTGCAAAGCTATTTTGCACGGCACTTGATGCAATCGCTCCGACGAAAACATTATGACCAAAAAAAAAAATTCAAATGCGATAGAAGCTGTAAAACGATATTCGTTTACGGACAGCGTTGACGAGGTTAAAGAATTGAAAATAAAATTGCGAAATCATTGAACTGCAAATGCGAGCTATTTTAAAATTCCTTTGAGGGTCTAAGCGCGATGTTTTTTCGCGGTGAAAGAGGAGGCGCACTTCATACATGTATGCAAACGACTCATTATTTACGCGAAGATGCTGGAATTTGTATCGTCAAAAGCCGAGGCTCGGAGTGAAGCGCCTTTATTTAGAAAAGGCCGTTCCCTTCAAATTACCAGCGCGGATACGTAAATGGAAATATCAGTACTCGAGAAGATGCACGAAGCCATGCCAATTTGCGCGTTATTTATCCCGAAAAAAAGTTAATAATTGGCTGGGATATGTATGCACCGCTATCGACGTTGTTCCCGGAGCTAGAGGCAGAGACATCCTTTTTCATTCGGACAAAGAAAAAACTGATAACATCTGTACAATAGCGTACATACAGAGACAAAAGATACGGTAAAATTACAAATATTCGGGTTAATTTTACTAATCAGAATGGGATTTTTTATAAACTATTTTTATGTAGTAAAAAATCTACAATGTTAAAATTATAACTAAAATAGAATAATAGTCATTACTTTATAGGGATTATTAAGTTTTTAAAAATTTATCTATTATTTGACGAATATTCGTGATACCTGGATACTCGATAATCATAATTTTATTATGATTTTGTCATAAAAACATAGTCAGAAATTGTAAAATTCTTTGCAATTGCAATTGAATGATTTTTAGTTAACCGAACTCTACTTTTGTAGTATAGTAAAATTTTTCAAAATTTTTATAATTTAATAGCAAACTGTAAATTCAAGAATAACTACGCTTCTCCGTAATAAAATAATTCAGAACATTTCTGTCATTTTGAATTGGAAAATCGATTTTATCTTATCCTTTATTTTATTCGTTTCTTAACTAATTTCGACGTTATAGAAGCATAAAAGATTAAGTAAAGATAAAAAAGACGAAATCGAGTTTGCTCCTATAAAATTCGATAAATATTTCAAAAACGATTTTAAAAAATTTCCCATAACTAAGCTTATGTATAGTACAAAATTACAGTTAAAAATCCGTTCAATTCTAGACATAATTTTTGTGTTTAGAATCGAACGATCACAACGCCAACATAATTTTGGTGTGTGAATCATTAAATTACACAAAGAGTATGTTTTATTTTGACTGCTCCAGTAAACTACGCAAATAATTAGTAAAAATTCATTTTAACACAATACAGTTACTATAAATTGCCAGAAAGTACACAAATATTTTATAAATTTCGTAGTGATCCTTCTTGTGTGAATTATAAAGTGTGTAAAATATTCAAATGTATGCCCAAGTTCGCTTAAAAAAAAAAGTATAATTTAAACACATTTCATATATTAACGAAAACACAAGAAAGAGTGTACATTAAACACAATGTTTGCGCAATTTCCTATCGAACAACACAAAAGACAAAATATTTAACTGTGCACAGTAAAGCCAATAAAATCCGAATTTTCAAAAATAAAAATCAACACAAACTACAGGCACCACATTCTGTATAAAAAGCGACGCGCGTTTAAGAGCGAGGGATGAAGGCGCGCCAGCAGCGCCGCTGCCGCTATAAATTTTGCAGACACCGGACTGGGTTCGCGTGCGTGCGCGACGCGCGGAAAAAAGGTGGGAGGCGAGCGAAAAAAATTGCATCCGCGGCCGCCGCTAAATAGCCCCATCAATAGAGCCGGCCCAGACGCGACGCGCACGCGATCGGCCAGCTTCGGGCCGACGCGCGAGCCCGACCCGTTCATTGATTTCGGTCGCATCCAACCCTTTGTTTACCGAGTTTTCATAATTGACCAGAGCCTCATTTTCGCGGATGCTAAAGTTTTCGCGAAAGTGCCCCCCGGCCCTCGTAAGCGGGAACCCGCAGCCTTTACTTTAGCGCGTTTGTCTCGGCTGCGTGCAGGTGCACTGAATCATCGGCATCGTCTGCCGTGTTTTTATAGTTCTTATTCTGTAACTGCTGTTGTTGTTCAACCGGAGAAATGAGTGTGGTCAAAATTAACATCTTCTAATCTTCTATACCGGTATAGGTATACGCAAAACGACTTATGCTAAACGTGCTTGCTGGTAATTATAATATTTCTGTTTTAAACTCAATTATTTTTGTTAATATTATTAATCATTGTATATTATGATAAATACATTATATATATTATATAATGTATGCGACAAAACGACTTATGCTAAAAACGACATATTCAAGACGACTTATGCTAAACGTGGTTACTGGTAATTATAATATTTCTGTTTTAAATTCTATTTTTTTTTTTGTTAATATTATTAATCATTGTATATTATGATAAGTACATGATATATATTATACATTATGATTGTTGATCTAAAAAATAATTGTTAACTGTAAAATATATTGAATAAATCGAAATGGTTGCTGCTATTTTTCAAGGCGTTCAGAGCGATGCTGCAAGGTTTAAATTTAGATTTATTATATTCTAGAAAAAAATCTCATACGCCGAGGACACTTCCTTGTGGATTAGTCGAATGAATTAATTTATTATTAACTAAATTTAAAATAAGTATTAATAAAATTTTGGGAATAATTAATGATTCATTCACGTGTAAGAAAAAGCAACGTTGCTAATTATAAGTAGTATAACCCGAGTTTGGTCAGACAAACAGCGTTGCTCTCATTTATTGGTACCGTCACTGATAACCATAATTTCTTTTTCATTCAACGTTTGAGTATATGTAAAAATAGAACATAGAATCTCGGAAGATTATAAATGAAGGTTCTGCTCATGAACACCGATTTCCGGACTATTTCAGTTACTGTATATCGAAGACATCAGCAATTTCCGTTTGGGGAAATTCAAACTCCCTTTTTATCAATTCATCAACAAGAGCTTTACATTTTCTGATCAAAATAAATTATTTTATTTACTACGGTAAATATTTCCGTCAACCACTCAACCAAATGGATTTAGGTAAATTAAAGTGAAAATTGTTTAACCCTGTCGCCACAATTTACTAATTGCAGAAATAAATTTTATATTTAATAGTGAATATTTAAACAGTTTATATAAGGCTGTCGATACCTGCATTAAAGAGAGAGATGGAATAAATTTATGTCGCGCAGTTTTGCCTCCCTCGGCACGGCGGAACCCGTAATCACATAATAAACTGTTATTCGTCACCTTCGTAAACAGCGCAGTCGTGTGGTCTGGCAGAAACAATTTACCTTCGTCATCCTAATTTAACCAATTATCATGAATATTTAGAAACAATTATCAAATGTCAATCATTAGAGCGAATTTTAAATGTTGATAAATTCACTCGGCGACCGTTTCATTAAATTAGTAGACGACAGCTAAACATTTTTCATTCTTTTAATTAAGTGCTTTAATACTCAACGTAAAATAATGACTATACACTTATCGTTACTAAAAGCATCATGTATATTAAATAAGCCATTTGTTCATGACAGAATAATAAACTTTGAAATTTGTCATAATTTGAAATTCAAACATTTCACCGAGCGATGACTTATACTTTACTGCTTGCTGAAATGATTAACCGTAGACTCATGAAAAACAAATTCGTGCACTGTAAATCACTGTAATACAGTACATTAATTATAAACAAATAGTGCGTGCAGTTTTTAAATGTATCTCATTTTGGACGAAAAGAAACAGCTTCATTTTAATATTATGTCAATATGTCTTGACTCTTCACCTGTACCTCTTCATTTAATTATTTATTGAAATATCGAGTAAAAAAATGACAGAACAAAAAATACTTGAAATAAATGTTTGAAGCTGCAATTTAAACTTGAATGTATGCAGCAAAATATGGGAAAGTGTACGCGAAAAAATAATTAAAAAGCACTACAATCTATAGTAAATATGTGTATATATCTCAAAGTTTGCTTACATTTTTAGTAAATTTTAATGCCAGCTATTTTAAACTTTATCTGGGAGGCCAGTCCAGTCTGTGATCACGTACCCCAATAGATATGAATTTTTGCAACAGTAGTACTTTTTTCTCAGTGTACCAAAGGCTTCTGAAGTAAGATATTCCAATCATTGTAAACATTTTTCTTTTTTATAAAATAACAAAACTCCTGCATCGAGTCGAGAATTCATCGCGCTCGACTTCCGCAATACAAAGTGGCGGGGGAAATTTCAGGTAGTTTCCTAGCGACGACGCGCAGGTCCAGAAAGCAGAACGGAGAAGTGAGAGAAGAGGTCCGTGCAGGACGAATCTCGAGACGCGACCCTCGACGTGCCTTCCTTTGGCGGGGCGAGCGCCTCGGCTTCGAGAATAATTAATACGGCGATCTGGGCACGCACGAGCAATCACAGGGCTCTTCGGGATCCCACGGTATATAGAGGTCCAACGTGCGCTTGGCTCCTCGGGTAGCTAAACAGCGAGGGATGCTTAATTTATAATTGCAGAGGATTGATTTTCGCTTTTGGATTTGCCGCGATAAACAGTCTTTACTTATTTTCGCGCGAAAAATGGGTACTTTGTACCAACGTCTTCTAGCGTTCTGTACATTTAATCCTAGAACGCTTAATTTTGTTATAAAAAGAAGTATTAAAAATTCTTGATCTCTTCCACTCGAATTTTCTTTAAGATCGTACGAAACTTCGATGAAATTATATTGTGAATATAGAAAGATTATTTTATGCAAATTATCTGTGTGTAGACTGATAGAAAAAAAGGAGATTCTCCTAAAAACTTATAGGAAATGCCCCTTTTTAAAAAATTAGGAGTTTCTCCTTTTTTTTACGGAGATTATCTTTTTTATTAATGTAAATTTATAATCTTTTTTTATGTTCTTCTTATTTTAACCACACTATATCATTTAGTGCAGAAAAAAATTGTAATTTATTAAAATCATCCCAAGTTTATTCTCATAAATAATTTAAAAGTGTAAGAGAGTATGCTCGTGCTCCTTCTTTTTGTCAATCATGTCTTAACTAATAAGTACAGTGTAACATATCTGGAACACTGATTTAAATGTAAATTTAGAAATAATTTTTTAGTATTGAATATAGCGAAATATTTTTAGTTCGATCCAACGGGACTTTATTTAGAAGAAGCAATATATTTCATTTACATTACAAGTACAGTCATGTACGCGAAATATGCACGATGTACAAACGCTAATATATATTGAATTTTATTAATTATTTCATTATCCGCTACTACAGAGTAATGACAAATATATTTTTATATGCATATCACGTATTTTTTTTTTTAAATCTCATCAAACATTTACAAATACTTTGTAACAAGACCAAAGGCTCTAAAATATAGATTATTCGGATAAAATTAAATAGAACCTTTGCATTATCGCTTATCTAAGCAGATTAGAAAGCCCCCACAGATTAAAGCTCTATTAAACATCCAAAATGCAAAATACGACGTTCTATAATCTTTCGCGTACACCAATTTCCCCTAAGTGGAAGAAAAATGAAAAACGAAAGAGAACGCACCCATAAATGAGCGTGCAATTTTGAAGAATTCTAAGTTATTCAACGATGCTGGATCGAATCGGCCAGCGAGCGTAGAGTATGCGCGTGCTTGCGCCGGCAAATTGCCGTGCGTTATCTCCTTCCGCAGCGCAGCAATGGAAGTCCCGTCCGCACAGACGGTCGAGCCTCCCTTTCTCTCTTCCTGCCTCTCGCTCTCTTTGTGTGTCTCTCTCTCTCTTCCGGAATTTTTGTCGCTCGGGGCGCCTCGCCGCCGAGGGGGAGCCCGGGCGCGAAATTCTTTTGGGCTACCCCGTCGTCGGCGAAATTTCCCTTCAATTAGCGAACGCCAGCTCCGGTAGGGGCCCAGCATTGTTGAAAATTAATATCGACGCGAGTACATATATTTCACCGGCTTTGTCCCCTTTATGTTCCGAGGTCTTTTGCGAGCGAAATTTACGGCGACAATTATCGCGTTGTTTCCGCGCCCATTTTTTTTTATAAGGTCAGCATAACAGCTGTATAGACGATGTAATTGTCGAATAATGGATACGTAAAGTCTCCGGTCCATCTCCTCATCAGGGGCATTCTGTACGTCCAATTGTATTGGGATGCACACTGTGAATCAGAATTAATGAAATTCGATCTACAAAGTGATTACGTACCATGTAAAATCCATGTCTTCCGATAATTTAATTTGAGAGTACTAATTTTGACTGGAAATGTGTCACTATTGACGTGGAATCAGTTAAATTTTCAGAACTAGATATGAAATAGCATTTGATGAACAAATTATTCATGATATGAATGGATATTACTCATCACTGAAAATATAAAGTGAACTTAAATGACGATCTATTACAAATCAAGGATTGATAAGTATCGAATTTTGTATCGCATCCTAAGAATGCGACACATGATTGACAAATTATTATTGTAATTTGCCAATAATAATTTGTGAATAGAAAATCCTAGCGGCTATACAAGTAACGATAATATGAATTTAGTCAGATGAACTTGTCAACATATAATTAATTTATTAAAAATATAAAATAACTGGGAAATTATCACTAGGATGCTAGCCTGTAACTAAAAACCACATTGTAAAGTTAATAATTAAATAATTTCAGATTTTATCTGAATTTGATCAATGACTTGGCTGCTGCAGTTCCCAACCTCTGAATATATATGAAAGTTGTCTCCAATATGTTAAATTATTCTACCTTTATTACTAATGAAACCGTACATTTTTCGTATAATGGCTTTTAACATAATATTTATGTTTTAATTTTATGACCTTAACTGGATTTTCCGCGTTCTGCAGATTTAAATCATTAATTTGCTTTAATTTATACAACGAAGCAGATAATTTTCATTTATCTTTTAGGGAAAAAATCTCATACGCCGAGGACATTTACCTTTATATTTAATTAATTTCTTGATAACCTTTACCGGCAGAAAAATGTTCTTAATTTGAAATTTCAACCTAAAATAATTTTTATTAAAATTTTAGAAATGAACATTAATTTATTCGCATGCAAGAAAAAGCACCGACGCTAATAGTAAGTAGTAATAACCTGAGTTTGGTCAGCCAACGTTAACATTCGAATACAAGTGCACTTGGCAAGAAAAAATTTGATCCATGGTTCAAACGTAAAAAAAATAAATAAAAATTTCAATTCACAAACTTTATTTAAACATTATAAATTCTTACAGTTAATTAACAATTATTAATAATTTTATGTCTGTTATGAATTAATTATACTGTTATAATTTCTCTTCATCCGTAAGAAAAGATCCCATACAACTCCTACATTGTATGGACATCACAAATTTGTTATCTCGAATACATTCACTCTATAATTATATGCACATTAGTTTATATATTTTGTATCATAAATTTGTAATAATCCAAATTTTGTATTTAAGGATTGCCAAGTGCGTTGAATTTACTTAAATAAATAAATACAACGGAAAATCATTATTTCATATCCTGTATCCGCAATAACCAGATGCTTGTTTCCACTGTGGATCGCGGTCATACATTTTCAGAATTTCATTAATAATCCGCCAATTACCAAATTCGCCTTTTAGGTCCCGGCAGCCCGTGCGGGAGATTAGGCGGTTATACGTCGCATCCGGTCAACCAACATCCGCTATTTCGTCGAAGCATCTCGACCCCTACATAAACTAATTGAAGTACGACCGTCGCAAAATTAATAAGACCCTCGAGGACGAGGAGAAGAAGGGCGACTGGGGGGAGGCAAGCTGCTCCAGCCTCGCGGATTCCGGAAAGCCAAGTAAGTTCCGCAACGATCTCATTACCTCGGCAACGGAGCAGATAGAATTTCCAGGCGCACATCCGGCGCGTATCGAATCATCTATACGCGATCGGCGTTTTAGCCGGTGGCGGCGGCGCGTGCGCGAGCGCAGCCCTTTCCTCGGGAAAGAGAGCCGGCCCCCCCGAGTTAATCCGAGTTGTTTCGATTCTCCGCGGGGCTAAGCGTACGCGGCATTCGCCTCACGTCTCGTGCATCTCGCGCGGAGGAAATGGCTCCATTGTTCGCGTCTTCTTCAATTGGCCGGATTTAAAAAGCGGAACGCGATGCTCTAATGTGCCGACGTCTCGGCGACGCCCTGCGTCGGCACTCGCCGTTCGGCCCTGGATTCGTAATTCCCTAGCGACGTGATTGAATTCCGCTTGAGACGACTTGATCACTTCGATGTTTAGAGGTTGCGTGGCAATCTTTCTCTGTGTCTCTCACATTTCTTTTTTTAAATTCTGTGCGATTTTTTTGGGAACTGCATAGAGTTTCCTATCGTTTAACTTACGTTCCGTGTAAATATGAAAACCCATGTAAAAAAGTTATAACGGTTATATAAAATGTTTGCGATGAATTGAACTTATAAACATTTCATAAAATTTATGTAATGAAATATGTTGTGCGTTGATTTCAACGAAAATACAATTTATTAAATCATTTTTTGTTCATAACTGTTAGGTCGTATGCATATGTAATCATTGACGTGCAAAACTATTTTGTCGATCAATTTTAAACAATGTACAAGATATTTTTCTGTACGCAGTGTATAAAAAATTTATAAAATGTTTGTAAGTTCAATTCATTATAAACCTATTTTATAAATCCGTTACAAATTTTTTTTCACATGCGAATGTGAAATTCACTTAGAAAATGTGAATAGTGTCATTTAATACGTTAAAAGCTGCTCGCATGCTAAACGTGTGAACAATTTTTCACACAAAAATTTGTCACTATTTAAGTGAATTTCATATTTTCAGATTTAAAGAGTTAAATTTGAGTCTAATTACTCGAAATATTGAAAACCTGCAGAATTTTCTTTTAAAAGATGTTGAATATTGAGAGAATGATTCTACTATGATCTTTTCTTTGACGATGAGCTTAACTTTGATCATCAGCCGTTACTTTAAATAGCAAGTTTTATTTCCGCGAATTATTTTGTAAAAACTAAGGCGAAACTTCCCGTAATAATTGCATGAAAGACAGCAGTGATTGAACGGCTCGCAAGCACGATAAATTTTAACCAGAAAAATCACTGTAATTTTTATCTGAAAATCCGATAGAGCTTTAGAAATTTTTACAAGAAATCGCGCAGATTTTCTCGTGAAGTTGAACCTAAAATAATAATTATTAAAATTTTGGTAATAAACAATGATTTACCGACGTGTAAGAAAAAGCACTGATGTAAATTGCAAGTAGTAATGACCCAGACCGCTTTAAATTGAATAAAAAATTTAATTTATTCTCAAAAATTGCAAGTCAAACTTTCGTAAAAATCAATCTAATTGTGAATTAGCAAAAAATTCGACCAATGTTGACCAATGAAAGTCTACAGAAATGTCCCAGTTTTATCTCCTAACTATATCTTCAATACTTTTTAAATCAGGTTTTAAAATCAATGATTTGAAGCACATAGATGTAATGCTCCTTGCTGTAAAGGGAATGAAATGAGTAGTACCCAGCGTTTACCGTGAAAAAAAAAATAAAAAATGGCAAAACAAGAAGGAAGTGTTGAGGGATAAAAAGAAATTTATAGCCCTAATACACGACGTATCGCGAATAAAGAGAGTGAAACTTTCATTTCCGCTTTTCGATTCGATTCTCGCTAGTCTAAGTATATCGCACCAGCGAAACGAGGGAATCCGCTTTTATCGGACGCCAGTCGAAGAAGAAAGCCGCGCTTATACAGGATTTCAAGGTATTCGCGGTTGTCCTACCCTAGGCACAGGGGAAAGTACGAACAAGTGCAAACTGCAGTTGCGGGGGATAAAAGAATCTGATGTGGCTATTTTGCATTAGGAATTTCACATGGAGATCAGACTTAGTAGAAGGAGTATTTATTTATAATAAATACGTAAACAATGTAATTTAACTATAATAAAATAATAGTCCGGAGGTGTAATTTTTTTTGTTTAGTTAATAAATCTATCATCCGATGAAATACTAATTAGTGTAAAAAAAAAATTATATACTACGCTCACTATTTAAACTTCTTTTTTTTGCAGTTCTAACAAGAAAATCCGCAACAGAGTAGAAAAAGCTTGATAATTTCTTCTAAAATTATCTGACTTTTACGATCGGCACAGAAAGAGAGCAAAGTTTTTCCGCTGACTTCATATCTTTTTTACATAATTTCCAGGGGAATTAACATTTCTCTGCCTTCGCCTTTAAGCATTGATAATTTCAATTAATTCCGTCTCCTTTTTTTTTAGATAAACCATAACAGTAAATTGTGGCTAATTAAGTCCGCTTAGAATCGTGCTTAAGTGTCCTCTCCGCTGACTCTTTCCCTCTCTATTCCCACACTTTCTCGAAGGAAAAGCAAAAGCATACGAAGCAGGCGGAGAAGGGGAGAAAAAGAGCAGCGGATAGGGAAAGAGACGACGTCTATTAGGCGCGCGCGAACGCATCGCGGCGGGCGGCATCGGAACGTAACGGAAGGAGGGAGGGGCAGGGGGAAAGGGGGAGAGAAAAAAGTGGAAGGAAAAGCCGTGCGCTGGCCGGGGAAAAGAGGCGGTAAGAGAGGAAGAGCGGAAAATCAGTGAGGGCAAAAGAGCCGCTTAACAAACTGCTGAACTCACACCCCGTGGGATTTTATTCTCATACTTAATGGAGTTTTCCCAAGATACGCAACACGATTTTCGCGCAATCTTATTTGAGGCCGGCCCGCCTATAAAGCTGCTCCGCTGCAATCCTCGCCCGAATACTAACAAGGGCATTTGCTCGCCGCTGCCGGTAACAGTTGGGAGCTTTAAGCTCCGCTTTTATTTCCATTCGTCCTGTCGCATGAGTCTTCGAGCTCACCCGCAAGGCGGGCGTTAGAATTCGCGCGGAACTCTTAAGCGGATGTCGCTTTTATTCTGACCCATCGAGCGTCCCACGGAATTGCTCCTTGAAATTTTTTGTTTATTTCCTTATTTATTTATTTATTTTTATCTTGGGAGTGCGAAGATTGAACAATCCTAAGCTGTCTGCCTGTTTTGGAGACCAAGGAGGGCTCACGGATTTTCATGGATAACTAAAATTTCTTCATTCAGTCAAGTATCCCTATTGGGGGTGAAAGTAATTCTTAGTGATCATTTAACGTTAAATTTCTGATAAATTGCTGTGAAGATACCTGGAAAATTTTCGGTTTAAAATACTGGACATTTTTACGAAAATATGAGTGAAATTTTTATCTGAATATTGGGCATTGGAATTTTGATAAATCGTTATAATTTTTACAAGAAAAGTTCTGAAATTATTACGTGCGTGTTTCCGGGAAATTGAACTTAAAACAATTATTATTATAATTTGTGGAACGAACAATCACTTATCCACAGCAAATAAAAATAATGACATTAATTTTAAGTAGTAACAGTCGGAGTTTAGTCAGCCGTCGTTGCATAGAACATTTTAATATTCCCGTGAAGCTAAAATTTTTTTAGATGAAGTAATAATTTATCCACGTGCAAATAAAAGCAATGATATTAATTTTAAGTGGTAACAGTCGGGGTTTGGTCAGACACCCTTGCACCGAATATTTTAATTTTCCCATGAAGCTAAAAATATTTGAGACGGAGTAATAATTTATTCATATGCAAATAAAAGCAATGACATTAATTTTAAGTAGTAACACTCCAGGTTTGGTCAGACGACGCTAAGTCGAAAGAATATACCGTACATTAAAAAATTGGAATTGATCGTTGTAATTCTTTTTTATCTATTTTTGGGGAGAGGGGGAGGGTGAGAAGTAGACAGATTGAAAAATCCTACACGCTGCTCCGCGAGTTTTGGTGAACAGTGAGTTGGCGAAGTTTGCGGAAGAGCGCCCCGAATTTACATGAATAATTAAAAAGTTTGTTGAGAAGGGAAGTGCATGAGGGCAGATTGAATAATACAACTACGTACGAGAATGCAGGGGAGCTTGTGAGGAAAATGGAATTTACACTAACCTTGTAGTGGCCGAGATTCTCGACGACGCATTCGAAGACGGCTTCTCTGCCCACCGAAACAGTCAGGTTGTTCAAAGGGTTGCCGAATCTTGGTAAATCTGCAACGAACCGGGTACTTGGGTTAACTTCTACTGCTGCTCTGCATACATTTATTGCCTTGCCTTTTGTGTATAACCGCGCGATGTTACCGTACCGCCAGGTGTGTAAGCTTACTTTATAGAGTATTACGACTCCATTCAAACGCTGTTAACTAAAAGTCCAACTTTTCAGTTGTTGTCAAATACCGATCGAAAATAAATTTATTAATTCTTCTAAGGCTAAAAAGAAAAGTAGTGTTGGAAGTGGTCGTAGCGAAGAAGTTAAATATGTACATGGAGAAATAAATATTTCTTATTAAAAATGAAAGTACAATCCCTTATTTCGAATAATCGTTGTTTCACAAAGTTTGTTACTTTAATATTTGTTTAAATAAAAGAAGTTGCCCTATCATAAAAAATACTACAGTAAATTTTTACAAAAATATATAGAACAGAAAAAAATGTACATCAAATATTTAATATAACAAAAATGTTGAAAGAAAAACATGCATTCTGTATTTTTAAATTTTAATGAAGATTTTTACAAATTTTTCATGTACGCTATGTATAAAAAAGTATCAAGTGGTGATGATGCTCCACTTACAAAACTCGAAAATGTACCCTCGCTTGCTTATATGTATAGAAGCGGTTTAAACATATCGTATAAAAATTTATTACGAAAAAATTGTAAAAAATGTTTAAAATTCTAATGTTATTTTAACGATTTAGGAATTTAATTGACAAACACGAGAAAAAAAATGAGAGTACAAACCAATTTAAGGTGTAAGAAATTGATTCATAAAAGAGAAAATTGTTATATTTTTCACCAATTTCAGTACACTATCTAACAAATGTTCATAAGATAATATATATCCACTCATTCGTAGCCATTAAACTAATATTTTTAAAAGTAAATAAAGCAAAATCTAAATAGCTACATGAACTTAGCCATTCATAAAATAAAGAAGCAAACATACTTTTACCTAAACACCTTATTAAAATAAATCTCATCATCATCTGAGGATGAATTCAGAACAATTACTTATATCATAATACCCAAGAAGATATTTCTTAATGCCAAGAAGTAAAAAATCCTAATATAAAAGAAAAAACATTAATCTATCAACTGTATGATTAATAATGACTTCTAGTTGAACCCACAAATACTTATATATTTTTCAAATAAATAAATTGTTTTAAAAAAAAAGAAGAAGAAAGAATCCCATTATCCGAGGATCAGTCCTAAACAATTCTCTAATTCCAGAAAGACCGAAGACCAATCAGCCGCGAAAATTCGCTCCGCGGAGCGTAAAGGAAAAGCTGGCGTCAGCCTTGTCAGGTTCAGCGCGTCGCAAAATATTCGCTAAATAGACGGCACTTTTCTCCCGTCCACGGCTCGGCTGCCGAAAGATTTAGCTCTACCGGTACATAAGCAATATCGCGCGATCAATCCATTGTGCGTGACGTCGCCGGGAAGAGACTACGGAGGCCCCAGTCCCCTGCACCCCTTCTGCACCTGCTCGCTCCACGTGAAAAGACGCGCACCACTTTGCAGCCGCTATCTATCATCCCATCGCTCCGGCGGACGTTCCCGCTGGGAATTGACGTATTTGCTTATATTTCCGACTATGGGCGCGTGAACCCATGCGTCTTTTCTTCTCTCTCTTTTTTTTTTTTTTTTTTTAAGAAACGATCGCCTGTCATCGGTCTTGAAAAATTTTTATTTTAACCAGTCGCGAGTGGATGCAGCTGTTGTGCGTTTTTTATTTCGTTAATGGAGATTCGTTCAGTGGGTTATTAGGTTGTTGTAAAATAGTAAGCATTCGAGCTTCGAGCTTCCTTATATGTAAGGGTACGTTTAGTACGATGAACTCCGCCAAGTGTATTCTCAAATCGGTTGTGATAAATAACTTAGCACGTTTGAGAGGTTCGCTCATCTATATGCATCTGGAATTGCAAACGCATATGGAATTGTAAACTATATAAACCTACGAACTCGATTATTTAAATTTTTTCGAATATAACTCTCTTTCAAGAATTCTGAAGAAAATTTAAGTGAATAATCTAGTGCATAACTGCAAAATCTCTTTCTATTCAGTACAAATAGTTTTGCAAGAGACGAGGCTAAATTTAATTATTAATAAAATGAATAAAAAGATTGAATTATTCAAAAAGTCTATATCTGTCTAAAAGAGAAATTTCATAAATTAAATTAAGTCAATTAAAATGTGAATAAAAAAAAAGTTATTATTTATTAAAAACTTAAAAGGTGCTTTTAGATCAATATAAAAAATAGGTCAGTTTTAATAGATAAAGTCAAATAGAAATACATTCTTAAATATTCTGGTCCTCGAATAAAATCAAAAATAGAATTAAAAGGTTTAAATTATGTAGAATCAATTTTTATCGTATGAATCGATGAATTTAGGCAAAAAGTACGATATATTTTTTTTCTTATTATTTTCTTTTTTAAAGTAATATACACTGCACACTCGTGGGTGGCGGAGAAGTAGCCAAATTTTATTTATTTATTTACTTTTGGCTTAATTTTATCATTAAATAGTCTTGATTGATTTTCGTGGTTTCATGGCAAACGCACTGACGTGCATTTTTGCCTGAGACGACAGCGTAATTAACTAGTGAAAATTTACTGATCCCAGAATCTACCAAAACACATGAAAAATTAAACGAAAAGAGAACTTAAATTGCTTTAAATTTAATGAGCAACTTTTATTTAAATTAAATCACAATGTTATTACAAAAAAATTCAAATCGGGAATGCAATGAGCACCACAAGCCTAATAGAACCTACTGCTAGAAACAATTTTTGTTTATTTCCTTAATTAATTAGCTGGAAATTGTTTTAACATGAAAAAACCTATACGAGTTAAAACATCGAGGCAAAGCTTTCTTGGAAAGTAGAAAGCAGAATAACCAGATTATCTTATCAGGAGAGTATCACATCATCAGATCACCGATATAGATGAAATTTTAAATATTGTTTTCAATAATGCATAATCAAATAACCACTCGCATTTTAATTTTGTCAATGTTCTTTAACAGATACAAATGAAAATATTAGCATTGCTCTTATATACACTGTACTAAAAATATGATGTGTAAATATATTTTCAATGTTACGAAAATATTTTACTTCGCTGAATAAAGCTTCGGATAATCGAATTGAAAGTAATATACTTTATTAATCGGTAATAAACAATTAATACTTAAATTACACCCAAATTTTTATGTAAAATACGAAATGATATTCTATAAATTTTAATTTTTTTCTAAACAAAAAAAGACTCTAGTAATCAATACTACTTTAACAATAACTATTCAAATAAGACAGTAAAAAAGAGTATCGACTTTGACAGTTTCTTCGATTGCTTGACTTGTTTAAGTGTCTTGAAATTCATTTCTGAATATGAAATTATTCAATTAAAACTTTTTTAAAAAAAAAAAGTAATTTCCTTTTATTTTTCAATTATTTTTATATTTTATTATGAAAATTTACGTCAATCTTAGCCGGATAATCAATCACTCTTGTAACGTCCACTAATCTAAAAATGTTCAAATTAATAAATTTCTCTTAAAAATAACGAAACTTTTTTTGAAATGTTACTTATACCTATAATACTAGGAGTGAGAAATTTAATTAAAACAGTTTATGGATTATTCTAATCCTCCGAAACTGCAAAGAAAAAAGGCACAATAAAAAATCTTTGTTTTGTGTTGTTCGATAAGAAATAACCCAAACTTTGTGTTTAATATACACTCTTCCTTGTGTTTTCGTTGATACAAGGAATTTGTTTAAATTACTTTTTTTATGCGTACTTGTGTACTACACAGACTTCTAAGTACTTTCACTATATACATTTAAATATTTTACACACTTTATAATTCATGCAAGAAGGATACGAAATTAACAAAATATTTGTTTACTTTCTCACGATTCAGTACACAATTCATAGTAGTATTGTGTTAAAGTGAATTTTTTGTGTTTAATTGTGTTTAATGTACACTCTTTCTTGTGTTTTCGTTAATATATGAAATGTGTTTAAATTATACTTTTTTTTTTAAGCGAACTTGGGCATACATTTGAATATTTTACACACTTTATAATTCACACAAGAAGGATCACTACGAAATTTATAAAATATTTGTGTACTTTCTGGCAATTTATAGTAACTGTATTGTGTTAAAATGAATTTTTACTAATTATTTGTGTAGTTTACTGCAGTAGTCAAAATAAAACATAATCTTTGTGTAATTTAATGATTCACACACCAAAATTATGTTGGCCGTCCGATTCTAAACAAAAAAATTATGTTTACCGATTTTTAACTGCGTAAAAAAAGTGCCAGACACCGAAGCAAAAGCGACAATGGCGCTTATACGAGTGTATGGGAAAAGCGTGCGAATGCCCATTGCGAAGTCGATTAAAAGAGGCTCGCTAATGCGCCAGAGAGGGTTCGGTCGAATCGTCGCCGGCGTACTGCGTGACGGGAAGCGAGATCGCGTGCGCGGCTCCGGCGTCGCGTGGCGAAGCCCTAGAGCACGCGGGCGACTGCGAGCCGGGAGAGAGGACCCCGTGTGTTGATGCCGATTCCTCCGATAGCGCGGCCCGATGTTTAAAATAGAATGTACATACACTTTTGCGCGGCGAGCGCGACTCTTTCGCCGAAGGGGGTAAAAAAAACGCGGAATTCCCGCCGCAACAATGCGAAATAATGATCTTTTTTCAGCGCGCGGGATAAATTAATTTTGCGCCTCGTTCGTTCCGCTAAATGCTGTACCAATTTTTTTCGTTGTCTTTATTTTTTTTTTTTTTTTTTTGTTAACAGACGATTATTTGAAAAATACCGTCGGTATCATTTTCGACCTCGTTTGTTTCCATATTTTATTGTATCGCCTCGCAATTATTCTGATACGCCCCATTTTATTATCATTATTTTGCTTCGTTCGGCGATTAAAACGTTCACCGCAATATTCATTACAAAGCAATTAAATAATAAATAAATTAATTGAATAAAGCAGCGTGATTTTTAATATCGTTTACATAATTTATGTAGTGGAGAAATGGAGGAAATAAATTAAACGTACACGTTAAATGTATGCTACTTTTATATTTTTTAAAAGACTTTACTGAGGGTTTCATTCCTTTTTCATTTAATTATTATTTATTTCGCATAATTTCTTTATTAAATATTTGATGAAGTGCTATAGGTAACGATGAAATGATTATAAAATTTCGTGCAGATCCTACAATATACCTTTCTACTACTTTACTCCATATTCCATTGTTTCCCACTATTAATAATTAAGTTAAATTTTTAAATAATTTTAAAAAGTTCCAGATTTGAATTTTCTATAACAATTACTTAAAATCTAATCCAGAATTTTATTAATGTAATCTCAATTGTGGAGCTCCGACGAAGCTTTGTTATTAATTATTACAAAAAGCATTCTGTAAAACGAACACAAATTTTCCGGTAAAATATACAATTAAGCTCTCGGGAACAATTGCGACGGATTAAATTGAGGTTATTACTATTTATAATACAAATCACTACTTTTACCTGCATGTGAATAAATTACTGCCCGATTACAAAATTTAAATCATAATTATTTTGAGTTATGCAATTTTTCCAGAGCTTTTTTTTTCTAAAAATTCCAAAGCTTCGTCAAAGCTGTCAGATTTGATAATTCGATAAATATTACAATGCTTGCGATTCCACTGAAACATTCTTTCATTCACTATTCACGGGAAGCCTTCGAATAATTTTAATTAGGAAAATTGTCCCAGCACTTTTCGAGTTTCTTAATTAGCAATAAAATTTCTTTTATTTTTATTTAACGCTTTTTATTTAACACGTTTTCACTGACTCATTACACGCAGATTATTTGCCTTTGATACTCAGCGATAAATGTGACATATGTACACGTAATAATACTAAACTTTTCGCGCTAAACCTCCGCAAGCTTTTAAGAAACGCGCGGCGCACGAACAGCGTCGAGAGAAGCGGGCAACTTTTAATTGCTCGCACTGAGAGAGACGAAATGGAATACTTAAATTTTTCTTGTTCGCCTCGGCATTTTTTCCCTCCGGTGCGTCGACGAGTGCACATTTTGATCCTCACCCCATCAGTTTGTAATTTGCCAAGCGCACTCATAATTAAATGCAAACTTTCAAGTCCGCGAGCAACTACTCGGGAATCGCGGCCTGTTCGCGATATCCCCCCTCCCCCCGCGTTTGGTTTCTATTTTCCTGCTAATGGGGCCACCGCACTTATAAGTTCGTCGACAACTTTTTGGCGTGCAAGGCCCATTAAAACGAGACGCGCGATAGTAATTATCATGAGCGACTCCCGATCGCCGCGCGGAATTCGAGGGAAAATTTCGTACTACGTGTAAATAATTGAATCGCAACGAATCAAGCAAAATACGTCTGCTTTTTTTTGTCGTTAAGAATGGCCTGTTTTTGTTGGGACGGAAATATCAGTCCGCATCGTTTCCAACTTGTCGTGGGAAGAGTATTAGCGAAATGCTTAGGGATGGAACTTTTCGCGAGCTTCTTGCACTCGAGGGGATGCTTGATGCGCGACTGAAAGTTTGAACTCGAACGGTGGATGGAGGGAAAAAAAGGCATGATGCTTGAATTATTTACCCTCCCTTCCCCCCTCCAGGCCGTTTGAGCGAATATATAAATATTCGTTCGACTAAGTGTAAGTAATACACGGATTAAATACAAACTCCGTAATAACATAAAGGGATGTTTTCTGTGATCGCGGGAGCGAAGAAGTATACGGCTTGATGAACATTTGGCTGAGGAAAAAGTTGGTAGCCAGTCATGGAATAGTTCCAGGTAGCGCTGGGCATTATGTGAAAACGTGTCTGCTGATTTAATTAATGGAAGAACCTTTTTATGGGATGTAAAAATATTTTGAGAATTTTACGTAAGCTTACTCTCTAAATCTCAAAATGTGAATAATGACATTTGATAAGTGAAATTTGCCTTTCACATGCTAAATACATTCACGATTTTTCACATGAAATATGTCACTATTTACATTTTCTATGTGAATTGCACGTATTCAGATTCAGAGAGTATAGTTGTCTACTATTAGTATTACATTTATTAAATTTCAATCGTCTAAATTAAAAGTCTAAAATTATGCAATTTCAGATACTTTTTTGTATCTTATTATTATAATTAAAGATGTTATTCTCCATTTTTTTAAGATTTTTCAACGTTTCAAAATTAGATAGTAAATTCTACTAAATGTAAAACAAAAGAAAACTTCAGAATACAATTTTTTAAAGATTTAAAAGAGGATCAACATTGCTTCGATCAAAAGACAAGCTAAATTTTCGTTCCCATTAAATACACCGAGGCTCGCGATCGCTGCCGCATTTTCGCCAAAAAAAAATACAGATAAATAAACGAACGTAAAGTACGACTCGTCAGGTCGAAAATTCACCCGTTCAGAAAAGTTGCGCGCGACGCAAAAGCACAACAAAAAAAGCGCTGGGAATATAAATGAACGTGTACCTTCCGCGCAACAGGCCGCCTGGCATACATTATACGAGTATTCAAAAATTCCCTCCGCAATAAATCTTCGGAAAATCATTGAAAAACATCCAAAGTGACGGTCGGGGCTTTCCCGGCGTGAAAGGGGAGCGTGACTACGTACATATACCAGGGATAGAGGCTCGCCCGTCGGATCGGCGACAACAAGTCATATCCCAAGGCGACCTTATACTCGCCCCACTGTCGCTCGAGCGCGCCCAGATGCATCGTGCGCTTCGCGTGTGCTCCTCGCGGGGACTCGCGAATTTCATTACTCGCGCTACTGCCCCGGGACCTCCCGTCGGGCTCTTTCGCGTGTGCAAAGCGACCAGGGGTGGGGGAGGAGGGGGTGGACGCACGATCGCGTGAGTCCCGGCGCTGACGTATAAAGTATGTCAACGTCGTCACTTCGTTGCTGCGAGTGCATCAGCCATCGCGCCTAATTAACATTGGAATGGTGCGGGCGTTTTCATTGCGTCGGCGATAAATCCGGGGAAACGGATAAGAGCTATCGCGAGGGATGACCCCGCCGGAATTATCTGCGCGCGGAAGAGGCGGCTGAATTACGAGCTGCCGATCTCCCGTCCGGCCGCGGCCGCGTGTACAATGGAACGCCCGGCGACAATGGGCCTCGCGATGTCAAACTTGATAGCGAGCCCTGGAGCTATTAACTTTGCGCCGGACCGAGCGTTTACCTACGCTCCGCGCGTTTTTTTTTTTTTTTTTTCTTTTTTTGCGCAACCCGCTTTCCGCGAGCCCGTGTCGTCGCTCTTTGTTTCGTCGTCGGGACTGATTACAATGGAGGCCGCGGCTAAATTTATAAGCGCGGCATGCATAATCGAACGAAAGTGTGAAATCTCGATTGCGAGCGCGAGAGCGATGTTTTATTTAAATACATTGACGGCGGTCAAACAAGAAAATAAGCTGCATAATTAACGAAGATGGTTTGCGCCGGCGGCCAGCTATAATGACGGGGACTAACCGACGATTATTGATTTCATTTTCAAACTAACGGTGCAATATTTATTGAATTCAGAAAGAGACGATAGTGTTGTTAATTTTCGTTTTTATTTACGCTTCTTTTCTGCAATTATACACTGATAGAAAAGATCCTTTGATTCAAAGGCAGTGTCTTTAATATAAAGCCGTGCGCTTTTAATATAATCCAAAGGGTAGATATTAGATGTAAAGAAATCAACATCCACGGGATTTTCGAAGTTAAAGATGAATCGCGCATTAAATATTAAGAAATATTTCTTTATTTCAAAATTATTTTTCAAAGCCGCCAAAACTTTGGGTTAAAGGAACTTTTCTATCAGTGCAGTTGACGTTAAAAAGCGGCTGATTAAACTGTCTACTGAGTGCAATTTTAGCTTAAATCGTATAGAGAAAAATTAAATAGGAAATTTTATTAGAGAATCTCAAACTGGGAAATCCAGCAGAAGTCCTTTATGGAGTATCTCTTCTGTAGTGTGGACAGAAGAATGTTGAACGTATTTTCTTTGCATGCACGAGGTTCAAGCTCAGCGTGGTGAGCTGAAGAAAATTTTGGAGAAAAAAAATACGCCGGAAACTTTAGGTAAAGGCGATACTCTCATCAGAAAAAGTAAGGAAAGCTATGACGGCCTTTGCACCTAAAGTCTCGAGATCTACTTCGCGAAGAGTAGAAGAGGGTGGATACAGAAAAGAGTGACGTAAAAGGGGGTGGCTTAGAAAATAGATTACGCGAAAGGAGTTTTTGTACAGGAAAATTTTGATAAGAATGGGAGAGCATCGAAATCTTAAAATCGAATCAGAAGGTAAAGCTCAAACTAGAAGAAAAAGCTCACGTAGCAATTTTGGATAATAGTATGAGTTGATTCTCGAACGAGAATGATATTAGTGCCCTGGTGAAACGAAATTTCGCCTTACCAAGTGCAACGGATGTTTACTTTTCTTATTATTTTAAATTTTACATTTTGCAATAGTTACTCTCTAAATTTTTTATTGCCATTGCGCTATACTTCATTTTTCGATTTTTTATGTGTTTAATTACAATGCATTAGTAATGCAACAGTCATTAAAAATAATTCATTTCACGAAAGATTTAATATGAACTCATTTATTTATGACATAAAATTACAAATGCATGTCGCTCGTTTAATGCTAATACCTCACTAGCTTGATCTTTAATCGGGCATAAATTTTGATAAAATCGGAGTGAGCAAATTGTCGAAAATTCAAATGAAAGCTATTTTTCTTTCTTTTTTTATGAAATCCGACTGCTTCGTTTTTATTCGCTTAGAAGCAATTCATAAAATTAACCTTAATATTATTCATTAAAATGTGGCTCTTGCATTATTATCATTATTACTCTTATTTTTATCTCAAAATGGAATGCTAATTCCTATATGGAAATGCATGAATTTGAAAATTACCTTCTCATTTCACAATCTAATATTTAGAAATTAATAGATTAATTGGCAATAAGAAATTGTGAAACAAGAACTGCTACACTACTAAAAATAACTGTTTCGCGACTGCCTCTTTTGAAAGTATTCATAAGCAGCTTAGCTGTAGCTGCTTATTATTAATTAGTCAGGAACTACCAATTTACCATTAAAATCATTTGTCTCATCAATAATTTACGGAATAATTTTGTAAACACTGTTTTCAGTAACGGTTTCATCTCGCCCAGTTAAAAAAGGAGAATCTCGTTAAAAGAGATCTCCTTAAAAATCTCCTTAAAAAAGAAGATTCTCCTTTTTCGTTTAGGAGTTTCTCCTTTATGAAAAAGAAGAATTTTTTTAAAGAGATTCTCCTTTTTAGTTTAGGAGTTTCTCCTTTTTACGAAAAAGAAGAAATTTTTTTAGGAGATTCTCCTTTTTCTTATCAGTACATAAGACTCTGATTCAATTAGCCACGAAGTCAACAGGATTTAAAAAAAAAACGGCAGTTATAACAAGCATCCGATCGCAGGCATCTAAATGAAGCCGTTAAAAGATTCGGAATAAAGATCGCGGCGATCGGCGCGGCGGAATGAAGCAGAGCCGAGAAAAAGCGCTTAATCCGGGCGCACTTGGCGATGAGCTTCATCGGATGACTCTCGAAACCGACGCCGCCTCGTAAATAACCACCGCGGACGTTAACGTACTGGCTAATCTTAATAGCCCCGCTCTCGGACGCGGCGAAAAAAGCGAGCGGCGAAGATTTCGTCGCGTGAATGACGATCGGCCAGGCGCGTGCGCGGCCCCGGGATTGAAGCGTTCACGGTGGCGCTTTAATTATTCCCGAAACGAATTAAGGGGGTACACGCGAGCGAGTCGCGGCCTGACTTATATCTCCCGACGCGGCGCTTTATAAAATATGTTGCCGCGGCATGAGAGCCCCCGTGATATCTTTCTCTCCGTCGGATGCGCGCCCGCGGCCCCCCGTACTCAGACTAATGAGTATTGATATTCGATCATCGAATTTTCGACCGAGGCTTCCGTTGAGGCAGAATTGGACCGAGATTGGAAGCCCAAATAGCCTTTCTCGTTCTCTTCCCGCTGTCCTATCTATCTCTCTCTCTCTTTTTTTTTTAATTCTCTTAAGATAATCGAGTAGCACTGGAGACGAGGATCTTGATGCTAAAATTTATGGAGAGGTCACAGTCATTACCAGAGTTTACTTCGTTAAGATCGTAATAGACAATGAACGTAAGTAATTTTGTTTGATGTGCATCTGTTGAATGTAAGCGATGAATAAGTGGTTCCTTTCGTAGTTAATGTGGTTTTACCCGCACTTAACAAATCAGATCCAGAATAGAAGTCGACGTGAATGCAAAGGTTATGGAATAATGTACAATGAGTTTTTAATGATTATAGACCAAGAGAATTGGTTAGAACCATCAAAGAGTAGTCATTGCTTCTTTTTAATTTTCGGTATTACGGTAATTTCGGTAAGCATTTAAACAAATTTTTATGAAAAATTTAATCCAATTATTTCAGTGTGTGTAATTGAATGAATGTGAGTAAATCAAAATTAATGACATTGGTAGAGCATCAGACCTCTGGATTGCAAATTTTTATTTTATAATACTAAGATATTAATTTGAAAATTTTCGATGTAATTGATCCCAGTTCTGCCACTGAGTTATTTATTAAATATATTAAGAGAATCTCGATATTTATTTAAAATTTAATTAATAATGTCCGCATAAATGAATTTAAATAAAAAATTAAGATTATTTTTAAATAGAAACTGAAGCTGATGTATCCATTCATCTTTATTTTTACTACAGTGTATACAATTCTTTCGCACTCTCCACCCTTACATATCATACATCTCAAACAATTTATTATTATTTATTATTCTACTTTCTTTAATGAGCGTCTCCCCAGATAATTGAAAATATTTCGTGCCACACTCAGAATCAACTTTCTTCGAAGTGATTAATTCGGTTTAACTCCCGCAAATGATCGAGGTACATTTGACTCCTTCATTTTTGCTACGTGCAAGTATGTTATTCAAAATCTAGGCTCCCAGTCCCTCGGCGATTATGATGCATTTTAATTAAAAATTCTATTAATTCGCCGCTGTAAGCTCGAAAGGAAGCAAGAGAGAAAGAGCCGCTTAGCCGCGCGTATATATATGCACAGTCTGGTAACAGATACACTGGAGCCAACAGCGCTTTTATGATTCTAATTATACGTGTACATTCAATTCGTACTTCAAACTCTCAATTCTTTTTACTAGAGAACGTTGTTAAATTATAATTTTCATCTCTATTTTTTTTACAAAGGGGCAAAAGTAATGAGCAATATTAATAACAATGACGGAATGCTCAAATGAATTGCCACTAGTCATTAGTAACGTCGCTCCGCTCCTTTGAATATATCGATTGAAGAAACAGTTTCAAGTTCATCGAGATTCGAGAGGGGACGATTATAAATTTTCGTGCCTCGATAACCCCTTTCTTGCGAGTCTGCCGAGCAAAACGCTCCCACGACCGCGCCTCAAAGAAGACGGTCCTGATATGAATAATAATTAATCAGTATTTGAACATCGCCGCTTGCCTTGCCCCTCCTTGAAACTTAACGCATCTCATTAGAGCAACAACCTCCGGCCATCCGACAAAGAATATATACATTTTGCGACTGATATGCACTTAGCGAAAGATTATAAATTATTTAAAAAAAAAAGACTCGCTGCGGGTAGAGTATATTTCATAATGCTTGCAGAAAATGTTAAGACCTTATTACAATTTCCTGGCCCATTTTTTTTGTCGGTTGATGCATGCAAATTAATTTCTGATTAAAACTTTTTTTATAGGAAGAGAGTAAAATTACTCTGCCGTGCTTTTATTAACATTGTTAAGAAATTATTTTAAAAATGAAGGTTTTTACGCGACGAGATAATTAAAAGTGTTAAATACTACCGTCTATTGTTTTTGTTCATTTTTTTTTTTGGAAGAAGACAAGCGCAGCTTTAAATGTTAAAAACAGAAATAATAAAGAATGCGGTTGGAACAAAGGCCTTGAGATGGAGGGTAGCAGTCGACTAAGACCTTTATATTGCAGGCAAATATTCGCCGACTATGAAAAACAATTTCATCGGGAATTTCCGTTGGCGATGCGGTAAGCAATCTGGAATATCTGGCTAACGGATGGGATAGGGTTAGCCGCCCTCCTTCAACGAGATTACCGTCCGACTGATAAGAGCATCACAGATATTTGACGGATCCGCCAGACTTCATCCCTTTAAAAGTTAATAACTTCGGTTTTTAAGTAACGAGAAAAATAAGTCCCTCTAATTGCCTCTAATGCCTCAAATAATCAAATAAATGAACTCCTTTTGAGTCCTCCTGGTACAAGTGTCGGTGACCTGAAAGGACTAATTAGTTTCGCTATATAATTTGAGAATCTTAAAACGAACAAGAAGAAGCCTTTGATAGTACTTTAGGCGAATGTAAATGAGCTTTTTTCTGTTTTTTTTTTCTATGAAAGTCATGTAAATCAGAATGCAAGGAAATTATACATCTACTTAATTACAAGACAAGATTCATAGCAGTCTGAAGAGTCGAGCTAACGAAGAGCTTGTTTATAGTGTACGTATATGACATATTATGAATGAAGGTGACAAACAAATTTATAATAGCTACTTTATACTAAGTCTTTCCGAATTTCATTTTGAGAAAGTGTGCCATCAATTTAAGAATAAGACCGAATGAAAATTATATTATTTTTTCTGCACGAAAAATTGTTTCGGTGTACATTCCTTCACTTAATATTCTTATCATATGATTAAAAATTTTAGAAATCTCAGGATATCTTTAAAAATCCGTAAAACATTCTTTCGAAATCTTTAGAAAACATTGGAAAACAAATCTTTAAAAATCTTTAAGAAACATTCAAACATTTCCCTCCGCCGAACCCCGGGGTAGTCAATACTCTTATCATGTAATTAAAATTTTTAGAAAGCTCAGCACATCTTTAAAAATTCGTAAAATAATCTTTGGAAATATTAATAGAAACCATTAGAAACCAGAATCTTTAAGAATGTGTAGGAAACATTCAAACTGGGGTAGTCAATGTGCTTGTAACCGCAATAAGACGAGTGAGATGATAGTATCGTGTACGACACATACCCATCGTAGAATCTGATACATTTATATGCATGTATGCAAGCATTACTTAAATAAATTTGCTCCACAGGAGTTTTTTTTTTTTGTTTTTTAAGCGTATACTTGCTAATTCTTATATTTACACAGATAAAATCGTGAAATTTTTGCTTGCCCAGATTTTATCAGCTCTAGTGCTTTGCGATTTCATCCGCATTATGTAATACGTATATACACAATTTATACAGGTTCACGAGTGGCTGAACACGACAGCGCAGAAGGAAAGGTGGTATGGCCGCGCTCTGTGCATACCAAAGTTTTGACGGGCTTGTGGGGCTTGAGGTGCTTTACAGGCAAATCTGCGTTTATTATATCTATCTTAAATAGATTGAGAAACATCCCAGGTTTCAGACGTTGTAAACTGTTCTTTCTGTTTTAAAATACTTAGAGGAAGATTAGGTTTATGTTGTTTGAGAAAAATTTTTATCCTGTCGTTTATTGCACTTTAAGTACAAGTAAAGAAAGCTCTACATAAATTTATATGTTAGTTAAAAAAATGTACCGTTTGATAGTTTGGGTACGATAAAAAAAGTTTTAAAGTTTTAGATAAATTCAAGTAAATCTTAACGATCCGCGTAAAGTAACCGATTTTAACGTTGCGTACGTTGGAGTTTTTGCAGTTTACCAGAGAAGTGTATTTTGTATTTTTTTTTCTTAACAAAAAAGCTTTTTTCAATTCAAAGGGAATTTAAATTACTCATTTTATTTGTCTCCCACTGCAATCTTCGAATGTATCCATCGATGTTACCAATAGTCCTTCCATCAATATTCGCAGCATTAATAAATCGAAAAGGAAGCTTTTTAAATGTGAATAACCCGATGGAGTTATTGGAGAGAAAAATTCAATTTTTATTACACTATTTTCCTTCGCTTTTGCACTGTCTGACCAAATCCGCACTATTACTACTTAAAATTAACATTACTGCTTTTATTTGGCTATGGATAAATTATTATTCAATCCTAAAATTTTTTAACTCGAACTTAAGAGTTCCTCGTCAGTTCTAGCACGTAAATTTTACGATAAACACTCTGTTTCATGGAAATTTTCATAGGAAAATCAAATTTTTTACTGCAAAGTATTTTCTTGCGATTTTATGTTGTCTGGCCAAAAACGGACTGTTACTACTTAAAATCTACATCTCTACGTTTGTTTGCATGTGGAGAAATTATTACTCATTTCCAGTATGACTTACGATCAGCTCCGTATTTCACGTAATTCTTTCAGAACTTTTATTACAAAGGTTCACTAAAGCTCCAAAGCCCAATATTTAATTTACATAAAAATTACAATGATTATTCCGCAAAAATTTCCAATACTTTAAACTGCTACTCAATTAGGTTTTTTCACGTCATCTTTATAGTTAACTTCACCATAATATCCAAGATAAAATACTTTCAGTGTCCTTTTAAAATTGAATTAGTGACATTTTACTAAAATTAGTGGAAGATGCTTCACTAATAACGTATAAATCGTGAAACTCTTTCCACTAATTTTCAATGAAAATTCACTAATTATAGCAGTTTTTCACTAATTCAACTTTAGATAGTGGAGATACTTAAAATATCACTTCACTTTTCTACGCAATTTAAATCGTCAATATTTGCTGAGATATTCCACTTTCTGTGAAACTAAAAAATTACATTAGCGTTGCTAAATTTTTGAGCGGTACTGTAGGTACGACACAGACAAATCCAATACGAAGCATACATGCATCACCCCAAGAAACGTTCCAAAGTACCGACACTGAAGTGGTTTAGAGCAAAGCAATGCACGACATGCACACAGCTTAAAGATCTCAAGAGCCGGCCTGTCGCAATTAAAAGCGCGCCGGTCGGCCGACGAGGCGTTTGCCGCGCTGTACACGCGGGCCAAAGGAAAATCGTTTGACTCGTCCGCACAATGCTGCAACCGCTGCCGTCACCACGGCCGATCCAGCGGCTATACCCCCGCCCGCTGACGTACAAACGCGGGGTGCGAGGTAAAGGGCAAATAATCGGGCGCACGGTTCCTCGACTGCGCCTGACAGACGCCGCGAGCCTCTCAAAGGAACTCATTAAGCATCGCGGACCGCGCGAATTCGCGAGCCACCGCGACAATTTGCGCCCCCTCACAGGGACAGGACCCCCCCTCCCCCCCTAACACCTCCCCGACCCGAGCCCTTTGTTTACGGCCGGGCGTTTGACCGCGCCACCAGAAAGTCGATCGCCGGACACTTTTCATTTCCTTTCGCACCGCCGAGAAGTGATGACAGAGAAACGCGCCGGACAATCGGCGACCACCCCCGACTCCGTTTTATCGGCTCCCCGATCTAATTTGCCCGCTCGGCCTTTCTTTCGAGCTTCTCTTTGATGACCGCGTAACGAGTCGTCCGAATCAATTCGAGAGCGGTTCGCTTATTCATTGACGATCCTCGGGCACTTTTCCCGCCCGTCGGGGGGATTTTAAAGGCTACGAAGCGGCAGCTGCGAAAAGTGAGCTTCCTCAGCCGTCCTGGAATGCTTATCCGACCATGTGGTAATTAAAATTGTCTTTAATGGGTAAATTGGAAATTTTATTCAGACTGCGGACGTGGCCATGTAGCCTTTGATTAAGTTTAACGAATAAAAAGAAAGGAGAATGATAAAAATAGTTAATGGTCCTGGATGTATGTGATTATTAGGTCACGTACTGTAAAAACGCTATTTAACCGGCCAACTTCTGATTTCCTTGTTTAAATGTTTAATCGTCAATAATCAAGTTGAAGTAATCGGACAAAAAATTGCTGACAGCGGCTTCTTAATAATCAATACTTTAGCTTACTTTTTTCCAATTTTAACAACTCTTATTTAATTGGAATGTTTAATGAATTAAGGTAGCGAAAAAAATTAATTAAATTCTCGAAATTGGTTCAATCAAAGGCAACTAATCTGAGAGAGTAATGAAGCAAAATGACAAATGACATGTCCTGTAATAATAAACACTTTTACTCCAGTTATTAGTGAACAAAAAGAATGAAAGAGAAATATTAAATATTTAGGATTTTATATTACGATTCAATATGATAATATGATTTAAATATATCTTCCAGTGTTTTGTAATAAAGATCCTTTGCTGAATCGGTGCATGTGAGTTAATTATTCATCGGTTACAAGCATTCGCCTATAATTTCAATGCTCTTCGAAAAATGTGTGCCAGATAACGAAATCGGCCAACAATTTATTTTGTCTTCATTTATTTGCTAAAAAGAGTGTTATAGAAGTTTAAATCTTTTGGTGCAGATATTTCAATTGCAGTTCAATTAATATTAGTGTTCACGAGGCCATTAGCAATATCGAATTTCTATTTCGTAAAGCTGTAAAAGAGCGGAAATGAAGTTTTTAATGAAGATGAAACATAAACCAAAATATATTTTCATATTTTTATAATATCCGCTCTAAAAATATTTCATAAATGTGAAAAAAAAATCATAAACGCAAAATTCTGTTGCCTTTAAAAGATAATTAGAATAATATAGTCGAATGCATTGAAGAAATATAAATAAAAATATAAAATTATGTACCATAAACTTGCATTAAATTTTCTAAAAATAATAATGCAATTCTTATTAATTATTTCTGATCAATGTCATAGTTATGCAATAATGAACCGTGCAGAGCAATAACTTAGTAATGGGTAATAACCATTTAAGATTCTCATAATCACAGTAATTAAATATTGCACCGAATTTACGTTAACATCGGCTATTTCTGGATCACGATTATTCGTATAATTCAATTAAGAAGCCCCCGTTGAGTTCACCTGAGTATAAAATATAAATTTAATTTATTCCATTGAAAGCCTATTTAAAGAAAATTAAAAATAAAATTTTAATCCTCTTTAAGAAAATCATATAACTGTAAATCGATCAAAAGGAACTTTATCTTCGCTCATAAAAAAAATTTCCCCGCTCTTTCTCTCCCTGTTTTCGTGGCAAAATACTGAAAACAAACCCGACGAAATTTTTCTCTTGTCATTCAAGCGCGATTAATAGTTGTGACCTACACAAAGTCCGCTCGTCAAGAATAATCGGCGTTCGGCGGAGAAAAAGGAGAGAGCAATAACGAAACGGTGCAGAGTTTTCGGACGATGAAAGGAGCGGTGAAAAAAATGCGAATCGGACCGAAGAAAGCAAACGCGGCCACAAGCAGTAAGCTCGGGGCTCGGATTGCAGTTTGCGCGAACCTTTAATGAGGTTGATAATGGAGGCTCGAAAAAGCCCGCCGAGTGCGCGCCGACCTCATTGATTCGGAAGCCGAGCTCCTTTTTTTAAAAACCCCCGGCAGGAGCTTTCACGGCGTCCAGCTTGCGCGGCCCAAGTTGCAGGCGCTTACTCCTCATCGACCTTCTCTATTGGATAATAAGCGTTTCGGTGGTATCCAGCGTATATTTTTGAGTTACTCGAGACTACCAGAGCAATTGGAATTGTGAGCGTTTGACTAAAAAAAGTCTGGGAGCTTTTAGAATCCTGCGACCGAAAGCTCGCGAGTTTAAAAGTTTTGTATTCTATCTCAATCTACAATGGCAGTTTTTTGGGAGATAAATACCGCAAGGAAATTTTTTCAGTGGTCTGAAACATAACACTGAAAAATAAAGGCTATTAAGAATAATAAATATACTGTCATCGCTTTAAAGAGTTGCCAATGCCTAAATTCTGAAACTTGTTCTCGATGCTTTAACTATATTTTACGGAATGTTTCGAATGGAATTCCATAATTCTTAATATTTAATTAACAATACTCCTATTAGCAGTTGGTGCTTCTCATTTTTTAATCTCCAGTTAATTTTTTAATCTTTTATTGTCCATTAAAGAAACTACTTTGTTATGTCACAAACACAGAGCAGATTAAAAGAATCGTGCAGTTTAGCTGTAAATTGTTTGAAAAATTAAAATCCTTCGTGTCAATTTACTGCACTTTAAACTTATTAATGAGTAGTAACAGTAAGTGGCCGTTCTAAAAGTACTAAACAAAATCAATTAATTATCATTAAGGGCTTTAAAACAGTAGTAATTTACGAAGACATTGTGCATAATGAATGATCGTATATAATATTAATGTCTCAACGAGTACTATAAATTATATAATCTAATTATGAGCATTTCAATTTTATATGCAATTTTAATTATTTTAATATTTTATGTCTTTATTGCATTACGTGTTCATGTCATAATTTTATTCGAATCCATTTATTTTCTATAGGCGTTGATTATTTACTTAAGTCCATTGTATTTAATAATTTTTATTCATTAATACTACTTATTCTATGATGCATTACTTTTGAGTCATTCTAAATTTGAGCGGAATCTCTTCGACTCCAGATTAGATTCTTCTTTCTCAGTCTGTTCATCATTTCTTTACGTGCGTGAAAACATCAAGAAAAATTCCAAAAACTATAAATAAAAATGTTCGGAGTCACCTACTTTAAAAGTTTTTTCTCGTTATAACTCGTACAATGAACAAAAAAAAATATTCCTAGTATCGAACATATACTTTTGGCCAGTGTTATCATGGCTTTCCATATACCACATATTTTGAATTTGAAAGTTATGAAAAAAAAACAGAGAAAAAATTAGAAAATGAAATTAAAAATTGTTATTGTTATTATTGTCAATTATTCAAAATTTGTTTTGCAGATTCTATATAAAAAAAAATATATATTTCGAAAATTAGTGTGCATGGAATTTTAGATCAATTATGTATAAAAAAGCGTTCAGTAATTTTCTTTGCGAATTTTCTCACGTATACGTATATGATTGCGCGATAATTGAAATACGAAAAATTTAATATTTTCCTTAAGAAGTTTGCCCACACTTACGCAGAAGGGATTTTTCACGAGATGCGAGGAAAGTTGTTATTACGTAACAATTTTTTTTACGATTTCCATTTAAGGAAATAATGGAATATTATGCAAAGTGAAAAGCTTTTGGCGTAGTAATAAAACGGCGGTGAGCCGTCAGAGCTGCTGAAATGCAGTTACATAATTCACGTAATCAGTATGCAACGCAATAGCTAATTTATTATTCAGCTATGACTCAGGATAAGATCAAAGATCAAATTAATAAGTATAATATTTATTTTACTCAAAGTTTTGACGAAAACCTTAAGAAGAATTCCTTTACCAACTTTGAACGGTCGACTGAAATGGGTCAGAATCTCGCGAGGAACTACTACTTTGCTTCTTACTACTTCGCAAAAAAAATTCTCTGGTTATCTAAGTATAATTTGTGTAAGTACATTTAAATTTTGTAAATGGAATTCCCGCAGTTGGAATGTACTTTGCGCATGAGGACGTACTTTCCATCGAATGGAAATGTCTACATCGGAGAGAAAATTCATAACGATAAATAAGATGCATGCAACAAATTAAAAAAAAAAACACTTATTATAAAAGAAAAACATTCTTTTGTAATAAGTTTCAAAAGAATGTTTTTCTTTTATAAAAGAGAAGAAAAATAAATAAATAATTAGCGTTCTTAGTATTCTCCGAATTTGCCTGAACATGCACAAAGCGAATTCTTCGAATGAATAAATTATTCGACGATTTTCCATCACAGTTTTATACATCTGCTCACGTTCTTTTCAAGTTGGGGGATTAAAAGCGCTCGATGTGCACTATTTTACGTTGCGCAAACACACCTCCCCGCTCGCAGAAGGGATTTCATAGATTTGCGTTAAATTAACCGTCGGTAAACGGCGAGTTCGATATGACAGGGAGGGGCAGAGCTTGCGCAAGCTCAAACGTTGTTTACATCTCAATAGGCCGGCAGACGGGCTTGAAAATCCTGGAAGGTTCAGGAGAAACGACAGCCACGTTATATCGTGGCGCAAAAAGGAACGGGGCGAGTTCGCGAGATTTTCCTTAAGAGCATTAGGCGGATAAGTTCTCAAAGCGAGCGCCGAGCCCGTCCCACAGGGATGCAATTTTAGAAAATTTATATCGGAATACACGTTGGCTAGTGCCCATTTTAAGCGATCTTCTCTTTTTCTCGGCGAAAATCTCCCACAGGATCGATGATTTTCCGCCACAGTTTTCAGCCTTGTAGGTCCTCCCGCGTTGAAAAAAAAAATCGCTGGTATGTACTTCATAAAACGCTCGAAAAAAAAAATGCAAACTTCGTTACGCGTAACGCGAGTGCGAGGTCGCTTTTAGCAATGGCCCATGCATCGCGGCGGCAGCCACGATGAAAATTTCACGGGGAGCTTTTAATGCGTCCTACTTTTTTAATTTAGTCGATGAGCGATCTGGCTGTTCTAAAAGGCGCGTGCAAAAATTTCAAAGGGGGAGGGAGAGGAGAAGGAGGAGGAAAAGGTTCGTTCCCCCCCTCCCGACGTTTTTTTACGCAGCTTAAGCAGAATCTCATTAAAAGTTTATTGCCTCTTTTTTCGGTAAGTTTCGTTTTATTTAAAGCGAACATAAGCAATAAACTGTGCCCCGAAAACGAATGAAAAATAAATCACCATAATTTAGTTAAATATAATTTATCCTAATCAGCAGCCTACAGCTTGATTATTACAGTATCTGAATTAGTACTACAAGATAGCAAACTATTAGAATAAATTTAAGAGAAATAGAAATAAAGAATAATGTATAAGATAGCAATTACAATTTATTCAATTGAAATGTCTAGACTAACTAGAGAACGATGTACTATTAAAATAAAAAAAAACCGTCGATCAGTGGAATAATATACTTAAAAATTTATACTCAACTTCTATGGGAATTTCCTTTTAATATTTTAATGAAATAAAGGTTTCTTAATCGGATCACTTTATATTGTATCTCTATTACTCTTTTTCATTTTTATTTCATTATAAGTTCTCGTATAATTAAGACTTTTGAGGTAATTAATATGTTCATAAACATAGATTTTTGTCTCTAAAGTCTGAATTATATGTTCATTATTTTCCTTCGAATAGTAAATCTGCAAAATTTCAGAAAAACGCTTCACCCGGCGACTTCTTCTATCTTTGTAAACAAGGAGTTTCTACTAAAAATATTTCCTTCTAAATTTCTAAATTACACGTAAAAGCTACATACTTCAATGATAATCAGAGTAGCATCTAAAAGAGCAACAATTAGTCTGAAAAATGAAGAAATATTGAAAGGCTTGAACACAGCACGGTTCGAAAACAGCGAGCTGTTGTTAAAATTAATAGCCACAGCGTAGCGACTAGTGGACTGCTCTCGGAATGCCGGCTGACGGTGGCTTCCTGCTTGCGAATAGGAAGCAATCAATCGTGAAATCCCTTGACAAATATACCAACTCCTGTTTGTCAATCATAGACGTCGCTTAGCTAATCACCGATACGCATGATTAACCAAGATGTCAGATCGATGAGGATTGTCAAGGTAGTCCTCTCCGCGTTACCTTACTCGGGCTTTGTTCATCAGGGGCGAATTAACTGATCGATAAGGATTCTTTTAGGAGGAAGGTGTCGATGCTACCGTCAAGAAGTACACGCTAAAACGGTTGAAGTGAAATTTCACTCTTAGTTTTTAATAAAAACCACTTCTCGAGTGAAATTTGAGTCTATTGAAAGAAAAGAAAAATTGACTCTGTATGAATAGAGTGATTTAAATTCCTTCTAAAATAGAATAAAATTCACTCTAAGGTAGAGTAGTATATTACAGGTTCAGTCCCTACTTTTCGCTCTACTGTAGAGTACTCCAATAGACTCCTATGAGGCTCAAATAAAGTTAATTTTTACTCTGTTACACTCTACATGATTTGGCGTATACAATGACCTTACATTTCAATGCACAAAAAATTTACAATAATTTATTTTATACAATAGAATTATAGTAGGTCATTTTATTTCGGTCACATACTAATTTAGGCAATTTTCGTTCATGAAGTTTCAATTTTTAGCACAAGATGTACTGTGAAAGTTTGACAAACGTAAGAATTTTAGATCGAAATTGGCACAGTTTTTTTATTTAATTTTCTTTAAATATATGATTTAAATTAAAATCACACATACAGGAATCACCCAACGAGAACTGCCAATAATCTTTAATTTGGAACATTTAAAACTGAATTCTACCAGGTTATAGAGCACATCCAGCACCGTTTTTATTGTTTTTTTTATAGATTTTTTTAACTATTTTTGTAAATGAATTTCAACTTTTTAAAAATACAGATTTTTAAATAAAAAAACCATGCTGTTAATACCCCTACATTGAAAACGTGAAGGTTTAGATTTTTTTCGAAAATCAGTTTGGTCTTCTTTATGCTCTTCGTGTTCCTATTTTCATTGCAATGCTTATAGATTAAATGTGCATTTCCATTGGGAATAATAATTTTTATTGTAATTATTGGAATGTTTGCCAACTGGAGTAATATCACAGTAGCAGAGAAACTCCTTAGGATCGTCTCGAATGCAAATAATTCATTTCCCATTAAGAGCCATCAGAAACTGTTAGGAGAATGTCTAGTTTCACCTGTCTGTTTGATAGTGTCGACCAATAATTCATATTTCGATATTCTCGCGGTGATTGATCCTATTGTTTACTTATACATTAATGATGAGTTTGTACGACATCAAAATGAATGTAATTAAGGTCTTTAAATAGATACCGAAAATGCTGCGCTATAAAATAATTTTCTCAATTACACTTTCTTCGAATTATACTGTAAATCTACTGTAATTGACATCAAACGAGAAGCATTCACAAAATGACACTGTAATTTATTATTTATGCTTGCTCCTTTGATTCGGTAATAAAAACCTGAAAAAATACGATTTCTAATGGGGCGATATTACTTCAATGAATTTCAAAATAATCCACGAGATAAAAAGAATATTTAAAAAATAACAATCGAATAATATTAATAAATAGAATTCTCATTCAGTTATAACTTTAAATATTTTCTAACTTTGTTTTATAATTATAATTTACCTCTTATTATTGTTATTGTTAATCGAACTTGTAACGTTCAAATAAAAATCCTATAATCGTTATTGTGAAACTCGGTATAATTCTCTCGAAAAATCGACTTCTGCTTATTGTTTTTAAAACTTTGATTATCCGTTCATTTCGAGGGACTTTACACGTGATTGAAATTTTAATACCCAACGTGCCGTAAAAAATGCTATCAGACATCGAAGTTTCAATTTTTTTACTACACAAGTACCTAACTCTCGTATAAAAAACTTTTTATTAATTTGCATCAAGGAGTTTCTGTCAATACTTTTTATAAAATGATAGAAGTTCCAGTATAGAACAAGCAAAGATGTGCAAATTAATTTTGAGGGGTCGTATCGCAATGTCTTTTTTAGCATTACAATAAGACTTAATGTTGCTCGTCAATGTTATTAGTTACGATTCAACAATTTTATGTATGTTTTATCGTTAAACATTATGCACATACACATTTTTATACAAGTTAAAAAGTTTCATGCATTTTGATTTGCTTTAATATTTTAATAGCAGTTTAGAAAAAGTATCAGAAGTGCATTAACTTGTTTAGACTTTTTTCGTTTTATAATCTTTCACCTAAATTGAGCATACACAATTATTCAATTCCTTCAATCGCACTTTAGTTAATAAAACAACTCGTGCAGGTACCTGCAATAACGTATAAGCAGGTTTAAACATTTTATCCTTATCTATGTATTCTGCTACTTGACGATAAAGAGGAATAATTGCACTTCATTTTTTGCGCCTTTAATTAAGTATCCACATTTCTATTAAATAAAAAGTGAATTTGAAAAGTCACGCGTATTCATTTTTCATTTGTTCACCTCTTGGTCCTGTAAAGAAAGGAAGTTGCCCATTAAGAGTCACCAGAATTAAATAAACATCTTTTACATTAAACTCAACTAATTCTCCCACTTTAAAATTAGATAAGCTGTTATTATCCTTTCTCCATGTTGGAATAGAGTAATTTAAAAATTTATTTAGAAACACGAGGCAGAAAAAGAAGGGAAATTATTCGAGGGGGTGAAGACCTGAAGTCGAGTAAGGGCAAAGCACGGAAATGCAATAATTAGTTGACGAGATTATCACGGCAAGGCACGAGCAAATCAGCAACAACTTACGAGCTCATGGTCCGCGTTAATGACCATAAAATACGACTGCGACGAGTTGACAAATGTTTACGACAGGAAGCGCACGCAAAATCTATGTGCCACAACCCACCTGCAATGAATCAGAAACTCGCCGAGTCGTTCCCTCAAATGTAATCCGAAATGAGATTGCTTGGTCAACCCTTCGTCCCACCTCTTTCTCTCATTGTATCTACCGCCGCCTATACTTCTTTCTGTCAGCGCTGATGAATATCTTCTTTTCGGCTGATTTACATTACACGCACTTTTTTTACGAGTTACCGGCAGTCCTATTTACGGCTCGATAGCCGAAAAACTTCGTGACACGGACAGTGAAAGAGAATCATTCATCGCTTTTAACGTAATGTCGGGAAATATTTACTTTCTCGTCAAATGTAGGACAAGCCCTTTATTTGATTCGATTTGAAATGCAACCTTTCTGGTGAATAAGTGAACAAAGATCAGTTACAATGCGAACGCAACAATTTCGATTAAAACGACCAAACCTGCGATCGATTCGGCGAACGATACGGAAACTATTGCATTTTTACTAGAAAGACAAAGTTGAAATACAATATAACAGATACAAGGTTTCTATCTCTCAATGCAAATAGAAGCACCGATTGCGCCGACAGCGTCAGTTAAAGGACAACTTAATGATCTTTTTTGTTTAATTTGAATCAGCCTTTCTCTACTATAGCTGTAAATTATGGCTATTTTAAATTTGACTGTAACTATGTTTACTTTAATTATTTTATTTAGATTTGTTATTGTTGTTTAGAAATTCGAAGCATTCGTACAATTCTTGTGTAATTGAATCAACACTTCTCATTCCGACGAAAAGTTAAAGTTAAAACTATTATTGAAAGTGAAAATTTAAACATTCAATGAAATATAGAATATTTGCGCTGAAATTTATAACAATGGTAGAAAACATTACCAATACTGTGATCTTTGTTTTCAATAAGAAGCTTTAGCTTCTTTCAATATTTATATATATGAAAAGATCTTCCATATTTTCAACAAAATTCATGATCTAAAGTTCAGATACTCTCTCGCTAAGTCTCTTTCACTTCACGATTGAGTCCTTTAAGGTTCGAGTGCTGTAGTTTGTCAATAAATTTGTTTCCCTCATTAAAAAACTTCTATTTCAGTTAAATTTTTGTTTAAATTTTTAATAGCTTTTATTCGTATTTTCATATTGCGAATTTCGTTTAATAGTAACTTTTAATGTATGCGCTGACGATATCGAAGAGTAGATTTCTTAGAATCCTAAAGATTTGTTTTAAAATCACGAGCAGTGCTCTCGAAAAATTGTGAAATTTCATTTTGGAAAAAAAAGAAATTGAAAACCTTTAAATTGTCGTCAATTTTTCAGGGGCTGAAAAACCTATTTTTAAACAGAAAAGAAAACTGATGGATTGCATAAATATTATTGATTTTTTTTAAATATAACACAATGATTGCTGTTAGTAGGACATAATTGTCTAAGAATATTATTGTGAAACTATTTTCTACGGCTACTAAAAGATTTTAACTAAAGATTATTTTTTACTGTATAATTTTCTAAAGTTTTACTGGTGGATACAATAAAACAGCACTTGCTGCTAAATATCTAGCTTTTCTAATCCGATCAAGAATATGTCGATAGCGTATCTCAACGCTGTCAACAGTCGACGAAAGTTATTGAATTATTTAGGTGACATCCACTGTACATCACAGTATAACAAAATAAAACTAAATTTACACTCGATCGTTTTTACACCTAAAGTCTCAGATCATCGATTTAAAAGAATTAATCTTCCCATACAATTTATTTCCACGAGCGATACATCAAAATCCTCCCCCGCCGTACGACGTTCGGTTGAACAATTTTGGTAATTACTAGAAGGAATCCCAGAAACTCTCAACACCATTAACGCGCCGCAGAGGCGTGAGCGCGCGACTTTTCGAAAGAGCCGGCTCGAGCGCGGGGAGAAATCGACGGCGGTGCCAGGGGCGAGCGTGTCCACCGAGATAGCAACTCTGCCACGATTCGAGGAGGGAATTTTTCTTTTCTTTTTTTTTACGTTTCTTCGGACACTTAGACTTCGAACTTGGCAAACCCCACTTCCCACCCCGACAGTGTTCGCGAACTTACGGGGAGGCGCGAAATAAATCCCACTCCGAGGAAGAGGCTCAACGCGTCCTCGGCAAACTTCGCTGCTGGCGATTCTTGTCAGCCTGATCAGCATAAATTATCAAGCATTAATATCCTTGAATTTTTCCGGAACTGGAAGTCGCGCGCTACGATGAGGTGGCCTTTCTACGCTAGACATACACTGACTGTTAGAGACGAGGGTACAATTTTTATTGCGCTAAATTTTCGAGGCGTTCGGAAATTCTAATATCGGTGACTGTTTGATCAAGAGAAGTATTGATTTTACTTGGGAGGACTGAAAATATTATATTTTATTTGTTCATTGAGCATCATTCGGGCTGAAAAGCCATTTTTTCAAATAAATATTAAAAATATTGAAAGCAGAAAGTAGCGTTTGTAAACTAAAATTAATAAAATAATATGAACAAGAAAATATACCATTTTCATTCTTTTTGTTGATTAATTAAAAAGTTGAGAACTTCATCGCAATCGATTTGTTAAACTGTACCTAAACTTTCAGTACAGATTTTTATTAAAAAAAATCTTGCATTGTCTTACAAAATTTTCAATTTTATGTAAAACAATGTAAATCAACATGGATAAATGTTTTTAATGATTTACTAACTATAGAATACAAAAATAAAATCACAAATTTGTGCAATTAGATTATACGTACCATGTGAACACAACATTCATGCAAAAAGTTTTAAACAATACATTTTATTGTTCGTGGAATTGAAATAATTATTTAAATTGAACTTGTTGCGTTTTCAATTTAAATTTGATGTTATTGATTTTAATTCTAACGAGTATAAATAATTAATATACAGGAACATTAAATATTCATAAACAAATGCTTTCACTTCCAGACGGTGTAATGTACAATTTTTTAAAATATACAAAAACTTGGAAACAGCATTGTGCGATAAAGCAACTGTACCTACTTTAAAACAAACCAATTTTGAGCATACTGCATTTAAAGTCGAAAGAACAAAGAAAATGCTAAACAAATGCAACTTCCGCGCAGGAATTAAATACCGAGAAATCGTAAAATATCTCTCTTACGAAGCAACCAATGGCACGAAAAAATTCGCACATAACTCACGGAAAATAAAAGCTTGTCAGTGTGGGGAGCAAAACTAAAATACACCAAACCTATAATCCACCAAATACAAAACCGGCTCTTTCGGACACGAACGCTCGTAAAGCTTTCGCACGCGCTCCTCTCTTCACTCGGCAACCGATGCACTCGGCAAACGAAACAATAAAAAAAAAAGACGAAGAACTACAGTCGCACAAGCCCGATTCGCACAAAATTCCACGATAAGGGTACCGATCGTACATCGTCGGCAGATCGAAAACAAAAAAAAATCGACGAACTTAAATTAAACGAAATGACATCGAGGTGCTTTGAGCAATTAACTCGCTGCGAGATTTTAGAGTTATTTATTTATTTTTTTTCTTTAGAGAGGAAACTACCTGCGGAGGGATCGTTCAGCGCGTGAACCCAAGCCACGAGGTAGAACGCGGCGGCTCCCAGGCGGCCAAGAGCGAGCATTGCGAGGCGGATGGCGCGACAGCGTCGACTGAGGGCCGCTGCCGGCACAGCTCCTCGAGCTTTTGCCGCCAGTCGCGCGGCGCATGCGCACAGGTGCGCCGATGCCCCCCGACGGCGCGAGGTGCGAAGGGCTTTTAAATTACGACCGGGCGCGTGTGCGTGCATCTCTGTCGGGCTGTGTAAACGGCGAGTCGCCGCCGGCATGAAATATTCAGGCGTGACTTATGTGTGTGTGTGTGTACGTATGTATGTGTGTGTATGTGTGTGTGTACGCGTCCGAGACTAGATAGTCATCGCTTTTCTTGGGCCTAAATTTGACGTGACGACTCTTTCGGCGAGTCGCGCATATACTCCTTCATTATCGCCTCGTTACTTTAGCGTTGATACTTCGTCGCTGGTCTCACGCTGCGCCAGTATTCAATTTGATTGTATTGAGAATTTTATGAGCTCCGCAGAGTTTCATGTCCTCGCTGTCTGGCCGAAATGTTCATTAATGAAAGCCTTACTATGGTTGTAATATAAGTGACAATCAAATTTTCTCTAGTCGGGATACTCTTACTGTTGGTTTAATAAAAAGTTCTAATTTGTTTCCAGTTCGAAGTGCTTAAAATAGAAAAGCTATGAAATATTAATTATTTTTTACTGTTTAGTTGCTTGGAAGAGAATTTAATTAGCGAAAATTTTAGTTTGAAGCTCGTGGATCTCTTCGGAGAAGCTGATTGAGTCGGTGGATAATACTATGCACTATAAGAAAATTTTCTCGTAAAAAATTATGGCAAAGCTCTCCATAAAAAGTACATTGGACAAACCTGGCCGTGAGACAGTTTGAAATATTATAAATTTTTTCGAGCTTTCAAGCTTCACAATTTTCGTCAAAAAAGCTCTGAAAAGGTTACGCATATTTTCACGCGAAGTTGAATATACAATAATTACTACAATAATTTTTTAAATGAGCACAATTTATCCACATGCAAGCCAAAATAGCGACGTTAATTTTAAGTAGTAAAGGTGCGAGTTTGGTCAGACAGTGTTAAATCGGAAGAAAACTTACTGCACAATAAAAAATTAGATTTTCACGTGAAAGCTTCGTAGTTTTTGCAATTAAAACTCCATAAGTTATTCGGGAAGCCTCTCGGCAATTTTTATGAGAAAATCTCCTTATTTTTTTAGAAAACATTTTTTATAAAAATTACTATTTAATTTTTCTTGATTATATAAAAACGTAACTCTGAAATACTAACACTAACTTTTAAAGGTGACGAGCCTGTCGACAAGAGATCTGAAACTTTATTCAACACAATTACTGGATAAATAAGTTTTTTAGCTGAAGGTCAAGTGCCTTTGGCGCAAACCAAAGGCAGTGTGAACTCGCGCGTTAAGACCGGCTATAAGACGCGCTGAGCCGCGTACTGCACTGCTAATTAGGCATGAACGAACAACTTGCTAAAATTGCGCAACGTGCATTAATTATTACTATTATACAGTTTAATTAAATATCATTTATGAGAGAATGTGGCAGGCAAGCTCAAATTCAAATATAATTTTTATGGGATACTTAGTCTTTGAACAAAGGCTTTGTAATTTTTAAAAGAAAAGCTCCGAAATTTGTACGGAGAGCTTTACAGTAATTTTTCCGTGAAAAATCCGCGTGATTTATTTATAAATTACATTGTTACAAAAACCTCAAGATTAACTTAAAATATTCAATGATTTTCTTACTAAAAGCTCTGGAGCTTGCAGACAGTCCTTCGATAATTTCTACTAGAAAGTTTTACAATTGTAACTAGTGAATGTATATTCTATTTACTGTTTTCATTAGCAATACAGTAACATTAAAAATTATAAAAAGTATACCCTAGAACTTAATTTTACTAATCAAATTTTCTCTAATTTTTCGAATCGTAAATTTTTTCAAAGCTGATCTCACTTTTACCATTTAAAATTCGAAATAAAGACAAAAGAGAATGGAACCTAATTATGTTCCCCCACCGGTCGCTGGCCATTACCGTACAGTGGTGCCAAGGAAGAGAGCGTCCGAGATTCCAAAGTAATTTTCAATGTGAAAAGTTTCCATCCTTTTTCTCCGAGCATTCGTTAAAGAGTCGCGCGAAAGTTCACGGGCTATGGGGATTAAGGGATGCATTAGTTCACGGAGAGCCTTTTCCATTCGAGCAAGTTATGTGCTGAGAACGTACTTTCGCCGAAATGATCACCTTTAAAATATTCAATTAGACGGCCATTCGCGCCGCCAGAGTCGAACCTCCCACCACCGTCTCCGTTCTGGTCGCACTCCCTTGGGAAGGATCGCTCTCGCTCGCGCGGAAAAAGATGGAACGGTTTAGAACACTTTGCGCGCGATAAAACGCCGACGTCCTCGAAGCTTATATCCCTTCAAGTGACTATTTCTTTATCTTGACTTTTCAGCTTGTCGTTCAATTCGTCTGTACCGACGCTTTATAAAGCCAGCCATTGTTGCAGTTCCGATTCTAAATTGAATTTAACTTCATTCACGAGCGACCTTCAAATTGGTATTTTAATTACAGATTAGCGTGGAATTGTAAGAAGATTTGATAATTTATGCCTACCTTTGAAGGGTAGAGTCTATAATATATGACGAACTCGCGTTCTAATTTAGATTCTTCCAAATAGATTCAAATAGTACAAATAAATTCTTCAAACTAATTTTTTTAATTCCTTTTCTTAAGTACATTAAAATAATTATTTTTGCTCAAAGTATTAATTAAGCTCTTTGAATCGATATAAAATTATCATTTCTTCCTCCAATTAGAAAAATAGCTTACTAGAAATTTTAATGTCCTCTCCTGACATTGGAAAAATTGAGAGTAGTTTCTTTTTTTTATAAAATTTACAAAATCTATAAAAAAAAAATTATTAGAATTACAGTTATATATCAACAGGATAAAAATCACTTAAATTTAATCATAAATACACAGAAATATAAAGTTGAGTAGCTTACACGGAGAGAAAACTTTAGTCACAATTACCATCCTGTTTAATAATGTAGGGACAAATTCGACTAATAATAAATTTTACTAAAAAGTATCGTAAAATTTGCTAGACTCGTAAGCAAAATTTACTGTAAGTTAGCACATTTTACTAAACTTTCTAGTAAAATTTTTTATTTGTCTAGTCTGTCCCTGCTCTACTAAATAGTATAGTAATTTTTAATAGACTTTTATCTCCGCGCACAGATGAATCTAACAATTTTTAAAACAAAAAAAGAAGCTATTCTATTTTTTTCCAGTAACGTCAATCTGTACAGATAAAATTAAAATTGTCTACTGCCGTTTTCAGTAGACTTTTGCACTCCTCGAATTATGACGCGGGCTCACTACCCAAACCATCAAATCAACAAATTCCAAAATGATCGGCCGTCACCGAATCGAGTCGTGTGCAGGCAGGGCCTACCGGTACCGCGACCCTCCCGCGAATTTCTCTTCGCGATCGATCTCCGAGGCGCCGGGTTCCTCGCGTTTTCACCCTGAAACACTGGAGAGACAGAGAGAGAGGGAGGGCCATAGATCGATTTCAATTTAGCCTCGTTAAGCGGGGTGCACGCGCTCTGCGGGCTAACGAGCTTTCGAAAGTCGTAGATAGCCGACAAGTTGGCCTCTCTGCACACGAGCCCCCACCCCCTGAACTTTATATACGCTCCGAATCCATGTAACACACTTGTAATCTGTGCGAAACGGTCGGCCCTCTTTCTTTCGATCCGCGGGACTCGTTTCGGCTTTCCAGGCGACGCGGGATCGCCCGAACGTCGGAGCACTGACGCACAGATTAATTAGGTCTCCTGGTCGAGCCTGGCCAATGTTCTTCATTGGGTGTCAGCTTGAAATTTCATTTTATCCTGTGTTATTTAAAATAAGGGTAACGAGCGTGAAGTCACTTTTACAACTTTCTTCGCTCGAAAACTTGCGGATTATAATAATGAGTGAGCACTCAATTTATCGTCAAGCGAGCTAAGAAATTGATACTGGATAGCTTATATATTCAAAAATTAATTTCCTTATCAGCCGCAATCATTCTCATTTTTATTTAATAATTAATTATCATCGATATGCGTGTTTCCGACATTTAGAGAATTATTTATAATTTAGTTACGGTAGCTAGGAAATATTACAAAATGTTCATGAAAAATTGCTTAATATTCTGCTAAAAATTTATAAATAGTGAGTTGTTAAAAATTTTTAGATTTACAAGTCTGTAAACTATTTGCTGAATTGGCACTATGTAAAATTGTTTGATAATATTACTATTATTCCAATAAAAATTACTATCAAGTCTAGGAGCGGAACCACAGAGTACAGTTAGTGAAACAATTATCATTCTGTATTTTAAATTGTACTAGAACTCTAGTAATATTTATTAAATATTAAAATTTATAATAAAAATATTAATGAATAAAATTCTATTAAAATTTATAATAAAAAATATTAATTTTTTCACTAAATGCAGTCTGTGACTTTAACCCGTAGACTGGATAGTAATTTTTCCAAAACATTTCTCTCAGTGCATAAAGAACATTATAAAAACATTTCTCTCAGTGTACAGTGAAAATTTTACCTTAAACAGAGCTCCATTAACAAAGCGAAGTGAAATGACCTGACGACAATTAATTATCTCAAAAAAATGATTATTTTAAATTTATTCTCAATTAAATGATTATTAAAAATGATCAAAAAATCATTTTTGTCGCCGCATAAAAAAAAATAAAAACACTAACTTCTCAAAAAAAAAAAAAAGAAAAAAGAACTGAGTTTCTCGAAGAGCTTCGAGAATCTCGCATGCAAGATCTGCGAGAAAAATTCACAAAAAAGACTGCTAACTTATAAAAAAAAAAAAAAACGAGAAGAAAAAAAATAGAGGTGAAACGACTTGCACGCAGGAGGCGCCAAGCCTCGAAAGAAGAGTGTATACTCGACGTATTCCGAAAAAACCCATTAAAAGTAGTAAAAACTTGTCCTAAGTTCCGTTTGTTACGGGAAACATGCCCTCAAAGCTAAAGCTCTTTTTATTGGCGCGGAGTGTAAGGCTCCATCTAATAATTTTTTTCCACCGAGTGCGCCCGTGCGCAGAGATGCGCGCGCGCCCACGCACAGAGGCAACATCGCGAAGGGTGGAACGAGGGGAGTAAAAGAGAGCCTTTCAGAAATGCAAGCTTTTCCTGTGCGTTTAAGCCGGCCGCTCTTGTTTCTCCTCGGCGCTGGCGTACTTTCCTTCTTTTTTTTTTTTATTTTCGACTCGTTCCGAGGAAGGAAACGAAGGCGCGCACGCGAACGCGCGAAAGGAAAGTGAGGTGAATGGAGCGCGAGACGGGCGGATATGTATAAAATAGGCCCGCTTCGAAATTACAGTATTTGGCGGCGATGAAGCGGCCGCGCGCGAAAGCGCAAAGGCGCGAGTACGCCCCCTGCTTTAAAAGGCGCAAGATTAGAGAAGAGGGCTGGAAATTATAGTCTCATGGACGCGCGGCTCAAGACGGACGGAGGAGCGCCGACGGCGAGCTTGTACCTAGACTTTAAGGACCTTCTTCGGCTGTAGGGGCGCTCAACTTGATTTATGTTAAGGGATTTGTAATTAAAAATTATCGTGCATTGTCGCTTCAATGGAAGAAAAAGAAACGAATTTCAAAAAAAGAACTGGATTTTGAAATATAAAAGAAATAGTTTACTCGTATGGATACGTACATTTAAATTGCCAAATATTTCACAATAAATTAGTTTTACGATAGCGACAATTAACCTTTCCAAGAGCCGTCTTCAGATACTGATAAAAGTTTTCTCGTAAAAATTATGATAAAGCTCTCCATAAAAAGCACGGTTTGCAGGCACTGGAAATTTTTAAGGAAAACCTACTGTAATATTCACCTGAATCTTGAACAGTTGACGAAGTTTTATAATGCTTCGTAAAAATTACAATAATTTTCCTGTATAAATGTTACAAATCTTTTCCTGTAAAACTGCAGAGCTTTTCTTGTAAAAACTGCAGAGCTTTTTTTGTAAAAACTGCAGAGCTTTTTTTTGTAAAAACTGCAGAGCTTTTCTTGTAAAAAATACAGAGCATTTCTGTAAAAAGGCAGAGCTTTTGTCGCAAAAATTACAATTTTCCGCAAAAGTTTCCATGCTAACACATAATGAGCTTTATCATATGTTTTTAGAAAAAATTATTCAATCTACAAATAACTGTACGTTAAATTGCTCAAACTTTGGCTTTAAATAATTCGAGAAATCATCCTGCTGGTTCCATTTGCGAAATATACATCTTTGATAGACTTTTAGAGGAAGTCACTTTCTAAATTTAGAAATATTCCATCGAAAATTGATGAATTGCAGAAGGTCTTTAAGAAAAGCTGTCGCCCTTCACGTCGCGTGCTCGAAGCAACTTTCGATTGCTACACCCTGCCTATCCCCAGTCTTCGGATAGTTTACTTCTTCATAGAATCAATAAAATTCCATCCTTTTTGAAGATCATAAAAGTAATTCTTAGAGAATAGATTTGCTCATAGGCGTTCGCGCGGCAACGCCTAATCTGACCGATTCGTGGAAAATCGACGAAATTTTCAATGCTTCTATAAGATCGTCGAATAAATTTGAGCTCCCCTATTAAATTCAGAATATTTTTGTACATTTCTAATTGTACGTGTAACTTCAATACCAAGATGACATAAATTACTAGTGGAGTGATCGAAAGGTTCACCTGGGTGAGTGCATCTACAAGGAATAATTTTTTTTTTTTAAAGTCGAAACTCACAAACTGGAGTAATAAGGATAAATAACATTCTTTATTCTTAATACTATATTTTACACAGCAAGTATGTAACACATTTGTTCTTTAGCTCCAAAGTTCTAAATCGTACATAAAAGTAAAAAAGCCATTGCGTCATTTACTTTCATAGGCAAGCATGTGAAACCTGAATGACCTTATCTATATCAACAGCTTTCGCAAATTGCAATGTTTCCTTTTTTCTTCTTATCAACAATTACAATCGTAACAGGTATACTATGTTGATAAATTAAACATTATTAATATCGTAAACAAATACAATTAAGGCATCCATCCGTGAAATAGTGTAGAAGCGTTTATTCTATTTTTATTTTTTGTTTCGGAAGAAAAGAAAAAGATGTAACTAACAACTATACATGAGCAAACGAAAGAATCGCCGTAATTTTAACGTATACACTCCGAAGGAGCATTTTGTACAAATCTATATAAAGTTTTTTCTCCGTAAAGTTGTAAAAACTTTCGCTTACATTTTACTTTACACATTAAACTCTCCGACTTTACAGAAAATATCATTTTTGTACGTGAATGTTTGTCAGTGATGCATTGTATACAGCACATGTGCATGTAGAAAATTAAAGCTACTGGACTACGGAGTAGCGGCCGACCAGGAAGACGTGGCACTCGTCGCAGACGCGCACAGGCTTTGCTGAATTGGGTAGAGCGATCGTGTTGTCACTGCAGGCATTGCAGAATATCTTACCGCAATTGCGGCAGTGATGCTGAAAATAAAAAATGGAGTGTTTAATATCTCAAAAGGTTTGCACTTCATTGGATTGATGTCTCGCAGGATTTTTAATCAATAAAATATGCATCGAGGCATCGGAGCAGTACGAGAATACATTTTTCTGTTTCACGCTGAATCAAAATGTTCCCATTCATTCATAACTTATGCAGCCTTTCGCCAAGTTTTCAGTAAATATTCAAACGCACTCTGCTAAAGTAATTCAAGAAAGTTTCGTCGGAATTTCTTCTAATTGCTTTTATAGAAAGTTCAAAATATTATTTACTTTCGGCTTTGTAAATGCATAAAACTAAGTACTGACGAAGGATATTTTAAATTACTTAGAATCAAAAAGCACTATTATGTTACAATTTATTTTCTACTATTTTTACTCTTGATAAAGTGGATAAAAGCTTGCCGATATTGGTATCTCTTGGAATAATCGTGATTCAATTAAGGTACATTTTTATTAAAAGTGTTAAGCAACTTTTTCAATCAACCTAATTTTATTATTTTAGATTAGACTTATTTAGATTTTTTTATTCACAAACTGTATTAATGTTAAAAATGTAGCTGTAAAAAAGATGCCAAAATATTGAAGAGCAAATTTTCCGTCAATTAAAAGGAAAATTGCCTACTAGTTTTTTTTTCAGTAAAACAACAGCAATGTAAATTATATCTCTGTAATAAAAATAAATATTAAAATTCCTCGGTCTATCAAATTTTCTAAATCAATAGAAATAGTTTAACTTATAAGTCGAGCCACGAGGCTACGTTAGCTGCTTTTTATTGTATCCTCACTATACATTAAAAAAATGGAATGGACTAATTTTAGCTAAACTCGCGATAATTTAAAACGCTTTCGCACGCCATTGGGCTTAGAAACATTTGTCCGCGCTTCTCAGGAAGGACGTATATTAAAAAAAGTAGTCCAGTCGCTTAATAAAATAAGTCAGCGAAGTAAGTCGCTGCCTCGCGGACTACATAAAAAAAGAAGAAGTCTTTATAATAAAAGAAGACATAAAATAGAATTTCCCTCGAAGAAGCCACGTAACAAGAGGAGGAGTTTCTAATAATAAAGCACCGACGGACGACCTACTAAATATTTTCAACCGTAGCTCTCAAACGAAGAATAAGTAGGTACAACTACTTGAAATTCGTGGTAATCCATTTTACGCTAAAGAGCGCCGGCAACGGGGCGCGCGCGCGCGAAACGGTACACGCCACGACTGGGGGAACATCAATAGCGGCTCGTCGCACTCGTCGTTGCATGGCGTGCCGCGAAAAAGTTTGTTCTCCAGGCCCGATAAGGCCTGACTAAAGCGTTCCGGAGCGAGAGCTAAGCCGACGCGACAAACCCTATGCGCTCCGCAATTGCGGCGCGGCGGACCTTCGCCGACGGCTCCACGGTATAACATTAAGGACTATGGTAATGCACCCCTGGGGGAGGCGAAAAAAGGCCTGATATTTCCCCGTAGGGTTAGCCTTGTTATTATGCAATAACTTACTCCGCCGAGCGAAGTTTCAGCGTCGACTTGCGGCCGACGTCGACGTCTCTATCGGCGGGACGTGCATATATGCAGGCATACGCCTTTTTGGCCGAGGCTTGTCAACCGCCCGTTTGCGCCCGCCGACGACAGCAACCACTAATCGCGCCTGCATATCGCTGACGAACGGACCAAGTGCGATAATTGCGTATCGGAATGATGATGAGGTCAGGCCCCTTCGAGGTTTGCGATAAGGGCTCGAGTATATGTACTTTTTTGATGCTTTAAATTTAAAAGGGCTCGAGTATGTGTACTTCTTGGTGCTTTAAATTTAATAGGGTTCTAATATATGTACTGTTTTGGGGCTTTAAATTTTAAAAGACTCGAGTATATGCACTTTTTGGTGCTTTAAATTTAAAAGGGCTCGAGTATATGCACTTGTTGGTGCTTTAAATTTAAAAGGGTTCCAATAAATGTACTTTTTTGGGGCTTTAAATTTAAAAAGGCTCGAGTATATGCACTTTTTGGGGCTTTAAATTTAAAAAGGCTCGAGTATATGCACTTTTTGGTGCTTCAAATTTAAAAGGGCTCGAGTATATGTACTTTTTGGTGCTTTAAATTTAAAAGGGCTCGAGTATGTGTACTTCTTGGTGCTTTAAATTTTAAAGTCTCGAGTATATGTACTTTTTGGTGCATTAAATTTAAAAGGGTTCGACTATATGTACTTTTTGGTGCTTTAAATTTAAAAGGGCTCGACTATATGTACTTTTTTGGTGCTTTAAATTCAAAAGGGCTTCGAGTATATGTACTTTTTTGATGCTTTAAATTTCGTTCCGAAATATTGAACAAAGTTTAATTCTACTTCTGAAACGAGAATTGTTAAAAAAAATGAATGTAGTCCGAGAAATTTGCATTTTGATTTGGATCCTCTGGAGGTGTAGCTTCTTGAGGACAAAGGATTTTTTTTTTGTAAATAGGGAGAGGCAAAAATAGGAAAGGGGAACTAGATCGCAAATTTAATATTGAATGGTTTCCAGATTTACAGATAGGATAAATAGGTTTGCGGTCAGGAATTGCTAATAAGGGTATAATAGAGTAGGGTGAGAAGAATTTATCAGATTTAAGTTCTTTAAGAAGATTTTTCCTGCGGGAGTTATATTTAAAGAAGGGTCAATCCTTTAAGGTTTCGCTGCAGTCATAACTTGGACAGAGTTGAATTAACGTCTGCATAATTATTAGTAGGGTAAATTTTTTAATCATTATACCACGGGGATACACATTTTCTAAAAAAAATGACATAAATTAAAAATAAATTATTGTAAAGATATTGTAACTGGATAGATTACACATTTGCATGATTCTTTCTCTAGTATTACAAAATATTTATTTCTGTTTATCAAGAAACGTAAGATGATATTTATAAAAAAAATCGTTAACGCTCTCGTAACACATATCAAATAATTGATCAGATAATAAATCGTGTTAAATCTTGTAGAAATAATTAATCACCTGAATGCTTTTCCGATCCTCGTATATTCAATACAAACATAAATTTCCAGTTGGCTAATAGTCACTATAAAATTTTTGTTACACATATCGTAATTTTGAAAAAGCAGTATAAAAATCAAGAATATGATTGGTATTACAGAAAAATCAGGGGGGAAAAAGTAAAATGTTAGTTTAGAAGGGTATCCTTATCCAGGATTTTTCCTTGTCCGAATCCTGTAAGATGCCTTCTAAAATTAGTGGAAGATGCTTCACTAATACCAAAATTGTGAAGCTCTTTCCACTAATTTTCAGTGAAAATTCTCTAATTCAACTTTACATGGTATATCTATTTAATTTGTACAAGTATCCTTGCATGGAACGAAGCAGTAAAATAATTCGCGACGGTTAAAGGACCCAAGGTATTCCGAGGACAAGTAAAATTATCGAAAAGGAGACCGTAGAAAGTCAGATCTGGTTAATCATGTAATCGCGAAGGATCGAGGAAAGAAAGTGCATCGTCGAGCTCCGTCTCATTATTTTCCCAGCGTTATTTCCTAATTAAGTTCTCCCGACGTCTCCCCGAAGCCCGGCCCGGCAGTAGTCTTTCCAGGCGAACGGGCGAATGGAAATGGAAGTTCCGAGTGCGCGCGCCGAGATAATTACTGGTAAACGATTAGTGAGAAGTTCTTCGGCTTCCGCGGGGCCGAAGTATGGAACTGGGCGGGCAGGCGGGGGAGGCGCGGGCGCCAAATCAGCCGCGTATATATACATCTTCCTTCTGCCGGGCCGGCGGAGGGGGGTAATTAAAAAGTTTGATTACCTTGCGACGAGTGAGGTTGAATTCCCGACTGCAGCCCTTGCACTGAGTGACCATCCGGTCGTTCGCCCAGGTGGCCGTGCCGTCCGCTGGTGGGCCGCCGTTGCCGGCCTCGCGCAGCTCCTCCGCGGCCAACTTCGCCAGGCTCAGCTGCGCCCCCAGCTCCTCCAAAGTTTTCTCCTGCTCCTCGCAGATTTCCTTCAGGGCGTAGTGCTCCTCTTGCAGGGATTTGTATCTCTGCAAGCCAACCAGACGAATTATCATCGCGCATCCCCTAATAAATTTAATCCGATACCGGGGTAAATGCTGATACATCGCCACCCTGCACGCTAAACTCGTAGTTTTATCATTAGGAAGAAAGGATAGACAGTTATTTAGTTATTATTTTTAGTACATTTTTCATTTTTTTTTTTTTTTAAATTTCAGAGTTTTTGAGTTCATTCTAGTTAAATATTAAATAAGTACGTACTGAAGTTTGTAGAACAGTGGATATTATACACGTTCAGAAAATAAAATAAATAAAAAACTCTGCATTTTTGAGTAGTAAAAAAGAATTTAATAAGATTAAAGTGGTGGTAACAAGTTAATGTTGTACAAATATAAAGCAATGTAAACAAAATAATGTCAATTTTGTTCTATTAGTTTTAATTAGCATAAACGTAAACCAGTCTTTTATTATAAATCGGATTTTTTTATTTTATATATCAGACATTCAAATTGAGTAGACGCCTGAAGTTATAAAATAATAAATGCACTTTTAACATTTTTTCAATGTATTGACAATACAATTGTGATTTTAGTTACCCAGAACTTAAAAATTGATAAATCTCGTACTGTAGATTCTATCTTCTTTTCTTGTACATCAAAACACACTCTTCATTAGAATTACTAACTACAAAAATTCGATATACCTCCAATAATGTAATTTAAAAAAAAATACGCTGCAATATTATTAGTTAGTTAAAATCATCGTGACGTTTATTCACGAGCATTGTTTATATTTTCTTTAAGTTAGTTTATGTAGTTTTGTATACATATTTTATAGATAAAGGCTTTTAATCCGTTGAATGTATATTAAACAAATAAAAAATATACATTTAATTATTTAATTGATTTAATTAAATTATTCAGCTAATTAGTTTAATTACACCGACGTACAAAAAAAGTGGTCATTACTTTTAACCAGACCCACATATCTAGATATATTTTGATCTACCATATCCGAATCTGAAGTTTATTTATCTCGTGCACCCTCAGAATTTCGAATAAATAATGCAAAATGCCTGAAAATTGGGAAAAACCATATTGAACCTAATCGAAAACTGAAAAAAGATTTTGACCAACTGTAAGAATATTTGTTTGCGTATTTTGATTTGCTGGATCAAAATGTAGTGTCTACGTTGCCCGTAAACCCTGCAAATGACTAAAAAATTGATTAAATTGTCAAAAAACGATGAAGATCGTGTAAAATTGTAAAAAAAATCGTATTGTTATATATAAGTAATAGTAAGAAAATGAAGTGTACACTTTCTGAAGTGTAGCGTGAACGATTTTCATAATTTTTATTTTGTAGAGATCGAATCTGATGCTTGGTTAGCGATTTTGCAAAAAGATTCTGTAAAAAATCTTAAAAAATCACTCAAAAACAATAAAGTAGTTGTAAAAAATGGCAAATATACTGTCTTTTTCTTTTATAACGAACTCTTTTTTCATCGAAACTTCTTTGCAGAGGATGCTTCTTCATCTTTCCATTTTTCTCAATGGTTTCTCTCTTCAGGAATCAACAAAAATCTACCTACCATCATGTTGATATCCCGTCTTCATTGATACCGTCCTTAGATTGTTGACCTAGGAGCTAGGTTTTTTTACTCTCCGACAATTTTCTCGAAAATTTGACGGTGTACGGACCAAATCGATTTCTGATTCGGATTCAGCGATATATTGGTCTGGTCAAAAGTAATAACCACTTTTTTTGTGTGCCGGTGTTATTAATGTTTTAATTATTAGGTGCATTAAATTTAAAGTCTGATGTAATCTGTAAGACATAAAATGTTGCATACCTCGCCTTCGATCTTGAGCCGATCGAGCTCCTGGTGCAGGTGGGATATTTTCTCGATATTACTAATGCTCGCCTCCTGCAGGGAGATGCGCCACTCGCGCTCGACGCCGAGCTCCCTTTCGATGCCGGTGACGCGCGCCTCCTTCTCCGCTGCCTCGACGCCCAAAACTCGCGCACGTTCCTCCACCCCCGACTTCACGTCCTCCATTGCTTTGCACCTGATAGCATTATCGTCAATCTTTATACGTACACACTCGCACGTGTGAAATTAAACGCCTACGGCTCTGGTGTTTACACAATGCCGCCTGCCTTTGTTTGATCGATAGGTCAGTTTCGCTTTTTTTTACCGCTAAATACCAACAGAGATCGAACTCTTTGCGATCGTCCAGGCTGAATTGTTTAAAAATCAAGCTTTCGAGTCAATTAACATAATTGATCATCTTGTGATTCAAGATTTATACTGAGGTTCATGAGACAACAAAAATACTAGTGAATATAATGTTTATCATTATCACTGATTATTAATAATTCTTTTATTTAATTTAATTATTGTAATTCAATTAAATAATCTGTGTCAGTTAAGTTTTAAATAATTCGATCAATCTATTTATTAGGACACGATTTCTGCAACTTCTAAATTCAATCAAGAAGTGCTTGTTAATAATGCTTCAAATTTATAATAAATCAAATATTGTAATGAAATTATATATTTTACAGTGCTTCGATCGACGTGCTAATTTTGTATAAAAATTTCAGAAAATACAGGAAAGCAATTTCACCTTTGTAAAAAAATTTAATTTATTCAGTAGAAGAAAGAAGGAAATATATTGTTAGAAATCTACCTAACCGACGCTAACACGTTCATTATTACACTGAAAGATATTGCAAAAATATATATTACGTCTTTTTTATAAACAAATAAATAAAAGAAAATTGAAATTAAAAAATCTTTTGATTTTTCGATTTATGCTAATTTTTATGCACAAAATTAGACAAGACCATCGCTAATCTCTACAATGTTAAACAAATTATAAATTGCATTAAATTGAAGCGTGTTATTTTTTTATATTTTATTTAAAAATGATAGATAATTCCATTGAGCAAAACAAAGAAAAGAAGGAATGACTTCTACAGTGCAAAAATTATTAACGCAAATATATTCGTTACTGATAAAAAATTATTTTCTTAAAAATAGGACTATTTAAAAAATGAATATTTTAAATTAAATATCTTGAAATACAATAATTAAATAATTAAAACAGGTTATCGTTAAAAAATAAACATTTTTTCTAAGCAATTAAGATAATTTTTTAACTTTCTAAAACATAGTCTTTTGTAGTAATGTCTACCTGTTTTACACATTTTTCTCTAAAATTACCTACATTAGAAGCCAAATGTATGTATTTCTTTATTATATTGCTTTTAGCATTAGACATTATTGAAATAAACTTAACAACAAGTTAGGATCCATTGATAAATCTATGCTTTTCAACAAAAATAATTCAAAATTTAACAATTACAATAGTTTCTTGATAAAAAAAAGAATGTTAATTCTGGTTTTTTGCACTGTTCTGTAAATAAATAAATTAAATAGATGATTTTGGGAAGGAGTAAACAGTATAGTTTTTTTACATGTTTATTAATATAATTTTACATAAGCATTCATCGCATCATTTATTTAATACAATTAAATTGTCTTGATATAAGATTCACTTACAAGCATATTGCAAGTTTCCATTAAACTCGTGTATCCGTTTGCTTGATATATTTAAATTGTATCTCGGGGTAAAGATATATTTTCTTAATCTTTCGAAAATAACAATTTACTCTGCATTAACAGAAGTACATTATCACATAAGAGTATTTTTTCTCAAAATATTAACGAGACTCGCTCTAGAACGATCGCAAACAGTTAATGTAATCTAGCTTTGATGAAATCTCATTTTATTTTAGAGATTTTTAAGAACAATGGGTTGGTAATCTCTAAATAAAAAGCTTCATATCATTCCCATCGATCAAACTCTTTTCATTTTGCATAATAAAAAATAATCAATAAATTTGTACGGACAAAAATATCATAATAAAAATATATAAATTTTTAAATAAATGACTAGAATTATGAGAGAACTTAAAAAATAAATAAACATACTTTTCATCCATCCTCTGGATGGTGTCAGTCATTGAATATGTTTTCGCTTCTAATTTAGCTATCAGTTCGGTTTTATGCCTAAGTGAGTTCTCAACCTCCTGAAATTTATTACAAAAATTAATCAACAATAAAATTGTGCAAGAAAACAAAACATCTCTTTGAAGTAGATATGGCATTCTATCGTTAATGATCTTATTAGCTATTAACGTAGACACAAATGCATTATTTCTGAAATATCTGTGAAATGCAATTATCGTTACGGTTTAATTTTTATTATAGATTACTGCAACTCTTATCCTCAAGCGAATTAATTTAATATAATTGCCCATTTTTAAAATAGAGAAGAATTCAACAATTACAGCTAATTATTATTTTAATAGCCATGCCGTATATTACCACCTGCTTATAAAATTGAAAAATTTTTAAATTAAATAATTCAGCTGTTCGTTTCGTAAGCACTGCTTGCTGCAAATTAAAAGTCGAGTGGAAACCGATTAAAGCGAAATTCAATTTGTCGTCGTGGCTGTTTTGTCTTTGGATTCCGGTGACTTTTCACTCGCGGCTGACTGTTTCCTATCGCTACTCTTTTCCGCAGGTCTGGGTGCCGACGCCGAGGCTAATTTGTCCTTCTGCGATTCCTTGGCAAATGCTTTTCTCATATCCAGCGGATCGCAGAAGGACTTGGGGCGCGCCGGAGCCTGCGGATCCCTAGGAGTCGTCGGGCTAGATCTATTACCGGTACCCCTGAAACCACCGACAGACGTCCCAGGGCTTCGTACGCCCTCACCGTCCTTCATGAAGTGATTGAACTTCTCGAGATTATTCAGCAGTTTGCCAATTTGATTCGTTTTGGCGTGCAATCTGCTCACCATCTCGCCCTTCTGAGTTAATTCTTGCTCGCACTCCTACAATCGAAATATGAATCAAAGTGGATAAGCTGAATTATGCAAGTATTAAAAATGTGTGCTTTAATAGTATCCTGTAGGGAAAATACTTTTAAATTAATATATTACTTCGTGGGATTCTGCATGCACTGAATTAGAAAGTAATTATTAATATGGCTGACTTAATGGTCAAACGTAAAGGAAAGGGGAAGAAGGTAAATAGCGAAAGCACCGTTTGTTTATTTTTCTATAATGACAAAATAAAATTGTTACCGAAGGATAAAAGCGAACAGGCATATTTTTAACTTAGTAGAATTCTACTATTTAGCATTATTGGAATTTTTTTTTAAATATTGTTTGACACGAACATAATTTTATCTTTAAACTTTTGTTCCTAATTCATTTTAATATTTTCAGTTTCTTATCTTTTTAACCTTATAATAATAAAAATTAAAAGATAACAGGTTGACAGCAATTTTTTTAGATTTTTTCGCGTTTTTGACCCACAAAAAATATTATTCGGTATTTGCCTCCTGTTCCCTCGTTTCATTCATGTGAAAATTGAGTCATTTTTTATTAAAAATAGCCTGATTTTCACTTTTCGTATCTTCTTGGAAGAAAAAGTTAATAACAATATCATCATCTTACAGTGTGATATCGTGATATTATAATGTAAAAAAGTATGTAATTAGATAATGATTTCAAATGTATTCACCTGTAACTTTTTGTACATTTCCAGGTTTATTTGTTTAATATCATCTAGCTGCCGTCGCAAGGATATTATCGTATCCTGCTTTTCGTGAATATCCTTTTCTAAAAGTTTCATTGCTACTTCCATTTCCGACTTCATGCTTATCTATTGTAAAAATTATTATTAAAAATATATGTTGTTCTAAAATTGATGAAAACAATTCAAAAATATTAAATTGCCTATCGCACCTGCAACTCCAATTCCTTTTCAACTTCTTGCCTTAGTTTCTTTTCATTTTCTAGCCTACTTCTCAATTCTTCAATTTCCGATGTGGTTTCTGTTATTTTGATGGGAAGTTTTGAAGGCTACGGTAGAAATTACATTATTATTATCCCAAATAAAGAACCTGCTTGATTTTTAACCAAACACTTTGATAACTCGTACCTCTGTATCTTTGACTTCTATTCCTAACTCCTTTTTCAATTGTTGATTCTCATAATGAAGCGTGAGAATATTGTTCTTCGCAATTGATAAATCTTCCTTCATAAGTGCATTTGTTGTTGTTAGAGATTCTACCTTAGCTTGAATATTTTGTACAGTGGCACTAAAACCGTAATTTTACGCTTAATACATTATAAAATTGCGCTAATATTTATAAAATCAAGATTTTTCAATTACTTCAAATGCCTGTTGAGTTCTTCGATGTAATTCTTTTGATCGAGCACTGTAGTCATGTTGTCTGTCTCCAATTCGTCGTCCGGAGACTCACCAGGAATGTGATTACTATTTCTGAGGTACAGGGAAAAGTCTATCACACCCTGTTGACAATCCAGATCTTCTTCCTAATAAATGCAATTAACCCTCGTAAAAATTATAGTCTTAATATCATTTTAAGGTCCAGGTTTAAACTTAAGATACTTGCAATCAATTTGGGTCAGTTTAAAAAATAATAATAATTTAACTAATACATTTAAAAAAACTGACCTTCACGCAAAAATTGCAGTCTATAACATTTAGTCCGACTAGTAGACCCATAATAACTATCGCTTCTTCGCTCAGCATTAGAGCATCCGGCTCAAAGTATTCCGATAACAAATCGTCTTTGTGGTCTATTAAAACTTTTAGATAGTCCGCAAGTTTCTTCTGCATTAGTGCCATTCGTAACCAAGCTCTCGCTCTACCCATCGCCGTTCTAAAACCATGATAGTTTCATCTAGCTTTTGCATATTAACTTAACGAAAACTTGCTCGAGAATCAGATGACAAAATCAATGTTCAATCAGAAAAACGAAATTGAATAACCTTCATACCTAACAGTGGGCAAATCTCGAATACTGGACGTCATATCCTGTGCTTCTGGACAATATTTTTCGACCAGCTGAAGTATGTCCCACAATTCCTTTTTAGGACCGAGTAAGCCCTGAAATATTCTCGTTTGCATATGACAAAGTGAATAGTGAAATGAATGATAGTTTGAAGGACTTATTTACCTTTTTAGGTCGTAAACCATGTCTTAGGACGTGTTCAAGGACAATAAAGAAGTGCTGCAATGGCATGTGATCGGAATCGAGCATTCGCCCATATTTTAGAGACGTTTCAATGAGTTCTTTGACGATTAATTTTGATATATTCACCAAGTTGCTCCTCTCAATAATTACAGGATCACGGGCTATAAAAAAAAATATTAACTTTTGCAGATCTTCATAATTAAGTCATCTTACAATTACACCGTCTTCAATAATTTCTTAAGAAACTTATTCACTTAATGAATTGCAAAATTTCGAGTAACAAAATAATTGTAATCAACAGTCAGTTTTAATTATTTAACCAGCGCAATCGTAGTATGCAAGAAGCCAACATTTAGTGTTCAGCGATTCGAGAATGTATGTACGTGTTCAAATTTAATGAATATTAAAAAAGCAAGTATTTGCACGATAGACATTTGTTCTTCAATGAAAGCAATTACACATATTCTTTTATAAAATTTACAAACTTTAATAACTCTTATTAATGTTTATATAGCTTACACCCCGTCAGCAAAAAAAAAGTTAAAAAAAACTATTATCTGTTATTAAATGCAATTGTATTTTACAAAATCAATATATCTTGTAGAGTACACACCCTCCCGGTCTTGAATTTCTCTCAAAGTTTGTGATACGTATATAAAGTTTTGATAGAAAATAATGAACACAAGCCTCAATGTTTTGTCTTTGTTTAAACCAAAAACTTTGGTTCAATACTAACAAAATCAATGTCAAATTTAGTTACTAATTTTGAATAAAAAATGTATTGAATATATACTCTCAAATCAATAAAGACTGTTTAGCCTGATAATTCTGAAATAGTAGTCTCTTTCCTATGCAGTGGTTGGTACATTTTTAACCAATTGTCACCTACTTTTGTAACCAGGCTCTACGAAGTAAATCCCCAATGCACATTATTTTCTATCATAAAATTACTTTGAGTGCGAATTTTACGACCCGGAGAGTCCGCACTATCCTCACAAGTGCTCGAAACCAACTACGCGAACGGATTATAATGCAGTGTAAGTGAGTGCAGGCAGTTGTATACAAACACAAACAAGAGACGTGCTGAATGGGTGACGAAAGAATATCGCAAAGCTCTGGCGCATCGTCATGAGGTTGCTGCAGATCGCACTGTATACCGCTTAAGGCGAGGGGAGGCGAGGGTGAGCGCTGCATCGAGTCTGGCATCGAGAACTCGACGTCCTGTAGCTCTTTCAGGCAGAGCCACTCGCCATCTACGGAGACCCGAAAGTTGCACAGGTATATGGTGTCCTGGGCACCAGCCATGTCTTGGTCCAACATCCTGGTGGCTCTGTTCTAGCACCTCTTGATAAATTTATAAACTCGATTCGCTTTTAAGTGCACATGTAGCAAGTAGCCTTGAGATACTTGAGAAAGCCTTGATTCACTTTTTCGTCTGCTGATCTGGATTGCTCTCTTCTAAGTGTGCCGTTGCAGTTTATCGCTTGTTTCTTGATATCCTTAAAATTATTGCTTTGTACTAATTGTTTACTTGCAGGTGAACCTTTTCTTATCAATACGTTAATCTTTCAATTCCAAAAAGCTTTGTTGTAGCTGCAAAGTAGTCCAGTACCTTTCTTTTCTATAGGGTGCAAGACTCAAAATGTCACTTCGTCGCTTTTGTAAAACTGTACGGAATATTCGTCCTCGTGATCGTTCTTGATATTATACTATACTTTAGTTCCTTTGCGATGTAAGAGTATTGTTTGCAGATTTACGAATATTTAACAGTGAAACGATTGCTTGTTTGGTGCGTGGTGTTGCTTCAGATGGCGGGGACACACTCGCCCGAGGAAAACATTTTGCGACATAACATGGCGAGCACCGGCGCTCAGGCTTATCGATTTTGCCGCCGACATTACCTCCACCTACGTTAATCAATAGTTTTCGTCGGCAGAATCTGCGCCATACTACGGGATATGAGCAGTGGCTTACACCCCCAAGGCTGCAAAGTGCTGCCGCCTCCTTTCGAATTTCTCAGAAGCGCATTACTGCCGGTAAGGTAGGAATCGACAGGGAACAGTTCACTGCAGCGATTATATATATATATATATACGTTTTGTTTTATACTGGGAGATTTATCATTTGGATCAGTAGGTGTGAGGAATTCTTGTCACGCATGTTTAACATGCGTATGTGCGATATGCTTTTTTTACTTTTATTTCAGACATTGACTGATAACACAAATGAAATAAATTGAATAATAAATTTTTATCACCGTCGAGACAGTTGAAAAACGCGGTAATCGTACGAGAATTTGCCGTCTAAAAAAATATATTAAATAATAGTTTCAATAATATTCAAAATTGAATAAATTTGTAGTCATTCACAAAATTTTTAATTTACTTAGCTGTCATTTGTTTAAAAAACACTTGAATGTTTTTAAAAAGCGTTGAAGCCGTTTTACAGATAACCCGGTAGTATATTATAATACATGCTTATTATAAGAATGAAAAGGCAGAGTTACATCTAAGTAAATCTAAAATAGGAATTTCGAATGTTACCTCATTGTACAATAAATGCACAAAACTATGATTCAAGCGAATATTTTCATGCTTCAATCCTAATTTATTTATTATTAGACCTGTTTGTGTAAACATTTTAATTTTACACATTCATAACAACACCAATTGTATTCTGAAACGTCATACTCTACTAAAAATACTCTACCCACTGACTTCCTTATTGCAAATGTATCAGTAAAAGTCACTGAACTTGCACTGTGATTTCAATATTCACAGAAGCCCACTCAACTCTTAACTATTCTTAAAATGATTTTTAATTCAATTTAACGCTATAGAACAATAAATAAATTTAATTCCAATCATAAAACGCCAACGCGCGAATTCCAAGATGGCGGCATTTAAATTTGGCGCTCCAACTAGCAGGGAATCACGTGTGTCACAGACACAACATTCCACCCTCCCACGCAAGGTGCGCCGCACGTAAAAAAAAACAACGAATCCGTTAAACGGTGTAAAGTGAAAATTGTACTTACGTCTTGGTGTCCACCAGGCGTCAAGTTTCCTCGGCCTCGACACCACCAGATCCGGCCACTTGTCCTCCCTTATAGAATAGCTGTTGGAATTGCCGCTGTTACTGTTATCGCTCTCGGATAGCAGGCTACCCGTGAGGGACTTGTCAGAAGGAGATGTTGGCGTGAGCTCAGCTGGTTCCGTTGCCATCTTCGCTACGTCAGCTACGTGCAACAGTCTGTCGGCTCTCTTTCCCTCTCTAATTCTCTCTCTCTCTCCTTCTCTCTCTCTCGGTCACTTTAGAACACCGTAACGGGAAGACTGGCTTCCTTCCTGGTATCAATGGGCGAGGGGATTCATGATACGCAGAAAAGCCGGGCTACGACAGCACCGTCGCCCTGGCTCATTTAATCGGCGCCCATGGCTCCTGCTGGTAATTCACACACGTTACTGTTACACGATTTACTTTTTCAAAACAACACTACGTTCGCTGCCTGTGACAGGCACTGCTGTGTACACGCAGCACGGATCGTATGAGACTACACAATGCACTAGCTGCAGCGTTGGATTTTCGATCGTAGCGCCTCTGAGGTGAACTTTGGGAACTACTTTTGATCACTGTTACCCGATGAATTACCCTGTATTGAGTGTTGCATATAGTCCCAGGAACTACCGTTGTAGACAAAATTTTATTTTAATTGTTATTTAAGAGAATTAAGAATTGTTATTTAAGAAGAGAAGTTCATTGCTAAGGGATTTATTTGTAACTGAGAATGTTGAAAAAATAATATATATATATTTATAATTGTTTAATAATTAAGTTACTTATTAATTTTTAAAAAAACGTGTTTGAAGGAGGATTTGCAGGTACTAATTTTTTTACGAAAAAATCCCTGTAATTTTTAAAATAAAAGCTCCGACATTTTTGGAAGAAAAGCTTCATCACTTTTACAAGAAATGATCCATAATTTTTGACAGGAAAGCTTCATCACTTTTTCAAAAAAAAAAAACTCCATAATATTGAAGAAGAGCTTCATCACTTTTACAAGAAATGCTTCGTATTTTTTGGCAGGAAAGCTCCATCATTTTTAAAAATAATGCTCCGTAACATAGGAAGAAGAGCTTCATCACTTTTACAAGAAATACTCCGTAATTTTTGGAAGGAAAGCTCCATCATTATTACAAAAAAAGCTCCGCGACATTCGAAGAAAAGGTTCATCAATTTTACAAGTAAATCTCCGCAATTGTTATGAAAAAATTGCTTATTTTTTACAGAGCTTTTTTAAAAAAATTATAAAACATCAAAGGTCCAATATTAAGATAAAAATTAGTTCGACCAATTCAAAGCAAAAAAAATATGTTAATATTTTTTTTCTCGAGTGTATGAGACTGAAACCTTCTTGTTAATTAAGTTAAATAAATAATCGAAGCGTATTTATATTTTTGTAATTCAAATCGAGTGCTTTTTTGAAGTTTACTTACATGATTAAATAAAAACAATAATGGAAATATATCGAAGAAAGAGAAATAAAGTGCTAGAGCATGCATAGGTAATAGAGGTATAATGTAAGTTACTATAATGCGCTGCATACGTTTTAATACTTCAAAGCCAATATTATCGAACCATCTAATGCTGTCTCTATAACATAAGCTTCGCTTTTATCCCGGCTTATATTATCTTATTCTAATCGATAAATTCAAATCAGTTAACTTGTTTACAATGCTACTACACTTTATCCGTGTTCTACCACTTTAATCTAATCTAAGTGATTTCCCTATTTGAAGTTCAAATACCACAAAAGATATACACTAGGCGAATGAAATTAAAAAAAAAAAGAGTGATGCTCTTTTCTTACACCTTTTTATCCAATCTGAAAAAAAGTCTCAACTTTTATTTGATTGATTTCAACACCCATTACTCGAGGTTGCTTAAAATAAGTTTGAGAGTAATTGCGATTGAAATGTAGGACACATAACAAATGGAACGAAACGTTTGTTTACATAACAAACAAGATTAAAGCCCAACTCAGAATTTGATAGGACGAGCTTAGGCCTTTTTTTAAGTGCGCAGGTAAGTAATTCCACCCTCAAAACTTGCTGATGTGGCAGAAGAAGAAACATAAAAGAACTGAAACGAAAAAAAGAAATCAAAATATTTCGTTCAGGACAAACAAAAATCCAATTTACCACGAGGAAAATCCGTCGCAATGAGACGGTATATATTTTATTTGCGAAAGCCCCTCGCGAACTGACCTGTTTGCCGTGGCTCTTAATGAGCTTTGCCTGGGGTTGGATAAGCGTCATACAGTGCCCGTTCCCTTGGCAGGGACTGAATCATCGCCTCGGACTAATCGCTCCCGCAGAGATCCTCGCGGGCCTAATGAACCCCGAACATGATTTCTATCTGCGCACCTCGGACTTGCGACTAAGCTCCCATATTGGCCGGAATCTTGCCTCTTTGTGCGCTTGCAATCCAATCGCGGGGAGGCACTTGGACGGTTTGGAGTTTCGTCGTTTATTGCAGTGGGACTACCGTTCGCTCAAAGCGTAATTGCATCTACGATCGCAACTTAAATTGGCGATGCGCGAGTTTCCTGCTCTTCCCCACGAAATCGAGAGTTTGTGAACAAAGGAGAAGTGGGCGTGCAGTTTAAAATATGATTTTAATAAAATTGTCCATTATTTATTAATCAATCAAATAATTTATTCATTTATTTATTCATTTACTTTAAAGTCCGTTAAAAAGGTTCTTGACATTTTGTATGATAATTAAGGTTTAAAAGCAGAATTATCATTGTTCCCAACAAATAATAAATAAATAAATATTGTAATGTGTCGCGGCGCAGAGTACACTAGTATTCGGTAAAAGGTAGAAGCGCGAAGCGAGAGTGACGGTGTTACTCTCGTGTTCGATTGGCCTTAGCGACACGCATAATAATTTTCATCGTCATGACGACATTTTTCACATGTTATTTTGTTTCCTTTGGAGAGAGTTTCTCAATTTTGCCTTTCCTCTCTTTGAGTTAAGACACATTTTCAATTTAAGTTTATTAAATAAACGTTAAAAAAAAAAACTATTTTGTACTGTCGTTTAATTTAATTTGAATATTAAGCTAGATAAGCTACAATCATTATGAACTATATTAATGTCTTGTTTCGTTTAAGAAAATGTATAATGTACAGGTCATAATTTGCGTCGTCTTAAGACAGTAATTTGATATACACCCCTCTAAAGTGAAACTTGATAAGTATCATAAAGTTATTTATTAAGCTCTACCCATTCACGCATTTTACATTAAAATCTTTTATTTACGTAATTAAGTTTATATAATATTATATTTCTACTTTTGTTGTTTTGCTTTAGTATTTGCGGACGTACAATTTTTGATTCCTCAGGGTAAAAAACTTGTTTGAGGCAAAAAATTCTTAAATTGGGATTTAAATTCATTTAAAATCCAAGCCGATCGATAGAGCATCCACAATATTTTTTTCAAGCGAGCTTTGAATTGAATTTAACTTGCTTTAAAAATGTAAGAAAAGTCTGTCGTCGAATTTAAGATACAATAAATAATTTTTATGAAAAATAATGTACAAAACATTATAATAAGTAATTATTCATATAGTGCGTAATAAATCATCAATATAACAAAACTATAGTTTCAATTTGAATTTCTTCCAATAGGGTGGCTCACTAGGACCTCCCTAGTTCTCCTTGCTTTAAGAGGGTTGTAGACTAAAAAAATTCCCTCTGCTAAAGCTCTGAAAAAAATCTTTATAAATAAGTAATTTATAATAAGTATAAATAAGTATATTTCTTCATATGGTATCTATTATAAATGTAGGTAATTTCGATCAAATGGGTCCAGAATGTACTTTGTAGGATTCAGAGATATTGCTATCTCAAATATTTTACTTTGATGTAAGCCAGTGACTGAACCGATGGATGGATTGTCATCTACTTGATCTTAAAATCTTCGTTTTTAATCTCTTTCTGGATTGAAGCAAATTTTATGTTAAAATATGTTGGATTTTTTTTTATTTTTAAATTGATAAAAATTGAGAAAAATTATAAAAAAATACAGAAATCAATCAAAATGTTCAGGTTTCCTTTTCATTCATTCATTTTACAACCTCTAAGACCGCATTGTCCCCTACGCGTGTTTTTCTTCTACCAGGCAAAAAGGAGCTTTTTGGCGAAAGCGGCAAAGCTTTTCTCATACGGGAAAAGACAAAAAAAAAATAGTATCCCCATGACGATTAGTAAACCCGACTCTGAATACGCAAGTCGGCCCGTGGCGCGCGCGCCTCCAGATCTCGCGGCGGAGAAGAGGGAGGCTCGACGAGGCCGAAGCATGCGCGCCTGAGGGGGCTGGCGGCGCTGAAGCGCCAGCAACCGTACCCGCGCCAGAGTCAAAGTCGCACGCTCCGCCGCGGAGCATCGGCGCTCCTTCATTCTCCTGCGGCGAACAAGGCACTTTGCGTTTTCGTCCGGGCGCTTTAAAATGCGATGCTGTGATCGTGTGGTTGTGATCGTTAAGCGTTAAGTGTCCAAATTTTTTGACGTTGCGGAAAGGGACGACAACAATCATGTACGGAATGCTGCTGGAGAGTGTGCAGCACTTCGTGCAGGTTTGTAATTTTTTTCAACGCTGGACGTCAATTTTTTTTTTATTGTAAATAAGAAAATGTAGATTTAGTGTTTCGTATAATTTGTTATTCTTTTCATTGCTGATACGTAATTTGTGTTTAGGTAGAGTTTTGATTATAGACTGATAGACTTTTCTCGTAAAAGACGCGGTAAAACTTGTCGCAGGAATCATTTGAAAAAAAAAAATGTAATCGCAGGACCGTAGGCAAAGTTTTTACAGGAAAAGCATTGTAACATTTACCCTAATCATGAACCTTCAGAAGAGCTTTGTAATTTTTAGAATAAATTTATCAAGAGAATCATCGTTCATTCGATCTTAATTGCATTCACAATGAATAATTCAGATTTGCAGTGATGATCAGTGAAATTCTACTGATAAAAAATAAACAGTTCACTTATTATGCTAATACTGACTCGTGACTTTTCATTTGACTGCACCCTTCGATGTATCCCAACGCCACATAACGAATGCAGATATACTTTCGAAATAATTTTGTGAAACCTCGCTCAAACTTTTATGTCCTCCACTTCCCTAAAAAGAAACTTCCCGCTTACAGTTCACTTAATATAAGCAACGCATCACCCCCAATTTCCTTCAGTTTTCATCACGACGCAGCAAAAATGTATACTTATTTATTTGTGCGCCGACTCGCATCGACTGCTCAAACGATGATAGATGTGACGTGCTACCTCGTCAAGCATATTTCCCAGAGCTGCCATTTTTCCCGCTGTGAATTGCCCGGAAAGACACGTCCGGACTGGACCCGGAAACGTACGGCCGGTGCTCCCCTTCGCAGCGCAAGCATCGCATGGGAGGAGAGCTTTCCGCCTGTGCTTTTCTCACCGCGTCGCAGAAGAATAGTTCTTATCGGGTTTCCGCATGAAACCTCCCTTATACCGATTTCTTCTTCCCTTTTGCCGGGGTTTGACTTCTCTATCTGCCCGAGCAGAACCCTTGGACCTACGATCAGGGATTCAGAACGTTGCATGCACAGGCGAGCTTTAATTCCGTGCGGGGCTGTCGGATAAATTTTCCTTTGGCGGATGAACTGGGCACCCTGCATAAAGTGCTTTTATGTGTCGCCAAGTGGATGGGCAGAAGCCACGTTAAATCAGAAAAGGGTAATTTTTCATTACTGGGAAGGTAAGCTGAACAGCAAGTGGACTGCATGTCGTTAGTTGAGGCGTTTTATAATTACCACGAATTTTAAGTGGGTCAGCATTACAGTTTCATGGTTGCGTTTCAGAGTAATGAATTTAGCGGTGCACGAAATATTCATCGCTAGTGAATTATTGGCATCACTGCTTACAAATTATGTCTATTGCACTAGTACATCTATTTTTCTCGTACATATTTTTTATATAGCAAATTGAATGAGCTTAAATAATTAAACACTTACGTATAGGTTTAGAGTATCTACAATTGTAAAAACTTTTACTTTCCTCCTCTTTATTTTTCTCCTATTTTATTCTATTGGTTGCTTTAAATTAGCATTAACTATTCTTTTAAAATGGATTTAGAACAATGTACACCTCGTTTGCTAAAAATAATGTTTCTATTGACGAGAGAGATTACTTCGAATTTTAAAGGGTTGCGCTTTTGAAACATATATGCAACTAATGCATCTTATTAAAATAACAAAATCCAGATTATGCGCGAATTGACGAGAATCGCGGTGACGAGCAGTGAACAAATAACGCCCGTAGAATAGAAAAATAAAAAAAAGTTTCAGGAGGTAAAGTTCGATAAATCTCGCAAGAAGATCCTCATAATCAGTCTATATTAAGCCACCAAATCAGTACTTAAAGAAAACAATTATTTTGTTTGAATCACACGAAAAAATGCGATTCAAAGGAAAATACAATTGTGACTCCAATCGTCGAGGCTGAAATTAAATCGCGCCGGTTGCTCGTGACAAGTACTCGAAGAGATTCCATGCAGCAATCGAGACTCGAGCACCTGCGTTCCACCCACTTTCCACTCGCACTGATTTCCAAAAATGCGTGGAAATTGATGTTTAATTTCTGCATGGTAATTCGCAGTTGCGTAGCTTCTGATACCTAAATTTTATGCCGTGCTTAAATGAGGTTACTCTGCAACTAGGCTTAAAAGTCCACTTCACCGGACGCACACAAAGGGGGACCTCGGAGTCGCGAAGATTGATAATACCAGTGCAATATTTTATTCACGCGCTTAAGCACATGTCGGCTACCGCATACACGCACACTTTTCTTTTTAGGTACCAACAGAGATCGTCGATTAAAATGAAATTTCAAAGCTTCTTATTTATTTTTTAGTAAAATAGTTAATGTAACTAAACTTCATTTATGTGTTCGAGAATGACATGAATCATGCGTGTGTTAAAAAAAAATGTAGAAATTAATGGACGTTTCGTATGCAGTCGACGTTTGCAATTGTGTATCCGAAGTAACAAAATCGACTAATTGAATATAGATGAATTCAAAAGATTTCCTTTCAATGCTCGACGTATCACTTTGGCCAGTTTAAAAATAGCGCAGTCCGTGCATCGCGGAAGTAGATACCCTACGGCAATTTATTTAACTGAAATAATATTTTCGTCTCCTCAAGATGCCCATATTACTTATTCTCCCCGTGAAACACTTTATATAATTTTTGTACCACGAGGGAAAATTTAAATTATATTTTCCTCGCAAATAAATTCAATTATGCGATTGTACTCGAGGAATAAAACAGATGATCGACAGCTTCAATTAGAAACTAATTGAAAGGAATAATTTCTGAACGATGAATCGAGCAAGATGACGTCATCAGCGAGAGCAGTCACGAATAAAATCCGCTGCATTTCTTGTGAGCTTATAGTACTTGTGCCTGGCGGCATAAATGGTTGCTGATAATTCATTGTACCGGCATTAAGAAAAGAGTGCCTCATTGAACGAAAAAAAAAGTTTTTGCTTATCATTGTTCGTGAAACATTTGTGAGCCTCGAGGCATGATATTAGGCTATTATACGTTTTCGTGACTTTAATACATTTAGGCGAGTAATGAATTCAAAACAGTACGTATCTTCTTCAATTTGTACCTTAAAGCAACATTTTAATTAAATTGATGCTGAAAAGTTAAAAGAAAATATGTTTGATAGTTTTTTGTGTTATTGATATGAAAGATCCTTAGATGGTTCGTTGACGTGAGTGACAGACAACTAAGGACTAATCAATTAATGAAATCTACTTCATTTCACAGTACTCATTTTTATCTTTATATCTTTCGTTACGTTGACAAAGCTTATCGAGAGATTGTCACGGCAACAACGAGTCACGGGTAAAATTTTGAAAATTTTTTATAATTCATAGTACCAAATGTCTTGAAATGGATTTGCATTACTTATCAAGTTTGCTGTTTACACTTTGGAAATAAAATTTTTATTTTTTTTTTACGAGGGTCTTGACATTACCATAACACCTAACGTGTCCCGTGAGATCGACCCCGTTGTAAAGTAATCGATATAGTTTTATTGTTGCCAAGGCAATTCAATGCACTCTGTGTAAAAAATTGGCTGTAGAAAAAAAATATAATTTTGTAATACTAAACTTTCCATTTCACTAATTGAAACACGGCAACAAATACGATCAAAACAGTAGCCTCAAAAGAAAAAAGTAGTGAAACAAATCACAATCAAAATACATTTTATGAAAGTCTTGTTTTTCATTAAATATATTTATTGATCAATAACAGAGGCTTTATAATTGCAACAAAAGCATAACAAAATAATAAAAAGTAAATAACAAAAATACGCCCACGAAACGAGCGCAGCGTATTGTTAAATCAATTTCAATTATAAAGCGAGTCAGAAACGTTTTTAAAAAATAATAAAATAATAAAATAATCAAATATTGTGTAATCGATTAAATTTATCACAAGCACAAAGATACTTTCCTTGAATTGAATTATAAGTATCAGGAGTTTTAAAAACCATCCTTGTTTATATTTCAGCTGCAGTATGGAGAAGATTTGTGGCTGAATGTTTTGGAAAGAGCCGGAGTGAAGCATACTGTTTTCAATACTCGGCAAATCTATCCGGACGACTTAATGACAAAATTAGCGGCGGGCTGGCGGTCCACACTTGCGAGACGGTCGACAGCGTCATGCAATTCTTCGGCAAATGCTTCGTTCGCTTCTTCAGCAAACTCGGGTAAGGATCTGCTAAAACTTTTTCGCCAAAAAAAAATATAGAAAAATTATACTTAATTATAAAAACACGACACTTGTCGTTAGTCGAGTGGCGCTTTCTAAGATTTCGTCTCGCGAAAGTCAAGTGGTGGCAAAGAAAGCGCCTTGGGAAAATCTCGTCTCTCATTTACACTGAAAAAAAAAAGATTCCCAGGAGTGCCTATAAAGACTCAGTTTACGCGCTCGTTTGCGCGGTCAGCCGTGATATTTTAACCCGTCGTGCTTGCGCCTGTAGAAAGAACTTGTGTGGCGAATTCTTACAGAGAATTTCTTGGTTGAATTCGATCAGAATTTTCGAATATTGAAAATTCCACGACATTAAGGTATTTCTTGCAAGAAGATATTTTTAAGTAATCTAAACTTATTTTTTAAGACACCTTTAAGACGATTATATTAGTACTTTCTTTGTAAAACCTTCTACATTTCCGACTTGAACTTATCAGCAATAGTTTAACAGTGTGTTTGAATAAAATTAAATAAAATTAAAAATAGGAAAAGGAAATTTTGAAATAGGCGTCATTATAAATTTTTAGGTACGACTGCACGATTAAAGCAACTGGCCGATATTTCTGCGACTTTCTGCAGAGCGTCGATAACATTCATATGCAAATGCGCTTCACGTATCCGAAGATGAAGAGTCCTTCTATGTACCTCACTCACGTGGATCCTCACGGAGTGGTTCTCGTTTATAGAAGCACTCGCCAGGGATTCACTCACTATTTTATGGGTAAAAATTTTATATTTTTAGGAATTCAATATGTCTATTCCGACTGGCATTGTGATGTGATGTATATTGAAAAAGTTTGCTCTTAAACATTACGGTAAAGCTCACTGTAAAAACTACGTTAAAAGCTTATTGAAAACTTGTATAAGGAAGTCACTGCAATTTAACAAGAAAAGCTCCTCTTATATAATAAATTAACGTAATTTTTTAAAGCTTTTCGTGACATACCTTTTAAGACAATATAATCGAAGGAAAGCTTGCAAGCTCTAATAATTTTTACCCTGCAATTTTTAACTAAAACTTGTACTGTAGAAAAAGTTTTGTAGTTTTTACAAGAAAAAAGCTTTTTTATACGAAAATTTTTAGACCTTTTTCCGTAAAAATGACAAAACTGTTGATTTTGTAAAGCCTGTAAGCTTACTCCCGATTAGGTTTTCCCACGTTATTTTTACGATGAACTTTATCAAGAAAATTCTATCAGAATACAAAAAGATAGTTTACTTCATTAGAAAATTGTGATGTATAAACAATGGATGGTCAACATCTGTTGTCGCTTTAGCAAAGTTCGTGACGAAAATCGAAAATAGTTTAGTGTTTTAAAGTACTTAAGTATTTGATCGCTTGGGAACGAAAGCGACCTAATTTGGGAAGCTTGCGAAAGTTTGTGTTGAACTTGACACGAAACATTGTTTTAGGCCAACTGTTCCAAATAGCCGAGGAACTTTACGAGACGACATTGGACATTCGTGTTCTCGAGAGCTCCAACACTATACCCGGCACAAGGAGCGTAATGGTCAAGTTTCGGATCGACTTTGATAACCGTGAATACGTAATAAAATTTTTTTATCTAAAGCATGATTTCTTTTTAATATTATTTTTCTACACCTTCCTAATGTCATAAAATTGGTTTTAAAATTACCAATCTGCGGACGATTTTTTTTTACTAAAAGATCTCAGAAGACAAACTCTACAAATGCGGGTCTTGATCTCATTGAAAAAGGAATAAATAAATCATAAGCTTGCATACATCGAAAGAGCGAAAGAGAAATTTGCTTATTGATCCGTTCGTATGACCATTCTTTAATCTTTTAAAAGTTATTTCCCTCCGTTCAATAAAAAGAACTCCCCCTTGCAATAAATACGGATTCAAACTGCATGATGGGCTTATTCGAATTATTAAATTATTCGATTCATTCATTAACATTTTAGAGTGAAAAAATAAACATTCTTAAGACCAATTGAAAATACGTAAAGATTTATTTCCTCCCTCAGATAGCAAAACATTCCAAGATAAAGAATCCCATCGGACGTGAACTGCCCGCCGGTGTCCTGCTCGGTCCTGCTGCGCCTCTTTCCTTTCGGCGTTGTAATGAATAAAGACATGTGCATCCTCGGAGTTGGTGGTAAGCTCCTCCAGACTTGGGGGAACTCCTCGTCAATCTTGGATAAACACGCCACCGAAATCTTCAAGCTCCGCCGGCCGAAGGGGATCTCCTTCACTTGGGGCAATGTAACGTTTTTCATTTCCTAAACGTCACAGAGTAATAATAAAAGCTTAAATAGTATATTACACATCTAGAGATCCAAGATAAAAATAGCGTTTAAGTCACACGTAAATTGTGACAAACGTGCACTAAAAATATAGAAATAATCGCTTGAGAAATTTTTTTTTTTAAGTTTTCCATGTAAACATTAATTTAAATCAAATCGATTTATTAAATCAATCGATTTATTTAAATCATTTCGATTTATTAAATCAAATCGAAACTTCCAGATAATTGAATATTTATTTGATTAAGAAGTGAATTGTAAAATGGATTTAGTGTAAAAGAAATGTGTAGCAGTCTGAAAGACAGAATTTATTTGGCAGTTTCTACTTTGTTTTCAGGTGATGTACTTACACTCGGTGATGTTTGAATTGGAGCTTATTAGGTCAACGGAGGCCAGTACGTCAAAGTCGACTGAGAAATTAGAGGATAGCACGGTGTCAAATTTAAAATTGGACAGACGCGACAGTCAAGGAGCTCGGAACATACTTCTCAAAGGACAGATGAGATACATCGACGACATCAAAGCCATAATTTTCCTCTGCAGCCCTTTGTAAGTTACGATTACATTATCCTCTCATTAAAATCATGTTATTATTTCATTAATTCAGATCTCGTGTTCGTCTTTCTCTGAATATCTTAAATTTATCTTTTTATAGGATATAAATGTAGATACGTGTGGCATTAATTTAAAATAATATTTTTTAATCAAATCAAATAGTAATTAAAATTAGAGAAATTATTTTTGAATTTTTGTACATTTTTAAGGGCTGTACAAATATTTCATTTCTATACTTTTAACCGAACCTTATAGACTATCGCACTGTCCATTTAATTTACCAGGTAAATAACGAAATAATTGCATTCTACCTTCAATTTATATGGAAATACTATAAAAATGCACCGAAAAAAGAATTAGAAAAACACACGGGGTATTACTAGAACCAACTGACTCTTAAAAAATGCATGAGTGAATAATTATCTCCTTTTATTGAAAAGAAGCTTTAATCAAAACTGTACACTAATTACTACAAAAATTATGGTAATTATAGTAATTTCTTTCGATAAATCTCATTCAGTTTCAAAAAGCTCTCACGGATCAATTAAGTAATTAGGATAAATTGTCGCGTGTCATTCGACAATTAAAAGACGTACCATATCGTCAATTTATTGGCCCCCAGGATCAATAGCCTCGACGAGCTGCTCAACATGGGTCTCTACTTGAATGATCTGAACCCACACGGACTAAGCAGGGAGCTGGTACTCGCTGGGTGGCAGCACTGCGGGAGGTAAATTGCGTATCTCATTGTTTAAATTAAGAATTAAGCTCAGCCGCGGCCGATATCACGCCCCTGCTTTTTTTCTCATTACGCTGCCAAGGCTGGAGATGATGTTCGAGAAGGCCGAGCAGCACTCGCAGGAGCTGGAGCAAAGTTACGCGCTGCTGGACCGTTGGAAGAACAAAAGCAACGAATTGCTGTACTCTATGATACCCCAGAGTGTGGCGGACAGGCTCAGAGCCGGGGCCAGTCCTCTTAGTACGTGCGAGGTGGGCAAAATATTTTTTTTGTGTTTTCCTCGGGGATGAGGCATTGTATTTTGCACAATTAAAAATTCGTTCAATTCTAAACATAATTTTTGTGTTTAGTATTGAACGGTCACAACGTCAACGTAACTTTTGCATATGAATCTTTAAATTACACAAAGATTATGTTTTACTTTGACTGCTCCAGCAAACTACACAAATAAATTGTAGAAATTCATTTAAACACAATAATTACACTAAATTGTGCAGTGCATCGTCAGAAAGTACACAAATATTAATTTGTTAATTTCATATACTTTCTTGTATGAGTTACAAAGTGTGTAAAATATTCAAATGTATATAATGAAAGTACTAGAATTTTGTGGAGTGCCCAAGTGCACACACAAGAAAGTTGTAATTTAAAATTATTCCTTGTGTTAATGAAACCACAAGGAAGAGTACACATTAAACACAATCTTTGTATAATTTTTTATCAAGCAATACAAAACACAAAATTTTCAACTGTGAGAACGCTCTGATATTTGCTGAATTTTTATAAGTTTGAGGGGGAATTATGCAGTATTATTCAGTGATCGATAAAATGGGTCGTTGGGTTATCGGAAAATCTTGATAAAAGTTTCTGATAAAATAAAAAAATTAATGGACGATCTTATACGATTTTCCATTTTATTTTATCTTCCGCGGCGATTAGTGATGACCGAGAATTGAACTGAATTTTTCAAACGAGTTTTGTTTACACCTCAACTTTGAATTATCCGCGATTACTGTAAAATTTAAATGCAAAGCCGCTTGCTAGTGTTTTCAGTACGTGCGCGAATGGTGCAATTTTTTTTCCTTTATTCGCAATTGAGGCGGCAGGGCGGATTTTATTTAAGAGGCTCTAGATGTTCATCAGATTACGCGCGCAAGCGTTTTTATTTGATTGATGGTACTTTCTTCAAGTTTTAATAAAGTAGCTTTCTTTAAAGCGATGAAAAAGCGTTGACGTTAAAGGGAATAATAAAGTATTTTAATTTTTCAGGGTATACGCGATAAAAAAAAAGATAATGCTATTTTTTTTTCTCTCTCTAGAAAACTGACAGCTGATAAGAATACATGAGAAAAATTATAATAGATGGGGGCATACTCAAATCACGAAAGATATAAATAATTGAAACAAAAAATATTTATTTCATCTACTTACAAACTTATTAGTGATTATATATTCTAAAAAAAATCGTGCAAGCTTGCCAATTCTTCAGCACGAATTTCTTCCAATAAAAAGAAGAATTCATAAAACTTTTTATTATTTTTTCAAATATATATTCTTCATAAAAAAAGGCTGGAGAGCTTTTATATGTATACACCGCACTTTTATTGCCTCCTACGTAAAAAAAAAAATTTATTCTACTTAAATCATAAAAAATTTCTCATTGATATAAATATGCGTATCCTTTCTTACAATTGACAGTCGTTCGAATCGATCTCGGTGCTATTCTGCGAGCTCTGCGACTTCAATTACTCGACGGTCGAGGGCGTGATGGACATCGTGTCCTCGATGAACGCAGTGTACTCATGCTTCGACTCCCTCATGGATAAATTCAACGTTTACAAGGTTCCGAAAATCAATTATCCTCCTCCGACCATTTAATCGGTCACGGGGCTTTAAGCCCATTTTCGAATAATGTCTCGCGATCAACAGGTGGAGACCGTGGGTCGAGTTTACATGGCAGCCAGCGGTGCCCCCGATCGGACGGACAAGCACGCGATCAACATAGCCGACGTGTCGCTCCAACTAATTGCCCAAGTCCGCTCGCTTAGTTTACCCTCGGGCCTCGACATCCAAATCCGTATTGGTACGTAATTTTCACGCATATTTTTCTTAAATTATTTTGGTACTGATTTATATAATTATTAATAATTTTAACGCGTTAAATTTTTTCTGATTCATTATTTTTACTGATGTAGTCTGGAAACTACCAATATCCAGGAAATTTATTGCTATACCTAGACTAATTAGGAGGAATATTTTTTTAATCAATGTTTAATTAATTAATGCTTAATGTGCATTTATAATTAAAGACTTTAAAGTATTTATAGACTTTACATAATTATAAAGTATCTATGATTTTGTTTTTTTTTTTATTAAGGGATTCATTCTGGACCAGCAGTTGCTGGAATAGTTGGACTCAAAGTGCCAAGATATTGCTTTTTTGGAGATACAGTTAATACTGCTTCGCGGATGCAAACTACTAGTCAGGTAATGTGTTAATTAACATGAGTCTAATTTTACAATTAATTTTCATTAAAGCTTGAATGCTTTCAATCGCAAACTGGAAACTTATAAAAAAAGGAGAGTAATTCGAATAATAAAGCTGAAAGTAAAAATTGCAAGACTAATTATTAGCGTTTAGTAACTCATCTTTTTCAGAATATAAGACTCGTCAAATTATATTTTTTACTTTAAAAAAAAAATACATTTTTCAAAGCAAAGATTTTTTAATGCAGCCCGGAAAAGTTCACATGTCACCAACGACAAAGGCTTTATTACCTGAAGATCGATACCTCATTGAATCTCGTGGCATTGTTTCAGTAAAGGTAGGGAAATTGCATCTTAAAAAATCATCGGGTTCAATTTCCATACCGTAAAATAAATGGCATCTTTTGCAGGGAAAAGGTAATATGGAGACTTTCTGGCTACATCCGAAGGATAGTGAGAGCCAGTCATCACGTCAATTGGACATAGCGTCCACAGACTGAGTCTAGTCATAATTATGTTCAATTAAAAAAAATACACTCATTCAATTAGCGATAAATAATTTTCCTGTAGATAGCACTGATTAGTTGGATAAAGTAGGATTATTATTATCTTAAAATTTGTTATCGTAAAATCAACATCCTTGATTAAAAAATTTATTACGGTTTACAAGTGTTAAATACAAATGTACTTAAAACTAATTGTATAAAAAAACTTGCAGATAAACTCTGCTGATGGCTGTTTAAATTAGAGTATAAATAATTAAATGTAAGCGAGATGTACATTTACAATGAATAGTGACACTCATTCAGTGAATTATCAATTAAATAAAAAAGGATCATTTTTCCACAGAAGATTGCACGGCTGCATTATATTACAAATAAATATCATTGTATTTGTGATGTGCCTTAAATAATTTATTGGTGTGCTTAGAAAAGTTAAAATTCAATGTCAGTCTACTCAAGTAGTGTCATAAATAATAAAAGACATGAAAAAAATCGTGAAGTCTGTATCGCTTAAATAAATATGTACTATACCTACACTACTAGTAATCTCATTCTTTCTCATCTTCATTCATATTTGTATCTTTTCGTACAAACTGCTTCCTGTAAATCTGGATAAAAAAAGTGCTACATTTTCTTTCAGCTTAAGACGAGGAGCACTTATCGGAGATCAGACATTCCCGAGTGTTTCGACAAGGCATTTCACGAAATGAGCTTTGTACTTCATAATCCAGCAGACAATTATTATTAAGAGGCGGAACGTATAGGTTCCTCGGAGCAGTAGCAAGCATCCTCGGTGTTGCGCATTATCCAAGTGATGTAACGGTTAACCCGCGTGTAAACGCCGGGATAGCCTGGCTGTGCACATCCTTCACCCCAGGAAACGACTCCTGCAAGTAGAGAAACGTGAATCATGAATTCGATGTTTTCCAAGGGTGGATAGAAATTTGGAGATCACTTTTATCCTTTTCTTTTTACCAGGCCAAACGTAATTCTTTTAATTTTTTATGCAAATTCTTCAATGCGTTCTAACGATTATCGCAGGATGTTGTTAGAAAGTATTTAATGAATCAAGTTAATGACGAGTTAATTTCAGTTGCATGGCTATTGATAGGCAGTAGAAAATTCTACATGCATTAATGGGAGTTTAATAGTCTAATTTGATAAATATCAGAGATATTTGCGTTTGCTTAAAAAGAAGTAATGAGATAATCATTAAGCTCGTTAACTTTCTAACTATTCTGAAATTTACGTTAAATAAGTACTACTTACAGTATCCATATTTAAGCAAAAATAGAGCCTCTTAAAATGTTACGTAAAATTAAATAAAAATTCAAATCTAAATAAAAAAAGAAGATTCACGTTCGAATCAACTGTGCGTTCAGTTAAAATAAATAATCGTCATAAAAAAACTTACCAACTATACGGTGAATGCCGTCGGCTGCGACGTGGAGTGGACCACCGCTGTCACCCTGCATAGCCGAAATAAAACGTAAATAAAAAAATTCAAAAATTAAAGAATAGTCTGATGTACCTGGCAAGAGTCCTTCTGACCCTCCTTGTAGCCTGCACAAAGCATATTGTCGGTGATCTTCCTTGAAGGGTATTTGGAGGCCCGGCAATCAGCGTTGGACATAATTGGCACGCTGACCTCTCGCAAAGTCGTAGAAACTGGTCCGCCCTCCTCGGTGGCCCCCCAACCGGTTGCAATGCCCGTTTCGCCGGTGAAAGTTTTCGCTGCGCCAAAGAGGACGACACCCGATTAACGACCCCGCGATACGCATACACACCTTTCTCGGCGCGCCGAAATAGCGACGACACTCACCTTTTTCCGCCAGGCAAACCGGTTTGATCTTGCTGTCGAACTCGATCTCACCCACCAGCTTTATCAGCGCGATGTCATTGTTGTAATTGACCGTCGAGTAGCCGCTGTGCCTGATCACCTCCTGCACCCGGAAGTCCCTGGTCACCGCGTCGTTGGTGGAGTTTCTGTCGTGCTCCAAAATTCGTACGCCCATCAGGTTCTTCTGGAATCTACGGAAGAGGAGGGAATTGTCAGTAGCCTCGCGGATCCGCTAATTCGATTTACTTTTTTTTTTTTGCCTCCGAGTACTTATTAGTCGTACCTGTCAACGCAGTGGGCAGCCGTGAGTACGTATTTGGAGTTGATGACACTGCCGCCGCAGTAGAAGCGACCCTTGTACGTGAGGAGGACGACCCAGGGATACTGGTTCACTTGGGTCTCCATACCGCCGACTATCCTCTTCTGTTTGTTCGTTAAGCCGCAATCTGGAAGGTTGGTTTTAACGTTACTTAAGTAAATGGATAGGAGTGATTTGGGTATGGGCCGAATCCTTAGAGTCTTTCCTATTTGCATTTAAATTTACTTCGTGCGAGACTTTTATCGACACCAGCGCGTTTCAAACTTCACGTAGAGCAGGAGAAGAGAGTAATTGAATAGCGTCAGTTAATTAGTTTAGAGTAAAGAGGTGAAAACGCGTACTTTTCTACTTTAAATAAAAGGTAGTAAAACAAGGGGAAAAAAGCAAAATGTTTCGACTAGATTAAAGAGTTAATTAGTTTTGTTTAATCTGCGTAAAAGGGGTTTAATATAAAAAAAAAGATCAAAATCGGGTTTAAAGCATCAAAGTTTTTGCGTTACTTTATAAAATTATTTTACACGAAGCAAAAGCTCCGCAAATTCAGCATGCCATTAGAAAATTTAATTTGAGCAGGGTACAAAGGAGATACTCACGGCAAGATTGGCATTTTCTGATCTGGTTAAACGGAGATTGCGTGGTGGTTGCGGGACCACCAATGGGCGGCCTGTACCCCAGAATATTTTGCAGCCAGCTCAAGAAGAATTTGTCGTCTTCCGGATTAGCTTGATGTCCAAGGGTCGTATTCGTTCGCAGGCCGGAGCCACTGTCCACATGGGCATTTGGCAGTGTAACCTGAAGCAAAAAAGTAGATATTTTTCTCAGGACGTCAAGAGGCTCGGATCCATATAAATTAAGGTCGCATGACGTCAGATTTAAAAAAAATCCCCATATAACGACAGCTAACGGTTAACCTCAGCGTTTGATTTACAACCGTATAACGGTAAATAAGATTTTGTTTACAAATGAGGCCCCGACGACTCTGTTATCTTTTCCGCTCCAGTCGTATACAGATAAAAATTTGTTAATTCATTCATTGTAACAGGGATTCACAATTATTGAACTCGGATTTGATTGAGATTGCAAGAAAAGATTTCCTTATATACTAATAAAAATAATATGTTTTGATTGGGAAGGCATAGTAGAAAGTTTTGTGCGTCAAGCTTTCTTGTAAATCCCAGTAAGAGGAATTTAATATGTTCTGTGCAAAATTTATTTCACTAATTTAATAATACTTTTGACTCAGAGTACGTTTCATTATTGACATCAAATTAATGCAGATGTTTCATTAACACAAATTAGAAAACTTTTGAACGTGCTTATGTCAAATCATTCGACATATTGAAGATGAAAGCTCTAATGCAAGCTCGACACACTGTAAAATATCAATTCATTCAAAACTTATTCCTAAAAAAAATAACATGTTGAAAAATTTAATGCATTTTTGGATTTATCGGTAGATAAATATCAATCAAATAAATTCAACTAACTTAATTTAATTAATTTTTTTTTTTTGTAAATCTACTTAATTTCAATTCTACTTTTATACCACGCTTAACAATAACCAGTGTCAATTCTTTCAGCTTCAAAAATTTATGTATCTTTTAAGTTCAAAGCTCTGACTTCTTCAAGTTCTCTACACTGAGAGGAATGTTTTGGAAAAATTATTATTCTGTATTATAAATTTTACTAGAATGCTACACGAAAATGTTATAGTAAAAATTACTATGTTCCGCAGGAACAGTAGGATATACTCGCCCTATCACGATTTTTACTATAAAACATACTAAAAATCGACATTAAAATAAAATTTATAATACAGAAGGTAATTTTTTCATTAAATGCAGTCTGTGACTCCGCTCGCAGACTGGATAGTAATTTATTTCAAAACATTTCTCTCAGTGTAGGAGCGTCTCGCACAATTTGACAGCAAAATCAGACTTTTAAAAAGCTCAGCCCGACGATCGCTTCGAAATTTAAGAATTTCCTCTAATCTAGCAATCGGTGCACGCGCCACGGATACCCGGACAGGGAGACACGCGAAGCAAGAAATGCTCACCTGGCTGTCGAGGATGTGGCCGAGCGCCAGGGGCGCGGCCAGGAGGCCAGCCAGGAGGATGACGAGGGCCGCTCGCATCTTCGTTGTCGTGGCGAGTCGAACGCAGGGGATCGCCTCGCACTTTGCTTTCACGAGCACCGAGCTGGATTGAACTCGCGCGCGCACCAACTCGATTCGGCTCGAGCGACACTTTCACACAGACCCGAGCCTCACCTGCGCATCTTTATTTATACGCCGATGGGCGAGGGGAGAGACAGAGAGAGCGAGAGGCAGCGAGAGAGAAGGCGCGAGTCCGGCGAAAATTTAGGCTAGTTGTATGATAATTTCGCTCCTGGCCGATTCGTCTCTCGAATCCGATTTTGTATACCGGTTCGCAGAGGCTGCGTCCGATGAGTCCTGTGCTGCTGTGCTCTTGACTCCTCTTTATATTCTTGGTAATTTTTTTTTTCGCTCGGATTTTTTCCAAGACGATCGGACGAGTCGCGCCTGCCACGTGTAAGATCGGCGGATGCGTGGGTTTCACTGCTGGGCTGGGAATTGGAGCAGCGCGGTGTCAACACTGAAGCGCGTGATTTACAATAGCCCGCGGATTAAGCGCGAGCTTTGATGGTTTTTCGGTTACTCGTTTTTTTTTTTTTTTTTTTGTATTAATTAATAGAGGAGTTTGCGGAGAGCGAGATAAATTTGGGGCTGCGGTTAAGTGTTCCTAGAAGTGGTTTGTTTGCATAGCGAATTTATTTGGCTCATAGTCGTGTGATTTTTATTGGAGAATAGAAAGCAGTCTGATGCGCGGTAAAAGCTATTTTTCAGGTTTCCATATTTTCTTCGGTTAATATTGCAGTCGATTATCACGCTGATTGATTAATCGATCAAGGGCTATTTTATTAATAATTCAAATACGTCAATGTGCAATATATAAAATAAACTTGTATTTTTGTACAAAATGAGGAGTAAAGATTCTTATCTTATTCTTATTCATAATAGAGTATTTTGATACAGTCATTTCCGAAGTGGAAATATAAGAATATCAAGGCTAATCAAATACTGTCGCACATTTACCGTGAATTTTTCTGGCTCAATATTTTTACGCATAATAACAGATAATAATAAAGATATCAGAGGTAAACAGGATCTGCAGAATAAAGATTTGACAGACACAAACAAGCGAATAAGCTAAGACAATTTAAAAAAAAAATAATTCTTCAGCATTCACTAAATGCACACTTTGTATCAAGAGACAGTAACCTTTACCAAGTGGGCTGAAACTGACGTTACTTGAGTTTTTAAATTTCAACATTAAAAAAATTGCATCTTTCGTCCTTTCATTGAGACATTAAGATCGGAAAATCAAAAATATTTGTTTACAAAATTTAATTGTTTTTATTCTCTACAAGATGCCGAAAATTAGGTTTCGAATTCATATCGTTCTTTGAAGCTCTTTTAGAACGTTTTTCGTTGATAAGTGAGATTTCCAGCAAACTCCTGGAAAGAAGTCCTGGTCTTCTGGGAAAATTGCAGAGGGGAGGAAAATTTCTGTCGCAATCCGAAAGGAAGAGTACCTATAGGACAGAGTAATGGTCGAGGGAGAGGCCCATTTTATTGCGGTCGGTCATAAAACTTCTATCTGGTACAAATTAACTTCAACCTGAAACTTACTCTTGTTTACGTCTTTTTTCGTGGTAAGTATTTACTACCAAGGTAGGTAATTGGCAGCATTCAGTTTTAAGTATCATCCACCAACCATTTGTCCTAACAACTCACTTTTAATTATAAGTTAATTTAAATAAATTAAAATCCAATTTATTAAGACAAAATAAGCATTATAAGCACTATTTGAGATAAAATAAAATGATGCCAATTATGCATCACATTGTAATGTGATCAATTATATTTTTTTTAATTTTCATTTATCGATCCTTAGTTCTTATCACTGGCATATTTCCATCAAAGTCCAAGTGTGATATCACGATATTAATTCAGTCAGCAGTCGATGTTCGAATGCATAAATCTCACTTAAAACTTGTTTCTGTAGTTAAGGACCATCTTTTTTTTTAATATACAATCTACAACTAGGTGATATTTAAATTTTAGAAGAATAATTTTAATAAAAAAGATTACTAAAAATTTAAACAAAAATAGAGTCAATTTATTTATTCGTCAAATTAAGAAAAAACTCGCACAGCATACTGTTAATGTTAAAACACTTAAATATAAAAATTAAGCACACTCTGCGATAAAAAAAAAAACATTTCTAAATATTTATCTAAACTGGGATGAAATTAGTTAATGGAATCTAACTTTACGTTCGCAAGCACACAAGCAGCCAAAGTTACGTTCAAGAAATAATTTATGTCGATTTAATCATACTCAAAATAAACTTCCAACGTATGCGGAAAATACTACGGACATTTACGATCGTCGTGTAACTAACTATCCATTAAATCACAAAGTACTAAAGCGCCGACAGCAAACCTGAGACTCTGCGAGTTCCGTAGACGAAAGTCCCGTCAGTATTCCTCGCAAACTAACTTGGCGACGTGCCGCAAGAAAATTCAAGCTCAAAAGCATCTTAAGCGATTGTCGGCTCCACCGCACCTGGACACCACCGCGTGAATTATCCGGAAACTTTTTTACGTAATCCTTGAATCCCGTCGCGAGCAAAAATTTCTCTGAACCGCCGAATTCTCTCCGAAAAAATTAGCATAAAATTAATGACATGCTTTTAGGCCGCTTTCGCAGAAAAAAAATTGTCACTGGAAAATACACGCGATCGAATGATCTATAAACTAGCGATTAGAAACCGCTTAGGCGCGCTTGAGGATGAAAAAAAGCGAAACCGTACCTTTTCCCGTTCCAGTTCCACTCAAAAGCCCATCCTCGCCGTCTTGACTCTCCCGATCGACTCCCGCCAATAAATACCGCACTGAACGTCGAACCGAGCGAAAAGAACCGAAGCCAACTCTGGACGATGCCAAGGAGCGCACAGAGGCTTACGGCCGGTGTCGACCTCGCGCGCGCTTATCTCGGAAGGACGCGGCCGATTATTCGAGGCTTTTATTCCGCGGCTACTTCCGAGCTCGGCGCATCCACCACGACCGATAGCGGCGGACTGCTGCCGGCGAGTCCGACAGTGGGTCAAGGTATATGGGCCACGACACCCTCATGCGGGCTGCTCTCTTATGCTTTATTGTCTTGCGAGTGCGTCGCGGCTGCCCCCGATGACTCGGCACTTATCGGCGAAAATGAGAAGCCTTGCCATAATTTTTGTAAACGTCGAGCCGACTTGGTTCCAGCACCTGCGTTCTTTATATCCCGAGCCAGCCGGTGAGGACTGTCGGGAGGTCCCAGTGGTTTATGGTGGACTATTTATTTTGGAGAAATTATGGCTCGGGTCGCTTCATTTTTTTTTTTTTTTTGATCTACGAGTCTGAGGATTCACGTGATCAGTGAATTAACCACTTGATCGGAGTTCAGTGGCTTATAGTGATTATGGCAGTCAATATAAGTTGGCTTTATATAAAAAACAAAATTTAATGTAGAAAAATGAAGTAGAACCAATTGAATGTTTATTGACGATCCATTATTTTGTTCCGTAATATTGGAATTCTTTAATTCGGTATTCATTCATTTATAAAGAACAGCATTTCGTAATGCCGTGAGGTAACAATGATTACCATTGCGAATACAAAAAGACGTAATTTTTTTTCATTGTTATAATTACGATTGTTTTTATTTATTTTTTTTTTAATGATGGGAATTATAAAAGTTTTTGCAACTTGTGTGCAGATTATTGTGTTTATATGCTTTTCCATAAATTTCCGTTTCGGAGATTAGAAAATTTTGTACAATATTTTAAACCCCTGAAGATTATATTTGAGTACGAGGAAGTATGAATCCCAACGTAGCGATAATTTAGCATTGAATTATGTATGAATTCCTTCTGGTTAGATTTAATACTTTAATGTTGGTTAACCTCCAGAAAGTCAAATCATAAAAAGATGACTCATCGTAAGAATACATATACTTTTTTTTCTTACGTTAAAGCCTTTAACCTTTTCGCTAAAGATATAAAAATTATAATGAGATAAGAATTCATTAAAGATGAGTATTTTTTCTTAATCAAATAGATTATTTTATCGTTAATAGCATTGTACTATTTCGTCAATTTTTTCAATATTTCTGGCTTCCTGATAGAGGAAGCTTCGTAATAGAGATAAAAAAAGGTTTTAGATAATACGATAAAATTTGAACCTTTCATTTTAAATATTTAAAAGAAAATTTATTAAAAAATTTGTTTTGCAATTTAGTACTTTCTATGGAGTCAATTATAAAGAATAACTAAATTTTCTCTATATGTTTACTATTTCTTAAAGTTAGTTTGTTACACATTGAACTCAATGCTATGGATAAAGGAAATGAAAACAGAAGACAGCACATTTTCTTATTTGTTAAAGAATAGATCTAAGAACTTTGTTGTTGTATTATTCGCGTCAATATTGTTCTAAAAAAAGACTTAGTCTAAATATAATTGTTATACATCCTACGTATTTCCAGTAAACGTGTATAACATAAGAAATTTATTTTATTTTTTTTGGTATCTTTCGATCGCAAAATACGTGGTACTTCAATATTGTTTAGCACCTGTACGTAAGCTCTACTTCAAATAATTAACAGTTGTTCCTTAAAGTAAATTCTTTCGTCAAAATAAACATCATTTACTTCTTAACTAATAACATATTGAATTAGATCCTGAAAAACTATTTTTATTACTCTGATTCATTTGAATCGTATCAAAATATTTTGATTCATTGATGCCGGAAATTATATCAGCGCGTTACAAAAGCAATAACAAGCCGCAATAAATCAGCAATAAGTAACTGTCGTAAATAAAAAAATAAGTTTTGTTCCTTAAACAATTATTACATTGCTACTACAATGTACGTTTTTCGTATTTATTTTTGACATATCAAAGACTCAATAATTTCGAATCGAAACTCTTTTACTTTCCGAGGTAATTAGTCATTCAAGGCTCAGGTCGAGTCGTAATATTCTTACTCTTTATGTATACTATAATTATCTTAGCTCACAGAGAAAAATCTATATCTATTTTATTTTTCCATCTGCCCGCATATTCTGCCTCCAATTCGAAGAAGCTGCGTAAAAAGACACTTCGTGCTGTAAAACAAGGGCGCCTCGTTACATTGACCCGGTTGTACCTCTGAAATCGTCTTAATAATCCAAGTTCGAAAAATTTTCACTAAGCCTTCGTTGGGACCCCGTCCTTATCTAAATATCTAATCTTTTACTAAAATTTTATATCTGTTTTTCAATGTTAGCCAATAATATTCGTTAAATGGGTTGATCGCTTTAGTATATCTGCAAGCTCACAATCTCATCTGCAAATAACAGAATGTTAAAAGTAAGAGAAATAAAAAGATGCGCATTTTTTTTATTAATCTGGAGCAAGCTAAATTAAAAATTCTTCTGTTCTAAAGTAGCCTTCATTGAGAGAAACGGCACATTTTATTATTATTACGATGGCTCGGGTTAAATAAAAAAAGCAAGTGCAGAATCACTTATCAACAATTGGCGTGCATTGTAAAAATTAATCGCTACTACGGGATCACCTAGTTTCTTTATTTTTTTTTATGAAAGAGCATCGTTACACAAAGATGCGTATTTATATTTACTGAAACGATTTTAATATTTATACACAGGCTATTAAAAACGATAAGACTGAGAGAAACATTCGTTGCATTATCAAGGAGTTGTACCCTTTTTGGTATATACACAGCGATGCAATCTGAAATGAAGCCAACCTTCGTCGAAAGTCATAAATTGCAAAATTGACATTACTTAATAATATTATGTGACATCGTTGCATTTTTACGGTGATCCAGTTAAAAAAAGGTAGACGTGCTCCACATTAAATTGATAATCTGGCACGAAATATGAATTTTGTATTGCGGCTGTTGTTCTTCGCATGTGAATTATATAAGATTTATGTTGAAAATAAATACTTTTTTTCCAAGGGAAAAATTAAATAATACTCCTTATCATTTTGTAATATACCTTCTCTATGTAAATGAGTTTTAACCTAATGTCCTTATGGATTTCCCCAGGGAAATTATTGCTTCTATCCTCTAATTTAGATCAGAATATTATTCAATGTTAATTATTCCCTAACTTAAATAAGAAGCTTACAACTTAAAAATCCAGATAATAAATTTAATAAAATAGCAGGATTCAAATCTGTATTAGACGAACAATATTTATTAAGCAAAATCGTTAGAAACAGTTACGTTAAAAATGAGAATTTTCTTTATAAAAACTCATCGCCTTTTAATTACTTTTAACATGTAGCGAATCACGTCAAATGAATTTAAAAGATGTGTACTACTCGAATGCACGTCATTGAATATAGTCATAAAATTTAACTCAAATCAATAGATGCGCTGATTCCAAAATGAAATCGAATTCAATTTTTATTGTACCATATTAATGCGAAAAATAAAGAACAACTATCATTAAGCGGAAAGGTACACTTGGTAAAAAGGTAAAAAATCCTTAAGAAGCCTCGTATAAAAATCGTACAATAAAGCATTCTAAAAAGGCATAATATAATTACGTCGCCAAGCGCACGCGAAAATTGGCAAAGACAAAAGAGCCGAGTGGGGCTGATGGCGAATGAGCCCGACTCGAGTCCAATGAACAGGACTGAGGGTGTTACACACGCGTTACCCGATAAATTGCGTCATCGCCGGCGGCGGTGACGGCGGCTCAAAAAAGGTCGCGTCTCTGCCAATGCAGACGCACCGGCCAAGGTGAGCCGACCCCCACCTGCCCGCGCACCTCACCGCGTTATTAGTTATAATATACTATAAAACCGGCAAAACGGCAGGCAATCGTCACTTTTCGCCCAACCCAGCCGAGCCTAGGTAGACTCGAGGATCGACGCAAGGGACGAGCGGACGCAGAGGCCCGAGTGCAAAAAGTAGGTTCCAGAGCTACCCTCTCGTCGTGATACTCGCGTGACTTGCCAGAGTCATTCTCGTGCATAACAATGGTTAGAGGATCGTTTTCGGCGCTGCGCCTCGCGGCCGCTCTCCTCTGCGTCTTCGTGATCTCGAGCGAGGCGCGGGTCCTGACTAAAACGGTGAGTGCCAAATTTCCCTTCGATCAGTTAAAGTCAAGTGGTTTTACATTTTCTTTAAACGGTTTTCGTACACTGAGATAAAAATTTGTTAATTTTAAGTAAACGTTTATTTCAATAGTACTTATTAAATGTTTTATCGAGTCGAAAAATTTTTTTTTTGAAACTACTAAATTTATTTAGAAGCAAATAAATTCATTTAGTTTTAATTAAATTGTTACTTGATTCAAAGAAATATTTAATAAGTACTATTGAAGCAAATCATTTCCTTAAAATTAACAAAATTTTTTTCTATGTACACGGAGAGAAATGTTATAGTAAAAATTACTATATTCCGTAGGAACAATGGGACATACTCGACCTGTGACGATTTTGACTATAAAACGTAAAAAATTCCTATGTACATAGCAAAAATTGCTATTTATATAGTAAAAATTGCTATGTACATAAGAATTTTTAGTATGTTTTGTAGTAAAAATCATCATAGGCTGAGTAATTTTTACTATAACATTTCTCTCCGTGTATATTTTCTTCTTGTTGTTTTATTTAATTGCATTGGCGAATTGATATTTAAGCTACTTAAAAGAAGTATGTCGTTGATAAAAAATTTAAACCCGAATGTTGTAATCCGATGTATGGTGAAGCTTAATCAATAAAAGTTTAGTACTTTTGCATTTAGCACTTCGTTTAATAATAATTTAAACTAAATTTTTATTTCTTCTTAACGTTAATAAGTGCGGTTTGCGGAGAAAATTAAACAATGAGATTTACGCGTTTTTTTAATGAGGTTTTTTATAAATATTTGTGGAATACATTTTCTTGTTGTTCCGTAAACTCATATGACTTCATTCTGATTGAAGCATGTGTAAGCGCGATGTAATTTTTATCCGCATAGTTGATGGCATAAATGGCACGATTGTGCGACACAGTTTTTTGCACTGGCGTTGAAAGCTCGCGATAGCAAATGACAAATTAATAACGACGGGGCCTGTTACGGATAGGATTACGATTTATTTTAGATTAAAACATTTTGAATTATCAATGTGACTAAATGTACCGATGAATTATTCTGCAACAAATATCTACGTGTTTTAAAAAGTGGAGCTGATCGTTTGGTTAACAAAAAATTAATCCATCAATTATCGATCGCCAATAAGCGTCGCGTTAAAGAGTTAAAGCAGTAAATTAAAGTAAATATTACAATTAAAATTATGTTAAAAGTAGTCATTTCGACGGTAAATTTCTGATTTGTTTCGGGACCAGGGATTCTGTTTACAATGAAAGAAAATATTTATTAAATACTGCTAATTTCAGATTTTAGGAAGCGGTGGTTCTCCATCGCCGTATCCCGTTTATTCGGGTGACTTCTTCGAAAAATACTACCCTGGAGGTGATCTGAAAACGTGCGACGATTGCGGTAACTATAAATCGACTGGGTGAAAGCAAGCTGATCATATAAGTGTCAAATTTCAATTTAACGAGACTTTTTTATCTTTTTACTTCATATTTACTTGCATTATTTTTTGTTTAATTGATAAAATAATATTTGCTTGTTAAATATATTAAAATATTCTTACTTCGAGAACCTTTCATAATAAAAATTTTTACTATGTTTCAATGATTTTTTGTTTATAAATTGGGCATTTTCATTCTAAATGAGATTCTAAAAAATTTGTTCTCATAGAGGATCTGAAAAGTTTTAATGTCGATCAATTTATTTAACAAATCTATCAGCGATAGAAAGACTCGTCAAATGACTTGGATGCTTTCGGTAATTGCATTTCTGTTTACGGAGCCTATTTAATTACAGTTTGCTTTTACTTGCAGTTTGCGGTATCAACCGGCAAAGGAGAATTGTAAACGGAGACGTTACGACCGCTTACGAATTCCCTTGGGTAGTTCGGATAATGAACCAAAATGATCATCATTGCGGCGGTAGCTTGATTTCAAGAAAACACGTCCTTACCGCAAGTCACTGTATAGACGGGTAAATGTTCATTGTAAAGCCTGCTTATTGTTATTTTATTCGTAAAATCATTTTATTAAGAGTAAGAGCTTCATTTAAATATGTAAACATAAAAAACTAATGGAATTACGGAATTTCATCAGTCATTATAGAAAAAAAAATTACTTTTGAGGAAACTCAAAACCGAGAAGCAAATTATTTACAGAAACGTAATAAAGTCACGGAATGCACAATTAAAAAAAATGTTTTTGTAGATTCAATCCGAAGTACTTCACTCTCCAGTTCGCGGACAATTCGCGCCACCGCATAAAGAAAATTACCATGCACAAGGATTACGAAAGAATAAAATTCAACAACGACATCGCCATAATTGAACTCGAGACGCCAGTGAACTTGGCCGGAGATGTCAAAACTATCTGCCTACCAGATGCGGGTGAGTCTCATCACTACCTGTCAACTTTTTTGACTTTGCCTTTCCTTTGTGCTTACACTGAGAAAAAAATATTACAAAAATTACTATCTGTAGCCACAGACTGGACTCTCCGTTAAAAATTAACATACTTATATAAATTTTACCGCAAATGTAGTAAATTTTACTAGCCAGTAGTGGAAATCATCCTATACATACAGCAAATTTTACTGCACTCGAAAATGTGAATAGTGACATATTTTATGTAAAAAATCGTTTACACATTTAGAATGTGATTGACTTTTCACTTATTAAATGTCACCATTCACATTTTCCATGTGAATTTCGCATTTTCGGGCTTACATGGTAAAGTTTGGTCATTTTTATTTAAAAGTCCAGTCTGTGCTCGCATTTCCATCCCAGATAGGAATTTTTTCAATTCTTCTTTCTCAGTATAAAACACTGCTGATCAAGTCGCACTTCAATTTTCAGAGACATTCGACTATACCGGAACCATGGCGACGGCGATCGGCTGGGGTAGGATTTCCGAGGGCGGCCCCCTCAGCGACGAACTCAGGCAGGTCTCATTGCCAGTAATGTCCTCCGAGGAATGCAGTCAGTCAGAATACGCACACAACCGATTAACAGATAATATGTTCTGCGCCGGCTATCTCAAAGGAGATTTTGACAGCTGCAGTGTAAGTTTATACATTACATTACATTGAGAGAAAAATTTGTTAATTTTAAGCAAACGTTTATTTCAATAGTACTTATTAAATGTTTTATCGAGTCGAAAAATTATTTTTTTGAAACTACTAAATTCATTTAGAAACAAATATGTTCATTTAGTTCTAATGAAATCGTTACTTGATACAAAGAAATATTTAATAAGTACTATTGAAGCAAATCATTTTCTTAAAATTAACAAAACTTTTTTCAGTGTAGCATCTTTCGTTTTTTTTTCTAACACTTTTCTTCATAAAAACTATATGATTTCTTCACTAAGAAAAAATATTTACAGTAAAAATTATTATATTGTCTGGAAAAGTGATGACAGACTGATGTTCTTATAAAAGAGACTTTATACTATGTAGCAAAATTTACTACATTTATTTAAAAGTTTAGAATACTTCTTGATAAATTTTATTTTAAAGAGTAAGGTCATTGTTTTTAGACAATTTTACCTTCTTAAAATAATAAAAAAACATGTTAAATGTTAAAATTAAAAACAAAAACTATGAAACGAATATTTATAAGTCTTTTGCATTGTTTAGGGCGACAGCGGCGGTCCACTTCAAGTTCGCAGTGATAAAGGTTCTATGGAAGTTTTAGGTAAGCGAATGTGAATACTTAATTTGTAGTCATTTTTATTGCTCAAATAATAGAACATCACTACAAATGCTGTCATTAAAATTTCATTTTGTAATTTGATATGATTTCTATCAGCATTTGCTTAAAAAAATCTTCGCTAATAATTTGATTAGCTATGAATTCTTATCAACTATTTAGAACGATCTCTTTTATTTTAAAGGTATCGTTTCCTTTGGACGTGGTTGTGCCAGGCCAAGCTTCCCAGGAATCTACACCAAAGTCACCAATTACATTAAAAATGGTTGGATCGCCAATCGCCTGAACGGTGAGTGCGTCTGCTCGAAACCGCATTAAGGAAAAGAAAAAATCAAAACAACGGAAAAGTACAAAAAAAAAATCAATCGCTAAATGTCACACAAAAGACCAAAGTCTTCTTGACGGATCTCTGAACGACCCTTTTTTACAAAAGGGTCAGAAGAAAAAGCCACGGCAACGATATTCCAGCGTGATACAAAAAAAAAAACGTCCTAACGATGCCATTACTACTGTTATTGTTGCGCATCATTCCTGCAACACACACGAAAGCCCAAGAAAGTCTAGTCCCATGTTAATCGCAAAAGTTGGCCTCCGTGAGGCCCTGTGATGTAGTTTAATCAAGTGAAACGTTTGAAATAAAACGATAATTACGCAAGTCAAAATCCGACCGATGATTAATCACCTGTCTGTTCAATTCCTCGATTCCTACATCCTCCCATTCAGCCGACGTCGTTTTTATAAGAGAAGCGCAACAATGACCGTGTAAAAGGCCGCGGAAAAAAGCGTTCGAGAGAAAAAGGTGGACGAGGAGGAAGATTGGAAAAAAATGTACATACACACGTACACGCGCGTGTACATAAAAGAGGAGCACAGTTCCGAAAGCAGGCCGATGTGTATTGGAATCGTTTTGCTTTCAACGGGGCCGATGTAGGTTAGTGAAACTGACGGGCCGACCGCGACGCCCGGCAAATGCATGATTGTTGTTGATTTTAAACGATTCGGCGGCCGCCGGAGGTGTGAATTGAAAGCGATATGGAAATTTCACTTGAATTTATCCGGTCCGCTAAGCGCGGAGTCAACGGATAGGACTGCCGCTAATGTTTGCGCTGAAAAATAATATAAACTTTGCCTTGAAAATGGAATGGGGTCAGGACAATTTCGTTATCGTATGTAATTAGCACATAATAAAAAAAAACTTTCGATTTTATTGCAGCGACGAATGAATATTCCAATTGACCGGTCTATATATAATTCGCAGGAATTTACCGCGGTGAAGGGAATAAAAAATATTCCTTGAAGCCTAGTATAATAATAATTGAATCAGCACTTTGACAACGCATCTCCCATCATTCTAAAATTACTATAAATAGAACTGGAAATGTCGCGATAATAACGTTTCAATTGCATCCAAAATAAAAAGTAGTCATTTCATTTGCGGTAAGACACTGTACTAAGAGTACCATAAGAAACTCACCTAATGGAACGACCTTCCACTTGAACTACTAAAAAAAAAAATCAAATGCACTCCCGGAGTGGCATAAACGGCTTAATAACGCACTATTCATCCCGCCGTAAAACTTAAACTTAATTTCATAAAAAAAAGTTTACGTTCTTAATAAACTTAAAAAAAAAAAGTAAAACATAACCATCATGCCATTGTACGAGTAGCTCCGTACAAAGGAGGTCAGGACAGTCCGAAGTTCGTAAAAAAAAAGAGTCAGTCCATAAATTACTGGGTTAACGGTGACATAAAGAGAGATAAGATTCCAAGATAAACCGACCTTGAATTTTCAAACCTTCAGGCGGTACCTACTAATCTTAAAAAAATTTTCGCCACATTAAGAGCGGATCAAAGCGTACCGCACGTACACACGATACACACATACGCAAGTACTTTTGCTTTCAAGCCCGGCCGCCGGAAAAATCCCTCACCTTTCACCCACGCAGGACGACCTAAACGCCTCCCACGGGGCTCGCCCCCTTCCCCCTTTCGATTTTCCGCTCGCCTCCTTTTTCCGAGCGCACGCACAAAAAAAAATGAAGCAATAAGCGCAAGTTTCACCGGCGCCTCGGCTCGCCGCGAAGAAAGTCCGGCCCGCAGTGAAAGCGAGATCGGCGCTGGCTCGGCGCGTACTCTCGGCCGGGCGATCTTTTACTCCCGGGGATTTGACGCGAGATGACGGCGATGCCCGTCCGCTGAGACCGACGCCTCAGTATCCGTCTCGCCGATCGTCGCGGTGACACGCGCGCAGGGTCGAAATGTCGTGCAGTGCCGGTCCGGCCGTTCCGTTGCTGCTGCTGTTGCTGCTGCTGGGACACCAGGCGTGGACGACGAGGACGGCGGCCAAGCCGGCGGACGAATTCGTAAGTGTGCACCTTAATTTTTTTTTATTTGCCGTTTCTAACGCGTCCCCGAGGATCGCGCTCAGAATTCCTAATCAAGGCTAACCGCGCCTTTCGCTAGCCACGTTTTCTTGTCTCGGCGCTTTTTTTTTGTGTGTGTTAGGTGTCGGAAGGAACTGTCTGTTGTGTCTTTTCTGTTGCAGCTTTATTGTTTTACCTTTTTTTTGGTAGTGGTGATAGATAAAGTATTATATATAGTAATGTTCGGGGCTCTCGAGATGATATATGGATTGTAACTTCTTTTTTTTTTTTGCTTTGAAGGTTGTTTCTTAGTAGTTAACTTTTTCATTGACTGATATTATAGCAGTGCACTCAGATAAAATCAATGAATCTATTAAATAATACTGGAAAATTTACATCTTATAGACTCAAGCGCGTTTATACTTTATATAATTGGAGCATCATTTACGATTAATTTACTAAAACAGAAACTGAATTTTTCTTCGAATAAGTAGATAAGTCATCTTCAAATAAATGTACTACACGACAAATTCTAAATTGATTCATCAACTATTCGTTTCCATTTGATATCATAAAAAGTAGAAAGAATTGTATAAATAAAAAAGTCTCTAATAAGCAAAAAATACTAACAATTAACACATTTATGATAAAATTCAGCGGCTTCTATTTTAGTAAATTTATTGAGAATTATATTGAAGCAGACATATTTTTCAATTTAATAAATTCAAATTAAAATTAAGTAGATAACGTTTACGTGGATTTGTATACTAAGCTAAGAATCCATTTTTGTGAGTGTTTGTGTGTGATTTCGTGTACTTGATGAAAAGCATTTAATTGCTTGGGTCGAAATTTAAATAAGATTCTTCTTGGCTACACCTCGTAATCGGATTAGTTCAGTTTTTGTTTTTTATTTGTACTCGCTTTGGACATAAACTTTTAATTTTTAATTGCAATAAACTATCAATAACGAATGTCTTATCCTAAATACTAACAAGAAAAGTGTAAGGAGATTCAGGGCTCGGATTTAAATAAAACTATTTTCTTTGGTCACAATTTTCGACGCAGTAGGTCACTGAAGTTGTTTTATCTAAAACATCCTATCTCATTAATCAGGCAATAACTCAGCTCACATAGAGTCCGCCAAATGAAAAACAAGAAGAAAAAAGTTTTAGAGATGCTACAAGTTTTAAAAAATCTCTCTTCTATTTAACTGAAAATAAGTTACTATAGAGTACATTAAATTTTTCATAATTTTTTACATTTATGTTCCCCTTCCTTTATGTATACTATTTTTTAAAGTGACAGAGATAAGTTACTTTTTTATGAACTCTCTATGATTTACGATGAAAGCTGAGTTTTCAACAAATAATAAAATACCGCATCCATAATTTTGAGAGTAAGAAGTTAATTTCGTGGCTTTCTTCACGTTTTGTTACTAGAAAATATAAAGTATAAAGTTTTACTCAAATCTATACTGAGTTCCAAACTATTTTTAAGGTAGTTAATTTTTTTTCAATTTCTATCGCCAATCCCTAAAATATATTTAATCTATTCATTATTTACCATTTTCTATTTCAAGATAATTTATTATTATTGAGTTTATTATAAGCGTATTTAATAATTTCATTTTACAAAGAACATTTCCGTTTAGTATGGTAAGCAGATTAAAAAAATTACATTATCAAATCTTACAATTCTGTCGCACAATTATACTACAAAATAAAGAGCATCGTGAATTACTTCTTTTTTCTGATCTCGAAAGTAAACTTTTTCATCGGGCAAAAGTTACCTAATACCTAAATACCCACCGAATCGACCGTCAACCTTTCGCGGCGGCAAAGTTTTCCAATAAGAATCCAATACAGGCGTCTCTTCGCAGATTAAAAAAAATCGTCCTCGAAACAATTCCACCTGACGTAACTCACAATGAAGCCTTATCTGGGACGACTCGAATCAGCTCGACGTGCGCCTAAATCCCCGAATTTACGTGGAAGCGAGTCTAGAAGATGCCAGTCCTTGGCCCATTATTTCGCGCAAGGCTCGCAATGACACTTTCACTTGCTCAGCTTCTAATGAAACTTTGAATTTTTCAGAGCGCGAGGAACAATCGCACTGGACGCATCTTTTTCGACGAGATTTTCGGCATCGACGTCAGCTTCGGGAGCGGCAGCCTCGGCACCGGCGAAAGCGCCAGCAGCACCGACGTTGACGAGAAAATACGAAACTGCACCTGCGGTGAGTTGGCGAGGCTACTTTATGCGTCGCGCTCCGCATGCTAATGTCACTTGTCTCATGTGAAAATATTTGATACGATTTATGCGCGAATTGCATGCACACTTTGGATCGAAAAGTGATTCTATTTAAAAATTTTTATTCTTTTGTAATTTCAACAAAAGCTGAGATCTGAAGTTCTGTTACTTTCTTACTTAAGCTCCCAAGTTTTGTATACCACCAGTAATTATACTTTATAATCGGTGCTCTTCAAAAGAATTTAAGCGCTTATAATCCGGAGGAAAACTCTGTTAATTTTTTACATTTGAAAACAAACTTTAACGACAGTAAATTTTAAGTTTCTTTCCAAAATCTCTCATAAGTCATTACAAATGCAACGAGAAGCATCTTTTGAGAATAATAATTAAAAGTTTAATAATATTTCACGAAAAAGTGCAGGCCGCAGGTTCTGCACTCATTTAATATCTCAAGATTTATGCTGCAAAAGTTTTGAACTAACAAAGTTCCTTTATTAATTTTTGAAGAATGTGGTCTATCGAACCAAGAGAACAGGATAGTCGGGGGTAGGCCGACGGAGCCGAACAAATATCCGTGGTTAGCTCGCCTCGTCTACGATGGCAAGTTCCATTGTGGAGCGAGTCTTCTCACCAATGATTACGTCATAACTGCAGCCCACTGCATCAGAAAGTAAGTGATTAATTATCGTTTTTAAAAATTTAATAAAACGATATTTTCGACGGCATTCTACGTTTTTCTCATCGATTACCGCACAGAATTATGTAAGATCAAAATCAAATGTAGAATTACTCTTATCCAGCACTTATCCTAGTGAAAAATTGAGAAAATATATAAATTATCAGTTGGACAAACAATTTTTTTTTATTATTTTACGAAGAAATGGGCTGAGATCAATTCTACATTTGATTTGGAGTACATCTGCAAAATCTTACATAATTCTGTACAGTAATCGATGAGAAAAACGAAGCATGCCGTCGAAAATATCGCTCGGTAAAACGAAACTCCGACCTCCCCTTAAGGGAGAACTGTCCATCGCCCATCAAGGATTTTTTGTTTTCTGTAATATTTTCCACTATTAATGACTTAGATTTTCATGAATCGACTGAAACGATTTAATCTTACATCGAAAACGACTTCAAAAACAAAGTTTTGAAATTTCGAGTGTTGGAAGTTGTACCGTTCAAACTTTCGTTGAGTATCCAGCTTTAACTTTGAACATTTGGCAACATTTTTTTAACTAACTTTGAGAAATGAAAAGTATATATGTTTACTTAGTTTCTTGCTAACTGTAAGTTTCAAAATAAGATCCCAAAGTATCTTAAACTACATCTAGTTTTTGAGCAGAACTTTAAATTGTAAAAAATTTTATATGAAAAGTTAGAAAATTTCAAGGAAGACATTTTGAAAAAGATTATCGTTTGTTATCGTTACATAATCAACAAAATAGTCGAGCTTAAATCCGCTAAAAGTGCAGATGTTACCTCCCTTTATTGAATTAACACTGAAAGATACTTAACAAATTTAACTATGACCAATGACTTCATAAAAAAAATAAATAAATAAAAAAAGATGATATTAATACTGCCCAGATTAAAGCGCTCGAAAATCCGTGTAGTTCTGGGCGACCACGACCAGTTCGTAACGACGGACAGTAAGGCAGTGATGCGAGCGGTGGGCGCCGTCATCCGGAACCGGAACTTTGACACCGAGTCCTATAATCATGACATCGCCCTGCTAAAGCTGCGCCGACCCGTGACCTTCACAAAAACTGTCAGGCCTGTATGCCTTCCTCAAACAGGTAACAAAATCAAAAGCTCTACCTGCCTCTACCCTGCTATCCGAAAGCTCCTTTTTTTACAATTTACGCGATACCATCATTTTTAGAGTATTCTAATAATAATTACTGTCTATTATGAATTCTAGTAGTATATGCATCTACAATTTTAGTAAATATTACTACTTCTGTCAAATCATTCGACATATTGAAGATGAAAGCTCTAATGCAAGCTCGCCACGCTATAAAATATCAATTCTTTCAAAACTTATTCCTAATAAAAAAATCATGTTAAAATATTCAATGCATTTTTCCATTTCCCCTTGATTTATCAGTAGATAAATATCTATCAAATAAATGCAACTAACTTGTATACCATTCTTAACAATAATCAATATCAATGCTTTCAGTTTAAAAAATTTATCAATCTTTAAAGTACAAAGCTCTGACCTCTTCAATTTCTCGACACTGAGAGAAATCTTTTGGAATAATTACTATTATTTATTATAAATGTTACTAGAATTCTAGTCTATTAGAATTATAAATACATTTTACTAGAATTCTAGTAAAATTTATAACAAAGAATGGTCATTTTTTCACTAAATGCAGTCTGTGGCTCCGCCAGCAGACTGAATAGCAATTTTTTCCAAAACATTTCTCTCAGTGCAGAGTTAATTTTCACGCAATGTCACTCCAGCTGATTCGGCATGTACACTTTATGGCTTTCAGGTAGCGATCCCTCGGGTAAGTCCGGGACTGTAGTGGGCTGGGGGCGAACTAAGGAGGGTGGCATGTTGGCGGGAGTCGTGCAGGAGGTATCCGTGCCCATCCTCAGCCTGGATCAATGCCGGCGGATGAAGTACCGCGCAAACCGCATTACAGAAAATATGATTTGCGCCGGGAACGGCAGTCAAGACTCCTGTCAAGGGGACAGCGGGGGGCCCTTACTGGTCGACGATAACGGCAGGCTCGAAATCGCAGGTATATAATGCAGAATTGCCTTTTTTATTCGTCGCTTCTTTGAGAAATCAGATAAAGAGGAATAAAAATATACTGAAAAAATTTATTTGTGCAGCTAATTGTATACTGCTCAAACGGTAGTAAACTTTCGAATATAAGTTTGGATAAAAAATAATTCAACTGGAAAGAAAAAAATGAATAATTATTTTGTGATATTTTAAATTGATTCTAACCAAAATTAAGCATTAAATAATTTCAATAATAGGTTATTTTTTACTAAATTTCAATGAATATTTAATGTTAATTTTGTTGTTTAGGAATGTTTGCATTCCTTGCATTCATTGCATTGATCCTAACGAAAGATTATGCAAATTATTTTTATTACTAAACAAGTTTTTAACGAATTTAATTCCATTAACTAAATTAAACAGTAGATTCATTTTTATTGCACGTTAGTGAATATATTTATCATTATTTTGTTGTTTAGGAATTGTTTCTTGGGGAGTCGGTTGCGGTCGACCAGGCTACCCTGGCGTCTACACAAGAGTCGCCCGCTACCTGAACTGGATTCGTCTAAACATGAAAGACAGCTGTATATGTAATTTGTGAATGAACAAAGCGAAAAGTCGACGACTGACATTTTAATTGTGTGATATTACAGAGTCACCTGGGACCACTACTAATACCTTCAAAATCGTACATTATTATATTTAAAAGTAATTAAATAATTTTATTCATACGTAAAGTACAATAACATTAGTTTTTAAAACTTGAACATTTGACAGATATATGAAAAGCCTTTTTCCTCTAAATTAATATTAAAAAAAATCGCAAATCCGCTAAGGCGGTCCCACGTGACTCTAATAATTTAATTCGATGTAAATATGAATATTAATTACTGTAGCAACGATTTAAGAAATCGAAAGCACCGAGTGATTTCATCCGGTGCAACTTTTAACATAGATATTTTTTTATTTTTTTTTTTTAACGCCTAACAAATAAATAAAGAAAAATTAACGTATAATTATTGCATTAAAGCGTACGCGCGAAAGTCACGAACCAGTTTTTACACGGTATAACGCTTTCCTAAAGCACGAGCTTACGGGCATGCGAGGAATATAAAGTGAAACTCTACCCTGCGCGCGCTTTTTTTCTTTCACTTTTGAATTAACAAGCCGCGGCGGAGGCGATGACAAACGCGGGTCGTACGTTTTCGGAATAAATAAGTGTAAGTAACGGTTTATTGTCAAATTGCGACAAATGACAATGCCGCTTTCCATTTAATTGACCGTTCGGCGAGTTTTTTTTTGCGACGGACAACAATGCGTCTGCTTCCATTGGTTGTAATATGCAATTTGGCACCTTGCATGAAAAACTGAAGCAATTTCAATTAAATCGATGAAAAATGTATTTTTTACTTTGCTCGTTTTGACAGTTATAGATGCACAGCGATTGGAAAAATTGTTTTCTATAAGCATTATAATATGGCGATTTTTTAAACCAGTATATTTTCAAAAGCAAGGATTAAATGAAAAAAAAAAGTACGAGTCGATTTTTTCATGCGTCGGATATGTAACTGAATTTTTTATGCGAGATCCCGAATCAAGTTTATTTTGCGTTATTATTTATAGAACATATGCCACTTTCTTTTTTATGGTGCACGAAGTAAAATTGTTTTATTTTGAATAGTATAGTGATTTTTTATATGAATATGAAATGTACAGTAAGAACTGAATAGAATAATACGCACAAAATAGTAATGAATGAAAGTTATTGGATGAAGCTTCTTTCATTGTAAAGAATTCATGTACGAAAGTAAATTCTGCTTTTAAAGCAGGTCATTCGAATAACATTGCTAAGTCTAATAATACATTTTTTTATAGTTCTCCATTGAGATCGCTAAGTTTTAATAAATCAAATTGAACTGTCTATTGAACTTTATTTATACACAACTTTTCGTAATAAATCCTTACTGACAGCAATTTCTATAAAAGAATTTTAGAACATTGAATTGATCTTACAAATATGGAACTAATTCCTTTTCTAAAACAATAACATTAAATTACTGAATTTCTAAGGGAAAACTTTAAGCGCATTAAAATTTAATCGTTACAGGAAATTATGGAGAAAAGTAATGTGAGCTTGGATTAAGATGAGATCTTAAAAGTACACCTTTCGAAAGTTATTTGTTAATACACATATTTTAATAACAGACATATTTTGTTGCAAAAATTAGAACATTATTCTGATAGATGTTTTTTTAAAACAGTTTCTGCATTTTATTGCCAAATAATTCATAATACAAGGAAAAATACTGAGCTATCGCTCAAATACAATTTAATGATCGTGATCTTTTTATAAAGGGATACGTCCCTTATAGATTATGCAAACAAAAATACTTAACCTTGTACTTTTTTTTATAGAATATATAGAATTAATTCTCTTTTTCTTATATTAAACGAAAAAATGATTTTTTTATCACCTTTTACTCACGAAAGCATCATTTTCATAATCTTAATAAAAATTTCTCAGAAAATACGAAAATTCACGTTTCTTCGATTACTCAGCGTAGATGCAACCCATGCACAAGAAAATTGCAGTTGTCTAACTGGCGATCGGTTCGCGGTAAATTCGATCGCCAAGTGACACTACGCGATCAGCCTGTCCAATCAGACCAGTCCAGCGGACTACGCATGGTTACCGCAAACTGGCGATAAACCGGGTGGAGCCCACGCGTCGAATATCCGTTACGGAGGCGTCGGCCATTGGCGGGCCGTGATCGTGAACGTGACCGTGAACTCGAGGCGCTCCGGGCACCGGCGGGGATGTGCAGCGGATGACGCGTCAGGGGGGGTCGACCGTGGAGCGCGCGGGAGAACTTCGAGGCCGTCGTCGTCTCGCCTCAGTGTCGCGTGTTCGCGCCGCCACTCGACTCGCTGCGCTCCCGCCAAGGTGACGCAAGGGGCTTTCACGGCCGACCGGCCCTGACATTGAAACGCCGGTAGGATTTTTTTCGCATTTTTTTAATTTTTTTTGCCCGTTCTTCCTTTTTCCGTTTGAAATTGGCGCCTTTTCTCGTCATTACGAGCTTTGCCGAGCGCGCGGGAATTTGAATAGGCATTGTCTTCGATTACGTTTTTTTCGCTCATTCAAGCGAGTCAGTGGGTAAAAAAATTACTGATTAGATAGTGTCGTTCGGTTTAACATTATTATAAATATTATAAACAATTAAAGTGTAGGGATTAAATTATTTAAAACTCACGGTACAAACTGTACTTGTGCGAGCGAATTTTACTTATTGATATTTAAAGAAACTTTAATGAAAATTTTCGTTTCAAACTATTTCAGTATGAATCGTAGAGCGTAAAGGAAGCTGAAGTGCTTCAACGAAACTTAAGTCATCGAAGTAATAAGGAATATTTTTATTCACAAAATTATGTATTCGAAAACGCGAATACTACAATTTCTTCTGATCGTCGCTCTAATCTCGTTGGGAACAGCTGATGAGGATGCAGTCGAAGTAAGTAATTTTTTTATGTTCTGATCACTTGATCCTTACGAGACTAAAATCGCATTGCCTTTATCCACCTCGAAGATACCTACTTACAAATATACACAGTAAGCCTTTTTCTCCCCTTAATCTTTCAAAAGCTGGTCGTAAATCTCTCTAAAGGATCGATATTTTCTCCGAGCCCTCACTAATCTTATCGTAAAACGAAATGGCGTAATTTTTCGCCCCTGACAGAAGCTCCAATTGAATGTCTTATTGTCGAGAAGTTGCAGACGGAGACAAACAGCACCAGGAATTTTCTAAGCTCGATCTTCAGAAGAAAGGAGGTGAAGCCTGGAGGGTCATGCGACTGCAGTGAGTAAAAGTTTAAACGAGAATTTTTCTTTAACGACACCAACTCGTCGACGAAGTTAATAATGCGAGATTTTTACATTCATATAAGGCTGCGGTTTGAAGAACGAAGATAGCCGCATAGTCGGTGGGCAAACCACTTTGGTCAATGAATTCCCGTGGCAAGTGAGGCTGTCCTACATGAACAAATTTTACTGCGGTGGTACACTCATCAACGATCGTTACGTTTTGACTGCTGCCCATTGCGTTAGAGGGTGAGTTAACTTCCTTTTTCTGAAAGGAAAAAATAAGATTTAAAATTAAAAAAAAATTAAAAGCGAACCATCAGGTCTTATGAAATTTCACAAAAATTTTATGACATCTAGATTTAAAAAAATTATAGTTAATTAATTTTGACATTTGCACTTGTACTTATTTTACGGTCCTTTTTTATTATAATTATAAAATGTCATTAAATAAACTGCCAAGTAATGAAAATACATGTTAATTATATGTTATAGTTACTATCAATTAATTATTGTTAATTAAATATTTTAAACAAAACTACATTTTTTAATATGTTTTACGAGGGAGAATTAGATACGCTTTTTCTTGATTTAAGCAACGAGATGACCCATTAAATTGCAATAATCATTACAAAAATTAACATTTATCCATTAGGTCTCGACATAATTTTAAAATTTCAAATAACTTTTGGTTTGAGACGATCGCGGATAACTGTACCGAATACGATGATTGATGTATTTAGTATATTTTTCAGATTTATGTGGTTTATGATAAAGGTGACCGTGGGTGAGCATGACAGATGCAACGAAAAAGCAAAGCCGGACTCGAGGTTCGTCACACGAGCAATCCTCGGAAATTTCAGTTTTCTCAACTTCGACCATGACATCGCTTTACTCAGACTAAACGAGCCAGTTCCTCTCAGCGAATCCGTCAGACCAGTCTGTCTGCCCAAAAGCAAAGGTTAGATAAATGTCCCTCTTTATTAAATTTTGCGTGCACTCTGCTATGCGTTTAATTCCTTTCATCTACCTATACACTTTTAATGAACTCCAGAACAATATTTACGCACAATTAATATGAGTTACATTGTGCATAATTTTTTATTACTTCACAGTAACACTCTTATTTCAAAATAATTACCTGAATAATAATCAAGCTGTTTAAAAAAATAAAAAAATCTTTGACGATTCAACTTGAAATGCATATAAAATTTACAAATTTCGGCACCGTCAAGTACTTCGCATCATGATGCCTTGCTGTTTTTTTTTTTTTTTTAAAGAAGAGGATTCGAGAATTAACTCATCGTACGCTTGAAAAAAGATTCCACTTTACGAAGCGAAAATTGTGTGTACACAAGCGAGCGTGCAGATATTAAAATTAACATTGCGCTTGCAGGCGCAATGAGGCCCCCGACAAAATTTCCACGGGACTTTCAGAACATGAAATAATGCAGAACGGTGAGAAAATTTCCCTGCATGAATATTGCAGTATATGCAAAAATCCCGGATACGAGGTTGGTGTACGACTGCTCCGGCAAACGATGAAATTGCGCAACGCTTGAGATGTTCGCAACCTCGTTGACGCTTTCTTCATTATCGAAAATGTTGTCGTCGACAGAACTGTCATAAATAAATGAGCATGCGGGTATATAGCTAAACGATTTATGCTCGCTCAGTTGCATGCTGAAACAAGGACAGATTTTGTCCCTTCGCTTTCTCTCTCGTTCGGTACTAATCAGCCAGTATTATTAATATTAAAACGTGTACACCGAGAGAATAAACTTAATAAAAATTGCTATTATGATTAGGAAAGGAGTGACAGTCTTGACAAGCGAGAAATTTTAGTATGAAAAAATAGTAATTTGTAATACACAAAATGGCAATTTTTATTATTAAAATCGTAATTTTTACAATTTCCGTACTAAAAATTACTATTTTTCATACTAAAATTTCTCGCCAGTTAAGACTGACACTGCCTTCTTAGCCACTATAGCAATTTTTATTAAGTTTTTTCTCTCAGTGTTGCTTTACGGCAAATATTTAATATAAAATTAATGCCTTATGTAGAGGTAAAAGTTACAGAAAAATTAATGAAAACATTTATTTGTATAAAAATGTTAATTTTTTCTCAAGTTAAAGCTGCGTTAATCTCGATTGCAGAAAATTTGTACGAGAAAGTGAAGTCGATAGCTACTGGATGGGGAACATTGCACGAAGATGGCAAAGCAACTTGCCTCTTGCAATCAGTCGAGGTTCCTGTTATGAGCCTTGAGGAGTGTCGAAATACGAGCTACAACCCTCGTATGATTTCTGATAATATGATGTGCGCTGGCTACGCCGAAGGAAAAAAAGACACTTGTCAAGTAAGCTTAGTAAAAAATCTTCGTCATTTTTATTATTCAACTTTCATTATACTATATAATATCCATAGTTTAATTTGACGTATTCATATGCTATTAATTAAAACAAAATTAATAGTGCGATCAACTATTTCTACATTCACAAAAATGTATTCTAAGGCTTAGTAGATAAATCCACTTGAACATTATCTACTTAATTTTAAAATGAATTTATCAAATTAAAGAATATGTCTGCTTCAGTAGAATTCTTAATAAATTTACTAGAAGTATAGAATCCTCTGAATTTATTATTTTTATTTAATTCTTTTTACTTTTTATATTAAATGGAAACTAATAGGTAATTAATCAATTTTTAATTTATCATGCAGTCTATGTATTAGACGACGATAATTTACTTATTTGAAGAAAAAGTCTTTGAATTGCTGAATAAAAAAAACTGATTGCTCCAAGTTTAAAACTAATTAATAAAATAAGGAAAGTAATTATTGCTATATATATATGTATATAAATCCTCAACAACTCCACCATACCCTTAAATTGAATCTTTCGATTTCCAGTTATATATAGAATTTGCTGAATAAAGCGACATTATTTTCTCATTAGGGAGACAGTGGCGGTCCGCTGGTAGCCGAAAGGGAGGACAAAAGGTATGAAGTCATTGGAGTGGTGTCCTGGGGTAATGGATGTGCCAGGCCAGGATATCCGGGGGTTTACACCCGGGTAACCCGCTATCTCGATTGGATCAGGGAAAATATCAAGGACGGCTGCGTCTGCAAAAATGATTAGGACGACCTTTTGCGTACATTTAACTCTGCGCACTTGTTACTCAGCAATTTGTTGCTCATCCACCGACGTCGCCTAATCGACGCTGCATTTTAGCATAAGTGAAGGAGATTATTAATTTACGATTTATAATTAATCTAATTTATATAATTTATACAGTTGTGATTCTAAATAAATTATTATTTTACATATTTATTATATAACAACTTAAATATGTGCACTGTTCATTGTTTAATAATTCGGAACATTTCGCCACGGTGATGATAATAAGACGTTATAGACTTTCTAAATATGCCGTTAGATGAATTCAGCCTGAATGACGTCTTAAAACCGCATTAAATAAAGGATGTGTTCAGGTATCATAATTTTTTATTTAGCCACGACTCGATGTAACGGTATCGATCCTCCTTATAGACTACTCTTGGATTACTAAACTTGGAATTGCAACTACCTTCGAATTCTACTGTCACCATGAGCAAACACACGGCGAATAAATAATAAACCCCCCGGAAAAAAATTACTAAGCGTAAGCAATTCTTTAGCGTGTCAAAATTATCTTGAATTCTTTGATTAATGAATAAATAATTCTGAGCAGTGAATATCCAAAACTTAGTAAAACGAGCAATTTTGTAGTTACATCAGTTATTTCAAAATGTACTAATTCAATTTAAATTTGGTTGGTTGAATTTTTTTTATTGTTGTGGCCCCTGTAATTATATCGTACAAACACTGCATTTGTTACTCTACTTCACGTGTAAAATGAAACATATTTTATGATGTGATCCTGGCCCACTATCCCTTAGTTATCGTAATCATCTTCATTGCAATTACATTAAGAAACAATATCTGTTAATTCATTTATAACAATTTATAATCACTAATTAAAGCTACTACTTTTTAATTAATTCATTTAATTTCAACTATACTTACTCGTTTAACAAAGTACAATATTTTCTATACTAATTATTGCTGAAACTATCACTAGATGGTTACCCCAAACGATGTCAAAAAAAGAACTGTCTAAATTCCATTCAGTAAAATGTTCACTTATTTAAACAGTGATTATTGTTTTCACTGTTAAAATAGTGATATTTCATTGATTTAAGGGTCGAATTTTGTTTTTCACTTAATGAAAAATGAAATATTTATTTATTTAAAAAGTGATTACTGTTTTCACTGATTAAATAATGAATATTCACTGAAAAATGATGAGCGTTCACTGAATGCAATTTAGAGAGAAGAAGACGCATAACTTCACCAAACGCAAAGTGTACGTATGTAGGATCAACGAGCTCGAGGCTCTTATCATTTCGGCGAATTTCATAAGAAAGAGCCCGCATGAAGAAGGCGGAAAAGTCTGGTCTGACGGGAACGGGATCAGCTCGCCGCATCCACTCGCCTCGCGAAGGAGAGACAAATCGCCGAACGGGGGGGAAAAAGGAAGAAAAAGCGGAGGATGCGGGCGGTTCCGCTACGTTGGGCGAGCGCAACCAAGAGAAGCCAGCAGTGCTTCTTCGGCCGTTAACACCGACAAAAGAAAAGTTATGACGTTGCCGCGGGAGCTCGTCAAGTACCTCATGGGCGTGCTTTGCCTAGGCCTCCTCGCCGTCCTTATGGACGGGACGGTAAATACCCATCGTGTCTATTTTTTTCGTACTGTTCCCTTTTTTTCTCTTGAGATAGGTAAAATGTGTTATGACGAGATTATAAATCGACTAACTTTTTAACGGCTTCCGACGATGCATAAATTATCGCAGGGTTGGCGTTCGTTTTACGCGAAATTATCGCTGTTTTAAAAGTGCCAACTGTTGGATCATAAAAGTTGTTAACTTTCAGATATGCATTTCACGCGCATGTTTTATTTTATTTTATTTTTTTTTTGTAATCAATAACTGTATGTACGAAATCTAATTAGTTTGAAGAATTTAATTAACTTAGAGAATGATTAATAAATCACAATTGCTTTACGTCATGGTTCAAAACACTCGTGCGGTGTATTCAAATAATGAAACGGACTGTTCTTAGATGATAAATTGATTATTAAAATATTATTTTTTAAATTAATTACAAACAGTATGCAGCCAATCTTGAGTGCACTTATTTGACGAATAATATTAATTGTATTCTGCGAATTTCATGACCTGTAAAAATAACATTCTTATTATTTTTTAACAAGCCACGTGGTAACCGAAAGAATTTAGACTAATTTATCCTTAATTATTATTTACCGCACGATTTAAATAATTCCCCAGTTCAGTCACGCCTACGAAGTTCGAGGTGCGAGGCGCCTCATTGACTTGCTTCTCGGTAAATTCCATCCGTGCATAAACTGCGGTAAGTGGGAAAGTTTTTTTTTCGTTTTGAGCTCCAGCTGTTTACCTGAAGCGTACCCTTAAGTACGTTTAAACTAAAATTGATAAAAATAAAAATCCGCCAGTTTGCGGAAAGGCGAACCGCGGAGGCGCCAGATTCTTAGGCGGCGAATTCACCGACACGCACGAGTTTCCCTGGCTCGCCAATGTGTACGTGAAAAACGGCCTCTTAGTCAGTGGCATCCTTATCAATGACCGTTACATCCTCACCTCGGCTGCTCCATTAATCGGGTACGTGCAAAGTTGGAACTTTATTTCAACGGCTGAATAAATTAAGAAGTTGAAGTATAAACTACTTTTTTTCTATATAATTATTGCGCAATAATTGGGGTAATATTGTTCATGGCCGGTGATAAGCCGTTTTGATAGTGTTAATAATGTTTTTTATTTGGCTCATGTTTAATTCTTTGTAATTTGATATTCTTGCGTTTTGATTTCGAAAGTTAATAAGATTTTAATTTGCTTTTTAACTTATTTGAACGTTACAAACGCTTCGCCGTGAAAAATTCATTTTTATAGTTTATAATACAAAACATTATTTAGTGGCATTCCTTTATTCATTTTTCATTTAGAAAAAAAGGTTCTATTTTTGTATATATACTACAAAAATATAAACTAAGGTATGTTTACATTAAATAAAGTAAATCCAAGAGAGTGAAAAGCGTCTGCGGAAATATAAAAAGTGTCTAGTTGGAAAAAAAACTGTGTGCTCATGAAATAAAATGAGTCTCCGGGGTCTAAAATATGCTTATTCTACCTGACGCGGTACAAAGAGGATTTTATTGATGATAATTGATATGGGTGACAAAAATTTTATTACTTAAGGCGATTTTTTTTCCGATTCATTTCTTACTAATGTATAATTTCCTCCGTGACATGATTATTCGACGATTCACACTTAAGCATATATCTTTTATAAATTAATTGGATAGAAAATTAATTTTCACGCCAAAGTGAAATTAATAAATTGAAGAAAAAAATATTCAAATTGCTCCTTTTCGCATTACGCAAAAAAAAGATAAGCAATCGGTGAGGCTATTTAACAACACTTTCGAGGAATTCATTTTTGACACTGACGGCAATTCCGACGTACCTAAATCAATTAAAATGCTAATAATGAATTATAGTGCGACCCCACCGGAAGTAAAAGTAGCACTAGGCGAATACGATCGATGCCACTTAGATGTATCCTCGATAAATGCGAGCGTCGACACCATAATCTCCCATCCCGAATTCAGTTTCGAAGCGAGGGCTCACGATCTGGCGTTGATTCGACTCAGCCGCTCGACGAAATTCGAGAGGCGAGTTCTGCCTGTCTGTCTACCCGAAGCTGGTTAGTAAACCACTACAACATATAAGGTCCAATTGTCGTCAAACTACTCAAACTCGGCACTGTATATTCGAATGGCGCAAAGTGAATTGAACGCAACGAAATTATTTCACGCGATAAGAATGTTTTTTTAACATTTGTGCGTGATAAAATATATTGTAATTTCACTTGTTTTCTACTTTCATTAAAAAAGCCTTACGGGCAATCCACGTTGAGAGTGTTCAACAAAAATTACAATGAAATTTTATGAAATAAATTGAATACTGACTAAAATATCTTATATTAATTATAATTACACACTTGTTTCTATCGGCAATTTACTTTCTCTATTTCGTATTTAACGTTTCTAATGCTAATATTTCATTCTGTTTATTCTAATATAATATCATATCTGATCATTATTTATGCACTTTCGATGTTACCAATAAATTATTGATTCTTTCGATATTTTTTGTATCAAGATCGTCGAGATTTATTATATTTTTTATATTAATAATTTATTTGAGATAACAAACGTTCGAAAATGAGACCCTTTTAGGGGAAAAAAAAGGGAAAAAGCTTTCAAGACATTCTCTAACTGTACAGGATCAACGTATTTGGGCCAAGTGGGCACGTTAATGGGATGGACAGAAAGCGCCGAGGGCAATAATGCCGAGGGACGGACTTGTCGGCCGCGAAAGCTCGGCCTTCCGATCCTCGGGAGGCGTGAGTGCTTGAGGAGCGGCATTAAGCCCCAAAATTATCACGAGGAAACCGGCTGCGTGGGCGTCATCGGTACCACGTCTATAGTTTGCCAAGTAAGTCCGTGTATTCACCGAATATTTCGCAAGTCCATTGATTTTACTCAAGGCACATTCAATTAGATCAAGACTAAAATTCAAAGTCTTGATAAAAAGTCAATTTTTATGAAGAGAATGAAAGTTCGAGTAAAAATTTTTATACTATTCTGTGATGCAGAGGCAGGCGAAAAATTTAAAAGTTTACTAGAAAGCCTTCTGGAAAATTTAGAAGTTATTGCCCAGGATATGTTATATTTAAACAGAATTGAACATATTCTTCAATAACTCCTAAATTTTCCAACAGTCAAGTGTAGTAACATTTACTTTTCTTACAGTAAGTATACTAAATTGTAGTATATTTGTGTAATAGTAAAGTAAATTTACTGTAAGACTAGTAAATTTTATTGTACATTCTAGTATTTTTTTTTGTTTATCAAGTCCGCCCCTGCGTTACAAAACAGTTATTTCTACCAGAACTTTTTCTCAGTGTATATTTTTTCAAATTATTTTTTTCTTATTTCATCCACTAGTTAAAATAAATATAAACATTTATTTTACAATCAGTAGTACGTAAGCTAAAGGAACTAAAATTGTGAATCTTAATCTTGAAGAAATTATATTTAATGAGTACAGAAATTATGTAAATGTTTTTAGAACGATGTTGGGAGTTCCGTGTTGCACCGATCGTACAGCGGATTTTACGATCTCGTGGGTAAGTGACGATAAGCAAATGGCACTATTTTTTTTTTTTTTTAAGGAGAAAAATAACGACTACTGTTTTATCACTAGGAATTTTATCGGATGTCAATAGCTGCAATGGTACACTTGGAACTGCATTATTTACAAGAATCGGACCTCACCTGGAGTGGATTTACCAGCAGACTAAAGATGCTTGTTACTGCCTCAAGCCCTTCGATGTACCTGAGATAAAATCTCACAACATTGCTTACTGAATTTTTGTTTTATTTGTTGCTTAATAAATCTGTTGAATTATTATTGTAGTAAAAAGAAATTTTTAGTTTTTTTTACTTGTACTGGCAAGAAAAAAGTTGGGATCCTTATTATACGTCTAACAAAATCTTCATATTAAAGCTAATTTACCATTCTTATCTAACATTATTAAGTTAATTATTTTATTACTTTTTTTTTATATATATTATTACATGAAATCTAATAATAAATTTTAAATAAATAAGTACATACATATATTTATTAGATGAAAAGAAAGTCAGTAATATTTTTTCTTCGATAATATTCACGATCCATAAGTCACATCCATATAAGTTACACTATACCTGCAAATAGTTCACATGATTTATTTTTAGCGCTTTGACTTTGTTTCCGGCTTTAAAGAGATAGTATGATGCTGTCTTACATTAAACGGTCATAAACTTTGAAATACTTACAAAAAATATCTTTCAAAATATATACCCGCGTCAGTATATTCTTTTTTATTCGAAGGAAAAGAAGTGAAATGACTTTCTTCACTGTTGTAAATATTCTACTATTTTTTACATCTGCCAAAACTCACTCCATATCCAAAAGAGTGGATGTTTCATATGGCAGTCCAGCCTACAAATATTGTGGTATTGTATATATCCTTACAATGACAAACGTAAATAAAATAAATAATAAAAAAAATTTGCTAAATACACCCTTGACATTTGCCTATCAGAATGCGGCGTAAAAAATGAAAAAATATTAGAAAACAGTCGCATTATCGGTGGTACGGAAACTTCGGTGAACGCGTATCCATGGATGGCTGCGATCATCGCATTCAACAAAAGGTTTCCTCAATTGATATTATGCGGCGCTTCTCTTATCAGCGACCAGTACGTGTTGTCAGCCGCTCACTGTATACGCTCCAAGTAAAAAATTAGAAAATTACAAGTAAAAGCTCCAGCGTCGATGTTCGGTTGTAGAATTGCGTTTTCAGGTACCAACAGAGTGAAATGAAAGTCGTTCTGGGCGAGCACAATCTCTGTCGGCCCGACAACCGCACGGTCACCTTTTCCATTGAGAAGATTCTTCAGCATCCTGATTACTTTCTATCGAATCGGTCGATCGCTGATTTGATGCTGGTGAAGCTTAGCATGAGAATTACATTCAACGAGTTCATCAGACCCATATGTTTGCCAAAAGGGGGTATATATAAGCTTTAAAAAATATTATTATACGAATGGGAGCCTCGCACGGACTCCGTCTACTTAAAAGCTCGATGAGCTTGCAGTATAAATTGACTGATATTTACTCTCTAAAAATAAATATTAAATAATAGATATGTGAACGAATTGTTATGTTATAAAGTTTATATTCACTTATTTTATGTGAATTTCACTTATTCGTATTTAGAGAGATAAATATTTTTACAAATAAATTTAGTTATTTATTTAAACCGCAGTACATTTAATAACTATGTAAATGTTTGGCCGTATTTGAAATGATTAATACACGGACAGAAAAAAAGTAGTTCTTACTGTTTTGCAACAGTAATATCTGTTAGAGTAGGAAAAATAAAAATTGCACTTTGCAAAATCAGTAAAATTAACATTTCTTACAGAAAAGTAGATTTAGCAGTTCTTTAAAGCGGATTCTATTGAAAATTTGGAAAACTAAAATTAAATACCAATTTTACAATTAAATCTACTGCGTAAAAAATAGAAGTTACTGTTTTTCGATGTACAATTAAATATCTTGTTGTTGCAGTGAAAAATGTGGAAACGCAATGGGGAGGTAAATACGGTGAAACTTTGGGATGGGGTTTGGCAGACACTTTGATCGTCTCCTGCACCTTACAGGAAATCAGCCTCTCCATTTTCAAACCTGGAACATGCCGTATTAACACAATTACTTCTTTCTGTGCTGGATACCCTCAAGGACAACGCAATGCTTGCGTGCAGGTATTAATCGATTATTATTACACCGAGCAAATCTGAAAATGTGAAATTCACTTGGAAAATGTGAATAGTGACATTTAATACGTGAATATCCGTTGCACGCTACATGTGTGAACGATTTTTCAGGTAAAATTTGCACGTAGAATTTCACATTTTCGGATCTAGAAAGCAACCAAACATTTAATTTTATTAAATACGCTGCCCATCCGATCCAGGATTTCTAATATATTCTGGCTAATAACAGGGTGTTTGGCTGCGAATATAAAGTCCCAATATTTGCCCGCAGGGTGATAGCGGCGGACCATTTCAAATTCTAAATGAAAAAGGAAAGTACGAATTGATAGGTGAGAATTTTATCAGCACTGCATCGGCAATTTTTCTTGAATATCTCCAATATTAATTTTCTACCCAGGGATCACGTCTTCGAGAACAGCCTGCGCAGACGGCGAATACCCGGGTGTCTACACGGACGTGACTTTTGCCCTTTCGTGGATTTTTGCAAAGACTCAAGACTCCATGTACTGCTGGAGATAATAAAAACACTGTACGTACTTTAAAATTCGCTTTAAAAGCAGATTAAGATCGGGAATAACGTCTATCGTAAAAATTACTGTTTAATAAGAATAAAAAAAATATCTATAAAACTTTTTATTGTAAAGTTATGAGCAATAAAAGCGCGGCAATAAAAAAAGACTACTTAATTGAAATCCTTTCATCAATCGAAACACTTTACTGCTGAGTGACTATAGTGACGTACAATGGCGCGCTTATTTTTAATTTTTTTATTCATGAAGGTGAGATTGTTATAATTATTCTTAAGAGTATCAACCAGTAAAAAATAATAATAAATGTATAAGAAAACAGTATTGTGCCTTTGGGTAGTAGATTTTGTATATTAAACTTTCAGGTCGTTTTCTGCAAAAACATTACAATCCAAATCGACCCTACCTGCGGTAACGTATAATATTTTCCACGATTCACTTTATTTCTTCTAATAATAAAATTTTCAATGATATATTTAATCGATCACTATTTAATTATTCAGTAAAAAATTAATGTACAGTTTTTATTCTGTATAAAATTCATTCAATTCACATTTAATTTAAATCACCAATTAAATTAAGTAATTAAATTAATTAATTAATTAATTCACTATTAATTATTCAGTAAAAAATTAATGTACAGTTTTTATTCTGCATAAAATTCAACAGAGGCTATCATAATCGAAAGACTATTATAAACTTTTCATGCCAACAGCTAATAGTGTTACGAATTCCACAATGCACGTTTGTCTTTGACGTTGCTAATTTAATTTGTTTATATTTCTTTATTTTTATAAAATTAAAAAATTAAAAACTTTTGACATGGAATAAGCATGCGGCGTTGAAAACATGAACGTAGAAGAGCGCATTATTGGAGGTTCGACGATGAAGACTCACCAATACCCGTGGATGGCCGCGATTTTGAAAAAAGGATTTGTTATATGCGGCGGTACCCTTATAAACAATAGGTACATACTGACCGCCGGCCACTGCATACCACCGTACGTAAAACTCCAACATTGTCATATCGGATCTTTGTATGAAATTTGTAAAAACAATTTGTGTGTATATTTTTTATTGAATATTGAAAAAAATTGACATTTATTTTTGCTCGTTTCAATTTAACGAATTTTAACACGGATATCGCTCTTTAAACATTCGTGTGGCGTCACGCGATCGTAACACTTTATAATATACAGATATTCTACCTCGTTGGTGATAAGTCACAATCACGCAGCATTTTAACATGAAATATTTTCGTCGATAATCATAAAAATAAAACATAATTAATTCTATTGTTATAATAAAAATTTGAAAAAAGAAAAGTTCACGTTGATTATTTTTCAGTATTCTTTACAAAAATCCAATTTCTTTAAAGCTCACATTCTGTTAAATAAAATGATCAATAATTCGATTCTCTCAGCCCTCAAGAAATTTCGGACTTTGAAATTGCCTTGGGATTGCTTGATGCGTTCGACATAGAAGAGGCTCAGTTATTTGACGACTTTGAAACAATAACACATCCAAAATTCATTCCCGAAAAAGTGCGTGATATCAATGACATAGGTCTTATTAAGCTCAGCGAAACGGTTCGTTTTTCTAAAACGATAAGACCATTGTGTTTACCAACAAAAGGTATAACTGTTTAATTTTGTGGATTTTTACTTTTTTTTGTAAAATTAAGGATTTTTTTTTATACTTAAATTTCTTTACTTAATACTAGCGGATATCTAATTATTATTTTTTTCTATAACTTGCGTGAAGTATTTTCATTAAAAAAAAACTACAATTTTAGGAAAAAGTAATGTCGAGTAAAAAGAATTAGTAATAATTCATTAATAATTTTACCCATTATCTATAGACTTGACTACTCTTTTAATTAAGTTTGTGATATTGTCGAAAATCTTCGCTATAAATTAAACAACGAACAGGTGTGGATAATGTGGCTAAAATGGCTCTATTAATTGGATGGGGTGTTACGGAACATAAAAAAACATCGGCACTTCTTAAGCAAACTAAAGTGGAAGTAATATCTATGGAAAAGTGTGCAAAAACAACCGTCAATTCGTACCTTGACCCAAACATGCTATGCACATACACGGACGGTACCGACGCATGTCAGGTGAGAAAATATTTCTTTAAATTTTTCTTGCATGAACACACAAAGTTCTTCACAAATTTTATAAAGTGTACAGTTTACATTTTCATATGTGATTATTATTTCTAAAGTTACTTCTGCACAAATTCTACTACGTGCCACTTGCAGATATTTTTCTTTTTTTTTCTGTAGATTTTTCGTGCAGTTTCTATAACAAATTTCTAGCTAAAAATTTATGAATAATTTATGCGAAGTGGCATGATAACAAGCAAATGTATTTACATATTATTTGCTTAGAAAATCCATACACATATATTCTTAGAATTTTTTTAATATTATTAAATAAATAAATTTATTAAAGGGTGATAGTGGTGGACCGCTTCTTATGGACAGGGGAGAAAACGTATACGAATTAATAGGTAAAAGATTATAGTAACTTCTTTCTTAATATAAATCCGAATTTTATTTTCATACCCCGAATACAAAATAAAAATCACAGGTATCGTGTCGTGGGGATTCGGATGCGCTGACAAAGATTCACCTGGAGTGTATACTAACGTGACCAGTTACTTGGACTGGATACTTTCAGAGACGCAAGATTCTATTTATTGCAAGAATGAATAAGTTTAAATTTCGATAATAATAAACAAACTATTTAACTTTTTTGAATTTATTTTTTTTCGCAAAAATCACAGCAATTATGAAATATTATGGATAACAAAACTTATTTTAATCATTTATGAATTGCTTTATTGAATCTATTAAATTTTAGAATAGTGGACAGCATTGGCAATATTTTACAAGGTAAACTTTTTTAAACATACACACGATACTTAGATAGAAAAAATAAACATTGTTTTTTTATTACTCGTTAATGTAAAAAACTTGTTTATTATACATGCATTAATATTATAAACTATCGCAATGCAGTAGTAATACTCTTTTTTGAATTATTATGCACTTCTTCATTCATTATTGATATCAAGATCTTGTCAACTATTTTAAGTTAACTAAATTACCATTACAAATATACAATGGACTCTTAAAGTGTTCTATAAATGTTGGTTGTTATCTTTATAGACGTTTTAATTATGCACGATCAATGGACTTAGCGATGAGCAAATGCTGAATCTCCGTTTTTAGATGTATTTTTTTATACAATACATTAATCTTTACAAATGTTAATCCTTATCTGTGACACTCTAAGTACATTTTAAGAAATGTGTTTTACTTTAATCATTAATTAGACGCAATCCAGACCTATTCATTAGATCTTATTCGTTGATAATTTTTACAAAAACAAAGTCGTGAAAGATTATTCGTAAAGTTTAGTTTAAAGAAATGCCAATGCAATATACTATTTACATCAAAAGTATTATCCTCTCATTCGCTGTATCTGAAACTATAAGTCTATTTTATCGTAACTTAATTAATAAATAAAGCAGTAGTAGAAACCCTGAAAGGATTGAGAGGAACTTCTGCTTTTAAAGTTTACTAGCTTTGGTGGTGGAGATTTTATTTCCAATCAAAGTAGCAGCTACTCCAACTAGCGAGCGTGTATACCAATTCGATATAGCCACTGCTTCAGGTACTGACCTGCGAAAACTCTCAGTAATAAATAGCTATTTGATTGAATTCCTCTCAGTGAATATGAAATAATATCTGAAAATCCAATAACATTCTCACATTTAATATTATTAAATAATATTTAGCATGTGAGTTTCGTATCTCTTACTTTTTAATTAATAAATAACATGGGTTACGTTAGAATTGCATTGGGAAGTGACAGCCTCCTCTAAATTGCAGTCTAGTTTACGATAACTAGCTGTACTTGGTCTTCTTCGACTTCCTCTACCCCTTCTAGATCTTCTCCCTTCTAGGAGAATAGCAAAAATCTGAAACAATTAATTTAAAATATTCTAACTATTTAAATTAGATTTAAATAAATTAAAATAAATTCATGCAATGTGAATTTAAAAAGCTAATAAAAAAAATTAGATGCATTATTGAAATTAGAGTATAATTTATGTTTTAACAAAATTAAAAAAAAAACAATAAATTTGTATAAATACATCAATACATACTTTTTGTTTGTTATGGTAGCCAATGTAAAGAACAATACATAATAAACTAATAGCTGAAAAATATGTGAAAAAATGTGGTGCATCCTCTTCTTTTAAAGGTGTTCTATGTGGAATTAATTTTGGACTTTGTGGGAATTCATCATTATCATCTGCAAAAATGAATTATTTAATTTCTAGATACACAATATAAAAGGTGTAAAACATAAATTTTAATAAGTACATACCAGCACTTTTTATTGGCACTTCACCGCCTAAAATATACATTTAATTAAATAAATAAAATTTAAAATTTTTAAGCTCTACTTTATCTTACCTTGGTTATTCAATTCTTTTTGGTCATTTTCTGTGTCTATGCCTTCTTCAGGATCTTCACTTTCTTTATTATTTTGATGGTCTTCAGCTGAAATAGACTCAATATCCTGATTTCCTGGTATCGCTGGTAAATGTGGAGGACTATCGTTATCACCTTCAGTTAGGTCAGCATTATCATCTTGTTTTGGTGGTGACGCTAAACTACCATCTTTGTTTGAATCATCTTGCTTTTGAGTTTTAGGATTGCTAAAATAATAAAACAATATTAATTACAAACATTTTTACACAATTCTTCTTTTTTAATTTAATTAACTTACTTTTTAGGTTCAACATTTACAATATTTATTGGTTCTTTCAGTACATCTTCAGACTTTTTACTAGTACTTGATACTTTCTGTTTATTTTGTTGATTTTGGGATTCATTTACAGTACTGGGAATATTATCAGTTTTCTTAACAATTTCATTTTTATCATTAGCTTGAGACTCTTTTTTTTCATTATTATTTTTTTGATTTTCTTCTGTCAAATCTATTTCTGGATTAGGTTGCATTTCTTTTTCAGATATATTATTTTTCTGATCACTTACTACTGGTTTTATAGGTTTCAATGATGTTAAAAAATCATTAGCCCATAATAAATAAGTACATAAATGATTTATTTTTGATCCATCCATACTGTGACAAGTATAAGTGCACTGATTCTTGGTTAAAAGGTTTTTTTCAGCAAATTGTAAATAAGGAGTGACATATTTAAATCCTTCAACATTTGAATGGTTTAATTTATTAAATATTGAAGACATGTTACTACAAATATCTGAATTGTTATTAAATTGCTCAAACTTTTGGATATCTTTATCCAATTTTTCTTTTGTCGATGGCAACGGAACAGGTGCCACATTTATATGTGATGGTAGCTTACTAAAGTATTCACAAATTTTCGTTGCTGTATCATAAACTACCATACACAAAGCTAGATTTGGACTTTCATTTGTGAAACTTTCTGGATATGTGAATGTATCACAAATTTTTATGTAAGATGAGTTTCCAATGACATCTACCGTAGGGCAAAACTTTATTTTATCAATCAATGTGTCTTTTCTTTTATCATTCTCACTTTCAACAGGGACACTCGAAATACTGTGAAAGTATACAAAACATATCAGAATAATTTTCCACACACAAAAAGGATTTTCTTTTTCCATATTTTCAAGTTGGATTCACAAAGTCAATAATGAAACTCTACACTATTATTTTCTGCTTTAAAATAAACACAATTTCGAGGTTATATCCAGATAGGTTATATCAAGCCCATATTTCTTTTGTTTTCAATTACAGTAACAATCACTTGTTAAGTAGAAGTCTGATGTCTTAGCTACGAAATTTCGCATCGAAACCAACCAGATTTTTCTCGACAATAAAAGTTTTGATAAGAACATCGCACGTAAAATCCTAAGGACTTTCCGGCTCCTTCTTTTTTTTTGTGTCTTATGTATCTTATCTACAGCTAATACGTAACTGACTAACTTTAACACACGCACTTCACATTGCAAATGAATTACGAAATTCGCATTCTGTAAAAGATGAAAATCCTTTCTCGCGATGAACCTGGTCGCGCTTATTGTATACAGTAGACGTCGGCACTGGTCAATGGGCTCAAGTGTCTTACCGACCGGAAATAGAAATGTATATATATAATTAATACTTGTTTACTTGAATAATTCAAAATTGGTGTGTATAGTATATTCACTAGCTTTATTATTGCACTGCATGAAAATCTGACTACAAAGTTAATTATTAAGTTTATTATCCCGATTTAAAGAAATATTAATTTAACCAATTTTACATAAGATATAAATGATAAAGAAATATACATAATAAAAAAATTAACAGTATACTTAAATAATATGAGGTTAAGTTTACCTTTTATTTGAATTAATAAACAGTGTGCCTCTTTTAATTTTTTATAAAATCATTTAAATATATACTGTTATATACTTTGATCGGCAAAGAAGACTTCGACGACTTCGAGACTTTTACGGTCGATATATCTGTATATACATAATACACACGTATATGGATTTTTACGAGTCATGCTCGATCGGTAAGATGAGTTAAAGCGCAGGAGAAATTCGCGCGAACGAAGAGATCTGCTATTCTGTTATTGCGTGCGAGGGATTCATCGCGAGTTCGGAGATGCGGAACGAAGGGACATTTTCGCGCTCGGACGCTGCAGCGAACTGCCTGGGATGGTGAAGGAATGAGAGGGAGGCTCGATCAGCGCATCATCCTCGGGAGCCACTTGTTCGCCGATGCTGTTATTGCGCTCCGCGCGAGGAATTGAGAAATTTCCGCGGCGGTCCTAACCTCGGCGCACGGCAGTGGTATTCCAAGTTTGCGTCAATTAATCATCCTATACATGTATATTGTCGTTGCGAAAGAGCCGCTATTGCGCTGCAGTTGTCAAAATGCTCGAGGGTCTCGTCGCCTGGGTGCTGAACAATTACCTGGGCAAGTACGTGGAGAACCTCAACACAGATCAGCTAAGCATCGCCCTCTTGTCAGGTACAAAGTCCTGCGTGACGTCTTTCAATTTGTTATTATGCTTATGATGTATAGATCATTCTGTTATTGTGACAGTATTGAGTTGATAAAGCTTGATGTGCTCAACGATTCATAAGAAGCAATGTTATAAGCAGTGTCTGCTGCGGCTGCATCACCAATACATTTTTAGCATTTCCGAGCAACGTTTTTTTTTCATTACGGGCATTCTATTTTTAAAGATTATGCAAGAAATGTTTGTTACGATTAATGTTAACTCGTGAATATTTTCTTTTTTTATGAAACTGCCTAGTAGTTTTAAATTTGATAAAAATGTTTTACTTAAGTATTTACTGAAAATGTCGAATTTTTAATGTTCTAGGTGCAGTTGAACTCGAAAACTTACCTTTGAAACGAGAAGCTCTAAGGCACATTGGTTTACCTGTTGAAATAAAAGCTGGATTCATTGGTAAAATTAGATTACAAGTTCCTGTTACACAGATTAGAACAGCATCATGGGTCATAGGAATAGAGCAGCTATATTTAATTGCAGGGCCTATAAATTTAAACGAGGTAATTCGTTTAGTATAGAAAATTGATTATATGATAGTTTTAATTTAATTAATTTTTAATTTATTTTTATTACCTTAAAGTACGACAGTGAGGCAGAAGAACATGCAATTATCGATTACAAATTAAATCGCCTTGAAGCATTAGAAGCAAGGTGGCGTGCAGAATCAGAATCAGATTCTGGATATTATGCTGCTAGCTATAGTACTTGGGTTAATTATGGTACCTCACTAGTCACAAATATAATAGAAAATTTGCAGTTAAATATAAAAGATGTACATATACGATATGAAGATTCAGTATCTATTCCAGATGGTGTGTATGCATTTCTATTACTTACAGAATATTTTCTGTCTTTACTAATATATAACTTTTTAATTTTCAAAGGAAGTGGAATAGTACTAGGTGTAACAATTGGTGGCTTAACAGCTCAAAGTTGTGATGCCAGTTGGATTCCAGGTTCAACCTCCTGGAATTTAACTGATGCATCATTTAAATTAATGGAATTGGATGGACTTTCCATATATTGGAACCAAATGAAAAAGGAACAAATGTTTCATGACTTAAACCTTGGAGACTTAGCAGTAAATAATTTATTTTAATTAATTTTGATAATTTATTAGTATAACACCAATATAATTGAGTAATTTATTCTAGATTGCTATGAATGAATTAAAGAAACAGAGCAAATCGTATATTCTTTCACCAGTTAGTGCTAAAGCTCATGTTAAAAGGGACAGGTCAGAAAGACCACTACGCTCTCCAAATAAACCTCGCATAATAGTAGACCTATCTTTGGATCAAGTTCCATTATCTATTACAAATGTAAATACAATATATTTTGGTATTACAAAGATATTTTTAAAATAGAACGTATTAAAATGTGGATTCTTTTAGGTTCAATATGAACAAATGGTAAAATGTATAAGAAATTTGGATGAAATTGACAGGCAACGGCGTCAAAGAAGATGTCGACCGAATGTACCTATTAACGAAGCTCCAAAAGAATGGTGGCGGTATGCTGCTCGCTGTTATATTGGTAGAAAAGTTCTTACACCAAAAAAGACTTGGAAAGACATTCTCCAACTGGGCAAAAATAATGTGACATACGTTGAAGCCTGTGCAAAATTATTATCAAACCCGACAGCAAGTTTACCACCTGACATAAGACAATTAAAAGACCAAATGGAAGCTGAACTTAGCTTCGATGAGTTAAGAATACTAAGGGAATTAGGTAAAGACTATCGACATCTATAATCAAAGAAAAAAACGTAACTTTATTTAATTAAATATTTCTTGTAGCTATGACAAAAGTAAGACCACCAAAATCAGTGCAAACCGCAGCGAATAATACGACGCCACCACAGGCTCAAGGAATGCTTTTACAATGGTTTCCTCAATGGTGGGGATGGTATTCCTCTAAAACACCAAATAACACTAACAACAATTCACCGACAACAGGCTCAACCTTCGACGGAGAATTGCTTGACGTGCTTGCTGATACCATCGACGATGACACTCTTCTCCGGCGCGATACCGTCTTCGGTCTATTTAATTTCGCCTTATCCAAGGGAGCTATATCACTTTGCGTCGTATCGAAAGCTGACTCTGGTACATTATTCTTTTCCGCGTTTGGTTTAATATATTTACAAGAAAAATTACATAATTAATAAAATTTAAATTTGCCTTAATGCAGATAAAGCCAATGAGATCAAAGCAGTAATGGAACTGCAATTCGAGCGAGTGCATTTAAGCTACGAATCGCGGCCTCGTTCAGGATCGCACAAGTTTTCAGTTAGTCTTGGTGCTCTCTATCTCCACGACCATTTCACGGAAAATTCGACTTTTCCCATACTGGTGCAACCACAGACCATTGGTTCGGCCGGCTCTTCCTCCCGCCTCCGCAGCTCCTCCGAGAAACTAAGTACTCAACTACCCCAGTCTCTGTTCGAGCTCGTATATGAAAAGCGGCCGCTGCAGATGAACGTCGACCACTCGCTGCATGTGAATTCGCGTTCACTCGACGTTGTGTACAACCCACTCGCCATCCGGTGGCTTGTGGATTTTGTGTGCGAACCTCACCGCACGGATGGTTCGAACAACCAGAGGCTCCAGGCCATGAAACGACGTACACGCCGGCAGCTCATGAAAAATTGGGAGCAAATATTGGAAGGCGATTCGGTTGTTCGCTCATCATGGGATTTGCAGTTAAACATCTCAGCGCCTCAAATACTACTGGTAGAAAAGTTCACCGATACTAATGCTGCGGTCGTCGTCGTTGATTTTGGACGATTGCATCTTTCGAACAACATCGATACGAATTCTGCGGCGGTGGTAGCAAGAAATCTGGCGTCGCCCACGAGCGAGATTGAGAAGACTGAGGACGATGAGGAGGAAAACGAGGAAGACGAGAGGTTCGAGACTCCCTGTTCAACTCCTCCTGGAAGTCAAGAAAATGGTTCCGTGCAAGATCTACAGCAAGGACTCTCCGAGGCGGCTCTTCACAAGAAACTTTACGATCACTATTCGCTTGATTTGTCGGATCTTCAAGTTCTAGTCGGCAAAGTGAAGGATAACTGGAAACATGCGAGGACTAGAGGCATGTCTAGTTTACATGTTTTGGAAAGGTTCGTGCTACGAAATTTATTATTCTTTAATACATTAATTTAAATTTGAGACATTTTATTAATTAATTATTAGATAATTAGCTAATTAAAATATTGGAATTATATTCAACAGGTTCAACATATCACTGCAAATTGAGCGGAGAGTTCTTACGACGGCAGATCCACACTTTCCTTCGGTTACGGTTTCCGGTAATTTACCTAGACTCGTGGTTCACGTGAACGAACAAAAAGTTGAATCGATACGATCAATGTATCACCTGCTGTGGAGTTTATCCAGCAACTCGCCAATTTCAACTAAAAGCAATGGTATTTATGCGAACGAGGAACCCGAGAGTCCGAAAAAAGAGGAAAATATTGACAGAAGCTTAAATCACGCTATGATGATACAGTTTATCATCGATCAAATGACGTTTGAATTACAGTCAAGAGGGAGAAGTGTAGCTGAACTTCAGGTAAATAAGAGAATTTATTATATTTTGACGAAAAAAAAAATAAAAATGAATCTACTATAATAAAAATATAAATAATTTTAGGTATCAGGAGTGCGAGCAGCTCTCAGCAGGCGACCGGCAGATTTGAGTGCCTCGCTCTCCGTTCATGGACTACTATTGGTTGACGCATTACAAGAATTTGGCCCTGACTTTGAGTTGTTAGTTGCTAGTCACAAGCACGTGGGAATGGATAGCGTGTCGGGTAGTTTGCGGGATTCTGAGCCTACTTCGCCTACGTCGCCGGTGTCGCCAGGTTCACCTGATCCCACTCTACCTCGACGCCTAACATCGCCTGTTGCTCTCACTCATGCTCTTTCCACGTTGGCACATCACGACGGCAAGGGACCCTTTGCTCGAAATACTTCATCCATTACACTGGAGCAACTCGATTCCGAGGCTCTCATCGTCGTGGAAATTATGATAGTCGACGAGCCACTCGAAAGTCTTCGAGTGGCTAATATACAGTTTAATAACCTTGACATAATTGCTAATCAAGAAACAATAGTCGAATTAATGGGATTCGTAAGGAGGTTGTTCCCGACAAAGAAAAGTAAATCGAGGAAGATGGAACGGTACGAGTCGTTAACTAGTCTAACGTCCGAGGGCAAAGCTACAAGGACAGAAATTACTTTCGACTTTCACAGACTAAATGTTTTGCTGCTACGAGCAGTTATGCAAGACAGTCACTTGGTGAGCGTGCAATTAGAAATATTTAAAAGAAAAAGTTTTCGAATAAAACACGAATATAATTTATAATAAAACTTTCTAATAAAAAAATTTCTTTACCTAGGTTGGGCAAAAAATTGCTACTGCCACGATGACGGATGCCCGTATTCAGGCAACCTTAGCAACTGACAATTCCATATCAGGTTCACTAGGCGGCTTGCAGATCCTTGATCAAACACTGATCGGCAAGACACACCAGCGAATTATCAGCGTGGGTCGAGATCCGTTGGGCGACCCTCCAACCGGTCATCATCATCCACTGGAACACTTCGCAAACCCCGCATCGGGTGACCAACTAGAAGCTCTACGTTTTATGGCAAGTCGCAGTTGCCGTCAGAATTACGAAGCCGATGCTTCGGAAACCTTAGTAGACATAAGCGTACGCATTGGTAGCGTTTGGTACACTCATGCACCTCATCTGATCTCAGAACTGCGATCTTGCGCCGATGAGTTTAAGCAGTATCTAAGTAATCTTGCGCGGCACATTGGAGCAGCGGCTACTGATATGGCGATTGGCCTCGTGAGTGCGGAGGATTGGACGATGCCCCAAAGGAAACGACTGCCGAGCTTCTCCATGGATGGTACGGAAACTTCGCCGAATTTACTGTTGAAGTTGGATCTGGTCTTGGACAGTCCGGTGCTTGTTATTCCAAGGTCTTCCCACAGTACGCAAGTATTCGTCGCACACCTTGGTACTATGTCACTGCAACACGAACCTCCACTGTCTGGATCAAACAAGCAGAAAATTAATCTCGAAGTCCGCGACATGAATCTTCACTCACTCGATATTTCTACAAAAATTAATCAGGTATGAATTTGGTCAAAAGCCATATTTTAATGTAACAACTTTTTTTACTAGTTTCGTTTATTTCTTTTCAGTCGGGACAAGGAAATTTACCTCCGCGGGCGGAGGATATGTACTCTTGTAAAGAAACTGGTAAACCCATACTTCACGACACACTTCTGAGAGTAACACTAGAACGGGATATTGGTAGTCGCTGCCAGAGTCCAGGCTTTCCGCTCGAGATCGAAAATATGCGAGGCATAGTAGAAGTTCGAGGGATAGTGGTGACTCCATTAAAAGTTTCTTTGTCCCGAGGACAGTACGAGCAATTCCTCGATACAATGCATCGACTAATTTCTGCTCCTACTACATCTACTGATCCTCTTGTACCCAAACAATCATTGGTTACTAAAACTCCAACGTACAGTAACAGTGAAAGGTAAATGTGCTTTTTCTTTTAACATAGAATATTAATAAACTTTCTAATTCCCAATTTTTTGATTTAGAACTACACTCGACAAGATTTCATATTCAGAAAAATTCGACCTACCCATTAAGGTGCTGTTTGAGCTTCCAGCTTTAAGTATCGAGCTTAAACAAGAGGGAAGACTGGAACAACCCCTCGTTGAGTTATCAATGCGGGATTTGTGCGCTAAATACGAGAAACTAAGCAGAGCCGAAGCAACTACTCAAGTAGCTCTTCGCTCATTGTTGATGGAAGATTTACTGTGCCCAGTAGGCTCCAGGCATCGGTATATGATGCAGTCCTCAGCACCTTCCAGGGCTAGGCTTCTAGCAGGTTTGCTAAAAATTCAATATCACAATTAAAAAAAAATTCTGCGATTTTGTTATAATTTACAATTATATATTTCAGGTGTATCACGCTCATGCCCCGATCTAGCGTACACTCGATTATTGCGAGGAGCGTCGGCTTCACGAGGAAGTCTCCCTGATCGCTTGGAAACGGACACGCTGTACGGTACGATACCAGCGCACTGGCGCGGCAAGCCCTTGTCAGTCGTTGAAACCCCCAACACGCCTCCCCCGTCTCCAGGAGCCGTATCCGCCGAGGAAAATCTTGTGCTCATCAGTATCACCTTACAAGAGCCTGAGCTTGACGATGAGTTACGCGTACGTAGGAAAACCGTCAGCGTCGACTTCAACTGCCTGGACCTTATAGTCAGCGTTGAATCCTGGATGGTGGTCCTCGATTTCCTGGGAATAGGCACGCCTAGTGCTATCATCGAGACCACAACACCTGACGCTCCAGCCTCCTCAGCCGTTGACGAGAACCACTTTGACTCGACGGGTGAACTGCTGCTTCACTCGGAAACGGAGATAGAAATAAATTCGCTCACCCTTGTGCTAACACAGCCGGAGCGCGAGATTGCCCGGGCGAATATTTCCAACGCCAGTATGCACATCGTCAAGACTGACGGTATCAATCGAGTCTCCGGCTCTCTCGGTTCAATGTCGCTGCTGGATCTTACACCGCACGGTCGTTTTTATCGCGAGCGATTCCTCACTTCTGGGAGAAAAGCTTTGAATTTCCAGTACTCAAGTTACACCGACTCCGAGCGACGGCCTCACGATGCTCAGCTAAAGTTACAGATGTCGGCCGTGCACTACGTGCACACGCAGCGTTTCGTTGCCGAGCTCCAGGCCTTCTTCGCCCATTTTTCAACTCTTCGTACGGTCATGGCAAATTTGCGCGCTGGTGGTAATGAGGTCATCAACGTTAACAAGCGAAGCATACGACTTTCGTTGGAGCTACTAGCAGGTGCACCCGTTATCTTGTTACCAGTTAGCTCCAGGTCCGAGGAGATGATTATGCTGAACCTGGGAGAATTGTCTGCTCACAACGAGTTTATCCACTCTACCGCAATGCCCGATTGCTTACTGGACGTTATGAACTTGGAACTAGTGAATATGGATGTTTACGCAGCGAAACGTATAAGTGCCAGCGGTTCCGGTTCCAGCCACGATGATGACTGTCTACTGGTCGGTGGGTTCGTCGTTAAGAAGACTGGACCTTCTCTGCTCACGGAAAAGTGTCATCTGAAGCTTAGAGTAGAGCGAAATCTCGACACGTATTTGAGCCGAGAAATACCAGACTTAAGCGTACGAGGTACTTTGTCCACTATGGACTGCGCGCTCGATCCTTCTCAGTACATGTTAATCCGTGGCCTGCTGTCGTACAACATCGGCGAGAATTTGGAAGACCTGCGGTCCTTCATGAGAGAGGCTACCGAGTACTCCATGCCTCAGACGGACACTGATGGCAAAGCTTGGACATCATCGTACATCAATCTCGAATTAGTGAACGTAACGCTGAAGCTGCATCCGCATCACGGCTTGGCCGCTCTCGCTTGCGTCAATTTCATCAAGTCACGACTGATCTTGGATTCGCTGAGCGATGGCTCGCAGGACGTCGACCTTGTATCTCGCGAGATCCTCGTGACGGACACTCGTTTCCAAGACGAACCAGTTAATCGACGCTCGAACGTCTTCACCAGTATTCTACAACCACTGAGGGTATGCTCCGCGGCTGAGGACCGCGTCCAGGCTGAGGTGCATCACCGAAAGAGAAAGAACTCCTCGGCAACAACGATTCTACTACACAGCATGAGGCTTACTGCGATCCTTGATTGGTGGGAGGCTGTGAGGGACTTCCTGGTGCTCAACGCTCCAGAGCCTGAATCCGTGCATGTTGGACCGGCTCTCGTAGTGGCAGCCCAGGAGAACGAATCAAAGAGTAGCCTACCTTTTGAACTGAAGCTGAATATCACGGATTCTGAGCTTGTATTCGTTGAGGATACCTCCTTGTGGGACACCAATGCAGTTATCCTTAAGAGCACTGCAGTGCTTGCATACAGATCCGCCCCACAGAATGGAGAGAAACCCTTAAGCTGCAATCTTTCGCAGTGCGAACTTTTCTCTTGCATCTTGGGCTTAGGTACGATCGATCAAATACAATTATTAAGGAATATTCAATTATGATAAAAGACATTAATATATTTTAAATGAAAAAAATTCACTTGGCAATTGATAACAAAAGTACTTACGGTCACATTATTGCAGAAAAATTAGACTGCATTTTGATAAATTTTTTGTTGGAAAAAGATTAATTAGATTAAAATTATTATATAGTCCAATGAAGGATCTTGTAAATTGATCGCGTTTATTTTGTATTCTATGTAAAATGATTTTCGAACTAATAATATTTTCTTTTGTTTCTTTAATTAGAGGAGGAAACAGCATTATCAATCATTGATCCAGTGGGAGCGAGTCTTGAGCTAACGAAAGATAAATGCCTAGAATTTCATCTTCAGCCGCTAAGCGTCCGCTTGAGTTACCACGACGTCAACATGTTTTCGCGAATGCTGAGCTCACTGCCGAAACAAACTCTCTTGGCGCGTCAGAAACTCTCCGAAGATGGTCGACCGCCTGCCAATGCCAAGAGTCAAGTAGTCAAGCTGTCAGCGCTCGGATTCGCCGAAATTGACTGCGAAACTGCCTTAGACAAGTGCAATGGACATTTAGATGATGCTGCACTTTGGCTCACTCAAAATGCAGTACCTAATACCGAGAAAGCGGCTAATGACGTTGATTTTATATTCAAGGTAAACATTATAAAAAGGTATAGAAATGAAGAATTTATTGAAAATAATACTTTTTTGCGTGTCTAAATTTAGGTTGTAGCTTTGGAGACTTCTTGTTTGAAAATTTGCATAATCGACGACTGCAGAGATGCCGATGTCCCGCTGTTAGAAATGACTCTAGTAGACCTATCCCTCAGGCAGCGATTCAGCGGCCCCGGCGAGGTGTCTGCCACCTTCGGCGTCGATTACTACAATCGTGTACTTAGCGGCTGGGAACCGTTCGTTGAACAGTGGCGAGCAGCTATGCAGTGGGAGCAGACTTTATCGAGTTCGCTTAGTCCAAAGCGCTTTAGGTTGAGAGTCAACTCTCAGGATTCGGTCAATGTGAATATTACATCCACTCTCGTTGAGCTGTTCACCCTCGTTAAGGAGAACTGGACTGAGGACTATTACGTATTAAGTGATTCAAACAAAGGTAAAAAATTTAAAATCGTAAAGTAATCTAATAGATATATTAAGACGCGTTTTTTCATTTCATAAAAATAGAATCATCTATTACAGGCAACAATAAGAATTATAGAAGGCGATCGCCTTTCGTTCCGTTTGCTTTGAAAAATGATACGGGATCAAAATTGTGGTTTAAGACGATTATTGCTACTGCTGAAGATGATAAAATCGTTGACAGAGAATTTTTAAGGAAAAATGCTTTGCAAAGAGACGCGAGTTGGTTGGAAGTTCCGGTTGGCGAAACGATACCGTTCACTTTTGAAAACAGAGGAAAATTGAGACATCATTCTACACACATAGTCAGAAGACATCAGGTAGCAGTAGTCGTTGAAGGTTGGAAAGTGGTGGATCCTGTAACAGTGGATCGTGTAGGTATTTACTTCCGTCATGCACACTTCGATTTCAAAGGATCAGAAGTAAGTCTTATTAGTTTAATTAAAAATCTTGAATTCTGTAAATTGGGTGTAACAGAAATGATAATTAGCGACTTTTATTCTTTTTAGATTATCTCTACAAAAGCTAGAATCGTATTTAATGTCGAACTGGAAGGATCTGCGAGGAAATTGGTCACTGTTCGATCAGCTTTACAAATTGTTAACAAATTAAGCTATAATCTTGACTTAAAACTAGAGAAATCATTAAGCTACCATGGCTGTAAGTCACTATTTCTTAATAACTATTATTATTTATAAGACTATTCCTAATTGATGTGTCGAAAATATTTCCATTTATCAACAGATTCTCCTACGTATTCATCTACATTCGGTGGAAGAACTTTACTTGTACCAGCACAGTCAAAAATTTCTTTGCCCTTATCTCACACCGACATTCAAATGTATATGAAACCAGTGCATCCGAATGGTTCATACCAATACTGCATGGAGGCGATAGATTGGACCACGGTTAAAAAGCCATCTGAAGCCGTAGAAATACAAACTACGTGCAAAACGAATCAGCAAAATCTTTTTAGAATGTGCGTCGCAATAAGAAGGGAAAATTACCCACCAGACACAACGCAAACACTGCCTGGTCACACAATTACAATTCTCGCTCCGATAACGCTCACAAATCTGTTACCGCACGAATTATTATACACTGCAGGAGTAGAAAATGGACGAATCTTACCTGGCGAATCAGCTGATCTTCACGGTATCAATGTCAACGATCAATTAGAAATTAACATACAATTGGATGGATATCCAGGCGCTGGAACGGTATATATACCTCTGCGTGATTTTTATTTCAATCCAGTAGTTCAGCAAATTTTAATCGGAAATATTTGTTTATTTCAGCTTTTACTTCCACAAAATAGTGGCTCGTTCACTGGTAGAATGCGACTCACTGATTCGGCCGGTAGAATACTATTCATTCATGCCACGATTGTAGTAGAAAAGGGATTTGCCGTTCGCATTAACATAACGGCGCCTTACTGGATCATAAATAAGACTGGATTGCCACTGGTATTTAAACAGGAGAGTTCGAACGGTGAGTTCGCAGGGCAATTCGATGAGCATGAAAAAGCCCGTATGGTAGCGCCTTTACTTTTCTCCTTCAATGATGAGGAAATGAGTGGCACTCTTGCTGTTCGAGTTGGTACTGGAATTCATCCCAATGGCATACCCCAGTGGTGTCAACACTTTCATTTACAGCCAGGTGTTCAGGTATGCAATTATTAGACATTTTATTTAATATTTTTGCTTCTATAAAAGTTAATATAATGAATTTAATGAAACGTGTATTTTCCAGGTTCACAGATTAAGAGTGACTTTGCGTGATGGTAGGCCAGATATCGTTTATTTGATTGGTATTGCCACAAGAGCTGCCAGGGGACGGTATCGAGCAACGACGGTTGTAACGTTGTCTCCAAGATATCAATTGCACAACAAATCTTCATGCACTCTTGAACTCGCTCAAAAGTGTTTCACTACCACTGTTGTAAGTTCTAGTTTTTTAAACTGAATTTTTCCGTTTGTGTAATAATATTCTTTTTGTAATTTCATTAATTTAATTTCAGACTCATCCCGATGCTCAAGCAACGTATATAACAGCAATGCCGGAATGCCACATGCCATTTCACTGGCCACGTCTTGATAAAGATCAATTGCTTTGCGTGCGTATAGTTAATGTTCAAAACTGCATGTGGTCTGGAGGAATAATGCTGCAGGGCAATCATTCATTAACTATCAATGTTAGAGATACATCCAGCCAAATGTATTTCTTAAGAGTTGATGTCGTTCTACAAGAAAGCACATATTTTATAGTCTTCACAGATGCTAATACGATGCCACCGCCTGTAAGAGTTGACAACTTTTCTGAAGTTCCACTGACGATAAACCAAGTAAATAATTAGTGATTTTATATATTTAGTTTAGAAAAAAAAAGAATTGATTTATAAAAACTTTTCTCTTATTTTTAGTCCGCGGTACCTGATAGTTTGCAGTGGTCGGTCCGATCACACAGTTCAGTTCCTTATGCTCTTGATGAACCAACACTACCAGCTGGCCTGGTAGTGACAGCTCCAGGAGGAGTCACAGCCTCATACGATTTAAATATTCTTGGAGAATGCAGAGGCTTGACTTACGAAAATTTTATTTATATAGCATTTACAGGTAAGAATTTAATTTAATACCGTTCAAGGATTAAGAGGAATTGTTCCAAAAAAAATTATTTATTTATCTTTTCAGGAACGTTTAAAATGGATGGTGACCTCGGAAATGGAGAAAGCAGTTTGGACCCATTAGATGTTGAAACCCAAAGATTAGTCCTAGAAGCTGGGCCAGGAGGTTGGGTAGCACTTCGTCGGAAGCAATTTGGCGAAAGGTTACAACTATGGAGAATGACTGGTGAAGGTCAACTTCAGCACGAAGGTAAACAGAAACAGCTTAAAATCACTTATATAAAGAATAATTTGTATTATTGTGCATATTTTAAAAATAAATAGTTTACATTACTTTTTTTCTACTTTATAGGTTCCAGTCCGCCACGTGATAAGCACAGCCGCACTCCGGATTCGGTGTTGGTTTTAGACATCGCTGGTACTGCACCGCAACCCTTCACCTATTGTCCTCTAACATTAAGGAGACCAGATCCCAGACGAAGATCGACACAAACCTGGCGCTTCACGGATGATGGTCGTCTGTGCTGTATGCACGCCAACATGTGCGTGCAATCCAAAGATGGATTCATGGGATTGCAAGAAGGTTTGATTGCATTGAATTACTCATAATTTACAAACGAGCGTTTATGAAGCAAGTGATTCGTTTAATTTATTTTCTATTTTATTTGTGAAATTGATTTTTTTTCAGTTTACTCAAGAGATAAGAGTACGGTTTAAAAGAAAAATACTAAAAATATAATAACCTATTTTTCGTTCAAGCACTACAAAATACTATTTTGTATTTACTAAATATTTATTAATTTTATTTACTACTTAATAATTTTTACGGTTTTTTGAAATACATTTTTATTAGTACTGACGTTTGGTTCCACACTTCTCTCGATCTTTTCCTGCATTTTATGTATTCGAAAAAAATATAGTTATTTCGCCGAGTTTATATTAAAAAAAAATTAAACAAATGTAAAATGTTACAGGCGGCCGAGTCGCCCGTTGGCAAATGTGTATGTATATTTACGAAATTTACGGTACATTACTGCCGTATCGTATATTTTATTACTATAATCTTACAATAAACTAATATGTCTAAGCGTCACGTACTAATTTTTTAAATAATTTTCTTTTTTCATTTTATTTTATTGTCAGTACCGTCTTACACATTTTCACACTTCGCGTAAAATCACTACAACACAGTAGTATAAAAAGTACGTGGATCTTAATTACATATATTCACTGCAAATTAACTAATTTATACTATAAAATTCTATATTGCAATTTTTTTATATTATAATGGTAATAATTACAATGAAAAAGGTTCTCTGTACAGAAAGTTTTTAAATTTTAAGTCAATTTTAGAAAATATTTTGTAAAAAATCAGACTGCTTCTATATGACGCGTCTAGTTTTCACAGATTTTATCAGTCTGAAATTAATATGTTTTAATAGAGAGATTTTTTTTAACATAAGAAAAAACATTTATGTTTAGTGCCACAAACGTACACGTTCATCTGAATAACAAATAATCTTTTTTCTTTAAATTATACATTTGTCTAATTTTATTTATTTATTTTTTTATTTGTAGAGCAAACATAATTTTTTATTGCGAGGAATTATTTGATTAAAATTATTGCATACATGAATAATATATAAATCTTTGATTGTAAAGTATTCTTTTGAACTAATGCAAGTAAACTACAATCAAATGATTTCTTGAAACTCGGATTACTTTTCAATGTACATTTTAGAAATTTAAACATAGTTTACTTTTAGAATATTTTTCAGTAATCTAAATGTTTTTTTATTTAAATTAGGTCTTTGTATAAAAATAAATCATTAGATCTTTATGAGTGTTATATTTTCAATATATTACTTAAAAAATCTAATGGAATTTCTCTTGCAAGGCTCTAATTATTTTTAATTTAATTTATTTAATTCAAATTCTGCAAAGCAATATTTTAAAATAACCTATAATTAACTGATTCTAGGGAGCGAAGCGGTATTAGGACCTCAATCTCACTGCAGTCCACCTCCAATAGAGCAAAGAGTTGGCAGGCAGAGACTTAGGCCTGGTTCTGGTTACTTATCTGTACGAGTAGACACTGATGGACCCACTAGAGTCCTGCAAATTCTAGACATAAAAGAAAGGGTATGGGTCAATAAAAAAATTATTCTTATATATAAAAAATGAGCATTGCGTTAAACAATTAAACAAATATCTTTTAATAGAAAAAAGGATTTGCATTATTGGAAGAACGGGACTGGTCGAATATTTCAGTGGCGCAAAGGCCGACTCAAGTGAATGCGGAAGTTCACAAAGTAGATGCTCGCGAATTACATCTGAGCGTTGACTTACCCGCCGGTCTTGGATTGTCCATCGTCTCACGACGACCTGCAGAGGAACTTATTTTCTCGCGGTTTGCTGGTATTACTTTCGACTTCGTCGACACTCCTGGAAGTAAGAGCCTCGATCTTAGTATTCATGACGTGCAGATAGACAATCAATTATTTGAGGCTCAATGCACTTCCGTTCTTTACATATCAAGGTAATATACCACTTAATTTAATTCTGTAATACATTCGATTATTCAATCTGTAAAATGTAAGAAACCAAATTTAGACAAGGACATTTTTTTAATAAGAAAGTTTATACAAATTTTATACAACCGTTGATTTTTTTTAGAAATTCACGTAACGAGGGTAACTCTAGACCGGCAATACACGTCGCCACGGAGAAACTGCCGTCAAAGAACCAGAATGCAGAGATTTTCAAGCACCTGATAGTGAGCGTAAAGCCGGTATGCGTGCACCTGGAAGAACGATTGATTCTGAAGTTTGCAGCATTCGTTGGCTCAGGATTTCTAGAGCAAGAAGCACCGGTCGACGAGAATGAATTCAATGCTCAACGACTGATATCAAACGTCTCGGCAGCCCACGCTAAGCGTTATTATTTCGGTGCACTTAAGCTCGTGCCCAGTCAGGTGGAACTCAGTGTATTAACATCGACGAAATTGCCATCACATTTGCAAGCCGTTAAACGAAAACTCGGATTGACTCTGATTAAATTTGAAGATGCTACTATCGAACTTGAACCATTTATCAGAAAACATCCGTTTGAGAGTAGTCAGTTTTTGATACATTCAATCATCAAGCATTACAAAGACGTAAGTTAAGAAGGGTTAGACTCTTCACTATCCATTTTTATTTCATTTTATATTTTTTTATTTACTTTGTAGGAGTTAAAATGGCAAGCAGCTATTATTTTGGGTTCAGTCGATTTCTTGGGCAGCCCATTGGGTTTCGTCAACGATGTATCGGAAGGAGTATCGAGCTTCCTCAGTGGTGGCGATGTTAAAACTCTTGTAAAAAACGTAACCCACGGCTTCTCGAGTTCCGCAGCTAAGCTAACCGAGTCCCTCTCTGATGGTTTTGGTCGTGTCATTATGGATGAAGGCCACGAAGAAACTCGCCAAAGGATTCGTGCTAGTACAGCTGGAAGTAAGGCTCACCTGGTAGCTGGAGTCAAAGGTCTGGGATTTGGATTGCTTGGTGGTATGATTAGTATTGCCAAGCAAACGTACGATGGTACCGTTAACGAGGGATTTCCGGTAAATAAAGATAAAATTTAAAAATTAAATACAAAGGAAATTAGAAGTTTTAATTTATATTTTTGAAATTATCAGGGTTTCTTCGCTGGATTGGGAAAAGGCGTTGTGGGTACGATAACGAAACCAGCTGTTGGTATTTTAGATTTTGCCACAGAGAGTGCCACAGCCCTGCGGGAAAGTAGTCGAAGGTAAAACCTTATCTAACGACTTAATTAAATTTTACTATGGTAGATTATTTTCAATAATTGTAATTTAAAAATTTTAAAATGTATTTTAATTTAGCGCTCACCGACAAATACCAAAGCGCGATAGACTTCCACGTGTGTCAAGTGGTCCCGCGGGTCTGCTACCACCTTACAATTATCAGCAAACAGAAGGGCAAGAACTACTTCACAGCATCAACGATAGAAATTTTTCAGAATTGTTTGTAGCGTATGAATGTTTACGCAGCGGGGCTGACAATCTTAAGGTTTTGGTATCGAATGAACGCGTTATAGTCATATCCGGAGGCAGTAAGAGTGTTGTTACAGAAGTGAGTTTAGCGGATCTTTTGCATTGCCAACCAACTCAGCGCATCGAAAGCAACGGGACGACTTTGCATTATATAGAACTGACCTCCAGGGCTGATTCTGTTAGCAGCGTGAGTTTCGACGGTCCGGAGATTCTTAGAAGACCGAAAGTACGCTGCGACAGCGAAGAAATAGCTAAATGGGTAAGTTTGTTTTTATTCATTGTAGATAATAAATCAACAACAGCAATTATTAATTTAAAATAATTTATATCACAGGTCTCTCGACAAATTAATTATGCCAAAGGTATGCATGAAGAAAGACGTTTAACCTTAATGTCATCTGATAATATGCTTGATGACATCCAGGTGTATAAATAAAATGGGAAGAACAAAATTCTTATATTTAACCGAAACTTTTTTATACACACCTTAATAATCCAATGTGTTTTCAAGATTACCACACAGATAGCGAGATTTTCAATGTTTTTGTTACCTAAGTTTGATTATTAAGTGAATCATTATAAGACTGACGCTAATTAAAAAGCAATAAGTGTCCCAACAATATTTAGTGCCATTTTTGTTACGTATATTTTCTTAAATACGTGATTATGCAAATTTGAGATAACTTTGAAGGGTGGGATTAATGTATATAGTGTACAGATTAGTGCAGCGATCATAAAAATTATAAATGTTAAAATAAAACATTATTGCCTTATGTAATCCTACCTTGATTAAAGTACCTGTAGAAAGTGATCAACATGCGCTTTGCAATTTTGACTTTATAATGTTATTTTCGACTATAATTTTAATGTATGGCACCATGGTGGTAAAATGAATAAGGAAAAAGATAAATATTCGATTACTTTGAAGGGAAAATGGTCTGGTTGTTCAACCGTGTATTTTTCAAATACTTATTTTAGAGAATCATGCAGCGAGCAAATGTTCTCTAAAAGTCAAGAAATGACCTTTCTAAGACCTTAATGTAGAAAAGTCGAAACACCAAAGCTATTTAAATTTTCTAACAACTATTGTAAAAGTATATATTTTCTTTTGCACTGTTACTGTACAACTCATTTGTAAATACAAGCCGTGTAAAATTATATTTTAGGTGGAAACCAGATTTGTCCATAAGATGATATTAATATATTTCTTCTACTGTAAATTAAAAACGCTTTTTAATAATAAAAATGTCGATGCACAAATTTGTTTGTATTTACTTAATTATCCTTTTCATTAAGCATTTATTAAAAAAGCGAAATATAAATTCGTTTTAAAACTTTTAATAATATCAAAAACGAATATTAAATAACAGTAATTTTAATAAATAATTGTCAAATTTAAAAACTAAAACAAATCAAATTAACATTTGAATATTAATCATGTTTAATTATTAGTATAATATTTACAAAAAAATTGTTATTTTTACTCGTATTTTTGCTCGTTTAGATAAGTAATCATTTGATTGAAGAAACATTATTGTACACTTGAATGAACTCAAGTTAATCGAAGATAGATAATTTTGAGGATGTGAGGAAAGGCTACAATGAATATAAAACGGTATGAAAAGAAAAAACATATTTTGCACTTTATTAAGCAACAGTTACGATAAAATTCGTATATTGTAATATATTCAGAATAGGAATATGCCGTCTTCCTCCTAAAAACACGCTGATATATAATGAAGAGAAAAAAAAGGTAAATGGAAAGCGGACGAAATAATTTAAAGTTTAAACCCTACGATGGAAGGCGAGGAGAGAAAAAAAGACAACAAACGACGAAATGTATTTTTTTCCTCGCTCAATCTCGAAACAACCAATGATTCGCTATGCAAATTTATTCCCGCACGCAACTCGCATCGGACACTTTCAGGCAGCCCGACCTTCTGTGGTCTGTGGGCCTACACAATGGTCCTTTATCTCATTCGCGTTAGCGCTTCGACGACAATTTTTCCACCGATAAAGCCAATCGGCGCCTTTGGTCTTTTCCAGGCGCCGACAAAAAAAAACACAAAAAAAAACAAACAAGAAAAAAGCGAAGCAAAAGAGCGAACGATGATTTAGGAAAAATCGCCATTAACAAATTTCCGTCAGCGTTTTCATCGCGTTTCGTAATGCGGCAACACGCGTGCCTATAAACAAACTGCATGCGGCGCCGCAAAATCGATATGACTTTAAAAAATTCGGCCGCATTTAAAATTACCAGTTATTTTTAGCTACAAATGCAAGGCACGTGCAAGTATTGTATCAATTAAACATGTACCTTCCGCATACAATAGCGAAGTTTCTCTCTTCATTTTTCAAACTGTTTTGTTTTATCGGCTGCTATGTAGGGAAATTCTGGTAATTTTTCACATTATAGTCGATAATTTTTTCGCATAAAAAACAAGAGAACAGTCAGTTTTGATTTAATTTTTATTGTCGTTAAAATCTGCGTCCGAGTACAATCGACGAGGCATACCCAAGAGTCGACCCTTAAAGGAAGGCATTTCCACACCGCCGTGGCGGATGACGAGTCCGTGCGGTTGACACTTCGATTTCGATTACGACATACACAAAGCCAACGGCTGAAAATGAAAAAAATTACTCATGCGGAATTCCCGCCGGTGGCGTAGGAAGTGCCGTTTAAGAGTCGCAATCCTGAAGACGGATGCAATGCTTTTCCGCGCGAAAACGCCTGAGTATTCCGTGCCGCTCGTCCGGGAAGGCGAAATTTTTTCCTTTTCTTTTTCTTCCTTTTTTAAAAAATAATAAATAAAAGAGCGTCACGCGCCGACGTTCGATAGCAGCTAAACAGTGAGTCATAGCAGTCTTACATAATCCATTAGAATTTTTTTTTTCACTCTCCAGCTGCTTCATCTTCCTTCTTCTCTTAAAAAAAAAAACGTGCGCATACAGGAACCTATAAATATATATATATTATATCGACGTGGATTTTCGTTGACTTTCAGCGTGTAGTATCACTTTCACGATAAGAGGGATTCGAGATACTAATGCTACCCTTCAGTGAAAGTAAAAGTGACTGTATTCGTACTCCGAAAAGAGAAACGGTATCTGATCGGTTTTTTTTATGAGTAAAAAGCCTCAAAAATAAGTGTCATGGTATTTACTACTTTAATTACATGCATATAGACTCTGTAGTCTATTTTGTGGTATCGTAGTAAACCTGAAGAGGAGCATATTATATCAAATTCCTCTTATTGCGCCAGTGAAATTTTGCCCTCTAGGGATGCGGAGATGCAAAGTTTACATTTTCACTTGGTAACGCATCTTTTTTCTTTTTTTTTCCTTCTTTCGCTCGCTTCTCAAAATCAATATTTAAAGTTTCGTGCTGATCGTTTCCTTCCTCCTTATTTTTTTATATTTTTTTGTCTCACTTACGAGAGGACAGAGTCGACGGAAATCGCGTGAGTGCAGCACATTTTTTTTTATTTTTATTTCTCGCGTGAGTGCAGCACATTTTTTTAGCACGCCACCTGTTTTTCTTTTAATTTATTTTTTTTTTCGAAAAAACATCGTTGTCTTCGTCGACGCTTCGCACAAATAAATGTTTTTAGCACTTTAAGTATTCTTTATATAATTTCCCGAGTAAAACTCTAATAAACAGTAGAATCTGCGTTATCAGTCCGATTCTCGCTCTGTTTTACATAATTTTAAATTATTTATGGCGAAGATTACGAGAAAAAGTACGCATGTACCAAAGACCGCGGGAAAAAAGTTTTCGAACGTTTCCGCATGATTTTTTTTTATTTTGTAGACTCTTCTCATACTGTTTTGGCAAAGTTTTTTTTTCCTTTTATCGTTGACCATATAATTTTGCGTATTTCTAAAATACAAAGCACTATATATGGTCTCGTTTCAGCAAAAATATCCAAAACTTTTATCCCACGGATTCCCTCTTCCGGCAACTTGAAAATTGAGCCCCTCGAACACGCGCGATAATAAAAATTCGAAGTATACGCGAATCAAGAGAAATAAAAAACAATTCATGCACATATATATAAGTGACCGAAGAAAGAACGAGTTGATAAGTACAGTTGAGATGATTTTTCGCAGATGAAAGAAAAATTAATACCAGCGGAATTGTCCTTGTCGTATAGCGGCGCCCGCGGGGGAGGGGAACCCCCCGATTCGGCGGAGCAGGCTCAGGTATAAAATGTCGCGCGCATAAGATTATAAAACGTCGAGGCTCAAGGCCGATTGCGCAGGTGTTCTCCGAGCACGGACGAGAAATTCCATGCAGTAATATATTTACATTATCCCGATTTTGATTGATTTAAAACCCTCCTCTCCCTCCGCTTCGGCTTTTTCCTTTTTTTTTTCTCATTCTTCACCCATTTGTCCGCAGCAGCGGTCTTTTATCGATTATCGATGATAAATGACCTTTTACAGTGAAACAAGTAGCGATAATAGTGCGTGGCATGTGTAACTCGTACGGAAATTGCATTTTTTTGTTTAAATTTATCATGATGCGCAGCGAGACACAAGATAAACTGTGGTTATTTTTTCTCTATTTCGAGTGGTTTCTTTTTTTTCGAGGAGTTATGGTAATCGCTTATATACTTAAAACGTATAATGTTTTTTTACGAGTCCATAAATCACTTTTGCGATAGTACTGAGTGTATATTTCCTCGGTAAGAAAATAAATGATTTTCTTTCATTTTTTTAACCCATCCTCTTGTTTATTTCGTCCACTACATTAATTAATTTAATTAAAAAAATATAGCTCTAGTTCGAATCTCCTTTACAATATCAATATCATTTATAATTTTTTTTATATATCACACTGAACGGGAAGATAATAGTCGGAAGCCGATGAGACGTTCAGGACGAAGGGTCTGTTATACGAGGAAGCCCATTGATTTGACATTTATTAAAATTTAAAAAAAAAATCTGCACGGAGAAAAATTCTGCTACATAATATTGTGACTATACACTCGCAGAAAAAAGTTACATTAAAAAATTTACTACAATATAATTTTCACTGCGAGACGAGAAAAATTGCAATTGCAATAACTCTTACTATAAATCTGATCATTTATATATCGTAAATACTCCATTCGCTTACAGGTAAATACATTTTTTCTAGCTTCACGAAATATTTATTCGATTCAAATATTTCAATTAAAAAACAAACAAATCTCCGTGCGGAAATTTTACAAAATTTTTATCTCGCACTTTTAAATATTTTCCTTTCACTTTATAAATATTATTCGCACTTAGCGATCGGCACGGCATTAATTACACCGCAATTGACAAAACACAAACGAACGTAACCGACAGACTGGAATGAATTTAAAACAATGATTAAAAAAAAAGGAGGCAAGCATCTCTCCGATCCCCTTTGATCGTGCGATTTTTTTTTTCTCGCCGTCAATATTGTCGCCTGACTCATCGCCTTCCGAATGTTTGCTCCTCAAACAACAACGTCAGAAATTTTTCGAACAACATCGTTCGCGAATCGCCCGCGAATTCCAGCTCTTATTTTCTCGCGATGTGCCCTCGTCTCTGCGAGTTCGGCTGTAAATGGCGTTTTTCAATAACAGTGCGAGGAACGTGAGACTGGATCCGGTTCGCCGTAAAAGGCCGCCCTCTCCTCTGCGGATCGACGAATTTTTTTTTTTTAATCGGAGCCGGTCTCTCGTGCCGAAATGGCGCGCTGATAAAAGACGAGGATATCGCGTTCGGTTTTTCGTGGCCGAGCGAATTACAATAAGGACGTAAACATTTCCACGCCGCTGACAGTCGAAGATTATATGTCGTGTTCCGTTTTTAACAAAGTTTAGAATTTACATAGATTATACGAAAAAAGAAAAAAAATTAAATAAAATAATGGAATAAAAAAGAAAAGAAAAGAAAAGGAAAAAACGTTATTCCTCTGACGGTGAGATAAACATTAGAAGGAGAAAAACAATAAAAATAAACATAATTGCACACGTTTAATAATCAATATAAGGTTTCTTTCTTAGACAATGAATAATGATTTTTTTTTTAAACTTAAAATTTAAACGATACATTTTGTACAAAATGCATAACGCACGAGCGTAGATTGCGATTTTTCTTTTTAATAATGAGTTTTAATGGAAATAGAAGTGAAGAGAACCAGTAGAGCAATCGAGCAATGCTGCGTTCAATTACTGCACAAACCCAATTTGAATTTAGCACAAATGTTCGTATAACGTTTCACTTTTATTGTAAATATCACGGTAAGAATGTCAGCACAGGACATTTCGATTCATCAATTTTCTATTAAAATACTTTACGGATCTTTTTTTTATCTTTTGTACAAGTAACAGTGAATATTTGTGCAATTTTACACCTTTGAAAAAAAAAATTAATAAAATATAAAAATCGTTGTAACAAATTTTCTCTCGAACCATTAATCCGTATATATCTTTTCTTCTTTTTTTTTTCTTTCTTTACAAGTATAAAAATATGAAAAATTTTATCTCTATATTCACATGTTTTTTCATAATTTCGCGTCTCGATGGCATTTAATTGTCTTTTTACAGGTAAAAGACGCGTCAGAATGTTTCTATTCGTTTATGAAGTACATTATTCTGCTCGGGTCTTGGTAACTAAGCACCGAAGCTAGGCATCGATTACTTTTCATTGGAATTCCCAATCGTCATAAAAATAAATTTCCTTATTATGCTGCGTATAATTCTGCTTCACTACTCCGTACTGACGCCACATTCGACGAGCTCGGTGAAACGAATTTCACGGCTTCCGTTTTCACTTTTTTTTCACTCTTATAAAAACGATTCTACATATTTCATGGTTACCTCCACAAAAGAAATATAATCGTCGTGCAAAACTGATTGTTTAAAAAAATTGATTTACATTGTTTTCTTTTTTTAAATGAACTTTGGAAACTTTAAGGAAACGAGGATCGCGAAAGCAAAAACTTCGATACGATTGAAAACCTCGATGCTTTCAATCGACGACGGATTTGAAAAATTATTTTACACCAGCAGACTGTGCTTTTGCTTTCGATCGCGAATAATTAAAAACAAAAACAAAAAGCAACGAGATAATGAAAAAAAAACTGCAATGACATAAGATTCCCGGCTAAAAATTTAAAAATTTCAGCAAAATCACTCGACGAACCGACGATTCATCAATCAATTGCACAATCAATTCTGCAGCACACGCTCGCCGTATACTACACAGACGCAAGCTCGCGCGCAACAAAAAAGACCTCCTTTCGTTCACTCGGACTTAACATCGAACGTAGTCTCTAAAATAATTAATAAATGTAAATTGTATGGACGCTATGTTTTCCGCTTCTAAATGCAACTTTCGTTTCGATGCTGTGTATAATAATATAATAATAATAATATTAATAATAATAATAATATAATAATTAATTAAAAAAAGACGAGGATGCGAACGAGCCTCGCGCGCCGAGCGCAAGTAAAGGAAAAGAGAGAGAGAGAGAGAGAAAAAAAATGTGAGAAAGAGAGTAGACTGCGCAGAAAAAAACAGAACAGAGTAAGAGAGAGAGAGACAGAGGGACGCGGTACAAGTCACGATTTGGCGAAAAAAAAAAACGCACTAGTATTACTTGCTCGCCCGCATTCTTTTTTCGGCGCACGCACGGCATGCGCGCGGCTCGACTTCTCTCCCAAGTTCATTGACGCCACTCCGAGGAGGGAACCACATCGTCGGGCGCTTTATATACCCGCGTGCTCCGCTTTGCACCGCTGCTTTTCGGGGCGGAACCGTTACTTATGAGCCACCAGGAGAGCGTGCGTCCCGGCGAGTGCGAGTGAGATAGATGCAGAAGGGGGGAGGAAAAAGCTGAGAAACCGGAATCAGGAGTTCTCGAATCCGCCTCGACGGCGATGACGATGATCGGGCCGGTCGTCCTCCTTCTCCCCCTCGTGGAATGTCGAGATTTAGCGCGCACTTGAAATGCAACGCGACCCTCCTTCTTCTTCCTTCGTTTTCATTATTTATTTCAATTTAGTTTCTCTTTTATCTCTTGAGGTTTTGCACTTTTGTCCCGCGCACACTCCTGTCGTCTTCGGCCTCTCCGTCTCACCTCGTCCTCCTCTTCTCGGGAAGGCTCCATTCGCGGGCGTACCCCCGCGCACTCGCGCACTCGAGTCATATACATGTATATATATGAGTGTTTTTTGTTTTATATAATTTTTCGCGCAAAATTAGCGCAACTCCGTTTGTTTTTTCTTGCAGGGTCCTTCTTCCTCGGCGGGGAAAACGGGAGATTTGTATAGTTCTGAGGCGCGCTTCTCGGTAGGTCCAGAGTGGAGGAAGGACTGGTGAGCCTCGGAAGTATAATATATATTTATATTTAAAAAAAAAAACCTGTCACACACCGAGCGAGCGAGAAATATAATAAAAAAAAATTGCAAAAAAAAAAACAGCAGAGGAAACAACGCACGAGGTTTCTATCACAGTTTCGCCCCCTCCAGTACTACCAGCGAACGAAATTCCTCCTCCTCTTCTTCGTCTCGTGTCCTCGCGCGCGCTCTAGAAAATCCATCCGGGGACACGCGTGTCTTGCATATAGGTGAAAAGACCGCGGGAGATATATCCCCGTGCCGAGAGTCACTCGGGGGGGGGGGGGGGGTTTAGTAGCATCCGGCTGTGACGAGAGTAAGGCGCGACGGTGAAAGGCGATACGCCGCCGGAGAAAGGGAAAATGTGTAACTCTCCAGCACCTCCTCCTCCCCAGCGTCCCCCGGCGATCGGAAAAGCTCCTCTTCTCTTCCTTCTTCACTCTTCTCGATCACACTTTCACACTACACCAGACCCGCGCTCCTTTTTCCCTTTTTTCTTTTTTATTCGATAAGTCTTTGCTTTACTTTTTTCCGAGGTGCGCTTCTTCCTTGGCGGTTTTTTTCGTTTCTTCCGGGTCGTGGTCCGGCGAGCCGAAGGAAGTTGGGGGATAAAAAAAAATTAATAAGTGTCCAGTCGCTTGGGGGGCGAGTTTATATCCTGCGCTCGAGGTCTTCGTGGAGGAGGCTGTTGTTGTTGGTCTCGTGCAAGGAGGCCGGCGACGCTTCCTCTGGCTGCTCGCCGCCGCTCAGCTCAAGTTGGCCAGTGCTGCTGTCGCCGCTGCTCGAGCCGCACTCGCCATCGACGAATCTGTAGGCCGCGATGAAACAGCGAAAAAGAGAAAATTAGAAAAAATCATTAATTAGTCGGCTGGAATTTTCGAGTCGCGTTTGGGAATTGCGAGGATAGTTTGGATTCGTTTATACTGTTATTTACTGACAGGCCTTAGTTTCTGTTTTTTTTTCGTGGTATTTAAAATACACGTTCGAAGTACACGTTCGAATGTGCGTATCACGAAATCACCGTGATAAGCACATTGGATTTTTTTAGAACCGTGCTATGAATGAAAGCAGTATTTTTACTTTTTGTTAATCAGTCTTATTTAAAATTCTTATCTAAAATAAATTTCTGGATAAAAAATTAAATAAAAGTACTTAAAATATTCTCTTATCCATTTTTTAAAGAAAAAATTTTTTTAGGGATTTAAAATTGCCTTGAGACCTTATAATCGGAATTATTTAAAAAATTATGTAGCTTTCTAAAGCAAATGTTTAAATGATAAGTAATTCTTTTTTTCTCGAGTTTTTTTAATGTAAAGATTGTATAGATACTTTGAATATACTATACTTCATCAAAATTTATTGCATTAATCGCATTGTAGCTGAAAAAATTTAAATAAAAAAAGCATCGAATGACTTTGGTGCCCAATCGTATATTAAAAACTTGTAGATAAAATTCACATTACTTATTTTTAGCACGTGTGATGTGATAAAGCTTGATAGATCGATGCTTATTCAATTTCAATAAAATTTAAAGAAAATCGAACGCGATAACTCGTAAAATATCCATTTAAAAATGAATTTCATGTTCAGATTTAGAGCCTCGTTTTTAAAATATCTCACGTCTACCGCGAGCACGGTTGGAAAAAAGTGCAGACGAAACGGAGAAAATGAAGGAGTGTATGATTCTATTTTTGTCACTAAAGTATTGGACTCCAATTATTTTACATCACGGCGTGATGACTATCCAAAGTCGCATTCAATGCATCTAGGTTAGTGACTAAAGAGTCATAATGCACGGTATTCAGACACCTCTGTAACTCTAAACGTTTTTCTCTCTCTTTCAGAATGGCAGTCACGACTATAAATTTAAGAAAAAATTTTACTTCTCTTTTTTAAAATTCTTTAATGAAACTGCGCGATTTTCTCAATGATTCTGCAGAAAACGTAATGAACAGTTTTTTTTTTACTCTCATGAAATTCCGAGGAGCCCTGGCGGAATTCGCTTAATTAACAATCACGCAATAAATTTTGAGAGATATTTTTTTCGCAATCAAGCCAGATTAAAGGGCTTATGTTTATTTTGTTCTGAAATGATTTTGCTCTCTAACGATTTCGAAATTCGTTACTCGATAAGCTTTATAAATATGAAATTATACACGCATCTCGAGATAACGTGCAATCTTCTGTCGGTGTTTTAAATTTTATAAGGGTAATTAATGAGAAATAAAAATTATTCGCCAGTATTCTTCTAATATATCATTGAGCAATCGCGCCTCGAATCGTCCAACAAGAAGCCTCGAAAAAACAATACAAAATTTTTCGCGTCTTTTTGACAATTTAACAAAAAGATCCCCGCGCCGGAGAAAATCTCGGTAATTCCCATTATCAGCAGCTGCGTTTTTGTATCCGTCTGAAATCGCGATCGTCAGTGCCGATTGCCTAAACTCAAATTTCGCGGCGATTGCGATCGGCGCGACGTCCTCTCGCCGACCTCGCGACCGGAAAAAAAGCCTCGAAAGAAATCGCCTTATCTCCCCAATGGTATAGAAGCTGGTTTAAAAATTCCGGAGACTCGCAGCTTCGTGAAGTCAATCGGCCCGAGTCAATTTTCATTAATCCGAGCGCCCGAGATTAAAGGCGCACGGCTGATTTCTTTTTTATGCACCGAACGTTTATCTCGAGACCTTCGAAGTGAACTTTTACGACCTCGACGTGTAAAGTAACCGAAATCTCGCTATGCAAATGCCTTAAACCGGACCCTTGTGTATTTGCAGTTTAAGATCGACGAGAGGGGATTCCCCGGGCGACTGATTAAAAAAAAAGTGTCAACCGGACTAGCATCAAAATTCCACGAATCAGGTGTTCGGTATGGAAGAGAAACTTACGTGTAAGGCTGCTCCTCGCCGCGCATCTCGCAGATGACGTTCGTCAGTGCCATTATGTAATTCTTGGCCAACGTGAGCGTCTCGATTTTGCTGAGCTTCCTCTCCATTTTCACGTGCGGTATCACCTCTCGCAGTTGCTGCTCAAAGTCGACATGAAAGAAGAAAGAAACGGAGACGTCGGGATTAGGATTAGCATAAAAAAAAGAAACGGTGCTCTACGCACGTTCGTGGAAGAAAAAAAAAATACCGAGACGAGCGGAGCGCCATCGAGTACGTCGTTCCCCCAAAAATTTTTGCTTCCACTAAAGGAATTTCTTGCCGGTCCAATGTAATTTCGCGGAGTCGATTTATCGACATGATTTCTGTTTGGTTTTAACGGCAACGGAGATTGAAAAATCCGCGGAGACTTTGGCGTATCTGCTTTATGCGTCACTACGAAGAGTCCGCTTGATAAAATTAGAGGCCTCGGTGTATTATCTGAATTCTTGAATTATCTAACAATAAATTAGGAATATTATGGCTAAACGAGTGTAGCGCTGAAGAGAACGATTTTAATTATCGGCGGACTCCAAACAAAATGCAAGACATGACCGATTGAAATCGTTGCTTGTCTGAGTGGATAACGAAGAACGCATAATAAAAAAAAATAAATTAATTTTCCAGCGAATTGTTGAAATAAATACAATTTTAATCGTGCTAGAAAAGCAGCATTATACTCATATTTAACTATTCGAACGTTATCATAATGCTTGAGGGAACGAAGGTTTCGTAATCTATTATACCATATCCATATTTTTTTTTATGTATAAAAGTATAAGATTCTTTAACGAAGTTAAAATATTTTTTAATTATATTTTACTAGGGAAAGTTTCAGAAAGTTTAATAAGTAAATGGATGTGCATCAAAGTCTCAGCAAATGTGAATTTATAAGAGGCCAAGTGAATAACTTTTATAATTTATTCCTTAAACGATCAAAGTCAAGTATAATCGTACGATAAAATGACTAGAAGTAAAGTGATATAAATTTAAAGATTTTTAGAAAAATTTACTATTAATTACTGTTATTCCTAAACGCAGTATGGCTTCATTAACAGTGCGATCTAAACAAAATTAACTTAAAAAAAAAGATTAAATAAATAATAAATCAATTTATATGAATTAAGTACTCTGCACAGAATTAATTTCTCCACTTTCATTATTTCCGGACGTTCCACATAAGTTGACATTTTCAAAGAATGGTGCATCGTCTCGAGCAGTTTTAACACTCGTTAAAAGAAAGCTCCGAAATAAGCGAGTGCCGCTGACAGCAGGAGTCTCCCACGTATGTAAAACGCGAAGAAGCCGCCCGCCCAACAAAAGGCGTCCCGCTACTTTTAGAAGCGCGACAATTTCAAGAATAAACCGCCCTCGGTCTACTTCGGCCGGACGCGTGAATCGCGTCTCTCCCGCGCCGAAGGAGCCGCTTATTGGTGCATCGGCGCGGGCGCGCATTGCGGGGGCTATCGGAGAGGTTGGCCAACTCGAAGAACTTTATCAGCGCCCGGCGTCATGATAAGGAGGCCGAGCCGCGCTGCGGCGAACCATCGGCGACGAAAGGCCATCGTCGCGATATTGGAGTTCAAGAGCGAGACGCCGAATGACATTTTTTCTCTGTATATGTATATATATAGTCTTTTTGGGGCTAAGTACACGCTAAAGTTGAATTAGTGAAAAAATACTGTACATTTTTTTTCTGTATATGTAATGTATATATATAGTCTTTTTGGGGCTAAGTACACTCTAAAGTTGAATTAGAGAAAAAGTACTACACGGAGAGAAAACTCTTGTAAACATTACTATATTTTTTTTAATGCAGGGACAGACTCGACAAATAAAACATTTTATTAAAAATTGTAGTAAAATTTGCTACACTTGTAGTAAATACTATTCTTTCTAAAACAATTTTTACTTGTCGAGTCTGTCCCTGCGTTAAAAAGTAGTATCGTAATTTTTACTAGACTTTTCTCTTCGTGTTAAACTACTGGAAATCGACCCACTGATTTTTAATGGAATTTTACTAATCATAGAAGTTTTAATGATAAACTGTAATTCATTTTTAGATAGTGGATACTTCGCGGGATTTCAAGACTCAGTATGAAAGTGAATTGAGAAAATCTGATATTCTATTTGTCGTGGAATCGAGATAAACTGCTCGACGTATCGTATACTTAGCGATTTTTATAATTTAATTTTTAGCTATATTCTTAGAGCTTGTAAAATTTGCATTGACATTAATTTAGTGTTAGAGGGCGAGACACTAATATAATTACACAGGAGAATCAAAATTTTTCAAAGCCTTCAGAAATTTATTAACGCGAAAGTAAGGTTGCGTAAGCGAAAAGAAATTTCACTTAACTAGAAATTAATTTACTCAGCAAAAATCGATCGAAATTGCTCCGACATCGTAATTACTTCTCAGCGCTGACTCGTGGCAACGGCCAATTAAAATAACCGTCGGCGAAGGAGCTTTCGAGGATAGTTCGCGTGAACTTTTTTTTTTCGAAAATCTACCCGCTGCTTATCTGTTCGATCTGAGCGCGCCATAAACTAGGCTATCGGTAGCAGGTGCAGCTGGAATCTAAAAGCGCAATCGCGAGTTGCGCGTTCGCCGAGCGATCTGATAGGCCGGACATTGTTGCCACTCGATCGCTCGGCCCTGATGAAAACGAGCGAAGCGTGTAGCTGCGAAACGCGGGGGTCTGTGCATTAATTCGTTTCATCCACATTTGGTATGCGTATACCGAGAGTGGATTTTTCGATAGAATCGACAACTATTCGAATCTTTATTCGACTGCTCTTTAAATCATGTTCGGTAAAATTTTAAGTAATTTTTAGTGAGGGTCAGGGTACAACAGAGAATTTCCACTAGTAAATTCATAAATTTTATGTCATTCAATAAAATTTAACTAATTTTTCACAATTAGGGCAAAATAATGAATTTAACATAATGCTCACGGGTAAATCAGTAAATGAGATTTACAAGGTAATAACTTTTTCTCCCGGCGACAGTGTGAAAATAATAAAGGCACTGCAAAGATAATATGCTTTTTTTTCTCACGCGAAATCCTCACCCTATAAGATTAAATAAATGAAATTTACATCCAATAAGCGAATGTATACTAATTTTACATCATTTATTCGATCATTTATGCGAACCACTTATCACTTCGTAAAGAATTCACTCACTTATTTAATGTGAATGTAATTTATTCATACTGAGAGCGCATCAAACTACACGTAAAAACGGTTGAAGTCAAATTGCATTTTATATAGTGAAACTCTTGTAGCATTAAATTTGACTCTATTGGAATTAAATATGATTCTACGTGAATAGAGTGATTATTGAACTCATTTTAAAATAGAGAAAAAAAATTCACTCTATAATATTACAGGCTTTTTGCTTTACTTAAGAATAAAAAAATCACTCTAGTTCACTTCATCAAGGTAGTTAATTTCACTACAACAATTAGAGTGAAAAATTGACTCCAATAAAGTTAATTTTCACTCCATTTCACTAAGACTGATTTAACGTGTACGTCCTGAAAAGATGTTTTTTTTTATTTTCCCTCCCTGTAGGTGTATAACGTGCATTATTTTCGTGACCAGAGCCGATGGTTACCTCGAAGGCGTCGTTGAGCGAGTGCATCCTCATTCTCTCGCGCTCGTTGCTCTCGAGTCTCCTGAGGGTACGTTCCCGCGCGGAGATGCCGGTTTTTCGCCGCCGGGTCGTCGGGGGCCCGTTGCGGCTGCGCCGCTTGACCCTCTTGGGGCCCCTCTCGCTGCCGCTGCTGTCGCTTTCGTCACCAACCTGCCGAAAAATTCTTCGCTTAGACAATTTACTCCCTCGTTAGTTTATTCAACTTTCTCATGCAGAATGTTTAGTTCAATTTTTGAAATTTTTATTTCTGAAATATTTTTAAAAACCACGTAGGAAACACTAAAACTGTTAAAATCATCTCTTATATATATCTCAAGTATATGAGTGAAAGGTGGAAGATTTTATTATTATTCATTCGATTGTTAAATAAATAAATAAATAATAAAAAATGTCGATTATGATTCATAAGTATTCTTTGAGTATTACTACTGCATTGGTTGCAATAAGAATGGATTGTAAAAATACGAAACAAAAATATGAAAATCTACTGGTAGCCAAAGCTAATAAAAAACTTGAATTTCGAAAACAGTTTTAAGAGTAAACAAAAGCCTCGTCATCTCGTCGACGAGTTTATTTTTTCCTTTGAGGATAAAAACATTGTATTTTTGTTTTAAATATCGATGATTTTCCTGCGGCAGCGCGTGATGCATCGTGTCGATAGAATTTAAAAAAAAAAAAGAAATAATGATCTGTAACTAAAAATAAATATTATAGCGAACGCAAAATTTTTTAATTTCTTTAACCGTGCGTTTAAAACAACTTCGAGCAATAACTGAGCTCAAAAGGTGTACGCACTTAAATTACAGTGTTGGAAATAAAATTTTTAATAGCATTGATAAAATCTCAATATTTCAAGGCTCATATCACTCATTAACAGCTTAATGGCTAATACTCTCAGGAAATTTTCTTAGATCTATTAAAACTAACGACTATAAAGTGCATTGTGATTAAGGAATGCACATTAGTTTTTAATTGAAGAATTATTCTCTATTATCAAATTGATTTCTAAAAAAAAGCCATATGGAAAATTCATTAAATCCTCAGTACCATATTAAATCCGCAATGTGAAATTTTTAATTTAGAATTTTTCTAATTATTATACAGAAATTATATTTGCTTATGTAGTTGAATATGTCACGTAATATAAAATAGCTCCTACAAAAAAGTGATGACATACAAAAGCTAGAAATTAATTAAAATTTTTTAAAATAGTTTAGTAGATATAGATTCTAAAATTATGTTTTTAACTTCAACAATTACTTAATAGTTTTTAAACAATTTTTATCAGAAGCGTCACTGCCGAGGCTATCGCCTTGAGCTTTCAGTTAGTTTTCGGCTCACCTCATTGGTTCTTAACTAATAGGAGCGACATTTTTGTTATTCAAGGCGATCACCTCGGGTGGACGGGATCATTCGTGCTTTGCCCTTTGCTTAAATGCAGTAATGCAGTGGCATTTCAATGTATAACACTTTACTGCCCATACTTTCCCAAGTTTAAAAATATTTAAGTAATATTGTTGAAAAAAAGTTCATTTACTTCAGTGAAGATTAATAGTAATACGGCATTGCGTTATATAAAGCAACTCATAAATTCTGAATTCGGAAATATGAAAAAATGTCTGATTTAACAAATTTATTACAATCTGTCTATTATTATTTCTCGTTTTTTCATCAACTAACAGCTGGTAATTAAAAATAAAATCATAATAGTAACCGGTTTTTCTGAACCCGAAGGTATAAATAATACGTTCTCAATGTGGATTTTCAAAGAAATGTTACTGCAAGTAAGGAGGGCGTCACTTTCAAGATAGAAGGACCAATGTACATTACTAAATATAATTCCAAAAAAAAGCTTATTAATTTTCTCGACAGTTATTTTGCAAATTTTTCCACAGTGATTGAAACGAATCTGTTTAGAAAGAAGAAGCAGGAACGAAGCGTTCGTAAGTGGAGAAGAAAAAAAACCAACAGAAAGACGAATTATCGCCTCCGCTAAAAGCAGAGGCTCGACGATGACTCGGTGATGCCATTAGTCCGACTGGAAATTCGAGTTATGCAAACCTCCTGCGAGCTCCTCGAAAATTTCAAGTGCGCGCAGATCAAGAAAAAAAAAGACAGATCGAGTCTTCTAGAGCGCGAAATTGACCCACATTGGCGATGGACTCGGTTATGACGATTGGATGATAACACCCCGCGGTGTTATTTTTTTTTATTTACTTTTTCGTCGGTGCAGAAAAACAAAGTACAGCTCTACGTTTCTTTCTTTTTCCTTTGTTATTGTTCCTCATTTAATTGGAATTGAATGATTTTAAGAAACTAAACTTTTCCGGCTTTCCACAATTTCGGCAACGTGGATAATTGAGTAAAAAAGTGACTTTGATAACGATAACGTCAATCAAGGTAGTTTCGAGATTTTTTGAGCTAAAGATTTCTTTAATTTTATGCAGCTGTGGTCATTTAAAGTCCATTTATTCAGAAATAATAATTAAACTAAATTTTTCATTTAGTTAAACAATTTCTGTGATAAATACCTATCTTAAGAATTTTGTTAAGGAAATTGAGTTGTGGTGTGGAATTTTATGGAATATTTCTGTAATTATTAGAAAATTCTTAAAGTTTATAGTAAAATTTATTATAATTCTGGTAATTTTTCTAATACTTATATAATATTTTTCAAATTCAAGTCAACCTCACATCTTTAAGAATTTATAATACATTTTCTTGTGTATCATGTTTCTTAAAATAATCTTTGTAACCGGATGAATCGTTATTTTTAAAAGTTGCCGGTGTTTTCTTAAAAAATAGGATGAGTTTTTTGAAATTACAGCCAATTCCGCTGAAATAATACTCGAAAGCGAGTTTAATGTACCGAGCACTCACGTACTCATTCGAAAACAGCGAAGTATTTTGTTTTGCAATCATCAAAAAATTGCTCTTAATTGTTTTCCTTTTTTAAAATGAAAAGCTTATAACTGTTTCTTCTTTATTTACGAAATAAAGTTACTCGACTTAGATAAGCAACCGTAAGCGCCTGTAATCATGCAATAAACTCCTCCGGGTTAAAAAAAGGCTCGCTAAGAAGAAAAGTAAATTTTGACTTAAGCAGCGGTGAAGGCGATAAAACGAGGAATCGCCAGACGAGGAAGGAAGTACCGACGCGCGCACTTGTTGCGTATAATAAGGCGACAACGTATCTCCTCTTTTTTTTTTTCTTCGCACGTCGCAATGTGTCATCGACTCGCAGGGTCGAGGCGGAACATTTACGCGGCACGCGGAAACAGAAATTCGAATTTTCGCGCCATTTTTCCAAGAGGTCAGTAATTTTGTTTTTTCATTGTCTCTCAAGAGTCGAACACTTAATTTTGTAAAAATGGATTCTTAAGCTCTCAATTAGAAGTTCAGTAGATCGAATCGCTATTTAATGGTTATCGACAGTATACAAATATTTAATTATTTGGTGAAAGCTCATTAAGGAGCGCTGCTGAAACGTTCGATTTTTTTTACTTTCGAAAAAAAAAATTATTATTATATAAAACTACTTTCGTTTAAGACTGTTAAATGCACTTCCTTCACTAAAGGCAAAACGAGAGCGAATGCCGGAAATTCCTTTTAAGTCGATCTCTCTTGCGGAAAGAGCATCAGCATAAGAAAATTAACAAGAATGAAATTTTTAATGAGCGTTTTTTCCATCCATATAGATTTCCAGTTTATCGAATTTGAATCGAGTAAAATCAGCATACATGAATGAATTAGCGGTATTTAAGAAATCGCGTACCATAACGTACTTTAATGAAAAATTAGAACACCCACACGTGCACATCCATCGAAATCCCGTTCTTTAAATACGCAGATGGTGCAAGATGTTCCGGTTGTACACTGAGTATGAAAAATTAATTTTGACATAAAAATCGCTTAATTGTATCATTCTATAAATATTTAACAAGAATCAATAAATCTATAGAATTGTGAGCTTTATAAGTTTCGATCATAGGTAACATTGCAACAAGAATAAGAAAAATGTGAAATTCCGCATTTGCATCCTTGATCTTGAAATTGCTCGAATTCCAAAATCCCGTTCGAATCCCTTTAAAATTCTTTCTCAATCTTGAAATACGGAACATGCCTCGATCATTCTATTCTTTTATATACGCAGTCGCAAAAAATTTGATGTGCACCGAGGATTAGCGGAGCTTCCCTCGGTTAAAAAAAAATCCTCACTTTGCGCCCACAATATCCATTTTATGCTTGACTTTACGGCCTGCGCGGACTTAATGTCCGAGCGGCAATCATCTCGCGACTTTTTCAAATATGCGGGCTGGCCGCACCGCCATAGCGAAGGTTATTAAAACGCGTACGAATGCAGAGTTGTGGAGCCGTTAATTACCTCAGCGCCGACATGGTGACGACCTCGTTTGCCGGTAAGCGAGTCAACGGAGGCGTCGTCCAGGTCGATGTACATCTCCTGATCGACAGAGTCCTGATCGCTGCCTGATAGCCTTTCCAAATTTCGCATTATCCTGGAAGAAGAAAAAGGGAGGATCGTTAGCCAATCCGCGGCGTCTAGACTTAATTTAAGCTTATTATTATTAGACGAGTGCCGACGCCCACGGCGCATCGCCTGAGTCACGCGCCAGACTCGGAGGGCAATTAGCATTGGTCAACTTTATTGTTGGATACTGGGTTATGAATGCCTCTCTGCATAATGCGCAATCTGCGCGCGCCGATTTCGCGCTGTGACTATATTCCCGCATATTTCACCGTGGCCTTTCGGAGTCGCACTCCTTTGAGTTAATTTTTTTCCGAATTATTCGAGGTTTTTTATTTTCGAGATCTTTTACTTTCCAAGATTTTCCTTTGCTTGCAGCGCGCCTTTGACCGCTTCCGGCAGCGTTTAATTATAGAAAAAGTACTTGAAAAAACAAAAAAAAAAGAGACAAAATTAGCGCGTGTGCAACAATAGTGCGCGAAAGGCCGCGCGACGGTAAAAATGATTCTCAGCCTCGGCTGCAGCAGCAGCCGCTCGCGAAGGAACAATTAAAGAAAAAAAAAAGAGAAGGAGAAGCGAGGCTCGCGGGTAATTTTAAAATCGTCCGCGGGGAAAGAGGCCAATGTCTCGCCTCCTCTAAATCCATAATAAATTTAAAGAGAAGTATAGGCTTGACGGGCTGCGTGTGCGTGTATCTCTTTCGCTGTAATATCCGCTGCTTTGAAATTCTAATGCCGCGGCCAGGCCGACATGTGAGGCTGTCCGCACGTGAATCTCCTCTCCTTGGCCGATAAGAATCGACTGCTCTTATCGCGGTGGAAAACGATGGCCAGCCTTGCGCTATTCTGACCGATTTGTTTTCTATTTTCTTTTTTTAATTTTAACTTCTTAGCGACGCTGCTTTATAGAAACTTTTTTTTAGTCTTATTGTTACGTGGGAAGTGACATCAGAATATACGTTAACAAAAAGAACAAATAATGCTTCATTCTCGATTTAAATTGGTATAAAGAATTGTAAAGTGCTCGCAAGTTTAAAAAAATTATTCAATAAATATTGAATATATATTTATTATTTTGTTTACTTTTTTTAACAAAAATATCTATCCGCAATCAAACTTAGCCTACACTTTTCAGTCAAACTCGTAACAAACTTTTTTACGCTGATGATTTGCTCCATTAATGTGTAAAAAAAAAATGTAAAAACCACTCCTTTCGAGTGATAAATCACTTGAGAAAAAAACTGAGCATGTATCAAGTCTAGAATCAGAATTCAATCATCAATTTACATTGTAATCTTACTTTACTGTCCAGAGTATTTGTCTATTAAAAGTGTCGTTAAAAAAGCAAGCAAATCTTTTAAAATTCGTACATTTATAAATAAATATTTTTTACATCAAGGAACTACTCGAGCACGCATTTGAATTAAAGGGCAAATATAGCATTAATTATGCTTATTGAATTTTTCAAAAACTTTCTTTTTTTGATAAATTAGTTTATACAAAATATTTTAGCAAAAGTAACTCTCATCTACTAATAATCAGCCAAAATTTGATCGAGACCGTTTACTACTCCATTATGATTGTTAGATGTTGTAAACCGAAATTCCTCGTAATCCCTCATTCGTTTAATATACCCTTGAAGATAGAAATCCAAGGGAGGCAAGGTTCAGCATGAAAATCGAGACTGACTCTCGGCGACGGCGCGAAATGGGTCAAGGTGCAGCGCACCGATCAAGTTCATTGACACTCCTGCGAGCGCACCGGCATTCCGAGGCACATTTTTTTTTTACTCAGTCCCGCTCCCGGCTCGAGTGCCTCCGCGGCTGCATACGTGCCTACTTACGCGTTCGCGACGATACATTCGTAACAATTATATCGAATGGTACTGGACGCATGTAAATTATGTAAACACCGTAAGCGCGAAGCTTCGCCGATAATTTATCCCTTCTGGGAATAGCGAGCGAGACGCGTAAATTATTGCGAGTGGAAAAGTTTCTTTTTATCGGCGGTAATAATTCTCCTCTCGGGTGCATAATAAAGCATTCTCCAGTCTTGTGCACGCCGAGCGTCCACCGAGTTCCGGTAAGTCGTTTGAAAAACAAAGGCCCCCTTTTGTCGCTCGAAGCGAAAAGGAGGCTTAAAAAGTTGAAAAATAAAGAAGGATGATAAAGACAGTCAAGGCCGTCGACTGTTTCGTCAAGAGCGCGTCAAGCGCTCATGAGTCGCAGATAAGATCCGCGTGCGCTATATACACGCGGAGATCGCTCGCGGATATCGTCGCATGCACGCGCGTTTCCCGAGATCACGTGAATTCCAACGGGGCTCCCCCGGTTCTTCGCGGGTAAATTCTTCTCTTTTTTTTTCTTTTCTCGGTGTCCTTTTTTTTTTAAATCGACCGGCGCTTGATAAACGCTTCTTCGAAATTTCGCTGGCGTACGGGGGAATTCCCGAGTGCGCGCGAAGGCTGCGGATCTGGAGGCGCTGATCAAGGACGCATTATGTACACCGGGATGAGGAAAAACGCACACCGATGGAAATGGAGCGACGCCGGTAGGTGTGTTACCGGGAATCGCGAGGAACAGGTTTTCGCATTAGCGAGCCGCCGATTGAGCTTGCGCGGGGGCACTTGGTTTTGCTGATTGATCGCTGGTAGATTTTAGGTCAGTGGACAGAATTTATTTTTCAGTCGCGTGAATCTGTGGGCGAGGGTCCCTTGCAAATGTGTTTTCATCTCGCGATCGCGCGTTTTGTTGGACTCGTCTATTTACTGTGGGTTAAAAATACTACTTTTTTTATCGATTGATTGCGTCTCGGCGTGTCTGTTCGCTTTATTTTTATTGCTATTATCGCAATACTGGTGTTATTTTGCTTTGTCAGAATTAAGTTGAGAAGGTTGACAATTAGAAAATAGATCTAGATTTATTTCTTTATTTATTTATCTTTATGTGTTTTTGAAGCATCGTACGGGCTAAATAGTCCAATTCGCAATAAATTTACTCTCTAAATCTGAAAATGTGAAATTCATTTGGAAAATGTGAATAGTGCCAAATTTTATGTGCCACGTATTTAGAATGTGAACGGCTTGTTACGTATTAAATATCACTATTTATATTTTCTAAGTGAATTTCACATTTTCAGATTTACACGTCAAGAAAAAGGTAAAAATGGAAAGAAATATCTCGTCGGCTAATTCAATTTTTTAAGAATTAAAGAGATTTGTTATTTGTTTTTGTTTTTAGATTCTTTTATTCAAGACAATGGTTAAATAAATTAGGATGAAACATTTTGTACATTGTAGAGGAAAGGCAATGTGTAAAAAAAATCGTATTAATTAAGAACACGAAATTGATAAGCAGAAAAATGCATGAATAACAAAATAACGAATAAATAATTGTCTAGACAGGAACGAGTATCTGCGTAGTTGTGTGTACGACACGATGCTGCACCTGTGTCAGTGCATAAGTAGGAGCTGTTTGGACTTCCTATACGTAACCTGATCAACCTCTTTAAGACGATGTATTTTTTTATCAGCGATGTTTTAGGCAATTATCTTAAATTATACATTCAAAAACTTGTTTCTGCAATTCTCTTACACAAGCGCATTCGAGCGGACAATAAGAGTTATAGAAGCTGAATTTTTCAGTTGGACAGATAAATAAAAAATGCTTTTGGCTGGTCAATCGTACGTCGAATCTAATCTCTGCATCTCTTAATGAAATCGAATTTTTATTTATTTACCTTCGGGCGTATATATTGCTAATTAAGCGTTGTCAACATGACTCTCTCACTGAATGCGAAAAATTATTGCGTGAACGCAGCGGTAAAGTGGAACGATTTGACTTTTCAAAATTTGCATGCTTGTGTAATCGAACTCTACGGCTTACGAAAAATGACTCGATCGTAGCATGTTACATCTGTCCGACAGGAATAAAACATCTACGATCCGAAATTAATGACTTTAACGAAGTTAAAAGATCGACAGTGATATAATCAAAATGATTACCAAACATTTTTTTATCGTAGTTTCATACGAAAGTATTTGATATAATTAAAAAAAAGTGTTGAGTTTTTAGGAAAGCTAAATGATATCAATTTTCATATTAAAAGCTTTTGAGTGCAGGTAGCGATGATTGTAAATTCATTCACGTTATCGAAGCGATGTTAATCCTAGTTGCAAATTCATAAAATAATCCACGTAACATTGACTCAATAAACTTTACTTAATTCTTTTTTTTCACACATAACTACAGTTTCAATTTAGCGCTGCAGTACTTCTGATTGATTTTTAACTACTCCAAAGCGACGTTTAAAAATAATTTGAAAAAAAGAAACGATTATTCAACGATAAAATTTTCTTAATCCGACTAGCTTATTTTTTTATCTTTTATTTAAAAAAATAATTGCAAATAATAAAGAAATAAGATTCTATAACAACCATTTGCACAAACAAATGCCAATCCCGTTAATAAATTTAAATGCTCTCTTTCAATTGCATTTTTTAACCACTCTTTTTTAACGACCAAATCGAAGTACAGCGAAATTGCTCCGGTCAAGTTGAGAACCAGACTTCAGTATCGGCGAGTCACGCACACATCCGATGTTGTTGGCTCCGGCGTTTCGCCGTCAATGGTACTAATAGCGGGGAAGTGCGCCCGGCGTTCCTACAACGACGAGGCGGAGAGGAGAAATCGCGACGTCGTATGTGCCGCCTCAATCACGAGCTCATACAGTCGATTGTGAGCTCGCGCTCGTTCGTAATTCAAAGCGTTTGTGGAAACCGTAGGGGCCGCGCGGAGGGGGAGGGGGGGGGGGAGTAATTTTGCCATCGCCACCAGCGGCTCAAAATACAGTTGCGCAACGCGCGATACGCCGCCGCCGGCTTCTTCGTTTTTTTTCGGGATTTCCCGAACGTTTTCAAACCAGAATTTTACTATGATTACGCCGTTAACGAGATAAATAACGCGCAGTTCTCGGGGGGAGGGGGGATAATTGCTTACTTTTTCTAGAGACTTGCGAAAGCACGGCGCACGCGCGAAATTCATAAACGCAGCGGTATAAGCACGCGTGAACTTTTTATTCTTTCAATTCTCATATAATGTGAAAGAGTGAAAAATCACTCGTATTGTGTTAAACTTTTTACGAGCTCTGAGTAGATCATTTTTTTTATGTGGAGTGATTCTTTTGTCGTGTGCAGCTGCGTTTTAATCTTTTTCTTATAAAAGGTTTTGGCAAGATATTTCGAGTTTCGTAAATTTAAAATATAAAAAATTACTCCTGTAGAGTGAAAATTTCGTCGAATGTGGAATGGCTAATGTAGAAAGATTTTTTTATTTGATGAGGTGATTTTTGAGGTTTTTTGAGTCTCTGATAATTCTTTAGAGCTTTATGTAAATTGTATAATAAAAAAATACATTTTAAAGAAAACTTTCGCGTAGCCGATATCGCGTTACGTTTCCTACTTTTAAAAGAACTCGGATACGATAGTGAAATCGCATAGGCAACGCTCAACGTGCGCCGAATTCGCTACTACACATTAAACGTGTGCAAAATTTAGGAGAACTGCGAAATTTTCTTGCTTTAAAACATTTGCACGATACAAAACCGCAAGTCGTGCCTTTTTCAAGAGTCTAATCTTATGCGAGTCTCACGATAAAAAAAATATCTCAGATTAACATACGGGGCGAAAATCCAGTGCTTCAAGAATCCGAAAAATTTATCCAAAAAATCCTCGACAATCTCACGGTACATTTTTCCGCGAGATCCCGAAAAAATTCGCGACGATTCAAGACCCACATTCATCTCGCCGAAATCTTGTCTCGCCTCGGCCAAATCCTCGCGTTACGGCTTACCGCGCGATTTCCGCGCGCGCGGGCGAATCGCTGAGTGGGCGAAAAATTCGCGCATTATTTGCATTCCGGCGAGCTTTTCGCGCGCCGTCGCGCGTGTCGTGCCACTTTGCTGCTGGGAGGGGAGGCGAGGTTCACGACATTCGCATAGATGCCGGACGCGCAACGTCACGGAGCCTCGACTTTTTCGTTATACTCGACGCTCGGCCTTTTTTTCGCAGATATTGGCGATTTCGCGGCCCGAATTGGCGCCGGCGGAGAGACACGTGCGCGACACGTGCCACTCGGTTGCTTTCGCCGTTTACCCAAGTTCACTAATTAGCCCCTCGCGTTCGACGATCTTCATCGCCCGAGGCGCTCGTTGCGATGTGCTTTACTCGCTACGGGTGCGGAGGTAATATTTTCGATTGGAATTGTTGTTTCTTCTTTTATTTTATCGTGTTGTGATAATATAGGCTGGAAAATATTTTAATGAAATGTGAATTTTCTTATCTCCAGATGCTTGTTCCGCTTAATGTTTTTCATGTTAATTTTTTAAACGCGCGTGGCTTACGTTTATTTATTTATTTTTTAATAAAAGTAAAACAGTGTCCGAATGTGCTTTTTCTTTATCAAAATATGAGTTGTGTTTACGTTAAATAGTCGATTTACTGTTCAATTGAATTGACGCTTAACTGTTTCACGACGATTATTTAATTAGTGAATGTTTGCACTTTTAGCTGGAACATATGAACAAAAAAAAATATTCACTGCTGCGTTCGTTTTGTGCTCAGAATGAATTTTCAACGTCAAAGGAAAAAGTGGAACCATCATCATAAAAGATTCTTTTGCGCTTCCTTATCACGTTTGTCTTAATGTGAATTTTTTTTATTGAAGCAGCCGAACACCTGAACACTCATTTCGATCGTTACACAATATTGTTTTAGTGGAAAAACACGTTAATTTAAAAAAAAGATAGGTATTACGCGTCTGTGTTTAATTAACCGTACATTTTTCTCGATAAAATACGGCTCGGATCGAAAAAAAAAAGACTCAAAATTTACCAAACCGATATAAACTAAAAGTTTTATCTTAAGATACTTTTATTTTAACGCACACCACTAAATATTTGACATTTATACCCGAAGTATGCAGAGTTACATTGTAAAAAAAAGAAAATTAAATAGCCATGAATAGCAAAAAAGTCGAGGATATACCGCACGGCAAAAATAAACAATTGCTTAATACGACCCACTTAAAAACATATTACGTAGATTATAACGAAGCAACTACATTTTCCTCGCTTTTTTAAAAAGTCCTTCACTTGTCAGATAAGAGAAATAATTGTTTATCCTTCTCCGTAGTCGTCGCTGAATATGGAAAGAGCTTCTATATACACAATGTTTCGCCGCCAACTGCTGCATACATCGACGCGAGCTTTTCAAGCTTGCGGCTCTCGCATGCCAGCGACGACTCCTACATACACAATAAACGTTGACACATCGAATTAACCATCACCCCCTCCATTTCCCGACCTCCCCACGAGTTAGAGGCTCGAGCGTCAGCGGAGACGTCAAAAAGCTCCAATGATAAAGAGCGCCGCAATCGGCAAATCATCGGCGAGCGTGTATACATCACAATTGAAATTTCAAGGAGAAGCATCAGGAGGAAAAATCGCGGATCCGGGAACACTTCAATTAATCGAAACAAACAAAACTCACCTTTGGCGAGCCACGAACGCCGTTCGCTGTCTCCCGAGAGATGCGCTGGAGCGGCTTATCTCAGGAGGGCGTCCATCCAAAGCTCGAGCTGCTGCTTATCTACAACTGGGTCCTTCACTCTCGATCCGATCAACGGATACAAACACACTTTTTTATTTTTTTAATCACGATATAACAATTTCTTCCGCTGCTCTTCTAATCCGTCGAAATGCACCTCGTAGCCCGGTTGCCGGCAGTCTGAAACAGAAGGAAGAGAAATTTGATATGAGAAAACTTTGCAAGCACGTGGATGTGGTGTGGGTGGGGGTATGGCGAGGAAGCCGCCTCTTATCTGGCGCGTGGAACTGCTAAGTGTTATCTTCCACGCGACTAGTATATACACTGTGAGGCTTAAAAAAAAGTATAAACACGATAAGCCAATGTAATTGGCACTTTTGTCGTTTTTCGACGCTGTCTATTTTGATGAGCTGTGGAAGAGGGGAAACCGTCGAAATAGTCAAATACAATTTTAGCAGTATGGATTTTCTCGTGTCCAAAAAGCCTCAGCGCAGGGAGAAGAAAAGTTCTGACGCGAAGGAAGAGGGAAATATAAAATTTATGCAGAAAGAGCTTTCTCGGCCGCAAAAAGCGAGTTGCTCGTACGAGTTTCTATAAAAAATTACTCGTCATGTATCTTCGTAATTCCTCGTAACACCTGGGCTCTATCTTCGTTTCTTGATCCCGCGCGGCTGCGAGGCGCAAAAAACTTTCACTCTCAATTTTTCATCTCCCGTCCAATGCGCGGAAGAGGACCGAGTTTCCCGCTCCGATAGCATCGACCTCCAGGAAGTGAGCACTCGAGGGAAGTGAGTAGGAAAAAAATAGAAATAATCTAGCCAAAGAAATAAATGAATAGCCCTGAAATCCAAATCCTTGAAGTTTTCAAGCACGCTCGTAATTATCGTGTTTAACTTGTATGTGCTTCAAAATTTTCAGAAAGTAATTACTGGTTAACTGTGCTGCGCTCACGTACACACTATAAAAACGAAATATGAGCTTCAATATATGAACTCATAATTCAGAAAACACTGATTACTGTTTTAAACTGAGAAAAATTTAGAGGAAATTTTATTGTAAATGATTTGACACGAGGGGCGTTCTTAAAACACGAAGAATTTCTCTGCAATCATCGGGTTATTTACCAATTAAAAGAAAATTGTTTCACAATTATGGTAATGTTTAAAATAAGTTTTGTAATTCTTCTAATTTCAATTTACAAGTCTATATTCGACATCCAAAAAAATGATGTTAAATTCTCATACTTTTTTTCTCAGTGTAAAGCTTTCTCTATGTGAGAGAGCAAAAAAAAATGGGATATAACGGCATGCGTCGCGAAAATCGCACGCGTCAAGGAAAAGCGTCACTGGCATAACGTATATTTATCTTAATTAACGCACGGCGTGTACGCGCTTACGCTCGACGTTAATCAATGAATGGAGCGAATCCTCTGTGAGCCTCGTCTCACGTGCGAACTTTAGGTCGCTTCATTCCACGCACAGTCACACGCACAATACTCATCCACGCACTCCCACACACACACACTTACATAAATAATACATACACGCACTATCATACATTCATACACTTACATAAATACACACATACATGCACTTTTATATATTCATACACTCACATAAATACACACATACACGCACTTTTATACACTCATACACGCACGCATACACACGTTTATATACACACGCTACATACATGTATATGGCGTGAATGTATAGATACGTACACATACACACTCACGATACAGGGCCAGCGGAGCGCTCATACGCTACAGAACTGCTGTAGTCGTGCTCAGGGGGGAAGGCTTTTCCGCCTTTCGCTCGACTCGCGGTTTTTACTCGCGGGCGGCCGCGCTAGGCGCTCGCGCTCCGCAAGAAATGGAGTACTTTCATTTTCGTGCGAAGAACGTCGGCGGCGTGCTCGGCATTCTTCGCTAATGGAGATTGCGAAAAGTCTTGAATCACTTCTCTTTTCTTTTTCGCGCGCGAGCGCCTCGCTGCCCGCCGCCCGATCCGCACCGGGAGAGTTGCGATGTGCGCGAGCAAGAAACTCCGGTGACGGGGCTTTTTGTGCAGAGACGGACCTTTTCGTGCTTTTCTCGTGGCTCCGCGGACGCGGGAATCGATCGCTTCATTTTTATTTTTATCGCATAGATGGACTCCTTTGTGTCTTCGCGTAGGCTTTATTTTTGAGTAATTGTGTAGAATGCTTGAGTAAAGAGATATTTTTTAAAAAAAGTTTCCGTTGTTTGGACGGCGGTTTTTAAAACAAACGGATGGTGTTTTATCTCGAAATCAATGACGATAAAATTTTTGACCCGTTGTCGTGATATTTATTTTCTTTTGTTTGGTCGTATTAAAAACTTATGAATGTATACCCGCAGCGAAACTGTGTAGAGGCAAAAAGATCCATGGTTATGGTCAGAACAATGGTAACTTTTAAAAATTACAATTTGCTATAATAGGTGTAACGAAATGTAAAGTGTCCCGAGAGGCTCGTAAAATAGATACACTCCTTGCGAAAAATTAAGTTTTATTGCTGCCTTTTTTTTTTAGTGTATGAATTAGTTACTTACGATGTGCAGTGCAGTGAAAAAAATGCTCCAGTTTCGAGATATTACCGGATTAACGGTACTAAGAAAATTATTTTCTTAAAGTAGAAGATTAAACTTTGATTTAATGACAATTTAATGACAATTCAGTTCAATTAACATTCCTAGTTGAGAAAAAAAGGATAATTTTTTTTTTTCACAAATATTTCACGTGACTTGTCAAATATAAAATCCGCTTTGGATTTATACTTCAAGTTTTTTTTTCTTTTTTAACTTCAATGCAGAAGAATTTCGCCGGAGAAATATTGCGCCTGCTGCAATTAACCTGTCATGGAAACAAAGTTCGAGAAAAGAACTCAATCTCTACATGAGAAAACAGCTTTCGTTATTTATAAGAGTTCGAAATTACATGCTTTCGAGTAATCGGTGATTAAATGCAGTCTACGCGGAGTCAATAACCCCCCTTTTCGATCGAGAATAATTTCGAAAATTCACACCACGGCGGAATTCGTTTCCCTCCGGCACGCGGCTTTCGCGGCGAAGTCTCTGACTTTTTGGCAATTGCGGGTAAAAAATTAATTGCCACCGAACGCTCAGGGGGAAAAAATTCACATCTAATTAAAAGAAACGAGAAATGGTAATTTCTTAACTCGATACGCTGCGTAATTAACTGGAAATCCGCCTGGGCCCAGAAAGTGTAATAATAACTGTCGTGCTCGAAATTAGATAGGGGAGAACTGGTTTTTGAATGCAGCCAGCTTAATTCTTTTAATAAGCAGAATGAGCCCCTCGAACCGTTATTTAACTCACAAGGGTGTTAAATGTGGTGTACATCGCGAAAAAAAGTCTAACAAGGCACAAATAAAAGTAAATATATAAATAAATAAACGAAGCGACAAGCTTGTCGTTTGCGTGTTTAAAACCTCAATTAAAAATGTTTGCTGCATCGCCATTGTTGAGCTCAGGAAATAATCACATTTGAAGCTCGAATTGCGCAACCGATGTTTAATGAATTTTAGCCTTGTTCCGAAATTCAGAATAAATATAAACAAAAAGTTAAATAAAATAAAGGAATTAGCATCTGAATGGGAACGTAAGAAAAAGCGGAGGAGGCACTTCGATTGAATGTGACTCGATGCCATGTAAATTTCTCGATAAGCTGGGAGGCACTTCCAAGTGCATAAATTCGCCGGTGCACTTTTACAATGACGACGTTAACAAGTAGTTACTTCATTAAAATTTCTCACTCGGCTGGCGGTATACGTATGCGATCACTTTCTAAAGACGACGAATTACTTCCTTAAGATCGCGATCTCATTTACAGGCGAAAGCACTCGAAAAATTCGCATCGCGAAGGCGGCCTTTTAATGCACTTATCGCGCCGCTCGATTAAATCGGAAGGAAAATTTTTTAAACGCGGCGACAAAGCGGTTCAGCGTTGGATATTTCTTTCGGCGCTGTAAAATTGCAAGGAAAGTTTTTGACATCCTGGAACCTTGGAGACTTTCGGCAAAATTACCTTGACTCCGCGGTAAAAATTGACATGAGTCATGAAAAAGTTTGAGAAAAACCGCAATAACGTTTATTGCGGTAGCAAGACGAGTTTTGTCATAAACCCAGCAATTTCCGCGACTTTTGCATCTGACGTACTGTTATAGTCTCACGATCGTTAAAATATTCGGTGAAATTGAATATTAATGTCGATGCGGGAATAAATTTATTCTGGAGTAATAATTAACAAATTGATCTCCTTTATAATTAAAAGTGCGCTTGGTACAAGAAAAAAAGTTGTTCTAGCATCAATGTACAGGATAAAAAATTGATAAACGTTGGTAAAAGCATTGCGCTCTTGGCCTCATTAATAATCAATTACGACTAGATTCTTGATGAACCTTGGTGAAATTTCGAATGCTAAAAAATGTAAAAAGAATTTCCATCACAATTGAAATATTAACGTCAAGTGTCTGAATAAGGAGAATAATGCGCTGCTAACTCAAATTGTCTACTACATATGAAGATAATTTTCGAGTGATAACCATAAATGTTCTGCTCGTGAAAACTACTTAAAGCCTAGTTAAAATTATATCACATGCATTATCAAAATTTTAGCTTCTAAGATTAACATACAAGTATCGTTAATTTATTATAAGAAGTCGATTGATTCTACATAGGAAAGGGAAAGTAATTTCCTTTTTTTTTTGATGACTTGTAATTTAAAAATTTACAAGTTATCATTTTTTTAAGACAAACTCCTCAAAGTATTATTGCAAAAAAAAATACATTTTTCAAATAAGTTCTAGTTAAAAAAAAATAAAATCCCGTTTCTAATTGAATACAAATAACGATTACATTAGTAACGCCGGCCCATCGCTATAAAAAAAAATTCATTACAATGTTCAGTCCAGCCTCCTCCCGCGCGACAGCGACAGGTTAATTTCCGGCGCCTCTTTTTTCTCCCCGGAAAATCGCAGAAAATATCGAGCAACTCCTCGGCCCCGCATATTTGCACGTCGGCGCGTCTAGAATCCGCGCGACGATGGCTATCGCCCCGCTCGACCTATTAGCAGGAACCAGAGGGGGGAGGTCCGCTATCTCTCGAGAAAGAGGCAGCGACTCTCGGAAAAGTCACGCCGGCGGCTCGACATTCACCGAGTGACTTTGCCAGTTTCCAGCGGCGGTGCGGCTAAGATAGAGACGACCTGACGTAACGCGGCGCGCGGCCCGATTTTTCGAGGATCTGGGGTACTCTCGCGTCCGCACCGGATTCGCCGTTCTAAAACCCACCCACGGATTCAGGGAGGCCGATAAGGACTGCTGCTTCCGCGTCGCCCTCCTTTTCCATCGCGGAGAGATAAAAGCGCGTCGACTTCACAGATCGATTAATTAAAAACGGTATTTTTATTTCGTGGAAACTGTTTTTTTTCGTGCAAATGAGAATGAAGGTAAAATTTTAAGAGCGGGGATTTTTTTTAGTGGTTTTTTTGGTCGAAAATGAATTTGATGGAGTCATTTTTCTACTGCGAAAAGATAAAAGCGCGTCGACTATTGATCCGTTGATTAATTAAAGGCGGAAGGCGTTGACCGAGCGGAGCTCCGAAATGACGTTGTAGTATCGTACTGCAGTCGCTTACGTTTCGATTTTCTAGAAAGTTAATGCCAAGGTCGGTCGACGTCTTTTTGCGAACTGGCCGATATCGCGGATACAACTCCGCTGGAGATCGTCGAGTTTTCTCCCGTCAGTGTTTAACTACGATTTTGGGATTTTTTTTTGAATATTTGAGCAGAAAAATTGTTTAACCGTACAGAAATTTACGTAAGGATGTTTATTTATCGGCGAATTTTCGGTGCCATTAACGAACGTCGAAAAGTTAAGAAATTGAATGAGCGATAACGGGAGTAGCCGATAATCAAATCATTCAGAATTATGCGAAAGAAAAAATGTATTTTGCTCCTCGCTCCTCTGATTAATTGTGCGCTCAGTCTTCACTTTTGAAAAGCCTATGTCGTTATTTTTAGCTTGAAAAATTCGATACCCAGTAAAAATCCGTAAGCGTTCCCGTAAAAAGGTCTCGTCGATGACGCTCCTTAAGCGAAGAAACGAGAAACAAAAGGAGAAGTAAACTTTAGAAAGAAAGTAGAGTAGATTTTTCGTTTTTTCACGGTCTCGAATTGCTGTACGAGCAAGGCCAAATGCTATATTGTATAAATATACAAAAGATAAACATGAATAAGTTAAAAATGGAAGTCTACGAGGTAAAAATATAAAGATATAAATAACTTAGTAGTAAAACTAAAAATTGGATGTACAAATGGCAGTCTTAGAAGTTGAGCGAACAAGAAACATTTTAAATGAAATGTAAACTTGTAGAATCGAAAAAATTACGATATAATGGCCAATAAATTTAAAAGTATTTAAGTTATTATTTACTATATTTGTAGTAGAATTTACAAACAATAATTATACTATTATTTTCATTAGGAAGATGCTGATTTCACACTTTCATTGTTTAAACATAAGAGATATTCAAAACAAATTGCACCTTCGATTCTAATTCTCTTTAAATTAAAACCATTAGAATTGCACTAGATAATGAAGTTCACCGGAAGTAAGTAATCAATAAATAAATAATAATAATTATTCGACCAAAATTAAAAAATAATAAAAAGTGGACACTATTTGAAAATAGCATGACCTCATGTTTGCCAAATTCTTCCGAGATACAAATTTTTTTTATTCTTTGGTAACAACTCATAGGGCCGCGTTTATCACTCTGCATTTTTAGCGAAAGTTCCCCCGTCAGACCAACGTATAAAGTGCAACCGCAGCGGCTTTTTGATAAGACTATATATAGAGAGCGACTAACTATAAGCTTTTCAGGCAAAGAAAAAGCGAGAAAGAGAGGACAACTCCGCGGAGAAATTTTATCGAAGGTCTGCCGCTTTCGGCTCGCAATTTCGGGAGGGGAAGGGGGCTAGGGGGAGGTTGCACAAACCGGCATTGGGACAGAGAGCCGAAGGAATTCGATAATTTTAGCCGAGCGAGTCGCGAACACGCGCATATAACGCCTCGCTGGCTTTTTCCCATCCGCGGCGACTTTTCTTCCTTTTTACACGCGCACACGTACTTACGTATATACTACACGACGAAACTGACGTCCGCCAAATCTCATGGCTGTCCGTGAACGTCGCCCATTTTTTTTTTGTTGTTTTTACTTTTTGTTCGAAGCATAAGCACCAATTGAATTTTGAGAAGCGATTGCCGCTGATTGATACGGTCGCTTCTTCGCTGATTTATCGAGCGCGGCGCGCGCCGCCGATGTTTTCTCAGGGCAGTGTACAGTTATCCGCGGGTTCTCCGTCGAGTCAACGCGCTTTACTCAATGAAACCCGCCTCTGATTCATGCCGGCGTTTTCTCGCGTCTCGCGGGAGCCTCGAATATTCCTTCGATTTTGCGCGGTAAAAGATAAAACAACAATTCGCTCGAATGTGTTACTGTACATATTATACACATTCGAGCAAAAAGGAAAAAGAAAAAAAGAAGTGGCTCAAGGCACTCGAGCGGTAGTCCATTCGATGAAATTTTTATTATCGACTTGTCGCTCGCAGTGCATAAAAAGCAATAAAAATCCTTACACAAACACAATCGAACAGTTAAAAAAATAAAGCTTATCAGCGGCTTTTAAACCAGCGTATCTCATTATTTCCCCCGGTCTTATCGAAATCGCGTATCGAAGCTTGTGCCGCAGTCGCACCCGCGTTTAAAATTGTATATAAACAGTACACGCAATTTTGTGCGTGCGTATATTAACATTTCATCGATCCCCTCCTCCCGGACTACTATAGAACGGTATAAAAAATCTTGAGAGTAATTCGAGCTTTTATCCTGCGGTTGCTTTTCGCAAGATCAAAATGAAACGGCACGGCTTCTATATATATATAAAAAAAAAAGAAATATCGGACGAACGAAAGGGGAAAAGGTAAAAACCACACTACTCGAGGAAAGTCGCGAATAAAAATAGAAAGCTTGGAGAAAAAAGGAAGCGAAAACCACACCTCCCCCACGGGCTGCAATTCAGTCTGAAGCCACCGTGGCTTTCTTCAAAATTCGATTGATAAAAGTGTCGTGGCGGCAGCGGGGATTGCATAAACGCCGCTCGATAAGCGGGCGATATCGGTGCTCGCGCGCAGGCCTCTAATCGCTCCTCCACAATGGCCGAGAGCCCGAAAGACCGGTTCGCAACAAAGTAAGCGTATTTTAGCGTGGATTACCGAGGAAAAAGTGGAGGACATGGAAAAAAAAGGAGGCGGCTGCCTCGAAAGTATTTAGATATGCAGCCGAGCGGGAGATAAATTGAGTGATGAGTCAAAGTGTAAGGCTAATAAATAAGATTGCCGGATTTATCGGGTCCTCGTTATACACTCCGATCTCATTTAAATTTGGCTTAGACACGGCGTCAATACGACCTTTATCAGGTGCCGATGCAAGTTATTTCCGTCGCTCGTAAATACATCGAGTGTGCCTTGATTTTTCTTTATGTTTCGGGAAAATAATTCGGTAGATATACAGATATTATTGACGAGCTTGATATCGACTTTTTTATTTTTTTTGTTTTTGGAACGACTTTCTTAGTTGGAACGGTAGAAGGTAAAATTCGAAAAGTCGGGTGTGTTTCAGTATCGAATTGTTTCACGCCGAAAGTATCGATGGCATTTAAAAGGCATCGAACGGTTCTCATTGTATACGTGGATTCCAGCTATTCAAGCCTTGGAACGCCTACCGTTTATGGCCGTTATTTATGGCGCGTTCGTTTTTTCTTTTTACCCTGACTTCCGCGACTCCCTGCCTCCGCCTTGTCTCCTCGTAAAGGATGTAAAACCTCGAATTCCATATACCCCATTCCGAAAATAGATAAATAAATAAATAAGGAAAAAATTAAACCAAAAAAGCACCATACTGAATGCCCTCGAGAGCGCGAAATATCATTTTTCTTGCCGATCCGTGCGTAGGCGGATTTTTCGCCGCTCGATATCGATGAAAGTTTTGCAGTAGTGCGCGCGGCGGCCTGTGGATATATAGCGAGCCCTGACAGTTTTGTAACGCACGAAGTGAAATTTCCACTCCGGCCTCGCGGTGAGCCCGTGCGCGCCTCCGAGCTCGCGATTTCTATGGAGGTACGATGCACAATGAAAAAAAAACATAAATAAATTCGAGGCATTGCTATTTAATTCCGAGTTTCTTAAGAAATCTATTCTCTCGGTGAGAATTCGTACATGCAGTCAAATTTTGCGAGTTTCGTCACTCCAACTTCGCGGCGTGCCTGCGAATTCTGTCAAGCCGTGACGCATGCCAGAGTACTATCCTCTACGCTTGAATAAACGAATTTACTGATATCAATACTCCCGTTTGGCGAGTGCGCGATGTTGAATAAGTGCAGTAGAAGGTAATTCCACGTGGAAAAGAATTTTTTAATAAAAATTGTAATGGGCGATTTTGACGACCTCCGAGAAAAGTTCTCTGTACTAAAAATTGCAGTAGTCAATTTTTATGGCTTAGCAGACTGACTGAAAAAATTATAATAGTTTATTGTAAGATTTTGATTTAGTTTTTTTTTTTTCAAAATTTATTGTAAATCTTATAGATTTTAGAAGGAGCACTCTTATAGAAATTTGAAACTAAAAGTATCGCACTTTTCTCTCAGCAAAAAATTCACTTTTTTAGAAGACAATGTGAGTGAGAATTTAATGAAGTTGACGACGAAAATATTCTTCCCAAGAATATCAATATCGTTCAAATAAGTGAAATTAACTACAAATACACTTTGAACAAGTTCAACGACTTTCAGTTAAGATTATTGCAATTGCAACCTACAGACATCTTTTGAAGATCCACGTGTCAAGTTTTCCAAAGTCCTTGTATTTGACAATGAAGAAAAAGAAGAGTGTATGCACGAGAGAAAAAAGTAATCGACAGATACAGAAAGATAGACAGAAAGAGAGAGAGAGAGAGAGAGGGAGAGAGAGAAGAAAAGAGGCCAACTTGTTTTGAATATTTAATCGAGCGTGCACAAGGGAAAGTCGCCGGTGCCTGAAATCTTTTTTCATTTCTTTTTTTTTTGCATCGGAGTGATATTAGATACCGGAGCGAGTCGCGGTGATTTTACGCGCTTTTGGTCTTACGTAATTCCTAAATGAAAATTTTATCGGCGAGCGTAACCGCGCGGAAGGCCGGCCATTTAAAAAAAAAAGCACCTCCTTTTTTCTGCACACCCTCCACCCCGCGATGAATGCGCAACGAGCCGCGCATTCTCACGTCGCGAGGCGCGTCGACGAAACTCGCCCCCCTCGCCTCCTCGTTAATTCTGAATAGCCGTTATGCATTCCCTGAGCAGATTACCTTAATTTATACGTGAAAAGCCGCACGAATTCGATTCCGTAGCGGAGCACTCGGTAAATATCACAAATCCAATAATCATCGTCATGCTGTTTTCTCGCAATCGGGAGATTACACTGTTCCTCGCAGATGCGCGTCGCTTAGAATCTTATCGCTGGAATTTATTTCCATTTTTTTTTTAATATATCTATGTATACAGTTTTACGTAATCTACCCTTTCCCCACGCACTGATAAAAGAATAATCCGCGGAATCACATTAAGAGACTTGCAGGGGGCGGGGGGAGGCGCGTGGCCAGTACGAAAATAACAGCGATTGCCGCGTGTCACACATACCGTTAAAATAAACCTCGCGCTGGCTCGGGGAAAAAATTTGCTGGCGCTGGTCTCGGTCCTCCTCTCCGGCACCTTACGGACGCGTCCCTGGGCCTCGCCGCTCAAGACCTCCTGGGCGCACTAATCCCGCGGGTACAAGCACTAACGACTCGCCGATGGTCACACGCGGATCGGCTCGCGGGGAAAGCCGGGAAACGCAGTGAAAAAAAAATGTATAGGTGCCGAGCTCCCGGAGTCAGGCGAGGAACGACTGCGCGCACGCGTCTCAGCTGAGCGAACGCCCGATACGGACTGACTATAACTGTAAACGACTACTTGTTGCGGTTATTCCCCTAGCCTCCCGCTTCTCCGGGGCTTTCCCCTACTCGGCCCAGAGCCCCCCCCCCCTCCCCCGCCGACTCCTCGACAGAGATAGCCCCCGCCACCTCCGCGGCATTTTGCTCCCCACCAGGGCGACCGAGTGTACGGCCTCGTTTCCACCGTCGGCTGATGGGCTTATCTTGCGGGCTGAAAATTTTTTTTTTCGGCGTTTTTTCGGAGGAGTCGGGGCGAAGGACCTTCTTCCGCATGGGTTCGGATTTTTTATTTTATCCTACTTTGGATTTTTGAGCACCTTGGTGTATGGATATAATAGGTACTTAGGGGACGTGATTGTTCGAGGCCACGTGGGGGGTACTGTCACCTGAGGTGAAAGTGAAAGTAGCACCGAGAGGGATGTGGCGTGATATTTTTCAAGGGAAAATCGGGTTTTCTTGGTGTTGGCGTTTGGTGGGTGACTTTTATTTTTTTTTATTTTTTAATGCGGCTGGATCGTGGGGAGAAATAATTTTCTTTGCGCATGGAAATCTCATTGTTTTTTAAAAAATTTGCTGTGATTGAATTCATTGAATTTCGTTGGAGTGTTGGAAATTTCGGCCATTGAGATTTACTCGAATTTTAACGGTGTAATTGCCAAATTCAATGGAGAATAGAAAGATATTTTAGATGGGCTTGATAGAAATTTTGGAAGTTTTTTAAATTAAGTACTTAAAAAGAATTATTTAATTTTCGTTTAAATTTCTTTGTATTCTATTTCGCATGCAAATTGCAAACAGTTAAAACTGAGAACTTATTTACATCAGTTCTTTTTCTCCGAGTCTGCGGTATCTATCTACACTCTTATCAGTTTAAATCAAATTATAATTTTTCTGTGTTTGTGAGTTTATGTCTTAAAAAAACGCAGAGAAATTAAATTAATTTTCTAATATCTCTCAATACCGCAGACTTAGCTGAACGTTTTTAATATTTTCAATATTTAACTTCGGTATTATTAATAATAGATTGAAATAACTTCGTTAATGTAGCCAGTTTCAATTCAGCATCAGTATTTTTTCTGCGGTCTCCTTATCGCGATATAAATATGCATATACTTGTTTTGTGAAGTAGTTTTATCTCATTTTTATATAAAATTCAGGCGGCTTGATAAAAATGCAGCCATAGCATTGAGCAATAGCAGATTCAATAAAAAGCTACTCGATACCGTTGTGCACGCTCAAATTGCAAATCTTCCTGTAATTGGAATTATCTAATACAACTTCAATCCTATCGTCGCATACCACAGTGAGTTTTATTACATTAAAAAATAAAATCTTTACCACGAGTAATAAATTTTACAGAAACTTAAGAAACACTGAAATTTCCGTCTAAGAGACACCTTAAACAAAATAAAAAAAAAGTTTCTGATGTCCAAAAAACTAAAAAGAAGTAACATTCCATTAATTTAACTAAAAAAATCGTTCCCACGCGTGATAAATTTTCCTGAATTTTAAAAACGACTGAAATTTCAGTTAAAGAGTACTCTCTGGAACAGCACCACCCAACTTTCACGCTAAACGAAATTACAAAAAAAGCTCTCCGTCTAAAAGAAAAAAAAACGAAAAAAAGAAGTGCACGAGTCCAGCTCTCTCCGTCCTTGCGGCAGAGTCAGGTGGAAAAAATGCATAACACCTTAAAGTCGTGTTCGATGCCCACGGACTTGGCTCGCGCTCACCTACACACGTACAAAGCGCGCCGGAGTCGTGGTAAGGTCCCTCACTCTGTGGACGTCGTGTTTCCCCTCCACAAGCGCCGGCGTTCCTTTAAACCAGTTCCACCGCCGCCACCTCCGGGTTCACCTGTGTGTACTCCGTCTCTCTCTCTCTCTCTCTCTCTCTCTCTCTCTCTCTCTCTCTTTCTCTGTCGTGCGCGCATATGAGTATGGCCTCTGTCTCTGTCGGCGGTTCTTCTACCTTACCGCGAGACGTGCTCCTGCCACCTGCAACTCGCGTGCGAAAGCCAAATTTTCGGAAAGTAGCCGAGCGTGCGAAAACTCGGCCGAGGCACACGCATCGAGAGCCGGTTCTAGGTCGACTTTATAACGCGCGGCCAGGCGCACTGATGGAGCGATGACTGCTTGCGACTTTTTGGAATTGCATTAAGGAATGTACACCGCCGTTCCTAATGAAACAGGAGCTTTTATGTATTTTTTAAGATACCAATGATTGAATAAATTATACTCAAAATTATTCAGGTTATAGTCATTTTTGTGATACCTTGGTACCTAATAAAAGAGGATATTCTATTTTCTTTATGATGAAAAAAGAGTTACATTCTTGTCTGAGAGTCCAGTTATACGTTCCCAGATAGACAGTAATTTTTACAATTTTTTTATTATCAATGTTCTCGAATAATTTTTCTGAATTTGATTTCACTTCATCCTCGGTTTAGTAAATCAAAATACAGTATCAAACAAACTGCATAATTTCAAAATTCCATTAAAAAGATTTCCCGCGTTTAAATTAATTTTGGAAAGCGCAAAATGTGCCATGATTAAACTGAGCTTACAATTTTACAATGAATTTTTTTCGAGAAAATGGCACGCAATTATTTTTTTTTCAGGAAAAAGAATATTTAGCAGCAACAGGTTGTAAAGTTCAAGTGAATGGATCAAAATGAAACCTTTTGCGGAGAGAATCTATAGAGACTTAATAACAGGAATAAGCGAGGTGTACGCATCCGCTATGGAAAATGAGGAATTTGATAAGCGAGGTGTCTCTCAATTCAAATTTTTACTTTTTAAACGAAGCCGTTTGGATCGCGACGCAGAGACGGAGGAAAAAAATAGCAAATTATAGCTCAGAAGGACTACATTTTCTAAAGGTTTTAAATCTTATGCAAATCCTTATGTACTCACAAAGGAGAGTCGCGTGCATAACCCACTCTCAGAATCCCGCGGGTAAACAAACAAAAATCCCAGATACACCGAAAGCCGCTTATAGTTTTAATATACAATGTATCCCCGGCGTTGAGGAAAGATTTTCGCAGGACACGTGCAATTACGCCTTTCGGTGAAAGTCCGTCTTTTGAGCGCCGCGAAAAATGATCCAATAGCGCGCAACCGAAACGCTTGCAGCGGGTCGATTTAGAAACGATTATATTGCGCAAAAAAAAGGAAAAGAAAATAAAGTCATTTTGAAAGTGACTTTTATCATACCGATTAAACTGTATAAGCTTGACTCTCCAAGCTGGCCGAAATATTTCTTACAAAACTAGTTTAATGCGGCGCTGTGGGAAACTTTGAAAAAAAACCGTGACACCAGTTGCTCAATCCCGATTATTTTTAGAGAGATAAGGATCGCATCGAATGAGACTTTTAACACAATCATCAATTTCGTATATTCCCAGGGCGCTTTAATTATGCGCGAGCTTTTTTCTTTCCGACGCCTCGTGTGCGTGTCAATTTGTACAATGTACACCTTACTTATTGTTCGCCGCATAATATGGGACATCGAAAAATAGACGTATCCATGCATCACCTTCCCTATCCAAAAAAAAAAAGAAAAAATTGACGCACGTGCTAATATAGATTCAGTCGAAGCCTTTGTTTCCACGCGAGGTGCGAGCGATACGGGCGATAAAATTAGGCGAAAACGCAATAATCACCGGCGTTGCGGCCGACACCTAATCGGCGATCGGCGCACCGATACAGCCGCCGAAGTCGCGCCTCCCATGGGGCGTTATTTTTTTTCCTTTTTAACGGCGGGAGCGGGTACCCCGCGGAAAGCATCCGCGCCATTGTTCCCCGACGCCTTCTAACGACCGCGCGATTTTTCTCCCCCGGGCGCCCGAGCTTATTGTGCATTTTCACGGCGCTCGGTTGCGTGGGCGGCGCGCGTCGCGAAATTCTCGTATGCTAATGCGCGGGGGAGGGGAGGGGGAATCGCGCGATGCGTGCGCGCCTCTTTTTGCGAAACCGACGGCTGCGTGCCTCGGGTAATTGCTCGCAGAAATAAAAGCGGCGGGGAGTGTATGTCGCGCGGGCGCGCAATTGCGTGGATTTTTCGGCGCGCGGGAAAGCATGCCGAGGCTCTTAAACAATCGATCGGTGGCGATGGGGGCTTTTTTTCAATTAGCGTCGGTACTGCGATTCGGAGTCGAAATCGTTGGCTTGAGGAGGACGTGAAGAGGCCTCTTCAAGGATTAAAAGAAAAAAAGAAAGTCGTCGCCTTTAAGAAAGAAAGGCATATATTCTTAGCTTCTTCTAATAAGAAGGCTTATATATTCCCGCGATTAAGAGTTGAGAATATGGGTAGTAAGCTTGTACTGCTATTATGATTAAAAAAATCCCATGTAAAAAAAATTATGTTAGGATAAAGTTTACCCAAAGTTCATTTTTGGCGGTCGTTCATGTGAACATGGGCAATGAGACTAAATAATACATAATTTAGCAATACTTTATAAAAAATTCAGATGAAGTTTTTCTTAAATTTAAAAGACGTTCAAATGACGAACGTTAAAAACAAATAAATGTAAAGAATTATTTTCTATATAACTTCAGTGGTAATTTATCCGTTTATATCACTCATCTACAAACTTCTCTAAAATATAAGAAGCAAGTTCGATAAAGCCTCATTGCCCATGTTCATATCTACGACCGCAAAACATGAACTTTGGGTAAACTTTATCCTAACTTAAATTTTTTTACGCGGAAATGTAAAAAAGTCGTCCTGAGCTATAATAAAACTAAGCATTTAAAAAAAAAAAAGTATATTTTAATTCGAGATTTTTCAAGTACTATAAAAACTTTAAAAACTCTTTCAGAATATGATTAAATAGTTGTAGCATCCTAAAATTCATTAGATTCTGCAAGAGTTTACTAGTAACAAATAATTAATTAAGAATAATTTAAGGTTTAATTTTAGTTCAAATAAATGTAGGTAATAAAAGTAACATTTAAAATTTAGAAAAATATTAACAAGATAAAGATTTTCGACTAATTGTAATTTATAATTGTAAGTTAATTTTAATTCAAGCTAATTTAAGGGGCTCTAAAATTCTCTAAAAATTGCAGATTAAAATTATAGCCACGAAGTACAACCCGACTGGAGGTCAACTTGCTACGGAAACTTTCGTGAGGCCGGAGGTTCTGGGATAAGTGCACTTTGGAGTATCCTGAATGTACTGATTTAATTTGAGATTTGTTTACGTGGGTTTAGCGCGCTCAATGGAATTCTCACCGTAACCATATTTTTTTTATTTCTGAGCGCTTTGAGAAAAATGAACGAGAAAAGCTGTTACCACTTTTTTCTACGTAACGGGGTTACCTGTTTGATCAGGTATCCTGTTAACTTTACAGAAAATGAATGGACTTCTTAATTATTATTGCAGCACTTATGATTTAAGTAGGGGAGCGCATAGAATAAAACTGGGGCACTAAAATCTTGAGATAAATTTGTCCTATGCAAAAACGTTAGTTTGAGCCACCCGAACCTTGGTATAACGGAGTAACTTCTGTTGCCACACTAAATTGCACGTAACCTTTTATTTTACGCTTCATTAAATGTAATGAATATAATGTAATGTACGTAATACATTACTCTTGCAGTCGACGAAGAGGTTTTTTTCCTGCTTTGATAAATTTTTTCCTTTTTCTGGAATAATTTAAATCTAAATATTAGAAAATACGACACTTTACTTGTACATATATTTGTTATTTTTAACTTTTGATTTCTTTTAATGTTCGTATTTTTAGATTTTAATGTCTTTTTCTCGATTATTTTTCTTTTCACCGTGTCTTCTTTATACATCTGACCGACACTTCAAAAATTCATAAATTTAAAATCACTACTGCATATGTTAAAACCTGCTGGTTATAAAAGATCGACTTATCCATTCACTAGGAGAAAACACGTTATATTTAAATAGGAGGAAGACACGTGACTGAACATTTAAATTGTAGATGCTTCAATTATGTAAAAAATTCTTAATGAACGTAAATATATGAAAGCATTTTATGGCGCGAAATTTGAATCCTTCATTAATGACCAATGATAATCATTTAAATTTACCGCCATCAACATTAATAATTTTTCCCATAAAAAAGAAAGAAAGTTTCAATTGTATCAATTAAACGAAGGTACATCAATTCTCTGAGACAAAATGCTTTTTTCTCATACGCTAAAACTGTTGGAGAGAAATTTGACTCTTAATTTATAGTGAAACCACTCGATGAGTGAAATTTGACTCTATTGAAGTAAAATTTGATTCTACATTAATAAAGTAATTTAAATTCACTCTAAAATAAAATAATTCACTCTAAGGTAGAGTAGCATATAGTAGCATAATAGAGGTTAAGCTTCTACCTTTCGCTCTACTTAGAAAATCACTCCATCGGGAGTTAATTTCACTCTAATATTAGAACGAAAATTTCACTACAATATAGTTAATTTTTACTCTATTTCACTCCAGCTGATTTAGCGTGCAGTGCGTAAACAAAAAAAAATAAAATTACAATTTTTCTCAATGTAAAATAAAACTATCAGACAATACATTATATCCACTTGTTTACTGTTTCTTTTATCTCAATCCCGAATCAAATTTGATCCCATGAAAAACGACTTACGAAGCTTAAAAAGTCTCGCTCGATTTTCACTCTTCCGTTGCGCAAACGAAGACAAGTTGAATAACGGAGCGTGGATAAAGTGCAAAGGCCCATATCAATCGGTGAATTTCGATCGGCCGATGAATTTCGGAGCGACAGCCGTCGGCGAATCGCCCGCGGAGCGAAATAAAAAACGCCAGGCGGACGTCTTCCTCGAATCTATCTCCATTAGTCACATCCAGCGAAACAATGAATTTTCTGCGGGCGCTGCATGATTGGCGATATTTCACCGGGGCGGCTATGCTTGTGAAACGTCGTCGGGGCCTGCGGGCCCGCAGCTCCCCTGAAAGTGAAGCACACCATATATATGTAGATATCTCGGCGCGTGGTCCTTTCTTTCGCCGTTATTTACGATTTAGGCACTTGGAAATGATAAGCCTCCGTTCATTGGTTTATCTCTTTTTTTTTCGCCTTCCGAGATCACAGTGTGTATCACGCGGATGAAAAAAATCAATTTACTCTCGAAATTTCTTAGGTCCTTTCCTTTCAAGTGTGCCTAACTCGTTCTATGACTTTGATTTACTGATTGATGTATTGGGTGAACGCGATTAAGCCTACAATTTTGGAGCTTATTTTCTGACGATCTGTTAATTTTATTAATTAACTTCGTTAAAAAGTAAACTGCAGTTATGCTTGCTGAAACTGTAGTTCTCACAGGTCTACAATTACTCCATTTGTTGGTCAGTTTGACGTTAATTAAAGTTTGTACAAGTATTAAAATTTTAATTGATGCAATTTTAAATAAATAAAATAAATTATTATATTTACTATCGTTTGGTTTTTTAGATTTTTATTTTATCCTCTTAACCTGAAGTACATCCGTAGCTTTGACCCATTCACTCCTTCGCATTCAAGCTGATTTCTTCGACTGAAAAAAAGAAGTACGCGTAATTTAGTAACCGACCATTGACGAGGAAAAAGTAAAAACAACGTCGACAACTACATAGGGTAAAATAAAAAAAAAATGAAAATGAATGACGGCGGTCGTAAAAAGAAGGTGACGCACTTGCGAACGGCGAATCCTGTAATGGACTAATAAAATTTTCAAACTTTCGAAGTAACAGGCCTTTTAATTTTCAGTATCAATCCCAGTCTCCTTTGCGTCATGGAAGCCGCTCGTAAACGTCACGCGTGTGTTTATACACGCGCGCTGTGGCATCGTCCAACCCAAAATCCCGGAGGCGTGTGCCTCGAAGGATGATTTAAGGCCTCCTCGTGGAAGCGATGTAATAGGTGTCCTTTCAAACTCCTCCCCTCCGTCGGTCTGCAAAATTAGTTGCGCTTTTACGAGCTTCCGCGAAACTTCAAGTATCTCCCCGACGCGCGCTTAAAGAGCCGTTGTCATACGAGCCTACTTCGAATGCCTATGTTAATAGTTTTATGCCTACAGGAATTCATAAAATTCATTTATTAGATGAATTAAATTGTTGCCGTACTATCTAAAGACATATTAGTGAAAAACACTGAAATTTTCACTGAAAATTAGTGGAAAGAGCTTTACGATTTAGATATTAGTTTTACTAATTCAATTTTGGAAGGTATTTTCTAAGGTAATGGACGTTTGACGAACTGTAATTTAAAAATTTTCAATTTCCTCTTTTTATTTAGATTGTGCATGAATAAAAAATACGATAACCGCCAGAGTCAACAAGCTTTGCTGTGAATTTCATATTTGGCCTTTTAACTGACGAAACCTTGTCCGGAAAATTTTCGAGTTATTGATCAGAATTATTCAATTCTATTTTAATTTAACTTATACTGGGTAATAACTTCTAAATGTTCCAACAAGGGAAATTTAAGTTCTTAAATCTTAATATTTTTTATATAATTAATTAAAAAACAAAACAATTAAATGCCTACGTACGCACTGTGGGTACCTTAATTTCTTTAAGATTGTATCAGCAAATAATGACAAACTATTAAATGCAGATAAATCGTCGATAGATTACACCGCAATTAAAAATTATCGAATAACCGTTGGATTTATTCAAAAACTATATAAACCCATCGAACATATAGTTTACGCGCATTACAAAGCTCATCGTTTTACGTCGATCATTATTTCATCGAAGAATTTTTTAAAATTATTTTTGCATTCAACTTGTATAGCCATCGGGGAAACTGTCTAGCGGCTAATAGCGTCACGTCAGGCGCGGGGCAATTTTGTTTTCGTTAGGCGAGTACCGCGGCGACTTTCCAACGGGGAAGACAATTATTTTCAATTGGCTAGCCGTTCTCCCACACTTCGGAATCCGCACGCCTGAATCTGGGTTAAGGGGCAGAACGAAGATCGACGATCACGCGGTGAATTTGCGCCAACAGAAAAAACCATTGCATCTATATAGTGGCGGAAAAAAAGAGGAGCATACGGAGATCATGAATTGTGCGTTTTTCCCTCTGTCCCGGTCACAAGGATTTCTTTTAACGAGACTTTTCGAGGCGCATAAATTATCGCCGGTGTCGCGTTAATTCTTAAGGCCCCTGCCCGTGACGTGCAGATTAATGCGCGCGAGGCGCCCCTTCTTTTTCTTTTTTTTTCGCATATGTGTATACATACTTAAAGAGAGGCGAGGGAGAAGAGTGTAAAAAAAACTGGCGTACAAGTTTACCTTGTTACGAAACTCACCGGCGATTTTAAATTTTTCATAAAAGCATTTAAGGTGTTGCGTGTTGAAGTGCTTCATTTTTTACCGAAGTCATTAAAGAGTAATATATCGAAGCGCAAAGGTACGATCTCACTTGCATCGTCTGACGTGCGTTTGGGCATGCGCCTTATACCGAACGAAGGCCCGAATAACACGTTGGCCATTCAAACAAAAATGTTTCTTTTTTATTCGAAATAAGGTTCTCAGTCGAATGAATGGTTTATCGTTATTTAGTACGAAATTTGAAGGAAAGTATAAAGTACGATCGTTGACGTTTTCTTTTATCAATTAAATTCGCTGCGATTGGTATTATTATAATTCAATCGGCGCGTAATTTTTCAGCTTAACGACTTCTCTAAATCAGAAATACATTAAATTCTAGAATTACCGGACCTCGAGGTGCCTTCGAAATTTATCGATGACTTTAAAAATGATCCGCGCGCACGTTTATTTGAAATATGCATCGAGGCGCGCGACACGAAATAAGTTTCTTTTACTTGTAGCAAGCATAATGCCGCTTACTTAATTCGAAATTACAAGCATCCAGAGTGCGATCTTGTTTTGACGGCTTTGCGGTTCTTCTGCTTGACGATGAGTCGAAAAATAAAAACCGGGGTAAATTTACTGTCCTATTTAGGAGGTACTCGATAATAATGAAGACTACTCGTTTATTTGAACTTCGGATTTATTGTGTAAAGAAAAAATTATGATTATTTTAGCAGTTCAATTATTTTTTTCTAGGGAAATAAAGATTCTACGAATCTTAAGATAACATAATTAAATATTTCAAAAAGATCAACTGTTCTTTTTTTGAAGACAAATAAAACTATATTTTATCTAAATGATCAGTTCTGTCTGTTCTTTTTGATTAGACCGAATCTTATCATTTTGATTTTACATTTGCTATACAGCACGATGACATTACTTTTAATTATGACTAAAAATTTTGTCGCAAATAGCCAAATATACTATTATTCATATTTACAAAACTCAATTGTATTTTTCCTCATCTTTGTTGTATATCCAAATGACTGACCTCCTGTTGTAATTCTTTTTGTAGAAAATTATAGTGCAATAAAATAGTGATCTTCAAATTCACATTAAATTTAACAATTTGTTTAAAAAGATCTTGAATTTCCGTGCCGAATTTTACTAAAGAAAATTTATCATAAAACTGCAAATCAAAATGTTACAGTAATCACTTCTTAACATCGTACCATTGCATTTTTAATAAAGAGCATGAATTTTAATGTTTAAAAATCTTAAAATATGAATGCAAACTTTTGATGCTTTATCGCGGGTCCTTTGCATCTGTCAACGAATTTCACGGCCTCTTAGGAGTTTACAAGGATAAATGAAACGGTCACTATCGTGCAAATCTCGCTTATTAATAAGTGCATTTGGCGAGTTTTTTTCGCGCCCAGCAGGGGCACCCACATGCATCGTCAACGATAAAAGCAGATAGCACCGCTGGAATTGGGTCTTTTGAAAAAGTCAATCGACACGTCCACTCTTATTTGAAGGACGAGATGAACGAAGGGGAAAATTCCAGGAGGAGCATTTCTCTGAAAATCCAGTTTTTTATGGACCACTAGATTCGATTTAATCCATGGGAAATAACTTAAAAATATTCGACACGGTCCTGGAGATCGTTGACCTTCTTATGTAAAGGGACACTATAAATTTCATCTGAATTCAGGGGCAGGGAGTTAATTTTATTTTTGGAAAAAGAAATTAGAAAAGAATTAGTATTTATTATCACATGTAGAATATTTAAAAATAGTAAAATGTTTTTTTTTCAATAATTAAAATAATTAAATTAATTAAAAATCGTTTCTTTATTTATTTTATTATTTATTTTCTTAAAAAAAATATTTTATTCAGGTATGCGTATTGTAAGAACTCAAGATAAGCGTGTGACGTCATTGCATATAACCTCATATATTATACTCGGAGACGCTGCGCGAGCGTTTTTTTTTTTAAATATATACATTTAAAAAAATTTACGAGCTTTCACTCATTTACGATTAAAGTTTATGTGGCAAATAAGTATTTCGAATAATGTATTTTTTTTATAATGATCTTGATTCGTGTATTTTTCACTTCAGTTTAAATTGATATATAATGCATATACTAATGATAATTTATAATAATTAACATTTTGTTTAATTTATAGTTTTTCTACAACAGTTTATTGTAAAATTGTGAGTGTTAAATATATTATTCAAGCTTATCTTTTCAGTTAATTTATTCAAAGATTTTACGTATAAGTTACAGCGGATCCTCCCTCCACTCATTCCGTTCACAAGACCCTCAATTTTAAATTTACACGCCTTAAAAACTGACCATCTCAATGATTTACACAAATACGTCAGTAAGATCGAATAAATCGTTCCACCATAATAACAAAAATATTTTCTTTCTCCAATATACCGGTCCAAATGACAAATTCAGTAGCTCTCGCATCATTCCTTCACAAGACGCACGCCCAGAGAGGCTCGTTTATTAGCATAGGAAAGCTATATAAAGCAAAGGAGCCCCTCGCATCTCCTTGGGCGCTTTGTCTTCGTTATATACAAATGAGAAGGGAGGCCATAGCGTAATCGTCGACTTAATTGTCGCCCCGAGCGGATTACACCTGCGCCCAGGGCGATCGCCTTACGAGAAAGTCTCGGCTCGCCTGTCCGAACGTACACCCAAGTGTGCGGGCAGCTACGTACGCGCGGCCGGTAGCCAGTCGCGTTGAGCAACGGCCTAATACGATTAACGGTGAGGCTAGCCGTTGGCGCAGCAGGTGCATCAGAATTCGACTCTCGAAGGCCGGACGCCGGGAGAAAACCGGGACTGGTCGCCTTGGCACTTTTCCGATGCGATCCTGAACCACCTTTTTCAGATTCAGATGTGAACGTCCTCTTAACGCCGGCGGATGAGGCCAAAACTGACCTACGGCTGGTTTTACCTCGTCGAGGTAGGCGGAGGCTTTGGCTTCGAAGGTATCCCAAGATACCTTCGCTTGTATCTAGATCAATGAAAGTTTTTGATGGATTGGCTGAGGATTTCCAAGTTTTTTTTACTCACGAGAATTTTGAAAGTTTATTGTTTTCTTCTGAGAATCGTGTGAATCTCATGCAGTAAGTACAGTTTTTAAGCAATTATTTACCTACTGAATTAAGTAAAGCAGATATAAGTTAAAACTTCAAGTAAATATTTGAGCAAATTTTACTGCATGACTTCAAATAAATTTTACTAATAGTTTTTCTCCGTATGAAAAGTCATTCAAATCAAACGATAATTTTTTTCGTAATTCAAGTGACTATATTAAAGTTTATTGTCGTTTCCTGCACGAAGTTGAGTCACTGAACACTGTCAACAGGTTCCTTTCTAAATTTTAATTTTCTTCGATCTTAAAATAAATGGTTTTAAATTCAATGAAAAAGAAATCTGGTTTTCAAATATTTAACGTGCGACCTAAATCATAGACTATTTTTAACAGCAAAAATCAGTAATTCGTATAATTTCCCAATGAAGATCTTTGTCATTTATTTATAGTTGTGCCCTTTCGAGTAACGGATTATCTACAAGCTCGATTTACCTTCGCAGGTACACTTATGTAAGTTATTCTATATGTCAGAATTTAATAGGAGGTTGAATGTGAACCCATGTATTTTTTATTACATCGGTTGACTTGATTCATAGTAGTCCATCTTTGACGTCTTTGTCTTGTACACCACATAAGAATCAAAGAATTATGTGTGCATATTGAATCAACAATAGAGTCATTTATACATAGATTACGCACTATCTTATAATAAATGTTAAAATACATTCAATATTAAATCGGTATATCTCTCACTTCCTTTATATTTTATATTAAAAAGAAGTCTCATTATCTCAGTAGTTTTATAACGACACGTCGATCATTCTACAAAATCACATCACAAAATTTCGATTTGCCTAGAAGATAATGCTTTGATAAACAAATAAAAACTACAACGTCGGTAAATACACGAGCAGTCGCTTTAGACATTTATCAAAAGAGGCAAATTCCCTCAATCTTTATACGACAGGACGATCAATCGACAAACGCATTACTCTCGTCAATTAAATAATTAAGAATCGCACGCTTACTCCTTCTCTCCGGGGTATTATTCATTAATTACAATCCTCTGATATGAAAATATAAATAATTTTAACGTGGTGCTCGATATGCGTTTATCGGATTAAAACAATCCATAAATATTAATTATCCGAAAAAAGTGCTCATGAAATTGCAAGGATTGTCCGATTTCTGTAGGGACAGTCACCGTCTAAATCTAAAAATGTGAAATTCGCACTTGAAAAATCAACAATTTTGGATTGTTCTAACGTGATAAACGCATATGGAATTAAAATTCTTTATGTAATTCTGCGCGTAAAAGTCCCTTTTACGCACACTTGCAAAAGCGGCCTTTTCTTTCGTCGTTGTATAAAATATTGTTCGATACACGTGTGAAAATTAATTGTTGCAGTCGCGTGATTATAACCATCGCTTCACTAGGACGCTAAACTCACACTCCTCCGAGAATCAACTTTTTCGCACTTGAATCGAAAACTATACTATTTTATATCTTCATATCAGAGGGTACAATTAGTGAATAACCACAACCCTGGTGAATCACCAGACGAGCTCACGTTTTCTCTTTCTCGATGATGCATGCACACGATCGTTAACCGCTCAGGACCCTATGCGCGCGGACTCATTGTAGTATTTTATTTGTCTAGTGCGCTTTCCACGCCTATAACGGCGTGATTCACTCGAAATCTAACGGCGGCTGCAAACAGTCCGAAGTGGCCGTCCCAGGCTCGGCGTATAACAGTGTTTGCGCAAGTACTCATACTTAGGCGCCAAACTAGCCCAGAGCCGGAGCGTAAATACCGGTCATTCATCATCTGCCGCTCGCTAAACACAGGCCTTGCCCCTACTGGAAATCAAAATCTCGCCTCGTGAGGCCCGATTGCTATCTCCTCTCCTTCTCGCTCGTTCGCTCCTTCTCCCTCCGACGTGTGTATAGGAGCTCAAAATACTCCGTGGCGGACGTGTTTCAACCGCGGGAGGAGAAATTTCGGCTTTTGAAATCGCGGCGAGTTCGATAGCCGGGGAGATAATTAGAGACAGGCGCGCTGTTCATTCACGGGGCCTCTCTCGTGAGTCCCGGCGTATAATAGCTGCGAGATATACACGCGCTGTCTTACTCGCTCGAGCCTCTTTTTTTCCTCTCTCGGCTCACTTGGCGCGCGACGCGCTATCGACGCCGACGATCTTTTTATTCGGGGCTCCCTCGAGCTTTTTTTTTTCCTCACCGGGAAGGCACCGCGTGTATTAGTTCATCTGCATATCTGCTATCAATGCCGATCGGCTATATATAGATGTACGATACGGGCCGTCGCTATTATTTTTTTTAAAGGCGAGTTGATCTAGATTTTAAATTCAAGCACATGGTGGACCACATGCGTCAATGCGTTCTGGTATCTTTTTTTTTATTTGTATAACTGTATTCACCGTGGATTTTTTTTTTTCGAAACGTGGCGAGGCTGTAATCTTTTTCCTCGACGCTTTCTTGCATTTTAAACGCGTTGGGGATTAAAATATTAATCGGCGAAGTTTCGAAAATGCTTACGCATCGAATTTTTATTTTTGTGCACTGTACATTTTCCGGGAGAGAGGTGCACGCGCGTTGGATTAGTGGTAATGATCATTCAAAGCTGATAAGTTGTTATTTATATTACCGGAGAAAATAAATTCTTTTGAGGCGATAAGGATAATAATAATGAGATAATCCTGAACAGGACTTTGGTGAATTTAAGAAAATTTCGCAGCACAGGAGGCGAAATTCATGATGATTGACGAGCGATCGACTGAAATTAAAAATTATTTATTTAATTATTCGTATATTTAAATTTTGCCCTGGTTAAATTGAAGTTCGGCTGATAAAATCCAAGTGTTGCATTTAAAATGGGCTCTGAAGTTCATCCATTTGATTTATAATGAGTTTTTAAAATGCATAAATAAAATTCTTTGCTGGCTTAGAAATAATCAATCTTATACACTGGATGTGTGCCGAGAGACTAAATTTCTAAAGTCTCTTCAAATTGTAACGACATTTAAAATGTTAATCAGGAATTGAGATAAACGTTACGAGGGGAAATCTAGAGCTCGTTCAGCCACTACATGGAAAACCTCAAATAGAATATATAATATCCAAATATTTCATGCGTATTTTTCCTTTTCCGATGTAAATTAATCATTTACCGTCGGTGATATCGCCTGTTAAACATGTGCTGGAAACTACGATGGTCTATATATAAACATTTAAGTATTAGATATACTTTCAGAAAAGATAAGTTTCAAGAAATTACTTTGTAGTCATACAATTTAGCGTGTTTTTCAAGGCGTCTTAATTGAAAATTGTTTAACTAATTATTTAACTTCGTGGTACAAGTTTTCCTCTAAGTGACATATTTTTCTTATTTTTAAAACTAACAACTTAATATTATCAAGCTAAACTACTTTTTCAGTATTGCATAATTGCACAACTTGAACTTATTTACTCTGAAGAAAACAAAATTCTATGTATCACTGGAAGATATTTTTCCAACCACTTGCTAAGAAATTTTGTAAGTCGCCTTCCATCAAACGCTAAATCAAATAATTTGCTGCAGTTTTTAAGGAAAATGTTGCACTTTTTATGCGATATCCTTTTGTAATTTTTTGTATGGAATTTCCGTTGCCTTCACATTGTGATTAGCATTTATCGACTGTTATTATTTATTTATTTTTTCGTTATTTTAAATTGTTTACTTAATTATATCCTGCATATATACAAAACTACGCATTGACGGGAAGTTACAACAATGTTTTGTAATATGAAGTTCCTCTGCTATAATAATAAAGCTACGACGAGTGTATGTTTGGTAGAAAAAGTAGTAATTTTGTCTAACTCGTGTTTTACGGTGTATGTACTTACGTACTGTGATTGTGATATCAGTCGAACGTTAAACTCGCGATATTTTCCTTAAGAAACGTTAAAACGAAACTCTACATAATACTCTCTGAATACGAAATAGTAAAAACCCACTCAATTCAAGCGAAGTTTGAGATAATTAAACTTAATCAAGTAGCTTAAACATCGAGCTATTAAAGTAGCTCAATTGTTCACTCGAACAAAAAAGTCTACTAAAAATTGCAATAGTCAATTTCAATGCCGTCATAAACTGACGTTATTCGAAAAATTACAATAGTTGTACTAAAAAGTTTACAAAGGCTATAGTAAGTGTTGTTAGATTTATAGTATAAAAAAAACTATAATACATTTTTCAAGAAATTTGCAATTTTTCCACACTAAGAAAAAAATATTACAAAAATGGCTAGTAAATTTTCCAATAATGTAGTAAATTTTACTAGATAATGAAAATAATCCTACGCACATAGCAAATTTTGCTGTAAGTATGGTAATTTTTATCTAAAAGTCATTGGACTTTTAATCTGCTGTGGTCGCGTTTCCATCCCAGATGCCAATTTTTATAATATTTTTTCTTAGTGTAATAACGTTAATCTACATAAAAGACGCTAAAATGGAGCACTGCACTTATAGCAGAGAATATTTGGATTTTCCACTCTTCCAAATCGTTAGAGTACCGATTACTCTCCGACGTTCTACAAGTAACGACTCTAACGAGTTCTCCAAACGGTCAAATAAACTTCTTCCTGTAGCATTTTGCGGGCATTCCCAATCCTCTTTTCAACCATACAAAATACGCGTTACATCCGTACGATAAACTGTTCACGTATACATAAATACCGATTCCGCGAAACTGCGCAAAAATCCGTTGCACGGAAAATGCCGGAGCCCCGGGGAGCGCGCACGTGGGCTATTAAAAAAATTACGAGTGTAGCACCAACGCGCGACGCTATAATTCGCGTTTAAAATAATTCAGCGTCGTCGTCTGCGCACACAAAACACATACACACGTCGCGGAATTACGTAAATCGGCTCCTAACGAGAGGTCGTGATATTTCTTTTTTCCCTCTCTCTCTCTTTTTCTCTCATCTGCGAAAAAAACCGGAAGCCCGACCATTTCAACGCACGAAACGTCGCAGTCATTGTTTGGCCACGTTATTATGTATCTTCGGTGTAAATACATTTTTCGTGCGAAGTATGTATATAGTGGACAGGAGGGGGGATGTTTATCATTCATTCGCGCTCGTAGATAATTTATCGATCGCGTTGATGCGATAACGCGATTCTCGAAAATATATGTAGAATATGTATATGTGTATGTATATGTATACTCGGGATTTTTCAAACGTTGAAAAAAAACATTTGCGCGGATTACAATTACAATGGCTACGTCGGCTTGCGTCAACGCCGAGATAATGGGCGCTCGGCGCGATATCTGTACGTGCGCCTGTTTCGCCCGCACGTTAATTGTTATCAAATCTTTCACGTTTCCCTTTATTTCTTTTTTTTTTGTACACTAACGCACTATCGGTCGCCGGTATCTGCGCGATTGAGTTCTAAGCAATGAGAAAACAATTAGCGTCGATCGAGTTCTGTGCGTTTAAAATGCCTACCGGGAGGAGCATTTTTAACGAGACTAATTAATAAGTGCTTAAGGACAGCAGTTAGACGGCTAAAGCCGATTTTATAGACGCGTAATTTTTGCGGCAGTTTAAATACCCTCGTGTGTGGCGTTTATCGAATTAAAGTATCTCGGACGTGCCGCCGTGGATCGTAATAATGATCGCTCAATTATAGGCTTACCGTTAATGCAATTTTAAGATAATTCATAAATAATTCAGCATCGTCGCTGTGTCTTCTTGACGTTATCGCGGGACCGTCATCTCCAGACGTCGTTCTTTTTAACGCAAAAAATCGCTAACATTCGATCCGATTGTTTCCTGCGTAATTGCCGTTATTAAAAAAGTTACAAGATCTGTCATCTTGGGGAAGGGCATGCCCTAGATGTTGCCGGGCAGCCTTCACGCTATGACTCTTCCGTCAATCTGACCGAATGAAAAAAAAAAAAGACGCAGCTGTGGGTATCGTAACACGCAATCGTGATGACGCGTCAGTGAACATCTTTCTTTCCTTTTTTTTTTAATGGAAACAAGATAATTACAGTCGAAATTAGAGGTGCAGGATGTTTTTAAAGTACCCGAATTGTTTCCTCAATTCAGGGCGCACCAGGTACCGCTGATATTTTGTAGGTTTCCTAAGAGATCGTCAAATTTTGGGGTCAAATAAATGTGATACACAAGTTTCTAATGCTATTTCTACATACCATCTATATTTACGTAATTAATGAAACTACGTTAGAAAACATTATTATCAATTATCTTTTAAAATAGTTTCAAACGTTTTAGTAATATGTCATATGATGCATTTAAATTTATACATTTATTACGATTTATAAAAATTTAGGAAATATGGTTTTGCTTTATAAATAGCGTCACAAGAAACAATTGAAATACGGACTACAATGAAACCTTTCATGGATTTTTTACTTATTGATGATTTTTAGTAAGAATTCATTTATGTAATTTTGAAACGGACGAAATGACTTTCAAATTCCATCTAAATGCACATAAGTAACGCCACAAAAGTTACTTATCCAAATAGTATTAGAAAGAATTTCTTTTCTTGCTTTGTATTTAATTTGTAATACAGATTCTAATTTCGCCGTCAATTAGGGCAACTTAAATGATTAAAAAGAAAACAACTTGAATATAATTTTCTTAGAATATCAATCAAACGTCATCCAGCCGTCAAGTCCCATGCAGATATAAAGATTTCCATTGTGCATTAAATTTAGTACATGCATCGCTGTTCTCATGACTAGGTGTTGGATCACGACGAAATCAATTTGCCTCAGTCACGACGCTGACGCCTGGATTAAATCAGAAAGCAGTACAATTTTCTTTTCAAATCCAAATAGATTTAAGCATTGCGCATTCATGTAGTATCAAAATTAATAAAAGCTCATTCGAAAGCTACCGTCTTTAATGACACACTACCCGAACCAATGGGCCGTCGATGATAATGCAGAACCTATACATTAATCAGCTCAACATAAAACGACGATGAAAAAGAAATTACAAAACGAAAAGTGACTTGTTTATTTAAGTTTAACGAGACACTGATACAATGTAGCTTACGAGGGGCCTGCTGTGTTTTCATGCGGGTGTGAATGTAGGCCGAGATAATACAAGCGCGAATAAACACTCAACTCGAACGGCACAGTTATTGTACACAAGCAAAAAAGAATAATTTATACACGCCTTTGGTTTTGTTCGAGTGTAGTTTCCTCAGGAACTTTTTGGAAGTTTCAGTTTCTCTCGGTCGGATTCGCCAAGGAACTTCATTAGCGACGATCCTTTCACTCAAAACTTACAGACTACTTAGACTGGCAAGATTTAGGTCGTAAACTTTCTGCTAGGTCAATGTCGGATCATTTATCTGCAGTAGTTTTATCAAGCGCTGCTCCCATCTATTTTTCAGCCTAAGCTCCTTTCCATTATGACGCTTATCTCTATATGTATATGAGCTGTTTCTCGGAATGAAAATCTCATTAATAAAAACTGAAATGAGTGATTAGAACCACATGCTTATTTTTCTTTTTTAGGGGACACTTAATAATTAATGGCGATCATGATTAAAAATTATTCTTGAAGAATTACGATAAAGCTTGTAAACCTTAGAATTTTTTAAATAAAAGCTCCGAAAAAATTATGCAGATTTTCCCGTAAAAATTGTACATAGCTTTCTCAGAAAAATAGGAAGCTTTTCTTGTCAAAATTACACAGTACGGAAAAACATTCAAGATTCAATTTTTTCGCAAAATTTTAATTTCCACGAGAAAAAAATTCTCTCGGTTCAAAATTTACATTGAAGTATAAGAAGTATTACCTAAACTTTTTATTAATTATTTATTTATTCAAATATATCGCACTCACATTATTAATGCATCCCATAAAGCATCATCAAACATGAAAGCTATCAAACATTTTATGAAAATCTATCAATCAAGAGAAAGTTTTAATCGAATCTCCAAAGTCCATTCTGTATATATTATACTATACCACCCTACGAATTTATAAATTCATTTTCGCGGCTTTGAAAGTTCGCTAAAATAATTAAACCATTCGTGTTCAATTATTCTTTGGCACTCAAAAAAAAAAGAGGAAACATTCTAACAACATGGTATGCGGTGCACTAAAATAAAAAAAGGGAAAACGCGACGAGCTCAACGACTGCATCGGCGCGCATCCGCGCGGCTCTGTCGAATCTATTTCGCCGGAGCAGGAAGTCGGCTTACGTAAAGGCTAATGACTGACCGGCGACGAGCGGATTAGATCGAGGGAAAATCGCGCTTCAACTTTTAAAATTGATGACGGCGAAAAGTACGATCGCTTCCGAGCGCGGCCGATTGATCGATAACGAGGCGCGTTAATTGAGAAAACGCGCGTGAATCTCGAGGCGGATGAATTTTTCACGCCGAATTTACGCAATCCGAAAGCTTCTTTCGGGCCACGCAGAATACCCTGCTCTCTATAGTTGAATTAGTGAAAAACCACTAATTCATAGTGAATATGCACTAATTTGAAAAGAGAAAATTGCTCCACTATGAATTAATGGAATTCTACTATTCGAAATAGTGAATAAAATGTACTAATTGTAATAGTAAATATATGCAGTATTAAAAATAGTGAAAACTGCTAATAAATTAGTGAAATTAATTTTTTTTTTATTTGAGGAATTCACTATTTTATTAGTGAAAATCACAAAATATTTATTTTATTTAACAAATAGTTTATTTTCCACTAATTTAAAAGTGTTTTTTACTATTTAAATAGTAGAACACTTTTTTACTATTTCAATTAGTAAAATTGTACTAATTGATAATGGGTTTTACTGATTGATTAGTGGAAAATCTGATCACTAAAAATATTAGTGGAATTTCCACTAATTCAACTTTAGAGAGTGGGCTTCATTAATTGTTCTTTAGTGAATGATGAGAAGAACGTATAACCTGCACCTTTTTTTTATATAGATTTTTTCAGATATCTATCAAAAACGAATTATATATTATATAAGAATTTTTTTGGATGACGTACATTGTACAGCATACAATTTAGGATTTTCCCTTTTTTTGTAATTTTATTTCACATTCTGTTGTCTTAAATTAAATCAGGAAAAAAATACTCTTGCTTCATTAAATACAGTGCAGCTCTTTTCACTTAATTTTTAGCGAAATCTCAATAATTACACTAATAGTGCATTACATTAATTTAATTGTAGCTGTCATTTTTCATCTTTAGATTTTATATCCTCGAAACAATATGCAATCATCATCAGATTGTACGCGTTGTAGGGTTAAGCTCGCATCTCTCCGACGAATCCCCCGCATTCGAAAGTGACATTCAACGTGACTTGTGCTTCGAAAGAGTTTTTTCTTCATTCCTCCAATGTTTGATTTTTTCCGCGCGATGATTTATTCGAATTTGACGACTTGGCTTCCCCTCCCACTCGAGAAATCATTGCGGAATTCGCTCAAAAAATTATCCGAGCAGGCTGAAAAATCGACGCCTGCGTCGGGTATTGAATCGTCGAAATTTAAAAGGCCTTTGTTGCTGCCCACCGTTTCCTCATCTAAAACACGGCAATCTTCGTTCGGGCCCCGGTGGAATAATCGCCGCGTAGTCTGAGCCGCGATGGTGACTGTTACTTCATAACAATAAAAATTAATTGTAACCACGGAGAAAGTTGCCCGCAGTGCGGAGCAAATCTCGGCGCATTTTCACCGATTTGAATGCGGGCAAAGCTTATCGCACGGCATCGATATTCTGGCCACTCGTTAAACACCGAACCACTCCGGACCGCAGTATAATCTCGCCATTCAAGATGTAAATTTTTTCGATCTTGAACGTAGTTTTTCTGGAAATCTCTAATGTTATGTTGCTGAAAGAGAAACAAAGGAGAAGAGAGAAGTACGTTATTGTACAAACAAACAGATAAAAAAAGTGCATGACTGTTTATATAATAATCACAATGCAGTTAACGGATGTTTGTGGTACTAAAAATTTAATTAATTTAATTTTTTTTTAATGTTAAAACCTATTGCTTCTTTTCTGATGCTTTGAGCATATTAAAATGTAAAATAACTAAAATAACACTTATGCAGGATCTATGTAAATACATTTGTATGAATCTAAATTACGTAACAGTCATTACATCAATTTATCTTTTTACACAATATTAAGAGGAAAAAAAAGAAAAATCTGAAAAGGATTTTTTATTCCTAAAAAACGACATCTGTACAAATTCCTCGTGCGTCTTATTTTTCCACTAAATAATTTAAGCTTTCCATAATCCATTGATCTCCAATTTTTCACATATCACATTTCGAGCTCCACGTGAATTGCAAGATTTATCTAAATAGCCAAGTGATATAATAAAATTAAATCGTCATTTTTTCCTCAACGAACAGGCGGAAAACATTAAAGACATCAGCCAAGAAAAATATTACCGCTGTACGAAATAATAATCGAAACTCGATCCCCCCGCGCTTGCGTTACACCGATTTCGCAAGCGCGTCCTGCTCGCAGTTTTTGAGCGGCGATCAGCAGGGCGAAATTCGCCTACGAACGATCGCTTTTCACGTAATCGCTGTATAAATGTATAGGTATAATACATGCCATCGTGTACAAATGTCCGTATACATGTAATTGTTATAGATATATGTATGTAAGTTTAATCGGCACAGATATACGTATATATATATATATATATACAAGTGATCGGTATTACAGATGAATGTGTTCACATGTAATGGCACATATAGGGGAGAGGGAAAGGGAAGTCTCGATTTTCCCGGTGGTGAGATAAAACTCGCCAGGCGGGCACGAAATTTCAAAACACAAAAGAAAACGCTTTCAAAAGTCTCTCGCGCGCACATCGACGTTCACGACTCAATAACCGCTCATTAATAACGAAACTCGCGTGCGCGCGAGAGGCGCCGCCGCGAGACAAAAGCCGCGGCTTCAAAAGAGAGAAGTAGAGGAGAGAAAAAAAAATCTGAAAATCACCGTGCGAGCGAGCCCGCGCGCCGTCGACTTTTTAAATCGCCGGGCACTCTCGCGGCGCCTCCTCGTTTCATTATTCATGAAATAAATCGCGAGACCCGCGAGAGCGTCGCTCCCGTCCCCCTTCTCGGTGCCCCCTTCAAAATAAAAATAAAAAAAAAAAAAAAAAAACGGGGGAAGCCTTTTCTTTGCGTCTACGCAAGCGTGCACTTAAGTATACACATACAATACCTGCGGCGGTTTTCCGGGGGGAGGCTTATAGACCGCGTGTGCAATGACCCGATTATCAGCCGCGAGGATAAAGTTGTGCCTTCCCCACTTTGCACTCCTCTCTCTCTCTTTTTATATCTATCTTTCTCTCTTTTATATATCTACCTGTCTCTCTCTTTTCATATCTATCTCTCTCTTTTATATATCTACCTTTCTCTCTCTCTCTCTCTCTCTCTTACTATATCCGTATATATTTCTCTCTCTTTCTCTCTCATGCCTCGGCTGACTGTACGAACAACGGTTCTGGCATTCCACGACGGCTGATTCAGGCGGCCGCGTCCTTTGACTTGGCCGATGAGCGGGAGTGAGAGAGAAAGAGAGAAAGAGGGGAGACGGAGAGCTCTAGGGATTCTCTGGCGCGGATTGCGGTATGTACGGTTACGCCGAGTCGAGTCTACGGGTCAAGGCCTTTTGCAGCGAGTGCGCGCACGAGCGGCTTCCTTCTCTCTTTCTTTTCTTTTCTTTTTTTTTTTACGGAGTTGCAGCTTCGAGCGTCGAGATTCCTTACCACCTCCCTCCTCGCCTTGCACCGCCGCGCTTTTCCCTTTTCAACTTTTTTATTGCTTCAATTTTTTTCTTTCTTTTTGTTTGCGATGATCGACAATTTTGCAGGTGATTAAGCGCTGTTTGTAATTTTCGCGGGGCTCGATTTTTAGATGCGATGCTTAGATATTTCGCGGCGGGAAGATAATGACGGGTACTCTGCGCTTCGAGTACGAGTGCGCAGGTGTTAAAAAGAAAATTCTGAAGTGCGCGCTCTTTATCGCGTCGAAAATTCTTGCCGAACAGAGTGAAAATAATTACAAGCTTTGCGCTTGGTAAAAAGGACTAATAATAGCGAGATGCTTTTATTTTAAATTGCTTGACGTGTTGAAACGGTCAAAATTTTTATTCTGCTTAAATATAAATAACTGCATTTTAAATGATCTAACAACTATAAAAATATTAAATTACTTAATCGGTATAGATACTTGATAACAACCAGAAATTTTAAATCGATCAAATAAACAAACTTTTAGAAAAGCTATGGGTCAGTTATAAATTTAAAAAATAAATGTTGACTGTACTTACGGACTGCTAAAGCAATACTATTTGATAAAAAGAGTTATAAAATTATTTAACCGTTTTTACTGCAACAATATAAAAGTCACATGCAATATAAATGGTATATCAATAATTTATTATTATTTGTAGGAATTTTAACGCAGCCTCCTTAATCTTTGCACGCCTATAACGCCTCTATAGCTTTGGCTCGGATCTTTCTTGTCTTTATCATTTTAGAAAGTATCCCGGGTACTAAATAAAATTGGCTGAATTTATATACGGCAACTTAATTTCCAGCCGGAGAAAAGCATTTGGTATTCATAAATACACAAAGCTCTCGCAAATTATTTACCCGGCCGTACAAAAGTAATTTTACGAGTTCATTGTGCGCTCAGTGGGTTTCCCACTGAATGCATCATAACCTTTCGATTTTTACCAACTCGATTCATTCAAAAGTGCATTCCACCTGCTCATGCGCTCACCTTTTCCTTTTCTCTCTCTCTGTCTCTCTCCCCTTTTTTCGGAATTTCAAACGCAAGTAATAGGCTCGCAGCGCTGGACCCTCCGACTGAAATCGAAGGCAAATTTGCATACATTAAAGGGGGGATACCGACCCGCGATGAATTGGATTTCTTCATCTCTCGCGGTTAAATTGCCCGATGTGCTTTTACCTCTGCGTTTTTCTACTTCCGCTCGCCTCCTTTGTGTCGTATCCTTATACCTCCGCGCCCACGGGCTTATGATCCTCTCGTTTTTTATCCCCTCTCTCCCCTCGGGCACTTTCACGCGCTCTAATTAACACCGTCCAAAAAAAACCGTGAATTCCTGTGTGTCAGAGATCCGAAAGCCACGACGAGCGTCGGATGTTCTAGTTGCGGCGGAGAATTTTTATTTAAAAATTTTAATCGTTGCTTTGTTTTCTTGCCCGGCTTCCCTCGATTTTTCCACCCGTTCGGTTTCAGTTTTCGACGACGGAAGAAAGGAAGCTTGTACACATACACTTTCTACGTGTGCCTTGAACATTTCTTTTTTTTTTTTTCACGTTTCATTTTTCGAGTAGATCGCTGCCTGCATTTTTATCTGCCCATCTAATTAGATTAGTTTTTCGTCTCTTTTTTTCACAAAGAATTCCCCTCATTAACTCGCCTGCTTTCACCAAATTTTAATTAACTCCGGCAATATTCGTGAACATGATTTTTCACTTCTGTACCATTAGCCAAGCTCTCTATTATTCAAAAAGATAATAAAGTGCAATGTATTTTCCGCGAGTCCATTTGCATAAACAACCAGCTACCAGTTTCAGCGATGCTGGCCTTTCGCAACTAAAAATGTATATTAATAGCCAATCGACTTTATATCCTTCCTTCTAAAAATAAACGCACGCGGCAAAAAGTCAGCGGAAGCAAGCGAAAAAACTGTCTAAAAGTCATCGCGGTACGAGAGAGAGAGAGAATAAGAAATCTTTTCGCCACGGGCATCGGCAACGGAAAAAAAAGTCGATACTCGCATTGGAAACGCGTTGAGCAAGCCCCCACGATGCTTTTTCCGCGTTCATCAATGGCGGGATTTATCGAGCCCTGACCTTCCGCGCTCTCCGCGTAACGTGCAATTATCTTGCGCGCGCACGTCAAAGCGCCGCCGCGACGCGGGGAAGCACTTGACACTTCCCCCCCTCGGCTGAGTCGCCGCGTAGAAAGTGTCCCGTCGCGCGTATACGCACCTCTCGAGCTCAATCGATGATTTATCGAGCGCCGAACTTTCCCGTCCCGTCGTTTTTCCGAGCCCTCGTTTCCCTTCGTTGAGTTTCTTGACTTAGTGCGGAGACGAACTGAAGAACTCGATCCCTCGGCTCTAATAAACGTCTATTTGTTGAACAAAAATTATGGGAACCTGCACTTTGGCATGTGGAGGGGGTAATATGATCGACGAAAGTGAGCGAAGTGTTTGATAAATTTAACTTTTTGTATCTTGAGTATTTATTTAAGAAGCCTATTGTCTACTCAAAGTAAATTAAGGTGGTATATTTTAATTTTCACTTTCTAATTGTTATCGAAACGCAATGTGAACACGAACTTTCGATTTGACAAAGGATTCTTAGATCCGTTGCTTTTATTATTTTTTAAATGTCGTTGAAGCTCGCATTGAGATTCAATGACATTGTAATATTGACGGTTTACCACAGATTGCGTATAGTGTAATTACAGCTAAAATTAATTATGCGTATAAAAGTTTCTTATTGCATTTTGATTACGACTTTCAGAAATCTCTATGAGTCATGCACAAATCTGAGAAGCCTGTGACATTTAAGGAAGGATAGAAAATTTTGACAAACTGGCCATCTACCTGTTATATAAATTAATTCTACTAATTATTTATATGCCTTATCCCGAGGATATCTACATGGACAAGGAAAAATGTTAAAAATAACACGTAATTAAACAAAATCAAATAAAATACGTTCTGTTTATCTTTTACAGTTAATTCCGGCCGAAGGTCGGCGACTTAATTATCTGCTCGGCGCGACGGTGTGTTGATGGAGGCGCGCACTTTCTGGCGAATCTGGTATGAACATTGCGGGTGTACCTCAATAATTTAGTGCGCGGGTAATTGAATGAAATTGCCTTTCTTTTGCGGAGATTTTACGTTGCTACGCGGGGATGACTCAGGGGAGTATTCGACGAGCGCTTTATCGGCACCATGATTGAGCGCGGTTTAATAAATGGTGCGGTTGACAAATTTACGAGGATATGTAATTGGACAGTGGCTTACTTCTTGCAGTTCTCACTTTTATTGCTCGAACGAGTGGTTAGTAAATTTTACAAAAAAAAATCTTATTTGCAGAAAGGAAATAATGTGCAAGATTTATGCAATATGATTTAAAAAAAAAATTCTTAATAAATTGTTCAGTATAAATATTCTTTATTCTTGTGTTTTTCTCATAATATTTTTATTAACTTTGCAAATTATATGTTTAAAGAACAATTTAAAACATGTGTTTTTGGAAAAACAACTTGAAATAAAGAGGTGGTGTCATTTAAATTTGCTGCGACATACATCTCAGGTGCTATTTTCATATTTTTTTTATTATTGTTAGATAGACTTATTTGTCCTTTTTTACACAAACTGTCGTAATAATTTCTAGTCGTATTCGATGAACATAGTTCATTAAATTTAAATTGTATCCTCCTTGATCATGTCAATGCCTTACTAAGCATTTATATACTTTTTGTTATAACACCTTCTATGTTTAATCATGACAAATGTTATCCGAGTTGAATAGAATTTTTAACTTTTTTGTCTATATAAAGATTAGCATTTTGACAATCTGATTATTTATCACGACCGTGGAAGCTGATTAAATAATGCGAAATGAGTGTTTGATTTGCGCGTCTTGCCGTACCCGGCCTTTTCTACTTAACGCTTGTAGATATACCTTTCTTATATTACCCAATAACCATTCTTTTGATTTTTTTGTCAAATTTTCGCAGATAAAGCTGCTTATCTTGCACGTTGCCTGTATACCTCAGAACACTTTTAGAGTTTATTAAGATTTCTTTTTGAATAAGATTGTATTTATGTTTCTATTGCAAACAAAATGACTAAAAGAATAAAAAGATACGAAGTAACGTATTGTCAATTTTCTTTAGTAGGATCAGTGAATATTTATTAAAATCAGTAAAAGCTAATGCTGAAATAGATAAATAATGAAGCCATTTCAACAAAATTTTAGGGTATTCTCACTAAAAATCGTAGTAATGAAATAAAATTATGTAAAAATTTATTCGTAAAATATTTTTCTGTAAAAATAGACGTTCGCAGCTTCTGAAAAAATATCTTTCTACTAAAAGAAAGAAAGATTTGATTTAACGAAAGCAAACGTAAACGTCAAATCTCCAATAAGCTTGACAATTGCAACTTTTTCAGTGTACACGTGTGACAAGTGTTTACAAAAGCGCGCCGCCATATAAGGAAAAAAAAATCACCGAGTGAAAAACCAAGAAATAACAGTGAATACGAGCGCCTTGTAAACTCCGGCGTCTACCAAGTGTCTACCGAGCGATCAGCTGTTCCGCTGTGGTCGCGCAGTGACGAAAGCCTCTGAGCGAAAAGCGAGGTATATTCGCGCGGCGACGGAGACGGTGAAAGAAAAAAGCGCTGCTCATGCATGCCGGACCTCGTTTTTTTTTTCTTTTTTTTTCGTTAAGTACCACCGAGGGACTTCCGTGAAATGCATCGCTATAATATCACAATTCGATCATCTCATGAAAAGGAATATATTTCCATTATATTCTTCTGATAGAATACTGCATAATTATCGAAGGGTATATATTTTTTTATATTTTCAGTTTAATTTGATTATAAATTGATACTTAGTATATTGCATAGACGAGCTACGTGAAATACCAAGTCACCACCGACATCAAATTAGCGAATGATGAAGATCATGAAATTATAAAAAAAGAAAAAGTCCGTGTAGACTATTTTCTTTAAATATTCTATCAGGAGAATATATGGAATTTTTTAAAATCTTTTTCGTACAAGACCCGAAATGCTCGCTTCGAAAAAGCCTATTCATCATGACTTAACGTGAGAACAACGGAATATTGTGCTATTCAAGTTCATCGGTGAAATTTTTATCTTTTGTTCTCTCTTTTCTCTTTTTCGTTAATTTTAATCTCTCGCAAGATTTACGTCGAAAGATACATCGTAGCAGGATCTAAAATTAACAATCACCCGATGATATAACCGAGAGTCTTAAAATTCAAGAATAATTGGTTGTATTACCCTTTCTTTTAATGGGATTGGCGTCTAATAATTGGACGATTTTTTTTCTTTTTATAAGAAGAGAGACTCTCTTTTGTTTCTTATGAGAATTTTCAAGCAACTTTAAGAAGTGTATAATAAATTTTCGTCCTTTGCTCGCGTAATTACAATAATGCAGCAGAGGAAAAAATGGTAAATTTTAAAGTGTAATATCCGAGCGAGCTTCGTTTTACGATCTTTAAAAAGTTATAAAAAATTTATCACTTAAAGTTTCTGGGGGTTCTTAATGTCGAGTTTGTCTTTCGGAAAGGCGATTACAGGTCATTAGGGTAGATATTATTTTTGTTTTATTTAATTATTTAATAAGTCTTAAATATGGTCTTTTATGAATTTTTCCATTTTATTCCAGTGTTTTGGCTGATGATCATCAACGTCGTCTCTTTTTTTGTTTATTTTTATTACTGTGCGCTTAATTATTTTTTCTTTACAGCATTGAAAATAAAAATCTGTTTACAACTGCAATTAATTTTATTGTCCGGCTTGCATTATGTAAATAATAATAGTGTGTGAAATTGGCGTATGTATATTTCTCTTCTTATAAGAATAGTGCCATTGAAATAAAAGCTTAAAATGAATTATCGCAATTCTTTAAAACGCCAGTGGTTATATTTTTATGAGCAGGTTTATCGTGTAACCTTGTCATCGGAAGTAGTTACGCAAGTTAATTTTCTAGATAAAATAAAAAAAATGTAAATGTTAAATACTTTATTTTTAACTCGAACAAACTCCGATGTGATTGTGCTTGGTGTCATTTAATTTAAACAGCGGAATATTAAAACAAAACTGAAGGAATGATACATTTTCCTTACTGAGAATTATTTTTTTAATAAAAAAAAAATACAATAAAGGAATTCGATATGTTTAATGACTGATTGTAGGTAATTAAAAAACCTCTCACTTATCAATAAACGATAAAATTAATTTATTTCAAAGCAAGAAATTCAATTTGTTCACGGCCATTATCTCGCAAAGTGGTGCTTAAAGCAGATAATGATATTGTTTATAAAATTTCAATGCTATACAACGGCTGTAGAACAAATTTTCGACAATCCTTTCGATGTCTGTCGAGAGCAAATTTCGTTGCACTCTTGAGATAATATCGTATAAAATGCAACTTGCACTGTGAAATCGAAAATAAAAAAATCGATTGGAACGCTACGATTGCGAAAACGCCATATTTTCTACAAATCCAGAAATTTGTTTATTCAATGGCCATAATAACATTGATCTTTACAACATTTTTATAACGTCCGTTTATTGGAATATCACGAGTTTCTCAAGCTCAATTCCTCGGTAAAATATTCAAGATAGATAACTATCTTCGACAGAAAAACTTAATTTTCACTCGGAGCTCGGGCCGTTGCATAATGCGACGAAAAAAGATCACGGCAAAAGGCAGAAATCGACAGAAAGTGAAATAATGATCTCTCGGCATAACGAGCGTGCAATAATTGAAAACCGAAACGTACGCGAGCGGAACCACGATTTCAGAGCCATAAATATTAATTTATTTCTTAAAATATTATATAGTTATTATTTGAAATGCCCGAGTTGTAAAGTGAGATTAAGTAACGACTACTTATTCCTAATTTTAAACGCGCGCCGAAACTAGTATCGCTTCCGAGGCGTTCCAGCTGATTGCCGAATTCCAGTTCCGATAGATTTTCAAACAGATTAAAAAAATATATATTTACGTATACATGTATGCAAACATATAAATCGCGTCCTGATAAATGTAAATGCACGTGAGCCCGCATATCTCGCGACTTTCCCAATCAAGTGATCGGATCGATCGGTAGTACAAATCGTCACTGATCCTTCAAAAACAATTGATTTTTTTGTTGTGGTAATATTAATAAAAGTTCATGATTAAAGGGCGACTATTTTTTTCATGCCCGATTTTTATATTATACTTATTTTTTCCATATAATAGATTACATTTTATCAAAGTCTACCCTGAAACTTATTCACCAGTACTTTCAAGCATTTAAATAATTTCGTCGGATATCGCCGTAGCAGCCACCTGAATGGCCTTCCCGAGGTCTACAAAGGAGCGAGAATTTCGCTCGTAAAGCGGTGTCGCGTGCGAGCTATCGGCATCATCGCGCAATTCGTCACGGCGCGCAGCTTCCTGCGATAAGAGAGGCGAACACTTGAATATGGAATGTCCCGTAGCTTTTTGCCGATTTTCCAACTACCAGTCGTAAATTCGGCCGCGCGCGCAGATAAACCACCGGGCGACGTGACGACTTGTTTCCTTGCCTCCCCGCTAGATCGATCGTTCGAGCGCCATGTACTACATTCGCGTCGCGAAATTGATTGGTCGGAGCAGAGAAAAAATAGGAAGACTAATTTATCGCGATTCAACGGACAGACAGTAGGAGCGCCGATTTTCCTCGTAGCGAGATTTTTCTGATACTTCGCGAAGTGTACGGTGTCGGTGTACGTTTTTTTTTTTCATAGTCTGGTAGTAGTGTTTTATCGTTTACCAATAAATTTTATTCAGAATCTATGTGTAAATTTAATTTCGTTTTTTTTTGTTAAAAAGCTGCAGAAAAGCTACCGAAATTTTTTTTGTGGAATATTTATTTATCTATACTTGTCACTTGTTTATATATCTTTAATGAGGTTGTATTTAACTGTTAATATTCGTTCCGGAAAAAAATTGAAAACAGTTATGTTTTGATTGTGTCTATAAGCTCATGTATATAAAATCGAAAGTAGCGCTGATCCTGTAAAGGATCTCTTGGTCTATCGCCATCAAGGGTATCGCGAAGCATCGCAATTTGTCGTCGCAGGCCTCGGTGCGCATAGAAAGCGCCACTCGAGCAGAGAGCGGACTGATCGGTCACGAGTACGAGTGACTCCTTGTGTCAATGATCGGAGATTGCGATACTCCTGATCTTGACATTTCTTATTTCGCCTTAATAGTCCAATTTTTTTTTTTCAATGTTATCTAAACTACATTTCTATAAATACAAACACGATAATCTCAAGCGATTAGAAAAAACGGTGATAATATACGATGCTCAATTTTTTTTTAAATTTCAAAACCTTATATCTATTTTTGAAAAATGTCTTTATAAAGAAAAGTCCACCAAACTGTAGCATTAAAATACATTTAGTATAAATTGTAATACTTCGCAGTATTACAAAATGCCTTTTAATTCAGGCTAATCAATCTTGCAGCTTACAATCCATCCGAACGTTGCAATACACCACAGCGCGACATTTTATTGATATAAAATAAAAAAAAAAATTAAAATTTCATTCGTTCGACCGAAGAGTCGTGCGTCAAACAGCCGCGGCCATCAATGCACTTTATAACCATTATACGATCGCTTTAAAAAATACCTCGGGCAGCGCGTGCATAGAAAATGCAGCCTTCACAATTCAAATTAAATGGGCGCAGCGAAACTTTTTTAATACAAGCAGCGGCGAATTTTTCCCATATTTCAAGAATCGGAACGGGGAGATTATAAAACGATCGTTGCCCAACAGCCGCGGTCAATTTCGAGCGGCGATAATGAAGGGAAAAAAAAGGACGGCGCCCGGTAGCTGGAAATTTAGAGCCGCGCTTTAGTCGGGCTTGCGCCGATTTCAGATCGTTATCAAACAAATTGCACCGCGCGCTTAATAACGAGGCCTTGCCCAGGGCTGGCGGCGATCGGGCTCTTATCTGCGCCGGCCGCGAAAGGACGAGATTGAATAACGAGGCGTACGGATAACTGGACGCTCAGTCGTGATTAGGCGATCGAGGATCGTTTATAATAACCGGAGAAAAATGCACTTTTTGTTGCGGCAAGAATTCCGGTAGTACGTAACTTAACTTCGCAGCTTCGAGCTGCTCTGTCTAGATCCATTATATATTTTTTTTTTGTGTGTGCTTTTGAAAGTGTGTACATAGCAACATTTTTAAGCGCGACTCGACCACGTTTCTTTGATTGGCTGAGTTTAATGTTCATTATTTGCGCCTTTTAGCTGCGAAATTTTGCCGTATTCTGCTGTATGTAATAAGCGTTATGTAAATGTTATTGAAATTAGGTAAGTTATACGCACCGAAGCATTTACATCCTGTGAATTATGTTGTCATTCTAAAACGTCCGCAATTGATAGAATTTTAGAATTGGATAGAATAAAAAAATCATTCAAAACAAATTATGAATTAACGTCTTCAAGAAAAATCTGAATCGACACATTTTTGTAAACAAAATTGGAATTGACAATTTTTTCAAGCAAAATCATAATTTTGCTCCTTTTTTTCACCAATTAAAGATCTGTATATGATAAAAAATATACTTTTCAATGTGACTCTTAAGCAAAAAATTCTTTTCAAACTTTTATTCGATTATCTTTAGCTCAACATAAAAGCGCGAGATAAAATGTTATGTATGAACTGAAGCGTTGTTACATCATTAACCTTTAGAGTGCTGGGATTTGAGAAATTTCAAAAGCCCCGTTTTTCTATAAAAAAGGTAGTTAGTTAGTTTGATTAATCAAAAAACATATGACGGCTACAAGCTTCATCCCGTCCCTCTAAAGATTAACAATATCCAAATACTACACTGAGAGAAATGATTTGGAAAAATTACTATTATATTCCAGTAAAAATTACTATCTAGTCTGGGAGCGGAGCAACATCACTGCATTTAGTGAATAAATTACCATTCTGGATTATAAAATTTATTAGAATTCTAGTAATATGTGCTAGAATTAAATTCTAGAAAATATTACTAAAATTCCAATAAATTTTATAATGCAGAATGGTAATTTTTTCACTAAATGAAGTCTGTGGCTCCAGTCCCAGATTGGATAGTAAATGTTCCAAAACGTTTCTCTCAATCTACGCAAACTAAAAGATTTAGAGAACTTCAAACTAAAAGATTAGAAAAAAAAATTTTGAGAATGTGGGTTGCACAAACCCTTAATTAATTACACACTGCATTCTGGAATTTTTTTAAAACTCCATATAAAGAAAATCTCCGCGTCCATTAGTTTCATCGCGCTTTTTAAACGCGCGAAACAATGGCCGAGCTCCCGTACGACAGTGCGCGAGCGTACAGGAAACGCGAGGTCCACTAGAATAATTAGACTAATTTGAGAGGAGAGAAGCGGAGAGGCACATAGCGATTGCGTTGATAGGCTCCGGTAGAGCAGCTCTGTGTACACATCCACGTGCTCATCTATCTCCGTCCGGGCCTTTCTCGCGTGTCCGAGAGACAGAGAAGGGATCAGAGACAGAGAGCACGATTTCACTTGGCGGACAGCCCGGGGACTTCGGTTAAAGGTAGTTATCGTGACCACGATCCAGTTTGAGCGTTTATTTCTGTTTTTTTTTTCATCGACTTGGTCGCATTTACATATTAGACATCAAAACGATGGCGACTTGGATTGATTTTTTAAGTGTGACAGTGACATGATGTAGGCGTGTAGTCGCTTAATATTCTTGGAATTTTTTTCTTTCTCAAATAGTACGTTGTTACAAATGATAAAGTGTGGTTTCCTTGCGAATTCGTCATGCCCATTACGCTTTTTTCTTGTGTACTCGAAAGTGGATAAATGGTGTTGCCTACTTTTAAATTAAAATGGAGTAAGCAGGCCTCGTTTACCAAATAAAAAATTGTCGTTATGACATGTTTCTTAACACATATCTTGTTTACATTTTTTTTAAATATATGGAATCTTTTTTTAATTTTTGTATATGCATTAGAAATAAATCGCTGTGATTTTTTCACTAATCAATTTCTTAATATAAAAGAAAATCTTTTCTTTCTTAAAAAATTTTCTTTAAAAAACCTGTCGTAGATTTTTGTCTTGAAAAATCGATCTTTACCATCGCAATCATCAGTGATGCTTAAAAACTTAAGTTTTGACGAAACGAACCTGCAAGAGATGGAAGTAGCGCATACCTCTTCAAATAAAACTAAAAATTATAATAAAAATTAATATTCTAAATACGAAAACTTCACTTCGAATAAGTGAGTAGTCAATAGTTCCAAGTGTTAAGTCTTTCACCCATTCGATACGCATAAGACACTTAAAACGTAGAATAAGTAAATATTAGTCACTTAAATGAAGTAAATTTCACTTATTCATATTCATAGAGTATCGATTCTTTCCTCATCTTATATATTCCGCCCGGTTTAAACTCACGGCTGATGGCATCATGACACTTCAGGAGCAAAAAAGGCGCAAACACGTTTTTCTTAAACGAGCGTTCGCGGAAGTAGGCAATTTTCGCGACCAGGCACGTCAAAGCGATCCTCTCCGAAGTGTTTCCGCCGATAAGACGCGCGTTTCGTCAAAAAACTCTTATCGCCGTGTTTCGTAACGCGTTTTCGCGCGTCACCGGACGACGCGTGCACTTGCAATTTTTTTTATTACCGAGAAGAGGGAGAAGCCGAACAATAGAGAAAAAAAAAAGAAGTCGGAAGTATCTCGGACGCCCGCGGTCTTATCTGCAGCCTCTTCTTTCTCGTCAGCGTCTCGGACGCCGGTGAAACGGGTTTCAAGATTAAATTAGCCTCCTAATTGGCTCCCTTCTGCCCGTGGCGAGCGCACAATTGCTCCTCCGGTAGAGAGAGAGAGAGAGAGCGCGCAGGTGCCGTCGAGACTTTGTTTGCATAAAATCGACGCGACGTCCCCGCTTTTATAAAGTTTTCTTTTTTCGCGCTTGTAACGGGACCGGCGAGCCTCCCCCATCTTCCGGCCTTTCTCACGGCTATTATGTTGGGATTTTCGAAAGCTCGCGCATCGGACTTTGGATTGATCAGTCGCGATTAACTTTAATGCCTGACTATATTTCTAGTGGTGACGGTGTACGCAAAACTGGTCGCCTTGTACAAATTACGGGCGCGCTGTATTTTTTTTTTTTAGTCGGTTGAATTAATGTCGAGGCGGTTCAATGCACCTAACGTAAGTGTTATCAGTAAGATTACGAACTGAATTGAGGATATTTCATGAAGTTTCGTTCGACTTTGGTAGAGAGTATATAAAAAAATCTGATACATATGTATGCACATTGTTTGACTACACTCTACAAATTTGAAAATGTGAAATTCACTTGAAAAATGTGAATAGCGACAAATCTTATGTAAAAAAAATCGTTCACATATTTAGTATGTGAACTGCTCTTCACGTTCTAAACGTCACTATTCATATTTTCGCATTGAATTTCACATTTTCAGATTTACACGGTATGAAAAATTGACTTTTTAAGGTAATTTTGTGTATAAAAAATAAATTATTTAACGGATACTTTTGATTTTGTAAGTTATGTCTGTATAAGGAATCTTTTCTTTTTTTCGGCAGTTCTAGGAAAATTAATAAAATTGCAAAATTCACACTTCGACTTGCACGGCCACTTATTCAATATAAGTGGAAGATATTTCACGTTGAATAAGTGCCTTATTTAAGTGAAATTTCACTTGTTTCAAGTTTGCACAGCACAGAGAAAATACTCAATTGCTAAATTCAATAAACTCAATTTCTCAATTCAATATAAACCGAATTTTTCAAAATATTTACCCAATTTACATTTTAATTTTTCAATGCAAAAATCAATAATACACTAAACAGGTTTTATTGCTTTTCGAAGCGTCCATTTTTTTTAATCGTCACTTAATAAACTGCAGTAAAACAAGTTTAGTGCACTTCTGATATTTGCATCTATACAAGCTTAAACAGTAAATTTGATAAATGTGAAAAAATGTATATATATCGTATTAAATTACCTATTATGAGGTAAACAAACGGTTTTCTTATCTCGCTATCACCTGGGAGAAATAAAAAAATTAATAAACAAATAAAGACTATCCGCAATCGATCTCGGTCATTACCTTCCAATCACAACATTATGCACCACGCGAAACTCGCTTACAATCCGCGAGTCTCTGTATTCCACATCAATACTCCTTATAATAAAAAAAAAAGAAGAAGAAACAAAGAGCCCACGGTCCGTAGATTCATCGCTTCCCGCAAGCGCGTTGACCTACACCTCGCGCTGCAGGACGCGTGCGATAAGATTCCGCGATAGAATCCCGACGCGGAAACCATAAGGGGGAGGCCTCTTGGTGCAAACGAGTTTGGCCGCGAGCCTCGTCGAATCCGTTATGATAATGACGCGGACGACGGTCCTCGACAAGTGGACAAGTACCGCGTGCCCGCAGCCTCTCGTACTTTGCCGCTGGCGCGAGGGGATGGGGGGAGGGGGGGGGGGAGAGAAACTCAGCCGCTTCTGTAATAATAATACCGCCGGCAGCATACAGCCTCTGCGTTCTATAGGCCTCAGTGAAAGGGAATCGAGCGACCGCGTGCTCTACTGCTCTCCAATGCGCGTCCGAGCGTAGAAAACGCAAAAGCGCCTCTTCTTCCTGGAATTACGAGAGCGAACACCGCCGGGGATGTGTGCATACCTCGATCGTGGTCATATTTCAACTTGCATTTTTATTTGCGGAACTGTCCCGCGTGCGGATATTTTTTTCCTGCTGTTTTTTTCGGGGTTTCGAGAAAATCGTAATTCAAGCGTTTTCTTTGGGAAGAAATTGTACGGCGGTATATTTTTGTGGGATTTTTTGAAAATAAATCTTCGATAGGAAGATAGATGGTTATCGAGAGAATTTTGACATTTTTGAAAAACTATACTGACAAAATTTCTTACTACGGTAATTATATTTTTTTTTGAAGGTCCTTATTTGTTGAGCTTTTAAGAGAACATCGCAATTTTTCATTACGGTGATTGAATATTTCTAGAAAATTTACTCATTAGAATAATTAAAGTCAAAAATATACATTTCAATATAATTCTTAGAATCTATCAACATAATTTTATTTCTGAATTTAATTATAATTTTTTAATACAACTAGTTTAAATTAAAAAAAAAATCGAGATAAAGTCAGAATGAAATACGAGGATAAACATTTTGTCCCAATTTTAAAACAAATAAAAGCCAATCTAAACAAAATAAAGTACAATAAAACATATATAATCTTTTGATTTTTTTTAAATCGTTGCACAGAAGCGGTTCTGAATTTAAGCGCCAGTAACTTTATGCTGGTATTTGCGACTGATAAGTGACGTATTTTTATGAGTTTGTTTATGAAAATAATAACGGCGGTATGAAATTGCGGTTATGAAACGACGAGGCTTTATTAAACCTTAATAGCCCGCTGATGCTCGTACACTTTTACGTTTAAGGGTAGCATCTCGATATTAAATTATGCTTTAACGACGTACACTCACCTCGTTGGCAGTCGCGAATGAAAGCAAATGTTTACGCGATCATTTTCAAACATAAAATTCTCGAATTTATTATCAACGCATAAAACTTATTTTTCTATTAAATTAGCGAAAAAATTCTGGTGTATTGATAGCTTTTGGTGAAGTCTAGCAGTAATTTTGTGCCTAAAAACGATCGACGAAATTTAATCGCTTACATTCGTAGACACAAGTACAAGTATACGTGCACATACAAATACGCAGCATACACTCGCACAAACATTTCACAGGTCGTTAAGAAAGTATCCATATCTACTTTATTAAACGGCGATTCGTTTTGCGATTACGACGAGTATACTCATTACGATGCCCACTTGAGTGCTTGTTCGTTTTTTATGTAGCTCCTTATGCAATGACCGAACTCTCTCCAAAAAAAGAAGCATCGATTCGTTTCGACAAAAAACTGTGGGGTGGAAATGGGAAATCAGCGTAAGTAACTGGAGACGGGAGCCTTCAATTTTCACGATGTAGCGATAAAATTATCGCCGTTACTTTCGCGAATTTATGAAATCGCAATTTATTATTAACAGCGATGTCGAACGACGCGAAAAATTTTTAATATCGACTGCATATTTTTTTTTTGCCCAAGAGAGATCCAATTTTTTTCCGGCAACGCTACGATATAAGCAAGTAATTTTTATTATTATTTGTTTTTTGTAAAGGAATATTTTTTTCGTATGTAAGTAATATTTGATTTTTTCTTAAACGAGTAACCTTTGAATTTTTTCTTTCGAACGTGTAATTCGACGGAAAATTTCATTGGAAGCACATTTATGTCCATACGGGTGGTAGAAGAATGCACGACTGCTTTGGATAAATGTCACGGTATCTCTGCCTCAGTAATTTGTTTTAGAGAATGAATCTTTTCGTCTTATCTTCTGGCTACCGCTGAAAATTCCTGGCGAGTCGACAATCGTAATTAAAGATCGCTCGGTACACGGCGTAACCGTGCGAAATAAGGTAGTCCTTATTCGATGCTTTTAATTAGATAAGTAGTTTTCGGTGTTGTTCAACGAAATGCAATGCTATTTTCTACTAAACAGATTAATTCTGATACATTGCTTATTTTTCCGGAGTCAGTAGTAAGATAACGGTGCGAAATAGTCGTGAAATTCGCAGAAAATTAATTAGCATCGAAGGGAATGTTTCAATACCAGTATAGCTTACCAATTTGTGAGTCTCCTTTTACATGGTGATCATAAAAAAGTTGTCGATTGTTTATTAATTGAAAAACTCTATATTTGCTCGATTATAAAAAAAAACTTTTTGACAAAAAAAAAAATTGCTTGGCGTTTTGTTCAATATAGAGTTGATTTATTAAAATTATTTTATCGATGTTTATTTATTTCCTTCGTATTTGAAGTATGATAAGTAAGAAAATAAAGAAATTTTAACTATTTACTTTTCTCTTTCATTAACATCAAGGTGCAAAACAAAGAATCTTTGAATTCAATTTCATTGCGTTAAAATGTCGATAAAGAAAATATTTAAAAACATTTGTAGACCATTTTTTTTCAAAGGAGTGACACGCTCATTTAAAAAAATTTATTTAATTTGCGTGCTATAAAAAATTACGTCACATGAAATAATAAATAATTCCCTGAATATCGTGGTCATCGCAAAATTTCCAACACCTTTTTTTACGCAACGTTTCTTCAAACTTATTATTCCTCAAATTCCAACACTATATTACACAAATTTCCTGCAACCTCCTCAAGGACGCAGAATAAACGGTAGTTCTCCACTCCAGTAACCGACAAATGCAGATCTCCGGATCGGTTCTCCATTCCGCAAACGTAAAACAAAAAAGGATGGAACGAAATGTCCGATTCCGCAGTGCTGCGTCACTCCCCCGCGGCCGCCGACAATAAAAGATGCAGAGGCAATTTTCTTTTATATCCCCCGATGGAACAATGGACGCTTTTCCCGGGAAAGCCCTAAGCGCGCGAGCCGATGCACAATGCCCTGGAAATTCAATAAGAATATAATAAAGGCAGCGAGCGGCGCCGTTAACGGCCGCATTACGTCTACAGCGGCGTAGCTTTTACGAGCGGCTCGACTTGCGAAACGCGCGCCTTACGCCGCGAAAAAAGCGGCCAATTTCGCGAGCGTGCGCACTGCGGCTTTTTGTCCGGACCGGCGCGGGCGCTAATGATATTCGCCATTAAAAGCGGCGCAATCGAGCGCCTCGCTTCGGAGCCGCATCCCCTCGGAAATTATCGCGACCTGCTCTCCCACGCATCGGGAGAATGGATCGATCGTGCGATGAGCGGCGGATCAGGAGGTTCCATGGGGTATTTTGTTGCGAAAAAGTCTGGAAGGTTACGATCGGTAGATGGGACTTATACGCGGAGAGAAAAGCCTAGTAAAAATTGCTATACTATTTTTTAACGCAGGGACAGATTCGAAGCATCAAAAATTTTACTAAAAAGTATGGTAAAGTGTACTAGACTTATAATAAATTTTTCTGAACCTTCAGTAAATTTTATTACACCGAAAGAAATGTTATGGAAAATTTACGATTATTCTAGTAAACATTATTATCCAGTCTGGGAGCGACACCACAGACTAGTGAAAAAATTAACATTCTTTATTATAAATTGTACTTTACTTGAATTGTAGAAATATTTACTAGAATTCAAGTAAAATTTATAATAAAGAATAGTAATTTTTTTTCACTAAATGCAGTCTGTGGCTTCATTCCTAGACTGGTTAGTAACTTTTCAAAACATTTCTCTCAGTGTAAACTTTTTACTAAAATTTTTTATTTGTCGAGTCTGTCCTTGCGATAATAATTTTTATTAGACTTTTCTCTCCATGCTGTATACATATAGTTGTACCAATTACTTGTTTTATTAAAAAGAAAATGTTATTCATATAAATATATGAAATATATTTCGAGAAATCATTTAATCAGAGCCAATAGGCTGTTAATCTGTCAGTTTTTTTTTCTGGAAACCTTAAATTAAAACTCTAGCTGATTAGCATCTTAATTATAAACGCCGATAAAACGATAGCTATAAAATGCATTCAAACTCGACGTCACCCAAAACCAAATTCATTGACAAGTGAACGCATATAATCGAGCCTTCTTTCTTCAGGCGTACGCTCGCGAGCAGCCTCCATAAATTACACAGAGGCGCGTGACATAATTATTTGGCGTCGAGGAGATGACGCGCTTGCTCAAGCGCCGATATTTTTAACGCTCGTTAATGCATCATTGTCTGCGAAATAGACTCTCCCTGGCGCATTCTTACGATTCAGAAATTCCAGCTCGCCCGGCGCGCTCATTGTTCGCGATCCGCTACGGGGGGATGGCCGCTCGCCTCGCGTCGTCGATTATTTTTTATTTTGTCAATTTTTTTTTGTGCTCGAGCTTCCGAGGAGGTGATCGTCGGACTCTCGGCGGTCACGGACTGGTTGAAAGCGGAACTGCGCGTTGAATGAGGGACTAGTAAAAGGAATGACGCTTCGCTGCGCGTATGGGAGTCCCGTCCTAAACGAGCATTGTACCTTCGCGGAAGAGAGACGATCAAAACAATAAGATGGCCTCTTGAGCCCTGGATAAACATCGATTACCGCTGTTGATTGTTTTCGTCGTGTCGCGGCCATATCGTTCCACTTGCGTAAGTAGCTGCAGCTGTTTATCATAATTTCTGAAAAATTGCGATTGTATAGTTTATAACTGTCGGATTTGCCTTGGTCACATATAGCGATAAGATTTTTCGCAATTTTTTATTCTTTTTTTTTCTTAAATAAAATAGTCGTTTATTGTAAATTACAGAATTTATAAAATAATAAAGACTCACAATATAAAGTAAATATAGAGAATAAATGTCTAATACACGAATATAGAATAAAATAATGTCACAGTCGTTTTAAAGAACAGATATTCTACGCTGTCGGGGGGAAGAGCTTTTTTCTATAAAAATTAGGGTAAAGCTCTCCGTAAAAAAACGTTATTGATGAACAATTGGCAAGCCCTGGAAACGTTTACTAGCAAATGATTGCAAATTTCAGCTGCAATCTAGGCTTTTTGCAAAGCTTCATAAGAAAAGCTCTAAAAATTTCAGTAAAAATTTCAAAATAACGGAGCTGTTGCAAAATTCGAAATATTCGTCAACAGTACCAGTATCAAGATAAACTTACAAGATTTTTCCTGTAAAAATTTCCAGTGCTTGCAATCTATCCCTCTACTACGTTTTATCAGCTAATTTTGACGGGGAGCTTTATCGTATTCTTAAGAGCCTCGCAAAAAAATCTTCAAACGGTTCTTTAATTCTCAAGGATCATGCCACCTTTTTAATAGCAGCCATTCAGGGGAGTGACATTCCCATCAATCAACCTGATTTACGAGTGCGCAAATTAATTTCAATTTCCCAGCAGAGCTTGCACACACACACAGGCATACGCGTAAGTATCTCGACGCAACTTGACGTATTAAGGACGGGCATTGTGTTGCAGGAGCGCCACTGATCCCCAGCTAATTGAAAGCAAAAGAGGAGTAAACGTCGGATTTATGGCTTTATTTGTCGGCGGGCGACTTGGCGTCTCCCGGGACGCGCTGCCCAAAAAGCGCGCGGGGGCGCAAGCCCGCGATAAAAATGATATACGAGGCGCGATAAAGCTGAGTTACGAGGAGTCGCCACGACAGCGTAACCAGTTCGCCATAAGGCGCCAAGTTCCGCTTCGAGAAAGTCGCCGGTGGAAGGTAGCCTTTTCGTATTTCTTTATCAAGTCGGCACCTCTCTCGCTCCGAGTGCTTAATGATCTTCGAGCTTTTTTCGCCTTCCCTCGTCGGTTTCGACTTGGCTGCTCAAATCTTAATAACTTCTGTTAAACGACTTTCTTTATTTAATAAGTATTGTTCTTTGTGCTTTCTACCATGTAAATCTGAAAATGTGAAATTCACTTGGAATATGTGAATAGTGACAAATTTGATGTGAAAAATTGTTCACACATTTAGCATGCGAACGGCTAAATGTCACTGTTCACATATTCAATGTGAATTTCACATTTTCAGGTTTAGAGAGTATTAGTGAAAGCTTTGTAATCCTAAAAAAAGTTTTCTTTTAATTTTTAATATTTCGTTTTTTACAGTATTTAATATCGAGGAGTAGAAAATTTTACTTAAGATATACCACTGCTTTATCAATTTTTTTACGTTATCCCTAAGTACATACTCGCCGAAAATTCAAGCGTAATTCAAGTAAATAATTATAACGTTTTAATATTATATGAAGATTAAAAAAGTATAAGGCTGCTATTTAATCTCTGCAGATAAATCTACATCGATAAGAGAAGGGTCGATCGCGGGGGTCCACTGCAAGATTTCCTCAGAAATTAGCATGAAGCGTCGTAGCGCCATCGGTCCGCATCGGAAAAAAAGGCTCACGCGCTCTGGACGGTATAGAATTAATTTCGTTTCGCAACGCAGCCGAAGAGAGCCCTTCTGATGCCCCGCTCCGGAGGCCCCCGTCGAAAGCGCGCCGAAGGTGTATTATATGTACCGAGACGGACAATGAGCCGGTGCCTCTTCCATTATTGCTTAAATGTAAATGCGAATGCAATGACTTTCTCTCCTCTCCGGCGGCCTGTTATAAATCTCGGATCGACGCAGCCGAAAGCCCGCGAGGCGCGCTGATTTATTCAATCTGGATAAGAGGCTACACGCGAGAGTCGCCTGCCTCTCTGACTACACACATATATATATGTTATTCGAGTATACATACATACTCGCAAAAAAAAATTGTATATGTGTACGATCGACCCTATCCTCCCTCTCTTCGTCACAACCCGTACGGATCCAAAAACGCGATCTTTCTTTTATCCGTTTTGCATCCCGTTGTGTATATGACGAATTACGAGGTGGGGACGAGAACATTCGCAGCGATGAAATGGGATAGCGACTGATTAATCGAGGATGTCTTTGTCGCTCGGAAGTGTTTTACCGCGACGTGAGCTTGAGTTACGAAAGAGTAGGAATAAATTTCGCGACGGCGCCGTCTTAAAGGCTGGATCGCTAATAGGCCGGCTAATGAAACGGATGAGATCAAATTAATGAAGATCCGAAGCTCAATCACGGAGTTCGCGCGTGACTTCTAATATGCGTGTGTTTAAATGATGCTGCAGTGCTTAAATTATTGGAGAACTTTTTTTTGGAAGCTTTGAAAAGCTTTAATAATCTTTTTCTTTCTAATGGATATTTATTGCAGCCTCTAGAATGAATTTCCATTGCGATCCGCGTTGAATATGTACGATGATGAATTTTGAGGATGTTTACATAACCTTGATAAGAAAGCACATAACAGTACAGGAATACCATGAAAAAGGAATTACAATAAATAAATTAGTAGTTGAGATAGTATAATGAGTTATAAATGAAGTTCAAATTTATAAAAAAATCGCACAATTTTAACAAATCAAAAGTATGTGTAATCACAACTTGTGAATTTACTTCGTGTTTCCCATAAAGAGAAACCAAGAACTCCAGAAAAAAGTTTACAATAAAAGATGACTTTAGGTTTATCTTCTGTAAAGACTATCAGTGAACCTATAAAGTCTGGCCGAATATTGTTTTTTTTTCGTGTGCTTGATAAGAAAAAAGTGATGAATCATTACGTCACAATGTTGTTACCACAACTATAAAGCTCGAAGCTTAGTTTTTAATTGCAGTAGAAAAACGATGAGGTCAGTAGATTATATAAAAGTACGAGTGATTAATCGAGCGTATTTTCAGTGCACTTTCTCAAATCCAGATTAGGATCTCTCTATCTCGCAGCTTCGCACATTGCGCACCGCGCAACAAAAGAAATATCGGCTATCGTCCAATTAAGTAAAAAAAATGTGGCAACCTCCATTGTACGATGTACACCAGTGGTATCAAAGCTATGCGAGCGGCTAAAATTTTTCGACGTTATTTCGAAGCCAAGCATTCTTTGTATATATACTGCGAGCTCTATACCGGTCGTTAGCGCCGTTTACAATCAAATTATAACTTCGGATTTCCCTGCACTGCCGCGGAATTGCGCAATTATTTTTAATGGAACGTTTGGCACGAGCCAATCAATTAATCCCGTAACCAAAGCCAGACGCTCGTACGTCGACGAGTGGATGGGGATAATTCGTCGGGTGGTGTTCACAGGCTCGGATTTTTCGTTTTCTCCTTGCAGAAAACGAAACGCGAACGGGAACGAGAAAATTTCGACGCGTATCAGCTTGCAGTGAGCAAATTGTCACTTGTTTCTACGTTGTAAGTAGTTCAATTATGCGACAAGTGGACGACCTGCAAGTACACGTGGGTGACTTTCACTTATTCCTATATATATATATTTACGGAGTGTAATTAAGATGTTTTCAAAAAAGCGCGGTGTGCATGTTCGTCTTGTCGATCATCGGCTAGCGATAACCACAGCTGGATATTTCGTGTCAGCCGGTTTTTATTGGTTATATAAATGTTAGGCATCGATTGCCCAATCGTCATGGTACCGAGACCAACAAACTCGAACGTCCAGTTTGAGATTCAGTAACACGGCAGTTATAAATTATGTCGCGATGAATTCTCGCTTCTTTCGTGTCTTTCTTTTTTTTTTGCTTCTTTTTTTCTTGCAGAGAATAATTGAAAAAAAAAAAGATATTATGCACATTGATTGAGCCATGGATACCAATTAAAACATGACGAGTCCAGATTTTAATATGCACTGCAGCTTTTACATGTATAAATGGAAAGTATTTGTCGATATTATTATACTGCAGTGCAAAGGTAACTGAATAGACAAATATCTCATAGGAAATTTGTTAAATTAAAAAATTAAAGAACTGTGTTATTATAGCAGTAAAGTATATTTATAATGAATAGAAAATTGTAGCTGGTCAAAATGATACTTAAAAAAATTATATTGAATTTAAAGACACAATAATTATTTCTTTCCTGAAATACTGGTTTTGAAATTCCCGTTTAAATACTACTGACCCATGAATTTCGAGTTGGCAAATGGGTGACATGATTTTTTCTAACGATAATAGAAAAGAAACGACAATTTTTTTTAAATCATGTTTCTCAAAATCATATACTACACACCATAATATTTATCTCGTCCTAAATACTTATTGAAAAAAAAAAGGAATTTAGTAAAACAAAAAATAAATAAATAAATAAATAATGCAATAGTAACGTCCTTTCTTAAATAAATTACGAGTCTGAAAGTGAACCACGATATGTTAATTTGATTGATTTTGACGTAACCACGTGCTCAGTCGTTTGCCTATCGTCTAACAGATACATCGACTCAAGGTATAGAAAAGAACTGAAAAGAAGAGATACACGGGAGAAAAGAGAATTACTTATTTTTAAATTAACTATAGTCATTTCTATATTAATTATTTTGTCTTAGTATTGCTTAATGTATAATAATTTCAAATATAGTTAGGCAGTAATACAAAGAAAAATCCTACATTAAAAATTGAGCGTGTTCTGAATTATCACGAATTTTTATTTACATAAAAATTCATTAATATCAAAAGTGAGTTCATTGCAATTTTTATTCTACATCGAAATGTTACGTCCTGAATGTAGGCACGACGTAAGGTGGATTGCGGGGATGAAACCGGCGAGCCATTAATTCTCCCCTCGAACAGCATGACAATTCATTTTCGAAGAATGTACGTCACATAGGCGCTCGGTGCACAATGAAACAATCACGGTCGGCGTAGTTAATCAAAGAAAAGCTTGCGGCCCGTGCACTACATACATACATAGAAGCTAAAAAAAAAAATAATAAAATAAAAACGCGCGGCATTCAGCGGCCGGACCGATATAAAAGTCGCTCACCCATGCGGCCGCGCGCCGAGCTGAACGGCGTCCGCGTCATTAAGCCTGGCCGATGCCAATCTCGATCCATTATCAACGCAAGGCGGCGGCGCGAAACTCGCCTCCGTAAGGTCGGGCACGCACCTAGACCGGGGCGATTGTCTCCTCCCGCGGCGCGCCGCCCGCAAACACCTTTCGCGTTGCATTTTTCGAGCGTCGCGCAACGGCGAGCCGGTGCCCCGCGCTCATAGCGCAACGCCCCGGGAACGAGTTCTTAGATCCGGGTTAATCGATCGCGCAACAGGCGCACCGCCGAGCCGAGCTTTTTCGACCGAGTCGACGCGCTTTTGAACTCTACGTCGGTCGATGGGTTTTTTTTTTTACACTTCACAGAGCATTGCTGCTGGTGATGTTTGATTGTTTGAGGGTTTACTGCAACTTCTTTGCTCGTTGAGGTGCACGGAAGGAATAGATCTGCTAAAAATAGCAATTTTTATGTCTTCACGGCAGATTACCGTTGTTGGAAAAAATTCATTAATTTCTTGTAATGCTTACGAGAACTACACTGAAAAAAAGTAGTTCTTACCGTTTCGCGACAGCAATGCCTGTTAGACTAGAAAAAGTAAAAACTGCTTTGCAAAATCATTAAAATTAACATTTCTTAAAATAGATCTTACTTTACAGAAAGTAGATTTGGCATTTCTGTAAAATAGATTCTACTGAAAATTCAAAAGGTTAAATTACAGTTTCATAGTTAAATCTAAATCTACTATGTAAAAAGTACAAATATTTTTTTTTTGTGTAAAGAAAAAATTGTTAGATTTACTTTATACGATTTAGATAGGAGAATTATTTAGAATTATATAGTAAGTATAATACTTCACAATAAAATCCATTAAGCAGTATTACAATTTTTTACATGCATATGTAATTATACTCTACCACAATCTTTATTTTAATGAAAAAAATTGTATTTTAATGCCCTTTACTAAATAATGATTTTGGTTCATAAGTTAGTACTTCAAAAAAACAAATCCTGTAATCATCCTAAAATTTTTTTTTGGTAGGTTTACTTGTAAATAAGTGGAAAAACCACAATGACTAAGTAGGGTCCTGTAAATAAAAAAACAACCATACTAAAATAAATTCCTGTCAAAATTGTTGGTTAATTCCAATGTAAGTATCTTTTCTCTTTCATTCCGGGAAGATTTAACGGCGCTATTGTTCCACGTGTTATCAACATTCGAGCCTCTGACGCAGGTCGTGCCTTTTTCGTCGATTTTTTGCTCGTCTCCTTCGTTCGGCAAAACTTTTTTTCCCCGCCATTCGGGCAGGTAAAATAACCCACCGGCGAAATCCGATATGGGCGCGAGCGTATAGTTTCGGTGTCCTGTACGGTTTTATGCAACGCGGACGCAGATTTGTTTTCGTCCTTATAGTTTCGAGGTGGAAAGAGGGCGGCGCTTGATTTATCATTTGTTTGTGTCACGATCGTAAATTAAACCGAGGACTTCGTTTTAAATTCCCTTTTTTTCTTTGGGGAGGCGAGAGTTCTTTGGGCCCGCGCGTAATTATTTTATTTGATATATGTTCAGTCTCTTAATTCGGTAGCGCTGACATTTTAATTTTTATGCGTAACGGAGCCGCGAAAGAAGGATGTTAATCTGATAATGATACATTCTAGGTTGATATCGACTGTGGTTAATGCTAAAATGAATCTTTTTTTTTTCATAAAAATCGTTGTATACAGATATAAAAGTCCTCGAAGGTGATATTTGTTTAAATATCAAATTGTTTTATGCATGACAGTGTAAGAATGATAAAAAAATAACGTTAATGCATTTTAAAACAGAGTTTTTCATTTTTCTGTATTGACAGATAATTAATTACCTGTGAATTTTTGTTTTTGTCTTAGAGTTAACAGATGGAATAATTATGTCTTGAATTAATAAGCTGATAACACAGTTGACAAACGAAAATAAGCAACAAGTACCCTTCGCTACTTTTAATCACACAGCAATTCAAATTTTTCAGTACGTACAAAAATCATGATAATATTTTTTTTAATAAATTAATTTGTCCTTTCAAGTTACAATTTTTTAAATATAGTAATTAAACTGTCATACTTCTTTTTTAAATACACAACACAAGAATTTTTATCTTCTGCATAATTATTACAATTTTTATTATTAAGTTTATTGTAAAATTACGAAAAAATTGCACCATGAATTAACTATACCTTATAGCTGTAAAATATCTCGTAATTATTGACACTTAAAACCCTAAATATCATCAAGCGTCACGATGCGAAAACGTCGTTCCTTGTCATCCCGCGTTCCATAAAATCACTCGAGTGCGCCCTCGACAGTAATTCGCGACAAATTTCACGGCCCCAGAGCAGTCGACCTACAACTGCGACGTCATTGATCTGCTTAGTGGCTAAAACTTTCCACACGTTGGATTCACGTTTGATTATCCACCCGCGTAAAAATAATTCAAACTAAAATAAGACGATAAAAAGATTCATCTTTATTATGTCCGGATTTAAGATTTCTTAAGATTTTAAAAGATTCACTATTAACAAGCACCTAAAAATCAATTTAAGATCTTTTCGAGATCATTGTTTTAAGACTCTAGGCCTTTTCGCCGAATAAATTTGAAGTTACCTATGTATATTAAAACAAAAGCATCTAGCAATTTGGCATTGTACAGTGTCATAAATAATCTCCTATGCTTTTAATTTCGCCTCAATTTATCTTAAAACGATTTTTAAAATATCTGAAATTACTCAATTAAGGTATACTTTATATACGTACTTCTTTTAATAGTTGCATTTATATATATAAATTTTGAGTAATTGAGTTGATGTTCTCTGGAATATATCGTTATGCGATAAATTCATTTTAATGTCATCGACATTTCTTGAAACTACTATTACTGTTTCATAAAAGTTTTGTTCCTTAATGTCCGCATTTAGAAGTATAGGGAATTATTTATAACACTAAAATACGATATTCCGAGATGCCCCTTTGTTTAATATTATTTAAATTATATAGGTAACATGTTTTAATACAATATTAATTTTAGTTTAATACGAATAAATTTAAAAAGAATTTAAATATAAGACCTTATTAAGATTAAGACGATCTTTATAAAATCTTATGTATAAAAAATTTTAAAAATTGAATATATTAAACTAATATTAATATTGTTTTAAAATAACGATCTCGAAAAGATCTTAAATTAATATTTAGATATTTATTAAAATAAAATCTTTTTGAATCTTAAAAAATCTCAAATTTGGATAATATAGAGATGAATCTTTTGATCGTCTTATTTTAATCTGAATTATTTTTACGCGGGCAACAAATCGTCAATTATTTGCTCATGCGCCTGAATTTCCACGTGTACTTATGTGTACTCGCGTCGGTGTGAATGCGTATGTATCGGCATGTATGGTTGTGCGAATAAAATGATGCGAGGTTGGTGAAATTCACCCAAGATTCGTCCTTAGGCATTTTCTGTCAATGTCAGCGGGAAGAGAAAAAAGCGTCATTGCCACGAACAAACGTCTCTTTATTATGCCCCTTTCCTCCGGCTTCCTCGAGGACGACCTTATAATAAAACCACCGCGGGAGCGCCCGCAAAAGTCGACCCTCAGAGTCACACGGGTTTCCCAAAAATGGTCTGCGGAGAAGAAATTCGCTCTGCGAAAGGCGAAGTTCTTACGACGAGCGGCAATTTTTATGTGGCAGTCTCGCTTTACTTGACCTAATGGAAATCTTTTTTTTTTTGTATTTTTAGAATTTCAAGTTTACTCGAGTCTGATGTTACTTTATTTGGATTAAAATATAATATGTTAGTGATTTAAATGGGTTTTAAAAGTTTCTCTTGATTACTATTAATGAGGTTTCATTTCGAAGAGACAACTTTTTTTATGCGAAAAAATTTTTCTTTGGTTGAAAAGGGTATTGATCTGCTGAAATTTCAAACGCAAAATATCTAAGTTACTCTTATTCCTGCAAAATAAAGATCATTGACTGAATGTATCTTCCGTTAAATTAAAGCGCCTCAAATGTCAAACATAAATTTGTTTTTATCCACTTGTTGATAAGAAAATTCCCCACCAAGTGATTTTTTTGAAAACAAATTCTTTTATTTTTATACAGATTCGTATGTAGGACGAAACAATAAAAGGTTCAGCATTGAAACTGATATGGTGTTGCCATCAAGAAGTTGCAGATAAAAACAGTTCGCTAGCTTTTGTGTAAAAAATAAAAGAAGACAACGTACAGAGAAAGCAAAACAAGTACAAATAAAATTCAGCTATTTTTATCAGTTATAAGAAATTTTATTTATACGTTCCAAATACATTTTTGTCAATAAAGTCGAAGAATAATAATTTTGTAAAAAGGAAGTGTACAATTATAAAGGATACTTTATTTTCACAAATCAAAAGTTTCACTTGTTCGTAACATTATAATTAGCTTAACTGCCTATCTAAACTCTAACTCAAAAAAGGATTAAACACTTTTATTAATGTACACGTGAAAAACTTTCATTTGCATTTAATAAATGAAAAGTAGGTTAAAAGTGTATAACAGGTTTTTAGCACTGCCTATTCCCTCCTGCAAATAAATATAGATTTATCCGATATTAGCCTCAGGGGTATATCCTACTTCAACATAAAGTAACAAAATTAAAAAAAAATCCAGTCAAGCTCTGGTAAAATTTCTAAACGAATTAAAATAGAAGGAAAGAAGCAACGTCTGATGTATAGCCGGAATCGCTAAAAATTTCAAAAAACCGTTTGATTAAATCCCTGCCAAAAAATCTGCGTAATGCGTTAATTTGTATATGAAGCGCGCGAAGCATAAATTAAGAAGGATCTCTTCTCCATTTCGATGAATTTCGATTTCGACTGTCAACTGACGCGAAAGCTTTTTTTTTTGCGCGCAGTCAGAACTGCCGCGCGAAGACGTCGAACGGCATTATTATGAGCTTTTACCGCGGACGTTGACAGGGGTCGGCGCTGGCTTTTGACCCTTAATTCTTAAGTACTGATTTTATTAGCTATATATAATGGCGATATGTAAGTAACCCTGGGGGCTCGTCGAAACGGGGCTTAAGGCTCGTCATTCACGCGCTTTATCCGATCGCGAGATGCTTATAGTCGGAGATTTATGCGAGTGGTTGGAGTGCGTTTTTACGGCTGAAAGCTTCAGGTACAATGACGTAAAAATTCCGTTAGATTAAAGCATCTCCCTGCTGTCATGTTACTTTTTGTCGATTGATTGTGTAAATCAAGTCACGAGTATAAGCTTCAGAAGTTATTGAATGATGTGGGCTAATTTTCTTTAATCATGGCATTACGTATAATGTGTTGAATTTGATTACCTTAGCGTTTTGACATTCAAGCTTTAAATTTGAAGGAATTGTAATCAATGTTTAATTCAACTTCTTTAAATACTTGGTCAGTTCGAAGGTCTTTTTTCCATTCAAAATTACAAATTTTACGGTAAATGGTGAATTATTTATATGTCATAAATTAGAAAAAATATAAATTGAAAATTGCTATTGAATTTCCATTTATACTTTCTTTTTCTGCACTTCATTAAAGCTATTTGAAGAATTTTGTAAAAAAAGTCTCCCGTCGCGGTAGGCTAATTATGATAAAAATTCGATGAACAATGTTTGTTTTACACGTTGCTTTTTTTACGCGAAAGATGGCTGGGCTAAGAAAGAAAACGCCATCGAGCATGAATCGACCAAAAGCCGAAATATATTAATCCGAATAAACGCATTCCCGCGCGACCATTTGTCAGAATAAATATAATAAATAAACTTGTATTGATTAAGATTCTCCTTTTCATCGTCATGACAAAATTTCTTCCGATAGGAGCAAAAAAAAATCTCATTTTAAATATTTATTTTAAAAACAGGTTTCGTTCACACGCATTTTTATTACTGTTAGGTGTAATATTGAATTCAATATGTGAAATTTTGACTGAAGTAAAATAAAATTTATTGCCAGAAGAATAGCAATAAATTTTTTTATAGCTTTTTAATTATGAAGAGTTTAAATAATAAATTAATCTTCAATAAAGTTGTCACTTTTTTACCACAATTATATATTATTGATAAGAATAAAAATTATTTAAAATCTATTTATACATATAATTAAGAATTTAATATACCATCATATTTCTTTTTAATTGGCTTCTTTTCTTAAAAAACATATACAAAATATTTTAATATTTCTTATTTTTTTAAATTAACTCATAAATGTCAAAATAATCAAACAGAACTAATCAGTTACCCATTCATCAATCTACGGCTAATTAGTAAAAAAAAAAATGTTTCAAAAGTTCAAAATTGATGCATCCAAATTGTATCAGAATGTTTTTGAATTCCACCGCCATAATAAATCTGGCATTTACGCGAATTAATCAAATTGCTTTTTTAAAAGCTTCGCAATGTATCCTATCGTATTTTTTTTTTAACATGATCACATCAAATTCAGCAACTTAAGTCATGGCCCAGAATTCGGCCGAAATCTCGAAGAAAAATCATGCACCATCATGTATAGCGCCCAGCACTTACTACGAGGCTTGCGTTGACGCGATCCGACTAAAAGGGCTGCTGGTCGTCTGTGAAAAATAAAAAGGAGCGAAGCCAGGAAGAGCCAGCGGAGAAAAATCCCAGGCCGGGAAGACAGTCGAGGGGACCGAGGCTGAGGCTCGCAGGGTAAACCAGTTTCTCATTCCCCCTTGCGTCGGACCCGGTAAATTTTTTTTTTCATTTTACCTCCTCACATGCGGCTTCAACTGTTTCACATTCACGAAAAAAGGAGCGAGCGCGCGCAATTTTCGCCGTGTAACGAGAGTCGCTCGAGTTCATTTTGCACGGAGAGAACGTCGAGAAGAAATTTTATTTCAGTGGGTTTGGGGATTTTCGGCGCGTTTCTCTCTTGTTCGGGCGCAATCTCCGAGGACCGAAAAAAAAACTGAGCGAGAAAGAGTTTCGAGAAATTCGGAGGATGAAAATTAAGGAGTAGATTGAATTCGTTGCACTTCCTTGCAGTGCATGCAATTTCCGCGGAGTTGTTTATTGACTGCTCGCTTTGTTTAGCGCGTAAGTGAAAGGCTTCATTTATCAATGGATCCAAGCTATAAGAATAAATATGTTTCCGGTAATGCGAGGTACATTTGAATTTATGTTTCCTTCATCCATTTCAAATTTCTTTAGCAATTTTTAATGAATTTTTTGTTCTACATTGTTTTTCTTTTTTAATTTAAGAGTACCTCAAATACATTATTATATTATAACTAATATCTTTATAAAAAAAATTGTGTAAAATTACCCATAAATATAAACAAATGAAAGTGACTTTAGAATAAAGGGAGTAGTATTTAGTTTGCAGTAAAATTGATTTATTCATATATTTAGAGAGATTTTTCAATTAAATTTATTTCACTTTGCGAGTATTGAAGGAGCACGTGCCAATCGTTTTTGTACGCGTGTACTAAAAAAAATATATATACCAATTTTACGAGCTTAGCATCGATACAAGTGGTGCAATCTTTTTCAAGTAAAAAAAAGTGCACTCGGGAGTAATAAAAATTTATACACCAAATTCAATTGGCGCGAATCGATATATAGCAATTGAATTTTGTATATTATGCACGCCAGGCAATCGAGCGATTTTTTTGCAAGCACTTGCTCGTAAAATACAAGTGTTCTCAAGGTCTCACATCTGCAGGTATAAATGACAAATACATGCGCGGACCTTATCGGAGTATGTTTTTTCCCCGGCTCGTCTCGAATTCCGTTGTGCGCGTGCATTTGTGTACTGAAATTTCTATTGGATGATTTTATCTACTTGTTCATTTTAAATATTTTTCCTTATTTCGAAGTTCCGCGGCAATTAAGCTAATTTATTTAGCAAACTTTTCTTAGTATAACTTTAAATTACAATTTTGATCAATCAACGGTAAATTGATTTTCCTGCTTCAAATTTTGAACAAATGCTTGGATCCGAAAAAAAATTGTGCTACGAATTTATACTAGGAACAAATATTTAATATTTATTTGATAAAAGTAAAATATTTTTTCAGGTTGCATAGCAACTAAATGTTTGTTTAAAAAGCTAACGATGGTTTATTGGAGCTACTCTATTTTCAGGACGCATAAAACTGTAAAAACAATTTTGTATTGGTTTTTTATTTTACAGTTGACTTTTAGTTTGATTTAGATTACTTTAAGCGATACACGTTAATTTATCTAGATTGGAATTTTTAAAATCTCGGGTCTGACGTCCTTGAACTGTCTGCAAATTTTAAATCGCGGCTGAATTTAAATTATGTTTCACAAGGGACACTGATAAAAAATGTAATAAAATTATTTTATTTGAATCTCTTGCATTTTATTTTCTCAAAAAATCCTTTATACTTTCAAAAGTTTTTTTAAAAAAAAAGACACCAATTCATTTAGAATTATTGCAAAAGAAATAACATGAATAGTACCTCAAAATTGTTTTTATATAGAAATTTTTTTATATAGAACATTTTTCCTGTTTTTAGTAAATTTGACAAAAATATGTTGTAATCTTCCGATAACAGCATTTTCGAGAATGTTTTTTTCTAAATTATCGAATAAAGTTTATAGATTCAGCTTTGATCTGATGAATCCGTGTAAAGTGACTTACAGAGATCAATCGAGCAAAACTGAAATATAACTAACCCCAGCGAGTGAAAAAAATTGTATTTATCCCAGTGCAGTAAATAAATATAAGGAAAATCAAGAGAAACAACTGGCTCGAATCTTAAATATTCGCAGTTCGCCGATAACTCGATTACCTCAAGCGCAGTCGAAATTCGAGCTTCCCCCTAAGGATTCAACTCGTTGAAAGAAGAAAAAAAGGTGGAGAGCAGAAAAAGAAACTCGTATATACGTCCTTAACACTCTCGAGGGGTTTCACCGTTCCACTTCGCCATCGCCGCGGGATGCAGCGAAGACGAACCACCTACATGCAGCTTTCGAAAAATCTCGTTGTTTGGTATTTCTCGGAAAGTAGTACGACATTTGATTTTCTTCGCGTCGAAGGGAATTTCTTATTTTGTTGTTAGTCCTATAAAAAATGATGATGATGAATTTTAAATGCAGCTTTAATTTTATGGGTAAATAATTGTAAGCTATCATTTCCTTTTAAGAACATTTTTTTAACGGTTTTTTTTACAAGAATTTTTCAGATGTAAACTATAATTAAGACAAAATTCTTAAGCTATTCTTGACAAATTTCTATTGCGGCTAAAGACTTTTTTCTTTGCGAAGGTCAAGTCATTAGTATTCGCATAAAATAATAAAAGGGAAAGAAAGCAGGATTAGTAGTAAAACTCCCATTAAAACAAACAAATCAAAAACTGGCAAAATAAATGTTCCAATCCTACTTTCGAAACATAAAATTCGATTTTTTTTTCACGAATTGTTCAAATCAAAATTTTAAAACGGTGCCCGTGGGCCATCTACTGTCCATGAATAATTTGATTGATTCGACCAAAATCGCGGACAAGCGCCTGAGTAATCAAACATGCGTTATTTTTTTTCAAAATTTTCGTTTTTTTTTCAAGCGCATTATGCAGATCCCGGACGTCTAACGGATCACCGTCATTAGTAAACTCAACCAATCCTCAGGCAAAATAAAAAGATCGAAGGAAAAAAAGGAGGCAATCCAAAAGGGGTTGAAGCTCCAGTCCCCACTCCCCTACGGAAGCTGCGGGTGAGTAGAGAGGGGGTAAGGGGGGATTATCCCAGGCCCTCGTGTGCATGCGAGAGCACGTGCGTTAATCTGGGTCAAGGACCTCGGGGACCTTCTCGCGCGCGGCAGGGAGAAAGAGTTCACTTCTCTCTCGTACTTGCCTTTCGTTTGCCGGGACGAACACGTGGACCTCGCGCGCACGCGTGCCTTTTTCGAAATCCTCGAGCTCCGCTCCTTCTTCCTCTCGGCCTCGGCCGTGCCTGCGGCTTTTCTCTTTGGGCAGTGCAGGGAACCGACACTGCACTCCGCTACCGATCGGATCTCGAGATATTTTCAGGAATGTTTTGATGAGTGTTTTTTTTAACATCAACGTTGTTCTTTGTATACTAGATGCGTAAATGCATCCATGAATTTATATTTTTATTTTTTTACGAGCCGTCACATTATATTTTGTATACTTAGTGGAAGGAAAGCAATTTTGATACCTACTGAAAAATCTTACTCTCTAAATCTGAAAATGTGAATAGTCACATTTAATAAGTGAAAAGTCATTCACATACTAAATATGTGAACGATTTTTCACACAGAAGATATCACTATTCACCTTTTCTATGTGAATTTCACATTTTTAGATTTAAAGAGTAGGAGGAGTTGGTAAAAAAGGAGCACTGAGAAAAATTTCTTGTGAAAATTACGATGAAGTTTCTCTTTAACGAAGCTTCATTATTTTTGCAAGATTAGTTCCGATAAACCATGTAATTTTTACTCAACTTTTATTATAAAAAAGGTTCACCAATCGTTTCAGATTCAAGTAAAAATAGCAGCAATATACATTATAGTAATAAAGTTTGATAAATGTTGGTTAACTATATTTAGTAATTTGTACCTCCTCTCATTCTCAAAGAAATTATTAAAAGGCATTATGTTGGTTTATGGATGAAGTTTTTCATAAAATTGTTCGTATTTCCAATTATCTCTTTAATTATTTAGAACATAAATAATCACATTTTCTACAATGAATTTCGCTTATTCACATTTAGATAGTTTGATTTTTGCTATCGATATTTGATTGATTCCCTTTGTTCAGACTTTTACAATTAACTTAGACAAAAGAAAGTTATACGTGGGAAATTTAATTCTATTTATAAAAATCTATTATGATTCAACGAACAACTGAGACGTCAGATAATTGTTATTGAATTCCGTCGAATTGTTGCATTGGAAGTGTTTAAGAAGCTGCAATGAACATTTTGCAATATCCCGCGCAGAGTCAATAAAATTTCAATTTGCGATTTAGCACAATAATCTCCAGAAAAACACTGAGGGACTCGCCGTAAAATGTAATGGTTTTCAATATCTGCTCGATGATACCGAGAACAGAATATTTCATTTGCCATTAGCAACAATCGATGAACTGCTGTACATTCCCTCGCATAAAGCATTCGCTTGGGCAATGCTCCTATCGTATGCCTCATCAAATTTAATGAAATTAGCGCTCGTTAAGTTAAATCCGCTAAACCTGGGATGTTAAGATCGCATAGCCTTTGCAGCGAACCAAATAAAGTACTAATCATTATCCTCAAGTTTGTGCTAGTCGCAATGTAAGTTCAGACGCGCTAACTTCAATTTAAATATTGATTTGCGGCGCCATTCAAATATGCAAGTTAATCCAGCAGATTGAAATAAGAGAAGAGTTGTAAACGATAATTACAATGGAACGTTTTCTTTTCTCGAGAAAAAAAAATTAATGATCGAATTAAAATATCATTTTCATTTATCAAGCAATCAGTTTATAGATTTAACAAAAGATGTGATAAAAAAAAATATATAAATAATTTGCATAAATTTTCTCCTTTAACTGATAAATCAAGCTATTACAGTTTCTTTATTTCGCGTACTTCAACTTTTTTTTTAAATCACTGGAGAAGGCCTCCTGATTCACAGGAGAAACGTTACAAAGAGTGATCTCTCGTACTAATTACTTTTTTATTTTTATTTACTTACGGTGCACCGAGAGACAATTCCTGATTAATGACACTTGATACGGTTTTCGAGGTTACAATGACCCAATAAATCGCAGTGAAAGTATCCGATTTTTTCCCGTGCACCGCGCGCGAAGAAAAATGCTTTCTTTATATCTTCGCGGTAATATCTGTCTCTCGGTTCATAATTGAAATTGCTCTTTCTCCCGTAACTCACTGGGCGGATCCCAATGGGCGGCTGACGCTAAAAAAATTTTTTTCCTCGCGACGCATGGGTCGTAATGAGATACTTCGATCTTCGGCGGCGATAATAAAACTTCTTCGAGCCCGTCGAAATAAAGTTTCTGAGCTTATCGTTCGCGATTTTAACGCTAATGCATCACAAATTACTTTGATCGATGCTTTTTAAAGCTTGAGAAAAAAGTCATCATTTTTAAAGGCTCCGCGATTCTCTAAAGAAGGAGTGGACCTGGCCACCTTCTTTCTTCTCAAGCTCGAAAGTTGATTACATCTATTATCTTTTCATTTAATTTTTTCTAGACAAAGGTTTATTGATCGATTATTGAATTGTATTTTATTATATTGGTCACATAAATTACAAAAGAATGAAAAATAAATATTTCAAATTTACGAAATGGTTTAAGTTCAAGAAAAACAGTGGAACTTAATTTCTTTAATGCTTTGAAAGTGACAAATTGATTTTTTTTTATTAGATGCGACGACGTTACGCATGTTATATTCATGAAGAAGATAAATTAGAAAAATGAATATGCATTTGAATTTTTTGACTGACGTATTTTTAAGTGTGTGTAGTAAATTTAGCAAACGTATTCCAATTTTCAAGCAAAACGCATTTTAACCAACATTTTTTTCAATTCAAGCACATTTTTCCCTAAAAAGTACGCCAAGTTACATAAAATTTAGCGAGATTAGGAAACACTAATACATTGCTGTACAAATATTATATTTTTTAATTTAAATTTGTCTTTTAATCCCTTAGAAAGCTTACACCATTTTTTTTAATCTCTTAATAATACATACTGAAATATTTCAACAGACTATTTTTGACCGCCGCGTTTTTAACGATGCCTCGTTCGTTATAATTATGCAAACGCGTCAGAACATTATTTTAAACAAAACATAAACTCGTTACATTTTTGCACTTATATTTTCAACAAAACAATTTTCCCGAATTCGCACAAAGAAAATCGCAGTAGGACCGTGCGCACCCATTCATTCCCAGCTCTTCTCTCATGGAAATGAGCTCTCGACACTTGGTCCCGGTAATTTATTTTTTTTCCTTTGTCCGCAGATACACCGATTGTGCAACAGGCGCACACGTGCATATCTCAAAAATTCAGGGCCCTGGTCAATTAATGATCAGGCGAATTTCTTCACGCTCCCTGCGGGCTACTATGCAAATTATTTTCCATAAATCCGTCGGTATTAATTGGACTTTAAGCACCTTTACGTCGCGGAGCAACGTGCGAAGGTGTGGCCTCGATTACGATTACTCATAACTTTTTTTCCCTTCGACTATAGCGTACAGGCATCAGTACACAATCAAACATAAAAGCGAAGTGTGCGTCGGAAGCTTTTAAATTGACGTTTTTCTCTCCCTATTTATTTTTAAATTCGCGGAAAAAAAGAGATAGAGATTGCATGGCACATGTCGTTTTGCTACTTACGCGTGTTTGAGATATAAAGAAGTCACGAATCGACGTCAGTCGTATTTAAACAAGTGGTTCAGCTCGGAATAACGACGCACGCGTGAAGAGGCAGAAAATTAGTTGTTATTATACACAATTTTAAATTTTAAACTTCCATTTCTTTAAATTCCGTAGGCTGTGTAAATTCCACTTTGGAAATAAATCAAGGATGCATGCGTGAAGAGGCTGAAAATTAGTTGTTATTATATACAATTTTAAATTTTAAACTTCCGTAACTTTAAATTCTGTAGGCTGTGTAAATTCTACTTTGGAAATAAATCAAGGATGTTGCAGGAAAATTTTAAAAATCGAGCAGACCTTGACATAATTCATAAATTAGAGAGAAAAGTTGTGCACCAAAATCTTGGATTCATGGGACTCTATCTCAATGATCGTAAGGGAAGCGAATCATTACGTACCTTTTATTAAGGGTGGTCAAACTATGTACCCAATTATAACCTTTACAGGAATTAAGACGCATGGATTACGATATTATTCCAGTACCTAGTGAAATAAAAACAAAAATAAAAAGTGCCTGACAAGCTCGACACAATTTCCTGCTTGACTAATAGCGCCTTAGGTGAACTTTGTTATACAGCATCGTAAAACTTATCAATGCACAGTAAATTCTCTCCAATCAACGTGGCACGCGTTAATCGAAAAATCCCGGTGCCACAGGCAACCGATCAGGAGAGCAGGTAAGGAGGCTGCATTAAAACCAAGTAATAAAAATCAGGGCAATATGAAAATCATAATAGAAAAAGATGAAGAAGTGCGACAGTTTGCATTTGGTTCTCCAGCGGTACCCGGAGAACAACGATGCTGGATACATGAATTTGATTTATGCATCTCAAGAGCAGCGCACGAATCGTTTAGTGTTAATTTATTCGCGTCAAACGTAACCAAAGAAAAACTGACGTCGTTTAAAAAAATTTACGATAAAACACAAAAAGAAAAGAAGAATGGTATTTTTATGCAAACGATTTTGCGTGTGACTTTATCTTTTTCCGTGTCCGCTCGTGAATTTGTTCTAAAACACATACGAATCTTTCGAAAATACCTACATATCTTTCGAAGAAATCTACCATTTTTTCTAAGAAACCTATAGATTTTTCTAAGAAAATCAATGAAATTTGAAAAATATACAATTTCTTCTAAGAAATCTACACATTTTTCTAAGAAATATACACATTTTTCTAAGAAATATACAAATTTTTCTAAGAAATATACAAATTTTTCTAAGAAATATACAAATTTTTCTAAGAAATATACACATTTTTCCGATAAACGTACAATTTCTTCAATCATTCATTTTTTTTATATAAAAACCGTTACAATTAATCTGTGACAAATTTGCAGTTATTCCTGTACTAGCAGATTTTTTTCCCCGTACGGTTTTACAGACATTGGCGTGTGCGCACTCGTTGACATGAGTTACTTTAAAAAACTCTTTTTAATTTATTTTCTAGAATTTTTTTTCTTGACCTTCTCGAGGTTACTGGTGCGCTTTTATTCCGTTGTTCGCCCACACCACGATCCCATTCATGGGAATACACGTTCTAAAGCAAATATAACTTTACTCGAGTGTGCCTCAACTTTTCGCCTTCTTGGCTCGCCTTTCCTTCTCAGTTTTTTATAGCACTTTCCTTCTCGACCTCACGTCGCGCTTATCACCCTCCCCCCTCCCTGAACACCCCCCTTCGCATTGTTTTCTTTCGTTCCGCGATGCATTTTTACGCCCAGATTTGTTCGAGGCACGCGTTTCACGCTTTCTTGAGATTTAATAAATGGACGAATTATGCTGAGGCGATCGGATCGAAGGCAGTGGATCGGTACCATCGATTGGCAACGCCGCTTAGAGCGTCGATTATTTTGAATTGTGCGAGGCTTATTTTTCATCTTTACAATTATTATTTTTCGAATGGAGGAGTAAATTTTTATTTTCTTCAAGAGATTTTATACATTTTATGGTTATAATTTCCTGAGAGTTCAAAAGATTTTATGTTAATTTTGACAGGCGATCGATTAATGTTTCCAAAAATCTAAAAACAGAATCTATCCGCCCGAAGAGATATTTTGAAAATAAGAAATGTGAGGCCTCGAGTTTCCCTCTTTTCCCAGTTCGAACACCTGTGTAGTTTCCAATACATGCGTACAGGCACCGTTGAATACACGACCCGTCGAATTTGCATTTTAAATGCCTCGTAACCACTATAAAAAAAGCTAAAAGTAAAAGGAGCGTGGTAAAAATTAGAATCACTATGTTTACAAAATGATACATTGTCCTGCTTGCGCGTATAGACCTGTATGTTATATTGCATAAAAAAATTTGCATTTAATTTCTTTATATACGTGCAGTTTGGACAAACTGCACTCTATTTAATGAAACGTTCGCTCGCAGGTACTTTGAATTTATCTCGTGTGTGTGCATGACGCAACACTGAAAAAAAATAGGATTAGAAAAAATCATACTTTTTTTCTCTGGTGAACGAGGAAAATTTTATTTGAAAATATTCTAATAACAATATGCCCTAAATTAAAAAATGTAAAATAATTCACAACTTTCCAGCAGATCGCCAGAAAAAATCGTACTTTTATTTGTCAAAAGAAGCAAAGTAGAAAGCAGGACTACACACTCTGAGAAAAACTTTAGATAAAAAAGCGACCCAATTTACCTCGCGCCTACAATATCACCGTTATCTAACGATATGAATTTAAAAAAAGTCACCGCTTTTTGCTAATACCTACGCGAAAATTCCGCTAAAAGAGCTCCTCGCAAATGAGCATTGAGAAAAAAAAACAGCGAAATAAAAAAAAACTCGAGCGTCGAAAGCACGAAATGTTCGGTGCTGGCAGCGCGCGAGCCTCGGCGGGAATGCCTGACTCGGCCGAGAGGAGAATGCCAGAGCAGGGCGTGGTGGTCGTGTATATCGAGTAGACCGCTGGTCAGCTCTCCTCGGCAAGGCCGTTCGTGTTCCGGTTTTGGAAAAGCCGAGAGAGGCTGTCTGCTCACGCGCCAGCCGATTAGAATGCCGATATACACTGCGCCGAGAACCAATACTTTTCCCTCGATCGCGCGTTCCTTTTCTCCTCCTCTTAGTTCCATTTTTTTTGTCTTCTGCACTCGTTCCTTTTTTTCAATATTACTCCACTGTTTCGCTGCTCCTACGACGACGGTAAGACAGGTCGTTACTCCCACTTTTTTTTTACTGTCGAACCGATACCGGAGAATCGTTAGGAAATCGCTCGATGTCGCGTTTCCAAATTCGCGACTGGTTTTTGTTTCGATTTTTTTTTTGCCGGGAAGTTTAAAGGAATCAATAGTTTTTCTACTGAATGACTTAATAGCGTAAAAGGAAATGTTTGATGATTACTTTTTTTTAAGGATCGAATGAAGTGGTTTGAAGTTTCTGTAAAGGAAAATCGTTAGATTGAGTACAGAGGAGAGCCACTGCACGTACAAAACATGGCACGCCCTGTTCTTGTATATATACTGTAGGTTGGCAAAAAGACTACCGAGGGAAAATGCCTCTTAGTAGTATACTGTGCTTTCGCTGATGGAATAATAGAATCGTAACAAGTTTTTTGTCATTTCGACTTATGTCAATCCAGTCATTTTTTCGCATTCTTTATTGAATTATTCAGATTTAAGAAGAGACTACTAACTTTTGTCCGAGTAATCTGATTTACAAGAAATTGAAATTGAATGGTTTTCACGTAATGTGGAAGAAATGTAAATGAATCGATCAATGATTAATTTCTAGGTACGCATATATAAATAAATTTGTGATTCTTAAAATTACTAATCTTAGTCTAAAATTATTATCTTAATCTTAAATTACTAATCAGGTCTATTTATAAAGATTGTGTCTTCTTTGAAAGGTACTGATTGCGGTCGAATGATGCGATAAATATATTTTTTTCAAAGTTAAATTAATAGTAATTCGTTTTCAAACGAAAGGTGCGATACATTTTTTTGTGAAGTCAGATATCTATCAGTCGTTAAAAATTATAAATATTTTTGTCATCAGGCCATTGATAAGCAGACGACATTGCTCGGTTAGATAACAGTACATATATTTCTGAATTCGAAAATTAGCAAAATGCAATGACTGATAATTCATTAATTTGGCAATTCAAATCGAAGATTTCCTAATACTTCGTTTCAGTCACGCGTCTGTTTATCGGCCATCAGTAAAATGCTTTCAGGTTGATAAACAGACTTACGAATGTTGATGAAACAATTGTCTTAAGTATGCGATTTAAAAATAAATATAAAAAAGAATGAAGCTGCGTTGCAAAATAACGAGCCGATTGAAAAAAATTATGCAATTAAAATTTGGTTTATAAACAAGATGCCTTTTATTAAGTTGCTCTATATTTATGAAGGTGTTTGTAATTAAAGTGCTTGTAAATATTGTTATTACTTCTTACTCGTTTGATGCTATATTGATCAAGATTATCGATCGACCAAAAATAAGATCAATTAAAAATCGAACAACTGTTAGAAAGAGTCGTACGCAATTATTTCTGAAGAAAAATGAAGAAAGCAATTAAAATCATTAATCAAGAGCGCGTCCAGTCTCCGGAAGCCACTGACACTTTGATCGATCGATTCAGGCTACTTACTCGATCACTGAGTTTTTCTGCTCTTATCGACAATAGATTTCTTAGAGTAGTACTTCTCGCAGTATCATCGGCCATCTTTGATAATATTAACCAATGGCGTTTCTCTTTTAACGGAGAACTAAGGTCTCGAGTAAAAACTCAACTGAACTATCATCGTTTTGCCCTAGAAAAAAAAATTTGAAATTGAATAGGATTTATTTTAACAGGTGGAAAGTCAGTATCAGTCGATTGCTTGAAATACAAATACCCTGCGACTTGAAGCACTGCACCTGAGTTAGTGAACGTTTTTGTATTCCAACAATATGCTGACCTCAAAACGCTTGATAAAGAAGTAGTTTTTCACTAAAATTGAACGCAATAATGAAACATTCATATCGCGTAACACTTTATTTTTTTTTTTTAAATACTACTAATTGTGTACACGATAAGAGCGTTTCATTTTAAATACCGAACAGAGGATGAAGGTATTTTTATATTATTATTTCCGTTACGCCATCGTGGCGATATTTAGGCGAGTGTCATTTTGAGTCTGATCGGAGAAACTCGAGTAAATGAAGTCATAAAGTTTCACTTCTTTTTTTTTATCAAAAGTTTGAAAAATCTTGGCCAATAAGTTTTATGCTCTTTGATTCTTAGGATTTTATTTTTTTACGATCATACTAAAACTTATTTACACACTACCGAAATGTACTGAAACTTTATAGTACTAAAGTACTTCTTGGTAGTGTACAAAGACAATAATTTTATCGAGAAATTTATTAAACTTTTTATTTTTTAAAGTGAGTAATTTTATCCGAACTCATAAAACAATAAATATACAGAAAACATTGGAACAGTAGCATTTTAATAAAATAAAAATTTTCACTTTTGATTAATTAATTTCATAGAAAAATGTAATAAATCGACGTGAAAAATTAATATTAAAATTTCTCACCGCCTTAATCACACTTTTGTATGCGCAGGATAATAGCACCGATTTATATAAATCTTAATAATTATCAATAATTACTGCACGATTATCAAAAATTCTCGTCCTAAAAAAAAAAATTGTTAACCAAGAAGACTATTAATGCTTCGTCATTAGCATTATTGAGGTCTTCGCTTCTCCCGCATCAATCCTGCAGTGTGGAAAGCCGATACAACGTGTTACGAGCAAACGCGGTTACTCCGTGTAATCCAAGCTCGAAGGGGCTTAAATCTAATTTCAGTGTCGCAACGTCGTTCCCGCACCGCGGAACCTCGGATGTGCAATTATCCTCTCGCGCACCTCTTTGATAGGGGAATGCGGCGATATTATGGCTATCGGCGGAGGCTGGCGTGTCTTCGCCCTCGTTAAAAAAAAATTGATAAACGACGCCAGGAAATCCCGTCGCGCAGGGAAAAAAAGGGACACCGGCGTGCATAATTTTCCATTATACGGTGAAAGCCGTTGAACTCGCGAGAAGTGTAGAGAGATATTTTGGAATCGCTCGGGGACAATAAATTGATCGTAAAGCGAGACCGACATTTGATTTCAAATTTACTGGATTGTAAAAAGATCCACGGCGACAAATTTTCTTTTTAATACAATTTATGACTATAATCGTTTATTTTTGGAAAGTTTTTTTTTCAATATGACTTCCTTAAGGTGTCAAAATTTTATTCTCAACTGACAGAAAACAAATTGCTACTTTATGTTAATGAAAATTTCTCTTTCGTAATGTTATACTGGGTTTATAAATAAAATCATCGTTCAAGCCTACTTGTATTCATTAAAAAGTAGTTATACTCATACTTATTAAAGTTTATAGTCGAGGTAATAATGCCATTTCGATGGTTATGTAAAAAAATTTAATAGTGTTTATCAATTCAAGATTGGCCTCCGACTTTTGTCTAATTCCTCTGAAGTTAAAAAAAAAGAGCGATTCTAATTGATGGCCTAATCTTACTTCTGTAAATGTAATCTCGTGAATCACGTGAATTTCACCAATGCATTTTAAAAATACATAGTCCCTAAATGCCTATAAATATAAGCACAAGCACTTAAGCTTAAAATACAGTTCATCACCTCGGCAGCTGGACCGTGCAAAAAAGATCGATCGTTTCATCAGCGCCTCCGATACACTTCCAAGAAGCAACCTCGGCCTTTTAGGGAGCAAATGGATGTCGATCCGACGCACCGGACGTCGACACAAGAGATCCACGCGTTAGAAAGCAAAAACGAACGCATGGTCAGGACCTCCCCCGTGTAAAGTGGTCATACGCCAGGGCAGTGCACCTTGTACGCGACTCGCCCAAGCACGAGGGGTCATCAACCAGAAGCGTTTAATGTATGCAGACGGTACGCCGGCGGACATCCTATATATGCCCGGGTCTGGCCCAAAAACACGCGGTCGCCGACCCCAACCGGCCCCCCTGCTTGCGCACCTGCCCACCTTGCTTCGTGCGTACTTAATAATTCACCGTGCGTTTAACATTTTTATCGCATGCGCATTAGAGTGGACCCTCGCGGTGCATCGACCGACCATTTTGCGCGTGAATCTTCGCGGGATGTGGTCAGTTCTTCGGAATTTTTTGATCCGAGATGAATAAATAGGAGCGATGGGAACTAAAGAGGAACGATGAGAAATAACATGAAGAATGAAGGGAAATGAAGAGGAACGATGAGAAATAATACAAGGAACGACGCGAAATGAAGAGGAACGATGAGAAATAATATAAGGCACGAAGAGAAAAGGAGGCAGTCTGGAAAATCGCAAATGCAGATCGGAGCTTTAATGCGACTTTCGTTGCGAGGGAATGAGTACCGGGCGTTGCCCATCCTCGGGCTGAACTTTAACGACGTCCCAAATATTTTGCCTTGGACTTTTTGCACTTTCGAATACGAGAGGAAACTGCCGACCCTTTTTGTTAATCAATTTATGCAAGCGCCGTTATTACGGGTTTTAATAATGCGATGATATGATGTTACTTTAGAAGATCCGCTAAAAGAATTTTTTTTTAATAATATGCAGACCTTATATATCGGCAATAATCGATGTTCATGCAAATTATGTGTTAAACAGTGAATACATAGTGGATCATTTTAGTATATTCATAAATAACTGTAAGTATCTCTGGAAATAAATGAAATGGAAAAAAATTCAGGCAAAATTAATTATTCCGAGGTTAATGTTTCTGTGCACAATTGTTAAGACATCATTTTTTTACGAATTTAATAAAATAGCGCAAGAGTCACTATTAAATAGAAGATCTGCTTCATTAAGATTTGCATTGGAAGAATATTTTAATTGGCGTTAAAGTAGGATAAGTGAAGGGAACACGATTAAAAAAAAATACAAATTTATGCATAGTTTAAGATAATTATCGCTCATTATTTTAATTTGAAACAAATATTTTAACATATTACACGGCCAATTTTTTATAAACAAACAAGAAAATCGATTTCTTCTATCTTTACCAGAAGTAAATAAAGTTTTGGACACTCGAAACATTTTGTTTATATATAATTTAATTAAAGGCACTTTCTCAGAATAAAAGATTAGCCAAGATGACCGAAATAACTCTTCTTTGAAAGCGTGCATATCATTTAAATTGCGTTATATTAATTTGCGATTTAGCAACTGATGTATTTTATATAATAATCATTATTCTCTTGAAAAACACTGACGGCATGTTGCTGAGTATTTTAAAAAATTTATAATTACACGTTGATTAATTTGTAAAAACTTTCAGTTAAATAGCCAACCATAAAAAACGTATTGATGATATTTTAATATTTCTCATTAAATCATGAAAGAATTTTGTTTCTTTTAACAGATCAATATACGATAATGCTAAAGTTTCTAAAATTTTTATTACTTCAATAAATATCAAACTTAATTACTTAGTCTCTTCGAAAAAATACTTTTCTAAAGTTCGTTTAAACAATAAATTGAATCGCGCGAAATACATTAGACATTCCTCTCGTCACAAAAATTTTAAACTCTGTTGCAATGTAAAGTACCAAAGACTCGGTGAAAAATTGGAAAATCCTTTTTAATCCGAATGCTTTTTTATACAATTATTCGAGTGCAATCCCCGTTGGCGAATTCAAAATCAGCCTCGCCTTTTCGCAAACTGGTTCTCCCAGTGAAACAGATTATCGGCGATTTTTCGGTTCGCGATTTTGAAAAAAAAGCGCCGCGACGAAAGTTCACTTAGATACGCGGCTAAAAATTGCAGCCTCGCCTGGCAACCGATAACGAGTCTTTTAACAGACCGCGACACTTTCAAGCGCCGAGGACCTCGGCAAAGGAGTTGCCGGTCCGAGTTATGCAAAAATTACCGCAATTACGTGTACCGGAGCACGGAATAATCGGGATACCACCGGCGCGGGTTTTTCAAAGAGCATATTTAATTTCCAGTACTTTAAGCTGACCGCAGGCTTTTTCTTTATTAATTATTCGTTTATTTATTTATTTATCAACATTAAACAGACATAAACTTTGCCAAAATAAAATATATATATTTCTTACTTTAATTATTTTTTTATTAAGGAAGTGTCCGTTTTTTTTCGAGGCACTTCCCCAGGCTGTAGAGCCTCGCCCTGGAAGTGTGCGGATCGGTTCCTCGGACCGGTTCGGTTCTGACCTCGTGAAAGTGCCGCTGCGGGATTTCGCGCGGACGGACAAGGGGCCGTCGATTAATCGCGATGATACGCGAAGGGAACAAGTCGACTGCCCACGTTAAAGTCGGGTAGAAAGTCGGCGGCTCGTCCGGCCACTTTGAGCCTCTCCGTTTGTTTGCTTTGCTGATCTTTGTTTTTTTTGTATCCTCTCGTAATTCTTTTGCTTATGTCGGCAGCTTGGTAGCGATTCGCGTTGGCAATTACTTATGTAATGCGTATTTATAATATGTATTATTCACCGGATGTGCACGATGCGCTCGGCTTTACTGTCGCCTTTTTTTTTGAGAAGGATACGTAATTAATATTTGTAATAAAAAAAATAATTTTGCTTCTTACGTAAGTTTTGTTATTTTATTTTTCTTTACTTTTATTCGAGAAAGAATAAATATATATTTTATTGTAATGGGCAGTTTATAAGTCAGCAGTCTTAAGAAATATTTTAATTCTCAGACTTTCAATTAAAAATTAAAAAACAATTCATAAATTTAGTGTTCTTATTGCACACCTGAGGACCAGAGGAACAGTGTCTATATTAGTTAGTCATTTTTTTCGAATCTTAAACATAGAATATCAATCAATAATTTTATTTATCGAATTATTTATGCAATGTATATTATTGATAATAAAAACAAAACTAGATATTTTTATTTAATATCCTACATTATTACTATAGAATCAATCATATAACGGTGTCAATTACAATTTATAATACTTAAAGAAACAAAAATCGTACATACATTTTAAATTAATTATCGACATTTAGTAATCTGTCTGTGTAACATATTACAAGGATTATTACACTTGGTTACAAGTTAAAATGTTTGCACTATTATAGGCATTTCGTAACGAGGAACTTTCTATACTTTTTTTTAACGACGTCAAGTTCAGGTGGAATTTCGTATGCCCTTAGGTGAAATACTTATGCTAATTCTATGGCCTGTATAATTGAAACTACAATTTGAAAGGTTAATGTTTTCTCGCTTATTGCGAGGAAAACGCAGAAAAATGCAAAGCCAAGTAGATAATCAAGTTTTCCTTATGACACGACGATTACGGGAAAAAAAATATCAATACTAGAATAAATTTGCATTAACGTGTCAATAGGAGTCGCTGAAATAATCAGCGCTCGAAAAAACTTCAATTTACATTTCAATGAATCCAGTGCTTTTCATATACTCGCAGAATTATAGCGGCAAATGAGTCATCCCCGCGAGCTGAATTATTGGCATTCTTGACTGTGATCGGGTAATCTATTGACCGATGATGTGCACCGCATCCGGGTTAGGTCGATTTTTTTTTCTCTCCTAACTTTGCATTCGCTGAATTCGTTCCTTTTAAACAGATCTACTTTTTTTATTACTAAAAATTCAATAATTTATATTATTTTTTTTAATTAGGAGAAAAGCTACAGAAATATAAATCCTTTTTTGTCTACTGTCCGAATCGCTAATTTTAGAAACGAACTATAATTTTTTTTATTTTCTTTGCAAGCATCGACAATTAATAAAAGGTATTTTTCAATTTAAAAAGCACGCTATCGGGTAAAGACTGAAACCCGCTACGATTGATATTTCGAAGCTTGCACGAGGTTCTCCCTGGCCGAGTTAAACGATGCGAGCCTAACGAGGAAAAAACTTTCGGTCGTTACGCCGCCGAGGCGTGTAGAGTGACTGCACGTCTCTCTCTCTCTCTCTCTTTTGATTTTTTTTTCGCGCGCGGATGGCCGAATAAAAGCTGATTGACCTCTTTTCATTCGTGCGAACGTATCTCGAAGGCAGCGGATCGTTTTTCGAGTTGCTGGGCTCCTCATTTTTCTTTTTTTTTTTCCAAAATTTCGTTCTCGCCGTGGCATGCGGTAAAAAGGCCGCGCGGTACGTTTGAAGCTCTCCACTTGCGGTCACACTTCACAGCTTCACGTGAGGGTTCCTCCATGCCGGGATTCACATCTTCATCTCGCGACCGGACCTTTCCTGGTGCGATCGATTTTTTCTTAGTTTTTTTCTTGAAGGTCTGAAATGATGGCAATTCTGTGGAATCGATTGCTCGTAAGCAGAGGGTCTCGAAAATTGTATCGCGCATTTATAGTTATTGGTTTTTCACGTGCCCAATGTAAGTGAGCGGTTGCGAGGGATTTTTTTTATTATTTTTGATCAATTCCAGTGCGACTGTTTTGCGTTGTGTAAATTGCAGCTTCACAGTCCGGAACCTTCGAGTGCTGCTTTTCTGGAATGAAGATATAACTTTTCAGGACGTCTCATTATGAAGAATTATTCAAAACGTTGACCTACTATTGTAATGTTTGACAGGCCTTGAAAGTGACAATCGCGCACTTTAAGAATTTTTTGAAAATTGACTTTGAAGTCATTGCTGCGGTTTATTTCCTTTTAATGAGGTGCGACTTATTTTTCGTAATTTTTTACTTCGCTGGCACTGCATAGCCCAGGAAAATGATGTAATAGAATATTGCCTATCTTAATGGACTGAAAATTTTCCTTGCAGAAAATGCTTATTCTTATTAACAAACCAAAGCTAGTCCAAAGAATTTTGTAAGTTTTTTTTTTAATTTCTTGGATAAATATATCAGAGTGATATAGATAAATATATATCATGCTGTTATTGATTTAAAATTAGTTTTTAAAATCTTGAATTTCATATGACACCTACGATAAAGCTGTATGAAAAGAGTAAAAACTTCTTATTCTACTTGTAATGTCATTTGGCATTTCTCACTTGTAATTCTCCCGCATGGTAATCATGCCTAAAACAAATATATTTATAAAAAAAAAAACAAATTCAGCAAAAATGCGACAAAAACAGTCGGAGATCAACGACACATTCAAGATAAGGCCGCCCCGCAGAATGTAAATTTCGAGGATCGCGCGAGAATTATTGTGGGTGATAAAAAAATGGCCGCGATAAAAATTCTTCGGAGTACCCAGTGGACGCGCGCAGGGCTAAGTGAATGTGCAATGTTTTCGGCGGAATATGCGGGTAACGTGTTATTACGCGATTATATGAGGCCCGAGAGAAGAGTACTCCAATCGCAGTTCATTAATAATTGTACCGCGATCGCCTCGCCTTTCGGAACACTTTTGGAGAACACTCGTCGCCCGATGATGACGATTTTTTTTATGGCGTACTCGTTTTAATTGATGAATTGTCGGATTTTTTATGTATTGATTTCGAGGGAGATCTTACGGTACGACTTGCAAAATTTAAAAAAAAAGTAATGAAGAAATTACGCGTGAAATTTTTGCAGTGGTCATTATTTAAATGCAAAATTCGAGGCACCGGAGTATTCTCCGCTGAGTACATTATGACACTGCTGCTTTAAATTATGATTTATGAGTGCGATTCGCTTAATCATCTTTTGTCTTAAAGTTCATTTTTAATTAAGTATTAAATTTACTGAGAGACCGATTAATCAAACTTTCGACAAGCGAAAAGTCTCCTCCCGTAATTATCACATCTGTATTAAATTGTAACATGCTGCAATGAGATATTTACAATTTAAACTTTCAACAGCTGGCATTGAAATTTTATTTCTGAAATAGACTTTTGCCTTTTTGCTTTAAAATTAAACCGAACCAGGCCTATGTCGGAGTTTTTCATTATTAATCTGTAAAATAGCCCTACCCTCAGTTTTATTAAAATCCTTGCTCTCTCCATGTCAGTCAAACCCCTCCAAAAAATCCATAATCGTCTGCAATAATAAAAAAATCTGCAAGAGCAACGGTAAAACCACGATCCCATCAAACCGTACGAACCACAAATTCGAACTTTCAGCGTCAGTTAACTCGCACTTTTCGACCCTCCCTTTACATTAGCGTCGATCATCATCAGCCGCCAGTCGTCGGATTGCAATCGACGAAGGAAAAAAAAGGGAATGCAATACATCGCTCGAAACAACGCCCAGCCAAGGAACAGGATTTCCCATCTCGGCGATTATTCAAACGAGGGAGGGTCGTGCCCCAAGTGGCAGTTTCAGCGACCCAATTTTTTAATTGCAGGCTGTACCGCTACTCATTTTCCTACCTCCCCCCTGTAATCGATCGTCGCTGCGCGCTGCATTTGCAAAATAAAGATGTATGCAGGTGGGGCCACGATCTACTCTTGTACCTTCGTCGCGACCTGGATATAGGCGGACGACGCGAGTGAAATCGCGCCCCGGGCGCAGGCGGGTCCATCTCTCAATCATGCTCCCTCTCTCTTTTAAGCTCCTTCTTTTTGCAAGCGCGATCTTTTCATCCCGGCACTTACGCGCTCTTTTCTTCCTCTTCCTTTTCCATACTATTACTCATTATAAAAATGTCGCTTTGCGCGAGAAGTTATCGTACACGCTAAATCAGCTGGAGGGAAATAGAGTGAAAATTAAGTCTATTGAAGTTCAATTTTCACTCTATTTTTATAGTGAAATGAACTCCCTTAATGGAGCGAAATAGGACGGACTTTTTGACTCTTAAGTGAAGCGAAAATTAGGGACTTAGCATGTAATATTCTAGTCTATACCTTACAGGGAATTTTACTTTACCTTAAAGTGAATTTAAATTTAAGAAATTTAACTCCAACCGTTTTAGCGTGTACAATTTTTACTTTTTTTTAAATTTATTTATTGAATGAGTAAGTGTTGTTATTCATGATATATTTACTTGTTGCAAGTGTATACTAGAAGTAAATTAATTTTTTCCCCAAGATTATATCAAATTTATTCTAAAGAAAGTGGTTTTTCAGCATTGAATGAATAAAAATGATTTGAAACAGTGAGCGACTCAATTCCCTTGTGTTATTTTATGTCAGGAATGAAGAATTGTGCTGCGAACTAGACTGTGATGCAATTGTTAATAAATTTGCAACAGTCAAAAATCGAAGTCTTATTACTAAATGGATATAATGCGAAAATCTACTTTGCAATTTGAATAATAATGTATTTTATTACCCTCCCAATATCGATTCTTTGAATAAATAAAATAAACAAAAAAAAAGTATAAACGTGTATTTCTTACAATTTATACTGCATTTGTGAAGAATAATTCACATGTTTTTGCCACATTTACATTAAATATGCTATTTGATAGATTTAAAAAACTGTCGGCGACGAAAGTTGTAATCCGGCTCTGGATAGCGCCCACAAGAAATTATATTTGTGAACTGTTTAGCTAACGGTATTCATCAGTTTTTTAAATATTTCTATTCTTATTGTAGCGGTACATTATAATACCATTCTAATACAGTCAGAAAATAAAAAAAAATAGATACAGTGCAAAAATTTGTAAAACCAGTGAGTTAACAGGTATTTCAAATTAAAAATTCATTGTGTAATGACTCTTTTAAAAGTAATAATAATAACAACACTACGTTTTTCTACTAAAATAAATAAGAAATTTTAAAAAATGGATAGTTCTTTTTTGCAACAAAGATTGAAAATTGAGTAAGTCCATAAAATTTTTCACTGCATGACAATAATAAATTTACGCGTAAATTAATAAAGGTAATGCTCTCATTACCAAACATTTAAGAAAAATAAATAAAACATTTCGGACCATTTGAAATCAGCAAGTCAATGTGAGATCAAATCTCGGACTATTTATAATCCTTACCGCTAGTCCGGTTCTCTTCTTCCAGGTAACTATTATCGACCTTGAACTAAGATTTAATGGAGCCGTGAACGAACGGCTGGCCTGATGGAGGTGGACAGAGTCGATGGCTGCTTATCACCGATCCCCACCGATTATCGTCAGTGCACGGTCTAATAAAGTTGAGTAACGGCTGTGACGTGCCAATCCGCTACTTTATATTTTTCGCACAATGAATGTATATACTTATACGCGAGATGCGAAGGGCCGAGGCGTTTCGGGTTTCCTCCTTTTATCATTTCACTCAGATTGCGGCCGACGGAGCGAGGAGGAAGCGATGCACTAAATTATCGTTTTACCGGTGCAAAAAATTAATGACATCTTGAATGAAGCGATAATAAAATCCAATTTTTAGGTCGCGCAGCTTCGCCCCAACGTTTCTTTTACGATGAGCAATCAATGCCTTTGCCCGCACTAATTACGAATTTTAGCGTTCGTAAATTAAGCTCCCTGAGATTATTTCGCGTCCGCGGAGAAAATGCTGAATTTATGGGACATGACTGACTTTTTTTCGCCGCCGGATTGCGCATGTGCTTTTTTTATCACTTCGTACTTGATGCTCGCGATCGCCGTGTGCGCGAGATCGAACCACGATGAGATTTTGGAAAGTCTTGTTTTTGTCTTGAAATTTCTTGATATCTGTCTTGAGTAGGTAGTAGGCCTAATCTCACGTTGTCCCGAGTCTTGACAATTTAAATAAATAAGTATTTTGATTTAATGCTATATTTTTTCGTTAACTTTAAATGGAAATCAATTTGTAATTATTTCTACATTAATTATGGTATAATGGTAGGTGACATACGACATCAAAAGATTCTAAAACGTGGTATTTGCAAACACTTTTAAAGTTTAATTTTTCAGTTTTATAAAGTTAAAACGTAAGATTTTAATATTAAAAGGTAAAAATAGTAAGGTCCGCTCAAAAAATAATGGAATTTTATTTTCGTGTCCTCGTGAGCATCGATTTCTCTCCTCACCTCCTTGGACAGTTACAATTTAGTATCGAGCCGAACAATCGCTGCGTTCAAAGCGAGCCTCCCGGGGAGCCCAGTACCCACTCTCTTTTCCAAAGTGCGAAAAAAGTTCGACGCAATTAAGCTCGATCATTCCCCGTCTGTGCTCCAGCGATATTTTAAAGAAAGTGAGAGAAAACAAGCTCGCGATTAAAGTCCAAACAATGGCCCATCATGAACGATATTTATCCAAGGCGATTCGCGACACGTCAGAGAGGCCTGGGCCCCCCAGGGGGTGAGCTTCGTGCCTCTCGCGAAACAATGGACCGTCTTATCCGCGGAGAGCGTCAAGATAGCGACGCGCTCGGACGAGTTTTCGCTCCAGTTGCTCGGAAAGACGGCGATTACGGGGGATACCGCGGACAAGGGCCCGTCCGCGCCGGAGAAATCGCCGGGACGGGCGTTGGTCCGCCTCGGGGCGACCCACTCTCCGCGTCGATTCAATTCCGAGCTTTGATTGCGCCGGGCGTGGAGAACGTGCAATTTTCGGGGAGGCAATTTTTCCTCTCGTTGGACGAGAGTCGCCGATGTTGCGGAAAAACCAACGAGAAAGTCGGAGTGGCATTTCTTTTTAATACTAACGGCGCGTGCTTAGGGCAGTTCTGATGGTTGCGTAAGTTGCTGCGATGATCGCAGTGCTTGTCAAGGCAGCGGCAGCTGCGGATACTTCGGATACTTTTCTCATGGGGGTTTGCGCAAAACTACCTACTTTTTTACTTAATTAGAGAAGACACGCGATGCTGCTGTGGTTAACGTACTACACGCGAGAGGAGAATTGACGTGGTTTTTCAATGTATATTCGCTAAGACGAGGATGACATTTTGAAGTGAAATTTACGAAGGAATGTGCTACGTGCTTCCAGAGTATAGTAGCTTATGATTGGAATTTGAATGAAGTTATATTGCTGACTGGAATTGCGACTGGATTGCTGTAGAGTATTTTTCTCAACACAGAACATTGACATTACTTTTTATTAATTGCTAGAAGTTATCCAAATGTATCACTTGACTAATGTATGCAGAATAAAAAAATTCGTGTAGTTTTTTCTATGTTAGGGGTTGGTAATAAGACTCAACATCATCAAAACAATAATTTCATTCGAAAGAAGTAAAATTCTATAACGATAGTTAAACTATTATCCCAATCTGCAAAATATTTCGTCTTCTATACTTTTTTCACCTCGATAAATCTTCAAATTTATAAGGTTTCGAAATTAAATTCTGAGAAAAAATTCAGCACTCATTCACAATTTTGTCAAATTGTATAAATTCTCTTTTTACAAAGTAGATATTTAAAAAATACTATCTACTATTTAAACCTTACAATATTCAACAAATTTAATTTTCAAAAAATTATTGCTAAAAATTTCTACCACTTGTAGAGCAGCTCAACAATATTTACATCAAGCTCGTTCGAGTGTCTCAAGACTTAGTTAGAGAATCCCCTCAACCCCACGCTTTATGCTTCCAATAAAAAGGCGCAACAGAAAATTGGCGCTTATCGGCGAATCGTAATTTTCAAAAAAAAAAGCACACCGACAATGTACCGAGGCTCCAGCTCAAATATCCACGTGTATCTCTGTATGTGTGTCCACGAATTGCTCAATGCACCCCGACACCTCAAGCGCGCGTAACGTTAATGATCGCACCGCTGCGGAGTATCAATAAAATTATAAGCCTCCTCTCCCACCAGACACTGAGGCGCGCAATTATCAAAGCGCGCGAGCACTCGTTACGTAAATTCGTTGTAGCGCCGTAGCGGAGCGCATGAAAAAGCGAACAGAACCCCGGCGAACCCGCGCAATTATTCGTGCTGACGAACCGACATGCTGCCTGGATTTTATACTTAGAAACGCGCGAGTTCAGCCTTTTCTTTTTGTCTCTTTTTTTAATTAAGCTGTTACTCTCAATTTCGAGGAAATAGTGCGGAGGATCTTTGATCACGTAGCGCTGTTTTTATATACGCTCCCGTTTAATTACGGCGATATTTTTTTTATTTTATTTTTTTAGCGTCGTAAAATAGGCGCCTTAATTGCGGCATAAATAATAAACGAAATCTCGAAATTGCACCTCATGCGATCTCGTGCGGTACGGATACAACGAATTGTGCTTATCACGCGAGCAAATATACGCAAGCAGGAGTAAGCAATAATCGTTTAGTGAATTGTAGATATAAATTGCTTCGTTAGATTTGTATATGGAGATATTAAAGTAACAATGAGAAAAAATTGAATGTATTGTGCAAATTATTTACTGTTGCAGTGAATGCTTAATTATACAATTTTTTCTTCAGTTTTTCAGTTAGTGTTATGACTATCTAAAATTCGTAATAATTCCACATAACTAATGAAATTTTGAAGACTATTAATTACGACACACATACATCTGTACAAAGAATCTATAAGTAAAAAGATTTAGTTTTTGGATAACACAATTAAATATGTTTTAGCATCCTGAAAAATAAGAATTTTCACTCTTAGTTTATAATGAAATACTCTATTGGAGTCAAATTTGACTCTACATGAATAGATTTGAATGAATGATTTGAATTCACTTTGAAGTAGAATAAGCCTTACTTCTTGTTCTATTTAAGAGTCAAAAAATCACTCTATTTAATTCCATCAAAGGAGTTAATTTCACTAGAAATTGGAGTGAAAATTTGACCCCAATAGAGTGAATTTTCACTTTATTTCACTCCATCTGATTTAGCATGTGAATTTTTATCAAATTTTTTATATTAACAGAATAAAAAAAAAGTTTTAACTATACTATTTAGATTTTTACGATGTTACAATCGCCCATAAGAAAAGAACAACGATCAAGAAGCCAAGCGTCACGATGCAAAATTAATTGTGATCCAATGTTACCCATAGTGAAACTTCGGAGCCTATTAATTCGGAGTATAAACGATCTGCCTTGGGAGGATTGCGGGATGTCTCGTTGGAACTGTTATTATCTCGCGCACGCTGAGGAAGTCTGCCACACAAGTCGCGAGTGCACCGCGGCTCTCTAATTTTATCGATCCATTAGATAATAGTGACAATTAGCAGCGTGCTCGGATGGACCCGATCTCGATTTCTATCGCCGCCCACTGCGATGGGGGGTGGAAGGGGGGAGAAGGGCAAGAGTATTGATTTTCATCGAAGTCACACTTTCACTCTCGTTGTACTTCGTGCCACACAAAACTGATTTATGATACCCTTCGAGCAGAAAAACAAAAAGTCCTTACACGTAAATTTAATAGCGCGCTGTAGACCGTCGTGAAAAGATCGTTCAATGTATCTCTCTCTCTCTCTCTCTTCATACAATACATCTATAATGACTGAGAAATTCTTGGGTGAGATACATGGTTAGAATAGAGAAGGATGAAAAAATAGTTTATTCTTCTTTTTTAAATATAAAGAAATTGAAAAAAATATATGTATTATAATAATAAATTAAAAACAAGAAGTCTGAAATTTACTACCCACTCTAGTAATTCTTTTTTATCGCAAAATCTACGAACTTATGCATTAATTGCTTTAATAAATACTATAGAAAATTTTCTAAGGCAAAGTTTTTATCGATCTAATTCCCTTTATCTTTGTCTCTCTTGTTCTCTTCTGGATTTTTTTTTTATAATTTCATCTATGCCACGTATAAACGAGAGAATAAAAGTTGAGGGTACAGACCACTTCTCAGCGTCACGATACATAGATTTTTTGTCCATCCGTGAAGCTAGACGTTTGACCAGCTTCGGACGGAGCCGATTCGATTTCAGATAGACACCGTAGAATTAGACTCGCGGCTGGGAATTCGATCCAGTGACCTCCGGCGGCCACTTTTACTCGCGATATCGCTCCGGCGGGCATTGCACGCCGCGAGCAACCGACGCACGCGGATGAAAAAAAAATTTATTATACGGATGTATGCGCATTCCTCGTCTTTTTTTCCGCGCGTTTAACGTCCCTATTGTGCGGACGCCCGAGGTTTTAACTGCTTTCATTCATGAGCCGGAGTTGCGCAACGCCCCGCCGAGCGACGTACGCGCTTCGACGTAAAAATGCTCGGCACGAGGGAGATGTTTGCGGGGCTCGCTTTCCACGCGCAATTTGACAATATTGATCATCGGAGGCTTAATTGTCGTCTTAATGCCTCGAAGCGGCCGATCGAGCGTGTGCAACGATGATTTATCGACGCCGTGCAAGTGGCTGGGATTCAGCTATGCGATTGTGCGTACGCGCGTGTTTTAATTGAACTAATTGAAATAATCCATATTATCGATCCTGCCAACTGTGCAATAAACTTTTTATATCTTTTTTTTCTTTATTGTTTTATTTGCAATTGGATTTTTTTTCAATTATTTTGTTCTGGCTGGCGCATTAGCGTCATAATTGTTGTGCAAAATCGTAATGTAACGTATATTATTGCTTTTTATGCTAATTACGATTAATTCGGTGAGTGTGCGGTAAAGAAGCCGTCTGAAAACAAAGTGTTTTTCTTCTGTTTAAAAATAAAATGTTTACGCAGCAAAATAATGTATTCGAATACCTGTCTTCTCCCATTAACGCAGTAGTAGCAGCGAGAGTTGGCCAGGCATATGCGCGAGTAAACACGAGTGTTATTTCATTACTTCTATACTGACGCACAACTGGATCATAAATTTATTATGCGCGATAAATTATTATTTTACTTGATATTCATTTAAAACGCATACATTGAAATATATATCTTTTTCTCTGATGTAGACGTGTTATTTTGTATAAAAAAAACTGCGTTTATTACTTTTTTGTTCTTGCATTATGTATGAGGGAAAAACCAGTTGATTTCAACGGTAACAATTAAAGTCAATTTTCAGTTGCTTTGAATTTATGCTACACCAAATTTAGCTTCTCAATTTGCCTTTTTTCCTTTTCCTTTGAACTTGTTTACAGAATAGAGTAATTACAGTTGTTCGCGACCGGATGGTCGTAACGCACCAGGAGAATTCAAAATCAACGAAAAACTTCAGTACCTTTTTTTATAAATTGTAATAGTTTTATTTTTACTTTATTTGACAAAGGCGCTTCGTCGCCTTTGGACTCAGGCAACGAACTGAACAAGTGGGAAGAAAACGCAGCAACTATTTCTTTTGTCGTTAAGCAACCGTCCCTGTTTAACAAAGGAGCGACTCGCACTCACAGAAGGGTAGATTCGTTTTCTCTTTTAAAAAACAAATAAAAATACATGTTCGACTGCTGGCCTTGACGTCAGCAGCAGACCCAAGTGTCTAATGGCTAGGTGGCTTCCTTCTTTTATAAATCGTCGCCGATTTGCGGAGCAAAATAATAGCGGCTCCAACTATACTTTAATAGTTGTGCACGCGGCGTCAGGACGACGAAACCTTACAAGGACTGACCACCGAATATCCAAACCCACTTCCATGAAACGTGTCGCGAACAACAGTTGATTTTTAAAAAATGCAATTCTTTGCATTAATTCATTTACAAGTTTAAATTCAGTTAATGATTTAGTCAGGGCCGTCGAACGCATTATTAGTACAATTTAAAATGTTTAGTGCCCAGATGCACCAAATTTAAATTAATTCATTTTGTTTAAGCTTTACAGTCGAACATTCCTAATTTCCAGATTTCCGTATAGCCTTCCAAATTGTTCGTTTCTAATACATTTCAATGAGGCAGTGTTTTTTGATCATATATAGTTTATTCTAAAATGTTTATGAACTCCAATAAAATTATTTATCAAGAAACGCTTTACGTTTATTTTTATTTATTTTATTTATGTATTAAAACCAGTTAATACATATAATCAATTACAATCATTGGTATATATAAACAAGTCACAAAAAAGTAACCCAGCAGAGGAAAGCAAATTCCTGCATGTATGGCTTTAAAATTGAAATTTAAAATTGAACTTTCATTTCGAAAATCTCGAAGCTCAAATGTCATTTCAGGAAAACACACGCCATTATTAGCCAACGCAATAGACGTTCGCTTACTCATTAATTGTCAAACTAAAAAAAAATCGAGGCGAGTGCGTAATTGTACCCCCCCTTAAAAATAAGAAAGCTCGAGCTTAATGACGGCATTCCACAATCACACCGTGCGATCGCAAAACGCTCACCTGGAGCCGTAAATAAATTTCACCGATTCTCACATCCGCTTCACTGGCGGTCGCGGCGACGCGCCCAACGGCAGACTGTGGTCTCGACCGTCTATGTCTTCCATCGCGAGAATCGCGTCCGCGCATTCCGCGGGAGTATCTTTCCGCGCGGCGCGGCCGTAGGTGCCAGTCTTAACGACCGGCGCGCGGCGATGAATCAAGGCGCGCGCCTAATTAATTCCATTTAAAGGCGCGCGAGTGCAACGATTAGGCGTGAGCCCCATAGGCTATCTTTCAAAGTGACACGCAACAAGGCGAGCGCGCGCCTCTATTTGCAACTGGCCGAATGAATTTCGTAAAGGCTTCTAGGAACTTGGCCGGAGCGCGCGTCCACATTATGCACGCGAGCCAAAGCGGCCACGCCCGCCGGATTACACGGGGTGGACAATGCGATCGCGCCGGGGAATGCTTGCTTAAGACCGATTGCGCCTCCGATATCTACGATGCACGCTTTATTGTCTTTTTTTTTTAATTTTATTCAGTAAATCTTGTATAGAGTATCCCCTTAACGAGGCATTTTAATTTTTGTATTTGGAGAAAACATGCAACGGTACGTTTTTTTTTAATGAACTCATTTTAGATCAATAACAGGTAGCGTTGCCGAAAGTTAATAAGACTAACGTTCTAGAGTATAATAATAGTGAATAATAATTTTGTTAAAAAAATTATTTAATTTGATTTAGTTTTCTCGTGCCTCATTTTGAGTGAACAAAAATCTTTTGATGCATTTCAAGTCTACTCAAATTACTTCGCAATATTCCATCATCATTTTTTTATAACGTTTTTTTTTAAACTATTCTTGCGCCTTTCGTGATCATTATATTGTTTCCTTTCCATTCAATAGTATAATTTGACCAGAGCTATTACAGAAGAACATTTTGTGGAAATAACTGAACCATTAAAAACAACAGCATACGCATAGGTAGATTTTATTAATAGTTTGTTTTTTTAATGCAACGATTATTCGTCTACAATGAGACTAGTTACGAAAACGAGGCACTAAACTGTTGTAACTAACTAAATAGTAACAAAAAAAGCTTATTTCGATAATAATGATAACAGAATCTCTCAACTCCTTTCAACAATTATTTTAGACCACTAATATTTTTTATTTAATGGTAATAATTAACATCTACTATAAGTTTTTGTCAACTGACAAATAATTTCTAATGTACTATACTTCAATATGATTCGCTTTAGCATGCAAATAATTTTTATCATTAAAATAGTGCCATTGTAATTTTAATTTTTCAATAATTTCCTGAATCAAAATGTAACTATTTCTTTTTAACTCTCAATTTCTGCAATCTATAAAAAAAATCATCAAAAAAATCATGACTTACGATTGTTACATTGAATGGTGCTGAACGGCGCACTCTCTAAATAATGAAAGAGTGCGAAGTATATTCAATTCGATCCGATCCAAAATACCGCGATCAATTCTCGAATTAAAGTTTCTCTCACTTTTTATTTAACTCATTCGGGCTACTGCAGCCGCCTTTTAAAGTAAACAAATTTTTTTTCAGGGTGCGTAAAATGTCGATCACGAAAACTTCGACGCCGAAGCAGGGTTCTGACGAGAAAGTCGAGCGCGAAATAGTACACGAAATTGAATCATCTGACCTACTATCTTTCGCAATGGTTTTCGATGACTAATAGCCTTTGAGGATATACATATCGATTTTTTTTATTGCGCCCCATTACAATCGATATTTATCGATAAACCACCCACGCTGATCAACGTTACGTTTAACAACTATGAATTCTCTCGTACGCTATATCCACGACGAAAAAAAATCTCATCCTTAATTAGCGTCGTTTTTCACGAAGTTTCTAGTGCACGAGTCTGTCGTATGCGCGCAAAGCGCATAGCGCCAAACTATATCCAGCAGAAATTCGCAATTTATAACGGCGAAGGAGAGCTGATAGGCCGCGCGCGGAATCTCAGCTAATGATGCGCATAAATAACGCGCAATAACAATAACGACTTTCTCGAAAAGCTAATTTTCAGGAGGCAGCGGCGCGTTTCGAAAATGATAAACGTTTCCGCGTCGAGCCGGGGAGCGAGATTGAAAATTTCCACGGCGGTAATTTAAAGCCGCGAACTTTGGTCCACGGAGGGAAATCGCGATGATTCGCGCGGCGTAACGTGAAGTATAAATAGATAAAAAAAAATGGAAGGAAGAAGAAAAAAAAGGAGAGAGAGAGAGAGAGAAAAGACGGAGGCGCGAGTTATACGCACACGTGCGCCGAAGCTAATGTAATGCGGCCTCGTTAAAATCCATAAAATATTTCGCGATCGTGAGCTGCGGAGAAATTCGCTGACTTATTTTACAGGGACCATGAGAGAGGAGATGCGAGCTTTCGTCGGTCACGAGTGTTTGCCGAAGCTTTTGCGAGCTTGCACGGCGCCAATTGCGGCGTCATCGTGCTTTGAAGGCTCTGTTTATGTCCCGCGGGTAATATTACGTCTGAGGTGTTATCTCAACTTATCTGATTGCAGCCAGTCAACCCAGACGTCACTTGGAACACTTTTTTTTATTTACATTATACAAGGGTGCCCGAGGTGTTATTTTTTAATAAAACTTTAATTAAATATAAATTTGTTGTTAAATTACTAAAAAAAATCTGTCAATTCTTTGGTATGACGTTTTTTAGCACAGGTAAAATAGTAAACAAATTTTGTAAGAAAAACCAGCAGTGGTTCAAGCAAAATACAAAAATCTTGATTAATTTTCAGGATACAATCTTAAGCTTAAACATTTCCTCTGTTATTTACCAGAAAACCTAGCTTTGAATACTAAACTTAATTTCTTTTTACATTTATTTAAATTTATTATAGTGCAGCAGATTGATACGTATCGATTCGTAACCAACAACTACGAAGCTAAATAATTAATTGCTAATGATTTAGAAATATCCAACTTTGCTCGATGAACTTGAATAAATCTAACAAACTAACATGAATAAATTAACGTTTTTATTACATACAAAATGACTTATTACGCTTAATAAAAATATGAACAGACATCAATAACGGTGTTATCTTTTTCCCATGCAATTGGTTCGCGAGTTGCGTCAATTTCGCGAAAAAAAGGTCAATCTCTTATAACGATAGCTGAATGCTGCGTGTATCGAATTAACAATGCTTATGAGGCGAAAATACATGCCCGGGGTGAAAAGGAAAACGACATCGATTCTGTAAACGACGCGGTGGTCATTGATGAGTCACACTCCTGGCGGCCTTCGCCGGCTATTCAGGTCACCGGACCAAATCGCATAGAAATTTCGGATATCTTTGTTTTTATTTTGAAAGAGAAACCACTCGGTGAAAAGTCGCGTCTTATGTTTTGACAAGTCGACGCTTTTATTCTCGAGCGACCATTATCTAGATCTTCCAACGTAATACCTCCAAATCCCGTATCCTTCGATTATTAAGTATACCAAGAGTTTCACTTTCTCTTTGCATCCGTGTCAGAGCCAACAAACTTTTAGCCACGCCGCTGCAAAGTGGTAGAGGAATTCCTATTTTTAAATCTTCGAATGTTAATATACATTAAAAAAAAACAGGCTAAGCACTTTCTCAGCGTTAAGTCGTCAACTCTCGAGCGCGCGTATGTCCGTCAATAAAGCGGAGGGAACGTTTCGAACGTGAAAATGTGAATGATAATATAATTAAATATGTATTTCAATGGGGGTAAAACATAAATCTTAATTAATTCCGAAGGCGATGGCTGTTAATTTGCAATTATAGATCCCTTAATTGAACGGCGCTCGGAAAATTATTCTAGACAGCTACAGCCGCAAATTGCCATCAACACCCGCTAGAAGTTCAGACTCAGTAGTCCGCCTTGATGGAGTAGCCGCGGAGGAGAATAGTTTCTGGGAAAGTAGTTTCTCAATTGCTCTTGGAGGAACTATTAATGCCCCCGTAAATTGTATACGCACACAGAGCTAACCCGTGTTTATCTTCCCTCATCTTCTGCCGCTCCCGAGAGTTCGCAATCCAAAATTAATTAAGCTGCGCTTCTTTTTTTGCCTTTCCTTCTTTCCGTCATCTCCCTCCTCGAGTGATTTCATTGTACGCACCCTGACAATCAATCCCCAATTTCTTTCTTTCTTTTTCTTTTTTAAAGAAGTAGCCTTTTCATTTTGCCTCTCGGTGCTCCGAAAAGTATATGCGATGCACTGCGAAAAAATTAGTTCAATGAAATTACTGTTATTTTTGTAGCTTTTGTAAAATAATGAACGCAATTTTGAATATTATGATGCTGCGCAATATTATAACAGTTTGGTAAATTACTTTACTTACAGAATTTTATAAAGGATCTTGATTTAAAAAATAATTATGGTTATTTGAACGTTTTAAAAGCTATTTATTGATTAATATTTTTTGTTCATTATTAAGTTGACAATTTTGTCCTGTCAATTAAAAAAGGAACTAAAAACGCTTTAAAAAGGCCAATCACTTTACTACTCCTTGAAATATCAAATTATAATATAGTGAAAAAATTGAAAATTAAAACTAGTCTTACGCATAGGGTTATTATTATTTACGGTAGAACCTTCTTTCGAATATTAATTTGATAAAAATGCCAATCAATTGTTTGATAAAAAATGAAGTTGGTCGTGTAGTTGTTTGTAAAAACGAAAGTTCACTAGGCGATCGTCGCATAGAAGTTAATCAAAAAATAAATAAAATAAAAATATAGAAAGTAAAAAGGTATTTTAAAAGTGTTTTCATTAAGCTCTTTCGCTGGCCAATTCCTGATTTAGTCGGGAACAACTATTCATTACAATAATTGCTACAGTAACAATAGCCTTGTTGCTGTATAAAAGTATTACGTTTTGTTAATCTACTTTTCTCAAAGTAATTAAAGAATCGCCAGGCACCCGTACAATGGCACATGGTGAAATTGCTCTTTGCGATGGAAAGTGCCAGTATAGGTTAATCGGAGAGCCCGATTTTTTCGCATTGTAGCGCCCGGAGCATATACGCGCGTCGAACTTTTAATTCGCCTCCGACTATCAAGATTCGATCGCGTGCGCCTGTTAATTTTACCTCCGCTTTTAATTGACCCAAATGAATTTACAACGAGAATTTCGAAAAAAAAAAAAAATTCGTGATCTTTACCATTTGGATTTAAGCGGATGTAATTTCTCTTAATAAATTTGGAAACAAAATTATATTAAACTAAATTAATACCATCTTTATTTTATTTATTTTTTTTTTTTTTTGGAGAAAAATGTAAACGGTGTCCAGGTCCAAGATCTCGCAGCAACGAAAAAAACCCTTTGCCGATGGTCTAAAAAAACCGCGTCCGATTTTTTTAGCGAGATGCATTTTTCTCCATAAAACGTGGAATTTACAAAATAACGCGATGATAAAGCCTATCCAGATTGACGCACGGAATCCGGATGTGCAGACGCGCAAAAGAAGGCAACGAGGCGAATCGAACTTTTTGCGGCTATTTTTACGCTTTTTAATCGGCGATTTCGGCGTCCAGAGAAAAAAAAAGGTCATGGAATTCCTCGCTCGTTTTTTTTTCTTCAGCTTCTCGAAAGTGCGTTAATCTATCGGTGAGTACATTACTGCGCTAATTTAGATAAGAGTGGGACGGATTTACGTCAGAAATTAGCAACTTTGCAATTTTATTAAACTAAGTAGAGTTTTCGTCGGGCTGCCGCACGTGCAGTTGAATTTCGTAACTAAAGCCAGTTTGGTTTTTAGATACATTTCCGTATCGCGATATCCGCTTCTTTCATCAAAGCTAACCAGTTTCGCGTGTGGATAAATTTAATATTTCGTGCGCAACTCGAGACTTTACATAATTAATTATATATTAATACTTTGACTTTATTGCCGATATTTGTTGTTACATAAACATTTACGAAATAAACTTCGTATAAATTATTAGTCGATCATCGTCGGTTCGATTATGTCACCTAAACATTTTATAAAAATAATCGAGTACATTTTTTTGGAATAACTTATGTATTAATGAATAAATATCAAGATTTTCATTACTTTTCATTACTGGACATTACTGGCAAGTTTTAGAAACTAAAATTAAATATGTCTAAATCATTTACGGTAGACTCAAAACATAATCTTAATTCATTTAATTATTAACAAAATGATTAAAACTTAATTTCTCAAAAATCGCAAATGTCAATAATCACAAAAATAGATATAAATTATTGCATTTTGCATCTTAAAAAATATCGTAGATTATGCATTTATGTTACCCACATATAATTGAAACTGAAATGCACTCAAACTAAAAATAATTTGAATAATTCAAAATTAGTTATCTTCTGATTTTGCTCCAGGCGTATTAATAAATAATCTTATTAGAAAGCAGAAATTAACTTGACTCATCAAGCGTTAGAAGAAATTATCGCCAAAAAATTAATTTCTTAATTTAACGTGTACTTCCTTTTGTGGTCTCTAACGAGGAAAAGCTCATTTCAAAAAAGGTCAAATATAATTCGAGTACTAAAACATAAAATAAATTCTTTAAAAACTGATAAACTGAGGTCATTCTGCGAATGAATTTGGCAGGTTTTAAAAGAGTTTACTTCACTTTACTTTTACAGAAAGAGTAAAATAAAAAAAAATTCTAAACGTACTGTTTCCTTTGTTAGTATGTGACGGGTTATTGCATACATTAAATTTATTATGTAATTTCTAATTCTACCCTGTCGGAAAATTAGAAGTTATTGACCAAAATTTTTTTAATTCTGTATTAATTTATCATATTCTGGACAATAACTCCTAAATTTTCAGGCTGAATAAAATTCTGATAAATAAATTAAAAAATATTTTTCTAAATGTACTTTCTAAAAGTTTTTTAAGTCCATATTAATTTATCATATTCTGGGCAATAACGCCTAAATTTTTAGACACAATAGAAATTCTGATAAATAAATTAAAAAGGTTACGCATTCTCGCATATACTCAGGCAATCGCATCTTCCGCTTAATTTTGACACTTTATGTATGTAAATAAAAAAGAAAAAAACTATCCTCAAATTCCCGATCTGTCGAGATAAGAGAGCAATTCTTCTCATGCGCGCTCGGGCTCGCACATAAATAATCCGGGCGCGCACAAAGCGCAATCTCTAAATAATAAGCTAGACCAGATTTCGCAAGCTCGAAAAGCCGCGCGCCGGGCAATTCATCCGCGTCGGTGCAATAATGGCGCGCTCGCATCGCGGCTTCATCGATCCTGGCTGCACTCGCGCGCATCGCGGCTGCACCTCTCGATCGCTCGCGCGCCTTCGAACTTTCTATCGCGCCCGCATTTCGCGATTGGGATGCGGGGAGCGTAGCGCGCGCCATTTCCGAGAATCGCATCGGGAATCCAATCGCATATTTTCGCCGCGTGGGCAGGAGACTTCGTATCCGGTCTGTTGCCCTCCCTCCCCCCATTTGCAGAAGGTACGCGTAGTTTCTCGCGGGAAATGGATGCACTTGGCCGGGATGCTCGAAGTGCACGTGGGTAGCTTTTGGAGGAGGCCGTTTTACTTTTCTTCCGGTGGTTTTCGAAATTTTGCAGTCGGCGCATTAAGATTAAACGCAGCTTTCTTTTTTACTAAAGTATAGGGACTATCTTGAGGAGGTGTAGATACGGATGTAAATGCCGAGATGAAAAATGTTATAGTGACAATGAAAATGTTATTTTATAAAATTTATCAATGTATTAATTTACTTAAATAAATTTATTTAGTGGAGGAAAATATGGTATATCATTATTGATCGTTGAATACCTTGCCAAGATGAATATTACACATAAACTCTTTTATAATTCTCAAAATCCGAGTATACAATGCTTCTGCGTCAAAAAATTGGAAACAGCTTTTTTAGCAATTCAAAACTTTCTCTACGAGAAAGTCAAAAGGTACCACGCGTGTTAAAATTTACATTGTTTGAAAGTTGCGTTCATTCGTGCCGAAAAGTACACTTTTTTTCTGTCAAAAAAATGCGAGTTTTTGTAATTTATATCTTGTTCTCAAAGAATTTGAGCTATTAATTCTACACAATAATCTATTTTATTCGCAAATTGAAGTAAAGAATGAAAATTAAATAGACAATTTTATCGAGAAAATATCAATAAATAAAGAGCGAAGGATGCCTTTGTAAATGACGCGCGATGCTAGTCTATAATGGAACAGTTAAAATAAATAACAAACTATAATGCATTTTCACTTTTAAGATTAGAAGATTAATCAGAAGATCATAAAGCTAATTTTAACGCAAATTAACGGACTTGATAATTATTTTAATAATCAACTATTTAAACTATTATAAATTTAAATAAACACCTCGTAACAATTTGAATTGTGGGCTATTCAACCGAACATTTACTCATTAACCGATAAAATTGCATATTTAAATATACCTTATAACAACCCCGCATCGTATACTTGAGAAAAGAATTTCATATCAAATCTACGTTAACTTGACGATTTACTTCATAAAATTAATTCACCTTACCACCTTTATTCCAACAATGTTGTAAAATTAGAAATTTGTTTGAAAGGACATAAATTTCAGTTACTGCTGCGCAAACTGTGTAGTTTATTTAAATTGAAAATACAAAGTATACGCAATAAAACGCTTTGAAACAGGACTTCAATTTCGTATAGTGCGAATTACATCGTAATGAAATGTAGATATTCTTGATAGTGAGCGGAGAGTCTCGCTTAAAGTCTATACAATAGTTTTTTTCTTAAATCTAGCCAATTATCTTGCAAAAGAAGAATTTCCTATCGACCGAAGAAAAAAAAACTTAGACTTTGTCGGAAAAAGCAAACAGCTTTGTACGTATCGTCAAATATACTTTTTTCCACATTCGCTTCATTATCTTGGACGGAAATTGTTGGCGCGAATGAATTTTAGGTATTCTTTCACCGAGAAAGCAAAAATATGAGAACGCTCATTCTCTCTCTTATATTAAAAAAAAAAAAAACAAGTGCAACTTTTAAAGCAGTTGGCCATATACTTTCTCCTTGAAAGAAAAAGAAATTACTCTTTTTCTCTCTGAATAATTTATACCCGCCCAAAGCGTTTATTTTAATAATTTCATCGCGTGCAAGTTTATGCTCTTTCTTTTTAAGAAACAAAACGGATTAATATGAGAAAATTAATTTTTTTTTCAGACCTACGGTCTTATCCAGTCGAGCATCGAAGTTCACTAATTACACTGCCACAGTGAATACATTGATAATGAAGCTAAAAGAGTTCAAGAAATTGAAAAAGCGTTAACAAATTTATCAAACACTTTCCCAAGCATAAATAAAAAATGCCAAAAAGGAAATACTTAAAGTATGCAATCGGTGTCGTTTGACTACCTGCCGGAAATAAAATTCTTTAATAATTAACATCTCGTAACTGCAATGTCTCAGTTTTTTTCCTTTATATGCAGCCTTTAATTAGAATACTTTTTTCAAATTCTTTCCTTACTCTCTAATCTTATTATACTGTCATAAGTTACTATCAAACTTCACCTTAAAATCGAGATTACAGCATTCGTAAATTTTAAATCATTAAAATATCATTATATTAATCTATAAAACCATTGAATACAAGTATGTTTCTTTAAATGTTGCTAATAACAGGTGATTAAAGGGCCAAATTTCGCGTCGTAAATCAACGACGAAGAAACAAAAAATCAAAATCAAGGGACTCCAACAGCGGACATCATGATCGCAGTAGACTTGATTTCACGTGAAAATAAAGGGGGGGGGGGCTTGGTATAAGCGGGTGTCATTAGCTGGTGAACGCGAAATTGCGAGGAGCCCAAATTGTCCCAACTAAAGCAAGGCGGAAATTATCGCGCGGATCTTTTGGATGGTTTTGTCCGTCCCTTTTTTTCGAAACACTCGAAGAAATTGAGGCAGAAAGCGTAATGAGTGTCTCCGAGGATTCGGTCTTTTGTGGAAGACGAGGTCGGGCCGAGCATAATTTGTTTTATGAATTCATGCGTACATGCACACAACGTTCAAGGGATATTTATTTTAAAATGTGTCGGCGACCGGTTACTTAATTTTAAATTGCCGCGTTGAAGATTTAATTTTGAACATTCGCGAAAATTGCCGCTGGAATTGAAATGAGATAGTCCGGTATTGACAAACGTTTTTGGAGCGATTTCTGGGTATAATTCTAGGAAGTCAGTTCATATTTGAAATTTTCGATTCAAAAAAGGCAATATTCCGGAGACGTGGTTGGGGTGTATTATTTTGACACTGCGCAATCGAAAATATTAAATCATGCATCATATTAGCGGTGCTTGTAATTAAATAAACCTTTCGTATGAAAAGTCGTAATGCGCAAAAATTTAGGCTTGCGCTATTAAAACATGTATTAATTGTAACATTAATGCTCTTTTTAATTCAATATTTTCAACTAATTTTATCGATTAAAGAAAAATTCAAATTTGTTTGCTATTTTTACTTTTTTTTTTTAACTATTGATTTTTAATTAATATGTACGTATATATAAATAATTTCCAATGGTTTAGATAACAATAAAAAATAAGAACATATTAAAAATGTAACATTAACATATATAAAAAAATAACTAATTAAATTGTCGCCATGAAAAGATTAATTATTATCATTAAATTATTAATTATTAAATTTGCTTTGCGGCGTACGTACATACCAATATCAGCCGCATTATGAATTGAGATTTGCCAATCGCTTTGTATTATTTATTTTAAAAAATGCGCGCAGAGCTCGCCGCTATTTCCGGGTGTTCTGAATTTTGTTAGAAGAAGGGTATTGTTCCGCCTAAAATTATCTAATGTTACTTAAGCGCATTGATAAATAAATTCAATTTAATTGATTATTCACGATGAAAAGTGCGCTTTACAGTTTCAATTATGTATTACAGTTTATTTTAAAGTTGCATAATTAACCTGTTCATAAAACTTTTTTTTTTATTAACTCGATACTTGAATACTCGAATATCTAAAATTTTAGATACCGCCGCGATATTTAGCTGAATGTATAATAATTGCTTTTTTTTGATCCAGCGGACACGTTCCAATCACTTTTAAAAAGCTAGTTGCCATAGAACGATCCCTGGGGTACCTTTGGATCAATCCTCGGGTTGCTTTTTTGAAAAAAAAAACATGTTTATTTTCACAGTGCAGCATCAGCCACAATATTTACTTCACTGTGAACGCAATGTAATAACGCATAAAAAAGTCTTAATGGAAATCCGTACTCGTCGCTGGTTAAAAAATTAATAAAAATAATCAAAGAGTATGAATTTTGTGTTATACGCGCAAAGTGCAAAATTCTAAATTCATTGGCAATAGACAATTGTTCTAGGTTTTTATTTTAACCTTATTCACCCTTTTACAATTATAAAATAAAATATAAGTATGATAAAGAAATTATGTCAGAGGGGAATTATATAAATAACATAAAATGGCTCGAGGGTAGGGGAGGATTTGTCGGGTAGAATAATTTCAAGATAATTTTAAAACAATGCTATATATAGCATGATATGGTATGATGATATGGTATTGTAATAAATATGTATTCAATTTTTTATCGAATTATATTTTAAACGATACATGAAAAGCTTACCTCTAATTAGTATTTTATCTTCAATGTCTTCATGTATATTATATAAATTTTTATGAATTCATTGCAATGAGCTAATCACAATAATGTAATATAATATTCTCTATATTTATACTCTGCTATCTATGCTGCTGTATTTTCCATTTTAAAAATATTTTATACAAGTTCATCATAATCTAGTAAATAATTTCTCATCGTGCATTAAGTATCAGATGAGTATCGAACAATGTTTCATTGCAAAATAAGATAATAAACCTTTGAATTTCAATCATCCAGTTATTATAACAGTTTAAGTTTCGTTTTTTATCGGCAGCATCTAAAAATAAATATATAAAATGGATTATTCATTGTTTTGCAAAATTATTGAAATTTATGATATTAAATTATTACTCACTGCAGGTGTACCTATATTTATACAATAAAAATAATATTCACAGTACCTTTTACATATACCCATACACATATGTACATATAGATGACAAGTAAAAAAAAAATCAACTCTTTTGCAAGACTTTAGTATTGCATTACTCCGATACTATAAAATAATTCAAAAAAAGGGGGACAGGGGAGGGGGGCGTTAATGGTGCTCAGCATTGGGCGGCACCATTTTCTGCAGAACCCTGGCATTATTTATGCCATTGATATCTTCGTAATGTATCATTAGCTGTTGAGAAAATGCATTATATGTTCATTAACAATTGAAAGATTAAGGCAAGAAAAATTATGCATTTGCTTTCAATAGTACAATTTAGTAAAATAACAATTGATTTTTTATGACACAAGTAAGATTTTCATATTTTTGTACAAAAAACGGGGCTAAATAATCCATTTTTTTTACTAATGAGTCAAAAAGGTAAAAGGGCGATCGAAAAAGGGAAAACGGTGTATAAAAAGCGAAGCGGGCAAGAAAGCAGCATAACAACCAAAAAATACCACTATATTGCCCGCTTAACTTATAGGGGACAGTGGGGCCTAACAGGTCATAGGGCAAAATTGGTCGTGGAAAAAATGGAACATTGATTGGTACACATAAAAATATGAAAATTTATGCGGGTGTCAAAAAAAGATTTTACATACATATTTAGTATCATTATATAAATATTATTTACGAGATTATATATACATAATAGTTAAGCATACATGTACCTTGTTCTAAATATAAATTCATTACTAATATTAATATAAATAGATAAGTTAATATAACTTCTTAGTTCATCCAAATGGTGCACAGCTTTTGGGCGGCACCATTTTCTTCTTTTGGGAGAGGGGGGAAATTTAAACTAATTTTATATTTAAGAAACTACAAAGGAATTCAGCATATTTAAGAAAACGAAAATTTAACAAATCTAACTTTACGGTAAAAAAAAGAAACTAAAAAAACTTTTAATACACTTTAATAAACTCGCGAAGAATTAATGGAGTAATGTAATACCTTATTTCTGCGTTATAAATTAGAAATTACTATTATCTTAGTCAGTATTGAACGTTCATCGGATATTTAAAGTTATTCATAAAAATAAATTACGCAAAAGAGTTGACAGGATAAGTATAACATCTCACTAGCGCGGATTCCCACGGTGAGAAGTCGATGGCTGCTGGGCCGCCTCGTCTCCTTCTGTACTACGCACTCTCGGAGATCCCTTCGAACCCGACTTTACAATGCCACTATGTAAGTATAGTGGCATTTGAGCTCGAATTGATACCGAAGACCGCGAGACGTAAGTACACAGAAAAAGCTGAAGGCAACTTAGATATGATTAGTAATATCACACTAAGTTTGACAACAGCTTTTCTGCTTCGATGCAGACATCAGGACTCCGTCCGATGGACCTGTAATAAATTGTTTAAAATCATTATATTAATATCGAAATAATATTTACTTATTTATTTAAAAATAATCAATGTACAATACATATAATAGTACTTTTCTTTGTTGAGAGATAAAATAAAATTTGTTTTATGTTCTATAATTATCTGTTATAGATATTCATGTATGACAATATTAAAAATTGAATCTTTTAAAAATAAATTGTTTGAACTTTAATTAAAAGCAAGACTTAATATGACTTCTAACTAAAATGTGGTACAAAAAAAAATTAATTATTATTTTCTTACCACTTTATGATGGGTGGTGGTTCCCCACTCAACTTTGCTCTTCTTCAGTAATTATAAAAAATCATAATCTACTAATCTTCAAGTAAATATTCATAGGAATGTCAAAATCTATTAATCATCGCTGAAAAGTTTCATTTTATTATTAAATTTGTTCTTAAAGTAACATTTACATGTCAGTTAGTATGTAAAAATTATTTAATTCAATCTATGCAACATTCAAAAAAATATTTTCTAAATATATGAAGAACCCTATTGCAAAATTTTATTTCGTACAAGTTTAATTTAAAGTTTAATAATGCATGTTGCATATATTGAAAATCACAAAAGTAACTTCTCTATCAAGGAAGCACTTCTCAGTAACTTCGGGAATGGACTTTTACAATTTATACCTACTTGTTTTTATATAAAGTATAATTTTTACTGCCCCTGGCAGTATTCAGTTCAATGGCATCTAAGACTGTCATGAATACTCTGTTTTATCCGCTCCATGAATTCTGAAAAAACACAACTTAATTATTGGATCGAATATATCAAAAAGGTTTTGCAGTATATATATTTTCAATATATGAAATAAATTCAAAATATTGTACAAATTAATCAAATAATACTTTTAATAAAATTAACTAATTATTCTCATGCACATGAACAATATTCATCATTTCAAGAATATATGCAACTTAATAGTAATCAACAAATTTACTTACACGAATACATGAGTTAAAGGTAAACCAATGTTCCGCAGGCAATTTAAGTTACAGAGAGTAATAGAATTTTCAACTACTGTAACTTCATCAAAGTTAGAATTCGGTTTCTTCCTTAAACTATTACAGTATCATTTGCGTCAAAACAATTGACTTGTACAACTGTTCGATCACAAAACAGCAAGCATAGTAGTTCTGTCATCCAACTTCAATCTGAAAATGATAAAATAATTACTAAAATAATAGATAATTTAACAGTATAAATAGAAGAAATACATTTCTTTCATAAAATTTAACAAAATTATTTAAGATATCTTTTAGAAATATTTTGAACAATTTCAATGAATTGATTTATGACAAATAAGGAATAAGCATATATACAAGCTGCTGTGAAAGTATACTTACTTATCAGGAAGTATCAGTTAATTAATTATATGCAGCCAATGACTCGAGCCGTAGAGTGAAGAATACAATTTTAAAATAGATTTCCACCAAAGCTGCAGTTCTATTATTTCTATTGCTACTTTAATAATAAGTAGTGTAGATGATAACATTTGGACATTGTTGCATCTCAGAATAAGCGGCAGGATACTTTTACCACAAAGCATTAACCTGAAAATGATGAAATAATCATTAACATGATTCACAATTTTCCTATGATTATTTACAAAAATCGTAATTTAATTAATTACACATTTTTACAAAGACTTGATGCGGTAAAAAAAATAAGCTATTCTCTGTAACATTACCATACAACTTTCAGAAGAGATGCAATAAACTATTTTAAGTCACAGGAATTAAAGTTAAAATTCTCTCAAATCACATGAAATGAAATGATCATCCAAAGTGAAAACCAAGGGTGACAAACATGTAATTTAAGAGATTTGTTACTTACTCTTTGAGTGCATAGAGTATTTCCATATATGAAGTGTTTATAATGGGTGCTTTACTTTCTCTTAAAAGGGAGCAACACCCTATAAAAAAGTAAAACGATTCAAATATTGAGTCATACTCACATACATTGACTGGTTAAGTAGAAGTGAGGCGAAGTCAACATTTACATTTAATTCAATAATTCATAAGCAGCACCAACGTAGTCCAACCAAATGAAGTAGCATCACTCATCTGAAAGCACAGTGTATGTAGATTAGTTCCGAAACAGTTTAAAGAGTCTATTGTAGTCATGAAGGTGAAAATTTCATTCGACTACTTTAATTAAAAAATATATATTTCTAATATAAATTTGTTTAACTGCACTATTCAAATCTTCACGCCTATTGTGGAATCAGAAGTCACAGACAACAAGCAATGTTTTGAACACCTGACACTCTTTCTCCTCCATAGCCACCACTCACATTAGGTTAGATTTGCATGACGTACTACACTTATATTAAGAGTGCTCTACCCCCCTGGCGAAAATAGACGACAGCCAATCAGAGTATTTGAATATGATCTCAAAACTGAAATAATTATAAACTTGAAACTCGGATACACAGCGGAAACCGAGATATATAACTGAATTTTTTTTTTAAATGCAATAAAAAAATAAATAAATTTCAACTTTCGCTGTCGTCTAGCAAAGCAAGCAAATCTAGGTACTATCTCAAATTTTTATATTTAATATAAATTAATTAAATTACATTTTACAGTTTATACTGTAAAATAATTTTTGCATATAAATTTCATCAGATACGGCGCTCATTAGGATATAATGTCAAGGAGCCCTTCCGTATTACCAATAGAAAAAAAATTAATATTTCGGAGATTTCCATAAAAATTAAAAGGATTTAAATTTAAAATTCTAACAAAAAAAATTAAATAAGAAGACTTTAAATCTCAAAATTATTTGAAATATAAAAAGGTATGTAAGACTTTAAGCTAAAAATTTTTAAGCTACAGATTTCAATTTTAGAAAAGTTATAATTTAAAAGAATTTTCTAATTTAAAAAAAATATTTAATTTGAAGTATTTTTAATTAGATATTAAAGTTAAAAAAAATTCAAATGCAAGATTCGGTACTGACCGAGCGCGGACCGAGCGCGGACGACGGAGAGAGGCTAGGCGAAGCACCTCGGGGAGCGTTGGAGGAAGCGTGGCTCGGCGGAGCAGGTCTGAGCGGTGGTCCAACTGGTGGGAGAAGTGGGCTGGCGCAATATTTATGCCTTCGCCCGAGCCGAGTGGAGGGAGAAGCGCGGAGTGGCAGCGTAGCTCGGAGCGGTGGGGGGTCTCTGTGCGGAGCTGCGGCGGCGCCCGATATAAAAGAGGGAGCAAAAAATGTGCCGCAGTCATTTGCCTTCGACGTCTAGGACGTGCGGCATCTCATCATAAAATATTGCATTTCCAAGGAAGCTGCAATCCGATCGCGTAAAAATTAAAAGACGCACGGAGAGTTAAGATCTATTAAACATATCTACTATGTATAAAAAGTATATTTTTTTGTAAAATTTTTGTTGAATCAAGTAAATGTCGATCAACTAAACGTATTTAGTTGACTCAACCACTTTTTTTTTCAGTGTAGTTTAACCACATGCAAATTAAAACAGTCTAGCAAAATTGATCTATCTGTTCCATAATTGACCACCTTTTTCTTATATTACTGAAGTTTATATATAGTAGTACAGGAGTACAGTTGATTGTGAATCATTTTTAACTATTTTTACGATATATGTGTACACAGCAGAGAAGAGGTCACTCGTAGCGTGTCATAACGATGTTGATGATGATGATGATGCTAAATGGAAAAATGGTGCGGAACGTAACTCTCGTTTGTTGTCAGAGCAAGGAGGAAGTTATACCACAAGCGGAGGATGTAGTACTGGAAGATAAGGACGATTTTATTCAGCGCATGAAGCAACGCAGCCAGAACGTTTTGATCAAGAGAGCGATTGAGGCCAGGACGTGGTATAGGCCGGCCTCGCCTTAGGATATAGTACCTTGAAGCGAAATAAACATAGAGCAACCGAGCATTTTCTTTTTATTACGTAAGCAAACGAGAGAGAAAGAGAGAGAGAGAGAGAAAAACAGTGTGACAGATTTTGAACATCGTTTTCTGTGATCACGTGGAGATGTGCAGCATATATTCCTACTAATCACAGTGGAATCGAAATGATTTCCGACACGAATAATTTTTTTAAGGATAAAAAACATGATAAGTGTGTCGATTCTTATCATCGTTCAGGAACTTGTTCTTTTCCACTATTCACACCAACCCAAGTCTGGTCTTTTTTCTTCTTTGAATTGTATTGGGCAGACCTCGCTCACCGTGTCTGTTATTTAGTTTGAACTTTCGTTTTATTAACGAATTTTCTGTATAAAATATTTGAAAAATATATACATGCTTTAATTAGTAGGTAATCAATTGTATTTAGCTTATTTGATAACCTTCAATTTTAATAAAGTCGACGTGTAAAATGTATTTAATTTGTTCTTTTTGTCCTGCTACTTGTATTAATTTGAATTTCATTTAATTCACTTCATTTAAAAACATCTAAGATACATTAGGTTTTTTTGTCAAATTTATGTTGCTAAAAAGGTACAAAATGAACGTTTGTCAATCCAGAAGTACAAACAGTGTATTGTTAACAATAAATTCCTTGCTTGTCATCCTACGTTATTAGTCTTAATATAAATGTGTAAATTACCAATAAATTACATATAATTTGTCAATTTTTCCTGTGTTTATGTACATGTATTTCTCAACAACCTTTAGAATTATCACAAACTTTTCACTTTTAACATACAAACTTTCAGAACTCTAAGTAGTACAGAATACTATTTAAGTACTTTTCGTTTTATTACCAACAAAGTGAAGCTAATTATCACTAATTACATGTAAGTTAAATGCGGCCCTTAAAATTAATTCGCATAGAAAGTAATTATTTTTAAATTTCAATTAACTTAAACAAAATGAGCTCATGTGGAATCTCCGGTTACAAAGATTTTATCACGCAGTACGTTTGTTCCTCGAAAAAAAAAAAAACATTTTTTCTATCTACTGAAGTATTTCACAGATAATCATCAATAGCTTGATATGACTTGATATATATACTTTTTTTTATCGAGGGCATTAAATTTTTTTATTTAATTTATATAAGAGTATATAAACTGAATTGCCTGTAAAGCAATCGAAATTAAATTCTTGAATTAAACCTCCTCATGCCCTACATTGCTTTTTTGAAATAGTAATCCTTCTTATTTTGTTTAACGGTACAAGTAAATAATTCTGTACTTTTAATAAATTACCATGTCCATTAGGTGTTGTCATGAGCCTTGATTGTCAAGTCTTAAAACTTTGACATTTGAACAATGAATTTTTATCTAATTTCGAAAATGTGAAATTCAACTTGAAAAATGTGAATAATCACACAAATTTTATGTGAAATTTTGTTTATATGTTTAGCATTTCTTCGCGTATCAAATGTCACTATTTACAATTTTGAAGTGAATTTCACATTTTCTGATTTACACGATATAAACTTCAGTATCAGATTCTTCAGTAATATCTAGCAATATATTATCAGATTTCAAATCCCTACAAAAAACATTTAAATAATTATTCGTATTACGTTTTCTTTTCATTTAATATTGTGGCAAAGTAGAAATTAATTACCTATGAGCAATTCCATGATAATTCATGTGAGTAACTCCTTCTAATAGCTGAGCAAATAATAGGATGGATTCGCGTACGCTAAGTTGACGACTCGTTATGTATTGTTTTAAAGTGATGTCATACCTAAAATTAAAATGTAAAAAGCACTCAGTTATTGCTTAACGTACTTTTTAAAAAACTGAAAACACACCTTTTCATTACTAAAAATAAACTCATGTTTCTACCAGAACCTTCTGGGTTCAGCCGTGCTGGTAAAGCATCTGGATACATGTTTATTGAGCCAGGTAGAGACGGTACTCTATCAGCAAAAACAGAATACATAGCTACAATGTTTGAATGAGGTGGCAAAATTTTTTTGTTGTCTGCCATTCGCTGCTCCCACTGTGACAGTTCTTCGTTTTTGTGATGCTTCCAAGCTGGTACTGTTTCTCTAAACATCGCTCTTAAAATGGCTGTTGCATTAGACTCGGCATCATAATTGAACATCATTTTAACTGCTAATGGAAATGATGATACATCCTTGCTTTTATCTACAGTTAATTCTTCAATATTTTTATTTTCTGCATCATTTTTTGTGCGTACTGCATAAACCACTGCTGAACATCCTTTTGCTATAGGTGGTCCAATCACAAAATTGCTTAAATTAAGTTGATTATCGCCTGTTAAGGTGGTATCATAGTGTTTATCATTTCTTGGTTTGTTCCATTGCAATTTCATAACAGCTTCCTAAAATATATTACGATTAGAAATTCAAAAACAAAAAATTCAAAATCAAATAGTAATATTTTGTCGTATTTACTCTAATTTCCCAGCAAACACCTTCCAATTCGTCTTCTTTAGTCAAAATACCAGTGCCAGAGGCCAATGAGATCCCCACTAAAGCAAAGAACGGAGCAGAATCTCTACCAGACAATAATCGATTAGCTGCACGACGTCTCAGATCAGCTGCTAGAGTGTTGGTGACTCTCTTCAAGATGTTGTCAACAAATAAACGTCGTGCTTGAGCTCCCAGGAAGCCAAGGTGACTCTGAGCTGACGATGCATCGCCAGTACCTTTAGGTACATGGCCCTGGGACTCGCCTGCAAGTAAACCATCGTCTCAGCAAAGCTACTCCCTCGGGTGAGTCAACTCACAGACAAAGCAGATGTACATATACTTGCCTACTCGTTCAACGTGTATTTTGTTAAAGTTGGCCTTTGTTTTGTAGTAATGATGCTCCGGATTTCTGAAGGAGCGCAGGAGAAAGCGACCATCTTGTATAAGTCGTTGGGCTACTGTTCTAATCGACATCTCTCCGCGCTCCGGAGCCGCAAGCGCCCAACGGGCTAAGCTTGGGCCCCAGAAGAAGGCCTTCAAGCTCGAAGGCAAAGCCGTCAGCAGTGGATTCTCAATTTTTGTCCGCTAACCTCGTCCAACCTCCAAGTATATCAGCGCCTTTGTCAGGAGAGCGCTGCGCAAATCGCCGATCGCCGACGGGAATATTTCGTTACTGATTGATTTTATTTATAAAAACGACGTACAGTCTTGCGTCCTAACCTTACCTCGCGATGAGTTACGCGACGATCCGCCTTGGGGATGCGAAATTTTTAAAATCTCCGCTAAAAGTAAAAGCGTCCACGACGGCGAGGCCTATACCACGTCCTGGCCTCAATCGCTCTCTTGATCAAAACGTTCTGGCTGCGTTGCTTCATGCGCTGAATAAAATCGTCCTTATCTTCCAGTACTACATCCTCCGCTTGTGGTATAACTTCCTCCTTGCTCTGACAACAAACGAGAGTTACGTTCCGCACCATTTTTCCATTTAGCATCATCATCATCAACATCGTTATGACACGCTACGAGTGACCTCTTCTCTGCTGTGTACACATATATCGTAAAAATAGTTAAAAATGATTCACAATCAACTGTACTCCTGTACTACTATATATAAACTTCAGTAATATAAGAAAAAGGTGGTCAATTATGGAACAGATAGATCAATTTTGCTAGACTGTTTTAATTTGCATGTGGTTAAACTACACTGAAAAAAAAAGTGGTTGAGTCAACTAAATACGTTTAGTTGATTGACATTTACTTGATTCAACAAAAATTTTACAAAAAAATATACTTTTTTATACATAGTAGATATGTTTAATAGATCTTAACTCTCCGTGCGTCTTTTAATTTTTACGCGATCGGATTGCAGCTTCCTTGGAAATGCAATATTTTTATGATGAGATGCCGCACGTCCTAGACGTCGAAGGCAAATGACTGCGGCACATTTTTTGCTCCCTCTTTTATATCGGGCGCCGCCGCAGCTCCGCACAGAGACCCCCCACCGCTCCGAGCTACGCTGCCACTCCGCGCTTCTCCCTCCACTCGGCTCGGGCGAAGGCATAAATATTGCGCCAGCCCGCTTCTCCCACCAGTTGGACCACCGCTCAGACCTGCTCCGCCGAACCACGCTTCCTCCGCACCGCTCCCCGAGGTGCTTCGCCTAGCCTCTCTCCGTCGTCCGCGCTCGGTCCGCGCTCGGTCAGTACCGAATCTTGCATTTGAATTTTTTTTAACTTTAATATCTAATTAAAAATACTTCAAATTTAAATATGTCTTTTAAATTAGCAAATTCTTTTAAATTATAACTTTTCTAAAATTGAAATCTGTAGCTTAAAAATTTTTAGCTTAAAGTCTTTACATACCTTTTTATATTTCAAATAATTTTGAGATTTAAAGTCTTCTTATTTAATTTTTTTTGTTATAATTTTAAATTTAAAATGTACTGTATTATAATTTAATTAATTTATATTAAATATAAAAATTTGAGATAGTACCTAATGGATTGGGATTGTTGTAACTCGGAGTTTGTGTTGTGTTTGTGTTGTTCAAGTTTATAATTATGTCAGTTTTGAGATCATATTGTAAAAATTCGAGTTGTCTATTTTCGCCAGGGGGGTAGAGCACTCTTAATATAAGTGTAGTACGTCATGCAAATCTAACCTAATGTGGGTGGGGAGTATGGAGGAGAAAGAGTGTCAGGTGTTCAAAACATTGCTTGTTGTCTGTGACTTCTGATTCCACAATAGGCGTGAAGATTTGGATAGTGTACATAAACAAATTTATATTAGAAATATATATTTTTTAATTAAAGTAGTCGAATGAAATTTTAACCTTCATGACTACAATAGACTCTTTAAACTGTTTCGGAACTAATCTACATACACTGTGCTTTCAGATGAGTGATGCTACTTCATTTGGTTGGACTACGTTGGTGCTGCTTATGAATTATTGAATTAAATGTAAATGTTGACTTCGCCTCAGTTCTACTTCACCAGTCAATGTATGTGAGTGACTCAATATTTGAATCGTTTTACTTTTTTATACTCAGGGTGTTGCTTCCTTCTAAGAGAAAGTAAAGCACCCATTACAAACATTTCATATATGGAAATACTCTATGCACTCAAAGAGTAAGTAACGAATCTCTTAAATTACTTGTTGGTCACCCTTGGTTTTCACTTTGGATGATCATTTCATGTGATTTGAGAGAATTTTAACTTTAATTCCTTTGACTTAAAATGGTTAATTGTATCTCTTTTGAAAGTTGTATGGTAATGTTACAGAGAATAGCTTATTTTTTTTACCGCATCAAGTCTTTGTAAAAATGTGTAATTAATTAATGTGATGTTCGTTTAATAATAATAGGAAAATTGTGAATCATGTTAATGATTATTTCATCATTTTCAGGTTAATGCTTTGTGGTAAAAGTGTCCTGCCGCTTATTCTGAGATGTAACAATGTCCAAATGTATCATCTATACTACTTATTATTAAAGTAGCAACAGTTAATAATAGAACTAGCAGCTTTGTGGAGATACTATTTAAAATTGTATTCTTCACTCTGCTGTTCCAGTCATTGGCTGCATAAACTAATTAACTGATACTTCCTGATAGTAAGTATACTTTCATAGCAGCTGTATATATGCTTATTCCTTATTTGTCATAAATCAATTCATTGAAATTGTTCAAAATATTTCTAAAAGATATCTTAAATAATTTTTGTTAAATTTTATGAAAGAAATGTATTTCTTCTATTTTATACTATAAATTATCTATATTTAGTAATTATTTTATCATTTTCAGATTGAAGTTGGATGACAGAACTACTATGCTTGCTGTTTTGTGATCGAACAGTTGTACGAGTCACTTGATTTGACACAAATGATACTGCAATAGTTTCAGGAAGTAACCGAATTCTAGCTTTGCTGAAGTTACAGTAGTTGAAAATTCTATTACTCTCTGTAACTTAAATTGCCTGTGGAACATTGGTTTACCTTTCACACATGTATTCGTGTAAGTAAATTTGTTGATTACTATATTAAGTTGCATATTTTCTTGAAATGCTGAATATTGTTCATGTGCATGAGAATAATTAGTTAATTTTATTAAAAGTATCATTTGATTAATTTGTACAATATTTTGAATTTATTTCATATATTGAAAATATATACAATAGTATATATTTTCTTTAATAATACATACTGCAAAACCTTTTTTATATATTCGATCCAATAATTAAGTTGTTTTTTTTTTTCAGAATTCATGGAGCGGATCAAACAGAGTATTCATGCTGCTTCTATTTTGTTATATGACAGTCTTAGATGCCATTGAACTGAATACTGCCAGGGGCAGTAAAAATTATACTTTATATAAAAAACATGTATGTATAAATTGTAGAAGTCCATTCCTGAAGTTACTGAGAAGCTTGCAATATTTTTTTAAAGCAGCTTTGGTGGAGATCTATTTCAAAATTGTATTATTCACTCTGCTGTTCCAGTCATTGGCTGCATATAATTAATTAACTGGTACTTCCTGATAAGTAAGTATACTTTCATAGCAGCTTGTATATATGCTTATTCCTTATTTGTCATAAATCAATTCATTGAAATTGTTCAAAATATTTCTAAAAGATATCTTAAATAATTTTGTTAAATTTTATGAAAGAAATGTATTTCTTCTATTTATACTATAAATTATCTATTATTTTAGTAATTATTTTATCATTTTCAGATTGAAGTTGGATGACAGAACTACTATGCTTGCTGTTTTGTGATCGAACAGTTATACGAATCACTTGATTTGACACAAATGATACTGCAATAGTTTCAGGAATTAACCGAATTCTAGCTTTGCTGAAGTTACAGTAGTTGAAAATTCTATTACTCTCTGTAACTTAAATTGCCTGTGGAACATTGGTTTACCTTTCACACATGTATTCGTGTAAGTAAATTTGTTGATTACTATATTAAGTTGCATATTTTCTTGAAATGCTGAATATTGTTCATGTGCATGAGAATAATTAGTTAATTTTATTAAAAGTATCATTTGATTAATTTGTACAATATTTTGAATTTATTTCATATATTGAAAATATATACAATAGTATATATTTTCTTTAATAATATATACTGCAAAACCTTTTTTATATATTCGATCCAATAATTAAGTTGTTTTTTTTTTTTCAGAATTCATGGAGCGGATCAAACAGAGTATTCATGCTGCTTCTATTTTGTTATATGACAGTCTTAGATGCCATTGAACTGAATACTGCCAGGGGCAGTGAAAATTATACTTTATATAAAAAACATGTACGTATAAATTGTAAAAGTCCATTCCTGAAGTTACTGAGAAGTGCTTCTCTGATAGAATAGTTACTTTTGTGATTTTCAATATATGCAACATGCATTATTAAACTTTAAATTAAACTTTAAATTAAACATGTCCGAAATAAAATTTTGCAATAGAGTTCTTAATATATTTAGAAAATATTTTTTTGCATGTTGCATAGATTGAATTAAATAATTTTAACATACTAACTGACATGTAAATGTTACTTTAAGAACAAATTTAATAATAAAATCAAACTTTTCAGCGATGATTAATAGATTCTGACATTCTTATGAATATTTTCTTGAAGATTAGTAGATTATGATTTTTTATAATTACTGAAGAAGAGCAAAGTTGAGTGGCGAACCACCACCCATCATAATGTGGTAAGTAAATAATAATTAATTTTTTTTTTTTTACCAAATTGTAGTTAGAAGTCATATTATGTCTTGTTTTTAATTAAAGTTCAAACAATTTATTTTTAAAAGATTCAATTTTTAATATTGTCTCTCAACAAAGAAAAGTACTTTTATATGTATTGTACATTGATTATTTTTAAATAAATAAGTAAATATTACTTCGATATTAATATAATGTTTTTAAACCATTTATTACAGGTCCATCGCACGGAGTCCTGATGTCTGCATCGAAGCAGAAAAGCTGTTGTCAAATTAGTGTGATATTACTAATCATATCTAAGTTGCCTTCAGCTTTTTCTGTGTACTTACGTCTCGCGGTCTTCGGTATCAATTCGATTTTAAATGCTACTATACTTACATAGTGGCATTGTAAAGTCGGGTTCGAAGGGATCTCCGAGAGTGCGTAGTACAGAAGAAGACGAGGCGGCCCTGCAGCCATCGACTTCTCACCGTGGGAATCCGCGCTAGTGAGATGTTATACTTACGTCTGTCAACTCTTTTGCGTAATTTATTTTTATGAATAACTTTAAATATCCGATGGACGTTAAATACTGACTAAGATATTATCTCAATGATAATAGTAATTTCTAATTTATAACGCGGATATAAGGTATTACATTACTCCATTAATTCTTCGCGAGTTTATTAAAGTGTATTAAAAGTTTTTTTAGTTTCTTTTTTTTCCGTAAAGTTAGCTTTGTTAAATTTTCGTCTTCTTAAATATGCTGAATTCCTTTGCAGTTTCTTAAATATAAAATTAGTTTAAATTTGCCCCCTCTCCCAAAAGAAGAAAATGGTGCCGCCCAAAAGCTGTGCACCATTTGGATGAACTAAGTAGAAGTTATATTTACTTCTCTATTTTTATTAATATTAGTAATGAATTTATATTTAGAACAAGGTACATGTATGCTTAATTATTATTATTATGTATATGTAATCTCATAAATAATATTTATATAATGATACTAAATATGTACGTAAAATCTTTTTTTGACACCCGTATAAATTTTCATATTTTTATGTGTACCAATCAATGTCCCATTTTTTTCCACGACCAATTTTGCCCTATGACCTGTTAGGCCCTACTGCCCCCTATAAGTTAAGCGGGCAATATAGTGGTATTTTTGGTTGTTATGCTGCTTTCTTTGCCCGCTTCGCTTTTTGTACACCGTTTTCCCTTTTTCGATCGCCCTTCTACCTTTTTGACTCATTAGTAAAAAAAATGGATAATTTAGCCCCGTTTTTTGTACAAAAATATGAAAATCAATTGTTATTTTAATAAATTGTACAATTGAAGGCAAATGCACAATTTTTGATGCCTCAATCTTTCAATTGTTAATGAACAAATAATGTATTTTCTCAACAGCTAATGATACGTTATTTTAGCGAAGATATCAATGGAATAAATAATGCCAGAGTTCTGCAGAAAATGGTGCCGCCCAATGCTGAGCACCATTAACGCCCCCCTCCCCTGTCCCCCTTTTTTTAATTATTTTATAGTATCGGAGTAATGTAATACTAAAGTCTTGCAAAAGAGTTGTATTTTTTTTACTTATAATCTATATGTACATATTTGTACGGGTATATGTAAAAGGTACTGTGAATATTATTTTTATTCTATAAATATAGGTACACCTGCAGTGAGTAATAATTTAATATAATAAATTTGAATAATTTTGCAAATAATCCATTTTATATATTTATTTTTAGATGCTGCTGATAAAAAACGAAACTTAAACTATTATAAAAACTGGATGATTGAAATACAAAGATTTATTATCTTATTTTGCAATGAAACATTGTTCGATACTCGTTTGATACTTAATGCACTGATGAGAAATTATTTACTAGATTATAATTAATAGATTATGATGAAATTGTATAAAATATTTTTAAAATGGAAAATACTGCAGCATAGATAGCAGAGTATAAATGTAGAGAATATTATATTACATTATTGTGATTAGCTCATTGTATATTGAATTCATAAAAATTTATATAATATATATGAAGACATTCAAGATAAAATACTAATTAGAGGTAATCTTTTCATGTACCGTTTAAAATACAATTCGATAAAAAATTGAATACATATTTATTACAATACCATATCATCATACCATATCATGCTATATATAGCATTGTTCTAAAATTATCTTGCGATTTATGCAGGTGCTCCCTTAGGGTGGACACCGTCGAGCAAAATCTGAAAATGTCCCTAGGCTGAGCGCAGTTTTGGCATAGTTTTAGCCTAGGCTAAGCCGAGGACCAAGATTCTGAGATTAAGTACAAAACAACCTTTCGCTCTACTTGAAAGTAAAAAAAATCACTCCATTTCACTCCGTCAAGTGAGTTAATTTCACTATAAAATGAAAGTGAAAAATTGATTCTAGTAGAGTTCATTTTCACTCTAGTTCACTCCATCAGAGAGTTAATTTTCACTCTATTTCACTCCAGTTGATTTAGAGCGTAGATTTAGAGTACAGACAGAGAAAAAAAAGTAGAGGAGCACCCGTCGAATTTCTTGGCCCATTCACTTTCCTCGAAAAAGAGAAGCTAGTTGGAGGCGACGCGAGCCGGAAAAAAGGCCGATCGCGGATACAAAAGGGGGAGCGCAGTGGCTAATTAGCTTCTGACCGCGGGAGGAAGCGAAGCGGCCCACCGTAATCCCCTCTGTCCTTTTTCGGGTGCCCCGTCCGTATAATATCCCGGGGCATTGTGCGCGGGCGCGCGCCTTGATGAGGCCCGAGGCGTTGAATTGAGCACTGAATGGGGAAAAAACGAGGAGCGGGGGTGGAGCCGCTCGCGCCGGCTCCTTTGGAGCGGGCAGCGAGGAAGAAAAGGAATTCGAGGGCCGCGTAAAACCTTTTCTCCGGAGATGTCACTTATTAATTCTTCGCAGTCGGCAGACACGGGGCCCGCTGGGGATATGAATAGCGGGAGCCGCCCACTCGCGGGGGAATTCGCCGGGCTGCTGCGGGTCGAAAAAAAAGGAAAAAAGACGAGAGACGCGCGCATATAGCGCCTCCGTCAAAGGGATCGTGGACAGCCCCGGGTAAAGGTCAGAGTCGAGGCTCCGCCGCTACCTGAGGAGATCTCATCATCGCCGTCACGGGTATACGGCTGGACCTGCCCCTCTCTCCGGCGTCCTTATGTCGCTCAGGGCGCTCGACCGGGGCCTCTTTCTTCGATCCGACGATGACACTTTAATATTCAGTTTCGATGGCAGAAGCAACAGTCTGATTAATTATTCTTACTCACGGGAGATTTCTAAGCGTCTGGTCGCTTCCTCTTGGTCCACTTGTGGATTGTTATATCTTGCGGTTGGACTGTAGGGAGTAACCTTCTATTTTACGGGATGCGGGTTCGTGCTATGATACGAAGGTGCACTAATCCATTAGGATTGTATTTGTGTAATTTAATACCGTCGGAAAATTTAGGAGTTATTGTCCAGAATATGCACTGAGAGAAGAAAACTTTATAAGAATTGCTATTGTGATTAGGAAGGGAGTGACAGTTTTGTCAAGTGAGAATTTTTTATATGAAAAATAGTAATTTTTAGTTCATAAAATTTTAAAAATTACTATTTTAATACGAATAATTGCTATTTTGTGTTCTGACAATCTGACAAAGTTCTGGAATTCTTTAACTCATAATTTAACATCTACTATAATTGTTTACTTATTATAATAACGAGTGACAAGTTACTTTAACATTCTTTTCCAAATTTGTATTAAGGACTACTTAGTCCTTTGAATTATTAATAAGTGAATAAACAAAGAAATGTAAAACAATATTATTCTCGTCAAATAAAAAATAAAATACAAGAATACTCAATAAATAAATAAATAAATTACTTACAGCTTCTTATCGTGCAGTACCGTCCCACCCAACAGACAATGTAGCTAAATAAATAAACAAAATAATTAAACAAGTAAAAATAATAAAGAGGCAATCTCGCCTGTTTTACTCCGCTCGTAGCACCATTAGTTGATAATTTTCGCCTCTTTGAAGAGGCGTTAAAGCGCAAAGCCATTGATTTGTTTGCGGGTATATCCGAAACTTACCCCGGGGGATGAGAAGAGCGCGTACCGGGCAGTCCTGGCGAAAAGGACAGCCGAGAAAGGGAGAGAGAAAGAGAAGAAGGACCTGTTTATTTTTATTTGTGCTCGGAGCGCATAATGGGGTCCAGCGCTGGGTCAAGCGGCCCCTCGGCGCATGTCCCAGGGGAGAGAGCCACGCATTCCCGAGCTGCGTCCAGGTGGGGCCTTGCCGCCGTCGCCGCTTCGGTCCTCGTCGGATTCGATACAGTGTGCCGCCTCGCCCGCGGGGGTTGCGCGCCCGCGACGAGTCGAGGTGGATGGGGCCCCCCCGCTGCTTTCGCCCGAATAATCTCCCGGAGGTGGGACTCGCCGACTCTCTCTTTCTCCGAGGACAAAACGGGAATGGGTATAACCCTCCGCTCCTCCGCCTCCTCCTGCCTCCCTGCCCGCTCGCGTGTAACTCTCACTGCTTCTGCCTTTTCTTTATGCTCTTTTGCTGCTTTCAGCGGTTCCTTATGGCCCGGACGATTTTCTGCTCGCTTCTTTTATTGTCGCTAAGCGCGATTAGCTTTTAAACACTTTTCCGTACAAGCACACTCAGAAAAATAGATTCTTAATATTAGTAGACCAATGTGCTTGAACATTATCTACTTAATTTTAAAATGAATTTAATAAATTAGAGAATACGTCTGCTTCAATATAATTTTCAATAAGTTTAATAGAAAAATAGAATCTTCTGAATTTTATCATAAAAACTATAATTGTTAGTATTTTTCTGTTTAGTAGACACTTTTTCCGTGTATTTAATTTTTCGATTTTTACGATACTAAATGTCAACTAATTATCAATGAATCAATTTAGAATTTGTCTTGGAATCCATTTATCCCAAGACGACAATCTACTTATTCGAAAATGAATTATTTTACCCGTTAGTAAATTAATCGTAAATGATGAGTCGCTTATCCACCGCATTAGTGAAAAACTACTACAATTATTGAATTTTCACTGAAAATTAATAGTAAGAGTTTTACGATTTAGGTATTAGTGAAGCATCTTCCGCTAATTTTACGTCAAGTTTTACTAATTCAATTTTAGAAGGTATGGTAATCTCTTTTATGCTTAATGCTTACATTTATTTATTGAATATACATTTTTGTATATTAATTCTCTTGCGGATAGGATTTTTTAAAATATTTTAGAATATTTTTTAAAATATGAATTTGACGAAAACGCCAATCAAATGTTCTATAAAGAATGAAGTTGAATACACGTGTTTGTATTGAAAAAACGAAAGTTCAGTTATTGAAGAGCAAAATCGCCGCGATTCGTTGTCAGACACTAAATAAAATAAAAATAAAAAATAAAATTGTGTTTAAATGGTCTTTTCATTATCTCCTTCGCTGGCAAATTCCTGATTTTATCGGGAACAAGTTCATTCACGAATTTATCCTTATATAATAATCTTCTATAACCATTGTATAATTATAATTATTTTGTGTTTGTATTCTGAATTCTTTTGATTATAAATTTTTTACGTACCCACTATCTCAAAATTAATTTTCTACAAGTATCACTTTCATAATTACAATTAATTCCTTTGACTTACAGGCTTCTATTATAAATTTTTTTCATTATAATTTCCAGTGACTACCTCAATCGTCCATTTAAAGAAGCAGCGAAGAAAGTTCAAATCGATTTAGCCGAATCAACGCCAAGATAGAAAGAAAGACAGAAAAAAAAAGAAACGTACAGCATTATATACAACAGAAAGAGAAAAGTTTTATACGACACGCGTAGATATCACACGGGAATATTATGAAAGGCGAAATAATCCCACGATAAAATATTTAAACGAAAAGCCGATTGTGTCATAATAGAGCAATCAGTCGCACTGACGATCCGTCCGGCATAATCGAGCGGGCAATCAGCCCGAATCGTACGGGACAAAAGCGTCGTCGAAAAGCAGTCGCTCACCGCTTACGAAATCCTCGGTCGAGGATATATATATATATACAATATACATCCATCCTCGCCTCCTCCTCGGCCGACTTATCTCCGTTGCGTGCGGCGCGCGACCAACGAGACGCACTCACTGGGCCAGACTCTGCCCAGAGCCCCTTCTCGGAAACAATCTGTTAGAGCGGGGCCCCCAGATGAATGGCGAAACGTAAAAATTTACTCGCCAGTTCCCACGTGGCCGGGCTCAATGGGACGGAAGGCTGGGCTCGACAAAAGCCGCGGGGGTTTAAAGGATTCGTCGCGCGGTGCGGTTTTCAACGGAGTCAATTACATTAGACAGCGATGCGGCGGCAGCGCGACCTGGACGTCGTCGCCGAGAGGCACTCGCGAAGCACTCCGCCCTTATACGCAACCATATGCCTCCTCAAAGCGAGACCCGCGTCCAAAAAAAAAGGGGAAAAAAAAAAGAAACGAAAGTAGAGGCGCGCGGAGCTCAATGTGTCCCTATAATAATGTCTCGGTCGATTATCGCGCGCGCCGGATTTTGACAAATGGAACGCAAAGTCGGGACAATGCGCGATTTCACGCGGCCGGCCTCTCTCGACTTTTTCAATTAAGCCGAACTTTAATGAACGCGCGGCCGCCGATAGATAAACGAGCGCGCGCCGGGGAAAGTCCTCGGCGGCGGCGAACTGACCCATTGTGCGCACTATATCGGTGGAATTAGCATTTATTTATTGGCCGTAAGCGCGGAGCCATTGTGCCTTTTGGGCCGGGGTCCCGACGTCCTTTCAGCGGGCGGCTCGTAATTTTATGCGCCCTCCTCCTCGCACCTCCGCGCTGTCGGCTCGACGCTCCGAAAAAGTGAAAAACTTGATACGGCGATGATGCTTTTCGGTGGCCTGTGGGAAAGATCGACAAAGTGCTTCGAAAAGGTATTAATACGCTGAAGAAAAAATTGTTAATTTTAAGGAAATGATTTACTTCAATAGTGTACTTATTAAATATGTCTTTGACTCAAGTAATAATTACATTAAAACTAAACGAATTTATTTGTTTCTAAATAAATTAAAGAATAATTTTTTGACTCAATAAAATATTTAATAAGTACTATTGAAAGAAATGTTTGCTTAAAATTAACAAATTTTTGCTCTCAGTGTATTTTAAGTAGCGCTTCATCTTTTATCGCGCTGAAAACAAAAATGTGTAGATCCGACTAACATTCTTCTTACGAAAACTTTTAGCTTATTTAACTACCTTCTAAAATTAAATTCGTGAAATTTTACTAAAATTACTCATTTTACTAAATCGTGAAACTCTTTCCACTAATTTTCAGTAATAATTCACTAATTATAGTAGTTTCTCACTAGTACAACTTCAAGTAGTATAACACTGTAGTTGCAATTACAAATTTTGTATATATAAAGTTATTCGTGCAACCATTAAATTGAGCAATTCTATATAACTGTATATAATAATTTTTTTATAAATATTTTTTATACAAAATAATGTTCTGTAATAAAGGTACACTATCGTTTACATTTGCATATATTAGTAAATAATAATACATATGTTAGTATATTTTTTTATTCAGAATGTCTAGTTGCATATAATTACTCAACTTAATCATATATTGCTAAATAATTTTTATTCAAACTATAAACAGTGACTGTATACAATTTCTATATAAATTGTATAAAATATTTTCACATGGAATATGACTAATTGACAAAATAATTAATTAAATCACTAAAATAATTTTTTAAAGAGAATTGATTTACTTTATTTATTTATTTAACGATAATTCAACAGACTGAGGAATTCTTATATATTTCTATATTATATATTATAATTCTTATATTATATATTTATTCCTTTATTTAAAACTTATAATATATAACATACAAAAAAATACGAAATAAAATAAAAATCTTAGTTAAAGTAAAGGTAAAAAATTACGAATAACTACAAGTAAACGAGCGCAAAGAGATTTTTAACTGTCCAATTCAACAAATTATTTACACTCGTATATGTATAAAATTTTCTTCCAGTGTAAAAAGCAACGACAGGGTGTTGTCGAGTATTTACAAAAAAAAAAATCAGTTGGTTAAAGGACAAAAATTTTCGTACAGACAGAGGCTTCTTGAGGTGCCGACGGGAGAGGCGCAATGACAGGCTGATTTCAATCTTTCCTCTAAAAAATGACGGGCCCCTGGTCAGCTTTGTGTTTGTATTGCCTCGCGCCGATAGAGCGATGAAAAATAGGAGCGAACGGCGGCCTCCTTGCGCGATCAAACTCTGATCGATGGGCCGGTGACTGAACTCGGTAAAAAACTGTTTGTTACCACCTACTACTATGGGAGCTGCGTATAATGATGTCCTCGAGTATTTTTCATTTGTAAGTATGTACTAAACGCTGCAAGGCGTATCGCTCCGTTGTATCACACGCGTGGGTGACGCGATTGCCATCAAAGTGCCGCGACGTTAACAGACACTCCACTGTTGTTGCTTAGGCTTTTTCAAAATACCGTTTTATTAATGGTATTACTGAGAAAAATTGAAGTACTGTCAGACTGGTATTTTATAGAATTTTAATACTCCATGAAGAGAGTATTGAACATTTACTCTCAATATAGTATACCTATACTATCTAAAGTTGCATTAGTGAAAAATTACTATAATTAGTAAATTATCACTGAAAATTAGTGGCAAGAATTTCATTAATTCAATTTTAGAAGGTATGCTAATCTGTTTTATTTTTATAACGCTTATATTTATTTATTGAATATACATTTTTGTATTAATTCTGTTGTAGGATTACTCTTATTTACAAAGGAATATTTTTTAAAATATGAATTTGACAAAAACGCCAATGAATTGTTCGATAAAAAATGAAGTTGACTGTGTATTTGTAAAAACGAAAGTTCAGTTGACAAATAGCAAAATCGGAACGATTCGTCGTCTGACAGTAAATAAAATATAAATAAACAGTGATTATGCAGTGAATCATTTATTTTTAATATATATTTTAATAAGGATCAACGATAAATTCGTCAAAAACAAGTAGATCGTGTCCGCACCTTTTTTTAATTTCATCCTGGAAACTCACGCTGGATTTAAAAATAAGGGGGCTTTTCGCCCTTGGTGCAACAATGTACAGCATTATTTTTCTTAGAGTATATAAAAACTTTTTTTTTTTCAAACCTCGGACAATGGAAGGATTTCGGTCATTCACGGAGTTGATACGTAAAATAAAAATTGTAAAGAAAAGTATTTCAACTCATCTGTAACGCCTACCCAATAGAAAAGGATGAATATTTCTTTTGGAAGCATTGACAGTTTTTCATAGTTTTCCTTCGAGTGGACGGCCCCGTCCCCGCCCCACCACAGTCTTTCCCTCATTCAAGCGAGCAGTCCGCGGCTGCCCCATACAAATTGCCATGTAACACTTGCACGATGCGCATAAGGACGGGGGGCTAAGCGAGACGCCGGACGATGAAAAGAGAGAGGAGAAGAAGCACTCGAACTCGTCCGGCGATCATCGCTCGCCAAGTGGGAAGGGTGAAACCTAATTACAGGTGGATTCGATGCTCCTACTAACTGGGCTAGATGAGGCCATCAGGTCGCAGCGGGATATCGCGACACCCTCGTCTTCCATTCCCCCCACCCCCTCCCCTCGCTCTGCGGCCTTTTAGGATCGAGCAGCAAAAAGGCGAGGGAAGCCGGAGAGACAAAGCGAAACCCATATTACTCATCTGCCTTTCACTCGCGCGCTCCCAGGAGGGACCTAGAGAGCGTCCGAGGCTCTGTTTCGCCGGCGGAACAGTCGGCCGGCGGCGACCACTCGAGCCGCGCTTTTTGCCGCGCAGCTTTAGCTTTCTTCTCCGCCGTTTTTTTTTTCGGCTGCTTTCCGCCAGAAGGGCGTAGCTACACTCGCTGGGAAAATTGACGTGGGCGGGGGACCCTCGTTTTTTTTTTTCAATCACTTTCTTTTTATCAATTTTTGTTAGTTTTTGTTGAATTTGTTCATTTTTTATTTATCGCACTTTTTTCATCGAATGATTAAGAAAATAGCAAACAGACTTTGCTTAAAATGTTAAGAAAACGTAGTCGTGTAGAATCTACTCAGGCAGTAAGTAGATTGTAATGAATTTTTTAAGTAATATTTATACTTCCTTGATTAAACGAATTGACACACGCGGAAGATTAAGTATACTTGACAAAGCAGACGTGGGTTGAAGTGGCAATTAAATTGCGCTTAAATATTTAAGGCAAATTTTACTTAAGAAAAATCAGTGTATTTTTTACTGTAAAACTTTAAGTACATTTTACTAACAATTTTTCTGCTTTGCATGAGATAAATAATTGATGTGCGTCGTAGCGGTAGTGTAACGCTACTTGAATCAAATACTAAGAAACTTTTTTGAGCTTTACGGATAAATTTACTGCATTCGCATTAATTTAACTAGATATGGGTAATCGTATAGTAATAATGTAAATAATTTTTTTTTAAATTATACAAATATGGAAAATGAAGTAACAACATAACTTTATCAGATAATATGTATACGGAGAGAAAAAAATTCTACTAAAAATTACTATATTCCTTTTTTTCAAGACAGTGACAAATAAAGACAGACTTGACAAATAAATATTTTTACTATAGAATGTGTAGTAAATTAGTTATATAATAAATTTACTTATTTAGTGTATAATTTAATAAATTTTACTATACATTCTCGTAAAAATATTTATTTGTCAAATCTGTCTTTATTTCTCACTATAGTAAAATTTATTAGATTTACACTAAATTTTACTACACGGAGAGAAATGTTATAGTAAAAATTGCTAGTATTCATTCTACGAAATATAGTAATTTTTACTATAACATTTCTCTCCGTGTATACTTCCTAGTAAACATTTTAATATTTCGAGTACGTCTTTGGATTACGAAACAGTATAGTAATTCTTTAATATATAAATTTGTTAATTTTAAGCAAACATTTATTTCAATTTATTTAGAAACAAATAAATTCATTTAGTTTTACTGAAATCATTACTTGATTCAAAGAAATATTTAATAAGTACTATTGAAGTAAATCATTTCCTGAAAATTAACAATTTTTTTTTCCGTGTAGAACTTTTTTCTCCGAGTATATAGTTTCTCTAAGTAACATTACGACAATACTGAGATAAAAATAAAATACCGTCGGATAAAGTAGAAACTCCTATACAATACACACATACGAAAAGCTCACTTGGCTCTCGCTTTCAGGGTGGATACCCACAATCCTCCGAAGGCACATACACGGCGGATGAATGGGGCGAGGTGTGCGCGCTTGTCATCGGTCATCGGGCCGCTTCAAAGAGACAATTAATGCTGCTGCTCGGTGTCCCCGCGGCGACCTCAGCTTTTGAGCGACCGAAAGCGCGCACAAACCGCATATAGTATTCAGCGGTGGAGGCGCATCCCTGGGAGGCCGGCCCGGAATCCGGCGATCGGTGACTCGGCCAGCCGATCAAAGACAACGCGAAATCATCGCCGCGCGGAGCCAACAATGCGACTCTTTCTCCCCGACGAGAATGCCATCCCATCCCCCTTCTTACCCTCTTGGTACGAGCGCCTAATGGTCCCGGGTCCGCGCGCACAATGCGCGTCTCCACGGCTACCTCGCGCGTGCGCCGAATATAATGGGCTACTTCAAATATTAATGGTTTTTTAATGCACTCGGGCGATTTTTCCCACAGGCCGCCGCCAATATCGCGGTTCATCGGTTACTGTATTATACGCGCGGATGACGCAGGTTTTCGCAAAACTAAAAAAATTCTATGAAACACTGGTTCAGTCGCGAAAAACGATGCTTTCGTGTATCGGTATATTAATTGTGGACTGTAATTACACAAGAATTGCGTTATGATACTGTGTACGTAAATATTTGTACCAGGGTAAGAAAAGTTCATACCAAATTCGTTAGAGCTTTTAAAAAAAATCTTTTACGTGCATTTGCTGGACATGAAAGAAAGTGTTCAATTTTACAGTAGAAAAAGAAAGTTCCAAATCCACCCCTTTCTTGCAAGATTCAAGAATCCATTGTTATTCAAAATTTGATGTTTATTCCATCTTTAACAGAATGAAAAGCTTCTAGAACGCTCTATTTAACAATTTAATGACTGTTAGCTCTGTTGATTAGCTAAAAACCTCTTTACGTTTATTTTCTTGTAATTATTATTAATTAGTTTATAGTATAAATACTTTAAGTTCATTTTAAGTATGATTAATTACATCAAAGCTTGTTTTTTAAGGACTCTTCAGCCTATTAAATTGTTTTTAAATAAATAAATAAATATTTAACGAAGAAAAGGATAGCCTCGAATTCTTTTCTCAAAAGCTTCCCTTTACTATTGTCCCAAAGTTCAAATATAAAAACGAGTATAAATTGTCGTACGGTAATCTACGCCGATAAGCACCCTACACGGAGAGAAATATTATATATAGTAAAAATTATTATGTTCCGTAGGAACAGTGGGATATACTCAACTTATGAAAATTTTTACAATAAAAAATACTAAAAATTCAATTTCTACTATATATAAATAGGAATTTTAGCTATGTACATATAAATTTTTAGAATGTAGTTTTATAGTAAAAATCGTCATAGATCATAGAATGTCCTATTGTTCCTACGGAATATAATAATTTTTACTATAACATTTCTTTCCGCGTACAACGGATTCAGCGAATATACCGAAAAAAGGATCATCGCCTCGAATTCTTTTCTCAAAAACTTCCCTTCACTATTGTCCCAAAGTGCAAATACAAAAACGAGTATAAATTGACGTGCGGTAATCTGCTATGTAAGCACTGTATCTGCGACAAGCACCGTACAACGGATTCAGCGAAGGGGTTGCTCGATATACCCAAAAAAAGGGTCATCGCGTGGAATTCTTTACTGCAAAACTCGCCGATGCCGCGCTTGTCCCGAAAGTGCAGATTTAGAAACGGCTTAGCGGGGGGATACATAAGTTATGGCCGGGCGAATAATTACACGGTCCTCCTCTCGCCCCGGCCGACTCTCGTCCGTCGGCTCGCTCGCGCGGAGGCAAAAGACAATTTTGCGCAGCGGGACGTCGCCGGGGCAGCTTGCGCCGCACACACACATACGCATACATACATACGCGCGCGGACGCTCCTGCCCCGGGGCCGTGGGCATTTTTTTCAAATTGACAGCTCCGGCATCCGTCAACTGCGGCTCCATTAGCTTGACCTACCTTACCGGGGGCCGTTATGTAAATCAAGCCGGGGCCCCAGCGCGTAATTGGCACCGAGCGACCGAGCCCCGAGAACGAGGCGAAGGGTCCTGGAAAAAACTAATTACGAGAATCGAGTGCGAGTTCATTATTGGGGCACAGCGGGATGTCGCGACACCTTCGCCCCTCGTTTCCGACTTTTTGCCCCCCGCCCTCCCCCCTTGGGCGCGGATCGAACCCTCTTCTCCGGGTCGCTGCGGATAGGACACCGCGCGACTGCGCTGCGGCTATTTGTATTTTTCGCATAAATAAAGTCGGTCCCTTAATTGACCGCCTCCGCGATAAACAGCCCTCATATGTCATTGGCTTTTAATAAGGTATCAGGAGGAGAGATTGCGCCGAGATTTCTTTCGCCCGCGGAATTTATTGGGGGGGCTTTTAAAGCGATTCCTCTCGATGTCAGACTAATAAAACAATGCCGCGCCTCGGCTCGCGACGGAATAATGCGCGTTGGATTAAATTCCAAGGATTTTTTCAATCCTCAACGGTAATATAAAGGAAAGAATTCGTTGCACGCGTAATTCAACTCCGATGAATATTGCGAATATAGAGCAGCGCACGGGCTGCATTATGTGCGAGGAAAATAATAGTTTTGTCAAACGAGATTTCGCAAGTGAAATAAGTGCACTGGAAAAAATAATTGGGTGAAGTTTAAGAGGTAGATTCTGCGAGCCTAGAAAATTGCTGTAAATTTTGGGAAAATTATCAATTTTATAGTAAATTTTGCTATTTATAATTTATGAAGAATTATGAATTTTTCTACACGCCGTGCGCAAAGTTACGAGTTTCTGAACACATTTGCTCAAATGATCATCTGCGGGAAATCTTGCACACGTTGTGGATTTTTATAGTAAAATTTGCGACAATTGTTGCAAATTACAATTTTTATAATAAAATTTCTCGTTATTACAGCAAATTTTACCATGAAAAATATAAGACACTCCGTGTCGCGCCTAATTATAATTTATCCGAAATTTATTGTAAACTTTATTCTACTATTTTTTTCAGTGTCTTACCAATAAGTGTATATGAATAAAGCAGTTCAGTCGTAATTACAATAACAAATTAACAAAAAAAGTAAAAAATAAATTATATGTAATACAATTTAAAACAAATTACGCATGATTATATCTCGAAAAGAATAATCTTGAATCTCTAGTAGCCCTAAAAAATGTTTCTGCAATATTTTCTTAAAAAAAAAAACACTATGAAATTATAAATCCACCCACACACACTGAAAGAAAAAACTTCAGAAAAATTGCTATTATGGTTAGAAAAGGAGTGACAGTCTTATTAAGTGAGAATTTTTTATATGTAAAGTAGTAGTTTTTAGTATCTGAAATTTTAAAAGTTACTTATTTAATACTAAAAACTGATATTTGGAGAACTAATAATTCTTATTTTCCATACTAAAATTTTTCGCTTGTAAAGACTGTTACTCCTTTCCTAACCACAATAGCAATTTTTCTTAGGTTTTTTCTCAGTGTCAAAATAGCAATTTTTATTATTAAAATAGTAATCTTTACAATTACCGTACTAAAAATTTCTATTTTTCATGCAAAAAATTCTCGCATGTCAAGACTGTCACTCCCTTCTTAATCACAATAGCAATTTTTAATAAGTTTTTTCTCTCGGTGCGTGAAGGCGAAAAAACGCGCGCATATCATTGCACCACAGCAAAATAAAAAAAGCGCTTTGCCCGAAAGCTCAAGACGCGCGGATATCCTCGCAAGGAGTCAGGATAAGAATGGGGGAGGCGGTGGCACTCGCAGGGCTCGTCTCGGTTGGCTTCGTTAGAGAATAAGTGATTGATCGAGCAATTAAACGGCGTTGTCATGGAGGGCCGCGCAGGCGCCGCGGGATGCCGGCGGCTGCCACAATTGCCGGTAATGAGCCGCGGGGGCCGCCCACCCCCGGCCCCCGACAAAAATTTGCGTGCTCATCGCGCTCGCGTTTCCAGCGACATGGCGACGCGCGCGCCCCGCTAAAGGGACACGCCTCCGAGCCGCGCGACTGAAAAGCTCGCCCCCGGCAGTCGGCCGCATTCTTTCGGCCTCTTTATACATACATATATACCCTCCCAAATTCTCTTTCCCCTTTTTTTCCCCTCTCTCTCTTTCTCGTCCTAAGCTAAACGAGTTCGACCTTTTCCGCGTCGTTGGGGTGCAGATGCTCGAGCGGCGAGCTTCTGCTTTCCGAGGGGCGGGTTCCGGGAGATTTCGAATTAATTAGAAGGATGAGAAAAGATTTATCAAGATGCTGCCCTTCTGGGTTTTCTGAATTTCGGTTTTCTGGAATAACAGCTCTTTTCAGGAAGCTCTTTTATTTGGTCCTTAAGACGTTAACTGTAGGGCAATTTTGCCTTTTATGATTTTTGACAGGCTGAATGACGTTTATCCGTCAGTGAATTTTACGCTTTAAAATTCTGGGATTACAATAGATGTTTAAAAAAAATTTTGTGGATTCAACTTTTTACATGAAGCATATAATTTTCTATCACCGAGGCGGGTCATACTTAATCACCTACAGAAAATTCATATAATACTTTTTTTCATAATTTTTATTACACGTATATCTATATATTAGTTAATTAAAAACATCATTATGTTCTTTTATGACTAATTATTAATTTATATATTGTTTATATTTTCAGTAAGTTAATTTATACAGTTTATTGTTTGTCTATTCGTATTTTGTACGAAAGGACTTTTAGTCCGTTGTATTTACATGAAATAAACATAAGCAAATATTGTAATCCACAATAAAACATATTATTATTATTACATCACTGCGAAACATTACGAACATTTAATTAATTATTAAAAACGCACTAATAATTAAGATTCAAATAAGTCGATAAAAAGATTCATCTTTATAGAATTTAAGATCTTTTCGAGATCATTGTTTTAATACAATATTAATATTAGTTTAATTCATATAAATTAAAAAAAGATTAAATATAAGATATTATTAAGATTAAAACAATTTTTATAATATCTTATGTATAGAAAATTTAAAAAATTGAATGTATATTAAACTAATATTAATATTGCATTAAAATAACGATCTCGAAAAGATCTTAAATTAATATTTAGATATTTTATTAAAAGCGAATCTTTTTGAATCTTAAACAATCTTAAATTCGGACATAATAGAGATTATTTATAGATTATTTATAGAGAATTATTTTTATGGGGGTAAGCATCAAGTTAATTCGATAAAGGGTGCACTATAGTACACGTAGAAGCCGATTTTTGAGGAAAAACCGAGCACTAATGATTTATCGGGCTCTCGCGTATTGAAAGATCGTCGACACGGTTTACTTAATGATACCGCATTAATAGAGAGCGAGCTACCTTGATACCGCGCGAGGATTAACGCCGGCGAGTCTATGAATGGAAGTGGCGCGTTGGCCGCCGCCCGGGCAACAATGAGAAAGTGACGTACCAAAGTGAAAAAGGCAAAATATCGTGCACGTAATGAGGCGCAAACGCACTTTGAAGTATTTACGATGAAAGCGGCGCGCGGCCCCGGACTGACGGCCCAATGACAAAGGGATAAAGCCGCGGCGTGTCGCGGGAATGGATGAGCGAGTGAAAGAAAGAAAGGAGCCCGGCGCAGAAGAGCTCCGACGTTTAAACCTCTTGTACATTGTCAATGGAGGGCATATAAAAAGGGCCTCGCTCGCGCTCTCCGGCGGGGGAGGGTGGGGGAGGGAAGGACCGCGACGACGGCGGCGGCGCAGCACGACACTTTATTCCTGATATATCGGCGCTCACGCAGCGTTGCGAGGACTAGCGGTGCGCGGAATATATATTGGTAAGATTAATCGACGTGAAAAGGCCCCGCGCGTTGTTACAAAGTGCGCCGCCCGCCGCGACGCAAACCCATGCATTACTCGGGGGAGCGGCGGCAATAGTCGGCGAGGGGGAGCGGCGAGGCGCGCTCGCGGAGAGAAAACCGGAGAGAAGGATAGAGAGCCCAGGGTATTCCGATCGTGTTTCTAGCGTCGGCCGCTCGCTCGGCGTATCCCCTTTTCCACGAGGACGCGGGGGATACACACCTACGCCGCGAGGAGAGCGCATAAAGCCACCGCGGCGCGGGACACTCCGTTCGCCGGGGCTTGTCGCGAATCGATCCCCGCAAATCGCCGTGTATCGACAAGCGGCGCGGAGATTCGATACCGCGGCCTCGAAAAATCCGAGGAATCGGAGTTCCGCTATCGCGCCAGCCGTAAATTTGCTCACTCGCCCCGGACTGATTTTTAGCGACGGATCGCCTCATTCTCATTGTGCGCGGGATAAAAATTGTCGCCTGCGGTCTTTTATTCCCGTCGCCGTTTACATTCTTACGCCGAGTTTCTGACATTTAATTTCCCAACGCTGCTTATTGTGTGAACGCGCAAAAATAAGCGTTAAAAATGGATCGACATTTTAATCCTATTGTGATCTTGTATACTCGAGGGACTATGTTTCATTCTTGAAATAAAATACAATAAAATCAAGTAAAATTGATAAATGAATAGCATTAAGACAATTATATAACTTTTTATACTAGTGCGTCAGAAGTGATGCTTGCGGAAGTGTGAGCAAAGCGAGGGTGATAATTCATACGAGTCCAGAAATTGCACTTCTGACACGAGTATCAAATACTTTTTTTATATGTACCGACGGCGTGAAGTGCAGACTCAGCAGACGCCAGAATTCGCAAGAGTTACATAAAGTATTTATTATTTATTTACTTATTTATTTATTTATTAACACATTCTGGGCAATAACTCCTACATTTTTTCGCAGGGATCTTTTACATTTATTTTATATTGTGAATCTAGACTTATTATAAATACCATAATTTAGAATAAACGACTATTCTATTCCTTTCCATTCTATACCCTTTTATTACATTCTATTCTATTCTATTTCCTTCTATTCCATTGGCCATTCTAATAATAATGTAATGGTTTTATATGGTAAAGACTAAAAAAAAATTTTAATCGAGTAATTTAGTTTATTCTGCGAATGTAAAATCATTAATAATTTCTCGTATTTTTTCGCTCCCGGGCCGTTCGTCAGCGCTAATCGATGTAGACATAAACTGACGCTCTGTTTGAGCTCCTCGCGGCGCGGCGCGCGCGTGCGGGTTAAGGTTTTCGCGCGGCTCCCAGCGATCCGTCCCGTTGCGCGAACGCATTATTTTCAGCCGATGCGTAAATCTCCTCGTGTGCGCTCTTACCGTTAATTTAATGTATTTTGATATATTGGCCGGGTAGCGATGGGGAGCCGCACTCCTGGCCGCGCAGCGCGATAGGAGCTATACTCGCGGAGCGGCCGAGTGCACCTTCACACTTTTAATCATCGGCGCCGCGTGAGACTCTGCGTCGCAGTCGCAATATTGATTGCACCGAGCCAAATCGTTCAGCTCGGATGCAGTTTAACCTATTTGTAGTATTTTGACTCGCGCTCAATATTTTTAGATCGATGCATTGCGGTTAGTCACGCATGTGTTACATCAACATTATCTTGCCTCTTTTCAGCTTCGAATTTATTCTTCAAGTGTTCGCGAATCAACGCGGATTCTCGTGTCAGCTGTGAGCTGCGTAATTGTCAAATGTTATGTTGATATACCTATGTATTTTTTTGTGTAATAAATTATATTAATTTTCAAAAAATACGATTTGATTTTGTATTTTTTTACCTTTACCTTAAATTTGTATTAAAAGTCGTCAGGTTGTAAGATAAACTGAAGATAAAAAAAAGCCAATTGAATTTTCTTTTTGAAAATTATGAAAAAAGTCTACAATATAATTGTTACGGGTAACTGTGTACACACTGAGAGACCAAATTAGAAGTTTTCAGTAAATATTTGCTTCGGTAGTATTTGTTAAATATTTCTTTGAATCAGCTAATTATTTTATTTAAAATAATAGTTTCTAAATAAATCATATACTTAGCTGATTTAAAGAAATATTTAACAAGTACTATTAAAGTAAATATTTGCTAAAAATGATCAAATTTGTCTGTCAAATCAGTGTAGTCATTGTCCAAGAGGAAACAGAAAAGAAAATAAAGATGCAATAATTTATCAAAAATGAATTAAGCAAAAGTAAGTTATTCTCACATACTCCATTATAACTAACTACACAATAAACCTCAAAAAGCACATAAACTGGCATTTAACCAATCGCTTTTTTAAATCCCTTTAAAAAAAAAATGCGTATACCGAAATAATTATAAGTATATACACAGTAGATTTAACTATGAAATTGGAAGTTAATTTTACTTTTCTGTGAAAAGTCTAAAATCTACTTTAATCTGCTTTACAGAAATGTCAAATCTGCTTTTCTGTAGAGTAAGATCTGCTTTACGATTAAAACGTCAATTTCACCGATCTTACAAATCATCTTTACTTCTCCCTAGTCCAGCAGATATATATGTATAGCAATTATGATAATAATAATGATGTTTTTTTTACTTAAACAAGTTCGTAACATTTTTTTTTAACAGTGATGTTTATTAATATTATCTACACTGTTAAAAATCCGTTCAATTCTGCTAGCCACTGCTCTACTCTCTAAAGTTGAATTAGTGCAAATTCCACTAATCTTTTTAGTGATCAGATTTTCCACTAATCAATTAGTAAAACCCACTATCAATTATAGTATAATTTTACTAATTAAAATAGTAAAAAAGTGTTCTACTATTTAATTAGTAAAAATCACTTTTAAATTAGTGGAAAATAAATATTTTGTGATTTTCACTAAATGAAATAGTGAATTCCCCAATTAAAAAAACTTTTATTTTCACTAATTTATTAGTAGTTTTCACTATTTTCAATAGTACATATATTTACTATTTCACTTCGTACATTTTATTCACTATTTCAAATACTAGATTTCCACTAATTCGTAGTGGAGCAATTCTCACTTTTCAAATTACTGCATAGTCACTATGAATTAGTGGTTTTTCACTAATCACTCAACTTTAGAGAGTAAACTGTTGCGAAACTGTAAGAACTGCTTCTTTTTTGTTTTCGTTATACAATCGCGATTACGCGCATCGACGGGCGCATACATCAGCCGCACCGCTAAGTAGGTGTAGCGCTTCCCCTGATTCGCACGCTCGTCGTCACCCCCTGCCTCGCCGGTGCCAGGGTGAGGCGCGACAAAAGGGGCGCGCGGTAGCCTCGGCCACCTGTCGCGCCGGGCCGAGGTCGAGCCGCCTCCGGACCCCCGCTGCCTCCCGGTTGACCTTGCACCCGCTCGCGCGCCGCAGTTATACGCGCGCCCGGCCCCACTCAAGGTTTGTTGATCCATAAAGCGGCTCCGGGAACAATTCGGAGCGGACGCGCAAAAACTCTCCGCGCCGCGTACACGCCCGTCGCTCTGGGCTACTTTCCCCCTCGACGACCCACTCCCACGCTTACGTCCATTCACCGGCCGCAAAAACGGCGCACTTGCGTTTATACCTGTGTAGAGGCGCGCGCGTGCTCGCGACAGCCCCGCTGTAAAGTCTCGCAACTTTCCGCGAGAATTCACTGCTCCATTCAGGCGCTCGTAAGCGCAATAAGGGTGGAGTCGCGGTGCCACTCGTAAATTCAGCCGGGGCCGCTTATCTGATTCCGAAGAGGATTTTCAACTCGGCGAACGGGAATTCCGTAACTTTTTCTGCCTCGACGCTTGTACCTCGTTTTCTCTTGCCTTTTTACACTTTTTTAGTTCTAGTTTTCTGTCATTATTAATCGATTGAAATTCAAGTGTTTCCCTTTTTCTATTACGTATACACAGTTGAAAATGTTGTTTTCTCTAATATTACGTGTTACAAATAATTACGTATAGAGAATTGCGTTTAAATTACACTTTTTCTTTGTACCATTGACACTACACAAAATTTTAGTACTTATGTGTAGCGATGCTAAATCATGTAAATGATAAAATAAATTAACGATTCTTTTTAAACAAGTTCGTAAAAAAATTCTTTTAACAGTGATGTTTCTTAATATTATATACACTGTTAAAAATCTGTTCAATTCTAAACATTATTTTTGTGTTTAGAATTGAAATGACACAATACGAACGTCATTTTTGTGTACAAGGAATGAAATTGTACGAATATTATTTTTTTTTTTTGAGTGACCCAGTAAACTGCACAAATATTTTGTAAAAATGCATTTTAACACAATGCTTACAGTAAATTGTTACTACATCGCCAGAGAGTACACAAATATTTCGTCAATTTAAAATATCTTTCTGCTATAAATTATACTTCATAATTCATTAATTCTATATTAATGGCAATAGCAATAACTTAAAAACTGACTGCATGAGAATTTGCCTATTAATAAAACATTGGAAAGGTTTTCTTTACCAAATTTTGAAATTATATAACAATTAGTATTCTCAGGAATCTCCAAAGCGTATTTCAATTTCTCCGAAATCGATCAATCATGTATTAGTTATAATTTATTAAAAAACTGCAGTATTTTTAATAGACAATTTTTCTATGCGTATAAAAAAAAATTATTTACGATAACTCACGGGGACGAAGGAAGAGTTTTTACTTTAAATTTAAAAAGAAATCAATTTTGCCCTGCAATAAATGGAACACTTCCGAACACGTGCACTTATCCACTCGCATGCAATTATAATTGCATTTACAACAACAAAAAAACGTATAGTACCTTGAGTAAAAAAAAAAAAAACACTACCGAAAGTACACGACGTAAATTTCGCAACATCAGACTCGATTAAATATATAAATCACTTTCCGCTCGAGAGCAGCAACAGAAGCGAGTGTTGCGCAACCATCCGCGGGTGAATTCATGCAGTCGCAGGCGCGTCCAGCGGCGGTACCCGCGAGCATTGGGCTGAGGGAAATTTGCGCATGCGGAGGATGCATGCGGCTAGTAGCCGAGCGCCAACTGCGCCTGTACGCGTAATTAAGCGAAAAAGCGCAGGCGAAGCAATAAGCGACGAGGTGCACGTATCCGAGCGCGCTTACTGCGTTAATTATCTCTCGAGTGCTCTTAATGACGCCTCGCTTGTTACCCGAGGGATGCTGCCTACCTGTGGCCCTCGTTTGAGCCCGAACTGCTCCTTCAGAACTGCGGGAAAAATTTTTGCTTGCACAATATTGCGCTGCGAAGTTGAAGCTACTCTGTTGCGTTGTGTGTTGAATTGAAATGTAAAACTTTGCGAAAAAGCTCTGAATTTAAATTATTATGCAGATATTTTGTACCAGGGCTTCATTTATATACAGGCTTGTAGTCATTTGTACAAGAAAATTAACTTACTTTTATTTTTTACTTACGGTGAAATTAGAAAAATTGTTACTTGCACAATATCGTGCTGCAAAGTTGAATATAAAGCTCTGAATTTCAATTATTATGCAGAAATATTTTACGAGGGCTTCATTTATATACAGGCTTGTAGTCATTTGAACAAGAAAATTAACTTACTTTTACTTTTTACATACGGTGAAATTAGAAAAATTGTTGTTTGCACAATATCGCACTGAAAAGTTGAAGCTATACTCTTCTCGGGATTCATCGTTTCTGTGTTGAATTGAAATGTAAAGCTTTGCGAAAAAGCTCTGATTTAAATAATTATGCAAAAATATTGTACGAGGGCTTCATTTATATACAGGCTTGTGGTTATTTTTTTTTATTTAATAATAATATATGAAAAAAGCTCTGATTAAATTATGCAGAAAAATGTTAGATAGATACTCGTTTTATTTATCTTTGTAGACAAAATATAGTATAACGATTTCCGAGAGTTATACATAAATGATCGAGATAATATAGAAATATAAAATACTATAAAAATATAATATAAGAAATAAATAAAGTTGTTTTCGCAAGTTGTCTTACTGGATATAATATTCGGATTCACAGGCCAATAGTAGAATAAAACTGTCACTCCAATTTTGGTTTTTATTCAAGCTTTAATAGAGCGAAAAGATTCTAGAATTCTTTACCTCATAATTTAACATTGACTCTATTGGTCAGTTTAAAACCTCTTTGCGATCGTTCACTTGTTATTTTTAGTAGTTATAGTATAATTGTAGTTTACGTTACTTTAATATTCTTTTCCAAATTTGTGTTAACGACTATTTAATCCTTTAAATTACTAATAAATAAATAAATAAATAAATAAATGTGTATATAAAATAATATAGTCAATAAAGAAAAATTTTTGACAAGGTACACTTAAATAGAATTCTTATCACAGAAATTCAGACAGAACCAGTTTTGTTTAGAATAGAATATGCTAAACTTAAGCAGCCCCAAGATCCCACCTGCACAAACCAGAACTAAAGAAGCTTAATAAGAAATGCCACGCGGACTTCATTTATGTATATAAACTCGTAGACTTATTTTTATTACCATAGAAAAAAAGTGAAAATCGTGCGTGCGTTTTAAAAATGAAATAAGCGTTTCTTCCTCGAAGCTTTCGCAATTCGCAAGCACGGCCTTTTTTTTTAATAAGATCACAGCTGACGCTCCCTACAGCGTCGGATCGCGAAGATTTTCTCAAGATCCTGGAGCGCGCATTGCAGATTATAAGCATTACATCGGATGCGCGCGGCCCGCGAACGATGGGCTTTTGAGTCATGTATAATGCTGAGAAATAAATGAGGAGATAATCGTAAGTCTCTCTCCCTCTCGGACTCTCCGGGGGTACAGGACTCGATAAGTAGTTCGGCGAGGAATTTTTGCGAGGAGCCCTTACGGACCATAACGTGCACCTTGGCGCATATACTCGCTGGAGCAGGACGGACATAATTCCGACGCGCTTAGGAACATCTCAACATCTCAATTCCCAGGCGGGGAGGGGAGGGATCTGCTCGAGGAGAACCGAGGTAGACAGAGGAACGACTGTCGATGAATGAAATTTTTTGCAACACTTTTGCTACGCAAAAAATTACGACTTCAACCTTTAAAATTGCAGATTTAATTGATGCCTAAGCTGCGTGAGCTTTGAGTCTCTGATACTCAATTTTTTTTATCATTTTAAATAAAAGTTAATAAGTTTTTTCTTACATTCAACATTGTCTGATTCTCAATTTTTTTATCATTTTAAATAAAAGTTAATAAGTTTTTTTTTCTTACGTTCAATATCGTCTGATTCTCAATTTTTTTATCGTTTTAAAAGATAGTAAGTTTTTTTCTTACGTTCAGCATCGTTCGATTCTCATTATTTTTTTTATGATTTTACAAAATAATGATTTTTTTTCTTACGTACATGTTATACTAAATTTTTTTTGTTACAACACGAAACCTGCGTAATGAATTTTATTATTTTCATAATGTACTCACTAGCATTTGAGATAGCATCGTAGCGGATCAGAACATGCGGAGAACAAAATATGCTGCGGGTATTTCCAATGAGTCATATTATGTACCTTGAATCAAACTAAACGCAAAAGGAAGAGTACTGTTACGAACTAACAGTATTTCTCGATTTTTCTTATTTGAACGTGTTTCGACGTGGAATTGGAATTGTAATTAAAAAAAAAGAGTCCACAATCAGAGAGTAAAATGTAAAATGCGCATTAAATAAATCCATAAATATACGATTTTCATTTACTCCTCCGTAATCCTCTTCGAAAGTACTGGAAACTCGACTCGAAAAAGCGACATATCCATCGAATTCCCAACGGTATTACTTGATGTTTTTATTGCATGTGTTTTATACTAGAATCTGAATTGCAATTGAAAAAAGAGTCCACTATCCTTGAATAAAATGCACATTCTAAAACGCTTGGAGTAAAATTTCACTCTTAGTTTATATTGAAACGACCACTCATCGAGTTAAATTTGACTCTACAAAAATAGAGTGATTCAAATTCACTCTAAAGTACAGCTAAAGTCACTCTAAGGTAGAGTAACATATTACAGATTAAATCCCTACCTTTTGCTCTACTTACACGGAGAGAAATGTTATAGTAAAAATTACTATGTTTCGTAGCAACAGTGGGGTATTCTCAACTTATGAAAATTTTTACTATAGAAAATACTAAAAATTTTACTATATTATTTCTTAAAAATTATACTAAATTTCTACTATATAAATAGCAATTTTTGCTATGTACATAGGAATTTTTAGTATTTTTTATAGTAAAAATTTTTAGTATGTGTTATAATAAAAAGCGTCATAGGTCGAGAATGTCCCATTGTCCCTACGGAATATAGTAATTTTTACTATAACATTTCTCTCCGTGTAAAAGTGAAAAAATGTTAATTTCACTATAAAATTAAAGTGAAAATTGACTCCGATAGAGTGAATTTTCACTCTATTTCACACCAGCTGTTTTAAAAAAAATGCATAAATACGATCTTCACTTACTCATCGGCAACCCACCCGAAGCATACTACAAATTGAACTCGAAAAAATCGACATACCCGTCGAATCCCCAAGGAATTTTCCAAGACCAATCAGCTTTCAATTAAGCGCGCACGTGGAGCCGTCGTTGCTCTCGATACCAAAGTAAAAGACGCCGAACAAAGGCCCTAAATAAAAAGAAAGTAAATAAATAAAGGTAAAAAAAAAAATAGAAGCCTCGCAAGGAGTCGAGCGGTTTGAAGCGATCGGGCTCGGGGCGATCGTGGCGATATCGTAAAAAAAGAGATTTCGCCGGGGCTCGCTCGCGCTCGCGAAGGACGCTCTCGCGCGGCGCGGAGGCGGTTCGCCTTGGCGCGCGCTGCGGAGGAGGAAGCCGCCCGAGGGTCCTCCCATGACCCCGGCGCGCCTCCTGGGAATGCGGCTCCCCAAAGCTACTCCCGGCTGCCGCGGCTCTCGGGACTCTCGCGCGCCATCGCGTCGGCCGACTTAATTGGCTGTCGTCGAGGAGCGCGCCGAGGGGCTGTGTGGGAACGGGCGCGGGGGTGGGGGCGGCGGTCGCGCCCCCGCGGCGGGCTTGCGCGCGCTTGCGCGCTTGCACGGGGCCCGATATGAATTACGAGATTGCGCGTACGTGGGAGTGAGGGCCTGGGCGCGCTGGGAGTGGGTGCGCTGGAGTCGCCCGCGGGCACGGGGCCTAATGGCGGGTCGGGGGTCACGTAGGCAGCACCGGGGTGCGAGGGTGCCGAGAGGGCGCCGTGGGAACGCGGCGGCGCGCGCTCCTCCGGCTCCTCCTGCAGCCCCCGCCAGCCGCTTACGGCCACCCTTTCATTACCCGGCGCGCGCCGCTTCCATCGGCGCGCATCCCCTTGTCAGGTCCGCGCACAGCCGAATCAATTATCTTTATTTATCTCGCGCTATATATATCGCCGGCGCACCCGCGCCCATTCGGCCCCGCTCTTCTTCTCGGGCTTCTTCGCGCGATCTTTTCGGCATTCCCGACGGCGTGCCGATCCCCGTCATCTGGCGCGGCTGTTTCGCCTGGTCGCGCCGACATGGAAATTAACGTAGTTTTTTTACACTGAACAAAATTTGGTTAATTTTAAGCAAATGATTTACTTCAATGGTATTTGTTAAATATTTCATCTCGCACTAATTTTGCGTCAAGTGTTACTAATTCAATTTTAGAAAGTGATAGTAAACTTCTTACATTGTACACACATCTGTACACTGAACAAAAATTTGTCAATTTTAAGGAAAAGATTTACTTCAATAGAACTTATTAAATATTTTTTTGAATCAAGAAATGGCTTCATTAAAACTAAATGAATTTTTTTGTTTTTAAATATAAATTTAGTAGTTGCGAAAAAATAATTTTTTGACTCCATAAAATATTTAATAAGCACTATTGAAATGAATGTTTGCTTAAAATTAAAAAAAAAATTCTCTCGGTGTACTTTTTACATACGGTAAAATTAGAATATTTTTTGCTTGCACAATATCCCGCTGCAAAGTTGAATATAAAGCTCTGAATATAAATTATGCAGAAATATTTTACTTCATTTATATACAGGCTTGTAGTTATTTGAACAAGGAAATTAACGTAGCTTTTATTTTTACATATACGGTGCAATTAATTAACTATCAAATTGTGGCAGTTCATTTAACTTTCTGAATTTTCAGTAGAATCTCACTACCAAATCTAACTTATTTGCAGAGTTGAGTAAGATCTCCTTTATAGGAAATGACTTTTTTAATGACTTCACAAAACATTTTTCATTTTTCCTGTAGTTGGATTGTAAAGGAAAAGAAAATTTCATGAATTCTTTATGAACGTGTATACGATCATTTTTTAATAAATTTATGAAACTTGTATCTATTTGAGTGTAAACTTAACAATAAAGCGCCACTACGAGATAAAAAATTAGTCCCTTAATCTGATCCACATGTTTATTTTTAGCTATCACGAATTTGTTTATCGAAAAATAAAAAAAATAGCTTTACACATTCCAATGTAGATTGAATCTCGAAGAGTTAAGATTTTCATGATTTAAGAGCAAATCGAAAAAAAAAATAATCACCGACGATCGTAAATAAAATTGCATCATCGGCATACTGCAACTAAAAAAATTTCGTCTCAAAGTATAGTCCAATTCCCAGAGCTTTGGAAATAGCCGTGATAGATGACGGGCAAGTTGCCACTTGCGCGCGTAAAAAGGAAAAAAAAAACGCGCGATCGACCGCGCACTTTCCCGACACCGCGAAATTGATTATTGCCGGGGCGGTAATGATCCTTTATGAGTTCGGTGCGAGTGCCGGGGCCCGAAGACCGAGGGCAGGTTAACTGACAATCACTGTCGAAGCTGCCGTGAATTATTAGCCGCGATAATGCGCGAGCATCACCTCGAAAATTTCGCCTCTATTTCGCTTCTCCGGTATATCTCGGGCGGCTCGCGCCCCCGACATCCATATTCCGATTGCAAATTCATGATTTCGGATGCGAGAGCCAAGCGCTCGGATTTAGAAGCCCGCGCGCGCGTGTTGCTCGCGCGCGGCGCATACATCGAGGCTGCCCGGGAGAAAGAGATCGTAAATCAAAGTCAATTACTCCCACGAGGTGAAACACGAGGCCTAACGAGAAAGTTAGCGTAATGAAGTATTGAGCGACGACATTAATTGGATTCGATCTTGCGTCTATATTGGTTTAATCACTCGCGCAGAATTCATCATCAATGCGAAACATTTTTATACTAGCCGATTTAGAACGATCGATCGGTAGATCCTCTACTTGAAACCTTCGAGAATTACTTATATATTTAAACAAAAATATGCGTTTAGACTTATTCAGGGAGTTTAGCTTCCGAGTGGAGGAATTCCGTAATAATATTTCTCTTGAAAAGATTTTTTACCGATCGTACCGATAGTTTTAACGTTAAAAAAACCAAATCATTAATTTACCTTGTATCACTCATGTGGAATTCATCATCAATGCGAAAAATTTGTACTCGCCGATTTAGAGCGACCGATTGATAGATCCTCTACTTGAAACCTTCGAGAATTACTTATATATTTAAATAAAAATATGCGTTTAGATTTTTACAGGGAATTTAGCTTCCCAGTGGAGGAATTCCGTTCAATACGGAAAATCAACGTAACGATATTTCTCTTAAAAAATTTGTTTACCGATCATATATCAATAGTTTTAACGATAAAAAAAATCATTAATTTACATTATATAACTCGCTGGAATTCATTATGAATGCGAAAAATGTATACTGTCTGATTTAGAACGATTTATACATCTTCTATACTGGAATCGCACTTATAAACATTTAAAAAAAAATGCGTTTAGATTTTTGCAAGGAATTTAGCTTCCAAGTGGTGGAATTCCGTTCGATACGGGAAATCAACAAGACGATAATTCTCTTAGAAAGTTTGTTTACCGATCGTACCAATGGTTTTAACGATAAGAAAAATAAAATCATTAAACTACATTAAAACGCCGGTGCAATTTTAAAGCGAATCTTTTTGCCCAATCGCCTAATAATAATTTCTCTCGCGGGCAATTGCAAAGAGCCCGACGCGCGGAAAGTTTCTCGTTTTCCTAATAAAGATAATCGGCCGAATTACCAAGAGACAGAAAGAGACAAAAAAAAAAGTCAGTCTTATCGCTCCTCCGTACTTAACGATGATCTAACTGCGTCGAGATTTCTCTTGGAAAGGCGCGAACGTTAAGTGAGTTTAATAGAGCCGAGAAATCCAATTTATAGCTGTCGCCTAAAGTCGCCTTCGAAAGACAAAAAAAACCAAAAGAAAAAAAAAGAGAAGCCGGGGTATCGGGCGCTCCTTTAAAGCGCACCGCCCCCACCCCCGCAAGGATCAAAGCCTCTCGTTACTTTTTGGTAGCGCGGCTTTATGGCTCGGTGAAAGAGAGCCGCGGTTTTTCAAAGCCTCTCCCATGGCGGCTCGCCGTGGGACTGACAGTCCCGATTGACGAAACGGTGCCCGGTGCTCGTTTTCTTGTCCGAGGCGCGGTAGCGCCGGCGGCTATACGATTCTTTATCCCTCCGTCACGCTTGTCGGCCGCGAGACAAAGTTTCTCGGGCGAGAAGTGGCGGCCGCTGAAATCGTCACGCGAGAGGATCTCACGGGCACAGAGGCTCATTGAGGGAGGAGGGCCCGGAGGAGAAGGAATCGATCCGCGCTCCAATTAAGCGTCCCGCGCGGTTCCCACGGGAGAGCCGCGCGCGCCTCCCGGCCGTCCGCTAGTGGGCGCCACTTGGCGGATCGCCGCCCCCGCAGCTTGGGCCCCCCCCCCCTGGGGGGGTCACGGTCGCAGGGCGACATCGCCGCTCGCACCGTCGAAACTCTCCCGGGGCTCGGTCGGTAAGCCTACCGACCGTTGGACTTGCGCGCGGTTTCGTTAAACGGCCGAACGGATTTTCCCGTGAGCGAAAGCTCCGTGGCGCGATTTTTCTTTTTTTTTTTTTTTTTTTTTTTTTTATTGTAAGTAGTGAAGTTTCGCCGGGAGTCAAGCTCCTCGGAGGAATCCTTTAAGTAATAGGAGCGCGCTAATAGAGTTGGGCCCGGCCGTTTACCTAATCGTTGGGGGCGAAGATAAAAAAAAAAAAAAAAAACGAGAGCGCGCCGGAGTATAACCACAGTTCTCGGCCGCGGGACTTGTGCGTTTTTTTTTTTGGAGGGACGTTCTGTCTCCGTGTGCCCGCGGCGCCGGAGAGTAAATCCCCCGAATCCCAGCCGATCGTGGGTCGCCGGAGGAGAGAGAAGATCAGCCGTGAAGGATGATGAGGTTCTACTAAATGCTACTCGCTTTCCTTTTATGAAACTCGCTGGTTGTCCGCGTGACGATAGGCATCGGGACATTGTTGTATTTGTATTTCCACGGCGAGCTGCCATGAGAAAGCATCTTGCTGGCATTCCACTCTCCCAGCGATCGAGTGCGCCGTTCTACTTGATGATTCGTATGGAAGATTTTTTTTTTATATTACTCCGAAGAGTTCTTACGGTTTTTTCGAGACGTTTTGGCTTAGCGGCGGTAATAATGCTTGATGAAATAATTTTGGAGGGTGTCAAACAAATTTTTTTTGTAATTTTGCTACGTGACAGATTTAATATACGCTTAATTTCATTGTTTATACGCGGAGAAAAAAGTTCTAGTAGAAATTATTATACTGCTTTGTAATGCAGGAGCGTACTCAAAAAATTGAGAAGTTTACTATATACATTCTAGTAAAATCTTTTATTTATCAAGTCTCTTATTGTATTATGAAACGGTACAGTAATTTTTACTAGAACTTTTCTCTGAGTATATTTTTACATGTTTAATTGTATTATACTTTATATATGAGAATCGATTACTACCGTCTTTATTTAGTAATTAATTAATCAGTTATTATATATATAAGCAGCATTTTCCTCTTCAATCTTCGTAGATTTTCGAATACAAGTAACGAGGGTAATAAAGGGAATCTAATAAATTGCAATTCACCATCATTTTTAACGTCAATTATAATAATAAGAACAATGATAATAATATAGTCATTGTAAATTATAGTATTTATAAATAATAATAATGATTTCGACGAATTTACAAATGCGTGATACAAAAGATTATTATTAGAGATATATAGTCCTTTTGAACATATAAATTGCACTTGGTGCTATCACAGTCAAATTTTTAGATAATTAATACTGACGAAGTAAGTCACACGAATCAAAAAGTAATATCAGAGGGTTACATTAAAATGACTATTTTTAAGATGAAATAACAAAATACAATGAAGCCAAATAAATCCAGTAAAATGTTTCGAGTTAAATAATTCAAGTAAATAATTCGAGTCAAAATAAATATTCGAGTCAAATAATTCAAGTCGAATAATTCGAATCAAGTAATTCGAGTTAAACAATTCGAGTCAAATGATTCAAGTAATAATTAATAATTCGAGTCAAGTAATTCGAGTTAAACAATTCGAGTCAAATTATTCAAGTTAAATATGTCAGCTGGTTTACTTCGAGTCAAATAATTCAAGTGCAATAATTCGAGTCAACTATAATTGGAGTCAAACAATCCCAGTCGGACAATTCAAAGCAACCAATTCGAGTCGAGTAATTCGAGTCAAATAAACAAATCCCAGAACTTGAATGAAACCCCCAAAGCATCCCGTCCACCCCCGCTAAGTAAACAAAAGGCATTCGGCACGAATTCGGTCGGTCACGCACCGAATCTAATTGGATTAATCCACAAGAGCTCGAATCGAGCGCGTCCGCAGCGCTCCTCACCTTCAGCAACGCGGCAGTCAGAAATACGTATAGCGTGTGGGAAGATTGAATGATTAGCGAATGAGACTAATGAGCCCGAGTAACCTTGCGCTTTCCTAAGGTAATTGGCGCGTTTCGTCGAACGGGAAGCCCCGGCGCCCCAACAAGCAGCCCATCCGCGCATACACGTAATGAATACTCATATACATCCATACAGACATACAGATATATACATATACATCTATACGCACACCAGTACACACTGAGCCGGACTCCGGTGAGTTTCGTCTCTGGAGCTCCACCGAATACACATACATACAGACGCTCGAAAAAAAAAGGGGGATCCATCGCGCGGGCGTCGTAGGCGGACGCAGAAATTGAGGATAGCGGATGATGAGCGGGGGGGAGGAAGCTGCAACTCCTGGAATCCGAGGGAGCCGCTCTCTCGGTCTGCAGCGGGGTTTGCCGCGTGTGGGAGCCGAGGTCGTGTGTAGCGGCGGCGTGACCCTCCCGAGATAAGCCTCACGCCCTAATGAAAGGGTACATGTGCAGTGCGATCGCCTCCCTCGCAAAAGACTCTCGCCTAAGTCGGAGAATTCGGAGAGGGCCCCGCAAACTCTCCCACAGCTCGGGCCCACATACGCGAGCGCGCCAAGCGCGAGCCCAATCTAATCGGATACGCCGACTAATTTCACCCTTGCTCATCCTTCTCTTTTTTCCTCTTTTTTTTTTGTTATACTTTGCTGGGCTTTTTTTTGCGCCTGGCTCTTTGCACTTTCGCGATTACCTGGCGGGGGAGGTGCAACCTCCTCTAATGCTCTAAATAACCACCAATGTTAAGCTCCACGCTTTTTTTTTTGGGGTCGGCGGTAACGATAGGCGAGTTTTCTTGGAAAAGTATAGTATACGCAAGCTTATCGTTATTCTTGATCATAATTTTACGTCTCTTCGTATTGAAGTATTAAAGCCAGTGATCGTGCATTTCATTAAAAAAATTTATGTAACTCAATTTAGAACTACTCAGGCATAATGAAATTTTTAATCAAGCATAAATATACACATGATAATGTAAAGTATTTACCAGTAAATAAATAATAAATGTACACGTGACAATATAAAAAATATACCCGTAAATAAATAAAAAAATGTACACGTGATAATGTAAAGTATGTACTCGTAAATAAATAATAAATGTACACGTGATAATGTAAAAATGTATCCGTAAATAAATAAATAAGTAAATAAATATACACGTGATAATGTAAAGAGTATACCCGTAAATAAATAAATAAATTTACACGTGATAATGTAAAAAGTATACCCGTAAATAAATACATAAATGTATATGCGCACATAACTGTTGTTCATATAGAAAATCCTCTTTTAATAATAATAGTAAAACAGCCAATAAAAACGTCGCGCAGCTTATTAATTTGTAGAACATGAATCGCAAGAAAAATTTCAAGCTTTTTTCATAAAATATCTGTCAAAATGAAGTTGTTATTATAGTCGACGCGGAGTTTATTTTATTGCATTTCACGTGCGAGTCGAACGTGCACTTTACGCCCGTCGTGAATCATCGAAGATTTTACGACACTTATAATATCGTGAGAGAATTCGCAGCAGTCGATTAGGTCTGTACGCACCGACCAAAGACACATCCGAGTATTTGGAAGGGTATTCCTCTCAGTCATGGGTCGATGACCACGAATATGATGCACTAGGCCTCCTAATGACCTGACGGAACCCCAAGCTCCGAGGGATTCGCCGATCGGCCTTTCGCAATATCGTATGCACTTTCGTGTTTTTTTTTTCTCCGCGATATCAACGGCAAAGCTTAGCCGGTAATGGTAGACGAGGACGGCTGAAGCGAACGAAAACAAAAAGCCGCGGGAACGCTGAGAAAAGTAGACGAGAAATGCGCAGCGACGGGAGAGAAAGAAACGCGAGCGCCGGTAAATGGCACACTCGAGGACCATTAGGGTGAATCCATTGCGGCTTTTTTCGCGCGTGCTTTATGGTCGCTCGCAGACGAGATTCCGAGAGGAGCTATGAAAAAAAAATCACGCTAATCACCGACGGCGCTTACGGCAACGTGGAAACGATCTTTTTGAAAAGTGGACTTGCACGCCGGGTAACGCTCGCTAATTCACAATCACTTATGGGTTCCTTTTTAGACGATTTTTTAGGTAATACTTGGGAGTGATTAAATTTCGTTGTTTTATTGTTTATTGAGTATTTAAATTATTATACGTATTTATTTGTATTTCTTAATTTCTTCTTTTTTTTTCTTAGATGGACTAAGGCCTTAATGTACTTAGATGTACCAAGTCCATAATGTATATAAGGTTGTGTATCAAAATTAAAATCAAAATTTATTTATTGAATTAAAATTATCTTTTATTTGTTTTTTATTAGTCACTTACTCATATTAATTAACGATTTTACACTGAGAGAAATGTTTTAGAAAAATTAGAAAATATTATCATTCTGTATTGTAAATTGTATTAGAATTCTATTAATTTTATTAGAATTGTAGAAATATATTACTAAAATTCTAGTAAAATTTATAATGCGGAATCGTAATTTTTTCACTAAATGAGGCTTGCGAGGCTCCGCTCCCAGACTGTATAGTAATTTTTCCAAAAAAATTGTTTCAGTGTAGAGCAGTCGACCACTGACAACAATCGTGAAATAGAAAAAAAGGAAAAGTGCCTGACAATTGTGTACCATGTAAATCTGAAAATGTGAAATTCACTTGGAAAATGTGAATAGTGACATTTAATAAGTGAAAATTTAAATATTCGTTCGCATGTTAAATATGCGAACAAATTTTCACATAAAATATGTCACTATTCACATTTTCCAAGTGAATTTCACATTTTCAGATTTACAGAGTCATAAACGAAGTGTATACATCCACAGCAACCTTAATGTGCTATAATTTAGAAATAAATGGAAATTTTTTCTTTTCTATCTCTAATTGTACAATAAACAAAGTGTATACCTACAGCGACCTTAGAACGTTGTAATGCAGAAACGAAACTGCTTTATTGCTCATTTGACACAGGCGCGTAAGAGTCATAAAAGGTACCCACATTTTCATTTTTGCGCAACTGCTAATTTCCTAATAGCCGCAGTAAAATGACCATAGATTTGGCAAAGATAAAATGTTTAATTTACAATCGACCGGACTACCGAAGCTATTGTTACCATCGGCGCTACAATACACACACACATACACATTCACGCACGCACACACACATATATGTATCACTCTACTTATTGGGGAAATTCATTAATCTATACTGGACTCTCCGATCGCCGAGGCTACTATGCAATTATTCGCACTGAGATATATATATATATATAGAATAATTGCATAGTAGCCTTGGCGATCGGTGAGTCCGGTATAGATTAATGAATTTCCCCAATAAGTAGAGTGAGAAGGGCCGCAGAAAAAGATGATTGACTTCTTCCAGGAGACGTGGCGCGCGGGGTATATAATAACTAAAAATCCGTGAAATTTTTTTGAGGTATCTCTGTCATTAAGTGCCGCGGCGCTCCGCGTGTATGCTAACCTATGGACTTTGTTGAGAGTGGACGAGTAGCAGGTAGCCGAGAGGAAGAGAGACTCTCGGGATCCCGAGATCCACCTCTTTAGTGGACTCGCTGGAAACGCTTTAATTACAATAATCAGAACAACGCGGTTCCAGGGATCCTTGTCTCCTATCCTGTATTTTTTTTTTTTTTTGCTCACCAGCTCTATGATGACGCACAGAGCGAAAGGTAATATCGCTTCCTAAATCAAACGCGCTTACACGCTTCAACTGGAGGAAATTCACGCCTCAATCGCCACATGATAATTACACGCTTATCCAATTCTTCGTGTGTATGGATCTATATATTATATAAATTTATCGTAAGGGTTTATATATTTTTTCATTTATATATAGAATACTTAAGCGGCGAATGAGCCGCGAAATACACAATCGAATATAAGTGCGCCTGAGAATAAAAGGGATCCTGATTTTTTTGCCGAGCTGCTGCGTGTGTTCTTTTCTTTTTAGGCGCAACGTCATTTTTCATCCTTCCGTCGCTTCTTACGCCGAGGGATTAAAAAAAAAAGAAAAAAAAAAGATCAGTGGGAGATGTCTCAAGGCCTCCGCCGAATCGTCTGGATGGTAATTACAGCGCGGGCTACCCAAAACTGGGAGCCTTCTTGATACGAATTATGAAATTGAGAGGAATCGCACTGTCAAACGTTTCCTTTCTTTCATTTCTTTCTTTTTTTCTTTTCGCTCACGATTCTGCAAATCGCTCTTCAATTTAATAAATCGCCGGGGCCGAGGGTGCTTATTAGCCATCGGCCATTAAGCACAATTCACAATAAACTTTTGAGAAGATAATTTCTTGTTTTGGCGTTTGTAATTCGAAAATAACATTTGCCATCAGAAAGTTTGATGCATGATCGACAGTTTCGGATCAACTCGGAAACTTTCGCATTTTGACGCGCGTTTGATTGACAGTTCGTATATTGCTCCTGTCCGCAGCCTCATTTGGCCTTTTATTAATTAAAAATCACAGTCATCATAGTGCGATTTAAAAATTGTGTTTCATTGAGACAATGAAGTTACGTCATTTTCTATACATCTAAAGTTGCAATAGTGAGAAACTACTACAATTAGTGAAATTTTACTGAAAATTAGTGGAATGATCAGCTTCACGATTTATACATTAGTGGAACATCTTCTATACTAATTTTATAATAGAGTTTTACTAATTCAATTTTAGAAGGTGGAATACGAGTGAATCAATTGCTGATTAAATTTATTAATAATAAAAAATATATTCGACGGAGAAGTATTTTGTAGATTATTTATATTCAGTGAGAAAAATTAGGACCTATTGTACAAAATATGATCAATATTCAATTTTAATTGAACTTTGTTCCGGGCAATATTAGCTCCTAAATTTTCCTGCAGGACATACGTTTTCAACGCAGAAAAATAGTTGCTTTAATTTTCGAAAAGTCGAAAAGTGTGGCGTCAAGTAACTTCTTCATAGAAATTAAAATTGTTTGTAAACTAATGGAATAGTAAAGGCTTCCTACTACTTAATTATAATAGTTTTTCACTAATTCAATTTAGGAAACTCGATTATGCTTGCCAGACCGTTTTCACTTAATTTTCTTGGGAATATACAATATACATCATGGGCAATTACCAAAGGACATCTATATGTATTTATAAATTAATTAGACGGTCGTGCAGGTACAAACTAATCCCAGTCAATTGCCGTAGCTCGTAAATACATATGCGACAAAATGTAACTTTTATTGCACCCTCCACCTCCGGCGCGTGAAAATCCCCGATGATTTGCAAATAAAGGGAAATCCATCGAGCGCACCGGTTCAGTTTTACAGCGTCGTCAAAGGAACGATAGGGGGTAGAAAAGGGGACCGTCGGGGGAGGAACGGAGGACGGCCTGATCGTTCGCCGATGTATACACACACACACACACCATCGAGCGAAGGGTGGGGTCGAGAGCCATTCTCTTGTTTGCCATGCTTTTTCATCATCTTTTATTGTGCCGACGAGGGCGAGGGAATTAATTAAAGTTAAACAAACGCTAACTACCCCAGCGGGCAGGTTAAGTGCCGGTGCAACCTTTTGCATTGTTGTGCGCACGGAGTCTTGCCCAATTTCACGGAGACATTGTCGCCGACGTTATAGGCAATTTGTTTATTTAAGCGCGCCTTCTATATATATTTACGCGCGTAATTTCGCTCGTTAGGCGATTTACTTTGAACTTTCTATTGTTTCTTTATCGTTGGTCACGTTGATATAAACAGGCAGTTTATATCCTCATTTAAGCCATCAAACTTTCTCTCGTTGCTTTTTTAGGTGATTATTCTTTGGACAATTGTTTTAACGTAATTGTGTAATAAAAGATTTTTAAGAAAACTTTCGGAAACAACGAGTTTAATGAAAGAGTAGAACGATTTTATTCTTGTTTATGTATATCAATTTATAATTATGCGTGTATGTATCAACTGGTTTAAATAAATAAATCAGTTTTACTGAATTGAGCTGAAAGTAGAAATAAAATCTCCAGTATCCCTTTGTGTAAAAACGATTTTATTCTTGTTTATGTATATCAATTTATAATTATATGTGTATGTATCAACTGGTTTAAATCAATAAATCATTTTTACTGAATTGAGCTGAAAGTTAGAAATAAAATCTCCAGTATTCCTTTGTGTAAAAAAAAAACGCAACTGTAAATAATAAATTAAAAAAAAATTGTATGGTGGAATAAAAATAAGAAAACTGCAATAGTTAAGTGTAATATTTTAGTATCTCTATTTGAATTATAATACAATAACAATAAAAACTATATAATACAAGATCGACTAGGACTGCAGGTTTTGTTTGCTTGCGCGTGGACCACACTCCTCTTTTCTTCCTTTTCTTTTTGGTATAGGTATTGGGTATATATATATATATATAATTGTATATATAACTCTCAATATCTTAACTATATACGGTAACACGTGATTTCCTTCCTTTTTTTATTGAGAACTCAGTCTCGCGCGAACTTCACCTACACACATACACACGCACTCACCCACACACTTTAACAATTCGTTGCGAGAGCTTAACGGCGCCCATCCTCTCAGTGTCCCACGACAATGTCTAACGGACTGGTACACTCTACAACGGGCCTTTCTCGCCTCCCCCCTCCCCTCCTCATTATAGAATAGTCTTATACAGAGAGCTCCAGAGCTCTTCTTTTTTCTTCTCCAAAGGATCCGAGAGGCATCCCGTTTAAATAGTTACATATATAGCTATCGAATCGCAATATACAAGTCTACATAAATGGTAGGTCCTTAAACGCTAAAACGACGAACGACGAACGGTATGTATTTACAGGTACCCCCGAACGGGGGTAGTCGAGTTTAGTCGGAGTTTAATCTGGGCAAAGTCCCCGACGTTCACTGGATGTATTTTGTTTTTTTTTTCTTATTTCTCTTTACGCGTCGCATCGAGAGTCTTGGATAATCGAGTCCTCGATTTTTCAACTCTTCCGGAGAGGAAGAGGCCGAGGACACACCGAGACTTTAAACTTCGCGCGTATTTACTGTTTGAATTAAATCGAATTAGCGACCAAAAAAGTATAGATTTCGCTAAAAATTAGTAGAAATAAACTCCGCTGTATTAGCGATTTATCTTATCACTGTGGTACACAGTGAAGTCTGTAAGTTACCTATACACTATGTGATATACAGTTCGATTATTTCCACCAATTTGCGAAGATGATTCTTGCTAATTCAACTTAGAAGAGCACGGCCAGCCTCTAATCAGCATATTGGTAAATATCAGTACAAGTTTACATATTTACATCGAGACAACAACGTGTGTACGCGTAAGACGTATACGGAGCGGGTAATTCAAAGGAATGCGATTTAGCGGCGCATGATCTCGTCGATGGTGAAGCCGAGCTTCGGCTGGGAGGCGGGCAAATGCTGCTGGGCCAGGCGAAGTTTGCCCATCTGGACGGAGGTGGTCTTCTCCTGGGTGATGGGCTGGTGCTCGCCGCTGGCGACGCGCAGGTCCTGGGGGAGCTCCGCGTGGCTCAGCATGTGGGTCTTGAGGTTGCTGCGCTGGTTGAAGCTGCGGGAACAGACCGGACACTTGTGCGGCGACTCCTCCATGTGCAGGATCCTGTGCACCGCCAGGGTGCGACTCTGGCAGAAGCCCTTGCCGCACTCGTCGCACTTGAACGGCTTCTCTTTGCTGTGGATGTACCTGGAAAATAATATTTTTTGTTAAAAAACTATTCGATTTTTTTTATCCTAGGAAACGTACTTTTATCAAGAATTATCAAGAAAATGCACTTGTTTTATTAGAAAAAATGTACTTTTTTATTAGAAACTGTATAGTTAATTTTTTTTATTCAAGAAAATGTACTTTGTTTTAAATAAAAAAATAGTCGATCTTTTTTATGCAAGAACATGTTCTTTTTGTTCTATTTAAAAACTATAGAAACATTTTTTTATCCAAGAAAATTTAATTTTTTATTAGATACTAGTCGAATTTTTTAGCTAAGAAAATAATGTACTTTTTGTTTCATTAAAAACTCGAGTCGATTTTTTTATCCAAGAAAATATACTTTTTTTTATTAAAAAGTACATTTGTTACTTATTATTCCTCTTTATTACTGCTATTTAAGAACTTAATAAAGAAGTACGCATCGGATTAAGACTTTTAGTTCTACTTTTTGTATTTTTATATTCTTAATTGATAAATTTTACTATACTTTTCATCCGAATTTTACAACAATTTCATAACAAATAAATATAAAAGAAATCTATTATATAACAAATAAATAAACAAAATATCAATGAGAAGTGGTGAACGAACTTACCGATGATCTCTAAGATGATCCTGCCTACGGAAGGCCTTTCCGCAGATGTCGCAAGAGTAGGGCCGCTCGTCCGTGTGGGTCCTCTCATGGATGAGCAAATTGTAGCTTTTAGTGAAGTGCCTGTTGCAGAACTTGCAGATGAACTGCTTCTTGGGCCGCTGTCCCGGCATCCGCCGGGAAAGGAAGGCAGTCGGCGGGGGTGGCTGAACAGCCCCCAGCGGGCCCAAACCCATGCCCAGCCCCATCGCCGGGTGCTGCACGGGCGCGTGGGCGCCGGCACCTGCTCCCGGTGGACAGCATCCTCTCACCGCCAGCAGAGCCGCTCCACGAATCCAATGATCGAAAAACGCCTGTTGCTGCTGCTGTTGCTGCTGCTGCTGCTGCTGCGCCGGCCAACGGAGGCTGCGCTCCAGCACCGAGTTGTGCGGGGGTGTGTGCGGGGGAGTAAGTGGCTCCATGTCTAATCTCCTCGAGCGTTCCAAAGAACCAAAACGGAGAAACCGTAGAAAACGCAGTCGCAACGGACTCTGACCAAACTGAGAACTTCGACCTCCTTCACTCGGCACTGTGCGTCATCCCCGGGGGTGCGTATCTTCCACGGCACTGTATCCTCTCTCTCTAGATATATAGCTATATATATCTATATAGATGTATATACGAAAGTAACGCGTCGGGGGCTGCGCAGGGAGGAAAAAAAAGGAGCAGTGAAGGAGTCTCCAGTCCGAGCTCCCAGAAGGTACTGAGGAGTGTGCCGCGGCGGAGCGGAGAGCTGCCGGGGCTCGGGGCTCCTCGGGGCTCCTCCTCCTTCCGCGAACGGTTGGTGCACCGGCAGCCTCGGGGGCGGGGCGTCGCCTAGCTGCCGCTTTTGCTGCCGTCGCCGCTTCAGCCCGCTCCTTCGGGGCACCCGACGACCTCCTTCTCTCTCTCTCGGGCGCCACGCGACGCGACCTATCATCGTCATGGCTGCCCGCTGCGATCCGGACTGTCGCACGGCCGGAGCCTCTCTCTCTCTCTCTCTCTGTTCGTCTCCGTCTCGCTCTCGGGGATTGCGCACGAAGCGTGCGTCTCCGTCGGCTACTTACACTGCGCCTTCCGTCCGTCAGTGTATACCGTTGCCCCCCACCCCGGCGACTCCCACGCGCTCCACGAGCGTCCAGGTATTTTCCCCGGCTTATAGCTCGCCGCGATACGGAGCGGAGGCTTTGATCCGAGGCGCGCCGTTTGCCCCCCTCCCCTTGTCCCCCTGGGGGAATTATTAGAGGCTCGGGCCGGAAAAGTGCTCGGCAACTTTCCGACCATTGTGCGCGGGGCGTGAACGACTTCCTCGCTTTTAATGCCTCCCCTTTCTTCTCACTGGTGGCAATTTACCCTTTAATTAGCCAATTCCTTTAACGGAGTTAATAAACTGCGACTGCTTGCGCAGTCGTACTGTATTGTGCTTCTCCTTCTTTTCTCCGTTTCTTCAGTCCCCGGCTGATTAGATGCGTCATTAAGATTTTAATTTCTGATGTATACCGAAGAGACTTAATATGCTGTATATAGTCTGCTTTATTTTTATTATACGCGCCGAGAGGAAAAATTTAAGAAAAATTACTGTTGCGATTAGGAAAGGAGCGTCTTGGCAAATAAGAGATTTTTAGTATGGAAAATAGTACTCAAAATAGCAATTTTTAGTATGAAAATAGTCATTTTGAAAATTCCACATACTAAAAATTACTATTTTTTATATAAAAAGGACATAGCAATTTTTAATAAAGATTTTTTCTCTCAGTGTCCGAATTTTATAGATACTATTCTAAACGTTAATGTATATATAAATGTAAAATTCACTTGAAAAATGTGAAGAGTGACATATTTATATGTGAGAAAATCGTTCACACATTTTAGCACGTGAACGACCTTTTCACTTATAAATGTCACTATTCACATTTTCCTAGTCGAATTATTACACATATTCAGATTTACTTGATACATATAAATAATGAAAAAAGAAATACTTAGGACATTAAGTATACGTATATTTAAACACTGAAAAAAAATTTGATTAATTTTAAAGAAATGATTTACTTCAATATAGTACTATTAAATGTTTCTTTGAATCAAATAATGATTTCATTAAAACTGAATGAAATTATTGTAAATAATGTTTGTCTAAAATAAAAAATTTTTTCTCTCAGTTTACCAATTTCATTAACGAACGAACTAAAAAACGTAATACTATATTCAAAATTAAAAGTTTGTTTAAAAAGAAATTATAGAAATCCGTTAGGTCACAATATTATTCACGCATGCGATGTTTATAATAAGCGATCAACGAGAGCCACTCGATAGCATCGGTGGCAGGGCGCGGATAAAGCAGTCCTCGTATATACTGACGATATAAGGAGTAAAGATCAAAACGATTATTGAAAAAAAAGTACTCGGCGGGAGGTGCGGAAACGCTGAAGCAAAGATTTACAGTGTGCCGGCGATCGTAGAGAGGGCGATAATAAAAGTGATATCAAAAGCGCCGCGCCTGCTGGTAGCTCTATAATCTGCTCTTCTTCGACATCTGCTTATCCGACGCAATTATCGCGGCCGGGTGACACTGTCTGACATACTCCACTCTGTGCTCTGTCAATATCACTTTCGAAGAAGCGTCGGAAGAATTTTTTCTCTCTTTTATTAACAACTCCGTAAGCCACCCTACAATTCCTACCTTTTTTAATAATTTTTTAATCATTTTTTTTAACAATTTTTTAAATAATTTTTTGAATAGTTTTTTGAATAGTTTTTGCAATTTGTTTTTTAATAACCGCAGTATCGAACACTATTCTTAATTATCTTCTGAAGATCTTCGCAAATTTTAGCTTGAATGCTGCGGAGATTTCGCTGAGTGGTATTAGAAGTAAAATTAGTATAAAAAGATGATTATATACACTGATCGACCAATTTGGTAATTTTTAGGAAATATTCTTACTGCAATAGTGTAACTTGTTAAATATTTCTTTGAATCAATTTAATATTTTTTTGGAACTAAATAAATATCTTTGCTAAAATAAATTTAGCAGTTTCAAAAAAAGATTCAAATAAATATTTAAAATTTATTATTAAAGTAAATATTCACTGAAAGTTACCAAATTGGTTATTCTCAGTGTATAACAATGAACTAGAAAAGAAATTTTTTTACAAACCAGCAAATCATTTATATACCGTGAAGACAAAAATGCGGAGATTAAATAAAAACAAATACTAGTCTAAGAAAATATTAGCATAAGAATTGAAGGTATATAGCTCTTATTTTATAACGATAAAAATAGGAAATAATTGCAACGCGTAAAAAAGGAAAAACATATTGGCAAGGTAAAGTATATTAGTACACCGCGAGTATTGCGTATTATCGCGATCTTATCGCGAGCGAACGATGAGGTGGCACGAGGCGAGCTTATCAATTTATGAGCCCACAGACAGCTAGTCACCTAAAGATAAACACACGCACTCCGTACACCTACACGCGTAAATTAATTTTAAAATTTTTACCCAGATCGAGGTGGGCCTGTTATATACTCATACCTATAAAATTAACCAAAATCGAGCGAAAAGCAAAAAAAATTACCGAAGAGTAAAATTTGCTCGACTGTCGTCATTTACCCACGTAAATTAATTTTAAATTTTACATCCAAATCTAGGCGTGCCCAATCTTATATACTTATACGTAAAATCCACTAAAGAAAAATAAATCTTACCGAAGAGTAAAATTTGCTCGACTGTCGTGATTTATACGCACGCAAATTGATTTTAAAAATGTCACCCAAAAGGAGGCCCGCCCAATCTATACTTGTACATAAGATTCACTAAATAAAATTCACTATAGAAAAATAAACTTTACCGAAGAGTAAAATTTGCTCGACTTTCGTGATTTACGATAGACAAGACTTTGCGCAATATTGCGCCTTTCCTTGAATCCCAAAAGGACGTAATAAAATACGGCGAGCAGCCCTTAAAACCCTACTCGATTTTCCGCAGCACCTCCATCGCCGCGTTTCCATATTTTATTGCTCCAGTTTTGCGCGACGCGCAGGTAAACACAGTATGGTAATAAACTCGGGGTAAAAATAACCCAGCGGAAAAGTCGAGGCGAAGCAAAAACGCCAGGGATATTGCAAAATTTTAGGGCTGACCTCGCCGTATACTCCTACACACGTACACAACCATACACACTCATTCGCGTATACACATTCACACCTAGACACTCATACATACCCATTCGCGTGTACACTTTCACACTTACGTACCCATTCATACACTGAAAAAAAATTTGTTAATTTTAAGAAAATGATTTATTTCAATAGTATACTGATTAAATATTTCTTTGAATCAACTAATAATTTCATTAAAACTAAATGAATTTATTTGTTTCTAAATAAATTTAGTAGCTTCAGAAAAATAATTTTTTGACTCAATAAAATATTTAATAAGTACTATTGAAGTAAATCATTTCATTAAAATTAACAATTTTTTTTCAGTGTACTCATTCGCGTATACACTTTCACCTGTGCACTCATTCGCGCAGACATTTTTACACGTACACACCCATACGTACCCATTCGCATATACACTTTTGCACATACACACCCATAGGAACCCATTCACATATACACTTTTATAGGTACGCATCCACGCGTATCCATTCTCATGTACACTTTTACACGTACACAACCATATATCCATTCGCGTATATACTTTTACACATGCACATCCATACAAACCCTTTGACATATACACTTTTACACGTGCGCACTCATCCATACCCATTCTCGTATAAACTTTTGCACCTACACTCTCATACACATTGATATACATCGACACGCCGCCGTACAAAGGTACACAGGTCGGCCGGAAAAGTGTAACCCCGCGGAAAAAGTCTCTTTGTGCGTCGCAGGCTTTGCGCTCAAGGCGTCGCTCGTGCATTTAAGCTCTCAAAGCGAAAGGCAGGCTCCGAAGCGTCGGCCGTTTAGCATAGAACGCGGGCCGCATAATGGCGAGGTACACCGAGCGGAGCAGCTCCACTTGGCCGGGGACCCGCGGGCGTGGGTGGCAGCCTTTCGCGGTGGGCGGCCGGGATAACTCGGTTCCGAGTTCCATCAGCGAGGCGCGCGCGGCCTCTTCCCGGCTGCCGGCACGGTGCTCTGTGCGGGCGCACTGTGCCACCCCCACCCCCACCCCCCGGTACGGCCGCGACTGCTGCTCGGCCGCCGCGGCTCCTGCCCCCGGGGCTAACCACCCCCTCCGATCCTTCCCTCCTCGCTCCCTTTGCCGGGGCGTACTTCCATTATCTTCCTCGTTATTATGCGCGCGGCTCTCTTTTGCCTTTCTCCTCCTCTTTACTCGCTTTCTCTCTCTCGTCTCATATTTTTTTTTATTTAATCTGTTTTTTGTTTTGTTTGTTTGGCGAGGAATTTGTATAGGGATTTGCTCACTGTAGCAATTGCATGGGGAAATGTAGAAATTGTGGGGAGGTTTGCGTATATAGTGCGCTGTGGAACTTTTTAAGGGAAATTTTTTGTTTTCTTTTGTACATATTAATAATATAGGTTTATTGTAGATTACACACTGAGAGAACTGTTTTGGAATAATTAGTGTTATTCTGATAAAAATTACTATCCAGTCTGGGAGAGGAGTCATAGACTGCATTTAGTGAAAAAATTACTATTCTGTGTTATAAATATTTACTAAAAGTGTACTAATATTTAGTAGAGTTGTAGAAATACTTACTAGAATTTATAATACAGAATCGTAATTTTTTCACTAAATACAGTCAGTGGTTCCTGCACCTTTTTATTAGAATAGTAATAATTTTTCTAAAACATTTCTCTCAGTGCAGTATTTTTATTTACAAGCAGGGTAAACCGGGAGAAGTCGCCAGACCATGTAAGTTGTTAAAATGTAAAATTCACTTGGAAAATGCTATCTAAAGTTGAATTAGTGAAAAACTACTATAATTAATGAATTTTCGCAGAAAATTAGTAGGAGCATCTTCCACTAATTTTGTATGAATTCACGTTTTCCAAGTGAATATCGCATTTTCACGATTTAGAGAGCAGCTATAAGAAAAAAATTAAAATGAAAAGTATACAAGTATGGAATAAATAAATTTTATTAGCACTTTTAATTTACGTACGACTGCGTACAAACTACTTCTTTATTTTTTTAACTTGTGGCGGAAAAATACGTTTTTTTTCAAACCATCCAAAACTGGCGTCTTTCTCGTATCTGCGTGGAAAATGCTACAAGAAAAATTAAACAAGCTTCAAATATTAATTAGAAAAATTAGCACTATAACAATTATAATAAGCTTATATATAGTTAACAGTTACATTTTATACATTCTGGACATAAAAAAAAATAAAACATGAGCAGGATATATTTATTTTTACCATTTTAAATTTTACAAAAACTCGCATTCGATCATCTCTCCAAACAATATCGAATTACTTTCTCCAAAATATATCGCAGTTTATAAACCAAAAATTTTTCAGTGCACAGATCTCATCATCAAAAACTCACCGAAGCCACTTAACAAAAAAAAAACACTTTACAGCTTTGACCAAGTGCTTCCTCTCAGCATAACAATATCCAAGATTCTACTAGAGTAGGGACGTAAATATACGTAAAATATAGGTTTTCTCGGAAAAGGCGATAAGAGGAGGGGTGTGCGTGGGCCACGGGCTGCGTCCCGTCGCAACGGCACTCTGGAGCGCCGGAGACTGAGCAGGCGGCCCGGCGGTGACAGGGCTGCCGAGTGCCCGCGTGAAATAACTTATTCCACCTAATCACCGTCTTCGCGCGGCAACGTGAAAAAACTTATCGACGCGCCCACGATTTTCCCATCGGCCCGCAGGCGTAGAAGCCTCCTGCGAGACCAGAAGCGCCCGAGCGCCACCCCGAAATGACATTCGGCGTATAGAAGATTTTTTTTTCTTTCCAGGAGGTATCGGCCCTCATCCACGGGATATAGACGATTAGCAGAGCAAAGAAGGGGCACGCTCAAGGCGACCTCGAGTGCAGATGACGGCGCTCCGAGAGAAATGTGTCGCGCGCGACCTCTTAACCATCTTTTCTCCCCCTTTCCCTCGGAACACTTTCGTCGCCGCGTGAAAACCATGTGAAAGCGATTTGCTCGTCTTTACACTGAATCCCCTTATGTTTACGAACAGACGGTAAGTTGGGTGTCCTACGTGTGCGGGCTATTATTTCCCGAAGATTTGCCTGCCTGAGGTTTATCGCGGCTCTAATGTTGAAGCTGAAGGGACGATTTCATGTGTAGTCACTATTTCGACTAGTGATTCTGCGAATTTATTGCTAAAAATTGTAATTGGTGCACACAACGAAAGAAAAAACTTATAATAAAAATTGCTATTCTATAGTTATAAGGTAAGGAGTGGCAGTCCTTGACAAGCGAGAAATTTTAGTATGAAAAATAACAATTATTGGTACTCAAACTAGACGTTTTTAGTAATAAAGTAGTAGTTTTTATAATTTCAGGTACTATAAATTACTATTTTTCATACAAAAATTTCTCGCTTGTTAAGACTGTCACTCCTTTCTTAGTCACAATAGTAGTTTTTATTAATATTTTTCTCTCAGTGTTAACCGTTTCCGTGTAAATCTAAAAAGGGGAAATTCACTTGGAAACAGTGAAAAGCCGTTCACATGCTAAATATGTGAATAAATTTTCACATAAAATTTGCCACTATTCACATTTTCAAAGTGAATTTCACATTTTCAGATTTAGAGAGTTCATACCCAATGTACATTGGAACGTATAAAGTAATTTTATTTATTTTTTTTAATTTCGTAAAGCAAACTCGTAATAACTAAAAATAGAATAATTTTTCATTTAGCAGCGGGGCTTCGAATTATCATTCTAGACGCAATATAAAAAGAAGTTTTAAAAATTGAAAAAATCGACGGCAAAATTATTGTAGATTGTATAGAATTTTTTTCAGACCTTTTATTCTCATGCAGTGAAAAAACCAATTCTGAAAGGGTTGAAGTAACCAAGGCAAAGAAATATGGCAATAAAATTATACTTTTTTTCTTCAAGATCCAACAAATTTCATTAAATTTCTCGCCTACGTAAAAAACCAAAAACAGTAATATCTATACTAGACTAGAAAGTAAAAACTGTTTTGTAAAGTAGAATTAATATTTTTTAAAGTAGATTTTATTCTTTAAGAGATATGTAAAGCAGATTCTACTGAAATATCTACTGAAATTCACAGTTAAATCTACTATATATAATAAAGTAGAAGCTTTTTCAGTGCAGTTACAATTAACACTAATATTCAAGCAGTGAAAAGGTACTTATACTTATTTTTGTCGACTTAACTATCTAAACTTTTAATTTATTACAATAAAAGAATAAATTACACTTTGAATAATATACCACCCTTCTATCACACATGAAGTCCGAAATTAAGCAATATAATCATTTACTGCAGTTAAATTTTAAATCAATAAATTCGATAACCGATGACTCCATAATTCATTGCGGCCAAACTCGGGCATCGCACGAATCGTATTTTCGGCGAAAATGGAGTTCCTGCCTTTTGTGCGAACGAGAGTGGACACCAGCAGACCGGAGGGTTAATCCGCGATAATTGAAAAATGAAAATCCCCAGTTTAGCAATCCGATCAGTAGTGTTTTTCCCCAAACACGTGGGTCGCTCCGAATTCCCTTAAACGTGACCCGGAGATTATGCGCAGGAAGTCGACGCACTTGGAGAGCGCGACGTGCGCGCGAAAGCGTGACCCTGGGATGCGACTCAGATTTGCCGGCTAATCGGCTCACGGCTCTCCGGGCCCGGAGTGACTTTTGCCCGGGGATTCCCGCGGCGCGCGTATCGACCGACAAAGCCGCCGGAGCGTCGATGCGCCCGAGAATAAGCGAGAGCACATATTTGTCCCTAAAATATTGACTATTGTTTCAGGACGCGTGGTGAGCGCCGCCGCGGCTCCTCGTATAGCCCCGGACGCGCGAAATTTCGACTCTCGTCGGCGAGGATGTACTCGTTTTATTTTCTCTCTGTATATATATATATAAATCCGTGCGGGACCCTTCAAGAATCTCCGCACGCGCGAGACTTTGACTCTCGCCGTATTACACGTTTATTTTTTCTAAAAAATTTACGCACGCGAAATCACTGTATAGCTCCTGGCGAAGATTTTTGCATGGAGAAAGAAGTTCTTGTAAAAATTAGTACACTGTTTTTTGACACGAGGACAGACTCGACCAATCAAAAGTTAAAAGTGAAACTAGAAAGTATAATAATTTTTTCTGCACGTATAATAAATTTTATTATACTTTTTAGTAAAATATTTGATTTGTTGAGTTTCTCCCTGCGATACACAATAGTATAGTAATCTTTACAAGAACTTTTCTTTCTGTGTAAAAAATGTCCGCGTAAATCTTTAAATCCTGGCGAAGATTTTTAGAAAATGTCCGCGAAGGCAAATTTTCGCGGGTACTCGTTTTATATTTTCTAAAACTTTTCGCTAAATCTTGAGCTCCTGACGAAGATTTTTAAAAAAACATCCGCCCAAGTAAAATTTTTACTCTCGGCAAATATTTTATTATTTTTAATTTTAAAACCCTTTAAAATTGCGCCCACACGCGTGAAGGTTCTACTCTTAACGCAGATTTTTTATTCTCTCTACCCTGAAGGACTGCTATAATATAGATTTCCGCAATCGTGAAATTATAACTCTCAGAAAAGATTTTATTTTTTTCTCAACCTTAAAACCCTTTAAAAACAGACTGCGGACGCGTGAAGTTTCGACTCTCGGTGCAAACACTTTATTTTCTCTAAAAATTTCAGGCACTTGAAGGACTTCTAATAAATTTCCGACAATACGAATTTTCAACACTCAGCAAACATTTTATTTTTTTCCCTTTAAAAACACATCCGGGTCTGTGAAATTTCTATTCTTATATAAAGCAGATTATTTATTTTCCTCTAAAAAACATTCTGCACTTGGGCGAAATTTTATATCGAATAAATTTCCACCAATGCGATAATATTTCGGCTCTCAATAAAAATTTTATTTTTTCCCAACTTTAAAGCCCTTAAAAACAAAACCTCCGGTCGCGGAAAATTTAGACTCTCAGTGCAGAAACCTTATATTTTCTCTAAAACTTTCTAACGCGCGAAATTTTAGCCCTCCGCGCAGAGCCTTTATTCTCTCTACCCTTGAGGGACTCTTAAAAAATTTCTGCAAATGCGAAATTTCGACTTTCGGCACAGATTTTTTTATTTTCTCTACCGCTAAGGGACCCTCAACAAACTTCCTCACGCGCGCGCGCACTTTCCTTTTTTTTATTATCGCCATCACTAACGGACTCGGCACTTCGAGGGGGTAGTTAGGCACGAGCCAATCCTTGCCCCCACTCGCCGCGGCAGCTCTTTTCCGACGAGTCCTTTTCCGAGGCACGAGTCACACCGATGGGTTTTTATTTTTTTATTGGACCCCGGTGCTTGACTGCGCTCGCTGCCGGCGAATATAACCGTTTTCACTTTTTCTCCTCGGTGGCTGCTTATATTGCTCACTCAGCTAAGGCCGGACCCTTTTTGCCGTATCAAGTCAAAAGGTCACGCTGCCCAGGTAAAAAGTCACAACGGGCTACGGGCTGCTGACTTGCACCCGTCAACTCGGCGGATACTGCAGTAGAGGGACAATCTCGAAAGCTGCGTCCGAAAAGTTAAATTTTATTGCTTTATATGCATCGTCGTTACAAATTTTCTTTTTTTTATATATACTGGTGGGGTGTATAATAAAAAAAATAGTAAAAAACGTAGCTTCTACAATTTTGGTGTGCTGCTTTCCATTTTTTTTTTAATAATAATTATATTTTTTATAGTAGAATAGAATAGTTGTTTGTATTTGTAGATTGTTGTAGTTATGAAAAACAAAACAAAATTTAATGTATAATTTTCAAGAAATTTAGAGAAAAATCATTAGTATTTCATTTTTTTTTTTTTAAGTATAATACGTATTTTCGAAATATTAATATTAAACGTATATCCATTCAGATGTTTAAAACACTAAAAAACTGAATCATGAAAAAATTTAATTACTAACGTACCATAATTTATAATTAACTGTTGCAATTCAAATTAAATATAGAATCTATATATAAAAGCACTTTATCTTCGATTTTAACGAATCCTATTTTTGTTACTCATATACGTATATAACGTTTAATAAATTAAATCAACACAATAATAAACAAAAATTTACTTTTACAATATGTACATTTACACTTGTAAAAGAAGTTGTTCACAAGCCAAAGAAAAGTTCACGCTGCGAAGGAAGCAGAAGATTTCCTCGGGACAGTATCCTCGCGTGTAAAAACTATATTTCGCCCGGAAGGTCCTAAGTAGCCTGATGGAAGAGATGATCAATAATAATTTGAAGCATGAAAAAGTTTAATTACTATGCATCATAATTTTCAATTAAATAGTGCAGCTCAACTTAAATAATAGAATCAATAAAAGCACGTTTTCTTCTATTTTAACGAGTGTTATTTTTGTTTACTGATGAATATATATAAAACGATTAATAAACTAAATCAATACAAAAATTTATGTTTACAATATGCATATTACACTTTTAAAAGAAGTCGTTCAAAAGCGAAAGAAAAGTTCACGCAGCGAAGGAAGCAGAAGATTTCCTCGGGCGTAAAAACTATATTTCGCCCGGAAGGCCCTAAGTAGCCGGATGGGAGAGATGATGGGTCCGTCAGTCGACGCAATATTTCCCCAATAATATTTTTTCTCACCCGAGTGACATAACAGGCCGACCCGAAAGCAAGAAAGAGAAAAGGAAAGCGAGCGGCGGTATAAATTATGCGAAAAGTATATCGCGCAACCTGAAAATTAGGGCCGCTGGCAACGGCAAAAGGAGGTCACGGTGCTCTCCCTCCGATACCACTCCCCATTTAAGCCCCGGCAATTTTCCTGCTCCAGTGCCTATCGCGCTGACGAGCCTGCCGACCTGGTCGCACGCCCGGAGGAGCTGCGCCGAGGGGCAGTAAACGAGGAGGCGGTCGTGCCGCTACTGCAGAGTCGTAAAAACAATAAACATAAAATCATAAAGCATTGTTTTTGGGGATTAAGGGAGGAATGTGTAAAAACCCGAGTACCTCCGGGTGCATCCTCTCCGTCTCTCTCTTTCCCTCTCGCTGCGCCTCGGGCCTGCGCCCATAAGCGTTGGCCATAGGGTCCGAGTGCGATTTTCCAAAATATTGCCAAAGGCCGGGGTCGTCGGGACTCGCAGCCCGTTCGATCTTAACCGTTGCCTACTCAGTCGTCAGAGGTGGATAATGATAATACGGTACACTGCGAGGGCCAACGGGTTGGGATTTACGGGTCTCGCACTTCCTTGCGCAGGACGCCGAGTGACCGAAGGTTACGCTACTGAATGACCCTTTTCAACGACGGCTGTATACCGCTAGGGGTGTAGCCCATTCACTCGTTCACTATAGCCCGAGACGCATAACCGTATTGCAACGCGATGCAACTGTTTATTACTCAATTCTTATATCGGTCCTTAAATCTTTCGCAGAATTCTTCGTATTTTTCCGACGATTTATATTTGCAGTATTTTTTTTTCAAATCGAAATTTTTTTAATTCAGAAGTAAATCGAGTCAATCAAGAAATCTGCAGAAATTGAATTTCCATAGCAATGTCTGCTATATAAAAAACAATTTTTGCTATGTACATAGGAATTTTTTGTATGTTTTATAGTAAAAATAGTCATAGGTTGAACATGTCCCTATTGTTCCTACGGAATATAGTAATTTTTACTATAACATTTCTCTCCGTATATAAACGGGAAGAAAATAAAATTAAAAAATGAAAATTACTATGACGCAGAGACAGGCTTGATAAATAAAGAAAATTTACTAGAACGTATAGTTAAATTTATTAGACTTGCAGTAAATTTTACACTACAGTTTCTAGTAAACTTTTTAATTTTTCCAGCTTGTCCCTGCATTACAAATATTTACTGGAATTTTTTTCTCCGTGTAGACGATTTACATTTGCAGTATTTTTTTTTAAATTGAAATTTTTTTAATTCCGAAGTAAATCCAGTGAATCAGTATCAGTCAGATCTGCAGAAATTGAATTGAAACTGCCTAGTAGATGACTGATAATAATAATTTAATTTTTCTTTAGAAAGAAACGAAGTGGAGAAGTTTATACCATACTATAATTTATTTTGTCTAAAGAAGACTTTGATATACCGAGAAATAAAATTTAAAGAATTATAATTAACAAAAAAAAGTAGTAAATGCTACACCGAGGAATAAAATTTAAAAAATGATATAATTAAAAAAAAATAGTGCTATTCCGAGGAATAAAGTTTCAAAAATTGTAATTAAAAAGGAACAATAGTATATTCATAAATTTTGTTATTAAATTTTTAAAATAGTTAACTATACGTTAATATTGATAATCTTACGTAAATATTGAAATCAATTTTTAATCTATTGCATTATACGCTACTACAAATTTAGTTATACATTTTTTTAGAATATTTAGCTTTACGTAAATGTTGAAATCAATTTTTAATGTATTGCACTATACGTTACTATAGATTTAGTTATAAAATTTTTAAAATACTTAGCTATACATAAACATTAAAATCAGTAAAATTTTTCTTCCACGTGTTTCAGCAATTTTAACTCCTGTGCTCGGAATAAAATGCCGTAAGCACACGTAGCAGCATATTTACAGCAGCATAAAATGCAATAAAATTAATAAATAACGCCGAGGAAAATAATTTGACAGAAAGTACTCATTGTAACAAGCCATACCGTATACGGTAGAAAATATAAAATTGCACTCTGCAAAAAGTAAAAAATTAAAACATAATAAATAATAAATCACTCCCCCTACAAGATATATATAGAATAGATTTTTGTATCTGTCCAACCCTGGCAGCATTGTTCTACGGACTCATTGCAGACTTTAATAGCCGAGCTCGCGCGCGCAAACAATTTTCGCAAAGAGAAAGTTTCGCACTGGCCTCAACTGGAGCAGCAGCATTGGAGCAGGTATACACAGACGAACATTCGTGCACATTAGCGTAAAATATAACGAGCAGATGGCCCGGCAAGGGCTGCGGAGGGCACGGGTTGCATGATGCGCGCCTCGTGCCACGAGGAAACCCCTTTTTCCGGGCTCCTCGGTGCACGAGGCGCAAGGCCGGGGCCTCATTGTCGTCGTCCGGTCGGTGCTCCCGTCTTGCGCGGCTATTGCGCCCAATAAATCGCGCCGACAATAAACGGGCCCCGGAGGAGCTCCTCGGTGGCCGGCAACGACGGCACACTTATATTTCGCCCGGGCGATCTGCTGTTATGTATATACAAGGCGCGGAATCCTCGTCTGCGAAAAATTAGGTCAACCGGTCAGGCTTGGGATTTGGTTTATTGCGTGCAATTAAGCTTTAAAATGCTGCAGCGCCGCGGCTTTGGCTCAGTCTACGGAAGCCTACGGGCCGAGGGCCCAGCGCGGGTATCTCGGGATCGCTGATCGCGATATCATCGGTGCACTTTCGGAGGTCCTGTGGGTGCTCTCTAAATATTTACGCTTTTATCAATATTTTTGCCAGTGTTTTCGTTTTGTCGCTGCGGTTCGAAAATCAACAGCAGATACGGTGCTCGTCGCGTCTATTTACGCAATGATTCGCTGCGATAAATATGCTAATTCGCCGAATGCAAAATTATGTATTTGTTTATTAATATAATTTTAGGTAGTGACATTTTGATGCAAGATTGTACGTGTAATAAAGGATTATAAAGTAATTTAACAGCTGTCATCGTAAAATAAATAAAAAAAAAAACAAAGGAGTTTTTACTTTTCTGAACAGTAATATCTGTTAGACTAGAAATAGTAAAAACTGCTTTACAAAATCAGTAAAATTAACATCTTATTTTGTAAAGTATATTCTACTGAAAAATAGGAAAGTTAAATTAACTTCCACAATGAAAAAAAAATTGTTAATTTTAAGGAAATGATTTACTTGAATACTACTTATTAAATATTTCTTCGAATCAAGTAATGATTTCATTAAAACTACGTGAATTTATTCGTTTTAAATAATATATTTCTGACTCAATAAAATATTGAATAATAAGTATCTCTTGAAATAAAAAAATGTGAAATTCACATAAAAAATGTGAATAGTAACATTTTTCACTTATTAAATGTCACTATTCTCATTTTCAGATTTAGAGAGTGCTATTGAAATAATGTTTACTTAAAATTAAATTTTTTTTTTCTCAGTGCAAATTCACAGTTACATTTACTGTGTATAAAGTAGAAGTTATACTTATTTTCTTTTCCGTGCAGTTACACATTAAAAAACTAAATTTTCAAGCAATCAAAAAACACTTATATATATTTTTTTCGACAGAAATATCTAAATTTTGAATTTAGTGTATAAAAATAAAAAACTTGACTAGAAATTCTAGTATTCCTTCCCTGTCAGAAAATTTAAGCGCAGTAACTCCTATAAATTTTCCGTCAATGTTCAAACAATCAATAATAAAATTTGAATATAATGCTAAATCGAATGCCAAATAAATGAAATTCATTATTTTTGCATTTATTTATCTTATCGCGCAGTACGTTTCCCATTTCAGCAGTAGTTTACCAAATTAAAGGAGAGCAATAAAATTTGCGGATTACACCGGCAAATCTAATGAAAAAATTTGAGACGGGGAATTCCGTGCCGATAGCTCGTCCCTTGGGTCTAGACACACTTTTTTTTTTTTGCTCATACCGACACTTAGCGAAATGTGCAGGAAAACCCGGAGGAAAAAGGGATGAAGTTCATTCGCCTAATCTTTTAATGAGAGGCATTAAGAACAGACCCTGCGTGAGAAAATTGAACATTAATTTCCGCTTTGTCGGAGCGCACCGTCCATCGGCGGGTCTTCGTTTAAGAAATCCTCGACGGCGCCTCCAACGGACTGTTTATTTTGTCTAGCAAAAATATTACGGTCCCTCTCCTACGGCTCCTTGTGATACGCACTCCGCCGCTTATCGACACGAGATCCGATCGGGTGTCACTCTGGTCACGAAGGCGCGTAGGTGGCCGTCATCTGCTTAGTCTCGCGGCCCAGAACAGATGCCCCCCTCGGGCACCCGCTCGGATACAACGATGGTCCGAGGAAAATTTTTTCGGTGTGTCCGATGTCTCGCGCGTCCCTCCCGGTGCTGGGCAAGTGGAAATTTCGAAAGGAGCGAGACGAGAAACGAAAAAAGCGTGTGGGCCTTTCGGGCGTGTATGTTGGGCTCGAGTGGCCCGTCCAATAAATTACGAGCCGCAAGCGACGCGGCGGGCCCTGCTGCTGCCTGGATGCTACTTCGCGCGCTTATCGTATGCGTACTTTTTTTTATTTTTTTTTATATAAAATAATGCCTCCAAATTATCGGCTGCGAAGGAAAGAGGAGCTGGCTACGACGTGAATCATACGACTGCCGCGTGAAACGAGATTCCCCGGCGGTTATTTACGAGCCTTTTTGAGTGCGCCTTTGTTTTTCCGAAAGAGTCCGGTACAAAGTGACTTTTTGTCCCGGCGAGGCGAAGTGTCGGGGATTTTTTTTTCGCGAACATCTGGAGACGCGCGTTTTACGGAAATTTAGGGAGGAAATTTGTGAAATTTTTAAAACAGACCTTTTCTTTTTCTCTGTTCCCTTTTTTTTGATTGAGCGCAAAAAAAAAACTTGGGGATTGTCAAGGGCCACGTGTGCGAAGAAAGGAGAACAAAAATTCAAAAAATATTTATGACTTTCACACTTTAAATTGTATAAAAGAATACTCTTGCTTATCGCGAAAACGCCAAAAAAATATTTTGGACAACACGTGTGCGTTTTTGTTTATGTGAAATTTCACATATTACATGTGAATTGTGACATTTTGAAAAAGGTGAAAACACGTGCACTAATTAAATGTGAATATTCACATATGTAATGTGTAAAATAAAATTCGACAAATGAGTGAAGTGAAAAAAATTTGACTAATTGAATGTGTGAATCAAAATTCACTAATTCAATGTGGAAAAAAGAAAATTCATTATAATTCAATATGTTAGTATTCACATATTAAAAATAGTAAAGTGAATTTTCACACATTTATAAGTTAAATTATTTTCACATACCAAATGTGTGAAAATTTCACATTTTCAGATTTAGAGAGAAATCTTTTTCGTACTTTCTCGATTACCTTTTTTTCTTTTAAAAATAATCTGGAATTATAACATCTATTGTTTCTATTGGACAGGTTTAAAGCTTCCCTGCGATAATTTATTAGTCGTTTTTAATTTTCCTTATTTTTATATTCAATGATAATTTTAAGTTTTTTAATTTTATATCTTAACATGAACTTAAGGACGATATAGTCCTTTGAAATGAAAATAAATAAATTAATAAATAGACGCAGCCAATTTAAATCTAAAATTACACTTGGATATAATTTTGCTCTCATTCCTCGTAACTAAATCAGTTCTAAAAGTGCAAGGCATACATCGATCAAGATCAAGCATTATCGGTTTTATTTTAATTTTATATCTTAACACGAACTTAAGGACTATATAGTTCTTCGAAATTAATAAATAAATTAATAAATAGACGCAGCCAATTTAAGTCTAAAATTACACTTGGATATAATTTTGTTCTCATTTCTCGTAACTAAATCAGTTCTAAAAGTGCAAGGCATACATCGATCAAGATCAAGCATTATCGGTTTTATTTTAATTTTATATCTTAACACGAACTTAAGGACTATATAGTTCTTCGAAATTAATAAATAAATTAATAAATAGACGCAGCCAATTTAAGTCTAAAATTACACTTGGATATAATTTTGTTCTCATTCCTCGTAACTAAATCAGTTCTAAAAGTGCAAGGCATACATCGATCAAGATCAAGCATTATCGGTTTTATTTTAATTTTATATCTTAACACGAACTTAAGGACTATATAGTTCTTCGAAATTAATAAATAAATTAATAAATAGACGCAGCCAATTTAAGTCTAAAATTACACTTGGATATAATTTTGCTCTCATTCCTCGTAACAGTATCAGTTCTAAAAGTGCAAGGCATACATCGATCAAGATCAAGCATTATCGGTTTTATTTTAATTGTATATCTTAACACGAACTTAAGGGCTATATAGTTCTTCGAAATTAATAAATAAATTAATAAATAGACGCAGCCAATTTAAGTCTAAAATTACACTTGGATATAATTTTGTTCTCATTTCTCGTAACAAAAGCAGTTCTAAAAGTGCAAGGCACACATCGATCGAGATCAAGCATTATCGGTTTTATCGACCGCCTCGCGGCCCCCGCCAGACTATCCCACATCGCCGCCCTCGCCTTTCATTTTCTCTCAAATATTTGTCGTGCATTTTCTCAGCACCGCCGAGGAAGTCGATCTACAGACGCGAGCGTCTCCGTTCCCGCGACTATAGCACCTCGAAAGCTCGAACGAAGGAGACACCAAAAAAAAAAAGAGGCGAGGAAAGAAGCCCTCCAGGGTCTCGATGATGTGTACGGAGAGCTGATGCGCAGGTCAGAAAATCGCGGGGCCGTCGTCAAAAGTTTTAAACGGAGCTGACGCTCGAGATAGCGGCGCCTTTGATGTTGGGGCGCGCTTTCGCGCCTCGCGGACGACACCTCGTCGGCGATGCGTCTCCTCTTTGCCTGCCGCTCGCTCTTCCGCGTGTGTACATACGCCGAATAGGCAAACGTCGGGAAAGGAGGTACCTGGGGGCGTCCGGGGCTTCGCCGGAAAAGAACGTCGCGGTGAAACTACGCACGGAATCGTGAGGTCACTGTTAAAAATCCTGTTTACGATTCGGAGGAAATTCAATATTGAATTTACGTAGTGTCTATAATTTGTTAAAATTTCGCAGAGGGGTAAGAAATTTTAGCCACGCGGCGAAAGGTTTCGAGGGGTGAATTCTATATGTTGAGTAAAAGAAATATTGTTCAAGATTTTTTGTATATATATACACGGAGAGAAATGTTATAGTAAAAGTTACTATGTTCCGTAGGAACAGTACGGGATATGCTCAACTTATAATAATTTTTACTCTAAAAAATACTAAAAATTCCTATGTACATATCAATTTCTACTATATATAAATAGGAATTTTTGCTACGTACAAAAGAATTTTTAGAATGTTTTATAGTAAAAATAGTCATAGGTCGAGTATGTCCCACTGTTCCTACGGAATATAGTAATTTTTTCTATAACATTTCTCTCCGTGTATAAACGGGAAGAAAATTAAAAATTAAAAAATGAAAATTACTGTGACGCAGAGACAGACTTGATAAATAAAGAAAATTTACTAGAACGTATAGTTAAATTTATTAGACCTTGCAGTAAATTTTACACTACACTTTCTAGTAACCTTTTCAATTTTCCAGCTTGAAGCTCCGAAAATGTACACTGAAAAAAAAATTGTTAATTTTAAGGGAAGGATTTACTTCAATAGTATTTATTAAATATTTCTTTCAATCAAGTAATGATTTCCATTAAAATTTTTTTACTCAATAAAATATTTAATAAGTACTATATTGAAATAAAATGTTCGCTTAAAATTAACAAATTTTCTCTCAGTGTAGATTTTAGAAATCAAAAAGTTTTCTGTCTAACTATACGAACTACTATTAATTATTCCTTTAAAAAATATGTTAACTCCTGTAGCTTTGTAAAAAAATTTACGCTATCAATAATGGACCGAATTACGATATACTAAAAAAAAAGTGAAGACACAAGCAGTACACGTGTTCTCCATGACTAAACAATAGGTTTATTGCAGTGGAAGTATAAAATCGCCTAACTAAATGGAGAGGCTCTACCTTCATATTCCGCAAAGCCGGATGAGTGTATATTGCCCGCTAATACCTATCCACACACAGAAAGAAGGAAAAAAGAAGAGAGAAAGAGCAAACCGTGCGACTGTGCGGCTCAAGATAAGATATCAGTCGCGGTGCAATTAAAAGAGCAAAAGGAAGCGGCTGATAGAGAGAGAGAGAGAGAGAGAAAGAAAAAAATTGTAAAAGAATGTAAACTCCTGTCGGCACAGTTCAATGGAGTGGGCACCGATATATCGCATTATTGTATATCATTGAGTGCTCGATTATCTCGTCCCGACTTTCCGAGTAATTCCCGCGGCTCGATCGAGTGTCGATCGAATTCAAAGCACCCTGCACGGAAGTCAAAATCAAAACCCCGGCGTTATCGGCCGATATCGCGAACTGGATGCGCTTATTTCTCGCCGCCGTCGTGGATGATGATGATGACGACCGATCGAAATGTTTATCGTACCCTCGAGGAACTGCAATGTCTCTTTCGTGTATTTTATGACCTCGCTGAGTCACGCTCGGGTAAACCTATCGGTACACGCTTACACGGAGAGAAAAGTTCTAATAAAAATTACTACGCTGTTTTGTAATGTAGGGACGTACTTGAAAAATTAAAAAGTTTATTAGAAAGTACATGGGAAAATTTACTGTAAGATTAGTAAATAGTAAAAATAGTTTTTTGAAATAGGAACGTGCTTGAAAAATTAAAAAGTTTATTAGAAAGTATATAGGAAAATTTACTGTAAGATTAGTCAATAGTAAAAATAGTAAAAATATATAGTAACATTTACTGTAAAGCTAGTAAATAGTAAAAATAAGTAGCAACATTTACTGTAAAACTAGTAAATAGTAAAAATATATAGCAACATTTACTGTAAGCCTAGTAAATAGTAAAACTATTTAGTAAAATTTACTGTAAGCCTAATAAATATAGTAAAAAAATATAGTAAAATTTACTGTAAAGCTAGTAAATAGTAAAAATAAGTAGCAACATTTACTGTAAAACTAGTAAATAGTAAAAATATATAGCAACATTTACTGTAAGACTAGTAAATAGTAAAAAATATAGTAAAATTTACTGTAAAATAGTAAAAATATATAGCAACATTTACTGTAAGCCTAGTAAATAGTAAAACTATTTAGTAAAATTTACTGTAAGTCTAATAAATATAGTAAAAAAATATAGTAAAATTTACTGTAAAACTTTATAATACGGCGATTTATATTGTGGTCTTATATATTTCTTAGTTCTTTTTAATACGTTAAATATGTAAAGGTGCGACTGCAAAAGTAAAGTTTATTTATTTTCTTACGCGATGGTTGAAATAGAAGATATACATTTTTTATTTTAATTCTGGAAACTTAATTTTTTGGTCCAACTTTTATTTTTTCACTTCGATCAGGAAAACACAATCAAGCCTTCAAAATTTTAATAAAGTAAAATACAATATAAAGTCTTAAAAATTTATCGTATGAGGAACATGGCTTTTTACTTTATCATTTTTTCCCCTGATTATTTACTTTCGAACGATGAGTGATTCATTTCTGAACTTATAAGTGATTGAAATTGCAATTTTATCAAATAGGAGTCATTCTTTTCCTTTCAACACGACTCAGAGCTGCTTCGTTACAAAAATGCTGCACAATCTCTATTTCACATAAGATTATATTGATAAAGTAGATAAAATAAGTCGATAAAAAAAAAACTTATAGGTATATTTATAAATGATGCATTGCAATGATTCCATATTGATCAGGATCATACAAAGAAACGTCGTTTAGAAAATAAACTACCGTAAACGTAATTTTTTATTTATAAAACCCACACTGAGAAAACAATTTATTCATTTTAAGCAAACATTTATTTGAATAGTACTTATTAAATATTGTATTGAGTCAGAAAATTCTTTTTTTGAAACTACTAAATTTATTTAGAAACAAATAAATTCACGTAGTTTTAATGAAATCATTACTTGATTCAAAAAAATATTTAATAAGTACTATTGAAGTAAATCATTTCCTTAAAATTAACAAATTTTTTTTTCATATATACACAATTGTAAAAAAAGCAACATATAACTTTCTACAATAATTAATGTGAAAGTTCATCGCTGTGGGCATGAGTAAGTTGCGTTAAAAGATTCATAGGATGCTTGAGTGCTTGCGGTCGCGCGTTTGTGGTCTGTAACATGTCACTCAGTTGTTTGAAATCAAGCCAGAATTTCGTGACTCGACGCACTTGGGAGTCCAATTTCTCGCTCGAACAATTCACGGGGCCTTAAAAAACCTTACACTTTTCCATCGGCCGTTGAAAAATATCGCAATAAAATCTTGAAACGTTTTAAGGATGTTTAAAGTACTCTCTCGATGCAGTGACGGTGCAAATCAATTAAATTGTTATTGGATAACGAGTGCAGTATTTAAAAAGTCATAAAACGTAAAGGATTAAATACGAAGAATAATATCATGAAATATCAATGAGATAAGAAAAATAATTTGCAGTGTCATTTTTAAACGTATAATCGGTAAAACTTTTACTGCGTTACTTTTTTTTAATTAAATATTTCGTGTTTTTTTAATGTACGCATCGCCAAGACTTTTATCTTTTAATGAATCTTTTCTCTATATATAAATAATAAGTAGTAATAAGTGAATATGCACTTTTTTGAATTAAAAAGTCTTTCACTTATTCGATATGTGGAAGATTTTTCACTTATTCGTATTTACATAGTTCAATGGTCGATAATAGCTTTGAATTTTTACATAACAAAAAGGAACTACGCATACACCGAGATAGTAGAGTCGCTCTTTTTACGAAAAAGACTGAATTGTATAAAGGAAAATTTGTATTTTTTTGTTTCGAGCATAAATTCTCCTAATTTTTAAAGAGCTTTTCAAAGCTTCACGAAAATCGCAGAAAATACACACAAAGACCGAAGTCTTAAAAAAGAAACTTCACGCCTCGAAAGACAAAGCAGTCTCGTTATCGCATTTCAACGTCCAGCAAACGCACAATACCCCAAGTAAAAATATTTAATAAAATTTGTGTACAAATTATATAAAAATTATTTTGTACAAGTGATATAATTTTTATACAAAAGTGATTGTATACGATTTATACAAAAAATGTTATAATAGAATATAATTTATATATATATAAGTGATTGTATAAGATATATATATGTAAAAATTGTACAATATTTGTAATATAAGTAAATATATGCTTTAAATATGAAACAGTAAATAAATTATTTCTTGTATTATTGCAGACTTTAAGCAATAATATGGAATTATAAAATTTGTGAAAAAATCGCATACAATCACTGTTGCGTAAAAATGATCTGTAAACTAATTTTTATATATAAATTGTATTAAATATTTTTCACTTGGTCCAAAAAACGCGTTAAATAGGCGCAGACGCAAGCGACAAAAAAGGGGCGCAAAGACTGAAGAAAAAAAAAACAAAAAGGTGATTTTCGCTAACTAAGTGCGGAGAGCGAGGAAGCAGTGGGAGCGCGGAGTGGCACGCTTTCAGGGCGGAGTTTAAGCTCGACCTTGGGGGTCGGAAACGCCGAGCGAGCGAGACAGACGGGAAGGCAAGAGCCACCCGCTGGCAGTCGTTTTAATGAAAATAAGTAATATCGCAAACAGGAATTGTAGGCTCGTAAAGTTGCGCACAATAGCCCCGTAAATATGAAAGTTTCTCGGGCTCCTCAAGGGGAGGGGGAAGCGGGGGAGGCTCGGCCAGGGTCTCTCGTCAGCGCCGCGAGCCGCGCGCGCACGACGCGGACTTAAACTTGCGCAGTAGGGCGGGAGGAAGGACCTGGAGCCTCGTTCGGTGCGCAAGCCTGACGAAAAGGGAGGAAAACGAGGGGGGGAGAGTCGAGCAGCCTGGCGGGGGTGAGAAACACAACGCGAGGGTATTGCGGCGGCCATCATGGCCTCCATAAAGCATCTACTCGCGCGAGCGCAGGCGAATTCGTCTCGGATCTCTTAAATCTCGGAGAGCAGGACGCGTGGCCCCAAGGACGAGGAGCCGCGCTCACTGCGCCCTGCTGGCAGGCCGTCACGAGCCCATTATACTTGCGGAAGTAAACTCGGCACAATATATACCTTTGCGAGCCAAAACAACGCTCCTCCCCTCCGTCGGATTTTGACAGTTTTGTCTCATCTTTTATTGCGAGCGTGCTAAGTTTTCTTCCTTTTTTTCGTTTGAGCTGGTGACTGTGTCTCATTTTGACTCCTTCAGTTAACGGATTTATTGACTTATTATTGAGGAATAATGCTGTAATGCTAATTTTGATGCGAGAATTTAAAAACAGAAATATTAAAGTATAACACAGCAGAAAATATTTAGTAAAACATTTATCTCTATGCACCTTTTTCACTTAACGGATTTATTGACTTATTAATGGGGAATAATGCTGTAATGCTAATTTTAATGCACGAATTTAAAAACAGAAATGTTAAAGTATAACACTGCAAAAATTATTTATATAAAATATTTATCTCTACGTACCTTTTTGACTTAATGGATTTATTGACTTATTATTAGGGAATAATGTTGTAATGCTAATTTTAATGCGCGAATTTAGGAACAGAAATATTAAAGTATAATTGAGCAGAAAATATTTAGATCAAATCTTTTTCAAATTTTAGTACAATATAAAAATTAAGTATGCAGAAATCACATTTTTAAAACTTTCATTTGACACTGCAGCAAGAATATTAAATTCATTTTAAATTCTTTTCAGAAAATAGATTTGTTGTTAAAATGAACAAAAAAATGAATCAGACGAAGTGAATTTAAATTATTATTTATATGTTAGGTTTATCTTTCACTTTGACCGAATTAGATCAATCACAATTACCAAATGAATGGTTAATTGACGTATTTCAGATAAAATAAGTATAATTATGTAGTAAATCAAATGGAGCTGATAAATTTAAAGAATTTAGATTTTACTCGAGTGAAAAGAATTAATAATTTTGTGATTTTCACTAATTGAAATAGTGAATTCCCAATTAAATAATTTTAATTTCACTAATTTATTAGTAGTTTTCACTATTTTTATTTCTATTCACTATTTCAAATAGTAGATTTCCACTAATGCACAGTGGAGCAATTTTCACCTTTCAAATTAGTGCACAGTCAGTATGAATTAGTGGTTTTTCACTAATTCAACTTTAGAGAGTACAGTAAGCAAAAGTGTTAACTTATATTTCTCAGCCGAAAGCCCTTTAAATCGAAAAAAGGTCCGAAAAAGCAACTATAATAAAGCCATAAAAGACGAAAACATAATGCAATAACGAAGAAAAATAAAGCCAATATCCGATAGTCTCTCGAACAGGCAGACAGTGGAGGCCGTCAGAAGTCGCCGGGAAGCAAAGGTAAGCGAGGCCGAGGGGAAAAAGGTGCAATAAACGAAATCGTTTACGGCAGTCGTATAAGAAGTCAGCGGAGGCTCACGGCCATATAACTCGACGGGCGCGTTTCGCGCTTGCGAGCCTCACGGACTGCAGGACGCGTGTCGCTCAAAAGCACAGGAAAAGGAAGCCCACGGTAGTTACGACGGCCCGGCTCGACCAGGCGGGCCTCGCGGGGAGGGGGATGGAGGCGTGTGCCCCGCGGAATTGGGCCCGATTTCCGCCGGGGCCCCGCAAGCGCTGCGCGCAAAGCGGAACTGAAAGAAACGCGCCACGCGACCGGCGAGCTCACGGCTGCAGTGACCCTGGGCTCAGGGTCGGGGCTCGCCGTTCCGTCCCGGCCGAATGGACTTGGCGCGTTTGAGTAATGCGACGAGCTGGAATCTCGGAGGGGAGGCTCCGGGGCCCAGCACGCGTCGCGTGCCACTTGACCCTGTGACAGCTCAACCAGTTCCACCTTTCAATTCCGGCGACCTTTTACGCTCGTTAACGCGGACACGCGCGCGCCTGCTCAAGGTGTTGTTGGCTGGGGAGGTTTATGGCTGCGGATCTTTTAAACAAAATCATTCGACGGGACGCGGATCATTCGTACTCTATATCTGATAAAATTGAATTAGGCAAACTTATACGTAAAATTAGTGCAAGAGATGTTCTATACTTATACCCAAATCGTGAAGCTCTGTCCACGAATTTTCCTTCGCTAATGTAACTTTAGACAGCGGTACTCGAAAATTTAATCTTCGACAAAAAATTTACTCGACAATGACCTTCTAAAATGGAATTCGTCAAGCTTGACGTAAAATTACTCTTTCCACGAATTTTCAGGGAAAAATTCACTAATATAGTAGTTCTTCGCTAATGCAACTTTAGGCAGCAGTACTTGAAAATTTAATCATCGACAAAAAATTTACTCGACAAACAAATAAATGACCTTCTAAAATTGAATTCGTGAAACTTGACGTAAAATTATAGCGGAAGATGTTCCATTAATACTTAAATAGTGAAGCTCTTTCCACCAATTTTCAGTGAAAATTCACTAATATGGTAGTTCTTCACTAATTTAACTTCAGGCAGTACTCTAAAATTTAAATCAATTTTATCACGATGTACTACATTTTACAAATATTTTTGTAAAAAATTATAGTTTTCTTAGGGAAAAAAGAAGCAATAGCAAGTAAAAGTAACATTTATTTAAAAAATTAACAAGATTCTTAAAAGAATTATAGTTTTTTTTTTTAAAAACTTCAATAGTAAGTAGTAGTAACCTTTATTTAAAAAAAATTAACAAGATTCTTAGAAAAAGTAATAGGCTTCTTAGATAAATCGATACGTTTCGTAGAAAAATCCATAGATTCCTTAGAAAAAAAAATACAACAGCCCGCTACAAAATTTATCCGACATCGTCAGTCTCCGCTATCTTAAAAAAATTTGTTAATTTTAAAGAAATGATTTACTTCAGTACTACTTATTAAGTGTTTCTTTGAACCAAGTAATGATTTCGTTAAAACTGAATGAATTTATTTGTTTCTAAATAGATTTAGTAGTTTCAAGAAAATAATTTTTTGACTCAATAAAACATTTAATAAGCATTATTGACACTATGTCAAAACTGTCATATCAAACTAACAATAGTATACTAATAGACTACCCACTTTATCGAAACCAAAGTATAAAATATAAATTAGGAAAATCACTTCATTTACTACTCAACAACACAACTAACTGCAATAAGGTAATTAAATTCATATAGATGACATAAAAATTAGAAAACACATATATTGTAAACAATTGTAAATTCACCAATTACTGTAAAATTCTGCGACTCTTGTATATCAATATACAATCTAATTATGTACACGATGTAAAAATTTGACTAGTCGTTAATACCGTGAATGGGATGCGACTTAAAATAATAAATGAATGAAGTATTATTGAAAAAAAAGTTTGCATAAAATTAACAAGTTTATTTCTGAGTACATAAAAAGCCATAGGATCGCCGTATACACAAGCACGACGAAGGCCCTATAACGGCGGTACACACAGAGAACGCAAGGAGAGTGCGAGGACAGTGCTGCTAGGTATACGTCGGAGGCCCCCGGGGGGCGGCCGAAGTACCGCGATTTCGAGCCATTACCGGCACAAACGAGGGCACAAAGCTGCCACCAGATTGCCGTCGGGCCTTTGCGCCGCCTCGCAAAGCTCGCTTCGTTCGTATTCATGATTTAAATTCGATTGGCTTTTATCTGTCGTCTCGCAGCTAGAGGTTCTCTGCTCCACCCCCTCGCTTCTCTTTCTCTCTCTCTCTCTCTCTTTGCGTTTCTCTGTACATCGCTCCCTCGCCCTCGCCAGAAGCGAGACTGCGAGTCATCAACCTCCTGATATAGACTTGCCAAGATTACAGCCGAATACTCCTTTACCTCCCTCCTGTATACATTATATATTCTCATTTGCTAGGCAATACATTTTTTTGTTGTATTCTTATTATTATTTTCATGAAAAAAATTTCATTGATTTTTATTTATTTATTTATCAGATTATTGTATAATAAGTATAGTTACGCTCATTACAGTGGAATGCAATATACAAAAAACGTAAGAAAAGTTAAGGTACTTAGTTTATAGTTATTTTTAAATAAATTTACTGAGTATTTAAATGTCTCCAACGATATTTAAATACTAAATAATTTATTTAAGTATATTTTTATTTATTTATGAAATTATTGTATAAGTAGTTACGCTCATCAAAGTGTAATGGAATACACAGGAAACGTAAAAAAAGCTATAAGTTATACTTATTATAATTATTTGTAAATAAATAAATTATTTAGTATTTAAATGTCTCTATATTGATTACGAAATGATACTTAATTACGAAATAATTTACTTAAAAATATTTTTAAAAAGTTTGTTTTAGTAATTTGCAACATAGATTAATTAATTTTAATAAATAGAGAATTATAAATCTAATATCTATCTATATATCTAATAATTAATTTACTTATCTATTTATTAAATTCTAGTTATTTTTAAATAATTAAATTATTTAGTATTCAAATATCTCTAACGATGTTTAAATACTAAACAATTTAATTAATTTTATTTTTAAAAGATATTTTTATAAAGTTTGTTTTCGTAATTTGCAAAATGGATTAATTCATATTTAATTAAATTGAGAATTATAAATCTTCGGATTTAATATACGAAACGTACTATAAACGATCTAATAAGGGCACGTTGCCAGTAACGATTTTACGATGTTTACCGAACATGCTTCCTCTGACCCCTGCTTTTTTCTCGGCTAAATAAAATAATTTATATTTGCTAGTATATTTTTGTACCTACTTAATTAAATACAAGAAACTTTTATGAATAATGAATTGTAATTATAGAAAAATGTTTAAAAAATAATTATAACAATCTATGGTAAATAAATAACTTATAAAGGTCTATGATAAATAAATAACTTCGTTGTAATGATAAAAATTCAGATAAAGTTTTTAATCATTGTTACTTTCTTTTCAGGAAATTTATTTTACCCTTATTTTAGTAGCCTTTACGCTACGCAAGCGCGAAGAGAAATTCAAATTTCGGAGCAAACACTAATACGCGCATGCGCGAGATCGCCCACATGTCCACGTTCCATTATTCCAGCGCTACAGAATCGAAAAGAGCGGGAATCCTCCCGCCTCCCGCCTAATGCTGAAATACTTTTGTTTATTGACGGTGTGGTTGCCGTAGGCCCAGCCGAAAGGCAGTGATAAAAATAGTCAAAGTTTATATTTAATTCGTACCCTTTAAGTTTTTTAAGTTAATTAAACAATGGACTGTTCTTACGAAACTACTTCTGAAAACGATGTGGCTCTCGAAGATAGAAATGAAAGTGCAGAATCCGTAAGTATTGACAATGAATTCGGCATAACCTAAATATTACTTCAAAATAGTACCTCCGTAGCAAAGTTTTAAAGCACAATTTATGTAACTAACGAAACGGCCATGCCACTTTTTTTAAACTTGCAATTTTGTGCACTCGACTAACCTTGCTCATTAAAATCTACAATAAACATCTTGAACGTTTACTTGCAGAGCGATGAGGACCTCCCACCAGGAGATGTTACTAATAATAGTGGAGCCGAGGATAGTGTTTTAAGTGTGTCTTCCGATGTACAGTCGACAACTATTAATGAATCGAATGAAGGCATACTTACTAACAGTACTTGGAAACTAAAGCAACTAGCTTGGGCTCGAATGAGCATTTATCCATTTTGGCCATGTATGATTACCCACGATCCTAACTCTATGATGTCCTTTCAAAAAGTTCAAAGTAAGATAAATATTATTAATAGCTGTATTTATAATTTACATAAGTATAATACAATACGTAAATGTTATATACATTTTTAGCTCTTGGAAAATCTAAAACACACATGGTTCATGTTCATTTCTTCAACGATAATGGAAGACATAGTTGGATACCATCTCACCACATGCTCCCGTTTAATGGAATTGAAGATTTTAGAAAGCGTGCTAGCCTTATAACAGATGTGATAAGAAAAAAAGAACCCAAGTTTGCTGCCGCATTGACTGTTAAGCCAAATATTTTTGATACATGGCAGAAAGCAGTAGCCGAAGCTATGGATGTTTTATACGATCTTGATACAAGCGCCTTAGATAAATTTAAACCAAAATTAAAAGATATGACCAACAGTGCCAAGAAAAATAATGCTAGTGCTGTTAAAAAAAGGAAAAGAAAAAGTGATGTAAGTCCCAAAAGAATTAAAAAAGTATGTAAATTATCATCCTGAATTTTTTGACACTTGTTTACATATTTGACCTAACTTGTTTTCTTTTTAGATTTTCAAAGTAGATAACGCTAATAATGAATCAAGTACAAATGGAGATGATTCTGACAAAAAAAATAAGGTTGAATCAAATGATTTGAATTTAGAGACACCACCAGTTTCTCCTCCAAATGAAGATGATTTACGTACAGCAGTATTTCAGAAACAAAAGCGTATAACCAAAATGATAAATAAATTGCAACCACCAGATTTTGAGGTATATTTTGAACGCAATGTTTTTACTATAAAAGAGCAGCACTCAGATGCTACTGATGATCAGGTACGAGAATATTTGTTGGATGTTTGGGAAAATATGGCACCTGAAGAAAAAATAAAATATCGTGCAACATACAAAACTGAAAATCATAGCTAGCCCAGTACAATTCCCCCTCTAATTGTACATTAGATACAGCAAACTAACTTGAATCATTGTACATATGTTTTACGATCTTTTTTAGTAAATTTAGTAAGTTTTAATGAAATTTTTAATATTTACGGATAAAATTTAAAGCAATTGATTGATTTTTAAAAAAAATTTTAACTTTAAAAATATATTTTATATGGCTGTTAAGTTCAATTATGATTTACTAATTAAATATAATTGCAATTTAATAGCTGCATGAATTTTACTCATAAATCACTAGTTCTATTTGTAACATTATTATATTGTAACTATTGATAAAAATTTTTAATTTTTATTAATGTATATACTTTTTTTATTTGAGAGAGAGATTTGATAAGATTTTTTATTCAAGATTAGATGAACCAATGATTCTTTTTCGAATAAAAAATTTAGTAACAATTTATAGTCTAATATCTTAAAGATGCATAATAGTCATAGTAAATTTTAGTACGCTTTAGTGACTATTTATCTTTAAAAATTAAATTTTCTTGAACATTAATTGATTTAAACTGCAGTTGTCACTACTGTGCATAATAATAATTAATCAAGGTTACAAGAATATTACTTAATCAAAATAATATTAATGCAATCATAAGACTGTTGCAATACTGCTTTTGTATATACTGCCTTTTTGGAAACTAAATGATACATTAGCAATCTTCGTAGCTAAAATTTTGTTAAACTAAATGATTATGTTAATCACATGATCACATGATTTTATGTGCCTTATTTCGCAACTAGGGATAATTATAAGTACTATTTTTGACATTAATATAATGAAAAATATAAAACTTAAAAACTGAATGCGATTCCATGTATTTAATAGTACTTCTTAAGTTTCCTGCATAAAAAAAATTCACTTTCTAAATTAACAAACTTTTACTCTACTCAAGTTGAAAGATTCGTTGAATTTAGTAAGTATAACAGTTCTTATAATATTTATACTATTTATAAACTATACCATGAACCAACATTTCCAGAACTGCTTTTGTTACCGACCACATTCCATTTATTCTTGGACTTATATTTAAGATTAGTATCATTCAAGTACATTTCTAGAACAATAGAATTTAGTAGGTAATGGGAAATGCAGTTGTTTTGAGTTATTGTTAAAGTCTTTTGCAGGCTTAAGTAATTATTATTAGTAATAGTATAATTATAATTTTTATAAAGAAAAAAAATAACAATGCTCATTGACTTTGACTGGTTCATAAAATAAAGAGAAATTAGTCATCCGAATGTGCAAATGTTCAAAATGAAACAGTCGAAAATACGATGTAACTGCTGTAACTGTTAAGATGCGAATGAGTACAAAATAAAATTTTTATATATGTATATATTAAATAAATATTACAAATTTGGCAGTTAAATTGTTTTTATTTCTCCTTAAAATTACTTCGAATCTTGTAAAATAAATAATCTTCAGATTTATTTTCAACGAGTACCAAGCGAATTAGTTACATAGGGAAGATCCAGAGATAACATGAGAATAACATTTTGTTAAGCAATAAAATCAAATGAAGAAGACGACGTTTACTACGCGTTTATTATCGTTAATATTATATATATTTATATTTTTATATATTTATATATGTATGTATATATGTATATGCATGTGTGTGTCTATATATATATATACTTACAATTAAGCGCTTTCGTATGTATACATGAATCAATCGAGTTTTTTTTTATAAGATACGTACATGATTTTTCTATTTACACGGCGCAAACATTACTTCTGTCCGATAATTTGAATCAGATGCGTAGAGTAACGCTGAGCACCAACAACACGTCATAATTTCGGCGGTATCTCTTTACAAGTTTGAATGTGTTCGTGAATGCCTAAGTTTATTTGAGCTTGGCGAAATCAATCTCCGCATAAGTGAATCCATCCTTCTCGGAGACAGGTGACTGGGGAGGCGGCGGTGCAACTTCTGGTAGGTCAAGGCTTGCATAGTGAATAGCAGGATCACCGGGCTGGAGTTTTTCGTAACCCTCACTGTCCAGAGGACTGGGTGTGGGTGTAGGAGTCGACGTCGGTGTCGGAGTAGGAGTCGGGGTCGGCGTCGCGTCGTCGCCGACCTTCGGTGAAGCAGGCTTCTGTATTTGCACGGGCTTGAATCCCGTCGGAGTAGGACTCACCATCGGCGAGGCAGTTACAAGGCGTGGCTTCGACACCGACAGATCCGACAATTTCTTCGTTATAGGACTGAGTGAAGTTACTGCCGACTTTTGCGATGGCGTAGAATTGTACAAAGCTCGCGAACACTCTCTTTCCTCGTCGCGTTCTTTTTCTCTTAACTTTTGTTTTTCTCTCCCTTTCACCTTATCCTCGTCCTCCTTGCATTTTTCTCTCCCTCTTTCCTTTTCCAGCTCTTTCTTTTCTTGCTCCAAACCCCTGGCTTTCTTCTTTTCCTTTTCTATTTCCATTTTGCTCTCCGTTTCTACTTCCATATCATGCTCTTTAGATATCGGATTACTACGTCTATACATCGCGCCGAAATTACTGTAGAGATGAATAATTTCAATTAATAAACAAGCAAGAAGTAAAATTACAAGAATAATGAAGAATTTGCAGACATAAATAACTTACCTCGTCGAGGAACTGTCAGGGGTATCGTGCGCCTTCTTCGAAGATGGACAGCCATCTACGCCGGGTAGCGGACTCGGCGCCGACATCTTCCTCGTAATCGATGAGGGATTGACCGCTTCAGTTTTTACAGAAGGTGCTATCGTCGAAGATTTTTCGCTGTCGGCCTGCGACGCGGTGAACGGCTTAATTGGTGATTGTGGGCTATGCAGCGAGAAAGGGAATATCGTGGCAGAAGAACCCGTAGGTGTTGCTCGAGGAGGCGAAGCTGGAGTGCTCGCTAGACTCTCCGAACTCGGGCTGCCATTGAGAGGAAGGAAATTAGGAGTTTTACTGGACTTGCTCCCCGCTTGTATCGCAATAGGCATCGAGCACTTCTTCTTGCGATTGCTGCTGCTGCTGTGATGTCTGCGGTAATTACGCCCCAGGCCCATGTTGATGTAGTCCTGCTCGGGACTCGGCTTGGCTTTGAACGACATTTCTACGTAACCGTCGCCCTGCCGTCTCGGCTGTGGCAAGTCCATGGGCGCGGTTCTTGTGCCGCCTGGAGGACCATTCATTTCCATGTACTCTTCCTGACAGGGAGACGGCACTTGCTTGGGGCTTATTCTCGGCTGAGACCAGTCATCCAGAGGCCTGCTCATCCTCATGTAAGACGACTCTTCGACGGACTTTAACAACGATGAAACCTGCGTTATAACTGGTTTATGAGTAGAAACCATTACCATCGAATGATTGTGATTATGGTTGTGATTGGCAGTGGTTATGTTGTTGTTATTATTGTTGTTATTGATGTTATTGTTATTGTTGCTGTTGTTGTTATTCCGATTCTGAAAGCAAAAGAAAATAATAGTTCAGTAAAAGGAAGAACAACATCTTCTATATCTTTATAATGGCAAAACATCAACGAGTTCAGAAAATACAAAAAAAGCAAATGAAAACTGTACCTTGACGGGTCCATTCATATCGACGTAGGGGGCAGTGGTTGATATTGGCGGTTGTCCAGGAGACATATCGACGTAGCAGCTGGTATCAGTGGCAGTTGAAAACGATTGCGATTGCGATTGCGATTGCGATTGCGATTGCGATTGCGATTGCGATTGCGATTGCGAGTATGAGGAAGGTGGCGATGAGGGAACGCCTGGAGCACTGGGCCTGGTAAAGTCGAGTTCCATAAGGTCCTCCATTCGATCGGACGTGACGGAGCAACCGGAATTGTGACCCCATGAACTAGACAGAAGGGGCGCCGAGCTTGACTTGTTGGAGTGCGAGCTTTCCATACCAGAGACTAGGGGAGCGGTTACAATATTGGCGAGTCTGCCGATTTCCGGCCTTTTCGATCTACTTCCCACTGAGAAGGCGCGAACGCGACTTGCCTCTTGTTGCGCAACATCCAGTCTGTAATTACAGAAACTTGAAAAAAATGTTTCTCGTTCATTAGCAGTTCACTTTTATTAAAAAATAATTGATTTGTAGTAGAGACAAAGCAGAAATAAGTGAAATAAAAGAAGCCCCTTTGCAAGGGAATGCGTACCTGTTCTTCCTATGCCTGGCCGGTTCAGGCCTCGATCCTACGGAGTAAGCTCTCGTCGGCCTCGCCTGGAGGTCCTCGCCAGGCGCCAGGAAACTCGTCACCTTGTCAAGGTGATACTCGGAGAAGCGCAGATCGGTGCTGGGCGTGCCGGAGGTAACTGAGCAGCTGCTGCCGCCGTGTTGCGACATGTCGTCGGGGAAGTGACCATTGTGGTTGTTCGCCGGGTCCATGTCGACGTAGCCGTCGTCGCCCGCCGGTGCCATTGGCACGTACCCGTCCGTCACTGTGCTGTTCTCCTCAACAAGGGACGAGGCACGCGAGTGCGAGTGAATGCCTGTTGCCGGGCTCATCGGCATGTAGGCTCCTCGACCAGGACTCGAGCTGCAAGGACTGTACATCTCGACGTAGGAACTCTGCTGCAAAAATTCAATACAAACGTTCGTTAAAATTGCTTTCAATTTTACTTAATGTAACTATTTTGTACTGTTATTATTTATTTTATTATTTGTTGCTATTAAAATAAGTAAAATACAAGTAAAATACACTGAAGTAGAATAAAAAGTAGAATACACTGAGAAAAATTACTTTCTTGTCTTGAATAGTCATCACTGACTTGATTCTATGATAAAAAATACCATATTCTGCAATAAAATTTAGTTCGTACACTGAAATAAAAATGGTATAAGGAATGCGTTCATAGTCTGTAGTTTCTGTTAAAGATTACCATACTTTACAATAAATTTTTCTGTATGCATTGGACTATTTCCAATACTTTCCAGAAAAATTTACTACATTAATGTAAAATTTACAGTACGATTCAGTAATTTTGTCTAACAGGTCAGACTTCGGTCGCGTTTCCTTACAAACAGTAGTAACTTTTACAATATTTTTGTCTCCTTGTAGTACTTTTTTATAGACAGCATTGAAAATCATCCTATACATACAGTGTTTACTATAATTTTGACAAAAGTTGCTGTAGACTATTTCAATTTCATGGTTCTCGTTGCCAAACGGAGAGTAATTTTTAAAATACTTTCTTCTCAGTGACCTTACCCATGATCAATCTGCTTGGTTGCAACGTGTGATGCAAAGTATCGCAACGTGGCGCAACTGCCTATCGATTCGCGAAGCAATACAAAAAATAAACTGAGAGAAAAGCAACGAAGAGTCACCTGTGAGGGAGAGCAGGACTTGAAATTGGGCGAGTACTTGTGCTGGTGGGCAGCAGAAGTGGGCCAGGGCACGTAGTCGTCGCCGTTCTCCTCGAGTATGACGGGCTCGTCGGGGGTGAGCGAGTGCCCGTACTTAGATATGACGGCCTCCTCCATGTTCTCGGAAGTGTCGTCCATGGACAGCGAGGAGCCGGCCGAGTCCGTGGAGCAGGCCACCGAGGCCGGACTAATGGGCGTCGAGCTGACGGGCGGCGAGTAGGAGACGACGCGGCTGTGCATTGACAGGGGCCTGGGCACGTGGGGGGCCAGAAGAGCACCCCGCGAGATCTGCTGGGCCGCCGCGACGGTCGCCACGCTGGAGCTGCTTGTCGTGTTGGGCTGGCACTCGCTCGTCGTCCGCGCCCTGGAGGGCAGACTGTCGCATCTGTCTCTGACCGTTGGACCACCTGAAAATAGTTCAACCAATTTTAGTGAAAAAGTTCGTTCATCTGGCGGTCGATTATTACGGGAAATAAAGAGAGGAGGAGGCCACCGTGCAGCGGGTGCAGAAACCTCTTTTTTAACAAAGCCATTACCATTAAACCCAGCGTAAACATATATATATTTTTGTGTTAAAAGACTCGACGGTTAGTATAACACTCATTATTATTAAAATTATTATTATTATTATTATTATTAAATTGGATTATATTCCGTCCGTTGCGCAGGAACGGCCCAGGCTACGTCATTAACATGTCCTCGCATGAAAATGAAAATAAAAGGTCAGTTTTTTTTTTTAAATTATAAAAGTGTGTAAAGCCAATGCATTTAAATCGTACATGTACAAAAATATACGACTGCCCGTTGATGAACATTAAAAAATCACGCTGAACATTCAGATTTGACACATGACAAAGATACATAAAATATCTGTGCGTCAATGCAACAAAATATTTAACAAAGAAAAAGCAAAGTCATAAACAAATAATTAAATAAAACGAGACATAGGAAAAATCGAATATTTACCCGTTTTACATAATCACATAATAAAAGTGCATAAACAGAAGTATATTTGTGTACATATATGATATATATTAGTCGAATCAAACATTTCCTCATATCCAGGTGAATAAAAAAATTGAAAAAAAAAAAGAAAGAAAAAAAAAAAAGAATGAAAAGCGCATGTGAAACGTCCTTATAGCATGCAGGTGACAAAACGACGAATAGAAGCGTCGGGGGCGAAAAAACCCTTCGATGAGCGGGAAAATGTGCAGGATCGTGCGTCACTGCGCTTTATAAATAATACAAAAAATAATGATCCGAAAGTCGGCGGCTGCCTTGCGAATTGAAAAGCTATTTTGCTCGCTCGACAAAGAGAGAGAAAGTTGTTTGATCTCGATGCTAAGTAGCGTTCATTGAGAGACCGCAGCTTGCGAGCGTGTGTCCGCGTGTAAATGCGAGGAAGTTAGACGTTTAGAAGAGAAGAGGTCAATAAAACGAGCAAGAATAGAGAAGAGAAAAGACGCGGACGTCGAGAAATAAAAAGAAACGACAGAGAAAAGAAGAGATAGACTGAGAGAGAGAGAGAGAGAGATACATACAGCGTATCGCGGATCTTTTGGATGATTGCGTTTGATTGATAGCGACAGCGGCTAGGGGCAGCGACAGGGTTCTCTGGTGGGATATTGTCGCGGTAGCGGTTGTGCTTGTACTCGGCGATGATGTTGTATTGGCATGAGCGGATTGGGATAGAGCGTTATTGACGGAGTAAAGGATCGGATGACTTGCTACCGAGTGTCGACGTCTTTTTGTCAGGACGGCACTGCTTTTAGTACAGTCAATTGTCCCCGTGGTTCCGCTCTCGATTACACCAGCAGCAGCTGCAAATTCACCACAGCCCTCATTTTTCCCATTCGAATTTTTATTCATTATTTAGCTCAACGCAGCATCCCCTTTTAATATTATTTACGTTTTTTTTTTTAAATAAAGTATACTTTTTGGGATTAGCTTGATCAAGCTCTCCGACAACCAACATCTGCACTCCCACAAATGTTAACAAAAGAAATAATAAAAGTCATCTGCCTCCCAAATTTCATTTCATCAGCAATACAAGCATTAAGTCTCTCTCCGCTAATCTTGAGTCAGGATCACTACATAATTATCGTTACCATCCACTTTGTTGCTTGGAAAACACATTATGTATGCTTTTCTCAGTTATTCAACATTAATTACTGTAAGTGACCAATGACTCATACAAATATGTATTTACAAGTTACTTCAATTTCTCTAGATTCTTAAGGCTTTTGTATCTACTTGTCTTACTTAGATAAAATATCTATGTAAACAATAAAGAAATTATGAGAAAAAATATATATAAATAAATAGCTAAGCAACCACTGAATAACATCAAATGTTCTCTTAAAATTCTATGCCGAATAGCAAAAGCATTTCCAATTTTCACCACTAGTAGCTAATATTGGAACGGTTTAGATTTTTTTTACAAATTCGACAGCATTTCATGTATGAACATTAACATTCCAATACCAAAATAAAAGAAGTTCCACATAGACAGAGTTACCAAGTGATCTCCCTCTAGATGGAGTAAATACATATTTCCAACATAGTGACATTTAATTATTCTCTTCTATCCAAATTTAAGAAATTGCATGAGCACGAGAGAAAGAGAATAAAAAAAAGCGTACGACTACTGAGATAGAACAGACCCGTATGTGTATTGGAGGTAGAAGTAGTCTGTGATTGACTACACTGTGAGGGAGCAGATGCAGTGACGTTCTGTTCCTCTAATGGTTCCACCTGCTCCTCGTGCATCCTTTGTTCCTCTGTAAAGCCCGCAACCCAACAAGTGTTACTCAAAAGCCTCTTTTTTAATATTTTTAAACCATAATCATTATGCCCTATTCAAATCAAGTGTGGATTGTTACTCTTTTTATGTGAATTATGAAAACTAGTGCAATTCTCGCTACTTCTAAATGATATTAATGACAAAAAATAATGAAAAATTGTATTAAGTATTATATCATTTCCACACAAAAATATTCTCATTTTTACAACTTATAGTGAAACGTTTAGTTGATTTATTGCAGATTATTTGTGATTAACGTGAGTCAGCAATATTTAACATAGTAAGACAGACATCAATTAAAAATTGTACAGTGAACGCTGGTGAGTTGCTAACTGTAATACGTTACACAGCAAAACAATTTTTACAGTAAATTGGTATGGTTAAAAATAGAAAGTGAAACATGTGGCAATCTTACCTAAAGGTGAGAAACTATGCAACTTCTGTGCCGTGTGTCTTCTTTGAAGAACCGATATTGGTTTGCTTGCTTCATTGGCTGAGGAACTACGCATCCTCTGTCGTGGACCTTCATCCTTCGCAGAGTTTGAATTAGTCATTGCATTGTTGATCGCGTGATGCATGTTTTGTGCAATGTTGTTGTCTTCCACCTCCATCCAAAATTCTCCACCACCGGTGACAGCGGATCGTCCCACTTCCATGTAGAAAATTCGGTCCATGCACCCGGACCGTCTGATACAACTCAGCTGAAAGGTGCGACGCCAAAATTGACAAGAGCCCGCTCTCGAAAAAGTAAACAATACTCACAGAAAACTCAGTGGAATCCGATTTGTCGTCGGTTCCCAGTTTCACCAAGCTCAAAGTGCGGTCGGTCAGACACAGTCTATAGGGCCCAAATATATTCCTCCGCTCTCCGAGTCCCTTCTTCTGCATCATCACCTGCCAGATGTGCTCTGCCGAAACAAATCCAAAACATTGTAACCCATCCACCCGACGAACCTAAAACCCACCAATCCCGATCAACACTCACCAAAGGTAGGCCTTGGCTGCTCTCCATCCGGCTGGTCACCGTTTTGCAGCAGAAGCAGTTCGTTGAGCCAGGACTCCAGGTCCTTCTCGTTATCGAGCACCAGGCAGAAGCAGTCGTCCTTGGTATACAAGGCAATTACGTACTTGTGCTTAGTATCCCTGCGCTTGTTGATGTTGAAGCAGCTGCGCACCGAGATACTCCGCTTCGGCGGCTGCTTGCTCTCGAACTTCCTCTTCCTGTCGTAGTACTCCAGGCAGGCCGGATGCCCCGGAGCCTCCGCCCTCAGCACGAAGTACTTCTTCTTCAGCGTCTTCAGCTTCTTCAGGTGGGCCGCCTTAACGACGACCCCCGGCGACTGGGCCACTCCGGACATGCTTGGAATCCCGCACACGGGGACGCTCGTCGGGGCGAACTCAAACTCCCACCCGCTGGCGCAGGGTCCCGGGCCCCGGCAGCATGGCAGGTGTGCTCCTCGGGCCGAGCACGTGTCGCGCGCGCCGAGGGCCTCGCTTAGGGCCGCGCTCTGGCTCGCCGCGCCCTAGGCAGCGCGCGCGCGCCCGGCCAGCTGCTGGGGGCTGCGCCTCCGCTGCTCCGGCAGCATCCCGCGGCGGCGGTCCGGCTCCGCCCGGGCCTGGGGGCCTGCCTGCCTCCGCTGCGCTGGCGGCCGACGGCGACGGCTGTTGCGTCGCGCGCGGTACTCCCCGCGCTGGGGCCGCGCGCCGCGCGCTGCGAGGGGAGGCGAGGGCGGCAGGAGGGCAGGCAAACGCTCGTCGAGGGGCCCCAGCTGCGCGGCGTGCCCCTGGCACTCGCAGTCTCACGCACTCGCGGCACGGCGGTACGGCAGCAACCTCAACGCGGCCTGGATGCGCTGCACGCTAGGCAGTAAGGCGACGGCCGCTCGTGTCCATCTTGGAAAGGTCATGTGTGTACGGTGAGCTTCGCAGTTGTAAACAAGCTGTACGCAGGCGCTAACCACTCGAATGGCGGATCGCTGGCGGCGGCGGCGGCGGCGGCGCGACCGTAGGTATATCACAGGCACGCAGCGAGCCCCTCACACTGCCAAGCCTCCGCGTGTGTGAGTGCCAAGTGTACGCAACTGCCCGAGCATCTGCGTACTTTTGTATTTCCCCGCGTACACCCGCACGCGAGTATTTACGCGCACACGCGTGCACTCGAGTATTTTTGCGTCTACGCTTGTACCTGCGTATTAGTCAGTATGCAAGCGCACTTTGTTTATTACTCGGCGTGTACGTGTGAGCAAGTAGATCCGCGTGTTCACGCACACACGCGTGCGCACGCTTCGTGCGCGTTAGCGTTAGCACGTATAGGCTCGAGCGTGGTGGTGAGCGTAGGCGGTAGTGTGCGTGCATCGGCCGCTGCGCCACGAGTGTTGTCGTACGCCTCGGGAGCCTGGCGACTTTCAGCCACTCGATGCGGGGCGCATTGTTTTCCTCGCCTTGACTCTCGGGGAGGCTACGCGAGCCGCCGGTCCCGCTTTTTTAGCGGCGGATGCGCCAACGGCTTTGGCAGCGCCTCGGCGAGTGCACACCACGTGTCTCCCGTTGGTTATAACGCGCACGCCGCTCGGCGGACTGTGTGCGCCGCGCGGAGCGGATCTCGCTGATCCATATTGCCACCACCCGTGCGCGCGGCGCGGCCAGATGCGTCGTATGCGGCCTAACGAGCTTTGCGCGTAAACATCGTCGCAGCTCCTCTCTGTTTACAAGCGACGCTGTCGTTTGCGGCGCGCCGATGCAGCGTTCCGATTTTTACGGCGTTCGCGTTAATGTGCCAGCCTTTTTTTTCTTTTTTAACGTTGTTACCGACGCAGGGATTGATTTTGTATTGAATCGTTCGCCGGGGGGGGGGGGGAAGAATTATTGTCTGTTTGTTTATTTGTTTTTTAGTTGAATGGCGAAAATTGTCGGCGGTCTATTTCCGTTGGGTAAACAGATTGCGTAAAAAGCTGCGCGCATTAGATAAAGCTGCGATACTTATTTAGGCTCAGTGGGAAGTGACTAATGAAGTTTTTTGCCACCTTTCGCTCGGCGGATCTTTTCGCGTTGCTTCGATGATTCATCGAGCCTCAATGATAGTACTCAAAATAGCTTAGTATCACAATTTAATTAACTCGCGAAAAACAATATTTAATTGGTCGCTCTTAAAACTCGATTTAAGTTGATTTCACTGATTTCGTTTATTTCTCTTGCTAGACAATTTCTTTCAGATTGTTTTTTTCTTTCTTTCTTTCCGCAATGCGTTACTTATGTAAGAGCCCTTCGAGGTTGAATCATTATTCCGCATTTACGCGTTGACGCGCAATTGACCAAACTACGCTGTTCACAGTGTAGAAAAGTGAAATCCTAGAGGCACGAAACGATGTTTAATTTGTCGAGCAGTTTTTTAAGGTGATTGTAGTATTCCCTCAAAGGGACTTACAAAAATATTTACTTAAAATCTTTTATATTATGAAATACAATGTACAAGAAATAATGGATACTTAAGTATTGCGAACGTTGCACGACCTCACACTTATCAATGAAAAAAAATTGTAACAATTGTTGTACATTCTGGAATTAATACGCACTATTCTATTCTATTGTACTCCAATTGCTTACAGTCATGTTTTAGAGATGCAGAAAAATTAAATAAGTATATATGTTTTTTCATAGAGAACAAAAAAATATAATTTCACCTTTGAATAGGAATGGACATTGTATTAATTTAAATCTACTTATTTTTTAAATTATAATTGTCGAAGCATCATAGTATTAAATAAAGTTTAAAGTAATGTAAGATTTAGAAACAATACAGTTTGTATTCTATAAAAATAATATAAAGTGGCTTTTATTCGGTTTACATTTTACATTTACAAAATAATGTTAATTACAATATCTTAACTATATAGATTCTATCATATGAAAGTTTTTTTATAATAATGATCTACTAATGATCGCATGAGTTTATAAAATTTATTATTAAATATATTTTAGAAATACACTTAAAGTACTTAAAGTAAATTAACAAAATGAAAATAACGCTAAATTTTATTGAAATAACTACAATTAAATGATTTGAAACTTATTTTGATGTTTTCTTCTTAACGACATTTCCTCATAAACTCATGTTTTCATTAGTCGAAAATTTCACAACTTATTTTATATTTAGACATTCTCTGTTATCACATTTTTAAGCAAGTATTAACTACTTTATAAAGTTTTATCTTTGTAGTTGCACACAAGGAATTGACATGAATTTTAATATTTTTATTATACTAGATTCAGTCAACACATTGCTTAATTGTTTTACTTAGAAATATATAACTGACTCCATTCCATTAGATGTAAGGAGCGAAGATAAAAATTTATTTAAACTAACTTTAAATATTCAATTCTCACTGTTTTAAACTTAAATGTATTACTACTTTAATTTTTGGAAATATATAAGTACAAAAATGATTACAAAATTTAATTTTGTAATGTTATTCTAAATGTGGAATACTTTCAAATCTTACAATTTAAGCAAAAATTTTAACATTTTCAGATATGCTTTCCTTTTTAAACTATCATTGATAATCTAGTCTCTTAAAACTTGTATATTTTTTATAAATTCACAATACAAGTTAAGCCACGTGTCATATTAAATGAAAAAAAAAAAAAAATAAAATATATGTGCCAGTATCATAATTAATGAATTTACAAAAATCACATTAGCGTTAAAAAAATAAGAAGAAAATGAACAATATTATCTCTAACAAATAAATTAAAGTCTATAAGTAAAAATCTTATAAGTAATACAAGAGATTGTTCAATTCTTCGCTTGGTTCAGCCTTAACACTTTGGCCAACTAAGTACGCGAGTTTGTGAGCATACTGACATGGTGCTGGTACTCTTATAGTACCAGGCCAATTATAATACAAATGGCACAATTTGAAAGTAAACCACTGCATATGATCAGTTTTTATATTAGCTCCATCGTGAAGTACAATGTAATGTGTCGGAGTTACTGTGCCTTGTCTAACTAACTGAGGAACGAGATAGAAGTCATACAAATGACGACGTGTTATCATACTGTCAACGATAGTACCTGGTGGTGGGTTACCCAGTTGTCCTTTCTAAAATACAATAGAATATATTTAAAAACAAAAAAATAATTAATATTTTTTAATTAGATTTTATAAAAACTTTACCTTCTCGAATATGCGAGTATTAACTCTTTTCTGTACAATGATAACACTCAGTTTGGGTTTGTAAGATGGATCAAGCATTTCACAAGAGCTTAAGAATTGCTTAATTTCATAATTTTTTACCATCTCCAATTGACCATCTCCTACACCATCTCTGTAGATAAATATTTTGTCAGGATACTGTCCATTTCGCTAAAAATAAAATATTAATTTAATTATTATTTCAACTTAAAATATTAAATCTTAATTGAAAATGTATTCAGTAATACCTCACGATAAACTTTCATTGCTGAAATTAAACATTGTGCTAGCAAATCTACTAATTCTTGATGAGGGGCTTGCATGCACACTCTGCTATGCCAAGTCGTCAACATTTTATCCAAGCTTGCTACAAATGCAGCTATACTTCCTTTTACTCCTTGTCCCACTCCTGCATGGAAGACATCAATACCGCAAACCATTGCATTGGACTAAAATTAAATTTTATTATGCGACATTAGGGTGGAGAATACGACAATAAATATTTTAATGAGTTAAGTATTATTACAAAAGGATTTTTTAACGCCCATAAAGCTCCACCGAGTTTACAATTTATTTGTAAAGCTATTTTTTCTGTTACACTTTTAATTTTATCTGGCCTTGATATGGTCTTTGAAATTATTACTTGTGAAGGTGTAGGAGATTCTACACAACATATTCTGTAAAATTTATTATATTAAATGTTTTTATAATTATTATAATATCAACTGGTATAATTGTTATAAATTTAATTACTTTTTCACTGCTGAGTATTTATCCTGTCTGAGTACAGGAAAGATTACCACAACCATATTTAACTGGTTTTTGACCAACTTGCGCAGTTCTTGAACGTATGTTTCCGTATTATCATCTCTCAATAACGAAATTCTTGGATCTCCTATTTTAATTCCCACTTTGTTACACACTCCCTTAAATGTTTCCAAAAAATCATCACAATTTCTTTTATTGCGTTGAGTACAAACAATAGCCCAGTACTGCATATTTGGCTGAAATATTACAATAAAATAAATTTAGCATCTAAACATTCATATTTAACTTTCCAAGAATTTAATAATTACAGTTCTAAGGACACGACTGTTAACTGCAGCTCTTGACCAATCAGCATTATTTGGAACTGTTTTATATTCATTCCCAAAGAAAATTTCTTCAGGATCAAGTACTCTTCCTTTTATATCTAGTGTATCTTCCTCCATTTGTAATCCCCAGTCGGTTAAAATTTTTCTAGTCACTTCTTGACTATTCACTTGCTGAATGAAGCTTCTAATAATAGTTCTGCGTTGTTCAGGTTGAACTTTAGTAACCTGAGCGAGATCTTTTGTTATTCTGAAGTCACTTCTGATACTATCAGTGATTCCTGCTAAAAAGCAAAGCTCAGGAACCAATAACGATAATCTCTCCACAGTCTGAAAAGTACATTGTATATACAAAAATATATAAAAGGAAAAAACGAAAACGATATTAATTGCAACCATACTTCTCCAGTAGTCTTCTTTATTTTAGTTCGATTGACCAGCAGTGGTTGCTTCAAGTCCTTTATAGTTATATTATAATGCTGTCTGTAATAATCAACTAAAGATATTTCAGTGTCTCCTTTTTGAAATTTAAACAAAGGAGTTTCATTCCAATTCACATCATCAATTTTATATGTTCTATTGTTGTAATGAGTTATAACTGAAGTCCCAATAATTTCTTGCATAATTGCTTTTTTGAAATTATTTGGATTCTTTTGTGTCATATCATACCTATAAAAATTTTCAGTCAATTTTATTCCTTTGTAAATAGTAAGAGAAATTTATAAAAATGTATTATTTAAATCTTACATTAGATCTCTAACTGTATCAAGTCGTACAACTCGATGTGTAGCATCTAAATTCAATTTTAAACCACCTTCCAATTCGTTAATTGCAGTGATGTATCCAGGCCATACTTCTAATCGATGCTGTGGGATCTTGTGTGCACACGTAGGATTAAAATCATGACGTCCTACCCGTACTAAAGATAATGCCTTCATAACTCGGTTTATTAAATTATTAAAGAAAGCTATGTTTTCTTTCATAGGTTGCTTTTTTTTAAAAATAACTGTCAGGGTAACAATTGACTCATCTGCAGGATGAACAGACTCTAAGATTGTTCTCTAAAAAAAAAAAAAAAAAGACATCTAATTAAATAAAGAATATCATTAAAAAAAATTGTTTACACTCACATTATCTGGTAATTTTATTGGTAAATAAAGCAGCACACCATCAAAGTTCTTAACATTACCCAACTGATTCAAATGCTGATTAAGTAGTTTAAATCGTAGAGGTCGAGAATCAATATCAGGGGAATATTTCACTTCATACTGAAATATCCCTTTATCTTTTTCCACTTTTAAATTTATATAATTTGCTGTTAAATTTATACTACAACCAAATTTCATAATTAGAATTTAAAATGATAACCTAATAATTAGAGAAGAAATTATTTTTAAAGAAAATATGTCTACCTGTTTCCAGAAGTTCCTTGTTTAGAAACAACTTCAGCTTCTGATATTGAAGATCTTGTCTCTTCAAGTGAAAGAGATGACAAATGTCCTATTACTCCAGATGGTTCACCAGAATATTCTGAAGTGTCTGTGGTAACCCTGGAGAAAAATACAAGTAATGTTTTTTCAAGCAAATCAATAATTTAAAAAAAAACAGGATAAATTAGATAAAAAAAGTATAAATTAGATAAAAAAAGTATAAATTAGATAAAAAAAGTATACATGCTTTATCAACTTACGTTTTTTTTGAAGCACCCAACAAAGTAGCCCGACCTTGTCCAGCAGTCGAAGTAGAAGTCGTATGAACTGAAGTTACAGATGCTGTTGTAGATGCAATTGGAGAAGAATCATCCGAAGCAACTTTTCGCATTTTTTCAAGCAGCATCCCTCTACCTCTACTCATCGGTGGAGCAGCTGATATAGGTGGAGCTTGAGCAGCCTCTCGTTCAAGTTGTAATCTTTCCATCTCTTCCTTTTCCAGTTTGAGTCGAAACTCCTCTTCATGTTTTAACCTTAATTCTTCTTCTAATTTTTTCTTTTCCTCCTCCTCTTTCTTTTTTCTCATCATTTCCAGTAAATTACCTCTTCCTCTGCCCGCCATCTTTTACAAAAGAAAAGTTGTAATTAGCCAAGAAACTTTTCTTATTTCAAAATTTTAACAGAATATTCTGTTATAAACTACGAAAAAAATGTATAATAATGCAAGTGGCTTCCCATATTTTTTTTTTACTTCAAAATTCGATCCACTAATGAAAAAAAACATTAAAAGACTCCCCCACAAGAACGATAGAATATAAAATTACGAAAATATGTACCTTAGAAGAAAAAAAAACAAAGTTCAAATCACACGCACATGCTTACGATAAGCAAAAACGCTAGTGTAAATTCCAGGAAATCACTTCCCCCCGGGAAAAGTATGGAGATTTAATGAAAGAAAGCGACGAAAAGTAAATCAAGCGTACCTTGAAGGTTGATAGGCCGCAGGCTCGTTCGATCGAAGTAAAGCGTCGGCCTTCGCTTTTGTTTACCGGAAAACAAAGAAGTCGAAGAAATCGTCGGCGGAAACTCTCGCGCCCTTAAACCTTGAGCGCAGAGACAACCTCGGACCTCGGCGCGGGCGCGACTGCCTTGATGCGAGCTTCGACTCCGATGACACCGGCGCGCCGGCTGCCGGGCCGCCGTCGTGTTTGTACGTGTAAATGTGTGTACGGATATACCATACATAGAAAATCGACCAATCAGAACTCGTAGTGTACTATTACACACGATCCGCGGGTAAAAATGTGAAATCGACGAACGGAGAAGTCGACGTGCAAGGAATGATCTGAAGAACAAAAAGAAAACTGATCTAAAGATTCGTGTAATGTCCAAAGTGGTGCAGGATACACGGAAAAAAATAGTACAGTCAGGACAGCAAGTTGGAGATTGCTAAATTGATTTAGTGAAACAGCTTGTATATTTGATCAAAAAATTGATTTATAGTAGCTACCGAGTTTGCTGTAGTAACGATTTCTGTGGTTAAATTAGCAGTAATCATTGCTCGTTCAGTGATTTTATTTTGTTGATGTGACAGAATGAATTAAAACTCAGACTTGCCTCGAGGCTGCTACCGCGCCTCTTGATTTGGTTATGGCAGCAATTCAACCTTGCTGTTTCTGGGTAACAAAAAAAAATTGCTGCCGCAAACAGTTTTTTAGCTGCATTAGCGAATTATTTTTTACCGTGTAAACTGCACGTTTCGAGACTTTTTTAAACTCTGTGGTTTTTCATATTTAATCAGTACTTTTTTCTTCTATCAGCTGAGGAGGACTTAAATCAAGCACGAGAAAAAAGGTCAAAAGTGTTGGGAATGGCTGAAATCGTCTATAGCGAGGATACGGATGTATGTAAACATTTTTTTACAAATTAGGATGTTATAATTTTGAATGAGAATATAAAAAAAATTGTACAGGTTAAGGAGGACGAGGAGAATTGGTGTACTCGCGCTAACTCCTCCTTTCGATATTAATCCTTTTGTTTACGTCTTCGCTTGTTTCTTTCAATAACGAGGAAAACAACAATAGCAGTTTAATCTATATCTGAAAATTAATTTTTTTTTTTATTGTTACACGTATTATGTACACATTTTATTTACAAATGTTTAGAATATTTCGTCAAGTTTGTAATTTCAATTTCTCAAAAGTTCAAATGTAAATGAAAACATAGAATTTTATATAAATATGAAATTCATCAATGTCAGCGGTGACAAATTCCTGGTTAACTTTGAGAAAATCGAATGAAAATTTTTCTTTTGCTCTTTGTGTAAAAATATCCGAATTGAATTATTTATCTTCAAAATCAATTAAGCATTTTTAAATTAAAATATTTTTTTATTAGCATATTAAAGGGGTATGATGAAGAAGGTTATAAATCATAAGTTGGATGTCTGAAAATACAAAGCAGCTCCAAAACTATAAAAAAATTGAGAAATATTTGAATGTCACCTTGTAGTGTTAGTCGATTGAAAATATCTTTTTGAACTTCTTTTTTTTAATCTTAAACTTTGATACTCAATTAGTTTGTAGTAGCTAAATAAATTAGAGTCAAAAAAATGAAACAACGTTTTATATAATTTTAATAAAATTTATTTTAAAATTGATATATGTTTATATCAGATGCCATGTGTCTTTATATTTGCTAAAAATTATTTACATGATTCACTTTGTTGTAAATTTTTTAAAAATAGAATTATAATAAACTATAAAACGAATCAAACAACAATATTAATTCAAACGACCTATTTACGAAGCACTATTGCTAAATGAAGACCGTCATTGACAAGTTTATAGTAAATTGCAACACGAATGGCAAGAGAATTTTTTTTTAAAGCCGTTTTGTATCTTACATGTATGTACGCGCGTCAAACTCCATCTTTGATTTACAAAACGTGTACAGTAATGGCACTTGGCGCACTGGCATACGTCTAGCAATATGTAAAAATCTAATTGAGTCAGCAATATTTCATTCAGATACACTCTAACATCAAAACTATCATTCGTACAGCATGACTTAAACAATAACATACAAATTGAAAAAAAAAAACATAAATACTTTCGAGAAAAATCTCTCAGCATTTAACAGTGTAAATTTTTCGACAATAAAAAATATTAACGAATTTTTTTATGATTTCATAATATAGTTGTTTAGACACTGTGGCTCACAGGATCACAGGCCTGCTATTGCAGACTCATTTCTTGGTTCCTATTAAAAATTACGGTACGCAGTAACGTTATGCGTATTTTGATACGCTTTAATGTAAAATTCAATAATTTGTTCCTACAAATAACCGACAGTAGCAAACAATAACATGGTCCCAAAATACCTCACTTTGAGATCTTCGACAAATAACTTATCAAACATGAGGAAATTTTGGATCGATGTTTTTTAAGACACACCACGAGTCTTTAAAAAATCCGACCTTATTCCAGAGGTCAATATTCGTCAATTATAAAAATATTATATCTCCGTCCCGCGGATGTGCGCTGGAGACGAATAAAAAAGAATACGCTTTAGAGAGCCGTATAAGGCTTTTTTTCATCGAATCCCTTCTTTCAGAAATCATTGTCCCACCCGGATACGTCATCGGGAGGTGGTGGATCAGCATCCGGAGGGTACTCGTCAAAGTTAGTCGTATCCATGGGACTTACGACTTTTGGCATTATTGGAGGTTTCAAGGTCCTTGCTCGCAGGCCTTCCCAATTAAAACCAGTCGAACCATCTGAAAAAGTGATTCATCATTAACACCATTTCATTGGGTAACAAAATTTCAATATTAACATTTTAATTATATTAAATTTTAACAGAAGTTTAAAAAATAACTACTCACTTATGCTTCTGAATTTCACTGATGCCTCCTTTTTGATAGCCAAGGCGCTCAGCTGGGTTATCTCTAAAAAGGTAATTAACACAAATGAGTAAGGTGTATTATTTTTAAATTGCAGCTGTTAATAGTTTGACTCTTGATTTTCACCTGCAGAGCTTCTTTATCAAAACAGTGGCGTTGCGAGTTATCGTTCGGGGGAATTCAATGGCGTCGATTCCCTTTAGAATAATATTATACGTTTTCATCGGATCGGCGCCGGTGAACGGCGGTGTTCCAGTCAACAGCTCGAACATGAGCACACCAAGGGACCAGTAATCCGCGCTGATATCGTGGCCTCGGTTCAAAATCACTTCCGGAGCCACGTACTCTGGTGTACCGCAGAAGGTCCACGTTTTCCTCCCGTGCTCCAGCCGCTTGGCGAATCCGAAGTCCACGAGTTTCACGTATCTGCCAATTTCATACAATTTAAAATTACTTCAATTATTAACGCTTGGATTGACGTTTTGAAAGTTCACAAAAAGTTGAAGCGATTGCTCGATTAACTAATAGGTCTTACAATATAAATTTTACGCATCTAAATTTTAAACTACATATTAATTGTCTAAAAACCAGGATAATTAATGTATTATGCATCTGTTAATTATTTTCCTAATTTCTCTTATTTTTTCGTAACTCGCGTGAACATTAATTTCTACATCTGACATTCCGATTTTGAACATTAATTTTCATTGACGTTAGAAATTTATATTTTTCAGAAACGACTGGAAGACTAAGAAGATTCATTACCCCTGACTATCGAGCAGTAGATTCTCAGGCTTGAGATCCCTGTAGATGATGTTGCGCGAGTGCAGATAATCAAAAGCCTCGACGACGCAAGCGGTGTAAAATCGCGTGGTCGAGTCGTCGAAATGACCTTTGTCCCTGAGCACCGTCCAGAGTTCGCCACCCAGGCAGGCCTCCATCAGCATGTAGAGGTACTTCCGATCCTTGAACGTCTTGAAGAGCTTGACTATGAAGTCGCAGTCGGCCTCGCCCATTATATGCTTCTCCGACATGATGTGCTGCTGCTGGCGCGTCTCCACAATTTGCGCCTTCTTCATTTGCTTCAGGGCGAACGATCGGGAATTATCCCCGGCGATCTGGACGAGCTCCACGCGACCGAAACCGCCGACGCCCAACGTCGCCAGCGAACGCAAGTCTTGCAGCCGCAACTCCGGAACTCCTCGTTCAATCTGTCGAAGCATTTTCATGATTATTACATGGTAAAAAGATTTAAATTAAATTGTATTTGCTACTATTAATATTTTTTATTTTATTTTTAGTTTTTAGCCGAGAGTTTTGATACGAATACCAGAGTAACGTACATTTCTATTCTCTGACTAATTTGCCTAAATTTCTTGAAAATTACTGAAGATTTCAGAAGTAGAAACTAAATCTTATGGGACTTGCGTACTTACACATAGATTAGGCCCAAATCCTTTAGTTAAGCATGAAACACAGTTAGTTAAAAGGTTAGGCAAAGGTTGAAGGATCTCCACCCATCGTAGGTTTCAATGAAATGAAATTTTCACTTGTAACTATGATATTTTTCTCACCTTCTACGTACGACTAGTTCATCCTTGTAACGCATTCGAATTTCATCGAGCGACGATATTAATTGATTAAATGTTTCCCTGTCAATAACGAGACAGGTCACGCCATCCGGATCGTCCGCTATGATGTTCGCCGTCCTGAGATCGTCTCTGTTGGAAGAATTACAAATTAGATTAACCTTCAATATTCAAGTGCATCGATTATTGAATTAACCTCCCTGCAGAAAATTTGAGTAGGACACTTTTATGTATTTATAAGGAGGTATCTCGTAAAACTGCAGGAAAGTTAAAGCGTGCCTTTTGAAAATCTTTAAAATTATTATACCCTTGAAGAGCTTTTTCGCCGAAGAAGTCTCCCTTTGTCAAGGACCTGATGTACTTTTCGTCAGTGGTGTTAGGCTGCTTGATGGTTACTCTCACCTGTCCTCGGCTAATAATAAAGAATGTATCTCCTCTCGCGCCTTGTCTGACGATGTAATCGCCGTTGTTGTAGTAAGTCTGCAGAAAAAATGAAGTCACGAGTTAAAGATTGCTTTTTGTCGTCATTACCACGTCACTTTATGGTTTCAAGTAAACAGACGTTTATTTTTAATCTGCAGGTGACACGAGGTTAACTTTTAAAAATAAACGCTCGTAAATAAATAAAATCATGCTTATGTTATTTTTATTGCATTAAAAAAATAAATTTAACTCACTTCTTCTAATACGTCCGAGATTTTTATTAAGGTCTCATCGGGTAAAGCTTTGAATATTGGAACACTGAAAAATTATTAAAACGTGATTGTTATATTGAACACATTGTTCTGATTGTTTCGAATAATGCTTATAGTTCTTTTTTTAGAACAATTCTAAGTTAATATATTTGATTGTCAATATTCTAAATCTTTTACCTTTTCAGGAAGTCCGTGTATTCCGCCTGTCTCGACAATCCAGTTCTCATCATGATCGTCTGGAAGCATTGCCGATCTATCGCCCACAACTGGCAGTCCGTCGCCGCAGTTATGGTCGCTGTTCTTTTACAATTGTATAGAATGGCCAATTCGCCCAGCACCTTGCCAGGCGCTAATGTACTCAGGTATTTTCCGTCTCTCGACACTTCCACCTTTCCCTCTGCAAACAAAAAAACAAAGTATGTTTAAGCTTACTCTCTTAACTTAACATGGTAAACTTATTCTCAAAAGAAATTGTTTTAAAAAAAAATTTAAATACCGACACACTTTGCGTGCGAAAAGTCGTTCACTTACATAACTATTGAACGGCTTTGCATGTCTGGTATGTCGCTTTTTAAATTCTCAGATTCAAGCGTTGCTGCAAATTCGCGCGGAGGTTTATGTTGTTATTATTTATTATTTATTAATGTGTAATATGTTGGCACTCTGTTAATTAAAATGAACGTCGTCGCCCAGTGCGGAGGTCGATTATGGCTGGGGGAGAGTTCAACGGTAATAATAACGTAGGCACGTACAATAAGTCGCAGTTGCGTATCAATGAAAAAGGATAACGAAATACCACTTCAGTCGGTAAGCGTAATCAATTCAGTTTGACACCATTTCTATCATTGGTGCCTCCACGTATGCTCTCAAATGTTATTTCTATAATCAAAGCGTCAAAAGTTTCATTTAATAAATTATTTGGACCGTGACGCTAATGTATTTAATAACTCATTCTGTTTACTTTGATTTGTTAGATTAAACGGATTTGCTAATGCAAGGCTAGGATTATAGAAGATCTGAGGCCACTTGAAAAGATTATTGTTACTTTTTTGCATCAATTTATAAATATCCTTAAAAAATATGTATTCCTTAGTTCATTATTGAACTTTTAATGAAGATATTTATAACTCGATATTTATTATCTGCGAATCAATTAATATTGATAGCGGATAAAAATATTTGAATGAAAATATGGACAGCCGATTGAACAATGAATGAAAAATCACTTGATTATAATACAACGCTTTTTCATTAATTCGACATTCTCTGTCTAAATAATCATCCGTGACATACATTTCTATATGAGAAAATTAAATGTATAAACAAAATGGTAAATGATTTCATTAATTTCCCCTTTATTTTTTTAAAATTATTACTCTCATTCTCATCTCAAATCTCACTTTTTTCAGATCCGATATGATTCAGCGAGCAACGTAACAGATTAGAATTTATTCAATTAAAAAAAATAGACTTCGTCGTCGTCATCGCTCTCTCCACGTCAAATTACATCCGTTACACGAATTACGTTATACGAGCTTAAAAAAAAGAAAAAAAATAGGCTCGTAATTGTAATTCATGGAGAGCGCTTAACAGATTATTTTTTAATAGCGCTGTATAATGAAGTTGACGTTTTAAGTTGACACTTTCGTCCGGACAATGAAGAAGAAAGTAAGAAGAAAAGAGAAAGAAGCGAGAAAGTTAAATTAGTCTGATGAATGGCACGTTTAAAAAAATTACCTCAGTCAAGCAAATCCTTTTGAGGAGGATGCTCTTTAAAAAAAAGAGAAAAGCAAAAATGAAGCACAAAAAGAGCCCCCCGAATTCCGCATTGTGAAAACGAAGCTGGATTCTTCAAATGAATCACGATGCATTCTGGCCTACTTCCTCGCCACTTTTTTTACAACTTCTGATATACCCTTCGCAACACGCCAAGCAATTTATCAAGAATGTAATAACGGAGCGCAGCTACTGTCGGCGCTGGAGTGAAAATCTGTCGGCGACGGTGTACGATAAAAAAAAAAAACACAAACGCACACACAGCGCTCGGCAACGATTTATGGCGAAATGCAGAGGCGATTTCGTTAAAAAGGAACTGCCAATAAAACACAGCGCCGCGAATCGGCGAAATTTTTTGTTTGCGAGACAGCCAAAGGTAATGGCTACGGCTTAAAAAATGCAGAAAAAGTTATCTAATCGGGACGGAGGGGACAATGAAAGTAATTGGTGGTTATTTAGGCGAGTTAATGGGGCGCGCGCAGCGGATGTGTGGTAAATTGAAGATTCAAGATGCCGCTAGAATGAAGCATCGAGCCAGAACACGATTCTCTCTTTCAGTAGCACTCGCTCAGTGAAAATACTACTGCTCCGCGCTTTCGCCACCATTCCTTCTCTCGATCGAAAAGTTTCTTCATTTTTTTCCTTTCTGCACTGTAATACCTTTTTCATAGCGTTTCCGCGATGGAGAATAAAGCGGTGAAGGCGAAACGCGCTTTGTACAGTGGTTTAATCCTCTTGCGTCACTGCGGGCTCGCTGATGACAAGTAACGAATTTGTTATTTAAAATGGAATAATTGATACTACTATTTTAGTCACTGCGTTTTTTTTATATTCTCTGCAACCGGCAAAATCCATCATGCGCTAGTCATCTCGTATCCATTTATCCATATTTATGTGGTTCTTAACGTATTCTTGTTTTTTTTTTAGAGAATGTAAATCATACCGTTAATGGTATATTCTAACGAAATTACTGAATACGCAAACTTGAGAACACAGCATTTTAATTTTTCTAATGATTACGTCACGTTAATTTATATTTAGACAAACTTATTCAAATTGAATTACTAAATACACAATATTTTGAATTTTGTCGCTAGCAACCGCATCCAATTACTTCTTAAAATACTTCACAGCATCGTGTCAAAAAAAATTTTTTTTTTAGAGGAATTTAATTTACGCTCTTCTACGAAGAAGCGAGAGTTTAAAAATAGTCTCTAATTACGGACGTCTACAGTGCGCTTAAATTTTCAGTAAAAAAAATCAAGCCTATTATTTGACAGTAATATACAGTTATACAATATTACAAAAGAATGATACTCGAGTGTACAGAATGCAACAGTAAATTACTATTTCCAGACCCAAGTATCCGATACTCGGAACGAAGAAAAACAGTCGGATAGAAAACTGGGCGCTCGCGCTTCATCCTTGCGTGACAAACGATCCGGCCGCGTTCGCGTAGTGCGCAAAAAAAAGCGCCAACCACTCCACGAATGGGGTTCGCTTCAGTTTTACTGGAAAGCACTGCTCGGCTCAGTTGCACAAGTCTGCATGCAGCTCGCCTCGTTTTATGCACATTGTCGCTGTTCTGCGGGAGAATGCTACGCTCGGGCGAGGGGAGGAGGGAAGAGGGGCATGCAAAAGAAGGGGAACGAAGGAGATAGGCCTTTGAAGCTTGAGACGAGCAGAGCTTTCACGAAGTCGGGGATTCTCGCCGCACTAGTTTCTTTCGTGACTTTTTCTTGCTAGCGACGCGCCTTTCTCGCTTTTCATTTTACAACGCTTGGAAATCGGGTCAGCTCTATCTTTTCTGATTTATTTTAGATTTTTGAGATTCACGAGGATCTAGTAGAAATATATCTTCATTTTTTTTAGAAGTTTTAATACCGTTTTGGATTTATTCTAATTAAATTTTAATGTAATAGGATACTTCTGCATATTTACTGTTATTGTTTGTTATTACTATACTTATAATTAGTGATATAGCTGATGAGATTACAAGATCCATATATACTTCTCTCAAAGTATTTCTGTACCTTTTGAATGAATCAATATCTTCTTTTTGAGTGTGAACTCGTTTCAAATCTATTTTGAGAAGCTTCTTTATCTTCTTCTTCTTCTTCTTTAATTATAATCGAATAACTATTGAAATTAAAAACTAAAATTAAGCGACGACACGAAATGTTAACATACGTAATTGGATGTTCGAATTTGATGCGATGTAAAAAATGTACATTTTATACTAGGTCGTGAGTAATAATTTAAAAAAAAAAAGTAAAGTGTAAGCCTTTGTAAGCGAATCGAAGCCTCTGCCTAAACGGAAACGTGCACGCAGCTTATTTGAAGTAAGCTGAGCTGAGTCTCCTTTGCTCTTACTTCCTGAGAGTAGTCTGTGTCACCAGTGATTGCCAACCTGACTGTAGACTCGCAGGATGAAAAGAAAAAGATGAAAGCTTTTAGTTCTAGTACACTTACTGTAGGGGTCTATTTACTCATGGTTTAGTGTCTACTACAAATGATACTTCACCCTACTTTGTAATTAAAATTACCATCAGCCTCATTAATTAAAAAGTATTCATACTTTTTTAGAAGTGAAATTAAAAGTTTAAAAAGGGATTTTATCATAAATTGTAGACTAAAGATAAATTCTTGAAATACGAATAAGAATGTATAAATCTGAAGAGTCTCTATAAATTGTGCTAATAAAGAACAACACGAAGAAGAAAAATTGCTTCATTAAGATCATTAAAACGTAAAGGAAGCTCATTTTAATCACGTATATATTAAAAAGATTAAGAAGTGGGAATTAAACTCAGTGCAAAATTTATTACATTTAATGTAGAGACTCATTAATATTCAGTTAAACGCTTTGAACTAAGCTTCAGGACATGTTTTACAGTGTGCAGTTACTGAATTTTTCTTAAACAGCTTACGGCTTCCGCTAATGTATCGTAAAATGGTTGGAAAAAAGGCCAAACTGAGCCGAGGGAAGCATGAATGTGTTTACAGTTCATTAAACCATTGAGAATAACAGCGCAGAAGTTATTTTATTCGCCGGACTGCTGGAGCCTAAGCAAATGCACTGGCTCCGGCTTCGTTTCCGGAGTGAAAGTGGATGTTCCGGACTCGTGCTTTTGGCGAAGAAGTTTCGTCCGAATACCGGTTGATGTGTGCTCAGACACGCCGAATTGTGAGCGCGCCGGAATAATTAAAAAAAAAATGTTGCAACATCCTTGTATATATCGGCGCCGAGGGGATTTCCTGAAATCGACCCTGAACTGGTCAATTTCTTTTCAGTTCTCCGTTTGTTATCCACGTGGATATAATTTAAATGTCCATTGATTTCGATTCTGATTATTGCGGATGCTAGAAATATAAAAAGTGTGAATTTACTTTATTATTTAGACACTTTTATATGCAATTCTGTATACGTATATAAAATAAATTTAAAAAAAAATATTTAAATGCTACTTTTAGCGTAAAAAAAAATTGAGCTGCTGGTAGATCGTGGATTTTTCCTACAAAACGTATAGAAAAAATTGTCATTTTACTATAATGTAATATAAAAGGGGAATGACTGTTTTATGATACGATTTATAACGACTTGTATTTCGTGGTAAGACGAACAAAAAAATTGTGAAAAAATTGGGATTATGATAATAACACTCAGTATATGCAACATGGTATATCTAACATTACGTCAGAATCTTCCTTGTGATAAAATTTTGACGAAATGTAAGTTCGTGTGTTTCCCCAAGTGTTTAATGCGAAACAATTGATAAGGTCATCGGATTGTATATATTATAACGATTGTCAAAATAGATTAATTTCGACATTTGTACAACACTGAAATGAAGATTATAAAGTTTATTCAATTTAGCAGCACAATGCTTCTTTTGCGAAATCTTATCTGACTGCCTCAAGAACATCAAAATTATTTTTTACTCTTTGAAACATGTTCACATTCAGCTTATTGTATTTTCATTTCTACGCGAAGAAAAAAACTTAAAAAAATTAATTTTAATGTCGGTCTCGTAAACTGATCTTTATTGTCAAAATTTACTGTAACGAATTTAATAATTTTTTTATCTTAATTTCAGTCTGCGAGGATATTTAAAAGGAATGGTCTATTTGGTCGCTAGGAGTTATTAATTTGTAAAAGATCTGCACTGAGCGTGCAATCAGCGAAAAATATTTGGTCCTTGCACCATCGGCGATGAGTGTAACCCTTCCCCCTGCGCAACGCTATCTTTGTAACAGATAAATTGAATGTCTTCTGGCGCGTCTGCGTGTCTAAGAACAAAGACTTGGGGATCGGAGCCTCGCGTACATTAAATAGCAGGACCCTGCATATTTGCTGGATCTAATCGACGCTGCGTCGAACGTGTCATTGCTCTCACTTACTGTATACTTTTGTCGCGAGCAAATGTACCATCGAACGCCTACGAACTCTCGAAACTCTACAGTCAAGTTGGTTCGCTGAAAGGTGAGACAAAATCAAGGAAAAATTAAGAAAAAGCATAAAAGAACACTATTTGCAGAGCGCCGAACAAAAATCTAGAATATATTACTCTTGAAGAGAAGAACGTCGAAGAAGATAATTCCGACGGTAAAAATCGCCTTTTTCGAAAGCATTGAATATAAATAACGAAGATATTTATATGAATTATGCGTTACATGTCCATCTTACAGAAATAATCTTAAAAAAAAAGTTGAAAGAAATTTGCAGAGAAAAAAATCCTCCTAGTCCTGAATAGAGGACTACAGCGCTCCTGAATAGAGGATTATCGTTATTATAAATGTGACAGCGAAAAATTGACTGACGGACGTTTTACGAATTACCGCAATACGTTCACCAAATTTAAGCGCCGAGAGCGTCTTGTACATAGACGCGAAGTGTGCCCCACGATCGAAAGCGAGAGGAGCGGGGCAAAGAAAGCGGAGCGCTCAAGCTTGCCCCTTTGTTTAAGAAATCAAAGCTGTACACGAGGCATTTAATAGGCGCGTCTGCGTCACTGATATATGAGGACATCAAGAGCATAACGGGGCTTCTCTTTCGCGCGTGTCCCCGCAGTTGCGTGCGCTGCTCCTTGGCTGGAGGAATTTTTTTTTTTTTTTTTTTAAGACAGGAAGTCAAGCTATTGTTGCTCGAAAGAGCAGCAGCTGCGAGGGCCGGCTATACCTGTTGGAAAGGAGCGGATTGGCGCGGCATCGGATGAAATTTCCCTCCTGCGAGAGGAGCTCACCGTCGTTACGTGCAGGTGGCCTCACCGATGAATCTCCGTGTTCAAGGCTAATCCGGGTCCGACTAACGACCTACGCCGGGCTAACTTGCACGCTCACGTGCACGGGAAAGGGGAAAAGTGCGCGCTATTAATAGAACCGCAGTGAGCAGAGCGTTTTTCGTACTAAGGACGTACTTATATTGCTCCGAAATGCATTTTTCCATATTCTTGATTTAGTGTGCACGCGCAACACTATATTGACTGGCGAGAAGATTGAAGCTCCGGATAATGTGTTTTTTTTTACTATGAAGAGAGTTACAATTATTTCTAATGCTCAACATTCACGGATAAGTTGGAATTTATTTTCAAAGGAAAAAAATAACATACAGATATGTTGCATATCCTGATTGGCAACGGGAAGCTTTTGAACCAGCGAATATTTTAGAACTGTACTTTTGTTTAATTATTTTAGCATACTCTCTAGAATTTAGAGAAGCTGACAAGAGTCAAATCGAAAATAACTTCAAGGATCAATTTCAACGACAATTTTGGGCGCTTGACATTGTGGCATTTCTTCGCACACTGGCATAAGAAAAAAAAGTACTCAAAATTTATATATAAAAAAAAAAGATCCTCGATCCAGACGTGCGATAAAGACTCCCACGGCATCAGTCACCATCGGTGCTCCGAAAATTTGAGCACGATGAATCATCGATTCCGCGGAGACAAAGGAACCACCGGCCGCTTACGGACTTGGCCAATACCTCCGCAAGTTACAAAGTTCGCGAAATCGCCCGATGTGTGTATATTACCTGGCCGCAATTGACGTCGGCGAATCGGCTGGGGTGCCCCGGTACGCCGGCGCCTCGCGTAAGTGTGCACCGGCACGATGAGCTTGGGCCTGGGTATGAGAAAACCGAACTGGCCGTGGGTGACGGTAGGCTCGCCGTCCGACCTGGCCTCCTCGGCGGAGCCCTCCTCGCTGTCGTCGCTGCTGGCGGGCAGCAGGTCGTCGGTCGACCGGGCGCGCGCTCGCACCCAGTTCAGGCCGCACTCGCGCCAACTCGCCTCGTAGAGGAGCTCCATGGCGCGGCCGCGGCTCGCCTCCGGGTCGGCCAGCAGTTCCGGGTCCTCGAGGACCGCCCGGCCCGGGTAGCCGCGCACCTTCATCCTGAGGCCGCCGGGGCGCCTACGGCATGACAGCAGGCGCACACTCGACGTCGCCGATTTTTTCCTGCGGCCTGCACACGCGGGGATCGCGCTGGAGGAGCGACGCGTCGAGAGGACCGAGCGAGACTGTCGGGAGAGTGCCGAGTGCCATGGCTGCGGCTCTAAGCCGAGGCCGTGCCTTGCCAGCCAGCGTTTCCCTTCTCCCGCGCGGCGCGGCACACCGAGGAGAAAGGCCAGGGGTTCTCAGCTGATCGCACGTTTTGTGCACCCAAGTGCGAGGCGAGACTCTCGGTCTTTATGCGAGCACGGTGCACTACTCGTTTCTCTCTCTCCTCGGCATTATGTCGCGGAATTTCCATTTTCCAGCCAAGGTCACCGGGGCTTTGTTCGAGCCGTAGGGACCGGCCCCAGGTATTGCCCCCCTGCGTGCCTTGGCGAACCTTCGAGTGTCAGGCTGCTCGAAGAGTGTAAGGTGCGACGAGGAAATTGTGATTTTTTTTTTAAAGCCACCTTCTTTCGCAAATTAATTCTTCGCCGAAAGTAGCTTACTACGGTGCTTTGCATAATGAGAAGATTGAGTGAGAAAAGTTAAATGGTCAGGTCACTTCGATGAAAGAATGAATTTTTTAGTTGCAAAATTTGTTTTTTTGCAACAACGTTATCGTTAAATACGAGAACGTTTCTCTGTTACTAAAAAAAAAGGATAGTAACTTTTAGTGTGGTTGTAGTAAAATTTTTACTATCAGTTTTTTGTCAGTGTATACCGTAATGTAGTGCGATTTTGCATCATTTTTTTTTTAAATCAGTTGTGTAAAACGTTTTTTTGCACACGCTGTATTGAAAAATGCAATGCACAAGTGCGAAGATTTTAGCCTGCACTGAAAAAAAAATTGTCAATTTTAAGAAAACGATTTACTTCAATAGTACTTATTAAATATTTCTTTGAATCAAGTGATGATTTCATTAAAACTAAACGAATTTATTTGTTTCTAAATAAATTTAGTAGTTTCAAGAAAATAATGTTTTGACTGAATAAAATATTTAATAAGTACTATATAATAAATAATAAATATGAAATAAATGATTGCTTAAAATTAACAAATTTTTCTCTCAGTGTGCGCGTGCGGCTGAAATTCACTTTCCACCGCTTTTGTGGGATTACGCTATTTCTGTAAATGCCTCATTGAAGGATTTGCCGAAGTGCTATTGAGAATTGCAATTTTATTTTGCATTTTAGCTCTCGCCGGGCAGGCAGCATCGGCGGTGCCGCCCCGTGGTGCAGACGACTTCTTGTCGCCGGTTCGCCGCTTCAGTGGCAATGTAGCACGATTACGCTGTCACATTAAGTAACTTCTCCTCCGTTCGCTAAGCTTTCAGAAAAAGAAACTAAGTCAGTTTCCCGTTCCTTCACTTCTGTATTCATGTAACGCATTAGCGGTAACGATGATGATTCATTATTTTTAATTCGCATTAGTCACTTTAGCCCGGTTTTAGCGCCGCTTTTTTCTTTTAATTTTGCGGGCGACAGCCTTTTAAGTGTAATAATTTAATTGCACCGTGAGAACAGGTGCAGTCTAATTTTCATTTTCATTTTTTTTTTAAAGGGAGGAACGATTATTGTTTCAATTATCGGATCGCTTTGTTGCTATGCACTTTACATAAGCGGCGGAGAAAGTTTATACTTACAGAGTTAATAATGTAGTTGCAAAAACAGTAATTATTATAAACGTTACGATATTTCCCACAAATTGTAATAGGACTTTCTTTGACATTACGATTAAACTGGAGTTCGAAACTGTGAAAAGGCCTCTGGTTACGACTGTCGCATCACGTTTTTTAAATATTGTAAATCCATAAAAATGAATTTCATGAGAAAAGACGCTTTTTTAACGGCCGAACGAAAGGAAATTGAAAGACTAAAATGTTCATTTTCTTTTCGTTCCTCTTGAAATTTTACAGTGTCTATCCTTTCTCTTTTAAACGAGACGTATCACTGATTATTCGTTTATATTACAATTATAATATTATGTAAAGCGGAAATTTCTTTTTATTGGAAAGGATTGACTGAATAACATTTTTCTGTATAAATTTATTTGTGCGATGAGTTTGAGCTTAGTGCCAGTATTACGAAAGTAGTTCAATTGATTAATTAATTTGTTTTCAATTAAAGTTCAATTAATGATGCGTGGAAGAGCCAATCATGTAATTTACACCAGTTTAAAAAAATTAAGAAACTAAAAATTAAATATCACTCACCTTCCATAACAAAAACAATAGAGCCAACATCTCCTTCGCGAATGATTATCGATCCAGCAGGAAAAGACACAGGATACATGCAGTCAACAATTTCTCGAATTTGCGTCAATTCCAAATTCTTCATAAAATCATTATCCAAAATAGCCGCTTTAATTAGCTCCCGAGACCTTAAAATTAAAAAAAACTCATTAATTTAAAAACACGGACAATTCCATTATTTTCTTTTATATATTTTTGAGATAACAAAATATTTTAAAAATAAAATGTCGTTTATTTTTAAATATATACCCTACTTTAGGATATTATAAACTATATGACTTATTAAAATATTTTCCTTCGTTTAGATACCAAAAAGAAAACTTTTGGTAGGACCTTTGACATAAAATTTGATTTCACCATTTATTTAATCAAGTTTTTATTGATTATATAAATCCTAGCATACAATAATTTACCGAACAAATCAAAATTTACTGTTACTACTTTCCAAGTCGTATTATATTTATTCGGTATAACTCGAGTTATAAAAATATGTAGGGCGAGTGACGCAAGTCGTCGTATAATGAAGTGTAGGCAAAGATTTTTCTTGAGAAATGTCAAACGTACAAGTCGGTTCGGCCGAAAGTGATTTTTAAATGTGCCTAATTGCGGGACGGAGTGCGAAGGACGAGCTCTAAAAGATTTAAAATCTTCATGTAGGTCAATGATAAGGTTTTATAGGTAGCCTTCTTCTTAATCTGCGATTATTAAAGCTGTAATATAACAATTTTCGAGTTCTGTTAAAATTTCCACGGATCAATTGATAAATATATATTTATTTTAAGTCTTCATTAATGGATGTTTTTTTCAAGAACGAAAAAAAAAATTACGGATATAGTCATGTCCGAGTAGTAGACGAGTTTTTCAAGAATCTAGTAACTAAATTAAGAAATTATTTGGCAGTAAACATTTTTTTCACGTGTATAGTACTCTAAACTCACTAAAATAATACTCCCACTGAATTCAAGGCGAAAAGACACAATTCCAATTCTTTCGAAAAATTTGCTCTTTTAATTTGTCGATAAAATCTATATAATTTATTGAATAAAAATTTGACGAAGTGTTTGTAGCGCGAAGTTTTCGGTTTTGAAAGTGACTTTAACTTTGAATGTAACTTTTACAAGGTCTCCTTTTTAATTTGTCTCCACAATACGGACAGCTGCCTTAAACCTGCATCGCTTCAGACGACGACGCTCGTGACAGATGCAATTTCATAACAACAAATATTATTATTTTTGGATTTTATATAAGTGAAATTTTTTAACACCTGCGTCTGTAAATCAATGACGCGCAGAAAATAAATTAGGCTTATTTGCTCAAATTATTCGACGCTTTTATTGCACACATTTCGTTAATAAATAACAATCGGACTATTTTTTTATTAATATTTATCGACTATTTATCACTTGACACCAACGATGCGATTTAAATATATTTATAATACGAAACGTATTTACTAAGCATATCGCAATATTATTATATAACGAAAAAATAAAACGATTTGATGAACTCAATAATATTCGTGTTAGAAAAATGTGACCATCTAAGTGATTGAATCACACTATCGTTTGAGCAAGTAAATCCTCCGAATAAAGTGTCGAAATAAAGAACAGTCACGTTCATTGATAACGGTTGTGACGTGATGAGAAAGTACGAGTCTTTCATTATTGGAATTACGCAAGTTTCGCTCGCACATTTTTAACAGTGTCAATTGTATTACTTTTATCATCTTGATATTGCAAAAAATCGTTAAAGAAAATATTAAACTCTAAAAACAGCAAAAAAAAAGGAACTGATGTACTAATTGATATTTCAGTACAGTAAATTAACTTAATGATCCTCATTTATGTGTACAATAAATCTCCTTTATATTTAAACTGTTACGTAATGCGTAATAAATACAAAGATTAATTAAAAAGTAATCGTAAATTGTGAAAACTGTACTTTCGAACGCATTATCGTTCCGACGATTAATCCAGGTTTTATTTTGGTACAGATTTATTGAGTCAAACAATATAAACGTAAAACACTAAAAAAAATTTCTGCTGATTATTTCTTATCGATAAAATCACGTTGATTAAACGCAGCTATTTATTTTCGTCTAATAAATGGATTAAGATCGTCCACCGATAATCCGAGATATTTAACTAAACGAGTTGAACTATAGAATGATACAACAGAGGAAAAAACAAGAATACGTGCCCTCGCTCGAAGAACATCCAGGAGCCCGAGAGAAAATTTGCGATTAAAAGTGGACGACGTTATCGCTCCAGAATCGCGAAGCGCGTGCCTTGAAAAAAAAAGTGGAAAGGAAAAAAAAAAGAAGAGTTTGTCAAATGACATTCGAATTATTTATCGAGTTCGCGCGTTCTAAAATTAAATCCACCAGATTACTTCGCGACGTGACAAACAGAGAATTATCTGACCAATTAGAGCACCCGGGCGTATCAGCATAGAGCGTCGCAGTAAAACGCTCGCACTTTCAACAAAATAAAAACGTCGAAAATGAAAAATCGGAAGACGCGCTTTGTACCTCTGGGGCTTGCTGTACTTCTGAATGGGTTTGGAGTCGTGGCGCAAGGGCTCGGCCGATATGGCCTGTCGCTTGAGCCGCTGACTCGGATTCAGCGGCCCCGAGACGATGCCGTGATCGACGATCTGCCGGAACTTGTCGATCTCGTTCTGCAGGTAGCGAATGGTCGCGTCGCGCTCCTTCAGGGCGCGCTCCAGCAGCTCCACGGCCTCGTCCCGCTGGCGCAGCGCCTGGGTCCGCTCGTACAGCAGCTTCTTCAGGTCGTGAATGGAATCCATCCCGCCGGCCTCCCGTGCCGCGTTCCCCAAGCCGGGAGCTCCTCGACGGCAGCACGGTAAAAACGCCAGGATCACGCTCGCGACGACACTGCACCTTCTGCGGGATCGACCGATCGACCTCCCGCCGACAGTTTCATCGGGCCCCTTAATTTCAAGGAGGAAAGGTGCGCGCTCGATAGACGACGGGGGCTTATCAAGAGGCACGTGGTCTACGGACAGGTGGGCCGCCGCGTCGACCGCTTTGCCAAAGAGCCGCCGGTGGACTGGCCGGAGCGAGACTCGGGCGCGCCGTATACTGGCCGGGCGAAGCCGCTCCCCCGGCGCGCGTCGCGCAAACGCGAAAAACTCATCGGGGGCCGCCCCGAAAGGGCCGAAAACGACATCACGCGTCTCTATTTTTAAGGCCGAGCGCCTTTCACCGCGCGAATCGCCAATCCTGCGGCGCGGCCCACATAACGCAACTGTATACACATCGCGCGTGCCGCCGCGGGCTATTTTCTTCTCTTTTTTTTCCTTTACCCGCGGCCAGAAGAAGTGGAACACGGCGGTAAGAGACAATGCGGAGTCGAAGGGGGGAATGACACCCCGAGGCGGTGCTCCTTGGCATTTTCCACTCGGCCGCCGATCCGAGTGATTTTCGTTGGATTGGCGAGGGCGCGCGAGAATTTTTGGAGGTGCGATTTTTTTTCGCCGGAGAAATTGGTGGCTCGATAGCCTCGTCGCGCAAGGAGCGAGTTGGGGACTTTGGCAGCGTGCAGTTTGACGTCAAAGGCGCACCGAGTGTTTTGGTTTATGCGTCGCACGTGCCGCCCACGCGTCATCTCCGCGTGCGGCTTTGGATTTCTACACCTCGAGTCGCATCCCTCTCTGATGTCGGGGCCGGCACGAGCGCTATGTAAATATAAATAAGGGAAAATCACTTTGAATAAGTGCATACACTGAGAGAAATGATATGGAAAAATTACCGTTCAGTCTAGGAGCGGAACCACGGACTCTGCATTTAGTGAATACATTACTATTTTTTATATTATACGTCGAGATAAAAAACTGAATAAAATTGCTATTGTGATTAGGAAAGGAGTTACAGTCTTGACAAGCGAGAGATTTTAGTATGAAAAATAGTAATTTTTAATAAACAAAATAGCAATTTTTATTATTAAAACTACGATTTTTCATAAAAAAAATTTTGCTTCTTAAGACTGTCACTCCTTTTTTAACCATAGCAACTTTTATTAAGTTTTTTCTCTCAGTGTACATTCTACTAGAATTTTAGTAAATATTTTTACAGCTCGAGGAAATATTATTAGAAGTCTAGTACAATTTATAATACAGAATGGTAATTTTTTTCAATAAATGGAATCTGTGGTTCCGCCCCCAGACTAGATAATACTTTTTACTCGAATAAAAGTAATTTTTTCAAAACATTTCTCTCAGTAAAGAATTGTAAAACATAAAATTATTTGATTAAGCAGTTGAAAAGATTCAAAAACTATACTTTCAATTCTTCATTTTTATACATTTATTTTGAACTTTTTCAACTATTTAGTCAAATAATTTCAAATCCTGCAACTCTTCAGACCAGAATCTAGTAAAATTTATAATAAACAATAGTAACTTTTTCACCAAGTCCAGTCTGTGGCTCTACTCCTTAATTTTTCCAAAACACTTCGCTCAGGGTATTCACTTATTCAAAATAAAAATTCTTCCTCGTGTCGAATAAGTGAAAGACATTTGATTTCAAATGAGTGCATATTCCTTTATTTGAAGTAATTTTTATTTATTCATATTCAGTGGGCAAATCATTGGAAAATTGAGAGACTTCAAGAGAGCGCGGGCGCCGATATTAAATTTGTGAAAATAAATAATTTTTGATACGGTCCAGAAGACTCTCCTCCGCCACCCACGCCTCGAGCTTTTCGGGTTTATTTTTACACAGATCTGTTTCCCCTGCAAATATTCCATCATTATGCGAATCGATTTATGCACTCGCCGGTACGGTTTGGGATCGCCCGGGTATACATTTTTTATGATTATTATAAGCAGACGAAAATGCACTGCATCCGTCTATACTCTATCTTCGTAAAATTTGGAGAAAATATTTTTTTATACTCTTCTACTAAATAGGCGTTAAATATTGAATAAAATAAAATTGTTGTTTACTCTAAATTATAATAATTAACGCTTAGAAATACAAAGTAAATTGATAATGTACGAGGAAATCTTTTTTAGATAATACGCAAGAGACTATCGTTCTAAAATTTGTAGAATTGATCTAGCGATTGATTAATAAATCATTAACTATAGTAATTAATTAATTTAAAAAGTTAAATTATGTGTAATTTTTATTATCAAGTTACCGAAGCTACTCCATACTGCTTAACGTTTTTCTGCTATTTCGGGCCTAGCGCGAAACAAAACAGAAAATTTAAACGCTTAGTGATAACGATAACACTTATAAATCGCATTGTTTTGAAATAAACGACTCCACTTTGTAAAATACAATTTCCCAGAGCTTTGATTGCGGCGCAATCAATCCTGTATCCGCACAATAATAAAATTTGCAGCGCGCATTCTTTATAATTCGAAATCGAATTTATTAAACCAGTTAAAAATTATAAAAGTAATTCCTGCAAGCATAAATAATATAGAATAATAAAAATTCGAAATTTCAGCTCCAGGGTTTCCCCGCGAAACTCGAACCTACAACTTTGACTTGGTCGGCTACATCAAAGCGCAGTGCACCTGCGAATGCCGCCGCCCACTCGCCTCGTACCGATCGATCGTAATCGAAAGTAATTCCTACAAGCATAAATAACTGAAGAAAATAAAAATTCGAAATTTCAACTCCAGGGATTCGCCGCGAAACTCGAACTTTCAACCTTGACTTGATCGGCTACATCAAAGCGCAGTGCACCTGAGAATGCCGCCGCCCACTCGCCTCGTACCGATCGATCGTAAGCTGGCAACCGGTGATCTCGACGTTATCGGGCAGGTGTGAAACTGTAAAGTCGACAAAGTAGCAGCATAGTCGACAGCGCGGACAGCCAGAATCGTAAACCTCCGAGCGGATAGCGCGAGGGGGCGCCAGCGGCCGGCGAAAGGATCGCGCGGCGATATACGAAAAGGCATGAGAAAAGCAGAAAATCGTGGACGAGGCCGCCGGCGTGAACAAAGTGGCCGGGGCCCGGTCGCCGAGCGGAGAGATATAACGGCCTCGCGCGCTGGTGGGAGGAACTCGTTACTCGCTCGCTGCTGGCCGCCGCCACCGGCGCGCTCTCCGCGCGCGATGGTACCAGTGTGGCTTTAACTTTTTAAAATATCGCTGTTGGCCGTGACAGGGGCTATTTTTAGCCGCCTCGAGATAAGCAGCGCGGCGGAGCGCGGCGAGGAGCGGCCGAGAGAGAGAGAGAGAGACGGAGCGAGGCTCGGGTTCGCGACGTCGACGGCGACGACGAGCGCGCGCGAGCACACTCGAGCGAATATTCTCGCCGATATTCTCATAGTTTTCTCTGTCGCTCCCGCGAGCGGAAAGTGCCAGAAAGAGAGAGGCCCCAGCGGCTGGACCGAGGACACGGGGCCTTCTGTCTCTGTCTCGTGGGCACGGTTTTATAAGCGGGCGCGCTATATATCGCGTTATAAGCGAGCCGCTTCTGCCATGCCGGTCCACGATCGGTCGCTCGCTCGCTCGCTCACAAAGAGAATGAAACAAGTAATTATACGTGACGTCAAGGAGGAGCGCGGCCACGCGACGAGAAGGAGGCTTACTTACTCGCGGAATTCTCCGCGGGCATCGGCCGATCGCTCTTTGCTCTTTTTTTCTTCTTCTTTTTTTTTTTTTAAATCGACACTTTATATATTATACGACGGCGGAAAGCTTGCATACAGGGACTGATGCTGTAATTGCAAAAATGCGGTGCTGTTACAAAATTACGGCTATTACAAAATTTTTAATGCAGAGACGTACTCGAAAAATTATGTAGTTTACTAGAAAGTGTAGTATTAGAAAATAGTAAATTTGGTTGTATACTCTACTAAGAAAATTTTATTTGTCAAGTCTGTCGCTGCTTTACAAAACAGCATAATTTTTACTAGGACTCTTCTCTTCGTGTATAAATTTCTTCTTTTTCGAGACTGCGATGCGATTGATGAGTTAAGAAATTAATTAATTTAAAATTTTAAAAAGTACGTAATGAGAGAAATTTTATAGTAAAAATTGCTTCCGTAAGAATATACTCAACATATGACAATTTTTACTATAAAACGTACTAAAAATTGCAATGTAAATAGTGAAAATATCTATGTACATAGTAGAAATTGCCAAATACAAGGCAATTTATAAAATTATATTTTTATAGTAAAAATCGTCATAGCTTGAATATATCCCACTGTTCTTAATGAATATAGGTATTTTTTACAATAACATTTCTCTCCGTGCAAGTCTGAAAATTTTATTATTAACTTCTCGCGTGAGTTAAATAATTATTACGCTTTGATTTTTAAAACCGCGCAGAGAATAAAGTACAGAATCTCTCAAATCACCTGCAAAATTTGCGAAAAACATGCCATTTGCGGGATTCTTTCATTTACTCCAGTAGCCCATGAATTTTTTTTTTAACGCGTAAAACGAGTACTTTCCTGACCTCCGTTAGGGCGTATGAAGTACTCGCAAGAGATGAAAAAAAAAGACGCATTCTATTATTCGCGTTAGAAGCAGCGAAAAGCTCACGCATGGGGTCTCGTGTATAGTTATAGCTACAGTCTGGGAGCGCGTGGGTGTTTGTACACCGCCACGGGAAACTCGAGCCTTGAGCGCGCGGATAAAAGGCGGAACAATGCGGAGCATCGCGGAGATAAGCGTTCGGCTGACTTCAGCCGCGATTAACCTCGACTGGGGTATAGGCGCAACTGTGTGCTATATATGTGGGCCGCGCTTATCGCCGCTGCTTTTGAGAGGCGCGCGCGCGCGGACGTGAAAAGGAGCGACGAGCTCGCTCTAGTTTTAGCTCCTTTTGTCGAGGAGCCACTCCGGCGATGTGCACCTATTGCCGAGCCATTCGGAATTGCTCAAAACGTTTGCACGTGTCCGGCGGCGGGATGCTCCTATGTATATATGCTGTAATTGCTAAATGCTTGCAGAATGCGCGCGCCTGTGGCTGCGTGTATCTGAATTAGCGGGGCGCGGCGTTTGTATATTGGCATATATTTAACGGATCGTCTTCTCGGTTTATTTTCCCCGCGTCGAGAAAATAAATTGGGCGCTTGCATCTGCGGACGCGGGAGCGCCAGAACAATGACGATTTTATTGCCGACTCGCGGAGAGATGCAATTAATTATTCTTCTTCTTCTTTTTACGAGCTTTCATTCGCTTTTATATGACTTTCGAGAGTTTCAGAGCGGATCGCCTGAGAAAATATTTGATTTTTTTCTTCTTCAAAATATTTTGACGCGTTTTATGTACGCTTCTAATTTGGAAAGGCGTTGATGGTTTGTAATTTTTATTAGGATATAATTTATTGTATTGCGCGAAGATATTTTTGATCGGGAGTTTTGGCAGTGTCCTACATTTTTAAGCGATAGAAGACGTTTTGTGCACTAATGTATTCGGCGCAGGGAAAGTTAACCCTGAAAACTCTGAAAAAGCTGAAAGAGTCGATAAAAATTCCAGCTTCTGCATATACAGCCCCCCTACTAAGCGGACTTGTTTTTCAAATTAAAATGTACGAAATATCTTGCGATCTCTCGGGGTTTCGCAGTAAAAAAGACAAAAGCGCTTTGGACTGACTTATTAAGAAATAAAAAGAAAAAGGTATATTGTGCCATGACGTGATCTCGCTGTGGCTTGCCAGTTGGCTTTACTAATTTTTTCCATTTTGTCTAACTAAACCGCAGCTTCGTTTCGAGTTTCGCGGGCCATAGTATTTATTCTAACAAAGTGGCACCTTTATTTAAAAAGAAGAAAAAAAAAAGGAAAAATATTTTTCCGAACGATTCAGTTCGTGCTAATCGCTGCTTCGCTATTTTTAAATGTCGATGCACATATGAATGCTGCAACTTATCTGTGAAGCGATTTCAGCAGATAAGTGTACCTCACGCGCACGTCTTACATAACAATAACTTTTTTTTTAAAAAAACATTTAGTTATCAATTTAATAATAATTATTTAATTATTTAAGTACTCGGTAATTCGATAAGCTTCGTGTGTGCACTGATAAAAATCAAACCAGCTGTATTTAAACGTTTTCCTACGTCATCGTTTAATTGTCGCGGATAAAAAAAATGCACATTGCGTTTTAGAATTCAATGTTAATTTTTTTTTACGCTTGGCAATAAAATTTAAACGAGATTAGTTTCAAACTTTAAATGCACTTATGCGATAACAAGAAGATGTGACTGCAATCGCTATCAAATTGGAATAATTAGAATATTCGAGTAACCTATTCAAAACGATACTTCCATACGAAGGCTGCAACGCGAAAAAATTTTATTATGATATTTAAAAAGATATTACGATATTTATAGCTCAACGAAAAAAAAAGTTATCAGGGATATATTAAAAAAAATTGTAATATTACTATACTAAACCCACAGTTAATTTTACGCTATAAAGTAGCTTTCGTTTTCCCCAGTTTATACAATTTTTTTTGTAATCATTTTATTTTGATTTTTGTATTAAGAATTCTTTAGTCCCTAAAATTAATAAATAAATGAATAAATAAATAAGTAAAGTTTATTAAAAATGAGTATAAGGAATGACTGTATACGGACCAGTATATGGAATGATATAAACTTAAAATAAGCTAATATTAATATTGTATTAAAATAACGATCTCGAAAAGATCTTAAATTAATATTTAGATATTTTATTAACAGAGTATCTTTTTGAATTTTAAAAAAATCTTAAATTCGGACATAATAGAGATGAATCTTTTTATCGTCTTATTTTAGTCTGAATTACGTTTATGCGGGATATCGCTAACTTTTTCCCTTCAACGAGTCGGCAACACGATTTACCGCGAGTATCGCAATATTTTGAATAAAAATTTCTCCCAGCCTATAAATCCCTCGCGGCGCCGCTGGCGCGTATACGCAGGAAAGTGCAAGGAGCAAAATTAGCGGAGGCGAAGGAGCGATCAAGTGGGTATTTGTCGCTGCCGCGCAGCGCGTTCGTTTGAGCAGCGGCGGCGCACACGAGCGAGGCAGCTCGAGCGCGCGATTGCGATGACTCGCTGAAGGCTTTAGGGTCGCGACAGAAATAGCTGAATTATACGCGACTCGACGGCATCGGTGGCTAAACAGCCAAGAGGAGAGTGCACGGGCCGCGCCGGGAAGTGCACGCCGTTCGCGCATTCTCCGCTCCTCTCTCTCTCTCTCTCTCTCTCTCTCTGTTTCTCTCTGTCTGTCCATATCTATATATATTCCTCTCTCGATAACGTCATAAACAAACAAATGTCCGCGACGCGACGGCCGATTCGTTCGCGAGTTCGGCCACAACCGGTTTTCCCGGGCGACGTTTCGTTTCACATCTCGCCCGTCACACACGCGTCGCGGTACACACTCCGATCGGCTCTCCTCCACCAGCTCTTTTAATTATTTTTTTCTTCTTCGTTCCTCCTTTTTTTTTCCTTCTCCTCCGCGTCGGTCTCTTGAGAGTCGCGCGCGGATCAATTACAAATTAAAATGCCGATCTACACTTGGCCGGTGCGCTCTATTCTCGTTTTTTTTTTACCCGCATTCCCCGGTCGCACCTTGATATTTTTATAACTCTTTTATACAACAAATTGTGCGCTTGAGCGCGCGAGCCGACCCTGGCGATCGAGATCGACGAGTGCGTCTTCGATCGCGCCGTTAAGCGATTTTCTTTTTCTCGCGCGACGCTTACGGCCGAAATTAGAACGGCATTGACTACAGCGAAATGATTTAATGCAGGTGGTGAAAAACGGAGCCTGCGATGTGAAAATAACGCCGCGGCAAGGGATACTCCTTCGGAATATCAGTGCTCGCCACTCTCGCGTATACGTCGGAGGAGGCTAAGAATAGAAAATAATTTGAATACCAATAAAAACCTGTTTAATGGGTCGGTTGGCTCTATAGCGCCTCGCCGCGCTATACAGTCAAACTAGCGAGATATAAGCTCGCTATAACAACTCTCCAGAACCTTAGAGGCGACGCGACGCGCCTCATCATGGCCTTGGGTTACATGCAATCCAAATACAGTTCCGGTTCTCTACTACCTTATTGGCCGCGCATTTATACACCGAGAGAAATGTTTTGAAAACATTATACTGTTATGTCAATAAAAATTACATTAAAAATTAAAAATTATACAAATAGTGAGAGAAATGTTTTACGAAAGTTACCGTTATGCCAGTAAAAATTACTTTAGTGAGAGAAATGTTTTGGGAAAAATACTGTTATGCCAGTAAAAAGTACTACCTACATGGAAAGAAATATTGTAGTAAAAATTACTATATTCCGTAGGAACAGTGGAATATACTTGACCTATGACGATATTTACTATAAAACATATGAAAATTCCTATGTACATAGCAAAAATTCCTATTTATATATAGTAGAAATTGCTATGTATGTAGGAATTTTCAGTATGTTTTATAGTAAAAATCGTCATAGGTCGAGTATGTTCCATTGTTCCTACGGAATATAATAATTTTTACTATAACATTTCTCTCCGTGTAGTGTGGGAGTGGAGCCACAGACTGCATTTAATGAAAAAATTACCATTCTCTATTATAAATTTTACTAGAGTTCATTCTAGTAATATTTACTACAATTTCTAGCACATATTATTAGAATCTAGTAAATTTTATAATACAGAATGATAATTTTTTAATTAAATGCAGTCTGGCGCTCTGGTCTCAGACTGGATACTAAATTTTATATAAAAGCGTCCGCCTGCTACAGCGCAATATGCATACATCGGTATAATTCACCTGCGAGAAGGATTTCGACCGGCGATTATTACACTTTTATTCATTTTGAATGTCCTTTGTTCGCCAATAATATTCGCATAAATATATATGTACGCACCGTCGTTAATGATAACATTAAAATTTATAATGATTTTTATTGTATAAGGCTGTGCGCTGCGTTTGTAGTGAAAAAATGTTGCTTGTAAAATGAATTATATAGTGCCTCGGGGAGCGGTATAGTAAAGATAAAAATAAGTTTTCATTTTGTGAATGTGTGCATTGTATAATGACAATGTTCTGCAATTAATTTACTTAATAGATCGAGAGATTTGAAGAATTTTCTGGGAAGTACTTTAAAAATCGTTCATTTCGGTTGATTCATTCGAGCTTACAACTGCGGGTTTTGGTAATAAATGTATTTTATATGTCATCCAGTTCTTTTAGCGCGGTCGAAATTACATAAATGTGTGCTTATTATCGTGGAGTAATTACTAATTTAATAATAAATGAATTACCGTGCTGTGCTTACTTAATGCAATCTTAATATATAATTAGTATATTTTGTGCTAAAAGCGTGGAAGCGTAATTCAAATCTTACAGTATTTTTTTTGCAATAAAAAATTCATCAATTATTCAAAAATTTGAATTTTTTTAATCATAATTTTTCAATTTCTTACGAGAGTAAAATAACGCGTAACCTATCACGTGATAGGAAATTATTCACTTTAATCTGATCGATGCATTTATTTTCAGCTATCTTCAACTTCTTTCATTCACTTTAAAAAAAAAAAAAGAAAAAAAAATAACTATCTATATTCCAACATACTTATATTTATCATTGATTCTGAAAAAGTTAGGGTAAATGATAACGTGAAAAGTATAACAAAATAAAAAGCTGAAGTGATTGAAAAATTTATTTCTAGTGTAAGTTGAAAAAAAATGGAAATACGAATTAAATGTTTTTGTACGAATATAAATACAAATTGAAATGAATGAGAAATGGATTTATTAATTTTATTTCATCTATTTTCTTGCTGCAATTTTATCATCTTGAAGAAAGATTTATATTCGATGCGGATTTAGAGCAATATAAATTGTCTTTATTATTTTAATTTGAAATAGAACTTTGTTGCTTAATCATAATGAAGTATAAATTTCCTGTTTTTCTGCTTATGGCAAAATTTGATTCTATTAATTCAATTTAGAGAACTAACGAATGAAGTTACATAAAAGTAGCATATTATAAATTCCCACTTGCATATGTACATAAATATAATTGTTATCCTGTCGTTCTTTTTATAAAAATTTTTATCGTAAGATTGAATCCCAGTGTAATTGCGTACGAATTTGATAGCAAATTATACTGTTCTTAATCAAATGAAAATTCATAATTTAATTTACATCGCATATTTATACCACATGAAAAAAATCATGAATAAAATTTTGTTTTAAAAAACTGGAGTTCTTTTAATATAAGCTTACGAACTAAATTCCCTTGATTAATCTTATATCTTTTTAAATTGAACGTTTAAAAATGAACTTTTTAATTCAGTATAATCAATGTGTAAGTTTTAAAATGGCAAGCCAAAGAATTCGAATCCTAGTCTATTATATTAATCTACTTCAATTTGAAAGAACTTGCATATATAGAACTTGAACTGATAGCCAAGAAGATTTTACTTAAAGATGACTTAATTTATGACTTCTTATGTATCTACTTTAATGACTTCACTAAAATCTACCTATTTCAATCTTTCGCCTAAATCAATATTTGTAACGAAAAAAATGTATACTGTCACACATTTAACTTATCTACACTTTTAATTGTACGCTGATAAAATCACAGTGACTACGATGTTAATAGTTATAAATTACGTAGTTCGTTTGCAATAAAAAAAAGTTAACTAACAACATACTAAACGTTGGCATTGCACATACTCTGTTAATATTTTTTTTATTTTTATACCTTTCAGTATTTGTATGTTTTTAATGAGAGTGACACTCCTGTTATACATTAACCTGCAAATAAATTTTTCTTAGTTAATATTTTACAATCAGTGACTGATTTACTTCTTGTAAATGCAACTAAAGTTGAAGGTAAAAATGTATTCTTCAAACTTTGAATTTATTTCTAAAATTAGATTTTCATTTTAGGTGCACTCTAAAAATATATAACGCAGATATTTATATACTTTTTGACTAAAAATATCAGGACCACCACACTGACTAAACTACGCATATCGGTAATTATTTTTTATACACGGTTTACAAAATTTATTAATAAAAATGTATGTAACTATATCTGTAATAATTACATCTCAATCCGAACGTTTTAACGAAGCAATAGATCATCAGCTCAATTTATTTTCATTTTAATATTGATTCAATAAATCTTCGTTTATTTACAAATTCCATTTAATATTTATTGCTCCGTTTTACTCAATTTATAAATATCAAAACTTTTCTCCGTTATTTCGAAAAATTTTTAATAAAACAATTCAAGTTCAACATTTTTCTCCGAAACATAAATCATTTTTATACTGAAATTACACTACGTATCATCTATAAATAGTTTTTTAATAATAATAAATTTTTTTACTTAACATTGTAGTGCATTGGCAAATAATATTTCAACGTCTCAAAGGCAAATCCTTTTTCGTAGTAAAAGAAAAAAAGTATTTTTTTAATGATAACATAGAAGCATGTTTTGACACAGCAGAAATCCCAATATGTTATTTTTAGAAAGTGCCGTGTAAGTGGTTGTGTTGCGTTAGGCGTGCAGACTTCTACACTACTTAAGTGCGGTTCTACATATCTTAACTCAGTGAAACTCATATTATTCATCTATTCAAGATGGAAGAAACGATGACAGTATTTTGAAATCAGTCGTTATATTTTTACATAAAATAGTCCGCCAAAACGCATTATTCTTATTACAATTACTTATTGCTCCGCATCTCGAAAATAGTAAAATAACGCACTTGCGTATACACTCCGTTTTCTACATTTTTTTCGTGCGTATGTACATTTTTTTGTGACTCTATCAAAATAATAGCAAGAAAAAATTAAAGCTAAACTTTTCAATGGACGAATTCTCGACGAATACAATACTCGAAGAGAAGAGTTCGATCCCTCCAATGCGATAAACAGCACAAACGCTTGACGAAATGGTTAAAATTATTACGCGATCTTATCATTTTGAGTGCAATTACAGTCCACTTAACGTTCGACAGATTTGATTAGTCAGTTTGTAGCCCAGACAGAAGCAACGAGGCCATCTCCAAAAAGTTATAGGAGCGATAAATTCATGGTCACTCCGCAAATAAATGATGTATATCCATATTTATTCTCAACATATAAACGACCTATTAAATATATTTATTTATATTAAAAAAATATATATACAAATATATTTTTTTTCAGGTTGATGCACCTTAACGTTCGGGTTTCCAGGGAGATTATCTGATTAGCCACCAGAACATACCTTCACTCCCATTAATTCAAGGCGGCCGGCATTCGGAGCAGCTCCGAATTTTCTTAAAGGGCTAACCACGCACAAGAGCACGAGGGGTCAAGTTATAGAAAAAACTACGATAAAATCTATAACCATACCCGTCGTTCTCAAAGAATCTAAAAACTCGGAAAATCATTTTCGGCCGTACAAGCACGATCCCAACAGCAAAAAAAAATGATAAGCAAAACTGCATTACGGGCCTTCCTCAGAAGGTTGTCCCACTGAAAGGGTCTTACGAAACTTCTAAATCAGCTGGAATGAAATAAAGTGAAAATTAACTTTTTTGGAGTCATATTTTCACTCTAATATTATAGTGAAATTAATACCCTTGATGAAGTGAAATAAAGTGATTTTTCTACTCTTAAGTAAACTTAAGTTATCCTGTAATAACGCTACTCTACCTTAGAGTTAATTTTACTCTACTTTAGAGTGAATTTAAATGTAGATACAAATTTGACTCAAATACATACAAATTTAACTCTACGAATGTTTCACTATATAAGACTGAAATTAGATTCGAACCGTATAGGGTATAATACTAAATACTGCATACTAAATACTACTATATACTACTAAATACTACTATATACTACTGAATACTGCTATGTACTACTAAAGACTACTATATACTACTAAATACTACTAGATACTACTAAATACTTCTATATACTACTAAATACTACTATAATACTAAAATACTACAAAAAAGTGTAAATTTTATAAAATCCGATAAACTATTTATTGGAGTTTGATAAGACCCTTTCAAGAGGGTCGAAAAAAAAGTTGCTGAACGATCTATCGGATGTTGGAAAATTGGCAAGATCGTTTCCACGGGGTGGGCACGTGGCGAAGCGAACGCGGAGGCCGCGCGAGCGGTGCACACGTACATAAAAAAAAAGCACTCGCCGGGGTGTGGGTGTGCACACGCAGCAACGGAGCCGCGCACGCACGCATAGGTGTGCTCGGCGCGCCATGCAACAACACCAACCTGTCACTCTTGTCGACCTGCACGAGCGGCGCGAGCTCCTGCCTCGGCGGCTCCGCCGAGATGCCCTGGGCGCGGTGCTTCCTCGGCCGCGGCTTCGTCGGCGCCAGCGGCGACTTGAACGGCAGCACGCTCAGGAACTTGTCCAGGTGGCTCCGCAGCTCCAGGATCTCGGCGTCCCGCTGGCGCAGCTGCGCCTCCAGCTGGACGATCCTCTCGTCGCGGAGCCTCAGCAGCTCCTGCAGCTCGGCCGTCGCCATCTCCGCCAGCGGCTGCGGCTGCGCCGACCGCGCCTGGCCGCCGACCTGCTCCTGGCGCTCCTCCTCCTCGTCGGCGAGCCGCTGCTGCGGCGACGAGAAGCACAGCGAGTCGAAGCACACGCGCATAGACACGCAGGCGTCGCTGATCAGCCGGCACTCGGCCCCGTCCATCCACGCCGCCGCGGGCCCGAGCTGCGAGCTTCGAGCGCTCTGCTGCTGCGAGGGCATATGCACGCGCGGCCGCCGACGTGCCCGCTGTGCTGCACACTGCGCGCCGCGAGTCCGACTCCGCTCTCCGCGCGCTCTGTCTGTCTCTCTCGGACGTACGCACACGCGCGCGCGCGCGCGCACACACACAGACGCACACGGGCACCGCTGCTACCCGCGACTCCGCGCCGCGCAGATTTGTTTTTCCGATCTGCGCGCGGCCCACGTGCCCACTCCGGGATGATCGAGCGCGCACGCGCACTGCGTGGAGTCACTGGCCGGCGGGCCGACGGCTTCTGCCCCATTCAGAGGGTCTTGTAAAACTCCGTAAGATGCTGCAGAAACCCGCATAAAAGCTTATATATTTACGGGATTTTATGAAATTTCAACATTTTTGTAGTATTTTATAAGATGTTGAAGTTTCCACGGGGTGGTGTGCATCCTGGATCGTGCACCTTCGGGCGGCGGCGCTTGTAACTGGAGTGTAGCTACTATATACCTTGGCTTTTCTCCATTGGTAAAGGAGCCTCTCACTTTTGGCGTGGCTGGATCGGGCGAGGTTGAATCGCCGCACCTGCGGGCGGAGTTCGGGCTGCGCCTCCACAGGTGTGGGTTCGGCAGGGGCGGGCGTTGACTTGGCCGACGGTTGGTAAGGAAGGGCGCGGCGCGGCAGCGATCGACTGGACATTTTGTATTTTCGCGCGCTCGGCAATGTTCGGAGCGAGGCATTTTATTTGGAGAACCTGTAGGTGGCAGTGACTTTCCTTTGCAAAAGCTGCAAAATTGTATTCTTGTATTAATCTGGTGCTCTTTTTGTTTGGTTGTTTTTAAGTTAGAGTTAATTTATTGTTCGAAATATTAGTTAACGCCTAATGCTTTAGAGTTTTATTTGCCGTGTAATAGTTGAATATTTATGTATCTGATTAAAGAGTAGAAATATTCTCCTTTTTTTATAGCAAAATTTGTAAATATTTTATTAAATAATTTATTAATAATTTTGAAATTAGAAATGTTGTAAATTATTTTACATTGATAAAGTGTACAGATAAAGCGACGCGTATGAATATTTAAATGGAATAATAAATTATTGAGTTTATAAACACCCGAGAATAAGGGGAAGAGAATCCAATATAATTTATTATAAAATGATAATGCGTTTTGTAAGGAGGCGTACGATAAATTTTTAACAGCCACAAATAGCTCCCGAGAGATATCGCCTCCTTCGGCGCCCCCCGATTCAAAAAGTATAAAATATGACGGCACACCCGCAACTGCCTCCTACGTATACATAACCGAAAATCCACAATAAAACGCACACCAAATCGATTACGATATTTTAAATTGGTCATGCGGGTGGACAAGTACTAAAGTAGTATTATACAAAATTCACGCGCACATCGAGTTGAAATCAATGATAGGCTACGCTGAGAAAATTTTCTCGTAAAAATTAAAGAGTTATAATTTAATTGAGGGGCAGCTTGCAAGCTTTGCGTGCTTTGTAATGTATATTAACATGAAAAGCTTCGTAATTTCTATGAGAAAGCGCGTTATGATTTTTAGAGTGCTTTTCTTGAAATTTTCATCTGTGTCTTAAACGATTGGAGAAGCATTGTAATTTTTTCAAGGAAAGCTTCGTAATCTGTCGGGGAAAGCTCAGCGTATAATTTTTAAAGAGCTTTTCTTGTAATTGTTAACTGTATCGTGGAGACCGGAGAAGCTTTTGCAATTTTTATGGGAGAAGCTTCGTCATTTCTACAAAAATAGCTCCGCAATATCTATGGGTAAAGTTATGTAATTTTTCGAAATAATGTGCGTAATTATAAGCGAGCTTTTTTTTAAATCTAGAATTGTTGGTAAAACTTCGTATAGTTTAAAAAAAAAAGCTCTGCAATTTCTACGCAAAAAAACTCCGTAATTTTTACACGGAAGTCCTCTCAACTTTTCCAGAGATTTCTTTGCAATAATTAGAAAGCTCGCCAAGCTCTTTTTACACGCTAAAACGGTTGGAGTAAAATTTCATTCTTAGTTTCCAATGAAACCACTCATCGACTCAAATTTGGCTCTACACGAATAGAGTGATTTGAATTCACTCTAAACAAGATTAGAATTCACTCTAAGGTAGAGTATCATATTACAGATTAAGTCCCTACTTTTCGCTATGCATAACAATAAAAAAATAAGTCTATTTCATTCCGTCAAGTCAGTTAATGTATACTTAACAGATTAAAAGCAGTGTACTTACAAGCTGTACTTAACAGTCAAAAAATTCTATTTCACTCTGTCAAGGCAATTAATTTTACTTGAAAATTAGAGCGAAAATTTCACTCCGCAATAGAGTCAATTTTCACTCTACCTCACCCCAGCTGATTTAGCGCATACCTTGAGAGCTTTCGCGCAATTTTAACATACAAAAAATTCTCTCGGTATACGCACTTCCGGTGTAACATCCCCCACTAAACCACAATCTATTCTCTTATAAAATATAAATAATATATGTATATATTATATAAGAGAATAGATTGATAAGATTGACTGAATCTTATAAAATACTCTAAAAATGTGCAAATTTGATTAAATTATTCCAATAAATTATTTATCAGGTTTTATGCGGTTTTTGCACCGTTTTATCGAGTTTCATAAGACTCTTTCCATATAGACCGGAAGTGCGTATACCGAGAGAATTATTTTTACATTGAAATTGCGCGAAATTATCTGTATTATATGTATATACACATATATAACTACGGTTATATCCTGATTGATTATATACTGATCCTCATAAATAGCAACAACTCAGCGTATACGATATCACGGCTTACTCGAAGGGGGCAATATCAGGGAGTTGATAAAGCCATAAGACAATTGCGCGACGGTGGCGGAAGCCACGCGGAGCCGACACCGCAGAGCATCGGCTGCCGGCGCTGCGGCCGCTGCACTGCACACTCCTCCCCGCGAGGGTGGCAACGAGAGAGAGAGAGAGAGAGAGACAAGGGGCGCTTTCGCTTAGCCTCGGGCCAGGTGTCCGGGCTCGGCGCTAGTTAGCGAGTTAGCTGATTGGACGCCTGGAGGGAGCCGCGCGCGCGGGGGGAGGGCGCGCGCGCCCGCTCTGCGGCTCGGGGAACCGTAATATCATAATAGAATAGCGATGTTAGTAATAGCATCGTGGCCGCGCGGCCGAGAGCCCGATCGAGCGAGCGAGCGAGTCAAGCAATTTGCATCGCATTGTGTACTCGTTATGCCTCCATCTGTCCCTGCCCCCGGCAGCGCGGAGGGTGCGAGCCCCGCCGAGAGAGACGGGGATGCGCCTGTGTGTGTGGGTGTGTGTTTATTCGCGATCGATCATCAAAAATCGGGGATCGAACATCGGGGGCTTTAAAGAATCATTTGGAAGCGCTCCCTTCACGCGGCGGCGACTCCTTTGATCTCTTATCCGTGCCCCTTTCGCGACGCCGCGATCGCGTATGTCTCAGCAATTTCTATGTATGTATGTGTATTATGCATGTGTAATGGAAGTTACACATGCATAATACATGCATACGTAGAAACGTATGAATGTGTAATTTTTACGTATGAACGTGTATGACTGTGTAATTTCTACGTATGAATCTGTATGTCTATGTAACTTCTATGTATGTATGTGTACTACGTCTGTGTAATTTCTACGTATGAGTGTGTAAGTCTATCTAATTTCTATATATGAATGTGTATGTCGTGTAATTTCTATGTATGTATGTCTATGTCGTGTAACTGTGTAAGGTGTAATTTCTGTGTAAGCAAGTAAATGTTTGTATATGTGTGTATGTATAGGTGTACGTGATGTGTAGATGTGTATATGTACGTCGGTGTATGTACATGATGTGTAGGTGTGTATGTGTACGTCGGTGTGTGTAATACTGCGATGGGTGGGTGTGTATTTGTAAGTCGGTGTGTATGCGATGGGTATAGGTGTGTAGGTGTGCATGCGGGGTGGATGGGAGCGCGCGCACCTCCGACAAAATATCAACTAAACGATAACCTTATTTATTATTCACTTCGTCGTCCGTCCCCTCTCTTCAATTTCCAAAGTAGCTGTTTCGCCTTTAAATTTGCGACTCGCTGTGCGCGCCCGTCCTCGCGTCACTCGTCTACTCTCACCATCTTCCCAGCGATGTTTTATGTGCACTGTGCTATACTGAGCTTTTTATCTTTTATTAATTTTTTTCTAGGTGTCTTTTAGGCGTGTACTTTCTCGCGAAAAGCTTCAAGTCAATTTGTTATAATACTTGAGTCAGACAATTATTTGTGTCGCTCGTCTTTCATCAAAATGTTTCCAACGGTTTTTTATTATGTGCACTGTGCTATATTGAGCTTTTTATCTTTGATTAATGCTTTTTTCAGTCTTTAACGCGCGTACTTACTCGCGTAAAGCTTCAAGTCAATTTGTTATAATACTTCAGTCAGACAATTATTTTTGTGTCATAAATAATCACTCGTCTTCTATCAAAATGTTTTCAGCAGTATTCTATGTGCACAAAACCTTTTTATATATCTTTTTTTTTTTCACTCTTAGAGGCACCTACTTTCTCTTGAATTTCGTGAAATACAATACGCAAGGCAGACAATTATTCATCGCTATTTTACTTTCCTCGACTCCGTTTAATATCGTAATAAAGTTTTTATTGATCTTGACTGTTCCTGCATTCCTATATAACTTCGGATGTGAATTTCATTGAACCTTGACATCCTTTGCGGAATAAAATTTACGAAAAGCTCGTGATTTCTGAATAATGCATCGTTCGCTAACAAATCCGCGGAAAAAACGGTACATCCACTTCCTTGTTGTTCGATCGCATTATTTTCTCGATTAGAATTATTAAGCGAATGGTACTTCATTATAATATGATGACTCGTGGTAAACTTGCGATTCCTAACTTTCCCGACGGGCTTCACGCTAAACTGATATAATCGTCATTGTTTGCCCGGCACACATAATTATTATAATAATCGCATGGCTTTACGGCATAATTGAATATTAATAATTTCCGACGATTTTATTGAGAAGAGTAATTGCCGTTAATCTATCATTGAAATTTTTATTAGCAATCGAATTTCCAATGGAAAAATCTCTCGTTAATTATAACGACGAATAAAACATGTAATATTCTCCGCTAACAAAGTAAAATGTTCTTTACGATTTCTTTATTTAAAAAAAAAAAAAACAATTTGTCCACAAGCATAAATAAGGTAAGCACGAGGGATTCATTATTAACAGCAAATAATCATAGGTGCTATTATGATTATTCGCCGGCTTAAGAGTTTATAAACAATTGAATAGGCACGTAAAGGCGATTAAAATAATCGCGCTAATTTGAAACGCTGACATTCGAGTCGATTAGCAGGTTTCGGCGAAACGCAGTTGAATCGGTGAATGAATTTGAAATCCCGAATGGGGGAAGTCGCAATATCAATTACTCCTGCAGTGCGCCTCTCTCTGTCTCTCTCGCTCGGCGCGCTGAGTGCACGCCGGCCGCACGAGCCCCCGGAGCTCGCTCGACATCCGACATCAGATTAACTCGGCTTCGAAGGTCTTGAGATTTTCCATCTAGGCGGGATCTCAAGATATATCCCATCATCGTTCTTGCGCCGAACATCCAGTCGACTGAGATGAAAATCCAGTTTCCAGCACATCAGCTCTATATACCCCTCGCTTATTTCGTTTCCGCTGCGAGCGCGGAGAAATTATACTTTTCCTCGGAATCATATCTTTTCCCCTCCTCTTGCCGTCCACGGCGGATATACATACGCGGAAATTGCAAAAATGAATTTCCATTATGGAAATTTATTTATTTATTTTTTAATTAATTGTTAAAATTGATTATGTACAATTATTCAGATTTATTTAACAATTGCTTTACGATAGTATAGTGTAATTGAATGAATCTTCTTGAATATTTTTTTTTATTTTGTTAGAGTTTAGAAAGTTCTTTGGCAGATTGGAAGGCCTATTCATTTTTCAGAAAGTATTAAGATCTTTAGATTAAATTTTTTTTTAATTTACTGTATCGAGAAAACGCTTGGGACTTTCACGTTCTGCAATGGTTGATTCTCTTCGTTTTTCATGCAGTTATAATTTATTTATGGAGGAAGCTAACTGCCAATATATTGGCAACGTTTTTTTTTTTTTTTTGTTTACTTTGCTATTAATTGAGTAAACAATTAATCATAAAAAGGAATAGTTTTGCACACTAAAGTGGTTCGAATAAAATTTCGCTCTTGTAGTTTATAGTGGAACCACTCGTGGAGTTAAATTTGACTCCAATAGAGTTAATTTTCTGATTTAAGGTGTAGACTTACCAGAAAGCTTTAATAAACTTTCGCCTTTTATGGTACAGCAACGTAAAATAAAAATTTCTTTTATTAGTACGGAGATATAAATCTCTAAAAGCTCTGCGGAGCAAGGAACATATTTCTCAATAAACAAACAAATAAATTATATTTATATTATATAGGTGCTTTCAAGACTGCGATGCGCTCTCTCACACAGTTTTATTAATTTTTGTATAATTATAAAGGGCTACTTAGCCCGTTTAATGATTAAATAAATAAATAAGTAAATAATGCGATACAAAAAAAAAGAGGAAAAAAATTCCCATCAAACGTTCATTAAGGGAGCGAGAAAAGGGGGGCAAAGGGTCGATAAGCAAAGATGATTTGGTAAATGGTTAATGGGGAATATGGGATCGAGCGTGAGTTGCTGCGGGGCGGGGGCGGCACTAATCCGCGCGGATTAAGCGTTCAAGTGAAGAAGTGATTTTGAAAACACGCGGCATAACAATACAAGAATGTCGGATGTAGTCGCAGGGATTGCCGTCGAGTGGTAATCCAGTTTGTTTGATCAATAAAAGGGGCTGAGGCGCGCGCGCCAGCCACACACAGAGGGGGAGCTTATTTGTACCTGCTACGCGCGATTCGCGCCGCTCGACCTCGGGTTTCTGTCTCTCGCCTCCCTTGGGCCCTCGATTGACATTGAACCTACGCGGCGATCGCATACTGCACGCCAAGGAGCTTTTATACTTCTTACGCTTCTCTGAAACGTCCGATGATCGCTTTAATACTGCGTGCACTGTATATTTGATACAGAAGCTTATGGTGCCCAGTGTCATAATAGCGAAACGGATAAATTATTTAGGGAACTTGATTCGTGGATCTTATTTGCATGACGAAATTTTATCGATAAAATTTGCGGAAATTTTCACGGAATTTTATGTTGTAATTTTTATTTAAAAAAAGCACTGTAAAAGTTAGGCGGATTTTCTTGTGAATGCCGTGGAGCTTTTCTTGTTAAGATAGTGGAGCTTTTCTTGTAAAGATAGTGGAGCTTTTCTTGTAAAGATAGTGGAGTTTTTCTTGTTAAGATAGTGGAACTTTTTTGTTAAGATAGTGGAGTTCTTCTTGTTAAGATAGTGGAACTTTTTTTGTTAAGATAGTGGAGCTTTTCTTGTTAAAATAGTGGAGTTTTTCTTGTTAAGATAGTGGAACTTTTTTTGTTAAGATAGTGGAGCTTTTCTTGTTAAGATAGTGGAGCTTTTCTTGTTAAGATAGTTGAGCTTTTTCTTGTTTAAAATACGACTTTCACTCATTAAATTTGAGAATTCAGTTAAAAATGATAAGAGATGGTGAAATTAATTATGGAGCTTGATTGGGTCTTGCTTGAATGTATTTAGTATTAGTCGCCCTTTTGCATAACGAAATTATATCGATAAAATTTGCGGAAATTTTCACAGAATGTTATGTTGTAATTTTTATTTAAGAAAATCACTGTAAAAGTTAGGCGGATTTTCTCGTGTATACAGCAGAGCTTTTCTCATAAAGATAATATTTTTTTTTGCTACTTTCGTCCAGTAAGTTTGAGATTCAGCTAAAAATGATAAAAAAAAGCTTTCTTAAAATTAGACGATTTTTTTTTTGTGAAAATTACAGAACTTTCCCTGTAGAAACTGCGGAGCTTTTCTTGCAAAAATTACAAAGCTTCTCCGATCCTTCTAGATTCTGATTAAAAATTACATCGTTCCTCCGGTAAAATTTTTTTGTGCTTGCAGGCTCTCCCTCAATTACGATTTCTTACATCATTTTTACGAGAGCTTTATCCTAATTTTACATGTTATATAATTACTTTGATTATGATTTCTCGCATAATTTTTACGAAAGCTTTATCGCATGATTTCAGCAATTACGATTTCTCGCATAATTTTTATACAAAAGCTTTATCGAAGCTTCTCGCGTATATCATTATTTTTAGTCATAAATGTCCGCAATTGGGATTTGTTGCGTAATATTTACCATAATTTCTCATGTATTCAATTACTTATAGACGCAATAGTCAAAAATTATGATTTCTCGCGTAATTTTTATACGAAAGCATGACTTCTCACGTTTATTTATTTATTTAATAATTTCGACGGACCTATGGTGCTTAATCTACAAAAATTACAAAATACAAAGTACATATACTTAAACTAAGGAAACAAGATTTCAATAATTCTTAATACTAAAGAATAATAGTTTACAATACACCAATCTTTATATGTTGAACAATAGATTATGCTGATGAAAATGTGTACTTAATTATATTCTGAAGAATATTCCGTAAAAGCGGATTTAAACAAACTAATAAATTTACAAGCCATCAAAGGTTGAGATAGAGATTATAGTTTCAAATCCTTTTTATTCTGTTAAGCGTGGCACAGTAATCGAAGATAATTACACTGAGAGAAAAATTTGTCAATTTTAAGCAAACATTTATGTCAATAGTATACTTAAATATTTTATCTAGTCAAAAAATTATTTTTTTTAAACTATTAAATTTATTTAGAAACAAATAAATTCATGTAGTTTTAACGAAATCATTACTTGATTCAAAGAAATATTTAATAAGTACACTGGAAGAAATATTTTGGAAATATTACTGTTATTCTAATAAAAATTACTGTCCAGTCTGGGAGCGAAGCCGCAGGCTGCTTTTAGTGAATAAAATTACCATTCCGTATTGTAAATTTTACTAGAACTGTAGATACATATTACTAGAATTCTAGTAAAATTTATAATACAGAATGGTAATTTTTTCACTAAATGCACTATCTGGCTCCGCTCCCAAACTGGATAGTAATTTTTCCAAAACAGTTCTCTCAGTGTACTATTCCAAGTAAATCGTTTTCTTAAAGTTAACAATTTTTTTTTCACTGTACTTTATTTAGTCGCAAATATGAACGTGTATATCATTACACTCTCTCGACTTTCTCGACGAGCCTCCCGAACAGTATAACGCCTACTATCACGTCGCGCTCGCGAGACCGACAAATTAATTAGGGAACTCGAGCCATCGATCACACTTGAAGGGAGGAAAGTGAGGGACGGAGCGTCGGCCCTCTCGCTCGCGGGAAGGTGAGTCTCGTCGACGTCGCCCTCCGCGTGCCCCTCGCCCCTTCCAGATGGCCTTAAAGCTCTCGCGCGCTTGCTTTCAGGTTGGCGCGCGGCCCGCCGCCCCTTAGCCAGCCCCTCGTTGCATTTTAAATCAAAGCCCGGAGGTAACGCAATCACCAAGCATCACGACGCTTCCACAATTTTCTACTTTAAGCTACTTTATGTATTAGTGGCCCCTACCCCGCTCTTAGTGAATCTCCCTCTCTCTCTCTCTCTCGCTCCTTTCTGCCTTTATCTTTGTCCCTCTCGCTCGCGCGTTCGCCCGCCTTCGCCTTTCGCTCCCGGACCCGATATACATTAGTACCCCCTAGCAGGCGGCTCGACTAACCAAGTTATTTTATTAAACAACCTCTAAGCAGCAGCGCTGACGCTGATGGCGGCTGGCTTCGCGTCCACGAGTTTACGCGCATCGTTAATTATACTTTTAGTTACAGCGGGACCGAGGACGCTCGCACGCGCTTATACGTGTGTGTATGCGTGCGCCAGTCGGGTGGGTGTGGGTGTGCGGAGCTTGCAGATGCGCAGCGCAATACCAAGCCGTTTGGGACTCTTGTTCTTATTTTTGCTCTTCTTCCCGGATCTTGTTGAATATTTCAGCCTAAATTATTGCTACTTGCGCCGCTGTTTACGAGCGTCTACTTTGGCTAATTTTACGTTTTTTATTTTTGGGAGGGGGGAATGTTTTATAATGATAATTTCGCTTTTTTCTCGAGAAATTTTCGCAATTTACTAGTTTGGAGTGGCGGGTGTTAGAAAAGTGCTGTGGATATACAGTTCTTTTCTGAGGTTTCAATTGGTGCAATACAATTTGGAATCGTTATACTCACGAAGAAGATTAAATAGTGTGTATAGGCACTAATCAAATGATGTGGGAAAAAATGTGAGTTATTATATATCTCTTCATCTTGGATAAAGGAGTATGCGGGTTATATTTCTTTTACAAGAAACTTCGTACTTTTTTCTTTTTATTCTCTTTTATATTTACGGAATAAGATTCAAAATATTTTCCACCGTAATTGGAAATTGTAACAAAAAGTATAAGCTCAAAATTATTAAAGTCTACCGAGGATTCTTTCTAAAGTTTTTCGCAAAATTCCTTTCCCTGTATATATACAGATTTTAAATGCCTTTTCAAATCAAAGGATTTTTATTACAATTGTTACAAGAATCATTACAGATGCAGATCTAATCTACGCTTCCCTCTTCTTCATTGAACAATTTTATTTTATTTTCCAAAAAAAAGAAATTCAGTCTTCTTATACAATGAAGGCAGTCACAATCAATGAACACCATGTAAATGTTGAAAATGCGAAATTCACTATGAAAATGTGAATATTAACATTTAATAAGCGAAAAGCGGTTCACATGTTAAACATGTGAACGATTTTTCACATAAAATAAGTCACTATATTCACATTTTTACAGTGAATTTCATAAATTTTCAAATTTAGAGAGCAATCATCCTTGGAAACGCAAATAAAAGAAGAAGACGCAACAACTAAATAAAAGGCATACATAAAGAAGAAATAAAATTGCCCAGGTCGAATGCGCGTGTTGCAGAGCGCGCGGCAAAAGGCAATAATGCGGCAACAGCATCGCGACGCCTCTCCCGGCGCAAGGCGGGCGATGGAGCGCGAAACAGTCCGGAAAAATCAGAAAGCCGTGTATATATACACAAGGTCCCGCTCGGCTTGATCCGCGGTGCAGGTGTCGCATCTCGAGTAACGCGATCACTCGGCTAACTCGCCGCTGCGGGGGCGGCAGCGGCGGCGGCGGCGGCGGCGGCGCCTCTAATGAAAAAGCAATCGCGGCGCCTTTCAATTTGCGCCTAAGTGACAATCCCCCGCGGATTATCGAATCGCTCGGCGGCCGGGGGGCGGGGGTGGCCGCGCGTCTTGCCTCGGCCTGCGCCAATGGGGCTCGCGGGGGCCGGGCCTGCCCGGGGGCGGGCGCGCCTGCGCTCGCCGCCCACCCCGCTCCGTCGCTCGGCGCGCCACGCGCCCGCGGGCCGCCCGCTGCTCTCGCGGAGCGCGCGCGCCCGCCTCGGGCTCTCCGTGGGCGCGCGAGCGCCCGAGCAGTGGGCCGCCAGGCAGCCACCGAGCGCGCACGGAGCAGCCAGCATCCAGACTCCGCAGCGCCAGCAGCCCCGACGGCCGGAGGAGGAGCACCGCCGGAGCGGCATTCGACGAAGCAGTCCGGAGCTCTCGCGGCGAGGGGCCCACCGCGCCCGCCCGCCCCCCGCCGGGAAGCTGTTGTTCAGCCACGAGTCCAGGATTCTCAGCCCCGGCGCAAGCGGGGCCGCGGCGCCTGCCGGCCGGACCAGCCCGCCCACGACGACGCCCGGGCCCGCGAGCGCCCCGGGCCCCGGCCCGACGACGACGCTCTTCCGCCCCGGCGCCGACTGCTCGTCCAGCCCGCCGTTGCTCAAGGTAGGTGCGCGGGGCCGTCGACGGCCTGGGGGGGCGAGGATTAGGATGTGGCTCGTTACGAGGGTCCCCTCGTCCGGTGGACTTCCTGCTGCGGCGACCTTCGCTCGACTTTCGCCGAAAAGCTCGCGGGGAGTGCTATGGGAGCTTGCGGGAGCTCGTGGCTTATTCGCGCCGCTGGAAAAGGGCGATAAAAAGGAGTAGAGAATAAAAAAAAAAAAAACAAAAAAAAAAAAAAAAAAACGGGAGGCGGCCTCGTGTCCGTGGAATTAAAGCGCTGGCGGTCTGCCGTGCGTCGCGTGCATATATGTGTAACGCTTTTATTTGAGCTTGCGGCCGGCCGTCGGCGACGGCTGCTCGCGCGTTAAGCGAGTTATACTTTATTTCTGCGGTGGCCGGTCCGTAATCGACAATTCCATAATTTTCTCGGAGATTACGCTTTCTCGTTTGCACTGCCTGCGTCTGATTAAACTACCGCTTCTAAGTGGTAAATTACGTGCTCTCATGAGCGCTCATTCAATTATCCATGAACTCGCGCGCGCTCGGGGCATTCGACGCGCCAAACTCGCTTTTCCTTTCGTTAAACTTTGCCCGGAGTGTAGCAGAGGCGTGCGTGGCCCTTCCGCCTCCCCTCGCCCATAGTAAACCCGCGCCGTCATCCAACTTTGCCCCTTTTTGACAGTTGCCATTTCTTCGCGAGCGTTTCCTATAATGTTTAGCGGAAAATTTTGGAGGCCGCGAGTTGTATTCCAGTCGTTGCGTATACTTTTATTAATTTTTTTTTTTGTGTGGAAAAAATTTAATTGGCGGTGCGACGAGCGAGGAGAGGACATATATTAAGTATTTTGGTTGCGCGTCGTATCGTTTGCGTCTATATGGGACTCGGGAGACGGGAATCGAATTGAGCCAATTATTAAGCACGGAGCTTGCCGGCGGCGGACGAGCTGCGCAGAAATTCTTTTGCATTTACAGCGAAATATTAATAGAGAAATGGAAATTTTCTACCTCATCCTGTCAATTATGCCCGTTACTCGGTGTACTTAATTTAATGCCCCCACTTAAGCGATTAATACTATCACTTACAAATTTCGTTGACGTTTACTTAATTTATTTTTGGCATCAATTTAGTTTTCCTTGAAACGCCATTATTAACGTTCAAATGCGAGCTCAGTTTTTTTTCTCCTTAACAAAGATGTCCAATTTAGCTTTGCAACCAAACGCTTTATAAATAAATCTTTTAACGTATTTTAGTCTTATATTAACTTTATTTTTTATCAAGATTAAATCTTTCTTGTACGTCAATGATAAGTTTTTCGATGCTTTCAAATGATAAATAATCAACGGAATAATTTCGATGGTTATATTGTAAAATCAATTCCCTTCAAGCAGTTGACTTAGTTTCGTTTAAAAGTATTTGATTCTACAAGGTGGACTAATTCACCGTTAAACGGTTTAACTTTTCCACTTTTCCAATGTGTACCCCGATGCCTGGTGTTTCGTGTACCGCTGAACTTCGTATGGAGTTTGCAAACTAGATTAAGCAGTTGAACGCGATTTCATCATTAGAATGTTGGCGTTATCGGTGTTATTTAACAAATCCATTCGCCATTTCGTCTTTCATAGAATTGCGCCTTACAAAGTAAACTTAATGAATTTCAAAATACGACTAATGAAGCGCGTGTATGTATCATAACATAGAATTCATTTGTGCACTGTAAATATTTATAATTATTTTAAAATTATAAAAAACTCATTGGTTAATTTATATAAAGCATATAGAAAATATTAAGTTGATACGCTCGACGGGGCGTAGAGGAATTACGTAGCATCTATTTCGTATTCATAATAATATATTGATTTATAAATATAATTACCCTTCAAAGCTTGAAGAATTATGGTGTAAAAGCTTCCATAAAAAATTTAATTTATTTTATTCAATCTACCTCGATAATTGCTGCATATCAAATATAATCAACGGAATTAATCTAATGCGTTACATATAAAGAGTTTAAAAAAAAATTATCATAAATATATTCTTATATGAAAAATCAATCGTTTTCATATTAATGAATAATTTTCACATTACATTTGCGTTGAATTTATAAAATTAATTAAAAACAAATGGATATTAATCTAAAGCATATATACAATGATTTGTTTTTATATATACCGATAACAATGATTGAATTTTGGGGAGCTTAGCAGATTGGTCGGCTTTGTTTAATCTACGAAGTGATCACTTTGTTATTGATTGTTTAGATTGGTTAGAGGTCGCTATATATAGAGGCTGCGCGCACCGGGAGAGTGCATACAAATTAACTATTTACGTAATTAGACTTCATTGTGTATTTAACGCACTTAATTTTGGTTTAATGGAATTTAAATAGAAATTTCGCCTCGCTGCATTCATTATCCACCGAAACTTTATACTGCTTCACGATAAACTCGCGTACAATAATTTACGAAATTTTTTACGCTCGAAGTACCCCCTTATACAAAAAAAAAAAAAAACACGCGCACACACGCGCAAAGACCAACATTTAAGAAAATGAAAACTTTCGTCGCGCTTTACACTTTCAGGATGAAGAATGCAGGGACGAGAATGGGATGGAAGTGAATTTTGATTATTTTGCCGCGCAGCTATACATAAAGGGTTCACCTAATAAAAGTAACTATACGAGCGTCGGCGGCGGCGAAGAAGAAGCCGTGCTCGCTTGGCTAGAAGTGCAGGGTAGTTTGAAAAGTGATAAAAGTGGGAAAAAGAGATCAGGGAAGCGCGGAGACGGCGGAGAGGGTTAATACAGAAATGTTGCTATCCACGCGTGTGAGGTGAGCTTGCGGCTGAGTGTGTGTGCGTGCGCGCGCGTGTGAGGTGAGCTTGCGGCTGAGTGTCTGTGTGCGTGCGCGCGAGGTCAATAAAAATGCGATTTTCGGAGGAAGCAGCCGAAGGAGGGGTGTACAATGTATTGCCGGTCGTATTGCGGTGGCGAGGAAGGAGCGAGAGGGCCGGGAGATAAAGAAGGCGCAAGAAGGAGAGGGCGCGCTCGGAGAGAGGAAGACACGCCTTCATCCTGGGCTCGGCGGGCGCCGGTTGGAGGATCGGACGTTCCTTAAATGTATATCCTCGGGACTCGATGTGCAGTGCTTCTTCTCGTGGCCGCCGCCGCCTCGCTCGGCTTTTCAGCCGCGCTGTTTTACGCTTTTCGACTTCTCCAAGATTTATCCCCTGAGCTTCCTCGCTAAATCGTCTTCCGGTCGAAATTTACGGCCGAGCAATAATGCGAGAGTCTCGCATTAATTCTCGGCACGTTGCTCCTCCAACGTGCCGCACCGCCTCTCTATCCTGCGCGTGTGTATATACGTGCGTGTATGCAGTTCGTATGCACATGTGTAGGTATATATGTATATACCTGCATGCGCAGCTCCATAAAATTACTTTGCCTGCTGCACGCGGTCACCCGATTACATTGAGCTTTTAGGATTACTCTTTTCTTCGCCGGTTCTTGCTTTTGTTTTATGAGGATATCTACGAAAAAAAATCCTTCAAAGTTGGCTTACAAGTTTTACGGGGTTAAGGGTTGCGTAATTAAGAATTTAAGTACGTAAAATTTCTAATTAAAAATGCTACTTTCTAATTTATAGTTATGTTTACAGACTTTAGAACTCGAAACGAATAAAATGTTGATGATAACCATCTTCTGATTTCTTCCGTCAATTAAATTTCTAATTAAAAAAAAAATTATATACAGGAAAATTGTATATATAAAATAATTAATCTGTAATTCTAGAAGCTTTTAAACTGCTATTTTTCGTAGATTTCCTATTAAATAATATAATTTGATAGACCCACTCAATTGAAGAGCGTCGAAAAGTTGTTACATATTGAAAGGTTCAAGTGGGGGAGAACAAGTATCTGGCAATGATTGAAGTACCGCTGAATGCATAACGAAGCGCATGGTGAATAGTTGGATCCGGTCAAGCACACACTTGGACTTGGAAAACATAATACGGCCCCGCGAAGTAACTTTGCACCAGCTCGCAGTTAACTTAACAACGACAAAATTTCTAGTTTGGAAACAGTTTCGAAACAAGTTAAGCTGCAATTATTTCCTCCACCAGCGAATGGCGAAACGTAGAAACGACAAATCGCAGAAATGACGAAACTATAAAACGTTGAAGCGATGAAATGTAGAAACGTATACGATATATTGAAACGTAGAGGCAATAAAATGACAGAGTAATAAAATAACGAAATTATGAATCTATAAACTGGAAAAATGTGACGAAATGATGAAGCTAGAAAATGATGAAACAATGAAGTGACGAAACGTGATGAACTGACAAAGCTACAAAACGACGAAACGATGAAGTGGCGAAACGTGATGAAACGATGAAGATATGAAGCTATAAAACAATGAAGGTATGAAGTTATAAAACGATGAAATGATGAAGTTATAAAACGATGAAACGCAGAAGCAGCGAAACCATGAAACGTCGAAACGTATAAGAAACATTGACACGTAGAAGCGATAAAATGAGGAAACGACGAACTGGAGTCATCATCACGTTGATGAAACGATGAAGTGTTGAAGTTATAAAACGATGAAACGATGAAGTAATGGATTCGTGAAAAAAAAACGGGACGATGAAGCGATGAAACATTCGCCTATATCAAATATCACATCACATTCCAAATTTTATAAACGAACCCTATACACTTTCAGCTTAAATTTATACTAATACCTACCCTAATGAAAGGATTTTATAAAACTCCATGAAATGGTGGAAAACCGCATAAAACCTGATAAATAATTTATCGGATTTTAAAAAATTTGCACATTTTTATAGTATTTTATACAATATAAATTATATAAATATAAATCGTGAAGCTCTTTCCACCAGTTTTCAGCGAAAATCCACTAATTCCAGTAGTTTTTCACCAATGCAACTTTAGATAGTACAAAGACGAGAAAAGGCTGAGGCGACGACACGATGAAACGGCAAATCGCAGAAGCGTCGAAAGGACGAAGCGCCAATACGTCGAAACGAATTGAAAAGCGAAAGCTCGAGCATTCGCTTAATGAACGGGGAAGAGTAAGATTAGCGGATAGTCTTCGGAGTCGGAGCTCGAGTTCGATGAGCCTTGCTGCTCGCTCCGACGGCCGGCGGCTAGTATAACGCAACCGAAGAATCAATACGATCCTCCTCTTCGTTCGGTGTGCCAATTGAGCTCGTTGAATCTGTGCCTCGAGCCTCCGCACGCGGTTACGTATTGCCCGCTTGGGCGCGCACGCGGGGGCTGCCCCGATATACTTCGATCGCGGCGCGCGCACCGGAGAGGGGAAATTAATACACGCAGACGCGGAGGGAGAGGCTCTCCCGCGGACGCGCGCTCGGAGGCTGCGGGAGGGAGGCCCGAGCTCCGCGTCGAGCGGCAAACGAGAGCAGCGGCAGCAGCACCAGCAGCAGCGCCCAAGAGCCGCGCCAAACAAACTCATCCGTGTAATTGGTAAATTGACAGATTAATTCAATCAATGCCATAGTGGCTCCACATGATCCCGCATGCTCGCATCCATGAATTTCTACAGGCGACGTACCCCACGCACAATCCGCCTTTCTTTCTCTCGCTCTCTCTCTCTCTCTCTCTCTCTCTCTCTCTCTCTCTTTCTCTCTTCGTCTATCTATACATTTGTTTCGCTCCTTGGACTTGGGTTTTTCGAGTTGTCTCTTTTTTTTCTACTCTCGACATCTTTTAATTCTTCTGTGTTTTAGGCTTTTATCAATTTTTTCATTGTGGTGTGTTGGTTTAAACTTGGTCCTTTTATTTTTTATGAATAACGGAGTGTCGTTGGCGGAACTATGATAACCGAGATGATTAAGCGATTAAATATGATTCTTAATAATAAAAATCGAAACGACGAGTTTCTTCTTTTATTATTTTTTTTTCCATTCTCGGTATCTTTTCTTCTGTGTTCTAGGCTTTTATCAATTTTTTCATTGTGGTGGCGTCTATCGATTTAAACTTAATTCTTTCGTTTTTTGTTAATAACGAAGTGTCGTTGGTGGAACTACGATAGCCAAGATGATTAAGTGTTTAAATTTGATTCTAGAAAATAGAAAAGGAAAGATTTTGAATTATCGGATGGAAAGGTTTGATAAAAAATAAGCAAGGTATTAAAGTCTGATTTAAATACCTAGTGATTATGATAGTATTAGAAATAAAGCAAAAAATTACACTGTTTATAAACGAAAAATTTCTTTTAACTATTAATCTCAGCTCATGTTAAATAATAAATGGCCTAAGCCTCACCTGTACACGATATTTTTACACTTGCTACTCAGTCATACCATCAAATCTGAATCAACAGTTTGAAATCCGATTATCCAAGATTTTCAATAAAGCTTACAGAGAAACGCGCGGACTGCACACGGTCGGTCGAAAATGTGCAAGTTGTCGCCATCAGATTTATCGACTTTAAAGGTTTTGAATTAATCATAACTTTGTATATTATTATCTCTCAATCTCTCGTTTTGTCGTTGTATATTTTCATTCTTTGTGGGAGCAATTGAAACGATGTTTTTTTTAGCTTAAATACACACTGTTTTAGTTTAAAAAAATAAATTGTTTACTTGATCCGTAACGACGTATTTGATCGAGCGAAACATGTCATTGGAATTTTTTTTAATGTGTCTATAAAAAAAATTCATTCCGAGAGAAAAAATATTATCTATCATTCTGAAAAATTAAAGTAGAGCGTGTAAACACCAGTGGCAGCACTAAAATACGCAATTCATTCAATTAAGTGTGTTAAGACAGTGTAGATCGCACAATTCAATTGGTTACTAGAGACAACTAGTTTATAAAGTGAACGAGTTTGTTATTTCTCTCGCTAACTATAACTGGATGATGTATTGGTTTAAGACAAAAAGAAAACGAAATATTTCTGTGTAGCTAAGAGAAAAACTAGTTGATCTTTAATTCTTATAGTCGAAAATATTCAGATTTATATCCTTTGGATGACATTTAAAATTTTACAAAAAACTGTTTAACTCACGTGTGTCGTATAAATTTTTCGTTTTACGAAATAAATTTCATGTACTGAACTCTTTTCAAATTTACTATAATTAAATTTTAAAAAATTGTGTATTATATAATTACTGTGATATTTCTGCTAATGCAATATTATTATATGGTACACCTTAAAAATTTCAATATTTTTATACTTATAATATTATACTACTAAGCCTATGTATTAAACATTTTAATATTTATATTCTTAAATAATTAAGTCTATATATTTTTTTAATTAATGTCTTTAAATTATTTTTCTTTGTGCCACTGCGTCAGCTATAAAAAGCATCTAATACTCCAGTAAATTTTACAAAACAATTTTATAACTGAAATTCTGTCATAGATTTTATTATACTACGTTGATAATTTTGATTGTCATGTACTTTCTGAGTATTATAGATTAAATATTTTAATGTATCTTTAAAAGATGCGAAATCAGTGGTCCAAAAAATACATTTAAGTTAACACGGCATACGATAATACCTGCACGGAGAGAAGTGTTATAGTAAAAATTACTATATTCTGTAGGAACAATTGGATATACTCGATCTATGACGATTTTTACTATAAAACATACTAAAAATTTTTATGTACATAGCAAAAATTGCTATTTATATAGTAGAAATTGCTATGTACATAGCAATTTTTAGTATTTTTTATAGTAAAAATTTTCATAAGTATATCCCACTGTTCCTACAGAACATAGTAATTTTTACTATAACATTTCCTATGTACATAGTAAAAATTGCTATGTACATATGAATTTTTACACGGAGAAAAATTTTATACTAAAAATTACTATATTTTTTAGCAATGGAAGGACATACTTGTAATATGAGAAAAATTAGCATATTTTATTTTAAAATTTACAATATGCATAGTAAAAATTAAACAAATATTTATTAATTTTTACTAAAATGATATTAAATTTTAGAATAAAACATAATAATTTTTCTCATATTACAAGTATGTCATCCAATTGCTAAAAAATACAGTAATTTTTAGTATAACACTTTTCTCCGTGTAGTATGTTTTATAGTAAAAATCGTCATAGCTGGAGTATATTCCATTGTTCCTACGGAACATAGTAATTTTTACTATAACATTTCTCTCCGTGTATACACTATAAAACATACAATAATACATAATGAATTCTGGCCAAGTATACAATTCCTCCCGAATAAGGCGTCGAGGCGTGAAGAAGATATTACAAGCTCCAAAGCAAACATACGTCCGTGACAATACTCGTCTCCCACCTCTCAGCGACAGAAAAGACAGAGAGGCGGTGGCTGCAGCAAAGGGGGTCGCTCCAGAGGGTGGTGCGCGCGGCTGCAAACGAGTGGTAAATGAGGCGCGTAGACAAAAGGGCAAAATAAAGCGATAATAAAGTGAGCAGCGGTCTCTATTTAAACGGTCGCGCTCCGCTGATTCTCCGGGTGTTTCTGGCGCTCCTTGCGGATTCGATCGAGCGCGAGAACATGCGTAATGCGGCGGAATAGAGTCGAGGAGTCTGCGTGTGCGCGGGGGACCCCGGGGGGTGCCGCGGGGGTTCACCGGGCTATCACCGGAAGTCAATCGGAATCTCAATGTCCCCGACGCCGGCGCGACGTCCAGCCGGGAGAACTCGATTTCGTCACGCTCGCCTGGGCACCCGATCGCCTCGCTCTCGCTTCCGTCCACACGATGGCCGGCCGCTTTCGCCGGATCCGCACTCGCGCGCTTCAACCCCGGAATTCCATTCGTCATGCGTTTATGAGCCCGAATGACCTTTTTTTTTCTTTCTTCCTTCGCTTTTTGCACTTTTCTTTTTTAGAGATACTTTGTTTGCTTGAGTGTCTTCTTTGGGGAGAAAGAATTATGCATTTGAGGCTTCAAAAGTATCATTTGAATAATTTTTACTGATTTAAAGTTACTGAGTAGTTCCTGAGCAGTTCTACTCGAATGAAATTAGTCAATTCTTCTTGTTTAATGGCCAATGAATAAATGATTAAATTCATTGTATATATGGAAATGTTACTTGAATTTCGTTTGCTTGAGCCTTTGCTTTATGTAGAAACTTTTTGAATTGTTAGCGATAAGAATTATCGATGAATTTTGAGTTTGGAGCTTTAAAAGTAACATTTCATACATTTTTAGTGATTCAAAGTTACAGAATAGTTGGTTCTACTTAAATTTAATAAATCCTTCTTGTCTAATGGCCAATGAATTATTAAATTCGTTATACATATGAAAAGGTTGTAAATTTCCATGCCAATTCATCCAAAAGGGTGCTTAACCATTAGCCAATGAAATTGCTTCTTTGAAAGCTTCGCAGCATCCTTCTATCATTTTTCTTTTAAAGAGGGGACGATGGTAATTCGTTGTTTTTACGTTAATCCAAGTCGCGAGGAAAGATCATACTACCGTTGGCAAGGCTATCATTAGCATAATGCAGATTTCATGCCGAATTTGATTATGCACAAAGGTGATACAGTTACAGAAGCTTTGCAATACTGTAAGCCTATTAAGAGGATCTCCACATTAACGGTCCATTAATGCGGGCCATTAATGCGATCTAATGGAAATATTCATCATATAACAGCAATTACTAATAGGCACACCAACAGTTTACACTACTTGTTTTTTTTTAATGGGTATACAGTCTACTGATCTTACATAAAAATTCCAGATGAAATTTATTTATTTTTTCATAAAATCGTTATAATATTTGCAAAATCTGGAGCAATAGTGCCTCGATTTAAATCTGTCTAAGAGTTAAAGTGTGGCTACGCTGCGAGCGACAAGCAGGGAGATTTAAAATGAGGATAAATTGATGGTCGATCCCAATTCTATTCCATCTCTATCAATCTAATATCCGTTTTATCTTCTCACTTATAAGCAGCAGGATATTTATTGGCTTCGGAGGTTAAATTTTTTATAATTGAAAAAAAAACATTCGTTGGTAAAATTTAACTATTTTTTCCATTACAGCTGCTCCACTTAATCTCGTAAAATAGTATTCAAGATAATTAATTTATTACCGCATATCAAACAAGATTTTCAAGCTGAAAATACTCCGACCACGAAATAATGCATTATTTTATTAAAACAACCACTAGCACGATTTAATCTACAAAATAAATAAATAAATAAACATTCTACGTGCGATCCTCCCGAGCGCGGGCGCCGAGGAAGTGCTCCTGATTAGAAAATTTACGCAATTTATCAGATTGGCGGTATTCTCCTTTTTTTTATAGTGGAAGGTTTCTCATGGCTATTTTTCACGGATGATTTTTTTACCACTGGGCCCGACGCGCGGAGTCGGCGAGCCCCGCCATAGAAGCGCGGTTAAGGGGGGCGCGCACGCACCTGAGCCCCGAGCGAGCGGCTCGAATAATAAACGGAGCTCTCAGTTACGGCTGTAACGGCCATTCAACCTGCGTACAGGCTCGCGCCAAGTTGCACTTTGCTAATAAGCGGACGCGCGCGCGTGGCTCCCTGTACACAGAATTGCGAATATTTTAGCCGAGTGTTGCCGCAAATTATGATTCGCTGAAAATTGCCTGTAAATAATCCCTCGCGCTTTACTTCGCCGCGCGAGTTTCTCTATAATTAATTGAAAAACTTTCTTATTACTGCGGTGTGTATATGTACACGTTTATTGTTTCGTGGCTACTTTCTGTTTTGTTGTGTCGTTAATGAAATTTTTTTTTATTAGCGAATGGATTTGTCAAAAATTTTGTTGCTACAAAGTCAATATTAATCTGTTAACTATATATAAACAATTAACATATAGTAAATTAAGGTTTGAGAATAAGGACTGTGAATGATTTGACGATGACAAACAAAAATATTTTAAATTCAGCAATCAAATAAGTAAAATTATTTAACAAAATTTTTACCTTTTTTTTTCCACTTAAAGGTTGTTAAAAAATTTGTTGCTACAAAGTTGATATTAATATGTTAACTATATATAAATAATTATATAAGAACTTTGAATGATTTGACGACGACAAAAAAAATATTTTAAATTCAGCAGTAGAACAAGTAAAATTATTTAACGAAATTTTTACGTTTTTTTATTGACTTAAAGGTTGTCAAAAAAATTGTTGCTACAAAGTTGATATTAATATGTTAACTATATATAAACAATTAAAGCATAGTAATTTAATGTTTGAATATAAGAACTTTGAATGATTTGACGATGACAAACAAAAAAAATTAAAATTCAGCAGTAGAACAAGTAAATATTGTTGAGACTAGGTACAATTGTTTAAAAAGTGTTCATGTTTTTTTATTGACTTAAAGATAAATGAATCTTGGACACAGTAAATTAATTTAGCCGAAACTGCGTTTAATAATAAAAGTTTAATAAATATTGACTGCTTCATTTGCATACTGCAAAAATCAGTAGTACAACCCTTAATTAGTCAGACCGAATTACAATACGATGCGCCGTCGACACCACGTACCTAATTAATTTGCATTTTTTTATTTCATTTTTCAACGAGCTTTTTCACATATCGCTAACAAAAATACAAGTGCTCGAGCGTAAATACCATTTGATTTGATTTTTTTTCAAGAACACGCGTACTCGATCGTAAGTACTTGATTCTTCGATTGTGCACACAGCCCCTCGCTTTGCGGCTTCTGTGCCGGGAAGCTTATGGTAGGGGACGCGTCACGCCTCGGGCCAATACGGGATCACCAATAGGAGCGAAAGAGACGGCCGATCGAATACGCGGCGCGGCGCAAGCCGACGAAGCAGGCGCCGGCGTGACCTCGATGTTTAAAAATCATTCGAAAGCTCGTTTCAAAGAAAAAAAAAAGCAGTAAAAAGCTGGCCGGTCTCGCGCACTCTCGAAGCTATGTATATGCATTGCGGGTGCAGCTTTTCATTTGGGGCAATCATCGCGAATTCCCGCTACTAATATCGAGTTATATTATTTGTCCGATTATACGTGCGAGCATAAGGAGGAAAGTGAATAAGCTTATTTAGCTTTGAGCTTAATAGCGAGGGCCGTGGGCTAAATAAATTTCTCATAGTGACCCAGAGCGATACGGCCGATCGCTAAGTATATTTGAAGTTAGATTCGGTGGAACTAAGCGGCTCGGCGGTTTATTACGGTGCATTATTGGCGCGCGTGTGGTACGCTGCTTTCCACGAAAGGGGCCGGGTTTCAGCACACCAGCAACATCTGGCCGCCGCTGTGAATCTGATGATTCCTCTTGCAGCTTCACAGAGACTCCCGCACGTAGACGCCCCGACGCAACACTTATAGTAGTAGTACTAATACTACTAGTATACTGATACTAATTACTACTAATAAGTACTACTAATGCTATTAGTACTACTAGTACTACTATTTCTACTAGTACTACTATTTCTACTATTTATATTAGTATTACTAATTCTACTAATACTATACCAGTACTACTAGGAATATAGTATATAATGTATGCCGTGTTCAATGAGTGATAGTACTCGGAGAGAAATTTTATAGTAAAAATCATGTTTCTTAGGAATAGTGGGATATACTCTACATAATTATATACTACAAGCGCAATTGTTATGTACATACTTATGTTGTTTCTTCTGTTCTTTATTTTTTTGTATTATCTTACACTAGTTTAAGTTTTCCATATATTGTATTTATGATTGTACACATTTGTACGTTAAGGACTCTTGTCCGTTGACGTTAAATAAATAAATAAATAAGACGATTTTTACTAGAAATAATATATATAAAGCAATGGAAAAATTACTACGTATATAGAATATTTTATAGTAAAAATCGTCATAGGTCGAGTATGTCCCATTGTTTCGACGGAACATAGTAATTTTTTCTATATAACATTTCCCCCGTGTATAGGAGTATTAGTAGTAACAGTAGTAACACTACCAGTAGTACATATGTTCCGCGTAGTAGTAATGATAGTAGTAGACGTTTTTAAATTCCATTCATTTTGTTATTTTTGAAACAGTGAAAACACAGTGTACTGTTTTTATCAGTAAAATTTTCACTGATATTATTATTAACGAGAATTGTCTTTCTAAGTAAGTAAGACCTTCAAAGCACGAGTCACTATTTATAAAATAGTTAAACACTTTTCTGGACGAGATTTAGAGAGTAGTACTACGCAGTACTAGTACCATAGTACTAATAGTAGAAATATACATACACATGACGTGTTGATGTAGTAATAGTAATAATAGTAGTAGTTACTTAAAGGTGTAGGTACAACCGGAGAGAAAAGTTCTAGTAAAAATTACTGTACTGTTTTGTAAAAAGTATAGGGACAAATAAAAAATTTCACTAGAAAGCATAGTAAAATTTTCTAGATTTGACAGTAAATTTTATTACAAGTCTAGCAAATTTTACTATACTTTTTAGTAAAATTTTTTATTTGTCGAATCTGTCGCTAAATTACAAAACAGTATCGTAATTTTTACTACAGAACTTTTCTCTCCGTGCACTTCACAGTCAAGACAACAGTACTACTCAGTATTAGTACTACAGTACTGTATAGTATAGAAACATAGATACTCATAACGTGTGGACGTCGTAACAAGTAATATTTACTTGTATATATACCATAAATCTAGAGGGTACACATCACACAGTGAACGGGGGCAAAAGCATCGTAGCTCGCGAAGGAGTTGAGCGTCGGAGGGGATCAAGGGGGGCGAGAGAGAGAATCTCGTAATGCCGTTATCCCGCATTAAAGTGCTATCACACGGTGACGGCGAGAGGCGCGCGCAGCGGACGGGCTTATTGAATTGTGTCATCCAAGAATAAGGGCTAACGCGCTGCATCCAATTTCAGATCCTTAATTAATTCCCTCCAATTCAAGCCCCGCGCGCGCTCCGCGCTAATAAAGCGGCCCGACGTCGTCGAGGCGCATTCCACGACTTGCCCTCCCCGGCCGACGGCTGCTTTCGCGCTTTCCGCGCCGCCGACGACGGCGATTGCTCGGCCGAGCCAATAAAACATTCAATTTGCCGCCGCCGAATTTCTTTTAATTGACCCTACGCGGAGAGCCGAGCGAGCCTTGCCATTTCTCCGGCGGGAGTGCGTCAAGTCCTCCTTGGCCGATTTAAGCTCTCTCGCGCGCTTTGAAAATCTTCTGCTTCTTCTTGGTGTCCGCAGAGCGGCCGCGCACACTCGCAAGAATAAAGTAGGACGATATAATATAAATTCTTCAAAGTCCGCCACTATAACTTTACATTAGATTTTTCTTTTATTTTAGCATTTATTTTGCAAAAAATGTATACGCTCATTTTTTCTGCGATCGTCGTGGTTGTTTATTCCTATTTATTTATCTATTAAACTATACAGTAAAAATATACAGTAATTTACGTAAAAGTGTAGTAATTGTACATTAAGTACCACGCTACAGAACCTACTTAAACACAGCAGAAAAAATTAACTTTCTATTTATTATTAGTCTGGCTCGATATATAATACAAAAAAAAAACAACGTAAAAATAAATAACTTACTGCAGCTTGAATAAAGTATTATTAGTTCTTATATAATTAATTTTTCTCAAAAAAAAATCACATCCTTTAATCAAGTCTTCTTTCAATAATTGCTTAAGTTGTACATATAATACAATTTTTTAAAGACAATTATTAATATATGGGGAGATGATATTTCGAGGTGTATAAATTAACAGTACGATTTTAAATCGAATTTTCATTTCTCCGAATAATAAAAAAATAAAATGCAGTCAGTCAATCGAAGACCGGCGGGAGATCCACAGCGAATAGAGCGGCACAAAGTAAAAGAGGGATGGAGGGGAGTGGAGGGAGGAGAGGAATAAAAAAGAGCGAGAGTAATTCCAGCGACCGCGTGAAATATCAGTTTTAATTGCGAATCGCGATAATTGCGCAATGGCAGGCGCGATATTGTCGCGATATGTCGCGTGTCGAATTATTGAATGTTGACGTCAGCGCGGCAACTGCGAGAGAGGCGCGCGCCGCCTCGACTTAACGTTTTGCTCGTTGCCGACGGCAATTATACAATTAGCGGCTCAATAATCAAGCGCGACTGTAATATGGAATCCAAGCGGGTTTATTGATGCATTTCGCGGAAATTCGACACGTACCGCCGTCATTAGGTTCGGGGAGCTCCGGGATTTTACGACCTAAATTAGCGCGGATCCAGCCAAGGCTGCGAAAATAATTAGCAAATTCAATGTCAGTCATTTCCGCTGCGATCGCGTTGAGAAACGGCCGTTTCCGAGGTATCTAATAAATTTTCAAATAATGTTTTATTATCCTTTTTTTTTGTCCCTGTGCATCTCGCCGGCGAAGCGCAATCCTCGTTTACTTGTTTATTCGTAAACTGGGTCGATTATTTCTGCAATTTTTGCATAAACTGTACACTCACAATTGTCGACGTTTTGAAAATTTGTATAATTACTATTAATGGAGGAGAGCAGGATTTTTTACGAACACTTTTACACGTAAAATTATAGAATTTTGCGTGTAAAAGTGTTCGAAAAAAAAATCCTGCTCTCCTCTTCGAAATTTTCGTAGATTCGGAAATTTCGAAATCCAGTATATAGCAAAGCTATCGACGTAACAAATGGCATTACAGCTGTTGAAAAGTAAACAATTAAGTAAGCAATTTTTCGGCTCAACTGGGGCGAGTTTTAATTTCGCTCGTTAGCGCGATCTGAAACTCGGCGTAACCGAGTTTGCACCCGAAATAACTCGCGCTGGCCGAATCAAGTACACTCGAATTAGATTCAGGCGAAACGTCAGGAGGCAACTTTTTCTTATATCGAATTCTCGGCCACATCCCGGCGCGCGGAATTTTGTTAATCCCATAAAGACACATTCGCCGGAGTAATCTTTCTCTCGGCAGCCTGCAGACTCGCGGGGCAAAAAGTTATCCTCTCGATTGGATTGCCTCTCCTCTCTCCTTCTCTCTCGACGCGCGCAGCTGCATTAAGATAAACGAACGCGGCGCCGACTGATTCGGACGCTAACGCACACACACGTATATGTGTATTTTATGATTTATTTATTGTGGTTATTATTACTAAACAAATTTCGTACAGTTTACATTCAAATAAAAAATGCATATACGATTTATCTGCATTGGTGTAAATAGTTTGTGCATACCTGCGATACAAGTGTATATAGAGAAAAATGTGAATTTTATTTATTTGTTTATTTATTATTTAAATTTCCAATACTTCAATGGCTCAAAGAGCTCTGAAGTACAAAATTGACGTACTAAATATACTTCAAGCAAACTTAAACTATTTACCATAAACTATAATCTAAAAACTATAAGGGAAAGAATGAATTAATTTTAATTTTAATTTTTTTTTTCAGAATATTAGACTGTATATACTTTTTCAAGAACTCCGAACAAAAAAAAAGTAAATTCTACTTTTTACGTAGTAGATTTAACTGTGAAATTAAAAGTTAATTTAACTTTCCGAATTTTCAGTAGAATATGCTTTACAATATTTTATAATATTCCGTAGGAACAATGGGACATACTCGACCTATGACGATTTTTACTATAAAACGTACGAAAAAATTCCTATGTACATTTCAAAAATAGCTATTTATACAGTAGAACATAATTTTTACTATTTCGTGTAAGATAAAGTTTATCCAAAGCTCATGTCTGGCGGTCGTTGATATGAAAATGGGCAATGTGAGTTTACCGAACTTTCTTCTTATATTTTATAGAAGTGTATATAGATGCGTGATATAAACGGATAAATTACCACTAAAGTTATAGAAAATAATTCTTTACATTTATTTGTTTTTAACGTTCGTCATGTGAACGTCTTTTAAATTTAAGAAAAACTGCATCTGAAGTTTGTACAAAGTATTGCAAAAATATTTATTATTTAGTCTCATTGTCCACGTTTATATCAACACGGAGAAAAATGTTACACTAAAAATTACTATATTTTTTAGCGATGGAAGGACATACTTGCAACGTGAGAAAAATTAGTATATTTTATTTTAAAATTTACAATACGCGTAGTAAAAGTTAAAAAAATGTTTATTCATTTTTACTAAAATTATACTAAATTTTAGAATAATATACAGTAATTTTTCTCACATTACAAGTACGTCCGCCAATTGCTAAAAAATATAGTAAATTTAGTATAACATTTTTCTCCGTGAACATGAGCTTTGGGTAAACTTTATTCTAACTTAAATTTTTTCACGCGTGAGCCTACTTACTCCTTCTTCGGTGCAGTATATTAATTTACACGAGATAAAATTCCTCCGACTGCCCATAATATTTTCTACACGTAAGATATATCGCCAAGGGCGCAAGAACCGCGAGTAACTTCTGCCGAGCCGCAAATGAAAATTTACGGGGGCATAGCAGGTACCGTCAACGGGGTGCGCGATCAGCCCTTTACGCAATCGGATGATCGCGCAATAAAACAGCCGGTGTAATCCTCGAGCTCTGCGGCCGCGGGCAAACACGCGGCAGGAGGGGAGCCGGGCAGGGCCCGAGGCACGCCGCGGATTAGCCTCGGTCCATTTCGTCCCTTCTGTCGGCGTGGCCCCGCACGCGCCTGCAATTGGACTTGAACCCGGCATCGAACGCCGAGCACAATGGGGTGCTAAGTACCCCGAGTGTGTCGAGCGACTCGAGGGCGGCTCTCTGTGCGCCACCAGGCGCTCGGACGTGTAGCCTTTCATCCGCGGCGCCCGGCAAATCTCGAATTTCCACGCGAGATACTTTTGCCTTCGCCTTTTCTCCCGATTTCCCGGCGCTTTTCTTAATCTTGTTTCGTGCGGAAAATTCTGCAGAAAATCTCGGGGCTTCTGAACACTTGTTTTTGTGTTTGCGAGATCTTCTTGCGGGCAAACAGGATCCGTTGCTTGCGGGAGGTATACTTCCTCGCAATTTTCCTACCAGGATGTATTTTACACGGAGAGAAAAATTACTACACTGTTTTGTAACGCAGGGACAGACTCGACAAATGAAAAATTTTACGAGAAAGTATAGTAAAATTTGCTAGACTTATAGTAATTTTTGTTGAACTTATGATAGATTTTATAATAGTAAATGTTTTTATTTGTTGAGTCTGCCCCTGCGTTGCACAACGGTATAGTAATTTTTACAAGAACTTTCCTCACCGTGTAGTAGTAGGAATATTTCTTGATACAAATACAGATAGTGGCGAGAGGAATTAATTTCTTCGTGAAAAAAAAAATAAACGTTCCTTTTCGCCTACAATAGCAAAGTTAAAGTCTTAAAACAAGAGGATTTTAATTTTGTATTCAAAATTCGTGATTTATGGACAAAAAGATTTTTCCTAAATGAAAACCCTTTTATAATAAGATTTTAAGAGCAACGATATTATCGTTTTACAGCAACGTACTCTATCTGATAATGTGAAATTCACTTGGAAAATGTGAATAGTGACAAATTTTATGTGAAAAATCGTTCACACATTTAACATGTAAACATGTATCAGCTTTTAACGTATTAATTGTGTTACTATTCACACTTTCCAAGTGAATTTCATATTTTCAGATTTACACGCGGCAAGCTTTTTTTCTCAATGGAGAAATGTAGAACAGAAATCGAATAAGGAAATGTAAAATTTGCGCTAGTAAATTTTATAAAAAAAAGTTTTGAAATTTAAGTTATAATCCAAACTTCAGAGTCTACACTGAGAGAAAAGCATAATAAAAATTGATATTGTGATTAGGAAAGGAGTGACAGTCTTAAAAAGCGAGAAATTTTAGTATGAAAAATAGTAATTTGTAATGCACAAAATAGCAATTATTATTATTAAAACAGTAATTTTTAAAATTTCCGTACTAAAAAATCACTACTTTTCATACGAAAAATTCTCGCTTACAAGACTGTCACTTCTTTCTTAACTAGAATAGCAATTTTTATTAAGTTTTATCTCTCAGTATAGGACGTTCAAATTGATCAATGCAATTTTTACGTATACAGTTCACCGCATATTGCACGCATCGGTGTGGGTATACACATTTTCACGCCGCGCGACCTCAAATTTTCACGCGAGCTTCACTTTTTTCTCCTTTTCATTCCGCTTAAATTTCCCAAAGGCTTTTCTCAATTTCATCCGGACCAGTCCGCCGTGCGATGCTCGTCCGCAGTTGGCACCGCGCCGCACGGTTGACCGCGAAGCTCGGCGCGGCGCATCAACCCGGGGCCAAATGAAGATGGACGCATTAATAATTCAATATGATTTTCGGCTTAACATTAACTGCACACGCTGTCTCGTATTTCAAATTGAACATCTGCTCGAGGTTTATAATCGGATGATCTCGCTTCTTCGACTCGATTCGCCGTCGCCGCTGCAGTTGCACTCCGCGCGCAAAAACAAGGGCCACCCAAACCGAAAGAAAAATCGCAAATGGATTTGCAAGCGCGCGAAAATGCGCGCAGATAGATCGGAAAGAAAGGCCGCGGCGGGGAATCCGATTAAATTTGACAACAATCGGCCGGAGACGACGGTGTGGTCTCGCGCCGAGGCGTAATTGCGTTTGGGGGCCCGCGCGGTGCGCGCGCCGCCGAGGGGTAGTAATAATTCTCTAATATCAATTTCAAATTTCAATTAGTATCATCTGCGTGAGCGGACGGCCTCTGCGTCCCGCGCGATCTAAAATTCAATTTGTCCCTTCGCGCTGCGCGCAAAGCCCTCGCGGACGCCGTTACGTAAAGGTCCGCTGTCCCTCTCTCTCTGCGCCGATGGTGCACACGCACACGCGCACTCGCATTACAAATTGACGACTCTCGGCTTATTAAGTTCCACGAGCGATGGCTTCAATACCCTCGTTACTTATTTACGCGAGTTTAGAATGCTCCCCCCTTCACCCCCTCCCCCTCCCCCCGTCGGCGTCTCCCTCGCACCCGAGCTCGCGCCAGAGCCCGTAATGGGGATCGACGTGTTATCCCGTTTCGGCCCCGCGCACCGGAAGTCCGCAACGGCAGTGCGCGAGTTTCAATTTTATTTTACTTTTTATTTTTTTTATTTTGTTGAGGTTGTACTGTGCAGGTTCAACTTGTTCTTGATTTATTGGTCGTGGATCTTGCGATTGAGATGTGACGGCAATTGCTTAAGGATAGGAATTTGTTACTATGGGTGATTTATTTTTCAAGTTTTTAATTTTCTGTGTAAATGGTTGTATTATGCTCAGCCTTTTGTGTAATGATTGTTACGGTACTTCTGTATAAGACAGAAAATGGGCAGTTTAATATGGATTCCGAATTTCGGGGAGTAATGAATGTTTACTATATATACAAACTATTTTGGTTCTTGTTAACTTTACAAACATGTACTTTATAAAATGTTACGATCAAAATATCGAATGAATTTCGTTTGCGAGTATAAATAAAGTGTGCACCAATTATCTACGCATTGCGAGATCAATTTGGCAATTTTCAATAAATATTTACTTGAATAATATGTACATATAGAAGTAAATATTTTCTAAAAATTACGAAATTATTCTCTCAGTGAGGTAAAAGTTCTGCAAAATTTTTACGAAAAACCAAAGGATCGCCCTCTACGTTTGTTGTGTTAATTTTTAACTTTCTTTTTTTACAGATTGGGTCAGTGCGCGCGCAACAGTCCCAGCGAGCGCAGGAGCAACAGCAGCAGCCTCCACTGGCCGGAGGGCCAGGGGCTGCTGCGGGGGCGGCCGCGAGGGCCGGAGGGATGTTCTGTTACCACTGCCCCTCGGGTCTTCCGGCCCCGAGGCTCCCTCCCACCCTCGAGTATCCATTCGCACCGACGCATCCCTGTAAGTCTTCGACGCTTTTAGTTTTCATTTTCTCCGCACCTCCGTAAATTTGAATAAGGGAAATTCATTCAGTACACTGCTTTTTATCATGCGCAATATAAAATAAATAAATAAACAAATTTCTAATGTAAGTCTTTCACATTTTTATTTTTTATGTAGTCCACATCTCAGGAAATTTGAATTCATTCAATCCGTATACTTTTTCTTGTTACATGCACAATATAAAATAAATAAATAAACAAATTTCTAATGTAAGTCTTTAATACTTTTATTTTTTTATGTATTCCGCATCTCGGTAAATTTGAATAAGGGAATTCACATTCAATCCATATACTTCTTTTTTATTATATGCATAATATAAATAAATAAAAAATAAATTTCTATATATGTAAGTCTTTAACACTTTTCTTTTTTATTTTTTCCGCACTCTAGTAAATTTGATTACGGGAAATTCATTCAGTACGTATACTTTTTTTTTATTATATACAATATAACCACAATATAATAAGTATAAAATAAATAAAAACTAAATTTTTAATGTAATTTTCCTGCATAACTTATAACTACGTATAATCTGATGATTGAGCGCTAAAAAAAGCTAGATTGACGAAAAAAAAGAAATTGATGAAAATCAAACTTAACGAAGTACGTGAAATCCCTGAGTGTCGCCCTTATTCCTATTTACAAAGATGAAATTTCGTATGCGGAAATACAAAGTGAATCGATTAATGCACTGATTTAAAAAAAAAAATCTGCTCTCATCGAAAAGCAGTCGCTGTTTATAATACAAGAAAACGAGGCGAATGCAGGCGCGCAGCGTCGACGATGGGGGCGATGACGATAATCTATTGAATTACATTAGCCTGAAAGACATTATCCGCCGGTCTGAAAGAATAATAAGGTCTAGCCATTATGTTTGCAAGTGGGCACTTCCTCGGTCAAGTAAAAAAAAAAAAAGTATTACACCCGCTGAATTGCATTAAAGGCGGAGGGGGAGGGGGGTCAGGAATATACACGAAGTCGCTTGCAATATCGGTATGCGTTGTACAAAGAGAAGGCATGGAATTGGTGTGCGCCCGTCGAATTGGCATGTCCTTCGGTCCAGTATAGCCGCCGGGAGAGCGAGAAAGAAAGATAGACTCAACATGACAGTGACACAGGCTCACAGCTGTGCCGTGCCCGACGAAGACGGCCCTGGGGACCCGCGGCCATCGTCCCCCCCCCCTCCCCCCTTTTCCCCCTCGCTCTTGTCGGGATAAACAGATTAGGTAACTACGTGATAAGTCGCTAAGTGGCTCACTCGGCCCAAGCTGGCCACTGTGCCTCCCCCTCCCCCCGCCAAAATTCGCTCCGACATCTAACTCGCTAGTTATGCTCATTAGTGGCGCTCGCGCTCTCATTAGATTTCACCGGTGGCCGCTTTTCCTGCCTCTATCCTCTCGACCAACTGCTCGTCCGTGTATACTACGTATATTGCTACTGGATATACCACGTATATTCCTACTGGATATACTACGTATTTTGCTACTGGATATATAGTAATACTAGGGGGGTACCCCCCTACTAGCTCCGCTCGTCCACCCCCCATATTTTATTTTGCGATACAGACGAATTCTAGAAAATATTTTTTGCATTTTTCACCTTTCTTTTTTACCTGTATACGATACGAAACTTCATTTACCCAAATGCTTTAGCGATATGTACTTTTTCAGTCAATTTACAGAAAATAATTTTTTACTACCATTATTTTACTTTAAAACTACTATTTCAATTTAAAATTTCCAGCAACACGATAATTTCGCCATTTTTTACTTTTAATTTACGTTGAAGTAATGCATTAGGAGTTAACGAGTTTAAAAATTCTATGTTGGAATCATATTTGCTAAATATTCATTATTATCGTTTTCTGCTATGTCAATGATTAAATATTTCGTAGACTGTATCGGTATACGACTAAGAAATTCATTGAAAATTACACTTTCATAAAAACGTCGATTTTCCATGTCTCTAAGTATCGAAAAATTTCATCTATATAATATTTTTGTTTGATATAATTGTTTTTGCGATTTTTATATATAGTAATATACTTAGTGTATTCATAGTACATCTAGCAATACAGATACGAAATAAAAAAAAAGAAAAAAAATGTATATATATATATATATAAAAGAGAACTGCCGGTGGCTCCTCACCTCCCGTGCACGAGGCTGCGACTGGATGCCGAGCCCGCGCCTCGCGCTAATAAATTGGATCAGCGCGACTCGCCGGGGCTCTCCCGGGCTACACAGACTGATGACTCGAACGCGCCGCCGCCGGATCCCGGCTTTACTTTTCCAAACTCTAATCTAAGATCTTGAGTGGATTTCGGCTCGGGGCCCGCTAAATTTATTTACGAGCCCAAGCGAACTCGCCCCCGCAGCGCCCCACATCACCTCCGGAGGCGCGCCGACCCGACAACACGGCCAATCGATAATTGCTGGATTTTTCGCTCACGGAATTCACTTCGGAATTCCTCGCGCACTGCCCTTTTCTTGCGTCCTTTTCTTTCGCTGTTTCCGATTTGCCGCTTTATACCCTTTTGTGGCTTTTTTTGTATCGCTGATCCGCCAGTGGTCTTTCGCTCGTGAGTCCTGCGATTCTGATTGATTATTTGGATGTGCGGCGGGGGAAGTCACTTTGCAATCGATTTGTTCAGTGCAGAGAAGAAAAAAAAGGATAAGGGGAAATCAATTTGCGCTTACGATTTAACGTATATTTATTTTATATTTATACTTCTCGGAAAATTACGTTGTTTGCAAATCATGCAATATACATTTCATTTCAGTATTTATAAAAGTAATGACAGTTCGCAGTAAACGAAAATTGGAAAATTTAAAAGAGCTCTACGCGGGGGTATGTGGAAACGAAACGGGGGAGATTAATTAATACGAGAAATTGGAGAGGGGGAATAAAAATTTCGTAAATATTACAACTCGATTTCGGAATTCTGGCTAAGCCGGAGTGAACGGCGAGCTCGCTAAATTTTTATCAGTTTAGCAAATTAATTTGTGTTTTTATTTAAGCCGAGCTTAGCGCCGCGGTAATTAATTGCGCTGATTGCTCTGCATCATTAATGAGCGGTTCTGAGCTTTCCTACCAATTTTCCCGTTCTATCTTCCTCTTCCCCTCTTCCGCCTCTCCCTCTCCTCATTTTCTCCATCTCATTTACTTTTCGCCTTTCTATGCCCGTATACAATTATCAACGCATAAGCGCAATTATTCATGCATTTGAAAAATCGGTACATAAATTATAATGATTTTTTTTCTATTTTAAATATTTCAATAACATCTGTATTCTACAATATGTAAAAGAGAAGAAATACATTAAGAAAAATTTACAATTTTTTATAATATAATGAAAATGATTGAGAAAAGTCGCAGTTATTTGGTAATTAGTACATGAAACTTAATGCGACTATGAATTTTAATTAATCAATTTATATTTATGAAAAATCATTTATTCGCTTGAATCGTTGCATTTTTATGTGAATTAATGCGGCTACTAATTTTATTAATCAAGTGATTGAATTGATTGAATGTATAAACATACCAGTTTTAATATTAATTTCAATTTAATCGAATACATTTTTAATTGCGCTTATTCGTTTTAAAAGTGAAACATGTATTTGTGCAACAAGGTACTGCGTGAATTTCATCTGCGAATACTTGAAATGCAACGAAAAAATTATAATTTCACGAAAACAATTATATTCATTAATTCATTTTCTGCTCTAATATTACGCAAATGATTTTTTTAAAAAGATTTTATGACAAATCACTCGAATTTAATCATTATGAATTTCTATAAAGCTCAGTTAAAAAAAGGAATATTCGGTGTACCATAATTACGTTTATTTAGGAAATAATATTTAAACTTAAAAATTATCTAAAAATCGTAATAAAAAAATGTTAAATTCTTTATTTTACAGACGCAAGTTATTCTGCCTACCACCCAGCACTTCACGGCGTCGGCGAGGACTCGTTCGTTAGGAGAAAACAGCGAAGGAATCGCACAACCTTCACGCTATCGCAATTGGAGGAGCTCGAGTCCGCCTTCGCTCAAACTCACTACCCCGACGTCTTCACCAGGGAAGATCTCGCCATGAAAATTAACTTAACCGAGGCAAGAGTTCAGGTTAGTCGACTCGCTAACTTCGTTTCAATTTACATTTTCCTACGATTATTCGTATACTTTTCATAAAAAATAATTAAATAAGAAAATATAGTGTTTAAAAAAATTTGTATAGTATATTATTTCTAAAAATTAAATTATTCGATTAAAAAGTACTTATAAAAAATTATAGTATATTGAATACAATTACAGTCTATTATCGTATAGTAATTTATTTAAAAAAATTAAATTATTCCATTGAAAAGTACTTATAAAAATTATAATGTATTATATTACTGTGTATTGTAGTATAGTATATTATTATTAAAAATTAAATTATTCTATTACAAAGTACTTTTAAAAACTTATAATCTATTATATTACAGTGTACATATAGTATAGTAATTTATTTTTAAAAATTAAATTATTCCATTAAAACGTACATATAAAAATTATAAATGTATTATATTACAGTATATTATAGTAAAGTACATTATTGTTAAAAATTATAGTATATTAAATTACAGTGTAATATAGTATAGTAATTTTTTTTTTAAATTAGATTATTCGATTAAAAAGTAGCTTCAAAAGCCATTAAAAATTTATTTAAATAAAACTTAAATTTTTACTGCGCTAACGCGAATTAGTTTTTGGGGCAAAAAGTTGGCAGTAAACTTGAACAGTGTATTAACGTTTGGAGCATCGGTATGATGAAAAGGAAAAAAGGAGAGAAAAAAAAGCAGCTTGCGCCTCGTACAGGCAAGCGTGAGAACAAGGACCCGCAGGCCCGAGGGTCTCGCTGACACCCTCGACCTGACGTAATCTTCCGACGAACTAAGCCGGTAATTCGCCAGATTGTTACTCTCTCTCGGCCTTTCTCTCTTTCCCTTCGTTGCCCCTTGCCTCCCCGCGCCGAGTGCACTCGTTCTTCATCATTCCCTTTTTATGAAATAAATCTAAATTTAAATCTTTCTCTTTATCACTTTCGCCGTTTTTTTCCCTCCCTTTCTGTTTTTTTTTTTTTATTAAAAATTTAAATCTTACTTAATGCACCTATCTTAATCGCGTAATAAAAGACTGTAACGAATTTCGATGTAATTATCAAATTTTCGGGTGGAAAAGTTTCTTGTTCGAAATTTTAGCTTGAAATAACTTCCGGGGTAGGCTTTTTATTATCTCGAAGAATAAAAAAAAAATATTAATTTTAATATCATTAAGAGCGAAATATTTTGATTGAATATTAGCTTTTGTGCGGTATTGCGTTGATATGTTTGAGTAGATAAATAATTTATTTAAGTTTAATTTCGTCAAGTGTAAAGCTCTGTTTGTCGAGTGTTATTGAGCTTTTCACGATTTGAGTATACTATAGACCGTTCAAGTGGCTTTTTTTTTCGTCGTGTACATGTGACAGCCGTGTCACCACTTGTTTACCCCCCGCTGTGAGCGCACGCGGCCCATTCAAAGCTGGGCAAAGACAAACAGGCACTACACTACACCCTAAATGGGAGAATGGTTTATAAAAGAAAGGAGCATGTTTTTTTAAAATGACGAGGTATTTTCCAGTTTTCTCCCTTATTCTCGATGCTTCATAATGACGCTTAATAATTCCTAATAATTCTTTTTTATAATTATATATGACATAATGACGCTTAATAATTCCTAATAATAATCTTCTAATTACTCCGAAATTTCTTTAAATAAGTACGTGACCAAAAAGCGCAGAACTCCACCTACGCGTGGATAATTTTTGCTTCATAATGACGCTTAATAATTCCTAATAATTATTTTTTACGACACTCAATTATTTCCAATAATTCTAATAATTCTCTTACGACACATTAACATTTTAAATAATTGTTTTTTACGATACTCGACTATTGCGAATAATTCTAATAATTCTCTTACGACACTTTACAATTTCAAATAATTGTAATAATTTCTCTTACAACTAGTGCACATATTTCCATAAACTTTACGCGTTTATTTATTGAATTATTCGTCCAGTTAACTGCAGCGCTGAAAATGTATTGCTTTCGGGAGGCCCCATTGAATTACACTGCCTTTACAATTATTTCGCGGTGATCATTTGATAGAAAAATTAAATTACGCCGGTGTACGGTACTATCATACGGTTTGGGTGGTGGGAACCCCCAAGTACCCTCTCTGATGTTCGTTTAAAATTCTCCCCTTCCCGTACGTCTTTATTACATTAAATTCTCTTCTTTTTTTATCTCTCCCTATCTCTCTCTTTCTCTCCGAATGATTTGAAAGTAAGATAAGTCAAATATAAAAAGTGAATAAAAAGAAATTGCAATAAAGTGAAAACGAAAAAGTACAGAAGAAAAAGAAGAGTAATTGAGGAATGATTAGGATGTGGATGAATAAAAGTACACGCTAAAACTCTTGCAGTCAAATTTCACTCTTCGTTTATAGTCAAACCACTCATAGAGTAAAATTTGACTCTATTGGAGTCAAATTTCACTGCAGATGAATAGAGTGATTTAAATTCACTCTAAGTAGAGTAAAAGTCAATCCAAGGTAGAGTAGCATATTACAGGTAAAGTTTCTACATTTCGCTCTACTTAAAAGTCAAAAAATCACTCATCATCCATCAAGGGACTTAATTCCACTTTTTAAATTAGAGCGAAAATTTGACTCCGATATACGAGGAGAGAAAAGTCTCGTAAAAATTACTGTACTCGTTCGTAACGCAGGTACAGACTCGACAAATCAAAAAATTTACTAGAAAGTATAGTAAAATGTACTAGATTTTACATTAAATTTTATTACAAGTCTAGCAAACTTTATTATACTTTTAAGTAAATTTTTTTGTTTGTCGAGCTGTACCTGCGTTACAAAATAGTATAAAAATTTCTACTACACGGAGACAAACGTTATAGTAAAAATTATAGGAACAGTGGGATATACTCAACTTATGAAAATTTTTACTATAAAAAATACTAAAAATTCCTATGTACATAGCAAAAATTGCTATTTATATAGTAGAACTTGCTATGTATAGTACATAGGAATTTTTAGTATGTTTTACAGTAAAAATCGTCATAGGTCGAGTATGTCTCATTGTTATAGTAATTTTTACTATAACATTTCTCTCCATGTAGAGTGGAATTTTCACTTTATTGCACTCCAGCTGATTTAGCGTGTAAAAAAGGAGACAGAAATAAATATAATAAAGAAAGAAAGAATGAAAGAAATAAGGAAATAGAGAAAGAAGGAACGAAGAAAGGAGGAAAAGATGCGAAAAGCGCGAGGGATTGAGTGATTTGGTGTAATAGTTTATTGAGGGCGACCTCGACGAGGAGTGAAGCGGGTGTATATATATATATACACACACACATATAGTGTGCAGTGCGCGTAGGCAGACGGTGCCTCGGGTATGACGCAATTACGGCGCAGACTCATTGTTTCATTAACGAAGACAAAGAGAATCTGGAATAATGGACAAATAGGCGCGTTTATGTAGTGCCGCCCTCCTCGCGCCCCCACCCACAGCCTCCCTCCGTCTCACTCGGCTACTTGGCACTGCGCGCTACGCTCGCCTCCTCGAGCCGTCTTCTCCTTCTCGTCTCGTTTTCCTTCTCGCTCTCGCTCTCATTCTCGTTCTCTTTGCTACTCCAATTAGGAGCTCCTGGGGGGCCGCCGAGGCACGTTCTACTCGCGTCGCATGTATGACGAGAGCGATACTTCACTCTCCGCGGGAGAAATCTACTCGAGCGCAATTTACTTAAATCACGTTTCGTACGTACTTACTTCATTCAGGCCTTCTACTTTTCAATCACCGAAGGCAAATTTCTCGCTGCCTGTCACTTCTGCTCGTCTCGTGTCCTTTTAGTTTTCCCGCCGGTTCGATCTCTTTTCGCTTTTTGCGCGCGGCGGATTGTTGTACCCGTTTCTTTCGCGATTAACGCGCTGGCCGAAAGCTTTCCGAGTACTTCGTTTCATTGGAGATTCTCTTACGCGATTTTGAATTTTTGCCTCGCGTCGCTTGCAGTTTTCATTCGGCGAAGCGATTAAATTAATTAAATATATTCTTAAATTGTTATTACAGTTAAATACTCCTTAATTTTTTTTTCTTTCTTGAGATATCATGCTTTTTAATAATCGAAAGAAATTACTTTCCGGAAAAATTAAAAAAAATAATAGAATTATTCAATGATTCTGTAACAATAGAATAAGGATACAAGCGCAGAGACTAGTGAGGTTCATGTTTCCTTTAGTTTTTAAGTTATATAGTAAGTGGTTTTTCTTCTTTCTTAGCCAGACCAGCGCACAGGAAATCTTTTCCTCAGCTCGATTACTAATTACGTTGATTAAATAATTAAATAAATTTAAATAGATAGTTAAATAAATAAAGAAATAGCCGTCACAGTTCATTAATTTTCTAATTCCTCCGAAATTTCCTTTAAATAAGTTCGTGACCAAAAATCTCAGATCTCCACCTACGCGTGGATAATTTTCGAAACAAATTCATCATAAATTAGTACAAAAAAAGTTTCTAAAAGAAACTGCCCAACAGGCTAAAGTAAAGTAAGTGGAAATATTGTGATTTCGAAAGAGGTACAGGTCGGGGCGAGGAGCTTAACTGACATCGAAAGTTAGTGGATTCAATGGTTTTAGACATATTTAGGATTAAATTCCCATTGAAGAGAGAAAGAGAGAGGGAGAGAGAAAAAAATAAAGAACGGCCGCCGTAGGAAAGATGGATAAGTGCAGAAGTGGGGTAAAAATTCAACGTTCTACGCTCGATCTCGGGGGAATCGCGGCTTTGTTCCCAGCTATTACTCGTCCCAGCAACCCTTAGGATATTATTATATCTGGCCGTCTGGCGGCAGTAGCGGCGCGTGAGCGTCACTCGAGGCTCCTTCTCATTCCTTCTCCCGTCCCATCTTTCCGCCCTCCTTTCGCCTCAGCCCACGAGGCCGCAGCCTCTTTCTCTCTTTTTCATCCTTCTAGGGCCGCCTTCTTTTCTTCTCTCTCGCCGAGGCATCAAGCCGTCATCTCTCGTCTTAAGACCGCCTCGGGCAGCTTCAGCCGCGGCTTCGGGAAAACCATCGCGGCAGAAACGAACCCTGTCATATTTATTTTATTAAACCATTCCCGCCAGCCTTCGGAGTAACTTTTCAAACGCAGACGAGGCCGCAGCCTGATTCGTCAAGTCGCTTCCTCTCCAAGGGCAGAAGACCTCGCACCGGTATACACGCTTTACACACTTATTTTGCAATTTTTTTTTCACGATTTTATAACAGCTCCGTGTGATAATCGTTTTATCCTCCTTCGTACAATTTATATACCTGGTTTCAATCTGGTGAATTCTGTTTTTCTAATGTTAAAAAAAATGTTAATTTTTCCTACAAATTTTAAACGAAAACGGCGCAAGAATTTACGATGACGTAAAAAGTTTATTCGCTTATTCTTCATACTAAAGTTATGTAAAGAAAATTCTTTTCCTGACGAGTGTAAGGTGGCGAGTTACCGAAGAGATCTTGAAAAATTGATACAAAATAATAAGGGTAACTTTAAAAATTATTTATTACGCATAGCCGCATTATGCATTTAAAGCTCCTTTTCTTCTTTTTCCTCATAACGACCGGGTACTCTGGGGGTTGAAAAAGAAGCTTATCAAGCAAAACGTGTTGAAGTGGGAGGGAAACTTTAATAAAGGTTATTTTAGCCTAGATTACGAGACGTTAGACACGTTACTGAAAACACGCGACTTCGCTATTTCTATTTCGCTCATTAAACATGCACGAGCTTTCCTCCAGGTTCAAAAAGAAGCTCTTTTGACGAACGAGGGAAATTTTTTAAGAGAATTATTTACTCGCAGGACATGTGTATGATTATGTAGCAAAGTTTTCCTTTGAACGAGTTAAATAAGTCACTCAGAAATTATTAGTTTACAGAGATTTCTTTTTTAAACATATTTACAACTGTTGAGTGGCTTTTAAATTTTTTTTTATATTACTTGTTTTATGTATTCCATGATAATCGAATAACCGACAAAAAATAAAAAGTTCAAAGATTTTGCGAAGTTATAGTTGTGTATCTTTGAAACTAAATATTTCTTACATACTCTCTAAGTTTCATTTAATGAAATTTTCACTAATTTACTAGTAATTATCGTGTTCACTGATTAAATAGTAAAAATTTACTGATTTAAGTGGCGAATTTTTTTTTTTTTCACCTAATGGTAAATGAAATTTTCATTTACTTAAATAGTGATGTTTCACTTATCCATTCAGTGAATATTCACTTTAAAAAAGTGACCTAATTAGAATTTGTAAATACTGTTCAAAATAGTTAAATATTTAATCGATTTAGAGATACACTTTTAGCTTAGAAATTTTTTTAATATACATTCTTTCTAAATCTGAAAGTGTGCAATTCACATGGGAAATGTGAATAGTGACATATTTTATGTGAAAAATCGTTCACATATTTAGTATGTGAACGACTTTTCACTTATTAAATGTCACTATTTACATTTTTTAATTTAGAGAGTTTTTTAATAAGTTTTTGTAGAATTTTTTAAAGATTAAAAATAAAATACGAATAATCGTAGACACAAAATGCACACCCTCAATCCACTGGAATGAAACAGACTGAAAGTTAACTCTATTGCACGGAGTGAAATGTTATAGTAAAAATTACTATATTCCGTAGGAATAATGGGACATACTCGACCTATGACGATTTTTACTATAAAATATTTATTTATTTATTTAATAAAATTCAACGGACTAGAGTCCTTAAAGTTACATTTGGAAATTACAATATTAGCTTAAAATTAGGTGAAAAGAAACAAAAGTGTAATATAAGTAGAAAATTGTATTACATACAAGAGTATACATAATTCTAAATATCTGAACAAGAGTTTAATTAAGACAGCACTTATTCCACTACTTAAAATTGCTATGTACGTAGCAAAAATTGTTATTTTTATGTACATAGAAATTTTTAGTATGTTTTATTGTAAAATCGTCATAGTTGGACTATGTCCCATTGTTCCTACGGAATAGAGTAATTCTTACTATAACATTTCTCTCCGTGTGGCGTCAAATTTAACTCTCCGAGTGTTTCGCTATAAACCAAGATTGAAAATTTGACTGCAAGCGCTTTAGCGCGGCACAATCTATAACGAAATAAATAAATAAATAAAAAAAAATTCGTGCCCCAGGTGTGGTTCCAGAACAGGCGCGCGAAGTGGCGCAAGAGCGAGCGCCTGAAGGAGGAGCAGCGAAAGCGCGAGGGGGTGAGCGGCGGGGGTGGCAGCGCCTCCGAGTCGACGGCCGTCGGCGCCTCCGAGGCCGGCGCGGGCGGCCTCAACGCCTCCGAGGAGTCGGTCCTCGGCGGCCAGGAGGCCCTCAGCGGCTCCCGCAGCCCCAGCACGACCTCGGCGTCCGTGAGCCCCCGACCGGCGCACGGACCCGCGCCCTCCTCGGCCTCGCCCCAACCCCCGTCGCAGCTCACGCCGACGGCCACGCCGACGCCCCAGCAGCAGCAGCCGCCCCCGCAGCCGCTGGACCGGGCCGCCAGCGCCTCGGCCGAGCAGCTCGTCGTAGCGGGACCACCCGCCGAGAGGTGAGACAGTCGGGGAAGGGCGAGGAGCCGTGCCGTCGCGCCGGATGCGCGGCACGCGCCATTTACTCCACGCCCTGGTGTACGCATGCGTAATTTATTTAAAACCGCTCGCTCCACCGTAAATATATCCTCATCGCTTATTCAGGAGCGCCGAGCGCAAGTTGCGACGGCGGCGGCGTCGCGTGCGTCTCTCTCTCTCTCTTGCTCTCCTCCTTTACGGCATTACGGCATTATGCGTACGGCGTATGAGCGCCGAGAGCGAGCGACGTCGCGGCATTGAATTTTTCATCGGGACTTTAATGGAGTGTCATTAAAGTTACGACTCTGCTTTTCCTTCCCGCCTTCCCGCGACTTTCCGCCTGCTCTCGATTTGCGCGCTTCGACCGTTTCGCTCGGGTATGGCTCTTTTATCCGCGAATGCCGTGCGACGTTTACCGCGAGGACGGGCTCTTTTCCGCGCTTACGTGTTATGGGCGCGAGCGCGGCTGTGCGGCGGGTAAATTCAGGGCGATCAATTTTTCCGGGGGTATCGGAGGGCTGAGCGGTTTTACTTTATTATTTTTCTTTTAGATTCTGAGATGTCGAGTCGTGGGGATTAAGGGAGAGGTGATTAGGAGGCGCGTCGATGAAATTTCAAAAAACACTTTAAAAATAAGTATAGCTTCTACTTTTCGCGGTAGATTTAATTGGAAGTTAATTTAACTTTTCGATTTTTCAGTCGTACTATCTGCTTTTACACAGAAATGCTAAATCTACTTTTCCGTAATTTCCCTATAGTCTAGCGGATATTACTGTTGCGAGACAGTGAGAACCACTTTTTTTTTTATTTCGGTGTATGTATATATGAAAATCTACTAAAAGTAGTGGGTATTGCTGTATTAAACAAGTTTTATACTAAAATTGACTTTATTTTTATATTATTGGTAAATACGCTGTATTTTACAATAAACTTCTATTCTATTCTATTTTATTCTATTCTAAACAGCGCAATTTTAGATAGCTACTTGTTTAAAACAACAAATCTCTCTTCGCGTCTTCAATACACGACAAACTTTTTAAATTCAATAAATTATGAATTTACATTTAGCCCGTACATTTTTTACTTACACATTAAAAAAAACAACAAAATTATATATATTATTAATTTTTTTTATATATATATATATACGCTAAATCAGCTAGAGTGATTTAGAGCGAAAATTAACTCTATTGAATTCAAATTTTCGCTCTAATTTAAGAAGTGAAATTAATTACCTTGATGGAGTGATTTTGAGACTTTTAAGTAAATTATAATGCTACACTACTTTACAGTGGATTTTACTCTACTTTAGAATAGATTTACATCACTCTATTTCATGTAGAGTCAAATTTAACACTACGAGTGTTTCGCTATAAACTGAGAGTGACATTTAACTCCAACTGCTTTAGTTTGTAGAAACAACAAAAATATACAGTACCGCTCAAAAATTTAGGAATGCTAATGTAATTTTTTAGTTTCACAGAAAGTAGAATATCTCAGCAAATATTGATCGGAGAAATATTTTTGAAATCAATATTTTCTGAGATATTCTACTTTCTGTGAAACTAAAAAAGTACATTAGCGTTCCTACATTTTTGAGCGGTACTGTATATATAAAAAACAAGAAAATTATATATAAAAAAAAAACAAGAAAATTATGTATAAAACAAATAACAAAACTGCATATAAACAAGCAACAAAAATCTAAAAAAAAAGAATAAAATTGTAGCAAAAGAAAAAACTTGACCAGAAAACGTTCGCTTGTAAATTGCAGCTCGTCGAGCAGCGGTAGCGGCTTCCGTCCGGTGGAGACGACGGCGACGTCCCTGTTCTTCTCGCCGCACCTGGCCGCCCAGTTCTCCCCGCCGCTGTTCGCCTCGAAGCTGCAGGCGAGCAGCCCGAGCTCGCTGGTCTCGGCCGCCCCGGCCCTCTGGAGCACCGCCGTGGAGTCCTCCCGCGCGGCCGCCGCCGCCGCCGCGGCCAGCGTCTCCGGAGTGACGGCCGCCGGCGCCGGCAGCCTCCAGGACATGCTCTCGTGGTCGCCCGCAGGCTGGGCGGGCTGCGCGGGCTCCCTATGCGGCTGCTGCAAGCCCGGCCCCGGCGCCGACCTCCAGCGCAGCAGCAGCCTCGCGGAGCTGCGCCGCAAGGCCCAGGAGCACACGACCGCCTCGGCCCTCCTGGGCGGCCTGGCCGCCGGCTTCCACTTCCCGCCGCTGCCGCTGCCGCTGCTGCCGCCCCTGCTGGGCCTGTCGAGGCGGCCGGACCACCACCACCAGCACCACCTGCACCCGGCCGTCGTGCACCAGCTGCAGCCGACCAGCAAGGAGGAGCCCTAGGACCAGCTTGTGCCTGCCCCGAGACAATAGCGCGTCTAGGAGTATCGTTGCGCGTCTGCGTGTGTGTGTGTGCGTGCGTCAAGCTCGCCCCAGGGACGAGGGATGTGGACACTTTCTTTGACGCGCGCGATCAAAGCGGACGAGCTGTACGTTTTTTGTGTAGTCGGCCGATCGCCGCCCCCTCCCCTCCTCCCCTCAGAGTTCTTACACGGGGAGAAATGTTATAGTAAAAATTACTATATTCCGTAGTCTCTAAAGATTAATTAGTGGACATTCCACTAATCTTTTGGTGACCAGGTTTTCCATTAATCAATTATAGCAAACGCCACTATCCATTAGTACAATTTCACTAGTTGAAATAGTTAAAAAGTGTTGACTTATTTAATTAGTAAAAGACTCTTTTAAATTAGTGGAGAATAAACATAATAGAAAAAATATTTATTTTGTGATTTTCGCTAATTGAAATAGTGAATTCGCCAATTAAAAAAAAATTAATTTCACTAATTTACTAGTAGTTTTCACTATTTTTAATAGTGCATATATTTACTATTTCAATTAGAACATTTTATTCACTATTTCGAATAGTAGATTTCCACTAATTCATACTGGAGCAGTTTTCCTTTTCAAATTAGTGCATAGTCAGTATGAATTAGTGGTTTTTCACTAACTCAACTTTAGAGATTAGGAATAATGGGATGTACTCAACCTACGACGATTATTACTACAAAACATACTAAAAATTCCTATATACATGGCAAAAATTGCTATTTATATGGTAGAAATTGCTATGTACATAGAATATTTAGTATTTTTTATTGTCAAAATTTTCATAAGTTGAGTATATCCCACTGTTCCTACGGAACATTTTTTACTACAATATTTTTCTCCGTCTATATATATATATATATATTAAATATATATCTATTCACGCAGGCCAATTAGCAAGGAAAAATGTAGCAACGACAAAGTTATCGTCCTTTAGTGATATTCCGAGATTCACGACTCGCGAGGAGAGTAGCGACTTGCAGAGTTCTGGTTTTGTCGGATCTTTTTCTTATCGGAAATAAAATGTAATCAAATAATTTAAATTGAGTTGTTTATTTAAATATTCGTAATAAAGTTTTTCACTTATCCGGTAATATTTGTAAAACTTATACCGATGAATAAGTGAACGACCGATTATTCAAACTGAATGTTACATATTCATTTAGTTGTAGAAAATTTTGATTTAAAAATTTATTGAAAATTAATTGAAATTTATCAGATTAAAAAGAATCTTCCAACGTTTAAATTGCACGGATCTTTCTTAAAATTACAAAAATCTTACGCAAGAATTGATTTCAAGTGGGTCTACATTACTTCATTGTGCCTACAAATACCTTCCAGATCGTCAACAATTTTTTAAACCGTTAAACTTCAAATTGCATACAATTTTTCAACATTCTTTTATTGTCAGCTCAATAAATCATCAATAAAAATCCCAAGTCGCACTTTCGCCATCCCTATAAAAAAAAAAAACAATTCCGTGACAACCAGGACTCCTCGGAAAGACACTCTCCTCGTCAGTCCTTATCGACTCGCATTAAAAAGAAAAAAAAAAGAAAAACAGCCCGGACTCCGCTGTACACTTTCGTTTCCTCACCGAGAGGTCCGTCCAAGGCGCGCGCGCACGATATAGCGATGATTCCTCCTTGCCGGAGGAGGGCCGCCGCGTGGTGGAGGGAGGGGGGCAGTAGTACGAGGCGCGCTGCAGTCAGACTACGCGCGCCGGGCTCGGGGGGGAAGTAGGAGCGGCCCCGGAAGTGCGCCGGCGAGGAGAGAGAGAGAGAGAGAGAGAGAGGAGAGAGCGGGTTTGTTGGCAATCAATGCGCCTCATAAGAAAAGCTTTACCTCTCTTACGGGATGAAGCCTCGGGGAGGGTGGTAAGTCGGGGGTGTACAACCGGCGGGCGGGGGTCGTAAGGGTGGGAGGGAGAGAGATAGAGCCGAGGCGCCGGCCAATCGCAGGAGAGGCGCCATTGATCGGCACGTGCCGGCGTTTGGTTCGTCGCGCGTCCAGACTCCGGGAAGGGGAGAGAGAGGAAGTGGAGGTGGCGGCGCCGACGATGGCGGAGCGCGCGTTTTGCACACTCCGTTACACTTACTGGTAAACCGTATTAATCAACGACATCGTGGCTTATCCCTTCCCGGCGCCGCGGGGGTGAGGGGGTGGGGGGGGGGTGCGCCCGAGGGCGCGTCGAGACAAAGGGTAGCTTCTGTCTCTCTCGGTCCTCTTAACGATGCCTTCCGATCTCCTCTCCTCAGGCTCCCCTCTCCGCGTCTCGCTTCTTACGTGCGCCCCGGCAGCTTCTTCTTCCTCCGCCGTATCCGCCATCCCGCAGGATTTCTCGAGGAGCTTTTCACCGAGGCGCCGCGGCGCTCCAAGACGGTTTGGACAAACATGTGCTTTCTTTGGATCCGGACTTGTTTTATTCCCGTCCTCGATGGCGGGGCTTCGAATCTCGTTTTATGGCTTCGCGATATCTTTTAGAAAATCGTCCCGTTTATGAGGAGGACGCTTCAAAGTCTCTTCGTTCGCGGGGGGTGATGATTATTACACTGAGAGACATGTTATAGTAAAAATTACTATGTTCCGTAGGAACAGTGGGATATACTCAATTTATCCAAATTTTTACTATAAAAAATACTAAAAATTCCTATGTACACAGCAATTTGTACTATATAAATAGCAATTTTTGATGTGTACATAGGAATTTTTAGTACATAGCAATTTTAACTATATAAATAGCAATTTTTGCTATGTACATAGGAATTTTTAGTATGTTTTATAGTAATAATCGTCATAGGTCGAGTATGTCCCATTGTTCCCACGGAATATAGTAATTTTTACTATAACATTTCTTTCCGTGTAGTTGCGATTTATTGAGTGACACTGTCACGTTTTTTTTCTTTTTTAATGTACTATAGTTTTTGACGAAATTGTTTTCGTTATTACGCTTTTTATGTTTATTTTTCGTTCTTTGGATTCATTGTATATGTTTATTTATTTGTTGATTTTTTTTTGTAAAATAAGAGATGGGAAAGAATTTGTTTACTTTTTGTAATATTTATTTTCGTCGACGAGGATATGCTGTAAAAATGTTAAAAAAAAATTATGTGAAAAAAAGAACATCGATTATTTATAAGTATTACACGAAATATACCAGTTAGATCCACGTATCCTTGTACTATTTTGTAATTTTCTATAGATTCCATTAGCGTAGTGACTATAGAAAAAAAATGAGTAGATACTATTGAAAATGTTTCAGACAATAACTTAATAAAAATCAAACACTATGCTTTATTTAAAGGTGTATTAAGAAAAATTTTAATAAAAATTTAAAATCTACAACAGTTTAACTTCTTTATTTTTCTTTAACTTTTTTTTTTAATATTATGCTACCCTTTCTTTTTAATTTTATCACGTATCCTATTCATTTTTTAAAAGATTTGAACCATTTTTAAATTTATAAATCACTCAATGTAGGTGGCTTGATTAAAACTTTCATATTCGATTTCATCAACACATCAGCCGCAATTATCCAATTTAATTTAATAGCATCCTTTTTGTATAAAATTTCTCGTTATTTAATATGCAAAATTCGTAGAATCAATAAAGTTTTCTTTTATACACTTTGATATTATTCTTTGCTTTTTCGAATTATTCCACTTAAAATCATTAAATAATAAATTCATTCATCAAGCACTTGAATTTCATATTAAATTCAATTTCCATTGGAAAAAAAATTGCAACAATTTCAAGACAATCTAAAAAAACGAGTAAAAAATCTGCGAGAATAACAAAATAACCGGTTGAAAAAAATACCAATTCACGCAGAAAATTATTTTAAAAAACGAGAAGAAGAAGAAGCTCAACCGTCCTTATTGCACGCATCGCACAGCCAGGAGTGAATTAAAAAAAACGCGCGTGCGAGCTTAATTGGATAAAGTTTTAATTCCCTTGAAAGCGGTAGAAAACAATTTCCCCGTGAAAAAATGCATTTTCATCTAAATTGCAATTTAGAGAAGCGGCGGCGGAAAGAAACGAAGCGGAGCCGCGCGGAGTCGGAGCCCGCATCCCGCGTGTGCAATAATATGCGACGCTTTTTTTTTCATCCACCAGCGCGAGGGTACGCTAAAATGGCGTTTGAGCGAGGGGGCAGCCGGGCGTACGGGGTGAGGGCGAAAAAAGAGTATAAAAGAGTAAAAAAAAAGCTAGAGAGAGGAAAAAAAAGAAGAGGAGGAATAAAGCGCCGGACGAACGCGCAGTAATGGGCCGGGAGATTAAACGCGGGGGGGAAGCCAGGAAGCGGCGAACCGCGCGTGCGTTGTGGGTTATCGAATCGAGTTTCGAGTTTCAGTTAAAAAGAGAGGGAAGATGAGTGGCGGCGAGAGTGCAGGTACAGCCGCGCGCGCACCACCACCCCCGGCGGGGGGTGGGTAGGGGGTATTATCATGCCAGCGCGCGCGCTTATATAGATTGGCCTTTTAGCGTCTGCCACCACTTTCGTAAAATCTATTAAGTGATTTATTAGATATTTGCCCTCGGCCGGGGCACGCACGCGCGCACCGCTGCGCGAGAGGCGCGCTTGTTTGCGTCGCGTTGCGTGTTTTCCGCGCCTCTTTGTCCGCCCCTGCTGCAACTGGCATTATAAATCCTATGGGCATCGATAATTATTCAGCGATCATCATTTAATTGGACATTTATGCATTTCGGTTGTTATCGTTATTGCTCTGCGGAATTGTAAGTAGCGGAATTCCGCGGCGTTCGATTTACCTCGAAGCTTTTTGGAATTTACATTATTTTCGAATAAGCAACAAAAGATAACGCTGAAAAAAAAATTGTAGATCTAATTAAATTTTTCCTTTCAAAAGCAATTAGTTTATTTAAGTAGCTATTCAGTCTAATCAACCGTAGTTTTAGTAAGATTGACAAAATGTTTAACTTTGATCGATCTTCTAATTAAAGATTTTTTAGTTGAATCTTCACTTTGTTTTCATTAAAAGTAGTACAATGGATGAAATAGTACGATTCGATCGGTGCAACTTGTAATTAAATTATAATATTTATTTTATGTAATTGGCTAGCAAAAACTTTTAAACAATAGCTAAAATACCAATTCATCTTACGGAATGTTTACTATTTTCAACTATGTAGTAATTGATAAAATAAATACAATATAATAATATTTATCATTTAAAATAGTTAGCTATGTAAGCTCGAATTATTAAATAGTTACACGTATAACAGTATAAAAACGTAAAGTATTCAAATAAAGGTACACTGAAAAAAAATTGTTAATTTTAAAGAAATGATTTACTTGAATAGTACTTATTAAATATTTCGTTGAATCAAGTAATAATTTCATTAAAACTAAATGAATTTATTTGTTTCTAAATAAATTTAGTAGCTTCAAAAAAATAATGTTTTGACTCAATAAAATATTTAATAAGTACTATTGAAGTAAATCATTTCATTAAAATTAACAATTTTTTTTTCAGTGTACGGTAAAATAATATTTGTTAAAAATAGTTGGCTTAAAAACAGTGAGAACTTTAAAAGAATCAGTTAACGTTTTAAAGATATATAAAACGTCGAAGGTACAAAAAGTTCAGAGCAGTTTTTCCATTAGCACAGTTCGTCTTACAGCGTTACTGTATCCCTCTTTGTATTGGTACCACACATCGCCGTTAAATAAATCGCGCTTTTTCGGCGCGTCCTTTTCTTTCTCTACATTAGGATTCGTTTCGGAAGTACCATTCTCCATCTCTTTCTTTTTCTCTTCGGCCAGTTTCTTTTTCAACTTTTCCTGCCCTAGTGCGTGAAAAGCCGAGAAAAAGTTTTGGAATTTCTGCAAAACAAAATAATAAAATAAGTTAACAAACTAATAAAATAATAAAGTAAATTATGTAAAACCGCTAACAAAACAGTAACGCTAAACTAAATATAACAACGAATGACGAAACGATAAAGCGATTAAGGAACAAATGGGTCCGGCCAATAAATCGTAAGAATGGATTTAAGTGAATCGTGACAAGTGGTAAGGTGTAAAAGCCCCGGTCAAGAGTCATTAATCGAGGGCAGGACAAAAGCTGCTTGCGGGGGCAAAATCCAGCCGACAGGCGACTTTATCCCGGGGTCCATAAATTTCGATGACTCTTCGCTTCCCATAGACACCGAGAGATCGGACAGAAATCAACATGAGAATAAGCCGAAGGCGGCGAGATTGCGAGATCTTCTGGCGGGAGGTTGTCGACGCCCCCGCGATTACGCTCCGGGGGTGGAGAGAGAAGCGCGGGTCGCGTGCCGTCCATATCCGAGTGCGCTCGAGCTGGTCCCTTAATGTAGCCGCTTTTATCGGCCGGAAGCGTCCGGAAGTAGTCCGGAAGCTCGGCAGCGCAAGCTTTCTCCCGTCGAACGACTCTCCTCTGATTGCCTTTGTTCGCGCTAACAGATTAACTTGATCACTAAGCGTTTCTTGTCTTACGCTGCAGAAAAAGCAGCCGAAAGGGGAGAGGAGATCGAGGGACGAGGAGAAGGGCGCAGGGGGGTGAAATAGGCACGTCGAGTGGAGAACGAGGTAGGGCGAGGGTATACAGTCGGGCGGAGGGGGAGTGACGCAGAGGAGCGCGAGGGTGGAGGCAGGCTCCCGGAGTAGGGAGAAGAAACCATCCCCCCGGAGGCCGGAGGTCAGGCTATCATAATATAAATTAGCTCATATGGCTCTCCCCTTGTGTTAGCTCGGATCTGGTTCATAGCCTCGAGTGCTTCAGGATTCACTATTCATACACGCGACAATTAGATAGGCATTACGCTGGGTGTATACGCGCGGCCGAGTACAGTGCAGCGAGGAGCTTCGAGTTGGCTGAGCGTCGGGGCCCAGAAGGGCTGGCTTGAGTCAACCCCTAAGCCAGTGTAAACACGTTTTAATAGAGATTCGCTTGAGCGGTTATAATAGCCTTGCGGATGTAGCGGAGCCTCTCCGTCTCTCTCGCTCGACTCTATCTCCCTCTTAGTCTTTCGTCCGCCTTTCTCGAGCTCAGTAGGAGGAGCCAGCCCGACAAGAGCTCCTCCGCTCTTTATTTCCTACGAATACACGCACATCTCTCTGTCTATCTCTCGCTTTCTCTCTCCCTCCGCCGGCGCTGCTGCTTCTTCTTTTATTCTTCGGAGCGACGAGCAAAGTAATGAGCGGAGCGCCTCTACACCATTTAGTTAGCTGGTTATTCTCGAAATCAAACCGCTGCGGCTCGAGCTCATTTAGGCTCTTGCAAAACCTTTTATCAAAGGGGAGGATGTCGCGAAAGCGTCTCCAGTGACGAAAGTGATATGCGATGATGAGCACGCGCGTATACCCATGAATAGGCACACTCCGCACTCGAATAAAAACCGCTAAATCACCGACCTTCTTTTCTTCTCTTTACTTTTCTTTTATTTTCTTCTTTTATTTTTTTTTTCTGCTTCTTTCTTCCGTTGTAAAAGGAATCCGTTTTCATTTCTATCACCTCTTAGTAAAATTTTTTTCTAAAAATACTTTGTGAAATAAATAATATAAAGGCTTTAGAAAAGTTTTGCTTCATTAATCTGGGGATAAAAATGTGCGATTTGTTGAGAAAATGTGAACGAGAAGATATTTTAGGTGACTTTTCACGCGTGATATGTTATTAGTTCTGCAATTTCTAAATCAAATCTCAAATTAATATCGACCCAAGGCCATAAAACAAAAAGAAGAAGAAATCTCAAATTGAAGGCTGTAAAAACTGCAAAAAAATTGCAGCATGATATTTTTACCTTTTTGGGCGCAGCCTCTACTTGAACTGGATTAAGCGTCCTCAAATGATTGGGCACCACCTCTTCGGATTTTGAGTTTGATTGAGTGAATGCCGATGGAGTGTCGTTCTTACTTTTATTCGTGGAAGTTACTGAAGGCTTCCCAGTTTTGTCGTTAATCGCATTGCCGGTCGCTATTGCCGCTCGCCGTAATCTCGTAGTTTCCAGTTCTTGAATGACAATTTGCTTAACTGCGTAAGCCAGCGACCTTCTTACTTTGCATCCGGGAAAAACTCCTACATCCCAGATATTTCTGAAATTTTATTGTGGAGATTTAAAATTTTGTTTAAATAAAACCACGTAAACTTATTACACATGTTAAAAATAGTACATCGGGATAAGATAAATTTACAAATGATAGAAATTAAATGTAGCGTAGTAACACTTGAATTAATAAAATTAATTTATTTCATAATGGAATAATTAACTTACGGGTCAAGGTAATATTCGTATGTTCCATCAAATTTTCTTTCTTGACTGAAGGAGAGACCAAAATCGAGCATTAAATTCACAAGTCTGGTTAATTCTGCTCGTTCTGTCTGCGAATACAATTGCGCGTTGATCGACCTCAAACGAGGAGTTAACAAATCAGGCAGATATGGTAAAATTTCCGTGACCAGTGTTAAAATATCGAACTTCGAAGTTTTTTTGCTTATTGAAAGAATCGCCAAATTCCTTTGCAACTTCTGGTTGACCTGTTGAATAAATAAAAAAGAAATTAAAAAATTGACTATACTTTCTATACTTAAGTATCTACAGTCATCCCACATTTCCCCGCATCCGTCTTTTATTCTAAAATTTCTAAGTGTATCAACGTAATTTACGTGTGAATCAGTCGAAGGAAAAAAATTGAGCGGCGGCACATCTGAGCCGAGAGCCCTTGGATTTTTCGTCGTCGAAAGGGTTGAAGTAAAAAAAAAAATTCGAAGAAAGGAAGAAGCGGGCGCGCTCGGCGGCAGGACAGGGCGCCGGGACACGGAGGGGGCCGCGACGACGCAGGAAAGGGGCGATCGTTGACCCGCGGGGGGAGGAGTCCTCCAACCTGAATAATTCAGGCTCTCATTAGGGCGACAAAAACAGCCTGACGAATAGCCAAAGCAAGCCGCCGCTGACCTTAGTTGAGGTGCGCGCGCGACAGATTCATAGCCCGCGCTTTTTCCTCGCTTTCTTTTATTTCGAATATTCTCTCATTTCTTAAAAAGCCCTCCCCCACATAATTAGCACAATGCGCGCCGGCATTAATTATTTGTCTTTCTAATTAGCCGGGGATAAATCAAAAAGCCAGTGTGGCGAAGGGAGTGTACAGGCTGGCATCCGGTGCACCGGAGGAAGAGAGACAGAGAGGAAAAGCCCATTAGCGTTATTGCCTCGAACAACAGCAATAAATATACCTGCCAGCAAGCAAAACTACCTCCGTTTGTTACAAGCATGAATTACCATTGCGTTGCCCTCTTCATTTCATTGCGTTCGCGACGCTGTACGTGCTTACCTCGAACATGGCCGAGGGATACGAAATTTTCGGGATCGCCTTGCTGGCGAGATTTAGATGCATGCCTACGAATGCCCAGTTTGCGTAGGGCATCAGTATCCAGCTCTGGCGCTCCATCACCAGGGTGTTTATCCTGTCGTAGAACTGAAACCATTCCATGGATCTCGAGGATGCTATCAGTGACTGAGCAAATTTCCGGATAGTTGTGGAATATTCCCTGAGATAAACGATCGGGCTCACCTGAGGAGACAATTTAAAGTTAATTTTTTTTACGATGCTCGTGTAAATGGAATTGTTGGGATTTATACCTTGATGGATGATCTTTAAAATGTTCTCAACTCTTTCCTTGGTTGATATGGATCGATGTCTGTTGAATGGAACTTGTAATAACTCCTTCCACGAGTCGAAAAGACCTTTTCGCGTGTCTTTCAAGCCGAGTGCAACGTTTTCAATTACACTCTCTTTTCCGCCGGTGTACTGCAGTATGCCTAGGCAAGCCCTCACATCGCACCCTGATTTTTCAGCTAATTTCAGCAATACTCTTGAATTCACGTTTAAACCTTCCTTGTTGGCTATTTCCGACAAACGGTCGGCTAAAGATGCTGTGCTAATTCCTGGGACGTTAAGCACTAATGCCATTGCTCTTAAAGGTCTGCAGAAGAAAGGAGCATTGAAAATATTTTTTACGCATTTATGAAAAAAAGTACTTTGCTCATAAGAGCTTTCATGAATAATTAAAGAAAAAGATATTGGAATGCACACCTTAATGAGGTAGTGTATAAATCATTGCAGATGCAAATAATTGGTCTTCTGCATCCATCATTATCTTTCTTAAGTTTTTCTTTAGCATTTCTTCCTTTAGGAACTAATTTGCCTTGGATAAATTTTAGAAGTAAATCTATAGATGCAGCTGGGGCTCCATCGATTTCATCTAAAATAAGACAGTTGGGTCGTTTTTCTGTATCGATCACTGCTCTCATCTGCGTTGATGACAATAAAGCTTCTCTACAGTAAAACATTAAAACATTCTGATTATTTAATAAGATACAATATAAAGAAAACAAAATCTAAGAAATATAAAATACCTAAAAGCTTCAGGACCTCGATCATCACTAGCATTTAACTCAACAATATTGTATCCAGAGTGTCTTGCTGCTACATGAGCTAATGTAGTTTTACCTAAACCTGGAGGGCCAGTAAGTAGTGCTATCCTTTGAGTTGGAAATCCTTTGCTGTCATGGTCTGGGATATCCTCTTTTTTTTTAAATTTGTTTTGAATCTTGAAAATACTTGTGGTTTTCTCGCCCTAACAGTAGGATCTCTATCAAAAACTATTTTATCCCAAAGTTTCAACCAGTAAACTAAAGACCGATTCACACTTTCATCTGACAAAAGATCCATGTATTTTTTTGGTCTATACTTATCAACCCATAATTCACTACTCACGTTACATTTAGTTTGCAACTACTGTTGGTGAAAAAATAGCTTTTTCAGCATTTTTTAACATCTGCAAGTTTATACAAGTTTTAATGATTTAAAGATAATGTAGATATTTCAAACACAAGCTACTTACTATTTGTTCAGCTTCATCTTTTAAATCCCTAAAAGAGCTTAGTAAAAAGCCAGAGGTAGGACGATAACTTTTGGGTACGTAGACATCTTTTTCTGTAACTTTAACGTAGAATCTTGCGCCATCATCAATACGAGTTACCGCTACAAAATTCCACGTTGGAACTTTTTGTGTTATAAAGTTTTTCGTCTTACTAAAGCAAGAAAGGAAGTTATTTTAAAAACAGTTAGAAACGTCTTAAAGTATTATAAAGAACCGTACTCTTTGTCTACAGTAACATTTTTGTAAGTATTTGAATTGGTATTTTCCAATATTTTTCTTCTATCAAGGATCAACTGAATAAGTTCTTGTGGTCTATCCCAACAAGGCCTCTTTGTTTCAGGGAAACCAAATCCATTATCATCTACAATATCAAATTTAAATTATTAATTGTATTGAAATACTATTTACAAAGTTTTAAGCAGCAACTTAGAAATATTGAAACTATACCTATATCGTCAAATCCAGTCAAGTCAAATATTTTTGACGAATCATTCTGCATTTGATCTATGGACCTCTTTTTTTTATTCTCTTCGGTAGCATTGAACAAGTCTATTTCCTTCAGTAAAGAAGATGTATGAAGCTCTTTTGGCTCGTTCTCAACCTGAGAAACTGTTTTGTTTTGATTATCGTTTAACTGAATTTCATTACTTTTTTCCTCTGTTTGTGGAATTTTATTTGTAACGCTTGGCTCATTCCCATTTTGTGCTGCTTTAAACATTTTTAATTTGATAATGCATACACAGTAAAAAAAATATATGCAATATAACAATAATTTTACATTTTGATAGGTTAAATATTTACCTTTGTTATTACACAGATCGTATTGATTTTGATATTCATCTTGATGTAGAAGCTCGTATTCTTCGTCTTCATTAGGGAACTCACTCTCCATTATTGAAACGTAACAAAAATGAAATATAAACTAAAACTCATAAAATAAATAAATTAAAAGCAACGATGTTCTAACCTAGAATAGAGTTTATTTTGAAATGCTTATTGCCCGCCATTCCGGCATTGACAGACGAATAATTAAGCGTACTATACTGGTGTATTATATGTCACATACGTGTATTATATACATAATTGACATCGTATGTATTTTACATTATATAAAAATATAATTCTAAAATTAATGTTAATATATTTAATAGATTAGGATTTGTAAAATTATAAGTAAATTTGTAAAATAGTGTAATATTTGCAAATCCTGTATTTCAAGGATAATTTTTAAGTACGACAAGGAAAGCAATTAGCTGAAGTTAAATAAAAAATTTAATAAAGTTTAAAATAGTATTGTCACTTTTCAATGACTCAAAAGAAACATTTTAATCTTATTTTTTAGAAATATGTTTTATTATTTATTCAGTCGTTTTATTCGCTATTGTTGAACATTTTTTATAACCTTCCAAAGCTTCCTTTATGTAAAATAGCAAACATTTTCATATCACCTAATAGTACAATTCAAATATTCATTTTATTTAATATTCAAGACCTTCGTGAATTCGTTAGAAAATTACCAATTTATTTCCCTAAAATAAAATAACTAAAAAGAATAATTCAATTCTTATTTTGATAAAATAGTGATATCTGCGCTCTTCAAAGTTTATTCATACAGACTCGTAATTTTTATGTCAAATAATAAAAAAAAAAAAAAAATACAAAGTATTTTCAGTATTTGTTATAAATTTAACAATTCCTGTCATTAAAATAAAAGAACTCGAAAAATAATTCAATTCTTCATTAATAAAAATGGTGACACCTGTGCCCTCCAAAGATAATTCATAAATTCGCCGTATTTTCAATTCCATGAAAAGTGTATAAAAGAATTTTAGGCAATTGACTTACCTGGTTAAATTTAATTCATTAACGGAGGTCAGTGATTATTCAAAGAAATACAGAAATATTGACTTAAAAAAATTTCGCAATCGACGTGATGTGATCTAGCGTTAATCGCACAAAACTTGCAATAACAATTTTTTCAAAATTAACAATATTTATGAAACTTTTTAAATGTTAATTGATTATTATACATAATGATAATGATTCGTGTGATGACGCTATTAATGGAAATGCAAAGTTTTTATGCATACTATTCTGTAAAAATAAATATGACAATTATTTTATTTTTATGTTTTATAAAATAGTTAAGCTTGAATTGAAAATATTTTTACATATTTCATTTCCTATTACTTACCTGCGACAATAACGAATTAATTAAGTCAGTAACAGATGTACCAGCGCCGTTATATTTCCTGTTTCTATAGTTTTGATAAATGATAGAGCAGTTGATCCAATACAACAAAATCTATTGTCATGTAAAATTCGTATTATAAAATGACGAACAGTATATAAAAAAAAATCATTCCTTATCGAATACTTCACTGAGTAGTTTCTAATTTTCAAAGAAAATTTTATTAGCATGTCACGTTAACTTTTTCGCCACTGTACAGGTAAGAACACAATTTTTTTAATTAGATTTATGGCTTTAAATCTGCCCATCGGATAATAAACAAATGTTTATTCCCTTACTTTTAGATAAATCAAGCTCCTAAAAATCGTTAAAAAATGGTCCGTTTAACAACGATCTGCTTCTGTCTGGCTTTAATATGCAGTCAAGTAAATCTTGACGTATCGGCAAAAAAGAAAAAAAGTTTACTCAAGTACGACTTGGAAGATGCCATTAACGACGTCAACTTTTTTATCCCCGGCTCCAAGGCAGTTCTGACCGCTGCCGTTAAAATATGGCTGATATTTGGCAAAGTCGAACAATTGGTGAATCCAAATTCCACACGGATACAGGACAGCATGGATGCCATCGATGGCAAATTATCGGACATGAACGACAAGTTGGACAGCATCTCCGATAATTTATACGACATTAAAGCTGACATAAAGGAGCTGAACGACTTTTTCCAAGAAATGGCTTCTAAGAATATCCCTCAAGAAGAGAGTTTATTACGAATTTTCAGTTTGTTCGAAAGTAACATCGGACTGGTCAATACGCAGTTCAACTATTTTCTTCGGTACAACAATGAACCCAAGAGAAGGAAGCACGCGAATGAAACGTTGCAGAATTTCGCTCATCGGATCGTCGATCATGGACTTTCCGAACTTCCTGCAGTCATGGATAAACTTTACGGCCTTTTAATGGCAAAAACTTTAGGCAAATCTGCGCTTGATATGTTGGCCGACAGACGCCTTGTGAGTTTCATTTATTTAATTATTTATTTTAATCGTACTAAACTGTCAAGAATTACCCTTCTATAGCATAGAACAATCAGATCTAAAACATGTAACAATAATAATTAGAATAATAATTTAAAAACTTCTGACAGATTTTATTATATTAGTTATTATTTTATTATTTATTTTATTTTACTTTTGCAGTCAACCGCGATGATGTGTAATAGAGAAATGTCAATGCAGCATAAAATTAATACAATCTACAATGAGCTGACGATGGCCGAAATAAAAAATATTTTAATGGTTGAATTTGCTTATTCGCTGAAGAAATTATTTGACAGTGAGTTATTTTAAATATTTATCGCGAAAATGTGCAAATTATCATTAGTATATAGTATAATGAAATTAATTAATCAATTGCGCGCAGGTAAAAGTGATTTTCAAACGGAAATCGAAGAGGCGAGAGAAAAATCGTTTCACAGAATGTCAACAATTGTTAAATTGATAAAAAATGCAATGGCAAAGGCTCAGCGAGATTTCTGGAGGTGCGATCCGCCGGAGCACATTGAAGGTGAGCTAAGACGATCTACACGCATATTTTCTTTTTTTATACACATTTTTTGCAAAAAGAAATTTTATCTACTTATCTATTAAAAAAATGTATGCACTTAAAAAAAATTATCTTATTGTTACAATTCTTAGGCGAAACCTACGCAAAACTTGGTCCGATATTCCAAATGTACCTTGCAAAAGAAAAAGATTTGTATGACAGTGATAAAGAGAGTGATACGTGCCCAGGAACTTGCACAGATCGAACGAAATCTAAGGACTCGTGCCAATCGCGCTTTTGCAAGCAAAAACGGGAAGTTTGTACAGGTTTTGTTCGCGATTGCGTTGCTGTATCCACACCAGTCAGCGTTTGCTTTAGAGTAAAATTTATTTAACTTTAACTGCAAAATTAATTTTTTTAAATAATTTTAATTGCCTTCTTTACAATTTTCATTTTCAGAATAATAAAACATCTGCTAACCGTTACAACTACATACGCAACTGGGAGGTTTCATACGGCACGAAAGATGGATGTTCTGGACCCGAATATACAGCACATGCAGCCTTACTAAGAGGTAAAAAAGAAATTTTTTTTTTTTTTATTAGAACTTGTATGCAAATTATTCAATTTTTACTACATTTACAGCACGAGAGTGCGAAGTTTGCTTGTGTAACTGTGTAGTCGAAGATCCAGACATGAATCGTTACTTCAGTTTGAGAGATGTCACCGCAGATGAGAAAAAGTAGGGAATTTTCCAAAGTTATTTTATATACTGAATGCGTAAAATTAACGTATAATTAAATAATAAATGTAAAAAGTATAGAAATAATATTTTTTTTTTTAATTTCTCAGAGTTGTAACTGGAGTGAGGTTGCAGCTGGAAAATAACGTATTCCACATACAAATTAAGCAGGGTACGTTAACGAACAATGGAAACGTGAATAGCACTCTAAATAGCTGGAAGCCAATTGACAGTTTCTCGATAAATGACAAGGGCGTTAAAATTGATACAGACTACTACAAAGTTACTTATGATGAAAAGAGGGTGCTTTTAGACAATTTAGAATCGCCGCCAAATAATGTTGTCACTGGCTTGAGATTTAGAAAGGAAAAAAATTATTTGAGACTAGAAATTCGAAGAACTCCATTTGATTTTGAGACAGGCAAGCTGAACGTTCTCGATTCTATCTGGATGGCTGATTCTATTGGATTGGGTTCAACAAGGTATAATAATAATAGAACAATTTAATCTGATTTTTCGTCGATATACACCGAAAAAAATGAGCAACTTCTACTTTTTACTATAAAATTATGAAAGTTGATTTTCCGAATTCTCGGGAAAATCTATTTTGCAAAACTACCAAATTTACTTTTCCGAAGAGTAAGACATACTTTACGGTTAAAAAGTTAAAATTGCTTAGGAAAGTATGCGGTGTCCACTTTTCTGGAAATTTCTAATAATAATTTAAATTATTTTAAAATTTAATTTCAATTAAAATAATTTTATTGCTTTTTATTTTTATCAGAAAGTAGGCTGCTTTTTACTTTTGTTGAGAAAGAATAATATCGGCCATAATAAGGAGAATCTGCTTTTTCAAAAAGGAGATTCTACTTTTTTTTCAAAGCAGATTCTATTTAAAAAAAAAAAAACAAGGTTCTGCATTTCTTTAAAGTAATTTTAACTTTTTAAATAAACTGTTCTTCTTATTGTAAGAAATGTTAATATTTTACTAAATTTGCAAAACAGTTTTTACTTTTTCCTAGTATATTATATCTTACTAAACAGGAAGAACTACTTGTTTTATTTTTTTTTTTTCAGTGATTTAACTGATAATGAAATGATTATGATAATGAAAAATGTAATTTTTTTAATTGTTTACAGAAAACAGAAAATCGTAAGCAATATGGATTTGCCAACGAATTCGAGAGTGAATACTCAAATTTCGAGTGGTAATCATTATATTGATTTTACTACTAGTTCTTTAAAGGTCGATGTAGGACAGACCGTAGTTCCTTTCATCGATCTTCAACCACTCGAAACGGAACCTCCCGTACCTATTTCTGGCGCTGGTCTAATACACAAAAGCGCCAAAGACACGTCCGGTTTCTTGGCGCTCAAAGTCTCCACCTTCAATTATGCTCCGTACCTACAATAAATAAATTTGCACAGCAATAGCTAAAACGTAAGATTAAATAAAAAAATGCACTTAAGCTAAACTTGTCAGTTTTAATTTTGTAAAAATCATCTAAATAAAAGACTTCGATTATGTTATACTTATAAATTACAAATTAGGCTTTATTTTCATTAAATAATACATGTTTGGAGAACCGCTACAAAGTTATGAATTAGCATAACATTCCCTCCAAGTACGAGTTTTAAAATTTATGCTTTTACAATTTGTTTTCTTCATTTATATATACATTTTTGGTTTCATACGAGTCACTTGCGTACATTAGCGTGATGCTTGCAATTATTATTCCATTTGAATTTTTCGTTCTGACGAAATTTTCCGCAGCCGAGTGTCATACAGTGAACAGAAACATTTATGAAAATAGAAAATACGCCGATTATATGATTTACTTACGGTTCTTTAAATTATTTACAATTTGTTTTTGCCAATTTTGTAGAAATAATTAACTTACATGTAAGGAAAAGAGCTTTATTTTACCTACAGCTTCATTTTTTTGTTTTTGTTTACGAGTTGGCGTTGAAACGACTGATACACTTATCGAGCAACTTGCAATTATACTGATCTTCAAATAGTATTGTCAATAATGTATTGGCAATGATCCAATGGTATCAAAGACACGCAGAATATTGCTAACTACTTCATTATTCAAGAGCATATCGATTCGCTTTGAAATCGTATAAGCCTTAGGCGTTATTGACAATGTTTTACAATTTGCAATTTCTAAAATGTTCAAAAAGTTTGTTTTTTAAATTAATTGACAACTGATTACAAAACTATAACTATCCAACTACAATCGTCTAATTCAAGTTATGCAATGTTGTTTTTTTCATCTAGAAATGTTATTACTCGATTTCATGGCAGCAAAATATTTCCATTTCCTGACTATTACTCCACTAAATTGTACTTAATTTATGTCTTGTGCGAAAATAACAGTAACGACATAAAAAAAAGAGTCACGATCCACTTATTTTATTTGACAGTATTCCGAACCATTCTACGGATTTACATCGTTTCTTTATCCAACGAAATTAACAATGATCATCTATAATTTCTGTCTAATAATCTATTCTTGATTACTGTACTATAAATAATCGAATAAATTGGAAGGGACGAAAGTTTGAATTTTTCTTAAGACAGAATTATAAAAAAAACAGTGTGTTTAATGAGTTTTATCAGTACCATGAAAAAGAAGAGCATTCAGATAACGACCGCAGATATTTAAAATGATCGTTTACACGTAATACATTAATAAAAACCTACACATTTGTTTTTTTTTATAGGCTTAAGTGCTACGATATTTTAAAACCCAATGAAACTCTTTAATTTTAAAAAACAATGCAAATAACGACGAACAACTGAGCAGAACTCTTAATTTATCCTTGAAAAATTTAAATAAGCATGCTGTTATTCTACTTATTATTTTATGTGGAAGTAAGCTAAAGAATTTTTTATTCCAGTGTGCTTTAATTAATGATTAGCATTAAAAATTGAACATTTTCTAACAAAAGATTATATTTAAGATAAAAAAGTGTTTAATGCTTTGAAATCATACAAAATTATAGTTAACGTTTACTGAATTCCTCAAAAAATTACAAATTTAAAACAGTTTTTGTTCTACTTAAAAATGAAACTGCTCACAGTCAGTCTTAATAGTTCCACGTTTTATTTACATACGTGTCGAATCGCATGTAAAAATTCATGAAATGTGTTGAAGAATATTTAAGTAAATATACAATAGTATTAATTGTTTCATGTAAAGTTTTTTCATTTCATTATTCATTGATAATCATTTCCATTTTTATTGAATATTAAAGTATTGTTTCCATTCCAAGTGTTAAAACCGTACAATACATAATTTATGCACATGAATGATTGTATTTACAGAAGGAACACGTTTTCAAAACTGTGTAGATCTTACATTTTTATGCTTATCTTAGCAGCATTGTGTTAATTAAGAAAAGAGTTCGATCGTGACAATAAATTACTCACGATTATTTATTTCTGTTACAACACTTAATAAATTTGTTTTTTAAACAAACTATATTGCTTAAAACGATTTTTTACCTCGTGTTACTTTGTAATTAGTAGTATAAATCCTTAATGCTTGAACACCAACAAACTATTTTTTTGTTAATTTAGGTAATGAATAAAAAAGCAGAAAATTGTCGTGTCGTAGGAAAAATTTACTTGCTTCAACTATTTTTTAACGATATCCTTTATCTTATAATTTATAATACTTTCTTGAATATCTTAAGTATTGTGTTTGAATCTCATACATTTGTACTGGCTTATATAGAAAAATCCTAATTTTTTGTAATAATAAATTTCTTGTAAATAAAATATTTCATGGACATTACATATTCTACCATTTTTATTGAACATTTTAAATTATACCATAAATGATTATGAAATTCCAATATATAAAACTTTATTTGCTATCAAGTTCTTTCTATATTGTGAAAAAATACTTTAGACACTCATAGTTTTATTTATGTTTAGGCAATCTTTTCAATATCAAGTACATTAGTTTTTATAATTAAAGTGAATATTCAAATCTTTGTTTTATGTTTCACTGGTAATATGAACTTTCATTAATAGTTATTAAGTATTTAGTACACTTAGTATATGTATTACGATTTTTTATAAATGCATTATAATACCATGTTCTACTAGTGGGTATAGTTTCCTTGAAAAAAGCATAGTCATAAAAATACATTCGCTGGATTGAAACACAATTCAACTTCATTCATAACTGCAGTAGACTCAACTGTAATTTTTATTAAAATCTTTTTTAGTTTTGCAGACAAAACTTTTCTTTGTATTTTCAACGTTTTTATTTTATATTGTTAGAAACAATAAACATTTATTGCTGTACTGATGTTATAAAATGAACCTTAGCAACAGGAAGCAAATATTTGCAATTTTCTATTTTCTTTTTAATATTAATAATATCATTATCATGTATATCTATATCCTTTTTTGAAGACTCTTTTCTTAATTAACAAAACTCCATTATTAAATGTTTGAAATTTATTTTTACTTATATCTTATTACAATAATTAGTCATATTTACATTTCGTAACAATTAAAAACCGACTTCAATTTCAATTACAAGTTTCAATATGTTATCGTGCGAACCATATAATCTTGTAGCGAAAGGCGATTCCATTGTAAATGTGCAGACAAGTTTTTTAATCATTAATTCCTTATAATTAAACCGTATTAACCTGTTTCAATTTTGAAGCGCCTGCGCTTTTCCAATCGCCACGCGATTTCGCACCGTAACTTATCGTAATTAATAATGTTTTATTTGCCACTTTTCTTATTACATTGTCATCGAGGCGCAATAATCATTTAGCTTATAATTTGAAAGAATTAATAAAAATCTTGAGATATTATTTTGTTCTTTCAAAATTTTAGCCAATATACAAAAACAAAAACATGGTCCATGATCAAAGAGACTATTTCGATATTTTCTATAATACTGCATTAAACCCATTGACTTGAATAACTTGTGTCTGAAACAGAGATTTACGAAGTTCGCAACTCCGAAGTTATTTATCACGTGTTCAGTGTGATGCTTGTCTCTTGTCTATCTACTTGACTCTCACTTTGATTATTGTACTTCATAATACATAATACGAACCATACATTATATCTTTTTTCTTTAGTATTAATATTTACACGATTAATTAATCGATAAGCTTAACATTAATATCATTAATGACAATTCGCTGTGATTTTAGAAGAATTTCTTTGACAATTACAAAGAGACCCTTTACAAACGCAATCGATTCTTATATTTTACGCGGTATCATAATTGCTTCAAAATTTCATTTATTTATCTCTCTTATAAATAATATACAAAACATCTTCTAATTCTCATTTAGGCAAATAAATACTATACACAATTTCTGAAAATTAGGACTTAGAACAGTAGTCTGGACAGAATAAAAAAAGTCACAAAACAATGAAAAGATACAAAAAAAAATGTACAGTGAAGCACGAGCAAGTTCTCTAAATTGGATCCCGCCAACTCGATGAACTTTCTCGCTACTTTTCTCTCTTTCTCTCTTTTGGCATGCAGACATACAGTAATTAAATAAAGGTAAAAAAAAGATACGGGGCATGCATTACAAAATTTGCCTAACGCAAAAGACACGAAAGAGAGAAGTAGTAAACAACGTAGAAGATAATATCGTTTCATGAAACACGAGCGCGTGATGTAAAAAAAAAAAACAAAATTACGTGACTAGAAATGATTGCTCTTGCGCGCGAGAAGTAGCCGCATTTCACAGCAATCCTCACCTCTGCAATGAGTCCGCGAGTTCGAGGATGATACTGTACAGATGAAAAATGAAGCTCGGAAACATGTGGGCTAGAAGAGGAGGGTCGTTCGAGCAGTCAAGAGGGAAGAGACGGTACGGGGCGCGCCTAGACTTCCGTGGTTCGGCCGTAGGGTACGGCCTGCGCCGGTGTACCCGTCGCTGTCGCCATGGTCAGCGTGGAGTTGGCTAATGCCACGGGGTCCTCGGTGTGAGACAGCTTGCGCTCGCGCTTATTGAAGAGGCTTCCTAAAAAAGAGGGCTGCTGAGCCATGGCCGTTCCCTTGGCGGCCCCAGGGATCGTAGCCCCTGGGTGGACCGCGTGCACGAGGACTTGCTGTCCACCCGCCACCGCTTTCGCGCCTTGGCTCATCGAGCTGGCGGAAGTCGATTGAAATGAAATTGACATACCGCTATCCAGAGAGCCGACGCTGCCGCGACGCTGCGGTTTCTCGCCAGCGACTGAAAATTAACATTTCAATTTATTATTCTATTCTATTTTTTACACCGTTACCGGAATGCATTCCGATTATTACTGAGAGAAACGTCAATTTAAAGTGAAATCTACTTTGCAATCAGATTGTAGTATACATTTCTCTGAGTGTACGGATGATTAAAATGAAATAAAAAAAAGTATTTACATTGCTCGTGTATGTCGAGGAGCGAATTGCTTAGCGCAGATCGCTTGAGCTGCGAGTCCATGTCGATGACATCGGATCTCTCGGAGCAGGGTCCAGGGCAGGGACAAGGGCAGACTTCAACGTCTGCTACCCCGGAATCGCGGTTTTCTGCGCTACTCCTCGCTCCTCTGCTGCTCTTTTGCCGCTCCAGTTCGGTCTCTATTCTTAGTGTCTCCATCTCGTCCATCTCACTTATCGACTCCTTTAAATCTTCTACGAATTTGCAGCGGTCGTGTTCATTGCGGGCATTGAAAGTGACTAGTACCTTATTATCAACGCGCTGTGAGAGCCGAATGCCGTATGGGTAATCTAAAGAGAAATCACAGTCGTTAGTCTCAGTTTATTTATTTTCTAAAAATAAATACGAGATGTAAAATAAATTGGCCAGGTGAATACTTACGCGAAACTTCAAATAAAGTGACTACCATGCCGCATAGCGGGAAGCTTTGTCTAAAAGTATAGGTAACGCTGCTCTTCTTCTTGCTCAATATCTTGGTCACCACCAGCAGGTCGTTGAAGAGGAAGACTTCGCGTTGATGGACTCCAGGCCTCTCCTTCTTATGAATGTCAGGAATCTCGTAGAGCCGACAGTAGCACACCAGCCGCCGGTGAGGCAGGGCCATATTGGGCTTCTTGCCCACTATCGTCGCCTGCACCTTCATCACTTGCGTCACGTGGTCAGATCCGGGCTTGAATTCGTTGGCCTTGACCCTCTCGTAGATGCCGACTAGGATGTCCCGATCAATATCGCCGCAATCGTCGATGCCGCGCAGATTCTTCACAAAGTCGTCGAGCCGCATCCGCCGCTCGGGTTTCAGATTTGGCGTGTGCAAATCCGTGTTCAACATGATGATGGCGAAGGCGAGAACGAAGACCGTGTCCGGCGAGCGCAGCCTCGAGACTACGTCCGGATTGCACTGGCAGTAGCGCTGGCTGAACACCTCCATCAGACGTTCGATTTTTTGGGCCTCGCCTGGCATCCTGAAGTAAGCTTGGAACTTCCTCAACGCGACGTCCACCTAGAAAGGACATCATTGTTAAACGATCATCACAAATTTATAAAATAAAGGCTCAAAAATAAATAAATAAATAAATAAGAGTAAGAATATACCTGCATCCCCGCTAAATCGAGTTCGTGCGAGAAGCACTCCAAGACGGCCATGTTAAATGAGCTCTGCAAATTGCCGAGGTACTCGCCGATCATCTGCTTGGACAGGCCTTTGCGACTGATGAGGAATCGCGCCACGCCTTGAGGCGAGTTCTCGAGGAATCCTCTGCGAATCAAGTAGTTTATGCCGCGCTCGGGCTTCTTGTTGAACAGATTAAGACCGACGCGGTATTGCCGCTTGCGCACAGTTTCCGAAACTTTGTAACTCGTCTGCGATATCACCTCGGTGTGGTCAACCAAGGGCAGCTGATAAGTGGACGAAGCGTGGGAGTGGCTCAGATCCTTCATGTTGTTCATCATGGCTCCACTGTCGTTTGCGTGTACCATTTCTTGGTGTTCCGGAGAGCTTGACTGCAAATTTTATAGAAACACGAAATTACTTATTTGTTTGTTAAATGAGACTACGATTAATTTACTCCATACTACAAACTAAATTAAATTTATTGAATTCAATTAAGGGGGTACAGCACCATTAATTTTACATACGCTTAAATAAGTAACATTTCTAAAAAATATAAGACCTCTCTACATGATTATTAATTGTCTCGTCGAGCACACAATTGACTGTCCATAACCGAATTAAATAAGCTCAACTTGAACGATATTCTTTAAAAGTATGTTGGTTCTGCTATGAATAGAGGAATTTGATATTGAATATGTAGAAAAATGTTTAGAAACCAATTTCTAATTTATTAATTAATTTTTTAATTTCAACATAATTAGTTTTAACATAATTTCGAACTTGTTAATTAATTCTTTAATTGTAACATAATTTCTAACTTATTAATTAATTTTTTAATTTTAACATAATTATGTTGTAACTTTTTTTCTACGTGTTCAAAATCAAATTAAGATTTTTTTTGTTCATTGGTGAACTTCGAATGTCACAAACAGACAATTATGTGTTCGATGATACTCCAATTAATAACTAGGAACTATAGGCATATAGAAAGGTCTTATATTTTATAAAATTAAAGTAAACATGTCTGTAACCGGCAGAAGAAATGTTACTAATTTGAGTATAAGTAGAATTATTGAAAAATTTGTTTTGTTTTTAGCAATTTAAATATGTTGAGCCCCTCCAAATTAATATTATCTATCACAAAGCGACAGAAGTAAATGGACATTAAATTAATATTATCTATAGCGACGCGACAGAAGTAGATGGACAATAAATTAATATTATCTATAGCGAAGAGACAGAAGTAAATGGACATTAAATTAATATTATCGATGGCGAAGCGACAGAAGTAAATGGATATCAGAGGTGACTTACGATTCCCTTGTGCTTCCAAACGGGCGAGCCGCGCTGCGCGTCACCCTCGGAGCTCTCGCAGTTGGTGGAGTCGCTGCCGGAGCTCTGAACCGAGCTTAGACTGCCGTTCTCGACGCTCTTGCTTAGGCCGTTGTGTCGCTGCTCCATGGAACGGGAGCTGATGGAGGAGGTGCGCTTAGGGACCTCGGGCGGCACCTTCTTGCTGCAGGCGGAGCCTCGACCGCCGCCGCCCGACCGACCGCTCGACGTACTCAGCTGCGAGGTGCTGCTGGACCAATTCTGCTGCTGCTGCATCTGAGACTGAAGATTCAGCGGGGCTGATGGCGACGTGCATGGCGTGATGCGCTGCGAATCCCGCGCTACTGAGTCTTGACGTAGACCGCACAGCGTCTCCTGAAAAATCAATCGATTCTTATAAATTTACGATCTTTAATGTTTATGAAAATTTAATTGTTCAAGTCTTTTTTTAAATATATTTAAACGTAGGGAAAATTTAAACGTAGGAAAAATTTAAACGTAGAAAAAATTTAAATGTAGGAAAAAATTAAACGTAGGAAAAATTTAAAACGTATGTAGAAAAAATTAACTGTAGGAAAAATTTAAACGTAGGAAAAATTTAAACGTAGGGAAAATTTAAACGTAGGAAAAATTTAAACGTAGTAAATAATAAACGTAGGAAAAATTTAAATGTGGGAAAAAATTAAACGTAGGAAAAATTTAAACGTAGAAAAAATTAAATGTAGGAAAAAATTTAACGTAGGAAAAATTTAAACGTAGGAAAATTTAAACGTAGTAAATAATAAACGTAGGAAAATTGAATGTTTGTGAAAATTCTTGAAGATATAAGTGTTCTTACAAGAACATCTGTACGCGGAGAGAAAATTTCTGGTAAAAATTACTATTCTGTTTGGTAATGTATAGAGATAGACTCGACAAATAAAAAATTTTACGAGAAAGTGTAAATAGTATTTTTCGATATAAGTGCGTAAAAATTAATTCTCGCGAGTGGGGCAATTTTGACGTGAACGACGTAAGAGCAGTAATTATACACACGCGAGCATTATAAATTACACAAATAATATTTTTTACAATTTTTACTGGAACCTTTTTTTTCTTTTCTGTACTGTTCGATAACTAATTTTAAAAATTTCAATCGTGTCCTCGCCTCTCGAGTAATTTACAGCAAATCTTCCTACTTATGTTGGTCATTGAAATAAAGGAGAGCGACGAAAAAGTACTCAGCAGGAGTCTCTAATAGGGTGGCGAAACATTTGGAGCGAGGGTCCCCAACACAGTGACTCTCGGGTAATAAACCGCGAGGGTAAACGTCGTAAAATTCTGGAATCGTCTTCTACCTGCGGATTGTAGTAGTGAATGCTAGAGCCGCTCTCCTGCGAGCTTGACTCCCAGCAGGGACTAGGCGGTGGCTGCTGCTGCTGTTGCCTGCTGCAAGGACTCGGCGTCAGCGAAGGCGTATGCCTGCCTCCAGAATGGACGCTATGATTCACCAACTGGTGAGCCGCGTGATTCGTGACCTGATTCTGTAATAAAGCATAAATAAATAAAATAATTATGTGGATTATTTATTTCGTCTTGCTTTCTTCTTTTGTTTTTTTTTGTGCTCTGCGCCTTGTACACTGAGAAAAAAAGTATTATAAAAATTATTGTCTGTATGGGAACGCAGCCACAGACTGGATTCTCCTTTAAAAATTACCATAATCTGTAGTAAATTTTGCTATAAATATATTAAATATTACAAGGAAGTAATAAAAATGATCTTTTGATAATTACAGCAAATTTTACTGCAAAGTAAGGTAAGTTTTATCTGAGCGTCCAGTCTTTGATCGCGTTTCTATCCCAGATAACAATTTTATATAATACTTTTTTCTTAGTCTACTATCGTCGATGATTTTAGTATTATTTAAATTTTATTTAAAAACAGGAAGGTAATTTATTAGATTGAATGGTGTTTTATTGTAAATATTATTGTATATTTTTATTTTATTTTATAAATTGTTCTATAGTCATTTTAATAAACCACCTCTAATATCATTTTTAAACTGTGACCTACTACACTGGGAAACCATTTTAATAATTCCACTTTAATAATTCCAAGTAAATATTAAGTTCAATAATACTTATAAAATATTTCTTTAATTTTTTTCGAAATTACTAAATTTGTTTAGAAATAAATAAATTAACTTAGCTTTAAAAAAATATTTAACAAGATACTATATTGAAGTAAGTATTTACTGAAAATTACCATCGTTTTCTCAGTGTACTACTATATGACTGTAATATCACTTAAAAGCATTTTGCTCTTTAAAATGTATATTCTTATTAATTATTCTTTTACATATATTTTCTATGGCGAACCTTTAACTTTTTCTACATACCATAATAATACATTTATTGAAATGACTATTCTATTCTATATTATATTCTACATTAAATAGAATCATTCTCGGACACTTTTCCAATTAGAACTAAATAAAATATAAAATTGTATGAACAAAAAAAATGAAGCGAATAAAGTACCTGATGAGGGCCGATCTGTATCTCGCAGCGACCACTCTGGCTCCTGGGCATGGGTGAACCGCAGGTATGCTGCGACCCATCGACGACCACGGCGCCGTGCCGCCTCTCCCTGAGGGACATGCTGCGCACGGGGGTAGGTCGACCGATGGGTGAGTGATGCTGGTGGTGGTGGTGTGGCTGCTGCTGTTGCTGCTGCTGTTGCTGCTGTTGTTGCTGCTGCTGTTGCTGATGCTGCACGTAAATCTGGTTGTGGTAGGCGATTCGCTGCTCCTGGAACTCCTGGCGGTCTGCTGCCTCCTGCTGGAGTTTTCGGCTCAGGCGCTTTTCCGCTTTGGCCATCGCCGTGATCGCCGCGAATTTTTTCAGCAGGGTGTAGCGACGAAAGGCTCGCTGAATGGTCAACGCGGCGTTGCGCGCCTTCACGCCGCCGTATTTGCGCTCCAGCATCTCGATCTGCTTGTCCAGCAGGTCCTGAGACAACTCGTAGCTGCAAAAAATATTTTGCTCGATTAATTAATGAATTGTAGCATTTTCAGCGGGTAGGACAGTCAACTAAAAATTCAAATTTCGCGCTAGAAGACGAAAAAACGAGTAATTTGCTTGTAACAAAGAGTATATTAATGAAATGTCGAAATATCACGAGATATTTGCGCTTCATTAGGTAACGGTCTGTTGATGTATAAAGTTCCAAGTTCGTAAAAGAATACCTTAATGAGAAAAACTTGAATAATTAAAAAAAAATCACATTATTCAAGCCTTATAAAACTGTATAAAATCATAGCTCGTTACTGAACCGAGGGTGAGTATCTCTTGGTTTTTCAATATTTCATTTAAACTCTTTGTTATAAGCAAATAATTGCTTTTTCGTCTGCTATATTATGACGCGAAATTAAAATTTTTAACTGTCTTTTAGATTCCTTTAAGTAGGTTTACATTTTATTTAATTAAATTTAAAAAAATTTCTGGGTACATTTAAAAAAAATAATTTTTTCATTTCTAATTTTAGCGAGTGCATGATATTAATTGAATAAATATTGTATTCGATTATATTGAATATTGTAATATTCTACAAGGCAAATCTTACGAAACACTTTATTTATACAAATGAGTGAATCATTGTTTGCAGACGCTTGCTCATTCAAACTTTAATAAAAGTTCGGCTGCGAAATACTTCACACAGAATTAAGTGCGAACGCAGTATATAAAAAACAGTATATAAAAAAGATACTAGAAAGCGAATTTAATTAAAAACTGTATTAAAAAATAAAATAAAATAAAAAAACGAAACGATTCGAACGAATCAACGAAAAATACGGAAGCGTCGATCAACAAAAAACGAATATCGCAGAAAATGGCTATAAATAATGAAAAAAAAAAATGAAAAAAAAAATACTTACGCAGCCTGGAGTCTACACCTCTTCATGACGTCGCCGTTGCGCATGCCAGTTTTTTTGTGGCAGGCCTGTTGGTAGGGCGACTGGGCGGTCTGGCCGCCGTAGGCTTGTACGACGGGTCCGTAGCTCTGGGGCTGTCCATAGCCCGCGTGCTGCTGGTACTGGACCCCGACGCCTGGGGTCGAGTACGGCGCGTGCGCGTAGTTTTGGTTGTACATGTACTGGCCGGTCATGTACGATGAGGAGAGCTGCGGCTGCGAGGGCGACGTGTATACGCTCCCCGCGCCACTGTGACCCTTCCCTGGACCCAGCCTGTCCATCTTCTGTGGGAAGCTGAAATTAAAAAAGGAGAAAACGTTAATTTTTTGCATGGTATTCCTCAATTTATGTATTGATTGCATGTAGATTTATAATAGTTATTTTTAATTTATTTAATGAGTATAGTATTGACCTGAGGTATGGATCGGGAATAATATTTTTTACTCAGTGCAACTGAAAAGGCTGAATCCTTGCACGCTCAATATACATTGGAGTGTGCAAACCTATACATATATTTTGTTTGTTTATTAATAGTTTATCAGACGCAATAGTCCTTAATTACATTTAATTCCTGCAATTATTTTTTAAATTTCGCAAAATAAATTCACGATAGCTAAAAATAAACACGTGGATTGAGTGAATAGTTTTTTTTATCTTGTAGTGGGGCTTTAAATTATTCTAGACTCGATAGAGGTTGAGAAAATTAGCATTAAAAAAAAAAAAAAAAGAAGTTACAAAAATAAATTGACTAAGAAATTATCGTAGACCATACAGAATTTTTTTTCAGTCACTTTTTCATGCAGGATAAAAAAGCAGTTCTGAAAGAGTTAAAATTATGTTTAAAATAAAAAAAACGAATCTTTTTTTTTTAAGGTTTTGAGTAATCTAGAAAATATGCGCGTACTTTAAGATAGCATCGGATGAAAAAGCTTAAATCACATGAATATACGAACTGTAAAAAAAAATATCAGATAATGAACCATAAGAATTGACGTCTCGCAATGTTCATAATCATTATATTCTGAAAATCTGTTGAATTGGGGCTCGGGGTAAGAAATTTTTCAAAATTGCATAGCAGTGAATAGAACCACCCGCAAACGAGCGTCGCGAGTGTGTCAAAAAAGGCGATACATTCTCTTTGCCCACGCGATGATTAACAGGGCCCTATATTCTGCGCATGAATGGGAGGCCTTTTTATGGACAGGTGCATTTACTTCGCCGCGGCCATGGATTATTACGGCTGGGCTTTTATTTTTGCCGGACAATGGAATTACACTTGTTGTATGTGTGTGTGTGTGTTTGTGTATGTTGGCGCGTCCGGCGAGCACGGCGATGATGAAATAGCCTCGATTTTATTCGAGCGCCGCGCGAGTGCAAGGAGCAAAAAGTGAAAGTGCGCAGTGCTCTCGAATAGGGCAGTCCCACAACCGCGTCTCCTTAACACCTCGATTGGCCAACGAATTCTGCTCGCTTTAATTGCCTGGAAAAAGTAACTCGCCGAACGGTTTGTTTACGGCGCTACTTACACACATCGAGGCCGATAATTTATGGCTAACGATTAATTTTGATCTTGACTTTTTCTAGTCGACTGCTTAGTTTACGATATATGCATTGATTGATTGATATACGGCAACGCATGATTATTATTATTTTGCTACCCGCAATTTTGCGCTAATAAAATAATAGAACAATGTTTATTAACAGCGTGTTAATTAACGAGACGATTTTTTTTAGTAAAGTTTATTCAAGAGAAAAAGAAAATTGAAAGGATATAAAATGTCGATGTTTAGAAGGATTCGCTCGTAAAATCGTGGCGCACAGCGAGCGCAGACAGTGGAGGCACGCGCTCGCTCAATATCCGCCGACTCGCGCGATCGTTTGATTGCCAAACGCAATTTTCCCCGAGCGCCAGCCGCTTCCTGCTTCCTCTCGCACGACTCGCCCGGGTTTCCCACTTTTCTCACTTTTTCACAGCGAACATTTCGAAATAACAATTTTTTTTTTGTTCAGTCGGGAATCTACACTGGCGCAACGATTTATTTAAAAAACTACTGCGCCGCGCGATAAAAAAAACTACCAATCGCTATTTATTTCGCTGAATTTCCATAGAAAATACGGGTATACGTCCAAAATGAAAGGAAAAAGTATATTCGTATATAAAATTTGTTGATAATAACATTTGGCTTTACAACGTCGAAAATATTCAGCAGCGCGAAAAAACCTAGAAATTAAATTTCCAGCTCGATGAATCGGATACTAATTTAGACGTCGTTAGACGAAAGCAAATCAGTAGTTTACCTAATAACTAACGACGTATACTTTTAAAATTCCGGGTAAAGTCCTAAAACGGAGAATGCAGTGCGTCATTCCAGTGAAAAAGAAGGAAGCCCGATCCATAAAAATTAAGCGCCGACGGATAATAACGCACAAGCCCCAAGAGAACGCGGCGATTGTAAGGGATCATTAAGGATGCGGCGCGGAGGCCGTACAGATAAGAGGCGATGATGGTCCGGAGTTTCGGAAGGAGAGGCATCGAGGAAAAAAAAAGGCCGCCGAGGCGGGCGCGTGGCTCGCGCAGCTGGCGCGCGCCGCACGCGCCAGGTGCACGCGGACTAACATTGATATTCCCCGGACGCGCGCCTCCGTGAATCCGTCTCACTTCCTTCGACTCGTTTTTATAAGTGAATCATACGGGGCCACCCCCGTCTACGAGTTTTTTCCCCTTTTTTTTCAGTCTAAGCGTTACGCACCTGGTAATCACTCGATATAGAAATATACGTTTACCTGCACACGTGTACATGCATACCTGTACGCGTGCACATGTATATAGTGTATAAGCGTTAACGTGCCCTTTAGCTAGACTTAGTCACATCGCCGGAAAACGATGATTGAAATTTTAATTTTGACTAGTCCGGACGTCACGAGTGACACGTGCCTCCTATTGACGGTGAGTTTGTTTCGGCATGTTTGAAACCGGCTATTGTTTGACGAATGGAGAATTTGGAATTTCGGCGAAGTGTTTTGAGTTTTGGTACATTCAAGAATAGTCGGGATTGCGTGACTAATCTTGGGTATTATCTTATCTATAAGTGTGGACGTGATCCATGATCAATTCAATACCCATTTTCAGGTGAAACTACGTTATGGAAAAGAATGACGCACGTTTCAAATTATATAAGACTGTTTAAAATTTAGAATTTTTTGCCATTATCCTTTTTCTGTCACTATTCGAACCAGATGTTGTTTAGAAATTCCATTGACTATTAGATACACGTTTAATTTAAATGGCGCAAAAATTCAAAATATTTGTTAATGAAACGATCAAGTTCAGCTTTTAAGAATTCTAATTATTGTGAGTAGTTTTACGTATCAATTTCTGTGTTAACTTTTTAGTTCAATGCACAGATTTTGAGTTTTTTTAACACAGACTAAGCTAAAAAATTAATACAACTTATTACACTAAATCGTACCCCGAGAGAATAATTTAGTAATTTCAATTAACATTTATTTCCACAGTTCTTGTCAAATATTTCTTCAAATCAACTAATTATTTATTCGAAATTACTAAATTTATTTAGAAATAAATAAATTAATTAAGTCTCAAAGAAATATTTAACAAGTATCATCGACAAGTAAATTATATTTACTGAAAATCACCATTTTTTTTTCAGTCTGGTGAGTATATCTCCATAATAAAATATTGTTCTATATAAATTATTTAATAAAAGACAATAAATGTTAAGTCTAGTAAGTATATCTTCATAAAAAAATATTTTTCTACATAAATTATTTAATAAAAGAAAAGAAATGTTAAGACTAGTAAGTATATCTTCATAAAAAAATTTTTTCTATGTAAATTATTTAACGAAAAGAAATAATTTTATCAATCTAGTAAATACATTATCGTACAAAAATATTTTTTACATAACTCATTTAATAATAAAAAATAAAAAAAAAAAACAAAATAATTTCCCAACAAAAAAAGAATCAATGAGAAATGCAAAGTAAAGCTTCCATGTTTCATCGTCCCCGCGAGGGCCACCCGAATCATCGCGCATCATCTCCAGGTGCCCTCGGAGCCGCGTCCGCGTCACACCCCCTGCACCCGCGAGCTCTGGCGAACATGTGGCCCGGCCGGTGCGAGCAGGGGGCGTACGCAAGCGCGAACAGGCTCACGGGGCCGTGACGAAAGTGGAGCCAAGGGTCACGCTCGACGTACCCCACTAAAAATCCGGATACGAAGATAATCATGTCGGCTGCTGTCGGGGCTCGCCTGGGTTCAACAAACGCGCGATCTCCAACGCGCTCCTTCCTCGCCTCAGCGCCGTGGCATGCTTCCGGTGCGTCCGCCTCCGCCGCTCCGATTCGAGCCGCCGATCCCTATTTTTGCGATATCCTCGTCCTCTTCAAAATCCTTTACTCTTCAATTTTTCAATTTTTTATGATAATACTCGCACTTAAATATCACTCGCGTGCACTTTTAAAATTTCGCTGTCGAACACACGCGGAGTCCTTGAATTGCAGCCTCTTTGCAACTTTCCCGGCGCTCCAATCGCTTTGGAGTTTGAACGAAGGATGAGTAGTATTATTTTGCACTTTACTACGGCCCGTCGAGATGCGGGAGGAGCTTCTCGACGGAGGAGTCGAGAGCGAATGCGGGGTGTACGCGGTAGACGAGAGCGTTCGAAGGACTGAAGGATCGCGCCGCTCGCGGCAGCTGCACACTCGAAGGAGGAGGCGCCCGGTGCTCCGTGTGGTGGCCACTGGCGCGCGCCGCTAGCACAAGGATACACAAGACTGCCTCGAGGGCGAGGGCTGCGCGAGGGAGGGAGGAGGATGCGCGCAGCGCACGTATACGCGCGTTTTTAAACGCGCTTCCTCTTCCTTTTTTTTCCTTTTCCTTTTTTAACGGAACTGTTATAGCTGATGCTTCAATATTTTATTTTTCAAAGTTTATTGTGTGCTAACGCGTGATCGGCGATATCAAGAAAATCGACGTTTTTAATTGATAATTTTATCGGTTAAAAAAAAATTAAAGAAAAAAACAATGTATATTAATTTATTTATTTATTAACAATTCAACGGATAATAAGTTCTAATCTGGTAGTTATGAAACTATTTTACAATGAACTTGAAATAATAATTGAACATTATTAACAATATTAAGGTAAAGTTAAATTTAATCTCAACTAATATAACTAATATAAACACGTCAGGGAATGTAGGGAGTGTTTTAGCTTTTCTATATAGAATTAATATTTATCGTACTACTTGGTAGAGAATTCCAGAACTTTTTAACTCTTAAAATTTGAATAAAACCCAAAGTTAGTAGCACAATAATTTTACTCAAAAATCGGCCTACGAATTCTAATATTGTTAACCGGCAGTCTAAGTATAACGAAAGTATCATTTAAACATCGTAAATATTTTTTATACTTTTTATGATAGTAATATCACATTTCGTTGCTATTAATGCATTTATATTTAAAAATATATGTAAAAATAAATAACTAAAAAAATAAAATAGTGTATTGACATATTGATGTACGTCATCTCTCTAAAATTGAATATGTCTAATGCACATCGAATAAGTGAAATTCACAAATAAGAAGTTCACGTGATCGACTTATCATGAAGAATATGTTTATATTCTCTTATTCAATGTGCGAACGTCACATATTAATTTTTAGAGGGAAATATAATTGATATGACAAGTAGCGCAGCTGCGTAGTGTCTAACGTAAGAAAAAAAAAATTAATAAAAAACTTGAATACTTAAAATAATTTGTGATGATCTATGAAGCATATAACTCTTATCGCTTATAGTAGCTATTACCTCAAAAATAATTACACTACGTATTATTACTGTACTAGACGCTTTAAGCAGTTAAACGTCTCTCGACGTATAGCGGCTAAAAGAGCGCAACGGTAAGCGTGAAATTTTCAACAATTTGAGCTTCGGCTACATCGTTTCGAAGTAAAGCAAAAGGAGCCGAGGGGACGAGTGCGTCGTCAGTGGCTCGGCTTTTACGGGCGACGAACTGCGTCCTAAGTACCTCCGTCCTAAATCCCGCACGGCGCGCGCATATATAAAAGCCTCGAGGTATAAGCCTCTCGGCGCGAGCGCAGCAGGAAGAAGAAAGACGACGGGAAGAAGGAAGTGCGCGTATACCTATAGGCCGAGGAAAGTCGAGGGGGGAAATTGAGGGAAGCCCGTACAAACAGCGGCAACAGGGCTGCAGCGTCAGCAGGTAGCCAAGCCTCGGGAATCGTGCGGGCCGCCTCACGCCTTGACGAGCTCGCCTCCTCTTTCTTTCTTTCTCTTTCTCTGTCCCCGCCAGCTGTCGTAAATTTTAACTGCATGCGAGACGCTCAACGCGCTCTCTACAACATTTGTCTCCGCCAATGGGGCATTTAAACTTAATTTGAAGGAGCGCAGATTCTTTCTTTCGCGCTCGGCCTGTTGTTATGTGTGTGTGTGTGTCGTTTCACCTCTTTTTTTTTGTTGCCCCTTACCTTGTTTACCTAAAATTGCTGCTCCGATAGAAAGTTTTCGAATGGCTTTGCGAGTTAACGTGATATTTTTTTAAACGGATTCTGGCGTTGTTAAAAAAATATATAAAATGAAAGTGCTTCGGCGTTTTTTTTTTAAATGTAACTATACCGAGAATTTTTTTAATGGCAATTTCAAAAACGGTAAGAGAGTTAACAAAATTTAATTATTTTGGAAAATAGCATTTTCAGGTACGGGGAAACTCCTATTTTTTTGTACGTAAATTAAATTCTTTTTTCGCTGAAATATTTAAAAAATTGTATATGAAATACATGTAGATAGTATTTTCGAAGAAGCCTCAAAAAATTAAAGAACTGCAGAATTAATTTTGTCGATAACAGTTCAGTTTGCTTTTTTTCACACAAATTCTCGTAAATTCGGTCGATGCGGTCAGGGATAATTCACTTGGCTGCCTTGGCGCGGGTCTGCACTACGTAGACTACGGGCAGCGCAGGTACCGCCGGCAGCCTGCAACACGAAGGGACAATCGCGAATAATCGATCGATCTTGCTCGGGTGGTTCTATTTTTAGGTCGCGACTTAATTCCGGCGAGGATCGATCGACGGCGAGGGCGGGGCAGCCTTTTAAAAAGCGCAACCGCGCCGTCCGGCTCCAGATAAGAGGGAACGCGGCGTAAAGTGCATCGGGCAACGAGAGGAAAAGGCGAGGCGCGTGCTTACCTCGCGGAAAAAAAAGATATAAAATCGACAGGAGCGGCTTTTATTGGAAATCTCTTCGAATTTTTCGCCAGGGCGATTTTGCTGTTTAATTTTATTTTTTTTTTCGGACGTATAATGTATTTATTGGAGGGTCGAAGGTACGAAGTAGGCGACGAAAATTCAATGAATGCTGCACGACTGCGCATCGGATCAGCCCAAGTGGAGAGGCTTGAATAAATTGTCGGTCTACCCTTACTGTTTGATCGACCTGATTTACTTTTAGTCGATGCTGTGCCGGTCCGTTTATTCCGGGAAAGGTACTTAAAAGACAATGTATGGCTTTCAGTCCCACAAATAATGTATATTTTTTTTACAGAAAATGTATATAGAGTCAAGAATAAAAGGCTTAAATTAATTTGTATATTCTAATATCTATTTCCAAATGACAATCTATAATTATCTTATAAATTATTTTTATAAACGGTCTGCAGATTTATATGCTAACTATAAATTATACACTGAGTGAAAAAACTTAATAAAAATTGCTATTGCTGTTAAGACTGGAGTGACAAGCGAGAATTTTTTGTATGCAAAGTAGTAATTTTTAGTGCGGAAATTATAAAAATTAATAGCTGTTTTTCATACTAAAATTTCTCGCTTGTCAAGACTGTCACTCCTTTCTTAATCACAATAGCAATTTAGTAACAGTTTTCTCTTAGTGTAGCACACTGCAGAATAATTCCACCCCCCAATCAATTTTAAAATTATCCATTGTTCTGTATAAATACAAAATTCAGTACATAATTATTTCTGTTTTTAATTTTAAACCAAAAAAATAAATAACGTAATTAGATCCGAAACGCAGATGACTCCCTCGGCGAAAGGTGCACTTTGAAACCTCGAAATCACAAATTACAGCGAACGAATCAGTTGGAGAGCGTTCAAAAAAAAAAAGAAATAAAAATGTTCCACACCTGCACCAATCGCGGAAAGATTTTTTCGGGGAAGGGGAAGATGGCCCGGGCTCTGGCGGCAAGGAAAGCTGCGCCTCGGAGGAGGTGAACATCTGCCGGCCGGAGGCGAGCTCGTGGCACGCGCGCCACGCGACTTCTCCCTTCCCTCCGAAATCGGCGCCGCGATTGTCTCCCGACACCTGCCCTCCCTTCTCGCGTGCTCCTCTTCCTTTTCTTTTCTTTCCCCCTTTTTTCTTCGGCGGCGATCCTGTGTACCAATATAAGACGATGCCCATATGTCGGTGGACTATTACGGGCCGCAGCTTGCGCGGCGAGGATCTTTATGCTTCTTGCATTGCAGCGTTTATAGAGATATGCGCGTCGCCAGCTGCCTCTTCTTCTTCTTCACTTTGCATTATGCCTGCATTACGATCGGTCCCTTTATTTTTGCATCTTCGACTTTCTCTTCTTCTCGGCGAAGAGGAATGTTGTTTTTTTTTTAAATCTAAGTACTGTTTAAGGGGGTTTAAAAGTTCATTAAAATTTCAAATTTCGCGCCACAATATAGCAGACAAAAAAAACAACTAATTTTCTTTCAAAAGTGTATAAATGAAATATCGAAAAAATCAAGAGATATACTTACCCTCCGTTCAGTAACGATTTATCATTTTACAAGGTTCCAAGTTCGGATAACAATTCCTTGGTAAAAAAAGCTTTAAAATATTGTTATATGAATTAGGAACATTATAAAACAATAGATCGTTAACTAACTAAAGGCAAGTATTCCGGCTTTATCGTTTATACATTTTTTTAAAGTAAATTATATGTTTTTTCATCTGCTATATTATGGCGCGAAATTTGAATTTTTAATTGACTGTCAGACCCTCTTAAGAGTTCTGCTAGTTTTTAATATATGAATTTAAAATTAATCTTGGATAATGTACAATAAAAAAAAATTATTTATTCATAGGTATTTTCGGTAAAAGTTTTGTTTCTTTGCATTTTAAAGTGTATATCTAAAAGTTTTTTTTTGCGTAGTGGAAATAATGCGGTACTTTGCGCTTCGAGGAGTGGGAGGATCGAAGAGGAAAAGAAGAACGAGGAGGATTCTCTGGCACGTGCCGAAGTAGCTACTTAATACACTTCATCGGGACGAAAGGTGCACGTTAGTGTAGGGGGAGGAGAACGTCTCAAGAGAAACCTATCGGCTGCATCGCTGCCGCACTGTAAGATGTTTTTTTTCTCTTCCCCTCTTTTCACAGTCTCTTCTTTGGTGATCTCGAGCAGCGATGCATTTATCGATAAGGAACTACCGAGCAACAGTGTAGTTAATTAAATATATTTTTTTATAACCGCATTTCAATGTAAATATAAAATTGTTTCTTTTTTGTTGAACGCACACATAATTATTATGCAATAATCGACGAAGCAAAAAGAATCCAACCACTTTCCTTTCAGGGCCGTCCCGAGATTTTTTTCAAACAAGCTTCTAGGAGCTTAAAATAGAAAGATTTCGAAATTGAAGTCAATTCTTTGATGTCGTAGTGGACCGAGTATTTATTCACTTGTAGAATGTAAACCGGTAAATCGAGCTGGATATTTAGTAATTACAGTAAAATCTTGCAAAGAAAATACGGATCGTTTTATCTCAATTTCGCAATAATTACCAAATTGTTAATAGATAAAACATTGTAACATTATTCAATTTTAACGACCCCATCTAAGCTCCGTTCTTCCCTTAACTTTTGCCTACGTACACGAAAAACGAATGAAAAAGGCACACTCGAGATTTCGTAGATCAATTCGACCAGACGAGATTACCCACCCGTTACAAAGTCTCCGCACGTCTCTTGAACAATATCTGTGGTAATTTTGAAAAAGGGCATAAGTCACAAAATTTTCGAAATCGAGATAAAACTATTTTTATACTCTTTAAATGCTAATCTAGCGGATTTTAAATCATTTCGCGTGTTGTATACGTATTATAAAGAATAAAACAAATTGGAAATAAGCTTCTCAATTTCTTACCGCTATTACGCGAGTGAACAAAAAACATTGCGAATATCTCGAAATTATGAAAATGTAACTAGTGCCCTTTTTCAAAATCACCCCAGATGTTATCGATGTGGCAGCATACACGTAGAACCCTTCGACCTGAGTCACGCGTTTCGGACTGTCCGATGCTGATGCTGCGAAAGTGCGCACAGCAAGGAGTCCTAATGGACGCTTCATCCCCGTAATAACGGTATAAAATAAACAATTGGCTGGTTGCGCCGCAAACGGGCTCGTCATACTTCACGCGTCGTAAGCACGCGATTAGAATAAAAGCCTTCGAGGCAGCGCCCGCGCGACGTTCGCCCATTTATTATTAATGTATACGCCTGCTCTCGTGCCTGTTCTTTCAATTTCTCGAATTTATCGCGCTAACCGGATTGTCAGAGTTTATCGAAATACCTTGTGCATATACCGAATACATTTACATTTTCTTACATTTACTCTCGTCTAGTAATATTAAATAAAATATTTTTTAATTTTTATAATTATTATTTTTTAATGCACTTATTGTATTTAATCAAATGCGTTTATTAATAAGTAAGTTACAAATTGGAAAAATCCACTGAAGCTACAGTAAACTGTATCTCTGCTTTATCTACGTAAATATGAATAAGTGAAAGACTTTTTAATTCAAATAAGTCCAAGTGATTTTCACTTATTTGTATTTACAGGGATATTTTCACAGTGAATCCTGTATCAATTTTGAAATGAAAAAATTTGAAAATTTGAAAGAAAAAATATCCCTTTAAATACAAATTAGTTATCGAATCCTTTCTTTTTTTTTACCGAGAGAAATGTTTTGGAAAAATGACTACTATTCTAATAAAAATTACTATCCAGTCTGGGAGTGTAACCACAGACTGTATTTAGTGAAAAAATGACTATTCTATATTATAATTTATAAATTATACAAGAATTCCAGTAATATTTACTGAGTACTAGAAATTCTAGTAATATTCTAGTAATTTTAGTAGAAATTCTAGTAATTCTAGTAAAATTTATGATACAGAATGATAATTTTTTCACTAAATACAGTCTGTTATTTTTCTCGATGACGATTAGCAATAATTTGGCTAAAAATAAAGTTACGCCATGGAAGCCAATATAATTTTTTTCGATTTAACGCGGTACACCGAGCGTTTATAAATTGTTATTATCCAATCGCACCTAGTCACCTCCCCGGCCTCTTCGATGAAGCGCGGCGTTATACCCGCCGCGACATCGACACGCCGGCGGAATTCGATTAAAGCGTGCGCGGTGACGCGCGAGCAGAATATTTAGGGTTGCTGCGCCTCGCAGGAACAGCCAGCTGCGCACCGGCGCGAACATAATTATCATCGAGCAATTAACGAGCGCTGATTGCTATTAGCGCGCACGCGGCGTCACGGCCCAGCGAGAGCTCGCTTTACGCTCTGGGAGAGGTGTTGTCGGAGATTCACTGAACCCGCACGAAAATCTGTGCCACGGCAGCCCGAAGGAGGCGTTTTTATTTTTATTTTTTACGAGGCATAAGCTTTTTTTAATTAGAGCCTATTCGAGGTGCGCCGCGCCGGATTTGGGTAATCGACGGGAGCGCAGGTTGGACAATTGATCATAGCTAAAAATGTTATGTATTGCGTTGTTTGAAAAAGAATTGCACAAAGATTTTGTTTAACGTATACACTCTTCCTTGTGTTTTCACATTGATTTGTGTCAGTTTACTGGAGCTGTCAAAATAAAATATAATATTTGTGTAATTCCATAATTTATACACAAAAATTATGTTTACGCTGTGTCAGTACAATTCTAAGCACAAAAATAATGTTTAGAATATAATGGATTTTAATCTATTTTTTTATCGGCAGGTACAAAAGGGTTTCGTCCTGATACTGAGGAAATGCGAATTAGCAGGTATTGCGAAAAATTTAGAATTATTTAAATCTACTTGAGTACGCTTCAATTTAGTGATTGGGGAAAAACTACTTAAAAGCATTGGCATTTAACTTTAAAACAAACTGTATATATATAAAAGAAAAGATGACGCAGAAAAAATAAAAATAGTGATACATTACAATGAAAAATAGTTAATCATTTTAATTGTATCGTATTAATGTCTAATGTAACATCTAAAATTCAAGGGTTTCAATTACGCGTACGCATCGTATTAAAACAACATTGTAGATGCAGGAAGCAAGTCTACTGGTAAATTAAGTTTATAAACAGAATAATTAAAGACACGTTAAGGAAACAGCATCCGACGGATTACAAAGTAGACAGAAAGTTCCACAGTCCGGTTAATTTAGTGCAGCAATTATTTGTATTGTTTTCTTCTTTATTTCATTAACGGACACGTTGCGTGTTAAATTTTGCCTTTAAACTCTACAAAAAAAATAAAAATAAAAATAAACTCCTCTTTGCACGGACAGAAAAGTTCGGTTTTGTAATGCAGGAACAGACTCGACAAATAAAACATTTTATTAGAAGGTATAGTAAAATTTTCTAGACTTGCAGTAAATTTTTCGGAACTTATTGTTAATTTATACTATATAAGTCTAGCAAATTTTACTATACGTTTTAGTATTTTTTTTTATTTGTTGCTACTAAAATTGAGTTAGTGAAACTTGACGTAAAATTAGTGGAAGATGCTCGACTAATACCCAATCGTGAAGCTCGCGTTTCACTATAATTTTCAGTAAAAATTCACTAATGATAGTAGTTTTTCACTACTGCTATACTTTAGATGTTAGAGTCTGTCCCTGCCTTACAAAACAGTTTAGTAATTTTTACTGAAACTTATTCTTCTATGTATAAAAAAAAAAGCAAAAATAGCCTTAATAAAATGATAAAACGAGCACCGAATCTTAGGTGGTCTACAAAAAAGAACGATAGGGTGTATACAGCCGGGCGATCGTCTACGAAAATAGCAAAGTCAGGCGTTCAGCGCTGTTAAAGGGAAAGGCTTTCGGGCGGAGGGCACGGGTGTTACGTTCGAGCCCAAGTGCACCGGAAGCGCGGCGATTCGATTTTGACTGACGTGCCGCGTCTTTTTAATGACGAGCGAGCGGCCAGACGCGGCTATATATAGTGGACCGCGCGTTGTTAATTACGCAAGCGCGCATATAGATCGCGAGCACGCGTCCGATATCGCCGACCCGTTAGCCGGTGCTTCGGCTCGCGCTCCTTCTTTTTTTATCCTCGGCACTGCTATAATGCACTCCTATACGAGCACAGTCGAGGCGATAGGATGCGCAGGCCAATCAGCTTGCCTCAGCTAAATTTCTTTTCCGTGGGTATATAGGTATATATATGTGCTCCTCGGGGGAGTGTTCGCCTGGCGAATAGTTTCCGCTTGAATTTGCGGAGAACTTTGCTGACTCTCGGGTTTGAAGATCGATACATTTTAATTTTAATTTTAAAAAGAAAAAGAAGAATAGGAGCTCTGTTATCTGGGAGTGTATTTATAGATTTTTTTGATGCTAATGAGATGGTGCCTTGATTTAGACGTGAGCCGAATTTCTAAGTCAGTGCGCTTTCTTGAGTAAGTATTTCTTTTGTTTGGAAAACTTTTAGGAGTGCTCGGTAGAAATAGGCTTAATTTTTAGAAAGTCGCGAGGTGCACACCATAGTTAGGACGATTAGAATGTTTAATGGCTGTGAAAGGGTCACGGGTATACATAGCTTCAAGTTACGGAGAAGCTAATTGTAGGGCCTATATTAAGAATTTATCTCTCTAAAGTTGAATTAGTAGAAATTCCAGTAATCTTTTTAGTGATTAGATTATCCACTAATCAATTAGTAAAACCCACTATCAATTAGTACAATTTTACTAATTAAAATAGTGAAAAAGTTTTCTACTATGTAATTAGTAAAAAATACTTTTAAATTAGTGGAAAATAAATATAAAATAAAAAAAAATATTTACTTTGTGATTTTCGTTAATTGAAATAGTATATTCCTCAATTAAAAAAAAAAATTTAATTTCACTAATTTATTAGTAGTTTTCACTATATTCAATAGTGCTTATATTCACTATTTCAAACAGTAGATTTCTACTAATTCATAGTCGAGCAATTTTCACTTTCCAAATTAGTGCATAGTTACTATGAATTAGTGGTTTTCCACTAATTCAACTTTAGAGAGTATTTTAACTAAAAAAAATGTTATACTATAAAAAAATCTACATTATAGTCGATTTCACGGACTGTGTAATTCCATTTTACACAAGTAAACGCAGTAAACTAATTTAAAAAAAAAAAACAGCAGTATTTCTAAAATTCCTGATGTAAAAAAAGGAATACGCCTACTCGCTTCGCTTAAAAGTAATTAGAAACGATTTGTTCGCCTTCATAAGAGTGACTTTTTTTTAATCGCCCCAATAAATTTTTGATAACGAAAAAATAAAATTGAAATCGAAATCGAACAGATAATAGAAGTTGAAAAAAAAAAAGAAATGAATAACATACTCAGAGTATCGACTGATAAAGTTGGTGGGCGTCGAGTAGCCGAGCTGCAGCCTCGAGCGAATGACCTTCTCCTGAACGGTGACGACGCGGGTCGAGCGGGAGCTCTGGTGCACTCGCGTCGTCTTTATCACTTGGTGCCGGTAATGCTGGTGATGATGGTGCAGTTGCTGCTGGTGCTGCTGCGAGCTCGATGACGAGCTCGCGTGGTGGTGATGGTGCGACGCTTCGCGTGGTTCCACCATCGTCGCCCCGAACATTTTCCACCTCGACTCGATTACGCTCACTGTTTACCCTCCTTGAAGGCGTTTTTTTCGTTTTTCTTTTATTTTTTATTTTTTATATCAAGCAAAGCACTGCACTAGTCTGGACACACTGCCTTCTGGGCGCGGCATCTTGGCCTAGTCACTTTTTGTTGCTTCTTTGAGCGATCGTCACATGGCTGCGCTCGAATTTATTATTTTTTTTTTATTTCGATCGCAGCCTAGAGAGCGAGCTTGACTCGGTTTTATAAATGAATTTTCATCAACAACAGACAATTTCGATATCTCGTGCTTTGGGAGGTACACCCGGTGTATCTGACTGACCTGCGATTATAATTTCAATGAATTAATTATACTCTTATTGCTGTTTTGAGCGATGAGAGATCAATGACGAGAGAGGCTTTGGAGAGGAGCTTTTCACGAAAAATCGTCATACCATTATTTTTTTTTAGAACTGATTCAAATAGTAGAAGAATTTAAGGAATTCAGCCACGTGTTTGAAGTTTGTAAAATTATAATACTATTGCGTAAAATTGCAACGATAACGAAATACATGCCTGTTTGACCTTCGGATACCTCTACGTATAATACCTGCATTTACACAAGAGATAGTGCTAATTCCCTACGCACAGTTGGAATATTTCAATTTGAATACAGAATGCAAATGTTGCAGTGAGGCTTTGGCGAAAATGATTTATTAATTAAATAAAATTATTATAATAATAATAAAAAATATACGAAGAAAAGAGGCACGAGCTACCGGAAGTTCGATGCACAAGCCTCGGGTATATTATACGCCAACAAGAAGTATCCCACACACAAGTACGAGATTGGAAATGGCAAATTGTCGTTGTGGTGGTCAATCGATCGTATCGACGTCCGACAGGAAATACCCAGCCAATCAAGCCCCAACTTGTATATCGCGAATTTTCTCATAAGCGTGTCGCGACTTTTCCTATGCCCGGCGCAGGTGTATAATCCATCGATTTCCACAGGTCGACAGCCCCGAAGTGTAATATACCGCGGGAGAGAAATTACGACGGACTGTCTAAGCGTATCCTCGTTTTTCATGCCTAAAATTATCGGTACCCGCGCGCGAGCGCATAATTAAATCGTTGGCCGGGGCTCGTTTTCACTCGGCACGTCTCGACGCTTTTCCTTTCGGTATATATGCATAATTGAGTACACACGTAAAAAAAAAAAAAAACTTTCTAATGAGCACGCTAAGGATAATGCACGGATGATCGCGCTGCGAGTCGCGGTAAGAAAGGATTATCCATTCGTATTATCGCGAGAAAAAAATGAGGAGAAGAAAGTGTTTTGCTAAGCTATTCTTTAGAGCGTCAAAAGGTCATTCAAAGCGGTTTCTCAATTTGTCGGAGGGTTTTAGAAATTAATATTTATGGGAGGATCAAAGCTTCCGTGAATTATTCATGAGGCGTTATTACAAAAATCGTTCGGTGGTTGTTAGATTTTAAATCCGCGTGTCCTTTTATGCACTAACTTTTGCGAAAAAATTTATTCTGTGTGCGTTTAATTAATTTTTACATTTTAATTTGAAGCATTTATGAAAGTGGGTTAAAAATCCGGTAACTAATTAATGAAATGAAATGAAATGAAATGAAATAAGAGTAAACTTATAAAGTAAAGTAAAATAATTGGAGGAAAGTGCGTGTAATGTATATGTATTGCATCCAATGAGAAAGATCTTTAATTTTCGCTGTATTTATTTGAGTGACGTTAATAACAATTAAATGATGCTTACAGGGACACCGAGGATATCGTTAATAAACTGGCGAGTTATTCAAGCACTTTAGTTAATGAAATCTGAAAGAGCCATTACGGGCCATCTACTTTCTTCTCCCGATAATGAAAGGTCTCACTATAATAACTTTGTCAAGCGACGAGGTTCCAAAAAGCCGCGCGTCCTTTCTCTTAATTATGAACTTCGACAAAATGATTAATTGACTCCCGTGAATCTGTCCGAGGTGGATGCCCGCGATCATATATGCATATACATACGCGAAAAAAATCCTGCAAAATATGTTCTTTCTCTTGTCGACCAGATAATTGCAGTTGCACCGTATATCAAGCGAAGGATTTTTACTATAGGATTGCTATTTTTTCCCTTAGTTCGTTTATTTATTTAGTTATTTATTGCATTCAATGCTTATTACCCTCCTTTCTAGTGTTTAAGTAAAGTGTCAAAGAAAAAAAAAATGAAGTAATACTTCTTTTTTTTTTCGTCGGAATACCTATATTTTTCTAAAGAATGCTATTAAACTTTACCTCTATACTTATGAAAAATTAGAAAGTCATGTTGCGCTCATCTTTCCTCGGCGCGTAAAAATTTGCGGTACATTTTATAGATTAGAAAGCAAACATTAACGTCGGAGGAGGAAAAAAAGTGGGAAGACAGCTCATCATATAGCGTAGGAGAAGATTTAAATGCATCCAGTTCGCGTAAGTACAACGTTCTCAGACGTAAAGACCGTTTTCCACGAGATAATGTATATCCTCGCGAACGCTTCGTTCTCACGTGCAGGCTGAAAAGAGAAAGAAAAAAAATCGCACGGCTTACGGTCGTTATTTCTCTTTCATTGTTTTTTTTTTCGACGCGTCAACTTTAAACTGATTGAAATGAGTTAACAAGTTTTTTTCACCAAATTGTTGAAAGTAGATGAAGCGTTTATGGCGCAACTTATGGTCTTATTAAAATTTTTTAATAATTTCATTATATATTTATAATTTATGTGTAAACCTTGCGTACCTGTACAGTTATAAATATTTTAGAATTTAAGTTTATTATATTTTTACATTAGTACATAATTATATTAATTAGGACTATTTTAGTCCGTTGAATGCAATAAACAAATGAACATTTAAATATCCACTTGAAAACGTATATTTTACCCAAGTTATATTAAAGATTAAAAAATTATTTTCGAGATAATTAAGTTTGAAAAGTTTCGCATTGACAACTAAAAAAAAAGTTTGATAAAATAAAATAAAAAAAAAATGTTTAGATATCATTGTATTGATTATTACTATTATAGTTCATTCGATGCAATGAATAAATATTGAAAAATGTCCACTTGAACGCGTACGCTTCATCCAAGTGGTATTATAAAAAATTTATTTTCGAAATAATCCTGATGTATTAAAAGGATCAGCATTAAATCGTCGACCAAAGCTTGATAAAATAAAACGAAAAAAAAAAGCATAAAAAAGAATGTTTAAATAGTTTAGTTTGCATATATCGACGGAAACAGCTTCAAATTGGAAGTTGGCATTGACGAGTGAAGAGCGGCGGGCATTGCACGCAGGCCCGTATATATCAAGAGAGGACAGGCGACATGATACCGTAAGTTCTCTTTAGCGACGTCGAGTGCTCGTGGCCGAGGAAAGGAGGCCGCACGTACACGAAAAGCCGGTGCCGTTGAATACGCAATGAACGGGAGAGACCTCACGGGCTCGGCGACCCGATCACGAGCGCGGCGCGCTTTTTCAACCGCGAAATTTCCCCGGATCCGCGCGCTGCGACGGAAATTATCAAGTGGATTTCGAAAGAGTCGCCGAGGGTGAAAGCTCGCCCCGATCGGCTGAATTAATAACGAGCGGACCGAGAGCAGTCGAAAGTTCTTCAACTCGAGAGTTTCTTACGCCCGATGGGAATATATACACACGCGCCTGTGTGTCTTCAATATCGTCGACCAATTGCTTTTGATTTTTATGTAAATTTTTTCGCTTGTCAACGAGGAGAGTCAGCGGGCGCTTTGGTGAACAGTTTATTTGTCTTTCGTTTCGGGAGTGTCTCTTTTTGTTCAGTCGTTTTTTGTCTTACTTTATATTTCGTTCGCCGAGCACTTCTCACCTACTTACAATAAAAGTTGCAACAAAAGGGAGAATAATAAAAGAAACGTCAATTTGTCTTCTTCTTTTGAAACTTTTTGGTAAATAATAAATTACTCGATCTGGATAAATTAAAAATCAGTCGTGTAGATAGAAATATAGGACATCTCTCTCTCTCTCTCTCTGCATGTTTTCAGCGCGACGATTTAGAAAATGAATCCTTTTAAAATTTTTCGAGTAAATACATATTAAAGAAGAGTCTACCGTTTTTGCCGTGTGTGAGACAAATTCCTTAGAGAATTCGCTCTCCATTTTTTTACCGCCCCAAGGTTTGTACGCTGCCTCGCGCACGTGAGCACAAATTGAAAAAGCTTTTCTGCGAAGATATTCCATTTATAAAGTTAATTGCACGGCACCTTTGAACGACGATCGGTGTCTAGGGATTTCAAACATCAAAGTGTACGAGAAATACGAGATTCGTAAATTTCGAGATAGTAAAAATTTCAATACAGCTGAGTTTAAGGTAGAAAAATAAAAACAGCTGACTGAATAACGAGTACTAGAAAATAAATATAGACTGCAATAATTGCAATAAGTATAATTGAGAAAATCACACGCACTAAAACGATAGAAACTTCACAGTAAATTTCTTGAACAGCCGCATAAATGATAAAATTGGTAGAAGAAAGAAAGTTTACTCCTTTACGTGTCAATCTTATTCAACGCATTCAGTCAGCGTGCAATACCGTACTTTTAATTAACGGTACATGGAGAAGATGTTCTACTGTAGAAAAAAACATCGAACCAACTAATAATTCACAATTTGGACTAAACAATAAAATATCTCTCCCTGTGTAAAAAAATTTAGTCTGGTAATAGTCTAGCCAAAGTCTGTCTAAAGAGACGATCCCAGACTTTATGCCAGATATAATATAAATTAAATTTAGTCTGTCTGGAAAAGTGTTTGGCAAAAAGTCTCGCATTATTTGTAACACTTAATTTTTTTACTTTGTATCTGGCATAAAGTCTGGGATCGTCTCCGTAGCCAGACTTTGGTCAGACTTTAAGAACCAAACTATTGCCAGACTAAATTTTTTTACACGGGTCCGAAAAAAAACGATAAGGCCACGTACGTTTCTTATTTCCTTTCTTTCAATAATTGGTCATACTGACAAACGGCGAGGAAAATACAAGCAGCGCTCGATTTGAGGAAAAATGCTTCGGCAATAAGTTTCCCCGGGGCGACCTTTATCGGCAGAACGCGTAAAATTCCATTAGAAAAATCGCTTCTTCTTACCGTCGTCGTCGCCGGTCAGCGGAGCGCGCGCGCGCGCCGTTTGATACGGTAATGGAACTGTCAAAGCCAGCGCCGATGCGCTCGTGCAGGAGTAAAAAAAAAAGTGGGCTATAGCACGGACTGGATTGGAGGGGAGCATTTTCTTTTTCTTGCCTCCTCTACTACTACTCCCGATTCCTACGGCGCCGCTTTTTTTCATCGTCCCTCGCTTCCGCCGTTTACGCGCTCCCGCGCGTCCAATGCCGCGCTAATGCCTTTTTAGTTGCTCGTTCGTGCGCGCGTTTTTATTTCATTTTATTTTGACGCTTCCGTCGTCGAAGTAGGCGTTTTTTTTTTCGATTCGATTCTTCTGCCGCCGAGGCAGGGGCGCTGCGTTTGATCGTAGTTTAATTTCCTGATATCGAGCAGCGTAACGTAACGAAAAAACACGACGTTGTAAATGTAATTATCCGATGTATAGTATTGCTCTGGGCAAAATGTCTGCTTTTGTGGTACGATAAGGGCTGATTTTTAGAGGTGATTTTGCATAAATCATATATGGATAATACAATCACTTGTGTGGTGTACATACAATGATCGTTATACATTTTTTTTAAATGTTTTTTTTTCTAATAAAATGAGTGTTTTTTATGTTAAGAGAGTAGTGCAAGGGCGAGAAAATAGTAGACAAAACAAATGAATCCAAAGATCCAATAAATCATGAAGAGAGTTGACATTAGAGCACAGTGCGGACTTTTGGGTCACGAAGCACTCGCCTTTTATGAAAAAACTGCACGGACGTTATTAATTATAACTTGCCTTTGGCAAAAAGTGTAGGTCACGAAGCATATTTGCAATACGTAACAATCGCTTTCGTGCCTTTCACGCCTACTTTGAGCGCAGATCAGTCATACTTTTTTTATTAATAAAATAGGACTGACAGAACTCACGTGTACCGTGAAATTTATATTTTATTTTTCGTTTCTAATTTTCTTTTGAACACTAATTTATTAATTGAATATACGAGATCGGAGTTGGCGGACGATAATTTTATTTAATAATTATTTTCTCTCATCCCGAGAAATTTTCGCCAGCTCTTTTTAAACGGCAAATATGAAAGTTAAATAAAAGTTCTTGGAACATAAATTTTCTGCATATTTAGATCAATAAGAGTAATTAGAGCATTAATTGAATTTTCCGACGCCCATGATGTGCGCACCTGTTTTTAATTAATTGAAGATTATAAAATGAGGAAAAATTTTCATTTAATATTTTCTTAATCCGTGAATTTGTCGTATTTACTTCGCTTAAATTAATTCATTTTTTTTTAAACTGCGATAATTATTTAATCGTTTAATTTTATCGATCTACAGAGCATTATGCATGTAACTGCTTGACGATGCTTTGAATAAATAAGGACTTAAATAAATGGATTTCTCGATTCCGCGATTAAAGTGTGAATAAAATTTTCACGAAGAAAAAAAAAAACCATCCGCGTTGCTCGACAAGATCAACAATGTAAATCAAAGCAGCGATTATTCACATAAATCTTCTGCCACGCAAGAACGATCGAGCGGAACGACTTGCTATAGAAAAAGAGGCATATTTCCCTAGGAAGTGGTCGAAATAAATAAGCCGTCAGCTCGCCCGAGGTGTTAAAAAAGGCTAAGCGCGTTTCGCCCATCTGACAGAATAGTTAGGCGAGAAACGGCAATAAAAGAGCCTAGAAAAAAAAAGAAGTGCAACCGAGGGAAAATTAATCGAGGCACGTTCGCTCGTGACCTCGAAAGCTCGAGTCGTCGCAGCTGACGCGCGGCATCGAAAATTTAACGTCGAGACGATGAGGGGCAATTCAGACAATCGGCCGGGTTATTGACACCCGACTACCGAGGTTCCGATCTTCTTTATTCTCCGTCTGTACTTGTTGACACTATTTTAACTATATCGGATAAATTATTGGATTTGAAATGAAGGTTGTAAAAAAAGATATCGAGAAACTGCGTGATCGAGGGATGGATATTTTATTCCAGGCGGTGTGTGATATACACCATAAATATCGTAGAGTAATTCGTACTCATTTTGTAGCTATGGCGACAGATTTAAATTTAATCCGTTTTACAAATTGGTCGTTTGAAACCGCAGCGCGACCCGATTCCTAAGAATTGTATAATATGGTAATAATTATTGAAAAACCGCAACTCAGAGGAATGGTAGGTATCAGCCGCGGCTAAATAACAATTGTAATTTTATGTTACTTCTCACGAGAGCAATTAAACGCACGTTATCTAAAATAATGAAGCGACGATCTCGACACAATGTATGAGGTTGTATCAATTACGTAAGATTGCTATGCTCCTATTTATAATTGAAATCTATATAGAAAGGATTCGAGAAATGAATTTTTGAATTTCAAGTTACGCCGGCCTGCGATTATTCTAAGATCTGCAGCGATTTAATTGAAATTCCGAATGCGCATTTTTATTTATTCCCAGCGGCCTGTATATCCAGAAGAAGAATCCGTTAGCGTATCCATTGCCACAGTGACTTTCTGATTTCAGCGATGCCAATTTTTGTAGGTAATCGCCCCATTAAACCACGTTTAATTCAGCTTGTCTTGCAAAAAATTAATTCACTGACGTTAAAAAAAAAAAACAGAAAGAAAATTGAACTGACTGTCCAATGAATCTTTGCGATATTTGAGTCAAGTGGTACGAATAAACCTTAATCAAAATGATCATTGACACAGATTCTTTATCCTCTTATACAGATGACTGGCACTATAACTGGGAATATGTTAGCTCGTGTTAAAATTATAGCAATAAATAATTTTGAAGGATCTTTCCTGATACTCGAGAAGAAAAAAATTACAAAGCAATAGGCAGGATGTTTAAAATAAAAGAGTTTTGTTCCTCGCAGATTATCGAATGAGATAACGATCTCGCTATAATTATCTAATTACAAACGAACTCATCTAATCTAGCACGGATAAAATTATGCATTTGACATCACGATGCAATTGTGGCAGCGCGCTCCATTTGATGCGGAAAGAAATTAGGCCCGAAGAAAGTTCGATGCGATAACGCCGTTGACCAATTAAAGTAATTAAGGTGCAACCGCGATGACTCGCTCAAGAACCCTCTTCTGCATAAACTAGATGCGCTCGACGCATTTCACGTGCTCTGACTCATTCTTGCAAATTGACTCGAATTTGTTGTCTATACGGATATCTGAAAATTGCTCACTGCCCAGCATTTTCTAGACACTTAAATAATTCACCTGTCATCCATCACTTTGGATCCTTCAAATTTTCCAAATTTCTAGTAGGATTACCAGATAAGGGTCTCTTTCTTGTACTGATAAAAGCGAGTAACAGTTGCATAGGGAAAAGTAGTGCATCAGAATTGACTATACTTTCCTCAAGTATGTACTATTTTCTTCGTTACAAACGATGATACAGTAATTTTCGATGTAACACTTCTCCACGTAGATAAATCGGTGGATCTATCTCGAGCATCTCGATGCAGTCGGCGCGCGATTTTCCAGTATTACGGCGAAATCATTGTAACACCATGCGAAATAGCCCCGCCGTAGGAAGTGCGAATTCTCCTTTGCAATTTCACGCTTTCGACTATATTCCATTACGTCGGGAACTCGCGCAACGCGCGGATTTTCGTTGTTGTGGAAGCAGCCTAATAAAGCCGCGGTGCGCTCGGCCCCCGCTAATTGGCCGTCGGCTGAGTGCAAATAGCGAAAAACTGGACCCCAAGGCCGGCTAACGAAACGCGACTAACGGGGCATTTAGAAATCGGCGGGCCTTGTGGATATGTGCCGGGCACTTAACGGCCGAGCACACAGCTGACACCAGACCCAGCAACTGGATAGATTTTCCTTTTCTCATCCTCCCCCCCCCCTCCCCCCCTCCCTTCCACTTGCTGCCGCGTTTATACACACTCGGCCGAGTCACGTATATATATTTGCATTAAACGGCGACTTTTTTTTACTTCATTTTGCGCTTACGTGTGGAAATTTGTAAGTCGCGGTGAATTTAACAGCACTGTTTAGAGTCACAGTTTATGATAATGGTGCAATTAAAATTTATAGCGATTGCGACGTATTAGCAATGAGCAGGCGACTTCGCGGCGCTGTTTATAGTTACTGAGAAAACAATTTTATTTTTACATTTTCTTTTTGTGCAAAGTGTAACGCGGCAATATTCTTTTATCGAGCTTCTATTAATTTGAGATGTTGTAGCATGGCAGTAGTTTGCGTATTAATTTAATTACCGTAAATCTTAAAAGGTATAAGTTAAAAACTTTGGAGCTGCGAGTAAAAGTTTATTACTGCATACAAAGGAAAAAAAAAACAACATAATGATCGGTTACATTTCACGTTCTCGAACTTTTGTTCCAATTAATACTGGCTACATTTAAATTTTGACATGAATGCATGAAATTCCGAGTAATTTTGAAGGTACCGTATAAAGCCGCCGCTGCATATGAAACACTAGTGTTATGACATCTTAATTGTGAAACTCGTACACTTGTAGTATACTTTATAATTACGAAGTTTTAGTATGCATTAATTGTATTCATAATAATTAATGAAAATTCATATTTATTTCTTCTTTCTCAACTGACCTATTTCACCGAACACAATCGAGAATTATTAATTTAGTTTTAAATAATATCATTTTATATAGACGTGGGTGAATTCAGACTAACCTTCTCGCGCGGTAAAAATAAAGATATTGCATATTTAATGGGAAAAACTTTTTACATCCTATTCGACGGTCGTTTTTGACAATAATAACATTTTTATCGTTGTTACGCGGAGAGACTATAAAGTCCGCAATAAAATTATCATTTCAACTGAGAAAATAATGAATTCCGCGGAGAAAGTCGCGGGAAAGGCGACAAAAGGGTGAATATGACGAAATAACGCGGAAATTAATTCACACCTGTACAGCGAACAATCATGACTTCAATCTACATTGTGAACTTTAACCGCCCTCCCCTCTTAGAATTTTTCCTCCACGCCCACGTTTAATATCTATACTTTGCCAATCATTAAACGCAACTACTGATCGAAGAGAAAAATTTCCAGAATTCCCCGGAAGATAAAAAGAAAGTAAAGCCGCCCGATCGGGTCATTTCGCACTTAAGAATATGGCACGAGGATAAAGAGCGCTCGGCTGCACGGCTTTAAAGGAAGATCAAGAGAGGCGCGAAGCCACGTGCTAGTCGCGGCTTTCCTGAGTTGTATAATGCAGGTGAATTCGCCTCCGGCGGCAAAAGTAAAAGTTCATGATCCGGAGAAAGCTTTAAGAGTCTCTCCTTCTCAGTCCGCCTGGTTCCAAGCGCGTGCACCGCTCTTTCGAATGGCGACGCACGACAGCGTTAAGGGGTCTATATACTCGGCCGTCGCAGCCGCGAATTTTCCTTCCACGGTGCCGAGCGAAGGCTGCCGCGCACAAACTTTCGCGACCCGCGCATGTGCCTCGCACTTTCCTCTCGAGTGCTTTCAGTGTCAATAATCTACGCTTTGCGCCGCAGCCACCGACAAACGCCGCTTGAGCGAGCTTTGGCCACTTTTTATTAAATTAATTTTTTTTTTAAAGTTTAATAGAGATATAAAGCTTTGGCTTTTACTTTGATTTCGAATTTTTGTATTTTTTATTTTACTCGATGCGTGTGCCTTCTGAATTGGAATATTCTAATTTTTTAGGCTCTTTCTTATGGTAAGTACATAATTTGTATTTTTAATGAGGATATTAGAAAGTTTCGTATTTATTGCATGTAATTTAATTCACAAAATAGTAATTAATATTTTTATACAAAAAATTATTACGGTTAGTATTAATATAATTACTACTACTTTAAAGCTGATTTTATAGGACTTTCAAGTAGTTAAGAGAGAAACAGTTACTTTGCATTTTGTTATTGGCAATTTTAATTTGAGTACTTATTACATTTCTTTTGTATGTTACAAACGAGTAAACAATGGTGACGAATCTACGAAAAGGAAAAAAGAAACGAAGACGTCAAAGCCTGCTGATAATAAATTCAAAATTCAATATGCAACAGCTGCACTTGGTTGACGAATAATTATGTAAAACAATAACAACTTTTAACAAAAGTTACAGAGTTTCTTTTGGAAAAATGAAGTAACAATCGGGCAATTTTTTTTAAAAGTTCCTTGTTTAAAACGATCCTGAGAGAACTTTGGCAGTTACACCAGAGAAAAGCATTGTAAGGAATGCACCTACAATGTTTAATTACGAAAGACCGTACAAAGATTTTGAAATACCCTTTTCTCACGAGTACAGTCTGGTGTACCTACATAATCCACTTCTCTGTACTCGTTTTAGGTGGCACCGTAGCAGAAACTTTGTTATTTCAACTGCAGTTTCTATAAGTCGTGAAAGCTCAAATTACAACTTAATTAAAAAAAAAAAGAATTTTTGGAGATTTTACTAAGTCGACCCCTTAATATGTATACCGAAGTACTTTTTTCTAAGAAAATCTTTTACTTTTACGTTTTATTTTTAATATACCCATGAAACGATCTTTCGAACATTTTTCGCCTACAGAGAAATGAAGAGAAATTTGCTGATCGGAGAAAACTGCGTGATTTTCAAAAAGGGTCCAATTGATCGACAGTTATGCGAAATGACGGAAGATGAAAAATTTCACGATTGCCCGTGCGTTTCAATGAATGCGGTCGGTTGCAAATTTTTCCCCCCGAGGGCTCAAAACGACTCGTTTCTAAAAACTTTCGCGATCCGCCGCCCTATGCTAAGTAGTAGCCACGTTGCGCAAAAGTCCGCGCGTGCGCCAATCATAAAACGAGCCCAGCCGAAGCAGGTAGTAGCAAAATAATCGTCGGCGAACGATTTTTTTTTTCTACGCGGAAATGTAAAGCCCAGTTCACGACTTTTTACGCGGCGAGGCGAATCTGCGATTTAGCGAATTTGCATGGGGATAAAAAACTTTCTTTTTTTCAACGAGCGATAATGGCGCGATTATTTACATACATCGGCGCCGCTGCAGTGTCACTTTATCGTTTATTGTGAAAGTCCATTTTGCCCCCGAGATGGACTTTTTTCATTTTTTTTTTTCAAACGACGCGGTAAATGCGGGCACGCTATGGGCATTGTCGCGGACGTTGGCGTCCTGGATGGCTTTCTATTTTACTGCATAAATTAGTAATGCCTCTGCACTGTCGTGTTTTCGTGTTTTAATAAATGCTAATTCCCTTTTAATGCTTGTCTCTCCCGCGCGATGTGTGCGAATACAGTGTGCACTGCACCGTTGGTAAATTTATTTGACCGGCGAGAAAGTTACTTTCATTATATTGTTTTGCTGCGAGCTATTTTTGCAACGTCTATGTCGATATTATTTAATCTTCTTTTACAATTTACAATTAGAAAGCTACGGGTAAGCTCAGCAACTAAATAAATACTTAACTTTTTCTTCCACCATTTAATGCATTTATATAAATTACAATAAAAAAAAATAAAAAAATAATAAACAATGGTGTAATTGTATACTAAAGATGTCAAGGTTTTCAGGTAAAATTAATATTTAGTATGATTAAAGTGACTTTTAATATTTCATTAATCAGATTTTATATTTGAGGTTTTTGTATGTAAATTTATGATGATACACACAAAAGCAGAGGCTCCCCTTACACTTGATCAAAACAAATGGGTACTTCAGGATTTCAGCGGAGAATAAACTCGTTTCTCATATAAAATATATGTAGCCTGTCAAGCGAACGCCGTTAATATAGAAAATAAAGAATTGTTTCTTTTTTTTTCTCAAAAAAATTCTATAAGCCACGAAAACTTATCGATTCAATAAGAGAACCTTGCCACGAGTGATCTGTAAATTCCCAACTTCGCCTCGTATGGCCAAAAAAAAATCCATTACCGGAACGCAGCTTCGCGCACGCGCGTCAACTCGCAAAAAAAAACGGCACGGCCAATGAGACTCCCGCAAAAAAGCATAAAATAAGCCGGACCTCCACCTCCGCAGGAGAATCATCGGCCTCCTTTTACGCAGCGAAGACAAAAGCCCAACTGCCCACGCAGTCCAGTGCTTCTGCCGAAAATCGATGACCCCTACGGGGGGAGTCCTATCTGACGGGGAATTGGTAAAAGAAGCCCCGTGAAATGAGAATCCGCCGGATGTCATCATGCCCCCATGTCCCTGGTGCGTTAGCTTCCGGGCAGTCGGGCATCTCGATGCCTTAATTGGCTGCCGTTTAAGCACCTCGTTCATCATTCAAAGCAGCCGCCAACTAAGACGTCTGCCCATTAGTTGCGTACAGTGTTTTACGCTTATCTCGTGTCAATTAAAAAATGCTTTTTATTTTCAGTCTGTTGGATGTGTTTTAACGCGAGACTAGACGTTAACGTAGTTTTACCGAAATTGACTTTACGAGTAATTTGTGTATACAGAGTTTTACGAGAGAATCTCGTTAATTCAAAAGAATATCGTTTTCAGTAAGTTTAATATTTTAAACAAGGCCGAGCATTAACGTTTTATCGAAAATTCAATAAGAAACGATTGTTATTGTAAGTTCGAATGGCTCTTTTTTTTTCTCTCTCGCAATCAGTTGCGCAACTCATTCTGTTATTGTTCTCTCTATTGATACAGTTTTTACGGATTAATGGCACAAAAAGTGACGAAGGAGGAAGGTGTAACGCCATTTTACTTCAAAATCGGTAAAAAACAAAAAAAAAACAACGTAACACGCTTTTTATTCAAGACTAAAGTTTTGCTATAGACAATCCTGCGAGCATAAGCGACAAATCATTCGAAAATAATTTTCCAAGAAACGTAAGAATCGATCGTATCCAAAAAGATTTTCAAAAACAGATAAGGAGGTTAATATTTAGTTAATAATTAACATATAGTTTCGCTGTACACGGCTATAGTCGACGCACAATAATCGCAGGAGCAGCGAATGAAAACAAATTTTCCGAGAAGCAGAAAAATTAGGTCGCGTTTAAGCAGATTTTTGAGAAGAGATAAGGATTTTACTATCCGTCATTGAAGAAGTCTAAGTAAGCGCAATAAGACGTAGGAAAAAAAAAGAGGCAACGAGCGCAACGGTTTGACCCTGAGTGTCGATGAGAGCGCGTCATGCAGCGATCGCGCCCAGGCGAAACGCAAAGTCGCACAGCCGAGCGAGAGCGACACTTTCACTATGAGCGCTCTATCGGTCTCTTTATTTTAATAGATAGAAGAACTGCGTCCAAGGCTCTCTCTCGCCTGTTTCTCGGATTTTCCGCGCTTTTTTCCCCCATATTTTTCTCGCCGTTCCTTTTGCTTTCCCCGTGGCTCCTCCCTCCCGCTTTTTACTTCCCACGACGCGTCAGTATTTTTAGCCAGCCGTGGAAGGAAGTATTTTGCAATCGATTTTCAAACGCTCGTCTGGCGCAAGAGGGCAGATTGTTCGAAGCGTCGCTCGCGGTATTTTATTCTTGTTTTTTTTTCCTAGTCGACGACTCGGGCTGGTGTCAAGTTTATTGCTATGCCGGTTCGGGATGAGTCCGGTAGTCTCGTGCGACTTTTTTTTTGTCAAATTGATTGGACGATCGTTTCTATTCATCTATTTACTGTATTCATTCGGAATTAGTCGTTTTCTGCCCGTTGATACGAAATAACTGTTTTTATGCTTGATATCTGTTTTAGCATAGCAACGTTCCATAAGCGTAACTGTAAACTCATTGTGAAATGAGCCATTTATTTAGCATAAATAATACATTTCAGAGTCTTTAGCGTGTATATAGATTGAGAGAATTCAAGCCTCGTAAATCAATACGTAATTTTACAACTCGAAAAAAAAAAATAATAATAAAATTTAAGTGTTTCGCATAAAAGCGCAGCGTACTCAAACAAGGAACCGAAGATTACAAAATCTAATTAAATACGTAACCTATATAATATCTTTCTTAACGTGACTATTTCGGTATACACTTGTATCCTATCCTATGGATTGTGTGCATTCACTTTACTATAAGACCATAGGTATAAAATATGACCGCCAGCTCTAAATTCGCAACAAGTGTATACCAAACGACGAATGAGCATACATTCCGTACAGACATACATGTACACTTATATGCACACATATATATACACACACACACACACATTGATTTGTTTTTTTTTTTATTGTGCAGAAATGATATACCAACAGACGCTATAGAAGCATAGAAATAACGAGAAATCCAAATGATGGACAAGAGCAAGTGCACACGCATAGGAGAGTGCACCGAGTGACTGAATCAACGGTAGTGCGGTCACATGACACTTGTTTTAGAAAGTCACTCGCGCGCGTAGACTTTTAAAGCCCGACGGGATGGCAGCGAGCTTTTACTTTGCGACTCGCGACTTTCCTCTCCGGAGCCTCTATCCCTCTTTCTCTCACTCCCCAGCGACGATGATAAATACACATCGCACTCTGACACTTCGTTCATTTTATTTTATCTATTTTTTTTTTTCGTACCCTGCGGGGATCCTCCTCCCCCTGCGGAACGGTCGCAAATAAAAAAAAACGCACTGCAGGATCGGCGCACTGACACTCGAGAGGCACTCGCGGCTAATCCATCGCGACGTACCCGCGGAATTGCTGCTCCGATAAGGAAGTTGCGCGGCGCGCGAGGTGCCCGCGCTCACCTCGAGCTTCACTCGCGCTCGTGTTTTCAGACTGACTGCGGCCGATGTTCCTGCACTGTTCCTGCGGCGAGAGCCGCGAGTGCCTCCGCGACACCCCACCTCCGACACGTTCGGCTCTTCTCTCTTTTTCCATGCTGCCGTCTCGCTCGCTCGCTCGCGCGCCTGGCCGTGCTGTGCGCGCCTGTGTGCCTCTCTCCTCTTATCTAGCCGCTCTCTCTAGGCGGCGATTGGCTGGGAGCAAGGATCCGAGGGAAATCGCTGCGGCGGTCGCCACGCGCAAATGCGAGCTTGTGATGCGTTTTGGAAGTTTTCGAGGCTTCTGTGTCGCCGGCGCCGAGGCCAGTGATCCAGTGCACGCTAAATCAGCTGGAGTGAAATGGAGTGAAAATTAACTCTATTGAAGTCACTTTTTCACTTCAATTTCTAGTCAAATTCACTCCCTTGATGGAGTCAAATAGAGTGATTTTTTTGTACTTTTACGTAGAGCGAAAGATAGGGACTTAATCTTTCACATGCTACTGTACCTTAAAGTGAATTTTACTCTACTTTAAAATTAATTTAAATCACTCTATTCATGTAAAGTCTATAGTAGAATCAAATTCAACTCTACGAGTGTTTCGGTATAAACTAAGAGTGAAATTTGACTCCAACCGTTTTAGCGTGTGGGCAGTGAGCGTTCGACGATGTTTAATGGCTTTATTTCAGTGGGAAGCCTTGCAGGATTTTAAATTTTATCGCAGTTGCTTTAGGAAAATCCAACGCGCGTCACATTTTTTTATTACATATATACATATCGATTTAATAAACCATTTTTTATGTTATTTTTTAATTAAAATATAATAATGTTCACAACTTTTTTTTGCTATCGATTCAACTTTATTTTTTAATTTATCTAGTGCTAAATTTAAATTTAACATAAACTTTACTGTAGCTTCAGTAAATGTTACCAAAGAAAATGTATGTTGTAATTTTTTTGAAGGCTCAGTCTGTGAGGACATGAAAACTGACTGTTGAAAAAGTATGTTCCGAGCTAAGTACAATAGAAAGAATCTCTTAGACAAACATCCAAAGGGGACGATATAAATTTAAAAGTGAAATCGACAGGACATCAGAGTGAAAAATGAAATATAACAATTGAAGGAACTCACGTCCCACAGCTATTAGTCAATGAAGCAAAGGAGAGGAGCGAGCAGAAGCAAGACAGATGAATGGATGAGCCTTGTGTGCAACTGAATTTCAACAAAGGGGATTGTAGAACAGAAGTAACATTGATATACTTATAATTGGTACAATAGTAAGAGGTTGTCATGAAAGTTAACGAGACTGAAGGTTCGCCGTTCAAAAGAGTGACTTGCAGTCATCTTCTCTGCGCGAATATTTTACCGACAAGTCTCATCAATTTAAATTATTCACAGAGTAATGAAATCCATACTCGGAATTTTCGCCGTCGACTATTATTCATTATTTTGTCAAATTTTCCGCACCTTATCAATTTGAATCCTTATATAAAATCAATGCAATAAAATAGAAATAAATGAAAGCAGCTTTTTTTTTATCATTTACCTCAAAATTAACTATCCTACTTGAAGCGAGACGCTGTAAAATTTTCATTCAACTTTTTACAACTCGCCAAGACGTAAGTGTAATTACAATAATGCCACGTTATAAAGTTATGAAACAGAGATCCTCCGCCAGGGAGAGAGAGATAAAAAAAAATGTAATTCATGAAAATTCGTTTTGTTTTCACGGTTGCGCAATTGCACGTCGTTGCACAACAGAAGCGCGACGGTTAAATAAAAATTAACGAACGCAGGCAAATCGCCAGGGATGGTAGATCCCCTTTTTCAGCGAAGCTCGTCGGGGCAACGGTATATATGTACATCGAATCATCCACACCCGCGAAACGCGCGCCTCTTCTTCCATCTTCTTCGCCTCTTCTGCTGCATATACATTCTCGTTTTCATAATCTCAGCGAATCATTACACACGCACGCGCTCGGAGCACCACTCGCTGAACCTGATACATAACTTAACGTTAGCTCACCGCTCGCCGCTTCGGCCTATTCATAAATTAATTGCCGATTGCGCGCGTGCGCTGCGGGTAAATAGAAAATGATCTCTAGAATTGGCTGCGAGTCGCGTAATTAAGCAATTGTTCCGTGTGGAAGAAAGGCGAAATGTTAATCGCACCGACCGCCAATCGAAACACAATCAGCGTTCGCCAGGTAATTTCTGCAAAAATCCTTTCCTTCGGAATTATTCTGTTGTAAGCCATTCACGGTGTAATTCACTCATGATGCAGAAGAAAGTATTTTTGTGCTTATATACTATTTTTTTTTATTTATTTAGCAGAGTAAAGTAAGTGAAAACAAAATAATTTTTGAAACGTTATTAAGATATGTTCAAGTTATTGTTAAAATGGTTTAAATTTACTTTAAGTATGTTTATTACTTCAATGTTTCGTACTTAAGGATTCTTCAGTCCATTGAATTAGTCATAAATAAATAAAATATGTATCATAGGTATACAGGTGTACAGATTCAGTATGCTATAATTTATTCTAATTTTTTAAATAAAATTTCTCTCTCCGCGAATTCATCGATTCACGAATAATCGTAAAGTCTCGTTTAAATTCTTGTAGGTGCTTTGAATGACGCGAATTCGAAAGAAGTCACTTAGGGCACGGAGAGATTCAAATTGCTGAGAACTTTTGAGTCGAATCGTGTTGGCGTTACGGTGAGGCATAGTGCGGCACGGTACGGTACACGTGGACCGTTTGTTGTAATCCTGCGGCGCCGCAACGCGAAGTTGATCTTTTCAATCGGATGGTCGAGTATGAACGTGCACATCAGTAATAATAGATCCGATGGAAATTGCAGGCGGCCCGGCTCCGCGCGGATTGAGCCCGCTGAAAGGACTTTCCATAGACCTTCCAGCCTTTCCATCGATTTTCTTCGACTTCAGCATCTTTCTTTTAGGAGTTTGCACTTCTTCTCTTTGCCTCTTTCCTTTTTGCGCTTTTTCAAATGACTGCGGGATAAAGTTTTCACGGTTTTTTAATTGACTCGAAAGGACAATTTTCCTTTTCTTCGCAAACTTTGTGATTTCTTTTTTTCTGTGGAGAAAATTTTATTGTCCAACTTTGCATCTGTTTAAAACTATTTTCTTTTAAAAAGTAGAGTTTGGAATTTTCACTTTGAAAATCGAGTGACTATACTTTTATGCTGTTTGGCTTATAAATGTTTTTTACTTCAAAAAAATTTTAAATTACTTTTACGATGAAACGTTTTTACGTTCGCACCTTGACTGGCTGTAGAGATACATTTTCCAATCAGATGATTTCCTCGCCTGAAAAAATAATTTTACAATCGCGGCATTCTCGGAATCGTTAATAAATTATGAGGTACATTTATTTAGCTCCGCGGCAATAAAAATACTTATTTCTCTTCAGAACAATCGATCGATGACGCATAGCAATTGATCGCCTTACAGCCTGTCCCATTATAGTATCAAATCATTTAAATTTTAATGTTCAATGTGTACGAACGACTCTTGGTCAACGCGCGCTTAAGACACTTAAAAAGATTAAAAAGTTTAGTGCAATGTAAGCTTTCATTAAGAATCGCTCGCCGCCTATTACAGCATAAAATTTACCTGGAAGTAGGACATTAACGAAGCATCAAAGAAAAATAAAGATATTACCAGCTCCATTATAATAAAAAAAAAAGAGCCCGAAGAAAAAAAGGAAAGCAAGCGCACGCTGTAAGTGAAACCAATACAACGCGCACGTCGAACGACTACAAAAAAGCCTATTTTATTGTCATTTAATCAACGGCGCGGGAAAGAGATACACGCTTAATCAGTTGGAGTGAAAATTAACTCTCTTGGAATCAAATTTTTCACTTTAATCTTATAGTGGAATTAACTCTCTTGATGGAGTGAAATAGAGTGATTTTTTTACTCTTAAGTATAGAACGAAATGTATAGGGAATTGATTTTTCATATGCTATCTTTACCTTAAAGTGAATTTTACTTTATTTTAAAGTTAATTTAAATCACTCTATTCATTTAAAGTCTGATAGAGTCAAGTTTGACTCTACGAGTGTTTTCACTATAAATGAGCAAAAGGTAGATAGATATTAATCGTTACTAGAATTATTGATACATATTACTAGAATTCTAGTAAAGTTTGTAATTCAGAATGGTAATTTTTTCACTAAATGCAGTCTTTGACTCCGCTCCTAGACTGGTTAGTAATTTTTATTAAAATAATAGTAATTTTTCCAAAACATGTCTCTCAGTGTAGGGACTTATCCTGTAATGTGCTACTCTACTTTAAAGTTAATTTAAATCAGTCTATTCATGTAGAGTCCAATACAGTCAAATTTAAGTCCACGAGTGTTTCACTATAAACGAGGAAAAGGTAGATAGATACTAATCATTATTAGAATTATTGATACATATTGGTGTAGGGTGTAGGGACTTATCCTATGATGTGCTCTCGGTGTAGGGACTTATCCTATGATGTGCTACTCTACCTTAGAGTGAATTTTACTCCACTTTAAAGTGAATTTAAATCACTCCATTCGTGTATTAACTGTACAAGTGTTTCACTAAAAACTAAGAGTGAAATTTGACTCGAGACGTTTTAGCGCGTAAGACACGAGGATCGGAACGAAATAGTCGCGAGAGCGGTCGGCGGCGTGATCCGGCTGCAGGTCTCCTCTGAGTTTTTCCTTACATAACGAGGTCGCCGATTAGTCGTACCAGTCGGCGACGCTGACCGGCGCGGAGAGAAGGCGCCGCGTATATCCCCGAACGAACGTCGGCGAGAGAGTCCCTCGCGCGGCGAGAGGACTGCCGCCGCGACGGCGAGCACACGCGAGATATTACCTCGAGGAAGGAGCTCTCGTCACGCTCCGAGCACTCCTCTGCGGAATAATGACGTGCCAATGTGCCGGGGCTTTGATGTACGTCGGCACGCCTCGCGCGATTAAAGCCGCGAGCTGATCGCACGTCCCGGACGAGTCACAATTAATTCCACATGTTAATTCGCTCGCTGTTACTTTTAATTGGATTACATTTCGACGGGATTGTATCGTATTTTTGGAGTCGATGAATTATTCCAGTTGCGATATCATTTTTGATTCTTGACTTTTTCTTGTAATTGATATATACACGCGCGTCTTTTCCGATTTTTTTTTTTACGCTAATCAGTCAAGGTTGAGTATAATGCAAACACTAATCAATGTTGTTACTTCAGCTGAAATTTAATAATTTATAATGGATTCAAATGATATGCACACTACTTTTTATCGTAGCGATTCGATATTTCATTTTGAGCTATTTCGTAGCTTTTATACATTTCTTGTAGGTACAAAAACAAGTGAGTGGATTTTTTTTTAAATATTTTTTTACTATCCAGCGAAGGATAAACTTAAAAGGATGAAAAGTTACTTGAAAAAAAAAAGAAGAAGTTTAATAACACATTTTATCCGTCAATCAGAAGTCGACGTCACGTGTATCTATTGAATTTACTTAACTTTCACGTTAATTTGAGTAGCCGCATGACAATAGCTACTTGTGTACATCACACCGAAGGAAAAGTTTCCTTGACCTACTATCTTTTTACAATAAAATCAAGTTTTTACACCGTACAACCGTGTAATCATTGCAATAAGGTTTTTACAATATTGTAAACGATGCTCGTGATTTTAACAATTTTAGAGAGCTTCATAGACGCTTTTATAGCTGTGGATATCATCAGGCCTTGATCTTTCCACTGCTTTTACTTTTTGCAGTATGTAGAAAGTACAAAACTTTAATTTTTCCTTTAAAAGTGTTTATTATTATCTTATCTATGGATACCACAGAAAACTGCTTATATATCAACTTCTGCAAGAAATAAACAAATTTCTCGTAATAAACTATGCAAACATTTATCATAAAATAATTCCTCGTGAAAGTAATTCGTAAACGCCTTAAATAGACGATACTGTAATTCCGCATGCGGCGCGTGTTCACAATTAATTCTATAGGGAAACAATAGCCGCAGGCTTTGGATAGAAATGGGCGAGTGCAGCTGGAGTTTGTATCAATTTGACGTGACGCTCGTGTGCGATGATGCGCCCACGATTTATTACATATAAACCTGTTGAATCGCTCCCCGGGGAGTTTCTCCTGGGCGCTAAGTCGTCACCGGACGCTATATTGCCACTGAAACCTATAACTGTCGAGCGTTGAGGTCTGCCCGCCGCGATGAAGAAAATCAATCGAGGTCACAAGAAACTTTCAGGCGAAAATTGTGTCTGCAAAGAGAGAATGCAGGAGGATACTCGATGAGCTGTAAAAGCCTCAATATCGTATTTATTTGTAAAAATCTGAGAGAGCGATAATTGCGTTAAAGAAGTAAGTTGTATTCATTAACGATAAATATTTTATTTCAAGTCTTTTTATTTAATTTGGATTATTCAGTATACTAATCGATTTTATAATAAACTGCGATTTTTTAATCACTCAATTCATAATTATCGTTTACCAACTTTGTTACAAAATCTAAAAGAATTTTAATTTTTCCGCGCACTTTATTCCCTCAAAAATTGCTAGAAAAGAATCTTAATAAGCGATACTGTTCGGAGATTTAACGAAACTGAAAATTGTTTCGCGAGTTCACGATTTGTCAATTAACCATCAAAAAAAAATTGCACTTTTACAAATGCCGCGAGGTGTCGACGTTTCGTCGTCGATGAACGGCAAAATTACACCCAGCCTTGGCGCGGCATTTCGAAAAAAGTGAAGCGAGAAGCGCTCGAAAGAGACACTCCAGGGAGGCAGCAATTTGAACTTTCCCTCTCGGTCGACTGACGACGATGACAAAGAAACCGTCACGCGACGCTGCCCGTTTCGCCGCGTTTCTTTTATTCCCTTTTTCTTTTTCGGTCGTTGGCTCGAACAAAAAAAAAGAAGGAGAAAAAAAAACGGAATCGAAATCGATAATTGAAATGTCATAGCGACGTCACTATTCCTGGATCCTGACGCGTCCCTCAATTAAACCTCGAACCATGGAAAACGATGACTCTTTAGGATTGTTTTCATTTCGCCTGGGCGCTGTCCTTAATAGCGTCGTCAGTTCGCACTTTGACCCGACATTTCAAAGAAACTTTCGAAGCGACGATCTTTAATTGGTCGCAGTAAAGGGAAACTCAGACGAAAAAAAAGAAGAAAAAAAATAGCGGAAAGTACAATCGCGTGTACCGAACAAATCGTCGAGGTACGTCGATGTGGCTGCGTCGTAAAATTCGTACAAAAAAGGAGTAGAGTAGGAAAAATTGTGGAGCCGAGATAACCGAAATAATCGATACTGCGCTGCCCGACTGCTATATGAGTGGCTCATTTTACAGGGCGCGAGCAACCGCCCACGTTGACCACCAACCAGCCGCAAACCGAGTGAAACCGTGAAATGCAGGAAATTTTATACTTTCTCGAAAAAGAGTGGCGATTGACACTCGAAACGTTCGCGGCGCCATCGTATTATTATGCTATTTATAAAATAATCCCAGTTCCAAAAGCCACGCGGGAAAGTCTTAGCTTGGATCTATAAATTCTGCGATCTTTTCACTTTTTTTTTTTGCAAAACAGGAAAAAGAATCTAGAATTATGAATGTTAACTTCAACTTTTTCGTTAATAAATGAGTGGAATAATAGGGCTTTTAATTAGAGGGATTGACTAATAATTAAAAAAAAATACAATCGTTTTAGAAAAATAATTCAAAAGAAAATTATTCTTAAATGAGGACAACAAATACATATTGAAGACATTCGATAGACGCGAGCAGAGTAGTCTCATATAGGTATCTTGAAAAAAAAAACAGACGCAACGCGAGAACAATGACGTTGGCGTCTATTATGACGTCGTACAAAAAGAAAAAAATCGTTTCCATTTTTACTTAAATATTTATTTTTGCCCGGTGAAAGCGTTCACTTTTTCATCGTTTACTTTACCATCGAGAAAAAAAGTCGTTGAGCATTAAGAAGTGAGAATTATAATTAAAACTTGAAACTCTGATATTTTAAGGTGAAAAATGAAAATGTATCTTATTAAATTTATAATTTATTTCTCTGTCACGGGAGAGAAACGCCAAAGACTTTTTCTTAATGCGAGTTATGAGTGTTTTATAATTATGAAAATGTCATTTAACGAGCAACACAATCCTTACTTTCATTCACTAAAAGGAACGAGGGTTTTCAAGAAAATTTAATAATGCAAAAGTTCTCCAGGTAACGGAGTTATCTTGAGTTTCACTCCTTAATTAAACCAATTTAAATTTCTTCTTTACTTTAGAACATTATTTATGTATCAATTGTGCGTGTATTTCAAAGTATTGAGGAAGTTCTACCTGATCTGCCCGAACAATGCACACAGTTAGTACAGCGGAGCACAAAAGACCGAGACTTTAACGACGCACTAGAAGATGAAAAATAGAAACAAAGATGAACATTAAAATCTCGAGGAAGCGGATTCGTTCTCAACTGTGAAGTAAAATGTCGTCGCCTGCAATGAAGCGTGATTCGAACGACTTGCTCATTGAAAAATGTAACTGTATACAAATAATAATAAAAAAAAACACGCCCCTTTCGACATACAACTACGTATTAAAAAAAATGTTGTACGGCAATTTAAAAAATTCAGAGAGGCAAAATAATAATACATAATCCGCATAAGAAATGCGATTTCGAAAATGCAAGATGAACCCCATCAAAAAATGAAAGTTCGAACAGAGCCGATGGATAGGACGTAACAGTTGGTGCATCCTTCTTTCCGTTCGAACGCGCAAGACAATGGCTCCCGCGTCTCGGACTCTCCTGTCTGCATGTGACAGTATAAACGCGAGTGAACCTCGCGCCGGTGAGGCAGCAGTTGCGGCGGGGGCGTCTCGACCTCCCTTTTTTTTTCTTCATTTTATCCGCGCGCGTGCGCCTGCGGATGGTCGAGCCGCGGCGACGGAAAGGACCAATTCCCAGGCGCGCATTTAGAGGCCGATATTCCAAGCGGAAATGCCGACCTCGCCGGCTATTACATTCAATTTTTCCCCCCGCCACTGCTTCTCTTTTCTGTTTGCGCGAGCGAACGGACGCGAAAACATAGAGCCGCCGTCGCACATGAGTCATGCATCGGCGTCTGCCGTCGCCTCTCCGGTCGCCCGACCACGTTGGGAAACACTCGGCTATTACGCGACTTGCACCTATATATTGTATTTATACTCACCGGCAGTGAGGACTAAATTATAGGGACGCCTCCACGGCGGGACGCGTTAACTGCAACTTGAACGACCTACTTGTAGGGAGGGCGTAGTTACAATTTTTCAACACCCGACGTCTGCTCGTCCTTATTATAGGCATTCCTATATTGCTTTATCAACGATGCGGAATAGCTTCTATATACGTACACGAAAATACATCTCGACGCTTTTCAAAATTACGCGAAATCACTATGTTTAAGCGCTTCTAAAAAAAGAAAGGAAAAGTGATCTGGCGGAGTTACGAAACGATATAAGCATGAAGAAGAAAAAAAATGAAATAAAAGGCGAAATAAAATACTTAGAAATGACATTTTTAATGTGTGCAACTGTCAAATTAGCGTGATGTATAAAGCGAGAAAGCAATTAAGAAAGCACCGCTGCAGATGCGGCGTCGCATTAATCCTGCGGGACGAAAAATAGCGACCTTGCCCGCTGGGATAAATTGCCAGTGTACACACTAAAGCGAAAAGAAGCGTCGAGGCTCACTCCGCCGCGGCAGTGGGAGAGGAGAGAGCGAATAGCGCGAAAAATGACAGAAACAGTACGTACGCGACTCGTTTATTTAAGACTCGAGGAGGAGCGCCTTGAGAGCTCGCCGAGGCGCGAGGCATGCTCCAGCGGTCAAAAACTTGTTGGCTCGGCTTCAAGAAGCCGATTTAGACTTTTCCTCCAGCGCCACCGATCCTCGGATAGTGCACGATGCACTCTCACCGCCCCCTCCCCCCTTTTAGCAGACTTTGCGCATTTCTTTCGTCTTTAATGTTTATCAGGCTTTGCATTCATTACTTTCAGTTGTCGGCTTCTTCGGTTCGAGAAGATTAAATAAGAAGATTTAGTAGAAATGTTAGCGATACGCTTGTATGTACATAATAAAAATAAGTCATTTGTTCGTGTTTTTTATTGTACTCATATTACTCAAGGATTTAAAGTAATTTTTTTTACTTTGCGTATACGTTGAATGCATTTGAATAATGTATAATGTATTAAATACGAAGAACACACTTAAACTGTTGTATACAATTTAACAAACGAGTAACTTATTTTCAGTTTCAAGTGCCGCTTCGCATCTCCATAAGACAAATTACTAAAATTTATCCTACAACATTTTGTTTTTGTTTTTTTTTTTCATATTCGTTGCACTCGCGACTTTTCTCGGCGCTCCTCGCATGCGCTATCAATGAATTTTTAATAAAAATATACGAAAAGCACCTTAGCGCGTCGAACGTCTTTTTCGAGTGCGCCGAACGCAGAGACTTTCAGCATTCTCGCTTCGTTTGGAAATGGCAGCTTCAAGCTCGTAAATTTACCGGGGGACTCGCATCGTCAATTAACGGAGATAAGCCGCTCGCGCAAAACCGGAGGAAAGAGTGCAAAGTGGAGATCGAGCGGGAAAGGCGAGGCGTCGAGGCAGCGCCGGTAGAGAGAGAGAAAAAGAAAAAAACGAGCGGAGAGCACAACCCACGCGAGGTTAAAAAGGCGCGTGGGGACGCGTACACGTATATACGCGCGATGCAGCAACTCACGGCGAGGCGCGCGAAGTAGGCGGTTCGCAGCCGGCGGACGAGCCTAAACGAGCCAGTTTTATGACGGAGTAAATGGTCGCGACGTGATTCCTCCGGGGAAATCCAAGGAAATCCTCCTCTGCGTGGATTGTGAGCCTTTCTTACGCGTGGTTTCGTTCTTTATTTTTATTTTCCGAAATTTTACGGACACTTTCTCAATGGCATGTCGTCACGATTATAGTTCTTTATAAGTGTGTATAGGATTATATAGAAAGTTTCAGGATATTTTTTATATATGATAATTGCAATTTATGGATTTACGGAAATAATACAGTGGTCATTAAATGTATAAAAGAGAATGATAAATGATAATTAATATTGGAAATTATTGTAAATAATAAAATACTATAGTACATAATGATGATAATAATCTGTACAATTTAATAAGTATACTTACCGTGTAAATATGAAAATGTGAAATACGCGAAAAGCCGTTCAAATGCTAAATGTGCGAACGATTTTTTACATAAAATTTGTCACTATGTCCCATTGTTCCTACGGAATATAGTAATTTTTACTGTAACATTTCTCTCCGTGTATTCATATTTCCAAGAGAATTTCACATTTTCAGTTATAGAGAGTACAAATATAGTGCTCTGCTCGAAATGTTCATTAATATAAAATAAAAGTATTCAATTCAGGACAATATTCAAGTTAACGCAAGAATATTGCAAAAGAATGAGCACACATATCGAATAAGGGCTCTCGAGTTTTCGACATTATTACCTCACAGAGGCAGGTATACAGAAGTGAGCAACACTTCTTGAAAATTCAAGCCAGCCGAAAATGGAAGCAAAAATTTAGTTAATTAAAATACTCTGCAGTACAAAATGAGAAGTTTTACCTGGACGGCTGGCTGACTTTGACTAATTAGTGTGGAAAAAAACGCTTTTTCTTTTAACAAGGTTATTTAGCGACGTTTATTTTTTAAGTATTTCCATGCAATTTTTTAAAGAAAAGAAATACTCATTTTGTTGCTATTGCTCAAAGTGGCGTGCATTAGAATAACAAAATTTTCGATAAAATTGCATTCATATAAATTTGCCTTCCGTGAATCACCGCAAAAGCATTTGCTCGGACCCCGAAATCTAGTCGCTGAAAGGCTCAACTCGAAAATCGTTGGCGCATGCAGCGGCTAATACAAACAGAGAGCGCGAAATCTGGGCGAACGGCCTTGCGGGAAAAAGTCGTGGCCAGAGCGGTGCACATGCATATATATATATACATACATCTATATATACACATAAATATATCGGCAGCACCGGCGACTGGCCGATTCGAGTCACTGATCAAGTCGCTCGACTTTTACGAGTGTGCCGGCGTGCAGGCGCCTTTTATTCAGCGATGCATAATATCCATGATCCCCCACCCTCATGCCTTTGTTCCCGCCAGTAACTTTTTTTTATAGGTACATAGGCGTTACCGCAAAAACTGAACGAATTAAAAACTCCAATGGCTGCACTTCGGTGTCGTGCGTATTTCAATTTTCGATAAATTTTCATCTACCCATTCGTAAAATTAATATTTTTTTTGTACAATTTATTTACTTGATTTATTAAGTAAACAAGTTAATCCTTGCAATTTTAAAATAGAGAAACGTTGTTTACGATTCAGATTTTCATGCAGTATTTTTTAATTAAAATTTTCTCACGAATTTTATTCTAAAAGTAACTTTTTCCTTGTCAAACATTCGTGATGCCGAAAAGATCAACATTGATTTTTTCTCCAAGTTTTTCGTGACCATTCTTGTGGTCGTGATTTGATTATTGAGGAATTCGTACTCGTACAAGAACGAATTCGTGATTCAATAATTTATTGCGGGATATCGAATTAAGAACTAGTACTACGGTTACCCACAAACTGCATATTTGTATTACGGGTACGTAAGACTATGTTAATAAAAAAAATCACTAGTAGTCTAGTGCTTGATTAATTAATGCAAATTATTATTATTCTTACGAAAACTGCTCAGCACGCATCTGATAATTTGTTTTACAAACAAGTCGGTACCAACCTGAAACAAAAAAAAACAAAATACGTGTTATTTTGTATCTGTCAGAAACAATTTTTGAGAAAAAAAAGATGCTGTTTATAAATGGTTAAGTAATAAAAATGATAAACAGCATAAAAAAAATAATAACCGTAGACGTCCCAGCTGAAAAATAATAATAATAAAATACGCATCATTAAAAGGTTGCAGAATAATGAAGAAAAAGAAAACAGCCCGGTGAAATCCGAGATAACGCCGCCCGACGGCGCTGGAACAACATCCGCGAGAGTAAATGAAAGAAAAAAAGTAACGCTTTAAATCCATTAACGCAGACCCTGGCGGAACAAGCACGGAACGCATCGCCGACAGGAAAACGTAACAACTCGAAGAATAAGGAAGGCGGGACAGGCGCGAATTTTAAAATTCAATAGCGGCGCGAGTGCGCGGCATGGAAATGATAATTTCAGCCTTATTAACGAGTAAGCGAGCGCGCACACGTAATCGCGAGTGGGCGCTCAATTGCGCGCAGGTCGCCGGCACCGTTAGCATCGCCGGTGTATCCTCTCGCGCTTGTTTCCTAAGCCGCAGCCGCGAGGAGGAAATCCCGCGCGCTCGCCGAGCGGATACGCCGCCGAGGTGCCTTAGAAAGGAGCGAGTCAGTAGGACGAACAGACGGAAAAAATGGCGCGTTGTCGCCGGGGGCTTTCTTCTCTTCTATTGCTTTGATTGTTCAAATTTTTTTTTTGCGCATGATGCACGTGTTATATCGATTTGTACTTAAAACCCTTTCGGTCATTAAATTTTGGATGCTTAGTATAAAAATAATTGGTATCATTTATAAAAATCTGACGGATACTGACAATTTCGCACGGAGAAAAAACTCAAATACTGATTTTTATATTAAGACTAAATTGCTTAAATATTAGAATAAAATTTATTTGACGCTTTAACTTACATTTTAAGTAACTGTTGTTTAAAAAATTCTGTATCTTTTGATGAGTAAATTGTATACACGTTTATGCTTAACTTCTTAAGCAAAGTTTATTAACTATTTCAGTAAATTTTATTAATCATTTTTCTCCGTATACTTGTGGTACTTGATAGAATCTTAAAAATCTAATAAATACAAAATATAGAAAAAAGGGTAAACTTGAAGTTAAAGAAACTCGGCGAGTGGCTTGTTTTAAAATTTAAATAAAATTTTTGTCTATAAGGAGCGAAATTCTAGTAGCGTATGATTAGAAAGTGCAATTCGATTTGGGCTATAACATTCCCCAAAGCACCCGGATACCAAAGGAGCCCGAAATTAAGCTCTATTGAAATTGCAAGTTTCGTGTCTGGTGTTAACTGCTGTTCGGTGTGGTTTTCTCCTTCCTTCTCGGTTAACTCATTTTTCCCATGAAATTATCATGCATAATGTGAGCCGTTAAAGTAAGCCATTATTCCAGCAGCGCGCATTGTGCTGTTTCTTTTCGCGAATTTTGCATACAAGGTAAGAGCGCATTGCCAACGACTTTTTGCCTACTCAAATAAATACGTAGAATTAATTATCAGTGCGCTTTTTAAATTCACTTGCAGCTTGTTTTTTTTTTCTCGTAAACAAAGTAAACAATTCGATTAAAAGTATCAGACCATGAATGCATGCTCTGTACGTTTTCATATCGTATTGTAGCCTCTAATGAAGTTTTCTTCTGCGGCTACTATATATTAAATCTAAAATGGGATTTCTATTTTTAATGTACGTGCGATTAGACTGCTGATAACGCGATCGCGTGTTGTAGAATATTAATAAATTCTGAAGCAGCACCTCACACGATTAAATAATCGCACTATTACACTTTGGCACTTTAGCACTGTCCAAAGATTCTCTGATGTTGTCACCAAACTTTTATACCGCAAAATATTGTACATCGATAAATAAACATGATCGCTGACTTCTCCCACTAAAATTCTCGTCGTTAAACGGTTCCATGTCTCCTCCATCCAACAGCAGCGCCGCCGCGGTAACAAATCAACCTGGAGGTGTAGAATTGGACGCGAAATAACGCAGCCGTGTCTCTCGAGCCAACAGCCGCGTAATTACCTGTAGGACGTCGCGCACCGCTGGAACGGCAGCCAGATGATGTCGAGGAGGCGGCACATCGCGGCAGGCACATTGGAGACGGAGGAACGCGAACTCGCTCAACGCATTGCCGCGGCGACGGGCGGAGATGCGGCACTTCGGCTCCGATGCCGCGCGACATTTGGCGCGATCGGATATTTCGTTACTCGCGTGCAGGTACGGGGCGGAGATGCGCTACCTCGGCCGGGGACGCGCGAGGGAGGGAGGAGATACGCGGCGGGAACGTGACGAAATTGAAAACAAAGCGAAGACGAGGAATTTCATTCTGCTAATGAGCGAACAATAAAAAAATCCGACGTGGATTTAGCCGTGGAAAATAAGAAGAGCGAAGAGACGAGCGAACGATAAGGAAGATGCGGAACGAGTCTCTCCTTTACGCTGCGTGCCGATTTCAATTATCTCGCGGCCTCCTTTTAGCGCAGGCTTGAAATGTTTCTTCTATTTTGTCGGGTGCACGTTAGGAGGTGCACGTTTCTTTATTTTTAACTGATTTTATTTTATTTTGACTTGAAACTCGCTATCGGTTTGCAGTTTTAAAGTTAAAAATGAATATTTCCTTGTGCGTTAACGACGTTGTTAATTAATTTTGTTATTTCCAAATGATCGGGTTATCTGGATAATGAACTAATAAATTGGTTTTCAAAGAACTTGCAGCCGATACCACAATTAAGTTATCGGAAATCTATATTACCGACTACAGGTCTATCCGTTACACGAAAAATACTGCAAAATATAAATGTAACATACATAATAAATGATATAAAAAAATAAAGATATTGAACAAATTGCATTATGCAAAGGATAAAAATTAAAAATGTTGATGAACAACAAAATCAGAAAATTTGTACAGAAAGTTGTAAATTGCTGGTAACATGGCAATTTTATGACTGGCCTTGATAAAGCAAATTAAAATACAATGAGTGAAAAGCGATAAATAAATGATGTAAACAAACTGAAAGAAAGATCATCAAGAAGTACGAAAATGTACGAATATGTGGCGAATACAAGAAAACTGGGCTTATCCGCACATGTCGCAGGTAATTAATGTTTTATCTTATCTTCGCTGCGCAGCATCGACACACACCGATAAGGACACGCAAAAGCGATAAAGGCCCTGTGAAGATTGAAGTACACCGACACTTAGATAAAATATGAATACAAGGGAGTACATTCAAAGTAAACTATTACCGGAAAGATTTCAGCTGTTGATAATAATATCATCTGGTTTACACTAAAAAAAGAAACGTCATTGTTCTTCCAAATTCTCTAATTAACTTGTGCATATTGACACAGACCATGGTTCACATTATTTTACACAAAGTTTCAAATTATAACGTTGGAACGTACATTTAAAAAAAAAATAATAAAATGTTTTCCTCTTGAAAAAGTATTTTAATACATCCTAACCAATTAAATTAAATCGTGTATTAATTATTTCACGGAAACAAGGAATTATCGAAGTTATTTTTATCGGTACAACCGAGCGAAAATTCCCGCGATAGCCCGAGGAAATATTAAATTCAAGATAAATGAGAAAACCGCAAATACAGCACACCCGCAAAAAGAGAAAAAGCAATTATTCGCAAAGAAAAAAAGAAAAACATTTTTGCAACGCACGCATAAAAAGAAAAAAAACAATTAATACGCCCCCATTAAAACGTGATATTTGCGATATTACTGACAAGCGCAACGAAGGAGTCGCAATTCTTTTATCGTGCATCGACCGATTGCGAATAACGCCCCCATCGTCGACTCCCCTCGCACTGACTCATACTCATTACTAAATTCGTGATTTAATAAGAAACGGCCAACTGCAGGGAGCCCAAATTGCTCAAAAAAAAATTCATACATTTCCTTCGAGTGTATTACACTCTAAAATCGTTGGAGTCCAATTTCACTCTTAATTTGTAGTGAAATCACTCATAGGGTTAAATTTTACTCCAAAATAGAGTGAAATTTGATTCTACAGGAATAGATTGATTTAAATTCACTCTAAGGTAGAGTAGAATATTACAAGTTATAAATCTACCTTTCGCTCTACTCAAGAGTGAAAAAATCACTCCATTCAAGAACTTATTTGACTACAAAATTAGAGTGAATATTTGACTCCGATAGAGTTAATTTTGCTGATTTATAAATTTAACTTTGCCAATAAATAAATTTAATTTTTATACATAAAAATGATAAAAAAAAACGTCGATGCAATTTAAATTAAAAGTATTTAATGAATGAATCCCGTCGGATTGAGATAACAAAGTGCGCGAGTTGGCCTAGCCAACGGTTAGGAAGAAAAATTCCGTGGGGAGAGCTGCATGCAAGCAGTATCGATTGTTTCAAATCCCGCGTTACAGAACCTTGGCATCACTGAACTTCGCCAGCGAAAGTGCTGGCGTGAGTTACGAATAAGGGAAAGCAACAGAGGGATGCTCCTGAGGTCGTTGCACACAATGCATTTTGCGCAGAACGAGCAAGTTTACCGCCGGAATTTGTATACATCACTTCTACCATCTTAATTTTTACATTGCAGACAATTAGGCATCAGCTACAATTCAATCCGTTTACCGTAGTTTTTTTATTTAAAATTCGAATAATTTACAAAATTAATTTATAAAAAAAAATAGATTGGACTACTTAAACGATTTAAAATAAAAAAATAAATGAAATAAAAAGTTTACTCGATTAATACGATAACTGCTTTTTGTAAGTTCTCGAACGAGAGCGCTATTATTAAAATTAGAGTTGCTATAGAATAATAATTCGTCCCGACCTCGTTGCGTTCTTAAAATAAATTCTTCAAGAGTGTATGCGCGTTAGAAAAGCCCAAGTGAAATGCGACGCTGCGGGAAAGCAGTAGGTTTCCGGTCTGCGAGATTTGTCAGTGCAGGTCTTGGATATACACATTACACCGGAGACGTAGGAAAAGGACATATAGTACAGTGCGAATGGTCCCGGACGCGTTCGCTGTAACATAATATTGAGCGGGCTTGAATCGTGCGACGGACATATTTACCTTTTATCGAGCTTGAGTTTTCCTGGTCGTGCGCTGGATCATTTTATAAACTCTGACTGGGACACTGCTCGGCGACTTGCAGTTATATCGATCTTTCGTATCGAGTAAAAAATTTACGAAGCTTATTTTCTTTTCTTTTCACTTTGTAATGGCGGTTTTAATTAAAAATAATTAATAATAATGTTCGGCGCAACTTTTGTAATAATTATCTGAAGTTTATTTCGATCTACTTTTCGGAGAAAGTTTCTGTATTTCACGGGAGTACATAAAAGTTTTGAATTAGTTATTCCTTCAGCGACGGTATCGACGCCTGCGGACTGGCAACCCCACCATACTTATGAGTACGACTTATTCGCAGGTGTTCCGCGCAACGGAAATATATCTACTATATGTATATCTACACAAAGTGTGTACAAAATAAAAAATGCAAAGTTTCTATTTTTTTTATTATAAAAATTGACCAAACACCGGAATAAATATTTATCGACAGAAAGAAAAATTCATGAAAATATAGTCCGTCCAATATTACGTTCAGTATTCACGCAAAGGGAGAAAAGAAGAATAATAAAACATACCAGTGTACAAAACACCAGTAAAAATTGAATGATTTTCATATCGCATCTTTCATCGCGCTCCGGCATTCCGCTTCAAACCGGCGGCTTCGTTTGAATGACTCATCGGCGCTGCTTTAATAGAAATTATCCCTAATGGTGCATCGATCTTTTTCCAATTTCAAGCTCGTCAAGCCGTGAAAACGTTACGTCTGCGTCGCGTCGCCGGTATAATAAGCCTTTTAGGCGGGGATCGCGTGTGAAAAAAAAAGCGAAGAGAAAGAGAAGGTGAAACGGGAGTACATTGTCGGCGATGTTTCGGTATGGATTTTCTCGCGTTGGGGAAGACGCGACCAGTTCACGAGCCCAACTCTTGGGGAGCGGCCTCCGGTCGAAGTGCAGTCGTACACATAAACAGCTCCCTCGGGCGCGCGAACGCAGTCAGTACCACGCGCGGCGGGTTATAAGAGCGCCAGACGAAGAGAGGGAACAAACTGGGAGCTTTCGACCGATCAATAAAACACCATGGGCCTCCCCCATGCGCCTCGGCACAACAACCCCCTTTGAGCGCCTGAGCGTTCAGTGTGAGCGTGTGTGCACAGGTCGAATGATAAAGCTGAAAAGAAAAATATAGCGAATGACGAGGAGGACGGTCTAAGCGTAACCAGCTGCAGATAACGATAAACGGAATGGTTACTCTACGTGTGCTTTTTTTTTAGAGATTCTTCTGCTTCGTGGACTCGCTCGTGCCACCGGAACGTATTTTATAAACTTTTCATTCGCAGCGTTGCTTACAGTAAATCTTTGTTAATTAAAATGAAAAATGTCGAGTCTGTCTTTAAAAAAGTGGAAGATGTGAAAGCTTTAAATAGAATGAAATGATACATAGATTGATAAGAGAAATTAATATAGACTAATGGGATTAGTCAGTTAGTCTTACATTTATACTAAATCTACTTCTTTAATATAAATCGTATGTGTTGCAGCATCCAGTTTGTTATAAATCTTTTGAAAAATCTCATATAAAAAAAGTATACATATTCATATTTCTTAGAATACATGAATACATTCGAGTACTTTTAATGTAATAAAGAAAAACTACACATGTTACAGAAGACCGAAGAAAAACTTTAAAACACGACACCTAAGCACACCCCTAAAATAGGAATTCCTTCAAAACGCGAGTAAGAAGTTTCCAGTATCAAAGTGAACGAATCTTTTTCCGAATAAGAAGGCAGGGGAGGAGTGGATTTCCCGCGAACCTGCATCATTCGAGTATCGCACACGTGCGCCTCAGAATTACACACGCAGGCGAAGAAGAAAGAGGATAAAGTCTCAGCCCCCTGAGCAGCTCCGATATATAGCCGAGAGTATAGGAGCGTGTCACACGTGATACGGTAGTGTGCCACCCTCGAAAATGAAAGTGCACGAAGGAAGGGGAAAGCTCTCCCGTCTCCTGTCTTCTTTCTCTCTCCTTTTCTTTCATTCGATTCGTGTGCACTTGTGCGCGCCTCCACACCCCCCGGGCGACCCCTTGGCGACGCGACTTTTTCCCTCAGCCAGGACGAGCCCCTTTTGGCGTCGTCGTTGCCACGACCCTGCTACCGCCGTCGTGTTGCGCGCTGCTGTTTGAATTAGTAATGGGGCTCGGGAAAAGTGAAATGCTCGAGAATGCGATTCGTGCCCTCGAATTGCCGCTGCGGATTATAATTGCGGGGACTCCCGGAACGGCAGTACGCGGAAAATGCGGGAAAGCTGTGTAATTAATGTACGCTCAGACCTGTCGGCTGCTTGTATCGTGTACGCGACCGAGTGGTCTTGTAAAATTAGCCTGGCTGTTTGCGGATAAATCAGTTTTGCTGACGTTATCCGAGCGACAATGGATTCAGGGATAAAAAATTCAGGATGAGCATAATTTGCAAAAACCAGCCCAATTTCCTTACTTTATACTGTTTATTTCGGATTCATTTTTCGAATTAGAAATTCTGAATTGCAAATCTGAATCAAGCTCAGCAACAGCCAGTCATCACTTTTTTTAAGGAAAATCTTTTATTTTAATAGACACTGACTTTATCTTAGTAAGGAAAAAAAAGTTTAATCAAGACTTCGATTCAAGAATTGGATTTTCTGTTGTTATCATTTAAAATTACAGGCGCCGATTGTAAATCGCTGAACAATCGCTCGAATAATTGGACTTTTCAATGGCGCGTATGATCGGCGTAATTAAATGAAATAATATCATAATAACGAATGAGGCTGCATTTGCACAATGCGCATACATATTTCCCAACGAGGACGCATCTCATCGGCGAGGAAATCGGCTTACGACAATCGACAGAGAAGCGAGTGGTCGCGTCGCCGTCATTACGCCCCCGTGGCGAAATCACGTGCACTCTCCCGATGAATCATCCACCGGCGCCTCTTGCACTCGAGTACACAGATGCACGCAACGCCGAAGCAAAAGCGATCGCTGGGATGCTCTCGATCGCGAGCGAACTCCTCGAGAATTTCTCTCCGTTTTCACGCGAGGCATTTTATTTACGCGGCATTGCGAATTAAGGTCGCAGACTGCGCCCGTTAACATTGGCCTTTTTACACAGTCACCACTTTATTATTCGTCGATTCTCTCGACCCGTTGGCAAGGTTTCAACTCCCCTCTCCCTTCAGTCAGTCGGTCGCTCCCTCGTTTAGCGTTTCTCGTCGCGTCGCGGAGAGTACTGCAGCCTCGCAATTCTCTCATCCACCCTGATTTTTTTTTTGCCGGTGATTAGAAAGTTCGATTGAACCCAAGGATGCCCGATCGATGCCGCATTAGGACTCCTCTTCGTGCCTTGCTCCCCGATAAGGAAGTTAATGACGCCACTTGTATTCGAATCTCAACCGGACAGTTTGAGAAAACTTATGTAATCAAAGTGCTCAGCCTAATACATTTATTTATACGTTGAGTAAACTGATTTCGAGATTTTGGGCTTATCCCGATCGTTCTGCACTACACGCTAAAATACGATCGATTTGATTTCGAGGAACGAAATATTTACTGCCGGCGAATTAGCCGTTAGTACATTTTTATTACATCGTCCCCTGACAAGTTGGTAACGGAAACATCGTAGTCCATAAAAAAAAATCCTTTGGTAACGAGAGTCTGTCGACTTGTTGATAAGAAGAATACGACGGGAGAGCAGCGCGTGGGTGGGACTCGCTCAGTGACAGTCAGAAGGTCCGCGAAGCGGGCGAGACGCGTCTAGCCATGACAGTACCCGCTATGCATTTATATGTATATACATGGACGTGTATACGTGTATAGGTCGACGAGTGTCTGCTCCCACCCCCGGCTGCCCTGCCAACTGCCACACTACTGCCACGCGCGCGCACCCCTTGCAATCAATAGCGCAGTCGTCGCGCACAGGTGTAATTTCCACGCCTACGCAGGGGTGGACTGCCGAAGGCTCGGCCTCACTCCGCGACCGCCGGATTTTAGAATGGAAGGGAGATTTGCCTGGTTTTTAGGTTGGCTCGATATCGAGGACACTGCGCGGCCTCGGCGCCCCTCGACCGAGCGACTCGTTTTCAAGGGTACAAGGATGAGGCCAGTATGACGAAATATATTTCCTCACTTTTTTCTCTCTTCCCTTTATTTATTTTTTTTTATTCGTCAAACACACTCGACGATAAATTTAGCAATCCAGCCGCTGTCTACCTTGCTCTCAGCTCTGACTGTTGCGGGCAAATATTTACGCATTGTTTTCTCTTTAAAAATACCCGCGGATTAACCTATTTGCTTATTTTTAATTCAATTGGATTGTGAGTAGTATTACGCAACGAGAGCTGTAAAATAACGAAATTCAAGTGTGTGTATGTAGAAATATTTCACTTGAGGCACGAGGATCAAATACTGAATGAGAATTGGAAATACAATTTGTTAAAAAAATAAATTATTTACATATGATAAATTAGTAGTAAATTGGGGCGACCATTGGCAAAGTGAGTTTTATTTTTTTAAGGAAACTGTACTGCAGGGGAGGAAGGGTGACTGCGACCTTGCAAAGTGGCCGAGGGAAGCTGCAGCGTCCAAAATCAATTACTGCCCATGGACACAGCGTATCTCTCAAGGCTGATTTTTAAAGCCAGGGATCCACGAAAAAGAGAAGAGATCATCCCGATTCTCCTACAGAATAAAGCTTGGTGATAAGAAAGCAAAATTATCATCCCGCCATCTCTATAATAGGAGTAATTAATTAGTACACTAACGAAATTAAACAATTTGTCCTTCTTATACCAGGACAAAGATAAATTTCGAATCATCACGGTAGTAACTATCGATAAACAGTATCGAAGTGCTATTAATTCCTGTTTTCCTAAATTAATAATCGTAGTCACATTTTCAGACGGGATTGAATAGCGGCTTACAATTGATAACGCGAACTGCGGGACGGATTAATATCCATGAAAATGGAAATCCGTGCTGGCACCGATGGGTGTTGATGTATTATTCAAGGTGCATTAGAGTGCAATAATCGCAGCTGCAGCTTCGTGTACAATAGGCCTTGGAGAGACGAGCGTCTGATATCGTCTTGGCGCGAGCTCCGCGTGTTTTGTAAGTTAGGTTCCAGCCGTTTGCTCGCTTATGGAATCAGTCGAGCTGCCAAGAAATTAAACAACAAAAACAGCACGTCTGTACCCCGTGGAAACAACCTTATAAAATACTATAAAAAATGTGCAAATTTGATAAAATCCGATAAATTATTTATCAGAGTTTATGTGATTTTTGCACCATTTTATGGAGTTTCAGAAGATCTTTTCAATAGGGTAATCTTCGCATGGAAAATGTCTAAATCTTATTGCTTCGATTGTCAAACTTTTATACTGCTTCTAGAGTTTCTTGTTTATTTAAATATTTATTCGGCGACCTGTAAAGTTGCTATCAATTTAATTACTACGTTTTATATCACACTGTATTTTTATTTATTAAAAACGTAATAAAGTTTAATGAAAAAATTTCTTCCGAGAAGAAAATAAGTCGCCTGTGCCTCTAACTTTCCCATGGCAAGTGGGCGAAGTTGCGATTAGATCTCCGTGTCTTTGCGTGCTAATAAACTTGAATATTTTGATTGAGGCAGAATTTCCAGTATGCAATCAAGATGATTTGTACCTGTTGAACCGTGGATTCCGAGTGCTCGAATTTCTTCGCGGTTGCGAGAGCGAATCCAATTATCGGAAAAAAGTGTGCTTGCGAGTGTACACCGCCTCACTGTAACTTACGTGTACTGAACTTCACGGATGAAACGACTGCAGGCGAATTACCGTATCGTCGCTGTTCGTTTCTTATTTTCCTACACGCCTACATTGTTACAAAGTTTTACCATGCGTTTATGGACTTTTGCTAATAACGGCTCATTATAAATTTATAGTATACCTTAAAATGTTTCGATTAATATTTCGATAACGTTTAAGAGTGTATAGCGTGTCGATTTAAGAAACAACAAAGCTACCATCAGCAGTAAGAAACAAATTAGTTGTGATAATTAAAATTAATTATCCTCAACCAACAGAACTCTTGATCCTCGCAAGCGGCAAGATCGTTATAATTAATTCAGTAGCTCGACTGCACTAATAAGCGAAATTAGCGATCATAATGTCGATTCGAAAACTCGAGATACTTGGAAGAGTGAGTAAAGAGCCTGCGCCTTGTAAGAAAAGTTTCCAATCGTATCTATCACCTGAGCTTTCTTCGCAGTTTTAAAATCCCTTATAACTGTTACATCACAGTCATATATAACGCCTATTAAATTGGCAGTTATTACTTCGAATCAGTGTTTTCCGCTCAATTACACACATTCAGTGTAGATTTTTTATATATTATTACGTAAATATCAACGCGGTTATCTTATCGATTCCAATGCAAAATAAAAATATAAAGTACTCCGTGTAGCGGTCGTCTCTAAAATTCTAAAATAAATTAAAAGTCGTATAAAAGCACGTAGGAAAATTGCGGAAAAATATGGAAAGAGCTCTCGAGGCTCGAGCAAGACGAGCGGGAATCTACAGTTCGCGACCGATCGAGCATGCGGCAATAAAGCCGTGAGAGCTCTTCGAAAACAAAAGGTTTTTCTGAAAGAGGAGCGGATAGACGTACAGGCTCCGTCGCAAGAAACGGAGGCACTTGTCAAAAATGTGCATCCGATTGCAATAGTCCAGGTCTGACATTGTCGAAAAAAAAAAGCCTTCGGGTCTATGAAGTAGGCGAGGCTCGACGGTCCAAAAGGGGAGAGAAAGGAACGCCTTTCAGCGCGACTAATTTCCCTAGCCGCGGAGGAGAGACTGCCGAGGGAGACGCGAAAGAGTTGCAGAGGCAGTGGGATGGGCGAGAGCAGACGAGGAGGGCCTCCCTTTCTTCAAAATGAGCTTTTAGCGAATGGAGTCGCGAGCCGGCTGCTCTGTCCCCGAGAAGCGAGACTCGCTCGAAAATAAAAATGGAGGGAAAAAAGAAGCTCTCGCCAGACGGGAAAACTCGATATTCGCCTCTGTATCCACGGCGAAGCGTTTCTGCGCATGTCTCGGTAGATTACACAGGCGCCCGCTGATATGCCGGCGCTCTACCGTACTACCCTAGCTACAGCGACTCGGTTATTTTCTTTCTTGGGCTGCGTGAAGGGTGTCGATTATTCAGGTTAAACCGTGAACCACGTTTTTTCAATCTTTCGGATATTCTTCAGATAATAATTCAATGTGATTTGAAGATTTTCAAATATTTATATTTATTTAATATAAATTCTACAGACTCAAAGCTTTTACGTACAAAATATGTATACAAAATCTATGTCTTTTTTATTTACACTGAGAGACCAATTTGGTAATTTTCAGTAAATATTTACTTCAATAGTACTTGTTAAACGTTTCTTTGAATCAAGTAATTATTTTTTCCAAACTATTTATTTAGAGAAAAAGAAATTATAATTTAGTTTTAGATAAATATTTAGATAGTACTAAATTATAGTAAATATTTACTGAAAATTACCAAATTGGTTTCTCAGTATACTTTTATTAATTTACGAATTTTATTTTATATGACTTGCACGAGTCTCTATAAAATAATAAAATTTTTCCGTTTGCAGAGATAAAAGAAAAGTTACCGCGATTCAAAATAAATTTTCTATCTATCGAGGCTCCACAAAGACAAAGCTGTATCAAAGGCATCGGATAGCATGGGCTTTTAAGTTCAAAGCAACAAAGATGCATGGCACATAAAGATGCTTAATGAATTACAAAAGGAAACGAAATTAGACTTCTGTTCAATTTAAATGGCAACGAAATTAGCAACTTTTGTTAATCAATTATTCGAGAGAAGCAGCTTTAAACCAGGCGATTGTGTTGTTTTGCTCGCATTGTCCAGATTAATTAGCGTTGCGTAAAGGCTCTTTAATCCATCAGAATTCCAAGTAATAAAAGAATCTAGTGCAAACGGATCGTTGCGGTGGAGTAAGTATGCCAGGTATGCGTAATATGTACACGTAAATTTTGCGTCGGGTACCCGCGACACGCCACTAAGAGAAAAGTCCATTCAATCAACAGAGCTGAACGAGATTCTTCGGGCAAAAAGTTTATGAACATTGAGAAAGTTTGCCAGCTATTATTTTCCATACGAGTACATCCCCTAAAATTGCGCTCACGACTGCAGTGAAAATATCGTTTTAAACACTGGTATATTGATATTAATTAAAAGAAGATAATGAAATTATTATTAATAAATATAAGGGTTGATTGAAAATTGACTTAGTGCTTTAAAGGATTCATTGCTTCTTATGACACTATTTGCCATTATATAATGATTCAAGGAAATAAGTAGGATTACCGATTTGCGTGTATAAGTTTTTAATATTCTTAAAAATAGAAGGCTTTCAATAGATTGAAAAAAAAAGAACACAAATATTTTGCAATCGCGCGTTATCTTTAAATTAGATAAAGTTTACTACAAAAATTGCATTGTATCCATTTAACAAAATAGATTAGGTGTATGCCCGTATAATTAACGGCTATTTCGCAATTTTATTCTGAATTATGCGTGCAGTCGACGTAAAAACGGACAGGAGGGTGCAGGAAGTTGAGAGGAAACAAAAGGGCAAGGCACGAGCCCCTAAATCACCAAAAGAAGAATTCTTATTGGTCAGCGTCGCTGTAAGTTACCGACACACATTTATCCTCGAGGGGGAGAAAAAGAGAAAAGAAGGAGCTGAACGCAGAAAGAGTGCGAAGTGAAAGAAAGGACCGAGGGGAAAAAGAGCAAAAAGGAACTGAATCCAGTGGGACGACCAGACCACCCGCACTCGCTATAGTTTTCTTCCATGCGTTATGCGAATGACTCCGAGTCAGAAACGCAAAGCGGAAGAGGCGCGACGAAAACGAGGTGAAGCCAAAAAAAATATCGGCCAGAAAGACGAATAGAAGGCAACTAACCAAGATTAGTATAGATCTGTGCATTATACAGACACGCCGGTTTCCAGAGAGTCGTATAGGTGTGTTGAACAGCCGGAGAGCCCTTGCGTATAGATATCATATGTCGCGTTATTGATCAGATCACATTAAGCTGCTGACCATGTCATTGCATATAATTTGGTAAATCGATGTAAATTAGTCAAGCGGATTGAATGAATTTAGCGTGATCAGCTTCATTTCGATCAATACTGGGTGCATGTGCTTGTGTGCAGAAAATTTCGAGCACAAATAACTCAAGTTGTCGAGTGGTCTACTTAAGAAAAAATATAGTTATCATCGATTAAAAATTAGAGAAATAATCAATCACACTATGAACAACAAGTAATACCTCAAAGAAACAAGATGTACACGCTAAAACAGTTGGAGTTAAATTTCACTCTTAGATTATACCGAAACACTCGTAGAGTTAAATTTCACTCTATATGAATAGAATGATTTAAATTCGTTAAAGTAGAGTAAAATTTATTCTAAGGTAGATTAGCATATTACAGGTTAAATCCCCAACTTTCTAAAGAAATCAATCTATTTCACTCCACCAAGGAAGTTAATTTACACTATAAAATTAAAGCGAAAAAATTGACTCTAATAGAGTTAATTTTCACTGTACTTCACTCGAGATTATTCTGTGAGTTCTAAATAACGATAAAACTATAAGTATATAGAATTTAATTGGAGTATGAAGGTATCGATCACATTTGCATCAAGTCCACGAGGCACGCGGTGGCCATCCTGCCGGAACGCATCATCGGCGAGGTCTCCGGTCGCGACAGGCGTCAAAATCGAGGAGGCACTGGAAAAGAGCCACCACGTCGGGGAGCAATGCGAAACCGACGACAAGGCGAGGTCGCGCCGTCTGACGTCCGACAGGTAGCTGTGCACACCCGGCGACAAGCGGAAGTACGTACCGTTATCGCGATCCGCTGCACCGCTCCAACCTCGACTGCGACACTCTCCCGCCGCGGCAGCAGGATGACGACGAGGCTGCCACTGACGTCGGCCCGATGCCGCTGGCCATGGCGCTGATCCCCGCACTTCTATATCCCCGGGCTCCGGAGCACGCCTCCCTCCGCTATGTACGCACCTTGCGGAGTGCAGGCGCGCTATCGTCGTCGATAGGACGGCGACGCCGGGACACTACGGGAATCGTTAGGGGGCGGTCCGCGCGTACGCCCGCCGGAGATAAAAGCGCCGGCGCCGCCGCCCGAGTATCCGCGTCATCCTCTTACACTTTCGCGCGTCTCGCTTCCACTCTGATACCTTTAAAATTCGCCCTCTCTCTCTCGATCGTCTTTCCTCCGCTTCGCTTTCGCTCCCCCATAGACTCCCTCTCGCTCGATGCCTCGCCGGGGCGTTCGCTTTCTCCGTCGTATCGGACGATTCTGCGCCGCCGCGGGGCGCCGGCTCTTTGTCTGCGAGCCCCACGAGTCGCGGATACACGCCGCCGCGAGAGCCAACTACCAGCGGACTACCTAATACGAGCCGACGACCAGGCGGCTCCTTCTTCCCTCGCGTGCGCGGCGTGTACGCTCTTTTTCCTCTTTCTATTTTTACGTGCAAGCCTCTCCGCGCGCATGCTGCCTCGTGCGCGGGCTCCGACGCGCGAGATATTTTCGGCTGTGTCGCCGTCGGGAGCTTGCATTTTTTTTCTTTCACTCTCTCGTTGCTTGTTTTTCTAATAACGCTGATTTCTTGGCGCCCGAATCTCTTATTTCAGCTTCAGGGGTAAGCTCTGTGATGGTCTATACTTTTTGTTCGGTAAATCGACGCGATTTACTCATACTAATTCATGGGTTACTGGGCCTTTGATGGTTTAGTTTTATAGGTACGTGCATCTTTAAAAGTTTTCAGGATTCTAAGTAATCTAATTGCTGATAGTTATAGAGATGCTTGCCGCTTGAATTCGAGATTAATTTATGAGCAGCGGTAAGACTTCAAAAGTTCATGACTGAAGAGTTTACAGTATAAGCAATATTTTTAAAGTCACGTTTAACAGCTTTAGTATCCTTGTCGCGACCAATTTTGCAGGTTGAAACAGTAATCAATATTTTGCTTGCAGTTACTATTAGATTGGAATTAATATTTGTGTTCCAACAACAAGCGGAAAGTTTTACAATCAATTTTGAAGGTTGAAACAGCAATCAATACGGTTGTTTGCTGAAATAGTTAGTGATTATAACTTTCAGTAACTACTGTATAATTACGAAATTCTATAAGCAATTACACAAAAAAACTGCACTTTTTATAGCAAGCTTAACGATTATATTTTCCTAATCACTTGAATTGAACTCTTTTAAGTAATTATGTTAGTCTATTTCTCGGCCAAAGAGGCTGAAGAAAATACTCTCTTAAAAGTTCTCAGTGAAAATTTTACTTTTTAAGCAGTGAAAATGGAGGTTCACTTTATACTCAGTGAATTATCAATCACTATTCAAAAAAGGAATTTTTCACTACTTCAGAAGTGAATTATACAAATAGTGAACTTTTCACCGAGAACTTTTAAGAGAGTATATAATAATAAAAAAGAGTCATTAATTTCTTGCAGCGTAAACAACATATTGACGGCAAAATCCTTGGCATGCCTGAGCATCCCTAAATCTCGCAGGGTGGAGAGAAAGCGTGAGCTCCGCTGCGAACAAAGTAAGTTGGATGCGCATGCACATTGACAACAGACAGACACAACGGAGAGTGACAAAGAGCGTCAAAGGCGCAAGGGTGGCGACTCGTTTTTTCGAGCCGTGCCTTCTTCGGATGACTCGCTCGCTCGCCACCTCGGCCAAGCTTTTATGCTAATGCGACGCGTGCTCGCTCGTATACGCTTCCTGCTCTCCCCGCTGCACAAAGGCCGACGGGCTAACTCCTGATGCCTGGTCAACAATTAACCGGGCCGCTTCAAAGCCAGCCCCATGGCGTTTCCTTTGGCGTCGGTTTGGCAAATCAAGTTCCGCGAATCACTTTCAGACAAGAGAAGAGGATATTACTCGCTGCTCAATAAGACATACGGAACAGCCATTATCCTTTTTTTTGCAGCCTTCTAGTGCATTACGATGTATTTGTTTTCTTCAAAAAGGAAACAAAAATAAATGCTGCCGTGATAAAAATCTGGATGTTCAGTGTACTCCTTTTTTTATTGTGGTAAACAAAAGACTTAATCAACTTTAGAACGGAGTTACGTGAATTGATCGTACAGAAAAAAAAGCTTATACAAAAGATGTAATTTGCACTTATGTACAATGAAATGAATTACGGCAGCCAATGTTTGTACTAATTACAAATCCTTTTTATTAGCGGAATTATATCCTACTACTTTATGAGAGAAAAAAATTATCTCCTCGTTAAAAACAGCTCAATTATAGCTCTAAATATCTATAATAATCTTGCCCACAGCCGTAAAATTTGATAATAAGAAACCAAAAGACACATGCTACATGCTTGTATAATTAGTTCGAAAGGGAAATTGAAGTTTCCACTTTTAGGTCCGACTATGAGGGAGACAAGGACAATTTTTCGAGGTTGAAGGTATGCATATTTTTGGGTTGGAGCATCATACCGACTGGCTTGCCCGACGCAGCCAGTGTATAACCAAAAGCACTGCGAGTCTGTGCGGGAGTCTTGTTTTGAGATCATAAATAAGTAAAGCTTCGTGCCGGGAGGCCAGGCTCTTGTGGCTGAGGTGAGAGCGACGGTTTACTGGCTGAAGGAGGGGCACGTGTGAAATACACTGGCGGCTCAGGTATTCGGAGGACTAAAAAAGCTAGAAGATAGAAAACAAACTGGTGGACTGTTCTTTTGAGATTTTTTTTTATTGTAACATATACACGGAGGGGCATTTTTTTTATATAATGGATAATATAATAGTTTCTATTTTTCGCCACTAGGCTGTGTGAGCGTTCAGATTGTCCGTGAAACCGATGTAACTGTCCAACCACACGTTATGCGTTTATGTAACTGTTTGCTTAACAATTATAGCAAGCCTTGTAATAAACAATAAAAATTTATTTGACTCTTCTATTGTTATTGTTAAAAACTTCATTCTACAAAAAAATGTATTGGCAAGTGAATTTGTTGTATAGTAGCATTTTTTTAAAACAATTTCATTAAACAACATTGTTTTTTATTGTTAATTAAGGCACTCTTTTTATTTAATAAAAATAATAATTAGAGATCGTTATTTGGATAAAAGGCGAGGGTGTGAGGAAAATGAGGTAGGGATTGGCTGTATAGAAAAACATAAAAAATGATGATAGTAATAGAGAGAGGGAATCAAGGGGGGAGAGAAAGAGAATATATGGCGCCTGTGATACCGGGTTGATAAACTTAAATAAGGGCAGACGTGGTAGTATAAGATAATTTCTCCGCGAGATAATAATTTCTGAGATTGATTATTGATTAAAGATTAATTTAATTTACTAGAGCGTTCTTTTCGCCTGCCACTTTATAGCGCATTATTATCGAAATTAAAACTCCACTTTATTTGAAAATTATTTATAAACTGTTTTAAAAATCGACAATGACATTACGGTAATTCAATTAAATTTTTTTATATAATTATTCAAAGATTATTTGAATAACGGGTACAAGCAAACCAGCATAACTGATACTTACTTATAAATAACAGATAAATATAAAGCATAAATTAGTATAATTTTCCATATATTATCTAATTGTTATGATGTGAAAAAAAAAATAGAGGAAGATTCTAGAATGAAAAGAGTGTAAAATCAGGGATATACATCCAGCGATAAAGTCTCCGTATACTTCCTTGTTCTACGATGGCTTCATGAGGTTACTTCACGGTGGCCCGTAGGAATATTTTTAGAATTATGATCCTGAGAAAAATCATTTTTAAATCTCCTTCGGTGGGGTTGATCACGACGTGAGATTTTCTCCAATGAAATATTTACATTTTTATAAATTGTCATTTATCTTTTTGAATGATTCTAAATATGTACATTACGAAATACTGCTTTATACAAATGTTATTTAAATTTTAAACCTCATGGCTCGAAGAGAACTTGTTAAGATTCTAAACGATTTCTAAGCTATTAATTTTTTTAAGAGGGGATATGAATGAAATCACTGTAAAAATCGACATTACGTGAAAAGCCGGATCCTTTAATATTACCATTATAGATATTTATATACAAATGCAATAAAAGCTTTTTTAAATGTAACACTACGGTGTAGAAAAGTCTATACTTTTGGAATAATTACATTGAATTACACATCGTCTTTGATTACTTAATTAAAAATTGATACATCTGACAAAAGTCAAGCACTCGAGTACGCTGTGAAACACACGACAAACATGTGTCGCTCTCTCTAAACTGCCACAGGCATCGTTAAGAGCCAAATCGGGTAAGTAGGCACGCGGGAGACCAAGAGGTTCTCAATGCTGAGGTGCATGTTTGAATGTCTGCCTTGGAGCATCTTACCAGATTACGTCCAGATGCTTGAAAAATCCCCAGATGGAAAACGCAAAACTTACGTAGGACTGCAGGCCTTTCCCGTAACGTCGTTGCAAAGCAAAAATCACAAGCTACGAACTAAACAGATTAGGCACACATTTCCATTTCTTTTTCTCTCAACTCGTTGCATCTGCGAGGAGCCTGTGCAAAAGCAAATAGAAAGTACACAAAGGTGCAGTCTATCGTATTTGTCAGATTTCTTTGTTTCTTTTTAAACATGTTCTACGGAAACGATGGAAATCCCAAATTTTGAGTTTTTTGCAACTTATTATAATTGATGACGCATCCATAAAATGATGAGCATGGAAAAATAATAACAGTATTTTCTGAGAAGTACTAAAAAACTCATTTTAATAATTTATACCGATACTGACGGACTATAAAAATCTATATGGCCTAATGACGAATGTTTCCCAGAAAGAGATAATAAATATTTGACTATTGGGAATAACAAGATGTACAAAACTCGTATAAAAACCGCTAAATTTCAAAATCATTCATTGATTCGTTGCCAAATAATCAGCATACATCAATGACTATATCGACCTTTAAGGCCGAATGTTTGTGGTTGGAGTATCTAAAACAAGCAGTGTATCTGGAGAAGAGTTTGCTTTTGTAGCTCGGAAAGGATTAGAGAGAAGAACCCGAGAAAAGTCCATAAACGGTACTAAAGTCATATAGCGAGTCTTTGGAAGTGGAGACGCGTGCGGCTCTCATGAAAAAAACCGGTCGACTACGAATGACCATCAAGGTTCTGGCAGGTCAGTAGGATCATTCCCAAGGTTGCCGTTTCACTCGGGCGTCTGCCTTCGTTCGCTACTTTCGAATCGCGAGCAAGACGCACCGTGCCAAAAGCTTCGTACAAATGCTTGTACAGATCGATCGATGCAGATGTTGCGAAATAAATTGTAAGGAGTCCGGTGATGACGCGACACTTTGCTCGTTATCTTTACAACTTCACCTTCGTCATGTAGAGCGTAAATTGTCTAAATATTATACTGTCCAGGGAATACGTAATGAATTTCAAAAGGTATATTTAATTCGCGTGTAAGAAAAAAAGGTTCGGTTCAAAATGCATTGGTAAAATCTAAGCTAGCTAATCGAATAATTCATTTTATTGCACAGTATAAGTTAATAATTTTAAAAAATATATACTTATGAGCATCTTTTTTCGCACGAACGTGCAAATTTAAAATTTCAAAAGTTAATTCATTCACTGCCAGTTCTGTAGAATGACCATATGGGACGAGCCATTTAACCATTCAAATTTCAATGATTACAATCTACAAGGAGACTGGAATAAAAATAAATGCGAAGAAATAAATATAAAGGGACAAATAAAAAAATAAGCCACATGGGGTTTTCTCAAGACCGAGTCGTCCCTACCAGAGAAAACGGCGTACGTGTAGGTTTTATGTAATTATTACGCTATATAAGTGTGCATGAGCGACGAATATATAAACGCGGTTTGTATGAATGTAAATATATTCGTTCTCTCTCACACTCTTCCCTCAGGCCGCATAATTGAAGTCATGAATTAAAATCAAAGGTCAACTTTAAGGATGTGCCTCTCTCTCTCTCTCCCTCTCTCTTACTCACTACCACTTAAAGCCCTAATTATCTCCAAGGGGATTAATAAGTATAACGACACAGTAGGTAAGTTCATATATGCGTGCGACTATCCTGCCTTGCTTGTTTTATTTTATTCCATACGGTGGGAACGTCCTGCTTTGCCTTCTTTATTCTTCGTCTCGTTCTTACTTTACTCCCTTTACGTCTGGCTTTTTCGTGACTCCCTTCTTCGAGATCACCTTTGGCAACTATTTATATATAGTTTCGTTTTTTGCTTCGTTTTTTTTTTTCATTCGTCTAATGTCTTATTTTACGATTTTACGGTTTTTCTTGGCAAAAACTTGGATAGAAATACGCAGTTAGTTTTTGTTCGAACGTAGTTAAGGCCTTCGTTAAGGCACTGTTATTGTTAAAAGCTTACGTAAATCCAAATTCTAGTGGAACCATACGAGAGTAATTATTTTATCTGTTTTTATTAATTAATAGGAAAAGGTGTGCTCTTGTTCCGCGTCGATGTAGTATGTTATAGATGTATTTCAAGGAATAAAAACTAATTATCTTTATGATGTATGACTGTATTGCGTTTCTCGAGTAGTCGCTTTATAGGAACTAATTTGTTCTTTTTTATCGTACTAATTATTACTTGATCGCTATACACTCTATTTTTACTTTGCTGAATTATTTAATTATACCTTTGAATAATTGTATAACCAGACTTACAGTATTTTATCGCTAGATCTTTTATCTTAATTTTTATTAATTTCGATAATTCCAGTATAATCTTTGTAACATTACATATTTCACTCTTCTTTGCTCCAGATTCCATTAACCTGCTTCACAATCACTACTTAGTATTCGTGTCCCTTTTTGCTATTTTCCACTAGAATCTCCCATTTTACTTCAAGTTCCGCGCGCATGCATGTGCACCCAAGGCGCATATAGGCAGTTCTCTTATTCCCGATGAGACGCGGCCTCAGTATTTTTTCCCCTCGAGAAAATGAGCGATTTGTGTGCCAACTTTAACGGTTTTCTTTCACAGCGGCAGTACTCTTATCTTCCAGCTCACTCTGAATTCTTCCTTTGTGCAGGGGGAGTCTAAGTGGCGTCCTCGTCAGAACAATAAACTGAAAAACGAGTGCAAGCGGACTACTGGAGACACACATACATACAAGGCCTTTTCCGGCTTCTTTGTGGACGGGGATTTTTGATCTAGCATCGTATCTTTCTGTATGATACGGAGCTGAAAAAGAGCTCAGGAAAAAAGTGCATATGTCGCAAAGTGCAGCACGTGATGTTCATTATAAACGCTGATGTTCGAGATTCTTTTCTAGCGGAAATCGAGTACGCGTTGGGGGAGTATTATAACGATCTCACTATCTTTGATGTTCTTTCAATATGCGTATTCAATCAGAAAGTCATTCGACGTGGAAAATAAAACTGATGCTGTTAGTCGACGAGCGGAAATGCTTGAATAATTGTAACGGCTATTCGCATAATCTATAAAAGAATTCATCGTAGAAAATGGATGAACGATTACGCTTTATTTTTTCCATAAAGATAGAATAAAATCGAAAGCAATAAATTTTACCAATTCGCTTGAGAAAAAAAATGAGTAGACTCTTGAGGAAACAACAAGTCGTAACAGTACCGGCAATTAACGAGGAAGAAAAAAAATTACTTCAGAAGTTGTTAGCGATTTTGTATGATTATCACGTTCTTATTGCTCCTTCCGCTCACATCCGCTTCTTCCCGAATCCTTTGGTCCAAGAAAAAACCATAAAAACTGCAGGTCAGCAATATCACGTACACATTTAGGGTTTGACCCTATTCATTATGCATGCAACATGCTCAAAACGCAGTGTCGAGTGTAAGCATTTCAATTCGTTGAATCCCTCAGTATTTAACAATTCTAAAATCTTATTCATTGAGAATTTTAAAACTCATAAAATTCTTCTCAATGAAATATTCAATCAGTGCGCCGATTTTTTATAGGCACAATCTTTACGTTAGAATGAATGAATTAACAGCAGAAGTGGGCGGACTACTAGCTCAAATATTTTTTTTTCTTCGTCCAGAGGAAGTTACGAAAAAAAAGCGCAAGTTCCGTAGTAAGTACACTAGATAAATCAAGCCATTTAATTAATCTTTTACAAAAGAAAGAATGTGAGGAAATACCATCGCTGTAGCGTAGGACGACTATTACACGCTCGTATCGTTTTCTTTTTTTTTTTTTCTACTAAGCAACCGCCTCTCACAATCAGTTGCTTTTACATAACGATTATTTTTGGCGTGGGACGATTAAGACACGCTGGTCGATTAACTCTCGGCACGGAGTCTCCTTGCAGTCAAATCGAGCGGAAGTCAATCAGGACGGCTTTTCAAACGGAATCATATGGTACACGAGACCAAAGTATGTCTCAATAATTTATTTGTATAAATTCTCTTGACTTCATGCTGCAATTTTTCAACATATTTCGAATGTTTTCTCTTCAACGACATAAATCTTTCTCTACACATTCAAAGCATTTGTCCTCTAAATAGATATTTTTTATATATCTTAAAACTTTTCGTTTGTTATTTTTTTTTTTAAATTTGGATAAGCTCTAATCCTACAGTACGTACGATTAATAGTTTATTAATCCGAATATTTTTTTAGCTTAGCTTGTCGCAATATTAAATTTCAATGGCTTTTACTAATCTGCGAGCTGGCGCAAAGCTTAAGCACATTATTCCTTCCGAAGATACGCACGAAGCAAGCATAAAAGCCTGAAAATTTGCATAAGCCCAAGACCCTATGCACAATGAACACATTATATCTCATTGTTAGCTGAGAGACACACTTTTTATTATTCTCACCGGCGAGGGTCCTTGAACCGTGCGAGATTGAGAAAAAAATACGGCGAAGACGCGGCACCTGCTTACATTTCAATTACTACATCGTCTCGTGTGTAAGAGAGGAAAAAGCAATGACCTTAAGCAGTCAAAAACGGCCAAAGCTAAATGCCGGAGACTTGCGTCACGTTGTGCAAAAGCAAAAAGGGAGATGAAAGGCGTCGAAGTGGACTTAACTCCCTTGTGCTCCGTCTGTGTCCCAAATGACGCGACGGCGCGATTTGCCTCAATCACTGAGGGACTTGAAATCTCGCGGATTGCGCAACTAAATAAAATAACGAGTTTCTCTCCCTTCCCGATTCTGCTCGTACGTTTATTTTACATGACGCACTAAGAGCTTCCCTGCACGCCAGGCTTCGTTTGAGTAAGAATTATCGGATCCCTGAAAGCTGAGTTTATGTAATTCTCAAATACAACGCTTTTCTGTTCAATAATTCAACGCCTTAGTATTCAATGGCATTACAATTGAAATACTGAAGAGGAAACTAATAAAGTGCGACGCGAACAAAAAGAACACCCGGGAGGCGAGAAATCATATGAAAGAAGAGAAATCGTCGAAAAGCTTAAGAATCAATAAAAAAAGTACGATTCATACAATCAATCTAAAATTGAATGATGATGCGGCATCAAATCGTATAATACCCTTCTACTTGATCGTAGAAAAAATTATTTTCTCATTTAAAAAAATGGGATCTAAATAAAATAACAATATCGACTGCAGCCGCAAATTTGATAACAAAAATCTAAAATCGGCAAAGAGTAAATTGAATGATGTTGTGGAGTCCGATCCAACAAAATCCTTCTACTTGATCATAGAAAAACATTATTTTCTCATTAAAAAAGAATGCAAATTGAAATTTAAATACATTTGATAATTTAAAAAGCTAAATCTGACAAAGAGTAATAATGCGAAGAAAAAGAACACTGAAGAAGCGAGAAATCGCGGTTAACAGAAATCCTCGAAAAGCGTAAAAAAGAAACGATTCATATCAGTTGAATCGAAAAGTGAATCAGGCAGCAGCCAATCAGTAAATCGACAAGTAGATGCGATGAAAAAAAATATCTCTCCCAGTGCATGCACGTGGGTGCATCGCTTCGGAGCTGCGAGAACCTATAAGGGTACAAAGGCGGGATAGGAGATAAAGAGCGAGTGGCGCGATCGCTCACACGACTGTAAGGGCTCTGTCAGAGCGTGCAGGCTACGAGGCCTTTAAGTTAATTATCGCGCAAAACTCCGGTAGCCGGGAGCTTGTACGACGCTGCTTTTAATTCCCCGGCCAGTTAACGGGTTAACGGCTGGACGCGCGCTGCGCCCCCGCCTCTCTGATCGCGCGCGATTTCGCCTTTTACGGCTGGCGCCTGCTGTAGCGACGCCTTTCGCTCTCTTTTGTACTGACCGACATGAATGAGCCGCAGATAGTGCATCATTCCTGCATCCCTTTCTTCACCGCTTCTTCCTTTTCCATAGATGCATTCTTTCGTTTTTTTTTTCTTATTCTCTACTCTTGGATCAATTTATCACGGTATCGAATGTATCAGCTTTTTTCTCAATAGAATACGCAGAGTGATTACGTTTAAGAATGAAAGTAATAGATAGTAGGAAAGGGATTTTTCAGATCTTTTCTTAAACGACAAGGATTAGTTTCTAGATGAATGGTATTAAGATTAACAAATGATCCTTTTGTGGAAATTTTAATATTGAAATACGTTCTTTCACGGAGAAAAGTGATTTAACGTAAAATTTACCGTAGTAGTAAATAAACTTTGCTTAAAAAAGTTAAGTAAACGTAGTCATATACAATTTACTTTTGCAGTAAGTAAATTGTAATGCATTTTTAAGCAATATTTACTTACTTTATTAAGGAAAGCAGATACCGGTAAAAGCGCTAAGTAAATAACAATGTTTTTTTCCTTTAAGTAAATTTTACTACCAATTTTTCTTCGTGTGCTTACTTAATTTCATGAATATATCAATTCTAATTATTCTGAATTTTATTTTATATAACTGGATTAATAACACATATAAAGTGTCTTTCTGATTGATTTTCTAATCTTCAAAAAAATGAGCTTCACGGAGATAAATTGTTAGTAGAAAATTTACTTAAAGGCAGTATATTTTACTACTTTTTACTTAAAAATACTGATTTTTACTTAAGTAAAATTTGGTAGAGAATATTGACTTGTCGCTTTAATCAATATATCTACTTTGATTACTAATCTTTTAGCAAAGTTAATTTACTATTTCAGTAAACATTAACTCGCAAAAAAGCAACTTCTACTTTTTACACAGTTGATTTACTTGTGAAATTGGAAGTTAATTTAACTTTCCGATTTTTAGTAGAATCTACTTTCGAGAAATGTCAAATCTACTTTTCTGTAGAGTAAGATAATTTTATTAATTTTGCAAAGTAGTTTTTATTGTTCCTGATATTACTGTTGCGAAACAGTAATAACTACCCGGAGAGAAACGTTATAGTAAAAATTACTATATTCCGTAGGAACAGTGGGATATACTCAACTTATGAACATTTTTACTATGAAAAATACTAAAAATTCCTAGGTACATAACAATTTCTACTATATAAATAGCAATTTTTGCTATGTACGTCAGAATATTTAGTATTTTTTATAGTAAAAATCGTCATAGGTCGACTACATCCCACTGTCCTTACGGAACATAGGAATTTTTTTTTGTCTTTCGGTGTACTAATATGATTTTTCTTCGCGTACAATTTTCTTTTCAAGTGCACGTGGATTCTGCCAGTAGTGCAGCAGTTTAAAGACTCCGATAACGAGAAGGAGAAAAGTTTTCCATACGGGAGCATGGCTCTCGTCGTGGATGCTGAAGTGGCCGCGTCAGTTAACCATAACCGTCATCAGTCGTTCTCAGAGGCAGCAGTAAGGATCATGCCGCGCGCAAACCGCACGGACCCCACGATAATAAAAACGAGGATACAGATCTTTGAAGTGACCGAACACACTCTTCCGAAGAGAGGCAAGAAGCTCTCACGCCCTCCTCTCGGCTGTCGATATACGATCCTCGACGCGCACGAAAGGAGGCGATTGCTCGACGGAGTGCCCCGAAAGTCGGCATGTCCCACGTCGCCGAGGCCACAGCCCGTCCTCGGCAGCCGCCGGATACATTCCTCGAATGATCGATTCTAAAAAAGAAGCGAGGAAATAGTCGGAGACCGAGAGGCGCGGAGGGAGGGGGAAGAGAACGGTGACGCCCACACGTCGTGCCACTTGGACCTTCGAGGTAGGTGCATGCACGCACTTATATATACGCTATATACCGACCGGCCCCGTGTTCTCGGAAACGTGGGTGCCTCGCCGTGAAAAACTGCACTCGCGCGGACCTGGTTCTTGAAGAACCAATGCACAAGTGCACGTACTTTTTTTTTTTTTTTTTAACGCAGACAAGCAACGACCCCGCGTTAAAATACGTATATGCACCTGACGTCGTTTCTCACGGCCGGGGGGAAAATCGGCGCCGCGGATGAGAAGGTAATTATGAAAACACATCGTCGGTCGCGCGGCTTTTCTGCGCCTCTTATTATGTTAAACGCGCGAAGCTGCTTATTTTTTTTTTACGCGCGAAAGGCTACGCGCAGGTAATGAATTTGCGCGTGGGCTAAAGCGAGCCTCGTCGCGCTGCAGCGCGTAACTTTTAATGGACTTTCGCGGCACGCCGGCATTCCCGAACGTTATTACCGCGGCGCAGACGACATTCTATTAGACAATCGACTTAGTTGAGTCCGACGCTCATTGGGGTTGGTAGTCGGCATATTCAAATCAGCTGCAGTCCTTCGGATAATTCCGAATGATTTTTACTTCGTACTGTCTGCTTTTAATTTTATTTAATTTGCACTCTGTTCTGCTTTGAATCCGTCGCGCAGTGTCAAAATTTTATCCGAGAAATTAAAAAAAAAAAAAAATAGTGCAATAGAAAAAATTGCATTTATCTTTCTGTTTTTCTATGATAAAAATCACTTTTCATTGATCAATACTAAGCCTTATAGATTTTTTATGAATGAATGGTGATTAATTACTGGTAGTTGTCCGTTAGGTCAAATATAAACCATAAAAATAAATGGCTGTGTTTTCGTTACTTATTGTAGATTGTGGAAAAAATATATGGGCGTACTTATCGTTATCTTATCATATAGAAATTATATGAAAGAAATTTCTAGAGGTGCGACTTCAATGGTCGATTAATTACGACTGTCGGAAATATGTTGGGCTAAAGTTTAATCAAATGCGCTTCGCTGTAAATAAATAAAATGCATTTTTCCCACAGTTCAACCGAGATAGCTGTGCGTGATTAAAGCTGCATCGAACAAGTGCTGCGACTTTAAATGCACGGTACAAGCTTTTGCACTCGTATAGGACGGTTTAGTCAACGCGGGATCTATTTTTATTTTTTTTTTATTTATGAGCGAACGCAAACGCTTTTTCTTGTAAATAAACAACAAACAACGAATTTTCAACGAAACTGCATTCGCTTTGCTGAAAGTTTAAAATAAAATGGTTCCGTTTATAAATTCTGCATTTTATAAGTGAATAATTTCTGGAAACTACTTACAATAACTAATTAACTAAAGGTTTCCTGTTTGTAAAGATATTAATACTATTTTCTACGCAGCTAAGCCATGCGCCATCACAAAAATTTACTCAATGCATATAAGATATAAATAATAACCTTTTGTTCATTTTATTGTATTAACTTAATTCTTAATACTGATAAACAATTCCATCGACGACTGACGGTTTATTTTCATAATTTGTCAATTGATAACGACTTTTTTCCATTTAATATTTACTTACGACAAAAAAAAATACAAAAGAAAAATAATCATATTAAATTAAAAGCACATATTTGTTGAGAATATATTGAAAAAAAAAGCAATAAACTCTTTCCAGCGAAAGGAAAATAAAAAAAAAACACGTCAAACTTTTCAGAAAACCTTATCATGCACTCTTCACATGCTGGTAGACTGGATGAAGATGCTCCACTGCATTTTACCTTCACTTTTTGTTTACATTAAACATTTCAGAATAAACGCACGAAATACCTACAATGAACGTAAAAATAAAAAAAAACGTTCCATTCATGATCGAGCATGGTCGATACGTACACCTTTTTCACGCGGCAAGGCGAGGGTTGCCTTGAAAATATTCGATCCTATCATCGTCATTGTTATGCTTTTACCTACCAGAAATATACACATACATATATAACGCATAATATGTATACATCAAGATATATAAAATGTGTAATGTGCATGTACAAATATATATAGAGTGTATAATATATATATATATATATATATATATATATATATACACACACACATATATATATATATATAATATATATATATAATGCGTACGTAAAGATGTATAGGTGTACATAAACATACACAGACATATATACACGCAAACACATGCAAAAGGTACACGAAGCACCGAAAAAAAGTGCATTAACCATGGAAAATAAAAATATAACTACAGAATATTAAAAAAAGGCATGGATTAAATGAATTAATTAGTGAACAGCGTAGAGCTTACCTGTCGTCCTGGAGCCGCTTGAGATCAGCCATCTCCAGCTCGAACTTGAATTTGGACACCTCGCAGAGGAGGGCATCGCGCTCGCCGATAACCTCGGCCAGCTCGCGCTGCAGCCGCTCGATCTCCGAGTACTGCCGGGTAATCAACTGGTTCTTCTCCTCGATCATCGCGTCGACGTCCTCGGCCTCCTCCGAGACACTCTGCTGCTGCTGCTGCTGCTGCTGCTGCTGCATCACCGCACTCATACTCGCTGCTCCGCCGCTATACCAACTTCACCTCGCCGCTCGGCTTCTCTCTCGAAAACACTCGTCGGGGGACCGTTGGCGACGCTTTTTCAAAAAAGGCGAGCGAGCGCCTGCAGGCTGCTCGTCGGCGGGCACCGCGCCGCTTGCCGGCCAGCGCGGCTGCTCATCTCTCGCGCGAAAATTCACACGGCGCGCGTATATCGCAGCGTACACGCGCGGAGGCGAGGCGTCGCGCTCAGCAGCACCCGATGCCGGGCCGCCGCTCGGCCATTTCACGACACGCGCCGCTCTTTTCTCGCGCTGGACTTTTGCGCCCGCGGCGTCGTCGCTGCCGCTGGCCTCGGCGGGGTTGTTGGCTGTGCACCGCTGCGGCTGCTTCGGAGCCTCCGGGGGCGCGAGCGTCCTGCTGCTGGTGCGGCTGTGCGTAAGCGCGGGCGGCGTCGTGCCCGGAAGAAGCACGCACGGCGAGGGAAAAACACACAGTGCAACGGCTGGCGTTCGCGCGCGGCGCCCCCAGCTCTCCCCGCGGCGAGTGTGTGTGTGTGTGCGCGCGCGCATCAGTGTGTGGGTACAACGGCGGCGGCGGCGGCGGCGGCGCGCGCACGCGACAGACGACGTCGCCGGGCTCGCGCAAAGCAACGTAAAATACAAAAGTGAAGAGCTGAGTGCGCGCGCGCACGAGGATTTGTGGATGGAGGCTGGAGAATCGCGCTCCTTATTGCCTGCTGTTGCTTGGATAGCAACGCGCCGGTATATGCTGCTTGGGATTACTGGGGTGGCGCTGCCGGTCGCTTTGCGGAGCCTTCGGTTTTCCAAAGCGCTAAATTATGTGTTTGATAAGATTTTATACGATTCTCTATATTCTTTGCTAACCTCTGAGGCAAATTTGATTTTTGAAACGGCTTTGTTAATGGCATTTCTGATTGCATCAAAACAATTATTTATAATTCGTAGAATGTGCGTAGACTTCTTTTTTGGCTGATTTAAATTCTAATTAAAAAATAAGTCGGTATTTTCAGCAATAGGAATTGAAATCAACAAAAAAAAGTCTACGCACATTCTACGAATTAAAAATAATGTTTTAATGCAATCAGAAACGCCATTAAGAAAGAAGCAGTTTCAAAATTATTTGAAAAATCAAATTTGCCTTAGATGCTATAGCAAAGAATATAAAGAATCGTCGGTATAGCAGAGCGCGAAAATTAAGTTAGGCATCCCCTTAAGGGTATGTACTACTTTAAATTAAATTATGTATTTGTTAAATTTGTATTGTGGCTGTGTAGTTATTTCGAATGCCAATAAAAATTATTTGAATAATAAATTGTGTATGTATTGGGGACGAGTGTCTGCGGCGTGTTTTTTTTTTTTCTTACATGCCTTGGCGAATGGAGTGTTAAAATATTTGTGGATGTTTAAAATGATAAGATACAGTGTTTTATTGAAAAGTAGATAAGAGTTGAAATTAAGTAAGGACGGATTAATGTGTTATGCAATGGAAAAAAAGGATTTCAAATAACAATAAATAAATGTGGACGTACACGTGCTGGAATTGAAAAATATACCGACATAAATTTGTAGTTATTTATGTAACGTACCACTTTGGCATTACTTTATGCATTTTATACTGTAATTGATATACCTATAGACAATATCCTCTATTCTTTAACTTTTTACAATTTTTCAGAATTCCTGTTCTTTACATCATTGAACGAAATCACGATAAGTACGCATTGCGCATGTATTTTGCAGAACGCTGTATTTATGCGTTTTTCATAATTTAATTGTTATTTTTTACTACTTAATTTACATATTATCTATTCGTGTATCTCTAAAAAAATTAGTTTTAGGCGAGTTAATAGAACTATAAAAAAGAATAATATAGCATTAGAATAGAATTCAATATGATCGAATAGATTTTTATTCTAAAATACAGTAGTTACAAATAAAATAATAACACAATAAATTTTAGTTTAAAAACAGAAGAAACATTAGAGCCATTTAAAATTTATAAAAAAAAATGTATTTATGGGATATCACAGTCAAATTTATAATTACATGGAAAAAAAGTTAAGTAACTTCTACTTTTTATACAGAAGATTTAATTATTACATTAAATGCGAAATTGGAAGTTAATTTATCCTTTCGAATTTCCAGTAAAATATGCTTTATATAACTGCCAATTACACTTTTCTATAGACTAAGATCTGTTTTAAAAAATGTTAATTTGACTGATTTGTAAAACATTTTTTTTTTTTTCTAGTTTAGCGGATATTTCTGTTTCAAAATTGTAAGAACTACTTTTTTTCTTTCGGTATAATTAATATTAAAACACAAGCCATACTACTAAAAAATAAGAAAAGATGGATATAAAATTAAATACTAATTTCAATTTTTTAACAAAATTCGAGTGTTTATTTTTGTTTAAAATAAAAGATAAAATAATAACTTCCATACTTCAATCAACACGGAGAGAAAAGTTCTTTTAATATTTATTTATAGACAGTATATTACTATACTGGTTTGTAACGCAGAGACAGAAACGACAAATTAAAATTTTATACTAGAAAGGTTATTAAAATTTGCTAGACTTGTAGTAACATTTATTGCAAGTTAAGCAAATTTTACTGTAAGTCTATCAACTTTTACTCTAAGTCTAATAAATTTGACTAAACTTTCCAGTCCAATTTTAGATTTGTCGAGTCTGTCTCTGCGTTACAAATCAGTATATACCCTAATTTTTAGTAGAACTTTCCTCTCAAGTGCACCGCGCGTAAAAATAATTCAGACTAAAATAAGACAATAAAAAGATTCATCTTTATTATATCCGAATTAAAGGTTTCTTAAGATTTAAAAAGATTCTTTATTAACAAGCACCAAAAAATCAATTTAAGATCTTTTCGAGATCATTGTTTTAATACAATATCAATGTTAGTTTAATACATATAACTTTTAAAATTTTAAATATAAGACCATATTAAGATAAAAATGATCTTTATAAGATCTTATATATAGAAAATTAAAAAAATTGAATATATTAAACTACTATTAATATTGTATTAAAGTAACGATCTCGACAAGATCTTACATAGATATTTACCCCGTGGAAACTATTTTATAAAATACTATAAAAATGTACAAATTTTATAAAATCCAATAAATTATTTATCAGGTTTTATGCGGTTTTTCCACCATTTTATTATGCAGTTTTATAAGACCCTTTCAATCGGGTATAGATATTTATTAAAACAGAATCTTTTTGAGTCTTAAAAAATCTTAAATTCAGACACAACAGAGATGAATCTTTTTATCGTTTTATTTTAGTCTGAATTATTTTTACGCGGGACATCGATGAGATCACTCTTTGACAATAGAAGTGGTGCAGGCCATGTGTGCAGCGGGCTCGTGCAGCGCGGCAACAATACAAGCCCCGCTGTTAAGAGCCCCAAGAGACTCTGCTCCGTTTTGCCGCGACGTTGCATGTGGACCACACATGCACTTTGAAGCCCCACGTGTCCGACACTTCGATGTCGCGGTCGAGTGCCGACAGTCGCAGCCTCGTGACCCCTGAGTACGCCCGACCTGACGCACTTGACGGTCACTACGTACGTCCCCCCTTCGGAGGCACTTCCCCTTGCCCCGCACTATTGTTCACTCGGGGAGCTCCGGAACCGATGGCCAGGTGTGTTAAATATGTATTCAGTCGAGAGGAAACTGCAAAGGATGCGGCGACTTTGTCGCGGATGCTTAGGGGATCGGCCCTTGGCTAGGGGATGCAATTCCATTATTTTATATGCAGCTGCTTTATTTCTGCGGCTGTACGCGGAGAGAAATGTCATAGTAAAAATTACTATGTTCCGTAGGAATAGTGGGATACACTCAATTTATGAAAATTTTTACTACACTGAAAAAAAATTTGTTAATTTTAATGAAATGATTTACTTCAATAGTATACTTATTAAATATTTTATTGGATCTAAAAATTATTTTTTTTAAAGCTACTAAATTTATTTAGAAAGAAATAAATTCATTTAGTTTTAATGAAATTATTACTTGATTCAAAGAAATATTTAATAGGTACTATTGAAGTAAATCATTTCCTTAAAATCAACAAGTTTTTTTTCAGTGTAGCAATTTTTGCTATGTATATAGGAATTTTTAGTAGGTTTTATATTTAAAAATCGTCATAGGTCGAGTATGTCCCATTGTTCCTACGGAATATATAGTAATTTTTACTATACATTTCTCTCCGTGTAAGATACTTATCCAGAAAAAGAAAAATAAGTAACTTTTAATTTTTACAGAGTGGATTTAACTGCGAAATTGCAAGTTATTTTAACTTTCCGAATTTTCGGTAGAATCTGCTTTACAGAAATGTCAAATCTGTAATTTTAGTCTAGTCCTATAGTGTAATTTTTATTAAAATAAAAAAAATAAATAAAATTATTAAAATCGTTTTATTTAATAGTAGTATATAACTTCATTTCTTTATGATAATAATTAATCGAGAAATTATATTACTTGTAATAAAAATATTTGAATAGCGTTTAAAAACTTTCAATCATGGGCATACTCACGCGAAATCTAGCGAGAAAAGTAAAAATAAGATTTTGTACTTACTACACGATGATAAAGTAGATATCTGGAAAATTATAAATAATATGTTAAACAAAATAAACAAAAACTAAAAATTATTATTAGTACATTATTAGATTTCTTTGAGTACTGTTTAAAAATTAAAATTTAGGTATAGTTTTACAAATATTCTATATTTTCTCATAAAAATTTATGTTTTATTTACATTTCAAATGCTTCATTAACATAATGTTTCATTTATAACATTTCAAATGTTTCACTGACAAAATAATGAAACGTACAAAAAAATTCTTGAGAGCGATTACGATTAATTTCAACATAATGAGCGGAATACATTACAATCTCTTATCGGTATCATGGCTATCATTATAGTTTTTTTCAATTAATCGCTGAAAGAGATTAATCCGGAGATTGTTCAATTATTTTCCGCTATTTTAACCTCATGCGATTTTCAAGTTATTTTTTTCAAATTCACATAGTAATCAATACGTCTGTCATTTAGTTCTAAACTCGGGAGAACAAAGTTTCCGCGCAGATACGGAGGGTATCATAGTTATGCAACTTGCAATTATATTGTCTATATATATGAAAAATCTCACCGATTTTCATCACGCATCGTTCTGTTGTTACGGAAGATCGCGACTTCCTGTTGTTACATTTATACACAAATTGTACCGAGTCGTCAGTAAACAGCTTTTCTTTTAATGTTCCATTTGGTGCATTTTATTCAACGCGTTTTGCTCGATAACAAGCTTACCTAAGTAGGAATGCATCAGTTTAAATAATCATTTGATTTTTCAGATTAGAAATGTTCAGCGTATAATTTTATCTCCACTATGAATAATAGAATCCAGTATTTGAATAACATTCTAATTTTTTTTTTATCGAACTTAATAATTTATGACACAGACTCTAAGAAAGCGTCAACTTTTGTCCAAAAAAGTGATAAAATATCAAATCTCTCGGTCCATCTTTTATCAGAGGTTCATTATTTCAAAATGTCAATCAATAGTCATCAATAATTGAGATTTTCACTTTGTTTAGTGCGATAAGAAATTTAAAAGTGTATTAAGTCCCACGATAAGATTCGAATCGTCAAAAATTCGAAAGAAAAACGAATTACCACTTCGAAATGTGCATAGTAATTCTTTAAAAAAAAAAAAAGACAAAAAAAAAGTTTAGCGTTGTACAAACTACAAACAGTTCAAGCACGACACGATCGCATGAATTTTAGTTTTCAACTAAATTAACAGATAAACCAACCATTTGTTAGTTTAATTGGTTTGTTGAAAGAGCGCACGAAGTGACGACAAGTTTCGGAAGTACTGGTCGCATGTACGCCTTTTACGTAAATGTTGCACGATGTTTATAACTGCAATTCCAAGAAAGCCTCAACGCATCTTGAAGCGTTCTCTACACTAAAATTAAATCTGCGTTTTCTTTTGACTTTTACAAGTTAAAATGGGTAAGTCACGATTGCGCCGAGTGTGCAAAAAACAAGTGCTCGTTGCGGAAAAACAAAAGTTCCAAGGAAAGCCTCTAATCGGCTGAATTAAGAAGCTTCCAACAATATCATGCACGAAGAATTAAGATCAATGTGATCCACACGAGGAGGTAAAATCCGACGTGCGTTATTTTCGGTATCTTGTGTGCAATAAAATACATTTTTATAGTTATACGTTGTACCTACGAACACGATCAAACAATTATGTTAATCATTAATTAAACAATCAGATTAATGATACTTTTTATTGCTTAACAGAAGTTTATATCTAAAATTTTTTTTATATAATTTACAGAGCAAAAGTTATAATCTAAATTGAGTGTTCTTTAACATTATATGAAATATATTCAATTGATCACAAAATGAGCCTAGTTAGAAGTCTCTAAACTTATTTCATGTTACGCTATGCTTACGTGACGTAATCTGCAGGTTTCATCGGTCCATGGATTTTCATGGGACTGGGCTTTAATTCTTTTTAACATTCCGATCGGAACATTGAAAGACATGTATTGAAAAAATTTCTATTGAAACTATAGGAATGTAACCACAGACTGCATTTAGTGAAAACATTACTATTCTTTATTATAAATTGTACTAGCATTTTAGTAAATATTTCTACAATTCCAGTAAATATTACTAGAGTTCTAGTACAATTTATAATACAGAATGGTAATTTTTTCACTAATTGAATAGAAATTTTTACTGGAATAATATCACTTTTTTCAAAACATTTCTTTCAGTGAAGAGTTGAAGGACATAAAATTATTTAATTTAAGCAGTTGAAAAGATTAAAAATTATTACATTTATTTTTAACTTTTTCAACTATTTAGTCAATTAAATTTTAAAACCTACAACTCTCCAGACCAGAATCACTTAAATTACCAATAACATTAACAACAATAATTTTAGAGAATAACATATTTTGTGTGAAAATTTTATAGGTAACAGCCCCTTAAAGTAAACTTAATTTTGATTAGCGACTCTCTGAACTACGAACAATAAAATATTACAATTATTACGGCATTAGCAAAATATTCATAACATTGTCCCGATTAAAACGAACTTACATAACATATTTTTTGCAGTTTTTAAAAATTACTCATATCACGCGTCTTTCCAAATCTTCAGCAAGCCGCACATATAAAAAAAAAAATAAAAGTACGTCTAATAAAATTTTTATCCTCATAAGCGTATGCATGTACCTAAAGCAGAAAGTAACCAACACCAGCTTGTATAAACGGGCGATTATACAAGTGTCTGCTCCAAATTCCAGTTTCGAGGGGGCGAGAAGGACATCGGTGAATCCAGTCGGATCAAAATTTGGACAAACAACGATAAAATCGCGAAGGTGTATAACGGCTGGCTTATCCGTCGGGGGCTTATCAGCACGAGCGATCGCAGTCGGCGGTGCACGAGTTCGTCCCACGAGGCACGCCTACGCCTCGCTAGAAACGTGCCGACTGATACCGGCGTCACGTGCGCGCGGCGCCGGCCAATCGTGCCCACGGAGGCGCACTCCTCGTCGTCTGGAAGACGCTCGTCTGGGAAGCCACCCACGTGCCGTCCACGAAGTCAACGCTCCGGGGACCATGGACGGGAGACGTGGGCGCGACGCGCCGAGGCGCACCCCCACTATGGTCGACTTCGCGGAAGTCGACGTCTCAAGCAGCGAATCGCGAATCTGCAATGAGCTAATCTGCTCTGTGCGTGTGCATCCTTTCTGTTTAACTTTTTTTTTCCAATCCATTGTTGAGTTTATCGATTTTTATCGCTTTGCATTGGCTTTTACTTGTTTCTTTTTTTTTACTTCGACGCAGCTGTGGAGGACGTATTTGAAATTTTGTATTAATTTTGGGTTTTGTTCCGTTAAATCTGCTGTGTGCGTGTGCATCCTTTCTGTTTATTTTTTTCCCAATCCATTGTTGAGTTTATCGATTTTTATCGCTTTGCATTGGCTTTTACTTGTTTTTTTTTTACTTCGACGCAGCTGTGGAGGACGTATTTGAAATTTTGTATTAATATTGGGTTTCATTTTGTTAAATTGAGATTGCGATTGCTTTGTTTATATGGAACGACGAATTTTCAAAATAGTTAAAAAGATTATGAATCATTGAAAATAGTTAAGGAAAAATTATTCAATTTAGATTATAACTAAAGTGAATGATTAAATCTAAACTTAAACACTAAAATTATAATTGCAAATTTATTGATGAAAACTTACGGTTATTTAAAATTTATGTTGAAATATTTATTGAGACAGAAAGTACTAGAATTTATTGTGAAAGAGATTAACAATTTTATTTCAAAAATATGCAAAAATATATGCAAAAAATATACTGAATAAAAAAATGTATATGTGACGAAATACGTCATAGGGTAAATTATCCTGCAGTGCGATTGAAAATGATTAATAAGACATTAACTTATTTGTAAAATAAAGTTTGCACAAATGTCTAATGTCATCTGATTTTCTTGCAGTTTATCGGCAATGTTTTCATCTTCTGCAGTTGATTATCATTTCTCATTATTTACTTTTTGATTGCTTGGTGTTGCATTCTGAATGACTACTATGATTATTAACTTTTTGTGCCTGTACACGTCGTCAAATAGCAATTTCAAATTTGTATACATTTCAAAGTAGTTCATCATTTTGGTTTTGAATTCATTTTCGCTTACATAAGTTGTCGAAGTGCTTGATTATTTTTTAAATAGTTACTCTTCTTTTATTTTTTTAACTCATGCGCACTTATAACTTACGTAATGATATTTTTTTTACTTCGTTCTACAATTATAAGGCATTCCTCAACTTAAGTAAGATCAATTTATTTACAACAAAATTTAAACTAAAGAAACAAACTGCGCAATAATTAATTAATTAAATCTACAGTGTAAATTATTTTTAATTTATTTTATACATACGATCTCGAATTATCCCGGTATTTAGATACAAATCATTTAATAATTACTTCTATGTTATCAGTCTTGATACAATCAATAAATCTAATCAAGTCACTCTAATCTAGAAGCCTTCGATCCAACGATTATTCATTTCAAGGGTACGGATTTTCACAGATTTTTAAGTTTCACATCTTTTTATTCGACTCGACGATCACGGCCTTATTCCTCTGCTGCACAATTTTTTCTCGGATGCATTTTTTTAACCATACATCGTCCTCACTTGCAGGAATTTGCACATTCACCCAGGTCATGCCGACCACAGCGTGTGACGCAGGGAAAGCCCCTATGCCGAAGAGTAAAACCAGAAATCCGCATGAACAAGTTTTATTCCTTGAAAAATGCTTGACTCGTCACCATAAATCTATAACTGGTCACCCATGCACTTGCAGTAACTGAGCTCACGGCTGCTTCCTTTATGCGAAACATCCGCGTGAATTAAACAAAAATATTTTTTATGCCTTTTTTTTTTGTCGAACTTAATTTTTCTTCGCAATATTAAAGAATCCGTTCAATCGTACCTCTGACAAAAAAAAGAATAAATTTTGAAAAGTCTATCGGAGCATTGATCTGAAAGAATCGCGGAAATCTTTAAGAATCAAGGTGCCTAATAGATATATTTATATATTTAAAGTTCTTTAAGTATAAAAACTAAATATCTAGGTCGTACGTAGCAGCTGAGATATTTATGTATAATAGCTACGAAGGTTAATTTTATTTATTGCGTTAATACTGTTACTCCCAATAAAAAGTGTAACACTTGTGCGTTTCAATTGTATTACGTACTTCATTCACGGATCAACGTTACGTAGTATGAAAAGAAAAATGAATGGAGAATTTATTTGCAGAAGGGCAATCTTTTAATCAGCCGATTCTTTTCATCTTTATCACGGGAAAATAGATAACTAAACATTGATTATTTGGAACAAAAATTATTCCTTATAGTTATAGAGAATACTCGTATCTGGTAACTGTTTGCATCGACTATTCATGTGCATTTTTTAAATAATTTTTTGTATTAATCTAATTATCAGTTATTGAATTTTGCTACTTATCAGACTTACACATTAAAATTTAAAATGTTTTATTACTTTTTTATTTTTTAAATCATGCCTAAATTGCACCATATTAATTAATTTCATAGAAAGCCTATATAAATGTCCCAGATAATATAATAGATTTTCATAAAAATTTTTATCATTATAGTTGAGCAAAGAACTAATCATATCAGCAATCCAATCGAGGGATTTCTTGAGCTGATATTAATTATAACCGACCAAGATATTTTTGTAATATAAGTAAAACCGGCATAAAATAATTATTTTCCTCAAAGGAAAGTGCGTATTTTGCGGAAAGTCCACGCAAACTTTTTCCTCCAGAAACAAGAAAACTAAAAATAATAAACAGGCGAACAAGAATTTAAAATTCACGCGAAAAAAGATAACAAAATAAAAAGTGCAAGAATTCAGGATTTAAGTAGTGCTTGAATAAACGAGTATATATACCCGACCAATAAAAAGAAAAAGGTACGTCGCACACTGAGAGAAACGATTTAATAAAAAGTATCTACTGTATGAGAAAGTGGACGCAGACTGTCATTATAAAAAAATTACTATTACTGTAAAATAAAATTTTCTATAAATGCAGTAAAAATTATAACACCGCCTGGCAAATTTTACTATAAAGTATAAGAATTTTTGTTTACAGTGTCAGTCTGCAATTCTTTTCCTGTACAGGATATCTCTCTAAATCTGCAAATATGAAATTCACTTGGAAAATGTGAATAGTGAAAAATTTTATGTGAAAAATCGTTCACAATTTTTACTGTGTATTTATGACAAATTTTAGTATAAATTTCTTCTCTCAGTGCAGATTTCCTATAAATTCTTTTACTATATATTATATAACTGAATTTTACTATATATCTCCTCTCAGTGCAGAAATGAAATCCGAAAAGTGTGGTAATTTTTTTCATAGTGTCAGTCTATAATTCTTTTTTTAAACAGTATTATGTAGTAATTTTACTATGTATTTATGGCAAATTTTACTACACAATTCTTCTCTTAGTGTAGGTTTACTATAAATTCTTCTACTATATATCATTACAGAATTTTGCTATATAATTCTTCTTTTGTGTAGATTTACTATAAATTCTTCTACTATATATTATTACGGAGTTTTATTATACAATTCTTCTCTAAGTGCAGGTTTACTATAAATTCTCTTACTATACTATATCATTACAGAATTTTACTATATAATTCTTCTCTAAATGCAGGTTTACTATAAATTCTTTTACTATATATCATTACAGAATTTTTCTATATATTCTTCTCTCAGTGCAGGTATACGACTCCTCTGTAAAACTGCGCGGGGATTGGCTGAAGCTCGTCGAAAAAAAAAATCGGAACACTTGTCGCACGCGCGAATTACTGGCAAAGCGTAATCCCCCGCGGGTGCGTGCTACGATGATATAGTAGCGCGTATACAACAATTACGCCGATGTTAACGCGGTGGCGGTGGCGACTGCGTCGACACTCGGGAGTCACCGGCTGGGGGGAGACCCTCAGTCTGTCTCTCTCGGAGCGACGGTCCGTCACACTCCGCCCCCGCCGCGATCATCCTGAGCGGCCGCACTCCGTCCCTCTCTCTCTCTCTCTCTTTGACGTGTTTGCGCGCACTCGCACCTCGAGCTTTGTCGGTCACACCGAAAGGCTATATAAGTGACAAACTTCCTCGTACCTCCGCATCAGTCGGCGACGCGTGCTCACCTCGGCTCCTCGCGAAATCGGACGTGTCCACTCCCCCCCTCCCCGCCCCTGCCGGTGACCGGCAAACCGATCACGGCTGCGAGAGCCCTTGATCGGCGCAGATCGGCAGCGCCAGCAGAAGGAGGGAGAGAGAATGATAAGTCGAGCAAACGCACCGAGGCAACTGGGTCATCGGGTCGTGCTGCGAGGGTGACAAAACTATATTTAGAGTCCGGCGAGCGAGCAGCCGTCCAGCAGGGACGACCGACCGATCGGACCCTCCAGCCTCCGATCTCCCACGCTCGCCGAGCTTGGTGAGTCTCATTTGCTTTTTTTTTCCTCTTACAACTAGCCGCCCTCTTTTGGTCTGCTTCCTACTTTTTTTTATTTTAGGTGCAATAAGGTGTGCATGTTTGTACCTTCCCTTTTACAATATTTTCTATACTGTTCTTTCGTTTTTTTTTTGTACTAATATGGTTGAGTGATTTTTAATATTTTTTCCTACTTTTCTACGTTTTTTTTTTAAATTTTTTATTTTGGGTGTAATAAGGTGTACACATTTGTACCTTCCGTTTTACAATATTTTCTATAATGTTCTTTCGCTTTTTTTATATGGTGGACTGATTTTTAAGATTGTTTCCTACATTTCTATTTTTTTTTTTGTTTTTTAATTTTTTTTTTACTTTGAGTGCAATACGGTCTATACACGTGTACCTTCCCTTTTACACTGCTACCTAATAGTCTTCCGATTTTTTTAAAATTTGTTTTAATGTGGTATGGTGATTTTTAACTTCCTTCTTAGATCTTTCCCTACTTTTCTTCCGTTTTTTTTTGTGTTTTCGGTGAAGTACGATGTACTGATTTTTTGTCCGTCTATTTTTATCCTTCAGGCTCTCTTTTACTTTTTTACTCCTGGAACCAGTTGGCTGTCCAAGCTCGAAAGTCGTTTTGTGGTCGGGAATAAGGACATTTTTTTTCAGTTGCGGTGTAAACTGAAATGAAGCGATTCCTCGTGTCTCGCACTTTTTATTCCAACATTTTTTATGAATGTCATATTTTTTTGTTTCGTTTAAAATTCATTGTGCATTAGATAATCTGTTTTTGCTCTGTTTTTTTTTTTTAGTTTTTTTTTCTGGATATTTTAACAGCCTCCAAGAATTTTTTAATCGACAAAGTCTTCACTGATTGTTATGACGAGTGCTTCTTGTATAATTGTTTTATCAAATCATCATTATTCCGCGCGTCATTTCGCCGCAAGAAAAAAGAAAACAATGAAAAATCAAAATAAACATTGAAAATTCGTAACAGTGCGGTATGTGCAATGACAAATCGAATGTGTGCTTTAATCGAAAAAAGAAAACAACTCAAAATCTCGAAGTCATCAGCTGATTACAGAGTTTACATTGGCTATAAAGTTTCTTCGTTTTATTCTCCGTTTTTTTTTTTCATTTTTTTTTATTCAATATCAAGACTATTCCAACTATTGAAAATTATATACTTTACACAGTACATCGAAAAAAAAAAACTTACAAATTACTTCTTTTATTTTTCAAGTAGCGTAAAATATATTTCATATCAGTAAGCAAATAGCACGCAAATTTAACGATAATATAATTCTACTAAAAGTAAAGCCACAACTTTTTATCTAACGCATTTGCACAAAGTAGCTTGTCTTATAAACAAGACTAACATTTAAATTCGTCGAGCGCAGTTGTCGGCCAGCTGCAGAATAAGTGGGCCGCGGAGCATTAAGTGTCTATTGGGTTATCAAACGACAACGGCATAATTCATGTTTCAGGATTTCTCGAGGTTGCGCCCACGGAAGACAAGACGGACTCGCCTTCATCCAGTTTTATCCGGCGCTGCGATTTTCCCCGCCGAGAGGAGCGATTCACAGAGACTCGCGGTAATTCAAGCAATCGATGCTCTATCGGCATCATACCTGCACAAAAATCACTCCATTACATAGATTTTAAAAATCCGCAGGTCCACTCGCCCGAGGCAATTGTTAAAGAGAGACGCAGCCTCGCGTAGTTCACACAGTGCAGGCCGTTAATTTATCGATCGGCTCTCCCTCGGCGAGAGCTTTTCTTCTTTATATATTTAAAAATATCCAGCCAGCCGGAGCGAAAATGAGGGTCCGCTCGTCGATGATCATCGGCGCGCTGCTGATGTGCTGCTGCCTGTGTTCCGGATTTAGTGTGCCCGTCGCCGAGCATGAAGGTTAGCGGTTTTTTTTTTTCATTTTTTTACCCTCCCTTTCGACGCTTCGCGCACTGCGATTGCGATTCCACGTGGACTGGTGCAAGCGTAACGAATGCCTCGAGGCTCCTGACCGATGGAATATAATGACATCGCGCCTCGCAGATTCGCGCGATTAGCTGTGCTCTCACAATCGCTGAAATCTCGCGCCTCGGCGGCGCCTTTACCGCGCAGTGTCCATTTTCAAATTTTACTTTATTCTCTATTGTATACTTAATTTCATTAACTGCGTTAAGAAATTTTGATAATTATTTTCTGCTCCAAGATTCTAGTGTTAACAAAAAACAATATATATATATTTTTAAATAAAATAAAAAGGCTTTTAAGGATAATTTAGTAAAAAAAAAAATTACGTACGAAGCGATAAACTACGAGAGATAATCAACGTCGGAGATAATGAACTTATACTTAAGGCTAATCTTGTATTGTGACTATCGGTGAAATTAGTCAGTCATAAAAATTGTCTATCGTACTACGTAAGCGTATATATACGTTCGCAAATACGGGATACAATGAAATATTTAAAGATACGCGACTTTGAAAAATTTTTTCAACACTTAATTCATGTTGAAAACTGACAGATACAACGTATTGGCTGAAGTCCGGCCAGGACAATTTACGACGAGTGCTGTCCTTGCAAAATAATCAGAACCGCGCGAAAAATGTCATCGTCTTTATTGGCGATGGCATGGGAATGACGTCCATCACCTCCGGAAGGATTTTCAAAGGACAGACGCAAGGAAAATCCGGCGAAGAGTTCAAGCTTATCTTCGAGCAATTCCCCAGCACTGGATTCTCTAAGGTACGTTTTTACTTTATTTTTTAATATTTTTTTTTTTAAATCGTCGGTACAGATTTTGTCTTACACGTGTATGTAACGATGAATAAAGACGATCGGATGGTTTTTTTATATATATATAGACGTACAACGTGGACAGGCAAGTTCCAGACTCGGCAGGAACGGCAACGGCGATTTTCTCCGGTGTGAAGGCCCAGTATCGTATGCTGGGACTCGATAACAGAGCCAAATATAATACCTGTGATCGGACCGTCAATGAGAACAGTCACCTGACGACCGTGGCCACTTGGGCCCAGGAAACCGGCATGGACACTGGTAAGTCGCTACACTGAAAAAAAATAATTTTCAGTAAATATTTACATCGGTACTACTAATTCTTAAATATGTCTTTAAATCAACTGAATATTTATTTAAAACTAACTTAATTTATTTATTTCTAAATAAATTCATAGTATAGTTTCGAAAAAAAAAGAATTATTTTTATTCAAATAAGAAATAATTAACGAGTACTATTGAAGACAATATTTACTCGAAATTATTAAATTGGTGCCTCAATGTAATTACGCGTCAATTAATCAGTCATAATGCAGTGCACTTTTATTTGAAGAATTAAAATTTATATTTACGGTTGTTCGAGCTAAAAATAGTATCACCCCAAGTAAAAATGAACTTGATTTAGTTCACTCGTAAGTCGAAAAAAGAGTTCACACTTTTTCAGAAGATAAAGATAATGTTACAGTTGTTCAATTTTTTTTCTCAATGAAACAAGACAAATTATGATTCATAAGAAAGAGTTGAAACGCGATTTTACCGAAACTTACATCGATCTCTAAAATAAAAAAAAACGTTGAACGACAGTATCCCTGAAAGAAGTGCGTCGAATCTAATTAACAAATTACGAAAAAAAAATTAAAAAAAAAACAGCGAACGGTATAGCAATATTAATACACAGTGGTTGGAGAAAAGTGACGGGAACCTTTCTAAAGGTAAACGATTCGTGTCATCGGATTCGAGAGAATAGTACGAATGCAAGTCGTTTTATCATGAGTTTCTTTTGTAACAATAAAAATGAAAAAAAAATGTCCCTCGTTTCTATATTTCCAGCCTCGTATGGCCTTATTTATACGTACTTTTTTCCAATGCAGATTCAATATAAGCTTAGAAAAGAGAAATCACATGGCACTACCGAAGAAAACTCCTCGAACTTATACAGTTGTTCATTACAATTATTCATACGCTGATTTTATTCGCAAACACATTGATACTAATTAAATCAGTTCTCTTTCCACAATTTAAGGCTTTCCGCCATTAAAATATCCTTCAAAGAGAACAAAAATTATATACAAACATTATATATAAAAATTATAGACAAAAATTTAGCGAGAAAAACACTCGCTGCATTTTCTTGTATTTTCCTGTAAACACTCGGCACAGATAATAACGAGGATTTATGTATCGCGCAAATAGCCCATTGTTATACAATTGGCATCAATTTTCGAATTTTTTTTTCGTGATGCACTTACGCGCCCCGCAGTATTACGAGCGCAGAGCAGCTCGGACGACTTTGAAAAGGAGTATATGGAGATGTGCCGCGAACGGTCAATTGACAATCAGTACGGCGCGGTGAGGGCCTTGGTGAATTTAGAGGCGAGGAAAATCGAGGCGCGTGCGTCGCGGGGAGGTCGCGTGCGTGTGGCCGCGACCCTGATGTACCTGGCCAAGCTCAAGGATCCGCTCTCGGGTTTTCGCGCACTCCCTTGGTACAACTGACCTTTCGGTATATAATACCGGTTTTATTTTTTTTTTTTTGTCGCTTCGACTTTGCTTTATGAAAAATTTTAATCCTTGCCGGAAATAGTTGTCGGAGGCCGAATAAATGTACCCGTACACTACTTTATTGGCCTATGGATTAGCACTTATTGGTTTTTTTTATAATCGCTCGCATTTTACGACTTCCTTTGCCGATGCAAAAAATAAGTGCACTCTAATAAGGACGCATATTGCTCATATCCTGTTTAGAATTCTAACGCTTTTCACTTACAAGTTCGAGTAACTTAATTTTCTTTTTATATTATATATAATATAATATATATATACATATACATATATATAATATTTGTATTTTACTTCTGTAGTATTATTCAAGAATTAATTAACAAGCAGAAAAAAAAAATTACCTTAAAAATGTGGAAAACATTGAACGCATAGGTTTTTTTTTACTCTTCCATATCATGGTCTATGCTACCCAAGGGAACAGTAAATTTAGAAAAGTCTATCCTGTAATTCAATTAAAATTTCCAAATAGAGGCTTCTCTTCGTTAAAATGTTGCCATCATTTTGAGCGAATATTTTTTATCCAATTAGTACAAATATCGTAATTAATCACAATTATACAACAATTATTATCATAATTATTATCTATATAATATTGAGTTTTACATTGAGCTTAAAATTTTATTTTCATTATGACCACCTTTAAATCCGGTTAATACGTAAATAAATACATAAAATAAATATGACCTATCAATCTTTAGATAGATACGTAATGCATAGATATAAAAATGTATTTATAGATAGCATTCGAGTCAATAAAAAAAAAATGTCCAATTGCAGGATTCGTGACGACGACGCGAGTAACGCACGCGACACCAGGTGCGCTCTACTCTCACGTCAATAACCGCGACTGGGAGTGCGACGTCAACATCCCGGAGCAGCATCGTACCTGCATGAAAGACATAGCCCGGCAACTTGTCGAAGAAGCGCCCGGAAATAGATTTAAGGTACGTGAAATTGCAACTTCTTTAAAATTTAATTTCTTGCTCGAGATAATGAATTAGCGCATATTGTAGTTTTTTTTTAAAGATCGCACTCAACATTTATTTCTACAATACTGTTGTGCGCCGGAAGGAAATTTAACGACTCTAATCTTTTATTTTTACAGCATTGTTTGTTGGACAATTTTTTGGTCATAAAAGAGTAAACGCTCACTTGAAAGTAATGCGTTAATAATTAACAAGTATACATAATTTAACGGAAATCAATAAAACAAAATTAATGCTCGTATCATTAAAGATAATTAACCGCAAATTGACTGCATATTAAATAAATTTATTGTATTCTTGATTTACTCATGAAAAAAAAAAGGTTGTTAATCTTTTTGAGAACCTCTCCAGGTGATTATGGGAGGTGGCGGAGGCGCAATGGGCGTACCAACGGAGGTGCCGAGCTCGGAGGCCTGCCAGCGTCGGGATGGTCGGCAACTGGGCAGAATCTGGCTGGACGCTAATCCGGACTCTAAACTCGTGACCAACGTTCAGGATCTCATGTCCGTCGACGTTAACAACGCCAGCAAGCTGATGGGAATTTTTGCCGCCGATCACTTGCCTTACGCCGCGGTCAAGCCCGACAGCGTGCCATCCCTCGCCAACATGACTCTCCAGGCCATCAGAATGCTCAGGAAGAACAAAAAGGGCTTCTTCCTCTTGGTGAGTTATCGATTCATCCCGCGGGTTTTTGTCTTTATGATTCATTTGCGCGCAATTTTTCGTTCAATTTCATTCGTGACTGAGGACCGCTTCTTTTTTCTTTACGTGATCGCTGCGCTGCTTTTTTCCGACAATAAGGAAATCGCCCGTCATCTGATTGCGCACGTCGACTATTGCCGCGACCGCAGCTTCTGAACTTTTTGCAATTCTTACCTTACAATTACATCTAACGTTTGGGCTCCTTCTGTCTTACCGTCATTATCAATTTTAAAATTAATTGTTTTGACTGAATCGTTTTAAAATTAATCGATATATGCAGTAACTACGGATATAGAGAGTAAAGTATAATTTAGGCCGTGTAAATTCGTTAATTTTTGTGATAGAAGCGCATTTTTCATTGAAAAATTATATTAAATTTTATCACAAAGTAAATAAGCGCCAAAAAGGGGAAAGAAAAAAGAAGCGATTGCACTGATTAAACGACACGGATAAGCTTTCTACTTCCGAAATGTTAAATTTCCGAACTATGAGCCTCGCTAATTTTTATGCGGATGCGCCTCAAGGTCAATCCACTTACCTATGCAATTTCCAGGCTAGTAACTCTAGATCCGAGACTCGACTAATACTCATCTCGACTTCCCATAATTTATCAATCGCTGCGCGACATAATAGGGGTGCATACGTATATTATAAGGCATCATATGACAGTAGTCGGCTAAAAGATTTTTTTCCCGTTTGACACCGCAGTCGTAGCGAAACACCTGTACCGATCGCAGTCAGAATACTCCGAGAAGAAAGAAAAGATTAAAAAATACGTTCGTCGATTTGAACAAGTGTTTACTTATTTACTTAAGAAATGAAGATTTTTATCGAGGATTTACACTTTTTAATTAATGAATGAGTCAAGTTTCAAGGAAATGAATAGAACGTAAATTATTCTATTTACTACAGTTTCGAATATCTTAGGAAAAAAGTCTAGACAAGATTCTAGATAAATTTATGCAGAACAATTTCCTACAAAAATTATATAGAAATTCTTATAGAAACTTCTACAGAAATTACAAAAATTCTTCTATAAGCATTTATGCAGAAGCTATCTAACAGATATTTATGTAGAAATTTTTCCTCCATAAATTGCAGAAACCGTATAACAGAAATTCTTGTAGAAACTTTTATAAAAATTTATGCAGAAACTATGTGCATGAAATTTTTCCAACGAACGACCAAAAATTATCAACTAAAATAGTACGCACTGAAAGAAAGTTGTTAATTTTAAGGAAATCATTTACTTCAATAGTACTTATTAAATATTTCTTTGAATCAAGTAATGATTTCATTAAAACTAAATGAATTTATTTGTTTCTAAATAAATTTAAAAGTTACAAGAAAATAATTTTTTGACTCAATAAAATATTTAATAAGTACTATTGAAACCAATGTTTGCTCAAAATTAACAATTCTTTTTCCCAGTGTATCATTTTATTATTTATGGAATAAAATGAGTTTATTATTAAACAGAACATCTATAATGAACTGCATAACAATTATGTCACTGCCAATTTAGAGAAAAGCTGTGAGTTTTTTGACAAAATTTAATTACAATTAATAATATCTTCTTCTCTGTTTTTGAGCTTTACAAATTTAAATTTATTATGATGCGTAAATTACATTGTTATAAATAAAATAAAATTATTTACTTACAAGAAAATAATTTTTTGACTCAATAAAATATTTAATAAGTACTATAGAAATAAATGATGGCTTAATATTAACAAATTTTTCTCTCAGTGCACGATTGGCAATATCCACGTAAAATATAACGAACATTTGAATTTCATGTAAAGGTCGAGGGAGGAAAGATCGACCTGGCCCATCATCAGAACTACGCGCAGCTGGCGATGCGCGAGCTCTCGGACTTCGACGACGCGATCGGAGTGGCCCTGCAAAACGTGAATATCGAGGAGACCCTGATAATCGTGACGGCCGATCATTCGCACGCCTTCACGATAAACGGATACCCGCAGCGCGGTAACGACATCCTCGGCCTGACCGAGACCAGCGGCGGGACGCAGCGATACGAGACCCTGAGTTATGCCAATGGTCCAGGGTACACCTACCATCGGCTCAACAGCACCGACCGGGCAGGTGCCGACGATACCTGGAGGAACCTCGACAACGATTCAAACAGAAATTCGCCGTTCTACAGGCACTTTGCCGCGCGCTACGCCAACGACGAGACTCACGGAGGTGAAGACGTCGGTGTCTACGCCATAGGTAACACTTTGACTTAAAATTAGAGCTTATTATCAGATAATTGAAAGCTTCGATAGAACGCGGTGATCTGCAAATATTAGCGTTTGCTTTTTTCTTTGCAAAAGTCGAAAAGTCATCCAGACGTTGCGTGTCTTTAATCAATTGGTTCGCTCAAAGAAAATATTCACTTTCGAAGTGTTGATTAAATAAACATGGCGCATTGTAATAAACCTATCCACAATTTTTTTTCGTAAATTTCGTCATTCGTATTCTACACAAGAATTTTAAGGTAATTTTTTTTATTGGAAAGGACACGTTATTGCGCTCAAATTATTAAATTCACGTGATGTTCACTCTGAGAATCCACTTGAGTACTTTCAACAACGATCGTAATCACTGACAATTTAACTCTTTCAGTAATGCTTTTTTCTACTGCATATTTTGACGTGAAATTTTGTAGTCGGGCATTCTTAGGGTCGCTGATCACGAATATGAGCTTAGATTTGCAAAATTCAAGATAGCGGCCTAAATTTTGTGAAATTGAATCATTTAGACCAACCAATCAGACATAATTCTATTGCATCTTCTTCTATTGAATTTTTGTACTCGATTGTCCTTTCGTGGTGACCAATAAAGTTTAATTGGTTTGTCGAAATGATTAGTTCAATTTCACACATTTTTCCGCCATCTTCGATCCGTCATTTTGAATTTTAAAATTCAAACTTCAGATTCATGTTTAGCGATCCCAAAAACCCCCGAGTACAAAATTTCAGACCAAAATATGCAGTGCAACATTTTTTACAGCGGTTTAAAAAGGTGGTACTCTAGCAGTACCACTGTGACGCAAAGGGTTAAATTCTCTTTGATCGATGTTTCCATTTGTATTTGAATTAACAAAATTACACACAATCTGATAGAATTATATCGTTCTTTAAATAACGCATCATCGCTCTAACAAAAAATAAAATGAACAATTTCAGGTCCTTACTCCCACTTGTTCCGGAGCACCTTCGAGCAGAATTACATCGCCCATGTGATCGCTTACGCGGCGTGCTTAAAAGACTGGCCGTCACACTGCGACAAGGCGTTCAACCGCTACTTCTACGATGCCTCGCAGAACCGCAGCTCCGCCAGCATGGCGATGCCTACGCTCTTTGTACTTCTCATCGGCTCCCTGATGTGCCTCAATTAAACGCTCAATCGCCGACGATCGTTTATGTGTGTACACTCGTCGGACGTAAAAGCCATCGAGCGACCCTAACACGTGTATCCCATTTTGGCCCGCACGAAGGCCAAAAGTTCGCTCGGTATACCTCCTTGTGCACATTGCCTATGGCGACTTACAATTTACGTATGGTGAATGCAAACTTCATTTCATTCTGATTCATCGAGAAGCATTTCGTCACTTTTGTTGCATCTTATTATAAATATTTATCTCTCTGTGAGAACGACCGATTCACGAGGTCCTTGAACACCGAAAGAAGAGAGTCATATGCTATACATTTTTATCGTTTTTTTTTTCATTTTTCGACAGCGACATTCCGGATTATTGTCATTTATAGTGCGAGTAATAATTCAATATGTATCAATAAAGTTTACGCTGAGTGTAGACAATTTCCATGTACAAATCGCTTAGAATACATATAAAAAGAGTAAAGAAATTTATAATGTATAAATTTTCTTGATGTGAGTGTTAAACCATTCCGAGTAATCGTTGCAGTGCTGGAAAGGCAACGTTATACACATTTTGGATGAGAGGATCATACGACAAAATTTTAATAATTAGTGCGCATCTTCTATACGGTTATTTATCGTTTGAATACTACAATGATGCATTTTTATATACTTATTGGTACTTCGTTCCAAAGGAAAAAAAATGTTTTACAATTGTGATAAAAAGTTAGTTTTTCTTTTATCGAAAATTGTACGCTTTAAAAATTGTTATAAAAAAAAACAGTACATTGATTACAACAATACGTTTATTTGGATCAACAAAGTATATTTCAACTGTACAGTATAACATTTTTATTTATACACCTACATCCATTGCGTTTTTTTTTTTACAAAAAAAAGATGTAGTTTCTTATTCTTTATACCTCAACAGTATTTTGTTATTTTTTCCACAGAGTGCCAAGAATAAATAAATAATAGGTAAATTTAACAAATATAGCTACGTTGATAAAAATGTAATAATGTATGTACAATACAGTGTATGATGTACCTTCAATTTTTACGACGTATAATAAAAACATCAAGCAATGTATTTTTTCTTAAAATAGAAACTTGCATGTGCTGTACAACTAGATCTAGTTGTTTCATTTGTAAATAAAATAAATAAAAGGCATTTTGAAAGACTTTTTTTGTTTGCAGTCACTTTTCTCATACATCTGAATATCATTTAATCTAATTTCCTACAGAGAATACACCGAAAAAAATAATAACTCCAATTTTTTATAGAATAGATTTAACAGTGAAATTGGAAGTTAATTTAACTTTGCGAATTTTTAGTAGAATCTGCTTTGCAGAAATGCTAAACCTACTTCTATGTAGAGTAAGATGTAAAATTGCTTATAGGAAAATATGTAGTATCCATTTTTCTGGAAAGCAGTTTCTACTCTTTTTAGAAAAGAAGATTCTACTTTTCAAAAAAGATGTTTCCGCTAATGATCGAAATTTTGTTTAAATTTATTATTTTTATCAAAAATCAAATTTTTATTTATGGATAAAGAAGCCGAAAGCATATTTATAGATAAATCGTAAGAAGAAGAATCTGCTTTTTAAAAAACGAGAATCTACTTTTTATTTCAAAGTAGATTGATCTACATTTTAAGAAAAAGGAGGTTCTCTTCTTTAAAATAATTTTAACTTTTCAAATAAACTGTTCTTACTATAAGAAATGTTAATTTTACTGATCTTGCAAAGCAATTTTACCTTTCTTAGCTTAGCAGATCTTACTTACTGTTTGCAAAATAGTAAAAATTACTTCTTTAATTTTTCGCTGTAGTTATAGAATATTTTCTATATTTACTACTCCCATCCATTAGCAGAGTACATCGATTAGTCGAGATGCATCAAAGAGAAGTAAATTCTAGTAACACACGTGTAGGACCGCCCAGACAGAAAGAGAGAAACTCGGAGAGGAAGAAAAGTAACCAAAAGAGTTGAGAATTTAGGAAAAACAACCGTCGGTTAAGTCTGGAGCCCTCCCAACCCCTTCCCTGCAATGATGTAAAGCGATCTACGCGAGCGGGGTTTAAACGCTAAAAATAAATCGGACGAGGCTGTTACTCGCGGGGAGCAGCGCCGCAAGCTCGACTCCCGGGGATTCCCCTGGCCACGCTCACGAAATAGTTCTTATAAATGAGCGGCGCGGCGTCGTCGCTCACAAAATTGCGCTCCGGCTTCAGCGAGGCGAATGGATTCCGCTTCGGTTCCTGCTCAATTTGTATCTCGCGGTACTGGCGCATACGCGCCAAGTCAAGGGGCAGCTCCACTTCGGTGTACGACGTTACCAGGATCGGCGCTCCGTAGTCGCAAAACTTCTCTATTGTTTTTGGCCAGCTATCCTGTTTTTTTTTCAACAAACAATACGAACGATTATTATTTATTTGTACATTTTTTTAACAGATAGTTTATACGCTCAGTTTAAGGCTTTATCTTGCACGCTAAAATGATTGGAGACAAGTTTCACTCTTAGTTTATAGGGAAACCACTTAAAGAATTAAAATTGACTCTAATAAAGTCAAATGTGACTGTACGTGATTTAATTTCACTCTAAGGTAGAGTAGAATATCACAAATACTGTTCCTACCATTGGATCTACTCAAGAGTAAAAAAAATCACTCTATTTCACTCCATCGCGGAAGATAAATTTACTTTAAAATTAACGTGAGCTTTTGAATCCAATTAGAGTTGATTTTCGCTCGATTTCACTCCAGCTGATTTAGCTCTAATGGGACGGCTATCTTAATTTCCTGCTCTGTCTACTATACCGACAATTCTCTATATTCTCAGCTAGCATCTAAAGCAAATTTGATTTTTCAAATAATTTTGAAACGGCTTTCTTAATGGCATTTCTGGTTGCATCAAAACATTATTTATAATTCGTAGAATGTGCGTAGACTTCTTTTTTGGCTGATTTAAATTCTAATTAAAAAATAAGTCGATATTTTCAGCAATAGGAATTGAAATCAGCCAAAAAAGAAGCTCGTTTCTGTCTAAATTTTCCGATTCCTTCATATTTACACGCTTGGATTTAGGGTTTTGATGATAATGACGATTGGTTTCCTCACAAATGGGGTCAAGAAAAAAATTATAGAAAAATAATTGAAAATAATGAATAATATATTATATAATGTATTATTTATGGAAATAATGAATAGGACCATTTCCACGTAGTCCAATATCTTCTTTCATACCAGAACGTGGAACGAACGGTTTTATAGAGGGTAATTAGCCATTTTCATAAACAGCAAATTTAAACAATGACAATCGAAAATTATGTAGATTACTTTAGCTACATAAATGCATTTCGTTTTGGTTTTTTGTACGCTTGAGGAGCTTTCAGGTTCTTTATAAATGTAAAATTACAAATTAAGAAAATATAACGTTTAAATTATGAACAATCAATATTATAACTATATAATGTTTCATAATATATAATTTTTGCAATAAATTGTTTAATTCTGTTGTGTTCATCAACTAAAACGTACAGTAAATGTAAATAAAACAAGTAACTGCCGTAATATAATTGTATTTACATAAAGGATGTAAATTTTATGGTCTAATTACAAACCATAGAATCTACCGCTTATTGTTGAGAGTTAATTGTTGATATAAATGCAAAAAAAAAAAAAAAAAAAAAATTCCCATACCGGGAATCGAACCCGAGCCTCCTGGGTGAAAGCCAGGTATCCTAGCCACTAGACCATATGGGAGTGATGCGCAGTTGAAACATAGAGTCAAGTTATACAATTCTTTCACGTACAATTTACGGGCTTTTTCGACCACATTTTAAGCAAAAAAAAAATGTGCCTAAAAACACTTTGTGATGATAGATTTGATAAAATAATGATATAACATGTCGAAATACAACAATTTTTACGTAATTCTTACGTTCTGTGTGAGTATAACTTTGAAACCTAAAATTTTCGGTGTATTATAAAACAAAATTTGTTTTACTGTCCATTGTATTAATAAAATAATAATTGTTTATCCCAATAAATAGAATTCTATGAAATTTGTAAAATATTCTCTCAAAATTTCCAGCAATGAAGATTCCTATTCTTTAAGACTTGGCCAAAAAAAATCTTTATTAAGTAAATTAAAAAAAAAATGTAAAAAAGAGCATAACTCACCTGATTAGCATAGGCTGTCGTTCTATACAATCCTGGATTAAATAAACAAATTAAATCAGGCTTCTCATTTTCCACCTCGTGATAAAGTTTGCCGCAATGAAAGACAATGTCGATTCTTCGATTTTTCGTTCGACACCTCGAGCACAATTTCGGTCGCTCGAGTAAGCTGGCTATATCCGGTGGCACTTGAAGTTCCGGCCCAGAAAATTCTAGCCTCAAGCTTTTAACATCTGGTAAGAAGTGCAAAAACAGCTTTTCCCAGACTGTGACATTGGCACACTCGAATTGTAATTCAGCTCCGATTACGTGAATCTTCAGGAGTTTGCGACCCTACGAGATAAAAAAAAATGTTGAGAATGTTAATATTTAAAAAAGTTCGTTTATAAAGGTAATTTATGAATTGTGAAATGTGAAAGATGCAATATCAGAATAGTTACTTTCACCGTTTTTTTTTTAAATAAAAATTTATTAAAAAAAATCTTTTATTAAAATGAAGTAGTGAATAGATTTGTGCTTAAAAAATATGAGCAAAAATTACCATATTTTGATTTAATTGCTGGATCGCGTAAAATGCGGTCAATGCGGGTGTAGAGACTTGAGACAAAGCTGCGTACGAGGCGCAATCAATTTTTTCGTAATCACAGCCAAATTGATAAATATATTGCATCAAGTGGTCGAAGCTGCTTGGAAATTTATCCTCTCCGTTAAAAGTAAAAACTGGAATTTTCGGAGCATTAAAACCATTTTCCCTCTGCAGCGACAAAATTCTCCGGAACACTTTGAACTCCGAGCAATGCTCCACGTGATTCCCTCGATGCTTCTCATCGTCTTTCGCACAGAAATATTCCATGTGACAATCGGAACATTCCTTCAAATTTTCCGAGTCGTGACAAACCCGACACAACCTCGGATAAAGTAAAATCTCCCTTTCCCAAAGTTCCAATCGACGTGCCAATGCATTTTCGATAATTTGTATCAGCTCCACTCGGAATTTTCTGAAATCATCGGCGTTCAGGTTTTTCGCCAACGACAGAGCATTTTTTTTTCGGCACGCGTCGACGAGAATAGTACAGAGCTGCCTGTGCTTCTTCGAATTTCGTTGACAATGCTCGGCTGAACAGTAAACGACCATCCTGCAGTCGCCACATTCAAATTCGCGACTGTCACAAAATTTTGAACATTCGAGGCAAAGTGAGTTGACGTAATAGGCTCGCGGTCGAAAGTCTAATTGAAGTTCGAATTCATCGTCGTCACCGTCGTCGTTGTGATACGCGGCTAACGAGAGGCGATCGCTTATGAGGATCGATTTGTGATCACTGGATTTTAAATTATTCGCTAAATTATTCCCTAGAATACTGCTTTTGCAAGTAGAATTTTTTGACACTGGACTGGTTTTGGGTTTGTGCTTTATTTTACGGCCCATTTTCTGAGCAGCAACGAATTACTCTGACCTATCGACAAACAAAATTAATAAATGATTTATTTAAAATCTTTGTTTTGCGCGAATTTTTTTTTAATTATAAAATTATTTTACTTTAGAGTTATAGATCGATAATAAAACGTAATGTCCATTCGATATTGCATGCAAATAGATTAATAGTTATTAATTTATTTAGAAGTTTTATTGTCTACAACATAAAAAGAAAGCACTTGTATTCAACCTTTCAAGCGTTACTAAAGAATTTTTTTACGATCAGTTTTGTGACTCTACTTTGAAAAGTCTGCAGAAAATTTTAAAGGTAATGGTTTAAGATCTCTTAAAGAAAGATAGCAACATTAATTTTAACGTTTTTTTTTATATACTTATTTTACAGAATAAAGACAACAAAAAATCATAGTATTCAAACACCAAATTATAACTGCACTTTACGTAAGAAACAAACTGTCAATGCAAATTTTTTCTCGTCGTACTTCACACACTTATATTTTTAACAATTTTTTTGTTATGCCCTAAGAGAAGTAACAAAATAAAGATGGGGGCAGACTTGGCAAGCCAAGAAAATTACTATAAATTTTGAAATAATTACAATATTTATAGTCAAATTTCTGACTATTATAGCAAAATCGAATGCAAATTTCATATCATTCTTGATTGATTGAGAAGCATTTCGTCATTTACAGTGACAATTGCAGCAAAGTTTACTACAAAAATCATAATTTTTCGAAAATTTATAGTAATTTTCTTGCGGCTAGCCAAGTTTGCCCACGTATTAAAAAAAATTCCTCCATTATTTATCGTTAATTCACAATTAAAAAAAAAGAAACTCATCGCACTAAACAGCACAGAGAAAAAACAGGCAAACTCACTGCTTTGAACTCGCGTGTACGGGGACAAATTTAATGGAATCGGAACTCCGACTGCAAAAAGGTGGCGAGAGAATTCGCGCGCGAACGGTCAAATCGAGAAAGACGCGCTCGCCTCGGTAAGACATCGCGCGAATTCGAGTTGGGCACCTCGGGAATCGCGCGTGCGCCTGTATGGGATACGCATCGTCCGCAGGCGAAGGGATCGGCCGGGTGCGACGTGGTGGGCACTATGCCCACTGCCTTCTGCGACGACAGACGTATTATTTCAAGAGGCAAGCCCGAGGCGTGTGCGCTCCGCCCGGCCAAACTAATTCATCCTTTGCTTCTTTTTTTTTTTGTCTATCTCGAGCTTGCGGTTTTAGCATGTCCGACACTCGCTTTTACTTTTTGCGGTTTTACGGTTTTCTTTCTTTTGTTTTTGTAAATAAATATAAACTACAATATTTGCATTTGATAATTAAGAAGAAATATATATACTCTCTAAAGTTGAATTAGTGAAAATTCCACTAATCTTTTTACACTGAGAGAAAAAACTTAATAAAAATTGTTATTGTGGTTAAGAAAAGAGTGACAGTCTTGACAAGCGAGAAATTTTAGTATGAAAAATAGTAATTTTTAGTACGAAAATTATAAAAATTACTATTTCAATAATAAAAATAGCTATTTTGAGTATTACAAATTGCTACTTTTCATACTAAAATTTCTTGCTCATCAAGACTGTCACTCTTTTCCTAATCACAATAGCAATTTTTATTAAGTTTTTTTTCTCAGTGTAGTGATTAGATTTTCCACTAATCAATTAGTAAATCCCACTATCAATTAGAACAATTTTACTAATTAAAATAGTAAAAAAGTGTTCTACTATTAAATTAGTAAAAAACACTTTTAAATTAGTGGAGAATAAACACAAAATAAAAAACAAAATTATTTTGTGATTCTCACTAATTGAAATAGTGAATTCCCCAATTAAAAAAAATTGATTTCACTAATTTATTAGTAGTTTTTACTATTTTTAATAGTGCATATGTTTACTATTTTAATTAGTACGTTTTATTCACTATTTCAAATAGTAGATTTGCACTAATTAACTAATTAACTTATAAAAAATAATCTTATTCGCTAAAACTGAGGAACCTATTAGGATTAAATTAAATTATGCTAAATTTTTAGTAAATTTCTGGAATATTAGGACAAAAAATAAATTCGATGCACTTATAAGAAAAATGAGTACATATATAGACATTTGGCATCTATATCGATCCGTAGGGCGGCAATATTATAGTCGTAACTATAGAAAAAACTTGTCTTATCATTCTGTTAATGGAATCTACATCCGCAGTTTGAAATACGCGTGTATTGTAGTAATAGTAGTCGTCAACAAATTTTTTTTTTTAAACGTTTGGTATTGAGTAATTTCTATTTTCAAAGTTGTGTCACTGAATCCGTGCCACGCTAATTACACATACAAATGTTCTATTTGATGTATTTGCCTTAGAAAAATTTCCTTAAATTATGCAAATAAATTTTCATTATTAAAAAAGATTTATTTTGTAAAATTTAATTAAATGTTATCTCTTCAAAAATACTGATATCATAAACACACACACATAGGTATATAAGTGTACAATATGTTCATAAATATTCATTAATTAATAATACATTCCAATTAAAGGAATACACATTACTTGACGTTAATAATACCATTCGTATGCGAAAAAAAATGGTTTAAAAAAAAACATTTGAAACATAAAAAAAAAGAATCATAATTGTTAATGACAATACACCAGTGTTTTGTTTTTTCAATGATGCAATTTCTGTTAAAGATGCATGATACCGCCAATTAGCCAGATGCATACGTAACAAACGAATAATCTGCCGTATCCTCCTTCTGCAATTGTCAAGTATAAATAAATAGTCATAATAAATCGTAAACATCGGAAAAGATTATAGAACAGGAAGGCACTAATATACGACGAGACGCCTAATAGGACGCAGCAATCAGATAAAGATGTGCCGAAATTGCCGCAGCGAGTGCGAGTGAATAAAGAAGAACGCCGAGAGGCACACTCGTATCAGCCGCAGCCTGCGATCGCGTGCTTCTTCTCTCGAGCCTATAATACCACATTGCCTACACGCACACGCGCACTGACGCACTATCGCGTAGTACACAATGCAGCAGTGCGCGTCAGCACGTGGCAGCACCAAAGCAGTACAACAGCAGACGCGGACGGGCGGTGGTGCTATGACTGACGGCGCGCCGCCCATATAACCTCCTTTGGCCTCGCCCCGAGCGCCCGCAGGCGCGGCAGGTAAACACGGTCTGCTCGGCAATAAGAAGGATCCCGGTTTTTTCGTCCCTCAATGGCCGCTGCCCGACGTTCGCCCACTCCCGGCCTGCTGCGTGCTCCCGACAGAGATGACAGATCGAGGTGAGTCCGCCCGGCGCCAAGTCTGCCTCTCATAGTTTCTCTCTCGTTTATGCATATACTTACGCGCGAGCGAAGTGCTTAATCAAATTCCTCGTGTCAACGAGGCATTGTCGTCGCTATTCGTTTTAGAACAATCGAACCCGGGCATCTGGGATGCTCGCACCGAAGCAGTGTATAAATCCCCTGCCACAGAGGAACATAACCTGCAAGCAGTGTCTACGTCGACAGTTTACATTCGTTCGGAATAATCTGTTTTTTTTTTATTTAATGCTTTGTACGCTCGAGTGTACTTTAAACATCGGTGAATTCATTTGACGTAAAGGCGATAAGGATTGCTGTATTGAGTTCACGCGAAAGTCTCGGTATCGTCTCTGGTATGATTATCACATTGAATAACTCACCTGACTTTATCGGTAGTGAACTCATTAAATGTCAATTAACTGCGCTCTTATCAGCTGGCGACTATTACTTTTGTGATTTTTAAATGTTCGACGTGAGTTATTTTTTTTTATATTTCATATCGTGCGCTTGTCGCGCTCTCGTCGCACTTGTTGGCGAGGAAAATTATCGGTCAATTAATTCTTTTTTTGTTTTAATCTCCATTCGCAGATAAAAAAATTCGTGAGATAAGTAAAAAAAAGTTGTATTGAAAAATACGGGATAACTACATTGTAAGTTAGAATTTATTGTTGGCTCGTTCGTAAACTTCGCTTATACCGAGAAAATGTCACGCGTGCAAATGTACAGTACGCGCGGCCAGAGTAAGTGCAATATTTTTCACACACAAGGTCGTATTCATTTCCTCTAAGTATGCGACTGGTACCGTTGTCGTTTCATAAGACAAAAAAAAACTATTTAAAGAATTTGCGTATCTAATGTTTTAAAAATGTTACATTGTTTTTCGCAAAAGTGATTTAAAACAAAAAAAAAACATAAAGTGATGTAGTATATATCTAGTGAAATATCGTTAAAATGTTCATTTTATTTTAAAATAATTTTGTTTCAGAATTTTGTGGTAACCAGCGGCATTCTGGACACTAGTATGCACAATGCAGAGTCCAAGACAAAATACAAAAACCATAAAAGTGAAATACGTCAAAGAAAATCTAAAAGAGATTTACGTTTTAAATCTGGAAGAACAATGGTGGGTTCGGGCAGTGGAGAAGCACTTGGTCAAGACCTGGCCGACATTAGAATGGACATATTGGAACTTGATTCCGACGAAGACAGTGATGGACTGGATACTAAACGATTAATATCTTCACCTTTACCACAAGTTGCTGCAATGAAAGCTGGTGGACAAATTTCAAAAAGCTTGGATTTAACAGAGGATGATGAAAGTGTTTGGTCCATTTCTATTCAAATGTTCATTCCTTTTTTACTTGCTGGATTTGGAATGGTGGCTGCTAGTTTACTTCTGGATGTTGTTCAAGTATGATTTTAAAAGATATTTTATTTAACATAATTGACACAAATTTTATGATCATCTTAATAACTGTTTTCATAATTTTATAGCACTGGCCTGTATACGAAGAAGTATCAGAAGTATATATTTTAGTCCCAGCTTTATTAGGATTAAAAGGCAATTTAGAGATGACTTTGGCATCTCGTCTTTCAACACAAGCTAATCTTGGTCACATGGATACTAAAAAGCAACAGTGGAGTATTATTGTTGGTAATTTAGCTTTAATACAATGCCAAGCCATGGTAGTTGGAATGTTAGCATCTTTAGCAGCAGTAATACTTGGATGGATTCCTGAAGCTCATTTTGATATTCATCATGGATTACTTCTCTGTGCCAGTTCATTAGTAACCGCATCCATTGCTAGTTTTGTACTTGGTTTGGTGATGGTTGCAGTAATTATTTTCTCTAGACGTATGAATATCAATCCTGATAATGTTGCAACACCAATAGCTGCCTCACTGGGAGATTTGACAACTTTAGCTCTTTTATCTTGGATATCATCCCTTTTATACAATTCTATAGGTAAGGTGCATTTTTTTAAAAGTTATAATATTATTACAATAGATATTTTTAACTTATAATGTATTTTCAGGTAGTGCTTCATGGATTGCACCAACTATGATAATTTTTTGTGTCTTAACTACTCCTATTTGGGGATATATTGCAGCGAAAAATCCTTTTACGCGAGAAGTTTTAGATCATGGTTGGTTACCCGTGATATCAGCTATGTTAATCAGCAGGTAAAGTGTCCCATTATTTTCGTGAAAAATCTCAAGACCTTAATTATTAAAATTCAATTTATCATTTCAGTGCTGGTGGTTTGATTCTTGACTACACGATTTCAAATTACAAAGGTATTGCTGTTTTTCAACTTGTTATTAATGGCGTCGGTGGTAACTTGGTTGCTGTTCAAGCTAGTCGTATATCCACGTCTCTGCATAAAAAACAAAACAGTGGTTCACAAGAAGTGCCTGTAGTTTGCGTCAGTCCATTCAACGTATTTTTTGCGTCAGGTGATTATTGCTTTTTATGTTCATGCTAAAAATTTAATTCAAACAGACTAAAACATTAAATTAAAATTAAAGTCTCGAACGCTAATAGTATATTACGTACCTAGCCCTGTATAATAAGAAATTGTCTCGGCTTCGCCTCGGTCGACAAACATGTGATCTGAGGCTTTCTTATTATACAGGGCTAGGTACGTATACTATTTTTCTGCTCGACGATCCCCGAAAGTTGTAACTTTTAAGAATTTTAATAAATAAATTTTATTTTTAGGAGGTCACGCTAGAACAGCGAGAGTTCTTTTAATGATGGTCATTCCTGGTCATTTAATTTTTAGTTATACTATAAGTTGTTTACAAGCTGGTCACACGTCATTTACTCCTATCTTTATGACTATATATTTAAGTGCTGCACTTTTGCAGGTAATTTATTCTCTAATATCTACACGATTTATCTTAATAGTAAAAGATTATTTTATCAATCGACACACAAATAATTTCAGGTTGTTTTGTTATTATACATTGCTCAATTAATGGTCGTTTGGATGTGGACGAAGGGTATGGATCCTGACAGCTCTGCAATTCCATATTTGACTGCCGCCGGTGATTTGTTAGGAACTGCTTTGCTCGGTGTAGCATTCCATGTACTTAACGCTATCGGTGACGGAGATTCCGATGTTGGTGACTGAACATTTAACATTAATTGCAAACACTACCACATAAACTATAAGCAAAAAACTTCTGAACAAATTTTTTTACACATGTGACATATCTAGATAGAATCTATGTTGAGCCGACGAGAAGCGGATGTGTATTGAATTTCGCTAAGATGTCAGTACAAAGTTGAAACGAGCGCAACTTCACTTTGTAAATTAAAACTAAAAAAGGCCATACCGAGGTACCTGAAAGGTCAAGGAAACAGACGAAGAAGTCGTGGTATTATTTTAGTGGCATTATTTCTTTATCAAAGACTAAAATTTTAAGAATTTATTTTACAATTGTCATGTAAGCCTGTAAATAACTGTTTAAATATTTCGTACTTATATAGTATTACTTGTTGTATACCGTTCGACGTCAAAAAAGTTGACTCGAACTAAATTTGAATGAAAATACAGAATTTGTTACGAAAAAAGTGATAAAAAAAGAATTGGATACTTTTCAATTACAACAATCATAATATCCTTTGGGTAAGAGCTCGGCTCCGTCGATCGAGCTGCTTGCTAAAAATAGAAAAGCAGCTCACGAACAAAAGTGAATTTATCGGTGCACGAGAGGCGCGCAAAGGAAAAAAAGCATCGGTCTCGCCAAAACGAAGACTCGTACATTACTCTCGAGGCGTTTACTGTGAGTTTCTTTTTTTTTTGCTTCAGGCGATGCGTGACTTAGCGACACACGCTCCATTATCTCGCACAATGCTTGTTTCAGCTCCCTAATAGAGAAATCATCCCGAACCGTTGACAGCCTTGAGCCCTACGCCGCCCACTTGGAGAATGTCCTAGAAATAATTTTCCATTTTATACCAGTTGTGGGGCCGCTGCGTTGCGAATCCGCGTCAGGCAGTAGTGTACTCGCCAAAGAGGAGGCTCCGTTCCGTGTAAATAAACGACACACCGCGCTGTTTAGAGAAAGAGACATGACGCACAGTGAAATTGCTCAGTTTATTTTTAAACGACAATTTAACTTTAATATCCTTTGGCGCTCGCACGAGCTCTTTTATCATCTTTTCTTTTAGGCACTTTTCCTCATTATTCTTTTGTCCTTCTTTTCACATCAATTATCGATATTATAATAATTAAATAATTATTTGTAAATTTCATAAATCTTTTAAATTGCTTATTTATTTGCTTTTTGTTGAGATAAAAGTGCATTGCGATTAAATTTTTTAAAGTATTGCGAGAATAAACTTAAAAAGTACATAAAAATGTGGAAAAAATCCATTTGCTTGATACAAAAATTGAATCAAATTGTCGCTGCGATTAAAATCGAATATGAAATTAAATGTAACAAATATTTACTTACGATATTGCGCAAATGGAAGCGTAAGTCTGCGTAATAAGCAGGAAATTCAATTTCTTAAGTTGTCGATCCTCTTATCTTTTAAAACTTTTTTTTTGCGGAATCCACTTTATATATTAGTTTTACTTATAGTCTTTATATTATTTTTCAATCAGTTTATCTAAAAAACATTTTTACCAAAATACTTAATGTCTCCTTCAATTAACTTTGACAAATAGTTATTTACTTTTAAAATATGCGTCAATTTCTATAGCTTGTTACTGAAATAAATGGTAGTTTAAAAATTTTACATTCTTTGAAAATTAGCCAAAATTTACGACTTTAGGTAAACACAATACGATTCTGAGATAACAAGAATCTTAAAATATTGCGCTTTGAAAATTCAATATGAACCGTTCTGTTAACCGCATGTACCCGGTTATAATTTGTATATCCAGTGAATCGGTTAATGAATGCGACTCAATACCCAAGTATTCAGAAAAAAATGTAAAAAATCAGGAGATGCATTTTTACCGAAGAGAATAAATTAATTAGTAACGCCCTAAAAGCGACGATATAAAAATTGAATGCAAGAGGCTGTAAAAAAGAAAAAAAAAACAAATAAAACAGTATTTATGTACACGTCCAGCGAAGCGAGCGAATCTGCGAGCCTCAACTGTATACACACGATCATGTCTCGGTCCGATAGTCTCTCCCTTTTTGGAACAATTACTTACCCCCGCCTCCGCCTAATCTCTGTACTGTACACGCGTATATGACGATCGAACGCCGTCGCCGGTCCGATTCTTGCTCGCGTTGCCCGCATATATGCCGTGACCATTGCGTGCCCATTCACGCACGTGGTGATCTCTTCCAACACATTACAGCTCGCACGATTATCTCTAAAAGCCTCATTAAACATTTTTTTTTTAATTTCTACTATAATCTATTCTATTTAGTATAAACATTAACTAATATATATCTTTCAACTCTACACCGTTCGTTAGGTAGCTTTTTAAATTATTAAATAAATTGGACAAATTGAAATTGTTTTAGGCACAAGACTTTTTTTTAAATTAATTGAGCAGTATGTGTATACTTAATATAAATATTCTAAAAAGCTTTGTAAAAATGTCTTTTTCCAACATTTAAATATTATATATCTTCTAAATCTACAGCCGTTACGTAGCTTATTTAAATTGTTAAATATATTGGGCAAATTTAAATTTAAGTTGTTCTAAGTACGAGGCTTTTTTTAAGTGAATTAACTGGACATATACTTAAATAAGGAAAAAATGAATTTTTATCCAGAAGATACAAATTTTGTAATTTTTTTGGTTAAACATATCTTTTTCAAGTAGATTATTCAAATTTTAAACAAATTAGAAAATCTTAAGTTAATCAAAGTACAAGACAAACGTCAAATTAAAATATTTACACGGAGACACAAGATCTACTAAAAATATCTTTTTCAAGTACATTATTCAAATTATAAACAAATTAGAAAATCTTAAGTTAATCAAAGTATAAGACAAACGTCAAATTAAAATATTTACACGGAGACACAAGTTCTACTAAAAATTACTGTATTGTTTTGTAACACAGGGACAGACCCGACAAATAAAACATTTTTCTAAAAGACTCGCAGTAAATCTTTGCTGAACTTACACATAAATTTTTACTACGAGTCTAGTCAATTTTCCTACACCTTTTATTAAAATTTATTTGCCGAGTCTGTCCCTGCATTACAAAACAGTGCACAGTAATTTTTACAAGAACTTTTCTCTCGATGTATATCTTACTATTATGTCTTATACTATCTACAAAATATAATTTTCATTAAAAAAAAAAACAAATAGTCATACGCACTCGCAGGAGTAAGAAAAAATTTCGCATAAATCGCCGTGCACCCATGTTTTTGTGGGTCAGCCAGTCAACTCAGAAGTTAAGGGAAGAGACTAGCGTCTCGATTCGGCGCGTACAGTTCGGAGCTCGCGTCGCGCTCGTGATACCTATACACGAGGCTCGCGCGCGACTCGCGCCTCGGATTCGTCGGTGTGCATGCCACACGTACAGCGCGGCGCGCACGCACACGCGAGCAGAGGATCGCCGAGGCTCCCGCTCAATGAAATAGTTAGATCTGCCAGTGCCAACTATCCCTCTGCGAGTGACGGACACTTTTATTGGCTAATCCTTGCTCGACGGCGGCGACAGCGCTGCCGGCCGAAAATGCTCGCCGCGAGCCAGCCAGCGGATGCTCCGACGACTCGATCGCCGCGATGAGGCCCGCCGAAGAGGCGACCCGCCCGCAGCTTTCTCCGGAATTTTAAAGACTCGCCGGCGCGTCGAAGGATGTCCGGGGGACGGAGCGAAGAGTATAAATTCCGCGGGGTGAATCGATCGACCGACCGGTGAGAGAGGCATGACCCGCAAGCTCTGAGACTCTTGGGAGGCGAAGCTAAGTGATGAAAGCTCAGAGGAACAGAGAAGCAACTCGTCGCTGCGGCCGAGCAGTCCTCGACGTGAGTACCTATTCGCATGCACGCAGTGTGTCCTCTCGACGTTGAGCGAATAAGTGAACCGTCACTTGGACGAGCTAATGCCTCGAACAATATACGCGTCGAAGTGTCTCGGTTCCGCTGAGGATGAATCGAAAATCTTCATCCCTGGAAAACGCGAATATTTCGTACGCTTAATTGGCGTTTTTAGCTATTCAACTTTAACGAGTGTAAATCACGCCGATCGTTATCTTACGTATCTGTCCATCTTCATAAAGTCCGCGACGAATCGGTATAGGACGGAGCTTTGCGAGCGTCGCGGTGAAAAGGCGACTTACGCAAGCGATCGATAAAATTCAACTGGTTTTCGATTACGCAGGATGGGAATATTGAATGTTGAAAGAAGGAAACGCGCGTGCGACTTATGCGCAAATAATCGCCGCCTATTTATCGGATCGTTCAAAGTCAAGGCGGTTTACCGCGCTTCTTTTTTTTTTCCCCCTCCAACGGCTGGTCACCTTTCCGCACCTGTGGATTGCGTGCGGCTGCATACGTCAATCTGGCCTCGTAATCAGCATCCCATCTATAGTTAAATAGACCGGAAAAAAGGGGTAATTTTCGTACAAAAAAAAATCTGTAATCGCATTAATCGGATCAACGCGCAGACCCACACATCAATTGAATTTCTTTTATTTTCGCCTCAATAAATCGCGCGACAATTTCCACTATCATTTTATTCACCTCCTCTCATTAGAACAATCCATTGCATACCTACGAACATCACGGATTCAAATATAAAAAAAAATAACGAGCAACGAAACTATAGCAAACGAGCTTGAAAATTCGGGTGCAGAAGCGCGCGCGGCTCGAAACTGGAGCGTACCCACCGGCGCGCTTTAACCGTGGGACGCCGTAAAATCTTTTTCAAGTGCATCCACGGCCACCGCGGCGGATATTGAATTAGCGTCGGCGCTCCCGTGTAAAATAAAAAAGGCGAAAGCGAAACGGGGCCAGCGGGGAGCGCGAGTCGCGCCGCCCCTCAAGGTCGGCTCGAATTTTCCGAACTTGCGGCTGGCCGCGGCTCGGCGATCTTGCACTCGGAAGTGCGGCCCTGAGCCCGGCTGCAATGTCAATTAGATCATCGGCTGGTGAAACGCACGCGCTCCTATACGCGTACACTTTCGCAGGCTCGAGATCGCTTAATTGCTCCAAACTACTTCCCCTCGGGTGTATATCCTGCCGATGCCTATCGATGCTGCGACTCCGTCTTTGAATGCGCGACGACCTGCGCGTCTGCTATTCCCTCGAGCGGATTCCTTCCGGCGTGGTATAATTGCTGTGGGTGTACTGCGCTTCGTCGGCGGTGAAGGGAGGATGACGGTTGCGTGCTTATGGGGAGCTTATATGCGGTCGTTAGCGAGGGAACGAAACGGCCGATTGAAATACGCGCGTCGGCTCGATCGCGCGGCGGGCACCGCTCGAGTGCTCGAGTGAGAAATGCAAACGTTTAACCGGGTAATCAGAAAAGTGGGCCTCCATAGATGTGACCTAGTCCAGAAGTTACCAGAATACAAATTGCTCTCTGTACCCTGAGCGCTTGGCTGCTCCGTCGTCACGAGCGAGAGACAAGATAGACACGCCGAGAGGCTTAATGTCTATAATACCGACATTATTGCTGCAGCAGCCGACGATGATGCTGCTGAGTTGCTGCTTACGTTCCACGTTTATTTTCTTCTTTTTTTTACGCTTGTTCGCAGAATCGTTAGATTTCGATTTTTCGTCCTCCCGTCAATTTTTATTGCTTGCTCTTTGACAGTTGATTAACGGTGAATCGATAAAACTTCACTTGCAGCACGTTATAACGTTAGAAAAAAGTTGCTTTATACCTTGATAATTTTGCGATCGAGACATTCGCTTTTCGCGTATTTATTGAATATTGAAAAAATTTTGTTTCTTTTTCATTTTCATTCATTATCTTCTAAGGTTAAATAGACTGGAAAAAACGAGTATACTTCATAAAAACAACTTTGTAAAGCATTTTATTACATATTGCATTTTATTTTTTTCTCGATGAAAAGGTAATTTGTATCTTTTCTCGATTATTAATAAATTAAGAATCCTTTTTTTACTTGTAATAGTATTCTTTTAACTTTACTTGGAATAATTTCAAGAGTATTTAACAAAAATGATTTCATCGCACAAGAACTAATAAAATTCCAGTTCACTGAGGTAACATACGTTAACACTTCGGTTGTTCATTCAATGAACCCTTTCATCTTCCGGGGAGTTAGTTTTTTGTTCATCTGCTTGAGTTAATCGTCGGAAAGGATGGAAAAGTAATTGCATTACGTAAAAAAAATTGATCGTCCCATATTTTTAATTAATGACAATGAGCTTTTACCTTATCGATATACAAGATGACGAAAACGGAATTGTACGGTGCGATGCATGCGCTCAGCCCTTGAACGTATTTTATCCTGGCCGACTTTATATATCGATCGATGGACAATGTTGATTGCTCTTTTAAAAGTTCCGATGCAAGCGAAATGGCTACATTAACCCTTTTTTATTTTAATGATGGTTGCGTATAGAAAAACACTGAGTGTGCAATTTATGTTTTTATAGGAGAAATAATTAAACGACCGTGAAGAGTTTAAATAAAAAAGTAATCTATTTCTTTTTTAATCGACTGCACCCTGAAGCATGTTTTTTTTTCTGTAATTTACAGTGAAGCTGCCCATAAAAATTGTGTTATAAATTTTTATGAGGAAATCACTGTAACTTTTATATCGAACCTTTTATTTGGTAAAACTTTACAATTATTTAAATAGTTAAAAAAGAAATAAGATTTATTGTTCCTAGCGAGAAAAAAATTGAAGCTGATAGACAGATTTCTGAGTGAGAAAATAGAGGGATGATGAGGTCTCTGGATAGGAACACGAGTATCACGTGTCCGCATCAGGGGGAGGTCGTCGTTTTAAAATAAAAAAGAACAGTATCTTGGGAACTATTTTAACAAGGGCTCATACTCAAGTCAAAATAAACTTGCAAGTTCGTTCTAAAAACGAACGATAAAAAAATTTTTACATGCTCGATTATCATCGCAAACTTGACCTAAAATAGTCCAATACAAAAAATATTTGAGGCCTAGATTACTGCAAGCTCCATGAAAAACACCAATAAAAATATTTTTATCTTAAATTAGCGTAAATTCCTCCGGAAACAAATTAATAGGAAAATCTTTGGATTTTCGATTACCACCGCAAGCTCAATATAACATAGAACAATAAAAAATCTTTACACGTTCGATTGTCTTGACTTAAAATAGTCCGATGCAAAAAATATTTGGGGTCTAGATTTCTGCAAGCTCCTTCTAAAAGACCAATAAAAATGTTTTGATCTAAAATTAACGCAAACTCCTCTGGAAACAAATTAAAACGAAAATTTTTGAAATCTCGATTACCATCGCAAGCTCGATCTAAAAGTGAATAATAAAAAAATATTTCCATTCACAAGCTTTTCCCAAATTGGCCCAATAACAATTGTCTCAACAAAATAATCTTTCGGCCCTCGATTACTGCAAACTTTTCTCAAAGCAGACCAGTAAAAAACAGTTTCCGAACATATTCATTCCTTTTTTCCCCATCGTTCAGAATTTCCTCCAGATTTGATTTTTTTTCTCGCCGTAATAAAGCTCCCCGCAAAGCACACTCCGCCAAGATAAAAATCCGCCGAGCCGCCGAGTTTTCGCTGCAAGCATCGCGCGAGCAAATGCACCGCGCGTCCAGCGCTCCGTGCGCGGCAATCGAATTTTCCAAGGGGGTTGCTCGCTCCACAGCCCGTAGTCACATGCGCGCGCGCCACGTGCTCCAGCCGATCGATAAATCCGCGCGTGCCCCGCCGTGAAGTTCCGGAGCGCCGAAGTCCGGCCGGCGCGCCTATAAGAGACAGTCGCGGCTGCCGGCGCGGATCAGTCGCCATGTAAGCGGATAAGCCGTGAGACGGCTCACCTTCGCGCGCGGCCCAAACCGCTCGTCGAAGCGTCGACGCCCGTCTCAGCCGTCCCAGCCGTCCCGGGGCCGTCGCCCCCTCTGAGGATAAGGCTCCGCACCCCCGCGCGCCCAGCTGACCAGGTAATCGCGCGCTGGACACAACGATTTTATTTATTTATTTTTTTTTTTTTCATTTTTTTTATAGTGTATTTTTCTGATTTCTGGATGTGCTTTGACAGCTTCGTGCAGACAGACTTACGCGAAGCATTTGATTCTTTCATTATCGATTGCAATAGTATTTTTAGAGCTGTATATATTTAGCAGTAAGCTTTCTTTGCTCTTCGATAATGCAGTGCACGCCGTTTTACAGTGCACGGAAAATGTGGATCGAATTTTAAAGGTACTCTGTGCAGGAGAAGAAGGAGAATTTCTTTGTGGATAAAAATGCAGCTCTTTAAATGTAACTTTAAAGATTCGCTGGATGGTGAAATCCGGGCCTACATTGTGTATCGTTTTGTGACGTTGCGGCTGAAAATTTTTAGGCAAGGCTCCCGTGAAAATTTTCTGTAGAGGATTCTATTAAAATTAGTCAATAATTCCAAACTCGTTAAAACTACATCAAGCTGTTTCGTGATGTGAGTAATCATTTGTCGCACTAAAGGCACTCGTTGATCTTCGTTAAATTTGAGATAAAAGGATGGACGTCCCAAATTATTTATTTGCAGCTTCTACTGCATACTAAAAAAATAATCGTAATTATAAAATGTGTTATAGGTAAATCATGTTATTGAATAATTTTTGCGCTTCGTTAAAGTCCTTATCATTGGGGTAGGATTCCCGACCATGACCTTGACAACCTCCTTCTGCGCGTGAACCCCATGCGTCACGTGATCCATTTCGCAAGTTCACCCGAGTATTCTCTTTAATAAAGTTCAATCCGGTGCAACCTGACGTCAACCTTCGGGGAGAAAATTTTATCGACAAGTGCGTACTCGATTAGCGGGAACATCGTTAAATCTAGCCTTTTCCTTAATATTTCCTTCGCCACTCGAAGAAAAATGAAAACGAAGTGAAAAATAACACGATCAAAGAGATCAATAAGCGTACAAAGTCAAGTTGCAGTGGAAAATGGAATTTCCAAAACGATTCGAGTGTAAATTAAGGTGAGCTTTTTTTCCCCGAGTGGAGTAGTACTTCGCTTGTATCATCAATTAAACAAGTTAATCGTCCCACGTCTCGTTTGAATGATGTAATCCTATAGTATCCGACTGCAACCGTCAGGAATTACGAACTTGGCGTATTAATTATTATTTCAACTACCTTTAAAAAAGAAAATTAGAAGGGGCAACTTAACAGGTGACAGTGCACTTCGATCTTGATAATTTTTATCATCGCATAACACTCACAAAAGTAATCACATAGAATTACAATTCCAATTGGAAATTGAATATTCTGATAGTCTTATCAGATGATCGTTAATTATATCCTAATTATAAACCAGAAAATATGTCACGCGGATTGATAGTGTTTCTATTAGGATACGTATCGATTCCCTTTCTTCTAATCCTTTTCTAATCCTTTCTGTTTCGATAATTGCAACTAGGAAAAAACCATTAGCAAATTTAATTGAACTGTAAACGAGTTTAAACATAATTCAACGTTTATTGTTATTGTTTACACGCTGGATTCATAACTTTTTTTTTAAATGTTCTTTAGTTATTTTTATTCTACATATACTTTCGTTTCGCTTATCTGACATACTTATACGCCTATTAGACATAAATTAATTATGCCTCTTAGACAAGAGAAGGTGCGCAAAAAAATTAATTTAAAATATAAATAAAAAAAAAGTATTGCATATTTAAAATGTCCGCTTGCAGCCGATCGATTTGTCCGATAGTGATATCGAAAGATAAAATATGTTTCATCCTTCTTTCCTCTGACGCACATTCGGCGGTATTGTTCCAATCAGTATTCATTTGTCAAATTCAATAGTGAGTTCAACGAAACCATGCCAACGCAAGTATCCGTTACTTTTTTCTGCCTACTTAGACGTTTTTTCAAATTTTTACTATTTTTTTCTCATTTTTTCATACACAAGAAAATCATATTGTGCTTTATAAACAAACAAACATTAAGCCGTCGTGTATTGAGTTTTTACTGAATTAGAAGTACTCCAATTTCTCTTAAATCGATGAACAATGCAGACGTAATAATGACAATAATTTTTTCTTATTTCTTACTTGTTTTTCTAACTTTTTCGATCTGTCCTTTTCTCAATTTTTTACATTTAAATACTTTCAACGAAATTTTTACAAAATTAGCCGTTACTCTCATTTCTCTAAAAATTCTCTAAATTAGCAATGCAGATGAAATAATGACAATAATTTTTTCTTAATTATTTACTTGATTTTCTAACTTTTTGGATCTGTCCTTTTCTCATTTTTTTTTAAATTATCATACTTTCAACGAAATTTTTACAAAATTAGGAGTACTCTTATTTCTCTAAAATTAATTAACACTGCAGATGTAATAATGACAATAATTTTTTCTTATAATTAATTTGCTTTTCTAATTTTTCGGTATGTCCTTTTCTCATACTTTGCACTCAAATACTTTCAAGTTTCTTTTAAGTACATTTTTTATTTATCTTCTATTATCTAAATCAGCTTTTATCTACGAAAGTTCGAGTCTTATGTTAGAAGCGTTTTCATATAGTATATAAAATATGTTTATCTAAAGTAGCAATCGATAAATTATTGGAATAGAATTAGCATATTACCTGCAAGTACCTTTGAACATTGAATTAAAGGTGTTACGCAATTATTATATATTCTCTTCTCGATTATGAACAAAAAACCTATAACGTGTCATTAAAAATGGTCGGATTGATATGTTCAATTGCAGGAGAAACTTTTTTTTATCAAAGCGTAATTAATAAGAAACAATGAAAAATGAATGACGTCATTAAAATCAATACAAGTACGACCGGTACATTTCGCTACTGCGTTAAAAATAATTCATGAATTAACGTTGGAAAAAATGTAAAATGACAGTTCGAAAGAATCGGCCGACGAGCGCACGAGACTGCTGGGCGAGAAGCTTCCATCGCCACGCTCCTCTTCGATCGGTGGCAGGGAAAAGCTAAGCATGGTCCGTCATGTGGCAAACGCCGTGGTCGAAAGTACAAACTTACAGGACCAACCCACTGTCAGGTAAATGATTAATCGCGTCTTTCGTCAATTTATCAATCCCTTATTTGTTTTATCAATTTTTTTTAAATATTATTTCTTTACTTCTATTATTTTTTGCACTCATGAATCCACCAATCTTTTATTTTTTTCAAATCAATGCTTCAGTGCATTTGGTTGCTAGCGTGGTAAAATCAATATGGAAGGATATACAAGACTGAGTACTGGAAAATATTTGCATTTTCATCTTGGCATTGACTCGTTAGAATCTTCCAATCGCGAATGATAATGCCGCGCAATAAAAGTAAACGATTTCCCAGGGATTTCTATATTACGGAGATAAGATAAAAAATAAAAATAAACACTATACATTCCAACTGTATAAGTTTTGTTTCTGTTTTCGTTTTTTCAATTAGGCCTCTTAGGCAATATTAGGGAGACTAAGAAAAGAAATCACCAATACTCTGCAAGAAAATTTGCCATGATAACATATAGAAAATTTTGCTCGGGAGTATTAGAAATAATCCTATATACATTTACCTACAGAAACTTATTGGAAATAATCCTATATGCTAATACGTACAGCAAAAATTTATTTTGTTAAATTTTCTATATGGTAATGTATAACAAAGTCATTTTTACATTTTTAAACAGTTAGCATACTACATTTTCCACGAACAATGGAATAGTAAATTTTTAAAAAAAAACTCCACTCTATTTTTAGCTTATCTCCACAATACACGGAAGACTAGTAAACTACTCGTAATCCCCACGCAAATTTGCGTAAACTAAGGTAGACAGTATCTCGGCACAAACTCGCATCAATGAAGCACTCGACATCTCCATTAGCAACATCAGCGGGCGCTAACCACGAAAAAACGGAGGCCCCAACCCCAATCCAAACAAAAAAAACTGAAAAAAAAAGAAGCGAGGCTTCGCACTCGCACAGGTGTGAATCCGTCGCGTGCGCGTCTCTTATCGGATGGGCGCAGAGCCGCTCGGAGGTCGATCCGCCACTGGCGTCGTCGCGGCGATGCCCGTCATTGATAACGCTTCCCGCGGCGTCGCGGGCCTCCAGTCGTAAGATGACAGAGGGTCAGGAAGAGCGAACGTCGCTGGGATCGCCGCCGCAGCTGTGGCCCCGTCTGGACTCGCAGCCGGACCAGCAGGTCGCCTACTCGCCCGCCGTTCACTGCAACAACGTCAAGTTCGATGAGTATGTCCGGCTGTCCGGTCCCTGGCTCGCACTACTCGCCCGTCCGTCCAATCTCGTACCTTTCCACTTGCTCCGCTCGCGGGTTCGGGCCTTCTTCACTTTCTCCGATTTTTTTTTTTTACACTTTCTCCGATCGTGATCGGAGTTACTTTTCTCTCGCCCAGATCGATAGATAAGGAGTGCACTATACGCTGGCGCCGTAATGGCGTCTTTTATTCCCTTGGCGATCGTTCGATCTCCGCTTTCAGATGTGCGTTACATTGTATATACCTGCGCGGAGTGCTCTAAAGCTGCTTTATTTTGCCTTTTTTTTGTTCGCTCTTTTTTTTTTCCATTTCCTCTCCGTGTCTTTTTTATGTGCGCCTCTTGGATCACATCCCAATGGCTTCGTTCGCGGGTTTTCTCCGTAACTTGCGTAACGATCGCGGAAACCCCAATCCGATTTGGACTCTTTCTGCTCGATTGAGCGTACTATTTAACAAAAAAAAAGGAAAGGGTGCGATTTGACACTCGAAATTTCATTTCCTAGCTGTTCGCTTATGTGCGTGCGTGAAAAAGTGGATTTAATTGAGGGAGAGACATTTTTTTTTGTGTGAAATCGGCGACGCTATAGCGAAGCAATAAGGAAAAGATAAGATACGATTACAGCGGAGCGACACGCCACGATTGCCAATATTTTTCTTGCGTATTGACGCTTATTTTGAATGAATAAGGGCAAATAATAAGGCAGCGCTCGTGTCACTTTGTTACGCGATAAAGGATTGATTTATGCGCCTGTCGCGGCACGCCGTCGAGCCGTCATAGTCGACGGGCCGTCATTCCCACGTGACTTGTCGCATGCTGCCTTTAAGTCGACTTAAGAGCCGACTGCCAGTTAATTCATTTGATATCGCAATTCGTTCTTATATTCCCCGCAGGGGAGGACGAGCTAAATCAACACGGAAAGATTTTATTTTATTTTATTTTATTTTCTAGCCCATCGTCTGTTCACTGCTTGAAGAATTAATTAAAGTTAACTTCATAGATGTACGAAGATTTTATTCGTAAGGTATAATACATAAAAGAGTACACCAAAAAAACAATTAAGATTATCTTTTTTACACTGTACAATCTGCTTTGTATTTTAGTAGAATTTGTAAAGATCTGCTCAATCTACTTTTCCGTATAGTAAAATATACTTTAAGAAATGTTAATTTTACTGATTTTGCAAGCAGTTTTTACTTTTCCTAGTCTATCAGATATTACTGTTACAAAAATGTAAGAATTGTATACTTCTTTTCTTTCGGTGCACAATTCCATTGGAACTCTTAGTAAAAGGCTTTTTAATTCTTTATTGCTCAGTGTGATCAGAAATATCATCTACAGTAAAATCTAATTACTTAATTGCCTATACATAATTTATAAATATCCACTAATAAAAGAAAATAAATGAATAAATTTAATTTTTGAACTCTTACACCCTTATACCTCTGCACTGAAAGAAAAAACTTTATAAAAATTGCTGTAGGAAGGGAGTGACAGTCTTATCAAGTGAGAATTTTTTGTATGAAAAATAATAATTTTTAGTATCTGAAATTTTAAAAATTACTATTTTAATACTATATTTAAATTAAAAAATTACTATAATAATTACTATTCAAAAATTGTTCTGTTTTATTAAGTTTTTTCTCTCAGTGTGTTATCTCTAGTTACTTCGATTTCTACGTAATTTATAAATATCCCCTAATAATAGAAACTAAAGAAACAAATTTCATTTTTGAGCTTTAATACCCTTATATCTTTGTTTTATATTCTAGGCCATTGAACTCCACGAAAATGGTAAAAAAATAAATAAAATAAAAACCACAAATTATTTGTTTCAGTGAGCAATGTAAAGAGGCATTGCTACCAGGCGCAAAGCAGCAGGAGCAGCAGGAGCAGCAGCAGCAGCAGCAACAGGTGACGATGGCGCAACATCCCCAGATAGCGCGGATGACCCCGACGGGCGGCAGGTCGCGAACCTGCTCCGAGTCGAACGTGGGGCCGCACGTGGCCCTGGCCCTGAGCAACGTGGGCCTCCTCGGCTGTCCGAGCTGCTCGGGCAGCGCCGCGGCCCTGCAGCACTTGAGCTCCCATCCGACGTCCTCGGCGAACCCGCGGGACGCCGCCCTGGAGGATTCGGCCAGCCTGCTCGAGGAGTCCGGCGTCACCCGGCTGCCCGACCTCGTCGCCGAGAGCAAGATCTACGACGAGTCGCAGGAGCCCCTCGAGTCGTACCTCGCCATCACTATTCAAGTCTCCATACCCTTCCTCGTCGCCGGCCTCGGCATGGTCGGCGCTGGTCTCGTACTCGATTTAGTTCAGGTGGGCTTATACCTTCTGCCACTGCGTTTCTGAAGAATCCATAGTTTTACGGAGAAATTTTTAATTTAATTTTCTATTTAATTAATTTCATTTTTAATAGTTTTACGGAGAAATATTTAACTTAATTTTCTATTTAATTAATTTAATTTTTAATTTATTTTTACATTCTATTTTATTAATTTTAATTTTATTATTCAATTTATTTAATTTAATTTTACTGACATTTTTTATTTCATTTTTAACTAATCATAAAAACGTTGAAAAAAAAGTCGTAATGAAAAATTCTTTATTTCACGGAGAGAAAAATTCTACAGTAATGATTACTGTACAGTTTTGTAACGCAGGGAGAGACATTCATGAATAAAAAATTCTACTAGAATGTGTAGTAAAATTTACTGTTTTGCAGTAAATTTGGCTAAATTTACAGTAAATATTAATAAAATTTCTAGTAAACTTTTTAATTTTTCGAGTACACGGAGAGAAATGCTGTAGTAAAAAATACTATATTCCGTAGGAACAATGGGACATACTCGTCCTATGACGATTTTTACTATAACACATACTAAAAATGGCTATTTATATAGTAGAAATTCCTATGTACATAGGAATTTTTAGTATTTTATATAGTAAAAATTTTCATAAATTGGGTATATCCAACTGTTCCTACGGAACACAATAATTGTTACTATAACATTTCTCTCCGAGTATGTCCCTGCATTACAAAACAGCATAAAAAATTTTATTAGAATTTTTTTTTCTCCGTGTGAAAGTCAATTTTACAATTAATAAAAGATTAAGTTATTTGTCTTTCTTTATACAGTACTGGATAGTTTTCGAAAAAGTGAACGAATTAATGATTCTCGTGCCGGCGCTTCTTGGCTTGAAGGGCAATCTGGAAATGACGCTGGCGTCAAGACTGTCCACACAAGCGAATCTCGGCCACATGGACACGCCGAAGCAACAGTGGTACATGATCGTCGGCAATCTTGTTTTGATCCAAGTAATTTTAAATTATTTCCAAAGTATCAAATTATCTCGTCGTAATCGTTAAAATTAGTAATGTAGGGCTGAAATATCAAATTAAAATGTCTATTCCTTATTTGCAAATGTCAATTTCCGTAAAAGCGATTTGATACGTTCATTTATCCAAAGTGACTTGATATCGCCTGAATAAATTAGCGAGTACGAAACAGTTGCGTTAAATATTGAATTAAAATTTTTCTGATAATAACTAATATGTACCTCATAAAGTATATACATTTTTTTTCGGTATGCGCAATTGTACAACAGTGTATACAATCAGCAGTTTAAAAAAGTAGCTCGCAGTGAAAAATTTACAAAAAAAAAAAAATAAGTAAATCGCTGAATTATTCAACTAAATTTTCAAGATTATAATAAAAAAGAATAAATTTAAAAAACCGTACTACAACAAGAGCGAGGATCGTTACTAGTTTTAACATCGAAAGGAGTTTCGCCCGCACAATGGGCAAATAGCTGAGACTGAGTCGTGAGATGAGAGTATGAGACATTAGGCGTTTGACGATAATGAAACGATAAATCAGCCGTCCGGTGTACATGCGCTGCGGCGAGCCGCGCGAGTGCGATAATCATAAAGTCAAATTGTCGCTGGTGCGATTTATTCTTCGGCGCGTCAGCCAAGCCGAGCGTTAGACTCCTGAAAAATCACGCTCAGTGGAAAATTGCTCACGGCTCTTTCGTTTTTTTTTAAGTCTGTTTACTTAAAATTATGAATTTGCATAAATAATAAATTACGCAACAGTTGACGATACAACTGCTCCTTTTTTCATCTCTTTTTTGTCTCTCTTTATTTCGCTTCGGAGAAGATGAAAAATTAAATAATTTCTTCGCGACGTCATTCGCGCGATAATAACTCAAATCTTTACTGCGCTTCCCTGTCATTTTTATTGCCGCGAATCAAGGACTTTACAAAATTCGCGGTCACCGTTTTAGTAGATTACATGAAGAAATTGCGAATTTCATGAAACCTTCTTCGTAGCTAATTATTTTAAACAATTTAAAGCCTGAATTTTGCGTTTTTTATAAACAGTTTTACTGCGTAATTTTACTTATCCATTAAAAAAAAAACAATATAAATGTAAACAAGTAGTAGATTAATTTAAAAATGTAAATGTATTTATTAAGATAATATATTTAAACAATTTCTTAAGACAGTGTCAGTAGTATAAATGTATAAATAGTACTCTCTAAATCTGAAAATGTGAAATTTTCACATATTTGGTATGTGAAAATTCACTTTACATACTTTTAATATGTGAATATTAACATATTGAATTAGTGAATTTTGTTTTTTACACATTGAATTAATAAAATTTGATTTCACACATTCAATTAGTCGAATTTGTCTCATATTTAATTAGTGGGCGTGTTTTTACCTTTCCTAAATGTCACTATACACAATTAATACGCGGAGAAAAATGTTACAGTAAAAATTACTATATTCTGTAGGAACAATGGGACATAATCGATCTGTGACGATTATAAAAATTCCTATATGTACATAGCAAAAATTGCTATTTATATACTAGAAATTGCTATGCTCTCTACATCTGAAAATGTGAAATTCACATGGAAAATGTGACTAGTGACATATTTTATGTGAAAAATCGTTCACTTGTTTAGCATGTGAACGATTTTTCACTTATTAAATGTCACTAATCACATTTTCAGATTTAGAGAGTGTACATAGGAATTTTTAGTATTTTTCAATGTAAAATTTCACATTTTCATATATAGAGAGTAGATCAATTTAGAAATACAATAATCAATTCACAAAAAAAAGGATTTAAATCATTCTTTTGACAGTGTCAGGCAATAGTGGTGGGCTTCCTGGGCTCAGTGGTGGCAATCGTGATGGGCGCGATTCGCAACGGCACAGTCTCCTTGGATCACGCCTACCTCCTGTGCGCGAGCAGCCTGGTGACGGCGTCGCTGGCCTCCTTCGTCCTGGGCCTGATCACGGCGGGGGTGATCGTCTTCTCGCGGCACTGTCACATAAATCCGGACAACGTGGCCACCCCCATTGCCGCCAGCCTGGGAGACATCACCTCCCTGGCTCTCCTCGCCTGGATCTCGACGTTGCTCTACGAATCGATCGACAAGCAGGACTGGCTCGCGCCCCTCGTCATCGCCTGCTACATCCTCGTCACTCCCCTCTGGGTCTGGATAGCTAAGAAAAATAAACACACCAACGATGTGCTCTACTTCGGCTGGACGCCCGTCATCGTGGCCATGCTCATCAGCAGGTACTCGCACATTTTTTAATAATCAATTTTTATTAAGAGAAATTTTATTTAAAATCGTAGTCATACGCGGAGAGAAAAGTTCTAGTAAAAATTGCTCTAATGTTTTGTAAAGAACGGACAGATTTAAGAAATAAAAATTTTAATAAATTTTACTACACTTTCTAGAAAAATTTTTTATTTGACAAATCTGACTATTTAGTACGTAGATTTATTAATAAGTAAATAAATAAATGTATCGAGTCTGTCCCCTGCATTAAAAAACAGTAATTTTTACTCGAACATGTCAAATTAGAACAACGACCATGAATCCATATAAACATTTAAAAAAATCATCAAAGCATTCAGAAGCACTCAAAACTTACGATTTTTATATAAAATTTTTTTACTATTACAAATCTTCCTCAATGAGGAAGCAAAATATAATTAAATTTTATTTTAATCTCGCGTAATATCTGCAGTTGCGGAGGGCTCATCCTCGAATTCATGGTGTCCCGCTTCGTGAAGCTTACGGTCTTCCAGCCTGTGATCAACGGAGTTGGTGGGAATCTCGTAGCCGTCCAAGCGAGTAGAATTTCAACGGCTCTTCACAAACAGGCCGAACTGGGTACACTTTTGATTCCTCCAGGTCACACTCATCCCGTAATCTTCATCACTCCCATCGCCAGTTTCTTTGGAAAAGGTAATCATCATCAATATATTAATTCATCGACAATTATTCCATAATTAAATAAATTCACTTATTAGAAGTGAATTTCACTTGCTCAAGTTTCAGGGTACATCATCAAGATATTAATCGAACGAGAGTCCGTTAAATTATTCCAGAATTATAAATAAATTCATTTATTCTAATTGCATTTCACTTTTTATATAACATCTTGTGAATCTTGTGAGTCCGTTGAATTATTCGATAATTAACCTTTATGGACGGAGATTTTTACGACACAATTGGACTTTTTTTGGACGATATTTGTACACAAAATAGAAGTCCAGTCCCATTCTTTAAAAGATTAAATAAATTCATGCATTAATAAAGTCACAAGTTACAAAATTATAAATAGCATAATCTCTTGTGAGGAACTCTCTACATTATTTATACATAGACAACCAGTTTATAATATAAGATGTCACAGACAAATTCTAGAGAGTTACAACTGTAGTAGTTCAAGATTTGGTTTTTATTCTACTTTTAATAGAACCAGAAGATTATGGAACTCGTTGCTTCAATCATTAACTACTGGGATGCCTATTGATCAGTTTAAAAGTGCCCTTAGAGGATTGACTAAAAAATTTGTCTGAATTTATATATTGTACTGTAAATTAATATAATTAATTTACTACATATCTATGTTTTATTTAATTATTGTACACTTAGATTTAAGTTTTCTATTTAATGTATTTAAATTGTATTTAAAGACCGGCCTGGTCAGTCCGTTGAAACATAATAAATAAATAAATGTATAAAAAATGAATATTGATCGTGAATTTTTAATTTCAGGAATGCACGCACGTACGACTCGCGTCCTGATGGGTATGGTAATTCCTGGTCACATAATCTTCATTTACCTGATAAACTACATGAAGAAGGGTCGGATGTCCATGAGCACACTGTTCGTCTTCGTCTACCTGTGCGCGGCAATGCTGCAGGTCGCGGCTCTGCTGTACATCGCCTACATCATGATCCACTGGATGTGGAAGCGCAAAATCGACCCGGACAACTCGGCGATACCTTACCTGACGGCGATGGGCGATCTGCTGGGCATCAGCCTCCTCGCCATCGCCTTCCAGTTTCTCTACCTCGTCGGTGACCAGGAGTTCGACCAGCCGATCAAGAAGCCTTAGATCCTCCTCTTTCTCTTCACCCTCTTTCTTTCCACGCTAATTCGAAGCCTACAGATCCTGGACTATCGAGCAAACCGTCTACCTCAAATGTCAGCCAAACAATCCACTTTTTTTGATTTCTCTTCATCTTAAATTTTCTTTCGGCCACGCTTCATTTCGATGTTCTATTCTTCCTATTTTACATTGGGTTGAAATTATTTCCTTCTTGTTTTTTGGACGATTTCTTTTGAAGCCCCAGTTTCGAGCTGCGAATTAACGAGTATTACTTTTAACGTTAAGGTCTATACTAAAGTATGCCTCCTTTTTTTTATTATCCAGCAATTATCCTTCTTTTTCACTCGTTGGACTTTTGCCATTTTTGTACATAAATATATAGATGCAGTATAAGTACTTGGATTCGAGAACACGATGTTCTTGAATTTATAGAGGCTGATGCTTCGTTCGGTATCGTGTTCTAATTCAAAGTGCTTCGTACGCAGCAACCAGTAATATGAAAACATTATTTAGGGATTTTTTTTATATTAGTTCTTAGATAGCGATTATTTTAAGATCCAATTAATTATATAAATCTTGCAGCTTTGCTTTAAAAAAGAAAAGTAAAAAAAGAAACTTAAGGAATGAAGTTTCATTTGAAACTTTCGAGAAAAGTGTAGAATGTAAAGATAATTTCGTGGCCTCAATATGTCAACTCGTGCTTTTAGTGCTTAATTGTATATTTCCAAATATTATGTACAATAGATAGGCACTAAATAAATTTCGTTATACAAAAGATGCGGACAAAATTGATAAAAGTACTGTATTATTATGCAAAGCCCAAATTATTATTTTCTTTTTTCATTTCAAATTAAATAAGATAAAAATAACTATACTTTTTAAATAACATTCTACTATGTACGTTAATTAAAAATGTACAATATGTTTAAAAAAGTACAAACTTCTCCACGAGATATAGCTCAGTAAAATTCAAATGCTTGTTCGTGATTATACGACAAAATATTTTCTTACAACAAACATTTATAAAGTAAAATAAAAACGTGTTAATTGTTTACGGTGCTTATGGCAAATGCATTATTCGTATCGGTAAATTGTACACGTGAATTTCTATTTTGTCAATCTCGGCGATTTCAACTTATCAGCTTACCGAAGTATGCGCTACTGACGATTTTTTTATAAACAAAATTGTATAAGGAATTATATGCAGCAAGATTTTATGAGCTCAACTGTCAATTAGACATTAAATGTCTTAGTTTTAGTTAAATGTTAAGAAATTAATAAATGTATATAATATAATATATATTTATTAAAAAAATGCATAAAACTATTGCTTTATATTACAAAATCTGATGCGATAATGTTTGCATGTGTGTAAATATTATAAATACTGCAAGTAGTATACGAATGTTACATTTATAATAATATTAATAGTAAAATAATAATAACAAAAAATAATAGTAAAAATAAAACTAATAATATTAATAAAGGTAATGATAAGAATAAATAACAGTCTAAATAACAAATCAGTAATGTACTATAGCGGAATAACTCTCGATTGATATTCTCCCAAATGGACCAAAAATAAAATTACTGACATTCCTTAAAATTTAAATTCGAATTCAAAGCAAATATTTAGTAGGCACTTATATTTTTAATTTACATTCTTCAAATTAATCAACATGTCTTGAATGAACACACAATTAAATTAAAAATAAATTTTTCTAATGAAAACTATTGTTTAAATTTAGATTTTTTTATAAAAAATATGATTTGTTTAAATTTTAGTTGGACATACATATCCATTTGGGAAAAGTCAACGAAAATATTTATTGCGCCAATTATTAAATAAAACGCGTGAATTTTCTTCTTAAGAAACATTTCCGCAGGAGCTTTAAAGTAAATGTTGCAAAAAAGTCCATTTACCGATTTGACGTGCTAGTAAAATAAAAACAAGTAAATGAATAAAGCAAACAAATAAAAAGAACATGTATTTTTCATGTAGGTATTAAACTTAAGTTAGAGAAAATTTGATCGACAGATCAAGAAAGTGTATAAAGTATATAAAAAAAAGTCTGCTATTGTTGCAAATGTCAGGTGATGCGAGATTCGTAGAAATGAAAATATGAGAGTGAAACCGTAACGACCGTAACGATCGTAACGATCACAATTGTGATGGAAACGTGAGCTATGCGTTCAACCTCGTTTCTCGCTTATTTATACGATCGCTATAATTGTTAATCTTTTTGTATATTTGTATATTCATTGTTATTCCTTTTATAGCAGGATGAAAAAAACATCAACCTTATTGTCTTTTTACTTTATTCTTTTTTTTTAACTACCCACATGGTACACATTCCGCAATTGCTCGACACGTCGAACTGTTGACTATACATATTTGTCCAAAAAAAATATAATTTTATGTAATCCCAGACAATAACAGGAAAAACAAAAAAGATAACAGCTATAATAATTCGAAGTATGATGCAAAATAAAATTACGACACACCACATATATTTTTCAATTTTCCACTACCAGCTGGACTAAAACAATTGTGTATAGAATATCATGTATATTTTTATCGATACTAATAAAATTCAGCAAAACAGTACCTTAATTTCTTGATTTCTTTTTCATTTTTCACCTAAAACACGCATCCATTGGCATAATCTCATGACATTTTTCAGATTGAAAATAAAAGAAGAAAATTAATGCAAAAATATTATTTATTTGTCACATTTATAAAGGTATTTTTTAAATTCCTATCAGATTATAAATTACAATTTTGTTTGAAAATAATTAATAAAACAATATTTTTATCAAAACTAATGATAAATGAAAAAGTTGAATGACTCTAAAATTTTATGAATTATATTAATATATTAATCCACGTTATTATACATTAATACAATTTAAAAAACTTGGAGTTTCCACAATGTGTAGATAAATCTAAATTAATTATTTAAATTATCTATTAGTTATAAAATGAATGTTACTCTGTTTAACTACTATTCTCAACTGAGCGTAATTTATAATAATGTTAAGAAATCACTAAGTGATGAATAGAACAACGTACGACTCCACACACAACTTATATATATGTAAAGTACAAAATACGACTTACTGGATCTGATACGTATCGTGAGATAAATATCATGAAAATTTATGAAAAGAACCGAGTATTTAGATGCTACATTAGGGGTAGTGAACGCATATATTACAATATTTTACAGGATGTATATATAATACATTGGGCAGTTCAGCATATTATTGCTACTCTTTTTACAGACAGCATTAATTTGAAGATAATACCCTTACAGAAGTTTTGCCTCCTCTTTGACCTTCCAGAGAACAAGCTCCATGCAAGCAGCTGCATCTTCTTTACTGTCATGTCCTCCAACTATGAAATAATTTAACAGAATTTCAATTGCAATTTTATAAGTAAAAAAAACTATAAGTTAATATTTTAATTTTTACCATTCTCTTGTATAAACTTTCTAAGGTATTCCGAACATAAATTCTTTAAAGCTCTTTTAAATGGCGGTCCATTTTTATGCGGGAACATAACACTGGTATCAATAACAGTATTGTGCAGTAATTTTAGAGCCTTAAAATCGCTCTCAAGACTGTGGCCTATGAGTATTGTTTTTGAAGAGAACATTGAAAGCAGAGTAGCCTGTACATCTAATAAGGTTGTTGTTACATGTTCCATATCCGATTCCGTGATACCAGAAAACCTAAGCATAAAAAATATTTAATCATTCATCTTATTTTGTTTCCTAATTATATTCCATTATTTTAAAATTACCTGGTATTATAATCAATTATTGCATGTGTAGGTTTTACTAAAGTTTCATACACAACTTGTATTTCTTCATTAATTACCGTTACACGAGTCAATTCTAAGCCTTGGGTTGTATAACACATTTCGCAATCGAGAGCAAAAATACCTGGAAGGTCTGATGATTTGGCATCTAAAAAATGCACAAATCACATTACTATTACATGACAAATGAAATATATTTTATACTCGATATTCGGATTTAAAGAAATTTCAATCTTCAAATAAAGCTAACTCATTACAACAAATTGGGATAGTGTATGTATTCTGTTACCTTTGTCAAACGTTGAAACGTATCCTCTGAGATTCTCAACATCAACGTAATCCCAAACATGAGTCGTTGCATCGCAACAACCATCAGATGTACCATCTTGTTTACAACATATATACTTACTTTCCCCTCTAAACGTAAATTTCCTTGCATAATGGTAAATACAGTTTTCTTTTCTGATTGAAAAGCCTTGTTTATCGACCATATAAGATTTATTACATCGACAGCAATAACGTTCATTAGGCACTTTGGAAAGGGTTGATTTACCTCTTACATTTGTTACGTATAATTTAGCACGGCCCTAAAAAAGTTGGAATATTATTATACTTTAAAATCATGACGCGTATTTTACTGTTTTATAAAAATTAAAATGTTTTGAAATTTATTATACATACTTTTGGACCTTCAGGGTGCGGCCTTGGATAACCGTTATCCTTAAGTTCTTGCTCAGTCATTATCCATTTTGTTAATAGATTATACAGTGATGCCCCTTTGAAGTCAGTCACTGATTTTTTTGGTTTTATAACACTCCACGTTCCTTTTACTTTTCCAACTAGTACTGCCTCGTGAGAAACCGTTCCACTGACAGAACTTGATAATTCGTTCGATTTTTGATCAACTTCTTTACGAAGTCTGTGTACCGTTAGCATACAAGAGTTTTTATATACATTTAAAGCTTTGCACTTTTCGTAGCAGGCAAACTCTTCTCGAACGGCTCTTTGCGCTGCATCATCAGAGTTAGTATAAATTTGTACACAGATATCCTGCATCGCGTTAACATAAAATTGACGTACATTCAACGCAAATTTATGCGTACCCGACGGTTGTAGTGGTTCCGGACGAATTAACTGTGGCACCTTAAATTCAAATTTAAATTGTTACAAAAAATTACCACAGCAATGTTAATAATGTATTTAAAAGGCGCTTACCACTTGAGGAACATGAGCGATTCGTGAACTTCCTTTTTTATTCTGAGCTACAGTTTTTACCTCGACTTTTGAAGCTTGTTCTAAAACTTTTTTCTTTTCCAGTGCTAAAGACATAGCATAAGGTACTTGTGCGATTCTTATTTTACCTGTATAGTCATTAAAAATTAAATTAAATTTTTTTTCTAATTTTCAATTATAAATCTACTTGTTTTTTACCATTTCCATTTACTTGATGATCATTCATAGCTTTTTCTGCTGCTTTTTCTGCTGCCACTTCTCTCATTAGCTTCCATCTCTCATACATTCGTTGTTGAGGATTTGGCATTCGCTTAGGAGGCTGAGCTGGACAAACTGATTTGTTTAAACTACCTGTTGCAGATGCATGAGCCACTCTCTTTTTTGCAATTTCTTCAGATTCTTCTACTTCTGGTTTGGGAGGAGCTTTACTTGTAATATCTTTTGGAATATCAGGTACTTCATATTCCTAAAAAGTGTTCCAATTATTCTGTTTAATTTATTTAGAAAAAAATTTTTAATGCTACAAATTAATTTGATAAAAATTTTTACCTGAAAAATTTTTCGACACTCTTCCTCAACATCATGATCAGAATCAGAACCTTCAAGAAGTTGTTCGTCATAAAATGGTGAAAATTCTTCATATTCTGGACTGTCGCCTTTTTCTTCTGGATCTGATTTCTCTTCATTTTTATCATTAACAATATCTTCCCTACTCAGAGATTTTTCTTCCGATTTACTGGTTTTATGACTAGAATGAGAATTATGTTTACTGGATTTATTCTTTGAATCTGAAGAACTCGACTTGCTTTTGTGCCTACTTTTATCACTAGACTTGTGTCTACTTTTGTCTTTGCTCTCTTTTTTGTCTCTGGAATCTTTTGATTTAGAACTTCTTTCCTTATCTGATCTTGAGTCTTTTTTATTCCGATGAGAACTACTACCTCGACTATCTTTAATTTTTTCTTTATCTTTGTCTTTACTTTTACTGTCTTTTGAAGATGATGAACATTCCCTATCGTTCTTGGAACTTCTGGAACTATGCTTATCTTTTTCTCTGCTTTTCTCTTTATCCTTTTCTCTATCCCTTTTTTCTTCACTACGCTCTTTGTCTTTGTTTTTGCTGTGCTTGGAATCATCGTCTTTGTGTTTAGTGTGCTTGGAATCATCTTCTTTTCTTTTAGTATGTTTTGAATTTTCATCTTTACTTTTACTACTTTTCAAATCATCTTTCTCCTTATGCCTATGGATCGAATTGTCTTTATTTGGCTTTTCTGAATGTTTAGCTTTATCTTTTGATTCACCTTCATGGTCATCTTTTGAAGGAACATCAATTTTATGCTTTTCATTATTTACTTGTTTAGAACTATTAACACTACTTTCGTTATTTATATCATTATTTTTAATAAGCTCTTTATTTTCTTTTTCATCATGTGAAACATGACTAATTATATTAGATTCCAATTGTTCTTCTTTGGTTAAATCCTCTTCAATAGTAATAATATTATCATCGTCAGATAAATGAGAATCAATTTCTATAACATCTTGTGAATCTTCGTCAACTGCAACACTTGGATTAGATTCAGAACCACAAAGGATCTCATCAAGTACATCAAAAGAATCATCTTCTAAAGGTTGTTTGTCTTTTAAAGGAATCTTAGGTTTCCTAGGAACATATTCTTCTCTTCGTTTTTTTGGTTTTGGACAGTAGAGTTCTTTTTTCTTTCTTTTTTCAGGAATGTATGAATCATTACTGCTACTACTGACATCATATAAATTAAACAAACTCTCAGATTTTACTGTTGGAACATATTTATGAGTTGAATTTCTTTCTATTGAAGATGTTTGACTAATAGCGGTTGGCGTATAACTAACTTTTGATTCCTTAGCAACAGGAATATTACGAATGACATCCATCCATGGTTTGTCAGTTGATGATTTTCTTCTAACTACTTTACTCTCTCTTGTTGGTTCATAAGCCGTTATAGGTATGTGTCTCCTTTTTAATTCCGCTATTGGCGTTGGATTGTAAACACACTGATTTGTTTTAACTGTTGGTATAACTGGTACGCCAATATGTTTACCTATCACTGGAGGATCTGGGGTAATAGTGTTTTGACTAACCGAGGGAGTAGAAAGTACTGCCGGTACAAGTTTTGGTTTTAAACCCTCGACAACCTTATTTACAATTTTTTCTGTATCTGTAACATTTTGATCTACCAATACTTTCTTCACAGCCTCGGAAACAAGCTGCTCAATAACATCTGAATTTGTAGTCGCTATGGCAGAGGTACCTGTATTTTGAATCTTTGAAACCTCCTGACTCGGCTCAGGTACAATCGCTGAAGATGTACTGGTTCCAGAAAGGGTTCCATCTTAAAAAAATATAATTACATTTAGTAAATGCAAACAAGTTAACTTAGTCAAGTAAATGTCTACTTAAAAAGTTAAAAAATAAATAGAAGTTAAAATAAAAACGAAGAAATCAGTGTTACAATTGACTATTACTACAACAATAAATAAACTGGAATAAAAGTTGGAAGTAAATCCAAGAAAAATGAAAAAGTTTACTTTGTTTTTCATTACCAAAATACTGTATTAAGAAAAACTTTTGCAGTAGAAGTACATTCATTTAATTGACGTTTAGTCTGATATGTTTTGAGGATAAGTTCCTTAGCTAAATCGTAAAGCGATTAAATTACCTCGCCGTGAGTGTCTGAAGTGACAATAGGGTCTCTCGCAATATCCGTTCTCATAAAACGGGCAATTGATAGCTTTGAAGTAACCGGTCGAGGGAAGCATTACTAAGTCATCGCATTCCCCGCTTCGTACAGTTCATCTCCGAGGAGATGCGAATATCCTAGAGTTCCTCTAATGCTCGAAGCGTGAGGCATCCACCTTTAGAAAGCACAAATGGACGTTAGTTTCAATTGCTTGAAAATCATGTTTTACGGAATTCGTTCACATGCTTCGGCCTCTTTTATGGTAATAGGCGCCTCAATTAGACGTCAGGGCTATTTTCCTAATTTGCGTCTGACGAGATTAAATAACAACTCGCGCCTTTTCACGACTCTTTGAGGTTACTCTCGACTTCTCAACGACGGCTTTTTTCAGCCGAGCAAAACCGAGCGGCCGAGTCGTCCTTACGTATATATAGGCTTAGACAATGGAATTTTTCGGATATTCCCTCATCTATACACAATAATATATATAAGGGTGTATACATATAGTCACTATATATGCCGTAGTTTCAGACGTTTCAGTACTCGGTATCTCGCGCTTTTATATGAGGACATTCAGCAGGTTCACTGTATATATGTATATATTATATATGCTTATATATATATATATATACACCTGATGCTGATCCAAACATATATATACCACTACCAGTGTAATAGTTTTATGATGCTTTCATTAGATGTCACTATTCAAGGCGGCATATTTAAAAAAAACTTTAGTGTTTTCTTCTTTTTAACAAAAAATCCATGTATTATCGATAGCTATATATTTTATAGTTGTTTACTTATGTTTTATGTAAGTGTTTATGAAAATTTAAGTGAAGATACTTTATATTCTTATTTGACTTGTGTGTTTTATTTAACGTAACTTGCATTCCTTAAACGCTTATCTAAATAAAAAAAATTATACATTATCAAATACAATTCCAGTCCTATACAAATATATCACGTAATAATATAAATATTAACAACATATTTTTAACACTTTGGTGGTTCACTTTCTTGTTTAATGGCATGCAAAGCATAATTTATTGCAGTAGAGGATGTCCATGACCAGTTATTTGTTGCGGGATTGTAGAATAATCCATGCACTAATTTTGTTTTACAATTACCTATAAAAAAATTAAGTCATATTAATATTTTAGTCACTTTTTATGAATGAATTTAAGTATTAAATATAACTGTAAAATTTACATTTATCCAACAATCGTTTAGTCTCATCAGGAGTTATAAACTTATTCCAATCATGAATCCCTACTGGTAACAATTTTAAAACATATTCTGCTGCTACTATTCCTCCAAGCCATGATATTAAATTTCTGTTTAATGTGGTAATGAATATGGACCCTTTAGGTTTCAATACTTCAGAACAGCTCTAAAAATCATTTATCATTAAAACTAACAAGTGATTTTTAATTTTAACATTTAATGAGAATAATTTTTCTTTACCTTCAAGAACAATTCTTGATTAATCACATGTTCTAGTATTTCAGATGCAACAACAACATCGTACTGTTCTTTTTCATTTTGTGATAAATCTTCGATAGTAGTATTTTTATATGTTAAATTTGATCTGAGATCTTTGTCTAAAGTAGCATGTTCTTCTGCGATTGTTAAAAGCTCTTTTGAAGCATCTATTCCACAAACATTAGCTCCCATTCTTGCCAAACATTCTGACAATATTCCTCCACCACAGCCAACATCTAATAATTTTACACCTTCTAAAGGTTGACATGGATTAGTTTCTTTGAATCCTGCATTCATAAGTCCATTTCTTACAAATTTTACTCTCAATGGGTTCATTGAGTGAAGCGGTTTCATTGAACCATGCAGATCCCACCAGTCATTACTATGTTTCGAATGATTAGAAACATCCTGCTGATCAACTGTTGATTTACCTGTTGTGTTTTGCTGCTCTACCCTTGATGTAGTACTAATTTAATACAAATTGACTATTTATTATTAATTTCAAATGAGATTTTTATAGTTATGCAAAAATAAATAAACAATATAAAATAAGAAACTAAAGTTTATTTTAAAAAAAGGAACACTATTTTAGATCATCACAAAATTTAAGGTTATAATTTACCAGTAACGTGACAAAGTTTGCAGTCCGAATGTCGAAAAACAATTTTTTCTTGCCACTTTCATGTTTCATTTACTTTTTTAGCTTTTAGAATAGCTAATAAATAAATGTGGAACACCTGCAGAATTAATTTTCCTTCTGCTCTCTGATTGCAAGGATTATGGCCGTGGAGTATTACAAATTTTTGAGCAATAACAAAGGGAGTAATGAGCGCACTGTTGCAGCGTTGTGCGACTGTAGATGAGTATATCTATATATTTATTCCAGTTTTTAATATATACATATATCGAAACACAATATACCACTATTGACAATATTGGCATGCATTATAGACATATATATTGTACGATATTTCAATATTATGCTATTTAAACTCACACGTAAGAATTAGATTAAATTTTTAAACTCACGCACCGGATTACGCGGGGACATACGTCGTACATATTTTTAACAAGTGACATTAGAACAACTAACTGCTATAGGAAGACGTAAATATTTTATATAAACATATTACTAGAATTAAAACCAAATATTTCCTCGTTTTAAAAGACTATTTTGATGATTAAAAAGAATTAATAAAATTCTTCAATTAAAGACTTTAGAATATAATAAGAGAATAAGGAAAGAAGGTATGCCAAAAAGAAGATTCAAACCTTTGAATCAGAGAAAATTTGAGCAAAAAGATATTTGGATAACATTAAAAAATGTTAATCTCAAATTGATTCATTTTGAAATTCTAAATCCGTGAGTACCTGAGTAAGGTGAGATTTTAATTTTACTATACTGTACAATTTAATCCTTGAGATAGTGGGATAAATAACAAATTTTGTTAAATTAATAGCGTTATATTTTTATTTACTTTGAATAAGTTCAACTTTAATAATTACTTTGATGATTTGATTCGGGTTGGACCTTTATTGGGAACAATATTTTTACATTTATTATTTTGAGCCACTTGATTTAAAAATTCTGCTTCCAATCGTACATATGCTCCACCTGCAAAAATCAGCAATATTTAATAATAATAAAATAATTAATATATTTTAATTTATGTACCATTTGGTTGCAGATTGTTATTCCATATACTGTTTTTTCCTAAAGCATGACTCTTTGGTCGTAAATTATACTCCAGTAAAGTTCTTTTTGTTAATAATGCTACCATTTGAGCTGCTGCTTTTTCTTCAAAGTCCCTTTGATTATCTTGATTATATCTTACAGATAAATTTGCACTCCAGGATCCCATACCTTCACATCTAAAGCAATGTTTAGTTGAAAAAATATAATGAAGCTTAACGATTGAAAATTTAAGTTTGAACCACTTTAATGCTTACTTTTTCAGAAGATTATGTTTTATTTTCTTTTTTTTCTTTGCTATACATCTTGCAGTATCCCAATCACGAGATTCTTCACTATCAAATGATTGGTCATCAAAACTAGTGTTTCCATCTTGACTTCCTTCATCCTCATCATCTGTGCATGATTCTGAAGATGCTATCGAGCAGATGTCAGTCACTTGTGATATTTGTTTGCGAACCTTCTTTATTTTTTGTGATGGAGTTTGACAAGGTTTTTGAAGACCTGATCCACCCCAAATTTTTGCTAGTATAAACATTGAAAGTATTAATAATTTATTTTCAGAAGTTTAATTTAATAATTTTAAATAAATTAATACCAAGAAGACCAAGTTTTGGTCTTGGAGGAACAATTTCGATTCCTTCCCACCAAAATGTCTCTTTACAAGCCAGTTTCCCAGGTGGAAGTGAAGGATCTCGAGCTACTAATCTTGTAATTTTTTCAGGAAAAAACAGTTGTGGAGCTTCAATAGATACAATTTCTCGAAATGCTAAAAAAGTATTTATAATATGTTCATCTTTTTCTGTCATTATCTCTGGTACATGTTCCTGTATGAAAATAATAGCCATTAATTATTAGATCTAATTAATTAGATTAGATTATTAGATCTAATTTAATCATTTTAAATATTTTTAAGAAATTACTCGAAATCGACAGCCATCTCTGTTGGTTATAGCCTGAAATCTGTAAGCTCTTTGGCTGCAACAAGGATATCTGCCTAATGGAAAAGGGGTTGCTCTTTGTTGTTCATTTATAAAAAATTGTGGATTTTCAGGATGATAAGAACACCAGTCCATTTGATTAATAGGAAAGTAAATTCCACACTGCCGACAAAACAGAAAATGACAATCACCCCAAAGTTTCCAGTATACTTTCTTCCATGAACGTAACTCTGATCTAAGATTAACAATATAATCATTTAAATTCCACGTCATATCTCTGAAAGAAGAAATGTTATTAAATTTTTTTATTTCCAGAATATTTGCTTGATAAACATTTGTAGTACCTAATATATACCTAGTATGTTTACTGTGGAGGTGTCCTTTATTATCTATTCTCATATTACTAGGTACACAAGGAACTAAATATGACACTGAACGAACAACATTTTTTTCACATTTTACACATTTAAACAGAGTAGCTAAGGAACCAAAATGACCACGTTTATTATCTGGTTTTGGATTTGCTAAAGACATTATTAATTTACAATACAGACGACTTTGAATTTTATCTTTTTTATCCTTTACAGCTTCTACATCTGCATTAGAAAAAAGATCTGCTAATCTGGTTAAAAGATTGTCGTTTAAACAAGTTAAAACTGTAGAAGTTCTTAAGATTTCTGACATATTTGTGTGGCAGTAATCTAGGCAATTTTCTATCAGTGGTTCCATTTGAAGAAAAGATGCTGATACCATAATGGGAATAACATTAGTTGCTTCCAGAATTGGCCATTCAGACTTTTTTATGATATCTTTTTTAACCCATCTCATCAACCAATCAAAGATCACAATATCACAATGTACCGATATATCCATTTCTTCAAGTTTTTGACCAGCAGTAACATCTGCAAAGTAACACATTTTTTGCACCAGCAGCCTTTGAGGGCATCGAAAATCCTTTTTTATATTCTTAGCTTCATCACATACATGAATTTCTACCTCGGTTCTAAAAATAAAATCTTAATATTCAGAAATTATTTAATTTTAAATTAATTCACTTCATATTACTTACTCTAAGCTCTTCTTTTGCTTATTTTTTTCTTTATCCTTTTCTTTGTTACTAGTTATAGCATTAACTAAACGGCTTTCAAAAACACTTGAGATAGAAGAAGCTTTTCTTGGTTCTGTAAGAATTGGTTTCTTTATTGTTGGTAAAGATTGCACTGGCTTTGGAAGCATGTATGGTAGAACTGAATCCAATAATCCTTCGTGTAAAACATCACTCAAACATCTTTTCATAACTTTTGATAATAAAGGTTCTTTCTTGTTTTCAGATGTTGCTAATGATAACAAACTTTTTGCTTTATTTGAATCTGCATCATCATTTGATAGATCTTGTTTGGAAATTTCACCATTGTCATTGCTTTGTTGTAATGTAATAGCACTGCACTGCAGATCTTGATCATTGAGTACGGGAGACTCATTTTCTGCAGTCAATAGCGAAAGGTTTGATTCCTATTGGAAATAGATACTTTTAAATAAAACATAATATAAAATAAGTAAAGAATTTAAATTTTAAATATACATTAAAAATACAGACATTTTTTGTAAGATCCTGTAAGCTTTTATCTTCCTTTGCTTCCTCAACTGATTTCCCTTCAGACTCAATTCCAAAATTCAAGGAAACTTTGGCAAGGGCAGTCCAATTGATTTCGCTATTTGCAGTTAATGCGCTGGCTAATTCCTCGAAGCTTTCATTAACTTGATAAGCGGTGCGCATGAAATCAAAAAAGGATTTAACGGACAGTTCTGAGTAATTTTTTTCTTCCTCTCGACTTTGAATTTTTTCCGATATTTTCTTTTCGCACGCTAAAAGAAAACATTAAAAAGTTTAATATGAATTTAATGAAATAATATGAATTTAAGTAAAAGTTACGTAAGTTAGGCTAAACACTTTACCTTCAATTTGCGACGAAACTTCACTTCGAGGGTCGCTATAAAGTTTTGGCAGATCCAATTGTTTAAATAAATTCGGATACATTATTAAAAATTTTCTATGTATTCTCAGAGAGAATTTATATTTTATAACATCGATTAAGTAGATCCCTCTTTCATTTTGCAATAAATGATTAATTTAATTTAACAGTGATTTAACGGAGTGTTTTTTGGCAACAGAAGATTTAAACAATTTTCGATTCATAATAAATAATATACAGGTTAAAATTTTTCAATGTCCGAAACGTGACATAATACTAATACTAAGAATAAAGTTTTCAATTGTTACAGATACATTTGGCATTTGGATTCTTGTGAGAAACTACAAGCCAGTGTTACTAAGGGAGTCACATTGATCAAACAAGTGCATTTTTATAAAAAATGCAGCATGTCAATGATTTACAAATTGTTTTATTATAGGTATATACATATTTATTTTTTTTTATTTATTAACAATTTAATGGAATCTTTAATAAATTAAAAATTTTACTGAACTAAAATTTTGTATTTCCAATAAAGTCGATGTGTGTGCTAAACTTATGCTTTGAAGAAACAATTTTTCATTATTTTTAAAATTGTATGTAATAAAACGTTATTATAAAGTTAATAATAGTGTAAATGTACTTCTACCTTCTTTAAAAAGTGGGTGTGAGGTATAATAGGAACCAGCAGGGTAAGAATGTAAAATTTTCAATTTTTTACATGATAAACCTTTCACTGCAGAGTAAAATAGCAGTCTTATTTACCATTGCATAATTTAAAATGAATTACATTATAAATTCTACACCCTGCTTTTTCACTATTACTTATTTATTTTATTAAATGCAAAAGAAAATTCTAATGTTTTGTATTAAATATTCATTAAATAAATATATTTTTACAGTTTTAAATGGTTTTTTTAATTGAATTCCATCCTGCTGTTATCAATATTATTTGAATGTATAAGGATGAAAATTTAATTATAAACATTGATCAATTGAATTCTTTGAAATATTTACAAAAATGGTTCTATATTAATTTCTAATGACGTGCAAGGAATAGTCAAACCAAATTTCGCAAGCACATCAGGATGAAGAGTTCCAATTTTGCCAATTACTTTTCCATAAGCTACTACTTCCCCACAACGGTGTGGGAAAAATGTTGGATCTATAAATTCATAATAAAATTTTAATAAATGCTATTTTAATGCATTTTTTTTTGTTATTGCAAATATACTGACCTTCTAAAGGCCTTAAGTGGTATCCCTTATCATCTTTATTACAATGCCATGGAACTTCAAGAATATGCATTATTCTATCAAGAACTCCATGAACAAATTCAAATCTAGCCATTTTATTATAATACACTACACATAGGCGCCTTTCATTACGGGCTCCTACTTCTGCATTAGGATCTTTCAATATAACATCAGATATTTCAAATAATTTCATAGGTAGAGGCATTTTCCTATTTGCCACAATCGTTTTTATCAGTCCTGGTAAAAGGGTAGTTCTTCCCACCTAAGAAAGTATTATATATTAAGAAAAAGCTCTAATTTTATATTTTTTTATTCTGAAAGTTTTAACTTTACCTGGAATTCTAAAGTTTTTGGATTTGATATATGAACAGCAGGTAAACTTTTTATATCGTGACCAAGTTTATCAGCAATATCTTCTTGAGAACACTAGTATCACAAAATATTTGTAAATAATTTAAAAGATTTTTAATTTAATAATCTAAAACCGAATAATTACCAATGAAAAAGTAAGAGCTTCTGTGAAACCTGCATTGGCCATAGTTTCTCTGAGTTGATCAGTAAGTTTATTCAAGGGAAACTATAAAAAAATTAATTTTGTAAGGAAAAAATTTTACAAAAAAAGAAAACAATTAAAATAAATAGACTACTAACTTCTTTTCCGATACTGGGAGTTTTGGGAATGGTTTTCTTTATATTATTGTATCCAAAACCAATAGCAACATCCTCATAAATATCACATGCATGAATAATATCGTGTCTTGTTGGTGAAATTTGTACAAGTAATTCATCACTTCCTTTCACATCTGTTTTTAATGACATTTTTGTAAGAAGTTTTGCAACCTCGTCTGGTGATTGACTGCAAATCGAAATATTTTATTTATAGCGTTTTCATTAGTAACGAGAAATCAAATTTCAGTAAATTGTGAACAATGTGCACTTACTTAATTCCAACATAATTAGTTGCCCGCTTACTACTAATTTTTTCAGTTCTGTATTTTAATTCTGGACTATCAAATCTTTTACCATCAGGATAAACAACTTCTACAATTTCCACTTGATTTTTTATTGAACAATATTGACTGAAGGCACATACCAAAGTGTCAACTGCAATTTTGGCCTGTAAAATAGAAATATTTATAGTTTTATATTAAAAATTTTTTACTGTAAATATTTTAATTTAATTATTTACCTTTGTTAAATCAGTTGCAGTGCATTCAATGAAAATATTCTTTGTATTTAAAGTAATTTTTGAATGATCACTGTTAATAATTGGAGGCAATGATAGTACAACATTATTCTTATCATAAATTACTGGATATACTGGACTATCTTTTATTATGGGTAAATACTGCTTGAGTTGAGCATGATGCTAAAAAATATATTACTGAAATAACTACTCATTAACAATAAAAATTAAGTAATATTAATATGTACATACTGCATATAAATCCATTATTTCTTCTCCAGTGTATTCTTTATCTTGATTTAAGGGTTTAAACTTTATATCTTTTGGTGGTTTGGCATCATATATAAATGGACCCTCAATGGTATCTAAATCATGTGTTCCAATTGAAACTAATGAACGTTTTCGACCAATGTTTTGATGTAATTTATCTTGAAGGTCTATAAAATTGTCATAGGCACTTTGCGTTATAGTAACATCTCTTAATATAGCAGCTACTAAATGGCCTCTTACTTGCAAACACTAAAATCAATAAAAATCCTTACGATAAATATATTTACACCATAAAGTACATGAAATAGAAATCTCTAAATTACTTTTTCTTTCATTTCAATTCTTTGTACAATTTTTGGTCTGACAGCTTTGTAATAAGGAATTGGTATTCTGCAAAAAACAAATTATTAGTTTCCTTATAAAAAATCACTTATTGCAAGAAATTTAAAAGGTAAATACTTTTCTAAAAATACTAAAAGACCTGTCACAAGTCCTTCCATGCATAACAGATCATAACGGTTAGCTGGAATATCAATTTTGTAAAGTATTTCATCAGATGCACCTTGAGATTGATCTATTCCTTGTTCTTTAGCAATCATCTGCTGTTCTGATGTCTAATATTAAAACAATTAAATTATTTACTCTTAAATATATTAGCATAAAAATAAATATAAATTACAGTAACATTATTGAGTATTACATATTTTTACATGTATCTTTGACAGGAACAATTTTGAAATTAAATAATGTTACTGTTACAATTATATTTACCACTTCATCCAACTCCAGTCCAAAAGCAAAACATAGTTTTTGAAATTCATCGTCAGCTGAAATAAAAGTAAAATTATAAATTAATTAATTAAGTTTCTTGAAGACTGGTGTAAAATTAAAAACAATTTAATTCATTAATTTTGGTTGAAGAAAATATAAATAAGATAGTTACTGTAGGTTCTTCCTAAAGAATGGAACAGTAAATCCCGTTTTACGCTGACTGTAGGCATTTTTTATTTAAAAAAAATTAAAAATTTCGGAGGATCGATGTTGGCGAACCATACGGTTTTTAAAGGTTAAGTTTTCGTGTGCTCACAGGCTCGCCGTCGTTGCGTGTTACTTGTCGTCCTCACTCGCCAATGGACTTTTTTTTCTCCTTCGACTGTAGCGCTATAAATATAAATAAATCATTTAAATACTTTATAAAAATATTACAAAGAACAAGTTATTTCAATAATTAAAGATCATTTCTTTCTTTCATCATTTATCCCATAAGAATAGTTGTAAATATTCATGTAAGTATAAATCTAGAATGCATTAAAAAATCTTACTTCATCATTTTTGAGCTTTTAAATTATAAATGACAAGTTACCTTTAAATTCTAATTTATTAAAAAGTGTCGGTACCAATATAATTATTAACAGATTGTTTTTTGAATATTCTAAACATAATTATTAATAATTATATCAATAGCCTCCTTCTTTCTTTACTATATTTACTATTGAATAAATAAGAATCTCCCTGTGGAAACAATTTTATAAAATCCGATAATTTACTCTCTAAATCTGTGATATGTGAAAAGTCAGTTCACTATATTTTTGTGAATATTAACACATTGAATTAGTAAAATTTGTTTCACATATTTTATATGTGAATATTAGCATATTGAATCCGTCAAATTTTATTTCACACCTAACATACGTGAATAATCATTAAATGTGATTATTTGTGTTTAAATTAAATTGATTTAATTATAGTGGATGCGTTGTCATCTTTTCAAAATGTCACTATTCACATTTAATATGTTAAATTTCACATTTTCAGATTTAGAGTGTACGTACAGTGTTTTATTCACCATTTCATAGAGTTTTATAATACGCTTTCAATTGGGCTAATACAAAAAAATATTATTACCTATTAAAGCGTGGATCAAATTTTTAGCGGGGAGCGCCGTGTGCGCGCATGAGTAAATGCCGAGCAGACAACACACAAGGCAATAGAGGAAGTATGTACACTGCTGAGTATAGTGCAGCAGCGTAGTGGGACCCCACTGTCGCAGTCCGCAGGCAGCCGCAGCGCCTGGCCAGAAGAGCAGCCAGCAGATGAGTTACGTTACGCCCACACTCATCTCCGCTGTATTAAAGTAGTCTGGCCACCGCAAATATACGGCAATCCGTTTAGCCGCCGCGCACTATATCCAATGCCGTCGACCGTCGCGTGCGTGCACGTTGTATATTGAGCGGCCAACGGGAGCACCACCGCCTTGTGCCTCGCATTCGTCGGCGGTAGGCTGCTGCTTCGGAGCTTCGGAGCGTCTTACACTCCCGGGAAATCCCGCGGGCGCATCAATTCGCGGTGCACAAACGGCAACTGCGGCGCGGGTGCACCGCCGTCCGGAGGACGGAGCTGCGGAGTCGGCGCTTCACGGCGCCCGAGCAGAAGTCACATCAACGGCATGCGGTATGCGGTTGGCTCTGCTGGACCTGCATCTTGCGTCCTTTACTGAGCCGAGCCTCGAGACGAGGAAGTCCGCGGGGGAGCAGAATTAACCGGAGCGGGAGTTACGCTGTCTTCTGGGATACTTTTGCTCTCTCGGGGCGGCGGTATGACGGAAAAGAAGGCCAAACGATTGTCCACCGACATGGACGCCGGAGGAAAGCTTGAGGAAGACGCTCAGCGTGGGGCCAATTACGGTGACTGGATCTGCAGCGACAGCGAGTGCGTTTCTGTTTCTCTCTCTCTATGCGATTATTTACTTTTCTTTTATTTTATTCTTACTTGTTTTTTTTTTTTTTTGTTGAACTTCGTTAAGATGGTGTTAATTAACCGATGAATCTTTTATGACTGTCAAATGTGTGCGTGTCTTGCGTCTCCGTCTTTGGATTTTCATCGATCGCTTCTTTAAGTTTACCTTCTCTCTCGCTCGCTCGCTTATACTCTGTTCGCTCGTCTCGTTCCTTTTTTTTTCCAAAATCTTGTGTTTTCTAAATTTTCAATCTTCTCTGTTGTTGTCATGTGAGACACTAGCACAGGAAGAAATAATTGTAGGTAGAATCGTTAATTCTCAATTGCTAATTTTTCATATTCCGGTTTTTATTTACTGTAGAGGTTAATCAAGTGTTCATGCTTTAAAATAATTATAAATAATGATAGGCTATTTTTTTTGTATTTTTACAGTTGTGCCAATGTAAACTTTGCAAAGCGTAATTCCTGCAATCGCTGTGGCAAAGGTAAAGAACATATTTTATGTTTTTTCAATAAAGGAGAAAAGATTATCATACATTTTATCCATTCATAGACCGAGGAGAATGTCCCAAAAAGAAAAAACTTGGTCAAGAAATAGGCAAAGCGGCGGCTGAAAAAAGTAGAGGTTTATTCAGGTAAATATAAAGTAAATTTTAAAAAAAATTTGAAACCATAAGATCATAAAGATGTAATAAGCAACATTAAAAAAACATTAATGAAATTGTATGAAATTCATTTGCAGACTTTCTTTTTATTTTAATGAATTACTTTGATAAAAAATTTGAATAAAAATACTCTTTTGTTATTTCAGTGCAGATGATTGGCAGTGCAGTAAGTGTGGCAATGTCAATTGGGCTCGCCGTCAGCAATGTAATATGTGCAATGCACCAAAATTTGGTGAAGTAGAAGAAAGAACAGGATATGGAGGAGGATACAATGATAGAGGAGTAGTTGAATATAAAGAACGAAGAGATGATGACGATGATGAATATGATGAATTTGGTAGACGTAAAAAAAAAGCGAAGAATGGAAAGTCGATCAGACGATGATTCTAAAGACTCTTCTAAATACAGTAGTCCACCAAGAGGAAGATCTAAAAATTCAGACAACAAAAAAAATGAATTAGCCAAAGATAGTGATGAAGTAGTAAATCCAGAGGTAATAATACTTGATTTACATGAAATTTTAAAATTTTCTACAATTTAAGTTTTCATTCATATTACAGAAAGAGGAGAAAGATGAAGAGGATGAAGATGATGAAGACGATGGAGATGATGAAGATCTGTCCAAATATGATTTAAGTGAATGGGACGATTTTGCTCCAGCAAAAAGCAAGTAGGTACATGTAATTTTCAAAAAAGATTTTACCTTATAAAATTATTACTTAACAAAACACTAAAAAAAAAAATGTTTTTTTTATAGTTCCAATGGTAATACTGGCACTTCGGAAGAACATCAATCTAGGTAACCAATTTTAAAAATTAATGAAATTTTTTAAAATAACAAACGTATTGTCTAATACTAATAATCTTTTTAGATGAGAGTAAACGTTTATCAATTTTATCAATTCATGGAAGCTTGCAAAAGGGGATTTATATAGTGACAAAAGAATCGCCCAATCGCACATTACTATAATCCTACAAGCAGATTCATCTTCAAAGCGTTTGTAGAAAGATCCCGTTTCAAAATATACAAATTTCCAGCATTAAACTGGATAACACATAGTATATTGTTGATTAACAATCACAAGGAGTGCTCAAAGTTGTTTTACAAATAATTATTTCTTCTTGCTACCTTTGTATGTATTCGTAACTACTACGAATTTAAAAAATTCATTTCCAATTTATTACGCATATATCTCAAATAGATTGAACTTTCTAGATAATTCGTACATCATTAATAGTAAAAACTTTTTATTAAATTATTGACTCGTTAAACTATTGTAAATAGAAAGCAGTCGCGATAATCGATATAATAATCGCTTCATAGCGGTAAACTATAACTTTTTAATCTTGAGATAACTCATAATTGACGAAAATTATGTAATAATGTAATAAATAGAGGTGTAATGGATAAAAGGTGGGAACGGCAAATAGCGTTTGTTGATTCTTACGCACGCTGTTTACATACTTATGGACTGTTCTTTCTTGTAAATATCTTTATTTTATTTTTCATTTATAATAAAAATCATTCGTCAACAACGTAATTGTTCTTAGTCATTATATCTTCTTATATATATATTGTTACACACTACAATGAATGAGGTGTGTTTGTGTTGATTTGTGTGCGAGTGTGGCTTATCAAATGAACAAAAAAGGACTAAAAACTGATTTTTTTATGATTATGCACAGAATTGGTCGTAAGGTAGATTTTGTTTTTTTTTTATGTCAATGAAATATGGAAGGGCGGACGATATCGTAGAATTTATGTCGTTTGGGTACACATGTGTATGTATATATAATATATATATAATATGTATATATCGTATATATGTACATTCGTGGTTTTGAGCTTTTTTTTTCATTTAAGTATTCAGCATCAAAGGAAGGATTCGATGGCCTTTTATAGAGGCTCATCCCTCGGACTCTCTTTTGCAATGTGGAGCTTCGTCATCGACGATATTCCATCTTTTCGCGTACGCGATCATAATATATTTATATATTCAAAAAAACAGGGAAGTTTGCGCAGGCCTGAACGCGCCCTGCCCGGAATCACCATTCGTCGAGGGCCTTTTTTTGTCTTACTTGCTATTCGTTCAACTTGAGTATCAACTATAAATCGGCAACAGTCACACGGAGCTTTGTTTTTTTTTTCAACGCTTTACGTTTTCTGCATCTTTCCACCTTCTCTCGTTTTTAAAATCCTTTCTCTCACTGCATATGAGCGTGTGTATTTTGTAAATCTCTGCATCTATCTTGTGCGCATCGAGCAACATTGCGAAAGCCCAAATTTTGCCTTAGTCTATATAATATATGTACAGGCGCGCCGCGTTCCGGTACAGTAACTTTGAATTTACAAATTTTTTTTTTAAAATATCCATTCACTCATTCAATAATGAACTTTCAAGCTTCTTTTTCCTCGCGCTCTCGCATTGCTAGATGCACTCATTTTGAGTCGCTACACCCATTTTCTCTTTCTACACAAGAACGATCACGAACAACGTTCCTCACGAAAGAGCGCTTCTACAGATTCCTTTTGTCAAGGTAACATTATTTTTTTTATCGCTCTAGTGGGTTTTGCTTTTTTACTCCGCCGACTGAAACGCTAAAAAGTACAAACACTCGCAGTAATAAAACGCTAAGTAAAAGAAATTCAAGTATCTTCGCACGGAGAAAGACCCTCGACTACTCTCAACGTGTACCAATCGCTCTCTCGTGCTATCGCTTTCGTTCTCGTTCGCATTTATGTAAGTCAGATTGCATTGCGTTCTTTCTCTCACTCTTACTTTCATTCGCGGCTGTATGCAGCTAGCGCGCACGTGTTTTTTTCTTCATTGTATGTGTGTACGTGTACGTGTGAATGCGTAGGTGTTTACACGCGTGTATATGTGTAGGCGCGCTTATGTCTCAGAATGCGTCCGATAAGATTCGAATTCCCATGGCGATGACCTATTTAGGCATGAAAAATTGTTGATGCGCGTGCGAATTGGGTTGGGCGTGCATGCCCGGATGGGCCTGGGAGGCGCTGCCCCTTGTTCCCGTCGCGTACAATTGCTGCTGGAAGTGATGATATTGCTGAGCGTAGTGAGGATCCGACATGCTCGGTCCGGCGCCGATGAACGGAGTGTTCTTGAAATTGCCTCCAGCGGTTCCACCGCCCATGCTAGGAGGCAGTGGTTGCGACGCGTCCGGAGGAGGGCCCAGTTGGCCCATGGCATTCGATTGCTTCTGTCCGGGTCCTGGGCCCCCGTACATGCCCGGACTTGCGGTTTGTCCAGGCATCTGAGGTCCCGGAAGCATGTCCGGAGGGAAAGCTTTGTCTGGGTCCATGGGACTGCTTGGGAAGACGTTACCGCCCACCATGTGCTGCATGCGCATAATGTTGGCCTGCTGTCTTACACCCGGTCCCTGGGGTCCAGCTCCAGTGACAGGCCTCATGGATGGATGCATGTGTCCCTGGGGTTGGCCACCCATTCCCGCCTGTGCGTTTCCGCTCATACCAGGTGGCATGCCACCCGGGCCAGCACCGTGTCCGGGGCCACCCATGTTACCGTGAGGAGGCCCGTGACTGCCTGGACCCAAATTGTTTGGAGGAACGCAGCCATTTGGGAAGTACTGCAAATTCACCGACGGTGAATTCATTTTGGCGTCGATACCAGACATAGGGTTGGCAAAGCGCTGGAGAAAATCAAGGCTCGGTGGACCACGGGGTGCATGCCCGACGTTCGGCCTGGCGGGTAAGTACTGAATAGTGTTGGGTGCGCTGGGTTTGACCTGAACGTTGGCGCCGTTGTACGGGCTGGCTCCGTGGACGTGCTGATGGTGGGGAGGTGCTTGATGCGATTGTTGGCCAGGCATACCGAGTCGTGACTGCGGGCCTTCAGGACCCATCAAACCAGATCCAGGAGCTGGACCAGGACCAGGACCGGAAGGATAGCCTCCGGGTTGAGATACATTCACGTTTGGATTGGGACCAGGACCTTGCGGTCCTCCTGGGCCCATCATTGCATGCTGCATCATAGGATGATGTTGGGGCATCTTGTTGGGCATACCAGGACTGCCCGTATGAGGCGTCGGACTATAACTCGTCGTGGGACCACCGAGACCCATGCAGAGGCCCGATACGTCTTGATCGTTCGTCGGTCCACCAGCTCCGCCACCCATATGACAGCTGCCATTCATTTCGTTAACCTGTTGCTGCTGTTGCATCTGCATCATGTGCATGTTGTGAGGATGGTTGAATGGCATCATTCCTTGCGTGTTTCCCGCGTGAATAGGCGAATTGTCGTTGCCCAGGGCACTGCTTGCAGCCGTGTTCGTTAACTGCTGGCTCATTTGAGCGAGCGAGGTGATGGGGTCAAAATTATTCGATGACATCGGTACAAGACCTCCGAGTCTGTTACTAATGTTGTTAGGATTGAGAGGAATATTATCATTCGGTTGACTGACGTTCGTCGTAGGTCTGCCACAACTAAACGGAGTGTTTGCTGGTGGACCAACCACTGACGGCATCATAATACCCGATACGGTAGTCTGGCCTGCAGGTACTACTCCTGATATACTTGTAGGTGCTTGTTGCTGTTGTGGCTGCTGCTGCGATTGCGGTTGTTGCTGCTGTTGCGTTTGCTGAGGCTGTTGCTGCTGCTGTTGATGTTGGGATTGCGGTTGCTGTGGTGGCTGCTGCTGCTGGAGCTCTTTAGAGGTAGGCGAGGTTTCAGATTTTGTGTTCGGGGAAACAGGTATCGTTCTAGGAGGTCCCATTCCCATATCCGTCAGACTCGTATTATGGGATGCTGGACTGCTCTGGGCACTCGTCGTTTTATTTCCTGGTTTAGCAGTATCAACAGGTGTATGAGGAGCTACACTACCCGGCGTATGGGGCGTGTGCGGAGTGTGTGGACTGTGAAGCGAGCCACCGAATCCTCGATTCGCACTCTCTATCGATGGACTAGCACCTTCAGACCGCGGTCCGTACTGATTATTACCAGCATTGCCGCCACTTTCCATGTTACCCGGAAGCATACGATTGCTCATATCCGGATTATTATTGCCTTGAGTATTTCTGTAAAAAAAAGTAATATTTTAATTAATTTATTCTTCAACATTTACTAGAACTGGATTTTTTAAAAATTTAAAAATATCTGATACTTAATATGAAAAGGCAAAAGAAAACGTTTACTACATGAATAATATGATCATAAGTAACATTATATGTTATAATTATTCATAAAAGCTTCAATTTAAAAATAAAATAAATTTTTGTACACTTACGCAGGTAAACTACCATCCTTTAAACTAGTGTTTGGCTGTTTTTGTATTGTAAGTTCTTGCCCTTCAAATGTATTAAGATAAGAAATTTGCTGAGGGCTTGGTACTGGCATCAACTCTTTAACGCCGACTTGACTCGTACCACCGGAACCGAGTGCCTGCTTCTGTTGCGTTAACGATTGCAACGATCGGCAGAACATTCCATCCACTAGAAAGAATAATTAAATACAAAATTTTAATATGAAAATAAAAAGTTTATAAATATTTTAAATATCAGTTTTTTAGCAATGACAATCCAATAATAATTTTGAGAAAATACTAATAAATGTAGATTATAGTTGAGCAGCAATAATAAGAGTAAAAATAATGCAAAAAAAAAAAATAAAAAAATCTTATTAAATTTTAATCATTGACTTGACAACAGCTTTTACAAAAACATGATAAGATATGTTCTTATTTTTCCAACTTGAATATGCTAGAAATTAAAAAAAAAAAAAAAAAAAAAACCGTGACCTTTGGAATTATGGAATACTTCAGAATGAAATGTAGTTTATAATAATCATAGTAAAAATGTTATACTGTAAATATATTTAATCAATAATTTTTTAAATTAGTATTACCATTTGGCGCTTGTGAAGAAGGAAAATCCAGGGTTGGCTCTTTTTGTGGTGTGCCACTCGGACTAAGAGCAGCCAGGTGACCATGTGAAACAGGTGTGCCAGGATTGCTATGATTTAATCGGTTGGAGTTAGATGCTGCAGTAACAGCTGTTGAATTCGGCGAATCTTGACTTGTTGGACTTTGACCGGGCAAATGACCTCCAGTCGCACCAGGACCAACGGATCTTGGACCCGTCGTACCAACACCAGTACCAAGTTGGAACTGTCGATTGCAATCTGCTGGTGAATTGAGTGCAGAACTTGCTCGAGGCGACGGAAGAGATAAGTTGCTGGTCGGGTTATTCGGCGACGACGGATTTGGACTTTGTATCGCTATTGGTACGCTTGCCGATCGCGTTGTTTGGTGATAAGGTGGAGGAGGACCTTGACTTCGTGGTCCACCAGTGCCACCACTTCCTCCGGCACCCACACTACCTGGTCCACTGGTACCTCCAACCATTCCACCTCCAGTCGTTCCTCGCAAAGGTACGCCTGGACTGCCTACTCCTACCTAAAATGTAAGAAGTTTTTTAAGAAATAGCCGAAAAAATTCGCCGAATGCTGCGGTAATAAATAAAATGAGTTTTAAATACTTTCAAATATTAACTCTCTTTTCTTTTTTTATACATACAGTTTACAGGAAAAAACCAGATAATTTTATGCTGATTAAACTGGTCACTTATCTAAAGGATCTAAAGAATTGTTAACAATAGACATGTACTAAAGCTAAAGAAGTACGTTCAAGTTTAAAAAATTACTGATTCATCACTGTTTGAAAAGAAAATAATTTAAACGATTAGAATAGTTTAATAGATCACCTTATTTTTTCCATCCATGAAAGAATGCTGTAATTTATGCCAATCCATAGTTACAGGACCACACTGATTTGAAGCACTTACAGGTGGAAGACTTCCCGTTGGACATAGTGATCCTGGCATCCCGCTTTGTGTAGGATCCATTGCTCCGGAAGGAACATCTTTTTGTTCAGGAAAGAGCATTTGCCGCATTTTCGTTAATGCAGCTAATTGTTCTTCTCGATGCTGCCGTTGTTGAGGAGTAAGATTTTCATCTGGTACTTTGACTCCTTGTAACGAAGGCTGTACACCTCCAGGACCTGGACTGGTCGTGCCCCCCATAATGTTTGGACTATGACCGATCGCTGTATTTCCAATAGGCTGAGGATTAGCTGTAACTTATCATTAAACAAAATTGATTAATCTGTCATTATGGATTTAGAAAAACCATAAAATTTTAAGTGTACCTGAATTACTAGGGGAGTTGGGCACGAGGCAAGGCACATTTACGTTTGTATCATCTATCGATGATTCAGGGTTTCCCAGAGGATTACTACCATTTAAGTTTCTCATATTTGGCTGCTCATTCCAAAACGCTGGATCGTTTGGATCAAGAGGAGGAAGGTCTGGGGGTTGCTCTCCTGGAAAACCCATGTTTGGACTATGTTGATGACCTTTTTGCTTCATAGCAGCAAGATTATTTAACCATTGATGAGGATTTTGACGAAAGGGCATCATTTTATTTGGAAATTTCTGAAAAACAAAATATATTTTTTTATTTGAAATTCAATGTTTAAAATATTTTAATATATTTATTTACCTCCAAATATTTTTTTGTATTTGGTTGTGCCATGTGATATGCGATGATTGTTGGAAATTGGCCTTGAATAACCATTTCTGCACCTTTGTTAGCCATTTGAGTTGAAAAAACAAATATTTGACTTTGTTGTTGCATATACTGGGCTTCACCAGTATTTGTCCCTGTCCCAATTTGTTTGACCAATACATTGCTGACCAGTGGTTGGATTCCCTCACCTGGTATTCCAACATTACTCCCACACTCTGCTAAAATAGTATAGAAACAGTAGGTACATAAATAAATATTCATATACATCTAAATATAAGAGCATAAAATAAGAAATAAAAAACTTTAATACATTTATAATTTATGGAATATAAAATATCTCAGCATCTTAATGTTCTCGTTCAAGTAGTATTAATTGTCAAAGGTTAAAAAAAGCACCAATTAAAGATATAATCATAAAAATACATAATTTGTTTTGCTTGTGAAAAAACTTACCAGTAGCTAATTCTTCTACCCCACTAATGGGATCAGTTTCTTGTTTGACAGAATTTAAGATAGTCTGATTACCACTTCCGTTTTGAGTATCAGAACCTATTGTTCCTTCCGCAGTGGCGTTTTCCAAAGAAGTTTCCTTCAAACATTCTGTGGTATCCTCACCGGGTGCATCGTCATTATTACCAGTAGCCGTCTCTTCCTTAATCTTGACACGATCTCCTTCGGGCTCCTCCTTCACTACCACTGGAGGCACGCAACTTGGCTCACTGGGCTTTTTCTCAGTCTTCATGTTGAGTGGCTACCGGAAGCTGTATTTCCTCTCAGTAAGTGTCAGACTTTCAACTGGACAGGATGTAAACAAAGCATGGTCTCCGATGAACTGGCTCCCTCACCGCTATCTCCCAAATAGCAATGCAGATGTGCTAGTCCCGTAACCTGAGAAGAAGCTGCAGCAACTTCCATGGGCAATCAGCCAGCGGACTCCGCAGCTGCATTGGTGGAAGCCCCACTGGCACCGTCCCACAGCGAGAACCACCCAAAGTTCCCCAAAAGCCCAACACTCAACACCTCGGCCTTGCAGCTACGCAGCTGGGACAGCCGCCGGCGCGAACCGGATGCACCTCAACCAGGTACACCAGCAGCCACGGAGACGCCTCGCACTCTCCGCTCGGCCGCCAAAAAAAGTTCGCCGTCCCCCCTGCTCCCCGTAAAGTACCGCGTGTCTGGGCTGCGCGACGGGCACTGCTGCTTGGCGCCGCCTCCGTCGAAGCGGCGATCTCCTCGTTTCCCGGGCGCTCCGAAGGGGCCGAGACCGCAGAGCCCAGGGGACACGCCGCCGCGGAGCTCGGACTCGCAGAGGCTTCGCCGAAGCGCCTCGGCCACGAAAATAAAAAGAAAAACAACACACAGAGTCTCCCGAGTCTCGAGGCGAGCGCGCGCGCTCGCTCCGTCTCTCTCCCTCGCCTCGCACTCTCCTCGCTCGCGCGCACACTCCCGCACACAGCGACGCGCACCGCTTGCAGCAGTGCAGGCGGGCTTCGGGCGCCTTCGGCTCTCCGCGCTACCGCGGCACCAGGCGGCACCGCGCGCTTTATTTACCGCTCCGCCTCGGTCCCGCTCCACCGACGGCCACTCTGCTCCTCCACAGGGGCTGTACAGGCGCACGGGCCTGCTCTCGCGGCCACCTTCCTCGTCGGCGCGTCGAGAGTCGCCGCGGAGACGATCCACGCACACACGCGAACTCCCTCTCCTGCTGGCTATGTAGTAAGGTGCCGTGCCGCCGCGGCCGATAATCTTCTCGCCCCGACTCCCCGACCCGACACCCTCCTCGCTCTCTCTCTCTCTCTCTCTCTTCTTTGCACGCACACACGCGCAGGCGCGCCAACGTACGTGTGCGTGTGCGCGCGCGCGCGCGCGGAGAAGGCAGCACTGGCCGGTGCTCTCTCTGCATATATACGAGCGCGACAAAGACAGTCCCTCGCTCTTCGCTCTCGTTTCTCTCCGTCCGGCTGCCGAACCAGCCACGCTGCCTGCAGCCCGAGAGTTGACTCTCTCGCGCGTGAGCCTGTGGCACGGTGTTGCACACACACACACCTATAAACTTCCCTCTCTCTCTCTTTCTTTTTCTATTGGCGGCGTTTACGTCGCCACCGTTGCAGCGTGTGTGTGTGTCGCGAGCAGCGCATTCGTATACTGGCTACTGGCGTTCTGTGGTATTGGTATTGGTATAGCACTGGTAGTGGTGTTGGTATTATTATTGGAGTGGTAGTGGTGGTGTGCGAATGCGCGGCTCTCTCGCTTGCACGTAGAGTTGTCTCTGTCGCTCCTGCGGCGGCGCGCGACAGCCGTGGGAAACTGCGCGGGGAACACACTCGCGAGGATCAGCGGATCGGCAAAAGTGAGAAGGAGAAAGAGCTATGGGATCTCCTTAAAGCGCACACACGCGTTTTTCTTCGCCGTGGCTGTCGGCCGCTCTCCTGCTCTGTCTCTCTCTCTCTTTCGCGGCATTATTGTCTCCTGGTCGCCGCTCTCCAGTCTCTCTTTGGAATTCCAGGGGACCGTCAGGAGACTGACTTACCGTCACCGTCCCTAAACCGGGATTGCGCCATTACACTTGGCGGCGGCGGTGGACTATACGGAGCCGAGTGATCCGGGACTTCGGAGACCCTTCCGTTCTCTCCTGTTTTTTTTTCCTTCTTTATTTTATGACTGCGGATTTTTCGTCCATTTGGTTAGGTACTTATCAATCGCTGCAGCTTTTATGTTTTGCGGATTTAACGCCAGTTTGTTAAAGGTTCCTTTTTTTTTTCATTATTTTATGTATTTTATAGGTGCATCGAATAAGCGATAAATAATACAGCGGTTAGCATCGATTTGAAAATGCATTTTATGTGGATTTCGTAGAATGCTTAATAAGTATGTAATCACGGATACAAGTATAAACGTGTGGCACACGTATATTTATTTTCATTTTCAAAATGTTTCTACAGTGCTATTATAAATATTTGCGTGTACAGATGTATACCAATCTACAAGAATAGCATCACTGCGTTGGCAGAACAGTGATCGTTAATAAATTCACGGGACACAGTATCTATACTTGGATTATGGGCCAAAATCCCCGAATTCTCACAAATTCGCAGTAAATCATTGTCCATCGGCCCATTGGTTAAATTTGACCATCATTGACCGTCAGATGTACAGTCCAGAGTGCACTCACTGAATTACAGTATTCCAGTAGCAACGTAGCATCTGGTTGATCTGGTGAGTGGAGTGCGGTTTGGTACAGCACACAGGACGGGTTTGTCTTTAGCAGTTTTAAAGTTTCTTGGTTCTTCTTTTTTTTTCCTCTCTTTTTGCTCATTCGCTTCTTGCTATCATTCGTGAATTCGTGGATTCATAAGAATTGAATGCTATAAAGCATTAGATAAAATTGTAGATGAGTAAAGAGAAGAATCCTGTGCAAATAAAAAGAGAATCTTTAAATATTTAAAAGACGCGAAGGTTTGAAAAAAAAAAACATAAAAACTTGGTACTCCGGTTTGCGCGTTCCTTTGCCTAATTGCATACATATACGCACGAGAAGAATCCACTACTTTGTTCCCTTTTTTATTTATTTTTTTTTAATCTTCTGAGTGATTCAAGATAAACGATACAAGTGTGCTATATTGGAATATAAATTCTTTTGTATTTTATTACCGCATATAAATATATTAAAGCAAAAATTCTTTAGACTAAAAATATATGATTTCAATTTTTATGTTTTTTAAAATCTGAATTTTTTCATTTCGACAATGAGAAGAAAAAAGAATGAGATACTTATTGTTCATAATTGATTCAATTTTAGTTTATTTTGTTTACCGAAGAATAACAAGTAGTAAAATAATCATTTTTAATTACTACTCTAAATTTACGTTTAGTTGTACGCTTTTTGCATACATAGAGGAACCTGATACATAATCGGTATGTAATGTATGTACATAAATAGATTTCAGTGTCGCTTTTTAGGTAGAATTACGAGACGACAAAGATACAGGGGATCAAAAAGGAAAAGTATGGAGAAAGAAAGAGACAGCAATTACTAAAAATCCTCTCTCTCTCTTTTAAGTCTCAAACTCTCAAATGAGTCAAGAGTAAAGTATGATGATGGTAGCCCTGGAAGTGGAACCACTATCGAGCAACTTAACCTCAAATACAAAAAGAGTATAAAAAGTAATTGTTTTATTTTTTTGTTCCAACAATAAGTAAATTTTTAATTGTAATTAATTATCGTGAATTTGTGTAATATTTGATGAATTAATTATTAAAAATGTTGATAATTTTTTGTTTTAAGTATCTTTTTAAAGCAATAATGTTTTTAATAATTTATGTTAACATAATAATTGTTAATTTTTAGCATGACATCACTAGATCTAGATCCACAATTTGTTCAAGCAATAAGACTGCTTCATTCTACAAACAAAGATTCAGTAGAACAGTTACGGAATTTGTTAGATGAAGCTATTCGGCAGAAATATGGAGCTTCTAAAATGCTATCTAACACATTGCATAAAAAAGTATATATTTGAATAGTGTAAGTTTATTGTTAAAGATATTTTAGTTTAATTTAATTTTAATTTTATAGTACACAATGGAAGAACCAGTACTCAGTGATCAGAGTAGTACAAGTAGTAAAAAGAGCAGAAGTTCTAATTCATCAAAACATTCAAAATCGAGTAAAAGCAATTCCCCTGTGACAATACAACGAGAAACACCACCAGATCCATTGCAGACTGATGATAACTTAGCTGACATATTAGAAGATGTTGCCTGTGTTATATGTAAAGGAATGGATGTTGCGGCTAAAAATCGATTAGTTGAATGTGTTAAATGTCGCTCTCTTTATCATCAAGAATGTCATACACCACATATTCTGGATTCACAAATCGACAACCATCCTGTAGAATGGTATTGTTGTAATTGTACAAAATCTCAACCAGTAAGTATAAAAAATTTAATTATCCAATTTCGTGGCTTCTTAGCAAAAAAGTAAAGTTCCTTTTTGGATCTTAAAGTATTTGTACTTAAAGTCACAGAACTACATTTTAAAATCATAAAATTGTACTTTTTTTTAGGTATCAAAAGAAAGAAGTTCTCCAAAGCCTTCAAGTGAAACTAAATCTAAAGATTCCAAGAAATCATCGAGTGAGTATAAAATTATACAACTTATATTTAAAATCCTAAATATTTTGAAACAAAATTTGTTAATCATTTAGGCTCCAAACATTCAGAAAAATATAAATCCTCAAGCTCATCAAGTTCATCAAGTCAACAACAGAGTTCTAATGGTAGCAACAATTCGAGCTCCAAAATAGTGCCAAATATTCATATAGTCAGTGCTGATAGGCGACTAAAGGATATGATTAAAAAGGCAAAGCAAGATAAAAGAAGTAGAAGCAGTACTTCTGGAACAAATAAACATTCAAATTCTAGTTCGTCTAAAAGTTCTCATGAAAAATCGGGTAATTACAAAAATAAGTCGGATTAAAATGACCATTTTCATGTAAATACGCGCGCTCATCAATTTTTATATAGATCTGTGAATATTTTTAAATCAATTTTCTGTAAATACTTATTATTACAATTATATCAAGCCAATGAAATGCAAAGAATATTGTTTATACACAGATTTTAACATATTTTAAAGCTACATTTTAAAAATATTGATTAAATAGATTGAAGATTTTTTAAACAATTTAAAAGCTTCAATACTACATTCTGAAAACAATTATTGTAATTAATTTTCTTTACAAACATATCGCTTCATATTTTGAAGTAATATCCATACTGACTTTTTTTTTTAATGAATTGTAAAAGAATTATTAATGTTGAACCTACAAACATAGTAAAAACTGAGAATACAAATGAAAATAAAATGACAAAATATTGAATTTTAAAGTTTAGTTTTTATTTAATCAAATGTCCTATTTTTAATTGTGTCCTAATATGAATTCTGTTGAAAGATTTGCTGAAATGATGCAATAACAAGTATTACGAATGATTTATGTCGGGTGGTTATTGCGTATTAAAGTTAATTAAAATTGTTTACCGAATAAAATTTGAATTGCTTTCGTAAATAAATTAAGACTGTACTTTCAGTTAATCGAAATTAAATATTAAACTGCTAGATGCAAGTTTTTTTCTCGCAATTTAATTAATGAGTGAAAATATAAACTAGGCTTATATGCATCATTTTATCATTTCAATATTTCATATGCGTCCACTTGCGCATAATTTATACAATCTGCATTTGCGAATCTGCAAAACGAGCAGCACAATAAGAGTAAGTGTGCCCGGCGTCGCATATTTTTAATTAAAAGAAGCACAATTTAAAGGGGTCAAAACTAGATTAGTTGTGTTGACAAAGCGATGCAAGAAAGATTAACTTTTAAATTCATTAAACTCGCAGCCAAATGAGTATAAAAACAAGAATACACCGTTTAACTAAATTAACTAAAAAAATTACTTAAATAAAAATAGCAATGCTATTTATGGTAATACAAAAAAATTGGATAAAAAGCATTTAAATGTAATATAAAAAAAGTACTAATTTTTTAGTATTAAAAAAACAGTTTATACTTTTAAATTTGCTTAAATTTTTCCTTCAAATTGGTAAAAATATACTTGCTGATGAATTGTTTTGATATAAAAATCCAAATGTACTTTGAGTTATATTCCACAAATAAATATTTGATTACGATTTTGGGTTACTCAAGCAAAGTAGGACTAAAGGGCAGGAAAATCGCGATCGGAAAAAAGACAGGGATAAATGATTAAGTCGTCGGTGTCGTTAGTTTATAATACCAATATATTTTCATATTTTCGCAATTGTTCAAATGCATAAATCGTTCGAACGATCGTTCCTTCGTCCCACTGAAAATTTGGCAAGAGTCGTATTCGCAATCCATACTTTTTTTATCTCGAGTTTGCTGTACGCGCTTAATTGTAAAGTGAGCATAGTTCACGCGCGATACCTGTATAACTTGGCAATCTGGACGAGGCTTGCATTCAGTGCTCATACGGTGCAGAGGGGGAGGGTAGATTTTGATCCCACCCTCCCTTATTCCTTTCTCTCACTCGTTTGCATTCTCCTGTGGATTTGCGCCGGGGCGCACACTCCTAGTCGCACACATACGCTTCCTCATTCACGCACTTGACAGTTTATAGTGGATAGGGGGTGGTTGTGGGGGTGGGTGCAACGAGAGCGGACGGAGGGGTTGCCTTTCGTTATTTACAACGAGGCACATCCATCCTGCAGGGACTGCCGCGGGAGGAAAAACAATGGAAAAAAGGACAGGAGGTGAACGGGGGTAGGAGGGAACGGGGGTAGTGCAGATGAGGCTCGAAAGTACGGGCCTGCTCCGCGATAGTACACACGCACGCAGACCTCGCCTCCGCAGTAGGGGAACTCTTAGGGGGTGGAGAGAAAGAGAGAGAAGAAAAAAATGCAGGCATCCTTAAAAATCGCTCTCGCTCATACTGGCAATACTCCTCGTCGTTGACAATGACTCATATCAGGGTATCCACGCGGGAGGCGCGCTCTTTGCCCCCCCCCCTCCCCCATCATGACGTACGCCCACGCGCCGGAGGGCAGGAATGAAGAAAAAAAAAAGACGGGGGAAAAGCAAGAGCACCGCTCCTTTTCCACTTTCCTTGTCTTGCTCGCGCTCTTATCGCATTCTCGATTTCCTTCATATTTCACTCTCTCTCCTTCTCTTTCTCGCGTACAAAGTAGCGCTGGAGTACGTCGACCCCTAGGCGAGAGAGCGCAAGCCCACAAAGGGCATTTCTTCATCGGTTTTTATCCTTTTTTCTTCTCTCCCGCTTGCATTTTTTTTATCCTCGCCTCTCCTTCGCCCACCCCCTGCGCTCGAGCTTGCGAGCTTTTCTCCCCCATCTCCTCCCTCTACAGAAGCCGCATCGCACTCAGGGGTATAACCCCGGCGCAGCCCTAATTATACGAAATTCTGACATCTCGTCCAATCCTTCTCAGCCCTAAGCGCGCGCACACACTACTCTCCAAAGATTTCTTTTGTTCTCGCCAGCTGGTTTTCTCTTTATGCACGGGAGCCTTATGCATCTTTCTCTCGTCCTCTGCCCGGCTTTAAATTACGCGATGAACGCGATGCCTAATTATACACCTGCCTTCCTTATTACAACCCTTAAAACTTACAAAGTTGACGCGCGCAATTGACAAGCTTATTTTCTTTATTTTTTTTGTTTGTTTTTTTTTTTTTTTTCGTTTATCCGCTTAATTCTTTTATTCACTTACTTCCTTCACAGTTTTATTACCTTTTCTCTTTTATCCTTTCTTTTATATTTTCTTATATATATATACATTTATTTTTTTATTTATTCATTTATAAACTTTTTTGTCTTTCACGGTATCTTGCTCTGCTGGCTTACAAGTGTCTACCAGGTCGCTTCGTTGCTTCGTCTTCTTTTTTAATCATTTTCTCGCTTCCTAACTTGTTTAATTGTTTTATTTTTTTTTTTGTTAAAATCTATGTAAATTTTAGACAAGGAGAAGGTACTTTATTAAGAAAATGTGATTTAATTGAGTATTTTGTAACCAGTCTTTGAGTTTTCTCCTTATTGAAGTCTTTGTAGTTCTCTCAACACTTTAATTAGGAGTACAAATAGCATGTATCAGTCACTGGTAGACACTCTCTCCTTACTTCTTTTTAATTCAAAATCAACGAATCAATTAACAATGTGTCAATCAAATAAAATAGACTAAAATTTAGTTAATGAACAACATCGTTTATTTTTTTTTGTATCCATATCATTTAAATCTGCTCGATCGGGAAGACGTAAAACAATTTAAATTAAACGTACGTGATGCAGAAATCACACGTCGATACAAATAACGAATAGCTTCGACGTTATTTGAACGTAGATAATTCCAAAACGAATTAATTAATACATTCACAGTGTTGCATTACAAGTATGTAATTTACTTTGCAAGTCGTCCAGCTTTAAATTGACACATTGTCGATAAAATGTATGCGGTTGTACAGTAGCTCTCGCATGCTCGTGAGATGTGTATAAATAATTTGTAGGCGATATATGCAGTAAAAAAATCCGCTCAAAAATTGATTTCGATTTCGTAATACGTGAATGGCCAAACAAATAACTATGAACCAATGATGTGTACATCAGTCTATCCGATCGATCGGTAGCTACTTAATATTATTTTTGACACGCAATAATAATTACAATTATAATATACCTATTGTATTCGTCGAAAATTTACAAAATAATTTATCAGCAGTAATCGAATGCAAATTCAATCGAATCGAATATACATAAAATTTATCCTAATTATATATCATTCGTTTATCGCGTCAATCTCAGTCCAACTAGTTTTATTTTTATAATAGCGCGGCAAATGCTTCGATGCTTTCGATTTCGAGTTCGGCACACACCTCTACGAGGAATGCGTTGAGATTATAACTTTTTTTATTATAATATAAAAAAGATCTATCACTGTTTAAGTTTTTTATTTTTCACTCTTTGCTTTTTTTTTAATTCGTCTAATTTAATTCGCTACAATTTTACTTTTTGTCGCCGAACGATTAATCGTAATTTTTTACTTTTTTACCTTTCTTTAATTAAAAAAATGTTTTCTTTAACTCACTTGATTTCTTCCCTCGGGAATTCGGCAGTATATTCTACAAACTTTCATCGAGCTTGCGGGAATACAATATATATATATATATAAGACGTAGACACATCGTTTGAACTAAATTGTATATTATCCGTACAAATGAAAAGGCGACGCTTGCCATTTCTCTTTTCTCACTCTCGATCGCAATTGGACATTGCTATTACAATTGGTATCGCTCGACTGGATTCTAGAGAAAACGAGAAAAATATATACAATAGACATTCTCATGGGGTTCAGTCTGCTATTGAGCGAAATTGCACATCGAACATGGACGAATTTATGCACTTCGTTATTGGCTTCTGAATGGTTTATGGTATTAAACAGATTGGCCGAAAAAGAAACCTCATTTCTTTTAAATATAAACTTTATCTCTCTCTTTTTCTTTATTCTATTAAAATCTTTTATTTTTCGCAAGCCGAACTTAAATTCAAATGGAAATGCTTTTCTGCGCTTGCAGGGGAAAAACTTTTAATGCACTTATAATCGGACTAATTTAATTGAATCAACTGCTTTTTTCTCGGAGGCCGAGCGTATTATACTTTTCATTAAAAAATTATGAAAAAACTAAATCTACTTCAGAAACCCTTTACTCGGTACATTTATCGTTTAATTAGCAAAGTTACGATCGATCGAAAGAAAAAAGAAACCATACTGCGTTTCTTCCTTGCGCATTGCGGAAGACTGTAATGTAAGCCAGAACCAAACCAGTAAAATTCATATTTTTTTTTTCATTAAATCGTTAAATAATAATTCGTTTAAGCTTAATGCATCTTTTGAGATATGTGAAAATTTCTAATGTGTTTCATCGAAACAGCTAATATTTCAAAAATAAATAAAAGGTGTATTGTTATTTTTTATTTTGTTTATTGTAAATTATAAAATGAAATTAAAAAAAAAAAAAACGTAATATTTACTGGATTCGGCCCGAGCAGTAATAATCACACGTAGGCTCATACAAATATCACACATTCATATAAATATCATTTCGCGTATACGTGCACTGTAGAAAGTGAATGCAAAAATTGTAGAGAAATTTACACTAGTTAATTTTGCCGAAATTACTACTTAGATGAGAAATATTTCCATTTTGCCCTAAGTATTCATATTCAATATATATGCGCTGTTCTGAAAGCAGATATACGTCCTGTTTTAATTGCGCAAGTTGTAGATCTGAATAACATGTATGGAATGACAATACAGTAAATTACTTTTCATAAACAATAAAACATAAATTGAGTGCTCTGTTTAGAATCGCTTGAATAAAATCATAGCAATGCAAGTAGAATAGAAACAGAGAGTTTAAATATAAATATTCTACTTTCAGTTCAGCAATTTAATATTCCCATGGGGCTAGATAGGTATATAGGGCTAGCGCGTAAAAAGCACACCGAGACGTAGAAGCGATCGAGCAGCAGGTTGGATTATAGTCGCGTAGCGCGCACTTAAAGTCACATAAAGCTAGCCTGCTCGATAGTATTTAGTGTATAAATAAATACAGTACATACACATATAGATAGCATATACATAGATCGGCACTCGGCGGTGAGGGTGCAACTGACGGCGGAATCCGAAATATAGAATGCGGAATCCGGGTGGAATCGCGGCGCACGAAAGCAGGAAGAGACATCGCGGCACAGCGCCGAATGCTTTTCGAAAGCCCTAGTTTCAAACTGCTGCATACTTTCCGGCCTATCCCTCTGCAGTCTAACGTCTAATCTTAAATCTTATCGTTAGTTAAGTACTGGGACATTGCATCTCTCAAAGTTACGTAAGGACTTTGACAATTTTTCAAACATTTTTCAGAGTTATCCACTCATTTTATTTTTGTTTAAATAAACTGGCTCGACGATCATCCAAAAGGATTCTACATATGAGTTCGTCTTTGATTTACATTGCACAAAAAATATTTACAATATCAATTAAGTAGATTTAATTTTAATTTAATAACAAATTCAATTGAAACAATAATTTACTTTTGTAAATTCGTTTATCAAATAGTACAAATTTGAAGGGGGTTATAAGTGAAAATTCAACTGTCACTGTTAAACTATGCAGTGCTCGTAAAAAATTACGTTTTTATTTTCATTTTCTTTTACTCAGTCAGGCAGCCTCATACTTTTGCGAATTTATCATAACAGAATGCACGCGAAAAGCTCGGCAGAGAAGGTTCTATAAATCTTCAAAGAAAATGTTTGACACGAGCTTTACGAGATGAAATTAAAGTTGCGCATAATTATGCAGCGCGTGCATTACGGGGGTCCTTGGCTTTGCCCGTGCGCCTAATGCCGCTCTGCGCTCACGATAACGAAATAACGAAATCAAAGACGCACGCATATTTTCAGTCCATTCATCATCCAACCCCTTTGTGACCTTCAAACCGCAGCTTTGCCGTAGAACTCGAGTTTTCGAGGCCCTGTGCCGCGCGTTCTTTTCGTGCGGCACGTGCACGCGCGAACGACAGAGCTCGCCTCACCCTTCCCTCCTTTTACTCCCTTTGCCCTTTGCTCCTTTCCACCTCCCCCGCACCGACTCGTGCCTTTTCAAACTTAATCCTAAGACCGACACTATATGCTGTTTTTTTCCTCTTTTTTCATTTTCCTCCTAATAGGACACGATGCATTAGATGAGAGCCCTAGCAGTGCACGCTGTTAATATATTTATAAGTGATTTTTTCCCTCTAGACAATACTACGAAGAAGAAAACAAGAATTAGATACACAGGGCTGAAGTGAAATCAAAATTAAGCGGCTAAATAGAAGGAGGCCTAGAAATTTGGACGAATGGAACCACCAAACACACGACGTTCGAACGTCGAGTCGCTCACGAACTCACGGCGGCCATGTCGCGAGGCCGCGCTTGCGAGCTTTCATTCAACTTTTCCTCTCGTATATACAAAATAGTCATATATATAAAAAAATCGAGTAGTACTAACGTTTTGCGACCGTATTGAAACAATAAAAAAAATATTACGCTCGTACAATTAATTCATATTCGCAAGAGATTCATAACCAACTATACAATTAATTTGTAAATAATATTCGCGATTTCGTAAACATAAAATTAAAAATAATAATAATATATCGTAGTCAATAAGGACTAAATGCATTGTACAGTAAAAATATAAAAAAAATTGATCGAACGCACCGAGAGAGCTCATGCAAATATCAACTTTTTACGTGCGGGGGCGTTCCCTCGCACACGAGTAAACGGCAGTCACTGAACTTTACAAGTGGAACGAGTAGTAGAGAGACATTTAGAAAAATCTCGCGGTTTGTATGGCTATACATTCGGGTGTACGTATGCATATATATATATATATATATATATAAAGTGTATATACGTAATGTACGTATTAATGAACGTCGTGTATAAAAGTAAAAAAAATGAAGGAATTATTAACGCACGGGTAGTTTCGCTCGCAGGGAGATCGCTGGAAATGAAACGATGCTGGCCAGAAACGAACAGCGCATAAGAAAAGAGAGCGAGAGATTTCGAGTGATAACGAGGTAACGGCGGAGAAAGAGAGAACGCGCATGGCACGTATGCGTATATGAGACGAGAGAGTTGCAGGTATATCACGCGCTTTTAAAAAAAAATGTATTTCATACACTTTTTTTACAGGAAAAAAAAAGAAACTTCATTAAATTTTTCTTACTTTTTCGGCAAAAAGAGAGGGAAAAAAACATTTACTTAATTCATACGTATTTGTGAATGTACTTAGCGTACGCGCATTCCGAAGTAGACCATTAACGTGGTTCTCTCTCTCCTCTCCTACACCTCATTCAAGCTTCTCGTCGCACTTAAACTTAAACGCTAGCTTAGTCACTGTATAGAATATGTATACTGTAACACTACGCCGCACAATCTCGACATCCCTGACTTGTTTTATACAAAGAAAGATAATAAACCCTCTCTAGCTAGCTTACTACAATTCGCTTGATCCATTGAGTGGTATATCTCTTTTTTTTCATCACTTCTTTCATATATATATATATATCCGCATATACATATGCGTGTGTGTATATATATTTATATTTATGTATATAATTATTTTCATGTATGTATATATATATATATATATATATTTACTCTTATGTATTTAAATATTTATATTTATAACATATCAATAATATCGTAATGAAGATAGTAGGCATAGCCACTCGTGCTCAGATCACAGACTACTTGCTGTTGTACGGCGACCGTACAAACAGTCCGTTGGACACTATGGCTTTTCATCGACTTTTCCTGTTTCTCATATTTTTATCTATTTTACACGCTTGTACGCAATATCCGTATCGCTAATTGTTTTTTATTTTATTTAAAAAGGTAGGTGCACTTCGTTATAGCCGAAAATCCGCAAGGACGCGCAAATGAAGAAAAGAAGGCTAAAAAAATGCCTTTTAGCAGTCTGTTTTCGTTGTCGAGAGGGGCAGGGAGAGTGAGAGAGAGAGCGAATGTACGTCCTTTAATAATTACGTATATATTTATGTCTCTCGCTCCCTCGACCGATCGACGTACGCACCTTTTTAATGAAATATTCATATAAGCATAAAGTTGCGCGCCCTGTCAGATGTGATCGCTATGTTTGCCATCCCCTACCCTTACTCTTTTTCTCTCGCTCTCTAGTTTAATGATCAAAGACGGAACGCGGCATGTCGAACTTACCAAAGGCTATCACGCAGCTGCTTGCGCTGTACCTCATCTTCCTTACGACGGGCAGCAGACGTTATACTTCATACTTTGTACATACGTTATTTTTGTCTGAGAGTGCATTGAGTATTATTTTAATCTTTGTAATTGGCGAATAGCGTGGCTCCAATGAGCCGCTGCTATTTTTTTCACTGTCGACTTGTTTATCCTGGAGGCACTAATCTGAATTTTTGGCGGAGAAGTCGAAGACTGACCGGACGGTGAAGGCCTGACGGGTGATGTTGTGTCAGCAGGCGCTTGTCTCTTCACCCTCGAGTGTACATGCAACGTTCTCCAGCCTGTGAGACAAGTGAAGCTTACAACAGGCAGGATCTGTCTCCAATACTTCGAGAATCTGAAACATTTTCAACAATTTCCCATTTACGTCCCATCGATTTTACTCAATTATTTAAATCAATAAAAAAATTAGTCAGATGTCGAAAAAAAGTATATTGATTATTTTGCTACTTATTTTGTTACAGAATATAAAAAATGAGTGTGCATGAATAATAAAATATGTACTTTTTCTCATAATTTTCCACACTTTGTAAAAAACAGATTTTATGTGATGTTTAATATTTATTCACTGTTGTTTGTGAAGGTACCTGGAATTATTAATTTACGCTTTATCGGAAAAATTAACAACAATCAACTTTATGAATGTTCATATCATCCGAAATATTGTATTATTAGGGTAAATTAAGATCTTTCGAAAATTGCGATGGACGACAGAATCCATAAAGGTAAAACATTTTTTGATTGCAACGTTAAATAATGAAAAAACATTCGTTGGATAGGTATTAAAGCCGCGGTTTTCCAATTAAACATATTTGAGTAATTATCTTAAATGATGATATAATATTAATTTATGTTTATTCAATTAATTAATTACCTCTCCATAGTATTTGCTGACATAAATATAAAGTTCCTTGAGGGCAGCGATGACATCGAATTCGTTAGCATGTGCGACACTCAGCTGTTGCATGGCAGTGGACATTTCTTGATCCGTAATCTGAGGCAGTCGCTGCACCTCAGCGTAGAACTTGCCGACCTTTTCTCTGTAGTGAGGGATGTCTTTGGCAAATAGGAGCTTGTTCGAAGGGGAATCTTTACCAAGTCTGTGTTCACTCGTCGAGCACGCGTCCATGAACGTTTGTGCAATCACAGATAGGCTGGAGTCGACGGTCGTCGACTTGTTTATGTCGAACATGAAGTCTGGATTTTTAATGAAATTCACCCAGAAACGCAGGGGCAAGCTGTTGGACTTCCAGGCGTGTGGAACCTCAGGGTCGAGGATGCTGTGTTTGTTCGCAGCCTCGTCGAGCAGGTCAAAGAGCCACTTGACGGCGCTGGGAAGGGCCTCATTTGCCGTAAGGATAGTGTTGAGAAAATCATCGACGAATTTTTGGACGGTGCCCTTGGTTGAAAGTAACCTTGTGAGGAATATTTCGGGAATCGCTTTGTGGCTGCGCTCTGGGTGTAAACCGGGTGGAATTTTTCCACTGTTGAAGCCCATACTTGCTGCGTACTGACTCTCCTCCACCGGCCTTACCTATAGAAGATCACGCACAGAAAACACAAAAAATAAAGCAAAACTAAAAAAAAGAAAAGAAACTTTTTTAAGGAAAAAAAAAATTAAATAACTTATACTAACCAAGTGATAAAGCCGTTGATTGGTTGCGTGTCCGGTTTCAATGTCTCCATTAGCTATTATCATAGGTGGCGAGTGTTGACTGTCAAAGTAGATGCCCGTGCCCGTAGTGTACATACTGGGAGGAGACATAAGGGCATGATTTGATGTCGGGGATAGGTGCAAATTCGAACAATGATTGATAGTATGCCTTGAGTGGTAATGCTGTTGACCGGGATGTTGAATGATGGGATGTTGCTGATGCAGCGGATGCAACTGATGCAGCTGATGCTGCGAGGTTTTTGTGCAGGTATGGCAGGGTTGCTTGCAGGAGAGCGAGAAACCATCGTTTTGCCGGGGTATGAGTGACATGACTGCGGATTCCTTGACACCATAATGCGCGAGGGTGTTGATCTTTTTCCAGTCGCCGCAGCACTTCGTAGTGAGATCCTCGTCCTGGAGAGTGAGGTGACCACCTCGGCCGTGTCTCCATTCCAGATCTACCTCGTGCACGGAGGGTCTTAATGAGAACGGGGTGTTTTTGTAGAGGGCATCGAGGATCTTCGACTTGACCTGGCTTATGGTGTCGCAGTCGAGCACCTTACACTGGATCTTCTCGTCGAGGTCGTCCTGGACGACGTGAAGCGTGACCATGCTGTGATCGATCTGCTCCCGCAGCAGTCGCTCCTCCGAGAGGGAGTAGCGAGCATCGTGCGTGACGACGTCGACGGGTCCCTTCTCGATCTGGTGCTTGATGGCTTTGAAGAGCAGGAAGAGAGACGAACCCGCGTAGTCCTTTAGGTAGTTGTACATGCAGAGCGCCATCCAGTTGGTCAGCATCTTCTCGACGACGGACTCGGTACGTCGGAGCATCAGCTGTGGATGCTTCGTGTTTACGGACTTGTCTATCAGCCTGAGTAATAGGTTCATCAGAATATCCGTCGCGTACTCCATTTTACCCATCAGCACCACCATAAGAAGCGACGCCACGTTCACCTTGTCGCGGATGTTGAAGTCGTTCTGGGACTCGAGGGTTTCAATGAATGCCAGCACGAAGGATTTGTTGTTTATCAGCTGCTCGAATTGGAGCATCGCTGCATCGTAGTTCGTGCGGTTGTGGTTGTTTCGCGAGCGAGGATCGTTCAAAATCGGATGATCTATCACACCTGGGAAGAATACCTAAAAGACAAAAGGACAAAGTTCCGTTGACCCTTGCTTCATATATAATTTTTGTTTTATTTTACCGTCATTTGACTTTTATTTGCATTTTTATTTTTAATCGTCTCTTTTTAATTTAATGAAAAAAAAACTTGTTTATATTTGTCGCATGTACGTACTGCGTCGAAAAGAATAAATTTTAGAGTATTCAAGAATTTTAAACAATCAGCTAAAGTTTAATGGACAATTAGTAAGAAGCTAAGTAAGAACGAGTATCTTTCTGTTTGTATTCCATTACATTTATACTAATTTAACAAAGAAGCAACTATAGTAACAAAGTTTACCATTAAAACTTTAATGAAAAAGTAGTAGTGAATATGCTTCAGGGGCAACAGCTTTTTTAAGTCTTTTAACTTTTAAATGACCTATAGGATTTTACGAAATTCATAATACAGTACTCTGCAATGTATAGTAAATTTAAATTTAAAAACAATATTTGAATTAAATATTGAAGTTCGTAAATTAATTAATGACAATGATATTTTGGCATCTGCATAATGTAAAAAAGAACACAAAAAAAGAAAAAGAAAACCAACAACAAGTTCTTCAAATGAGGTTGAGTATATTTAAATGTACTTAAAACGAGAGTTCATTTGAGAGTGCCTTGTACAATAAAGGGAGAAATGCTAAAGACGCCCTTAACAACGACTGGTGCTTCATCTTTGCTCATCTTTTCGTGTTAAGCGTTGCATAACCTTTTTTGTATGTTTTGTATTTCGTAAAAATATTTCTACCCTATTTTTTAAATATAAAAAGAAACGTGCCGCGCATGCTTTAGAAACAACGTTTTGTCAGCTATAAATTACATTTTTACATTTGCATGGACAATGCAAAGTATAGTATTTTATGTAATTGCACAAAGCAACGAACAGTCGCTTAATCACGGAATTTAATATTGTTTTTTTCGAACGTGACGTGCACATTCAAATGAAATATAAAGTTTTTTTTTTACCTTCATAATGTAGTTTTTGTGGTCGAGCGTGGGAATACCCGAGGACTCCAAATCAGCCGTTAGGTCAGTCATGTCAGTCTGGAGCTCGGCGAAGGCCTGTTTGCACTCCATTCGTACGTTACTCTCGAGTGTATCCATCTGTATTTGAATGCGCTTGTACTCCCTCTCAGCTTGTGTGCTTTTCCGCCGGTAAATTACGAGCACTAGGATGAAAATGAAGATAAGCCCGAAGGTGCCAGCAGCAATGCCGGCAATCGCCTCGGGTGGTATCGGATAAGACTTGATGAGATCATAATGCAGGTACCCAATGGGGAAGCGTAAACTCTTGCCCACACGCACGACGACAAGGGGCAATCCTAATTCTGTCTTGATGCCGAGTTCGTCGGTGCCGGCCGGCTGAATATCCGGTGGCGTGCAAACCAGTTGCGTAAGCGCCAGCGACGTCACGTTGCAGAACAAAGTGCCCACACTGACGTTTACGTCTGACTCGTCGCTCGCATAATTCAGACTCTCGCCTTCGATCACCAGAGTGTCGCCTTTGTACAGCTTGATGTTGCGTGGGAAGGGGAAAAATTTCGGGTCTTCAACGTAGATCAGGCGACTCCGCAGGCTTTGCCCGTGCTTGTCGAGCTCCCGTACACTCTCCACAGTTGTCCATGAGGAAGCCGATTTTGAGAGCCAGACTAGCGTCCTTGCGGAGAACTGATCGTCGTTTGCGCAGCTTCCCAACGGTGCTGTGAAATTTGGCAGCCACGCTGGGCGAGGGGCACTCCATTTGCGTAGGATTTATGACGGTACACACTGTACGGTTTATCGGAGCATTTTCTTTTTCCAAGTACACTACCATTTCAGGTTTCTGAATAGTGTCGAGATTTGTACCGTGGACCGTAATCATGCGGCCGCCTGAGGCAAAACTACTCAGCGGTTTGATCTCCATGATGGTAGGATCGTGGGTGTAATTGAAGGGGTTCCCCTCGAGCGTACGATTTGCACCGTCGATGCTGAGTGTCAATCTTCCTATTCTGCGAACTCGGCCAGATTTGCTGGTGACGCAGGTCAATCTTTTGCTACTGGCTTGGCTGGCATTAACTTGACAGGGAAGTTCGTCGAGGAATGCAGAGATTGTGCTGCCTATATTGAGATATTGGCCAGTTATAGCTAGAATTGTACCTCCGCTTTGTGGTCCAACCGATGGATGCACTCCAGTCAACTTGATATCCTTGTAGTTGAAGAAAACGTTGCTGCGAGTAAAGCCAGCGTCGTTGCCTACTATGACCGGAGCCTCGTCCGTAGCTTCGTGCCGACTGGTCCTACATACTATTCGAACAGAAACTTCGTAGTCAACTAGGATGCAGGATGAATTGCCGATCAGAATTTTTCCTTCCACGTCAGTCTCTCTCAAACCCAAGTTACTACCTTCGATTGTAACGAGAGTCCCACCTTCAATAGGTCCACTTAACGGCTTGATCATATCTATTCGAGGTTTCGGGCACTCCGTGAACGGAGGATTAAGGCAAGCATCACGATAAACGCAACTATTGCTGCACCAAGTACACTCGAAGTGGCGATCGCGAGTAACACAAAGAGAACAGTCGGCGTGTTCGCGATGAGAACCGAGCACTTCGCACTTGTAGAGGATGATGTTGGTACGATCAACGTAATGATTTGTATTCCACATAACGATAACTTCGGCTTCGTATTCTCCGGTGTTTGCTTCGTACCTATACACAGTTCGATCGCAAACAATATAACGGCTGCTGTCGACACGCGCCTGCACTCTGAAATGTGCACCTTCGATTTTCACAAAACATTGAAATCCTGTATGACCAACTTGGGGATGCGGCAAATTTTCGACCTCCAATTTTATCTCCTTGGGAACGCTATTGGGTAGCATCAAAGGTTGTTTTTGTCGAACGAAACGAGGGCAGTACTGAGCACCATGCGCTGCAAGATTCGCTTGCACATTCTGTAACAATGAATGATTATTATTTAATTTGATGCTTTTAAAACAATAAACAATTTAGTAAATAAATAAAAAATAGTTATTACATTTTCGCCGGATATTATGTTCCCTTGGCAGTCAGTCGTGTTGTGGGTACACTTATTATCGTAAACGCACCAACTGCATGTCCACTGAGCTTTCACGCACTCTGAACAAATAGTATGCTTTGAGCAATCGAAATAGGCGAAATTTCTTGAAACAAAATCCTTGTTTGTCTCACTTGAGCGAACAGACAATGGCACCAAAACGTGATCAGAATCTTTAGGAATATTTGGCCTGAAGTAAATTGGCGGCGTTGGGCAGGAGAGACCATAGGGGGTCATAATGGCATCTATGGGATCGGCATTGCCGAATACGCATTTGTACTTTGCACCTGGAGGTAGCTCCGGAAGTGTCCTAATAGTTAGCTGTACCGTCGTCATTTGTTTTATAGGAATGCGATCGGGAAGTACTTGTTCAAAATCTATGCACTGCTGACCAGTTCCCAAAGATAACCAGCGAGGACTACTCCGATTCGCTTTTTGACAGTCGTGACGCACGGTACATCTGAAAAAAAATGATTTATTTTTCACATTTAATAAAATTTAGATATTTCATTGATTAATTTATTTGTTTAGAAAATTAATGGAAACGATGAATTACCGTTTTTCTAAAGAGCACCATCCACAATAAGGGTCTCCCGCAACAAGGCAACTGTTGCAATTTGTGTAACTACTGCAGTGTTGTACTTTGACTTTTGAGATCCGAGAAGAAGAAAGAGCATAAAGATAGTCGCCATTTGGCGCAATGGCAGAGTCTGGAAGGATTCGTTGACCTTTATCTATCATGATACTTTCATAAACTGAAGCATCTGAAGCAGAAAGTAATACTTTCTTAATTGCACCATCTTCAGTACCCAAGAAAGCAACAGTGTGGCCCTCTGTGTTTGCTAAGGTAATAGAAGTTATGAAAGTATCAGGAAAATGTAAAACAGCTTGGCCTAAAATTGGAGATACACCAGAAATTTTCAGTCCAACTTCACAGAAGTCTCCAATATTTCCAGTAGTCTAAAAAAAGGAAAGAAATTCAATAGAATTTAATATTTTATTTTAAAAAGAATGAATTAATTTCTCTTTTCTTTCGTAATACTAACACCTGCCTGAGGGCATTCTCCATCCTGAATAGGTCCACTAATGTATCCCATATTCCTATGTTTAATGCTACTATTAAAGCACATGTGTATGTTTTCTTCAAACTTGTCCTCAATGTCCTGAAGGCTATAGACACATAACGCCGATCTTGGCAATGGCTCGTTCGTAATTCCTTTACTTGGAGAAAATACAGCAACAAAAATTAAAGAACCAACTTTGATGCCGAGTTGTGCGGCAAGGTCACTACCCGCTTGTGCGACTTTAGCATCTTGTACGAGTTTATAAGATTCATTTCTCCCTTCAACATTGCACTGAAGCGTTACCTCCGTATAGCTGTCATAATTTGGATCGGTAATGCAACTTCTTGCTATTCTAGATATGTAACCTAAAGAAAAGAAATAATTAATAAAAAAAAAAATAACTACAGCCGTATAATAACTTTATTTATCCGGTTAAATGCCGTACCTAATTCTTCTTCTTCCGGTAGATAGGACTGTTTTTGCACAAGAACGAAGTAAGCGTATTTGCTAGCGTTAAATCCGTAAACGTACTTAACGAGAAAATGATCACGATACTTGACATCTATAAAGAGTATCGGTTGCTTATTGAAGGTATACTCGGCGAACTCAAGAGTGTCAAGTCGACGGCTGGATATAGCAGGGACGTCATGTCGATACTCGCCGTTGTTCGTAAATGTAGTTCCGACATACAAGATGTTTGAATTCTGCCAGGCGTTATAGCGCTCAGGTCCGATGAAGGCGAAAGTTGAGGAAGTCTCGTCGTTCGCGGCAACGCCGAAAGTGAAGTTCTCGGGCCGCAAGGATATGTTGGACATTTTGTGCTTTTCACAGGCGCCCTGGAAGAGCGAACCGCAGACAATGAGCGTCTGCGAATCGAGGTCTGCAACCAATAGCTTGTTCACGTTGTCGGTTAAAGTAGTCTCAATGTTTTGAGATCCACAACCGGTTGCATGACATTGGGGATTATCTTGTTTAGGACCTGAAGAAAGTTTTTTAAACAAATGTTTTCGTATATTAATAAGAGACTACAATTATATTCCACGTTAATTTAGTAAAAAATAAAAAAAAACTAAATACCTGTTGTTACTAATTCTTCCAGTTTTAATTCAGAATCTAATTGCAATAGCCTATTGATAGCACCAGCAAAAAGTTGACCGGTTTTAGGATCAAGTACCAAATGGTTAAAGTGAAAAGCACCTTCTCTAGTGGTGTTAAAATCTAGATAATTCTTGTTCAATTGTTCTTCAGTAACTAGTGGAAACTGAGCCACAATGTGAACAGGTTGAGTATCATTCAATGGAAAATGGGAACCACTGTTAGCTGATTCTTCGGTGGCAACCACCATTGTTTGGATAAGAACTGAATAGAGTATAAGACGGATACAGTGTAGAGTGAATTGAGGTATCAACCGTGGTGGTGGTGGCACCAAAGGGAAAAGGGAAATGGACCACAGTCCAAGTTGATTCATGGTGTGCAATTTAAAATGAGGCTGAAGGAGGCACACACACTTCCAGCTCAGTACTAATTACTAGTGTATAGGATACAATAAGTTTTAGAAAAAAAGGTAAGCTTCATTTGAATGGCTTAGCCAGCAAAGTAGTCAAAGAGTACTACTAGCTGGGTATTCAGCAGCCTATCCTCATCTTCTTTATTCATATGTGTTTCTGAAAACAGAACGTAAATAACTTATGGATTAATCAATTATTTTAATAGCAACGGTTTATTTTAGTGGTTGCGAATAAAATAAAACAATTTAAAGTTGATATCATTTACTGAGTGAATTGAAATTTATTATTCTGTTCAAGTTTTAGTCAATATCAATCAATCGGTTTTATTAGCATTAGAATATACTTTAATAACAAGCTTTAAAAATATATTATGTTTCTTCAATAAGATTAATATGAAAGTTGCATTTGATTAAAAATCCGTTCAGCATTTCAAATGAACTACTTTAAAATATTATATATACACAAACTTTTTAATTAAAATAACTTTTAATTGTTCAATTTAATTATTTTATATATTATTTTCATTAAAAATTATAATTAGTAAAAAGATAATGTTAATATAATCACTATTTATGATATTGTTTATGGTTTATATTATATGCATAAATTTATTTCTTGATCTTGTTATTATATTTTTTATATATCAACATGCAGCAATGATGCAGACCCCACTCTCATACATACAGCAATATTCTTGATAAAAGAAATAGAATGAATTATTTAAGATAATCAGTAAAAATCAATAATACTTATTAATTTTAAACATTTGATAGTTTAAATTATTTATAATATTGAATGTAATAATTATCAAGTTTATTATCAACGAGCCTTTCTCACATCACTTTAAATGGAAGCACAAAACTGACTTGATTGAAATAAATCACTGTTAGTCAAGCTCATAGGAAATAATTTATTGGAATGAATTTAACAATGATTTATTCATTCATTTATATTTAGAAATACAGCATAATTTTAACAAAACATTTTGAGCAATATTGGAATTAACAATTTAATTAAAAGGAAAAAAAGTTAATGTTTTTTTAGAACTTAATTTACTGAAAATTTTATGTACTCTCATAATACTAATTATGAATATAAAATATATTCCTTCAATCTTCTGCAATATATAAATATCTGTAATTTTTCAGTGAAAGAGAACAATTTTATTTTTGTTCAAAAAGAGATATTAACAAATCATGTACCCTTGAATGAAATTTCGTGGATACTACAAAGAGAGAATAAAATAGTTGTTTGCTGTACATTTTAAGAATATACGAATATTTTAAAATTTATAAGGATAGAAGCAAAGGATTTCTAATATTTTATAAAAAAAAATATATAATATATAAAAATTTAAATGTATTCCATAAAAATGGTAAAAATGAAAAATTATTATCAGTATAAAAGCAACACAACATTTATTTTTATCATTGGGCTTAAAATAAAGGAATACCTGGTAAAAAAGTAACACAGAGGTAACCCAAAAATGAAAAAAAGCTGTAAGAATGAAAGAGGTAAAAGTAAAGTTTTTCTGAGAGAAAAAGTTTTAAAGCATTTTTTCTATATTTTTTTCTTTTACCACAGCACAGGAATATGCATTTCTTGGTGTAAAATGAAAGAAATGTAAGGAAGAACAAAGAATGATTTGAAATAAAATAACAATTAACAAAAAGAGAATAATAAAGCTACTTCTAACTAATCAATTTCCTCCCTCTTTAACATTTTACACTTTCGTAGCAGTCAAAAGAGAAAAAAAATTATCAGAACTCAATGGCTCTATCAAAATGAGTCTTGAAAGAAACAATGAGCTTGTGCACCTATGCAACTGAAACGGCAGGAACGATTCAACTTGGAATACAAAATTTCCCGTGAACAATAGGCACCGAGCGTCACGGCCCGGCCAAAAAGGAACGAAGCAAAAGAAAAAGCAGTTGAAAAAGTCAAAACTCGCGCGAGCTCCGAAAGGAATTCCCCCGACGTTAAATAGGATGGGCTAAGTAGCCGCTCGCATAATCGTGAATCAAGTTGTAAAAAATTCAAGCGGCTCACCTTACCCCGCCGGGAGCGACGCCGAAACCGGCAGAGCAAAAAGTTGGAGATGACAAATGGGTCCAGGACGAAGAAGCGCAGATGCCGTGTGTTTACGTTGAGCGCGAGAGAGAACTAGACGAGACGATATATAAAGTGTATAAAGCGAGCGCAGAGAGGAGGGAGAGGAGGGCACAGTGGAAAGGGCACTGCATTAGAGTATCGTCGATAAATGAACAGCACAAGCAGCCGAGGCCACATGCGCGCACTTATGCACTTATGCAGATGCACGCCGTACGAAAACAGCGTTTTCTCATGTATATTTTGCAGGAATACGCCGCGCGCGCTTTGCGTCCTTTTCAGCTTCACCCGTGCTCTCGGGATGCGTCTGCTCCTCGAGAGTCCCGAGAATAACGAAGGAAGATCCGCAGGAAAAGCAACAGCGGGAGACAAAAAAAGGTGGCCAGAGGCGAGGCCGAAAAAGGAGGAAAGTCCTGCAGGTGGGGGCAGGTGCCGCGCGCCGATAAGAAAACATGAACTCCCGCTGCAGAGTCCGGATGCACACCCGCCGATTGTCGAAAACATTTTTATTTTTTTTTTGCATATACCCAGTCTGACATAAAGGAGTAGTAAAAAATCTCACAGCAGGACTTACCTCGTGCGATGGCACACGGACGGACGTAGCGATGCCGCTCCGCCCGCACTGGCATGTCCCTTGTCCTTGCGACTGCTCCAGCTGGTCCTGCCCCTAGCGCGAGAGAGACGGAGAGAGGAGGAGCGGCGTTAACCTCGGCCTTCCTCCGTCCTCGCCATACCTCCGGCCTCCTCGTCAGTCTGAGCCTCTTCTCCGCGGCCGCGGGGATCGCCACTCTGCACCAGGACGCGCACGACACTCGGCACTAAAAAAAAAGCGGACCTGCGGCCGTCCACCTCGTATCGACGTGTAAGAAGAGAAGCGAATTGGGAGCGCGTCCGCGATGAATCCAGCGGCGCCTCGGCGATCGGAGTAGATGCAAGTGCCGTGCGAGGACAATGGGGAGTCGCGACTCGGTGGCCTGCTGCGTTCCCGGGGCTGCGGAGAGGGGGTCCGGGAGGAGGTCCCCGCGGGTGGAGGGTGCACGAGGAGCGAAGGGCCGCGACGCGCGGTTCTAGAAGCGGTGCGGGCTGCTCGCGCTCCTACTCCTCGTCGCCGCCGCCATTAAACGCGCACTGACACACAGTCCACAGCGACAGGCGGCGCAGCCTCTCCGAAGCGGTGCGAGCCTGCAATGCCCCTACAGCCGCGTACAATGCGCGCGGCACGGCGCTGCTGCTGCGACGGTCGCGTACGTACTGTACGTGTAGGTGCAGTCGTGCACGCGCGCGCGTAAATACGCGGGGGGACTGTGTGGGTGCGCGTGGGTGTGTCGCAGGTCGCAGTATCGCAGGCGTCGGTGCCTCCGTGGCGTCGTCGGCCGAGAATACGAAACGGAGACGAGTCGGCGAATCTTTCGGCTGACTGCTCCTTGGGGACGGTATCCGTGACCGTCATGCGTATATACTTTTCCTTCGTTTCCCATTTTAGCCATAGTGCCACGGTATGCGCGCGTATCGCCGCATCTTTTTTTTATTCCCTTTCCCTCCTCTCGGGCGGGCCGTCGTCCCTCCTCTTGGGCGCTCTCGGAATCGCCCGGTCCGCGCGTCTCATATCTCAACGGAACTTTGAATCGCGCCTCGCTGATTTATGGAGTTTTCCCATTAGCCGCAGCTGTTTTCTCCTCTCCGAGCTCTCGGCTGTACGCTGTAACGCTGTCGCGCGCTATCGTTTCCCCTCTCGTCGCTCTTACGGCTTTTTATGTGCAGCGCGCCGGCGTTAAATATACCGTGGAGCGCCGAGTCTGACGGAAAGAGCTTCTTTCATGAGGCGTTTGAGAAATAATGCTGAAAGGATGTGTTTCGAGGTGTGTACGGAACTCGGCCGGGCAGGACCTTCACGCCTCACCTTTTTTTTTTTTTCCACTTTACGACTTGATGACTGACTTTCTTTTTCTTTTAGTTGCCCGTCGGCAGGGTACGAATCGAACGCTACTTTACTTATTTTAGGATCGACGTGATAATTTTTCGTTTCGTTTGAAGCATTAACAATTTAGTTTTCAGCAGTTTTTGTAAATTATTGGATTAATAAAGTTTGTCTTTGTACATTTGATTGATTGTTAAGTAGAAGAAAATATGATTTCTACGACTGATGACTAATTTATTTGTTGAATGGTCGTTGGTGCATTTTTATGCATTTTTAATTGCATTTTAATGCAATCAATTTAATTTGATTACTGAAATAAAATTATTCAACGATTTTGTAAATATATGACGAATTTTTTACTCCGAATTGTTCAAATGCTATTGATTTAATTGTGAATTAAAGTAAATAATTAATTAACGAATTATGTACGTACCAGTGCACATGCATTTTCAGTTTTTTTAATTTTGAATTGCTTTTTAATACATTTGTGTTTATTCTAATTATAACAATAATTGACAATTTTTTAGTTATTTTTTTCGATTTAATTAAATAAATAATGAAAAAAGTGCATATACGGAGAAAATGCATTCGAAGATATTAAAGAAAAACATTATATTTTGACCTCTGTAAATTTACAATGTGCAATTTAATATAAATCTTGACTAATATTAATCAGAATGGATTATATTTAATTGAATCAGAACAGAAATATTGATTTTTTTGGCTTAAAATATACACTTCTGTATCATCGCAAATTATTCTACTGAATAACGCTAAAAATGTTATTTTTATATAACTCATTCATTGTTATATTTTTTTACGGCAAAATTGTGTTAATAATACAAGCGAATTATAAAAGTTGCTAATTTAATATTTGGTTACTTGGTAATAAACGAGAAGCAAGTAAAATTAAATCACTGCCGTCCAATAACGAAAGTTAATACGAATAATAACTAAACTTTATTAGCCCAGTTTTTAAATATTAATTTTAAGTGATTTTTACTTAACTGAAAATTGAAATTCTTCAAAAAAAGATTTAAGGAAGGAAACGCATTATTGAATGATAATTGCATCTAAATCGAAAAGGATTCTAATTTGATTAAATTTTTTAAAAATAGCTTCGTCTTCTTGCAAAACGCTGAATTATAAATTTCTACGTTTAATTAAAATTAAAATTAATATTTGATAATTTATACATTAATTAAGTTTTCACTTTCAACTGTGTTTCAACTTTCAAACGCAAACATTTGTTTAAAACTATTACGAACGGGATAACATAATTGGAATGCGTCAATATATTCTGAAGGGTATAAACAAGCAGGGTTTGTTGTCGTTGCAATTATCCAAGCTCCTCCGATAGGCCATAAAATTTTTCATTCAAGTATAATCAGTTACGCTCGAAGGAGATCGTAAAGAAAATAGTAAGATCTACCCCAGTAGCCGAACTACTTCATATATATACATACTTATCTAATAATACTTAAGTTTCCGCTGCCCTTCCCCTCGTGCGTCCCTTATAAATACATTGTACGCGCGCACCTTCGAATAATGAATAGCGCTAAGTGTTTACAAGCAAAACATCGCAATGTTTCTTAATGGAGCTCGAAAAATAATTTATCTTGCGATAACTCGAATTGGAATAACAAATGATGAACCGCTACTTTCCGGATGAAAGCGGAATTAATAATTGTAACTGAAATAAAGAAAATTAATGAATGACGCAAATGGAAATGAATTATAACAAATAAAATTATTTATAATAATAAATATAATTTGTAATTTAATTTTTACAATATTATATTTATATTAATTATTCATTTTCTACAACTTTGCGTGTATTTAAATTAATGAGTGATGTAAAACCAAATAAAGTAATAAATAAAATTATTTATAATAATATAATGTAAATTTGATTTATACTATAAATTTTAGAAGTTTAAATTAATTTTTAATTTTGTACCTGCATTTTTTTTCAACTTTACGTACTGTTTTACCTAAAATAAAGAAAATTAATCAAATTACAATTATAAATAAATGAAAATAAGCAATGTTTTTAAAACACTAAATTGTTAACAGTGGACCTCCCAAATTCTTGACCTTTGCATATTTTTATATGTTTGCACCCTCCTGTAAGAGGGAAAATGCCTTTTTTTTTTAAAGCGCTTCTGCATGGCACTGTTGTCCCGGGCTTTGTCCCATCGCCTCCCCCACCTTCAGCTGCCACCCACTCGCTCGTTCATTCCGTCCTCTTATGCGCTCTTCCCCTCTCCCTCGATCTCTATTCGAACGATATGAAAAGCTCACGGCGTCACCAATATAGGTGCAGTCTCCGCCCCTGCTCTCCTGGAGCTCCGCTTTCCCCTCTGCTCTCCATAGTCCTCAGGGCAGGAATCCACGAGCGAAGTGGATTTTGGAAGACCCTTGAGCAGAAATAGGGGAGCACAGCAGATCACCGTTGGCGCATTGTCCCCGAGACCTTTTGAAAAACAGCGATTGAACATTTTTCGTTTTATCTAACTGCACGCGCGTTACAATCAATTTCCGTATTGAAAAAAAAAGGGTACTATCACATTGTGAGATACCGCTTTTTTTTTCTTTAGATGATAAAATTTGACGAGGTCCGAAGCTTTTTTTTTAAATCGGATTTACAGTACAATCAGTTGATGGTTGCTCCTGCAAAATTAAATTGTTTTTAGTATTTTAAACAGAAAATGTAATATTACTGATAGTCCGTGTCTGAGATTAGATTAATAAAGTAATTTTTAATAAAAAAATTAAAGAACTTATCTGTTTAAAAAAAGAAAAAAAATTGTTTTAGTTGATAATCACTTCGAGATAATTAATAATAAGCTTCGTTAAATTAATTGTAAAATAGAAGTTAACCGTTTTTTTGGGTCATTAGTGACTAACTATTATCAGAGCTTGTGCATTATAGCGTACAATAATGAATACAAATTTTTTGTTTACATAATCTCTAATAATTACCTGACATTTCGGACGCTACTACAATTAATTATAATAATTTTAAATATTCTACGAATAAATCACGCATTGACGAGTCCAAAAATAAGCAGAATTAAAAGATGCATTATTTAACGCAAAGTATAAATGGTGCAATCTGTCCCTTCGTATATTGGGAAATATTTAAAAAATTCATATATAAATAAATTTGACACGAAAACAGAATACACAAATGAAAGAATCATATCTTTGTAATATCAAAAACAATATTAGATAATTAAAATATTTAAAATATTTTAACTTAAAAAAATGTAAAATCACATTCAATAAGCATTTAGTATATATAGCAGATTTTATTCGAAATGAAACTAATGACTACTTCAAAAACAAAATAAAGTACAAAAGCAAACAAAAGATATTTTCATTTCCTTATGGGAAAGTGGTAACGAAATTTGAGGGAAATCACAATGTGAAAGGAGAGCGTGACATGCACGTACGATTGTCATCGGTGGTTAATATTTTTTTTCTTCTCCTCTTTATTCAAGGGTTACTTTATATAAAATAATCGTCGTTACATTCGAATAACCGCTAATTTCTTCTCTCGTTCTTTTTGGAATCCGACTCGAACTGACGTTTCTTGCCACGAAGAGTTCATTTAAACGAGCGTGTTTGTTTTTTTTGAATATTTTTTTCAAACTTTTTCGTTAAACGATTTATTTTGTAATCGCAATTATTGATACTTTTCAGGTACGCACAGCTACTACTATGCTCTTCCTTTTCTTTGTATGCTTTGCACTACGAGTGCTAGAAGAAAAGGATGAGAAAATCCGCGACTTGCATATTAAGTATGGCAAATATAAGAAAGACAAGTTAACAAAGAAACTTCTCTCAGACTTAATTGAAGAATCTTTTTCTGATGTTTTTTTACTCCTTTTTTAACGATCTATTATAGCATAGTCACATTTTATTTTCGTAAATATTGTTATTTACACATTTATCTACGTTTCAATATCGTAACATTTTTTTACCTCGATGAAGGAGAATGGGGCTTGCAGTTAAAACTTTTTAAAACGTTTTTTAATTTTTTTCTTCTTTACTTTTAAAGTAATAATATAACAAACGTTGTGGATTACTAATATAGAGCGTTCGATACTTTTCATTATGTATATCGATCGATGTAAGTATAACATATTTTATTGTAAATCGATGGTGGTTTTGGACTTAAAAGTGTAATTTTCTACGTATCACTTTTTATCTTTTCTTACTGTATATTACCTCGATCTTTTCTTTCACTGGGGGTAGCATATTTTCTTTGTCTTTCTTCGAGATCCAGAGCGCGTGTCGTTGACTTTAAACGTATTGACCAAACTGGTCGAGCGACACGCGAACTCCTTTTTTGTTTGTTATGAAAGAGAAAAAATACATCGCAAAGCTACTCGCAACACGATTCGGTAACCGTGAAAAATAAAAGTATTTTTTGTCGACCTCTAGTTTTTAAGTTATAATAAGGGCAACAGCCGGAGGGTTGACATCTACGTCTACGTGGATCTCTCCCTTTTCGTATTACTCTCAACCCCTTATAATCACTTTTATTTCATTCTTTTTTTACTTTTTTTTATTCATTTCTACGCATATAATGAACGCAGAAAATGCCATATAAAAATTATAAAACAAAAGTTTTAAAAATTTATCGCCTAGAGAAAAAAAAAATCATTAAATACCGCATACGGAGTCGTGCTAGTAAATCATCAATACAGTGTCGTTTATTGGCCTCCTCTAGTATAGGCCGTCGATTGATATGAATCGCATATTGACAAAATTAAAATTCAGAGGGCGACACGGAGTCTCTTGATCTGCTTTTTCTCTTAACTAATGTTTAACGTCGATCAATTACTACAAACAAACCTTCCTTTGTTCAAAAAACCAAAGCAGTCAAGAGCTTGATTATACTCGATTTTCTCTCCCTATTCTTAATTGGATACATATATAACTTTCATCTGCGAGTTTATTTGCAACTGCAAAGTGTACTGTTTTTTATATTTCGGTTTTTGAATGTATCTTGAATCATGAACCTTGGTGTCTCATGTTATATTAATGAATGCCTTAACAGGGATGACATTATAAAGACGAAACCGCCGATAGTAGCAGCAGCAACGGGAGTAGCAATAGCAGCAACTGTAGCAATATTAGTAATATTAATCGAAGAACTGAAGTGTCGATCGTGGTTGAAACGGTGTTTGTTTTCATGTTATATCTTTCAAGTAGATAGCGGTGGTTTGTTTGGATTCTTTAATCACTGAAATCGACCTTTTAACCCAACGAGGGGAAGTCGTGTTCATCATCAACCTTCGGAGCGTTTTGACGCTCGCGGGGCGATCTCTGTTCAGGGGGACCCTAAAACAATAACAAACAGTCAATAATGATTTCTTCTATTAAACAATTAAGATATTAAATAAAATGAGAAAGGGAATTTGTTAAGGGAAAAACTTACAGAACGGAACTCGCCCTCTGGACCGCCACGTGGGGGTCCGCGATTGCCATATCCACGGCTGTTGGTACGGTCTCCGCGCCCGCCACGACCGCCTCTAGCACCGCGACTTCCTGCATTGCGTCTATTGTCGCTAAACTGGATCTCAATATCAAGAACGTGCTTCTGACGTCCGACACGTTGAGGATACTCGGTAGCATCGTACTCCTCTTCGTCTTCCTCTTCTTCTTCGGCACCTTCCTTCTTGCGTTCAAGCGCATACATTTTCTTCCAGCGGGTCAGATCCTCACCTTCTCCAGCCTTGCGCAGATTGTATTGGGGCTTAGCGCGGTTCTGACGCTGAGCCTTCCATTCGTCAAGTGTCAACTCGCGAACCTCTTCTTCAGTTGGTTTTTCTTCAGTTGGGGCCTCGGTATTTTCGGCACCAGTGCTATCTTTGCTCTCATTTGCATTAGAAGATCCTTCGGTCTCAACTTTTTCAGTGGTCCACTCCTCTGTTTGGTTCATGCTCTCTCTACAATAAACATTTATGGATATTACAAATGATGCCATTATTGATATTGTTAATATAAATTTTTAAAAGTTCAACAAAGGGCAGAAATTGCAATATAACACTTAAAATTAATTTTAGTAACATAAATTTTACAAACACTTCAAAGCAGGTCTTATAACAAAATAAAATTAGGAGATTGATCAAACAAAATGAAATTGATGATGACTATGAAAAATAAAGCATTTGAATATCCTGATTTATTTCTTTACAAAACATAGCTGTTATTGAATCTCTAAAAAAAGTTTTAAATACCATTTAATTGGTGAAATGTTCTTTCTGCATAAAGGAAATGATTTTCATACAAGTATAAAAACTTATTTGGTACTATTTAAAATTTCATATCCTTTGAAAATTCGAACGTTCAAATTTAAAAAAGATAAATAAAAATTAAAAAAAAAAAAAAGTGTAAAGCATTCTTACTCAATTTCATCATTGTGAGTGCCCCAGTTATGGCTGCCAGCGCCATCCTTCTTGTCAATTGGTTTTACTCCACTGTAACCATACCTGCTTACATTATTGAATGCCTTACACAAAATCCATGTTGTATTTTATACATAATTATAAATACAGATTTGTGTGCTTCTAGCTTCAAAAGAATTGTTTAATCAAGAAAAGTTTAAAACATGTGCTGATGTTCAGTGAAAAAACAATGAATAAAAACTGAAGATAACACTCAAACATGCAAATAAATTTGAAGTAGGAGGGAAACATGTGAGCGTAACAACATTTTTTAGGAATTTTAATAATTTAAAAAACTAATAACTCAATAATACTATTATTTGAGTTATCAGTTTTTGTGTATATCAAAGATAATTGCAAAAAATATTTAAGGGTGAACAAAATTCTTACCTTGGTTGCCTTTGGGAAGGTACGCAAATAAAGAATATAAAGTAATGATTAGATTTATATTGATCAATAATTATTTAAAAACCAAATAATCGTATCAAGTTTCAAAAAGTTGTCTTTCAAAGCTGTCGGAAATTATTATAAACAAAATTAAATATTCCAATGATTCTTTATTAATGGAATTTTCTAATGAAAGTTAGAAACTCATAAATCCAAAGCAAACTTTAAAACTAAAATGTATGAAATAAATTTTATACATACGTCTTGTCTGATCCTGATTGACGATCATATTCGCGTTTTCCACGATTGTCAAATCCACCCCGTCCTCCACGGAAGCCACCTCGAGCGCCTCTACCCATTCCACGGCCACCACCGCGTCCTCGTCGCTCACCAAAGTCCGGACGGTCTTCAGAGCTACGGTACACCCGAGGCTCACGTGGTTCACGTGGCTCCCGTGGTTCACGTGGTTCACGGGGCTCACGCGGTTCTCGACCCTCACTAAAACATAAATACAAATTTCATTTAAACTGTAACTACAATGGCCGTACAAAATCTAATAAAAAGAAAAAAAAATATTAAAAATTTCAAACCGAGTAGTAAAATGATAATATTAATAAGTACTTTGTGACTCATAAAAATTCTAAAAATAGAACGAAGTAAATTTAAAGTACAATATACATATAAGGACAATTATAACACTGTTACCCAGCAATTTGTTAGAAGTATATACATAGATATAAAGAATAAAGTAAATAAAATTACCCAGGTGGTCCTCGCCTGTAGTCATTCTGAATACGTGGAGGTCGCTCGCCAGCATCTTCACGATTGCGCCTGTTGTTGTGCTCTTCTCTTGACTCACCAGGGAATTTCACATTGCGATCTCCTGCAATTCTTTGCTGAGCAGGCTTCCTTTCAGCTGCGACAAAAAAATTTCATAGTAATGCATCGGCTCAAAAGGCATGGCTAAGACCTTCCCTTTAGAGAATCACATGCGAGCAGTTCACTCGAAGCATCACATTCTATAAAAGTAAAAGGCAAGCCCATTCATAGCAGACAGTATACTAAAAGTAGCTCGACCCAGGAAAATTCGTGCATCGGTATCGTCTGCCTAGCCCACCTCGACCTGATAGATGGAGAAAGGAGGATTCTATTTTTTTCCACCCTAAAAATATTTTTATCCCCGTCTTTATATCTCGCTCTCCAGCGGACATGTTGTCGAGCGCACACGCGCTCGCACGCGCGCTCTCGCTCCGTCTCTCTCGATCCCGTGAGCCCGAGCGGCGGAGCACATGGGGGCACTGGTAGGGCATTTCCGTCGGCGGAAACCTCGCCGCAGATTCCGCCGTGCGAAAAAAGTACGCGCGCGAGTCCCGCGGGTAGCTGGCCCCGGGCCGACAATTGGATCGCGCCTTTGTTCTGGAAATCGCGGCGCGCCTCCGGTGCGAACGAAAACCGGCTTTTAAAAGGCCTCGTGGGCGCGCGTGCGCTGGCCCGAGAATGAGCGGGCGCGCGCACGTTTCTCCGCGGAAGCGGAAGACGCAGAAAACTGAAAAATGGAGCGAGGGAGGGATGTCGATGATGGCCTCGCGATTTATCGACGCGAGGCCGACGAGCCCGCGAGGGAAGAGGAAAGGCGCGGGGATGGCCCGAGAGAAAATGATACCGGAAGAGAACCGCCGAGTAGGCGACTAACCTTGGTCCTTCTTGGCGTCCTGATTCCTCTGCTGCGGCGGCGGCAGCGGCTGCTGCTGCTGCTGCTGCTGCTGGTTTTCCTTGTTCAGGCGCGACTTTTGCTTCTGGGCCTGCTGCTGGCCGGTCTTTTGTTGCTCCTGCTGCTTGCTCTTGTTCTCCTTTTCGCTGAGCTTCTCCTTCTTCTTCGCCTCCTTCTCGAGCTCGCGCAGCTTGAGAATCTCCAGGGGATCCTCGTCCTCGTCGAGAGCGAGGGAGAACTTGTTCGTGACGGTTATACTGTAGGTGTTCTCCATGGCTGGGAGTTGATGAGCTTCGCGGTGTCCTCCCTTAATCGAGGAACGGACGTTATTTTCTTGGCTACTCTTGAGCCCTTGTGTAACAGAGACATCCAATTGATTCCAATATGGCCGAGTCGGATCCCCAGTGCCTGAGGAAAGGAGGCTCGAGCTTCACCACGAGGTCCGCGAGGCCGCACTCGCGCGATTTTCGGCGGGCCGTGGTGGGGAGTCGCGGCGGCTGGTTCGCTGCCGCCCGCATCAGCCGCCCAACCCGCCCTGGGGCCGCGATGCGCAGTTGCCACATGAGACGCTCTTGCAGAGCACATGCGAACTGCCGCGAGTCGCCGGCATCGCGCAGACGCGCGGCGCCGCGACTCGCGGATTGCGATTCTTATCGTCCTGCGCTTTTTAATCATTATTTTTTGGATATTTAATTGAGCGTAGCTTTTTCGAGTCGGCAATTTGAAGTTTATACTGCAGTACGTTGTGGCGATTTTTTACGGGCTTTTAGAACTGATAATACTCGCGTGATTGCAATTTATATTCGCGTAACTGCTTTGAGCGTTTTTGAATTTCCCGCGCTCGCGTAGTAAATTGCATGGAATAGTGGCAACAACGGAATTGCGCGGAAATCGTTCTTCCGGCGTCGGTAAAATGGTAAATTGTGTGGTATGTTACCAACTAACGATACAGATGAATTCATTTATTAATTATAAATCAATATAAACTTTTAATCAAGTTAAATCTTCTGTTAATCAGGTACAAATACAAAGAATTATATTTAATACTAAATAAAGTAGAAATATTCGAAGAACTTTAGAAGTTATAAGGACCTAACAAACAAGTAAGATAAATTAATTAATAATAATGTAACATTAGTTAAATATTTTTTCTTGATAATATATAAAATATATTTTATTTTTCTTTATAAGATCTCCAAAAGTGAAAAGAATTAAGCAGAGGTCGCGTAGAACACACAAAAAAATGCTCCACTTCTTATTCAAATTTAGTGATTGAATAACCTGAATACAATAGAATAGTATTACGCAGCACAAATTCTGTAAGTAAGTGCACTGCAACGTAAACTTCTTCTTTTTTTTTTTAAACGTCTAAATTTAGATGAATAACCAGTAAGATTTTTAGCTAAGTTTTATTAACGTTCTTTTATTCATACCGTAATCTATAGGAATTTTTATGTTATTTTACAACGAACTGCCGGAAGTAAAAGTCCCATTTCATTATGCTACCGTAGGTGTAAACGTAAACGTACGCACAGGTAAGAAAAGTAAGGGATAGTTTACAGCCGTTATAAAATCTAAAATGGGGTGGTCGCCCTGACTCAGGGACGATGACGCAGGTGAACGAATAGGCACGCGTATTCCCGTGAACTCTGCGCGCGTGCAGGTAAAAATCCGTGCAGCCGCATCGGCGCACAATGAACGGGAGGAATCCTGCGGGGATTACGGGAAAACGTACGGTGTCCACGGAGCACCACTAAGGAGTGCACGCAGGGATGCCGAAGAATGGACGAAGCGGAGGTGGATTATACATGGAGGAGGCGATGCCGCCACCGGTTTCAGGCGCCGCGAGAGAGGCATTTTCGACCCGCCTGAAAGGCACCAATGGTGTGCGCCGCTCCGGCCCCCACCACTCGCGCTTGCGCAGCTGCTCGGCCGTGCGGGAGAAGCGCACTTTTGGCGGTTAATCAGTCGCACGCGGCGAGTGGCGAGTGTCGAGCAAGACGAACGAGAGCCGCACGCTCGAGACGTGGCCGCAGCCTACCTGCACGGCGAAATAAAGTGCATCCCGCCGGCTCGGAGTGCATCGTTTCGTTACATGTGCCAGTGCATGGCCGGAGCGGCTCGGCGCGAGGCTAACGAGAGAAAAAGAGCAGTACCGTAAGGAAGGCCCTCGGGAGCAGCAGCATGGAGCTGCACACGCCGAAGCGCAACAGCGGCGCGGCCAAGGACAGGGGCGGCTGCAGCAGCCCGCCCATGAACGACAACATGCTCTACCCGTGGAACTGGGGCGAGGAGGCGCGCAACGTGAACCTCAGCCCGGGCAGCTCCTGCTCGTCGCCGGAGTACCACGGCGGCGGCGGCGGCGGCGCCGGCGGCTCGATCTCCAACTCCGCCGCGAGGGACCAGTGCACCGGGAGCGACGCGGACGCCAGCAACCCCAGGGTCTCCTCCTCGGAGGCGCATAGGCGCGGCAGGCCACGGGCCGATGCGCTCACGAATCTCATGATGCAGGGGAGCACGTCGCCGTCCAGCATCAAGTGCACCTACTGCAACCGGGTCTTCCCAAGGGAGAAGAGCCTCCAGGCGCACCTCAGGACCCATACCGGTGAGCTTTCATTCATTAATCCGGTGATTAAAAGCACGCGGGCCCCCCCGCGCGCATGGCGCTCGCGCGCGCGCGCTCTCGAGGAAACATAACCTATCCCTCGGTGCGCGCAGCGAATTTTATTGGCTTCCGTAAGAAGGCGCTTGTCCTACTTCGCTTCGCGCGGCTCCGCGCTAAATTGCCGAGCACCGCGGGGCGGCGATTTTTCGCCCGCTTTCGCCGAGCCTCCCGGGACAAGGGGGACCGGGGCGAGACCGTGGGGAGGGTATTTATGGGTCGGAGCTCGGCGATTCGCGAGGGTACAGGCCGCGGGAGAAGTCGCCGCGCGTGTATATGTGTAGTACGCGCGAGTCGCGCTTGGGGTTTCTGGGCGAGCACGAGGGACGCAGCGCGTCTCCCGCGCTTCTACCGAGGCGCTGGCAAGGCGGTGCGAGAGAGACGGAGCGATGACGCGCGCGCGTCGCACGCACGAAAATTCCAACATGTCCGTTTTGCGCTTCGCGTGCCGCCAGACAGTCTCCTTTTCTTTTCTTTCTTTCGCTCGCTATCCTGCTCGTCCTCCTGCCCGCCGCTCGATCCTTTAAATGCTGGATCGAGGCGAGTTGTCCCACGAGGGAATTGCGGAAATGGAATGTAAACACTATAGGCTCCGCTCGTATTACTGATCCATTTATCTTGATGGGATTTAAAACTAAAAAAAAAATTTTTTTTCTTATGACACTTGTAAATGAATTTTGGCGGAAGTTTTTGGTTATTAATACGAGAAACTTGAGGGAATCAGTTTGGCATGTAGCTTTGCGGGACTTTTAATTAATCAATGTTGTGATGATTTTTTTCTTCATTGAATGAATAAGCACGTGGAAAAACAAACGCTGCGGAAACGTTCGTCGCGACGCTAAATCCATAGGATGCGCGCGTCGCTTTACCTCTCCCTCCCTCTCCCTCTCTTCTCCATTTTCCTTTTTCCCTTTTCATGATTTTTTTTTCGTTTTCTCACCGAGTGTCCTTTTTCTCCTCGAACGCACGCGCCGCTTTGTTTTGTTTTGAACGTCCATTTTTACATTATGAAAAACAAAAAGCAACTGAGAAAGTTATATGAAACATTTTGTTTTTTTTACTCGTCGGACGAACGTTAATACGAATTGCTACGAAGAAAAAATGAGTACGAAGGGAGGAAGGTGCGGAAAAAACGAACTGTCGCGTGTCTTTGTTTGGTAGGTGCACCATCTTCCGAAGGGGTGGGGGTCGAATTCTTGCGTCACACTGATTTACACTATAGGGTCACTTTTTCTCGTTCAGAGGATGACAAAAGAATGATCTTTTATAAAATTCGCACTTTTCTATTTTATTTGTTTGTTTACGTTCCTTTGCTTTTACTTATGTTTATGCTTATGTTATTGTTTATTTTTAACAACTGAAGCCTGCGTTAGTTAACAGTTAATCATTATGAATATTTTATTTTTTTTTTCTTTTTATGAATTGGAGTAAATAGTTTAAGTGAATAAAAAAGAGAACGTTCAGTTACTTTTAAGAAGCAGTCCTTTGTGACTGCCTTTACTAGAAGCAACAATTGTTTTGTTTACGGAATAATATAAATAATCTGAAAAGTAACAAATTGTTTTCAACAGTTGGAATACTGATTTATTTATTTATTAATTTTTTTTGTTTTTACAGGTGAAAGACCATACCCTTGTGATTATCCAGGATGCACCAAGGCTTTTACTCAATCTGGACAATTAAAAACCCATCAAAGACTACATACAGGAGAGAAGCCATTTTTATGTACAGAACCAGGTTGTAATATGAGATTTACACATGCAAATCGACACTGTCCAGATCATCCATATGCAACATTAACTCGCTCTGACAACTTTGTTTTAAAACCCCTTTCTGGAAACACTGAACTTCCACATGATGTGACAAGATGGTTGGAACGTTATAAAATGGCCAGAGAAAGAGAAGACAGAACTCCAACTGGAAAAAGTGACAGAAAAAAGAAACAATGGAAAAGTAGTAGTGACACACATAAAAGGATTAAATCAAGAAAAGGACTTGTAATGGATGCTGTTGTAGAACAAGAAAATCTTGATCGTACCCCACCAAGTCAAAGTCGATTATATTGCAGTGAAAGTCAAGATAGTCAAGATGAAAGTCAAGATGAAGATCCTACCGAAACATGTGCTATACTTCAGAATTCCGAAGATGAAGAAGCAACAGGTGCAAAGTTGCCCAGTAGTCCACTGAGAAGGCCATTTGAAAGGTTGCAACCGAAAAAACGTTGGCTAAGAGAAGCATGTTTAGAACAACAATTAGCAAAACCATTAAGATGGGATGTACACTCCACAAATAATTGTCACCGAATCTCAGAATTACATACATCTTCACAATGGAGTCTTTCAGAATCACAACTTCCCAGTCTTTACAGTGGTATTACGAGGCAAGATGAAGAATTTGTAGCCATAAACCTAGATAACTCAGAACATTGTATAGACACACAAATTTTAAGTCTAAAAGATGAACCTGAAGGCAACAAAGAAATTAACAGGATATTCCACATGGAAAATGAAATGAGGCCAACAGTTCTAATGCATGCAGGAAAAAATCAAACTATGCAAGCAACAAAATCATGTATGAATGAAATTAGTAATGCTGACGTTAAAGTTATTGTGGTCAAACAAGAAGAAAATACACTTAAACTGCCTTTACCTGAAGATAATCAGAAATGGCTAGGAGCATTAGCGTTAATGGAACTAGCAAAAACACAAGAAGAAGCTGCTAAAGCATTACGATTATCTAGAGATTTAGACGTTCACATGAGTCCGAATTACACTAATCTCTAAACTGTGATTGTTTTTACTGAATTTTTTCAAATGCTTGTTTTTTGGACAAACATACTTAGTTAAATGTTTATGAATGAACAATTTGCAGAGCGAAAGAGATATTGTATCGGATTGTTAATTAGCCCTTTACAAAACAGAACTGTCCAATTTTTTCAATATTCTTTTTTTTTTTTTTTTTTTTTTTTTTTTTTACCAACTAATGCAGCCTCGCTTTTCTCTTGTATAATATCACCGTGAAGGGTCTAATGTTATTGTAAGTTTTATAGTTAAAGTTGAACCTTGAGAATACACGTTTGTTCGTTATGACTAAGCGCTTCATTACTCTATCAAGTCATAGCAACTTATGACAAAGTTCTTTTATATTAAAGATAAGCGTTAAATTTTTTTGATCGATGCCAACAGGGAAATATGTTTCTTGTATTTTATGTGATCATAATGATAATAAGATTTATAGGTGACCAAAAAAGCTTTTAAATGCAGCATTTTATTGAAAAAAAAAAGAAAAAAAAAGAAAATACGTTTTTAAGTCTCTCGCCAAAAAAAAGAAAAAGAAAAAATAAACTGATTATGTAATTACTATTGACCTCGAGTATTATAAGACGGCAACATTAATGTACGGGAGAAAACCTTTGTGTGATAATATTTAGGTAGTAACAAGTACGCCGGTTGTCAAACTATGCTGACAGAAAAATCGAGCTTTGTAAAGTATTTAATGGGAACAAAATTAGTCACTATTTATGTAAAGGCGTGTGATATATAAAAAGCATGCAAGAACTAGAAGAAAGCTTACAGAGAATTGTGAAGAATTTGAGCCTCTGATTATCTTGCTGCGTTGCCTTATCTCTCTTTTAATTTTCTACGAAGTGTACATAATTCTTTATTTTAATAAAAACCCTTGACGACAACAATTTTTACTGTTTTACTACTCCATTTTTCTTCTTTTAATAATGACTAAAACTTAAAACACATTTTTATGCGTGCAATAAGTAAAAATTAAACATTACAATATTCAATGCATTCAAATTAACCAGTACTGAAAAAATACGTTCTTTATGAATATACTTTTTTATATTGAGGTATGAAATACAATTAATTTATAAATTTTAAAACTTACAATATACAAATAGGTATTGCTGGAAAATAACAAAAAAAAAATTGAAAATGACAATTTATTCGTGAAAATTACGATTTACACACACTACTTTTCATTCAAGTGCGATGTAAATACACTGATCGTCCATTAATTGAGAAAGTATAAAATCGCAAAGTTTAGAGCCATAAAACATTGACATAATAATTTGTTTCAATTTAGAACCACGTAAATAAGAATAGTTTATTTTATATTTTTTATTGATATCACATCGGAATAAATTTAATTTTACAATGACAAATCAAAGTTATAATTATAATGTATATAATTTTTATTAAATGAAAATGAATCTAAATCAAAATTGTAAAGTGAATTTATTTACTGCATATAAAGAATTTTCCAGAAAAAATACAGGAAGTCTTGCAATCATTAAAAGGTTGGTCATACTAAAAATTTTTACAGGAAATTATTGCAATTTTTCCTAGAAGAGTGCATTATAAAATATTTTCTGTAAAAATTTGTAGTGTATGTGGTCTCACGATTATGAGATTTATCCCGCTATTTTACAGGAAAATTCTATTTATATGGATTTCTTTTAAATGAAATTAAGTAGATATGAAAGTTCTTTTTTATCATAAAGAAATTCTAAGGGAAACATTATCAGCGTTTCTACAGAAACATGAAATCGTGCACTGCACTATGTACAATATCGACTTACAAATAAAGAAATACAAAAAACGACAATGTTGAACTTCTGTTGGAAGCTCGGCGCTCTTACATCTATCTTAATATTAAAAAATAATGCGTAATTTTAGTTTTACTTAGTTTCGTTTTTTCTTTCTTTAAAAACGGACTTGAATAATTTTCTTTTACGTGTGATGCCGTCCGTAATGCTGTGTTTTTTATTTATTGTTTCTTGATAGTTGACCATATGCTGCATTTGATACTTGTAAAGTTGTGGCTGCCTCAGAGCAATAGCACTTAAAACTAATCTAACATTAATTGTTAATACAGTGATGATAGCTCTAGGCAAACTCACAACTTTGACAGTTTTTTTTTGAGAAACATCTGTTTAACGATTGTCTTTTTGTGATTTTGCGCCAATTGAATCTTGTTAAAAAAAATCTGTTTATTCTGGTTCTTCGCCATCTAAAATAAAAATATTTATTAATGATTAAAATCAATATAAGATTACTTTCAATATAAAGAATATATAATAAATATAAATCTCACCCAAAGGTTCACCTTCTCTGTCACCTTCTTCTTCCACTAAATAATCTTCTTCATCATGTACTCCATCGTTTTCATTAGCTGCGTCTTCATCATCTTCCTCTTCATCACCTGCATCTTCCATAATTTCAACACTATCATCACCTTCTTCTCCTTCACCTACTTCATCTCCATCTTCATCTGCACCATCTTCATCTTCTTCTTCTTCTTCACTGTCTACTTCATCGCCATCACCCTCAATGCCATTTTCCATATCTGGTGCCAAATAATACTAAAACATTTTTGTTTAATATAAGTATAACAGATAAAAATTATTTAATTACTAAACAGAATGTTTAAATAAAAAGTACCTGTAAAGGATTTGGCCAGAGATCGTCTTTTATAAGTTCAGCAATTTCATCAGAACTTGGGTCTCCATGATCCGTAAACCAATCAAAAAATGACCTGTGACTCAATGGCCTTTTCCTAGATTTTATTCCAGTTTTTATTTTTCCTCTTTTAGACAAATCGGCACCATTTTTCCAACGAATATTTGTGCTTTGAGATGCTGGGTCACCTAAATTGTAAATTTTAAATTAGAAAAATTTTGCATTAAATATGCATTGTTTCAAAAAAATGCGACCTCAAGCCATTGTTTCAATATTAGGCTGAGAGGTCTGCTCACCAGACGAACCGAGATGAAATTCCTTGGTAAGCATATCATTCTCAAAGTATGGATTCTCTTCAAAATAAAAATTAATTCGGTAGCCTGATTTGATATCCTCAAATTCTTCTACCTCTAATTTCGTCAAATAGCGCAATGCATCCTCTTCCTCTTCTTCCAAAATATCAGCTATCTTTTTATTATTAACAAACTAAAATCTCAGTTAAGGAAATAATACGTATTTATGAACTAAATAAGTAACAAAAACTATACCGATTTATTATAAAAAAGCAAATTTAGAGACATTTAATTGCAACCGATAGATTAGTTAAAAAAAAAGCATGACAAATATCAATATATTTTTTAGGTTATAACTATATATATAATATCACATAAACTCGTGAAGCATTGTGAAAAAATGACAAAAAATTAGCAGGCAATAAGAACAACAGTGAAAATTGATTACAAGTGGATAACTAAAAACACTCGAAGCACAATTAATAAAAACTGCTCGATAAATTGTATTTGGGAGCAGGCTGTACTCCGCTCATAAAATATAAGTACCTGCTCGAAGGTTGTTACGAAAAGAGAATAAAAATTGTAAAACAAGAGGCAATGATTTTTAAAAAAGTAACCGAGACTCTAAAGGCAAGTATACAAAGTAATCAAAATTGAATCCTGGTTGAAGAGGAACATATAGCCTCCAATTCTCTCAGAAACCTACGTTGCAGGCTCGCATAAAGTTAAAATAAGAAAAAAAACTATGCCCAAAGATGGAATCTCATTAAAGGACTAGAAAGACCTCCACCGCCAGGCCAACAAGAGGACCGATCCTTGCGGAGGGCACCGAGGCCGTTGGCAGGAGTCAAATCGGGTCCGGGTAGCAAAGATGGCGTCGGGAGCACCGGCGCGCTACGAACGCCGGCAAGTACCCCATTCGCGGGCCGGTCGCGCTTGTCCCGCGATTGAGCCTCCGCACTCGCGGTGCCCACGTCCCTACGAACCACAAGGAAAAAGGATACTGCTGTCACCCAGAAGTTCGGTATCCTTTTGATAATTTCGTTGCGCTTCTGGAAGTACGGCTTTCGCAGCTTGTTGTACTTCTTCTCGACCTCGAGTATCTCGTCGCTGGCCTTCTCGTTGAGACCGTCTATCTGGTTCTGGCAGCCGTCGATCTCCTCGAGGGCCTTCTGGATTTCGACGTCGTAGTCGCGGACCTCGCCGGTCCCGTCGCCCTCGCTCGACTCCTCGAGTTTCTTCACCTTCTTGCTCGGCGAGGACATGGCTGTCGCGCACTGACTGACTCTTTGTCGCCGCGCTCTCTCACACTCCCGCAGCTGCTCCGAGTCTGCCCCGCAGCGAGCGCTCGGCCCGCGAGAGCAGCTCCAACGCGCGTCAACAGCACAGCAGCGCTCGCAACTACGTACTGAGCGTTATAATGTGCCCGTAGCCGGCGGCCGGCTGCAGTCGCTCGCCAACTCGACTCTGCGATCGTGGGACGGCTTTTTGCGAATCGCGCATCCACCTATACCGGGAGGCCACACGTTCAGTATTTCAGTGTATATTGACGCGCACACTTTGCAGTTTCGGAGCAAAGCGAGCCCGCGCTTTCGCATTTCCAACTGCCAGCCTGTCGGCCGCCCCTGGCGGGTTGTGTGCGTGAGATACTGCGGAGAAGCCGGTGATGCAGCTGCTTCGACTGTTCGAGGGTACGACGCTGCTTTACCGAACGGAGGACTTCTTGGAACGAGGATTGAACATTCCCTTTTTTAAATACGCAGGCATAGGTTATTCGTGTGAGTACGTCCCTTTTGTAAGGTGGATTTTTTCCATTGCTACTTGTTCCAATTTGCGTACTTATTTCTCTTTCAAATAGTTGATTCTAAATTACTATTCTAATTTCGTTTTTTTTTTACATTTATATACGTGGTAGTAGGGTAATATCGTCACTGGTTTATTGCAATCTATATCTAAATATGTAAATGTAACGTATTTTTTTTTAAATTCTGTAGCGCTATATATACATATATACATGTATATATGTGCAGTGTGTAATAAAGAATTTAAAGTATAGTTTCCTATCTTGTAAGTAAACTCAATTTTTACACTGCTTTTCTTCAATTATAATAATTTATCTCGCATAACAACGCATCTAGTTTCAGTCTAAATTATTGTCCGAGCATCGCATTACGCGGCTCTCATCGTATTTTTCGTTAATAGTAATATCTATTCTTCGGAAAATATATTTATAAAATAATAATTTATTTAGCATTAACAATAACAGTGTGACTATAAAAAAAGTTTATCTTTTTTCAGCCAACTACAGAAACGCTAAGCGTAATGCGTCGGTGGTACAGTAAGATTTTGCAGAATCGAGAATTGTTCTTCTGTGAAATATTTCGCTACTCCTTGAAGACCGGTCCAAGCGTCGCAATGCGTCCGCCTGAATTCACTCATTGTTTGCCGAATCGTTGCCTGCAAATAATGTGGTTAAACGCTTTCAATTATAGAATATTAAGCAATTCATGGATTGATTTCACACTGATTTCACTGTTACAAATCGTAAAGGACTAATTAATTTTTTCATACTTACAGGTATAGGGTGCGGATCGTCGAGGTGCACGCTCAAAATTTCAAAAACGGGTGGTACGAATTTTGGAACGTCGTGCGGATGTGCTTGAACAAAAGCGCACAAACCAAGTATCCCGGCGTGTCTCAAGCGTAAGGCATCATTGACATCACTTGCATTTTCATTTTTCAAGTTACTAATTTTCCTGCGCAATTTTGTTTTTGCCAGTCCTCTGAAATGTTCCTGTGCGAATACACGTGAAAACGAAGCGTTAGTTACTTGCACTTTTAAAGTACTCGAATACTGCATAAGAAAAGTGAAGAAAACGACTTACAAGGCAGTTCGGTTCGTCCTGGAGAACGCCGCAGAGGAGCATCATGTTAAGAAGGTGGCTACCGCGTTCCCTGACCTCGTGTCGTTGATCTTTCATCAAGAGAAGAGTGATTTCTTGAAGTTTATTAATCCAACTGTCGCATGCAACGAGCAGAGGCATGTTGCGAGAGAAGAACGTAAGGAAAAATTGGGCTGCACTAGCGCGCATCAAGGAAGAGGGCGATTTGGAAGATGCTTCGAAGGTGCTCAGTGCGGCAGGTACGTGTCTTGGCAGGACAAACATTTGAGCGAGGGCAGCTACAGCTCGTCGGCATTCGTCCGCCAACTCAGGATTGGCCTCGGTGTGTTCCATGTGGCTGAGTATCGGGTAAAGTTTATACATGCTCGAAACAAGACCACATTGCATGGAGCTCTCGTATGCAACAGTCCACTGACAGATAGCACTCAGAGCTTTACGTTTCTCCACCGATAACGCTTCTTCCGGATTCATTAGTGATTCCAATTGTTGCATGGTCTTTTCCATGAAAACGTCGATTTTTCGATGCTCTGAAGGTAATAAACAACCAATATAAAGCTATAATTTTATGCTAGTAATTATTTTATTACACGCGCAACTTACTTGTATTTTTTTCATTAGGATCTTTGTGATACGTTATCTCGGAATCGAAGACAGTGATCAGGAAGGTGACCAGACAGGAGCGCACATTATCGTATGGTTCATTGAAGAGGCGTTTTTCTATTTTTGGCATCAATCTATTAAATAAACCAGCCAGGCGCCATCGGTGTCCGGTTTCAATTGCACTTGTGAGGAGCATCAGACGTGCAGAATCGTGGAAAGAGCTGTGGCTCTGATTTGAAAAACTTTCTTCTGACAAAAATTCGAGAAGACAATACAGTCGCCGTGGGTCATGCTTTCTGAAGATTTCTTTTACGCACATGCGCCAATTGTCTATTGTCTCTTCTGTTATGTTCTGCAAGATTTTCTTGAAGATAGGATGTAGACTCACCCACATAGCATCAATTGCACTGAATGGCCAATGCTTAGAGCCGCACAGAAGTCCGCAAAGTATTTCTGCAGCGCAGCGCTGTTTGCTTTCGTCTTTCTCCTGCACCAGGCCCATCACGTGTTCTAAACAAGCATTGAGCTGAATGTTGTTGCTTAGACGGAATATTCCCTACGGAGGTATCGTTTTTATTTTATACGCATGTAAAATATTTGTACGTTATCGCATTACTAACACTTACTTTAAACAAATGGTAACGCTCTACGCTAAATTTATCGTTCCCTTTATTTTCTTCCAGCGACAAGAACCCCACGAGTTTCTTCAGGTTTGTGCTATCTATGAAGAAACTCTCAATGACTCGTTTTTGCTCAGTGAAGGCGTAATTCTTCGAGTCTTGTAGCGGTTGCTGCGAAGAAGGTGCACAGAAGGCATATTTTTCTGGCCAGCCATAGTAGCCGACGCAAGGCTTGTCAATAAAGCGAGTTCTCTCCCACAGTTGTTCGTTCAGCGGTAAGTCATTTAAATCTATTCCGTACAGAACTATTTCATTATCTGACCTTATTCCAGGCATATAATCCATTTTCCTTTCTGTGATTATCTCCAGTTGCTATTAAAAATAATTTTTTAGATTGAAGTACAAATTTGTTAATAATAGATTTAACTGACCTTTAATGGCTTTCTCTTCATTAATTTTAAAACGTACATCATAACTGTTATAGCCGCCTTTCTTTCATCAATTGAATCACTTACCAAACTTTTCATGAAATAATTCACAATTTCGGTTGAAAAATTATTTTCTGGATGTAGCAGTGCTAGAATGAATCTGACGGCGAGTCGACGATGTCGCCAATGTAAATGATTATTTTGTGCCGCATCGATCAATTTGTCTAAAGCAGCATTCAACAGGCTACGATTGTTTTCACCAACTTTTTTGAGTTCTTCTAAACCTCGATTAATTTCGTCTTCAGTAGCTGGATTGCCCAATGGCTTTATGCCATGCAACCATAATTGAGAAGCAACTGCAATGCAGGTATCAGGTACCTTCAAACAAATGTTTATTGGCATTATAGATTTTTGCGAATATTCCACAATGTTTTCCAGTTGCCGAATGATTGTTAAATTTTCTGTAGGCTTGCACTGTACTAACGTTGGTAATAAGTTCGATAGAATTTGCCAGTCATTTTGTCTAAGGAAACTGTGGTTTTTACTCGAATGTATCACATACAAAGCTCCCTAAAATATTTTATTGGTATTAAGATTAAACTGAAAAAATCATAAGGTATGAATATTTTAAATATAGTATAGTAGGATACCAACTTTGAAAGCACTCTTATGAACGTCTGTGTCTTTGCCAAGAATTTCTAAGATTTGTGGAAGCAGCATCCGATGAGCGGTTGGATATTCATCGAGAAAATTTACTAGCGTTTCCTGTGCCAATAGGCGAATCTTGAGATACTTGCTTGTGGCTAGTTTGAAAAGATTTAACATTATTTCTTTACTCGTTTCAGTAAAGGTGTACGTTGCGTATATTTTTCGGAATATCTGCAAAATCGTCATGCGTTCCAATAGGACCTCGGACAAATATCCTTTATCTCCCACCATGGGATTCTCTGCTGTGATTTTCATGCTTTTGTACAGTGATCTCACTAAGTTAAGATTATTGTTATCGGCACTTTTATCATTCGCCAATATTTTCCAAGTCTAAAGGGGTAAAATTTACATATAATTAAATAAATAACAGATTTAGTGGAGGTATTAAATCGAGTTTATAAAAAAACCTCTTGCAAAAGCTCTAAGCTTATTGTATCATCTTCTCCAACATCCAGTATCAATTCTTGCAGTGCGGACATCGTTTTTACCATAAACAGTCTGACATTTTCTCCATTTGGCATTTTAATCTCATACTCATTGCCCAGTGTTGGTTCAAAATAAAATTCAGAGATGTAAGATTTTGCTATCGATTCACCACGCCACATTGGCAGTGCAGAATCGCATCCCTCCAGAAGCTTCAGAATGATTCTCAAACATCTTCGCAATTCATCTCTATTGGAATAAATAAATAAATATTATATATCTTTATATTTTTGCAGATGTCAAAAATAATTGTAAAAAAAAATAAAAAAAACTGAATGTATATTTACCGAGAAAACAATTCTCTGGACTCCAAGCAAGTTTGAATAAAACGAACGGAAGGCTCGAGATACCGTGTAAAAATTTGCTGAGCCGCCTGGTGCTCCAATTTCCCAGGCGTGTACCAACGTATTTGCGTCGAGGCAAAGTCGACGCTCTCCGCCCAGTGATTCCAGTAGGGATGTTCTACATCTTCAAGATTCTGCTCCAGCTTAACACATTGTACAGTGCAGAAGGAAGCTAGGACATTGGCGAGAAGTTGATTTGCGAGTCGCTGTCCCTCGCAGGACTTGAAGCGCACGATTATATCCAGAAGTTCGATAATACTAGACAGATGAGGCAACAAGTGATTACCCTGGGTCGTCAGCGTAGCCTGGAGCACAAGGAGAATATGAGTCAGTTCAACTGACGGCTCACTATCCTGTTGAATCTCTTGACCGTCACCTAGTAACTCGTGGAGCTTCTGCATGAGCTTCGGTAGCATCGAAGAGAGAACCTGCTGCCCGTTGGTTTGCGCAAATACGCGACAGACGATGGCGAGGAGATTACCGGCCACGCGACTCTCTAAACTATTTTGCAGGACGTAGGTGGTTAGCTTATCCAAGGCACTTGCAAAGATCGACTGACTGCACTGGCGCAGCAGAATCGTCGTCACGTTAAAAAGATTTTCCTCCACCATGCTCTCGACGGTACTCTTTAAACTCGACTGCGACTGATACTCCAGACGCGTTGACTCTACGGAGCTCGCTTCGATCAGCCCGAAGAGCTTGTCAAGGAAGAGAAGCACGAAATCTTCAAAATGCGCCGTATCCTGGCAAATTTGTCGCTCGAGCTCGTCGTTTGGTAGAGTCCCTTTCGAGCTGTCGGCCAACGTGATCATACTAAGAAGATGTATCAGCATCGACACCGCCGACCAACAGGACAAGCCCTCGTTTAAGTCTATTGCCTCCAAGGCCGAGAAAAGGAGCGGAATCACCACTGCTTGTCCATTTTGGAAACCGTATTCTGAAATATTTTGACAGTATTTGATTTTTTAAGTAAAAATAGAAAGCTTTGAATAATTAAGATTTGAGAATGAAGAGAAAAGCGGACAGCGGAAAGCGTTGACAGTAGTTACCTGGATAAAAATGTCGAGATCCCATGACCAAAGGCCGAGACACCGATTCTAAGCTACACGTTCCTGTAAAAAGTTTGTACTTTTCTATCTGCTGTCCGACATCGGGATAAAATATTTCGAGAACCTTTGGAATTACTACGTTGGGCCTCAGTAAAGCCAAATATTTGAGAGACATCTGAGTTTCAAAAAACGATATCCTGCTATTTAGTGAGTTCAAAATAGGAGGAAGCATAAGTTCAACAAATTCATCTATGTCAGTTTCCGTCAGCTTAAATTCTTGTGCAGTCTCCTTTTGCCACGTTTCTACACCATGACGTTCTCTAGATAGGATAATTTAAAATATACATGAATGCAGATGAAAATATTATTTTTACGCTACTGTTTAATAGAAAAAAATTAAGTACTTGCGTAATCTAAGTACGAAAAAATGAATGGTGAAGAAAATAAATTTTTTTATCTGCTTCGACGACTCTCCAATTGGTACAGGAAAAAGATAGGGTGCGATGGCCTTGATTAATGACGCTAAATGAATTGATGATTCCTTACGGTGACTCTGAAAAAATATGTTTACATTTTTCTCTAAAAAAAAATTTACCAGAGTGACTAATCTAATTCATGTGTTAGATTGTGAGATTTTACTATTACTGATGCGGTCCATCGAGCAACGTCTACCATATCTAATTTACATTTATTCTTGTAATTAGCACTTTTATAAAATATTGGTACATTGAAAGCGCGCAGAAATCTTGTAAACATAAGTGGAATGTATGAATTCCACTCAATAGTGCCGACATTGTTTGCTGCTAAGTGAGATAGCAGTAACATCAAGTCTGGCTCCCATTCTGGAGCGTTATTGCATGATTCCCAAATTTGCAACAGATCAGTTAACCATATTGTGTGCGAAACTTTATGAGATTTTGCTGGTACTTCCACTGGTAAAAACCAGCTTATAAGTTTCATGACGATATTCATGTTCTTTTTATCAAAAGGACAAATTTTTGGTTTCAGTTTGTTCATTATTTCCAGAGTTGCACTGACCTAAAAATAATTCATCCCGTTTTTAGCCCACATTCACCTACATTTCATACGAATTATTTTTTTTTACGCAATTGTGTATCTTTAATATGATTAGCAGTCAATTTAAATGCTCGTCGGAAACGAGTGTATGGCAGAATACATTAATTCTCATTTGGTAATTCGAAATACCCGCTGAAATTGATCGCAGGTTCGTAAAAACAATGACTTGTTATTTTGAACGTTGACTAAGTTTTAATTAGTACAAATTTTGGAAGTACTTACTGGAAAGTATGTTTTTACAACAAAAACTAAATTCTTCAAGGTTTCTCCATACTCTTCAGGGCATCTTGCAAAATAACTGTATTCCTTAGAATTGTTGAGTAAAAACTTGTTACATATTTCGTATAGTGGCCTCCAAGGCAACTCTAATTCATCTGGAGAAATTAATTCCTTTTTTCTAAAGTCAATAATGTGTTCGTATTATTTACTTGTTAAATAAGTATGAAGTAAACAATTACTTAAAATAATATGTATATATAAATTAAAGCAACATTGAACTTACTTGAGAAGATAATTCAATACCTTAGCAAAACTGTTTACTAAGCATACATCGAGATTTGGAATAGTTACTAATTCATTCATCAATTTAATAAATGAAATGTGTTCAGATTTTGTAAATCTCAAGCCGTACAACATTAAATATCTGTAAAAGATAAATGTATAGGTAATACGTTGTAAATGCACTTTTAGAAGAGTGATATATTTTATATATTTTATATATTTAGAAGTGTGTTAAATATTATTAAAAATTATTTAACTTGGTCAACATTTCAGTCCAATAAAGAGAAGCCGGGAATATATTACGTTGCATAACGTATTTTCCTAAATTTGCCTTAATAGCTTCAAGAAGACGATCGGCTTCATCGTCAATTTTATCAGAATAAGGCAAAAGCTTATTGAAAATTACTTCCTTCTGGTACAATTGCTCACTGAGTGTTAATAAATTCTCGTACGACAATTGCATGTCAATTAAATTTTTAGTGCGCGTACGACTTGGAAACATTTTATTGAAAAAGTTCAGATCCATTTTACGAAATTTTCAATCGACTGAAAAAAAAACTAAATGTTATCAATAATAGTACAATTGAAAAGGGTTTAATCAGATTCTGACGTGTAAAAGAATTACCTTTATTTCGCCTAAAAATTGAGCGGCACTAGAATCAGCTGCTTGCAGGAATGAGGCTTTTAAATCAACTGACCGAAATGCCGTTCATTTTCATCGAGTCATGTTTCTGCACTGTCAACTAACTGTATATGCGCAATATTTAAAAACTCATCCTTATGTGGTCATGATGTGTATAGATGCCTCGCCTATGTTGCATACCGTTTGGGTTCGCTTAATTTAGCTACTTCTACAATATTGACGTGTGAAAAGGTCGGACAATCAATTAGATAAAGAAATATAAATAAAATTTTTAAAACTGTGGAAAATATGAAACATACAGAGCGAAACAGGAATGAATTTTATTTTTCTGAACAATAAAATTAATAATTAAATTTTAATACAAGAAATTCATTAAAAATTGATAACTTCTTTAAAAAAGTCAGCGAACCAACTAAACTGATAAAAGATAATACACAAACAGTAAAGTTGAAATCTGTACAAGTAATCTTAATCATAGTCTATTGTAATAAAGTATTCGCACTAAGTGAGCGCTCCTCTTTTAAAAGTTAACTTTTCAATGAATTCGCATGTAGCGAATCCATTAAAAATCCATTAAAGATTAAGTTAAAAATTATATAAGTCAGCTAGGCTTAATCGGGGTAAACAAACGATGTCCGTTTTATCGTAGCTTAGAAAAAAATTTAACATTTTAAAATTTAGTAGGCAAATTTTAGTAGATACATCTGTAGCTCATGTATTGCGTAGGCTCTTGGCGTACACATCGTTTATTCTCGTTTTTCAGCCACTTAACACATCGTTTCCCATTGCGCACATGTCAACGTCGGGTTCGCCTTGGTTTCCGTCGTGCTCGGCGCCGACGCTCGAACCCTCGGTCCTTCACATGTCTCTACCTTACCCTGGCACACTTAATCACAAAAAAAAATATCCGTTTTTCCATGTACAACCACGGAGCGATTTTCGACTCCATGACGTAATTACTTACTTGCGGCACTTGTGTATTTTTTTTTTTATAGGATGATTTTTTACGGGCGCGTCTTCACTCCGGCGCCGACGCGTTTATACACATGGCTTTACTTGCGAGTTTCGCCATAAGAAAAAAAATGAATCGCTAACGTTAGAAATTGGACAGAAAAATTTGTTTGTATTCAAAATTTAAAATGTTCTTTATGTTTTGCAGATCTTGCTGAAAAATGAGACGTCGGATGGGTCCTCGTAATTTCTCCGAGATTATCGAAACTCAGGCTCGAAAGCCACCACTAAGAGAAGATGCAGATGTTTTCAAGACGGAGCGGCGAGTCGTCGCGAGAGTCTCAAAGAGAAAAAAACAATACTGAAAGATTTAGTCCAATTATTTGTAATCACTAGGTCACGGAGTAACTTCTATTTTTTATTACTTCTATCGAGTATTCGTTCAAAAATATTCATCTCCTTGAAGCGGTGTATTAAACATTTGATAATTGATAGATTTTTACAATAATTATTGTTAATTATCTTAAGTAACGAGGGAATAGCAATTTTATACGAGTAGATGGAAACTTAAAATATCGTTTATCGACGCGTCGCTGTGTGCATTCACGATAATAAAAGCGCGTGACTGTGCATAACGTACCTTATTTATTTAAATTATATTTAAAAAGTAAGAAAAAAAAAAGATTGGTAACGATTAACGACCCTCGTGATCGCAGAGTATCAAAGGAATTTGCTGTTTTCTAATCGATAAATCAAGCGCGGAAAAAAACGTGCGACCACACAGACTCGCTGTACAAGGCCAAAGGGGTGCGCGGAGACCAAAATTTATGGGTAAACAAGTAGCGTTCCGAAGCATTGAGAAGTAGCATTTTGAGCTTATAAAGAAGAAGAAAAAAGGGAAGAAAAAAGGCAATAGACAGTGCTCGTGACTATACACCCGAGGGAGAAAAATAAAAGAGGGAGGAGGAAGAGGAGGAGAAGAAGAAGAAGAGGAAGAAAAAGAAGGAGGGGGAGAAGAGCCTGGGTGACGCGTGAACCGGATGACGAAAGAGGATCTTTTTCCCCTCGTCGGCGCGGCGACTTACACGCCGAGAGGCGAGAGGCGAGAGGAGAGACGCGAGATGCGAGAAACAAGCCAATGAGGATCCCTCGGCGCCGTCAGTCAGTCAGTGAGTAGCTTCGCAGCTGCACTGTACTTGTACAGTACTTCCCGCCCGCTTCAAACTGCTTCGCGAATCCGCAAGTCTACGCGAGTGTCCCCGTACAGCCCACCCATCGCTGGCGGACGCGCGAATAAACACTTTTTTCTTTTTTGTTTGATTGAAAAAAAAAAAAAAAAACAAACGCATTTGATTGTCAGTTTCGTTGGATTTGATTTTTTGAATAATTGTAAACTTCTGATTTTTCGACGACTGGGGAGGTGAATTCACCGGCAATGATGTTGCGGTGCTTTACGCCGTTGATTCCCGTTCTGCTGCTTCTCCAAGGCAATTGTTTAATATTTTTTATATATTCAAAATCAATTTTCTGAATTTTTTTTACTGTTTTATAAAAAATAGGTGCGAGTTTAGAAAAGGTAGTCTTTTGCGTTATAAAAGTATAAGTAAGCTAGGCCTAATCGCAGATTATATTTGCTTTAGCTTGGATTGTAACATTTAGTAGACAAATTAGATTATTTACATCTGTAGTAGCGCATATATTTTCGTAGCATATCGTTCGTTTTCTGAAAATGCAATAGAATATTTTTTATTTCTTGTAACATGTCTTTTAAGCTGCTATTTAATTAAAAAAATTAATTTCTTCGCATTAGGTATATTGTAATCTGATGTAAAGGGAATAATCAAGCCACTCAGCCGAAAATGATTTATTTTTTCGAATAGTACTGTATACTTTCAAGCTCAACTCACATATAGTGTTTGAATATTTAATCCTGTTAATTAGATCGAAAGTCAGTTCAAACCACCTGCTGTCTAAGGTCATCCCAAACTTCCCCGAAAGGTTTTTTGAGCATTAGACGATCTTCTCCCATTCAGTTGTGTACTCTTTTAAATGTTTAAAATTGAGTTCAAAGCAAATGTCCCAGTTGTCTCCATTTAGATTGTCTATTAGTATGGTGTAATTTTCCACTGCAATATGAGCTTTTCACGAGCGCATTCTCACAGTCCTACCCATCAGTTTCGAACTAAGTAACATTTTCCCTGGAAAAATCTTCCCCTAACAGCATGCAATGATAACATTTACAACTTAAATCGTTTAGTTAACTTATTCAACTTAAATTATAATTTTTCCTAACAGCAAAGGTACAAGGTGCGATTTTAAACATTTTTGTACAAAAAGTTGTTTTTACTAAATTAAAAAAAAAAAATTCTTAAAGTAGCAGCGTATACTTTTGTGAGCGGCGATAAAGAAATGAAAGGGCCGAGGGCGGGATGTAGACCGTCGTAAACGATAGCCTCGGCGAAGAGCTGGGCGCAGGATAAGTTGCAAGGCGGCAAAAGTTTCAAGATAAATATAACGCACGTCGCGCGCTCGCGCTTTGTTCGCCGTCGGCGTAGGCATTGCCCTGCTCTTACAGCCATCAGTCAGGCTCACTTGGTAGTTTTCTCTCGATAGTTTTCAGCTTTTGCCGCGGCCCAACTGCAACTTGCGACGGTAGCAGGGGAGACGCATTCCCAACAAAGAGACCTAGAGCTACGCGAATCCGCGATTTCTTTTTTTCATTTTCCTTTAGTTCCTTAATTTTCTTAGTTATTTTTACTGTGAGCGAAATATCAATATTTATGTAAATGTTGTTTACATCGCGCAATCGCTTATCTAATTTGTAAAAAAATTCCTACGTAACAAATTTATATTTATAATCTTCGTACGCAATGAAGCTTATATCGCTAAACTAGTTTGCCATTTGACCTTGACTACGATAAGCCAGCAGAATTTTTGTGCGAATGTGGCATTTAAAAAGCAACTATCAATTCCGCTCTACTTTAGCACATGGCCTGGGATCGTGTGAATTGAATTTTCCAGGAATTCCGAATGCAAATCTTATAAACATGTCTGTTTAATTTTTTAAAATTATACTATCATTAACAGTTTTAACGAGCGATATGATTATTTTAGGTCTGAAGGAGAGTTCAGCCGCTGGACAGGATGATAATTATTTGGAAAAATGCTGCTCATTGGGCAGCTCATGGGCCGAGCAGAAGCTGCGCTGCGAGAGCTTCGCAGGACCAGTTTCTGGAGTATCGGAGTCCGATCAAGACGCCTGCCTAGAGACCGTCGACATCTGCTGCAGGAAAAGCTTTCAGAAGCAGAGCTGCGAAGAGGGCAAGGCCAGTGCCAGAGCCGGATTATCGTGCAGTCGAACGAGCGAAAAGTTTCAAACTGGCAAGAAACCTACGGCTGCTAGTCTCGAAGATTACCGACGGGATTGTTGCGAAGGATGCAAACTTGGTAAAGAAACACCGCTGCTTTCGTTTTATATATTTTTTTATATTCCGACGCTTCTCACATTGGCTGGTCTTATTACTACATTTTTTTTTTCATTACAAGGTATTCTGACCGGTTCAAGTGGCAAAGGCTGTGCATTCAAAAAATTCAATCTGGGAATACCGTGGGAGCCTGCTTATATGGAATGCTGTGTTGAGACCCTGTCCAGTACTATTCGAGATATTACGAGCACTTCCACTCCGAGTACCTCTGCCTCAACGACTACTACGAGTGAATTGGAAAGCGATGAATTCAATTTCGATTTCGATGCCACTGATCCAACAGAAGCAAATTCTTTTAGGACAGGTGATTTTTAATTATTTACGAATTGTTTTGAATAATAGGGCAGAGAGAAAAGCTGAATCATAAATGAAAATCCTTATTACACCTGTATTTTCTTATCTTCTTTGAAAATTTTCTGCTTTACACACTCGTAATATTTTATTTTTTATACAAATGTTTGTGTTAGGTGCATTACACTTTTATATATTATTATATACGTATTTGTTATAATATTAGAGTCTTTTCAATCATTTTTAAAATAGAATACTATTTAAATTTTTATTTTTAATTGTAGACGACCTGTGCGAGCTTATGAAAGGACTGCTGTGCTCCGAAATATGCATACCGACTCCTGGATCCTATTACTGCAAGTGTTCGGAAGGATCAGTATTACAGCAAGATGGAAGAACGTGCAAATCAAATACCAGCACAACTACTGTTGAAAGTATTCCATTCTCAACGACCAGCAATACCAAAATTTCACCACTCGTCAAATTCAATGTCTTAAATGCAAGCGCAAAACCGAGATCTACCAGATCTCTGCCCGTAGAAGACAACGAGCTTAGTCAATCCTGTCCAGAAGGATTTCGTTTTTCAGCCGAAAATTTGGTGTGCGATGGTAATTGAAAAAAAGCCATACTTTTACGCAGATGCATACATCGTAGTTTCATCTCATAGTTTCGTTGTGATAAAAGCTTTCATTTCATGATACTAACAGCAAAGTTTACAAAATTATCAAATAAAAGGTTGATGCATGTTTCTTAACGACTATATTTAAAAGCTTAAAGTTAGTCTACTATCTTTCGTTGCATAATATTTAAATAATAGTATATAAACTAATGTTCAAAAGTTTGTAGGCATAAAAAATTGCTGTATCTTTAACAGTAAACACTACTAAGCGCTCACCGCTTCTTCCTCTTTCTTCTCTCGACTTCCGAGCATTTAGTGAGAAAATGCTCTTTTGTATGTACGTTGCTTGTGTTTGACGAGTCCGCGCGCGCCTCGCACGCGCTGCTTTCTTCTTTGCTTTTTTGGCACTCGATCCGCTTTTCCGGCACGAAAGCAGACATTGACGAGTGCAACGAGGAACCCGCCGTCATCTGCCCGGCCGGAACTCATTGTTTTAACAGCAACGGCTCTTACCAGTGTCTCGCGAGCCCTCGGGATCTTGACTCTGAGGTACCTTGCGAGCTTGGATACCGATGGAATTTTACAGAGAGACGCTGTCTTGGTAAGGCGATGACAATATTTTTTTTTATCGGCTGCACTTGAGTTTCTCTTGCTCACAAGCTCAATTTCTTTAAATTTTATTTTCTTTTTTCTCAATTATTAATCCTATGTGCTTTTGTCATTTGTTAAGATGTGGACGAGTGTTTAGAGAATATTCACGAATGTATGGTAGAAACGGAAAATTGCAAAAACTTGGAAGGATCTTATGAATGTGAAATAAAATGTGAAACGGGATATATATTTAACGGTGATTACGGAGCTTGCATTGGTAAGTAAATTTTGCCTCTTTTTCTTCTTTATTGTTTAATGTTTAAATTTAAATACTAGCAGCCTGCTAGATCTCTGCGAATGACATTTATTTATTTTTTGTTAAATAAGATCAAATGATATTTCATGTTACTTCGGAATGCAATTGCTTAAAATTGCGGATGCTGTAAATTTTCTGGATATAATTGTACAAACTAAATGTTGCTTAATCGGTCCAGAAGGATATTTCTATATTAACGATGGAATTTCTTGCATGATTCGCTACCTTTTTTTAATGCTTTGCCAGACTGTAAATATAAAGGAAAAACCGTAGTTGACTATTAAAACGAGCATATTGTTTTCAATATAAACTTTAGAAACACAAGTAAAAGCACATAAAGCATACTAATGGCTCAGCTCTGATGGAGAATCTTGGCTGGCTAGAGTAGTTGTAAAACTTGTAACTTTCAGATGTGAACGAATGCGCTGAGTCGAGGAACATTTGCCCACAGGCAGGGACCGTGTGCGTCAACACTCAAGGGAGTTACGAGTGTAGAATGCTACGAGAAGAACAGACAAGCGGAGCTCAAGAAGAAGCGCGAGACGCCAGTCGGACTGGAATCGGAAGAAAGGAGCCACGACGAGGGCAAGTCGATTACACAAGCCTCGAGGAAGAAGGTAGAGACTTGAGCTGTGCCTATGGTTTGACCTATATAATTCACAATTAGAGCGATGGTAATTTGGTAATTTCGTTACTTCGCTATTCTTCCGTTCACGGGGGCGCGGTGTTTTCTTTTCATCACCAATCATTTACAGTGCTGCAACGATTTCGTGCTTTTTCATTTATAGTACATAACGATAGACGTAGATAATAGATGCATACAAGTGAATGAATGCTTAATTTAAAAAATGAATGAATACTCTGCTAGATATAGACGAGTGTCAGGTGCACAGTCAGCCGTGCGCACCAGGGGAGACCTGCCGAAACACGCAAGGTGGATACGACTGCATCCCCGCGACTTGTCCACGTGGTTTTCTTCTCGTCGAGGGCTTATGTCAGGATGTGGATGAGTGCGTCCAAGGTGTGCATGCTTGCGCGCCCTACGAGCGCTGCCAAAACACCAATGGCTCCTTCACCTGCGAGCAGCCTAGAACCACTCGCGCTCCTTACGTCTCCGAGAGACCTGGACTACAGTGCCGCAAAGGCTACAAGGTATGGTACAAATTTAGAACAGTTTAGGTTTCGATAAAATGGAGTATTAATAGTAACTTTGACTAAAGCAGCTTCGTTTAAAATTGAAATTTTAAGGTAGATACTAAAATCGACAGCTGCGTTGACGTAGACGAGTGCCTCGAAGGCCCAGGCTGCAGGGATCATGAAAGGTGTCAGAATTTACAAGGAACTTACGACTGCTTCCCGCTCTGCGATCCAGGCTGGTATTTTAATATTCCTACGAAAAGCTGCCAGGACGTCGACGAGTGCCTTCTGGGACATCATTCTTGCCGCCAGGTAAAAGGGACTGGGTGTGAGCTGAAAATGCCAAAAAAAAAGTTAAAACTTTATCGGTTCTCTTTATCTTTGTGGATATGATTTATACAGCGCACGCAGTATTGTCGGAACACCAATGGCTCGTACGTATGCGAGTCGTTGAGCGCCTGTCCAGTTGGCTACCGACGTGCTCCTGACGGCAGTTGCGCTGACGTCGATGAGTGCCAGGAGGGTCTCCACGCCTGTTCGCGCGAATCCTACCGCTATTGCGTTAACCTCGGGGGCAGTTATGAGTGTATCACTCGGTTGCCATCGTGCCCTCGAGGATACGAGTACTCCCTGCTGACGCGTCAGTGCGAGGATGTGGACGAGTGCCGAAAGGGTCAGGCACTCTGCAACAGTCGCTTCAACGAGCGCTGCGTCAATCTTAGGGGCAGCTATCGTTGCGATCGACCAGCACTCGATTTACGCCAGCAGCAACGCCGACGACCCGCTTGTCCCGAGGGTTTTAATTACGACGCGGAGCTACGCCGCTGCAGTCAGTCCAGCAACGAAACGACCACCCAGCCGATATCCGTGTCTACGCCTGAAGCATAATGAATCATAATTATTAGCTCCCGTTAGCCTTTATTTGCTTTCACATATACTTTTATATAATTTTTTGTACAGGTCTCCTGTCCGGGACACCTGTAAGAGATACTACGAAATTTCCTGTGTACATATATCAGTTAACGACTTTCAATTTTGCCAGTAGACGATTTTTTTTTTAATTTAATTTTTCTACACTTATAAAGTGGCTTAAAAATTTAAACCCGCTTTAATACTTACATTGTATCATTTTTATATTTATTTTTTACTTTGGAAAACAATAAAATTTCATTGTTTAAACGAAAGGTTTATGGAAATGAAAGATTCTTCTTATTGTTGTACCAGCACTTTGAGATATATATCACTGTCTATTAGAGGAAAACATGTTCAAAAATATATCCAAGGTAAACACATTACTATTTGATAATATATTAGTCTTCATATTTTGCAGACGTAGCCTGAAAAAAAATCTGAGTGATGTTTCTCTCGGGCCCCTGGGCAACATTGTACAAGATGAAATCCCAATTGCGTCTCTTCCAAGGCTTTATCAATAATAATCGCAAAATCTTTTCCTCTAATGCTGTTGCAATTGCACGTATTGTTATGCGTTTTCTTTTGTGTGTTGGACTGTCATGCGTGTTCAAACTAGAAGTTTGCCGAGAAAAGAGCGATCATTGTCATTTGCCTAATTTCATCAAACTATCGATTGTTTAAGTAAAAGTTCATATTTGTTTGGCAACGTTTGTTAGATATCGACGAATGCGCCGAGGGAACGCACAACTGCGCCGGAAGAAAATGCTTCAATTTACCAGGTAAATTTCAGTGCGCCCAGCTTCCACGACCACTTGCGCGAAGAAAAAATTATTCGACAGCGACGACAAGCCGAGCGAGCAGCACCGTTCCAGCATCTAATAACAAATGTCAAACTGGTTCACGGTAAAATTTTATACTTACTTTATTAATTAAACAATTAATTTGCGGAATTTAAAAAAAAAAGATGGTTTTGCAGTTACGATGCGGTCCGTGGAGGCTGCATAGACGTGAACGAGTGCGAGGAGCTGGAGGACGCGTGCAGCAGCAACGAGGAGTGCGTCAATAGCGTGGGTAGCTTCAAGTGCAATTGCCTCTCTGGTTTCTACAGAGACGAGCTGACGCAAGCCTGCGTCGACGTGAACGAGTGCCTACTAGAGAATGACTGCCTGCCATCGCAGCGCTGCGACAACACCATTGGCAGTTACACTTGTATCCGTTTTTTGTCCTGCGGCACTGGCTACACCCTCAACTCGGCCACGGAGAACTGCGAGGACGATGACGAGTGCAGCCTCGGTACCCATGACTGCTTGGCGGGATATCACTGTCGCAACACCCTCGGTAGCTATCGTTGCATCAAAGACAGGAGGACGGATGCGAAGACCGCCCGGCCTACTTTTAGATCGACTATAGCGACCTTTACTACCCCACGGTGACTAAGATGCAATAATTATAATTATAATACTGATTGTCAGTGGCTATTATGTTTTGGATTATTAATAATTTTGATTTTTTCTGTACGTAGAACTACACAGAGTACAGTGACTACAGAGACTACGCAGAGTCCACAGAGTACTACGAAGAAACCGACGACAAATGCTACATACAGAACTAGAATAACTACGAGTACGCCTCGAACCACTTCGACAACCTCTCCAACTAGCACTTCTACTACTACAACGACGATGAGGACTACAACAAGAAGTACCCCGAGGTATACTCCAAAGACTACCCCGAGGTATACCCCTAGGCCTACCCCGTGGTATACTCCTAGGACCGCGAGGACTACACCGAGGAGTACTACTACTACAACAACTACAGAGGAAATCCCAACAGTCGCTAGTTTACCTACTGCAAAGTCGAATACTACTGTAATTTCTACGTAAGGCTTTATTTTTAAGTGCTACATATTTGAAAAACTGTTAGATTGTAATTAACGAGTAATTATAGAATACTAAAAGATAATTATGTTGAAAGAAAAAAATTAAGTTAAGTTATTATTGAATCAGCAAATTTAATTATACTTCATTTGCAGATATGTACCCTCTTGCCCTATCGGCTACATTCGTGACCGCTTCACTGGAGTGTGTAAGGATGCAGATGAATGCGCCGACGGTACGCACAAGTGCAAACCAGATCAGAAATGTGAAAATCGAATAGGAGGATACGTTTGCTTCTGCCCAACAGGTATGACGATTTAATGAGTAACCGAATAGAAATTTGTAATCTTCACGACAGATATCGAAATCGAATTACTTTACAAATGAGCTACTAAGTCGGCCAGTATTCATAAAGAAAATTTTGAAAACTGTACTTAGGATACGAGGTAAACAGGCTGAACGAGTGCGTCGACGTCAACGAATGCTCCTTCGTTCCCGATGTGAAAATCTGTGGCAGTAACAGCCGGTGTGTGAACACGCCGGGCTCGTATCGGTGCATCTGCGAGGTGGGCTACGAGAACGACGGAGCTGCTGGGGCCTGTCATGACATTGACGAATGCTCGTCACGACCGGGACTTTGCCAGCAGGAGTGCCGCAACAACTGGGGTGGATACAGCTGTCTCTGTCGCTTTGGATATCATCTCAAGTCCGATAATCACACCTGCGAGGACATCGACGAGTGCACAGAGTATCGCGACAGCAACCTATGCGTTGGCATTTGCGATAACACTCCGGGTAGCTACATGTGCCGTTGCCCCAATGGCTATCGACTTGGAGAAGATTCTCGTACCTGTCAAGGTAAATTTTGAATGTTCATTAAAGGTTTAATTGCCGGAGAAAAAATCTTTTAGTTTTTTTTCTGGAGCTATTTTTTGCTGTCTGTAAGTAGCTGCTCGATTAGCAAGTGCGCCACGGTAATTAATTAGTCGTTAGTTCGATTTAAGTGAGCGTGAAAAATCTAATTGACCTCTCAATTATCTTCTCATTTAAGACATCAACGAATGCGAGAACACGAATCTTTGTAGAGGAGCTGGTGAAATTTGTCAAAACGTTAGAGGCGGATATAGGTGTAACAAGATACAGTGTCCAGTTGGATACATTCTGGACCCTCAAAGAAAAAAGTGAGTTATTTAATACTAATGAAATGAAATGTTGTTAGTCATCGAAGTGGAAGAATAAGAAAAATTAAGCAAAATTGAGGAGGCTCTAAAAAGTCTAAGCTTTTTAAGTCTTTTTTAAGTCTAACTTGAATAAACTACCGTTACTGCTTAAGCACTTGCTATTATTCTATGAATTTTTCATAGAATCTAAACAGAAAACAAAAAACTACAGAAACATCGATATTTTTAATGAAAAATTAATAAAATTGTTATAAATCACTTGCAGATTAGCCTGATCATTATTATTATTCTTCTACATTGACGAACACCACGAGTTAATGTCAGAATTTAACTTCGTACAATATGATAGTCTTTTTATGTTAAATTGTTTACTTTCTTTCAGTCGATGCATGCGTGAAAGTCCATTCTGCCCTCCAGCAGACAGAGCATGTTTTCTCCGCCCGTCGCACTACACCTATAATTATATAGCGATTGTCTCGATGTATCCGATTCCGGCCTCTGGCCAGTTGGACCTTTTCACGATGCGGGGAGCCTACAGCTTTGCCAGCTCGATGCGCTTCACTATGTCTTTCATTCAGACTCGTGCTCCACCCCACGTTATCCCAGCCACAGAGAGTTGTTTTGCTATGCGTAAACCTTCGCAGTCCCAGGCAGTCCTTGTACTCAGGCAAAGCCTTCAAGGCCCTCAGGACATCGAACTGGAATTTTCCATGGAGATTTACGATCCCAGCGGTACCTTTGTTGGTAGCGCTGTAGCCAGGATCTTCATCATCGTCACTCAATACGAATTTTAAACTTTGGCTTTCATACTAATCATTTAATCGCTAATTACTGAGTAAATACTTTATTTAAATAATTGTACTTATACGTTTAACTATACTTAATTACTTAAAAAGAAAATGTTTACATTCCGACTTCAATAAGTCACTCATATTTTCAAAGATGCCATAACAAATTTTATCGTCGCTATAAAATATCTGAATCCATAATTTTTTCTTTTGTTCCTTTCGTTTGCTTTTTGCGGAATGGTCACGCGTGACTTGTGATAAAGTATAAATGTTTAAGTTCTTTTGTACTTACTAATAAATAAATACCATATTTTAAAATAAAAGACGACATTAATTTCGTAAATTTAATTAAGTTGAATAAAAGGGGAAGCTAAAAATGAAAGGAAATAATTAGAGGATTTTCATGTACAATAGGTACGATAGAAAAATGAGACCAAGTTAAAACTTGAGATCCTTACGATTCTTTATTGAGATTCTCGTCGCATTCACGATCAACTAACTATATATCATTCTTCACTTTAATGGTGAATTCTTACTATCGGAGAAAAATTCCGGTAAAAAATAAAAGTCGTAGTTTCACAAACTTCACGGACCTTTTCTTTTCACTCTCGCTGAAGAAAGAGTGCCGTTCAATATTTCTAATTTAATCTCACATTTTGACACTCTTTCACTAATGTGAACATAAAGAATTGTAATAATAGCGCAATACTTGCGAACAATGTGTACATTGCATATTGCGGAAACGCCATAATCATCAATGGGAAGAGCGAGATAAATAACAAGGCTAATAGTTAAAACCTAGTGTCGCGAGTACATATCACACTTACCAAATTCTATACATTCATATAGAAAGGGATCACTCGCATTGGTACAATATATTCGATTGATTTTAAACGCTCCTATTTTCCATTATTTTCTTTTATCTGAATGTACCTATTTCTTTTTTACTTCTCTTCCTTTAAGTACCAACTATTACAGATAAGTATTTAATAATTAATATTGAAATCATAAATATATGCTACTTTATATAAGAGGAATAACAATGTACGGATGTACTGAATTTAATCTTTCACCGCAATTGCTACTTAAAGCTTTGCATTTAGATCAATCATTTTTATATATACGCTAAACGTAATCTCTTGCGCTGATATCTACATTAACAACTTGGGTTATTCGAGTGTTGAGGATATCTTAATGCATTTTTAATGCAACCTTATTAAGTAATGAAAGTAATTGAATAGATTAATTGAACCTTTATATGCAACATTAACAATTACATTTTAATAAATATCGTTTATACAAAAAACAAATATTAACAATGAGCATCATGCCATATTTATAATTAATCTTTTTTTTCAAACTGCAAAATTTAATATACTTAAATAAGTTTTATTTACTAAAAAATTTTTATTTAAAAGAAAATAATGAGTAAAATTTTCTATGTAGTCGTAAAATTCAATATCACCGCCCGTTTTAGGCCTTCAAAGAAATTTTGGAAAGATCATAATTTCACGGATGATGTAAAATCCAAGAAACAAACTGTAAACGGATTGCATAAAAAAAAAGTGTAGAAAGCTAAAGAATTTAAAATCGCAGATGTACAATTCTTATTTGATTTCAAAATGTACTACATGCTTGATAACAAAAATGTTATTATGTTTAGGTATAATACATGCTTCATCTTCAGGAAAATTTTTAAAACTATATGTATTTACACTCAAATAAAAAATTATTTAAAACTTTCAAAGAATACCTATAACATTTCGAATATATATATATATTACACTCGAATTACTCAAGTTCTTCGTTTGCTTTCCTCCAGTGTTCTGAACCATTTACGGAGATTTTAAGCGCAAGCTTAAATTTTTTCGCAAATGTCGGTTTACATACAAGTCACTTATCCAAAAGCAGACCCAAAACTGTTGGCAGTGTAATCTACCAAATGCCAACTGATGAAGGCGTTTGCTTATTTTTCCTTCCTCTTTCTATTCGCCTTTTTCTTCGTCATCCCTAGGCACTCTTGGAGAACGTTTGACTAGGAGATGGACGCACGTGCCTTGGCGACGTTTCTCTTTTTCACACTCGCACACTCAGACAGAAATTATTTCTTGCACCCATATATACACGTGCTCACGATTTCGCCTGTATTACTTGTATTATATGTATGTATAAATATTTTTTTTCTTTTTTTTACATATCTATCGAATACATAGATCAATCAATCGTTATCACATTGTCGTTGTTTTGGTTAAAAAATAGTTAATTAACTGATTAATTAACTGCATGTACAGACTAAACTTGCGAATGAATTTTGCTCTTGGAGAAGAAAATTGACCAAAATCCTTCACTCGTTACCGCTTTCGTGAAAAAAAAATGAGATAAGATAAAAATCTTCATAACACTGAGAAAATATGAAAATGAAACAATCAAGAAAATTGTTTAACTATTTTCTCGTATTTTAGAGACTGTAACTTAAGTTCTTATTTGAAACTTAATGATTTTAATTGGATTATTAAAATCATTTGAAATATTCCCCTTCGAACGAATGATTCTCCGGAAAAAGCAAGATCCATTCGTTAGTCGAACCTCGTATACCTTCTCCGCAAACCGTACAACGAACGCGTTCGCAATTAAACTGACGACGCAGTTGGAAGTATTTGATTGATCAAATTGATAGAGTTTACAAACGGCTAGTGAACTCGCTATTGAACAAAAACGCAACTATTCTATCGTACGTACCATGTGCGTTTCAAGTTAAGTATTGGACCGCTATTCTTAACTTTTTTCGATTATGCGACAAATTACAGAAAAAAAAATAGAAAACAATGGCAGGTATTGAAGAAAATAAAATAAATAAATAAATATTGACGGAGGAGCTTCGTACTTGAGGATTCGAATCGAATATTAACTATCGATTTTTGGCACAAGGGTTTGCACTCGCTCATGGATCACAGAAAGAGTTAAATCAATGACCTTTTCTTTTTCTACATGTTTTCGGATATTACTGAAATAATATCTCTATTCGACGTGCAAATACTCGAATTTGGTCAACGTATAGTAAGAATAAGGATAATAGAGCAAAAACAATAAAATTCTGCGAACAACATGGAAAAGGTCAATGGTTCTCACAACTATACGCAATGCCAAGCACAAAGCATCCTCCAATTACTCTTTATGAGAGAAAATACGCCTTATCAAACTCTTTCATTAGAGATCAGATTTTGATCAACGAGCATCATCAATCATTGATGAAAGAACATGAGCATGAATTTTCATGTTATACCACACACTATCTCGATCTGTTTATTTAACTTTATTACTCTCTGAATTTCTCGGAAAATAATAACATGATGTTACTAAGTTAATGATTTTTCTAATTATAGTCTATCTAGAAGAAATAAGTTTTTCTTTGCAAACATCTTTGTAATTTTAGTATCACGAAATTTCAAAAAAATGTATTATTCAATGCTCGATGTCATTGACTACAAATGTTCAGTCTTTTAATAATTTTTCGTGACAAATATTTATTGTCGATAAAGTTTTAGTTCATAAATTTTGAAGATTTGAATTGATCGTTAAATTACGTAACAATTTCAGGGAACCCGTAGCGAAGCTTCGAATTTTAACGTCTAATTCATCACCTAATTATGAAAAACTATAATGGATATAATGTTATTAATAAACAGCAAATAAATTAACACATATAAAGGTGAAAAAAAAATAATAAAACAAACGCGTAATCAAAGTTGACGACAATATTAATTCATATCGAGTATAACTTTTTTTACTAATATAGATTCCCCGAGAAAATCAGAAAGCGACTAAACAGATATGCAAAATGAGAATTATGGCACGTACTTAGTGAGCTTGGGTACCGTCAAGCTCCGCGAACTCTTTAGCCACTTTGAGAACGTAAAGCAGCCGTTCGTGGAGTTCAGAACTGCAACCATAATCGCGCAGGTCGCTGAGCCAGTAGGTAGACGCTCGACGCTCAGCATCGATGTATGTGATAAGATAGCCGGGCCCAGACGCAGCAGCCCGTGATTGTTGATGATAATGAGGATCCTGAGTTACAATGAGTTTAGTGTGATCTTCAAAGAAATTCATCTGTAGCAGCGGCACACTTAATTCCATTACGATGGCTTTACTTGTGCGTAACCAGCGACGCATTAACGGCACGCTACCACTTTTCAAGGATCGACGAGCCTCTCCACGATGATTCGTTACCTCACCACCTACATAATTATTTTTATGGTATATTGAATTTAATAAAATATTTTATATTATCAAAAAAAATATCTTATTTTAATTATTTACCTTCGGTCAAACGCTTATCCATGTAATCAGTAAAGTGTCGCAGTAATTCGAGCTTCTCTTGCAAATGAGCGGGGACGTTTCGTTCTCGATTGTATCTCGTAACTTGGTCATCCATCGTCACATATTCCACTCGTCTGCAATGAGTAACATAAAGTTAAAATGACTTGAATCTTTTGCGAATACTTATTGTTACGTATTAATAAATAAATTATTTGAACAAAAAGCCACTAATCACTAAATTAATGTTCTCTCACTTTCATTATAAAAATTACTTAAGAGAGCATTATTACACTGAAAAAAATTTCGTTAATTTTAAATAAATGATTTACTTCAATAGTACTTATTAAATATTTCTTTGAATCAAGTAATGATTTCATTAAAACTACATGAATTTATTTGTTTCTAAATAAATTTAATAGTTTCAAAAAAATAAATTTTTGACTCAATAAAATATTTAATAAGTACTATTGAAATAAATATTTGCTTAAAATTAACAATTTTTTTCTCAGTGTAGACACGCTCAAAAACTCGAAATTCAAATAATTCAAATAAAAAATCAAGAACTGCGGGTGTACCTTCTATCATGAGTGCAGCTCATCTTGCTACTATCGTTGAAGAGAACACCGACGGATCTATCAGACAACTGGAAGGCCAGACCATATTTGTTAGAGTAATCGATCCACTTAGTGACGAAGAGAGGTGCATAGTCGTCGACAAGCGGTGGGTTACAGCGGGGTCGAGGGCCGCGTACCACAGCTGCTAGGCATTCTTCTAGCGCCCGGCTCATAAGTTGACTGTGTGTTGTTCCCCTGTTACCAAGATTCGTGGCCGCCGGCAACAGTTGAGACTCCGCCAGTTGCTGGTCTTGCTTCTTGTGTGCTTCTAAACACAACACACTACTAATACGTTGCCGGAACCGCGGTAGCTTCGGGAACCGCCAGGAAGCCAACCAGCTTGACACCTTCTTCTTTTTTTTGCTCTTTTTTCCATCCTGTACTCCTGTTGGTTGCTGTTGCTGCTCGTGTTGTTGTGCGAGATCCTGCTGGGTTATCTATAATTACATTCAATTTATCAAATTCCTTTTTAGATCGATTTTGATTAAGATAAAAAAAAAATATATATAAAAGTTTCTTAGAGTAGATTAAACAAAGTAATTAATGGTTCAGATGTACGAAGCTCACCTGATGTGGACCAGGAGGGAAATTAAGATTGGGGGTGAAACTGGCGAGAGCAGAGTTGCGCTCGGCAAAGGAGAACCTTGGCGCCTGGTAACAACAACTGTCAGGCAGGGTGTTTGGCGCATACTCTTGGGTGAGGTACGGGTGTTCCTTGACAAGTTCGAGCGAAGGTCTAAGCTCCGGATTCGGCTGCAAAAGCCACCGCACGAGGTCTTGACCGGCGCGTGTTGCCGTGCTGTCGTCCAGCTCTTTGTAACGGTGATTGCAGATTCTCGAATACGTCTCCTTTAGAGTCGAGGAATCGAATGGTGGTTGTCCCACTAGTAATGCGTAAAGAATACATCCTAATGCCCACACATCTGCCTCGTAGCTGAGCGAGAGTTTAAATAGCACCTCAGGTGCTATAAAATTCGGTGTGCCGCATATCGCTCTATAAAAAAAGAAAATATTTTAGTTTTTCTTTTACAAGTATCATGTTAAGTAATTTTAATTCTTTGATTATTTATTCACCGTAGGAATAACGAGAAATAAAGGTGAAATAATGAAATGAGAAGTTGCTAAGTGGACTCTATGTGCAAATTGAAAAGTGAAAGAATGCCAAGAAGCCGGTTGGAACGTAGGAAGGTTTCTCTATTTATTTCAGTGTATATTTCATCTGCATAACGGTTGCAGCGATCCATGACGATTTTATCTTTAGTATACGAGAGTTGCAGTCTGCAACATACTTGCATCAATTTACAGTTTACTCATAAAGATGCTTGTAAATTATTCAGACGCGTATAGGAGGAAACGCGCAATTGCATGACGTAAGTTCGAAGATCGGAGACAAGCTGACGACATCGCACCGGTTGTCGCTGTATATTAAAAGCGAAACCGTCGCTTTACAGCGCTCCGCACTATCCGATATCAATGAATCGTGAAGAAAAAAACCGTAATTTATAAATAAGTCACGAAGGTGATCCCTTGAATGGTCAATGTCGTTATTGCGTGACATACACTGTAGGTATTGCTCTAAAAATAATACATCCTAGTTAATCGATATTTCAGTATCATCCCAACTTAAGTTAATCCTCTTACGTCCGCTCATCTCAATTATTAATAAAATCTTATTTCATGATTTTTTTTTAACTTGCAACTTGCGGATATTCCATTTTTAACTGGAGAGGGAGAGGACGGAAATGAGGAAAGTCATTGATTTCCATTTGAATAAATTTTTAAAGAGCGTAAGATAAAGTAAACTCACACTCGACGTCGCTGTCCGTCAGGCTGAGTTGCCAGTCCAAAGTCTCCAATCTTGACGATCATGCGCTCGGAAAGGAACATGTTGCCTGGTTTGAGATCTCGATGTATTACCTTCTGGGAATGGATGTAGGCTACCCCCGACACCATCTGCTTCATATAGTATCGCGCCTCGGGTTCCGTCACCTTTCCTCGGTACTTTAGTACGCGCACCAAACTCTGCAAAATAAATGAATAAGATAAGTTTTTAAATTTTTGTAATGTAAAAAATTTACATGCAGTATTATTTAAACCATAGTCTATATAATAAGCAAGTGATTTATCATATTAAAAATACGATTGTATAAATTCAAAATCGTTACAAAAAATGGCAGATAAATATGAGCTTTTTATATAATAATAATATTTTTTCTTTAAAGAAAGTGTTTTGAGATATATTGGAACGGAAATGGAATCAACTATTTTTAGCTTCCTTCTCTAACCCCGGGTAGCAAAACGTACCCAACAAGTTTAAAAAGAAATTTCTTCGTTTCGATAAACTCCGTGAACCGTTAAAAAAGAAACTCTTAAATTAATATATTATAATACTTGAAGACATCAATTCTTTGAATCTAAAGCCTGATAAGAATCAATGAATTTCAGATCTGCTAAAAGTCGCGTTGCCATTTATCGATAATTGATTCTCCAGTCTTAAGTATCTACTTCAGTTCTCTGGAGACAGAAAACTAGATCATGAAATAAAAAAACTTAATGGATCGTTGCACGACGACCAGCACATTTCGGAAAATTACACTGACGCGTGATCGCGAGCTACGGCCGTCTCGACTCATTCATAGAAGCCTTGAAATTTTCAAGCGGGTGGGCTTTAAATAATTCGATCTAACTTGTGAACGAAATTTCGACCTAATACATGATTTTGCTTTCAAGTTGTTACACTGGAGACAATTCCATACGCATATATAAAATGTATAATATTTTACATAATTAAAAAATATTTTTTGAGGCCTCTGAACTAAAATTTCTGTTCCAATTGATTAAAAAACGTTAAGGAAAAATGATATAAAGCTCTTTTATACAGAGACAAAGAATACATGTAAAATAAAAAAATAACAGAAAATAAAACAAAGGTAAAGTTATATAAAACTGTCAACCGATCCGGTTTCATATAAATTAGTCATAAATAAAAGATTAAATTTAAAAAAATGCGCAGTCATCGAGTAAATAAAAACGATTCACAAACGAAAGCATTGATTCGGCTTTTATAACTTAGGTATGAGTGGTGTTCTTGTTTATAAACTAGAAGATGCTTTCTCCAAGTGAGGCACGTGAAACCGGTTCTACAGCATACAGGAGCTTAGGGTCAATCAACCTTTTAAATCAAGAGTTTCCCGTTTACTTATCCTCTGCTAAAGAATCTTCATCCACTTTTACGATTCTACTAAAGAATCGATATGACTACGAAAATCTAAAGGATGTAAGAGAATTTCGCAGATACAAAGAGAGTAGATTTACCTTTTTCGAACAAGCTTCGAGCAGCATGTATACGTTCAGACTGTCCTCGAAGTAGTGATGCATCTGCACGACGTTTACGTGATTCAGTTCCTTGTGAATCATTATTTCTCGGGCGATCTAACGGTAGAACAAAAACCAATTTACTGTTACATTCGAGCAGTTAAATTTTCTAATAATTGTTTAGTCGAATCTAATATTCAGTAGTTTCTAAATCGTGTTAAAAAAATATACCTTCTGCATATGAATTTTCTGCATCTGATGCTTCGGAATTATTTTGCAAGCATAACGTTTTCTCGTTGCGATGTCGGTAATAAGATAGACTCGTGCGAATCCTCCCTAAAATAATCACAATTATTAAACATTTAAAAAAAAATACATTTCCAAGTACGTTCAATTCTAAATCAGCGTAACCTATATGAAATAATAATTTGACGGATAGAAGAGGAAGGGGAAGCGGAAGAGGTGCCGAGAAAAGGCTTCGTATCGAGTGCATGGCAGAAGACTCGGTGGAGTTGAAAAATAGGCCTCGAGTCCCTCGCAGTCTTCCTATATATCAACTAGTGTCGCGACGTATTTTTGAAAAGGCCAAGAGACGCGGGCCGCGTGCCAAAGCCAAGTGCGGCCCCGCCGTTGCGATATAGTTCTAGAGCAACAGACGGTGTCTCGGCATCTTTTTCGGCCAGAGCCCGCCTTCCTCGTCGGCGCGTCGCTGATCGAAAGAAATTACACGCCGGTTATAAACAGCCCCGTCTCCTCCCTTTTCTCGCCACCTCTTTTATCACCCGCTAAGAATATCTTTTTCAACTGTAGCGTGAATATTAAAGGTATAGCAAAAAAGCAACTCCACACCTGTATATAAAAAAAAAGTAAAAACATTAATTAGGTTTTTAAATAAGCAATACACGGAGAGAAAAGTACTTGTAAATATTATTATACTGTTGTGTAACGCAAAGACAGACTCAACAGATCTAAAATCTTACTAAAAAGTATAATAAAATTTACTATAATTTCAGCAAAATTTACTGCAAATCTAGAAAATCTTACTATTATTTCTAGTAAAATTTTTTATTTGTCGAGTCTGTCCCTGTGTTGCAAACCAATACAGTAATTGTTGCTAGAACTTTTGTCTCCGTGTAGTTTAGACATATTACTTAGAAAAAACTAGTGAAGGAGTATATCGAAGGTGACCGCGAGCTTAGGCGCTAAAAATAGATTGTCTTCTTGCACGGGATAAAGGGGAGAGAGAGAAAGAGAGAAAGGAGAGGAGTTAGCACTTTACCTTGCCCAGCAAATGGCCTTTGAAATAGGCGTTGCCCTTCTCGGAGTCGACGACGTAAGGCGAGTCAGGCTCGCTGGAGAGCGAGCCGCTCCACGAAGCAGTGCCAGTCGACTGGGCAGCGCCCGGAGCGGTCGTACTGCTCTTTACCAGGGCATTTCGCATCCTTTGAGTAGGGTTGCTTGCGGTCACGGAGTTCAGGGCTCCAGGTGTCCGCGCCGATGACGAAACGTCCACGTAGGCTCCCGACGACGGGGTCGATGATGATTGGCTCGTGCTGCTTGGGCTGCTCGTCGGTGCATTCTACATATTTAATTATTTATTTAGTAATTATAAATATATTGGGTTAAAATTAATATATACACTAACAGAGATGTTATAATAATTATTACTATACTGCCTGGTAAAGGTAGTAAAAATTGTATAAGAATTATTATTGATTTAAGGATTAATTGTTAACATATTATAGTAATTCTATTCAAATAAAATAGTTATATAATTTACGGTTTATATGGAATTTTAAAATACTGTTTAATGCAGTTTAATATAAATTATGGTAATATTTTCTACTTTTCCAGAGAGTATGTTAATTATTGTTAATACATTGTCGACATTATAGATAATGAGTTTAGCAAAAAATAAAAGAATGTAATCAGATAGCAATTGTATTCAGTCATTCATGTTTGTCCTCTACAGTGTTTTAACTTGATTAAGTGTTTCATTGAAAAAAATCAAATTGATTGTACAAATAATGGATAATCTTCTTATCGATAAATGGACTTCACAGTAAGATTTTTTTAATGCAAATCTTAAAATAGCATATCGTTAACTCTATATAAATACTCTTGTCAGGGATACACTATAAAAATGCATTCAGCACACCAATCATACAACAATTTTGTTCTTTATAAGAATTTGTAAGCAAAGCAGCAGACATACAGGTGGATATATCTAAAAAAATAAAAAAGGAATGTGAAATTTTAATTTTCCAGTGCTGCAACGAATCGCTATCGTATTTACTTGCAAGTACAAACAAAATGAGAAAACAAAGTTTTTTAAAAGTACAGCACCCACCTTATGAGTGTGATGAAGAGGTGAATTGACGGGTCGAAGGATCTCGTGCTCAGCACTGGGCGATTTGTTCTGCGAAGCCTTCGACGGGTAACCAGGATGCGAGGAGTAGGAAGTTTCGGACTCGAGGGGCGCCGACGATCCGTAACCGATGCTACCGGTTTCTGTGCAATCGCTGCGCCGGCGCAGCCTGCCCAAGTAACTGTTGCTCTTGCTTACGTCGCCGGAAGGGCTCTTCTTCTCCTGCTCCTCCGTCAGCCGCAGCGATGACGAGCTTGAACTCGGCAGCTCCCCTCTCATTCGACCTGAATGAATCACGCAAAAAATCTCAGTTTTTTTTATTCTTTTCACTTGCGAGTTTCTCTCGTGACTCCCATCTCCCTGCGGGAATGCTCGATCGATTTTTCATCCCGTTTGATTTTTCATCTCGTCGCTTCTCGACCACTTTATCATTTTTCGCAAGAGCGACGAGTTTTTTTTTTCTGTACAGTTGAATTACTTCTGTGACGCGCGAGACAAGAATTAATTTGATTTTGTTAGCTCTTTGATAGTAGTAATCGCTCTGCTCCAATTTGTTCAGCTTCATTTGAGACGATAATGCAATAATGCATTATCAGCGGAAGATTAGTAAAGAATCTTATTCTTGGTTAAACAAAAAAAATGTAAAATCTTTTGCTCGTTTGCTTTGCACATAGTAAGATTAAATCGCGATTTTTTTCTGACGTTCTGCTTGGTATAACGATCTAATCGAATTTTTTAAAAATTATCCATAAAGTATTTTAGATCGTATCTATTTAATTTTTGCATTGTGACAGGTAAATGCGTCGTCAAAGAATATTATAACACAGTTTTTCACATTTTCTGTAAATTTTAACTGATTCCTATTTTTCTTATTCGAATACTATAACATTATTTTAATATTAACTTTATGAAGTTAAAAAAATTCAGTATCAATTTAAACTTAAAATTATGTTAGGATTAGAATATGTATAGACGTCTGTGTTATTTTTCGGCACTGAATTAAAATGGATTTATTTGAAAAAATATACTCAAAAATAGGAAAGACTGAATTGTTAATTATACGGAAGTGTAACATCTTTTCATTATTTAATATTCTTCTTTAATTTATATTTTAATAGTTCAACTGCATAGCATTCAACGAAAAGCAGAATAGCAAATTTCTACTAATTTTTAGGTTTCACTTTTCTCTAGTATCTTATTACATCACGCTACTTTATTCCAATTACTTTTTTGACAAGCGTTTCAAGACAAATCAAATTCTTTCAAATCTAACAAACATTGCAAAAATAGTCTTGTCAATCCAGTGCAAATGCGGTAGGCATCCAAATATTACCAATTACGTCATGAAAACGTACAATAATTTAAAATTTTGTAAACACATCGGAGTTCATCAATGTTATGAAATCACACGGCATAATCTTTTCACATTCAAAACTCTTTGTGCTTCTTGGTTTTTAAAAAGAAACCACTCAAGAGAACTACTCTCTGTATTGACAAACAACGAGGATGTACAAGCAAACTGTCACAAAGCCTGCTTTTTAAAAGGTCGATCAAGTTACCTGCAACTATAAATCACATCTCATAACTAAATTACATCCTACAATTAGATTACGTCCTACACCTCGAACATGCGAGTATTCCAAGACAAAACAAAAAAAAGTACTCACCAGGTATCCCCGGTGGGCTCGGCGGTTGCGCCACGTCCGCGGACATGTCTCTCCTGTGTCTGGCACTGCAGTGGCCTGCTCGTCGCACACTCGTTCCTCGGAAGGCTCCCACTGGCCGGCCGCTCTCAGCGAAGCATCTCCCTCAGCTCGTAGTAAACACGACACTGGCCTGGCCCTCCTGGCCACCGCTAACCAGCGAATCTGATATCGATCCCCGGAGCTCGCCTCTCCCCCCCACCCCCGAAGGCAGCTCGACTCTCGACGACTCCACGTTGAATTGCACACGCGACTCGAGCTTGCGGTGCGAGAGGCCCGTTATTGTTCCTCCGCAAGGTCGCCGCTCTTGTTTGCCTTTATTCCGCGGCGCCTTTTATAAATCCAATGCAATCCGCCAAGTGCTTATCGACCTTCCGGGCGACGATCCTCCCGCGCATGACGCGCGACAAAAGCCTCCGCGAGGAGATGACGAGTACCGTCGCTTTTGTACGTACACACCTTGAAGACGCCACTCGAGTCGTGGGAAGCCCAAAAAATAGAGACGAAAAGAAAAAAAAGAGAATCCGGCTCCTTTGATTGTCGACCGGCGCTGCAGGTGCAGCAGCTGCCCTCTCCCCTCCTCGCGGACTTTCACACGCACGCACTCGGATCCTTTGTCAGAGTCCCTCGCAGGGGAGAGAGAATCTCCGCGAGCACGTGCGGTGCTCTCCACTATGCGGCTTTCGCGTTGCGCGTACACTTTCCGATGTTACGGCGCCTCGCGGCTATCGATTCCTCTGCGCGGAGCGTCGCGCGGCCGACGGCTAATACCCTACTGTCCGGAGGAGCCGCGCGGAGGCCGCTGTATACTCACCGCGGGGCGGCGATGTTTGCTCGAAGCGCCCCGCCGACGACGAGTAGTATTTGCGCACCGCGCGAGCCCCTACTCTCTCGCATCTTCGGAGCGACTCGGGCCTGCTCTTCTTCTCTCGGCTGCTTCCTCTCCCCCATGCACTGCCGTCAGCGGCAGCAGCAGCTACAACTGCGGCTGTTGTACATGACGCGGGACTGTCTTGCTTCTTTCTCTTTCTCTCGAGCGCTCCTGCACTCGCTGCACCTTCTCTTCTGTATGGAAGTATATGCACGCAAGTCGGAGAGTGGGTATGTTATATGTGTGTGTATGGTTGCAGTTCCACCACCAATTCGCGCCCTCTCGATTTTTGCGATCGATGATTTTCAATGTTGTGGCGATTTGCAGTATTTAAATGCTTCAAAAATAAAAATTTTTTTTTTTATATTAATGTCTGGGTTATTGATTCTCGATTTGTAATTGTACGGTTTGAAAGTGGAGAATTAAAGGCTTATTGGAGAAGAGTATTTTGTTGATTCTTCGATCACGTGACTTGGGGCTGTAAATTTGAATTTGAAATTGTACATTCGTATGTGCGTACTTTTTTTTTTTTTAATACAAGTTTATTAAACGTAAATGTAACAATAAAGTAAATTATATTTATTTATTTATTTATTTAATGAAATTCAACGGACTAGAGTCCTTAAGGTTACATTTGGAAATTACACTATTAACTTAAAATTAGGTATAAGAAACAAAAGTGTAATATAAGTATATAAATGAGTATTTTAATAAAATATTTATTTATTGGAAGATTTATCTATAAGGAATTGAATGTTTATTTAAAACTGTAAGAGGGATTTTTATAGTATTACAATTTTAAATAAATACGCATTATAAGTAAAATATGTTTTTGTAAATTAAAAAAAAATGTGTATTACTTTATAACAATGTAATTGGTGTATATATAATAGTGAAAAGTAAATTCGATTAAAGTATATAAAATAAAATTGTTTAGTACATTTACACCCGATGTGTGTCTTGTGCACACGTGCGTTAAGATAAATTTTTTTATATAGATTTGCAGTCATGCGCGATAACTCGCAGGAGCATCAATAAATAAAATATTAATAAAATCATTTCTGGGTCGTATACTTTTACGCGTTTTTCTTGACACTTTGTTAATTTATCTGGATTATAATAGAGGAAATCTATACAGAAAACAATTCCAGTGAAAGATTTTTATTGATAAATCAATCTCTTTATATATAGCACATAAAAACTGAGTACATAAAAAAGCGAAGAAATACACTTTTTATGTCAGCGAGTACATAAAAAAAAAGAATATAAAAAATACACAACTAATCTTTATTAAAAAATAAAAAAAGCTGCCTTTCACGCTCAAGCTATTAAACGCTTTTAATCTGTATAAACGCGTAAACGTCTCCCTCTTAATAATTTTTCAGGTGCGCTCCAGTACATTTTAAAGCACCCGACGTGAAAGAAAACTTCACGATCCCTTCGATGCACACTGAAAATAATGAGGAACAAAAAAAGGTGGAAAAGCGACCGAACGGAGCGTCGACGCTGCTAACGTGCGGCTAATGCCCGCGTGAGAAAGTGAGAAGAAAGGCCCAGCCCCGCGTGTCAGATCTGACCCCTCGACACTGTGCAGTGATCTCGGCATCCGTAACGCCACGCCGCGCATTTATATATGCAAGCAAGGCCGAGTGACCGTGGAAAAATATATGAGTCCAAGATATTTTCAGGAATCTCAATGCCCTTCTGAAGATATTTTTAAAACTCCGCTTATCCTCTCTTCAATGTAGTTTCGCTGAATTAATCGCAACCACAATAAAAAATGAAAATTTTGCTGATCCGATATTGCAAAATTCTCGCTGCAAAGCCATTTGCTTTATCTCGTTGAACAAAAATTACTATTTGTAAGAATTAGGAATAAACAAATTATTAATTTAGATTTTTTTTCAGATGTTATCTATTAACGATGACTTTGATAATAATGGTTATTAAATTCTGTCATAATTTTAATTGATTATAATATTTTGACGACGTCTTTATTGTGTTCAAGCTAAATAAAAAAATATTTTTTTTATCTTATTGTATAACTCATATAATTGTAATTATTTAATGTACACTATCTTTTTGTAGTTTGCATGCATTTTATTAAAACGATTGTTTTGTAAAAATATTAAAATTTATTTATGCAATCTGAAAAGATGCTGGGCAGCATATTTTCCTTCAATATTTTTCCTCCATCAAAAACAACAAATTTTAGCAATATCAGCAATTTTGTACAGTGTAGAGATAAAGATTTTTTTAGTCTACGATCCGCTTGAAAAAAGCGAGTTGCGCACGTGAAAATACACAAGAGGTGGTGGACTCGAAAGTGGGACGCGTTCTCCTCGACGGGAGTCTTTGCGTCATCGGTAGCTCGAAAAAAAGTGAGAAGAAGCGGAAAAAAGGAAGTCGAAAATCGAAAGCGAAGATCGAGCGAGCGGAGAGGACATGCCGTTCGTATTTGCTAGATTATAAATATATGTATAAGAAGTATCAATGAGTAGCTCATCAAAACTTATTCGAATTTAGTATCTATTAATGTTATTAATACGATTAAAATATTTACGCAAAAATAATTCCATATAATTAAATTAGTTCTACATAAAAGGCAATGCAAACGTAAGATAACTCAATCTTGTTGTAATAGTCAAATAATATTTATTGATAAAACTTAGGATAATGAAAAGTCTAAACATTATGATAACTGTACTCTAAAATTATTATTTCAAGGACATATTATTGAACATCATGCGGATAATTTCAAGAACATATCATTGAGTTAACATAACATAATCATTGATAATTTCTTGCAGCTTATATAAAAGAGTTGGATTTTCAATTCAAACAGCAAAAGTCTTCATACTTCTAGAGAGTATACACGTACATTTGAAGATTGAAAAAATGAATCGTTGGGTGGGAAAAGTGGCTGTGATTACGGGTGCATCTGCTGGAATTGGTTTGGTAACTGCTAAGACTCTCGTAGGTGAAGGTTTAATTGTCGTGGGCATGGCTCGCAGAAAAGAGAAGATGGAGGTAATTTATTTTTAATTATAAAAGAGAAACAATTTTTTTAAATAATGTTTTTATTAGTGGTGTGATTATAAATATTTAAAAATCTACTGTTATTTTATTTTTAACACACTGGTGGTTAATTCATAATATATAAGAATTTTCTTGTGAAAATTACGTCAAATGATTTAGTGATCAAATTGATAAATGGTGGTTTACAAACAATGAAAATTGTTACAGAAAGATCATTGTAATTCTTAACTTTTTTAAAAGATAAGCTTCGCATTTTTATAGGAAAAGCACCGTAATTATTACAAGATCCGCTCAAATTTTACAGAGGGTGTTTTATCAAAATTGCAGAGCGTGAATGTAATTTTCAGAAGAAATTTCTTTTAGTATGGGATAAAAAAGCGCTATTGTGTAAAATAATAAAAAAATGTACTTACGAAAAATTGTTTAAAAAGGAAAATCAGTATATGTCGCGTATTGGTTCAATTATCAATATTTGTCAAAATTAATATTTTTTTCAATTTATTTAAAATTAAAGAATTGTATTTGATTTCCATTTTTCAATATCTCAATTAATTTTCCATTTGTTCACTAATTCTATAATTTTTCATTATCACTTTTTGCTTTATTTCCCATTTTTTTATACTGCAATTAATTGCGCTACTATTTAAAAATAATTAGAAAGAAATGATGAACGTCGAAGGTCCCGGCAAATTCTATGCAAGACAATGTGATATCACTGATCAAAATGCTGTTCAAAAGACTTTTGAATGGATTAAGGAAACTTTCGGAACTGTACATATATTGATAAACAATGCTGGTGCTGCTAGAGAAGGCTCTATACAAGGTAGTGTAAAAAGTCTTTCCTTCGCTATTTCTTTCAAATTCTTCATTTTTACTATTTTTTAATAACAACATTTTTATGCAATACTTCTTGTTTAGATACTCAAATGGACGAATTGCAATTTATTATAAATGTCAATTTAATAGGATTAATTTACTGCTGTAGAGAAAGTATAAAACTAATGAAAGCTAATGGTCAAGAAGGTCATATAGTAAATGTTAATAGGTAAATCATTTTGTTTTAAGATTTTTTTTTTCGTATATTAATTCAATTCAAATAGTATCATTGTTTTGATTATAAATATCTATTGCAGTATCGCTGGACATAAGTTACCATCAGTGGACGGTAAATATTTAAACGTGTATCCTGCAACTAAATTTGCAGTGAGATGTCTGTCTGAGACTCTCATTCATGAACTGGATGGAAGCAAAATTCGTGTTAGTGTGAGTACAAAAGTAGCCTAAATTCAATGATTTAATCTTACGTAACTATCGCATCTCCGGATAACCGACTTAGATGAAACTTTAGAATTTGTTTTCTATAATAATGTATAGCAAAGTAGACCACTTTTAGTTGGATCCGAAGGGAATTTGTTCTATCCACTGTTAGTTCAAATATTGACGGTATACCTGACTAGCGCAGTTATAAAATAAATTTGACTACATTACAATTCTCTATGTGCATTAGTCTTATAATTTTAAATTTTGCGTCATTATAAACGAAGCTTGCCATATACTCTGTGGCCTAAGCGTTTTAGTTATAGAGACTGATTTGCTAAAAATTTCTTTTGCTATAAGGAAGAATTTGTTCTACGATTCGTAAACATCAAATGCATTTTTAAAGCCGCACAAACCTACATTAAATATTCGAATATTCGTTAACGAATAAAAAATATTTAATATATCTAATTTTTTATATAACATATCCAAACCTTCTAACTTTTCTTTTAATTTCTCCATATTAGATTTTATACATATAAAAATTTTTTAATTGCTTATTTCTTTGTTAACAGAATCTGAGTCCAGGATTAGTTCAAACTGAAATCTTTGAAGCAGGAAAGTTTGATACCAAATTTCTTGCTTCATCTCCAATCCTAACATCGGAAGATGTTGCCCAGACAATTGTATATATTATTGCAGTACCTGCACAGGTCCAAATAACTGAATTAATTATTAAACCTCTCGGAGAACGATTTTAATGAGAATACTTTTTATCTTTCTTACTCCCCTTATTTTTACATATTATGGTATTTTAATACACAATTTTGAAGCAATTTTTAACCTTCTTTTCTGTTTCATTTTCTTTCCTATCTCCATTCCCTTCTCTTCTTTTTCTCTACTTTTTTGTAACTTGATTATGAATACCAATTTTTGTAATTGATTATATGTAACAACTGGATAATAATAAAAAAAAAAATAAATAAAAATAACATATACATGTATGAGGAAATTTACAAATAAAAAGACCTGAGATGGGTCACCTGGAAAAAAAAAATAAAAGTCTGAGCAAAGCTTTGGTCAAATTTTTTTCTTGTTCTATGGGTTATACAATACATGAAAATGAATATTTGCAAATGAAGTTTTTAAATACAAAATTCGAAAAATTAATTTTTTCCTTATCCGAAAATGAATTTATTTCTCAGCTGTAATTACTTATGATGGGACATTTCACGGGAACATGGAAAACTTTCAGGTGCGACCATTTCAAATCTTTTTCCAAATTTTTCCTATCAAAGTAGTCACCAAAGATAGACGATTTCTCATCAAATGATAGGCACTTGTCTATACTTTATATCAAAGCACATAATAGTGAATACACCTGATAGCCAGAGAGAGTGGCTGCATTGCACGATCTTGCCTTAAGTGGCTGACCTCCAAGGACATTTTTCGTACATTTATACGTACATTTACTACATTTTATTGTGGTAAATTCACTGTAATAAAATGTATTATAAGAAATGATGTACCTATAAGTAATTCTACTGTAAGATAAAATAAAAATTAATTTTTCAATGGATTTAAAATTCGTATTGTCGAAGATTGGGTATAAGAAAATCTCTCATAGCTCCGAAATCGTCGGAGCGTTCGTTTGCGTGTTATCAGATAACGATAAGATTATGAGTGTCATGCCAGTGTGCCAGGAAATGCAGGAAATACCTTAGAAGCCTCCACTTGTTCCTTTCCTCCGCCTTCTTCGGTACGTGATTCTTTCCTGCGCCTGCAAATTGCTTTTATTTTATTTCTTGCCAACCAACAGCTCCTGGCTCGGCTCCGTATACCCACTTTCGACGTGCTTTTTTCTACCCTTGGTCCTTTTTTGATGTCATTAAAAATTTGCTATAAAAAATTTTCCCGTAAAAAAGAGCTTTCCTGCAAACATTAAGCATAAAACATTCTCGGCGAAAGCTTGCAGCATTTTCGCCGCAAAAATTTCCAGCGCGGAAAACAATCCCACGGCCGGCCTCTCCCTCCGCAATTTTTACGGCGGACTTGGCCGCAAATTTTACGAGAAGATCCTCCCAGTGCAGTGCATAGCGCCGACGGGGGGAGCGGCCGGCAGCATTTACAGAGCCGCGTGGGTGCGAAAAATGAAAAATGCATTAAGCGCTCGCGCGGCAATTAAGAATCGCGCCGCGGCTTCCACACCCGCGTGCATATATATATATACACACATTCGCACAGCGGCGGAATGATCGGGCCGCGGATTTTCACACGGTGAATTCCACGGGTGTACGCATATATGCAGCGAGGGGAAAGACGGCCAGACGAGTCCACTTTATTTGCCGCTCGTTGCGCGACCTTTTCGAGGCTCCGCCTTCGGTGCTCACCTCCCCGCGAATATCCCATCCTAGAGAGACGTGTCTTTTATTTTATTATATCGTTAATACCGTACCGTTACCGCATACATAACTGTCCGAGCTTTTTTATCACTTGCGCCCACTTAAAACCGTTAGCCCATCGCCGGCTTATTATTCTTTATTTTTCATGCGGACTTACGTATGTGTTTAACCGCGGCGAGCTTTTTTTTCTTTTTTCTTCCCTCGTATCGTCGTTTTTTATCCTCCTCCGAAAGTTATCCGCGCGGGGCTCGCCACTCTTCTCTGTCGGTCGGATCGCCGAGTCAAAGGAAAATTCTCCATTTTGATGGCTTATTAATTTGTGCTTTTATTTAATACCGTTAGTATAGAATTGACGAATTAACAATTACAGAAAAGTACTGCGGTCGTATAATGAATTTTTGAATATATAGTCTGCGAAGAAAGTTACTTTTAGAAAAATTGCTGCACCGAAGAAAACCATAAGTAACCTCTACTTTTTACAGAGTAGATTTAACTGTGAAAGTAGAAGTCAATTTAACTTTTCGAATTTTCAGAAGAAACATCTTTACAGAACTGTAAACTTCTTTACTTTTCTGTAGATTAACATCCGCTTTAACAAATGTTAATTTAACTTATTTTGCAAATCATTTTTACTTTTTCCTACAGTCTATAGCAGATATTGCAGTTGCGAAAGAGCAAGAACTTCTTTTTTTCTGTTTTTCTGTGTGTATTTATTTTCTAGTTCAGTGCATCATCCCCCGTGGAAGCAATCTTACACTGAAAAAGAAGGAAAGTCTTAAAAAAAGAAGATTCTCCTAAAAACTTACAGGCAATTCTCCTTTTTCATAAATTAGTTTCTCTTTGAAAAAAGAGAAACTCCTAAACGAAAAAGGAGAAACTCTTTAACGAAAAAGGAAATTCTCCTTTTTGCTTAAGGAGTTTCTCGTTTGTTTTCTATCTGTGTATAAAATACTGTAAAAGTATGTAAATTTTATAAAATTCAATAAATTATTTATGACGTATATTTTGTACCGTTTTATGGAGTTTTATAAAACCCTTTCAATATGGACCGAACTGTTAATTTTATAAATAAACTAAATAACTAATAATATATTTACTATGCAAAAAAAAATGTTGATTTTTAATTTCTTCAACTAGATCCTGCTTTAAAAAAAGGACTCGTTTCTTCTCCGCGGGAGTGTATACCTCAAGACAGCGCAAGTTCAAGAATTATTTCTAGGCGTAAAAGAGGATCGGTAATTTGGGTGGCGAGTCCGTTACTTCGCAGATAAGCTCGCTCGTTCTCACAGTGGCAAAATAAGGCGCGCGCGCGCACCTTGCAGGTGCAGGTTCGCGGACTCGCTCGGCTCTCTCATAGTCGAGCGGGAGCAAGTGGCACTGAGTCGCGCGCTTCGGTCGTTCACCAGCTGGTACCATTACATTTTATGCACGGCTGCACGAGGTTCATCCCCGCGCCAGCCTGCATCCTGATGCGCTCGCGCGACGCGCAGGTTTCTCCTTTTCATTCTCGGCGCGCGCTTCCTTTCCTACCCGCGATGTATTTCCTTTCCTGCGGTGCGCTCACCCGTGGCTCCCGGGCAATACGTTCGGGGCTTCTTTGCGATTTTTTTTTTTTGCAGTCGCCTGCTTCGGTGGATTTTGTCGAGATTGTCGCTTTCGGTGAGGAAGTGTGTAGGTGCGGTGCGGAAATCGGTATAATGTAACTTCGATTTTTTTTTGTAGGGATATTGTTTACAGTAGTATTTGTCGCTTGTGGTTTGTACGAATAAATGGATGGTAATTTACATTAATATTTGATTTTTAAGATGACGTTGACAGGGTTTTAATGGACAAACTTGCAGTTTTTCAGCAACTAAAATTATGCGAATAGTCAGTGGACGTAAATATTGTTTATACCGTTATAATACTAAGTTTTTTTTTAATACGTTTTGTACTACGAGATGAGGTTTAAATTAATATGCAATTTTTCTTTCGTTAGATTTTGATTGGATAACTGTCCCAGTATATGGAGTCTCTTATCTTACGCACATAAACAACAATTACCTACGTCAAGCAGAATTTTATTTATAATTTGAATGGCTGTGGAATTTTGCAAAGAATTTTTAGTCTAGGTGTTTTATGCGGCTTTCGCAATATACTGTATTGGTTAAATAAAAGGTGTACATTCAGCAAAATAATAAAAAATTTTACGATCTATAAATAGAATCAATTAAAAATTTAATTTTTGACATGTGCTTGTCTAATATAGAATTTTTTTTTGTATAACGATAATCATCACTTGCGTAAATTTGGATAGAGCTAATTGATTTAAATAAACTGACGCATAAGTACATGTACTATATGCGGACTTAAAATTCATATTACCTTAGCTTGAAGCGTAATAGGCTATTTGCAGAAAATGATTCGCTTGGTGAAATTTGAAAAGGATACCTCATGCGCCCACCCAGAGCTACAATTTAATGTCAGAAACGTAAGTTACGTATGTTACGTGGAGATAATATACAGTTCATACGCAATGCGCTTGCAAATTAATTTATGCGACAGGACGTAATAGTCAAAAAGTTATGAATACGCGAAGCTCTTATATATGCAGAAAATTTTGTGAATGAAATGTATACTCCTTTACACACTTACAAACTTAGTATAGCAATAATTGATCAGTTACTTCTTATAAAAAAAATTACTTTTCACTGTTTTATTATAATATGCTAATTATACAGTTAATTATGCCACTATTTGATTTAAAAAAATATAATTGAACTTAAAATTTTAATAAAATCTAGTATAAAATAATAATGAAAATTAAATTCGTAAAAAAATATAAGTAACGTGCTAAAAGAAAAGTGCACGCATCAAGTCAGCGGAAATTCGTATTTTTCGCGCCAACTTTACCCACGAAATTTCGGGTGAGCAGCTTTTACGTAACCAAGCCGAAACAGTACAATGAGCCCTACTGGCCGATCAGCTGTTGCACTATACGCTTGCACGTTGCGCGCAAGCCTTTGACGAAAATCGACGCAGTACTGCTATTGACTCCGTAAAGCACTGAAAATGACGTAACGAAAGATATGCTGTAGTCCAGTTCGAAAAGTATCATCGTATTTTTTTAAAGAGGCTGGGCTTCGCGGCATTCATGTTTCTGACCCGAATTCGGAGCGCTTAGTTGAGGTCAGTGCTTAGTGTTCTGCAAGTCTCGTAAATAATGCATTTTGTTGCACTTTAACAGCATCATTTGTTGAAACCTGATTTTTAATGTTTATGCGCGCGTTGTAGTGTTATTAACAATGAGCATGTATATAACTAACGAGTGCATAATATACAATCAATTTAATATGTAATTTTTGTTCTCCGACACTCACTTAATTTACAATAAAAAATTTCTTTCATACTTAGATTGTACAAATTGCCTATCTGTCATAACAGACATCACGAGTAAAATATAGGCTTGCTATTTATAAATTAACTGAAATAGTCTGTTCAAGTTTTCCAATTTGAAATGACTAATGAGATATTCACGCTTATCCTAGTCATTGCCAATCACCATAAATACATAATTTATAACAAATTTACATACATTACAAAATTTAAATTAACATGTATAATTGATAAAAAATAATTACAGGGTATGGAGTTCGCAATCGGAGCGGTGGCGGCGGCCAGTGCGGGCTTCTTCACGAATCCGATCGACGTGGTGAAGATCCGCCTGCAGCTGCAGGGCGAACTGGAGGCTCGCGGTACCTACAGGCTCGTCTACAGGAACACCTTCCACGCGGCTTATCAAATAGCACGGCACGAGGGTGTTCTGGCGCTTCAGGCGGGCCTGGTGCCTGCCCTCGGCTTCCAAATCGTCCTCAACGGCATCAGACTCGGCGGCTACAACCTCGCGAAAAGATACGACCTCACCGTCAACGACGACGGGCAGGTGCACGTGGTCAGCTCTCTGTTGGTGTCCGGAGGTGCCGGCTGCATCGGTTCCGCTCTTGGAAGTCCGCTGTATTTGGTAATTTTTTTTTGCGGGTTTTATTTATGATTTTTATCTTGCTAAAATGTTTTATTTTAGTCTATTTTGTTATAAATCTTCTAACGTAATTATTATTAAGTTAAAAGATTTTAAGCGTGAATTTGAAATTAAATTTTTCTACTTTCTAATCTTCAAGTCATCGTGTTAAGCGTTAAGCTGTAAATGAGTACTTTTTTTTAAAATTTTGTTAAAAAGTTTTATTTTAGTATACTTCGTTGTAGATCTTTTAACATATTGATTATTAAGTTAAATGATTTTATTTCGACATGTTTAAATTGATTAAATGTGAATGCAAAATTATAAGAACGAAGTAGTGGAAGATAAGCAATGTAAACAATCGTCTGACGCTGCCCGTCTTTTACTACTTACGCGCTTAGTATAATTAAACAAGTTATAATTGAAAAGTACCGCAATCCAAAATGACGAATGATCAGCTTTAATGATGGATAATTTGAAAATAAAGGCTTTGATGATGAAGGAAAGTAAAAATCTCACATGAAATTTAGGTAAAGACGCAGCTGCAATCGCAAGCTTCGGGTAGCATAGCAGTGGGTACACAGCACAATCACAGGGGTACCTGGTCGGCTCTCTGCTCACTATGGCAAGAAGCCGGCATCCGAGGTCTCTACCGAGGTTGGCACGTCGGCGTCCCCAGGATTTCTGTCGGCTCGGCCACGCAGCTCACTACCTTCAGCGTCGTTGCTGACTGGCTGAGACCGTTTCAGGTTGTTGCACAATTTTATATCCTGGCCAGGAAAGTATTCGTGCTTTGGATCTTGTTAAATTGACCGAGGGAGATGTTTTTCTCGCATAAAACAGTCTAAACTTATTGTAACAGTGATTTTCTTAATTAACAGCGTATCTCTTTTTAATTTAGTATTTGATTTATAAACAGTTTGAGAGAAAAGCGAGTTATTTATATTACAGAAAAAACAATGAAAATTTTCTATGAAATGACGGCAAGTGAAAAGTTAATTAGAAAAAATTGTTAATTTAAAATGTAAGTGCTATTTTAAAGTATATAAACGAAGCGGAAACTATTATGTAATTACAATTTTTATACACATGAGAACATCTCCCTCGAACACCTTCTAAATACATTCATTTTTTATAATCTATAAAATTATATCGTTTCGACATTACTTTTTTTTTATAGAGGCGATAAATAATGAAATACGTTTACATTAAATTGAAGAAGCTATTAAACAACAATAAAGTACTGCGTTTCAGTATTTCGCAGAAAGGCCAGTGCTACTGACATTCGTGGCTTCTCTCGTCGGAGGCACTTGCGTAGCGGTGACGATGCAGCCCTTTGATGTTGTCGCTACAAGAGTGTACAATCAGAGTACGTTTCCACACTTGACACGAGGTTGATATTAAAAGAAAATTTTCGCTTGTTTTAGAAACTGATGGATCTGGCAAGGGTGTCATTTACAGAGGCCTGTTTGACACCTTTTCTAAAATCCTCAAAACCGAGGGTATCACTGGACTTTACAAGGGAGTCTTTCCGACTTGGTTGAGAATTGCGCCTCACACTGTTCTGTGCCTTGTCTTTTACGAGAAATTCGAACAATATTACGGAGAACACTTTAGGTAATACTCGAATTAAGAAACAGAGTTAATTTTTTGCAAACACCATTTATAATTAAACATATAAATCATCTACCGTATTCCAATAATAAATATATAATATATAAAATCACAACACTTACGTTTCGAGTACGCAAAATTACAATAAAAAGAGAGCACCCATGTTTATATATATATAAATGTGCGTTGAACATCTTTTGAAAAAGTTTGTAAAATGAGCTCGCCAACACTTCCGGAAGTTACAAAAATATTTCGTAAAAAACGAATGTTCTATTTGTTTCGACTTGTCAGGAGGTACGAGGTATTCAAATACTTTTCCGTCGTTCGAGTACAAAAATACTGCAATTATTCTGTAACTGTCGTGGCTATTTCCATTAATCACAATCAAATCCATCAGCGAATTGACTGAGTATTGAGATCTCCTATTCACTTCTTACGAGACATTTGCCACTGAGTTTCTTGTATTCGGTCGCGAGCTTAATCCTTGAGTAATCGAAGCCGCAACTTCGTTAGTGGACCTACCTCGCGTTTCCGGCAAGTATTTTCTGCAAGTGAAAAGTAAAATATTATTTCTTTTATTTACTGAGCTTTAGCATTTAATGCAATTTAAATTTTAATAAAGTACCGGCAAAATAAGGCTAGAAATAGTATGCAGGCCGCAAAGACGAGGAATGAATAAGATCCTATGTATTTCTGCATTAGCGTAAAAGTCATTCCAACTACGAAATTTCCGCCCCAATTGCACACACTGCCCATTGACATTGCTGCGGATCTTGGACCCACGTCGAATAATTCGGATCCGATGAAAGTAAGGAATTGGACCCAGTCCGATGCCATAAAATAGCACGAAGGCAAGCACGGCGATGATGCACACGTATTTCATAAAAGCGACATCCTGAAAGAAAAGTGAACGAAAACGTTTACTTTGTAAAAGAAAAAAAAATATTTTTATCTAATGTAAACTGAAATATTTATTTCAAAAATAAATTATTTTCTATTTTACTACTTTTTATTTCTCAATAAGTTTCCCAAACCATTTGTTTTTTATTATAGAATAAATAAGATAATATAGTATAAAATGAAAGTAAATTAATTTTAGAATTTTATACTTACTATCAATGCAACTGCAGCACTTAGGATAACTAGACATCCTACTGTTAAGTAGCAGCTCACAAATAAAAGGATTCTTCTTCCACAATGTGACATTAAAAGAACTGATATAAGAGCTATTCCAATATTGATTACTCCAGTGCCAAGAGTAGCATACTGAGACGTTTTACGATCTAAGCCAGCTTTTTCAAAAATGATATCCGAGTAGTAAAATACAGCATTTATACCACTAAGTTGTTGACCTAATTGCAAAAAACAAACTAATAAAAGTGGCAATCTTAAAGATGGATCCTTGAATACTCGAATCAGTGTCCATGATTTATCAGTTGATTCAGAAGCTTGTTCCAGTTCAAAACTTGAAATTTCTTTGTGTAAAAGTACTCTGTCCATATTTCTAAATCGACTAAGTGCTGTAAATAAAAGTATGAAAGTATTAAAATAAAAAAAATAAGAAATTAAAAAAAATATATAACAGTTAACAATAGTTTTTATAGTTCCTTACCATTTAATGCATTCTCTCGGTCACCTTTAACTGCAAAAAGGTATTTTGGACTTTCGGGTAAAATCAGTGTAAGTACTAAGGCAATTGTGCACAGTGGAGCAAATGCAACTAGTAAGTACTTCCAAAGATCTTCAGTTCCTAATACTGAATCAAGTCCTGCAACCTGACTTAAGAGTACACCGCAGGTGATTCCTAATTGACACAATACTCCCACTGCTCCTCGCAATTTCAGAGGTGCAACCTCTGTTAGGTAAGTTGGCAGAAGACTTGTTGCTAGACCACCTGAGAGTCCAACCATTAATCTACCTAATAAAAAGAATTCAATTGAATTCAATTTTGTACGAGGAAAAACATAACAGCTCCTAAAATTCCACAAATATTTCCTGTGCATAAAGCTCCTTTTCTTCCCAATTTGCTAGCTAATAAACTTGATGTCAAGGATCCTGTAACACCACCAATTAAAAAAATTGATACTATGGTTGACCAAAGAATATCAAGGCCCTCTGGACTGATATCTATGTTATAACGTTCTTTTACACTCTGGTTACAAAACTTTTTCATTATCTGAAGTAAAGTAAAAATATATTATTACTAAATTCTCTTTTTTTTTAAATTAAAGAATTATAAATACTTACAGCTCCAGGATTATTCAATACACCAATATTGTATCCAGCTGGCAATGCCGAGCCTATACAGCAAGTTAATCCTGCAAGAACTAACATTGGTGTCCATCCTGCTTCAATTTGTCTCTGGTCAGATTTCTTCTGTAATCATAAAATACTTTTCATAATTTCTTCAATCTGGCTCATGGTGTATATAAATAAAGATTCTGCAGATAAAAGTAAAAGTACAATTGACGAAAGCTAATTGATTACAGCCACTTAATATCAATCCTGTGAAGCAATTGAGCAAACCAATTAGTATTCAGATTTCTCGTGCTCAAATGTAATTGCACAAACTGTGTACAAAATCTAAAATTAAAATTTAAGCGACCCTCAGAATAAATTGGAAATAAATTTATATAAAATAAAACTATACAACTATGAAAAATAAAAAAAAAAAACATCTAACTATTCAAAAATATTGTAATTAGAAACACATGCTTAGTTTTTACGGACTGGAAATACCCAACTCATACGTAACATTTTCTTTTTGCATGCTAATAAACATTTTTGCAATGCATCAAAGTCTGACGTGTTAAAAACTACGCTATATTCTATTTCACAGACTTCAAAACAAAAGAAATAAATCTTGGCTGCCAAAGCATTCTCTACTTCGCTGGTGCTATTAAGCATCTGAGCATTTTGCAATACTTACATTCGACATTCAACAAAAAAAAATGCATACGCAGTACTTAAAAAACATTTCTCAGTATTTCTCTTGCAAAAAGAGAGAAAAAAAAGCAAATTAATTTAATGTGAACACTGCAAAACTCACCCTTTCGTCGATGAATTTGTTGGCACCGTTAGTTCTGCAGAGAATCGAGGGCTGCGTCTCTGCAATGACAGTCTTAACGTTAATGAGTTGGTTCTCCTCTTCGTTGCCTCGTCCGGGGTCAGACTCATCCAGTGCCATGGCCACTGCCCGCGACCCCGTCGACGACGAGGAGGACGATTAAAGGAAGCGCGACGCAGAGGTTAACTTTGTTAGGCTAAGTGCGACGGCCTGGCGAGCGGCGCGTCAATTCACGTGCGACCGACTGACTGAGTCTCGCGCGACTGGCGTAAGTAAATATCCGAACGTTTCGCGCATGCAGACTGATAAGTAGCGTGACTAATATAAGGATCTGACGCGATTGCAAGCGGCCGCAAATGTGTGTATACATGCACAGTGAGTGTGAGAGTGAAACTCGCGGAAAAGGACCCCCGTGGAAACTATATCTTATAAGATACTATAAAAATGTATAAATTTTATAAAATCCGATAAATTATTTATCAGGTTTTACGCGGTTTTTGCATTATTTTATGGAGTTTTATAAGAGTCGTTTAAAAGGGTCGCTTTTGCGCATCTAACTGGTCCTATCCGATAGAGTCAAAATGAATGTTAAAATTATTTTTAGATTTTAAATAATTAGCTTTAAGATCTTCGTTTTGTATAGAGCCAGATAAGTAAGCAGGAAGTTTACTTCCTCCGCTGGGTTATTATTAAATAAATACATAAAATAAAATTACCTACGTCCGGAGTAAAAGAAAACTAAATTTTATTATATTATTGTACTTCAAGAATATATTACTTTTAGTGCTTCTTCGTTGGATGTAATAAGTGGATAATTATTGTATTTTTCTTTTTCTTTGTATTTTTTTTTCTATATAATTTTATTTTAATTTTTTAACTATATATTTCGATATACTTAGTTATAAATATCTGTCATCAATAGTATTAAATGTCACTAAATATAAATTGAAAGATATTGATTAAAAAAAGTCATTAAGATTAAGAAAATTAAGATTGTTTTACTCATCGATGTAATTAAGACTTATTAGTTTAATATGATGTTAATGCATTCACATTAAAAATAATAAGTTCTAGATCCAATTTCTTTGAAAATTACAAATCAATAGAAAAAGATTGAAGCAGTAAATAATCTTTAATAGAGATTAATAAATGAATAAAATACAATAAATAGTAATAGGATTTAAAATGACTAATTGTAAAAATAAGGAATTGAAAAATAATCAAGAGTGAAGTACAAAAAAAGTCTACAATGGCTAGTAAATTTGAATTAAATTTTACATTGACAGTAATAAATTACTGATAAGTATACATATTTTTTAAAATTATTTGAATGTCCCTATTTGCTGTAATGAAGTTCATTACGTAATTTTTAACATTTTGCGCGTACGGGCGTTTGTAAATTTCCTATTCAGTCACGTGCATTTGCAGACTAAATTTGCGTTTCTACATATTACGCATTGGAAATTAAATCATCAAGACAAGTGCATTCTGTGTAAGTACATTTCTTCGATATCTACGACTTGCATTACGAAAGCGCACTATCAATCAACCGAGCAATCACTCTTGGGATGATAAAAGTCTGCAAGCTCGCGGGAGTCACGGTCGAAGGCCGTTAATTTTTTTCTTTTTTAGTTACGAATTAACGGGAACCCGCATAAAACATATGAGATCAATTAAAGATCGAAAAGTGATTTATCACAATTGTGGCACTTTTTAGTATAATTTATGATAAAAAGACTTTTACAAATATTAGAAGAACTGAGATCGTTTTAAGATGTCAACATTTTAAATTTTATTATAGCACAAATTACCAGAAAAATAAAAAATAATAAAATATTTACTATTATAAATTTGTTTGATTGGTAAATGCGTTGTTAAAAACTGATTTTTATTTATAATAAAATTTAAAATGTTGACATTTTAAAATGATCTCAAAATCTTTTAATATTTGTAAAAGACTTTTTATCTTAAATTATACTAAATAGTGCGATAATTTTGATAAATCACTTTTCGATCTTTAATTGATCTCATATATTTTTTACGCCGGAAAGTATAACATCTCTTACGCTATCACTCAGAGATTTCTCCGTAACGGGAAAATGTTTATTGAATGGAGAGATTATAGTACTGATAGTTATTCGATGCAATTTTTTTGCTTGCGCAAGCTCGAAAGTTATGAGAAGAATTTTTGTTTAAATAAACTTTCGTGCTTGACGTCTGATGCAAAAGTTAAAGTAAGCGAAAATTATTTAATCTATGGATAAATAGCGTTCGCGAAAAAATCAAACTGAAGTTGTGAAAAATATGGCTAATGATGTATATTGGTTGAACTACATATTGTGCTAATTTCTAAAGTACGGATTATTTAGTGCATTAATTATTTAGTAAAACTTAATATTAGTTGATGTCAAGTACTGAGAAAACAAGCTATTTATTTCTGATGTATAAATAATTATATCAGAATTATAGTTTTTTTTATTAATAATTTCAAGAATATATAATCAGAATTTAAAATTAAAGAATATATTCAGTTAATAATTCGACAATCACTGTTAAAAATTATGAATTATATTTATGTATAAATTATGTTACCTTGTACTTTTTCCATGTGTAACTAATGAAAATAGACGGTGATCACAAGGAAATGAACTAAAGCTCCGTAAGCTCCGATTAATACTCGGCGATTGGCACAAGCCAACTATTGCACGTTCGATTTCAAGAGAATCTCAGCAAAGAGAATCAGAGTTCGTGCAGAAAAATATGCGGTATTCCGACCGAAAAATATTCTGATGTTGGATTATGTGTTAATGTTGTTGATATTATCGCCTTTGAAAGTCTCACTCTTATCGGTTCAGCCTCGCCTCGACTCAGTCGTCAATATTCGGATAGTACTTGGCTACTGATAAAAGTACCGTCGAGAAGTAAGTGTAAATACCTTAGAAAGAAGCAAGTGTGTCGATTTCATTAAAAAATTAATCAAGTAGATTATTTAGGAAATTGTCTGTCATATTCGAGAAGAGATAAAAGAAATTATGTTCAAATTAATAAGTACAAATTCGGTAATTAAAAGATAATATGGGTCACTGATCAATATAAGAAAATGACAGAATTCTGGAAAATGAATAGTTTACTTCGCATTGAATTTGTGAATAATTTAATGGAATAAATTACTGCGAATCAATTATACTATTTTCGTTGAAGTATATAATTTACTGTTAGAATGCGACCACCTACATTTTTCAAAATGTAAGTGATCAATCGTAATTAAATCTAAATGATATTATTAAAAATTAATTTCACGAAATTAAATTGGAGCGCTGTTTATTTCAATGAAACATCAAGGTGCACACAGTAGAACAATTATAAAAGTTTTTTTAGATCATGTACCTGAAACATGATGATTAGCGAATGAAAAAAAAATTAGGATACAAATCGAAATGTATTGACATTAAATCATGTTTGCAACAATTATTTATTGCAATTAGTATCGTAGTCATATTGAGAGAGTCTTACATTTATTATCAAGCACTACCATAGTGAATTCTTGATATTTTAAAAAAAAATATAATTGTAATCGATTAGGAGAAGTCAGACATTCTGACGTCACTGTAGTTCGCAGTTTTTTTTTTGTAAAAGCGAATCAACTTTTTAATAAAATATACTTATAATCGATCTAAAAAGCAGACATAATGTCGCCGATTTCATAATTAAATTTTTCTACTGCGGAACAAAGTTAAGGGACAAACTACGCAATTATATATATGTCCTTTTTCTTTTTTAAATTTTTGTAAAAAAAAAAAATAAATTAATCATTCCTGGATGTATCAGACGCTAATAATAAAAAACGACAAAATAAAGTTTACAGCATAATATATTTTAAACATTTTCAGCATTCTACATACAGGTTAATACTAAAGATAGAACATTGTATATATATAATATACATAAAATGTATTTTTTTTTATTCTGACAAGTAGGTGTATATCATTCATTTGATTTTTATTATCGAACTATTCAGGACATAATAAATATCCTGCCTATGTATGAAATATATGTTGAATTGAGTATTCATTAGAAATATGCAATTTATTATTATGCATTAGAAATAAGCAATATGCAAGAAAAAATTTTATCGAGCATTTAACATGTTTTACTGGAGTAATATATACCAATACTTCACATTAATCTTGAAATTAAACGAAATTCTTGAATACTGTAAAGTAGGACATTATACTTTTTACAATCTAAAAAAATATTATTGTTTCTTAGAATTTATTATTTGGCTATAGTAAATAATTAATTACCTTCGTGTAGGATTCATATGAAAGTATTACTAATTTACCAGCAGTAAGATGAAGAGGTTTTAAAGAACGGATCATAATGATATTTATATATTTTCGGCATTCAATTGGTAACTCGTACCAATCACTGGTGCTGCTATTAAAATAGCAAAAAACATGGCATTATTATTTTACGTGTCTTAAAAGAGAATTTGGACATGTACTTACATCGACATAAACAAGGTATTATTAGCTTCAATTATGAATTGTCCTTGTCCGTTTACGAACAACATTTCTAAAACTACCCCTGTTCCGAAAACTAACATTTGAAGCGCTTCTAACACATGTTCGACTCCAACGTGAAACTGGAACGTGATATATAAATTAAAACGTCAGGAAATTGAGCTTACTTTAAATAGTAAAGCAATTAAAAGTTTTCAGAAAAAAAAATCTACCATGGCTAATGCAAGTGGTACCAGTATTAGGCAACACATTTGTACTATTAAATGGACAGTATGTAAATAAATCTTCTAAAATCCTTACATATCTAAATAAAATCATTGAAGTCTAATTATTTAAATCAATTAATTTATTGTGGTCAATAATAAATAAAAAAAATATGTCGTGAATTTACTTTAAAGCGCGTAGATGTAGAATAACTACGTTCTTGAAGCGCTCTTTGTAAAAATTGTATTTTCTAATTTCAGAGCCGTTATTATTTTCGTTCAGTTCACCCCGAATATTTTCCAGTCTGTAGCTGAAATAAATTAAAGTCGAAAAATTTAAGTAGAAGTAAATTTAATCGATGATGTGTAAATCGTAATGATATTACCGTATTATCGAAAACAGCGAAGAGACATGCCCCGCATACAAAAAAACAGAGCAGTCCACAGTTATTATGTATATACCATTTAAAGCATTGCTAATCGCAAAATGCACTGCGGTATATTTATGATATCTATCTTTATCGATAAATGGGTAAATTCCTGGACTTGTAATCGATACTAATTGAGCATCACCCTCGTAGGCAAAAATAAAATTTACAATGCTTGGTGTATAACTAATTGAAGTAAAAATTGCCCAAACAAGCGTTGCGACTACTGAAATGAAAAAAAAAGGCAATTTACTTGTATACTTTACTTTTTATTATTTCTAATAATTATAGTTACTAATATATATAGCGTTGAAAAACATCGCTTCATTGTAATTATCAAATATAAGTTCCCTTTCTGACACGTTTCTAAGATTTTGGAAATCATACGTAATTATATAAAAGAGTTCCTTTAACTGAAAATTATAGTGATACACATTGTTAAAAAAGATTAAAGTGAATTATTTTATGTTTAATTCAAGAAAAAACCTATACCTTGACGTTACCCAAAAGTACAGTGCTGAATTTTGCCAAGACCATCCCATTAAAAATAAGTAAACCGATAGCGTTTACAATATCAAATTTCCTAGAGTTAGAATTTTTCAAGGCTAACACCTGCATAAAATGTGTAATGGAAGTACAGAATTGCTTACGTATTCGTAGTCCGATAAATAAGTTTATATTTTTTGTTTTATTTTAATGTAGCGAGCTCACTTCGTTTAAAGTAATATAGAATGTATGAAGTATCTATTAAGTTTAGATATACTTTACCTGAGGGATTGCAATAGATAAACATGAAAAATAAACAAAAGTGCACGTTGCAAATTTTCTAAATCGACCTAAATTAGGCCATAAACCTATAATACGATATAATGTCGTAAAGCATATGAAATATTGATTATTAAAAACGTCATTTTCAGTTTTTATTATGGTGGACGGTGTGATTATATTAATTCTAGCGTAAATAAATTTTTTTATCGAGTTCATTTATAAATTTGTGAAATAGCAAAGAAATAATTCCGTGTGACTATCAGAATCACGTAAACATTAAAGTGAATAAGAAACTGAACATTTAGAGAAGCAAAACGAATTTTCTAAAGTTAAAGTTTATTTATGATGAACGGAAGCAATTAAAATGAACTATAAGTTAATTGCTATCAAGGACATAAGACACTGATGCCAATGCCAATTCCTTTTTATGAAATTTAATACATAAATTATTTTATAAAATTATGTTCGATCAATAAGGAATTATAAATCACAGATCAATTTTATACTTATAAAACAACATTATTTTGTAAAAGGTATAGGTCAAATTTTGGAGATTTAAGGTATTTTATAATGTATAAACTTTGCAAAAAATCTGCGTTGTCGTGAAACAAAGATTGTTCTTTATTAATAATAGTAGTATAAAATAATACAAAAAGTTTCTTACAATAACATACAAAAAATGTTTATCTGCAAAGAAAAAAACAATCAAATGGTATAATAATCTTAATAAATTGTTTCTATATAAATTTGGCTCGATGCAAATCCATTCTACAATAATAGAAATTTCTATAATGATAGAAAGCTACTACTAAGTAAAACTAAAAATAAGAAAAATAATCAATTGATTATAAACCTTAAAATTTCGGTAATTACAAATATTTAAAAAAAAATTCTTAAACTACTTCAATGTCTTCCAAGCACCAAATAATTTAAGGTGTAAGAAAGAGAATGATTTTTGAATATTAACCTTTGCGACATCAAATTATTTCGAAAATTATAACAGCGCACACTTGAACTTTAACTTCTGAAAAAGTTAAATTGAATCACAGGAAATATGAATGATTTATCCTCTACCACAATTGATTTACATAGTAATTAAAGAAAAAAATATTTATTTCAGAATGAAATATCTTATTCTTACTATACTGGAGGATTAAATTTGTATCTGGTAATGCAGATACGCGTTGTAACTGATGAAGCAAAGGTTAATCTAAAATACGAATCTAAAACAAGTGTGACGATTACGTGCAGTTTTGCACCAGGCCAGTCTCCCCACGTAGTCCTCTCGTCAATGTCGTCAGAAGAGGATATTTGCCGCAATTGCATGTATTCCTGAAGTCATCCAAATCCAAAGCCCACACCATTCCTCCACCCAAATCTAATTCTCTGATGAACTCCGCCTGAAATTTAAATAAATACAATAGTAAACAATCGAAGAATTGATAAAAGTAATTAAATATATTTCACTGATGCAAGGAAAACATTTTGTTTCAATGTTAATTTTTGCTAATTTGTCTTCGTCAATGAAAAAATTCGCATCATTCATACAATTATATAATAGAGATTTTATAGTATTGACAGAAAATCGATTTATTGTCAAGTGAAAGTATTAATGACGCCTCTGAGAAGAATACTGATAAGTAATTCGGTATAATACTAACCTTTCGAGCGACATCAGAAATGTCGTCGTAGCCAACCCACTGATCGCCTCTCGTTGCGTATGGACCGACGCGGCCTTCCGGATCTCTTATTACTGACCATCCGTCGTTCTTTACTTTACTGCAAATCTGAAATTTAAATGGATAAATCATGTTTGTCTGTCTTTTAAAGGAAAATCTATAATCAAAAAAGGCGTAGGAATTTAGCTTCAACGTACAATTTACACATACAGCATGACAATTTTTCGTTTAATCCAAAATAATTATAAATAAAAATAGGAAAAGATAACACTTTAACATCAAACATTTTAAAAATTCTAAAATCCAATGGGATCAAGAACTTCGAAGATGGACAATTCAAAGTACCTCGTAGAACGCCAAGAATCCGGCAGCTCTTGTGAATTCGCCGGCCTGACCAGGACTGGGTGCCGGTGCTTGCAATCCATTATTTTTTGTTTGAGCCAAGGTAAAGCTCTGACCGTAGAGAGGCACCCCCATGACAAGTTTTCTCGATGGCGCACCCTTCTCGATCCAATAATGCATAGTGAAGTTCGCGTTGAAATAGTCATAATCGTCGCTGGGATAGAAGTACAGGGGTGCCAAGTGGCCGGTCTTCTTGTCCCACTGGCCGTGATAGTCGTAGGTCATCACTGCTATCCAATCGAGGTAATACCCAAGGGTTGGTACGTCATAGCCAGCATCAATGACCCTTTTACTGGGTGAGACAGCCGCTGAGAGGAGAAGCCCTCGAGGTTTGAACTCGTCGCTTAACTCGCGAACAAGAGCTGAGAATCCCTCCTTATCCGAGGCTGGACCTTTGCCACATTCGACCTAAAAATGTATATTTTTTTAAGATTATTACACAAAAATTTTTAATTTTTACTTTATAAGTATTTTGTACGTGAATTTTCAAAAAGTAGTCTTCTTTTAGCACAGTGATTTAATCGATCCGATCATTCATGGCAATTTACAAATAGTGCTGAATTAAATTCTCACCTGCCAACAGACGGGGTACTCCCAATCAAGATCAAGTCCGGAGAATCCGTATTTTTCGATGAACTGCAGAACATCCTGGATGAATCTCCTTCTAGCAGCAGGATTGTTTACTAATCTCGAATATTTATCTCCAGCTGAGTCGTTCCAGCCACCGAGACCGATCGAGACTCGGATACCGCGTTTCCTTAGTTTAGTCACACGTCCATAAAAGTCGTTGTCAACATCAGCCCACGAGTCGTGCATCCTGATTACGAGACGTTCGTAGTCGAGGACAGCGAAACCGTAGATGATGTGCGTGCAGAGACTGGGATCTATATCCTCCGGCAGGTACTTGCCAGCACCAGTTCGGTACCACGCCCAGTTAGTAAAGTAACAAACCATGCGACGATCGCCGATCGTCAGCTCCTCCATTGGCTCTTGAATACCGTAATCTGGTGTTGTTGAAGTAGTCGTTGTTGGTTTACTTGGCTGCCACTGGCCTGATTCAGTCCAGCTGCTCGATGGCTTTTTCGTCGTGCTGAAGTAAAAGTTAACAATAATTTTTTGTTTAGTGTGAAAAGAAAAAAAAGAATATCATGAGTAGAAAAAATAAAGGATCGGTCGCGAACCTGATGATAGCACCGGGCTGAGATCCAGTAGATCCTATTTTGCACTTGGAGTTCTCTGGCCAATCACAATGATCCACATGCCAAATCAGACTGTTCGGACAAATCTGCTCGCTGAGCATACCGAAGTTACAGAGATAATATTTGCGACAGTCGTTCGGATGGGGCACGAAGAGCTTTCCGTTGCAGGAACCGTAAGCTGGTGCCGAGCCTCCAGGGATCACTTCAATTGCATCGTCCGTTACTTCCTCGATTGGGACAATCGGAGTACTCGATGTCGAGGGCTGCTGCCAGTCTGGCTGTTGCGTCGAAGGTTGTTGCCAGTCAGGTTGTTGAGTCGATGGCGGCTGCCATTCTGGTTTCTTCGTTGTAGTTGTCGTGCTGATAGCGGATTCCGTTACTGGAGATCCTACATTTACAATAGTTATTATTGTATTACGCGTGCCGTAGAGGAAGCAAAGAATATTATGCGTATGAGTGAATCATGAAAATAACTTACCGGTCACTTTGCATAGAGGACCAGGTGGGTAATTTCTAAGGACTCTGTTCATTGTTCTCAGAAGAGGACTGGGCTCGCAGCCGCAGTAGTTTTTGAAGTCATCAAGATCAAGAGCCCAAACCATTCCTCCACCGAGACCGAGTTCCTTGATAAATTCAGACTTGCGTCTTACTTGTTCCGCGTCATCAAAGCTCACCCACTGATCACCCTTATAAGCGTACGGTCCAATTCGTCTTTCCGGATCTTGAACGACTGTCCATCCTTGATTTAATGTTCGCTGACAAATCTGAAATAAGAAGGAAGGAAATTAAAATAAATAAATTACAGTCGCAAGTAATTGATTAACAATTTGATAAAAAAAAAAAAAAGATTTGATACCTCGTAATAAGATAAAAATCCACGAGCTCTTGTATCGTCGCCAGCTTCACCGCCACCGTAAGTTGGAGAGTTAATTCCATTTTCATTCCTTTCCGCGAGGGAGAAACTCTGGCCGTACAAAGGAACGCCCATTACTAATTTCTTAGCTGGTGCGCCACGCTCCATCCAGTAATGAATTGAAAAGTTCTAAAAGAATTTAATAATTCAGTACTTTATTTAAACATAATAAAACATTTGTACACGGAGAGAAATGTAATAGTAAAAATTATTATATTCTGTAGGAACAATGTGACATACTCGACCTATGACGATTTTTTACTATAAAACATACAAAAAATTCCTATGTACGTAGCAAAAATTGCTATTTATATAGTAGAAATTGCTATATTCATAGGAATTTTTCGAGTATATCCCACTGTTCCTACGAAACATAGTAATTTTTACTATAACATTTCTCTCGTGTAATCATGCGATGATACTTACGGCATTGAAGGTAGGCTCCCAATCATCAGGTCGCACGAAGAAAGGTGCGTTGTGTCCAGTCTTTTTGTCCCACTGTCCGTGGTAATCGTAGGACATGACGGAGATCCAGTCGAGGTGTTGAGCGATGATAGGCACATCGTAACCTTCTGCGATAACCCTTTTATTGGGCGAAACGGCAGATGAAAGGAGTAATCCGCGTGGTTTAAACTCATTGCTCAACTCGACAACGAGTTTGCTGAAGCCTTCCTTGTCGGACTTCGGGCCCTTGTTACAGTCGACCTGCCAACAGACTGGGTACTCCCAATCGAGGTCGAGACCATCAAAGCCGTATTTGTCGAGGAATTCAATCACGTGGATGATGAATCGACGCCTGTCAGACGCACTGTTCACCAGTTTACTGTACTTGTCACCAGCTGAATCGTTCCATCCTCCAATGGCCATGAGAACTTTCTTGCCCTTTGCTTTGTATGCTACCACCCTCTCGTAGAATTCTGAAAAACAGCTTTAAGTTGGTTACCGTTCTTTGCCCTCCAACGTTCAATTAGTTAAAAACTATTAAAATTTGTGGAAATCGCTCTAATAATCATTAAATTGGAAAGCTCTTCCTAGTAATTTTGATTCAAGTTCAGTAATATTTGGTTAATTCAACTTTAGATAGTGTAAGTTCGAAGAACATAAATACTCACTGTTATCGATGTCAGCCCAAGAATCATGGGGTTTGATGGTATGGGTGGAGCCATCCAATACAGCAAAACCGTAGATTATGTGGGTGCAAAGGTCTGCATCGATATCTTCTGGTAAGAATTTACCCTTGCCTTGTCGGTACCAGGCCCAGTTAGTAAAATAACATACCACCTTGTACTCGTCTTTCGCTTCAATCTGAAGAGCGGCACTTGAATCCGGCATTAATTTACTTGGTGGCTTATCGCGGTTCTGCCAGATTAATTCTTGTCCGACGTGAGGAAGACGGATCGCTAAATAAAAGTCAACAAATACAAATTTCAATTAAAAATTTATTCGCATTTTGCTTAAGTAAAAGAAATAGTGTAAACTCACGTCTATCGTGGCTGTTTGGAGGCTCGGCGAGAACCTGTTGTAAGGTATGCATAAGTGGGTGACGTCCCTCACCACAACGTCCACGAAAATCGTCGAGATCGAGGGCCCAGACCATACCACCTCCGAGGTTCATATCACGAACGTACTGCGCTTTTTGCCTAATCATATCGGAGTCATCAAAACTGACCCATTGGTTACCCTTGTAAGCATAGGGACCCATTCGGCGCTGAGGATCTTGCACCGTTTGCCAGCCTTTGTTGTGGATGCGATCGCAAATTTCGTAGTAAGCGAGGAAACCTGCAGCCTTGGTAAATTCACCGGCTGTTCCTGCACTCGCCGCGCTATTCAGACCTACACCTTTGCTTGGGTCGTTTACTGAAAAGGCTTGACCGTACAATGGCATACCTGAAAAATTAAATTATGCACTAATGAAATAAAAATTCATGGCGTATATATTAAATGTGGTTGTACTTCGTGCATAATCAATACATTTATTTACAGTTCTTTTTAAAAATAAAACAATAAATAAATAACAAATACCCATGACAATGCTTCTCGACGGTGCTCCCTTAGATATCCAGTAGTTGATGGTATAATTGGCATTGAAATAGTAGAATTCATCGTCGTCGTGGTAATACATGGGGGCAACGTGTCCGGTGCGCTTATCCCACTGACCGTGATAGTCGTAAGTCATGACAGCGATCCAATCAAGGTACTTGGCAAGCACAGGTACGTCATATCCTGCGTCGATGATCTTCTTGCTCGGGGACACTGCCGAGGAGAGTAAAAGACCCCTAGGTTTGAATTCGGCGCTCAGTTCGCGTAGGATATCTGAAAATCCTTCCTTATCCGACGACGGTCCTTTGCTACAGTCCGTCTGTAATTCATCGAGCGGGTTAATTTTATTTTGACTTCAAAAGAAGAACTGAATCACTCACCTGCCAGCAAGCCGGATATTCCCAGTCGAGGTCCAGGCCATCGAACCCGTATTTTTCGACGAACTGCAGAGCCTGCTCGACGAACTTTCTGCGAGCCTCTGGATTGTTCACTAAGCGACTGTATTTGTCGCCGGCGGAGTCGTTCCAGCCTCCAAGAGCGAGACTCACTTTTATACCTCGTTTCTTGTAGGCTACGACTCGCTCGTAGAAACCTACGAAAGGTATTAAGTATATTATTCATTTAATCATAAATATTTTAAAGAAATTATTTGCTTGATACATAAATAATTTTTTAAATAATTTCGATAATATATTACATAGTAGGATTTTTAATAAAACTGTAAACACAATTAGTAGACTTACGGTTATCGAAATCAGCCCAGGAATCGTGAGCCTTGATAATCAAGTTGGAGTAATCGAGAACGGCGAATCCGTAAACGATGTGAGTGCAAAGAGTGTGATCTATGTGTTCTGGTAAATAACGACCAGCACCGCGACGGTACCATGCCCAGTTGGTGAAATAGCAAACGACCTGTGAAAGATTAACCTTGCGTTAAAAAAAGTGCCGACAAAATATTCGAGTTTGCATTAAAAAATAAATTCTGGATTCGTTACCTTGAAGTAACCAGAGAGTGGCGAGACTTTGTCCGGGTCAATTTCGGCGGATGGCAGAGCCGTGGTACTAGGTGGATTAGTGACTGGTCTTGGGCTGCTAGGATTGCCAGGCTGATTAACGACGTCGGTGGGTATTTCGACGCCACCGCTGGATTCTTGGCACTTGGCGCGGGATGGCCAGTCGCAGATTTTACTCGCCGCGTTGAAGTGGAGACCCGGTGCGCATTGGAATACCTCGTAACTGCCCCACAGGCAGGCGTAGTAGCTCTCGCAGTCGCCAGGTACATTTGCGTATGTCCCATCGGTGCAGCTCTGTACAAGATATAAAGTATCTTTGTTAATTTTTTATTTTAAATACAATTAAAATTCTCTCGGCGTGAAAATGAAAAAAAAAAATACAATTCAAATTCAAATAGTAACTTCTTAATCTCGCTTAATATAACAGTCGAATATTATTATTATTTATTATTACCGGAGTGAATTAAAAAAAAAAGTTCATGTAATTAAAATTGGTGAAGATTACTCGTTGAACAAACCTTCTGTTCTTGTTTCATTGCGAGCTTTTCAGAGTTTTTGCAGGGATTTTTGAAGGCCCAGTCACACATGTTCTTGCCCTCGTTCCAGTTGAGGCCAGGGCCGCACTGCTGTTTGACCAGGCGGCCGTTCACGCAGATGAGGAAGTGAGTGCAGGATCCTGGAAACGAGTAGTACTGCCCATGTTCGCAATCTCGACCCTCCGGACGTTCGACCGTGGCTACCGTTGTCGAGGGCATCGTCGCCACGACAATAGGCCGTCGAGTTGTCGTCGTCGTGGAAGGCGTCGTTCCATATACCGGACGTTTCGTCGTAGCTGTAATCAGACATTTTATAATTTACGCTCATTTATTTTTTTTTCTAATTCGATATTTGTTGATTTGCGTACATTCTCCAAGATTTTCCCCGAAAGTAGTCGTACATGCGATTCATTAATATTAATGTTTTTTTTTTAATTTATGTGTTTTTATATACGAGTATTTGCTGGATGTTTGAATGTATTTTTTAACTTTTGCAATGATGGGTGCAAGGAATTTTGAATGTAGGACGCGTACTATTTTTAGTGCTTTTTAAGAGTGCAATTTGCTGAGATGTCCTAAGTGATGCTAATGAGCAGCATATTGAATAACAGATGTCAACTCCTAAATTAAAAAGGAACGTCTTCATATGGAGATTAAAAAAATGTCGAATAAATATAAAACAGGTTTTCTCAATTCTTTTATAAATTGCTTGTCGAAAAACTTGTCCAGTAAACACCGTCTGTATACATAAAGTGAACATCATTAAATATTTTTTATATAAAAATCATCTTTTCCTATGTTTTCTTTTGTAAAATAGACTATAGATGAAATTAAATACTAACGTATCATTCGTGTTACAATGTTCACGCAGTATAACAGTAGGAAGATTTGACTTCTTTAATTACAGACGGAAGCTCGTTATAAAATGCTTCTTAATAAGATGCTTTCTTTTCTGTCAAGGAAATGAAGTTAATTTTTTAAAGTCATAAAAAATCGTTACTTTTTCAAATTACATCTTATCAGTATAATTAGTTAGATTTAACTAGAATGTTAAATTTGTTTATAATTTCTTATAAATTTCCAATTCTTTTGCTTCACAATTTAGTAATCGAGATAAAATAAATAAAATAATGCCTTCTACATTTACTCCAATCACTAATATATTTTAAGTTGCTAGTTATTATATTATCCATTCTCAAATATTTCCAAAAAATCTAATCAGCGCAATAAGCAAAAATTTACTCTTTTATTTTTTAAAACAGTTACAGATTCTAAACCAATTAACATAACACGCGAGCAAAAAAATTCGCTAATCCATCACGTTAATTTATAAACAAACGACACCTCACCTTTCCAAGGCGGACACCACTTTCCGCAAGCGCCCGTCTCATTGCCCCAAACATGCTCAAATCGGCACTTAGTAAAAACGCAACGATAACCAAATCTCGGAAAGACGACATGGCGCGTGAGGAACGACAATCGGCGCAAGACTCACCGGAACGTCGCTCGCGCTTCTCGATTTTGTCTTTCGCGCGGCGTATAAAGCACCCAGGTATAAAGTAAAAGGGATCCGCCGCGGCAGGTTTTTTCTTTGTCGTTGCGCAACGTCTCGTTAAAATCGCTCGCCGCTGTGCGGATGTATACTGATTAATTTTCCGCGAGCGCGTCTCGCAGAATAATCGTATTTTTAAGGCATCGATGAATCGCTATTGTGAAGCGCTTCGCTCTGAAGTCGGTATATGCATTTGTGATTTAATTAAAGGAGCACTCTTATCGATGAATTTGATCTTCCGATATTGAGCTCGCCTTTCTGTCGAAGACGCAAGGAGGAAACTGTAACTCTGATAAGTACATGGGCGATTAAAATTTGCAATAAAATGCAAATAAAGGAGAGTACACCTTTTACGGGAGATTTATGTTTTTTCATTCACAGGATTTTAGTTTGTAGCGACTTACTCATTCGTTTCTGACACTTGGCTGCGGCGGGCCAATCACAGAGCATCCTGGTAGTATCCCAGTGAAGTCCCGGAGCGCAGAATTCGCGTCTCAGTTCGCCGAGGACGCACCGGTAGTAGGTGCCACAGTTTGCTGGATCCGGTTGATGCTCACCCGACTGACATAAGTTTCCTGCTAGAGATCCCGTCGGTGCGTATGTTGTACTTGGTTTTGTGCTCACTACTCCAGGTGTTATTGGGCGTCTAAAATATTTAAGAAAATAACAAAGATTATGAAATTGATAATACTGAAGTTTTTTTTATATGGAATAATTATAATTAATATTTATAATTTTTTTTACACTTTTTTAAGATTTAAATTAACACAACTACGTCAAATAATGTATCATTTAACCATCTTAATGTATAAGTTAACAATATACCTGGTAGTAGTAGAAGTGGTACTGGGTTTTGCCCAGGACCACGTGGTGGAAGTAGAAGGCTCGGTCCAGGTCGGTTTGTCAGTCCAGCTAGTCCAGGGCGTGGAGGGTTTTTCGGTCCAACCAGTCCAAGCAGTTGAGGGCTTTTCGGTCCAAGTAGGCCAGGTAGTTGGCTTGGTCGATGGAGTGGTCACTGGTTTTGTTGGTCGTTGATTATCGTTGGCGTCGGAGTGCGACGTCATGGTCGGTGCCACGGGAGTCACCGGTTCATCCGGCTTCTGGCAGTCCTTGTGACTCGGTGCAGGGCTCAGCAATCGTCCTGCATTAATAATTGAATCATTATCATTATTTAATATGAATTAGTTATCTACAAATAATTTACACATTTTAAATAATTCACATAAATTATTTGAAAATTGAGATTCTTGTCCAATGGTCAATTTAATTATACAAAGATAATTGCAGGAATGTACCCAAAGCACGGTTGATGCTACGAAGGAGAGGGAATGGCTCTTGACAGCAACGGTTGGTAAAATCGTCGAGATCGGCTGTCCAAGCGGCAGCTCCTCCAAATCCATTGTTCAGTATAAATTGACCCTTGAACATGATGCTATTGGGATTTTCAAAACTGACGAACTGATCCTTCTTATGAGCGCTTGGGCCTGTAAGCGTGGAATAACGATTATATCGAATTTAACATGTTTTCATCATTTTTTAAATGAGAAACCTACCAAAACCAGTTTGCCATCCGTCCTTTTCGATTCTCTCGCAAATTTCATGATAAGCCAGCATACCAGGTTGCCTGGTGTACTCGCCAGCAGCTCCAGGACCCGCCGCCGGATCACCAAGAGAGTATTTGCTCGCAGAAGTAAGGCGATAAGACTGGCCATACATCGGAATATCGACAATGATTTTCGAACGGTCGGCACCTTTACTTACCAGATAGTTTAGAGTGAAATTCTAAAAAGAAAATTTAAGATGTACAATTAATTACATTATAAGTAGTTCTGAAGTTAGTTCTTTTTTAAGTTTCAGTTTTCAAGTTTTGTAAGGGAGTCAATGCAAAACTTATTACGAAATTAAAGCGTAAAAAGCATCTATTCCATAAAAATCAATTTTCGACTTTAGTGATACAACCAGAACTACGTTATACATAAATTTTTCGAGTACTAACAACATTGTAATAAGGAGTGGAGTCACCGGGTATGGCGTAAAGGGGAGCCAAATGAGAGGTCTGGCTTTCCCAGGCACCGTGATAGTCATAGCTCATGACGGTCATGAAGTCAACGAAGCGAGAGATCTCGGCGACGTCGTAGCCCTTGTCGATGACCTCCTTGTAGCCAGATATGGCGACGGCCAGGGCTAGTTTGGGCTCCTGGGCGTCGAATTCCCGGCGAAGCTCGGCCAGGAGGCGCGTGAAGTTCGGCCGGTCGGACTCGGGGCCCCTTCGGCAGTCGCTCTGCCAACAACCTGGATAATTCCATTCCAGCGACAAACCTTGGAAGTTGTGCTTGCGCAGGAAGTGCACTGCCGAGGCAACGAATTTTCGTCGGGATGAGGCAGTGCTTACCAGTCGCGAATATTTGTCTCCTGCGCTGTCTGTCCAACCGCCCACCGCCAGCAGAATGCGGGAACCAGCGATTGATGTTACCCGCTGGTACAGATCTGAGAAAGTACAAAAATTTAGCGTAAAAATAAAAAATATTTTTAAAAGTATTTTTAAAATATTAAAGAAAACTCAAAAAAATATTATTTGTGCCATGTATTAAAGATTAAAGCTTCTCAAACTTACGTATTATAACGTTTACATTCTCAACTTTTATTTATTGAAATTATTAGATTGACTCACTGTTCTCAATGTCAGCCCAAGGATCGAACGAATGGACAGTGAGAGTCTCAGGATTGAGTCCGGCGAACGCGTAAACGACATCAGTGCATAGTCTTGAATCGAGATGTTCAGGCACGAACTTGCCCTCTCCCTTGCGGTACATCGCCCAGGACGTGACGTAACAGACCACTCGCGGCCCATCTTCCGCCAGCTCGAGCTTGTCGTTCCTCTGACGCTGGCGCAGACGCTCCAAGTTCCAGGTCACGTAGGAGAACTGATCGCTGTGCCCAGGCTCGCAGACATCCGGACTTGCTTTCACACATCGACCGCGAATAGGGTCGTAGAAACGACCGATACCGCAAGTACCTCGGTGTAGCCGACCTGTTGTACAAAATTTATTATTATAATTTACCATCTATATGAATAATTTTCTGGAAAAGTTATTCTACGATTTTTTTTTTGTAAAATGAGAATATTCGTGAATTTGGTATATTCTGCTGTAAGTAAATATTTAAGTAAGTCATTTTCAAAGTGATTTGAGTATGTCTCATCGATTTTTATAGCAGATTTGAACTGAAGAATTAAACGAATTTCAACGAAAATTCATGACAAGCCGGTTTTAGTTTAATTATCAGTAAAAATGATAAGACCCATTACACCAAATCGAATAGCCTTTTTAACTGAAAGTAATTCCATAATTTAAATTTCATAGATGTTCGTATAATTGTTTAATCGCCAATAAATCATTCATCTATCGCAACGACAGTTAAACTGAATTTAGCATAGTCTCCTTTTGCGTCGCTCTTCTTTATACATTTCCACGTCACTCTTCTTGTCAGTAAATTAAATTCCAGCCATAATTATTCTGTCGCACAAAGAGTCCTTCCCGATCAGCTCTCGTTCGTCGTCGCTTCGCAGAAAACGCTCGGAGGCGCGCGCACCAAGTAACGATGACTCACCCCCCCTACATTCATCGGATACGAAACTTTTAAGCTGAGGCGAGCGATATTAATAATTAATGCCCCGGCATCCGCGGCAAATCGATTCGGATCGCGAGAAATATGATTTCCGTGCCATTGTCTTTCCGCGATCTGAAAACTTGTTTGATTCACTTTTGATTAACGGTTGTGCGGGCGCGTCGGAGCACGTAATGAAATTTTAAAGAGGCCGTTCACCGTTGAAGCAGGAAAGGAAACCAGAACAGTTGTCGGGGTCACTGTAGAGGCCATTTTTGGGACACTTCTCGATGAGCCCGTCCAGGATGCCCAGTGTGCTCGTTACGGCGTTTAACAGGGGCCACGTGTCGCCGCAAATGCCCTTTAAAATACATAAACATTTGTTAATTGTGTTGTGATTAAATGTGTGGCTGAAGACCGAGAGAATTTTCCTTGTAAAATGTTTTCTGCAAATTTTTATGAGAATATTTTTGTAATTTTTAATTGAAATTTAAACTACCGGCGAAACTTTCAAAATTTTTTTTTAACAGGTGAAATTCTGTAAAAAAATATTTTTTGGATTCTACCGTGAACATTCGGAAGTTGTTATTGTAAAATTAAAAAGCTTCGTTAAATTAGTCACTTAATTTTTAGTACATTTTACAACGAGACATTTTCTCAGTGTATAGACAGTTGTGATACATGATAAAATGATACGTACTTGGAAATCATCTAAATCTAACGAGTAAAGAGATACTCCGCCCAAATTGGCGGATTTAATGTAGGCAGTCTTTATTTTGATAGACAGAGGATCGTCGTAGCCGATCCACTGGTCTCCTAAAACTAAATAAGATCCGTTCTTCTCGTGTCGCTTGGATTGCCATGGGTCCTCCAATTTTTCGCATATCTAAAATTAACATCTCAATCAGTTTACTCAATATAATAAATGTTAATTTTCAAAATAAAATAGTTGTTTTGTACCTTCTACATAATAATTACGGTAACAGCCTAAATATTACAATTACATTTAATTAAATTGATTTAATTTACAGAAATTATTTATTAGAACTGTTAAAATGGTATCCCAGAAAAAAAAATCACCTCGAAGTAAGCGAGCTGCCCGCGGTGTTTAGTGTACGGGCCGTCGATTCCGTAGCCCAGGGCGAAGCTTGAATCGCCGTCGTCCATGAGCAGCAGCTTGTAGGACCACCCGAAGAAGGGCAGCCCCACGGCGAGTTTTCCAGGTGGGACGCCACGACGAGTGAGCCCCTCCACGAGGCTCGTGACGAACGCCAAGGGCGCGGGACTCTGCACGACCTCAGGGACGCGCCGCGAGTGCCACGCCCTGAGCACCAGGAGATCGACGAGATCGGCCAGTTCAGCATCGGCGATCTGCTCCGGGCGCAGGGCCGCGAACACGGCATATCCCCGCTCCGCGAGGGCGAGGCCCACGTGACGCAAAAGCTCCTTGAGGGAGCTCGCCGGTGCGTTTTCCCAGTCGATCTCCACGCCGTCGAAGTCATGCTCCTCGAGGAAGTCGATCAGGGAGTCCAGGAAGGTCGGCAGACGCTCTGCTGAGTTGCTCAGCAATTCGCGGTATAACCTGCCGTGGTCCGGTGAGGAGAGAGAAATTAACACACGCAGGGCAGGGTCTATTCGGCGTTGACCTACGGCCGCCTTGTAACCTCCTGAAGACATGTAAATTTAGTAGCTCAATGTTTTCGCTTCGAGGAAGTTGATTAAAATCCATGCATTTTCTTTTACCTTTTACAATGTCGTATTCGGGATCACGTGGGATTATTGTCAGTTCCTGGGGATCTGTAAATTACATAATTATTCTACTTTTGATTCCGTTCGAACTCGGCGAGATTTTGTTGAAAGGGGTCTTATAAAGTCCCATAAAATGGTGCAAAAGCCGCATAAAATCCGATAAATAATTTATAAAATTTATACATTTTTTATAATATTTTGTAAGATTCTTTCCACAGGGTACACTAAAACCATGTAGTATCTTCACTGTAGCATGCAAAAAATTAAAAAATTCTAACCGATAGTTGCAGCACTGTAAATGAGATGAGTGCACTTGTGGGCGGGTAAAGCACGAGGCAACAAAGAAAAGGGATCCTCTCGGTAGACGGATTCGGCCTCGAGGTGGCAGAGAACATTCGGTGGGTTCTGAATCCTTCGCACAGCCGGCGGTGTCAGTTGCTCCAGCCAAAATGCTCCCTGATCGTGGCCGCTGTATGTGGGCGGCAAACGGTGCTCCACGGAGTCGCGTAATGGTTGCCTCTTCAACGAGCTGCGACAAACAATTTTTATTTTTTAGGTGTTAGGTATAACCATTTTACCGGAAACTTCTTCCTCCCTCCAAATTGAGCGGCGGCGGTGGTGTTCACGCGCCAGAGCCGTACAACTTCATCTACAGGACCCTCGAGGATTTAAGTGTGTGGATTTATAGGTAAAGGAATGTTGATACGGCACTGCGGCGCTTGAGGGCGGGCTGTTGGAGTCGCGGTGCGCATGCGCATTGGAGAGCAGAGGGAAGCGCGCGCTTTTTAAACAGACACTCATTTTTAATTTAACAGTATTAATTTAACGAATATTACACGAATTCTTAGTTTGGGATAATGATTTATACTGTAATACTGTATATTATAAGATTGATTATTATTTAATTTAGTATCAAAATTAATTCTTAATTTATATAAAAAACTATAAAAAAAGTAAATATTTAGTTGTGTGCAATTTTAGTGGCTGAGATTGATAATCATTTCTACTTTCTATAATTCGTTACATTACGTTTTATATTATTTGTAGAATATATACAGTTAATGAAAAAAAACTTTTTTTCAAACTACATATTTTAAGTGAAACAAGTAGATTTGTGTTCGACGCGAAACTTTCATAGATGATGATTCAATATTAACTAATGATTCAACGGAACACACTAAAATTAACATTCGTTAAAATTCAAGCGTATATGATGTCATGGACGCTAATTTTTTTCTTGTAAAAAATTGTAACGGATTTTTTTACTTTAAAATGAATTCGTCGCAGTGGTCCCTGCGGTATTTTTGATAATTTATTACAGCGTGAGTTCACGTCAGTGCTTTCGCAGATAAGGTTTAATTTATATTTGTAGATTTGTCGAATGTAATTTAAATGTGAATCAGAACGAGTCTTTTTTAAAACGCTGTTAAGGGGTCATCGATCCTAAAATCCGATGCAGTGTGGAAGGCGATTTAGAAACTGGTTTCGCCGCCCGACAAGTTTTCGTCGTGGTCCACAACAGAGGGATATCCTCAGGAAAATTTCTAGTATTTTTCGTCATAAATTTTTCATCGCGCATAATTAAAACCTCCACATTTACTCCAATGATCTTTAACGCATCTCAATTTTATCGTTACATTGATTTTGCTTCTATAATTTGAACTTGTTCTTGAGATCATTTGATCACATAAAAGACAAAAATTATTTGAATATATTTCAAAATTTTCATTGCCATCAATAAAACCTGACTTTATAATTGTCTGCTTGAAATTTCCATTGCATCTTTTGCTTTAGTACTGAAATTTTATTATCAGGGACTCAATTATTTTAATTAAGCGGAATCCTGAATAAGTCGCAGTGACTCTTGCTTCATTTATACAAGATTTAACAACATAAAAATTGATAAGTAGAAGGATGTTTAAAAATTCACGAAATCAATTCTAAAGTATATCATTTTCGGAATTTAAAAAAAGAAAAGAGTTAAAATTTTTATTTCTCGTCAGATATGCAAATAAGGATGCAATCAATATTGCATCCCTTTTTTTAAAGCATAAATTTTTATGATTATTTAGTCGCGGAATAAAAGTTCCCTCGCAGCCCCTCTTTTAACTTCATAATTTTTTTAATTGCACTCACGGTCTAGGCATTCGTTCGACGGCATCCCGAAGAGGTTGACGGCGACCTTCGAAGTGCTCCGGAATTGTTTCGATGGCCTGGCGCAGAGGAAGGGCCCGGTCTCCGAACTCCTCGATCACGTTTTCGGCGGGCGGACTTTCCACGGCTGAGCGCTGGAAGGTGGGCGTACCCGCGGGTGGCAGGTGCCTCAATATGTGACCCGGGACATGGTGCGCGCTGACCAGGGACAAGACCGCTAGAGCCCCGAGGGCCGCGATCGGCCAGCTCATTCTTTCTTCTCTGAAAATATTAAAGTATTTTTTTTACGAATTTTAATTATGATAATTTTGTTAAAAAGTAAAAAATAAGTAAATGTTTTTATTTTATTTTTAGACTCCTTCTTAATGGCTCGTTTCAAAGTAGGAGTATAATGAACGTGTTATAACTATTTAATATTTTTTTTTTTAGACATGTCGTTCTGGTCTTTGAAAATCTTTAAAGTATTATCGATTTACCTTAATGAGACCAAAAGGAAGTTCTTTTGAATTCTTTGTCAATTTACCGCTTAGTTTCTTTAAAATTTTAACACTTTTGTAGGTGGTGTATTTTTTTTTTTTTTTTTTTTTGAGGAACTTAAATATTCTGGTCCACTTTGGCAATGTATACCGGGGACATTCCTCAAATTTCCGACTTCAATAAAAACATACGTGATCGGAGTGTGCAAAATCTCGGATAAAACAAAATTAAAATTCTGTTGTCGTTAATATGTCGCCTTCGCTACAAGTATTCTGACTTTGATTTTACACTGCTGCGTTTCGCCAACTGAATACTTTAGAACCTCCCTGCGAGACTATATTTGTGAAAAATTTCCTTTCAATTAGTTACAAAAACCGCTACATTCATTTTTTACCATAATTAGCATTATTCAAATTATACTTATATTTTGGGATTATTGAGAAAATTAAAATATATAATAAGTATTTTTTCAATGCCGAAAATTAACTTGACTATATAAATTATTATGTTTCATAAAAACACATTAAGAAAATAAATTGAATATAAATATTTGAATTTAAATAAAAAGTAATAGTGCGTATCTGAAATGTTTTTACTCTAAAATCACTATAAGCGCACTTCAAGAGAAAGTAAGTTTTTCTCTATAAATTTTAATTTTTTGTAAAATATACATACCGAAAACTTAACTATGCGAATATTCTCCCTGTAATTCTCTTACGTTAATTCCATTACGTTAATTCTACTACGTACATCTATAAATATGAACATTCGTAAAATTTGAATAGTCACTTCATCAAATTTATAAGTCGATCACTGAAAAAGTCGAAGACTTTTTCGTTTATAATAACTACAATTTCACTTGTTTACATTCAGAGGGAACAGAGCTTGCAACTATTTCTATACCGATTTTTATTTACACCTACATATTTTTCAATACGATTAAGGCTTCTCTCGTAGATTACTCAAAAGACAAAAAAAAGAATGCAATAATTATGGTAAAGACAAATTAAACTCTTTAAGCACGACTTCGCAATCGAAATCCAAAAGCTCGCACCATAAAGCGCGCAGTAAATTTCCTTTTATTGCAAAATTTCCGCGGGAAATTCAAAAGCGCGCACTCGGCTCACGCACTAGCAGCACTCGCACCCGCGGCAAAGGGAAGAATTTCACCTCTATCCTCGCTGACTGGCCCGTTCCTCCGGGTCGTTCGGTTCCACCGATCTCCTTCGCGTTCTTTCTCTCCTGGGGGCCGGAATTCGGCGTCGCGCGTTCGCCCGCACGTCGTGCGGCGCGGCGGGCAAGTGTCGTGGGTCGGGCGGGGGCGTCGCGCCTTCGGCGGCGACGTGCGCAGGAAAGCGGGCCGGACGAGCGGCGAGTGCGGTATTCCGGGCGCGTCGCACGGGGTCCATATATATACGCTCGAGCAGCGCCGCAGGGCCCGCCGCTCTCCCACCCGCGCCGCGGTCTCCACCTCGAGGGATGGGGGATGGACGTCGAAGTCGCTCGGACCATCCGACCTATAACATGTTCGGAAGAACTTGATTTTTAAAAAAGTATAACACTAATTTTTAAAAAATTAACACTAATTTTAAAAAAACTTAACACTGAGCACTAATTTTAAAAACTTAACACTGAGCACTAATTTTAAAAAACTTTACACTGAACATTAATTTTAAAAAACTTAACACTGAGCACTAATTTTAAAAAACTTAACACTGAGCACGAATTGTTAAAATTTACAACATTAAATTTACGGGACTAATTTATAGATTTTGTTAAAAGTTTTATGTTAAGACCTTTGGAAAATGCTTAATTGTCTTTTGAAATTCAAAATTTCATTATTATGTTTACATTGGTTTAGTAGGTATACGAAGCTACTGGATATTTTTTATTTATTGAATCATATAATTTACACAATTAAAGATCTGTTCAATTCTAAACATTATTTTCGTGTTTAGAAATTATGAAATTGTAAAATTGCTTTTCAAATAATACAAAACTCAAAATTTTTAACGGTGTATGAAGTAAATTCTATAGGAGGTAAGCAATATGTTACCTGTAGATATAGGCTGGTATAAAAGAAAATTAAAACTAGAAAGACTTACAAACTAACATAATTCGATATTTCGATCATAAAGTTTTGTAAAATATACGTATTTCATTTATGAACTATGCAAATTAGAGCATATTTTAATTAATTTAAATTCAAAGTTAAAACGTAAATAATAATTAAGATTGTCATGATAACAAATAATGAAGCACTTACTAAATTAAGTTTAGGAATGAAAATTAACTCATTCTCTAATAAATCAAGTGCCGATACTTTACAGAATCACTAATTTTTTATCGTAATCACTTGATGATAATCAGCATCATCGACAGAATATTTACCTCTCTTCAGAAAATTATTTCATTGCTTTTGGAAAAAGTGTGATGAAGACACGGTATTCATCACTCGACAGGTAATAAAGTCAAGCCAAAATAATTAATGAGCGCACTTTTAATGAATCAAACACTGATTTAGCGAATGTCAAGGCGTGCCGACACTTATAGCCATTAGTTTTCCGCAAGGCAGATAAAAGGGAACCGAAAGTTCGATGGAAATATATTGGCGGTCGTTAAAAGCTTCTCATCTCGGTCCATCCGAACAAAGTGTATCGGCGCGGTTCGTTGAACTCCCGAAAGCGTCTGAAGTTTCGAAAAAAAAAAAAAGCGGCGTATGTCACCTAATGGCCTTTTCTCATACTCATCCTTTATCCCACTGCTTGTATCATCGCATCGATCACCGATCTAGTCCCAATGAATCCATCAGCGAGTTCACGGTCAATGACGCTGTAGAAGGACACGCGCCGTTACCCAACCTTAACCTGTTTAATTCGAAAACATAAGCAACGATTTTTTTATACCAGTGCAGTAAATCGTCGATGCGCTCAAATTTCAGTTTTCGGATTTTTTATTTACAAAGATCGCCGATAGTGTGAGATTAGAAGATTCGTTTCGAGGTCCGGTGGAATAAGATGAATTGACGATGTATTATTTATTGCGATATAAGGAAAAGGCAACGACCTGTTCGTTTCCGATTGAACCGTCATCGGATTTCGGTTATAGGTGTCGTATATTTGGCATAATCAGGCGAAACTGAGATTGAAATGATAAACGTTTCTTTATTCTCTCGAACTCTTGCGGTGTCTTTTTTTTCAAGAGTCACTTAAAATTTCATGAATTTCAATAAGCTAGGATAAAACGACGTTTGCGATCCGTTATGACGCTTGAATAAACAATCATCTAATAAAAATTGGTGGCGTTTCTATAAAAAAAATGTTTTATCGGCATGAAGAATTATACAACGTAAAAAAATGAGAAATTTGATGTAAATGGTAAATTATGCAGTTTTTTAACCGGTTTTGGAACGCTGATCAACCATATAAGTTAAAAATATTCAATTAATCTTTTTTTTTATGTAATTCATTATAAGCGTAATTTTTTTTCAATTTCACCTGATAAGCAAACCACGGTTTTACCAAAGGTTAGTCAACGGGGGAAGAGAACCAGTCTGAATTCAAGTTGGGGTCGGTACTATTCATCTCTCCTAATTCTTAATTGATTTTTTTCCTGCGTATAATAGAATGATCTATGTAAAAACAACTACCGATTATTTCCCGAGGAAAATTTTATGGAATTTCGTGTAAACTTTATCCTATAATTTTTTTTGCGTACGCATAATTCCCTTGTATTTTCAACAAATAGCACGCTAAGAAATAAATTACCGCGTCTTTCCCCTTCTTAACAGAGTCCAACATAAATAATTAAATAAATCTCTGTCTAGAATCTCAATTTGTACCAAAACGATTAAAAAAATGTTAATAATTGAGGATAACTCGGTACGAGGGGATCGGAAGGGGTTGGCTTGGCGCGAAAATAAAGGATCGAGGCGAAAAAGCCTTGATCGGGTTATTTTGAGTCCTGATTTTTCAGTCGGCGGGACGGCCTCATTGGCGCGTATTGCGACGGTCGAGGGAGAGACCACAGTAGCTTTCCCTGCTTCTTTTTGCCTTCGCGGCGCGAAACATAACGCCTCGGCGCGCTCGCAGGTGCGCTTCCCAAAGCCGCGCGCGCTCGCGCATTGAAAGCAGCTCGCGCCTTTTTCCACACCCGTACACTTATTTACGTTGGCTTATTTCTTCCCTTTCGCGCTAAATCACCGTCACCTTCAATTTCGCGTCGATTATTGCGCCGATAAGGGGGTCGTCGGAGCACGTTTCTGTCGCGCCTGCGGCGAGGGACGGCAAGCGGTTGCGGGAAAAATAAAAAGGTTCGATCCTTTATAGCGAACAATTTTAATTATATATACTTTAATGAAGTGCATTTAGCCAGAGGAACGGAGGCGCAAATTTACGCACCAGCGTAATAATCGTATGATTGCCGATGTAACGACGCCGATGGGCTTTAAACGGGAGGCGATATATCGCGCGTTACCGCGGCGAACGAAAAAACTCGCACTTAATTTCAATATTCCTCGGGCGGACAAAGCGAACTGGCCTGCTGGCAAGTGATTCGCTTTTAACCGCGCGCGGACTTTGTCAGGCATGTGTATACTGTATAATGAGCGCATAGAAAACCGCAAGGGAATTCGCGCTGTATATACGATGACGAGGCGATCGCCTACTCTTTCTTGGGACTCTGAAGATAAAAAAAAAAATAAAAAATAAATTTAATAATAATAATGACAATCGTAAACGTCTTCATCGATGTGTCAGACAGGTAAAATACAGTGACGCTGGTGAATCAGATCGAGACCATTTTTTTTTACTCGCTACCGTTGGATCACGCGATCCTATACACCGGTATATAAATACATCGGTATATAAAGTTGCCGTATATTGACGTTTTCAACAACTCAAAATCGGAAAAAAACGAAGCGGAGTGTTGTGTTTATCCCTCGTCAAGGCACACGATAGATGGCCTCGGCGTATAAAAATGTAACGATGAGTTAAAAAAAAAATAATAAAAATTCAAGATTGAGTTCTTCGTGAAATTTATAATAAGCGACCATTTCGATAGTGTAATTGAAGGCCCATGGACAAGGAAATTTTAATAAGCGACCGCTGGGCATGGAACAGTGCGGCTCTTAGATTTATATCCGCAGTTGAGCCTGTCCGCCCTTATTGCGCCAATCCCTTAATCGGAAGGCAGTATTTCATTGAGCGCGTGGTTCTGCTCCATTCAAGTCGCGGGGCAGTCGTCAATGAAAGTAAGTAAACGCCTGGGGGCTCCCAACGTCACGGAGAAAATCAAATAATAACGAGACCCAAGGATTATAAACAGCGCGTCGATTTTCTTATTTGTTAGCGATTTATTTTATTCGCTCGCTTAAATCAGGGGATTCTCCGCGATGCTTGTCCATTGCGAAAAAGATTTACTTTGATTTACGCTTCATACTTGAAAATTTATCAGTTCAATTTGCGGCGCGAGCCTTGGGGGATTTATTGCAGCGCGAGAAAACGAATGCGGAACGAAATACGAGCTGTGCGGTTTTGAAAATTGATAAATTATTTTTATGACGAGTGAAAATTGAATTTTGGGTAGTGCCTTCTATTCTCGGATTTTAATTGTTTCGACGGTACATTGCTGAGGCTCGAGGGGACATTGACATTTATGCGGCGACTTTTGTAGTTTACGGGTGATGGTTCTTTCAACCCTTCACTAAAAAAGCAATCACTTCACGAGCGTTTTATTTTTTGTTTAAAATTGTAAACAACCAAAAGTATCTATAAAATAAAAATGTTGATGTTAATAATTGAGCATCCCTTCGTTTAAAAAAAGTAAGTCAATAATGTCTGTTCTAATTCAGATTAAAATAAAAAAATCTACTTCCATCAGGAATTTAATTATTCCAGTGAAATGGATCTTTCGCCGAATAATTTTGAAGTTACCTATCTATATTAAATAATAGAAGCATTTAGGAATATCGCATTGAATAGTATAATAAATAATCCCCTATGCTTTTAAATACGTCTTGTTTACCTTTAAACGATTTTTAAAATATCTATAAGTACTTAATTAAGGTATACTTTAAAGATGTACTTCTTTTAATAGTTGCATATGGATCTTGCTATATTATAAATTTCTAACAAATTTTTCGGATGGAGCCCCCCTCCTTCCCACCTTTCACCCCCTCATGAATAGTTGTCCCCCCTTATTTTATGGTAAAAATCTAAAAATAGGAGTTTTTGTATTTTTGGAACGAGAGTCCCCCCTCATCCCCTCTTCAGGCTTTCAATTTATATTTACATAGAAAACAATCAGCGCATTAAGCTCTTATCCCAAACGTTCATCTAACATTGAAAAATTAAATAAAATGCATATGCTGCAAAAAACCGACGATATAAAGTAAATCAGAAGAAATTAGGAGATAAACTGCTTTAAATCGACGGAGCAAATCGTCGGTCCAAGTGCAAGAATCACTGGTGCTGGATCTTCAAGTAGGAAGTACGGTGTCGCCGGGGCTCGGTGGATTCCCATGCAAATCGCGCCCGGCCTCACTTGAAATCGCGACGTACCGTCGACAAAGCTGGGGGGACCGCGTGTAGCCTTCTGGCCGCGCCAGAAAGTACGTGGCACGAATGCCGAGGCAAGGCCCCTTTGTATTCCTCGGGACGAGGCCGCGATCAAGGCGCCCGATGATGAGACAACCGTCGCTACCCGATCGCTACTCTCTCTCTATTTTTCTCCGTCTCTCCCTACTTTTCTCTATTTTTTTTTATTTTTTTTCCTCGGATCTATCCATGTCTACTTTTCTCAATTTTTTTTATTTTTCTCCAGATCTAACGATCTCTGTTTTTCGCTATTTCTTTTATTTTTTCCAGATCTATCGATGTCTCTGTTTTTCTCTATTTCTTTTATTTTTTCCAGATCTATCGATGTATCTGTTTTTCTCTCCTTTTTTATTAATTTTTTTTATCTCTTTTTATTTTTCTTTGACACTCTCTTACTCTTCAAATGGATTTTACGCTGCAGTTGCTTTTTAATTGAAGTTACGATGAAGATCGATTGCAAGATGTATTCAGACTTCGAATACTGGTTCAGGGGAATACGGATCAAGTTTTCATGAAACTTGATGAGTAATTTATTTTCCTCAAGAGCAACGAGGTATAATAATAAACGTTCAGTGTAAAAGTGTATCTATACTTAAGGGTGTACGTGCTGTACTGTGCTCAGTAACTATTTTGAAGTAAAATGCAGTTTTATCGAATTTTTTTAATATGTATAGTTATTTTGTGAAGTTTTGCTAATTATGTTTAAAAAGTTTTCTGTTTCATGAAATCAGATAAGTATATAGTTAAAGAGAACGAAACTTTTATTTTTTTAATTCGTAGACTGGTGTATGGAGAACTGATACGCGTGTATAAGTCGATGAGGACTTTTACAAATTGTTCACAATTTTAAGCAAAAAATTATTTCTTCCTTTTATGATTCTATTTTGTTACCAAATAAAACCTTCTCGCACTTAAATCTAACGGTATATACAAAAGAATCCAATCTGTTTGTTTCCAAAACAATTCCCTATTAATTTTCTCAATGCATATTTGATTTAAGTATTGAAAGATGATGATCAAGTAAAATTTACATAAAAATAAGGAAGAAAAGCGAAGGTGCCTACAAATTTCGCGAAGCGACGATATTCATGTCTAAAAGCACCCGCGCAAGCTGTAAAGTTCCGATAGTGTGATTGACAGGTAATTTGCTTTAAAACGAAATTCTTAGCACAATCGAAGCTTTAACGGCTTTCTTCATTGGGGAGAAGACTATAGGGGCACCGCGAATGTAATTTGAGCTCATTGCGCAATCCTTTGCTCCGTTATACGAGGTCAGATTAGAAAAGACGATCCAACAAAGTTGAATTTTATAAAATAATTCTATATGTATAAATAAAAACGCGACAAATAAGTTAAAACGTTTTTCACTGATATAGAAAATGGAAAAATTATGATTTTGAATAATCAATAACATTGCCAGAACAAGATTTCAAAAATAGCAAAAAAGTGAAAGAAATAAATTTTACTTTTAAAAAATTTGTTATTGTTTTGTTAAGCACATTGGTATGTCGTTATAAAAGTTAAAAAAAAAAGTAAGCGCTATCATATAAATGGACACGTAATTAATGGAATTATTTTAGTCATTTTCCATGGGTAGATCATCTTTTAAAATGGATTTTAAATGCATCTAAGCGAGTTCTGCGCATGCGGAGCCTCCAAGCTAATAATAGCCTCCTTTGCACCGAACAGTTGCAGACCGCAAGAAGTTAAATAAAAGCTTTCGGTAGATTCCAGCGTTTGACAAAGGAGCGGAGACCTGTTTTCAATTTGCAAATAAATATTAAAATTATTATAAATATCCGCAACTCTTTAACTTTCCCGGAAATCTCGTAATTCCAAATCAGCCCCATCACTATTCCATATTTTACAAACATTCAATCGTCAGTTAATTAATTAAGTCCTCGACGAAATTTCAAGGAAGCGTACAAAAAAAAAAACTCAGCACAGCAGGTAGAGCGCGCACACTAATCGCCAATCATCGAGTGGCGTAAAAAAAAATTTACCGCTCCTGACACAAAACTACTTTTTATTTCATTTATTTTTTTTTTTAAATTTCGCCAAGCTTGTAAAAAAAGAAACGTTAAAATATGTCGTATCGAAAAAATCGACATGCATCCTGATGTCAATCAAATAATTAATAGCAGTTTCCGAAAACGAGCAAAGCGTAACATAAATATATCGTGTATCGTCTAAATCTGAAAATGTGAATATCACTGGGAAAATGTTAATAGTGACACGTAATAACGTTCACTCTCTAAATGTGCGAACGATTTTTCTCATAAAATTTGTCGCACTATTTACATTTTCCAAGTGAATTTCAAATTTTCAGATTTCAGAGAGTATCAAATAAAAAAAAAAGGTTTACCGAACGAGCAAAGCACAATTCGCGCGCGATAAAAATCGGAATACGGCGAACGGTGATACACGCGGGCCCGGAATTCTAACGCAGGCGCGCGTAAATCAAGAAGTTGGATACCTCGGGGGAGATCGCGATTGACGGCTGCACGTCGTCGTATAGTCAATTTTTGACGCGTGCGTGCGAAGCGGTATACGAGAGTCGAAGGAGGCGAGAGAGAGAGAGAGAGAAGGAGGGAGAAAAGAGAGGCTTCGACGGCGAAGGAGCTGGTTCAAGGCCACCCGGGTGCGACTCCGGCCGTCGGTGGTTAGTGACCCTATCCGTATCCTCGCGGGCGCTCCCTTCCTCCGCGGCTCTGCATCGCTTATTAGAGCTCGGCCCCAAAACGCTCGGCGCACATTTTTCTCGGAGCAGCGCTCGATCGTTATTCTTCGTCGGGTCCACACACTGATAAAGAAAAAAGGACTTAAATTTTTATTTACTTTTTATAAATAATTTTATGAGTGCCTACTGAGTTTGCGGCGAATCAAAGCTTACCTGCTGCATTAAATTGACAGTTATTTTTCCGGATTTAAAATTTTTTTGTTCATATTTTATCGTGGTTTTATTTATACGATACATTTTTAATTGTAGCGAAAATTTGCATCATTGTTTTTCTGCAATTATCATAAGAGTGTGAAAATTGTACGTTGCACTGATAAAATTAACTCAGGTGAGAATCGCATTGCACCCGTTTTTTTAAACCACTTTTTTACAGTTTAATACGCGTAAAGTGGGTACTACTCTAAATCCTCTTCACAGAATTTGTACTGTGTGCTAAAAAAATCTGCAAAAATTTGCAAAGGTAACAAGAATTATTCCGTGAAATATTGTAAACAAAATTAAAATTGTGATTGAAAAATAAATAAATTAATTTATATTTACATTTAAGAGATTATCAGGTTCATGAAAATACAAGTTTATTAATACCATATATTTAATTAATAATGAGCATTGAACACTAATAAATATAATCTTTTACAGAATTGTATAAAATACTGAGGATAATAATGAGATAAAAATGTCAACTCACAGCATTTATTAAAACAGTATAGACATTATAAAATATATCATACATTTTTTTATTGTCTTATTTACAAAAATTATCTGCTAATTATCAAGCGGTGAACTCGCATTAAAAAAATCCTGTTTTGGGTTTTAACAAATCTGTGACAACAATTACGCATTCCAACGGAGCTTAACTTCTCCTAAAATGCTCGAATAAAAACTACATTTGAATTTTTTCTCTCAACCTGTATTCTGCATTACAACATTACAATTACCATAACAAATCCTGAGAAGACTTAATGACATACCCGAATAAAATGCGATTTATATTTTTTGCGACATTCAACGGGCTTAATGCTTGGAAGATTGCACAACCGATAAAAGAATTATCAGTCCTTTTAATCTGCCAGTCGCAAAAGCTTAAAATTTGTGAATTACGTTCAGATGTTCTAAAACCTTCTAAAAGAATGTATATATATACGTGCATATGTATTTAAAAAAAATACACCCTAAAGTTACCGCGAATTCGAAGTAAGGGAAATACCAAAATTTAAACACGTTTCGCATTTATTTTTTAAAGCTCTTCAGGAGGGTCAGCGACCCGTCGACTGAGGATATCATTTGCTTCTTTCTCCCTTTCGAGGCTGGGGTCCTAATCCATTTTGGGCCAGTCGCCCGAGGAATCAGGTTTATTTTCGAACGAGAACCTGTCCTTAACAGGGGGCCTCTTCGCGACGCCGATCGAGCGCCTCTCCTCTCGTAGGGGCTTCACCAAAAAATTTACTTTGGCCGGATTGTCGATAGTGGTTGACGTCTACTTTTTCTTTCGGGAAGAAAGGAATGATATGACTGGAATTTCTTCCAGTATCTGGTAAATGAAGATCGAACGAAAAAAAAGAAAAAAAAAATAAGCGATATAAGAAGACATAAAATTACACGAGCTGAGTGATACTACAAATTTCAATTTTTATTCGCCAGTATAGAGCATTTCGAAGGGCTTAAGCGATGAGAATGTTTCTTCTTGTATTATTAAAAGAAAAAAATACTTTCGGTTAATTTGGAGAATGAAAAAGTGCAAAGGAACATGTTCTTGAATTTAATTGTAATTCTCTTTAATATTGATTTTTTTGTAATTCGTATGAATTACACTTTTTATTGTTTTTATAAATTTTAATTGCAATTAAAAAATCATTATTTTACAAAAGATATGAAACACTTTCGAAAATTAAAAGGAACTTTTTTAATGATTGTGTACATATATAACTAAATATTAACGCCAAAATGATTTCCAGCATCTCGTAGTCCTTTAAACGCCATCTTCGGTTTGTCGGCTGTAACCTTTATAATACGTAGGTATGGCTAAACTAAAGCATCTTTCGAGATAGTTCACAACAGTTTTGTACACAATGTGCAAAATTAAAAAATTAAAAAGTAAAAAACATAAATTATTTATTAATAAATTTAAGTATAATTACACTAATAATTAAAGGAATACCTGCTCAATCGTTTATAAAAAATAGAATTTTTAAGTATTTTTTATACCTCTTTACATTGCAAAAACGAAGCATAAGTAACTTCTATAAAAAAAAAAAATCTTATTGGTATTATTACATTTTATTCCAATTCAAAATTCAAATAATCCCGCGCTCGATTGCAGCGCCACCACCCGCGTTAGTTCAGTTCCCCGGCGCTTGGAATTTGGTACATGGACTCGGAATTAAATGTTGACAGCGATGCTGTGTGTGTTTCTCTTTCGGATGCTGTCGCTGCAGTGCAGATAGTGATGCTGGATGCAGCCGCCAGCTGCATATGTAATATAAACCAAACAGGACACTATAAAATTTCGGAACGCGCCCCCCTGGAATGCTTCGTTGAAGGGGAAGGAAGATTCACTCGTCCGAGCGTCACGGAAGCATTGATTGCAGCTGTTATCTCGGCTCCGAAAGGAATAAAGAAGGAGTAAATATCGGAGCAAGTGGATGCGGTGATTCGCGAGTATCGCGCCGCGAGTATTGTTTTATGGAGAAAAATAGTGCGAAGGAAATTGCCCCATAACCTCGACGAGGCTTGAACAAAGGGACGGAAAATAATGCTACTGAAGAATTGGAATTTTCTCAGTATATTTTCTATACTTTCGGCGAGTGCCTCAAGCCGATTTTAACGATAAACAAAAGGTTATAAAGTGGTGGTGATTAGTTGAATTGTTTGATAGCAGAATTTTTAGGTGCATTTTTTTATCATGGCCACTCCGGAGGGTACAATCCTTTTTGCGAAGCTCGAAGCTTTGAAAGATATTAGGTATGTTTGTGAGCATTTTATTGATATTATAGGTATGCAGTTTGATAATTATTGTTTTTTTATTTGTTTAGATCTAAAACTATACAATTAGATAAAATTAAGCAAAGGATCTTTCAAGAAGTTGAGTTGACGGAGCAAGAGGATAAATGCTTAATGGAATATAAGCAAGAGATGGATTTATTAATGCAGGAGAAAATGGCACATGTTGAGGAGCTTCGACAAATTCATGCAGATATAAATGCTGTACGATTTGTATCTGATACTTTTTGTGACTTCAATATCTGTTTTATTAAATTTTATTTGCTCTTTCTTTAGATGGAATCTGTGATTAAACATGCAGAGGAGGCCAGAAATCGAGCAAGAGAGTCTGCAAAAATTATCCATAATAATGATTATCAGCCTTTGAAACACGATATTGACAGAATGAGAAGAGACTATTTGGGTCTTGAAAGATTGCCCGAACTTTACGAAATTGAATCTGATATAACTCCAGAGTAAGAAGCTTATTGCTTACAGCAAAATCTAATTAGCATTTATCAATAATTAATTACTAATTTCGGTTTTTAGTTATTTTGAACGTACAGTGCAAAAAGCAGAATGGAGAGTGGATGTTCGTGGTGAAGATTTGCTTCCTCCAATGAACATGCATTCTCATGGTGGTCATCCAGCAAGTAATGCTTTCCTCGCACCTCAACCTTTGCAGGGATCAAGTAAAACGGAGCCTAGACCACTTCCCCCGGCTCCTGGTCCACCTGCTCCTACTTTTAGGTACTAACATTTGCAATTCTAATAAAACTTTTTTCAATGATCTCTTTATTAATTTAATTTTTTTATTTCAGACAACAACCTCCACCCATGAAATCTTGTCTTTCATGTCATCAACAGATTCACAGAAATGCACCAATATGCCCATTATGCAAAGCAAAATCTCGATCTCGTAATCCTAAGAAGCCTAAAAAAAAGGACTAACTAATCACAAATAAGTAATTCATTTACTCATTCATTTAAAGTTTTGTACTACTCGTATCATAACTATTATAATCTAATCATGCAGCACTTTCAATTCATTTAACGAAATCATTTTATACAATTTTAGAACAGAACTCATAGTAATTCATAATGTATCAACTTTTCCATCATTTTTAATTGTAATTTTTAGAGAAAGTATGTGTCATTGGTACAGAATGTCTGAATGTTTGTCAATCTATATCAAATATCATCTTTTTAATAATAAGTATGTTAAAACCATTTGTGTGTTCAATGATGTAGATTTTTTTACTTTCTACAGATGTGTCTGTAGTTGATATTTAAATTATTATTAAAATTTATCTATAAATGTTTGTAATAGCATATTTTAATCAGACTTTACACTATATAGGCAATCTTAATTGAAAAAAGTAATTTTTTGGTTCAATTGTAACGAATAAGACAAAATAAAAAGATTTTCTTAAAATTAAAATACATTTATAAGAGTAATTACTTTCTTTAACTGCAAGTAAAAGGCAGGTCTGATCAATTGTACTTTCTTTTTTTTTCAACATTTTTATTTAACATATTTTATAAAAAAAATTAACTTAATAACATAACTTTCAGTGTCATGTCAGAGTATTCCTGTACAGTTTGAGATTGAGATTCGAGTGCATAAGACTTCAAATTTTATTACGCACAGCCATTGCTGTATTTCCGGCGTACAGTATTGAATCTATAATTCCGAAAACCTGCAAATAAATAGTGCAATATTTAATAATGTTAAATAGTCCATTTTATGCAACTGGTTGATTCGCTTATAGTGTTTGTATACTTACGCCAGCTATCATCTTTTTATTAAATGAATTATTACTGTCTTGAACAATGACAGTAATTGAAGCAATCAGAATAAAAAACAGTGCGAAGCCATTGTAAATTATTTCCTGAAAAATAGAACGTACTTTATAATTTCGACGTAAATAATCAATGTTCATGTGAATAACCAAATTAAAAAGTAACTTACGTAATTAGTTTTTCCAATTATCGCTTCGGAAACTGGAGAAAATATGTAACTTATGATGAAAATTGCCGTGCCGATCATAAAGGACGTTGCCATTAACATTAGAAAAATATCGCCAGCTCTTAAATAATTTTCATTTATGGAATCGACCTCCAAACTCATTACTATTACTCCTACAATCTATACAAATTTTAATCTGATTAGTGATAAAATTTGTTAAGTAGCTGGTAAAGTGGTCAAGCAGATGAAAAAGAAAACATTTATTACAGTTTTGCGATGAAACATTTAATTGAAAATTTAAGTTAATCTATCTTTAAAGATATTCATAAATTTTTTGGTCGTGGAGTTAAATGAAATTATAAAAAAATTATTTCTTTGTTAGTAATTAATTTCTGATAGCTTATTTATATTTTTATTCATTCTTTAGAATATTACTATTGGAGTTTCTATACTCGTACTTTTATCTTATTTATTATTTTTAACTTCCAATTGCAAAACTTATTATTCTCCTTTAAAAATGACTGGTAAAATAAATGAACACAAACATTTAATTACACTGAATTTATTACATTAAATATATACCTTATATAACTTAATAATAAAAACAGTGACGACGGATAAATAAATTAATAATACATACAATTCGCTCAATGAATTCCTGTTATAAAAAGCGCAGGTAAAAATTTATTTAATTATAACGACATATATTAAAAATAATGCTATATTAATAATTGTTATTTTCAACCATTCAATATAATGCACATTATTTTCGCGTTACAAATTTATAATGTTGCAAATGCGAGTATAAGGCTCTATGGTAGTTCAAGTCTTTTCATTTCAACTGTATGAGGTGGGAAGTGTTTATGAATGAATTTGTTGAATGATTTGAGTCAAATGTGTTTGTTTTGAATGCACATAGTAAATGCATTTTTTTTTATATCGCTAATATGAATTTTTTAATAAATACATTCTACAATATTTACTTTTTTTAGCTGCGTCAGCACATTTTTATGCGATTTATATAATAATAAGGCAGTCACTTGCATCTAATCTAATTGTACACCTATACATAATAACTGCAGTTATTAAATTAAAAAATAATGAAAGTATTAGCACTTCGTGTCTTATGCCTTCAGGAATCTTCGAAGTTTCGTATGCATATTGCTTACACACTGAACAATTTGTTTCACTTATTTTATTCTAACGCATGAGAATTGAACTGGTCTTACGGAAAATGTACGTACATACAAAATAAATTCAGTATATGAATATTTGGCAACAATAGGTAATTACGTAGCCAATTAAACGAAGTGTCTTCAACATCCCCTTAAGTATGTAGTCAGATTGATCGATCTTTTTGTACAGGCAGGTACTTTAAAAGTGCGTATGAAATTTTTGCAGTAAAAGGCGCAGAATGTAAATTCTCGAAGTTCATTCATTATTGATGTATGTGTATGAAAAAATGTACTTTAACAAATTAAACTCGTAGTAATCAAGCGAAATTCTTCGATATAACGCTGAGAGAGTTGCAAACAAAAATGCGTCGATCTACAGTAGCAAAGACGATTACGTGTGGCGTCGATCGACTTTTCCAACATATTCCGAATTTTTGCGTTAATTTAATGAATAATTTGCACATGCGCGAGGTTTACAAGCCACGCGAGGTGCGGAGGGCGAAAATTGTACTTATGAGGTACAGTGCTGCGTTTATCAAGCCGCAGATCTGGAACAGAAGGTTAATGATGTTCAAAGTGATACTTTCTCTGCTCTACAAAAAAAATGCCACTTGGTAGAAACAATTCTTTTCACTTTCACTTTTCGAAAGCGTTCCTTGTCATTGATTTTATTGTCATTTAATTTATTTTTCATGCCCCGTCTAAATAGAGTCTGGGATAAGTTTAGGAAAATCCTATAAACGAAATTCTACATCAGAGCTTCTAAATTAAAAATGCATCTCTTTCAAAGTAAGAATTTAATATTCATAAATTATAGCGTAGATTTTTTGTGTAAATTTTCGTTAAATATATTCATTAATAATTAGGTCCTTATAAATTTTCAAGTATAATAGGGAAAAACTTATTTATGCAGAACTTGATGGATGTAATTACAATTGGGATATGGAAGAGGGTGAAAAGAAATTGTTTTTATCGACTAATCGTAGCATTATTTCTTGTCTATTATGATAGAAGAGTAGTAGTATAATGGAAGACTCACGGCTGCACCCATTTGCAATGATTCGGGCTCCGACCGATATGAGCCACGTCTCGAGGCGGCGTAATTCAAAAGCGTCACTGAGGCGGCAAGTAGAAGAGCGAATGCGAATGCGTGGTACAGTAGTTCCTATGCAGATCAATAGTCCATGTAAAATTTAAAATTTGAAGTATTATTTTCAAGGAAAGTACTTCATCTTTTTAGGATTTCGAAGTCAGCTGAGATATTTTTTTGTACCAAATCTAATTTAGTTTTCGAAAAATCGAAAAGAATTAGTCGAATGAAATTGTAGATTGAACAAATTTCTCTACATAGCTTTCTACTAACTCATTATAAATTTACTTGCAATTTCTTCTTTTTACGATATGTCAGTCTATATTCAACGTTGAAATTTTTTAACTCGTGGCTTTACCAAGTATCTTCGTAAACCAAAAGTGAAGTACTTGTATTGATAAAATAGAGAGTGCAACAATTTAATTTTAATTTTTTTTCTCGAGTTCTACTCACAAAAATGGTTTTCGAAATGATGGACTCTGTGGTGTAGGAGCACAGACAGCTGAGCACCAGGACAAAACTGGAGATCATAAAGGTAGTCGCTATCAATATGAAGAACAGGCTCTCTGTGACGTGATAGGAGTAGTTGCTCATTACATAGCCGATCAGGCCCACGCTGATAGCACCGAGCGCCTATTTTCAATGAGAGACACATGAGTAGGTGCAGTCATTTACTTGCATAATGGAAATGAACGTCAATGCAAAATTTTTGGTTGAAGATCACTTTCATGAACAATTCGACTACATATCTATACTACGTTTCTCGTTATCACGTGCTTTTGATACTAAATTTATTTTATCTTACAATTGTATTCTTAAGCATCTTTATCAAATATTTTTATGTAAAAAATGTTTCATTACTGATAGAAGAAGGATTTATAGGAATTTAGATAAAGACAAAGTTAAACCTATTTATCGTCAGTTGTATCATATTAGTCATAGTGAGACTAACGTTCCAGTCATAATTCATTTACTCGCAGCCAATATGAAATTCTTTTTTATACCTATATATTTTTTGCAAATCGAAAGAGTAGAATCATTGATAGTTCTTCTAATCATATTTACAATTTAGTATATGCGTCAATTTTGTATGATAAAAAAAAGCATGTCTAAATACTGGATGCGGAAGTTGAAATGACAGTCGGTATTAAAAAATAAACATTTTATCATGCAAATAATGGATTTTAAATTCCTGGCTATTCCATATTTATGATTTTGTCATTATTGCGTGTAATTTATACCGCCAATATTAATTAGCCAAATTTGACCCTCGAATGCCATGTGTGAAGAAGCATAATAGGATTCTTCAAGGCTTCGGATTCACTCTGAATTTTTATGCATAAATTCATCAGATGTTATGTTTGTTTGCAAAATGCAGCGATCATCTTTTCTCTTATAAATAAATTTTCGACACTTTAGTCGTGAAATCAGTCGGTCGGTATTTAAGTCAACTTTTTTTTCGTTCGAATTCTAGGGTATCCACATTTCAAGTGATGAAATCGTTGTCTTAAAATACATGGAATTCTAGGAGAAGCTATAACGCACACGTACACGAGTTAACACTAGTGTGATGCCATTTTCGCGTCATGACCGAATCTACAGTTCTGTAAGCAAAAGCATATTGTTTACCAGGAAATTTATGCAATATTGTCTTATCGCATATTGCATTGTGCCATTTATTTTTACACGATAAAAATGTAGGCAAAAGAAAAGCCCCTTAAAACGAAAATTACGGTGATTTATTATCATATATTTTTTAAAATTCTGATAAATAGTGGCATTAAGGCACGATTCAATTTAAAAAGAAAAATATAAAAATTACATTGTCCGTATCGTCAAAGGAAATTAATGCGATTATTAAGTCCGGTAAAGTCTCTTATCAGTCGTGTGGTCACTTTTTCACTGGTCAACTTCGAGCAATACACAAAGTATAGTTGGAATTCTCGGATAATCGGGTCATCACTGTGTTGTGACGAGTCGATATGTTAATGTGGAAAAAGAGAAAAGTGAATAAAGATGCAAGGTTGAGGATCGACTGCGGGCCAAGACTGTATATAAAAATAAAAATGAGATTTTCGTCATCGCAGGCAATTCGAGGTCGGAATTTTTATTCCAGACACGGAAACCTTATCGCCTTCTTTTATTGTTATAATCAAGCATTAACTCTAACGTTTAGCAATTATATTTTAATACAAACTATATTTTTCAAGTTTTCATGTATATGTATTTTATTATTTTTGTAAAATGCCGAAAGTGCAAGAAATTTAACCGCCATAATATCTTAAATGACCATGAGAAAAGTTTTATCTAGGTGATATGAAAAATTCTATTTTAGTACACATTAATGGTAAGCAATTAATGAAGACACGAACACGCCTTGTTAAAAAAAAAAAGCTTTGCTTGTTCTTTCCACACCCATGGCATATGACCACACCTTCAAACACTTTCAAAATTTGGTTAAAAGTATTCTTCGCCCAATAAATGATAATGAAAAAGAAAGAAAATAAACTTGTACGTGTAAATACAAATTACAAAAATTAGTGCGATTCACACAAATCGAACGTGAGTTTCATTTAAAAAGCAATTTTCAGAAAAAAAAATTTGCATTGACATTTTCCAGAAGGATGCTTGTCCCAATCTCAGGTGCGTTTATACGAACCACTTGTGCAAGTTTCAACATCCCGGTCCAAGATCTGCAGAAACCCATATTGATTGCCGATGGGCTTCCGGTGGTGACCGTTCGGGTCTGAATTGTGACTGAGTGCGACATATTCGCTTTTTAAGGATTATTCTTCTGAAATAAATAGATAAAATTAATACATTTTTTAAGAAAATCGAAGACGTTAAAATAATCAGCTCACAAAAAGTGATCTCTCTATACTCTACATACGTAATCATTTTAACAAAATTTTAATCAATACATAATTTCCAGAAATTATTGTTATGGTAAATCTATTTATACTCTAAATTTCACTAAAAAATCTTAAATTTTAATTAAAACGACAGTTTAGAGAAGTCATAGTGTAAAAAATCTACAATTAGACCATTTTTTTCGCTCAATTAACATTAAAAAAAGTGCGAATATTGGGGATACTGACTTCCCTGCCGGCAATTGTCACTTTTTTGTTTACATCTTCGTTGCACAAATGCGGCGGAATTTATCGGCGCGCGCCGGTGTAACTCGCCGACGGTGACCATATCACGAAAGAGTACAAGGCCAAAAGAGTGTACGCGCGCTGGCCCACATTTTATTTGCGAAGGCGGCGAGAGCCGCTTCTTTCCGTCGCCCGAACAAAAATAACCCGGAGCCGCGGGCGCAGAAGAATTTTTTTCGCCGCTGCTTCCCGTAATTAGGTCCACTTTTTCCGTCGATCTCGACACTCCTCGCAGCTCATATCAACAAGTTGCTCGTTTCGTCGGCCAGTTTCTATCGCGCTTCTGTCTCACTTTTTTTTAAAGTAACTTGCGCAAATTGAATTAGTCACTCGCCTTTATTTAACTCTTTTCTCAGCGTTCTTATATATTATACGGAATTTGATTACCCATCGCTTGTTTATTTCGCGCTTCTAATTTACTTCCGTCCATAAACCACTTTGAGAGATAAATATGCACATGAGCTTTTAGAAAGGGATGGAAAGTCGATGGTTAAGCTTTACTTAACTTAATTTTTTTAATTTACCATTTTTAAAGGGATATAAATTATGAATTTAAATTCTTTCAAAACATGAAAAATGTAGGGTACCTCGAGTTTATCAAGACTTACTTTTTTCTACAGTACTTTAGAAAATGATGAATTAAAGTATATAAGGCATTTTTTTAAACGTACTATTCTTCTTTAAAGGCGACGGTGTACTATCCACGACATAGAAAATATTTTTTCCCGCACAATAGTAAAATCGATGGTTAAGCCGAATAAAGGTGTAAAAGCCTTTTCAATTTATCATTTTTAGAGGGCTAAATTAGTAATAATCTAAATTCTTCCAAAATCTGAAAAATGTAGTCGAGTTTATCAGGACTTATACTTTTTTCTACAGCGCTTTAAAAAATGATCAATTAAAGTAGGCATTTTTTGAAACGTACTATTCTTATTTAACGGCGACGGTGTACTATCCACGATAAAAAAAATGTTTTTTATCGTATACAACAATATACGTAGAAAGGTTGTCGTTGGTAAGTCAGATCTCCGTTTTTTACGGGCCGTTAAGTGCCATCGGATCTCGTGACCCTGCTGAGCAAAGGATACTCCCTTGGACTTCCGCGGCGAAGTAGGCCGGCGTGCGGAGCTTGAACAAGGCGGAGACGCGGCGGCGGGGGAGGGAGGGGGCTCCACACCCGTCGCGACGCACCCGCGCGAATCGATAGTCGCGGCGCCCAATGTGCGTCTCGTCTCGTTTCCCCGCGTCAATCGTAACTCCCCGTTTTATCCGTCGACCCGAAAAAACAGAGTGGCCCTCGCGTGTCCACCTCCAAGGCCGCCGCTCGTCACTTTCCTTTTCCGGAAGTGCGCGATTACCATTTTTGGGGGTGGCCCTGCTGCGTATTATTACTCCGAATGGAATTTCGATTGTTGCGCTACACCACATATGGAAGTTGTTTTCGTCTTGAGCCGACTTGTAGTACCCGTCTTTAGTAGGATGTTTTAAAATTTTGTTGAATTAAAAAAAAAGATTCTTACATTTGTCCTGATTAAATATATTTTATGAAACGCGTATATCCTCGATATATAATAGGAGAGATTGTTTAATAAATTGAAGTATAATAAATTCTAAAAGGCATTGTAATTGGATTTTCAATTACATTACTTTGCAAAATTGTACAGACAATAAGTTTTTAATTAAAAAAAAAATAAATAAAAAAATCGAAACGTAAGCTCGATCAATTTTATCGTCCAGAAGAGTTGTGGATTTCTTCTCTATCTCTAGATTATCTCCGCGAGCGACGAAATACTTTTATACGGCAAGATTTGAAGAGGAAACGCGATACGCGCCGGAATTAACGGGTGATTAACGATTTTCTCGGGCGAGTGACGTCGGATATATATTCAAAATGAAAAAAAAAATAACGACGTCACGCACAGAAAATAGAATCACCATCGCGATTATACGACTTTCAGTGAAGAACTTAACACACGTTTTTATTCAGAACATATTTTTAGTCGAGGATAAGTGTACCGAGCCGATGAGTGTAAAAAGAAAATATCGCGCAAAGCTTTAATAATTCTTAAAATACCGCCTGAATCACTGTGTGCACATTTTCGCGCTTCGAATGACTCACTGCACGTAAAATTTTCACTTCGACGTATCAGTGTCAATGCATCGATAACAATCACTCAAAATTAAAAATAACGATTACAAAAACTCGAAATCCGTCGAGAGGACAGAGTGTCCATACCCGATCGATGCTTCGGGCGGCGAAACTCGAGCCGATCGAGCCAAAAATCGGAAAGTTCTATTTCCGTCCGCTCGCCGCGAAATACGCCCGCGAAGAATACGAAATTCACGGCTAAGGAGAGATTACAAGGTGCGACTGACCTCCTTGGATAAGGCTTATATGCGAGAGCTGCGTCGTCGGGTCGTGGCGGCTCGCGTTTGACTGAGCGGGAAAAAGTTCGCGAGGCGCTCACCTCTTCCTCCGCCGTCGCGCCGGCTGACGTCACCGATGATTTCAGAGCGTCCCCGCAGACGAGAGGGAGGCCGACTGCGCGCGGAGCAGCGAAGGACGATATAGGCAACGCCGAGCGGCGCTGAAGGAAAGGCGAGGCCGAAATTTTCTGGGAGTCGTCTGGAACGGACGACCATTGTCCTTACGGAGTATCGGCTTTAATTGCTTTCCCATATTATGTACAGTATCGTGAGCGATTGCACGTTGTGCACAGCGTCGAGGCGAGCGAGGTGGTTACTGGTGAGGACACTTGTTTTTTTATTTTTTATTTTTTTTTTAATTACTCTCTAAAATTCATTTAGTGAAATTTTCAATAATTTCAACAGTGATTAGCGAGTTCACTGATTAAACAGTAAAACTTTAATGATTTAAGCGTCAAATTTGGTTTTTCGCTGAATGAAAAATTAAATTTTCACTTATTTAAACACAGAGGTTATCACGTTCACTGATTGAACAGTAAAACTTTAATGATTTAAGTGTCAAATTTGGTTTCTCGCTGAATGAAAAATTAAATTTTCACTTATTTAAACACAGAGGTTATCACGTTCACTGATTAAACAGTAAAACTTTAATGATTTAAGTGGCGAATTTGGTTTCTCGCTGAATGAAAAATTAAATTTTCGCTTATTTAAACAGAGAATATTGTGTTCACTCATTAAACAGTAAAGCTTTAATGATTTAAGTGGCGAATTGGGTTTTTCGCTAAATAAAAAATTAAATTTTCACTTATTTAAACAGAAAATATCACGTTCAACTGATTAAATAAAAAATTTTAATGATTTAAGTACTGAATTTTATTTTTCATTGAATGGAAAATTGAATCTTCATTTTTTTAAACAGTGATTGTTATTTTCACTAATTAAATACTGATATTTTACTTATCGATTCAGTGAATATTCACTTTAAAACAGTGACTTGATTCTCATTAATGAAAATAGTGAATATTCACTGAGAAGCGGTGAGCATTTACTGCATGAAATTTAGAGATAATCATGTGTTTTTTAATTGATTGGTGATTTGGTTTGATAATTGCATAGGGTTCAGTTTTTTTTTTTGAGAGACAATTGAATGCTGAAAGTCAACATTCATATAGATAATTACACTTTGAGCTTAAAAAAGTATGGTCGGAGTTTTATTTGTTTAAAACAGTTAGATTAGATATGAATTGTGTTATTTTTCATTTGTAAAATAAACTGAAATATACTTTTTTTCCTTCCTTAAAAGCGCGGAAAAAATTTTAATATTAATTTCTACTCTTCCAAAATGAATTTTACATTAAATTAATATTTTTTATTAAATTAGTTTGAACACATCATATTTATTACATTGCTTCTTATGAATACAGTTGTTGAAAATTTATTAAATCACAATGACTCATGGTTTTAAAGAAACAAAACAGGGTAATACGAAAATTCATTGAGTGATTAACTTGAAATTTGTTATCCCAAGAGTATAAACAATAAAATCTGTACCTCAACGGTGGAACATTTTGACTTTTTTATTTTGACTTACATTCAAGTACCAAAGGGTTTGTTCTTAAAAATTACACCTACATTTAATTATTTAATACATATTTCCATTGTATACTTTATATTTTATACATTTTTTGTAATGGAACTGGAAATCTATTACCTTTTGTTACCTCAATCGCTAAATTCATAAATGTCCAAATTAATTGTGTAAATTATTGTGAACGTTGTCAACTATTTTCTTATATGTTTAGAACTTTTATAAAATATTACCCGCGTTTCTTTAGTCGTTACAGTGCAAATTATGTGCAAAACAGGATATAGCAGTTTTCCTTATGTACTATTGGTAACGGATTGAAATAAAACGTCGTTGCGGATGATTCAACAGGTTAAATATTCGTACACATAAAAATTTTTTTTTAATATATCTTTATAAACATAATGAACGTCAAAATAAGAACAGTTCAGTACAGCGAATTACTGTAGAATGAAAAAAAAAATGACACATACATTTTCATCGTTAATAGTTCTTTATTTCATTCGTTATATATATATGTACTCCTTTGTTCAACTTTTTTCATATATCGATAGCGATTTGATAAAACAATAAATAAACAAAAATTTAAATGATTATACAAAAAAAAAAAAGAAATGTATTCGCGCGACGACGCGATTCGCTCCCAATGGATCGTCGCGCCGCGTTAAAAAAAAATACACATTCATATTAATTAGTCATTAATTTATGCGATATTATTACTCTTTATAATAATAGATGTATACATATATTACTTTATATTAAAACTTCGCTATCTTATTTTTTAACAAGTAACAAATATATATTTCTCTGTTATACTCGATAAAGTGAGGTCGCTCGACGTTAATTAAATGCAGCTCTCGATGCTCCTCTCGATTTTTTCGCGAATGCAATCGAAGCCCTGCTCTGTTATTCTCTCCTTGTGTTTTATTTTTTTTTTTTGTTTTTGCGTATTTTCACCCCCAACGCTCTTGAGTCGCTTCAAATTAATCGCACTATAAAAAAAAAAGTACAATAAGAAAATCCGATGATAGCAGCTCGCGTCAGCGACAAAAGAAAAGCGCACAAACAATTATGACAAATTCCCTTACGGTCCGCGCTGCCTTTGCACGAGTCTCCAACGAAACGAATTATTATTGTTATTATTATAAATCCTCGATATATTAATCTGTACAGTGTGCAGCTTAAGATTAACGAGACAAAAAAAAAAAGAAGAGGGAGAAATATAGAAGAAGAGAAAAAAAATGAAACATCGCACGCGCGCGTTTTGAAGAGGCGAAGGGACTCCTCTCGAGCCTCTCGTGGCCCTGGACGCGCGGTTAAGTATAAAAATTGTACTTTGATGGAGTCCCGAGCGGGACGCGCTTCGCGGCTAATCCTCGCGGCTGCACTGAAAAAAAATTTGTTAATTTTAATGAAATGATTCACTTCAATAGTACTTATTAAATATTTTATTGATACAAAAAATTATGTTTTTTGAAGCTACTAAATTTATTTAGAAACAAATAAATTCATTCAGTTTTGATGAAATTATTACTTGATTCAAAGAAATATTTAATAAGTGCTATTGAAGTAAATCATTTCCTTAAAATTAACAAATTCTTTTTCAGTGTGGGCGTGGAGGAGGGGATGGCGGCGGGAGGCAATCGGGACGAGGGATGCGGGTGGGCCGCTCCCGGGGGTTGTGCGATTGCTGCGCCGCCCTGCTGTCGGCTCGCGAGGGCTGGCTCTGCGCTCGCGATGAACTCCTCACTGCTGGCCGTTCTTGTGCTCCAGGTACAGGAAGTAGGTGCCCGCTCCGTAGGCGATGGTGTTGAAGATGCCGAAAACCTGTTGGTGTTTATTATTTATTTTATTTTCTGCACTATATTTTGTTTATTTATTTTATATTTATTTTTTGCTCACCCCGGCGACGATGTGCGCCGTCCAGACGGCCCACGCCAGCTGCACCACGAATGCCGTGAAGTAGAGTAGGGTGTAGATTCCGGTGTTGATCAGTTCCTGCAATGAATTCGTAGTTAGAGATTGTTAGAATGGAATTTATTTTAGATTGAATGGATTTAATCGAAGTAGTCGAATACATTTTTTTTTATATTAAACAATACTCAGATTTAGATGAGACTCAGATCAGCAATCAGGAAAGTTTTTCCTCTGCTGGGTTATTTTTGTAACGTGTGCAATATTACTTTGTAAATTATTGTATATTTTACTCTGGTTAATAATAAACGCATGAATAAATTTAAAAATGTCACGTTTAGGAAGGTACTGATTACATTCAGAGATTAATTTCGTAATTTTCAGTAAATATTTATACTTGAATAATATTACTTTGAATCAACTAAATGAATTTAATTGTTTCTAAATAAATTTAGCAGTTTCAACAAAATAATTAACTGACTCGATGAAATATCTAACAATTATTATATTTAAGTAAATGTTTACTGAAAATTATTGAAAATTACTCGTTTAATAATAATTCGTTAAATAAATATTTATGTAACAAAAATGAAAAATATTTTACCGTCAGTATCCAGTTGATGGGCAATTTAAGTGCCTCGCGAATGGAGAACAGGTACAGTATGCACCAGATGAGAGTCATGATGAAGGCAGTTACCGAAACGAAGACGAACCAACCACCGGAACTGTATGTTGGAGAGCTGCACGCCATGCATATTATGCCGAGGAACTGAAAAATTCATTATTCCGTAAATTGAAACAGTCTTTTTAAGTAATTACTTAATAATATATAATTATATTGAATCCCACAGAAATTATAATATTCAGTGTTAAATTAAAACTAGATACTTTATTTCTAATATATAGTTAATTAGAAAGAGGGTAATTTTAATAATAATACAGATTTTTTTTAAAAAGTGAAGCTTTAAACTAAAATGAAGCTACCAGTAAACAATACACCAGAGTTTCTTCACTGAGCATAACACTGTTATCTTATCGCGCACCGAATTGCAACGAAAACTCACGTATGATAACGAAATCTTCCAAGTGCTGGCTTACGTACGTTCGCGTATAAAAAGCGTATTTGCTTTTTGCGATTCATCAATATAATTCGCCAAAATATTTTTCATAAACCGTATAATGGCATCTAAGCATCGTATGCAATTCAACTAAAGTGCATCAAGAAAGAATGCTGTTTTGGCTTCTGTATCGTCCACAAACAAAGATTGAAAAATTTCCGACATTCGAGATCTTATTGTTCTCGATGATGCTCGTTAAAGACTTTTTAATGCGACTCTAACGATTCTTGCTCGATTTATTAACGTGACTTTCATTTTGTCATTTTCTTTTCTCGTTTCATCAGTAATTTAATTGGGAGATCGTGCTATGAGGGAAAAAATAATGATACGCCAAATTACTTTTGCATTGCATAATTTTTATTTATTTATTTTTATCGTTTTGTTCTTTATTTTTATACCAAAGTTCAAAAACAATGTTCGCATTAAAAAATACATTAAACAGTACACGCTGCAATTTCATGTTGATTCAATCTTTAAATCGTATTATTATTAAATTGTTGACGTGTTTTTTTTTCTTCTGCAGTATTGACTCTATAAAACGGCATTCGTGGCTTCGTTGATCGATTGATCAATCGCTCGCCCCCTTTATCGATTTTTGGACTGCTCCACTCTACGCAGCACAGCGCTGGTACTTGTTCTCCAACGAATCTTCGGCTTGAACGGTTGCCTCCTCATAATCTCCATGGACTCCTCGCAGAGCTTCCGATACTCCTCCTCGCGCTCCTCGCGTCCCACCACATCCCGATTGTCCGCTATTGCTGCTTCCGTCTCGCCGACAACCGCCAATTCCGGACGATTTTCTCGTAGCCCGATTTCCGGCACTTCCCGCGCTAAACACTGGTCCAGCGTCTCCTCGGCGCGGCCCAAAAATTCGCACGTTTTCTTCCGATTGGCTCGGCGCTGCTCTTCCAGCTCCACCAGCGGGCGGCGCTTCTCCTCTAGCTCCGCCGGCACGAAGCCCTTCTTCGCCAGGAGGATTTCCTCGGCACGTTGAAGCTCACCTCTGCGCCAGAGCACGCTTTTTGATACGCGACGGCGGGCCAATCGACGCGCCGCCTCCTCTCGCGCCTGCGCCTCCTGCTCCTTCGGGAGGAAAGGACTGTTAAAACGCTGCACATCTTTCAATTACTATTACTTGATAAATCGAAAAGAACGAAATACAAAAAGTAACTTGTACTTTTTACAAAGTAGATTTAATTGTGAAATTGAAAGTTAATTTAACTTTCCGAATTTTCAGTACAATCAGATGCCAAATCAATATTTTTCAATATAGAGTTCAATATCTACTTTAGAAAATTGCCAAATCTACTTTTCTGTATTTTTTTTTCGATGTATACTGAATGAAATTTAGAATTTTATGAAATAAATGTACAGAAAGTTCATACATAATTTATGCACTAATTTCATGAAATGAATATACACTGAAAAAAATAATAGAGTAAAGTTACAATAAATACAATAAATTTTGCTACAAATTACTATAAATTTACTTAGCTTGTCGAACCTGGCTCAATACTAAAAAATTTATTGTACACTATATCGTATTATTTTTTTCAGTGTACGAAAAGAATTTTTTTACGAGAATAAAGAGGACTTTGACATGGACGTGGACGTGGAAATATGATTTTAAAACTTCACACGTGATTAAAGTCACTTCCTCGTACAAGTATATCAAATCACTTTTTTTTTTTACACAAAATGCGCAACATACGATTTTACGCATGCAAATTTGAACGAGCGTGCGCAAAGTCGTACATTTGCGCACGGCGCGTAGAAAGTAAAAAAAGCAAGAGTCATGGTACTTTCAAAAAACGTTCCCGCGCTTCGCGATGTCTCCTATTGACCTCCGCCTGGTCGCGTTCGGCCTTGCGGCGCAAGGCGGTGGGATGGATGCGGAGGTATTCCTCCTGCCAGCGGCGGAAGTCGAGCTTGCGTTTAGTTTCGCGCCACGCGAATTCCTCGCACCATTCGAGTCGCTCCAGGTCCTCCTCGTTGGCACCCTGCGGTTCCACCAACACGCGAATCGTCGATTTGCCATCCAGAACCGCTAGTAGTCGGTCCTGGTTCGGCGATGGCTGCGGTATCAGGAACTGCACCGACTTTTAGTGTTTAATTTTATTTTTATTGGTCCTGCTTTTAATGAACCTTAACTTTAATATAAATTACAAATTTACGAAATATAAGGACAATAAATGGAGACTACATTTTAGCTTCTTACCTTCTAAAATTGAATTAGTAAAACTTTACTAAAATTAGTGGAAGAAGTTCCGCTAATACCTATAAATCGTGAAGCTCTTTCCACTAATTTTCCGTGAAAATACACCAATTATAGCAGTTTTTCTCTAATTCAACTTTAGATAGTACGCGAATATTTTATATTAACACTCTGCTCTCTAAAGTTGAATTAATGAAAAACCGCTAATTCGTAGTGACTATGGACTAATTTGAAAAGTGAAAATCGCTCCACTATGAATTAGTAGAAATCTACTATTCGAAATAGAGAATAAAATGTACTAATTGCAATAGTAAATATATGCACTATTAAAAATAGTGAAAACTACTAATAAATTAGTGAAATTAAACTTTTTTTTAATTGGGGAATTCACTATTCTACAATTATCGAAAATCACAAAATATTTATTTTCCACTAATTTAAAAGTGTTTTTTTTTTACTAATTAAATAGTAGAACACTTTTTTACTCTTTCAATTAGTAAAATTGTACTAATTGATTAGTGGAAATTCTGATCACTAAAAAGATTAGTGGAATTTCCACTAACTCAACTTTAGAGAGTGCAAATACTAAAAATCGTTAATTAGTGAAGTTTAATTTCAAGCACACGAAGAACACAAAGCACATGTGAAGACGTTGTACAGAAAAAGCATTGGAACCTTTCCAGAGACAGTCTGGAGAAGCACGGGTTCGTCGGCGCGTTTCTTCAGATCCCACAGTTCAATGTAGCCGTCCATCCTGGCCAGGAGGAAAGTCCCGAGTCTGCCTAAGCTCCAGCAGGCGTCGGCGTACGTTGACCTCGTGGGCGAGACCCTCTGGAAAATAGGCCCCTCGGCGAGGTCCTCCTTCCAGAGAGCGAACCTCCGACCGCCCACCGTCAAAAACACATCGTCCAGGTGCGGCGACCTGACCATTGCCCGAACAACTCCGTCGTGAGCGCAGTACCTGGAGAGAACGGAGCAGGTCTCCCGATCCGTCACGTCGACGCAGAAGGTCTGACCCTCCCAGCCGCAGCAGAGGACCTCCCCCAGGCTCGTGCCCAGGAAGACTCGGCGGAGCCTCTCCAGGTCCGCCTGGTCCCGGATGCTCGGCGTCGAGGACTCCTCGCTGTCGGCCAGCGGCAGGCACATGCCCATGAGCGCCGGCGACTCCTCCAGCCGCAGTTGGTAAATCGGAGAAGTGGTCAGGTGAAGAGGACTGCGCGCCTGCGCCGGTCGGGACAGGGTCCTCGGCAAGCCCCAGAAGAAGACGCTGCCGTCCGTCGAGGTCGTGGCGAACTGGGCGCGCCGCTCCCGCGGGGAGTCGCTCGCAGCTCGGTGGTAATTTCCGTCGGACTCGATGTGACACCAAGAAGGCAACCACTGCAGGCTCGTTATGGTGCCCTGTTGAGATTTCTCAGCAGAGGCTGCTATTTTACACTCCTTCGATTCGGGTTCTTTGCTCTCGTATCTGCGCATTTGATTCGAGCTTTCTTTTTAGAATGAATTTCTTTACGATCTTAGCGAAAACTAATTTAGTCTGGTAATTAGTCCATACTCTCTGAAGTTGAATTAGTGGAAATTCCACTAATCTTTTTAGTGGTCAGATTTTCCAATTTTATTAATTGAAATAGTAAAAAAGTGTTCTACTATTAAATTAGTAAAAAACACTTTTAAATTAGTGGAAAATAAACATAGAATAAAAAAAATATTTATTTTGTGAATTTCACTAATTGAAATAGTGAATTCCCCAATTAAAAAAATTTTAATTTCATTAATTTATTAGTAGTTTGCACTATTTTTAATAGTGCATATAATTCCTATTTCAATTAGTACATTTTATTCGCTATTTCAAATAGTAGATTTCCATTAATTCATAGTGGAGCAATGGTTTTTCACTAATTCAACTTTAGAGAGTAGACTAATTAGTCAAACGTATTTTTCAAATTTAATTAAATTAATTAATTAATTTTAAAAATGAGGAAATAATTACGTATGTTTTTTATAAAGGACTGATGTTAAATTTTTATTTGAATTTAACATATTCTGGGCAATAGCTTCTAATTTTTCCAACAGAGTAGTGATGTCCTATTTTCTTCGATTCTAAAATTCTAGAAAAAATATACGGTTATTTTCTGTATTTTATGATGAATTAATTTATTTACTTAAATTAAAACAATACGTTTGACTAAATAATCTATAGATTAATGGCCAGAAATAAAATGTAACAATAGTTCCTACATTTTTCGGCAGGGTTCTTTATAAAATACCTACGCGAAAGAATTCTTGTTTTCTTCGGCGTTGTCAACGAAAATCTGCCTGTTGATTTCCCAGACAATGATTTTTCCATTTAAGCATCCACCAATGAGAACACTGGTGTACCCTGATAATGGACAGAAAGAAAGCATGGACAGCCTATCCTCGCAGTCGAGGATGAACTGCGGCCTCATCGGACGCAGAAGAGACCACAAGGCAACTAAGGAACTGCCGTTCGACTCTTTGTTTAGATAAGCAGTCGCGATAACGTCGAGCAGATCGCAGTGCCAAGAGGCGGCCAGTAGATGCATTTTGCCGACAGTTTTCAGGTCGATCAGGCTTACTTTTTCCGAGTAATCGCTGTAAGGCTGGACGAACGCGGGAGTTCGATCGGACCCTGCTAAATTAACTACGTCGTTGGTGTAGAGATTCGTGGAGGCGTTAAAGGATATCGCGTCGAGCAGATCGGGCGCGCGAGATTTGAGAAAATTGTCGAGCTTTTCCCAAGCTTTGCGTCTCGTCTCGCGGAGCTGAAGCTCTTCTTCGGGTACCTCCTGCTCTTCTTTTACGTCTGTGCTGGTTTCGTTGTCCTTTTCGCTGCCGGTATCTTCCTGATTCGTAGATACAATTATCAATTTATTTGTTTACTATTTTACTGTAGATTGTGTAGATTCTATGCACCATACAGATCGTATAGATCTTACGGAGATAAATCTCATTAATTAACAAATGATAATAAACGATTGCGATCAAAAGATCTTACTAATAAATTTAATCATTTTAAAAAACTGCATCGAAATTATTTTTATTTGAAGCACAAAAAAACTTTTTAATGAGTAATAATTTTAGTTGCCGCAAAGCTGACTGACTTTAATTTCATGAGTTCAAACTTTCACCGGAAAATTTTGTCTATTAGAGAGCTTTGTATTAATTATCTCAACTAAAGCTCTACAAAAGCTCTGTGAAAATAGTTATTTTAATGTAATTTTTACAACAAAATTATGCTCGAATAAATTCGCAATTTTAATCCGAGCTTTACAGGCTTTTTAAAAATTATCAAGATTGGGGAGCTTTTTCACCGGAACTTTCTAGAAGCTTAATAAAGTTTGTCAACTAAACTTACAACGGTCCGTGAAAATTACAGTGAGTTCAATTTGCTCGGATCAATTTCGTACTTTTTATACAGAGGTTGCAGAGCTCTTTAAATAATAAGTTTGTCAAAGATCGGTGCAAATACATGAGTCAATATTTTATTTCAACTAAAGCTCTACAAAAGCTCTGTGAAAATATTTATTTTATGTAATATTTACAAAAAAATTATGCTCAAATAAATTAATCCGCTTAATTTTTATTATTACAGAGAGCTTTTACGAATCTTTTCTTTTAAAAGTAATAAAAATTCGTCAAAGATTCCATATCCGGGGAAAAATTACAGTGACTTTTAACGTAAAGCTTCACTGCAAATATTTTAACAACGTAAAATAAGATCCATATAAAATCCTCCGCACCTCTTCCACGACTTTCTCGTTCCATATCTCCAAGATCCCCTCGTCGATCTCGTACTCGTATTGCGTCCACTGATTTTTCGGATGTCCAGGGTAAGTCTGCGCCTCGGCGTTCCTGCTGGGCAGGTGTGTCTGGGTGGCCTGCGCCACCGCGGCGTAACGCACGTTCCGGAAGTTTTCGTGAACCGGTACCAGCTCGACGTATCCGTCACGAGCTTCACCAGGTGGTCGGTTCACCAAGGTCCGACGCCTGCGCAGCTCCGCCACGGGTATGGTCAACTCGATCTCGCGCAGCGGCCGCGTGGCCTTCACAAAGCCTTGCTCGAGCTCAGCTGCGCTGCCCAACTCGCGCCATTGACCCGCGGACTTGCTGATCTCCTCGCGGACGAGGCGCCGGAGCTCCAGGGTGATCGCTCGGTTCCGCCGGGTCGACGCGTCCCGAACATTCTCCGTTAAAAAAACGGCGAAATCAACTGCAGCGTGTTTTTATTTCGAGGCTTTATTAAGACGCTCGGGTGAATTGTATATCTAGGATGATTTTGAAAAAGGCACAAGACACATTTTCGTAATTTCGAGATATTTGCTAATTTTGGGTTTAGTCGTAACAAGGAAGTAATTAATGTGCTTTTCGCTAATTTTTTTTTATTAATAAATATAGAATAATGACCCAAACGCTTTAAAATCTGCTTAGATTATCATTTATAAAAAGTGTGAAAATAGTTTTATCTCGGTCGCGAAAAATGTGTGGCTTATGTACTGAAAAAAAGTAATAGGGTAAAGTTTACTATAAATTTTGTAAGGTGGAGACAGTGGCAAGCCATGAAAATTACTATATATAAATTTTGGAAAAATTACAATTTTTACAGTAAAACTTATAATTTTTTCAAAATTTATACGCGGAGAGAAATGTTATAGTAAAAATTGCTATATTCCGTAGGAACTAATTTTACTATAAAAAATACTAAAAATTCCTACGTACTTAACAATTTCAACTATATAAATAGCAATTTTTGCTATGTACATAGTATGTTTTATAGTAAAAATCGTCATAGATCGAATATATTCTGTTCCTACGGAATATAGTAATTTTTATTACTCTCCGTGTAGTAATTTTCTAGACTTGCTTAAAAAATTTCTTGTAAACTTTACTCTATTTTTGAGCGTTCCCTTTTTCAGAATTACCTCAGATATTCAAGTAAACTTGAACCTGCGTCATCGGCCGTTATTCTGTCGGAGGCGTATCCCAGGAGGACGTCGGGGGCCCGGTAGGCCGTAATTTTCTCGACGAGAGACTGCAGCGGGGAATTCGGTTGACGGGCCAAGTCCAGCAGCTCGTGCCTCGGCGCGAAGGCGTACGGACACTCGAGGAAGACATCCTCGTTAACGGAGCAGCCGAGGCGTTGCTGAAAGCTCCGCGGCAGCCGAACGATCTCGACGTCCTCGAGGCCCGCGGCGAGGGGGGATCGGTTTAATGAGACTTTACTGTCCTCCAGAGTCATTCTCGGGAACTGAGACGCGTTTACCGGCGAGGAACCTTCGGGCGCTTCAAGCCGGTATCCATCGATTAAACGACGTTAAAGTGGCGTAACTAAGCGCCGCGTGGTAACAGGGATCATCTGTTCGGCGCTATTTCAATTCGATTTTTATTCGGTGTAGTATTTAATGGATATTTAAGGAAAAATAACTTTTTTTAAGCATTATTTTATCTTTTATTCAATAATCTTTGCTGGACGATTTCGCATTATTGCCCAGAAAATGTTAAATTAAAATAGAATTGAACGGTATTCTGAGTAATAACTTCTAATTTTTCATTTTCAAATAATAGGCACCTAATTAAAAAAGTTTTTATAGTACAGTTAAAGACTATATCAATTCGATTACATGTCTTCAAGTTACAAATATAAAAATAATAATTATTTATTGTTGCGTTTAAATTGCATTATGTGATCATTAAATGTAATGCAAATAATTTAAAGAATTTGAATGTATTTTATATTAATAAATGCATCGCTTGATGACGACAGAAGAAAATATTACGCAAACACAAAAAAAAGCGATCTGAGGTGAGTTCTTTTCAATCAAACTGTAGGCTAAGAAAAAAAATCGCCGTCAGCTCGGGTGTCCAATTACATACACTGTACTATACACTCGTCAGTTCTTCACCTCTATAGGTGCGTAATGCACTATTAAACGTTCCATTAGCTGCCCCTCCATATCGAAGTTTTCAATTAAATTAAGTCATTCCGGCAATTTTAGTCCATTACTCATCTCCGAAGGCAAGACTCATTGGTAGGTAAGAAACGCACTTGCACAATGTGCTGTGAGTCAATGTCTTCGCTTTTCAATGAACGTAAGAGTTCATTGATAAAAAAGCAAAACGAAAACTCGGCCAGATAAAAACATGGGTGGCGACACATCGGCGCAGGCTCCTTTGGCTGCACATCGGTGCGCACGCACACGCACATACAAATGCATTGTGCACGCGAAGTGGTCGTCAGAAAGTGGACGACTGGAATGCAGGGAGCCGCGGGTAGCTCGGATATAAGAATTTCACTTTCACCGGCTCGCTGAGGCGCGATTTAATCGCGAGATTACACGGTCAGTACTAATGTGTCCCGATAAAGGGTTGCTTTCAATTATTTATTTTATTATTATTAATTTTATTTTATTTTATTTTATTTTTGTATTCGTTGATTGATATAATGAATAAATTAACAAGCTCGCTCGAGATTTTTATTTTGATTTTTACTTCAAACATTAGGTAAGCTGCGTTGAGGTTTATGTTTGCATATAGCAAGGAAAAAATTAAGTAAAAATGCTGAACGTGTGATTTTTTTAAAAGCGCTGAGTGTGAGTGCAGGGTATGTTTTTTAGCACGATAACACCGCGTAAGAAGAGCGTCGTCGAATCATTAGCATTTATTAAGAAAAAAGTTGTTGAACTAAATTCACTTAATGTGAACGTATAAATCGTATATTATTTTGTAACTTAAGAAATAGAAAATTAAAATTAGCAACTCGATTCATTAGTGATTTATAATTCTTTAAGAAAATTCGTGCATCTAAATATACATTTTTATTAAAACTTAAACATTAATTTTTTTTTAAATATTGTTTTTAATAAACTTTACCAAAAAATGTTCTATACTGTAGAAAAAAAACAAATATTTATGAAACTGATGCTTAATCTAATTCGGCAAATATTTATATCGAAAACAATCGAGGAGATGGTGATGCATCGATCGATGAGTCTGGAAATTTGTTCAAGCGTTCGAGGCGCATGAATGTCACATGGCTAAATATAACGGAGGCAAAAAAGAGCCACGAGGAAAAATAATACTTTGCAACGTTGTCCGAAGCATAGAGTTTAGATCGAAAGATCATTTAGCACGGCTGGTAAACAATATTTTGTTACAGACGTGCTAAATTGAAGAAATCATCGTAAACATTTTTCATGGTTATTTATACTATTGCTAGAAAAATCTTCAAAATTTTATATAGCAATAATAATTATTATTTTATATAAATAATGACAGTTAATTATTATTGCTATGTAATTATTATTTTATATAAATAGTAATAATTATTATTCATATATAATTATAATTGTATGCCTATCCGCAACAAATTTTATTTCCTCAATAATTACTATTTTTTAATTAAGAAATTAATTAAAAAATAGTTTTTTTTCGCGGCTAGAAAAAATAAGCTTTTATCATAAACGAAGTTAAACACGTCGTCTCTAAAAATAGAAGAAAATAAACGGAGTGGTCCAGAATAATTATTAAACAAGAAAAAGTAAAAAAAAAACTAACGACACATTAAACTCGACGAAGCTAATAGATTCAACTTCTTTATTTTCACGCTACACCCCAATTAACGGAATATCGCAAAAGTAGATCATCCAGACCGAGAAAGCAGCGAGCACCTTGGCTATTTTCAACAAACCCCATTCCGAATACGACCGGACCGAAAACAAAAGGAGGGGGAAGTCTGAGGTCAGACCGGGAACTACCAGTTGGAAATTCCATGCCCCTCGTGCACCTCAGCCCCCCACAGCTCGCGCGCCCCCCCTCTGTCTTCAATGTTCTTCACCCGACCCATTCCCCCCCTTCCACC